>OY997262.1:232750470-235250470 GCA_963921465.1 Triticum timopheevii | reverse complement strand
TAATCTGGAGATGTTCACTAAGGATGTTTTGTTATACATGTCATGCTATATCCATTCATGCCCCTAGTTGAATTTATAGCCTGCTGTAGCTTGTTGCTATCTTGCTCCAAACTTGCTAAATAATGTTGCTGTCTGCCTGTTAACATTAAGTTCAAAGTTGCCATGATTCTTGCTAGTGATCCATGCCCCCTATGAACTTGTTCTTGCCATGCTTAGCTTCTCAAACATGTCTTCTTACTGTTGGTTGCCTTGACATGCCATGTATTGCTTTGTGGTGAGTGGTTCAAGCTCACCAACATGCCTACTTATTGTTGTTCCTGCCATGTTTGAATCTGTCATATAACTTGCCATGTTTACATGGGTGCCATCATATCCTCTGGTCCTTTTTGGCTCATGGTCAGTAAGGGACTTTTGTTCTATGAAATTACTAGATTCAATTCATGCCTTTGTTTGCCATGATAAGTTCCTGTAACATGTTGTTTGATAGCTCTAAACATTGCAACATGATGTTATTTCTGTTAAGCCAGAAACTGTTATTATTTGCAATCTTGCCATGTCCTTTTGAGCATGTTCTAGTGATTTCTGGAGATAGCTCAATGTTCATGATTTGTTGTGCTTTACCTGTAATTCATGCCCATGCCTTTTGTTATTATGTTGGGGTGCTGTAGCATATTGTTTTGATGCTTGCAATATGCCTAGTTGCTATTTTGGATAGCTTCTCCTCTAAACTTGTATAGTGTGTGTTGAACCGTTGCTCCATTTTGAGTGTGCTCTATATGAAACTTGCTTGATTTTGCATGAAGTTTCATATTATCATGTTGCATCCTTGTTTTGAGGTGTTTGCTTGATGTTTGTATGCATTTTGCATCAATGCCATGTTTAACTTGTTTTGCTCATATCTTCTAGGCCGTAGCTCCGAATCTAATGAACTTTATATGTAACTTGACTAGAATCTCGTGTAGATCATCTTGGTGCATCTTAACTTGCTCTTTAACAACTCGAACATAAGGTTTATTCAGATCTGGACCAACTTTGAAACTTGCATATGAGGACTTACCGGAATTGTTATATGTTGTTCCCGGCCTCATTTAAACTTGCTTTGATGTGTTGCTCTTGTTTGCATCGTCTCTTGCCATGAGTAGCTTCATGTAGCTTTGTCATGCATCATGCTTGTTGTGCATCATGTCTTGTCTATGTGTGGTGTGTTTACCATGTCGTGTGCTTCTTCTCAATAGTTCCCGTTTCGTTGCGATCGTGAGGATTCGTTCGTCTACGCTTGGTTCGTCTTCGTGGCTTCATCTTCTTCATGGACTCGTTCTTCTTCCTAGCGGGATTTCAGGCAAGATGACCGTCACCTTGGATCTCATTACTATCATTGCTATGCTAGTTGCTTCGTTCTATCGCTTTGCTGCGCTACCTATCATTTGCTTTTGAAGCCTCCCAAATTGCCATGTCAGCCTCTAACCTTTGTCACCCTTCCTAGCAAACCATTGTTTGGCTATGTTACCGCTTTGCTCAGCCCCTCTTATAGTGTTGTTAGTTGCAGGTGAAGTTGAAGATTGCTCCATGGTGGACAGGATTATGTTGGGATATCACAATATCTCTTATTTAATTAATGCATCTATATACTTGGTAAAGGGTGGAAGGCTCGGCCTTATGCCTGGTGTTTTGTTCCACTCTTGCCGCCCTAGTTTCTGTCATACTGGTGTTATGTTCCCGGATTTTTGCGTTCCTTACGCGGTCGGGTGATTTATGGGACCCCCTTGACAGTTCGCTTTGAATAAAACTCCTCCAGCAAGGCCCAACCTTGGTTTTACCATTTGCCTCATCACCACCTACTTTTCCCTTGGGAGTAATTAACCCAAGGGTCATCTTTATTATAGCCCCCTCGGGCCAATGCTTGTCTAAGTGTTAGTCCAAACTAGAGCACCGTGCGGGACCATCCCTTGGCAACTTGGGTTACGTCGGTACCTGTACACTTAGCTTATCCGGTCTGTCCTGAGAACGAGATACGTGCGACTCCTATCGGGATTGTCGACACATCGGGCGGTCTTGCTGGTCTTGTTTTACCATTGTCGAAATGTCTTCTAAACCGGGATTCCGAGACTGATCGGGTCTTCCTGTGAGAAGGTATATCCTTCGTTGATCACGAGAGCTTATCATGGGCTAAGTTGGGACACCCCTGCAGGGTATAAACTTTTGAAAGCCATGCCCGCAGTTATGTGGCAGATGGGAATTTGTTAATGTCTGGTTGTAGATAACTTGACACCTGATCCGAATTAAAACGCATCAACCGCGTGTGTAGCCGTGATGGTCTCTTCTCGGCGGAGTCCGGGAAGTGAACACGGTCTTTGGGTTATGTTTGACATAAGTAGGAGTTCAGGATCACCTCTTGATCATTAATAGCTTCACGACCGTTCCTTTGTTTCTCTTCTCGCTCTCATTTGCGTATGTTAGCCACCATATCATGCTTAGTCGCTGCTGCAACCTCACCACTTTACCCCTTCCTTTCCCATTAAGCTTTGCTAGTCTTGATACCCATGGTAATGGGGTTGCTGAGTCCTCGTGGCTCACAGATTACTACAACAATAGTTGCAGGTACAGGTTATGCGATGATCCTGACGTGACAGCGATGTTTGCTTGTTTGGAGTTCTTCTTCTGCTTCTTCTTCGATCAGGGGATAGGTTCCAGGTCGGCAGCCTGGGCTAGCAGGGTGGATGTCGTTTGAGCTTCTGTTTGTGTTTCATCCGTAGTCGGATGTTGCTCTTGTGTAAGATGATGTTGTATTCATGTGGCCTTGTATGCCTTTTGTATTTATCCCCATCTATTATGTAATGTTGATGTAATGATATCCACCTTGCAAAAGCGTTTCAATATGCGGGTCTATCCTTGCTGGGACCTTCGAGTTCCGTTTGGATAGGGTCGCATATTGGGCGTGACAAGTTGGTATCAGAGCCTCGACCGACCCTAGGAGCCCCCTTGATTGATCGTGTAGTTTGGCCGTTGTTGAGTCTAGAAGAAAACTGTATTCGGAGTTAGTTATATCGGAGAGTAGGAATTCTTTTTACTCCTCAGTCCCTTCGTCGCTCTGGTAAGGAATCTTGACGTAGATGTTTTGAACTACTCCTCTTCCCTTTCAAATTTTTCTTTAGGATCTCGTGGTTAGTTTCGCGAGTTGTCCATCCTCTTTTGTCCGGTGCATTTCTCGTCAAGTTGACTCGAGTCTCTTCTTCCTTGCCAAGTTCAATCCTCAGTTGTTTTGTTTTTCCACCCGCCCTCCCCTTTTTTTCTCCTCGGAGCCGGAGTCCGTAATCGAGTATCCATCCTACTCGTGTGAAGCCTTTGCTTTCTTTCAACCGGTATTTTCTCTTCAAGATATTCGTCGGTTCCCCCTTCCAAGTTGCCTTTGTTTTTCCCACCCTCCCACCCTCTTCTTCCCGGAGCCTGAGTCTATTTCGAGCATCAATTTTATTCCTATGGAGCCTCTTCAGTCTTTCGTCAATTGTTTCAACCGGTAAATTCTCTTTTGTTTGACATTCTTCATCCCTTTCTTTTACCAGTGCACACAATTCAAGTTTTCTTCGTTGTCGATCACATTCTTTTCCCTTGGATCAAATGTTTCCCCTTGCTTGTTTGCCTCTCGCCAGTTTTCAAATATTTCAATTGTTCCGGTGCATCATCTATCTCTTCAACAATCCTTTTCAACGGTGTTTTCTTTTAGTGGGCCCTAACCCACAGGTCTTTTCCCAGGATCTTACCTGACTCTTTTCTTTTCCCCGGAGTTATTCTCAATTCTTTTGAAGTGTGATGTAAGAATGGATCACATCAGTCACATGCCTTCTCCAAGATCGATTTCAAATCATTTTCATTGTTGGTTCAAACCCCTTCGCTTTTCATTTCCCCGGAGTATCTCAGTTATTTTGGTGGCGTTTCTCGTCATCATTTGAAGATCGAAGAAGATTTCTCTTAAATCTTGTCCGCTCCCCCGGAGATTCGCGGTCCTAGCTCGATGTTATGCTATCAAATTGTTTCTAGTCATGCAAATTCTTTTCATCCACCCGGAGCATTTCAGGAGTTGCTTTCTCTCTCGATCATCTGGAGGCCATCTTTTCGGAAGATTTCTTCATTCTAAGTTTTCAGATTCGTTCTCCAATTGTTCTATATCTGTGCCCCTTCGTTCGTCTCAATATTCTTCCAGTGCTTCGCTCCAGTGTATACCGGAGCGCAGCGGATCATCACCACTGCATCCCATAACAATCCGGCACCCACTCTAATCCAAGATACTCTGAAGAGGTTGTCAATGCTTCCTGCCCAGATTGAAGAGCTGAAGAAATCTGCTGCTCGAACCGGAGCAATTAATGCCTTGATCCGGGCAAAAGCATGGGTGCCGGATTTCGATCCTGTTGAAGCAGCTCAAGGCTATCCCAGCTTGAAGGAAGATGGCTCAGAATTCAATGAAGAGGATTTAAGGGCGATAAACCATGCAGTGCGCCCTCTGGCTTGTCAATTAGCTGAAGAGGCAGACTTGTCGCATTACCAAGCTCAATACAATGATCAGAACAAGCGAGTGGCTGCACCAGTTCTTGAAGTGGAGAATCTGATTCCTCCAAACCGTAAGCATACTTACGCTCCTGATATTGAACCGTCTTCTCTGATCCATGAAGAGGCTGTCTTTCAAGCTTTAATGGGAATCGACTGGACCACTGTTGATTTCCAGCCAATGGATAGAGATGAAGATTCTGAAGCGGCGCAGGACGATGAGCAGGCTTGAACCAGAAGCCGGTTTAAATAGCTACTTCATTATGATCCGCCAGAAGAACAATGATCTTATTTGGGCACCGTGTTGCCTTGTAATAGGATAGTTAATACTTCTGCCTTGAATATGCCTTCGTGCATAAGTACTGATGCTTTTGCGTAAAAAACCTCAATTTATATTTCCTGCAATCAGAAAATCTTGAACTTCGGTGGCGGTTATACCGTCAGCCAGTTTATGATCTTGATATATATATCATCAATGTATTTAAAATATATAACCAAATAGGTGATACAAAGTACCTGCCATCACTGGTCATGAAGTTGGCTTAGCCAAGCTTGAAGCAGAGGTTTTATAAACCATTACCGTCAAAGGGGAGAAAACAGCTCCCATGTAAACTGTGCTGGGTCATGATGAGCCCCCCTGTTACTCCATGATGTTAACAGGAAAAATAAACCGGGCATATGTTTCCGGATTAAAAAATGAACTGAATCCGTCAGCTGAACCGGCAAAAAGTGTTGTTGGTTTAAAGGAAACACACAAAAAAAATTAAGAAATAGCCATAAAAGAAATATGGGAGCAAAGGCAATGATAAAAACCGTTTGCAAAAAACATGCTTTACTGAGCTGATCAGATGGTGTTACCACGGTCGGACAGGACCAAGCCCCCAATAGGAGTGACAATGGTTCAAGTCAGCCAGGTCCCCAAATGAAACTGTGGCATATATGCCAATCAAAAGGCGTGGCAATGGTTCGGGTTCGACCAAGCCCCCAAGTGATTTTGTGGCCTTAGGCCGATCAAGAGGCGTGACTGGTTCAGACTTGACCATGTCCCCAAGTGATCTGGTGGCTTTCGCCTATCAAAAGGCGTCGCGTTGGTTCGGATACGACCAAGGCCCCAAGTGATATGAAAAACAAATTTCAAGGGGTAAACCGGAGGCCGCTTTAAGACAGAACCACTCCATGTAACCACGCATGATATGAAAGGACAGAGACCCCGCTTTAGCTGAGGCTCCGGTTTTATTATATCAAAGATAATATATACACTGTCATAATATGTACATAGATAGAGCCAATGGCTCAGGTGTAGTAAGGCCGAAGATGAGCTATGTTCCACGGCCTGTTGGTCTCCTCCTCTGATGTGCGTGAGTCTTTATGCTCTCGAATATCAATCAGATAGTACGACCCGTTATGCAGATTCTTGCTGACCACGAAAGGTCCCTCCCAAGGTGGGGATAACTTGTGCATATCCGTCTGGTCTTGGATGAGCTGAAGCACCAAATCTCCTTCTTGAAAAGTTCTAGTTCTGACCCGGCGGCTGTGATAGCGACGAAGATCTTGTTGATAAATCGCCGAGTGGGCAGCCGCTATATCGCGCTCCTCGTCCAATAGGTCCAAAGCGTCTTGTCGTGCTGTCTCATTGTCCGCTTCAACATAAGCTGCCACACGAGGCGAATCGTGCCGGATATCACTAGGGAGAACCGCCTCCGCTCCGTAGACCATGAAAAACGGCGTGTATCCTGTGGATCGGTTGGGTGTAGTATTGATACTCCATAGCACAGATGGTAGTTCTTCAACCCAACATCCTGGTGTTCTTTGCAATGGAACCATAAGCCGGGGTTTGATGCCTCGCAAGATCTCTTGATTAGCCCGTTCTGCCTGCCCATTGGACTGGGGGTGAGCCACTGATGATACGTCAAGTCGAATGTGCTCACGTTCACAGAACTCCTTCATAGCACCCTTGGATAAATTGGTACCATTGTCAGTAATGATACTGTGTGGAAAGCCAAACCGGAAAATCACCTTTTTAATGAACTGCACCGCTGTCGCTGCATCACACTTGCTGACAGGCTCCGCTTCAACCCACTTGGTAAACTTGTCAACTGCCACCAAAAGGTGGGTTTTCTTATCCTTGGATCTTTTAAAGGGTCCGACCATATCCAGCCCCCATGTTGCGAACGGCCAAGTAATTGGAATCATCCTCAATTCTTGAGCCGGTATATGAGCATGCCTTGAAAATTTCTAATAGCCATCACACCGTTTAACCAAGTCCTCCGCATCAGCATGAGCTGTCAACCAGTAGAACCCGTGACGAAACGCCTTTGCCACCAGAGACTTTGAACCGGCGTGGTGACAACAATCCCCTTCATGGATTTCTCGTAGGATTTCACAGCCTTCCTCAGGAGAGACGCAGCGCTGAAATGCCCCTGATACACTGCAATGATGCAATTCTCCATTGACAATAGTCATAGACTTGGATCGCCAGACTATCTGCCTGGCTAGAATCTCATCCTCTGGCAACTCTCCCCGGTTCATGTACGCAAGGTAAGGAACTGTCCAATCCGGTATGGCATGCAGGGCTGCCACCAATTGAGCCTCCGGATCAGGAATAGCCAAATCCGCTTCACCCGGGAGCTTGACTGACGGGTTGTGCAACACATCAACAAAGATATTAGGCGGGACCGGTTTACGCTGAGAGCCCAACCAGCTTAAAGCGTCCGCCGCTTCATTCTTTCGACGGTCCATGTGATCCACCTGATAACCCTTGAAGTGACCCGCAATATTATCTACCTCACGATGATATGCAGCCATGAGCGGGTCCTTAGAATCCCAAGTGCCAGACACCTGTTGAGCCACGAGGTCCGAGTCACTGAAGCATTTAACCCGGCTTAAATTCATCTCTTTAGCCATCCGGAGACCATGGAGCAAAGCTTCATACTCAGCTGCATTATTAGTACAAGGGAACATTAGGCGGAGAACATAACAAAACTTATCACCTCGTGGGGAAGTTAATACGACTCCAACCCCCGAGCCTTCCAATTGCCTGGATCCATCAAAATGGATAGTCCAATATGTGTGATCCGGCTTCTCCTCTGGTGCTTGCAACTCCGTCCAATCATTGATGAAATCAACAAGTGCTTGAGACTTCACCGCCGTCCGAGGCACGTACTTCAATCCGTGCGGCCCAAGTTCTATAGCCCACTTGGCAATCCGGCTAGTCGCCTCCCGGTTCTGTATAATATCGCCCAAGGGAGCTGAACTGACCACTGTGATGGGGTGCCCTTGAAAATACTGCTTCAACTTCCGGCTTGCCATGAAAACTCCATATACCAGCTTCTGCCAATGCGGATACCTTTGCTTGGATTCAATAAGCACCTCGCTGATATAATAAACCGGCCGCTGAACCGGATATTCCTTGCCTGCTTCCTTGCGTTCCACCACAATAGCCACGCTAACTGCACGAGCATTGGCCGCTACGTATAACAATAACGACTCCTTGTCAACCGGAGCCGCAAGAACGGGCGGATTGGCTAATTGCTGCTTCAAGTCCTCCAACGCTTCATCAGCAGCCGGACTCCAGATGAATTGATCTGTCTTTCTCAGCATATGGTACAAAGGGATAGCCTTCTCTCCGAGGCGGCTGATAAACCGGCTTAGTGTGGCGATCCGACCCGCCAAATGCTGAACATCGTTGATACACTTCGGTTTAGCCAGGGAGGTGATAGCCATAATCTTCTCCGGATTAGCCTCAATTCCTTTGTTGGACACAAGAAAACCCAGTAACTTGCCTGCCGGAACACCAAAGACACACTTGGCCGGGTTAAGCATCATCTTGTAAACTCGCAAGTTGTCAAAGGTTTCCTTCAAATCATCCACCAGTGTCTCCTTCTGCCTTGACTTGACTACAATATCATCCACATAGGCGTGCACATTGCGGCCGATCTGTTTATGCAGGCAATTCTGTACACACCGTTGATAAGTGGCTTGGGCACTCTTGAGCCCAAAAGGCATAGATACATAGCAGAAGGCTCCAAAGGGAGTAATAAACGCTGTCTTCTCCTGGTCCTTAACCGCCATTTTGATCTGATGATATCCAGAATATGCATCCAAAAAACTCAAACGCTCACAACCCGCCGTGGCATCAATAATCTGGTCAATGCGGGGGAGGGCAAAAGGATCCGCTGGACAAGCCTTGTTAAGATCCGTGTAATCCACACACATACGCCAAGTGCCGTTTTTCTTAAGAACCAGCACCGGATTAGCAAGCCACTCTGGATGGAACACCTCAATGATAAAGCCGGCCGCTAAGAGCCTGGCCACTTCCTCTCCAATGGCTTTGCACCTTTCTTCGTTAAACCGGCGGAGAAACTGCTTTACCGGTTTATACTTGGGATCAACATTAAGAGTGTGCTCAGCGAGTTCCCTCGGTACACCTGGCATGTCAGAAGGCTTCCATGCAAAAATGTCCCAATTCTCACGGATGAACTCGATGAGCGCGCTTTCCTATTTAGGGTCCAAGTTGGCACTGACAGTGAACTGCTTGGACGAATCGCCGGGCACGAAGTCAACAAGCTTGGTCTCAGCCGCCGATTTGAACTTCAGATCTGAATCATGCTCTGTAGTAGGCTTCTTCAAAGGGGTCATGTCCGCCGGATCAACATTGTCCCGATAATATTTCAACTCCTCCGTGGCACAAACCGACTTTGCATAGGCCGCATCACCTTCCTCACATTCCAAAGCAATCTTGTGGCTTCCATGAACCGTTATTGTCCCTTTGTGACCCGGCATCTTGAGCTGCAAATAGATATAACAAGGCCGTGCATGAATTTGGCATAAGCCGGCCGCCCAAACAAGGCGTGATACGGGCTCCGGATTTTCACCACCTCAAAGGTTAGTGTCTCGGACCGGGAATCATGCTCGTCCCCAAAAGCCACCTCCAGGGCTATCTTACCAACAGGGTATGCTGATTTGCCAGGCACCACACCATGGAACACCGTATTAGACGGTCTGAGATCTTTATCTGTTAGCCCCATGCGGCGGAATGTCTCATAGTACAAGATGGTAATACTGCTTCCTCCATCCATGAGCACCTTGGTGAATTTATAACCTCCCACCTGAGGGTCTACCACTAATGCCAATTGGCCCGGATTGTCAACCCGGGGTGGGTGATTCTCCTTGCTCCACACGATAGGCTGCTCCGACCAGCGTAAGTAACATGGTACGGACGGTTCAATGGAGTTGACCGCTCGCTTGTGGAGTTTTCGGTCGCGCTTATCCAAGCTAGTTGTAAAAACGTGATACTGCCCATTGTTCAACTGCTTTGGCTGGCTCTGATAACCCGACTGCTGCTGCTGCTGCTGTTGGTTGTAGCCCCCTTGGCCACCTTGATTATTCTGATTATTATGACCGCCCTGATTGAAACCTGAGCCGGAAGCTCCATCGTGACCCGGCCCATGGAAACCGGATCCTGAGCCACCACCTGACCCACGGTCATACCGGAAGGCATTAGAGTTCTTAAACTCCTGCATAATGTAACAATCCTTCCAAAGGTGGTTAGCCGGCGCCTCCTTCGTCCCGTGCTTTGGACAAGGCTGATTCAACAAATAGTTTAAACGATCCGGGTTAGGATTTGGAGCCCCATTACGATTCGCCGCTTTACCTTTGCGTCGTTGACCCTTGTCCTGCGCATTAGTGTTAGCCACAAAGTCCATGCTGCCGTCCGCTTTACGCTTGCCTCCGTTTCCATGGCTCGCTGGTTTGTGTTGATATCCCTTGGGGTTGCTGTTCTTCTTTCCCTTCCCTGCTTCGTCATCGTCAGTCTCAGGATCCTTGGTACTATCAGAATCAGCATACTTTACTAACGTAGCCATGAGAGTTCCCATGTCATTACAGAACCGCTTCATACGTCCCAACTTCAACTTTAGAGGCTTAAACCGGCAGTTGCCCTCCAGGGTTAAGATTGCAGAGTCAGCATTGATCCTGTCAGATGAGTGTAAGACTTCCGAAATGCGGCGCACCCAATGGGTTGTTGATTCTCCGTCCTCCTGAACACAAGCCGCCAAGTCTACTATGGACTTAGGCTGTTTACATGTATCTTTGAAATTCTGGATAAACCGGGCCAGCAACTGGGCCCACGAACTGATAGAATTAGGCGGCAGGCTTTTTAACCAAGTACGGGCCGTGCCTTCAAGCATCATGGTGAAGTACTTTGCACACGCGGTCTCATCCACATCCAGCATCTCCATGGCCATCTCATAACTCTCTACCCACGCTTCCAGAGATAAATCAGCGGTGTAATCGGCACCTTGCGCGGACCCTTGAAATCTTTGGGCAGGCGTACGTTGCGTAAAGTGGGGACTAAACAGGGTACTCCCAAACTAGATGCGACCCTTGGTCCGGCAGAGGTGGTAGGACGAACCGGTGTAAGCCGACCCGCCTCGTTCTGTGCTGCTAACTCGGCCTCCCTTCGTGCCCGGGCCCGGTCCACTACCTCCTGAGCGTCACGAACACCACCTGCCGGGTTATTGCCACGGGCCGCTTCACGGCCTCGCGCATTGCTCGATATGGCCGATTCATCCAGGCACCTGCTATAGCTCCGGCTTGGACGAGGTGTGGAGTGAATCCGATCGCGGCTGTATGAATACGCCTCCTGTTGAATCAAAGTGGTCCGGAGAAGTTCCTTAACCCGGCGCGTCTCTATTGCTTGCGGAGTGTCTCCTTCCACCGGGATAGCTTCTAATCGCACAGCAGCTGCAACAAGATTGTCCATAGGATTAGAATAATGACCCGGAGGTATCTGAACTGGCGGAGGGATCACAATGTTCTGTCGAGGGGGTTCCATCAGGCGGGGTTGGATCTTCGCTCCTGGCCCTGGTGCCTCGATTCGGTTTGCCTCCAGGTGCCCCGGCGGATTACTGGTTCCAGCTCCCGGAGTGTGAAAGAGATTCCGAGGGTCGAACCCTAACGGCAGGCGTGATTTGTGCTTCCGCTTCAAGACCTCCTGTGATGCGTTCTGGTCAAGCATGAGTTTATAGGCCCGGGCGTCCAAAGCGGCCCGCTCTGCGGCCATCCTGTCCTTCTCTGCTGCCAGGTCGGCTTTGGCCTGTACGATCTGCTCTCTCACCTTTGCAATCTCCGCATCATGGGCCTCCTGATCTGCCGGATCTGCTTCTGCCATAAGCGCAGCTAACGCGTCAAACAGGTCAGACAGAACTTGAACCGGTGGGAGCACGAGGCCTCCTGCCCCTGCTGCCGCTGCCGCTGCTGATCCGGAGTGCATTGCTGCTGCGGTCGAAGAGTGATTCGCCGCCTGTGTACCGGCCATGAATATTCCAACCCGGTTGATCTGATCTGGGGGGTCCGGAATACTGTTGCCATCGGAACAGCCCCTAATCTGGTCATCTTGCAACTGGTACAATGATTCGGTCTCTCCGGTTGAAGACTCGTCGCCGGAGTAGACGACGGTCTCGCTACCGTATTCTGACCCGTCCTCATGCTCTCCTCCGTGGATGACTCCCACGAAGGCACGCTTCACGGCCGGTTTAACCTGGGTAGATCTCGCACGCTGAGCCGTCTCGACGAGGTCGCTGCAGATGTCCGGCTCAGGCCCAGGCTCACCAATCTTGCCGATGAAAACGTGTATGCCACCAAAGGGGACCCGGTACCCGTACTCGATCGAATTGGCCTCGGGACCCCATCCTGCATCATCGATGTAGATCTTGCCACGACGACTCTTGGTCATCCGGCCCACAACATAGCCTTCGAGTCCTTTGAGCTTGCCCTCCAAGATCATCAAACCATCGTGCGATAGCCCCACGGTGGGCGCCAACTATCATGGATTTGTCACGGAAGATGTCCTAGTGAAAGGACTTAGTCGTGGAGCCATCGCTACGGGTTAACTTGAAGGGGTTAAAACAGACACAAAGACACGAGGGTTTATACTAGTTCGGCCCCTTCGATGAAGGTAAAAGCCTATGTCTAGTTGTGATGGAATTGATGTGGTCTCGATGGCTAGGGAGCAAACAAGCTTCGCCTAGGCTCGAGTTGTTGTTGTCTGTCTTGAACCGCCGCCGGGTCGTCCCCTTATATACACGGGTGACGCCCGTCGGTCCGTGGAGTCCCATACTGGTTCATATTCGTATCCCGGTTGGTCTCTCTCTATTCCTAACTTACAATACAAGCTTACATATCATGCCGGTTTACGGCTACAGTTTCTAAACCGACTACAGGCCTTGGGCCTTCATCTGCTTATACTACTACTGAAGTTAACCCGGCCCAGGTAGGCCGGTTCACGCCCTGTGGTAATATCCCCAACAAACACTATCATGGAAACCATTAGAACTCCCAAACTTGCACATTATCATGATCATAAATCTAGCGATCACTTGACCTAGGTGATGATAATATGCATGATGATGGTGATGTTGAGCATGGTTGTTATGATGAAGAGAAGGAATTCAACATCGAATATGAGAAGACTATGAGAAATCTTAGTCTCATGGCCAATCTTCAAAATTACATGGTCGGAGGAGAAGAGTGGATTCCCGATAGTGGTTGTACTGATCACATGACCGGAGATAGAGACATGTTTCGTGAGCTTGCACGAAATGATGGTCCACGCAAGTATGTGACTTTTGGAGACAACTCCATGGTTAAGGTACTTAGCCTTGGTAAGGTGGCCATATCCAATGATAGCTCTATTCAAAATGTTACGCTCGTTGAATCTCTTGGTTACAATCTTCTTTCCGTATCTAAACTAGCTGACTTTGGTTTTAACGTTCAAATTACCGAAGTAGATTGCCAAGTATTTCATCGAGAAAATCATAACATGGTTTTAACCGGTATCCGTAGAGGTGATCTATACATTGTTGATTTCACTATAAGAGCCCAACCTCGCACTTGTCTTATTGAAAAATCTTCTAAGCGTTGGCTATGGCATAGAATACTGGGACATGTTGGCATGCAAAATCTTGATAAACTTGTTAAAGGAGATCATATCCTTTGTGTTAAAGATGTTATATTTGACAAGGATAGACTTTGTAGTGCTTTCCAAGAAGGAAAACAAGTTGGAGGAAGTCATCCCGTGAAGAACATCATGACCACGAGAAGACCACTTGAGCTACTTCATATAGATCTCTTTGGTCTCAATGCCTATAAGAGTCTTGGTGGTAACTATCGGAATCGGGGCTCCGGGGACCCAAGAAAGGTTCGAACTCTGGGGTGTGCTCATTGATCCTCGCTAAGCCCTACCTCACTGCTCACCACCTCACGGTGACGCTTCGGTGTCCTCAAGCTTGAGGGAAGATGAACAACACACATGACAGTTTACCCAGGTTTGGGCCACCTTGCGGTGTAAGACCCTACTCCCGCTTTGTGGATGTATTGCCTTGCACGGGAGGATGAGTATGAGAATACAAGGGAGAGTGTGAGGCCTCCTGAGAGTCTAGGGTTCTGTGAGAGCCAACCTTCAATCCCCTACTATGGTGGCGACCTATCCATGCTTATACTGGTCTGGCCCTCTTCCCCCGAAAACACAAGGCGGGAAGGGTTGCCACAGTGGCCAAATTCGAAGGGGAACAGGAGTACAACTTATCCCGACTAAAGGTGGTATTGGCCTGCTAAAGCTTCCCACCATGACGCGCTGGTGGGATCGGTGATGACCTCTATCCTGGCGAGCCTGCTGTCCTGGTCTTCTTGCGACAAAGTGGCAACCTTTGGGGGTTGCTTCGAGAACCGATGCATCGTACATGCTCCCATAGCACGAAGAGTAAAGCCCCCTCATCTGCGCCCACTGGCGCCCTCTTAGCTCCGCTCGTCGCCACGCGCATCACCCACGTGAAGATGTGGGGCCGCGTGACTCCTCCACATGATCCTTGATCCATACGCCTCTGCGGGGGGCCTCGGGAAGCCGCCTCGCGGGGCCATCGATGGTGCGTGCCTCACGAGGGGGGGGGGGGGTCCTCATGAGGGCCTTATCGATGAAGTCTCAGGGTTGGCTGTGCGAGGGGCCCAGGCAGTGCGCCGCGTGATGGGCCGCAGGCATACGGGCTAGGGTACCCCCAGTCCCGCTGGCCCGATAGTAGTCCCTGGGCCCATGGCGTGCATGATTCGCTCAAAGAGAAGGAGCAAAACAGCATGGGCCCCAATTGCCTGCATGTTAGGCTTGATGTGTGGCGCACGATATGTTGGGGAACGTAGTAATTTCAAAAAAATTCCTACGCACACGCAAGATCATGGTGATGCATAGCAACGATAGGGGAGAGTGTTGTCCACATACCCTCGTATACCAAAAGCGGAAGCATTATGACAACACGGTTGATGTAGTCGTACGTCTTCACGATCGACCGATCCTAGTACCGAACGTACGGCACCTCTGCGATCTGCACATGTTCAGCTCGGTGACGTCCCACGAACTCACAATCCAGTAGAGCTTCGGGGGAGAGTTCCGTCAGCATGATGGTGTGATGACGGTGTTGATGAAGCTACCGACGCAGGGCTTCGCCTAAGCACCGCTACAATATGACCGAGGTGGATTATGGTGGAGGGGGGCACCGCACACGACTAGAGATCAGTGATCAACTTGTGTGTCCCATGGGGTGCCCCCCCTCCCCCGTATATAAAGGAGGGAGTTAGGAGGAGGCCGGCCCTAGGAGGGGCGCGCCAAGGGAGTAGGATTCCTACTCCTAGTAGGAGCAAGTTTCCTCCTATCCTAGTCAAACTAGGAGAAGGGGGAAAGGAGGGTGAGGGGAGAAGGAACGGAGAGGGGGGCCGCGCCCCAAACCCCTTGTCCAATTCAGACTGGGCTTGGGAGGGGCGCGCGTCACCTCCTGGCTGCTGCCTCTTCTTCCCACTAAGGCCCATTAAGGCCCATTGACTCCCCGGACGAATTCCCGTAACTTCCCAATACTCCGAAAAATACCCCAATATTCCCGTAACTATATGATTCACGCTCGACCTTTCGGTCTCAGTGTTCCGAGGCCATATCTGCATATGCTAGGCTCGTCAAGTTTAACCCAAGTATTCTGCATGTGCAAAACTAGCTTGCATCCGTTGTATGTGAACGTAGAGCCTATCACACCCGATCATCACGTGGTGTCTCAGCACGAAGAACTGTCGCAACGGTGCATACTCAGGGAGAACACTTGTACCTTGAAATTTAGTGAGAGATCATCTTATAATGCTACCGTCAAACTAAGCAAAATAAGATGCATAAAGGATAAACATCACATCAATCAATATAAGTGATATGATATGGCCATCATCATCTTGTGCCTTTGATCTCCATCTCCAAAGCACCATCATGATCCCCATCGTCACCGGCACGACACCTTGATCTCCATCGTAGTATCGTTGTCGTCTCGCCAACTATTGCTTCTACGACCATCGCTACCGCTTAGTGATAAAGTAAAAAACAATTATAGGGCGATTGCGTTGCATATAATAAAGCGACAACCATATGGCTCCAGCCAGTTGCTGATAACTCTGTTACAAAACATGATCATCTCATACAATAAAATTTAGCATCATGTCTTGACCATATCACATCACAACATGCCCTGCAAAAACAAGTTAGACATCCTCTACTTTGTTGTTGCAAGTTTTACGTGGCTGCTACGGGCTGAGCAAGAACCGTTCTTACCTACGCATCAAAACCTCAATGTTTTTTCATCAAGTATGTGATGTTTTAACCTTCAACAAGGACCGGGCGTAGCCACACACGATTCAACTAAAGTTAGAGAAACTGACACCCACCAGCCACCTGTGTGCGAAGCACGTCGGTAGAACCAGTCTCGCGTAAGCGTACGCGTAATGTCGGTCTGGGATGCTTCATCCAACAATACCGCCGAATCAAAGTATGACATGCTGGTAAGCAGTATGACTATTATTTCCCACAACTCACTTGTGTTCTACTCGTGCATATAACATCTACGCATAAACCTGGCTCGGATGCCACTGTTGGGGAACGTATTAATTTCAAAAATATTCCTACACACACGCAAGATCATGGTGATGCATGGCAACGAGAGGGGAGAGTGTTGTCCATGTACCCCCGTAGACCAAAAGCGGAAGCATTATGACAACACGGTTGATGTAGTCGTACGTCTTCACGATCGACCGATCCTAGTACCGAACGTACGGCACCTCCACGATCTTCACACGTTCAGCTCAGTGACGTCCCATGAACTCACGATCCAGTAGAGCTTCGAGGGAGAGTTCCGTCAGCATGATGGTGTGATGACAGTGTTGATGAAGCTACCGATGCAGGGCTTCGCCTAAGCACCGTTATGATATGACCAAGGTGGACTATGGTGGAGGGGGGCACCGCACACGAGTAAAGGTCAATGATCAACTTGTGTGTCCCATGGGGTTCCCTCCTCCCTCGTATATAAAGGAGGGAGGGAGGAGGAGGACGGCCCTAGGAGGGGCGCACCAAGGGAGTAGGATTCCTACTCCTAGTAGGAGTAGGTTTCCTCCTTTCCTAGTCCAACTAGGAGAAGGGGGAAAGGAGGGGGAGGGGAGAACGAAGGGAGAGGGGGCCGCGCCCCAAACCCCTTGTCCAATTCGGACTGGCTTGGGAGGGGCGTGCGCCACCTCCTGGCTGCTGCCTCTCCTTCCCACTAAGGCCCATTAAGGCCCATTGACTCCCCGGACGAATTCCCGTAACTCCCCGGTACTCCAAAAAATACCCGAATCACTCAGAACCTTTCCGATGTCCGAATATAGCCTTCCAATATATCGATCTTTACATCTTGACCATTTTGAGACTCCTCGTCATGTCGCCGATCTCATCCGGGACTCCGAACTACCTTCGGTACATCAAATCACATAAACTCATAATACCGATCGTCACCGAACGTTAAGCGTGCGGACCCTACGGGTTCGAGAACTATGTAGACATGACCGAGACACGTCTTCGATTAATAACCAATAGCGGAACCTGGATGCTCATATTGGCTCCTACATATTCTACGAAGATCTTTATCTGTCAAACCGCATAACAACGTACGTTGTTCCCTTTGTCATCGGTATGTTACTTGCCCAAGATTTGATCGTCGGTATCTCAATACCTAGTTCAATCTCGTTACCGGCAAGTCTCTTTACTCGTTCCGTAATGCACCATCCCGCAACTAACTCATTAGTCACATTGCTTGCAAGGCTTATAGTGATGTGCATTACCGAGAGGGCCCAGAGATACCTCTCCGACAATTGGAGTGACAAATCCTAATCTTGATTTATGCCAACTCAACAAGTACCATCAGAGACACCTGTAGAGCACCTTTATAATCACCCAGTTACGTTGTGACGTTTGGTAGCACACAAAGTGTTCCTCCGGTATTCGGGAGTTGCATAATCTCATAGTCATAGGAACATGTATAAGTCATGAAGAAAGTAATAGCAACATACTAAACGATCAAGTGCTAAGCTAACAGAATGGGTCAACTCAATCACATCATTCCCTAATGATGTGATCCCGTTAATCAAATGACAACTCATGTCTATGGCTCGGAAACTTAACCATATTTCATTCAACGAGCTAGTCAAATAGAGGCATACTAGTGACACTCTATTTGTCTATGTGTCCACACATGTACGAAGTTTCTGGTTAATACAATTCTAGCATGAATAATAAACATTTATCATGATATAAGGAAATATAAATAACAACTTTATTATTGCCTCTAGGGCATATTTCCTTCAGTCTCCCACTCGCACTAGAGTCAATAATCTAGTTCACATCACCATGTGTTTTAACACCAATATTCACATCTGCATGTGATCAACACCCGAAGGGTTTACTAGAGTCAATAATCTAGTTCACATTGCTATGTGATTAACTAAGGTGTGATCATGTTTTTCTTGTGAGAGAAGTTTAGTAAACGGGTCTGTGATATTCAGAGCCGTTTGTATTTTGCAAATATTTTATGTCTACAATGCTCTGCACGGAGCTACTCTAGCTAATTGCTCCCACTTTCAATATGTATCCGGATTGAGACTTAGAGTCATCTGGATCGGTGTAAAAGCTTGCATCGACATAACACTTTACGATGATCTCTTTTATCACCTCCATAATCGAGAAACATATCCTTATTCCACTAAGGATAATTTTGACCGCTGTCCAGTGATCTACTCTTAGATCAAAATTGTACTCCCTTGCCAAACTCAGGGCAGGGTACACAATAAGTCTCGTACACAGCACAACATACTTTACAGAACCTATGACTATGGCATAGGGAATGACTTTCATTCTTTTCTATTTTCTGCCATGGTCGGGCTTTGAGTCTTACTCAACTTTACACCTTGTAATACATACAAGAATTCCTTCTTTGACTGATCCATTTTGAACTCTTTCAAAAACTTGTCAAGGTATTTACTTATTGAAAAATCTTATCAAGCGTCTTGATCTATCTCTATAGATCTTGATGCCCAATATGTAAGCAGCTTCATCGAGGTCTTTCTTTGAAAAACTCTTATTCAGGTATCCCTTTATGCTATCCAGAAATTCTATATCATTTCCAATCAATAATATGTCATCCACATATAATATTAGAAATGCTACAGAGCTCCCACTCACTTTCTTGTAAATACAGGCTTCTCCAAAAGTCTTTATAAAACTATATGCTTTGATCAACTCATCAAGGCATATATTCCAACTCCGAGATGCTTGCACCAGTCCATAGATGGATCGCTGGAGCTTGCACAACTTGTTAGTACCTTTAGGATTGATAAAACCTTCTTGTTGCATCATATACAACTTCTTCTTTAAGAAATCCATTAAGGAATGCAGTTTTGACATCCATTTGCCAGATTTCATAAAATGTGGCAATTTGCTAACATGATTCAGACAGACTTAAGCATCGCTACGAGGGAGAAAATCTCATCGTAGTCAACCCCTTGAACTTTGTCAAAAACCTTTTTCGACAATCTAGCTTTGTAGATAGTAACACTACTATCAGCGTCCGTCTTCCTCTTGAAGATCCATTTATTTTCTATGGCTTGCCGATCATCGGGCAAGTCAACCAAAGTCCACACTTTGTTTTCATACATGGATCCCATCTCAGATTTCATGGCCTCAATCCATTTTGCGGAATCTGGGCTCATCATCGCTTCCTCATAGTTTGTAGGTTTGTCATGGTCTGGTGCGGATCTTACTCTGCTTGACCTACGAGGTTCAGTACTAACTTGATCTGAAGTTACATGATCATCATCATCATTAGCTTCCTCACTAATTGGTGTAGGAGTCACAGGAACAGATTTTTGTGATGAACTACTTTCCAACAAGGGAGCAGGTACAGTTACCTCATCAAGTTCTAGTTTCCTCCCACTCACTTCTTTCGAGAGAAACTCCTTCTCTAGAAAGGATCCACTCTTAGCAACGAATATCTTGCCTTCGGATCTATGATAGAAGGTGTACCCAACTGTCTCCTTTGGTTATCCTATGAAGACATATTTCTCCGATTTGGGTTTGAGCTTATCAGGATGAAACTTTTTCACATAACCATCGCAACCCCAGACTTTAAGAAATGATAACTTTGGATTCTTGCCAAAACACAGTTCATATGGTGTCGTCTCAACGGATCTAGATGGTGCCCTATTTAACGTGAATGCAGCTGTCTCTAATGCATAACCCCAGAATGATAGTGGTAAATCAGTAAGAGACATCATAGATTGCACCATATCTAATAAAGTACGGTTACGATGTACGGACACACCATTACGCTGTGGTGTTCCAGGTGGCGTGAGTTGCGAAACTATTCCGCATTGTTTTAAATGAAGTCCAAACTCGTAACTCAAATATTCTCCTCCACGATCAGATCGTAGAAACTTTATTTTCTTGTTATGATGATTTTCCACTTCACTCTGAAATTATTTGAACTTTTCAAATGTTTCAGATTTATATTTCATCAAGTAGATATACTCATATCTGCTCAAATCATCCATGAAGGTCAGAAAATAACGATACCCGCCACGAGCATCAACACTCATTGGACCGCATACATCGGTATGTATTATTTCCAACAAGTCAGTAGCTCGTTCCATTGTTCCGGAGAATGGAGTTTTAGTCATTTTGCCCAAAAGGCACGGTTCGCAAGCATCAAATGATTCATAACCAAGTGATTCCAAAAGTCCATCTTTATGGAGTTTCTTCATGTGCTTTACACCGATATGACCCAAACGGCAGTGCCACAAATAAGTTGCACTATCATTATCAACTTTGCATCTTTTGGCATCAATATTATGAATATGTGTATCACTACGATCGAGATCCAACAAACTATTTTCATTGGGTGTATGACCATCGAAGGTTTTATTCATGTAAACAGAACAACAATTATTCTCTGACTTTAAATGAATAACCGTATTGCAATAAACATGATCAAATCATATTAATGCTCAACGCAAACACCAAATAACATTTATTTAGGTTTCAACACTAATCTCGAATGTATAGGGAGTGTGCGGTGATGATCATATCAATCTTGGAACCACTTCCAACACACGTCGTCACTTCACCCTTAACTAGTCTTAGTTCATTCTGCAACTCACGTTTCGAGTTACTACTCTTTAGTAACTGAACCAGTATCAAATACCGAGGGGCTGCTATAAACACTAGGAAAGTACACATCAATAATATGTATATAAAATATACCTTTGTTCACTTTGCCATCCTTCTTATCCGCCAAGTATCTAGGGGTAGTTCCACTTCCAGTGACCATTTCCTTTGCAGTAGAAGCACTCAGTTTCAGGCTTGAGTCTAGCTTTGGGTTTCTTCATGGGAGTGACAACTTGTTTGTCATTCTTCTTGAAGTACCCTTTCTATTCGTTTGCCCTTTTTCTTGAAACTAGTGGTCTTGTAAATCATCAACACTTGATGCTCTTTCTTGATTTCTACCTTTGCCAATTTAAACATTGCGATGAGCTCAGGAATTACTTTCATCATCCCTTGCATATTATAGTTCATCACGAAGTTCTAGTAACTTGGTGATAGTGAATAGAGAACTTTGTCAATTACTATCTTATCTGGAAGATTAATTCCCATTTGATTCAAGCAATTGTAGTACCCAGACAATCTGAGCACATGCTCACTGGTTGAGCTATTCTCCTCCATCTTGTAGGCAAAGTACTGTCAGAGGTCTCATACCTCTTGACATGAGCATGAGTATGAAATATCAATTTCAACTCTTGGAACATCTTATATGCTCAGTGGCGTTCAAAACATTTTTGAAGTCCCGGTTCTAAGCCGTAAAGCAAGGTGCACTAAACTATCAAGTAGTCATCATACCGAGTTTTTGTCAAAAACATTCATAACGTCTGCATCTGCTCCTGCAATAGGTCTGTCAACCAGCGGTGCATCAAGGACATAATACTTCTGTGCGGCAATGAGGAAAATCCTCAAATCATGGACCAAGTCTGCATCATTGCTACTATCATCTTTCAACATAGTTTTTCTCTAGGAGCATATAAAAATAAACATAGGGAAGCAACAATGCGAGCTATTGATCTACAACATAGTTATGCAAATACTATCAGGACTAAGTTCATGATAAACTAAACTTCAATTAATCATATTACTTAAGAACTCCCACTTAGATAGACATCCCTCTAATCAGCTAAGTGATCACGTGATCCAAATCAACTAAACCATGTCCGATCATCACGTGAGATGGAGTAGTTTTCAATGGTGAACATCACTATGTTGATCATATCTACTATATGAATCACGCTCGACCTTTCGGTCTCAGTGTTCCGAGGCCATATCTGCATATGCTAGGCTCGTCAAGTTTAACCCAAGTATTCTGCATGTGCAAAACTAGCTTGCATCCGTTGTATGTGAATGTAGAGCCTATCACACCCGATCATCACGTGGTGTCTCAGCACGAAGAACTGTCGCAACGGTGCATACTCAGGGAGAACACTTGTACCTTGAAATTTAGTGAGAGATCATCTTATAATGCTACCGTCAAACTAAGCAAAATAAGATGCATAAAGGATAAACATCACGTGCAATCAATATAAGTGATATGATATGGCCATCATCATCTTGTGCCTTTGATCTCCATCTCCAAAGCACCATCATGATCACCATCGTCACCGGCACGACACCTTGATCTCCATCGTAGTATCGTTGTCGTCTCGCCAACTATTGCTTCTACGACTATCGCTACCGCTTAGTGATAAAGTAAAAACAATTATAGGGCGATTGCATTGCATATAATAAAGCGACAACCATATGGCTCCAGCCAGTTGCCGATAACTCTGTTACAAAACATGATCATCTCATACAATAAAATTTAGCATCATGTCTTGACCATATCACATCACAACATGCCCTGCAAAAACAAGTTAGACATCCTCTACTTTGTTGTTGCAAGTTTTACGTGGCTGCTACGGGCTGAGCAAGAACCGTTCTTACCTACACATCAAAACCTCAACGATTTTTCATCAAGTATGTGATGTTTTAACCTTCAACAAGGACCGGGCGTAGCCACACACGATTCAACTATAGTTAGAGAAACTGACACCCGCCAGCCACCTGTGTGCGAAGCACGTCGGTAGAACCAGTCTCGCGTAAGCGTACACGTAATGTCGGTCCGGGCTGCTTCATCCAACAATACCACCGAATCAAAGTATGACATGCTGGTAAGCAGTATGACTATTATCGCCCACAACTCACTTGTGTTCTACTCGTGCATATAACATCTACGCATAAACCTGGCTCGGATGCCACTATTGGGGAACGTAGTAATTTCAAAAATATTCCTACGCACACGCAAGATCATGGTGATGCATGGCAACGAGAGGGGAGAGTGTTGTCCACGTACCCCCATAGACCAAAAGTGGAAGCGTTATGACAACGCAGTTGATGTAGTCGTACGTCTTCACGATCGACCGATCCTAGTACCGATCGTACGGCACCTCCGCGATCTGCACACGTTCAGCTCAGTGACATCCCACGAACTCACGATCTAGTAGAGCTTTGAGGGAGAGTTCCGTTAGCATGTCGGTGTGATGACGGTGTTGATGAAGCTACCGACGCAGGGCTTCGCCTAAGCACCGCTACGATATGACCGAGGTGGATTGTGGTGGAGGGGGGCACCGCACACGAGTAAAGATCAATGATCAACTTGTGTGTCCCATGGGGTGCCCTCCTCCCTGGTATATAAAGGAGGGAGGGAGGAGGAGGACGGCCCTAGGAGGGGCGCGCCAAGGGAGTAGGATTCCTACTCCTAGTAGGAGTAGGTTTCCTCCTTTCCTAGTCCAACTAGGAGAAGGGGGAAAGGAGGGGAAGGGGAGAACGAAGGGAGAGGGGGCCGCGCCCCAAAACCCTTGTCCAATTCGGATTGGCTTGGGAGGGGCGTGCGCTACCTCCTGGCTGCTGCCTCTCCTTCCCACTAAGGCCCCCATTAAGGCCCATTGACTCCCCGGACGAATTCCCGTAACTCCCCGGTACTCCAAAAAATACCCGAATCACTCAGAACCTTTCCGATGTCCGAATATAGCCTTCCAATATATCGATCTTTACATCTCGACCATTTAGAGACTCCTCGTCATGTACCCGATCTCATCCGGGACTCCGAACTACCTTCGGTACATCAAATCACATAAACTCATAATACCGATCGTCACCGAACGTTAAGCGTGCGACCCTACGGGTTCGAGAACTGTGTAGACATGACCGAGACATATCTCCGATCAATAACCAATAGCGGAACCTGGATGCTCATATTGGCTCCTACATATTCTACGAAGATCTTTATCGGTCAAACCGCATAACAACATACATTGTTCCCTTTGTCATCGGTATGTTACTTGCCCGAGATTTGATCGTCGGTATCTCAATACCTAGTTCAATCTCGTTACCGGCAAGTCTCTTTACTCGTTCCGTCATGTACCATCCCACAACTAACTCATTAGTCACATTGCTTGCAAGGCTTATAGTGATGTGCATTACCGAGATGGCCCAGAGATACCTCTCCGACAATCGGAATGACAAATCCTAATCTTGATTTATGCCAACTCAACAAGTACCATCGGAGACACATGTAGAGCACCTTTGTAATCACCCAGTTACGTTGTGAAGTTTGGTTGCACACAAAGTGTTGCTCCGGTATTCGAGAGTTGCATAATGTCATAGTCATAGGAACATGTATAAGTCATGAAGAATGTAATAGCAACATACTAAACGTTCAAGTGCTAAGCTAACAGAATGGGTCAACTCAATCACACCACTCTAATGATGTGATCCCGTCAACTCATGTCTATGGCTAGGAAACTTAACCATATTTGATTCAACGAGCTAGCAAGTAGAGGCATACTAGTGACACTCTGTTTGTCTATGTGTCCACACATGTACTAATTTTCCGGTTAATACAATTATAGCATGAATAATAAACATTTATCATGATATAAGGAAATATAAATAACAACTTTATTATTGCCTCTAGGGCATATTTCCTTCACGATGGGGCATGGGATGTCCCCACTTTCGGTGTCAAAACCGGCGGATCTCGGGTAGGGGGTCCCGAACTGTGCGTCTAAGGCTAATGGTAACAGGAGGCGGGGGACACAATGTTTACCTAGGTTTGGGCCTCTCGATGGAGGTAATACCCTACTTCCTGCTTGATTGATCTTGATGATATGAGTATTACAAGAGTTGATCTACCACGAGATCGTAGAGGCTAAACCCTAGAAGCTAGCCTATGATTATGATTGTTGTTGTCCTACGGACTAAACCCTCCGGTTTACATAGACACCAGAGGGGGCTAGGGTTACACAGAGTCGGTTACAGAGAAAGGAATCTTCATATCCTAACCGCCAAGCTTGCCTTCCACGTAAAGGAGAGTCCCATCCAGACACGGGACAAAGTCTTCTATCTTGTATCTTCATAGTCCAACAATCCGGCATATGCATATAGTCCGGCTGTCCGAGGACCCCTTAATCCGGGACTCCCTCAGTAGCCCCTGAACCAGGCTTCAATGACGATGAGTCCGGCGCGCAGATTGTCTTCGACATTGCAAGGCGGGTTCCTTCTCTGAATACTCCAAAGTAGATCCTGAACATAAGAATCATGTCTGGCTCTACAAAACAAATTCCACATACCACTGTAGAGAGTATAATATCCCACGAGTCCAATCTGCTGACAACTCATAGCGTGACATCATGCCACAACCCAGTCTTTATTCGAACCATTTTTATCCTGCCCCTCCGTATTTTGAGGCGCGGTTTCACTGGCACGTCTTGTCAAGGCAGAGATCATGTCCCCTTATCACGAGATTCTCATCAATGCGGGCATGGGTAACCTAACCGTGCCATAAGCATTATGCTTGGGAAATAAGCAAGTTTTAGGGCAGGTGGGGAGGCGCTTGATTTTTACTGCCTTTATAAAGGGATAAGGATTCCCGTCTTTCACCCATGCCCTCCTCTTCCTCTGCTCATCCATTCTCGAGCTCTAGCGCCCAAGCACCCATCTCTTCCACCCAAAAAGCACTCCAACCATGTCTGGATCCGGGGCACAAGGCAAGTGGATGGACTCCTCTGTCAAGGAGAAGGATATCAAGAAACTACGGGAGGCCGGATACCTGGCCAAGAAGATCGCACACCGTCTCCCAGCGGTGGGACAGATCGTGCCACCGTCTCCCAGCGGTGGGATAGATCGTGCCTACTAGGGAACCCCACGAGAGGGTTGTATTCCCCCCTCACTTTGTCCGCGGGCTAGGGTTTCCCCTCCACCCATTTGTTCGCGGCCTTATGTACTACTACGGGATAGATTTCCATGACCTATCCCCTAACTCCTTCCTCAACATCTCGACACTCATCGTCGTGTGCGAGGCCTTCCTCCGCATTCCGCCACACTTTGGACCGTTGCTAAAGATTTTCAACGTGAAGCCAAAGGTGGTAGGCGGCGAACACGCCGAGTGCGGAGGAGCCATGGTGAGTAAGATGCCCAACGTCAAATGGCCATCTGGTATATTCAATGAGTCTATCAAAGGTTGGCAACAACAGTGGTTCCATGTTACCGAGCCACGCGGCACCAAATGGGCTGCTGCCCCCGAATTCCGATCCGGAGCCCCACTGCGGCTCATGTCCTGGCCCGAAAAGGGCCTAGACTGGTCTACGTTAGACGAGCTGACGCCTCTCCAAGCGCGTATCAAGAGCATGGAGGACAAGAATATCAAACTTGTCAATGTGGTCCAGGTGATGCTAGTTCACTGGATCCTTCCCTGTCAACACCGGACTTGCAATCTATGGGAGTTTGATCCGGCCAAGCACCAAACCCTGCTGGAGTTCTTCAGCACGACGCAGGAAGACATCTGGAAGGTGCTATTCAAGTCCAGCAAGTCGTGGCCGGACACCGCCGAGGATCGCGGGCACAAATTGTCCCGCCCCGCAAGTTCGGTAAGTCTTTATATGTTTTCAGGGTGTATCCTTTATTTGTATACCTTGGGGAAAACACCTAATATTTCCCTAACGATTCTCCTAGGGCTGGATGAAGAAGGCAGAGCAAATCTACTGTCCGACTTTGCTGCCTGAAGAACAAGCCAGCCCACTTCTGATGAAGATGCTAGTCCTGGGGCCATATAAGATGCCGAAGAAGAAGGCCAAGGAGACCAGGGGCAGGCTTCATCGCAAGGGTACTTCAGACGTGATGTCCGAAGACACCGAGACCCACTCCTTTGCCCAAAATGACGAGGAAGAGGAAGAAGAAGAAGAGGAAGGCCAGTCCCCCCTGCGAGGGGGAGAAAGAAGAGGACAACCTCCACACGTTTGGAGGCCGAAACGTCTAAGAAGGGGAAAGCATCCCTTCCAGACGAGCCCACCACATCCACCGACAGGAGCCCGGAGTGGGAACCCAGGGTCAATCCCCTGGCCAAAACGTGAGTAGAAAGAAACCCGGACACATCCATATATCCAGTCTCACTTTTCCATAGCATTATTATATTGAGTCACATATTCTGTAGTCCGGCCGGGTCCAACATCGAGCAATCTTCGTCGGAAGATTCGTTGGACCCGGATGCGATGGACAGCCAGACCCTCCCGACGGTCTCCTCTCTCGAAGGCGTGGACAACACTGAGGTGTCGTCCCAAAGGGGCCCAGGCCAGGGCGAAGCTCAGGAGACTGTCGGGGCAGCAACGGGGGGTCAAACCCCGGCAACCGGACACACATGGGAGCAGACCCCCTTGGATGCTGAAGGCGGAGGCCGTCCTGAATTCGGCCCCCAGTCAGAGACAACTCCGGAGACCAATAAGACTCCGGAATCAGGCCGACAGCCTTTTCAACAGAAGGTGGTGCTCCTATTCCACCGATGACCTCAGTCCATCCAGAGGTGCCGGATACTTTATTGGCAGCACTGCAAAGCGCTTCCATCGTTGAAGAGCATCATACCCTTATGGGCGCGGTGATTGAGAAGGTCCAGTCCACCAAAAGCAGGCTGACCGAAGCCTGCACCAGCCTTCTAACAAGCTTTGAGGTAAGTTAAAGAATGTCATGATATAGATAGTAGCCCCTGATACACTTTTTGGTGTTTTAGAAAGAAAGCCGGACAGAGGATCAAATATATTTCGCAGGAGACTAATTAGGGAATACCTATGTGAATGATCAGGCGTCGTTATTGACTGCAACCTCTCATACTGCGGAGGTCTCTGGACTGAAGGAGAGTCTGGAGCGGGCCAAAAAGGAACTCGGCCAAGTAAAAGGGCAATTGGAAGATAACCAAGGTATGGGATAACTTTGTTTGTATCTAAATACAAGTGAATAGTTATTTTGACTGGAAAATGTCATGATATGTATTAGGAGCGGTAACCGAAGTCGAGGCTCTTAAGAAGGCGGTCGCCGAGGCCGAGAATAAGGCGGCCAAGGAGCAGGCCGCTCATGAAAACCACGAGGCCCGGGTCATTGAAGTTCAACAAGAGCTCCAAGAAGCCATAAAGAAGTGTGAGACCTTGGAGCAGAGTATAAAGGATCAACAGTCCGAACTCACCAAGGCTCGCCAATCCGCACACGATGCCCGGGCTGAAGCCCAAGGCGCCCTCTAGGAAATCCAGGAGGCTCGAAAGATCGCAGCGGGTAAGGCCTTTATTATGTAGAGCAAATACGCGAAGGAAAGATTTCGTTTACTGACCCGGATTCGTAGTTCTCCAGGGGTGTTTGCGGATCTGCCGTGCAGCGTGTCTGACACCGCAAAGTTCTATCGAGCCGAAGAGGGGAGCTCTACGGAGAAACTGTTCTAGTCGCAATATCTTGTACCAGAATACCAAGTACCCTTTACCGATCAGCTGAAGCAACTGGTCGAGCTGCATAGCGCAGTCGAACTAGCCCTCAAGGATTTGATTATCCGGCTATGTCCTGCCGAAGCGATTCCCAGCAGCTACTTCAGACTCGTGAAGCGGCTGGTTAGTGCCTGCCCTCAGCTTGACGCCATCAAGCGATCAGTCTGCATCAAAGGTGCACGACTGGCCTTTGCCTGCACCAAGGTGCATTGGGCGAAGATGGATGTTGTGAAGCTGATGACCGAAGGACCTCCCGAAGGGAAAGAGCACCGCAAGACCGAGCTGTATTATGACAGTGTCCTGGAGGGATCCCGCCTTGTGGCGGAGCAATGTGCTAAGGATATTATATTCCCATGAGTGTATGCACGTTATCCTATGCTATAATATGAAACAAGGTCGTTATGTAAAATAATGCTTGTTATTCAAACTATTACCTCCTATGCGGTCGTTTTTAAATTAATTCTGGAAGTTGGCCGTCGTCGGCTTCTACCCCCACGTAGGAAGTACGGGGGTGTTCGGGATAAATCTAAACACTCTTTATTCCAGATTTTTGGTCCTTAAAGGAGGTGTTTAGCGCGATGAACCAGGCAATCGAACTATAAGGCTTTATCACCCTCACTTAGCCATAGGAGTTTGACAAAAAGAAAGGTAGGCGCAGCCCCTAGTGTTTGGAAGACCGAACTTGGGGCATTGTAAAGCACCTGATCGGATAAAAACCGATCCATCGCATGATGCATTAGTTATCGCGTAATGCGGAAGAAATTGTTAAGGATTTTGTGCTCAAACAGCTGACCAGCTCTCGCCGCATCATGACAGTCAGTTTTCGGCTTTCTCTACTGAGGTGCTCATCCGGAAGAACCGGGACACAATTGCAGTAGTTCTCCCTTTACTACCCTAGCCGATATAGCGGACCGTAGGGTAGCAAGCACAGGAGCCGGGCAACCCAACTGTTGACCAAAGACATGATTCGGAGCCAATGCATATAATGCTATAAGTTCGGGATGCCGAACTGCACTGTAAAAGTGTTCAGACTTTCTTGCCGTGTTATGGGGTACAATGAAGCCCCTGGCGAATTAAGGCTTACGAGAATGTACGGGTGCAAATGATAATAAATAAATAGACAAGGGAAAAATTATGTAATGAGCTAACGCTGCAAATTATTTTTCATTGTAATTTAATTAATACATCAAGGCGTATGTGTACAAGTAGTGCAATAAGCAAATAAGGCTATTTAGTATGCCACAACCAAGAGCGAGCGGCATGCGGGTATTTAAAACAGGTATGACGATCGTTAGCAGAGACCACCTGGGTATTGTCGGCGTTCTGGGAACGGGGGTCCCCAGACTTGCCTGCCTGCGGCCTGCGTCGTGGCTCAAGTGGTGGCCCAGTACGACCCATCTTCGTCAGCACAAGATTCAAGACCCTCGCGAGGGGCCAAGCCTCGCGGGGCAGACGACACGAGGCTACCTCAGGAACGGCCTCGCCATGCAGGCTCGCGAGGAGGCAGAGAGATCAAGGCAGGGTACCCCTCGAGATGCTCGTGACGCAAGCCATGACGATCGAGACCAGGCGGGCGCCGGCCCGCGCAGTGTCCTTGTTTCCTCTTTGGTGCAAAGGGGGCAAGCACAGACGCGGAGTACCGAGGCATCAGGCAAAGTTTGCCATTTCAGTGCAACAAGACCAAGACCAGCGGAGCGGCAGGATGGAGGTTACCGTGGAGCCCAAGACGGCGTCATCGCCAGTGCCTTTGGCAGCCGAAGACCAACTTTAGTAAGGATAACCTGTACTAGATGTTCCCCTTCAAAATGGCCATTGTTGGCGCTCTTCCCGCCTAATATTTGGGAAGAGGCCCAGGGCCTCTATAAATAGGATTAGTCACCACAATAGAGAGGGCCAGATTTGTGGGGAAGGGAGAGAGAGAGGCGATCGAACTCACACAAGCAGTTCATCGCACCAGCTCAAGAACACCTCTCGCGAGGCTGTTCTTCCCCTGTACTGTTCATCATCAGCCCCCGAGGCAATCCACCACACCACACACTGGAGTAGGGTATTACACCACAACCGTGGCCCGAACCAGTATAAATATTTTGTCCCCCGTGTTGTTCATCATTTTTAGCTTAGATCTCACGAGACGATCGGACGTAGGTCGGTAGGGGAGAGATCTTCGTGCGCACCCCAGAGTTCAAACCTTAAGGATCTGCCGGAACCCAACCTTTGATATTTGGCGCGCCGGGTAGGGGTGCACCGGAGCTATCCCTTCCGTCGAGCCGTTCTCCACCAGCACCACTCTCCGCCCTCATGGCGGCCAACGCACCGCCTGCTCCGGCTGTCGACGCCGGCACGGAGACCAGGGGGCTCCGAGCCCTGGCTTCCGCCTTGCGACAGGCGCTGTGGCCGAACAAGTTCAAGCCGGACATGGCGCCGCGCTACGACAGCGCCGCCGACCCGCTGGCCTACCTGCTAGCATATGAAGAAGCCGTCCTCAAGGCCGGAGGCGACGACAAGGTCATGGCGAACTGGCTGCCCATGGCCCTCACCGGTGTCCCACGCATGTGTCTGCTCCACCTGCTGGCGGCTTCTGTGGCCTCCGGGGAGGAGTTGTGCAACCTCTTCCTTGCCCATCATGCTGCGCCGGCACCCCCAGTCGTCGCAGCCATCCTGGGCGGATCGCGGGTGCCACCTTCGAGCCGCCACGTCAAGCCGTTCGTCTGCCAGATCGGCGCCGTACTCAAGCGCCGAGAAGCCCCCCGGGGCTGGGTGGCACCCAAGGCTGATTTGACCTTCAGCTCGGATGATCACCCCTCCAACACCGCCTGTTCGGGCGCACTTCCGATGCTATGCACCCCCACCATCTGCCAGGTGGTCGTCACCAGGACCCTCATTGACGGTGGCGCCGGCCTCAACGTGCTCTCGGTGGAGGCCTTCAGCCTCCTCCACGTGCCGCTAGAGCGGCTTCGACCCAGCAGGCCCTCCTCAGGCGTCGGAGGTAGTTCCACCGGCTCTCTGGGGCAGATCCGCCTCCCGGTGACCTTCAGCACCCACGACAACTGCCGCACGAAGCTGATCAACTTCGACATCGCCCCCCTCGGTCTCCCGTATAATGCCATCCTCGGCTACCCAGCCTTGGCCCAGTTCATGGCAGCGACTCACCCGGCGTACAACCTCATGAAGATGCCCGGGAGCACCAGCATCCTTACCGTGTCCGGAGACACAAGGGATGCATTGCAGGCGCTCAAGCTTGCTTTCAAGATGGTCGCGGTGACGCAGCCCGCCAGCACAGATACCCTCGAGCCCAAGGGGGCTGCGCCGGCCAAGAAGAAGCAGCTATTCACCCAAGACAAGGTGGAGACCAAGCAAGTACTGGTCGACAAGGATGGATCCTCCGGTGCCACCTTCACCATAGGCGCCAACCTCGATCCTGAGCAGGAGGAGGCCTTGGTGAAATTCCTGCGTGCAAACAAGGAGGTGTTTGTGTGGGAGCCTGATCAGCTAGCGGGAGTCCCAAGGGATGTGATTGAACGTCACCTCAACGTGTGCCCCAACGTGCGCCCCGTGAAGCAGAAGGCAAGGCGATAGTCCACTGAAAGCAGGCCTTCATCGTCCAAGAAACCCGCAAGTTAGAGGCAGCAGGCGTCATTGTCAAGGTCCGCTATCCTGAATGGTTGGACAACCCTGTTGTGGTGCTAAAAAAGGGAGGAAAGGAATGCATGTGTGTCGACTTCACCAACCTCAACAAGGCCTGCCCACAGGATCCATTCCCGCTCCCTCGCATCGACCAGATCGTCGACTCTACCGCCGAGTGTGACCTATTGTGCTTCCTGGATGCCTTCTCGGGCTATCACCAGATCAAGATGGCGGTGGAAGACGTGGAGAAAACGGCCTTCCTGACCCGTGTGGGGTATACTGCTATACATGCATGCCATTCGGGTTACGCAACGCAGGCGCGACCTTTCAGCGGCTGATGCACATCGCCCTGGGTCGGCAGCTCGGGAGAAACACTGAGGCGTATGTCGATAACATCATGGTGAAGTCTCGGGAGGCGAAAACCCTGATACAGGACCTGGAAGAAACCTTCGAGAGCCTCCCTGAAGTGGATCTGCGGCTCAACCCAGAGAAGTGCGTATTTGGAGTCCCCTCGGGCAAACTCTTGGGCTTCCTCTTATCCCACAGGGGCATTGAGGCAAACCCGGAGAAGGTCAAGGCGGTCGAAGACATGAGTCCGCCAAAGACCCTCAGAGAAATGCAGAAGCTCACTGAGCGGGTGACCGCGTTGGGACGCTTCATCTCCAAGCTGGGGAAGCGAGCACTACCATTCTTCAAGCTGATGAAGAAGAAGGGCCCGTTCGAATGGACTGAAGAGGCCGACAAAGCATTCCAAGATCTCAAGAAGTACCTTACCAGTCCTCTGGTGATGGTAGCTCCGCGCCCTCGGGAGCCCTTGGTGCTCTACCTCGTAGCCACACCCTACTCCTCCAAGGCAGCGCTGGTGGCGGTACGGGAGGAGCGTCGGGCCAAGGCCGCGCCAGCCGCAGCCTCGGCCGAGGAAGGCCAAGAATGCCTCACGAAGGCCTCGACCGCAGCATATGGGGATCAGCCTCAGTAGGGGGATGCACCCAGAGCGGAGGAGGCACTGCCAGGCGACCAAGCGTTGGGGGCTCCGTCGGCCCAGGAGGCGCCTCAACCTCCGGAAGACGCAAGCTGCTCCAGCACCCTCAACCTCGTCGAGCATCCTGTATACTTCGTCAGCACGGTGCTACAGGACGCAAGGGCACGGTACCCCATGCCCTAGAAACACCTCCTCGCACTATTAGTGGCCTCACGCAAGCTGTGGCACTACTTTCAAGGCCATCCCATCAAGGTCGTCTCAGCTTACCCCTTGGAAAGGGTAGTCAGGAGCCCCAACTCAGCTGGAAGAGTCGCTGAATGGAACATCAAATTGCAAGCATTTTAGCTGGAGTTCAGCACGACCAGAGTCATCAAAGGAGCCGCACTTGCAGATTTCGTGGCAGAATGGGCGAAGGCACCGGGGCTCAAAGCGGGCGAGGACCAGTCGCTTTCCCCGGGAGGTGAAGCGCCGGACGGCTGGGTCATGTACTTCGACGGGGCATTCTCGCGACATGGCGCGGGGGCTGGCGCAGTGCTCATATCCCCCACTCAGGACAAGCTATACTATGTTGTGCAACTCTGCTTCCAGTACGTAGAGAAGGTCTCCAACAACATAGCAGAATATGAGGGCCTGAAAGCTTGCTTGAAAGCTGCAGGTGCCTTAGGGGTAAAGCGCCTGGTCATCAAGGGTGATTCATGACTCCTCGTCAATTTCTCCAACAAGGTATACGAGCGGAAATACGAACACATGGAAGCATATCTTGCGGAAGTACGCATAATGGAGAAGCAGTTTTGGGGGCTGGAGTTGCAGCATGTGCCTCGCGTCACCAATCAAGAGGGGGATGACATCGCCAGGAGGGCGTCCAGGCGGTTGCCTCAGGAGCCTGGCATCTTCGAGGAACAGATCTTCAAACCTTCAGCGGCACCATCACTATCAAGCACGGGGCAGCCTCGGGAGGATCTCCCTCAACCGCCTGCCTCAGGGGCCCCGGCCTGTGGCCTGACCTCAGGAGTGCGCCTGCTCCTAGCGCTGGAGCCTCAGGAGGGATGTTGGACTGCGGAGTTCAAGGATTACCTGGTACAGGGGATTCTGCCAGAAAAGGAGGAGGACGCAGAACGCGTGGCGCGGCAGGCCACGGCCTACTGCATCCAAGACGTAGAGCTCTACCGGAAGCGGCCGAACGACGTTACCCTACGGTGCATCTCCAAGGAGCAAGGGAAAGAGTTACTAGCAGACATTCACGGTGGAGACTGCGGGCACCACTCGTCTTCACGCACACTCGTCGGCAAGGCGTTTTGCAGCCGGTTCTATTGGCCAACAGCACTCAATGACGCAATCGAGCTGGTGAAGGCTTGTGAAGCCTGTCAATTCCACGCCAAGCAGATTCATCAGCCAACTCAGGGCCTTCAGACCATTCCCCTCTCATGGCCTTTCGCTGTTTGGGGACTGGACATCCTTGGCCTGTTTCCTCGGGCGCCAGGGGGCAACCGCTACCCTCTACGTCGCTATTGACAAGTTCACGAAGTGGGCGGAGGTGGAGGCTGTCCGCACCATCCCGGCAGGCTCAGCGGTCAAGTTCATCAAGGGCCTCGTGAGCCGGTTTGGGGTACCTAATAGCATCATCACCGACAACGGTTCGCAGTTCACCAGCAATCTTTTCAAAACATATTGTGCTAACCTTGGAACGCAGATATGCTACGCTACGGTGGCACACCCTCGCAGCAACGGCCAAGCTAAACGCGCCAACATGGAGGTCCTGAAGGGCCTCAAAACCCGGACCTTCAAGAAGATGCTGGAGGCCTGCGGCAGGGGCTGGCATGACGAGCTTCAGTCCGTGCTATGGTCCATCCGCACCACCGCAACCAAGTCGACCGGCGAAACCCCGTTCCTCCTCGTCTATAGTGCTGAGGCGGTCCTTCCTCACGAGGTCAAGCATCGCTCCGCGCGGGTCCTGGCTTTTGACGAAGCACAGCAGGATGCCATGCGGGGGATGGACCTCGTGCTTGGGGAGGAATGCCGTCAGGAGGCTGCACTTCGGGCTGCGAGGTACCAACAGGCGCTGCGGCGGTACCAGTGCTGCAGCATCCGCCCCAGGACCCTCGAGGTAGGTGACCTCGTGCTCAGACGGGTGCTCTCCAGGGAGGGGCTGCACAAGCTCTCGCCCATGTGGGAGGGCCCGTTCAAGGTTGTTCATGTCTCCAGGCCTGGCGCCGCACACTTGGAGACTCAGGAGGGGGTGCCCATTCCGAACGCGTGGAACATCCAGCACCTCTGGAAGTTCTACCCTTGAATAAAGGCCTAGAGCCTGTAAAGAAGGCCCGGTGCCTGTGAAGCTAGACGAACCAAGAAAGGCCCGGTGCCTGTGAAGAAGGCCAATGCCTGTGAAGCTCATCGCACCGAGAAAGGCCCGGAGCCTGTGAAGAAGGCCAATGCCTCTGAAGCTCGCCGCCCGTGACACTCTCACGTAATAATGAGTTGGGGCTGTACACGCCCCGGAGTCTCTAGAGAGCCTCCCTCGGGCCTCGGGGGCTCCCGCCCATGCCCAGTGGCAGCACTTAGCTCCGCGCTGGTGAGAAGACGTCGAAGACTAGATTAGGTGCCGGACGCGGCTTTTTTCATTTGCTTTCTGCAATTGCCTTATTCGTCCCTGTTTGGAGTTTCATTGGAACTGCTTTCAGCATTGTTGCCGTCCTCGACTTGTGGCTCTCTGCCTTTCTTGCCTACTTGACTCGTTTTCTCTTGCGCAAGTCTCGCGAGGGGGCTACGCGGGCGCCCTCGCGAGTGTTTTCTGCCCCAGTCGTGTGAGGTTTTCCTATACAAGTCCACCATGGGAGCACCCTCCCAGTCCGTGCCCCACGGGCATCACGACACGAGCACATGACCTGGGTCGGTCGCCCTCACGACTGAGACCGAAAGTCACCTCTCCTGATTTATCCTCGCAGGACACGAAGCGCGCGACGAGGCCTCAACCTCAAGAAGCAAAGACTGCGGCAAGTCCACCCAGAGCTAAGTAATTCTTACATGCTAGCATGCGGTACCGAAACATAGCACAAAAATAGCGGAAACAACATAATAGTTAACAGCAGCAGTCCAGCACGCCACCACGGGGCCCTACACTGATCTCTCTTTGCGCTGGGAAGCGAGAAAAACAAAATAGGCACGGCTCGCTCGGCATCGACTTGCGGCGAAGGCTCGTACTGCCTCTGGAGCTCAGTCAGACTCCTCCTCATGCTTCAGCGAGGCGCGACATCGGACCGACCCGCTACCTCCCTCAAGGTGAGCGCGATGGCGCAGAGGCTGGTCGTGACCACCACTAGAGGAGCTGCTGTCAGAAGGGGAGCTGCCGATGCTTGGCGAACCACGAACACCGCCGACCACGTGCATGCCTTCGTCTTCATCCCGACTGTCGCCGAGGCTGGGTGCCCGGCCGCCATCATCATCTTTGGGGTAGCACCCAGCGCAGCGGCCGTCTTCTCCAAACACCCTCATGTAGAGGGTTGAGTCGCCGTCGAACTTGAAATGCAGGGTGCACCGCTGACTCAGGCCACGCGCGAGGGCAAATGTTTGCCGGCCACGGGTCAGGGCCACACCCCCGGCGATGGATATCTCCAACGAAGCCCAGGAAGCCCTGCTGCAGCAACCGTCTGCTTGAAGCCAGAGGCCGCCAGGAGCGCCGGCCGGGAGTTCACTCGCAAAGAAGCGGGGAAGGTGGAGCCAGGTGCTGGCGGGGTTTGCCGACCACACGACGAACTCCGGCAGCACCTGTGCCGAGTGGAAGCGTGGCCTGGGAGGCTGCGCAACCATGGCGCGCCCTCCCTCTACAACCAGGCACCCATCACCGCGCAGGGGATTGCAGCCGCGACCGCGGGAAGCCACTGCGGGAGGCGCAGGATGCTTGCAGGAATGACCTCGGCAGCGCTTGAGTGGGGGAGACCCATGTCCATCCCGATGGGCTTTTCCCTTCTCTGCGGCCGAGAACCTCTTCAGTGGCGCCATGGGGGTGGCGAGCAGCTAGGATAGGGAGAAAGAAGGAAGCAAGGAGGAAGATGTACAGTGGGGGCTTGCGCCCTCCTGCATTTATAACCGGATGGAAGCCAACCGTCGGCCACCACGATCTCAGGTAATCATGACCCATTTCTGCATGCAGGGACTTGTCAAGTCGAGTAGTTGCCGAGGCAGCATGGGGAAGCAGAGGCACCCACATCCAATTAACCGCCACGCGGCGCCCAAGGCCGCAGGCTGATGGGGCCCGCAACGCTCTGCACTTGCTCCTTCGCTTCTCTACTAAGCCAAGTCCGAGCGCACCTTTGGCCCGGGGGCTTATCGACGTTCTGGGAACGGGGGTCCCTGGACTTTCCTGCCTGCGGCCTGTGGCGTGGCTCAAGTGGTGGCCCAGTACGGCCCAGGGCTGGACGAAGAAGGCAGAGCGGATCTACTGTCCGGCATCGCTGCCTGAAGAACAAGCCGGCCCACTTCTGATGAATATGCTGGTCCCGGGGCCATATAGGGTGCCAAAGAAGAAGGCCAAGAAGGAGGCCAAGGAGACCAGGGGCAGGCTTTGTCGCAAGGGTACTTCAGACATGATGTTCGAAGACATCGAGGCCCACTCCTCCGCCAAAAAAGACGAGGAAGAGGAAGAAGAAGAAGAGGAAAGCCAGTCCCCCCTGCAAGGGGGAGAAAGAAGAGGACGACCTCCACACGTTTGGAGGCTGAAACGTCTAAGAAGGGGAAAGCATCCTTTCCAGACGAGCCCACCGCAGCCACTGACAGCAGCCCGGAGTGGGAACCCAGGGTCAATCCCCTAGCCAAATCATGAGTACAAAGAAACATGGACACATCCATATATCTAGTCTCACTTATGCATAGCATTAATGTATTGAGTCACATATTCTGCAGTACGGCCGGGTCCGACATCGAGCGATCTTCGTCGGAAGATTTGTTGGACCTAGATGCGATGGACAGCCAGACCCTCCCGACGGCCTCCTCTCTCGAAGGTGTGGACAACACTGAGGTGTCGTCCCAAAGGGGCCCAGGCCAGGGCGAAGCTCACGAGACCGTCGGGGCAGCACCAGGGGGTCAAACCCTGGCAACCGGACACACGGGGTAGCAGACCCCCATGGATGCTGAAGGCGGAGGCCGTCCTGAATTCGGCCCCCAGCCAGAGACAACTCCGGAGACCAATACGGCTCCGGAATTAGGCCGACAGCCTTCTTCAACAGAAGGTGTTGCGCCTATTCCATCGGTGACCTCAGTCCATCCAGAGGTGTCGGATACTTTATTGGCGGCACTGCAAAGCACTTCCATCATTGAAGAGCACCGTACCCTTATGGGTGCGGTGATTGAGAAGGTCCAGTCTGCCAAAAGCGGGTTGACCGAAGCCTGCACTAGCCTTCTAACAGGCTTTGAGGTAAGTTAAATAATGTCATAATATAGATAGTAGCCCTTGATAGACTGTTTGGTGTTTCAGAAAGAAAGCCGGACAGAGGATCAAATATATTTCGCAGGAGACTAATTAGGGAATACCTATGTGAATGATCAGGCGTCGTTATTGACTGCAACCTCTCATACTACGGAGGTCTCCGGACTGAAGCAGAGTTTGGAGCGGGCCAAAAAAGAACTCGGCCAAGTAAAAAGGCAATTAGAAGATAACCAAGGTATGGGATAACTTTGTTTGTATTTAAATACAAGTGAATAGTTATTTTGACTTGAAAATGTCATGATATGTATTAGGAGCGGCGACCGAAGTCGAGGCTCTTAAGAAGGCGGTCATCGAGGCCGAGAAGAAGGCGGCCAAGGAGTAGGCCGCTCGTGAAAACCACAAGGCCCGGGTCATTGAAGTTCAACAAGAGCTCCAAGAAGCCATAAAGAAGTGTGAGACCTTCGAGCAGAGTATAAAGGATCAAGAGTCCGAACTCACCAAGGCTCGCCAATCCGCACACGATGCCCGGACTGAAGCCCAAGGCGCCCTCCAGGAAATCCAGGAGGCTCGAAAGATCGCAGCGGGTAAGGCCTTTACTATGCAGAGCAAATACGCGAAGGAAAGATTTCGTTTACTGACTCAGATTCGGAGTTCTCCAAGGGTGTTTGCGGATCTGCCGTGCAGCGTGTCTGACGCCACAAAGTTCTATCAAGCCGAAGAAGGGAGCTCTACGGAGAAGCTGTTCTGGTCGCAATATCTTGTACCAGAATACCTAGTACCCTTTACCGATCAGCTGAAGCAGCTGGTCGAGCTGCATAGGGCGGCTGAACTAGCCCTCAAGGATTTGATTATCCAGCTATGTCCTGTCGAAGCGATTCCCAGCAGCTACTTCGGACTCATGAAGCGGCTGGTTAGTGCCTGCCCTTAGCTTGACGCCATCAAGCGGTCGGTCTGCATCAAAGGTGCGTGAATGGCCTTTGCCCGCGCCAAGATGCATTGGGCAAATATGGATGCTGTGAAGCTGATGACCGAAGGACCTCCCGAAGGGAAAGAGCACCTCAAGACCGAGCTATATTATGACAGTGTCCTGGAGGGATCCCGCCTTGTGGTGGAGCAATGTGCTAAGGATATTATATTCCCATGAGTGTATGCATGTTATCCTATGCTGTAATATCAAACAAGGTCGTTATGTAAAATAATGCTTGTTATTCGAACTATTACCTCCTATGCGGTCGTTTTTAAATTAATTCTGAGAGTTGGCCAGTCGTCGGCTTCTGCCCCCACATTGGAAGTACGGGGGTGTTCGGGATAAATCTAAACAATCTTTACTCCAGATTTTTGGTCCCTAAAGGAGGTGTTTAGCATGACGAACCAAGAAATTGGACTATAAGGCTTTATCACCCTCACTTAGCCATAGGAGTTTGACAAAAAGAAAGGTAGGCGCAGCCCCTAGTGTTTGGAAGACTGAACTTGGGGCGTTGTAAAACACCTGATCGGATAAAAACCTATCCGTCGCATGATGCATTAGTTATCACGAAATGCGGAAGAAATCGTTAAGGATTTTGTGCTCGAACAGCTGACCAGCTCTCTCCGCATCATGACAGTCAGTTTTCAGCTTTCTCTACCGAGGTGCTCATACGGAAGAACCGGGACACAATCGCAGTAGTTCTCCCTTTACTACCCTAGCCGATATAGCGGAACGTAGGGTAGCAAGCACAGGAGCTGGGCAACCCAACTGTTGACCAAAGAGATGATTCGGAGCCAATTCATATAATGCTATTAGTTCGGGATGCCAAACTGCACTGTAAAAGTGTTCGGACTTTCTTGCCGTGTTATGGGGTACGATGAAGCCCCTGGCGAACTAAGGCGTACGAGAATGTACGGGTGCAAATGATAATAAATAAATAGATAAGGGAAAAATTATGTAATGAGCTGACGCTGCAAATTATTTTCCGTTGTAATTTAATTAATACATCAAGGCGTATGTGTACAAGTAGTGTAATAAGCAAATAAGGCTATTTAGTATGCCACGACCAAGAGCGAGCGGCGTGCGGGTATTTAAAATAGGTATGACAATCGTTAGCTGAGACCACCTGGGTATTGTCGGTGTTCTGGGAACGGGGGTCCCCAGACTTGCCTGCCTGCGGCCTGCGGCATGGCTCAAGTGGTGGCCCAGTACAGCCCATCTTCATCAACACAAGATTCAAGACCCTTGCGAGGGGCCGAGCCTCGCGGGGCGGACGACACGAGGCTACCTCAGGAACGGCCTCGCCAGGTAGGCTCACAAGGAGGCGGAGAGATCAAGGCAGGGTACCTCGCGAGGTGCTCGTGACGCAAGCCATGACGATCGAGACCAGGCGGGCGCCGGCCCGTGCAGTGTCCTTGTTTCCTCTTTGGTGCAAAGGGGGCAAGCACAGACGCGGAGTACCGAGGCATCAGGCGAAGGTTTCCATTTTAGTGCAACGAGACCAAGACCAGCGGAGCGGCAGGATGGAGGTCACCATGGATCCCAAGACGGCGTCATCGCCAGTGCCTTTGGTAGCCGAAGACCAACTTTAGTCAAGATAACATGTACTAGATGTTCCCCTTCAAAATGGCCGTTGTTGGCACCCTTCCTGCTCAATATTTGGGAAGAGGCCTAGGGCCTCTATAAATAGGACTAGCCACCACAATAGAGAGGGCCAGATTTGGGGGGGAAGGGAGAGAGAGAGGCGATTGAACTCACACAAGCAGTTCATCGCACTAGCTCAAGAACACCTCTCGTGAGGCCGTTCTTCCCCTGTACTGTTCATCATCAGCCCCTGAGGCAATCCACCACACACACATTGGAGTAGGGTATTACACCACAACGGTGGCCCGAACCAGTATAAATCTTTTGTCCTCCGTGTTGTTCGTCGTTTTTAGCTTAGATCTCACGAGATGATCGGACGTAGGTCGGTAGGGGAGAGATCTTCGTGCGCACCCCAGAGTTCGAACCTTAAGGATCTATCGGAACCCAACATCCGACAGGTATTCCCTTGTACGTCCGAGCCCCTAGCTTTCTTGGTGTATCCGTCCCGCTATGGGTACGATGAGTAGGTTTATCAAAAAAGGCCTCGAGAAGAGAAAAACCTGAAAGAAAGAGAAAAAGTGAAGGTCTGCGGATCCATGAGCGGTTGAGCCGCATTGTGGACCACGGTCTAGCTGTGCCTCCGTCCGTGCCCATGGTATTTTAAGTGTGTAGTTATGTACGCGCGACACTAATTTCACCGCTTTCTTGGGGCTGGGACGAAGGCCGGGTTGCTAGCTGAGCTCTGGATGAGCCGGACGGTCCTGTTGCAGAGTAGCTCGGACCCGCTTGACGGTGTCCGGGGGCTTTATTGCCGAATTGAGGTTTTGCCTGAAAAGGCTATTCTATACTTCTGCTGCAAGGGTTGCGGTGTGCTCCTCAGTATGGAGGGAGTGCTCCGTATTTCCATTGACTGTTATAACACCGCGAGCTCCGGGCATCTTGAGCTTAAGGTAGGCATAGTGCGGCACCACATTGAAACAAGCAAATGCGGTTCATCCGAGTAGTGCGTGGTAACCACTGCGAAAGGGGACGATGTCGAAGATTAATTCTTCGTTTCGGAAATTATCCGGGGATCCGAAGACCACTTCCAGTGTGATTGATCCCGTACAGCAGGCCTGTACACCTGGTATGACACATTTAAAGGTGGTTCTGGTGGGCTTGATCCTTGAGGGGTCAATACCCATTTTGTGCGCTGTATCCTGATAGAGCAGGTTCAGGCTGCTACCACCATCCATGAGGACGTTTGTGAGGTGGAATCCGTTAATGATAGGGTCAAGCACTAGTGCGGCTGAACCGCCGTGACGGATACTGGTCGGATGGTCCCTTCGATCAAAGGTGATCGGACAGGAGGACCACGGGTTGTATTTTGGGGCGACTGGCTCCATCACATTGACGTCCCTTAGTGCGCACTTCCACTCCCTTTTGGGGATATGGGTAGCATATATCATATTCACTGTTTTAACTTGGGGGGGAAACTTCTTTTGTCCCCCTGTGTTCGGTGGCCGGGGTTCCTCGTCGTCGTTGCTTTGCAATCCCTTTTCTCTGTTTTTGGCGTTTAACTTGCCGGCCTGTTTAAAGACCCAACATTCTCTATTGATATGATTGGCTGGTTCATCGGTGGTGCCGTGGATTTGGCATGGACGATCGAGTATGCGGTCCAGACTGGACGGGCCCGGATTGTTTCTATTAAATGGCTTTTTCCACTGACCGAACTTGGAGCCACTGAATCCGGCATTGACGGCCGTGTCTTCAGAATTATCGCCATTATTTCGACGCTTGTGTCTACTACGTCGAGGCTTGCCATTACTATCTCTGGCTTCAAAAGTGCAAGCTTTACTTGAGGTGATATTGCTACGAGCTAGCCAGCTATCCTCGCCCGCGCAAAAGCGGGTCATGAGCGTCGTAAGGGCTGCCATGGACTTTGGCTTCTCTTGGCCGAGGTGTCGGGCGAGCCACACGTCATGGATGTTATGCTTAAAGGCTGCTAGGACTTCGGCATCCGGACAGTCGACGATTTGGTTCTTTTTAGTTAGGAACCGAGTCCAGAATTTACTGGCTGACTCTTCGGGCTGTTGGATTATATGGCTTAAGTCATCAGCATCCGGAGGTGAGACATAAGTGCCTTGGAAGTTGTCAAGGAATGTGTCTTCTAGGTTCTCCCAACTGCCAATGGAGTTTTCGTGCAGACTGTTCAACCAGTGCCGAGCTGGTCCCTTGAGTTTTAGCGGGAGGTACTTGATGGCATGGAGATCATCACCGCAGGCCATATGTATATGGAGAAGGAAGTCCTTGATCCATACCGTTGGGTCTGTTGTTCCATCATATGATTCAATGTTTACGGGTTTGAACCCTTCTGGGAATTCATGTTCCATTACTTCATCGGTGAAGCATAGGGGGTGTGCGGCACCTCTGTGTCGGGCTATGTCGCGACGTAGCTCGAATGGAGCTGGTCTTCGGTATTCGGCCCGAACAGGTATTTGTTATATCTGGCGTGGTGGCCGTCGTTGCGTATTGGAGCGCACCCCCATGATCCGTAGATCGATCTGGTCTGGCCTACTCTGTTCTCCAAGTCGTACCGCAGGTCATGTGTGTATCCCCGAGTTATTGTGTTTCTATTTGTTCGGCGACGTGGTGCCGACTGTTATTCAGGCTGAATTGCCGCTTTGTCTCGACCACGCGGTGGTCGATCAGCCGCATTATGCGCTGGCAGTGTTGGTTCCAGCGCTCATCATCGAATTAAGGTAGCAATTTGCGCTTTGGTTAACTTTTGGTTGAGCATTTGAGTCCATATTCCTCGGCTGCCAGGACCTCCGTCCATCTATCAGTGAGTAGATCTTGATCAGCTTGAAGCTGCTGCTATTTCTTCTTCAGGCTCTTTGCAGTAGCTATATGCCGGCGCTTAAAATGCTCCTTCTTGATGGGATCCTCTGGCACGATAAATTCTTTGTCACCGAGGCTCACCTCATCCTCGGAGAGAGGCATGTAGTTGCTGTCCTCCGTGTCGTCGTTCACGACCTGTTCATCGGGGCTGGCTCGCCCATCTTCCCGTTCAGCCTGTTTGAAACTTGGCTTAGCGGGGTCTTCGTTGTCTTCGGCATCGTCCGGAGTGCTGTTCTCTCTTGTGCCGGTATTGCTATTTTTACCATGGCGTGATTTAGAGCGACGCCGCTGACGTCGGCGCTTAGACTGCTTCTCAGGAAGTTTATCCTCAACTGGATCTTTTATGTCATTGCCATTGTCTTCTTTGGGTGTATCCACCATATATATATATATCGTATGAGGAGGTGGCTGTCCAGCGCCCTGTGGGCGGTGGTTCCTGTTCTTCTTCGGCATCGTCATCCATACCGTCGATGTCTTCGGGGTCAAAATCAAGCATGTCGGTCAGTGGCTATCAAGTGGGTGGTGGGTGGGTAACGAAATTCCTCGCCGTCTGCTTCCCACTCAAGCCGGACATAGTTCGGCCAAGAGTCTCCTGACAAGGAGAGAGACTTTAACGAGTTTAACACATCGCCTAAGGCTGAGTGTTGGAAGATGTCCGCAGAGCTGAACTCTATGATTGGCGCCCGGTCGACGGGTGCGGATACACGCGGTTCGGAGCCTATGGCCAGAGACAAGTCCAAGGTTCCGATGACACAGGCCTAGTTGGAGGTCAGATTTGTGTTCGGCTCTAGCGCCGCTGAGTCCGCGGCTTCCGTGGCGAGGTTGAGCCTCCCATCCTCGGATGACGCACTCTGCTCTGGATCTAAAGCCCGTGCGGTTACAGGCGCAATCTCCTGCACATAGTCTGACAACAGACCTAGGTCATATTCATCATGGCGGCAGGGCGCGGCTGTCATGGGCTTGAATCCGTCAAAGATCAAGTCTCCACGGATGTCGGCTATGTAGTTCAAGCTTCCAAACCTGGCCTGATGGCCAGGGGCATAACTGTCGATCTGCTCCAGATGGCCAAGCGAGTTCGCCCACAGTGCGAAGCCGCCGAATACAAAAATCAGTCCGGGGAGAAAATTTTCACCCTGGACTATGTTGTTGTGGATGATTGGAGGAGCCATCAAGCCTTATGGTGATGACACAGTGGAACTCTCAATGAAAGCACCAATGTCGGTGTCAAAACCGGCGGATCTCGGGTAGGGGGTCCCGAACTGTGCGTCTAAGGCTAATGGTAATAGGAGGCGGGGACACAATGTTTACCCAGGTTTGGGCCCTCTAGATGGACGTAATAACCTACTTCCTGCTTGATTAATCTTGATGATATGAGTATTACAAGAGTTGATCTACCACGAGATCGTACAGGCTAAACCCTAGAAGCTAGCCTATGATTATGATTGTTGTTGTCCTACGGACAAGACCCTCCAGTTTATATAGACACCGGAGGGGGCTAGGGTTACACAAAGTCGGTTACGGAGAAAGGAATCTTCATATCTTAAAGGCCAAGCTTGCCTTCCATGCAAAGCAGAGTCCCATCCGAACAGGGGACGAAGTCTTCTATCTTGTATCTTCATAGTCCAACAATCCGGCATATGCTTATAGTCCAGCTGTCCGAGGACCCCTTAATCCGGGACTCCCTCACCCACTTCCCCACGACGCCTCGGCAACCCCCTGGGCTAACATAAAGCCTGGTGGGTGCCGCATGGGGCCATCATTGCTCTGAAGGCGAAGGGGCACAGATCGGCCTCCCTCGAGGGCTATAAAACGGCCCTACACCGGCTCTGGCAGCCGCGGCAGCCACTCCACCCTCGGGTACAAACGCAGGGGGCGAGGTGGCCGCGACCGGGGTGGGCGGAGCGGAGCATCCGCCTGGCCGCCCCAGTAGTGGATCCACTCTGCCGACGCGGCCCGCGAGTTTGTCATGCGCATGCATTTGCGATCCCTACACCTGACCCTGGCTCCCAGACACCTTTGCGGAGAAGATGGCAGAGCACGCACGCCTGGGTATGTGGCTACAGCCGGACGGCTGCGGTAATGGGCCCCCTTGGGTGGAAACGGACTTCACCCCCTCCGCCTTCATGTTCTTGAGGCGGGGGTGGAAGTCGTTTGCCCTCGCCTATGGCTTGAAGGAAGGGCACCTCCTCCTCTACAAGTACGACGAGGCCGCCACTCTTTTTATGAAGATCTTCGAGGTCGCCGGCTGCCGCCTGAAGTGCTACATGGAGAGCGACGACAGCGGCTCCGCTGGTGACGACGATGGTGATGTGTCCCCCTCAGACAGGAGCGGGGAGCACCGGCGGCTCCCCCAGCATCAAGAGTGAGGGCGAGGACTCCGACTAGGGCGTGGTGTTGCTCGACTCGGCGCCCTGAGGGTGGCGGTCTCCGACCGAGGCTTTCCTTTTATTTTCTCATTCTTCCTGCATCAAAATGACATGGGCCCCACGGGGGCGTGTAAGGAACCATGGCGCTTACACCTTAACTTAATGCTTCTGTAACTCGAAATTTAGTTTGATCTCAGTGTTTCTCGTTTAGACTCGACCCCTTCCTCATGATCGCACTAGTACCCAGCCCTGAGCAAGCCTCAGTAGTCGCTGGTTTGTCAGGTCGCAATGCCTGGGACAAGGCCAGGAGGTGAGGGGCCTGAGGTCCGGTAAGAGCTCTTGAGGCACGGTGTTCAGGAGGTTCCCCTTGACGCGCAAGCGGCTCACATGAGCGAAGAGGCTTCTGCCTTGGACGAGGTTTCAAAGAGTAGGAACGCTACCAAAGACATCTGAGCCGCGCGGGGTTGTTAACTTAGCTTTTAGGGGGGCATCACGGATCAGCCACAGCTCGCGGGGAGTTCTCGCGGCGCGAAGGCACGTACCCACGAAGTTCGCTTCTTTGTCCGTCTTCCATCTGCGATAAGTCAATGTAAGCCCCGCGAGGGGTGCGTGAAAAATTGATGCCCTTTATGTCTTAACCAATGCCTCAGCCGTCACATTGCGAGGATCGTCCCTCTTTTTCTTTGCTTGCTAAAATGCTCTAAGTCCTAAGGACCCGACCCTCGAGCGAGCCTCAACCGCCGTTGGTATGTCAGGTCGTGATGCCTGGGACAAGGCCGGGGGGGTGAGGGACACGAGAGCCAGTGAGAGCCCCCAAGGCGTGATGCTCTGGGAGCCCACCTTTCGACGTGCATGCTTCACCTAGGTCGAAGGGAGAGGGGATTCCAACCGGTAGCGGTGCAGATCATGGAGAGATTGTACTTAGCTTTCCGCGATCGGTGGTGTAGACCAGGCCGTGATCTGCTCGAAGCTGGGCCTTCCAAGGCGGCGCGAGGTGCTATCCATACGATGTCCAAACTCTTGGCTCCTGAAGCCGCTGCATGCTGACAGGTTATGAAGTCGCGCGCTTGTTGACCTACTCGCGATTGTTCCAGGAGCAGACAAGGCACTAAGGACCTGATGAGGTGACGTGCATGGGGTCGGCCCGTGAGCCAGAGCTCAATCACTTAGTTTTATCAACATTGCAGGGACGGACCTGAGCACAGGACCTGAGCACAGGCGCCGTGCCAATAGCCCCCGCTCGTGGTAATGTCAGGAGGGGAACTGCAGGCGCGCGGAGCCCCTGACGGGTGGTGAAACACCAACTCAAAGCTATGCAAGCCAGGCCGTGTCCTTACTCACCCGCTCATGATGGCTCCACGGGAGGTCAAGGCACCAAGGACCTCTATGAGGTGACGTGCACGGGAGCAGGCCCGCGAGCCAGAGCTCGGTCACTTGAGTTTATCAGTGCTGCAGGGACGGACCCGAGCACAAACGCCGTGCTAGTCACCAGTCGCAGAATAGTTAAGAGAGGGGTCGTGAGGGCGCAGCAACCTCGATGGTGGCAAGGCACCAATCATAGGGTTAAGCAGGAAGGATAAACTCATGAAAGCATAACCGGGTTTAGTACACAACCAGAAAGTGAGGCGGTTGCAGGGACTGGCCCTGACCAGCTTGAGGACGATGCAGCCCGGGGGGGGGCACCCTCAATTCAAACAACAAAAAAGTCACCTAGAAACGATGTTGTTGTGGAAGCGTGGGGGCGCTTGGCAAAGCGCCTCGCGGGGTCCGCCTCTCAGGTGCCGAGCGGCTCCTGAGGCCTTGGAGGCTCGCAAGGGCCTGAACACTTGTGCGACGCCATCGCGAGCTGCGCGAACTGCTGGTACATGGCTCCCACATTCAACAGGCCAAAGGGCATGCATACGTACACTACAAAAAAAGACACATCCGTGACATTTTGGGCTGAACGACTTTTTTCTGTCATGCTTATGACACTTCTATACAATAATTATGATAAAAGCATGTATCATCATAGATGTGGTGGGCTCCTACTTCTATGACAAAAAATCATGATAGAAAATGGGCTTTTCATCCTGGGCGGGCTACAGATGCACCTACATGACATCCTTGGGCCGTCCATGACGAAAAAAATCATGGTAGAAGTGAGGGCGAGGAAAATTCCGGGGAATTTCCGGTTATAGTGGGTGGTCGGGGCCGAGCGATACACAGAAGGATTGTGTGTTTCTCTCGTACACATACGCGCGTGTGCGCGAGGCGTTGGGCTCTAACTGAGCCCGAGCGAGGCGTTCGCTTACTGAACCCAAGTGATTGCACTAGCTACATTAATGAACACAAGCAACCGATCCCTGGCTGTTAGCTGAACCCGAGCGATTCCTTCGCTACTGCTGCTAACTAAAGCCAATCGAACCTGCTGGCTCTTGATGAGCAGTGACCAATTGTTGGGGGTTGGATGAACATGACCTCGTGGTAGTAGTAGTAGTAGGCCGTTGCTGCTGGATGAACATGACCCGATCGAGGAGGTCGGGTGGAGGGTGGATGAACAGGACCCCGTGGAGGCTCCATGAACAGTAGCCGGTGGAGGGTTGATGAACATGACCCCGTGGTGGGCTGGTTGAATAGTAGCCGATGGAGGCTGGATGAACAGGACCCCATGGATAAACAGTAGCTGGTGGCGGCTGGATGAATAGTAGTAGGTGGAGGCTGGAGGAAGTTGACGGTGGATGAACAGTAGCCTGTGGAGGCTGGAGCAAGACAGTAGACGGTGGATGAACAGTAGCCCATGGATTCCCATTTTGCGGTACGCCACACCCCTCCCGATGAACAGGACCCCGTTTCGACCATAGGTGCTCCAACATAAGTCCGTTTCAGCCGTTTTGCAGTACGCCACATCCCTCCCGATCAACAACACCCCGTTTTGACCATAGGCACTCGAACGCAAGTCCGTTTTCTCTGTTCTGTGGTACGCCAGACCCTTCCCAATGAATAGGACCCTGTTTCGACCCTACACAGTCAAACATGAGGCCATTTGCTCCATTTTGCGGTACGCCAGAGCTTGTTTCGGCTGTTCCGTCCAAGCCGGTTGGCTCCCGATGAACACACAACATTGTTTACTCTGTTCAGACCCAGCCGGTTGGCCGCCGATGAACAGGATGTCATCGTTGTACGCATTAGAGACCCTGCCCGTATGTACATATGTAGTCGTATTTACTATCTTGCAGCGTGGTTGTACGTACGTGTACATGACATAGACGGGACTGTGTGACATGCTACCTCGGCACCTCTACTTCAACACGTGCCGCTCCTTACTCGGCCATGGTACATCGCTGCAGAAAGACCGATCGACCACTATGTATGTACATGTTCGCGGCCAGACAGATAACGCTACCTTCACTTCAACCTGGTGGGTCCCAGTTGTCAGGGGGTAAGAAGGCACTTCCTTCCGTGCAAAGGTAAAGCCGGTGGGTCCCAGCTGTCAAGGGGAGCAGTTTTTCGTGAAATACAGAGTCGGAGCTGCCAGGTGGAGGAATCATAATTTTGCGTGTAATAAGGAGGCACTTCCTTGTGTGCGGCCATGGACGCAGCTATCAGCCTCTCCACGTACAGTCCTCTTCTGATGGATGTCATTTGTTGACCGTGTTGACGATGCCGTAACATCCGGGAGCAGCAAGGTGGTGGATGACTGCACGACCTAGGAAGGGAACGACCCGGAGCCGGCGAACACACGGAGGGTAGTATGAAGGTTGACTGGTTCGGCTGTGGTGTGAGGCTGCCTTCGCCGCAGAATAACAGGGTGTGTGGGTGAGTAGAGGGATGACCTAGCCAGCGGTGGGAGTAGGGTGGGGCGGTGAGGCCTACGTGGTAGCACAACCATCCACTGGAGGAAGGAGCAGGCGGTCCCTCCGGTGCTGGTTTGGGCGGCTGGTGCAAGAAGATCAGAGATTGAAGAAGCAGCAGGACCATTCAATTAAAAGCCAACGGTCACTGCTGCTAGAATCATTTGTTGACTAAGTTGACAAAGCCCTACGTACGCGTCAACTTAGTAGGCCCACAGGTCAGCCTCCGAACCGGTGCGCCCAAGATGTCAGTGGGACGAATCATTTTTTCCGTGTAATAAGGAGGAAGTTGCTTGCGTGCGACCATGGACCATGGGAGTCCCTACTGTCAGCCTCTCCACGTACATCCCTATTCCAATGACTATCGTTTGTTGAATGTTGACCATGTTGAGCACGCCACGCCTAGAGCACCAACGTGGTGGACAATGGTGAGGCCTAGGAATGGAAGGACTAGGAGCCGGCGAAGACACAATAGTGGATGCCCATGCTGAGCAGAGTATGATTGTTGACTAGTTCGGCTGCGGCGTGGGGTTGTTGTTATCGGAGAATAACAGGCGGTGCGGGTGGGTAGATGGATGGCCAGGCCGGCGGAGGGAGTAGGGTGGGCCGGTGAATCCTGCGCAGCATCACAGCCAGCCACAAAAGGAGGAAGCAGGCAGTCCCGTCGGTGCTGGTTTAGGCGACTCGAGCAAGAAGATCAGAGATTGAAGAAGCATGTCGGCCGTTGGATGGACATCCAACAGTTACTGCTGCTAGAATCATGTGTTGACTATAAGTTGACAAAGCCTTGCGTAAACAAGCCAGCCTCGAAATCTGTGGCATGTACAACCCATTTGCTATTATTTTTATAATTTACAACCCATTTGCTAATTCATATGGAATTTATTGCAGCCCATTTTCCATTTTTAGAATTGCTACCCATTTTTTGGTTAGTACCACGGTTAAAAACTTGAACTAAAAAATATGCAAAATTTTAAAAATTCACATATTTTTGCTAGGTACAAAATATTTTCAATCCAAAAATTAGTAGACATACTAAAACAAATTTAAAAATAAAGTAGTACTATGTTATGTAAAAATTCAATGAAATATAAAATATCAGTGAAGAACAAAAACAAAAGACGAAACTAATTGCCCATCTGCTATATTTTTTGGAATTTGCAACCCCTTTCATATTACGTTTAAGACTTACTACCCATACTCTCTGGCCAGGCTGGACTGCATCCCTCCTCGTCTTTGAAGATTTGCAGCCCACTAAGTCGGAGAAAAAAATAGACCTGGCTTGGGTATTCTTCAAAAAGAAATAGTGGGCTACCTATTTTCCCAAAGAAAAAACTACTGGGCTGGTCATGTTGTTAGACAGGCCACAGAGACCGCACAACCCAGTTTATAGCCTGCCCCTTTGAAAAAATCATCAAAAAAGTGTTGTGCAGTTCTATCGTTAATTTACTATACGTTGACAATGATGTGGGTTCCAAATATCAGCAGGGGGGTTAGAGTAGAAAAATGAGGGGTGCATCTGAGTAGTAAAGGGGCGCTTGCTTGTGTTCGGGAGTGGACCTGGTGGGTCCGTACTGTCATACACAAAACTACAGTCCTCTCCCGATTCACTATGTTGACAGGGCCAGATGGCGGAGCCACTGCAAGCGCCCCAAGGCGGAGAACAACAGCGAGGCCTCGGACGGGAATGAACATGCGGCAGTATGGCCGTAGGCGGAGGGGAGTATGAGGGTTCACTGGTTCTGGTGCGGCGTAGGGTGCCGTCACCGGAGAAAGAATAGGATGTTGGGAGGAGTAAAGGGATGGCCTGGCCAGCATTTCAGGGTACGACAGGGCGGCGATGCAGGCATGGCAGCGCAACCAGCCATAGAAGGCGGGAACAGGCGCTCCCACCGGTGCAGGTTTGGTTTTGGCGGCTGGACTGGTCAGACCCAAAAACTCATTATGTTGTATTATAAGAATTAATTTTATATGGCTAAAACTTATTGTAAAATTCTGTGGAGCACCTTTTTCTTCTTGAGGTTTTATTGAGACAATTGTCTTCTCGAGGTGTAAAGCCGAGCACATTCAGAAGCCCTGGGATAAAGTGGTGTCGCCAATGTGTTGGGCTGGGTTGGGCATTCTTATCAAAAAATAATAATGGACCAGAACCATTTACAACGTTGACTACGATTTGCATGGGTCCCTTGGTTGCAGGAACAAAATGGTGGGAGAAAAAATATTGGTCCCTATGTTTGCCTAAGAATAATATCGACTGAATATAATGACACTCTCATAGGAAATAATGTCCTCCTGTTAAAATTTGACTTTTCAAATTGTAAATTTAAAGAACTGGTGCATGAGCATTTAGCTTTATTTATTTATTTATGTTTAGGGGACCATGAGCATGTACCTGGGCCGGATTCATGTGAGAGCCTCCCTTCTAGTTAATTATGGGCTCCTCTATTGGGCCTTCATCACTGGGCTGCATGTTATCGACAAGTGGAAAATGTGTTCCGTACCCAAAATAGTATGTGCTATGTACGAGGCACTAAAGGATCGAGATGTGCAATGACTTCCAAAACATTGTGTTTGTCATTCTAACAACACATTTATTCAACCAACAGATGAAATATACTACTGATTGTACATTGAAAACAGTAGCAACATCAACTAGGGCTGGGGGGTGCAACAGAAGCAGTAAGCAGGCCAGAAGAGTAAAGACACAACTCTCTCTTCCAAACCAAACATCAGCCATCATTACAAAAGGGCTACCAAAAAAGAACAAGTGTGTGCATCAAACTAAATAAAGATCCTACTACACCAAGTGTACGCATCTAACTAACTGGCTTCGTTAGATGTTACTATTTATTAAGCCGTGGAGATTGGCTGACGGCCTGAACCAGATGGGTGCCTGACGGGGGAAACTCCAACCAGCGGGTTGAAGTCTGATACTTGTGACCCTCTCTCCTACTTTGGGCTACAGAGCGTGGCGGTACATATCAGGGTATGGTGCATGGAGAGACGCATGGTATGCTGTGTACACACATTTTTGTCTAATGAACGAAACCGCCCTACCATCATGATCCTTGTCGTTGTTATCTCTTGGTTAATCGGATAATTCAGTCCAAGAAATAGAGAGTGTGTACCAAGGCTGTCGGTGTTCTAGGAACGGGGGTCCCCAGACTTGCCTGCCTGCAGCCTGCAGCGTGGCTCAACCAGTGGCCCAGTACGGCCCGTCCTCATCAACAAACACTCAAGACCCTCGCGAGGGGCCAAGCCTCGTGGGGCAGACGATGCAAGGCGTCCTCGGGGGCGGCCTCACCAGGCAGGCTCGCAAGGAGGCGGAGAGATCAAGGCGAGGGGTACCTCGCGAGGTGCTCATGACGCAAGCCATGACGATCAAGACGAGGCGGGCGCCAGGCGGGCGCTAGCCTGCGCAGTGTTCTCGTTTCCTCTTTGGTGCAAAGGAGGCAAGCGCAGGCGCGGAGTACCGAGGCATCAGGCAAAGGTTTCCATATCAGTGCAACGAGACCAAGTCCAGCAGGACGGCAGGACGGAGGTCACCATGGAGCCCAAGACAGCGTCATCACCAGTGCCTTTGGCAGGCGAAGACCAGCTTTAGTTAGGGTAGCTTGTACTAGCTGTCCACTTTCAAAATGGCCGTTGTCGGCTCCCTTCCCGCTCAATCTTTGGGAAGAGGACCAGGGCCTCTATAAATAGGGCTAGCCACCACAGTAGAAAGCATCTGATCAAGAGCCAAGAGAGACGGATCGACTCCTCTCCAAACATACCACCACAAGAACACCTCTCCTCGCGAGGTTGTTCTTCCTCTGTACTGTTCATCATCAGCCCAAGAGGCAATCCACCACACCACACACTAGATTAGGGTATTACACCACAACGGTGGCCCTAACCAGTATAAACCTCGTGTCTCTTGTGTTGTTCATCGTGCTAGCTTAGTAATCGCGGCGAGGTTGTGGGCGTGTTTTAGTAGGGATAGATCTTCGTGTGCACCCCAGAGTTCGAACCTTAAGGGTTTTGCCAAAACCCGATATCCGACATTTGGCGCGCCAGGTAGGGGTGCGCCGAAATCTTCTTTCCGCTAATTTGCGTCCCATCACTTCGTCGCATCCATGGCAGACGCTCGCCAAGCCCGCGCCGAGCACCGGGCTGCCCGTGCCGCCCGCATCGCCCAAACGGCTCCTGTCGGTGGGTGTAGGACCTTGAGAAGAGGTGTCTAGAGCGGGGGCGGGGGGGGGGGGGGGGTGATTAGACACTAAGTACTAAAGTTGCAGTTTTTAAGTTTCTTTGAGTTTAAGTGGAGTTTAGGCAGAATTTCAACATCCACAATACATATCAAGCAAGCATGCAAAGAGTATATGATCAGCGGAAAGTAAAGCATGCAACTTGCAAGAAAGTAAAGGAAAGGGTTTGGAGGATTCAAACGCAATTGGAGACACGGATGTTTTTGGCGTGGTTCCGATAGGTGGTGCTATCGTACATCCACGTTGATGGAGACTTCAACCCACGAAGGGTAACGGCTGCGCGAGTCCACGGAGGGCTCCACCCACGAAGGGTCCACGAAGAAGCAACCTTGTCTATCCCACCATGGCCGTCGCCCACGATGGACTTGCCTCACTAGCGGTAGATCTTCACGAAGTAGGCGATCTCCTTGCCCTTACAAACTCCTTGGTTCAACTCCACAATCTTGTCGGAGGCTCCCAAGTGACACCTAACCAATCTAGGAGACACCACTCTCCAAGAAGTAATAAATGGTGCGTTGATGATGAACTCCTTGCTCTTGTGCTTCAAATGATAGTCTCCCCAGCACTCAACTCTCTCTCATAGGTTTTGGATCTGGTGGAAAGAAGATTTGAGTGGAAAGCAACTTGGGGAAGGCTAGAGATCAAGATTCATATGGTAGGAATGGAATATCTTGGCCTCAACACATGAGTAGGTAGTCCTCTCTCAGAAATGGTAAGTTGGAAGTGTAGGTTCGTTCTGATGGCTCTCTCCCCGAATGAAGAGGAGGTGGACGGGTATTTATAGCCTCCACACAAAATCTAACCGTTACACACAATCTACCAAACTCGGTGGGACTGAATCGTTAAACTCGGTAAGACCGACTTAGCGAATAATGTGACTGTTAGGGTTTTCGGTGGGACCGAAATGCAACTCGGTGAGACTGATTTGATTAGGGTTAGGGCATAACGTAATCTCAGTAAGACCGATTACACAAGCTCGGTGAGACCGATTTTGGTAATAAGCTTTCCAGAGAGTTGGTCAGGCAAACTCGATGGGACCGATTACTCAAACTCGGTGAGACCGGTTTTGGTAATAAGTTTTCCAGAGAGTTTGCATTGTAATCTCGGTAGTACCGATTGCTCAAACTCGGTGAGACCGATTTTGATAATGGACATACATAGAGAGATTACAATCCCATCTCGGTGAGACCGAGATCCCTATCGGTAAGACCAATTTGCTTAGGGTTTGTGGCAGTGGCTATGACTTTTAGAATCAGTGGCGCCGGATAGGAAGAATCGGTGTGACCGATTTTGGCTTTGGGTTTAGGTTATTTGTGGAAGTGGGAAAGTAGCTGAGGGTTTTGGAGCATATCACAAAGCACATGAAGCAAGAAGCTCATTAAGCAACACCTCATTCCTCCTTGATAGTATTGGCTTTTCCTATAGACTCAATGTGATCTTGGACCACTAAAAATGTAAAATGAAGAGTCTTGAGCTTGAAGCTTGAGCCAATCCTTTGTCCTTAGCATCTTGAAGGAGTTCCCACATCCTTTAGTCCATGCCACTCCATTGTTGAACTTATCTGAAATATACTAGATCAAAGTGTTAGTCCAACAAGAGATATGTTGACATTAATTACCAAAACCACCTAGGGAGCACTTGTGCCTTCACAAGGCGCGGGTCCTGGCCGAGGACCGTGTGGCCTTCACGAAGCTGGAGGTGAAGGCTCGCACCCTTCTGAAGTGGCTCTATGACAGCGGCCTAGAAAGCCCGTTGGCCGGTGCCGAGGAGGGCCCCGCCAAGCTGCTTCCCTTCCTGGTCCGCGCCCTCGAAGATGTCACCCTCGGCCTTGGCCCCACGGCTGAGGCTGAGGCACGTGCCCTTTCTTCTGCAGCGCTGATGCGCGTCTTCACCCACGGGGAGCCCGACCCCGCGCATACCTCAACCGCCGTTAGCCTTTCGGAACTAAGGGGTGAGGGGGTACGTGACCAGTTAGGCTCCTGAGTCGCGATGCTTAGGAGTCCCCCTTGACGTTCAAATGGCCTTCATATCTTGGCTCCGCTCGGGGAGAGGCGTGCGATGAACCAGGCCCGAGGGGCCTGGCTGGGTGGCGTGCGCCTGGGCGTGACCCGGGCGCAGCCCCCGTGCCCAGCCCCCTCGCGCGGCACTCCCGAGGGGAGGCGTTACGATGAGGTCGGGCATTGAGCTCTGGGCTCCCTGAGGTTGATGCAGCCGGAGGCCACCCTCAGTTGTTTATCACCAGGGCGGAGCATAGCGCTTCCGTATGTGTACGGGCATACCGGCTCCTCGGCAGTGTCGTCAGCCAGCGCGGAGCATGGTGCTTGCACTGGTGCGTGGGAGGGGGCTCCCCTCCGGGAGGAGCCCCCGGGGCATATAAAGCCCCGCCCTGACACGTGGCTGGCACGGTAGGGCCTGGCGAGGTGTATCTGGGCACCCGTGAGCCAGCGCGGGACTCATGGGGCCCTACCTCAAGGCGGGTTGCGCCTAGCTCTAGGCCATTATTTGTGATGTGTCCCTGCAGATTTGGTTAGATGTCGGTGCTCTATGTCCTCGGGTCCCGGCCCTCGAGCGGGGCTCAGCCGTCGCTGGTATGCCAGGTCGCGATTCCGTGGACAAGGCCATAGGGTGAGGGCTAGTTAGCCAGTAAGAGCCCATGAGTCGCGATGCTCAGGTACCCCCCCTTTAACGTGCAAGCAGCTGACATGAGGAAACAAGGGTGCCATAGGCAAGCATCAAACAACGATCGCGATGGGTCAAACACGCGACCTGAATAAACGCGAGAGGGATACATGCCACCGGGTCTGGCCCGGGTGGCTTGGGGATAATGCAGCCCGAGGGGCGCCCCCGACAAAGTAAGCTGAAAACATGAACTAAAGGGGATACATGCCGCAGGGACGGGCCCACGCGACCTGGGAATGATGCAGCCCTGGGGGGGCGCTCCCAGCTGAAAATGAAACTCGAAGGATGTCACCTAATGATGCTAAAGATGGAGGGATGCTGAAGTAGCGGACGGCGTGCGCTGCGGGAGACAATCTTCACGAGCCCCCAGGCCCAGGGGCCTCGGGAGGCTCCGGGGGTGCTGGCGGCTCCTCGTGGACCATCTCCATCTCCGCCAGGACTACGGAATGCCTGATCGCCTGAGCCTCCAAGATGCTCCTCATGAGGCACTGACGTGCCGCAGCTGCGTTCAGCAGGCCGTAAGGCATGCGAACATAGCTGTGAGGTGGGCCTTCGTAGCGCCCCACGCGTGAGGGCCAGAGGCGCTCCTGAGAGGCGGCTCGGTTGAGTCCTGGTATGTCAATGCAGACGCGCAGCCCACTATCCTCGCCTGGATGGGGAGCTACAGCGGGCAAGCGCCGCCTGCCACTCATGACTCTCGACTCCTGCAACTCCTGAATGATCTCGCTGATGAACTCCTGAGGGTTCGGTCCTCCTTGCCTTGCTTCCTCCTGAGGGAAACGTGCGTTGAAGCACGCCTCCAAGTGTTGCCCGAGCGCCTCCCTTTAATCTTAGCAAAGTCGATAGCCCTCCAGAAGAGAGCCCCCGAGCCCTGCTCGAGGAGGGCGCCGGGCGCGCCTTCCTATGCAACAGAAGGAGGTGCCCCCTGAACGGGCGCGGACCCTGAGGGGCCAGCCTCCCGAGGGGTCGGACCAGGCAATGTCTTCTTCTTCTTAGGAGCAGCCTCGGGAGGCCTCCCGTTCCTGTGGTCTGGGTCTTCAATTAATGCGGCTTGGAAGGCACGTTCCAGGGAACACACAGCGTCTCTTTCTTCACAAGGCACAGTGATGACTCCGCCGCTTCCTGGCATCTTGAGGACATTGTAGCCGTGATGGGTCACGACCATGAACTTGGCTAGGGCTGGGTACCCGAGGATGGCGTTGTACCGCAGGCAGATGTGAGCGACGTCGAAGTCGATGAGCTCCGTGCGGTAGTTGTCGCGGTTCCCGAAGGTAACAGGAAGGCGGACTTGCCCTATCGGAACCGTGGAACCATCGGTGACTCCTTAGAAGGGCTTGGTTGGCTGCAGCTGATTGTATGGCACTTGGAGATTGTTGAACATTTCGACGGATAGGACATTGAGCCCTGCTCCGCCATCGATGAGGGTCCTGGTGACTTGCACATTGCTAATGATCGGGGAGCAAAGCATCGGGAGGACTCCTGCTGTGGCCGTGCACTTGAGCTGATCCGCTGAGCTGAACGTGATAGCGCACGATTACCACCTGAGAGGGCGTGTGGCCTCAAGCTTGGGGAGGACTGCATTCACTTCACAGGCAAACTGCTTGAAGATGCGCTGAGAGGCTGGGGCTTGTGCGCCGCCCAAGATGCAAGCGATCGCGCGCGGCTCCTGGAAGCCTCCAGCCCCCTCGTCCTGGTGATGGTCTTCATTCCTTCTTGGCTGTGGTGGCAGAGGAGGGAGGCCCACATTGCCCTATGGGCAATCCTTGCGAGGCTGATCTCTCCAACCCCCCTCGTGAGGTGGGTCCCTCCAACCTCCCACACGAGGCTGGTCCTGCCAGCGGTCCTCGCGAGGTCGGTCACGCCACCCTTGGCGAGGGCCACGGTCTTCCCATCGTCCTCCACCTCTTCCTCCTCCTCGGCCATAGCCCCTGTCACTGCGCTCGGGGCGTCGGCCGGCACGCACGTCTCGCATGGCTCTAAGCTCTTGGCATTCATTGGTGTTGTGGGTGTGGAGGTCGTGGTACACGCAGTACCGGCTGCCCTTGGATGACTCAGGCTGGTCCCTGCCTTGCTTGGTGTCTGGCTCCGCTACAAGCACGGGCCCCCTTGCGCTTCACGTCCTTGGACTTGGGCTTCTTCTCTTCTGGGTCAGCAGCTGGCAGCTCGAGGAGGGACAGGCGCCCTTCCTCAGCCCTTGCGCACTTGGTCACCATATTGAACAGCTCCAGGGAGGTGCACAAGTCTTCATGGATCCCGAGCTCCTCCTTCATCTTGACGTCACGCACGCCGTCGGAGAAGGTTGAGATGATGGCCTCCTCAGACACCTTGGGGATCTTAAGGCGAGTGATGTTGAAGCGCTGGATGAACTTCTGCAGGGTCTCCCCCGGCTGCTGCTTGATGCGGCGCAAGTCGCTCATGGCCGGGGGCCGGTCGCGGGTGCCTTGGAAGTTGGCGATGAATCGGGTGCGCATCTCGTCCCAGGAGGATATCGTGCCAGGAGCCAGGTTCAGGAGCCAGGTGCGGGCGCCATCCTTGAGCGCCATGGGGAATCAGTTCGCCATGAGCTTCTCGTCTCTGTTGGCGGCTTCGATGCCCAGCTCGTAGAGCTGGAGGAACTCAGCAGGGTCAGCCGTGCAATCATAGCACGGGGGCAGGTCTGGCTTGAACTTGCCCGGCCAGGCGCAGCGCAGGGTCTTGATGCGCCAGAGCGGGTGCGCGCTCGTGCCGAGCCGGTGCGGGAAGCACACGGGCGGCTTCCTGGGGACGAGGGATCTCTTGGCAGCTCTTCTCTTGCTGTGCTGGCGCCGGACAGAGTGGGTTCTGCCCAGGGGCCATGCGCCTTGGAGCTAAGGCGCCTTCTTGAGGCGGAGGCGGCTGAGGCGCCCCCGGAGCTTCATCGCCCGCACAGGGCGGTGCGCGGTGCAACGAGAGGGACGACGCATGGGAGCCCCCAGCAGCGCTGACAAGCTCGGTGATGCGGGCGAGCCACTCGTTGTAGAGGTCGTCGACAGGACGGTAGTGCAGGAGCTCCCACGCCAGGAGCAGCGTTGCGTGCGCGTCCGTAGGAGCGCGACGGGCGTGGGATGAGGAGCCGGCCGAAGTCAGCGACAGAGTGGCGGTGCGGCCTTCTCGCCGCACTGATGGATGCAGGGACGACGCCTGCTGCTCATTCCCCGCGGGGCCGGTGCCGACGTTGACGGCAGGCGACGGGGAACAACGGGGGCGCCCGCCAACGGGGGCCGTCTGGGCGACACAAGCGGCGAGAGCGGCCCGGCGCTCGGCGCGGGCGCGACGTGCGACCGACATGGACGGGATGGGCGGTGAAAACACGAGGCGACGGAAGGCAGATTCTGGCACACCCCTACCTCGCGCGCCAAATGTTGGATTTCGGGTTCCGGCACACCCTTGAGGTTCGAACACTGGGGTGCTCACGGAGATCACACCCTCAGCCTACCCATGTTTCACCGCCTCGCTAGGATCTAAACTACTCGAAGAACAACACGAAGGACACAAGGTTTATACTGGTTCAGGCCACCATTATGGTGTAGTACCCTACTCCATTTTGTGGTGTGTGGATTGCCTCTGGGGCTGATGAAGAATATTACAAGGGAAGAACAGCCTCGCGAGGGTCTGTTCTTGGCTGGTGCGATGAACTTCTAGGGGAGTTCAGTTGCCTCTCTCTCTCTCTCTCTCTCTCTCTCTCTCTCTCTTGGGTGTCGATCCGATCAGATACAGATCCCCTACCCTGTGGGTGGCTAGTCCTATTTATAGGCGAAGTCCCCGGGCCTCTTCCCAAATATTGATCGGGAAGGGCGCCAACAATTGGCCATTTTGAAGCGGAACATCTAGTACACTTATCCTGACTAAAGTTGGTCCTCGCCTGCCAAAAGATCCTGACGATGACGCTGGCTTGGGCTCCATGATGACCTCCATTCTGCCGTCCTGCTGGTCTTGGTCTTGTTGCACCGAAATGGTTGCCTTTGCTTGATACCCTTGCCTGCGCTTGCCCCCTTTGCACCAAAGGGGAAACAAGGACTCTGCGCTGGCCGGCGCCCGCGTGCGCCTTGGTTGTCATGGCTTGCGTCACGGGCACCTTGTGAGGTACCCCGCCTTGATCTCTCCGCCTCCTCGTGAGCCAGCCTGACGAGGCCGTGCCTGAGGAAGCCTCCTGTCGTCCGCCCCGCGAGGCTTGGCCCCTCGCGAGGGTCTTGAACATTTGTTAATCAAGATGGGTCATACTGGGCCACTCCTTGAGCCATGCCGCAGGCCGCAGGTAGGCAAGTCTGGGTACCCCCGTTCCCAGAACGCCGACAGGCATGTATTCCGTAAATAGTCATACGTGCTTATGGAAAAGAACTTGCATGACATCTTTTGTCCTACCCTCCCGTGGTAGCGGGGTCCTTACGGAAACTAAGGGATATTAAGGCCTTCTTTTAATAGAGAACCGGAACAAAGCATTGGCACATAGTGAATACATGAACTCCTCAAACTACGGTCATCTCCGAGAAGTATCCCGATTATTGTCACTTCGGGGTTGTCGGATCATAACACATAATAGGTGACTATAGACTTGCAAGATAGGATCAAGAACACACATATATTCATGAAAACATAATAGTTTTAGATCTAAAATCATGGCACTCGGGCCCTAGTGACAAGCATTAAGCATAGCAAAGTCATAGCAACATCAATCTCAGAACATAGTGGATACTAGGGATCAAACCCTAACAAAACTAACTTGATTACATGGTAAATCTCATCCAACCCATCACCGTCCAGCAAGCCTACGATGGAATTACTCACGCACGGCGGTGAGCATCATGAAATTGGTGATGGAGGATGGTTGATGATGACGACGGCGACGAATCCCCCTCTTCGGAGCCCCGAACGGACTCCAGATCAGCCCTCCCGAGAGAGATTAGGTCTTGGCGGCGGCTCCGTGTCGTAAAACGCGATTAAACTTTCTCTCTGATTTTTTTCTCCCCGAACGTGAATATATGGAGTTGGAGTTGCGGTCGGTGGAGGTCCAGGGGGCCCACGAGATAGGAGGCCGCGCCCTAGGGGGGCGCCCCGCTGTCTCGTGGACAGCCTATGGGCCCCCTGGCATTGATTCTTTTGCCAAAAATTCTTATTAATTCCAAAAAGTGCCTCCATAGATTTCCAGGACATTCCGAGAACTTTTCTTTTCTACACATAAAACAACATCATGGTAGTTCTGCTGAAAATAGCGTCAGTCCGGGTTAGTTTCATTCAAATCATGCAAGTTAGAGTCCAAAACAAGGGCAAAAGTGTTTGGAAAAGTAGATACGTTGGAGACGTATCAGAGGCCCATGGTAGGCGACAGATGATAATCATAAGCAGGTTAAGCATGAAAGGAAAATCAGCTTAGACAAACGCGGAAAGGATACATGCCACTGGGTCAGGCCCGAGCGGCTTGGGGATGATGCAGCCCGAGGGGCGCCCCCAGCAAGGTAAACTAAAGACATAGGAAAAAGGGATACATGCCGCAGGGACGGAGCTAAGCGGCCTGGGAATGATGCAACCCTGAGGGCGCTCCCAGCTGAAATGAACTCGGAAGATGTCACCTGGTACCATTGTAGAAGGGGTGTTGGAGTAGCTGAAGATGCGCGATGAAGAGGCCGATCCTCACGAGGCACCGGAGCCCTGAGCCTCGGGAGGCTCTGGGGATCCAGGCGGTTCCTCGAGGACCATCTCCATCTCCACTAGAATCGCATGATGCCTAGCCTCCTGAGCTGCCAGAATGCTCCGCAGATGGCGCTGGTGGGTGGCAGCCGCGTTCAGCAGGCCGAAAGGCATGCGAACGTAGCTGTGCGGCGGACCCTCACAACATCCCACGCACGAAGGCCAGAGGCGCTCCTGAGATGCGGCTCGGTTGAGCCCTGGGACATCAATGCAGACGCGCAGCCCACCATCCTCGCCTGGATAGGGAGCTATGCCAGGCAAACGGCGGTCGCCGCGTATGACTCTTGCTTCCTGAAGCTCCTGAGTGGCCTTGGTGATGAAGTCTAGAGGGTTGGGCTTTCCTTGCCCCATGCCTTCCTGAGGGAAACGTGCTTTGAAGTACGCCTCCAAGTGGTGCCCGAGCGCCTCCCTTGTGATTTTGGCAAAGTCTAAGGCCCTCCAGAAGAGAGCCCCCGAGCCCTGCCCGAGGAGGCGTTGGGCGCGCCTTCCTTTGCGATGGAAGGAGGCGTCCCTTGCATGGGCGCGGATCCTGATGCGACACCTCCTGAGATGCCAACCTCCTAAGGCCTTGATCTGGGCAATGTCTTCTTCCTCTTGGGGACTGCCTCAGGAGGGTTCTCGCCCTTGCTGTCCGGGTCCTCGATTGATGTAGCTTGGAAGGCGCGCTCGAGGGAGCACACCACATCCTTCTCTTCGCAGGGGACTGTGATGATTCTGCTGCTTCCTGGCATCTAGAGAACGTTGTAGCCATGGTGGGTCACCGCCATGAACTTGGCCAGGGCCGGATACCCAAGGATGGCATTGTTTGGCAGGCGGATGTGGGCGACATCAAAGTCGATGAGCTCGGTGTGGTAGTTGGTACGCTGCCCGAAAGTGACAGGGAGGCGGACCTGTCTTATTGGGGTAGTGGAGCCGTCAGTAACTCCTGAGAAAGGCTTGGTAGGCTAAAGTTGATCATATGGCACTTGGAGCTTGTTGAACATCTCAACAGACAGAACGTTGAGCCCTGCGCCGCCATCGATGAGGGTCCTAGTAACTTGCACGTTGCTGATGACTGGGGAACAAAGCATCGGGAGGACGCCGGCGGTAGCCGCACACTTGAGTTGATCTGCTGAGCTGAAAGTGATGGCGCACTTGGACCACCTGAGTGGGCGCGTGGCCTCGAGCTTGGGGAGGACTGCATTCACCTCGTGAGCAAACTTCTTGAAGATGTGCTGAGAAGATGGGGCCTGGGCACCGCCCAAGATACAAGCGATAGCACATGGCTCCTGGAATCCCCCGACCCCCTCGTCCTGGTGGTGATCGTCATTCCTTCTTGGCGGTGGCGGCAGGAGAGGAAGGCCTGTGTTGCCCTGCAGGCGGTCCTCGCGAGGCTGATCCCTCCAGGCTCCCTCGCGAGGCTGGTCCCGCCAGCGATCCTCACGAGGTCGGCAACGCCACTCCTGGCGAGGGCCACGGTAGTCCCATCATCCTCTGCCTCGTCCTCCTCCTCGGCCGTAGCCCCGGTCATTGCGCTCAGGGCATCGATCGAAGCATCCTACTCGAACAGCCCTGAGCTCTTGGCACTCATTGGTGTTGTGGGTGTGGAGGTTGTGGTAGGCGCAGAATGGTCGGCTGCCCTTGGATGACTCCAGCTGGTCGCTGCCATGCTTCGTGTCTGGTTCTGCTACAAGCACGACCGCTCCTTTACGCTTCATGTCCTTAGCCTTGGCCTTCTTCTCTTCTAGGTCAGTAGCTGGAAGCTCGAGGAGGGAGAGGCGTCGTTCCTCAGCTCTTGCGCACTTGGTCGCCAAGTTGAACAACTCCAAAGATGTGCACATATCCTCGTGGATGGCGAGCTCCTCCTTCATCTTGACATTGCGGACACCGTCAGAGAACGCTGAGATGATGGCCTCGTCCGTCACCTTGGGGATCTTGAGGCGGGCGCTGTTGAAGCGCTGGATGTATTTCTGCAGGGTCTCTCCAGGCTGCTGCTTGATGCGGCGCAAGTCACCCGCGGTCGGGGGGCGATCGCGAGTGCCCTGGAAGTTGGCAATGAAGCGGCTGCGCATCTTGTCCCAGGAGGAGATCGAGCCAGGAGGCAGGTTCAGGAGCCAGGTGCGGGCAGCATCCTTGAGCGCCATGGGAAACCAGTTCGCCATGACCCTTTCGTCACAGTTGGCCGCCTCGATGCCCAGCTCATAGAGCTGCAGGAACTCCACGGGGTCGGCTATACTGTCATAGCAAGGAGGCAGATCCGGCTTGAACTTGCCTGGCTAGGAGACGCTACGCAGCTCGGTGGTGAAGGCGCGACAACCTGCTATGGCCACCGGAGCCCTTTGCAGACGCGGGGCTTTCTCCTGATGGTTTCCGCACACTGCCGCCAGGGGCAGCATGGGGTCTTGGCGTGCTGGTGCAGGGAGCACGTGAGCGCCTTCTTGAGGCCGAGGGATTTCTTAGCAGTTCCTTTCTTGTCATGTGGGTGCTTGACGCGGTGGGTCACGTCCAGGGGCCGCATGCCTTGGAGCCACGGCGCCATCTTGGGGCGGAGGTGGCAGAGGCGCTCCCTGAGCCGCGTCGCCCATGCATGACGGAGGGCGAGGCAATGAGAGGAACGGCGCGGGAGAGCCCCCTGCGGCGCTGACGAGCTCGGTGATGTGGGCGAGCCACTCTTCATAGAGGCCGTCGACGGGGCAGTAGTGCAGGAGCTCACGTGCCAGGAGCAACGCGGCCTGCACGTCCGTGGGGGCGCAACGAGCGTGAGACGACGAACCAGCTGGGGTCAGCGACGGAGTGGCGGTGCGGCCTTCCCGCCGCACCGAGGGGTGCAGCGAAGATGCTTGTTGCTCATTCCCCACCAAGCCGGTGGCGGTGTTGGCGGCACGCGACGAAGAACGACGAGGAGGCCCACTGAAAGCACAAGTGCTCCCTAGGTGGTTTTGGTAATTAATGTCAACATATCTCTTGTTGGACTAACACTTTTATCTAGCATGTTTCAGATAAGTTCAACAATGGAGTGGCATGGACTAAAGGATGTGGGAACTCCTTCAAGATGCTAAGGACAAAGGATTGGCTCATGCTTCAAGCTCAAGACTCTTCATTTTACATTTTTAGTGGTCCAAGATCACATCGAGTCTATAGAAAAGCCAATACTATCAAGGAGGGATGAGGTGTTGCTTAATGAGCTTCTTGCTTCATGTGCTTTGTGATATGCTCCAAAACCCTCAGCTATTTTCCCACTTCCACAAATGACCTAAAACCTAAAGCCAAAATCGGTCACACCGATTCTTCCTACCCGGCGCCACCGATTCTAAAAGTCATAGCCACTGCCACAAACCCTAAGCAAATTGTTCTTACCGATAGGGATCTCGGTCTCACCGAGATGGGATTGTAATCTCTCTATGTATGTCCATTATCAAAATTGGTCTTACCGAGTTTGAGCAATCGGTACTACCGAGATTACAATGCAAACTCTCTGGAAAACTTATTACCAAAACCGGTCTCACCGAGTTTGAGTAATCGGTCCCACCGAGTTTGCCTGACCACCTCTCTGGAAAGCTTTTTACCAAAATCGGTCTCACCGAGTTTGTGTAGTCGGTCTTACCGAGATTACGTTATGCACTAACCCTAATCAAATCAGTCTCACCGAGTTGCATTTCGGTCCCACCGAAAACCCTAACGGTCACATTATTTGCAAAGTCGGTCTGACCGAGTTTAACGATTCGGTCCCACCGAGTTTGGTAGATTGTGTGTAACGGTTAGATTTTGTGTGGAGGCTATAAATACCCCTCCACCTCCTCTTCATTCGGGGAGAGAGCCATCAGAATGAACCTACACTTCCAACTTACCATTTTTGAGAGAGAACTACCTACTCATGTGTTGAGGCCAAGATATTCCATTCCTACCATATGAATCTTAATCTCTAGCCTTCCCCAAGTTGCTTTCCACTCAAATCTTCTTTCCACCAGATCCAAAACCTATGAGAGAGAGTTGAGTGTTGGGGAGACTATCATTTGAAGCACAAGAGCAAGGAGTTCATCATCAACGCACCATTTGTTACTTCTTGGAGAGTGGTGTCTCCTAGATTGGCTAGGTGTCATTTGGGAGCCTCCGACAAGATTGTGGAGTTGAACCAAGGAGTTTGTAAGGGCAAGGAGATCGCCTACTTTGTGAAGATCTACTGCTAGTGAGGCAAGTCCTTCGTGGGCGACGGCCATGGTGGGTTAGACAAGGTTGCTTCTTCATGGACCCTTCATGGGTGGAGCCCTCCGTGGACTCGCGCAACCGTTACCCTTCGTGGGTTGAAGTCTCCATCAACGTGGATGTACGATAGCACCACCTATTGAAACCACGCCAAAAACATTCGTGTCTCCAATTGCGTTTGAATCCTCCAAACCCTTCCCTTTACTTTCTTGCAAGTTGCATGCTTTACTTTCCGCTGCTCATATACTCTTTGCATGCTTGCTTGATATGTATTGTGAATGTTGAAATTGTGCCTAAACTCCACTTAAACTCAAAGAAACTTAAAAACTGCAACTTTGGTACTTAGTGTCTAATCACCCCCCCCCCTCTAGACACCTCTTCTCAAGGTCCTACAAGTGGTATCAAAACTTTGGTCTCCATTGCTTTGGTTTAATCACCATTGGAGGAAGATGGATGAGTCTACTATTGGGAGTCTTAGACATAGAGTGCCTATTCTTGATGGAGAGTATTTTCACGAGTGGAAAAATGAGATGCTTGCTATTTTCAATCAATATCATTTTAACAAGTACATTGCTAGCCCTTGTACACCTTATGTTGATCCTATGCATCCTACCCATGATGAGTCAATTGACATGATTAGGAATCTTAGAACTGCCGAACTTATCATTAGAGGATTGCCTAGAAACTTGATTGGATGCTTGCCTACTTTTAAGTGTGCCTACACCATATGGACATTTCTTGATGTATGATTTCCAGATTATTCCTTGAAGAATCTTGATGAAATTCTCCATAATTCTATTGCCTTGAGTAAGATGAATACTAGTGATCCTATGTTTGGTGATCGTCTATTTGAGCTTACAAACCTTATGTGTGCCCAAGGAAATGTTGGTATCATTAGTGATATTATTTCCGAAGCTATAAAAATTCATAAGCAAGATTATTGTCAAACTCATTCTAATGAATCACCCTCTCTAGGACTTGATCCACTACATGACGATGTTGAACATGGATACTATGATGAGGATGATGATATTGACTTCGATCTTGATGATGCAATGAGATATTTTGGTCTTATGGCAAATCTTCGGGGATATATGTCAGGAGGAAAGGAATGGGTTCTTGATAGTGGATGTACCGATCACATGACCGGAGATAAAGACATGTTTCGTGAGCTTGCTGATAATGATAGTCCTCGAAAGTATGTCACTTTCGGTGACAACTCAAAGGGTAAGGTGATTGGCCTTGGTAAGGTGGCCATATCACATGATAGCTCCATACAAAATGTTATGCTCGTTGAATCTCTTGGATACAGCTTACTTTCAGTATCTAGACTTGCTGATTTCGGTTTTAATGTTCTATTTACTGAAGTAGATTGCCAAGTGTTTTGTCGAGACAATCATAAAATGGTCTTTACCGGTGTGCGTAGAGGTGATCTATACATTGTTGATTTCACTAAAAAGGATCAACCTAAAACTTGCTTCATCGCTAAATCCTCAAAAGGTTGGTTATGGCATAGACGACTAGGTCATGTTGGTATGCGAAACCATGACAAGCTTATTAAAGGAAATCATATCCTTGGAGTTAACGATGTCATATTTGATAAGGATAGACTTTGCAGCGCTTGTCAGGCAGGTAAACAGGTTGGAGCAAGGCATCCCGTGAAGAACATCATGACTACAAGGAGGCCACTCGAGCTACTTCACATGGATCTCGTTGGTCCCAACTCTTACAAGAGTCTCGGTGGAAATTCTTTTGGTCTAGTTATAGTTGATGATTTTTCAATATTTACATGGGTGTTCTTTCTCGATGATAAATCGTAGGTCCAAAAGATCTTCAAAAACTTCGCTAGGAAGGCCCAAAATCAATTTGAAGTGAAGATCAAGAAGGTTCGCAGCAACAACGGAACGGAGTTCAAGAACACAAATGTGGACACCTTTCTTGAAGAAGAAGGGATTTCACACGAGTTCTCGGCTACGTACACACCTCAACAAAACGGAGTTGTTGAGAGGAAGAACCGGACGCTCATCGAAATGGCGAGAATGATGCTTGATGAGTACAAGACGCCGAAGCACTTTTGGGCAGAAGCGGTTGAGATAGCTTGTCATGTAACAAATCGCTTGTATCTTGACAAGCTACTCGGCAAGACGGCATACGAGCTCTTCACCGGTAACAAACCCCAAGTTGGATACTTTCAAGTATTCGGCTCAAAGTGCTACATTCTTGATAAGCATCGTCGCTCTAAATTTGCTCCTAAGTCTCATGAAGGTTTCCTACTAGGTTATGGTTCAAACTCTCACACTTACCGTGTCTACAACAATTTCACCCGGAAGGTTGAAGAGACGGTAGATGTGAAGTTTGTTGAATCTAACGGCTCGCAAGTAGAGCAATTGCCAATTGATGTAGGTGACAAAGATCCTTCGGAAGCAATTCAAGACTTGGCTATTGGCAAGGTTCGTCCAACGGAGGTGAAGGAGAGTACCTCGTCCGTCCAAGTGGAAGCTTCAACTTCACAACAAGGTGAACCAAGAGTTGATATGGAAGCATCCACAAGCGGGACTCACCAAGATGAAGAAAACGAGGAAGTGCATCAAGATGAACGTCAACAACCTCCTTCTCCACCACGACAAGAGAACGACAATGCCAACAATGAACAAGGCCAAGAAGAAGAAGAACAAGATGAAGAAGATGTTCAGCAAAGACCCAAGCAAAAGCTTTCACGAGTTCGGGCAAGAATTGCTAAAGATCATCCCATCGAGCAAATCTACAATGACATTCAAACCGGGAGAATCACTCGCTCTAAAACTCGTTTAGCTAACTTTTGTGAAAACTATTCTTTCATCTCTAGCATTGAACCTATGAAGGTTGAAGAAGCATTGGAAGATCTGGATTGGATAAATGCTATGCATGAAGAGCTACATAACTTTGAGAGGAATCAAGTTTGGACATTGGTTGGGAAGCCCGACAACAACCACAATGTCATCGGTACCAAATAGGTGTTTCGCAACAAGCAAGATGAAGATGGACAAGTAGTTCACAACAAAGCACGTCTCGTCACCCAAGGCTACACACAAGTTGAAGGTATGGACTATGGTGAGACTTATGCTCCCGTTGCTAGACTTGAGTCCATTCGCATCTTACTTGCCTATGCTAATCATCATGATATCACCTTGTACCAAATGGACATTAAAAGTGCTTTTCTAAATGGTGAGATAGAGGAGGAAGTTTATGTTAAGCAACCTCCCGGCTTTATCAATCCTAAGAAACCCAATCATGTTTACAAACTTCACAAAGCTCTTTATGGTCTTAAACAAGCTCCTAGAGCTTGGTATAAATGCTTGACCAAGTTCCTTATTGAAAAAGGCTTTGAAATTGGGAAAATTGATTCTACTCTTTTTACAAAAAGGGTTAATGGAGAACTATTTGTGTGCCAAATTTATGTTGATGATATCATATTTGGTTCAACTAACCCTCATTTTAGTGAAAAGTTTGGGAAGCTAATGTCGCAGAAGTTTGAGATGTCTATGATGAGTGAACTCAAATTCTTTCTTGGGTTGCAAATCAAGCAAACTAAGGAAGGTACCTTTGTTTCTCAAACAAAGTACACCAAGGACTTATTCAAGAAGTTCAATATGCAAGAGTGCAAAGGTATGTCTACACCCATGCCTACTAGTGGACATAATGACTTGACCAAAGATGGTGAACCGGTTGATCAAAAGGTTTATTGCTCTATGATCGGTTCATTGTTATATCTATGTGCTTCACGTCCCGATATCATGTTAAGCATGTGCATGTGTGCACGATATCAAGCTGCTCCTAAGGAATGTCATCTTAAGGCCATGAAAAGGATAGTGAGATACTTAATCCATACACCAAACTTTGGCATTTGGTATCCTAAGAGGGCCTGTTTCGATCTTGTTGGCTATTCCGACTCGTACTATGCCGGAGACAAGGTTAATAGAAAGTCCACCTCGGGTAGTTGTCAATTTCTTGGTAGATCTCTTGTGTCTTGGTCCTCCAAGAAACAAAACTCGGTATCCTTATCCACTGCCGAAGCTGAATATATTGCCGCTGGTTCATGTTGTGCTCAATTACTTTGGATGACCCAAACTCTTAAAGATTATGGGATATATGTGAGACATGTTCCATTGCTTTGTGACAATGAAAGTGCTATCAAAATTGGTCATAATCCTATGCAACATTCTCGAACTAAGCATATTGAAGTTCGTCATCATTTCATTCGAGATCATGTTGCAAAGGGTGACATTGATCTTAAGCATGTTCGCACCGAAAAGCAATTAGCGGATATATTCACTAAACCTCTTGATGAGAAAGTGTTTTGCAGGTTAAGAGGAGAATTGAACATCATTGATGCTTCGAACTTGGAGTAGAAACTCCATTGAATACATGCAAGACATGAGCTTATGACTAATCCTTGATATTTCTCTTATGATGAATATCTTATGTCTTGGATACATTTGTATCTTGCATGTTATCTAACCCATGTAGGTACTTGGTGGAATCAAATTCCATGAGATTGTAATCCACTCACATCTTGAGCAATCTCTACATCACCAAGTCTCTACACTATGGTGGTTGAAGACAAGGAAGCACGGAACCACTCAAACATATCCTTTGACAAATTTTATGTTAAGCTTCATGATTGTCACTTTTGGATACACAAGTGCTCTTCCATGCAAGAACTAACCCATGTAGGTAGAAGGACTAAAATTCCAAGTGATGCTCCAAATTCTTGATGAGCTACATCAACCTTGAGCAACTCACACAAGTTCAACTACATGGACAACACCACCAACCAAGGTATGTTATTCCATCTTAGAGAAGCTTTACTCCAAGTCATGAGCTAAAGCAACTCGACAAGATGTGAACACATCAAGATGCTTAAATGAAAAATGGCAACCCCATTTTGAGCTTAAACAATGAGTATGACCTATGATCAAGTGATCTCACTTGACTCCTAAGTCAATATGCTCTAACATAGGTGACTTTGTCGCCGACCATCTCTAAATGAAGTTCTCTTGTGTTCTTTTCTGTGTTTTTGCATTTGTCTCACGCATATTTGTTTCCCCTTTCAAAAAAAAACTTCATCTAGATTTCTTTCTTTCCGTTTGTTCTGCATTTTCTGCGTTCCAATTCATTGCACATTTCTCAGTAAATTCCTTGAAAATCTTTGTGAGATCTTGCTAGTCTAGTGAGCTGAGGTGACAAGTGTTTTCTCTGCGATGAACTCGGTTTCACCGATTTGGTATTTTCGGCACAACTGAATCCTTTCAGTCCAACCGAAGAAACCCACTCAGTGCCACCGATTTCATAACAGGAAAAATAGTTTGCCAGAAACTCTAAGTTTCTTCTGATCCAGCTCCACAAAATGAATCTTGTCCTCTACAAGCATCACATTTTTATCATTTCTTTGTTCTGTGTCTCAAGGATCAAACCCATTCGACAGATTCCAGAATACCCTTCTTGGAAATTGATGTCAAAGGGGGAGAGAGAGAGAACATCAAAGCTTATCATTTAGGGAGAGAGAGAGCACCAAAGCTTATCACCTTCTTAAGGGGAGAGAGAGAGAGCATCTCCTAAAGGGGGAGAGAGACCTTCTAGGGGGAGAGACCCTCAAAGGGAAGAGAGAGATCTCCAGGGGAGAGAATACTTAAGTAGAAAGTATTTCTCAAGGATCCCAGATGCTTGGTGTTCAAGAGGAGAGATGTCCACATGTCTTCTTGAGGGGAGAGACATGTTCATATGTTTTGTTGTGCCTATTTGCATTAGCATGCATCAGCTCTGATCATCATTCATATCTTTCAGCTCTGTTTTCTTTCAAGCTCTGATTTTCTGTTCCCCATCTTCTCCCAGTATCCCATGTTAGATTCAGGGGGAGCAAGACATCTAAGGGAAAGAGATCATTTAAATTCATTTCATATCTTTACTCTTGGTGACATGTCTAATCCAATGTGGTACTTAGTACTCACTCTCTACATGTCATCCCAGTTTTGGTATTCTTGTGGTTTTTTTCTGTTTGCTTTGGCTAGTAGATGTATTTGTGTTATCTAACCTTGTTTACACAGGTTCATTTCATCCTAAGAAAACTCAAGACTACAAGGTAAGTATATGCATCACAATCATGTGTATGAGGAATTCTTGTTGATCTACATATTGTTTGCAAGAAGGACTCATGAGCATGAAGGTATTCGCTTCAACATTCTTTGCTCTGATGCATATGGCCAAGATACATGTAACACATTGCCTGCTCTATCATGTTTATGCTCTCACATGCTTCTATATTCCATATTCACATGACTGCATACATGTAGGGGGAGCCTATGTTTGTTACATGTCGTTCCAAAGCTTTACTTGCTATTCTTTATATCTTTATCTAAAGCTTTGATGTATGTTGCCATCAATTACCAAAAAGGGGGATATTGAAAGCACAAGTGTTCCCTAGGTGGTTTTGGTAATTAACGTCAACATATCTCTTGTCGGACTAACACTTTTATCTAGTATATTTCAGATAAGTTCAACAATGGAGTGGCATGGACTAAAGGATGTGGGAACTCCTTCAAGATGCTAAGGACAAAGGATTGGCTCAAGCTTCAAGCTCAAGACTCTTCATTTTACATTTTTAGTGGTCCAAGATCACATTGAGTCTATAGGAAAAGCCAATACTATCAAGGAGGGATGAGGTGTTGCTTAATGAGCCTCTTGCTTCATGTTCTTAGTGATATGCTCCAAAACCCTCAGCTACTTTCTCACTTCCACAAATGACCTAAACCCAAAGCCAAAATCGGCCACACCCATTCTTCCTATCCGGCGCCACCGATTCCAATAGTCATAGCCACTGCCACAAACCCTAAGCAAATCGGTCTTACTGATAGGGATCTCGGTCTCACCGAGATGGGATTGTAATCTCTCTGTGTATGTCCATTATCAAATCGGTCTCACCGAGTTTTTGAAATCGGTACTACCGAGATTACAATGCAAACTCTTTGGAAAACTTATTACCAAAATCGGTCTCACCGGGTTTGAGTAATCGGTCCCACCGAGTTTTCCTGACCAACTCTCTGGAAAGCTTATTACCAAATCGGTCTCACCGAGTTTGTGTAATCGGTCTTACCGAGATTACGTTATGCCCTAACCCTAATTGAATCGGTCTCACCGAGTTGCATTTCGGTCCCACCGAAAATCCTAACGGTCACATTATTTGCTAAATCGGTCTGACCGAGTTTAACGATTCGGTCCCACCGAGTTTGGTAGATTGTGTGTAACGGTTAGATTTTGTGTGGAGGCTATATATACCCCTCCACCTCCTCTTCATTCGTGGAGAGAGCCATCAGAACAAACCTACACTTCCAGCATACATTTTCTGAGAGAGAAATACCTACTCATGTGTTGAGACCAAGATATTCCATTCCTACCATATGAATCTTGATCTCTAGCCTTCCCCAAGTTACTTTCCACTCAAATCTTCTTTCCATCAGATCCAAAACCTATGAGAGAGATTTGAGTGTTGGGGAGACTATCATTTGAAGCACAAGAGCAAGGAGTTCATCATCAACGCACCATTTGTTACTTCTTGTAGAGTGGTGTCTCCTAGATTGGCTAGGTGTCACTTGGGAGCCTCCGACAAGATTGTGGAGTTGAACCAAGGAGTTTGTAAGGGCAAGGACATCGCCTACTTCGTGAAGATCTACCGCTAGTGAGGCAAGTCCTTCGTGGGCGACGGCCATGGTGGGATAGACAAGGTTGCTTCTTCATGGACCCTTCGTGGGTGGAGCCCTCCGTGGATTCGCGCAGCCGTTACCCTTCGTGGGTTGAAGTCTCCATCAACGTGGATGTACGATAGCACCACCTATCGGAACCACGCCAAAAACATCCGTGTCTCCAATTGCGTTTGAATCCTCCAAACTCTTCCCTTCACTTTCTTGCAAGTTGCATGCTTTACTTTCCGCTGCTCATGTACTCTTTGCATGCTTGCTTGATATGTATTGTGATTGTTGAAATTGTGCCTAAACTCCACTTAAACTTAAAGAATCTTAAAAACTGCAACTTTGGTACTTAGTGTCTAATCACCCCCCCCCCCTTCTAGACACCTCTTCTCAAGGTCCTACACCTTGCCGTCCAGCTCGATCTTCTTCGCCTCCAACGCCTGCTCCAGCGCATCCAGGCGGCCTTGGCGTTCGTCAAGCCCGGCATCCCGGTCCTTGGCAGCAGCCTCGCGAGCCTTCGTGTCTTCATCCCTCTCCTGGCGGACACGGGCCTCCTTGGCAAGCTAGTCGCGCAGGCCTTGCAGCTCGCTCTCCAGCACCTTGGAGCGGCCCTGGACATCCGCAACCTCACCCAAGGCGGCATCGCGAGCGGCCTTCGCCTCAAGGACGGCCTGCTTCTCCTTGTCGCAGGCTGTCGTGGCCTGAGCCAGCGCTGCTCGGACTGAAGCATCAGAGTGGACCCAACCAGAGACCAGCTCCAGGCGCCCGGCCACCAAGCGAGGGTCGGCGCCCAGAAGATCTTTTCGCAGCCAGTCCAGCTCAGCAGCGGCACGATCCAGAACAGTAGGAGGAGTCAGAGAGACAGCAGTTGGCGGAGTAGGAGGAGAAGACGGCAGCATGATCACAACACTAGGGGTCAGGACCTTCTGCGCCCTGACAACTGCGGCGGTGGCGTCCGGCACGGACGCCTCGGGAGTCGCTTGGGCCATGGGGGCTGAGCTCGCACCAGCTGGCCCCACTAGGCCTCACAAGGATGACCGGGCAGGAGAGGCCCGCGTCTTGTCGCCCCCTTCTCTCGCGGATGAAGGTGCTGTCCCGGACGAAGCCTCAGGAGCCCCCTTCAGCTTCTTTGCCGCAGGCACCGGCCTAGCCAAGGAATATGGACGTCAAGCCTCAACAACAAAGCAAGAAGCAAAACGAGAGTCGAGCACTTACTCATCATCACTCGCTGGCTCAAGCAGCCTCCGGCCGAACTTGAAGCCCGAGAGCCGGATGCTGGGATCAACCTCAAGAGACTCGGGAGCAGGAGGCGCGTCTGTGGATCGCCTCGGAGTCGGAGCGGACCCGCGGGGAACCAACCCTGTCCTGTCCTTCTTCGGGATCAGGGGCGAGCTCTCGCCACCCCGCTCGTCGCCGTCCTCGTCGTCATCCGGCATGAGGCGAAGAGTGCAGGACCTACGCCGAGGGAGGGGCGTCCTCGACTCCCCGTCGGTCGCCTCCGAATCGGGCTCCTCGTCCTCCTCCTCCTCCTCCTCATCTTCCTCCTCTCCATTGGAGTCGCTGGAAGATACGTTCACCGTCGCCAGGGCCGCCGGGGCCTCAGGAACCTCCGCAGGCACAGGCCCGCCCTCGTTGAAAGCGGACATGGAGTTCACCACCTGCTCCCAATCATCCCGAAGGAACAAGGGCACGGGAGCACCCTCCAACCTCGCCACGCTTCCCCCAACCAAGGATTGGAGGACCGTGGCCAGATCCTCGTCGGTCAGGGCTTTAGGGTTCGAGCGGAGGGCGGTATCGGCCCTCCCAAGCTTCCACAGCGGGAGCGAGTGTTCCCGGAGCGGAGCCACCCGATGCTCCAGGAACTCCCTCAGGAGCGACGCCCCGGTCAGTTTCGCCGTCGCCATGTTGTCCGGCCACAGGTCCTCGTCCATCTTCTCCAGCACCGGCCTTGTGCGGGGATCAACGAGCTCCACGTGGGACCAATCGTCAACAGACTTGGGCTGCCCTGTGGGCAGAATCAACCAGGAGTGGGTGTGCCCAACATCCACCATGACCCACTTGCTCCTGAAGCCCTCAATTCTCTTCCCGGGCTTCGAGATGCCGTTAGAGCTGCCGTGCGCGATAAAGCTCACGCACGCAGTGATGGAGCCGCGGGAGACCCAGAGGTAGAAGTAATGGCGTAGCAAGGCCATCGAAGGCCTCACCCCGACATGAGCCTCGCATTAATAGGCGAAAATCTCCAGGAGAAGGACAGAGTTGGGATCGAGGTGTAGAGCTTGCAGATTGTAATGTTCAAGAACTGAAAGGAAGAACCCAAAAAAAGGGGGCACCAGACCGGCGGTGATGGCGCCCACGAAGAGCGGGTAGAAGGTGCTCCCTCTGCCCTCAGGAAGGGCGGTGCCGGCCCTGAGCGCGGCCGCCCCATCGAGGCCTTGCGTCGCCATCATCTGGCGCGTCCGGGCAAGAGTCTTCTCCGACACATTCGGAGGATCCAAGGCGGGCGAGTACCATGCTTCGGCTGGGGTCTGGCGAGGCGCCATGCCTTGCTAGGATGCAAAGTTGGAGTGGATCTGGGGATTTCGGAAGCAAGAAAGACAGGAGCAAGAAAGGTGATCTGGGCAGTGAAGGAGAAGGCAAGGAAGGTAAGCCTAGGCAGGTACCGTACCCTTATCAGCTTGTGCAGTTGCCGAGGCGTCATGGGGGATCCAGGACGCCCGCGTCCAATCAACCGCCACGCGGCGCCCAAGGCTGCAGGCTATTCGGGCTCGCGGAGCTTCGCACTTGCCTCTTCACTTCTCTGCTAAGCCAAGTCCAAGCGCGCCTTGGGCCCGGGGGCTACTGTTAGCGTTCTGGGAACGGGGGTACCCAGACTTGCCTGCCTGCGGCCTGCGGCGTGGCTCAAGGAGTGGCCCAGTATGGCCCATCTTGATCAACACATGTTCAAGACCCTCGCGGGGCGGACGACAGGGGGCTTCCTCAGGCACGGCCTCGTCAGCCTGGCTCACGAGGAGGCGGAGAGATCAAGGTGGGGTACCTCACGAGGTGCCCGTGACGCAAGCCATGACGACCAAGGCGCACGCGGGTGCCGGCCAGCGCAGAGTCCTTGTTTCCCCTTTGGTGCAAAGGGGGCAAGCGCAGGCAAGGGTATCAAGCAAAGGCAACCATATCGGTGCAACAAGACCAAGACCAGCAGGACGACAGAATGGAGGTCATCGTGGACCCCAAGCCAGCGTCATCGTCAGGATCTTTTGGCAGGCGAGGACCAACTTTAGTCAGGATAAGTGTACTAGATGTTCCCCTTCAAAATGGCCAATTGTTGGCGCCCTTCCCGCTCAATATTTGGGAAGAGGCCCGGGGCCTTTGCCTATAAATAGGACTAGCCACCCACAGGGTAGGGGATCTGGATCTGATCGGATCGACACCCAAGAGAGAGAGAGAGAGAGGCGACTGAACTCCCCTAGAAGTTCATCGCACCAGCCAAGAACAGACCCTTGCGAGGCTGTTCTTCCCTTGTACTGTTCCTCATCAGCCCCAGAGGCAATCCACACACCACAAAATGGAGTGGGTATTACACCATAATGGTGGCCTGAACCAGTATAAACCTTGTGTCCTTCGTGTTGTTCTTCGAGTAGTTTAGATCCTAGCGAGGCGGTGAAACATGGGTAGGTTGAGGGTGTGATCTCCGTGCTCACCCCAGTGTTCGAACCTCAAGGGTCTGCCGGAACCCGAAATCCGACAATGCCTACATTACATTGATGAATTGGAGCTAGTTCTGTGTCACCCTATGTTATAGCTATTACATGAGGAATCACATCCGGCATAATTATCCATCACTAATCCATTGCCTACGAGCTTTTCACATATTGTTCTTCGCTTATTTACTTTTTCGTTGCTACTGTTACAACTACTACGAAAACCCAAAAACATTTATCTTTACTTTTGTTACCGTTACTATTATTATCCTACCACTTTTGCTACTAAACACTTTGCTGCAGATACTAAGTTATCCAGGTGTGGTTGAATTGACAACTCAATTGCTAATACTCAAGAATATTCTTTGGCTCTCCTTGTGTCGAATCAATAAATTTGGGTTGAATACTTTACCCTCGAAAGCTGTTGCGATCCCCTACACTTGTGGGTTATCAAGACTAATTTCTGGTGTCGTTGCCGGGGAGCATAGCTCTATTCTCTGAGTCACTTGGGATTTATATCTGTTGATCACTATGAAGAACTCGAAAGACGCTAAAACCAAGATTTTGCCCTCAACTACGAGGGGAGGTAAGGAACTGTCATCTAGCTCTGCACTAGATTCTCGTTCCATTATTAGTAGGCTTGCGACACCTAAACCTACTACTGCTATGAATTCTGATATGTCGCATGTTATTGATGATGCCACTTCTGCTATGCATGATGAAACTACTTCTGTGCGTGATACTACTTTGCTATTAGGTGAATTTCTTGATGAACAACTTGCTAGAGTTAGGCGGAATGAAAATATTGAAGAACCAATTATTTATGATAGTGATGATGAAGGTTCACCCAATGATTATGTATTACCTGTTGTTCCTAAGGGTTATGTTATGAATGAAGAAGCTGCTAGGGAAATTTTTGCTTGCAATGATAGAAATGATCTTAAGAAACTATTAGCTAAATGGAAGTAGCAGTCTCTTAATGCTAGAATGAAACCTGATCCTGCTTTTGCTACTTCACCTATCTGTGTTACTGATAAGGATTATGAATTCTCTGTTGATCCTGAGATTATTACTTTAGTTGAATCTGATCCTTTTTATGGCCTTGAATCTGAAACTGTTGTGGCACATCTTACCAAGTTGAATGATATAGCCACCCTTTTTACTAATGATGAGAAGTCTCGCTATTTATATATCCTTAAGATATTTCCATTCTCATTAAAGGGTGATGCTAAGACTTGGTATAATTCTCTTGCTCCTGGTTGTGTGCGTAGTCCCCAGGATATGATTTATTACTTCTCTACTAAATATTTCCTTGCTCATAAGAAACAAGCTGCTTTGCGGGAAATATATAATTTTGTGCAAATCAAAGAAGAGAGTCTCCCACAAGCTTGGGGGAGGCTTCTCTGGTTACTTAATGCTTTGCCTGATCATCCTCTTAAGAAAAATGAAATACTTGATATCTTTTATCATGGACTAACCGATGCTTCCAAGGACTACTTGGATAGTTGTGCTGGTTGTGTTTTCAGGGAAAGAACAGTCGACGAAGCTGAAATACTATTGAATAATATGTTGACTAATGAAAATAATTGGACTCTTCCCGAGCCAGTTCCTGAAGTAATTCCTGAACCAATTGAGCCAACTCCTGAGCCCATTCCTAAACCCACTCCGAAGAAGAGAGGTGTTTTATTTCTCAGTCCTGAAGATATGCAAGAGGCAAAGAAATCAATGAAAGAAAAAGGTATTAAAGCTGAAGATGTTAAGAATTTACCACCTATTGAAGAAATACATGGTCTGAATATACCGCCTGAAGAACCATATTGTCTTGATAACCCGACACAGGTAGTAAAGGTAAATTCTCTCTATAGATATGATAAAGTTGAAATACCCTCTACTAAAATTCATAGGCCATGCTTAGATGAATTTGATGACTTTGTGGCTAGACAAGAAAGTTTTAATGCTTATGTTGGTAGAGAGTTAAAGAATAATGCTTTCGAGATAGGACATGTAAGCGATAATCTGGCTAGAGTTAAAGATGAACTTCACCTTGTTAGCAAATATGCTTCTATGGTTGCTACTCAAGCTGAGCAAGTACTTAAAGCTCAAAATGATTTGCTTGATGAATTAAATAATAAAAATGACTTTGCGGTTAGAGTGGCTACTAGAACTGGTAGAATGACTCAGGAACCTTTGTATCCTGAAGGCCACCCTAAGAGAATCGAGCAAGATTCTCAGAGAAATAATTTAGAGGCACCTAGTTCTTCTAAAAAGAAGAAAAAGAAAAATGATAGGACTTTGCATGCTTCTAGTGAACCTACTGTAGACACACCTGAGAATCCCAATGATATTTCTATTTCTGATGCTGAAGCTCAATCAGGTGATGAACATGAACCTAGTGATAATGTTAATGATAATGTTCATGTTGATGCTCAACCTAGCAAAAACAATGATGTACATATTGAACCTACTGTTGATCTTGATAACCCACAATCAAAGAATCAATGATATGATAAGAGAGATTTTGTTGCTAGGAAGCACGGTAAAGAAAGAGAACCATGGGTTCAGAAACCCATGCCCTTTCCTCCTAAACCATCCAAGTCAAAGGATGATGAGGATTTTGAGCGCTTTGCTGAAATGATTAGACCTATTTTCTTACGTATGCGCTTAACTGATATGCTTAAAGTAAATCCTTATGCTAAGTATATGAAGGATATCATTACAAATAAAAGAAAGATACCAGAAGCTGAAATTTCCACCATGCTTGCTAATTACACTTTTAAGGGTGGAATACCAAAGAAACTTGGAGATCCGGGTGTTCCAACTATACCTTGCTCCATTAAAAGAAATTATGTTAGAACTGCTTTATGTGATCTTGGAGCCGATGTTAGTGTTATGCCTCTCTCTCTTTATATTGTAGACTTGAATTGAATAAGTTGACACCTACTGAAATATCTTTGCAAATGGCTAATAAATCAACTACTATACCTGTTGGTATTTGTGAGGATGTTCCTATTGTGGTTGCAAATGTCACTATCTTAACGGACTTTGTTATTCTTGATATTCCCGAGGACGATAGTATGTCTATTATCCTTGGTAGACCTTTTCTTAATACTGCAGGGGCTGTTATTGATTGCAACAAAGGCAATGTCACTTTTCATGTTAATGGTAATGAGCATACGGTACACTTTCCGAGGAAACAATCTCAAGTTCATAGCATCAATTCTATTGAAAAAGTTCCAACTATCATTTTTGGAGGTTTTGAATTTCCTCTCCCTACTGTCAAGAAAAAGAATGATATTCTTATTGTTGGGGATTTTCATATCCCCGTTGAGGTAACTTAGTGTTATTCAAATTTCTCCGGTTCCGTGTTATTCGGAATGAGTTTGTTAACAAGACTTGATCAACCTTGTTAGTGGATTCATTTTGATGATCACGAGATGGATGAAACTAGAAGGCACAACCTTCTGTACCCTCCTTTTACTTTCTGTTATTTAGAATAAATAAAGCAAAAATAGTATTATCTCTCTGTTTTCTGAATTATCCGTGCAATAAAAAATAGTACGAAAATAAAAGTGCTCGAAATGCCCTGCAAATTTAGTATAATTTTTTCTGGAATATTTGAGGATTCTAGGCACTGAAAACACTGCAGGAGGGGCAAGCACCAGGCCACGAGAGAGGAGGGCACGCCCCCTATCTCGTGGGCCCCTGGTGGCCCCCTCCACTTATGCCAGCACCCACACACTTCATCTTCTACCCAAAAAAATCCCCATTCAGCTCAAGCACGAGTTCTAGCTCGTTTTGCTGCGATTTTTGATCTCTTAGCTCAAAGCTTCTTTCACAAAACTGCTTTGGGAGATTGTTGCTTGGTATGTGACTCCTCCATTGATCCAATTAGTTTTTGTTCTAGTGCTTTATTCATTGCAAATTTTTGCTGCATAGGTGACCATGTTCTTGAGCTTGCATGTTAAATTTTTGAGGTCCCAAGCAATTCCAATGCATGATATGGGCTCTAGGCACTTGTAGGAGTAGTTGCTATCAATCTTGTTTAGTTTTATTCATTTTTATTTTGAAGTTACTAAAATTTCAGAAATTTTCAGAAAAAGAAATATGCTTAGAAGAATGTACCAAGGTGGTTCCTCGGCAAAGAAAGGGCCAAGGATTCCTATACGTGAGCAAGATGTTGAATTGCCGAGGGACGCAAATGTACGGGCTTGTGAGTGGCCATCCAATGATTTTATGGTCGAAGCAGGCTTTAAGGAGGAATTTGACGCGTATGTGCGTAATGCCGAGCTGGAGGACTTCTTACAAGATAAGTGTCCTCAATACTATCAATTGACTGATTCCTTCGTGCGGAGGTTCCAATATAACTGTACGTGTAATACTCCTAGTGTCATGTTTGATATTTATGATACATCTTATACCATGGATTTAGAGGATTTCACAACTTCTTGCAAACTCCCGCAGTGGGGTAATATCTATGATCCTCGCAAATCTGAATTTAGAGATTTTCTTGCTAGTATTACTGTGGGAGATCTAGGGACATAGCACAAGCTACCATAGGGAGCATTCATTTTCCTGCTTTACATTATGTTGCTCTCTTTATTGGTATATGCATTAACAGTAAGGACGAAGTATGTCACATGTGTGTCCCTGATCTTTGTGTCCTCAAGAGTGATGTGTCAGGTTATAAAGGTTATAACTCGGGGGCAATAGTTGCACGTAGGTTGCAGAATAATAGTAGAAAGGGGGATTTATGTGGAGGAATTTATGCAACCCGTGTGGCTAATTTTCTTAAAATAGCTCCACGAGAGGGGGGGTATGATTTTACCCCCTGTTTATTTAGATAAAGAAGTTATGGTTAATCATCATTTTCTTGAGAGGAATGAACAATTCCTCCATTATCGACTAATCTATGATAGACGCAATGTCGTCCCTGTTACTCTTCCTGCCCCCTACCTTTTTGATTATCAGGAAAGAGGAATATATGTTATCACCAGGGAAGAAGCAGCTGAATACGAGAGAGGAATGGAGGTAGCTCGCCAACACGCTGCTGCTCAGGAGGCTGTTGCCTCTGCATCTCAGTACAACCCCAGTTTTACTTATGGATATCAGCCAGGCGGTCCTTGGTATTAGACCAACTTAGGCCAAAAGCCTCAGCTTGGGGGAGTACGTATTTCTCACCGACTTTACATTCATGTTCACACACTAGTCGTCGGTGCTCATACACTTTCATTGTATTATCCATGCTAGTTTAAATTTCTTTTTCTGGTTTTCTTCTTGTGTGTTTGATAAACTTTAAGAAAAAACCAAAAAATAGTTAGTTTAATTTCCATGCATGTAGTAGCAATTAAAATGAAAACCCAAAAAGATTTCTAGTTCTTCTTTTTACTTGTTGGGAGCTTTCCCGTGTAAATAGTTTTATTTTATTTTCTTTCCTTTGGGGGTCGAGAAGACCATATTCAAAATGCTTAGTGGCTCTCTTATGCATGATTGTTTATTTAATTTAGAACCCACATTACTTGTCTTCTCTCTTGAGTTGAATGCTTGCAGATTCCAGCTTAGTCCAATGCACGTGCACACTTATTATTATACACATCGTTCGGTCGTGCAAGTGGAAGGCAATAATGATGATATATGATGGACTTATTGGGATGAGAAAAGCTGGTATGAACTCAACCTCTCTCGTTTTTGTAAATATGATGAGTTCATCGTTCCTGAGTCAGCTATTATGAAGTAAACATATTTGGAATGACATTTAGAGATTATAGTTGCTTGTGCCATGCTTGATTAGCTATGAGTTATAATGGTTTACCTTGCGTGCCAACATGCTATTAGAATTATTATGATGTGGTATGGTGGGATGGTATCCTCCTTTGAATGAATTGAGTGACTCGACTTGGCACATGTTCACGCATGTAGTTGAATCAAATCAACATAGCCTTCACGATATTTATGTTCATGGTGGATTATATCCGACTCATGCTTGTACTCGGTGTAAATTAATTTTAATGCATGTTCACGACTGTTGTCGCTCTCTCAGTTGGTCGCTTCCCAGTCTTGTGCTAGCCTTCACCTGTACTAAGCGGGAATACTGCTTGTGCATCCAAACTCCTTAAACCCCAAAGTTGTTCCATATGAGTCCACCATACCTACCTATATGCAGTATCTACCTGTCGTTCCAAGTAAATTTGTATGTGCCAAACTCCAAACCTTCAAATGAAATTCTGTTTTGTATGCTTGAGCAGCTCATATTACAACTAGGGCTGCCTACATCTTCCATGCTAGGTGGGTTATTCTCAAGAGGAGTGGACTCCGCTCCTCATTCACGAGAAAGGGCCGGTAACCGGGATGCCCAGTCCCATGATCCAAAATGATCAAAGCTCCCCCAGGGTTGTTACATGTTGGAGGCACTCGTTGTTTCGAGCAAGCCATGGATTGATGCTTGTTGGTGGTTTGGGGAGTATAGACCTTTACCATTCTGTTTGGGAACTGCCTATAATGCATGTAGTATGGAAGATACAGCCATCTCATAGTTGTTGCGTTGACAGCAAAAGTATGCCACTCAAAATGTTATTCAATCTCTATTTTAAAATCGAGCTCTGGCACCTCTACAAATCCATGCTTCCCTCTGCGAAGGGCCTATCTATTTACTTTTATGTTGCGTCATCACCCTTCTTATTAAAAGCACCCGCTGGAGAGCACACTGTCATTTGCATTCATTATTATTGGTTTATATTGGGTATGACTTGACTGGATCTCTTTTGCCATGAATTACAATGTTTAGTCAGTCCTTGATCTTTAAAGGCGCTCTGCATTTATGTTTTGCGGTCTCAGAAAGGGCTAGCGAGATACCATTTTGTTATATCATGTTATAATTATTTTGAGAAAGTGTTGTCATCCGAGTTTTATTATTATGGCTCGCTAGCTGATTATGTTATTGATATGAGTAATTGTGAGAGATAAGTGTTATTGTGAGTATGGTTAGTTCATAATATTTGCTGAAACTTGAATGCTGGCTTTTCATGTTTACAACAACAAGAGCAAACAGAGTTTGTAAAAGTTTTTCTTTATCACTTTCAGTTTATCAACTGAATTGCTTGAGGACAAGCAAAGGTTTAAGCTTGGGGGAGTTGATACGTCTCCAACTTATCTACTTTTCCAAACACTTTTGCCCTTGTTTTGGGCTCTAACTTGCATGATTTGAATGAAACTAACCCGGACCGACGATGTTTTCAGCAGAACTACCATGATATTGTTTTATGTGTAGAAAAGAAAAGTTCTCAGAATGTCCTGGAAATCCACGGAGGCACTTTTTGGAATTAATAAGAATTTTTGGTGAAAGAATCAATGCCAGGGGCCCACAGGATGTCCACGAGACAGGGGACGCCCCCCCCTAGGGCGCGGCCTCCTATCTCGTGGGGCCCCAGGACCTCCACCGACCTCAACTCCAACTCCATATATTCACGTTCGGGGAGATAAAAATCAGAGAGAAAGTTTCATCGTGTTTTACGACACGGAGCCGCCGCCAAGCCCTAATCTCTCTCGGGAGGGCTGATCTGGAGTCCGTTCGGGGCTCCGGAGAGGGGGATTCGTCGCCGTCGTCATCATCAACCATCCTCCATCACCAATTTCATGATGCTCACCGCCGTGCGTGAGTAATTCCATCATAGGATTGCTGGACGATGATGGGTTGGATGAGATTTACCATGTAATCAAGTTAGTTTTGTTAGGGTTTGATCCCTAGTATCCACTATGTTCTGAGATTGATGTTGCTATGACTTTGCTATGCTTAATGCTTGTCACTAGGGCCCGAGTGCCATGATTTCAGATCTGAACCTATTATGTTTACATGAATATATGTGTGTTCTTGATCCTATCTTGCAAGTCTATAGTCACCTATTATGTGTTATGATCCGACAACCCCGAAGTGACAATAATCGGGATACTTCTCGGTGATGACCGTAGTTTGAGGAGTTCGTGTATTTACTATGTGCTAATGCTTTGTTCCGGTTCTCTATTAAAAGGAGGCCTTAATATCCCTTAGTTTCCATAAGGACCCCGCTGCCACGGGAGGGTAGGATAAAAGATGTCATGCAAGTTCTTTTCCATAAGCATGTATGACTATTTACGGAATACATGCCTACATTACATTGATGAATTGGAGCTAGTTCTATGTCACCCTATGTTATAGCTATTACACGAGGAATCGCATCCGGCATAATTATCCATCACTGATCCATTGCCTACGAGCTTTTCACGTATTGTTCTTCGCTTATTTACTTTTCCGTTGCTACTGTTATAACTACTACAAAAACCCCAAAACATTTATCTTTCCTTTTGCTACCGTTACTATTATTATCATACCACTTTTGCTACTAAACACTTTGCTGCAGATACTAAGTTATCCAGGTGTGGTTGAATTGACAACTCAACTGCTAATACTCAAGAATATTCTTTGGCTCCCTTGTGTCGAATCAATAAATTTGGGTTGAATACTTTACCCTCGAAAGCTGTTGCGATCCCCTACACTTGTGGGTTATCAGCCTCCTCTCCCGCATGCAAATCGCTTGCGCGTTAAAAGGGGGGCTCCTGAGCATCGCGACTCAGGAGCTCTTACTGGCTCTCCAGCCCTCACCCCTGGCCTTGTCCATGGCATCGCAACCTGGCATACCAGCGGCGGCTGAGCTTGCTCGAGGGCCAGGACCTGAGGACGTAGAGCATTTGTATCTAACCATCTTGCAGGAACACAAGTTGTCAAAGATCCAAGACCAGGCGCAACCCGCCTTGATGTAGGGCCTCGTGAGTCCCGCGCTGGCTCACATGTCAGGGCGGGGCTGTACACTCCCCGGGGGCTCCTCCCAGAGGGGGCCCCTCCCATGTATCAGTGGAAGCACCATGTTTCGTGCTGGCTGACGACACTGCCGAGGAGTGGCTATGCCCGCGGCCCATGGCCGTATCAACCTCAGGGAGCCCAGAGCTCAGTGTTCGGCCTCATCGCAACACCTCCCCTCAGGAGCGTAACGCGAGGGGGCTGGACACTGGGGCTGCGCCCGGGTCACGCCCGAGCGCACGCCGCCTAGCCAGGTCCCTCGGACCTGGTCGTCGCGGGCCCCTCCCCGAGCGGAGCCAAGGTATGAAGACCGTTTGAACGTCAAGGGGGACTCCTGAGCCTCGCGACTCTGGAGCCTAACTGGTCATGTAGCCCCTCACTCCTTAGTCCTGTCCTGGTCGGGGCTAATGGTGGTTGAGGTATGCGCGGGGCCGGGCCCTGCCGACGTAGAATGCCAGATCCACCCCTACACTCCCTTCCTATTTGTTGTTTGCGCGTCAAGGGGGACTCCTGAGCATCGCGACTCAGGAGCCTAACTTGTCACGTAGCTCCTCACTGCTTGGTCCCGTCCTCGTGATCCGGTCGGGGCTAACGGCAGTTGAGGTATGCGCGGGTCCGGGCTCTACCAACGTAAAACATAAAGCAAATAGGAAGGAAACCGCAAAACCTCGAAGCAAATCCATAAGAAAATATTACAAACCATAATTGTCTTCCCAATACCAAACGCAAGTTTAAACGCCTCCACGAGGCATGGTGCACATTGCAGGAGTTGAAGCAGGAAAGAAGTCGCAAGAAGATCACCCTTGGACAACGCCGTCATTCTCCAGGGGCTCCACCTCCGTGATGGTGTTGCCCCGCCAGCTCCACCTCCCGAGGCCGCGGGATCAGCAGCACCTGCCTTAGGCGCAGTGGCAAAGGCGCGAAACTTTGCCAGCAAGGCTTCCACCTGGCCCTTCACGGCTTCAGCAGCAGTAGCGAAGCGCTCGTTGTACACGGGCTCCAGCAGCTCGTCGAGATTAGCGCCAGGGTCGTGAAGCTAGATGTGGTTGAAGACGCGTGTCAGCCCCGCACAAGAAAGGACGCGAGCTTCAACCTCGGCCAAGGGGCCGACGCCAGTCACAACTTCCTCGAGCGCCTCGACCAAGAAGGGAAGCAGCTGGGCGGGTCCGTCCGTGGCTCCAGCCAGCGGCTTCTCCAAGCCGCTCTCGTAGAGCGTCTTCAGTGCCTGGCGAGATCTCTCCTCAAGGTACGCGAAGGCCACGCGGTCCTCAGCCAGGACCTTCGCCTTGGCGTCCAGCTCGGCCCTCTCCGCCTTCAGCTTCTGCTCCAGCGTCTCTAGCCAGCTGCGCTCAGCAGCCTGCGACTCCGACAGCCGCGTTAGCTCGGCGTCGCGGTCCCTGACGGCGTCCTCCCGAGCCTTCATCTTCGTCTCCTTCACCTGGTGGTTGCGAGCCTCTTTGGCGTGCTCGTCGCGCAAGCCATGCAGCTCGGCCTCCAGCGCCTTGCAGCGGTCCTGGGGGAACATGGCATCCATTAGTGCCGCATCGCGGGCGGCTGCGGCCTGGGTGGCGGCTTGCTTCTCCTCCTCAGAAGCTGCCGTGGCCCGCCTCAGCGTTGCTCGGACAGAGGCGACAGAGTGAAGCCAGCCGGAGGCCAGCTCCAGGCGCCCGGCTACCAGAAGCGGGTCGGCGCCCTGGAGGTCTTCTTGCAGCTGGACCACCCCGGAGAGGGCACGCTCCAAGACATCGGAGGATGCAGAAGGACCCGGAATCAGCGGCGCACGAGGAGGAGGCGGCAGCGTGGCCACGGCTCGGGAGACTGGGGGCTCCTGAGCCTTGGCTACCTCAACAGTAGCATCAGGCACCGGCACCTCTGGAGTCAGCGGGGCCACGGGAGCTGGCACCCCGCCAGAGCGCTCCTGCAGGCCTCGCGAGGACGATCAGGTAGGGGAGGTGTGAACTTTGCTGCCTCCCCTTCCCACGGATGAAGGCGCGACCACGGTAGATGAGTCTGCCCCAGACGGAGTCGCCGTGTCCCCCTTCTTCTTCTTCGCCGCGACCGGTGGCCTAACCAAGTGGTGGAGAACGTCAATCCCCGGCAGCAAAAACGAGAACAAGATGGAGTTCGAGCACTTACTGGTCAATCGCGGCATAGGTCACTGACCTCTTGTCGAGCTTAAAGCCCGAGAGCCTCTTGGTTCGGGGTGCAGCCTCGAGAGGTCCCGGAGCGGAAGAGGGCGCACCAGAAGGGCTGGAGGCAGCTTCGGGTGGTGCCTGGGCAGGAGTAGCCCCTCGGGATATCGGCGCCGACCTGTCCTTCTTCGGGATCACGGGCGGGTCCTCTTCCTCCCGCGCGGCGTCGGCCTCGTCATTGTCCAGCAAGGTGCGGAGGATGCTGGCCCTGCACCGGGGAGAGGTCTCCCCCATCCCCTCAATGGTCGTCCCCGAGTCGCACTCCTCTTCTTCATCATCTTCCTCTCCTCCCCCGCGGGAGTCGCCTGAAGACACTTCCACCGGCACCGTCACCCCCTGGGCCGCAGGAGGCACCGCCGGCACTAGGCTGCGCCCATCAAAGGTGGGCATGGCATCCACCACCTGTTTCCAGTCCTGACGGAGGAACAGGGGGCAGGGGCACCCTCCAGACCTTCCTGGTCATCCCCAACCAAGAGGCGAAGAGATGCGGCCAGATCCTCATCGGCCAAGGCCGCTGGGTTCAGGCGAAGCTCGTTGTCTACTCCCCCGAGCATCCACAGCAGGCGTGAGTGTGCCTGAAGCGGATCCACCCACTGGGTCAGGAACTCCCTCAGGAGCATGGCCCCTGTCAGCTTCGCCGCCTTCGCGTTGCCCGGCTTCAAGTCAGCATTCATCTTCTCCAGCACCAGCTTCGCCCGGTCATCGATAAACTTTGCGCGAGACCACCCCTCGTCAGACTGGGGCGCCTCCATTGGCAGCGCCAACCGGGAGTGTATGCATGTGGCATCCATCATGACCCACTTGCTCCGGAAGTTGTCGACCCTCTTCCCGGTCTTCGAGATCATGTTGGCCTTGGAGTACGCAATGAAGTTGGCGCACGCCGAGGTGTGCTCGCCGCTAATTCGAAGGGAGAAGAAGTGGCGCAGCAAAGCCACGGGCGGCATCACCCCAACATGCGCCTCGCATTAGTAGGCGAAAATCAACAAAAGGAGAACAGAGTTGGGATGGAGATGAAGGGCCTGCAACCTGTAATGGCAGAGGACGGCGTAGAAGAACTCAAAGAAGGGAGGAACTAGGCCGGCGACGACGGCGTTCATGAAGAAGGGGTAGAAGGTGCTCCCCTCAGCCTCTGGCTCAGCAGAGCCAGCCCGGAGTTCGGTCTCCCCCATCTCGCTGCCCTCCACCGCTGTCATCAGGCGCGTAGCAGCGAGATTCTTCTCCGGCATATTAGGGGCGTCCAGGGCCGGCGAATACCAAGCCGGCAGCGCGTCGACCTTGGCCTTGCGCGGCGGCATTGCTCGCTGAAGGGGAAGGAGTGGAGCAGATCTGGAGATTTCGGAAGCAAGGGAGCAAGGAAGGGGATCTAGAGCAAGGTGAAGGAGAGCAATGGAGGCAAGCCTTAACCAGGCCAGCCTTTTGTCAGTCGGGCAGTTGCCGAGGCAGCGCGGGGAAGCGGAGATGCCCACGTCCAATCAATCGCCATGCAGCGACCAAGGCCACAGGCTGTGGGGGCCCGTGGTGCTCCGCACTTGCCCTTTGGCTTCGCTGGTAAGCCAAGTCCGAGCACACCTTGGGCCCGGGGGCTACTCTCGGCGTTCTGGGAACGGGGGTCCCCAGACCTGCCTGCCTGCGGCCTGCAGCGTGGCTCAACCAGTGGCCCAGTATGGCCCGTCCTCATCAACAAACACTCAAGACCCTCATGAGGGGCCAAGCCTCACGGGGCGGACGACGCAAGGCCTCCTCAGGGGCGGCCTCACCAGGCAGGCTCGCGAGGAGGCGGAGAGATCAAGGCGAGGGGTACCTCGCAAGGTGCTCATGATGCAAGCCATGACGGTCAAGACCAGGCGGGCGCCAGCCTGCGCAGTGTCCTCGTTTCCTCTTTGGTGCAAAGGAGGCAAGCGCAGGCGCGGAGTATCGAGGCATCAGGCAAAGGTTCCCATATTAGTGCAACGAGACCAAGGCCAGCAGGACGGTAGGACAGAGGTCACCATGGAGCCCAAGACGGTGTCATCACCAGTGCTTTTGGCAGGCGAAGACCACCTTTAGTCGGGATAGCTTGTACTAGTTGTCCCCTTCCAAAATGGCCATTGTTGGCTCCCTTCCCGCTCAATATTTGGGAAGAGGACTAGGGCCTCTATAAATAGGGCTAGCCACCACAGTAGAAAGCATCTGATCGAGAGCCAAGAGAGGCGGATCGACTCCTCTCCAAACACACCACCACAAGAACACCTCTCCTCGCGAGGCTGTTCTTCCTCTGTACTGTTTATCATCAGCCCAAGAGGCAATCCACCACACCACACACTGGATTAGGGTATTACACCATAGCGGTGGCCCGAACCAGTATAAACCTCGTGTCTCTTGTGTTGTTCATCGTGCTAGCTTAGTAATCGCGGCGAGGTTGTGGGCGTGTTTCAGTAGGGAGAGATCTTCGTGTGCACCCTAGAGTTTGAACCTTAAGGGTTTTGCCGGAACCCGATATCCGACAAAGGCTACTTACCAGCCTCCAGTCAAAAATTCCTGAAGGCCCAGAGAAGATGGGATCCTGCTCAAAGACCTTGCAGTGATTGTGATTGTATTCCACGAAACAACACGTCTGGTACATGTGAACGATCATCAATCATTTGCCGTCGTCTGATCGAGCCAGGAATCATCTGCAACTACCATGCCGCTTTTCTTTGAAAGGTTCTGGGATTAGGAAGGGTAGGGACACCACACGGCCTACAACATCATATCAAGTTGGAGTCAAATAATAAAGGGCTCGTATTGTAAGTCAATCTTAAGAACAACATGTTATGAGCATGAATGTTTTTTCAGTAAATGTTAACAGTAATATAAGCAAGCAATCATGATATCATAGGAAAGTAACATACTGGTGTAATAGCTGTTTGTAGCGATGACTGGAGTAGGCCAGCAGTACGTCCTAATATGATAGGCATTCAAGATGTTACGAGCATGAATGTTTTTGGCTATAAAATTAGTCCTAATATGATAGGCATTCAAGATGGGTATAATAAAAACTTTTATATAAAGTGCATCGAATACTAAGAGAAGTTTGATTCCTTATGATTGTTTTGAGATATGAAGATGGTGATATTAGAGTCATGCTAGTGAGTAGTTGTGAATTTGAGAGATACTTGTGTTAAAGTTTGTGATTCCCGTGGCATGCATGTATGGTGAACCGTTATGTGATGAAGTCGGAGCATGATTTATTTATTGATTGTCTTCGTTATGAGTGGAGGTCGGGATCGCGTGATGGTTAACTCCTACCAACCCTTCCCCTAGGAGCATGCGCATAGTACTTTGTTTCGATAACTAATAGATTTTTGCAATAAGTATGTGAGTTCTTTATGACTATTGTTGAGTCCATGGATTATACGCACTCTCACCCTTCCACCATTGCTATCCTCTCTAGTATCGCGCAACTTTCGCCGGTACTATACACCCACCATATACCTTCCTCAAAACAGCCACCATACCTACCTATTATGGCATTTCCATAACCATTCCAAGATATATTGCCATGCAACTTTCCGCCGTTCCTTTTATTATGACACGTATCATTATTGTCATATTGCTTTGCATGATCATGTAGTTGACATTGTATTTGTGGCAAAGCCACCGTTCATAATTCTTTCATGCATGTCACTCTTGATTCATTGCACATCCCAGTACACCACCGGAGGAATTCATATAGAGTAATATCTTGTTCTAAGTATCGAGTTAAAAATTTTGAGTTGTAAGTAACTAAAAGTGTGATGATCTTCGTTATTAGAGCATTATCCCAGTGAGGAAAGGATGATGGAGACCATGATTCCCCCACAAGTTGGGATGAGACTCCGGACGAAAAATATAAAAAAAGAGAAAAAAAGAGGCCATAAAAAAAGAGAAAGGGACCAAATAAAAAAATAAAAAATGAGAGAAAAAGAGAGAAGGGGCAATGCTACTATCCTTTTACCACACTTGTGCTTCAAAGAAGCACCATGATCTTCATGATAGAGAGTCTCCTATTTTGTCACTTTCATATACTAGTGGGAATTTCCATTATAGAACTTGGCTTGTATATTCCAACGATGGGCTTCCTCAAAATTCCCTAGGTCTTCATGAGCAAGCAAGTTGGATGCACACCCACTTAGTTTCTTTTGTTGAGCTTTCATACATTTATAGCTCTAGTGCATCCGTTGCATGGCAATACCTACTCACTCACATTGATATCTATTGATGGGCATCTCCATAGCCCATTAATATGCCTAGTTGATGTGAGACCATCTTCCTCTTTTTTGTCTTCTCCACAACCACCACTCTATTCCACCTATAATGCTATGTCCATGGCTCACGCTCATGTATTGCGTGAAAGTTGAAAAGGTTTGAGAATACTAAAGTATGAAACAATTGCTTGGCTGAAACCGGGGTTGTGCATGATTTGAATACTTTATGTGATGAAGATGGAGCATAGCCAGACTATATGATTTGTAGGGATAAACTTTCTTTGGCCATGTTATTCTGAGAAGACATAATTGCCTTGTTAGTGTGCTTGAAGTATTATCGTTCTTATGTCAATATTAAACTTTTGTCTTGAATCTTTCGGATCTGAACATTCATGCCACAATAAAGAAAATTACATTGATAAATATGTTAGGTAGCATTCCACATCAAAAATTCTGTTTTTATAATTTACCTACTCGAGCACGAGCAGGAATTAAGCTTGGGGATGCTTATATTTTTTATTGTTCCATGCTACTATATTATCCATCTAGGATGCTTTATATGCATTTATATGCTATTTTATATGATTTTTGGGACTAATCTATTAACCTAGAGCCCAGTGCCAGTTTCTGATTTTTTTTCCCTTGTTTTTGAGTTTTACAGAAAAGGAATACCAAACGGAGTCCAATTGACGTGCCAATTTTTGATGATTTTTTATGGACCAAAAGAAGCCCCCGGAGTAAAAGAGTTGGGCCAGAAAGGTTCCGAGCCATCCACGAGGGTGGGGGCGCGTCCTACCCCCCTGGGCGTGGGCCCCTATCTCGTGAACGACTCGGAGACCCCCCCTGACGTGAGACCTATGCCAAAAATTCCTATAAATATAGAAACCTCCAGAAAATAACCTAGATCGGGAGTTCCGCCGCCGCTAGCCTCTGAAGCCACCAAAAACCAATCGGGACCCTGTTTCGGCACCCTGCCGGAGGGGGGAATCCCTCTCCAGTGGCCATCTTCATCATCCCGGCGCTCTCCATGACAAGGAGGGAGTAGTTCACCCTCGGGGCTGAGGGTATGTACCAGTAGCTATGTGTTTGATCTCTCTCTCTCTCGTGTTCTTGAGGTGGTACGATCTTGATGTATCGCGAGCTTTGCAATTACAGTTGGATTTTATGATGTTTCTCCCCCACTACTCTCTTGTGATGGATTGAGTTTCCCCTTTGAAGTTATCTTATCGGATTGAGTCTTTAAGGTTGAGAACACTTGATGTATGTCTTCCATGTGCTTATCTGTGGTGACAATGGGATATCACGTGATTCACTGGATGTATGTTTCGGTGATCAACTTGCGAGTTCTGTAACCTCATGAACTTATGCATAGGGGTTGGCACACGTTTTCGTCTTGACTCTCCGGTAGAAACTTTGGGGCACTCTTTAAAGTTCTTTGTGTTGGTTAAATAGATGAATCTGAGATCATGTGATGCATATCATATAATCATACCCGCGGATACTTGTGGTGACATTGGAGTATCTAGGTGACATTAGGGTTTTGGTTGATTTGTGTCTGAAGGTGTTATTCTAGTACGAACTCTAAGATAGATCAAACGGAAAGAATAGCTTCGTGTTATTTTACTACGGATTCTTGAATAGATCGATCAGAAAGGATAACTTTGAGGTGGTTTCGTACCCTACCATAATCTCTTCGTTTATTATCCGCTATTAGTGACTTTGGAGTGACTCTTTATTGCATGTTGAGGGATAGTTATATGATTCAATTATGTTATTATTGTTGAGAGAACTTGCACTAGTGAAAGTATGAACCCTACACCTTGTTTCAAAGCATTGCAATACCGTTTGTGCTCACTTTTATCATTAGTTACCTTGCTATTTTTATATTACAAAAACCTATATCTACCGTCCATATTGCACTTGTATCACCATTTCTTCGCCGAACTAGTGCACCTATACAATTTGCCATTGTATTGGGTGTGTTGGGGACACAAGAGACTCTTTGCTATTTGGTTGCAGGGTTGTTTGAGAGAGACCATCTTCATCCTACGCCTCCCACGGATTGATAAACCTTAGGTCATCCACTTGAGGGAAATTTGCTACTGTCCTACAAACCTCTGCACTTGGAGGCCCAACAACGTCTACAAGAAGAAGGTTGTGTTGTAGACATCACCTCGCATCATGAAATTTTATAGCATTCTGATCATATTTTCTACATGTTTCTTACCCATCTCTCTTTTAGAAAATAAGGTTAAATGATAGAAGACTTCCTCCATTGGGATTGTATTCGAGGAAAATATCTTGCGGGAATTCTCTGTGCTCCAATGCTGATGTAAGTACCTGCTGTATATCACTATATTTTTACATCAGCATGTATTTTGTTAATTGGCGTGAATCCAACCTTTATCTGATCTGAAATTAGTTGCAGCAAAATGTTAAAGGCGCCAATGTTGACTTTTGTAAGGAAAATTGTCTGGTAGTTTTGCATACTGAGCAGCATGAGTGTACTATCTCATATCATGCACATTACTGAATTGTAGTGCTGCTCTGGTTGCCCATTCATTCATTGTGTCAATGTTGCTTTCGTATTACCTTACCTGGTTGATGATAGTTGTGCCATATTGTGTTAATTTGGTGCAGGATAGTTGCCCAAACATTCGTTGTGTCAATGTTGCTTTCCTATTATCTGACTTGGCCAATGATAGCAATGCTGGTGTGTTAATTTGGTGCAGGCTGCTGAAGATAAGAAGACAAACTCTGAAAATAGCAAGGCAACCCCATTGTTTCTTTCCAATAAATATAGGTCATATAATATGGCAATAACTCATGATTAATCTGTTTGGTTCCCCTCCTAATTTATGTTATGATGTAGTGCTCGAGACACTCTCCACTATCAATAATACAAACTTGCCAAAATCGCCATCTGAATCTGTTCAGTTTCCTCTATCTCGAATCTAATGGAAAAAATGTATGTTTGTGAACTAACTAATGGCTGAAGCAATGATAGAAATGGTGGAGGAATCAGAGGTGCACATTCGTACACAACAACAACTGATCAATGTTTTGAGAGACAGTGTAGCAAAGCAGCAAGAACTTGCCCACATGCTTATGGGTGTTAGCCGCGCTGAGGTTGCAGATTGTGACGTTGTAGATCGTTAGGTTCTGTTCATTTATTTCACTGGCATCAATCTTTGATTGCCAAGTGGATGTAATTTCATGTAATATATGTTGGATGTGCAACGTTTTTCCCTGTATGCCATACCTTTGCTCGATCGGTTTTGGTCCTGTGCATAATTTCTCGTCGTAATGGGCTCAAATTATCTAATTTGGCCTAAAGATGTGTATGAACTTTAGTGGGCCCATTAAGTTAATGGGCCATTACCGGGCCGAAAGTGAATGGGCGGCCCTCTTACCTCCCGGGTCGTTAACAGGCCGACATCGAAGCGGGCAACAGGTGGGCCCATTTGATTTCACGGGCATTTAACAGGCCGTTACTAAGGTTGGGCTACATATGGCCCAACTATACTATGGGCCTTCAGCAAGCCGAAAGAGACAATGGGCTGGTACTGGACAATGAAGAGCATGGGCCGCTAAGAGGCCGAAAGTCGGGTCGTACTGTAAATGGCGCAACTGTGTTGTGGGCCTTTAGTAGGCCGAAAGAGAAATCGGGCTGGTATTGGACCATGAAGGGCATGGGCCGTTAAAAGGCCAAAACTCAGGTCCGACTACAAATGGCCCAACTCATTTATGGGCCGTCAACAGGCTGAAAGACACATCGGGCCGAGAATCGGCCCAACACTTAAATGGGTCGCTAAAAGGCCAAAACTCAGGTCCGACTACAAATGGCCCAACTCATTTATGGGCCGTCAACAGGCTAAAAGACACACCGGGCCGAAAATTAGCCCAAACTTAAATGGGTCGCTAAAAGGCCGAAAGATGTACATCCTGAAAATTGGCCCATTCGTTAACAGGCCCAAATCACCTCATGCCGATATTGAGCCCAAATATATAGCTGGCTGTTAACGGGCTCGAACTGACGATGGGCTGCAATGCTGTCAAATCTTTAATGGGCCGTTGACGGGCCGAATTGGCACATCTTGTATGGGCCGTTGGCTTAAATGGACCCGACACAAGTAGGCCTTATATGGGCCAGCGTGCTAATTTTTACTGGTCCGGCCTTTTTCACCGGAATGGGCCACTGTTGGGCCGTGCCACGTGTCGACCTACCATAGGCGCCTCCTGTCCAATGAGTGGATGACATCTATCCCAACGATGAGGCAACATGTGGTCCCATCGGCCAATGAGAATTTTACACGTGGAAAATCGGCATTGGTCGTGGCTGTTAGCGGGTTATCGGATCCAAAACCGGACCCGATAGCTTAACGGCGTCCCGTTACGGTGGATGCCACATGTTGGTCACCCTTGACAAAAGCACTTCTATGCCGCGTGATTTATCATCATGGAAGTGGACACTTCCATGATGATAATTTTGGTAATGTCATGGAACACTTCTACGACAGCACAGGTATGACTATCTTGATTCTGTGATAAAATCGTCATGGATGTACATGCATGACAGAAAACGTGACCTACTGTGACAAACATGTATCATCACGGAAGTGTATTTTTTTGTGTAGTGAATGATAATGTATATAGGCATCACGTCTATGACAAGTAGACCGACTCCTGCCTGCATCTACTACTATTACTCCACCAATCGACCGTTGTCCAATATGCATCTATGGTATTGAGTTCATGAAAAATAGAGTAACGCCTTAAGCAAGATGACATGATGTAGTGTAGGATCAAAAGTATGTCTAGAGGGGGGTGATTAGACTACTTGACCAAATAAAAATCTAGCCTTTTCCCAATTTTCTATCTTGGCAGATTTTAGCAACTTATTAGAAGTCAAGAAATCAACCTATACATGCAATTCTAAGAGTATAGCAATGTAATGTAAATCATTGCATATGAAGGTAAAGGTAAGGAGTTTGGAGGGAGCAAACACAATGTAGACACGAAGATTTTTTGGCATGGTACCGATAGGTGGTGCTATCGTACATCCATGTTGATGGAGACTTCAACCCACGAAGGGTAACGGCTGCGCGAGTCCACGGAGGGCTCCATCCACGAAGTGTCCACGAAGAAGCAACCTTGTCTATCCCACCATGGTCATCGCCCATGAAGGACTTGCCTCACTAGGGTAGATCTTCATGAAGTAGGCGATCTCCTTGCCCTTACAAACTCCTTGGTTCAACTCCACAATCTTGACGGAGGCTCCCAAGTGACAGCTAACCAATCTAGGAGACAACACTCTCCAAAAGGTAATAGATGGTGTGTTGATGATGAACTCCTTGCTCTTGTGCTTCAAATGATAGTCTCCCCAACACTCAACTCTCTCTCTCTCTCACACAGATTTGGCTATGGTGGAAAGATGATTTGAGTGGAAAGCAACTTGGGGAAGGCTAGAAATCAAGATTCTTGTGGTTGGATTGGAATGTCTTGGTCTCAACACATGAGTAGGTGGTTCTCTCTCATAAAATGAGTAGTGGAAGTGTAGGCACGTTCTGATGGCTCTCTCTCAAATGGAGAAGGAGGTGGAGGGGTATATATAGCCTCCATACAAAATCTAACTGTTAACACAAATTCCCAAACTCGGTGGGACCGAATGGTTAAACTCGGTCAGACCGACTTGGTTCAAAATGTGAAGGTTAGGCATTTCGGTGGGACCGACAACATCAACTCGGTGAGACTGATGCGCTAGGGTTAGGGAAAAACCTAATCTCGGTGAGACTGATCACATGAACTCGGTGAGACCGATTCCAGTAATAAGCAAACAGAGACTTGGTCAGGCAAACTCGGTGGGACCGATCGCTCATCTCGGTTAGACCGAAACGTTACAAAAAGGAAACAGAGAGTTTGCAATGCCAACTCTGTGGGACCGATCGCTCACTTCGGTTAGACCAAAACGTTATGAAGGGATACAGAGAGTTTGCATTCCCATCTAGGTGAGACCGAGATCCCTATCGGTAAGACCAAACTGATTAGGGTTTGTGGATATGGCTATGTCAAGTGAACTTGGTGGCGCCAGATAGATCAAATCGGTGGAGCCGAGTTTGACTTTAGGTTTAGGACATAGTTGGAAATGAGAAAGTGGTTGAGGGATTTTGGGGCATATCACTAAGCATTTTGAGCAAGCAAGCCATTAAGCAACAGCACATCCCCTTTTAATAGTATTGGCTTTCCTATAGACTCAATGTGATCTTGGATCACTAAGATGAAAAAGGTAGAGTCTTGAGCTTTTGCCAATATGAGTCCTTAGTATTTTGAGGGGTCCATGTCGGTGTCAAAACCGGCGGATCTCGGGTAGGGGGTCTCGGACTGTGCGTCTAGGAGGATGGTAACAGGAGACGAGGGACACGATGTTTTTACCCAGGTTCGGGCCCTCTCGATGGAGGTAAAACCCTACTCCTGCTTGATTGATATTGATGATATGGGTAGTACAAGAGTAGATCTACCACGAGATCAGAGAGGCTAAACCCTAGAAGCTAGCCTATGGTATGATTGTTGTTCGTCGTACGGACTAAAACCCTCCGATTTATATAGGCATCAAAGAGGATTAGGGTTACACAAAGTCGGTTACAATGGTAGGAGATCTACATATCCGTATCGCCAAGCTTGCCTTCCATGCCAAGGAAAGTCCCATCCGGACACGGGACGAAGTCTTCAATCTTGTATCTTCATAGTCCAGGAGTCCGGCCAACCGTGATAGTTCGGCTATCCGGACACCCCCTAATCTGGGACTCCTCAGTAGCCCCTGAACCAGGCTTCAATGACGACAAGTCCGGCGCGCATATTGTCTTCGGCATTGCAAGGCGGGTTCCTCCTCCAAATACTTCATAGAAGATTTTGAACACAAGTATAGTGTCCAGCTCTGCAAAATAAGTTCCACATACCACCGTAGAGAGAATAATATTTACACAAATTCAATATGCTGACGTACTCCGTGGCGTGACATCACACCACGGCCAAGCCTTTATTCGATTCATTTTTACTGTCCCACCTCAGCGCGTTTAGCGAGGCAGTTTCCTTGGCACGTCTTGTCAAAGCAGAGATCGTGCCCCCTTATTCCGAGATTCTCATCAATACGGTCGTGGGTAACCCAACCGCGCCATTGATTACAGCGCTTGGGAGATAAGCGAGTTTTACCAGGCTGGTGGGGACGCATAGCTTCGTCCGTCCATATAAGGGATAAGGATCCACCTTTTTACCTACGTCTTCTTCCTCCTTTGCTTATCCATTTCTGCACACTCGAGCTCCAGCACCCAAGTCCGCACATCTCGCCTCAACCTTCCCTAGCCATGTCCGGAGCGGGAGGCAAGTGGATGGCATCCTCCGTCACGGAGGGGCACATCAAAAAGTTGAGGAAAGCCGGATACCTGCACAACGACATTGCGCACCGGCTTTCGGACGAGGGGCAGCTCGTCCCCACCCCCAGGCCCCATGAGAGGGTGGTGTTCCTCCCCCATTCCTCCGCGGACTAGGCTTCCCACTCCACCCATTTGTCTAGGGGCTCATGTTCTACTATGGCCTGGATTTCCACGATCTAGCCCCGAACTTCATCCTCAACATCTCGGCTTTTATCGTCGTGTGCGAGGCCTTCCTCCGCATCAAGCCCCACTTTGGCTTATGGCTGAAGACCTTCAATGTCAAGCCAAAGGTAGTGAGCGGCCAGCAGGCGGAGTGCGGAGGCGCCATGGTGGGCAAGAAGCCCAACATTATATGGCTCGAGGGCTCCTTCATGGAAACCATCAAAGGGTGGCAATCGGGGTGGTTCTAAATCACTGAGCCGCGTGACCCTGAATGGGCAGCGGCCCCTGAGTTCCGATCTGGCATCCCCACACAGCTCACCTCCTGGAAAGAGAAGTGGCCTGACATGGGGTAATTTGGAAGAGCTGACCGGACTCCAAACCTGCGTCCAAAACCTTGTGAACAAGAAGACCAAGCTCATCAACGTAGTCCAGGTCATGCTCATCCGCCGGATCCTCCCGTGCCAACAACGGGCTTTTAACTTGTGGGAGTTTGATCCGGCACAGCACCAAACCTTGAGTAGGCTCTTCGACACTATGTACGAAGATGCCTGGAAGGTGCTGTTCAAGGGCGCCGAGGCTCCCTCATCGGCTATTGAAGATCGCGGATTTAGCTCGCAGCGTCAAGCCGGCGAGGTAAGCTATTTTACCCTTTACAGGACACTTGTTTTTGATAGTTTGACTCTACGCGGGATCTAAACTCCCTTACCTTTGACAGGCCTAGCAGAAGAAGTCCAGGCAGGTTAACTGTCCGGCTCCCTTGCCAGAAGACCCAGCGGACGCCCGATTGACGGGGCTGCTGGTTCCGGCACCTCACGTGGTGCGGAGAAGAAGGCCAAGAAGAAGGCCACGGGAACTCGAAGGAGTTCCCGGCGCCAGGTGTTGTCGGACTCATCATCCGATGACTCCGAGGCGGACTCCTCCCGCGAAGATGAGGAGGAGGAAAAGGAGGCCTCTCTCCCAGCGGGGGAAGAGAAGAAAAGGAAGGCCGCCCCAATGGGGGAGGACGAAGGGTCCAAGAAGGGAAGGACCCTCCCTCCGGACTACTCCACCAACGCCGACGACGCCAAAGAGGAGTGGCCACCGAGGACTAAGCCCCTGGCGACATCGTAAGTGTCCGGATACCAGAATAATTCATGGCGTTTCGTTTGTCGCATAGAATCTCCTAACGCCGAATATAACCCTGCAGCCCGCCCAAGGATGGGCTCGACACTTCAACGAGCGGATCCCTGGCTTCGTCGGACGTGAATAGCACTTCACTTCCGGCCGTCTCCTCTCCTCGTGCTACGGATGACGCCGAGGTGGGGTCCCAAAAGGGGCCCAGCTAGGAGGAGGAGGTCCCGGAGGTGCCGCAAGGCAACCTCCCGGACTTCGGGCACAAGGGGGATCAAACTCCGAAGGGTTCTGAGTTCGGCCCTGGGCCGGACTCTGCACCGGAACCTTTAGTGGTTCCGGAGTCCGGTGGGCGGTCCCTTCGTAAGAAGGGCGAGACTGCGACACCGGTGACCTCCGTCCAACCAGAGGCACCGGATAATTTGCTGGAGGTGCTTAACGGTGCCTCCATCGACGAGGAGCACCACACTGTTATGAGTGTGGTGATCCAGAAAGTTCAGTCCGCCAAGAGCGGCTGACTGAAGCCTGTGCCAGCCTTCTAACAGGCTTTGAGGTATGTAGTTAAGATATGTAAAAATACTACCGCATAGACAGTAGCCCCTGATGCTCAGTTTGGTGTTCGGAAAGAAAAGCCGAACTGAGAATCTAAAAAGATATATGCAGGGGTCTAACATAAGCATGTCAATATGGGAATGCAGGCTGCGCTGCTGACCTCTGCCGCACTGACTGCGGAGGTCAATGCATTGAAGCGGAGCCTCGAGCGGTCCGAGAACAAGCTCGGCCTTGCCAAGAAGCAGCTCGAGGACAAGGAAGGTAAGTAATACCTTATGGAAGTATATAAAAGATGTGGTTGCAAAAAATAACAGGAATAATGTGAGAATTGGAGGGGCCACGAACGAGGTGGCGACCCTGAAGGAAGCGGTCTCCAAGGCCGAAAGCAATGCGGTCGCGGAACGCACCGAGCGAGAGAAGCAGGAGGCGCGGGTGGCTGAGGTGCGGCAAGAGCTCCAGGCTCTCGTGGAAAAACACGAGAGTTTGGAGCGTGACTCAAAGACTCGAGAGTCCGAGCTCGCCTCGGCTCTTGAGAGCGCCAAAGCCGCTAAGGTCGAAGCCCAAAAAGCCCTCCAGGAAATTGAGGCAATAAAGAAGATAGCGGCGGGTAAGGCATTCTTCATGCAAAGCAAGCACGTGAAAGTGAATTACTTGTTACTTACCCGAATCCGGAGCTCTCCAGGAGCATTCGCAGATCTGTCCCGCAGTGTGTCCGATGCTGCCGCATTATACCGGGCCAAGGAGGGGAGCTCGACGGAGAAGGTGTTCTGGTCTTAGTATGCTAGGGCCGGACACCCGGTGCCCTTGAGCGACCAGCTGAAGCAGCTGGTCGAGCTCCATAAGGTGGCCGAACAGGCCATGAAGGGCCTCATAGTTCTGTTGTGGCCAAAAGAAGCCATGCCTGGGAGCTCCTTCGGGCTGGTGAGGTGGCTGGTGGACGCCTGTCCATGGATTGAAGTCGTTAAGTGCTCCGTCTGTATCGAAGGTGCCCGTAGGGCCCTTGCTCGTGCTAAAGTGCACTGGGGCAAGATGGACGCTAAGAAGCTTATGACGGACGCTCCACCGCCGGGCAGGGAGTATCGCACGCCCGAGATGTATTATGCGGGCGTCCTGAAGGGTGCCCGCCTTATAGCGGGCGAATGCTCCAAAGATGTAATTTTTTAGTAAACTCGCATTTGTTATCTTGTATGCTTGAAAACTTGTTCATATGCGCTAAGCAACGCTTGTGAATTTAAAATATTACCTTCTGTGTGGTCGTTTATTAAATTTGACAGATGGCGAGTCGTCGGCTTCTGCCCCCATGCCACGAGTGCTGGGGTGTTCGGGATAAACTTGAGCGCTCTTTTTCCCTTTCTTGGGTCCTTCGAGGGAGGCGCTCAACGCAACGAACAAGGCAACCGGACTATAATGCTTGAACATTCTCACTTAGCCATAGAATTCTATAATTTTAAATTTCGGCAAAGCCCCTAGTATTCGGAAGATCGAGTTCGGGGCGCTATCCACGCCTGGGCCGGACAAAGCCGACTCCTCGCTCTAAGCGGCATAAGTCTTTAGGGACTCGAAGAAACCTCTCGAACAGTGACCGGCTCTCGCCCTATCATGATGGTCAATTTTAGCTTTCTCCACTGAGGTGCTCAACCCAGCTCAACCGAGGCACAATCGCAGTGGTTCTCCCAGCGCTACCTTAGCCGATATAACGGAACGTAAGGTACCAAAACATGGGAGCCGGGCAAACCCAACTATTGACCCAAGACATGATTCGGAGCCGATGCATATAATGCTATAAGTTTGGGGTGCCGCACTTGTGAAAGTGTTCGGACTTATCACACCATATTTTGGGGTACTTAAGACCCTGGTGTATTTGGCCGTACCAAAGCGTACGGGTGCAACATGTCATAAGTGAACATGTATAGATAAGAAATAAAAAAAGGAATGCAATAATAGGCAAAAGCTATGCATTGTTTATTCAAAAAAGTTGTGGTAAAAGTAGAATGAAACAAATAGTGCAATAAGCAAGGGACGGGACTATTTGACATGTCTCCCTCCAGGAGCGAGCTGTGGGATTATATGTAAAACAAGTATACTACTCGTTATAGAGACCACCTGTACACTCGACGTAGCTTTCTGCTTCCCTAGCTGTTGCATCGTGTGTTCGGCGGTTCTACTGCCGGACAGGGCTTCTTGAGAAAGGAGTCCTGAAAGTAAGAAAAGAAAAGAAGAATGACACAATTGGGAGCCCCGTGGTCGTGCCCCTCCCCCTATGCCCATGGTATTTCCAGAGCGTAATTATGTACGCGTAGTACTGGTTTCTCAATTTCGCGAGGGCTAGGGTTGGGGCCGCATTGCTACGCGTGCTCGGAACGTGCCAGGCGGTTTTGTTGTTGGTTACTCCGGGCGCGCTTGACGGTGTCTGGCCGTTTAATAGCCGGACTCGAGAATTGCCTTAAGAGGCTGCTTTGTACTTCTGCCGCGAGGACCGCCGTGTGCTCCTCCGTTCGGAGAGAGCGTTCGGTGTTTCCATTGACCGTAATGACTCCTCGAGGGCCTGGATCTTGAGCTTGAGGTATGTGTAGTGCGGCACCGCATTGAACTTTGCAAATGCGGTTCGTCCGAGCAGTGCATGATAACCGCTGCGGAACGGGACTATGTCGAAGATTAATTCCCCACCTCGGAAGTTATCCGGTGATCCAAAGACCACTTCAAGTGTAACTGAGCCTGTACAGTTGGCCTCTACACCTGGTATGACGCCTTTGAAGGTCGTCTTTGTGGGTTTAATCCCTGAGGGGTCTATGTCCATCTTGCGCACTGTATCCTGATAAAGCAGGTTCAGGCTGCTGCCGCCGTCCATCAGGACTCTAGTGAGATGAAATCCGTTAATGATTGGGTCTAGAACCAATGCGGCGAATCCGCCATGGCGGATGCTAGTTGGGTGGTCCCTTCGATCAAAAGTGATCGGGCAGGAGGACCACGGATTGAACTTTGGGGCGACTGGCTCCATCGCATATACGTCCCTTAGTGCACGCTTCTGCTCCCTTTTGGGTATGTGGGTTGCGTATATCATGTTCACCGTCCGCACTTGTGGGGGAAAGCCCTTCTGTCCTCTATTGTTCGGCGGCCGGGGCTCCTCCTCGTCATCGCTATGCAGCCCCTTCTCATTGTTTTCGGCAGTTAGCTTGCCTGCCTGCTTGAACACCCAACAATCCCTGTTGGTGTGATTGGCTGGCTTTTCGGGGGTGTCGTGTAGTTGGCACGAGCGATCGAGTATTCGGTCCAAATTGGATGGGCTCGGAGTATTTCTTTTGAATGGCTTTTTCCGCTGACCGGGTTTAGAGCCTCTGAATCTGACATTGACTACCGTATCTTCAGCATTATCGCCATTAATGTGGCGCTTGTGCTTGTTGCGATGCGACCTGCCGTTGCTGTCCTTGGTATCCGAGTTACCAGGGCTCTTGGTCACATTGTTACTACGAGCTAGCCAGCTATCCTCTCCCGCGCAGAAGCGGGTCATGAGTGTTGTGAGGGCTGCCATGGATTTCGGCTTTTCCTGTCCTAGGTGCCGGGCAAGCCACTCGTCGCGGATGTTATGTTTGAAGGCTCCAAGGGCCTCTGCATCCGGACAGTCGACGATTTGATTTTTCTTGGTTAGGAACCGTGTCCAGAATTGTCTGGCCGATTCTTCTGGCTGCTGAATTATGTGGCTTAGGTCATCGGTGTCTGGTGGTCGCACGTAGGTGCCCTGGAAGTTGTCGAGGAATGCGGCTTCCAGGTCTTCCCAACAACCAATTGACTCTGCTGGCAAGCTGTTAAGCCAATGCCGAGCTGGTCCTTTAAGCTTGAGTGGGAGGTATTTGATGGCGTGTAGATCGTCACCGCGGGCCATGTGGATATGAAGGAGATAGTCCTCAATCCAGACCGCAGGGTCTATTGTGCTATCGTATGATTCAATGTTTACGGGTTTGAAAACCTCAGGGATTTGATGATCCATCACTTTGTCTGTGAAGCATAGTGGGTGTGCGGCGCCCCTGTATTGGGCTATATCACGACGTAGCTCAAATGAGCTTTGTCTACTGTGTTCGGCCCGGCCGGAATTGCCATATCCGGCGTGATGGTTATCATCATGCATCGTGGGGCGCCCACGCGATCCGTAGATCGATCTTGTTTGTCTTGCCTTGTCCTCCAATATATCCCGCAGGTCTGGCGCATTTCCCCGCGCCTTGGTATTTTTTGAGCGGCGCCGGGGTGCGGCTTGAGTGGAGGGCCGAGAGGCCTCTCTCTCGCGGCTACGAGGTGGTCGGTCGGCCGTATCATGCGCTGGTGATGTAGGTTTAGGTGCTTCCTCCTCTAATCGGGGTAGCAGCCTGCGTTTTGGGTAGTTCTTGGAGGGGCGTTCGAGTTCATACTCTTCGGCCGCGAGGACTTCAGTCCATCTGTCGGCTAGCAAGTCTTGGTCAGCTCTAAGTTGTTGCTGCTTTTTCTTGAGGCTGTTGCCGTGGCCATAAGCCTACGTTTGAAATGCTCTTGTTCGACGGGATCCTCAGGCACGACAAATTCGTCGTCGTCGAGGCTTGCCTCGTCTTCGGAGGGAGGCATGTAATTATCGCCCTCTACCTCTCTGTCTGCCGCTCTCTCATGAGGGCTAGCTTCTCCATCCTCCTGCGCTGAATCCTGCTGGAGGGGGTTGTCTTTGGCACTGTCCGGGGTGTTATTGTCTCCGGCGCCGGAATCTCCGTTTTTGCTGTGGCGGGATTTAGAGCGGCGCCGCTGACGCCGGTGCTTAGGCTATTTCTTGGAGGGGTCATCCTCCGTTGTTCCATCGCCATTCCCATCATTTGGGATGTCCACCATGTATATGTCGTATGACGAGGTGGCCTTCCAGTGCCCTGTAGGTGCTGCTTCTTGGTCGTCTCCTGCATCGTCGTCCATACCGTCGATGTCTTCGGAGTCGAAGTCGAGCATGTCGATTAAGTCATCGACAGTGGCTACGAAGTGGGTGGTGGGTGGGCTTTGGATTTCTTCGTCGTCCGCATCCCAACCTTCCTGACCATAATCCGGCCAGGGCTCTCCTGATAAAGAGAGAAACTTTATTGAATTCAAGATGTCGCCAAAGGGCGAGTGCTGAAAGATGTCCGTAGCAGTGAACTCCATGATCGGCGCCCAATCGGATTCGATTGGCAGGGGCGCGGAAGGTTCGGAGTCCAGAGAGGAGTCCGGCACCTTGGAGTCACGAGCTTCGCAAAGGACAGGGTTGGTGTTCGTCTCAATCACCGTAGAGATAGCAGCCCCCGAGGCGGTGTCCAGCCACACATCCTCGATCGGCGCAGTCGGCTCCGAGCTAAGGGTCGGAGCGGACACTTGTGCGGCCTCCAGGGCACTGTCCGGCGGCAGAGCTAGATCATGCCCTTCGTGACAGTGCGGCGTGCTTGGCTGTGGCTCGAACCCGTCGAAGATCAAGTCTCCGCGGACGTCAGCCGTGTAGTTCAAACTTCCAAATATGACCTGATGGCTAGGGGCGTAGCTTTCAATCTGCTCCAGATGGCCAAGCGAATTGGCCCGCAGTGCAAAGCCGCCGAATACGAAGATTTGTCCGGGGAGAAAAGTCTCACCCTGGACCGCATCGTTGTTGATGATCGGAGGAGCCATCGGGCCTAAAGATGACGACACAGAGGAACTCTCAATGAAAGCACCAATGTCGGTGTCAAAACTGGCGGATCTCGGGTTGGGGGTCCCGGACTGTGCGTCTAGGCGGATGGTAACAGGAGACTCATACGTCTCCAATGTATCTATAATTTTTTATTGCTCCATGCTACTTTATCTACTGTTTTGGACTATATTGGTCTTTATTTTCCACTTTTATATTATTTTTGGGACTAACCTATTAACCGGAGGCCCAGCCCAGAATTGCTGTTTTTTGCCTATTTCAGTATTTCGAAGAAATGGAATATCAAACGGAGTCCAAACGGAATGAAACCTTCGGGAACGTGATTTTCTCACCGAACGTGATCCAGGAGACTTGGACCCTACTCCAAGAAGCTTCCGAGGAGGTCACGAGGGTGGAGGGCGCCCCCTGGGCGCGCCCCTACCTCGTGGGCCCCTTGGAGCTCCACCGACGTACTCCTTCCTCCTATATATACCTACGTATCCCCGTACGATCAGAGGGGAGCCAAAAAACCTAATTCCACCGCCGCAACCTTCTGTATCCACGAGATCCCATCTTGGGGCCTGTTCCGGAGCTCCACCGGAGGGGGCATCCACCACGGAGGGCTTCTACATCATCACCATAGCCCCTCCGATGAAGTGTGAGTAGTTTACTTCAGACCTCCGGGTCCATAGATAGTAGTTAGATGGCTTCTTCTCTCTTTTTGGATCTCAATACAATGTTCTCCCCCTCTCTCGTGGAGATCTATTCGATGTAATCTTCCTTTTGCGGTGTGTTTGTTGAGACCGATGAATTGTGGGTTTATGATCCAACTTATCTATGAATAATATTTGAATCTTCTGTGAATTCTTTTATGTATGATTGAGTTATCTTTGCAAGTCTCTTCGAATTATCCGTTTGGTTTGGCCAACTAGATTGGTAGTTCTTGCAATGGGAGAAGTGCTTGGCTTTGGGTTCAATCTTGCGGTGTCCTTACTCAGTGACAGAAAGAGTTGCAAGGCACGTATTGTATTGTTGCCATCGAGGATAACAAGATGGGGTATTTATCATATTGCATGAATTTATTCCTCTACATCATGTCATCTTGCTTAAGGCGTTACTCTACTTTTAACTTAATACTCTAGATGCATGCTGGATAGCGGTCGATGAGTGGAGTAATAGTAGTAGATGCAGAATCATTTCGATCTACTTGCACAGACGTGATGCCTATATACATGATCATACCTAGATAACCTCATAACTATGCTCAATTCTATCAATTGCTCAACAGTAATTTGTTCACCCATCGTAGAATACTTATGCTCTTGAGAGAAGCCACTAGTGAAACCTATGGCCCCCGGGTCTATTCTCATCATATCAATCTATATCACTTTATTTACTTGCTTTGTTTTTACTTTGCCTTTACTTTTACTTTGCATCTTTATATCAAAAATACCAAAAATATTATCTCTATCAGATCTCACTCTCGTAAGTAACCGTGAAGGGATTGACAACCCCTAAGCGTTGGTTGCGAGTTGCTATCATGTTGTGCAGGTACGAGGGACTTGCGCATGACCTCCTACTGGATTGATACCTTGGTTCTCAAAAACTGAGGGAAATACTTACGCTACTATGCTGCATCATCCTCTCCTCTTCGGGGAAAACCAACGCAAGCTCGAGACGTAGCAAGAAGAATTTCTGGCGCCGTTGCCGGGGAGGCTTACGCAAAAGTCAACATACCAAGTACCCATCGCAATCCCTATCTCTCGCATTACATTATTTGCCATTTGCCTCTCATTTTCCTCTCCCCCACTTCACCCTTGCCGTCTTATTCGCCCTCTCTTTCCCAATCTCCACCTCTCTTTCCCGTTTGCCTTTTTCCCTTTGCCTTTCTGTTTGCTTGTGTGTCGGATTACTTGTTGCCATGGCGCAAGATAATACCAAATTGTGTGATTTCTCGAATACCAATAATAATGATTTCCTTAGTACTCCGATTGCTCCTCTTAATAATGATGAGTCTTGTGAAATCAATACCGCTTTGCTGAATCTTGTTATGAAAGATCAATTCGCCAGCCTTCCTAGTGAAGATGCCGCTACTCATCTAAACAATTTTGTTGATTTGTGTGATATGCAAAAGAAAAAAGATACGGATAACAATATTGTCAAATTGAAGTTATTTCCGTTTTCACTTAGAGATCGTGCTAAAATTTGGTTTTCATCTTTGCCTAAAAATAGTATTGATCCTTGGAACAAGTGCAAAGATGCTTTTATCTCTAAGTATTTTCCTCCCGCTAAGATTATCACTCTTAGGAACAACATCATGAATTTTAAACAACTTGATCATGAGCATGTTGCCCAATCTTGGGAAAGAATGAAATTAATGCTTCACAATTGCCCTACTCATGGTTTGAATTTATGGATGATCATACAAAAATTTTATGCCGGATTGAATTTTGCTTCTATAAATCTTTTAGATTCGGCCGCGAGAGGCACTTTTATGAAAATTATGTTAGGGGATGCTACCAAATTGCTTGATAATATTATGGCTAATTATACTCAATGGCACACCGAAGGATCTTCTAGTAAAAAAGTGCATGCTATAGAAGAAATCAATGTTTTGAGTGAAAAGATGGATGAACTTATGAAGATGTTTGCTCCTAAAAATACTCCTCTTGATCCTAATGATATGCCTTTATATACTTTGCTTGAGAACAATAATGAATCTATGGATGTGAATTTTGTTGGTAGGAATAGTTTTGGAAACAACGCTTATAGAGGGAATTTTAATCCTAGGCCTTATCCTAGTAATCCTTCTAATAATTATGGAAATTCCTACAACAACTCTTATGGAAATTTTAATAAGATGCCCTCTGATTTTGAGAGTAGTGTTAAAGAGTTTATGAATTCACAAAAGAATTTTAATGCTTTGCTTGAAGAGAAATTGCTTAAAGTTGATGATTTGGCTAGGAACGTTGATAGAATTTCTCTTGAAATTGATTCTTTAAAGCTTAGATCTATTCCTCCTAAGCATGATATCAATGAGTCTCTCAAAGCTATGAGAATTTCCATTGACGAGTGCAAAGAAAGAACCGCTAGGATGCGTGCTTCCAAAGATGCCTTTATTAAAGCGTGTTCTTCTAATCCCTATGAAAATCAAGATGAAGATCTAAAAGTTATAGATGTGTCCCCCATTAAATCTTTGTTTTGCAATATGAATCTTGATGAATATGAAAATGATCTTCCCTTGCCTAGAAGGCGTTCTAAGAATTCTGAGTTTCTAGATCTTGATGATGAAATTGATGAAAGTAGGATTGAAATAAATAGAAACCGTGATGTTGCTAAACCTACTATTTTGGATCTCAAGGAATTTAACTATGAAAATTGCTCTTTGATTGATTGTATTTCCTTGTTGCAATCCGTGTTAAATTCTCCTCATGCTTATAGTCAAAATAAGGCTTTTACCAAACACATTGTTGATGCCTTGATACAGTCCTATGAAGAAAAGCTTGAGTTGAAAGTTTCCATCCCTAGAAAACTCCATGATGAGTGGGAACCTACCATTAAAATTAAAATTAAAGATTTTGAGTTTCATGCTTTGTGTGATTTGGGTGCTAGTGTCTCTACTATCCCCAAAACTCTATGTGATTTACTAGATTTTCGTGATTTTGATGATTGCTCTCTAAACTTGCATCTTGCGGATTCCACTATTAAAAAGCCTATGGGAAGAATTAATAATGTTCTTATTGTTGCAAATAGGAATTATGTGCCCATAGATTTTATCGTTCTTGATATAGATTGCAATCCTTCATGTCCTATTATTCTTGGTAGACCTTTCCTTAGAACGATTGGTGCAATTATTGATATGAAGGAAGGGAATGTTAGATTCCAATTTCCCTTAAAGAAGGGCATGGAACACTTCCCTAGAAAGAAAATAAAATTACCATATGAATCTATCATGAGAGCCATTTATGGATTGCCTACCAAAGATGGCAATACCTAGATCTATCCTTGCTTTTATGCCTAGCTAGGGGCGTTAAACGATAGCGCTTGTTGAGAGGCAACCCAATTTTATTTTGTGTTTTTTGTTTTTGGTTCTGTTTAGGAATAAATAATCCATCTACCTTCTGTTTGGATGTGGTTTTATGTTTTAATTAGTGTTTGTGCCAAGTAAGACCTATAGGATAACCTACGATGATAGTTGATTTGATTCTACTGAAAAACAGAAACTTTGCACGCACGAATTTAGTTTTGATAAATCACAGGAACGTGATTTTGTGTTTATTCTTTTTGCTTCTGATCAATAAACAAATTTTCCAGGGCTTACTATTTGTTTAGAATTTTTAGAGTTCCAAAAGTTTGTGTTAGTTACAGATTACTACAGACTGTTCTGTTTTTGACAGATTCTGTTTTTCGTGTGTTGTTTGCTTATTTTGATGAATCTATGGCTAGTAAATTAGTTTATAAACCATAGAGAAGTTGGAATACAGTAGGTTTAACACCAATATAAATAAAGAATGAGTTCATTACAGTACCTTGAAGTAGTCTTTTGTTTTCTTTCTCTAACAGAGCTCACGAGATTTCTGTTGAGTTTTGTGTTGTGAAGTTTTCAAGTTTTGGGTGAATTCTTTTGATGGATTATGGAACAAGGAGTGGCAAGAGCCTAAGCTTGGGGATTCCCATGGCACCCCCAAGATAATCCAAGGACACCAAAAAATTCAAAGCTTGGGGATGCCCCGGAAGGCATCCCCTCTTTCGTCCACTTCCATCGGTAATTTACTTGGAGCTATATTTTTATTCACCAACATGATATGTGTTTTGCTTGGAGCGTCTTGTATTATTTGTGTCTTTGCTTGTTAGTTTAACACAATCATCCTTGCTGTACACACCTTTTGAGAGAGCCATACATGATTTGGAATTTGTTAGAATACTCTATGTGCTTCACTTATATCTTTTGAGCTTGATAGTTTTGCTCATAGTGCTTCACTTATATCTTTTGAGCGTGATAATTTTTGCTCTAGTGCTTCACTTAGAACTTTTAGAGCACTGTGGTGGATTTGTTTTAAAGAAACTTGATCTCTCATGCTTCACTTAGATTATTTTGAGAGTCATTAATAGCATGGTAATTTGCTTAATGTTAATATACTTGGTACTCGAGATTTGTGAAACTTTCTTTTTTGAGTGAATTAAATTAAGTTTGATGATTGATAATTGTTTTGAGATATGGAGGTGATAATATAAAAGTCGTGCTATTTGAATAGTTGTGAATTTGAGAAATACTTGTGTTGAAGTTAGCAAATCCCGTAGCATGCACGTATGGTTAAAGTTGTGTAACAAATTTGAAACATGAAGTGTACCTGGCTTGTGCATCCTTATGAGTGGCGGTCGGGGATGAGCGATGGTCTTTTCCTACCAATCTATCCCCCTAGGAGCATGCGCGTAGTATTTGAATTTTTGATGACTTCTAAATTTTTGCAATAAGTATATGAGTTCTTTTGACTAATGTTGAGTCCATGGATTATACGCACTCTCACCTTTCCGCCTTTGCTAGCCTCTTCGGTATCGTGCATTGCCCTTTATCACCTTGAGAGTTGGTGCAAACTTCGCCGGTGCATCCAAACCCCGTGATACGATACGCTCTATCACACATAAACCTCCTTTTATCTTCCTCAAAACAGCCACCATACCTACCTATCATGGCATTTCCATAGCCATTCCGAGATATATTGCCATGCAACTTCCACCATCATCATCCTGACATGCATTACTTTTGTCATATTGCCATTGCATGATCTTGTAGTTGACATCGTATTTGTGGCAAAGCCACCATGCATTATTTCCCATACATGTCACTCTTGATTCATTGCACCATCCAGGTACACCGCCGGAGGCATTCATATAGAGTCATATCTTGTTCTAGTTTCGAGTTGTAATCCTTATGTTTTAATCAATAGAAGTGTGATGATCATCATTATTAGAGCATTGCCCTAGTGAGGAAAAGGATGATGGAGACTATGATTCCCCCACAAGTCGGGATGAGACTCCGGACAAAAAAAAGAGAAAGGCCAATAAAAAAAGGAGAAGGCCCAAAAAAAATTGAGAGAAAAAGAGAGAAGGGGCAGTGTTACTATCCTTTTACCACACTTGTGCTTCAAAGTAGCACCTTGTTCTTCATGTAGTGAGTCTCATATATACTTGTGCTTCAAAGTAGCACCATGTTTTTCATATAGTGAGTCTCATAAATTGTCTTGTTTATACTAGTGGGAATTTTTCATTATAGAACTTGGCTTGTATATTCCAATGATGGGCTTCCTCAAAATGCCCTAGGTCTTCATGAGCAAGCGAGTTGGATGCACACCCACTAGTTTTCTTTTGTTGAGCATTCATAGCTCTAGTGCATCCATTGCATGGCAATCCCTACTCCTCGTGTTGACATCAATTGATGGGCATCTCCATAGCACGTTGATTATCCTCGTCAATATGAGACTTTCTCCTTTTTTGTCTTCTCCACACAATCCCTATCATCGTATTCTATTCCACCCATAGTGCTATATCCATGGCTCGCGCTCATGTATTGCGTGAAGGTTAAAAGAGTTTGATATTATTTGAGTATGAAACAATTGCTTGGCTTGTCATCGGGGGTATAGAAGTTGGGAACATCTTTGTGTGACGAAAATGAAGCATAGCCTAACTATATGATTTTGTAGGGATGAACTTTCTTTAGCCATGTTATTTTGAGATGACATAATTGTTTGATTGGTATGCTTGAAGTATTATTATTTTTATGTCAATATGAACTTTTATCTTGAATCTTTCGGATCTGAATATTCATACCATGATTAAGAAGATTTACATTGAAATTATGCCAAAGTATCACTCTGCATCAAAAATTCTTTTTTATCATTTACCTACTCGAGGACGAGCAGGAATTAAGCTTGGGGATGCTTGATACGTCTCCAACGTTTCTATAATTTTTGATTGCTCCATGCTACTTTATCTACTGTTTTGGACTATATTGGGCTTTATTTTCCACTTTTATATTATTTTTGGGACTAACCTATTAACCGGAGGCCCAGCCCAGAATTGCTGTTTTTTGCCTATTTCAGTATTTCAAAGAAACGGAATATCAAACAGAGTCCAAACGGAATGAAACCTTCGGGAACGTGATTTTCTCACCGAACGTGATCCAGGAGACTTGGACCCTACTCCAAGAAGCTTCCGAGGAGGTCACGAGGGTGGAGGGCCCCCCCTGGGCGCGCCCCCCCTACCTCGTGGGCCCCTCGGAGCTCCACCGACGTACTCCTTCCTCCTATATATACCTACGTATCCCCGTATGATCAGAGGGGAGCCAAAAAACCTAATTCCACCGCCGCAACCTTCTGTATCCACGAGATCCCATCTTGGGGCCTGTTCCGGAGCTCCGCCGGAGGGGGCATCCACCACGGAGGGCTTCTACATCATCACCATAGCCCCTCCGATGATGTGTGAGTAGTTTACTTCAGACCTTCGGGTCCATAGCTAGTAGCTAGATGGCTTCTTCTCTCTTTTTGGATCTCAATACAATGTTCTCCCCCTCCCTCGTGGAGATCTATTCGATGTAATCTTCCTTTTGCAGTGTGTTTGTTGAGACCGATGAATTGTGGGTTTATGATCCAACTTATCTATGAATAATATTTGAATCTTCTGTGAATTCTTTTATGTATGATTGAGTTAACTTTGCAAGTCTCTTCGAATTATTCGTTTGGTTTGGCCAACTAGATTGGTAGTTCTTGCAATGGGAGAAGTGCTTGGCTTTGGGTTCAATCTTGCGGTGTCCTTACTCAGTGACAGAAAGAGTTGCAAGGCACGTATTGTATTGTTGCCATCGAGGATAACAAGATGGGGTATTTATCATATTGCATGAATTTATTCCTCTACATCATGTCATCTTGCTTAAGGCGTTACTCTGTTTTTAACTTAATACTCTAGATGCATGCTGGATAGCGGTCAATGAGTGGAGTAATAGTAGTAGATGCAGAATCGTTTCGATCTACTTGTCACAGACGTGATGCCTATATACATGATCATTCCTAGATAACCTCATAACTATGCTCAATTCTATCAATTGCTCAACAGTAATTTGTTCACCCACCGTAGAATACTTATGCTCTTGAGAGAAGCCACTAGTGAAACCTATGGCCCCCGGGTCTATTCTCATCATATCAATCTATATCACTTTATTTACTTGCTTTGTTTTTACTTTGCCTTTACTTTTACTTTGCATATTTATATCAAAAATACCAAAAATATTACCTCTATCAGATCTCACTCTCGTAAGTAACCGTGAAGGGATTGACAACCCCTAAGCGTTGGTTGCAAGTTGCTATCGTGTTGTGCAGGTACGAGGGACTTGCACGTGACCTCCTACTGGATTGATACCTTGGTTCTCAAAAACTGAGGGAAATACTTACACTACTGTGCTGCATCATCCTCTCCTCTTCGAGGAAAACCAACGCAAGCTCGAGAAGTAGCAGAGACGAGGGACGCGATGTTTTTACCCAGGTTCAAGCCCTCTCGATGGAGGTAAAACCCTACTCCTGCTTGATTGATATTGATGATATGGGTAGTACAAGAGTAGATCTACCACGAGATCAGAGAGGCTAAACCCTAGAAGCTAGCCTATGGTATGATTGTTGTTCGTCCTACGGACTAAAACCCTCCGGTTTATATAGGCACCGAAGAGGGTTTGGGTTACACAGAGTCGGTTACAATGGTAGGAGATCTACATATCCGTATCGCCAAGCTTGCCTTCCATGCCAAGGAAAGTCCCATCCGGACACGGGACGGAGTCTTCAATCTTGTATCTTCATAGTCCAGGAGTCCGACCAATCGTGATAGTTCGGCTATTCGGACACCCCCTAATCCGGGACTCCCTCAGTCCACGTCTCTAGTCCATGCCATACCAATCATTGAACTTTCTGAAATATTGATCTTGAAAGAGTATTAGTTCAATGAGCTATATGTTGTTATGAATTATCAAAACCACCCGGGGATTAGTTGCACTTTCATGTAGACAAAGTAAACCCAATCAATATGAATAAACTCCGTCGTTTACCCTTAATTGCAGCAACACTATACGTGCCTCGCTACCCCTTCTGCCACTAGGTGAGGACACCACAAGATTGGACCCATTACAAACCACCTCTCCCGCTGAATATAAATCAATCTAGTTGGCCAAACCAAAAGGATAGACCGAAGAGAAATACAAAGCTATAACAATCATGCTTAATAAAGTTCAGAAAACACATAATTACTTTCATTGATAATATGATCATAAACCCACAATTCATCAGATCACAACAATAAGATTACATCGGTTAGAACTCCAAGAAGAATGAGGAGAACGTTGTATTGAAGATCAAAAAGAGAGAAGAAGCCATCTAACTACTAGCTATGGACCCGTAGGTTTGTAGTGAACTACTCACGCATCATCGAAAGGCAACAATGATGATGTAGAAGCCCTTCGTGATCAATTCCCCCCTCTGACAGAGTACCAGAAAAGGCCTCCAGATGGGACCACGGAAGAACAGAAGCTTGCGACGGCAGAAAAAGTGTTTCGGGTGGCTCTCTATTGGTTTGGGAATATATGTGGATTTATAGAGGTGGAATTAGGTCAACAGAGTTGTCTGGGGCCCACAAGCTCAAGGGGCGTGCCCTGTGAGCTCATGGCTCTCCCGTAGCTCTTCTAGTCTCCTCCCAAACCTTCTAGGGTCCTTCTTGGTCCAGAAAAAATCAGCGTCAAGTTTCATCGTGTTTGGACTTCATTTTGTATTGATTTTCTGAAAAGCCAAAAACAAGCAGAAAACACCAACTGACACTTGACACTCGGTTAATAGGTTAGTATGGAGAAAGTGATATAAAATAGCATACAAATGCATATAAAGCATCCCAGATTGATAATATAATAGCATGAAATAATAAAAAATTATAGATACATCTGAGACGTATCAACGAGCGATGGGGAAGTTAGGATGCCGCTTTCCTTCTTGAAGGCATCACTGAGGAGATCGATCACCCTCCAGCCTTTGGAATCCTTCTTTGGGTGAAAACATAGATCCGCCTTGCCGGATTGGCAATGGGGTGGCCTTAGTGAAAGGATCAAGAAGAGATGTCTAGAGGGGGTGATTAGACACTCAACACACAAAGTTGGCTATTTTTAAGTTTTTCAAGTTTGGGTGGAGTTTAAGCATAAGTTTGACCATTCACAATACAAATCAAGCAAGTATGCAAAGAGTATATGAGCAGCGGAAACTAAAGCGTGCAACTTGCAAGAAAGTAAAGGGATGGGATTGGAGTGTGCAAACGCAATTAGAGACACGGATGTTTTTGTCGTGGTTCCGATAGGTGGTGCTATCGTACATCCACGTTGATGAAGACTTGAACCCACGAAGGGTAACGGCTGCGCGAGTCCACGGAGGGCTCCACCCACGAAGGGTCCACAAAGAAGCAACCTTGTCTATCCCACCATGGCCATCGCCCACGAAGGACTTGCCTCACTAGGGTAGATCTTCACGAAGTAGGTGATCTCTTGCCCTTAGAAACTCCTTGGTTCACTCCACAATCTTGTTGGAGACTCCCAAGTGACACCTAACCAATCTAGGAGACACCATTCTCCAAAAGGTAATAGATGGTGTGTTGATGATAAAATCCTTGCTCTTGTGCTTAAAATGATAGTCTCCCCAACACTCAGCTCACTTTCATAGGATTGGATTTTGTGGAAAGATGATTTGAGTGGAAAGCAACTTGGGGAAGGCTAGAGATCAAGATTCATATGGTTGGATTGGAATATCTTGGTCTCAACACATGAGTAGGTGGCTCTCTCTCAGAAAATGAGTAGTGGAAGTGTAGGCACGTTCTGATGGCTTCCCTCACGAATGAGGAGAGGGTGGAGGGGTATATATAGCCTCCACACAAAATCTAACCGTTACACACATTATACCAAACTCGGTGGGACCGAATCAGAAAACTCGGTCGGACCGATTTAGTACATATGTGACCGTTAGGAAATTTTGGTGGGACCGACATGATCAACTCGGTGGGACCGATTTGCAAGGGTTAGGGTAAAACCTCATCTCGGTTTGACCGATTACACAACTCGGTGGGATCGATTTGGTAATAAGCAAAAGAGAGAGTTGGTCAGGCAAACTCGGTGTGACCGATTACATCTTCTCGGTGAGACCAAAAATATTGCAATAGGAAATAGAGAGTTCGCAAGCCCATCTCAGTGAGACTGAGATCCCATCAGTGTGACCGAACTGATTAGTGTTTCTGGCAGTGGCTAAGTCAAATGAACTCGGTGGCGCCGGATAGATCAAATCGGTGGGGTCGAGTTTGACTTTTGGTTTTGGACATATGTGGATATGAGAAAGTGGTTGAGGGCTTTGGAGCATATCACTAAGCACTTTGAACAAGCAAGCCATTAAGCAACACCTCATCCCCTTTTAATAGTTCCTATAGACTCAATGTGATCTTGGATCACTAAAATAGGAAATGTAGAGTCCTGAGCTTTGAAGCTTGAGCCAATCTTGTGTCCTTAGCATTTTGAAGGGGTTCCACATCCTTTTATCCATGCCACTCCACCGTTGGACTTATCTGAAATATACTAGATGGAAGTATTAGTCCAACAAGAGATATGTTGACATTAATTACCAAAATCACCCAGGGAGCACTTGTGCTTTCAATCTCCCCCTTTTTGGTAATTGATGATAACATACATCAAAGCTTTAGATAAAGATATAGAGAAAGGCAAGTAAAGCTTTGGAAAGACATTTAACATGCATAGGCCCCCCCTACATGTATGCAATCATGTAAATATAGAACATAGGATCATGTGAGTGCATAATCATGATGGAGTAAGCAATGAGTTACATGTATCTTGGCTATATGCATCAGAGCAAATGGTGTGATCATGCGAAATGTACCTTCATGCTCATGAGTCCTTCTTGCAAACAATATGTACATCAGCAAGAGATCCTCATGCACATGAATGTGATGCATATACTTACCTTGTGGTCCTGAACTGGCTTTGGAAGAGATGAACCTGAGTAAACAAGGTTAGACAACACAGAAAATCTACTAAGCAAAGCAAGAACAGTAAACCACAAGAGTACCAAGATTTGGATGACATGTATAGAGTGAGTACTAGATACCCCAATTGAGTGTAGACATGTCCCCAAAGGTAAAGATATGCAATGAATTTGAAGATTTCCTTCCCTTAGATGTCTTGCTCCCCCTGAATCTTATAATGGATATTGGGAGAAGATAGGGAATAGAAAATCAGAGCAAAGCAAACACAAAAACCATATGAACATGTCTTTCCCCTCTAAAGACATGTAATTTCTGTCCTCTTTGAATACCAAGCAACTAAGGTCTTTTTTTGAAAAGAAAAGGAGTGTCTCTCTCCCCCTGTTGCTCTCTCCCCCTGTTGGAGTGATTTAGCTTTGATGTGAACTCTCTCTCTCTCCCCCTTTGACATCAATTTCCAAGAAGGGTCTTCTGGAGTGTGAGTCAAATTAGGTTTGGTCCTTGAGTCACAGAGCAAAGCGGCACATGGAATATGATCTGATAGAGGATAAGAATCATCGAGTAGAGCTGGAACAAAATGTGCAGAATGCAAATGACAGTGTGATTTCTCAGTGTTGAAGTCGGTTGCACCGAGTTGATTCCTTTGGTGGCACCGAGAAGTTTTGGTTCGACCGAAAGAGGAAAGTCGGTTTGTCCGAGTTCATTTCAGTGAAAATGCACTAGTCACCTCAGCTCACTAAGCAAATAAAATCTCACAAGGATTTTTAGGGAATTAACTAAAGTATTTGCAATGAATTAGATGCAGAGAAATGCAGAATAGAAATAAAAGAGAATAAGTCTAGATGAAGTTTTTTTTTGAAAAAGGAACAAATATGCATGAGATAAAATGCAATAACAAGGAGAAACACTAGAACTTCATCTAGAGTCGGTCGGCGCCAAAGTCACCTATGTTAGAGTATATTGACTTAGGAGTCAAGTGAGGACACTTGATCATAGGTCATACTCATCGTTTAAGCTCAAAATGGGGTTGCCATTTTTCATTTAAGCATCTTGATGTATTCTCATCTTGTTGACTTGCTTTGACCCATGTCTTGGGGTAAGGCTTCTCTAAGATGGAATAACATACCTTGGGTGGCGGTGTTGAACTTTATCATGTAGTTGAACTTGTATGGGATGCTCAATGTTGATGTAGTTCATTTGGAGCAACACTTGTAATTAGAGTTCATCTACTTACATGGATTAGATTTGCAAGGAAAAGCACTTGTGCATCCAAAATGACAATCATGAAATTTGATAGAGGAATTTGTCAAAGGATATATTTGAAGGGTTTCATGTTTCCTTGTCTTCAACCACCGTGAAGTAGAGACTTGGTGATGTAGAGATTGCTCAAGTTGTGAGAGAGTTGCAGTCTCATAGATTTAGATCCATCCAAGTACCTACATGGGTTAGATAACATGCAAGGGTGCAAATATATCCAAGATATATGATCATCATCATGAGAGAAATATCAAGGATTAGTCATAGGCTCATGTCTTGCATGTATCCACATGGAGTTCCTACTCCAAGTTTGAGGCATCAATGATGTTCAATTCACCTCTCAACCTGCAAAACACATTCTCATCAAGTGGTTTAGTGAATATATCCGCCAATTTCTTGTCGGTGCGAACATGCTTAAGATTAATATCACCCTTAGCAACATGATCTCGAATGAAATGATGACGAACTTCAGTGTGCTTAGTTCGAGAGTGTTGCACGGGATTGTGAGCAATCATAATAGCACTTTCATTGTCACAAAGCAAAGGAACATGTTTCACATATATCCCATAATCTTTAAGAGTTTGTGTCATCCAAAGTAATTGAGCACAACATGAACCAGCGGCAATGTATTCCGCTTCGGCGGTGGATAAGGATACCGAGTTTTGTTTCTTGGAGGACCAAGACATAAGAGATATACCAATAAATTGACAAGTACCTGAAGTGGACTTTCTATCAACCTTGTCTCCGGCATAGTCCGAATCGGAGTAGCCAACAAGATTAAAAGAGGCCCTCTTTGGATACCAAATGCCAAAGTTTGGTGTATGAATTAAGTATCTCACTATCCTTTTCACGGCCTTAAGATGACATTCTTTAGGGGCCGCTTGATATCGTGCACACATGCACACACTTAGCATGATATCGGGACGAGAGGCACATAGATACAATAATGAACCAATCATAGAGCGATAAACCTTTTGATCAACAGGTTCACCATCTTTCGTCAAGTCAAGATGTCCACTAGTAGACATGGGTGTACTCATACCTTCGCATTCTTGCATATTGAACTTCTTGAACAAGTCTTTGGTGTACTTCGTTTGAGATACAAAGGTGCCTTCCTTAGTTTGCTTAATTTGCAACCCAAGAAAGAACTTGAGTTCACTCATCATAGACATCTCAAACTTCTCCGACATAAGCTTCCCAAACTTCTCACTAAAATGAGGGTTAGTTGATCCAAATATAATATCATCAACATAAATTTGGCACACAAATAATTCTCCATTAACCCTTTTAGTGAAAAGAGTAGAATTAATTTTTCTAATATCAAAGCCTTTTACAATAAGAAACTTGGTCAAGCATTTATACCATGCTCTAGGAGCTTATTTAAGACCATAAAGAGCTTTGTGAAGCTTGTAAACATGATTGGGTTTCTTAGGATTAACAAAGCTGGGAGGTTGCTTAACATAAACTTCCTCAATTTCACCATTTAGGAAAGCACTTTTAATGTCCATTTAGTATAAGGTGATATCATGGTGATTAGCATAGGCAAGTAAGATGCGAATGGACTCAAGTCTAGCAACGGGGGGCATATGTCTCACCATAGTCCATACCTTCGACTTGAGTGTAGCCTTGGGCGACGAGACGTGCTTTGTTGCGGACTACTTGTCCATCTTCATCTTGTGTTGCGAAACACCCATTTGGTACCGATGATGTTGTGGTTGTTGTCGGGCTTCTCGACCAATGTCCACACTTGGTTTCTCTCAAAGTTGTGTAGTTCTTAATACATGGCGTTTATCCAATCCGGATCTTCCAATGCTTCTTCAACCTTCATAGGTTCAATACTAGAGATGAATGAATAATGTTCACAAAAGTTAGCCAAACAAGATTTAGAGCGAGTGATTCTCTCGGTTTGGATATCATTGTAGATTTACTCGACGGGATGATCTCTAGCAACTCTTGCTAGAACTCATGAGAGCTTTTGCTTTGATCGGGGTGGAACATCTTCTTCATCATCTCATTCTTCCTATTGGCCTTCATCGTTGTTGATGTTATCGTTCTCTCATCGTGGTGGAGAAGGAGGTTGATGAGGTTCATCTTGGTGTACTTCCTCGTTTTCTTCATCTTGGTGTGTCCCACTTGTGGATGCCTCCATATCAACTCTTGATTCACCTTGTCGTGAGGTAGAAGCTTCCACTTGGACGGACGAGGTACTCTCCTTCACCTCCGTTGGACGAACCTTTCCAATAGACAGGTCTTGGATTGCTTTCGAAGGATCTTTATCTCCTACATCAATTGGCAATTGCTCTACTTGCGAGCCGTTAGATTCATCAAACTTCACATCTACCGTTTCTTCAACCTTTCGGGTGAAATTGTTGTAGACACGGTAAGTGTGAGAGTTTGAGCCGTAACCAAGTAAGAATCCCTCATGAGATTTAGGAGCAAATTTAGAATGACGATGCTTATCAAGAATGTAGCACTTTGAGCCGAATACTCGAAAGTATCCAACTTGGGGTTTGTTACCGGTGAGGAGCTCGTATGCCGTCTTGCCGAGTAGCTTGTGAAGATACAAGCGATTTGTTGCATGACTGCTACGTCTTGAGCTTGCGTTGGTTTTCCTTGAAGAGGAAAGGGTGATGTAGCAAAGTAGCGTAAGTATTTCCCTCAGTTTTTGAGAACCAAGGTATCAATCCAGTAGGAGGCTCCTCAAAAGTCCCACGCACCTACACAAACAAACAAAGAACTCGCAACCAACGCAATAAAGGGGTTGTCAATCCCTTCACGACCACTTGAGAAAGTGAGATCTGATAGAGATAGTATGATAAGATAAATATAATTTTGGTATTTTATAATATAGATGCAAAAAGTAAAGATGCAAATAAAAGTAGATTGGAAGTTTATATGATAAGAGATAGACCCGGGGGCCATAGGTTTCACTAGAGGCTTCTCTCAAAATAGCATAAGTATTACGGTGGGTGAACAAATTACTGTCGAGCAATTGATAGAAAAGCGAATAATTATGAGATTATCTAGGCATGATCATGTATATAGGCATCACGTCCACAACAAGTAGACCAACTCCTGCCTGCATCTACTACTATTACTCCACACATCGACCGACTCCTGCCTGCATCTAGAGTATTAAGTTCATAAAGAACAGAATAACGCATTAAGCAAGATGACATGATGTAGAGGGATAAACTCAAGCAATATGATATAAACCCCATCTTTTTATCCTCGATGGCAACAATACAATACGTGCCTTGCTGCCCCTGCTGTCACTGGGAAAGGACACCGCAAGATTGAACCCAAAGCTAAGCACTTCTCCCATGGCAAGAAAGATCAATCTAGTAGGCCAAACCAAACTGATAATTCAAAGAGACTTGCAAAGATAACTCAATCACACATAAAAGAATTCAGAGGAGATTCAAATATTTCCCATAGATAAACTTAATCATAAACCCACAATCCATTGGATCTCGACAAACACACCACAAAAAGAGTTTACATCGAATAGATCTCCACAAGAGAGGGGGAGAACATTGTATTGAGATCCAAAAAGAGAGAAGAAGCCATCTAGCTAATACCTATGGACCCGAAGGTCTGTGGTAAACTACTCACAACTCATCGGAGGAGCTATGGTGTTGATGTAGAAGCCCTCCATGGTCGATTCCCCCTCCGGCGGAGCGCCGGCGAAGGCTCCAAGACGGGATCTCGCGGATACAGAAGGTTACGGCGGTGGAAATTGTGTTTCATTGGCTCCCTAGATGTTTTCGGGGTGCGTAGGCTTGTATAAGAGGAAGAAGTACGTCGGTGGCCACCCAAGGGCCCCACGAGACAGGGGGCGCGCCCTGTAGGGGTAGGCGCGCCCTCCCCTCTCGTGGCCGCCTCGGCTGCTTCTTGACTTGCACTCCAAGTCCTCTGGATCATGTTCATTCCAAAAATCACGCTCCCAAAGGTTTCATTCCGTTTGGACTCTGTTTGATATTCCTTTTCTTCGAAATACTGAAATAGGCAAAAAAAAACAGCAATACGGGCTGGGCCTCCGGTTAGTAGGTTAGTCCCAAAAATGATATAAATGTGTAAAATAAAGCCCATAAACATCCAAAAGGGGTAATGAGGGAGTCCTGGACTAGGGGGTGTCCGGATAGCCGAACTATCATCATCGGCCGGACTCCAAGACTATGAAGGTACAAGATTGAAGACTTCGTCCCGTGTCCGGATGGGACTTTCCTTGGCGTGGAAGGCAAGCTTGGCGATACGGATATGTAGATCTCCTACCATTGTAACCGACTCTGTGTAACCCTAGCCCTCTCCGGTGTCTATATAAACCGGAGGGTTTTAGTCCGTAGAATGAACGACAATCATACCATAGGCTAGCTTCTAGGGTTTAGCCTCCTTGATCTCGTGGTAGATCTACTCTTGTACTACCCATATCATCAATATTAATCAAGCAGGAGTAGGGTTTTACCTCCATCGAGAGGGCCCGAACCTGGGTAAAAACATTGTGTCCCTTGTCTCCTGTTACTATCTGCCTAGACGCACAGTTCGGGACCCCCTACCCGAGATCCGCCGGTTTTGACACCGACATTGGTGCTTTCATTCAGAGTTCCTCTGTGTCGTCACCTATAGGCCCGATGGCTCCTTCGATCATCAACAACAACGCGGTCCAGGGTGAGACTTTTCTCCCCGGATAGATCTTCGTATTCGGCGGCTTCGCACTGTGAGCCAATTCGCTTGGCCATCTGGAGCAGATCGAAAGCTACGCCCCTGGCCATCAGGTCAGATTTGGGAGTTTGAACTATACGGCCGACATCCGCGGAGACTTGATCTTCGACGGATTCGAGCCACAGCCGAGCGCGCTGCACTGTCACGATGGGCATGATGTAGCTCTGCTACTGGACAGTGCCCTGGAGGCCGCACAAGAGTCCGCTCCGACCCTTAGCTCGGAGCCGACGCCGCCAATCGAGGATGGGTGGCTGGACACCACCTCGGGGGCTGCTACCTCTATGGCGATAGAGCCAAATACCGACCTTGTCCCTTGTGAAGATCGTGACTCCAAGGTGCCGGACTCCTCTCCGGACCCTGAACCTTCCGCGCCCCTGCCAATCGAATCCGATTGGGTGCCGATCATGGAGTTCACTGCTGCGGACATCTTTCAGCACTCGCCTTTTGGTGACATCCTGAATTCGCTAAAGTGTCTCTCTTTATCAAGAGAGCCCTGGCCGGATTATGGTCAGAACGGTTGGGATGTGGACGACGAAGAAATTCAAAGCCCACCCACCACCCACTTCGTAGCCACTGTCGATGACCTAACCAACATGCTAGACTTCGACTCTAAAGATATCGACGGTATGGACGACGATGCCGGAGACGACCAAGAACCAGCACCTATAGGGCACTGGAAAGGCACCTCGTCATATGACATATACATGGTGGACATCCCAAAGGATGGGAATGGCAATGGAACAGCGGAGGATGACCCCTCCAAAAAACAGCCTAAGCGTCGGCGTCAGCGGTGCCGCTCCAAATCCCGCCACAGCAAGAATGGAGATTCTGGAACCGGAGATAATAACACCCCGGACAGTGCCGAAGACAACCCCCTCTAGCAAGATTCAGTACAGGAGGATGGAGAAGCCAGCCCTCATGAGAGAGCAGCAGACGAAGAGGTGGAGGACGATAATTACATGCCTCCCTCCGGAGACGAGGCAAGCCTCGACGACAACAAATTTGTCATGCCTGAGGATCCCGTCGAACAAGAGCGTTTCAAACGCAGGCTTATGGCCACGGCAAGCAGCCTCAAGAAAAAGCAGTAACAGCTTAGAGCTGACCAAGACTTGCTAGCCGACAGATGGACTGAAGTCCTCGCGGCCGAAGAGTATGAACTCAAACGCCCCTCCAAAAGCTACCCCAAACGCAAACTGCTGCCCCGATTAGAGGAGGAAGCGCATGAACCCACATCACCAGCGCACAATACGGCCGACCGGCCACCTCGTGGCCGCGACAGAGAGGCCTCTAGGCTCTCCACTAAAGCTGCACCCCGACGTCGCTCGAAAAGTACAAAGCCACGGGAGAATGTGCCGGACTTGCGAGACATATTGGAGGATAAGGCAAGGCAAACAAGATTGATCTACGGATCGCGTGGGCGCCCTACGATACGCGACGACAACCGTCACGTCGGATACAGCAACCCCGGCCGGGCCGAACACAGTAGACAAAGCTCGTTTGAGCTGCGTCATGATATAGCCCAATGCAGAGGCGCCGCACACCCACTATGCTTCACAAATGAAGTAATGGATCATCAAATCCCCGAAGGGTTCAAACCCGTGAACATTGAATCATACGATGGCACAACAGATCCTGCGGTTTGGATCGAAGACTATATCCTTCATATCCACATGGCCCGCAGTGATGATCTTCACGCCATCAAAGCTTAAAGGACCAGCTCGGCATTGGCTCAACAGCCTGCCAGCAGAATCAATTAGGTGTTGGGAGGACCTGGAAGCCGCATTCCTCGATAACTTCCAGGGCACATATGTGCGACCACCAGACGCCGATGACCTAAGCCACATAATTCAGCAGCCAGACAAATCAGCCAGGCAATTCTGGACACGGTTCTTCACCAAGAAAAATCAAATAGTCGACTGTCCGGATGCAGAGGCCCTTGCAGCCTTCAAACACAACATCCGCGACGAATGGCTTGCCCGGCACCTAGGACAGGAAAAGCCGAAATCAATGGCAGCCCTCACATCACTCATGACCCGCTTCTATGTGGGAGAAGACAGCTGGCTAGCTCGCAGTAACAACCTAACCAAAAACTCTGGTAGTTCAGATACCAAAGACAGCAATGGCAGGTCACGTCACAATAAGCACAAACGCCGCATTAACGGTGATAATACTGAAGATACGGCAGTCAACGCCGGATTCAGAGGCTCTAAACCTGGTCAGCGGTAAAAGGCATTCAAAAGAACTACTTCAGGCCCGTCAAATTTGGACCGGATACTCGATCGCTCGTGCCAGATTCACGGCACCCCCGAAAAGCCAGCTAATCACACCAACAGAGAATTTTGGGTGTTCAAGCAGGCAGGAAAGTTAATCGCCGAAGGCAACGACAAGGGGCTGCAAAGCGATGACGAGGAGGAGACATGGCCGCCGAACAATAGAGGACAGAAGGGATTCCCCCCACAAGTGCGGACGGTGAACATGATATACGCAACCCACATACCCAAAAGGGAGCGGAAGCGTGCGCTTAGGGACGTATACGCAATGGAGCCAGTCGCCCAAAGTTCAATCCGTGGTCCTCCTGCCCGATCACCTTTGATCGAAGGGACCACCCCACCAGCATCCGCCATGGCAGATTCGCCGCATTGGTGTTAGACCCAATCGTCGACGGATTTCACCTCACTAGAGTCCTGATGGACGGCGGCAGCAGCCTGAACCTGCTTTATCAGGATACAGTGCGCAAGATGGGCATAGATCCCTCAAGTATTAAACCCACAAAGACGACCTTCAAAGGCGTCATACCAGGTGTAGAGGCCAATTGTGCAGGCTCAATTACACTTGAAGTGGTCTTCGGATCCCCGGATAACTTCCAAAGCGAGGAGTTAATCTTCGACATAGTCCCGTTCCGCAGCGGCTATCATGCACTGCTCGGACGAACCGCATTTGCAAAGTTCAATGCGGTGCCGCACTACGCATACCTCAAGCTCAAGATGCCAGGCCCTCGAGGAGTCATCACGGTTAACGGAAACACCGAACGCTCTCTCCGAACGGAGGAGCACACAGCAGCTCTCGCGGTGGAAGTACAGAGTAGCCTCCTAAGGCAATTCTCGAGTCCGGCTGTTAAGCGACCGGACACCGTCAAGCGTGCCCAGAGTAACCTACAACATGACCACTTGGCACATTTAGAGCACGCGTAGCAATGCGGCCCCAACCCCAGCCCTCGCGAAATCGCGAGACTAGTGCCACGTGTACATCACTATGCTCTGGAGATACCATGGGCACAGGGGGAGGGGCACGACCACGGCATGCCCAGAGTGCGGATCAACCACACCAGGGGCTCCCGAAGTTGTCATTCTTCTTTTTTTTCTTATTTTCAGGACTCCGTTTTCCAGAAGCCATGTCCGGCAGTAGATCTGTCGAACTCACGATGCAACAGCCAGGGAAGCAGAAAGGCTACGACGAGTATCCAGGTGGTCTCCATTACGAGCATTATACCTGTTTTACATACCATTCCGCAGCCTACCCCTGGAGGGGGACATGTTAAATAGTCCCACCCCTTGCTTATCGCACTATTTGTATCATTCTGCCTTTATTGCAGTATCTTTTGAATAAACAATGCATCGCTTTTTGCCTATCATTGCATTCCTTTTTATATATGTTCGCTTATGACATGTTGCACCCGTACGCTTTGGTAGGGCCAAATACACCAGAGTTCCCCAAATTATGGTGTGATAAGTCCGAACACTTTCACAAGTGCGGCACCCCGAACTTATAGCATTATATGCATCGGCTCCGAATCATGTCTTGGGTCAATAGTTGGGTTTGCCCGGCTCCCATGTTTTGGTACCTTACGTTCCGTTATATCGGCTAAGGCAGCGCTGGGAGAACCACTGCGATTGTGCCCTAGTTGAGCTGGGTCGAGCACCCCAGTGGAGAAAGCTAAAACTGACCGTCATGATAAGGCGAGAGCTGGTCGCTGTTCGAGAGGTCTTTTCGAGTCCCTAAAGACTTATGCCGCTTAGAGCGAGGAGCCGGCTTTGTCCGGCCCCAGGCATGGATAGCGCCCCGAATTCGGTCTTCCGAACACTAGGGGCTTCGCCGAAATTTAAAATTATAGAATTCTATGGCTAAGTGAGAGTGTTCAAGCATTATAAGTCCGGTTGCCTTGTTCGTTGTGTTGAGCGCCTCCCTGGAAGGACCCAAAAATGGGAACAAGAGCGCTCAAGTTTATCCCGAACACCCCAGCACTCGTGGCATGGGGGCTGAAGCCAACGACTTGCCATCTCTCAGATTTGATAAAACGGCCGCACAGAAGGTAATATTTTAAATTAACAAGCGTTGCTTAGCTCATATGAACAAAGTTTTCAGCGCACAGGATAACAAAATGCGAGTCTACTCAAAAATTACATCTTTGGAGCATTCACCTGCAATAAGGCGGGCACCCTTCAGGACACCTTTATAGTACATCTCGGGCGTGCGATACTCCTTGCCCGGCGGTGGCGCGTCCGTCACAAGCTTCTCGGCATCCATCCTGCCCCAGTGCACTTTAGCACGGGCAAGGGCCCGACGGGCACCTTCAATGCAGGAGGAGTGCTTGATGACTTCAACCCATGGACAGGCGTCCACCAGCCACTGCACCAGGCAGAAGTAGCTCCCAGGCATGGCTTCTTTGGGCCACAGCCGAACTATGAGGCCCTTCATGGCCTGTTCGGCCACCTTGTGGAGCTCGAGCAGCTGCTTTAGCTGGTCGCTCAGGGGCACCGGATGACCGGCCTCAGCATACTGAGACCAGAACACCTTTTCTGTCGAGCTCCCCTCCTCGGCTCTGTAGAATGCTGCAGCATCGGACATGCTGCGGGGCAGATCTGCGAACACTCCTGGAGAGCTCCGAATTCGGGTAAGTAACAAGTAATTCACTTTTACATGCTTGCTTTGCATGAAGAATGCCTTACCCGCCGCTATTTTCTTTACTGCCTCGATCTCCTGGAGGGCCTTTTGGGTCTCGGCCTTTGCGGCTTTGGCACTCTCAAGAGCCGACGCAAGCTCGGACTCTCGAGTCTTCGAGTCACGCTCCAAACTCTCGTGTTTTTCCACGAAAGCCTGGAGCTCTTGCCGCACCTCCGCCACCCGCGCCTCCTGCTTCTCTCACTCGGCGCGCTCCGCGGCCTCATTGCGCTTGGCCGCGGACACCGCCTCCTTCAGGGTCGCCACCTCGTTTGTAGCCCCTGCAATACTCACGTTATTCCTGTCATTTTTTGCAACCAAATCCTTTTCTATAAGGTACAACTTTAATAAGGTGTTACTTACCTTCCTTGTCCTCGAGCTGCTTCTTGGCACGGCCGAGCTCGCTCTCGGACCGCTCGAGGCTCTGCTTCAAGGCATTGACCTCCGCAGTCAGTGCGGCAGAGGTCAGCAGCGCAGCCTGCATTCCCATATTGACATATTTGTGTTAGACTCCTGCGTATATCTTTTTAGATCCTCAGTTCGGCTTTTCTTTCCGAACACCGAACTGAGCATCAGGGACTACTATCTATGCGGTACTATTTCACATTGCTTAAAATCCTTACCTCAAAGCCTGTTAGAAGGCTGGTGCAGGCTTCGGTCAACCTGCTCTTGGCAGACTGAACTTTTTTAATCACCGCGCTCATAACAGTGCAGTGTTCCTCTTCGATGGAAGCGTCGTTGAGCACCTCCAGCAAGTTATCCGGTCCCTCCGGTTGGACGGAGGTCACCGGCGTCGCCGTCTCGCCCTTCTTACAAAGGGGTCGCCCGCCGGATGATGGAGTCATGTACCTAGGGTAGGGTCATAGACCTGATCTAAGTACCCTGCCCAAGGACACCCTTAGAAGAGATCACCTTCCAGTCGACCTGCGAGGAACTCACTCGACTGACTTGAAGGACTCGACCACGAAGACTCACTCGACCACCAGAAGGTCAAGAAGCACTCTGCACTGCAACGGTCTGTAATTAAGTAGACTTTATGATAGTTAAGACACTTTATGTGGGGCGTTACCAGTAACGCCCCGGACTTAATGTACCTTAAATCCTTCATTACGTGGGATGGCTGGGGTCCTGGCGCACTCTATATAAGCCACCCCCCTCCACAGGCAGAAGGGTTCGCACCCCTGTAACTCATATACGCATAATCCACTCGACTGCCTCCGGGCTCCGAGACGTAGGGCTTTTACTTCCTCCGAGAAGGGCCTGAACTCGTACATCCCTTGTGTTTACAACCTCTCCATAGCTAGGACCTTGCCTCTCCATACCTACCCCCCACTCTACTGTCAGACTTAGAACCACGACAGTTGGCGCCCACCATGGGGCAGGTGTTTTAGCGATTTTGTGGAGAAGTTGTGATTCTTCCGAGTACTTTCATCATGGTGGCTGCTAGAGTTTTGGTCGAGGGTCGCGAGGTCCGCCTCGGCGCTCTCACCTTCGTCGCCGATGACTCCACCTGGCTCCAGGAGGCTCCACTCGACGTTGATGCGCTCCCCGTCTGCGGGGCGACGCATTTTCGCGCATGTGTCCGCGGTGTTCTGCTGCGGCAACCGTCGACCCCGTATCGGTCGACTCCCCTATCGACCACCCTCCCGGTCTCCCACCAGCGCAAGCGCTCTGGTCGGTCGAGGCTTCAGCGGTGGGTGAGACACGCGGTGGCTCGCCAGACGGCCACCACCCAAGTTGCGGCAATCGAGCCCGACGAATCTCTCTACGGCCTGTTCGATCTGTCGACTGGCTCCGTAGAGACTGCATCCGAATGCGATAGTAGTGATCTAGCGGGCCTCGCAGTCCGCCTGGCTTCGCCCATGATGGTGGGGCAGGCGGCAGAGATGACCCCGCACGAGGCCACGAAGAGTACCAGCCCGAGCCACTCGACTCTCTGCAAAGAGAGGAACTTCGTCGCAGGAATATGGATGCCCTGCATACTACCATCGCAGGAGAAACCCCCGAGGCTCGCGCCTTGGAGGAGGCACGATTGGCCAATTTAGCCGAACGTGCTCGCTTGGAGAATCTTCAGCGAGCACTCGACGAGCGCGCGCGACAACAAGTCCCCGACGCCAATCGACGTCAACTCTTCCCGCCGACTCAGGTATATCGAACCCCAATCCAGAATTTAGCAGCTGCGACCCGTATAGCAGAGTCCATCCAGCCCTCTCAGTCGAAAGCTGGCAGAGGCTTGATGTAGATCAGGGATTTGCTCCGGGCAGCAGGAGACCAGAATTCAGCCGTGTCGCAGTCGCGCAACAGAATTCACAGTCGATCCGTTGCTGCGAATACGGTTCAGTCGGCTCACAGTACCAGATCGCCTCCGTGGCGAGAAGGGCGCGAGAATCGGCGGGACCAGTATGGAGACCGACACGACCGAGATGATAGGCGTCGAGTGCCCGCTTCCCCTCCGAGGGTAGGGTCTTACGCTCCTCGGCGGCAAGACGACAGGCGTCAGCTCAGTGTGGGGCGAAGATCTCCAGTCGACCCTAGAGAACCAGGCTTCGACGCGCGATCCATTATCATGCAAGGCTTGGTGGACCGAAACAGAGCCCATCGGGATGGACCCGACAGAGATGCGCCCACGAGCAGTCGAGTGCATGTTTCTGGTCCAGAATGTTTCAGCAGAGCTATCAGAGCCGCAGTGATCCCCCCCAATTTCAAGTTGGCAATAGGAGTCAGCAAGTTCACCGGTGAGTCTAAGCCTGAAACTTGGCTTCAGGACTACCGAGTGGCGGTTCAGATTGGTGGTGGGAACGACGAGGTGGCCATGAAGCATTTGCCCCTCATGTTGGAAGGTTCTGCCAGAGCGTGGTTGAATCAGTTACCTCCTAGTAGCATTTACGCTTGGAAAGATCTGTCCCGAGTGTTCGTCAGAACGTTTGAAGGAACTTGCAAGCGACCGGCTGGATTGACGGAGCTGCAAGTCTGTGCACAGAAGACCAATGAGACTCTCAGGGAATATATTCAGAGATGGATCACTTTGCACCATACTGTGGAGAATGTGTCTGATCATCAGGCAGTCTGCGCCTTCAAGGATGGCGTCAAGAACAGAGAATTGAGTCTGAAATTTGGTCGAACCGGAGACATGACCCTGAGTCGGATGATGGAGATTGCTACCAAGTACGCCAACGGTGAAGAAGAAGACCGACTCCGAAGCGGCAAGTACAAACCGAGTCAGTCGGAGAAGGGAAACACCAGTCGGAAACAGAAGCGGAAGGCTGAACCAGCAGCTCCTGGAGAGGCTCTGGCCGTGACTCAGGGAAAGTTTAAAGGGAAACCAAAAGGATCCTGGAACCCTAAGAAGGTAAAGGATAAAGAAGGGAACGACGTGATGGATATGCCGTGTCACATCCACACGAAGAAAGACGAAGAGGGCAATATCATTTACCCAAAGCATACCACACGCCAATGTCGACTCCTGATCCAGCAGTTTCAAGGAAAACGGTCTAAGGACAAGGAAAATGAGTCGAACAAGGCCGAAGACAAGGAGGACAGTGAGGAAGGATATCCGCATGTCAACTCCACTCTGATGATCTTTGCAGATGTGGAAAGCAAGAGTCGACTGAAAGTCATTAACCGTGAGGTGAACATGGTTGCCCCAGCAAAAGCAAGTTATCTGAGATGGTCCCAAACACCCATCACATTCGACCAATCTGATCACCCGACTCATATTGCCACCCTTGGGAGGCAAGCTTTGGTGGTCGATCCAGTTGTCGAAGGTACTCGACTGACAAAAGTGCTGATGGACGGTGGTAGTGGGCTGAATTTGTTGTATGTAGACACACTGAAAGGAATGGGCATTCCGATGTCCCGACTGAGCACCAGTAACATGAGCTTTCATGGAGTTATACCAGGGAAGAAAGCCGAGTCACTCGGCCAAATAGCTCTGGACGTGGTGTTTGGTGATTCGAAACATTTTCGCAAAGAGAAGTTGACGTTTGAGGTCGTGGATTTTCAGAGTGCGTATCATGCAATTTTGAGGAGACCAGCTTATGCACGGTTCATGGCTCGACCATGTTACGTGTACCTCAAACTGAAGATGCCCGGCCCCAAAGGAGTGATCACTATCACCGGTGATCGGAAAAAGGCAGAAGAGTGCTTTCAGAAGGGCTCAAAGATTACCGATTCCCAGGTGACAGCGGTCGAGTTTGAAGAATACAAGCAAAACGCAGATCCGAGTGATTTGCTGCGATCCAAGAAACCCGCCACAGAATCTGCATTTCAGTCGTCCGGTGAGACGAAGCCTGTTCACATTCACCCGACCGACCCCAATGCAGCCCCGACCCACATCTCCACAACACTCGACCCAAAATAGGAAGAAGCGCTCATCCAGTTCCTCCGTGAGAACTGGGACATTTTTGCATGGAAGCCCGCTGACATGCCAGGTGTTCCCAGGGGACTAGCTGAGCATCGCCTAAGAGTCGACTCATCAGCAAAACCAGTCAAAGAGCATCTTCGGCGGTCCGCCGTCCAGAAGAGAAAAGCCACTGGTGAGGAAGTGGCTCGACTGTTGGCGGCAGGATTTATCCGAGAGATATACCACTCCGAGTGGCTCGCCAATGTCGTCATGGTTCCTAAGAAGGACAAATCGCTCCGAATGTGCACTGATTTCAAGCACATCAACTGGGCCTGCCCGAAAGATCATTTTCCTCTCCCTCGCATAGATCAAATTGTTGACTCGACCGCGGGATGCGAGAGATTGTCTTTTCTAGACGCCTATTCCGGGTACCACCAGATCCGTCTGTACGGGCCCGATGAGATAAAAACAGCTTTCATCACTCCATTCGGGTGCTTCTGCTATATCACCATGCCATTCGGCCTCAAGAATGCCGGAGCCACATTTATGCGAATGATTCAAAAGTGTCTGCTCACTCAAATCAGTCGGAATGTGGAAGCGTATATGGATGATATCGTCGTCAAGTCACGAAAAGGTTCTGACCTGCTCGCTGACCTCGCCGAAACATTTGCCAACCTCAGAAGGTATGATATCAAGCTCAATCCATCAAAGTGCACATTCGGAGTTCCTGGTGGCAAGTTACTCGGTTTTCTCGTTTTCGAGCAAGGGATCGATGCTAATCCAGAAAAGATCGGCACTATTCTCCGAATGAAATGCCCTGTGCGAGTGCACGATGTCCAGAAGCTTACTGGATGCTTGGCCGCATTAAGTCGATTCATCTCACGACTAGGTGAAAAGGCATTACCTCTTTACCGACTGATGAAGAAGGCAGACAAGTTCGAGTGGACTCCAGAAGCTGATGCAGCGTTTGCCGAGCTAAAAGCTCTGCTCTCCACCCAGCCGGTGCTTGCTGCTCCAATCATCAAAGAGCCTCTGTTGCTTTATATCGCAGCCACAGGACAAGTCGTCAGTACAGTGCTTACGGTCGAGCGGGAGGAAGAAGGAAAAGCCTTCAAAGTTCAACGCCCAGTGTATTATTTGTCTGAAGTCTTGACTCCATCCAAGCAGAGATACCCTCATTATCAGAAGCTTGTGTATGGAATATACATGACCACGAAGAAGGTTGCTCATTATTTCTCTGATCATTCCATCACAGTCGACAGCGACGCTCCACTATCAGAGATTTTGCACAACAGAGATGCAACTGGTCGAGTGGCGAAATGGGCGATTGAACTTCTTCCCCTTGATATCAAGTTTGAGGCAAAGAAAGCCATTAAGTCCCAGGCAATAGCAGATTTCCTCGCCGAGTGGATTGAACAACAGCAGCCGACTGAAGTTCACTTGGAGCATTGGACCATGTTCTTTGATGGCTCTAAAATGCTGAATGGTTCCGGTGCTGGGGTGGTCTTGGTTTCCCCCAGAGGAGATAATCTTAGATATGTGCTCCAGATTCACTTTGATTCCTCCAACAACGAGGCAGAGTATGAGGCCCTCTTATATGGATTACGCATGGCCATTTCACTCGGCGTCCATCGCCTGATGATCTATGGCAATTCAGATTTAGTGGTCAATCAAGTGATGAAGGAGTGGGACGTGAGAAGCCCAACCATGACTGGATACTGCAATGCAGTGAGGAAGCTGGAAAAGAAGTTTGAGGGGTTAGAGCTCCATCACATACCCCGACTGAAAAATCAGGCAGCAGATGATCTGGCAAAGATAGGTTCCAAGAGAGAAGCCATTCCGAGTGGTGTGTTCTTGGAGCATATACACACTCCGTCAGTCAAAGAAGATCCTTTCACCGAAGAAGCTCCACAGCCCAAGAGTGCCACAGATCCGACTGAGGTTGAGGTCCCAGCGGTGGTCGACTTGATCATGGAGGTCTTAGTGGTCATTCCCGACTGGACAGTTCCATATATCGCGTATATCCTAAGAAAAGAGCTCCCAGAGGATGAGAACGAGGCTCGACAGATCGTCCGTCGATCCAAGGCCTTTACCGTAATCAAAGGACAGTTATACAGAGAAAGCGCGACTAGAGTTGGTCAGAAGTGCATAACGCCAGAAGAAGGTCGAATCATCCTTAATGATATCCACTCGGGAACCTGTGGTCATCATGCGTCCTCTCAGACCATCGTGGCCACAACATACCGAGCCGGATTTTATTGGCCAAAGGCGAATGAGATGGCAAAGGGAATAGTGGACAAGTGCGAAGGATGTCAGTTCTACTCGAATATGTCGCACAAGCCTGCATCAGCTCTGAAGACCATTCCACTCGTCTGGCCTTTCGCAGTATGGGGGTTGGACATGGTTGGTCCTTTGAGAACGGGTCGAAGTGGCTTCACGCATGTACTGGTGGCAGTCGACAAGTTCACCAAGTGGATTGAGGCAAAACCAATCAAGAACCTTGACGCCGGGACTGTTGTTAGCTTCATGAGGGAACTGATATTCAGATATGGAGTGCCGCACAGCATCATCACGGATAATGGGTCGAACTTTGACTCAGAGGAATTCAGAGATTTCTGCAACTCTCAAGGAACACGAGTCGACTATGCTTCAGTCGCCCATCCGCAGTCGAATGGACAAGCAGAGCGAGCCAATGGCCTGATTCTCAAGGGATTGAAGCCCCGGCTGATGCGTGATCTCAAGCATGCGGCTGGAGCGTGGGTCAACGAACTTCCCTCGGTGCTTTGGGGACTGCGGACCACGCCTAATCGGTCGACCGGAAGAACTCCATTCTTCTTGGTCTACGGAGCTGAAGCAGTCTTGCGAGTGATCTTCTCCACAATGCTCCTCGAGTTGAACTTTACAATGAAGCAGAAGCTGAACAAGCGCGGCAGGACGCAGTCGACCTTTTAGAGGAAGAAAGGGAGATGGCCCTGATCCGATCGACCATCTACCAACAAGACTTGCGTCGTTTCCACGCCAGAAATGTGAGGGGTCGAGCCTTCCAGGAAGAAGATTTAGTTCTCCGAGTGGATCAGAAGAAACAACACAAGCTTGCTCCTTCTTGGGAAGGACCCTTCATCGTCACCAAAGTTCTCCACAACGGGGCGTACCGTCTTTACAACGTCGAACATAATATCGACGAGCCCCGAGCTTGGAACGCGGAACTACTCCGCCCATTTTACACTTAAGTTTATCACTCGGATGAGTTGTAATAGAGTACTTCTGTAGTTCATGGGTTTCAAAATAATAGTGTCATAATTCCTCCATAATTTTTGTCACTTTCTATTTTCCCCTCAGTGGGTGACTTAGCCGCGAATCCGTTTCGCCTAAGTTTGTAAAAATCCTTACCGAGTGGTGAGCCAGACTCCCACTCGGGGGCTTAGCTGCAGTCCAAAGTACTCGCCTAAGTTATTTAAATCCTACCGAGTGGCGAGCTAGACTCCCACTCGGAGGCTTAGCTGCAGTCCAAAGTACTCGCCTAATTTATTTAAATCCTACCGAGTGGCGAGCCAGACTCCCACTCGGAGGCTTAGCTGCAATCCAAAGTACTCGCCTAAGTTATTTAAATCCTACCGAGTGGCGAGCCAGACTCCCACTCGGAGGCTTAGCTGCAGTCCAAAGTACTCGCCTAAGTTATTTAAATCCTACCGAGTGGCGAGCCAGACTCCCACTCGGAGGCTTAGCTGCAGTCCAAAGTACTCGCCTAAGTTATTTAAATCCTACCGAGTGGCGAGCCAGACTCCCACTCGGGGGCTTAGCTGCAGCCCAGCGCTCGCCTAAGATGTGAAAATCCTACCGAGTGAAGAGCAAACCTCTCACTCGGGGGCTTAGCTGCAGCCCAGCGCTCGCCTAAGATGTGAAAATCCTACCGAGTGAAGAGCAAACCTCTCACTCGGGGGCTTAGCTGCAGCCCAGCGCTCGCCTAAGATGTGAAAATCCTACCGAGTGAAGAGCAAACCTCTCACTCGGGGGCTTAGCTGCAGCCCAGTGCTCGCCTAAGATGTGAAAATCCTACCGAGTGAAGAGCAAACCTCTCACTCGGGGGCTTAGCTGCAGCCCAGCGCTCGCCTAAGATGTGAAAATCCTACCGAGTGAAGAGCAAACCTCTCACTCGAGGGCTTAGCTGCAGCCCAGTGCTCGCCTAAGATGTGAAAATCCTATCGAGTGAAGAGCAAACCTCTCACTCGGGGACTTAGCTGCAGCCCAGCGCTCGCCTAAGATGTGAAAATCCTACCGAGTGAAGAGCAAACCTCTCACTCGGGGGCTTAGCTGTAGCCCAGTGCTCGCCTAAGATGTGAAAATCCTACCGAGTGAAGAGTAAACCTCACACTCGGGGGCTTAGCTGCAGCCCAGCGCTCGCCTAAGTGGATTAAGGAATAAGTCGACTGCAGTAAGCGTCTTGCTTTGAACCTGCAAAAAGACATTTCGAGCCAAAAACAATCATATTCAAACATCAAATCCAAGTTCGGATCGATACCTAAAGTAACCGAAAGTGCTCAGGCGCTAAGCCTGTTAAGGTTTATCGGTTACAACTCCACTCGGCATACCGAGGCAAATTTAAAGTGTCGAGCTTAAAAGAAGTTTTTTACCCCTCCTGTGGAGGGCTGGAAGGAGCAACGAACTCATCAAGATCAATTCCATCTGCGATCCGAGTGGCGGCAGCAATGAAGGTTTCCATGAAGGACCTGAAGTCGTGTTTCTTGGTGTTGGCCACTCGGAGAGCCGCCAGCTTGTCTTCTCGTGCATCTTTGCAGTGAACTCGGGCCAGACACAGAGCAACATCTGCACCGCACCGAGCCGACGACTTTTTCCACTCCTGCACTCGACCAGGGACCGTGTTCAGGCGAGCCATCAGCGACTCAAGGTCGTTCTGGAGTGTCTCCCCAGGCCAGAGCGATGAGTCGATGCGAGATGTGGCGACCTTCAGCCTTGCAAGATAGTCCATGATAGCTGCAACACAGGACTCCAGTCAGAAAACATTCATGGCAACTTCGTCATTCACCAGAGAATTGATGGGGTCAAGGTTTGGTTCCAGCCGGCTAGTCTCTTCTTCAAAGTTTTGACAAAATTCTGCAAGGACAATCACCGAGTCAAGGCAATGGTCGAATGGAAAAATCACAGTTGAAAATGATTGTTGAGAGTAAAGGGTTACCTTCAAGCATAAGGAACAGCTTCTTGGCAAGACCATTCAGGAAGGCCTCCAGATCATTTTTCTTCCCAGTCAACTGGTTGACTTGGTCGGTCAGGGCAGCTTTGTCAATTTTCAGTCGACCGATTTCCTTGTTGGCAATCCCAAGAGCAGCTTCCAGATTGGTATTTTCTTGTTCAAGCTTGGTGACTGAAGCTAACTTCTCGTCAGCGAGCTTGATCTTATCAGCTAGTTCAAGGTCTTTCTTCTGTTGGGCCTCCCTCACCTTACCTACAAGTTACAGCAAGATCAGATTTTGAAACAAACGAAGGAAAAAAGCAGTCATCGAGGCCTCACCAAACATACCTTCGGTCTCCTCCTTTGCCTTCGTCAGATTCTCCTGAACCAGCTTCAAATCCAGCTCAAGCTGAATGTGCTTGTTTTCTAGCTCGGTGTAGCGAGCCGCAAGGTCACAGGATTTCTGCGAAGAACCAATCGACTAAATGTCAAAGAAAATTCACTTCCGAGTGGAAAAGGAAAAATCATGCGTTTCTAAGACTACAGCCGAATACAAGCATTCGACCGTAGTCTAGGGGACTACACCCAGTGGGTGCACTCAGCGTGCCCCCACTAATCCTATTTGAAGACAGAGTTGACCAGTCGACCTCAAAAAAAAACAACAAGATGTATTCTTTAAGACTGTAATCGACTGCAAGCAGTCGACCACAGTCTCGGGGACTACACCCAGTGGGTGCACTCAGCGTGCCCCCACCGGTTTTGAGAAATCCATTCGCCTCAGACGAATGACGGAAAGATTCAACTTATAAAGCCTAAGGCCGACTGCCTGCAGTCGACCTTAGCCTTGGGGACTACACCCAGCGGGTGCACTCAGCGTGCCCCCGCTAACACGGAGTTTGAATCGACACACCCACTGGGTGACTGCTATGAATTCCGGAAAGAAATTTTTTTTTGATAGCATATCCTAACAGAACAAGCGGTGGTCGACTGACCTAAACATTGCTTTGAAGGGCGGAACTGGCGTCGTAAGCTGCCTGGCTCGCATCCCGGATGGTCTTCACCTGCTCCATCATGATCCCTGCCTGGCGTATCGCCTCCTTCGCGGCCCCAGCTCGGTCCTCTGGGACGTGGTACGTCGCGAAGAGGGAGGGTTGTGCGGCACTCGACGAAGCAGGGAGAGCACTCGTCAGTGGATCTGCGAAGGACACAGTGTGTCGAGTGGTGTTCTCCTCCTCTGCGACCAGAGTCTCGGGCGCCGTCACATCCTGGAGCACCCTGCCGGCAGACGCTTTCCTGCTCCTTCTGTGCTTCAGCGGTTCCTCATCTTCATCATCATCAGGAAGAGTGATAACAACGTTGGATGGAGCTACAGAAAAGAATCAGAATTAGAGATCATGAGTCAGTCGACTAAAAACGGAATTAAGAGTATAGTACCAAGGTTTGAGGTTGCTGCGTCCTCCATCTCATGGTCATCAGCCCTGGCTGAGGTCTCAGAAGTAGCAGCACTGCAACCCCAAAGAATTAGTCGACTATCTCAAGCATCAACCAGAGATAAAGCTTGCACAAAACAGGAAGATTTAAGCAGCAATGATTACCCTGATATGGTGGGGATGGACACCTTCATCTTCGGCAGGAGCTTGGTTAGCTTTGACGGGGCCGCCCTGGGCTGCTTCGACGCCCTCTCAGTCGGCACCGGAGAAGTGGTCCGAGGGCGCTTGGTCGACTGCGCCACAGTCGCAACCCCCTTGCCACGTTCAGTCGCAGGGTCATGGACAAGCTTCGACCGCCTTTCCGAGCGCGGTGGTGCGACCTCCTCCTCCTCCTCTTCTTCGTCCTCCTCATCGTCATCATCATCATCATCATCCTCAGCGGCATCCGAGTCCCACTCCTCCTGGCTCTCGCCCCCGCTCGCTTCTCCCTCCTCAGTCGGAGCCTGTGCCCCATTGGGCATCGAGTACAGCTCAGTGAGGTCCTGATAGACATCAAGACAAAAGTCAATCGACCGATCGGCAGAGAAAACAGAAATAAATATGACAAGAATACAATGGGAAGTGGAGCAGACATACCTTGTTTGGAACGCTGAGGTGGTCGAGTGGAGGAATCCTTCTGGCTCCACGAGGGTTATCCTTGTTCCTAGTAACAGCGACCATCCACCTTTCCAGAGTGGCATCGTCGACTGCTTCTGGATTGATCCGAGTCTCATCTTCAGTCCCGCGGTACAACCACATGCAATGGCTCCGGAACTGAAGAGGCTGGATACGACGCCTAAGAAACACCTCCAGGAGATCCATACCCGTCACTCCCTCCCGAACCAACTGAACTACGCGTTCCATCAACACCTTCACGTCAGCTTTCTCCTCCGGAATCACCTTCAGAGAGGAGGGCTTGTTCACTCGATCCATGGTGAACCGAGAAAGTCCACTCGACTTCCCCGGCGTCGGCTGATCCTGGCAGTAGAACCAGGTCGACTGCCAGCCTCTGACTGACTCGGGAAACGTCATGGCTGGGAAGGTGCTCTTGTTCCTCACCTGGATCCCCAGACCTCCACACATTTGGACAACTTGGGTTCTTTCGTCGCCTGGGCTTGCCTTCTTCACGGCCTGAGAGCGGCACGTGAATATATGCTTGAACAATCCCCAATGCGGTCGACAACCCAGGAAATTCTCACACATGGACACAAATGCGGCGAGATAGGCGATGGAGTTCGGGGTGAAGTGGTGGAGTTGCGCTCCAAAGAAGTTCAAGAAACCACGAAAGAAAACGCTCGGTGGCAAAGAGAATCCGCGGTCGACATGTGTGGCCAGAAGCACGCACTCACCCTCTTCCGGCTGGGGCTGCCACTCTTTCCCCGGAAGCCTTGCGGCCCCGTGGGGGATCAGCCCGTCGTTGGCCATATCGAGGAGATCCGCCTCCGTGATGGTCGACTGGATCCAATCTCCCTGGACCCAGCCTTTCGGCAGGCGAGATCTAGACGAAGACCCGCCGCGACTGGTGGATCTCCCCTTCGCCTTCTCCGTCGCCGACGCCTTCTTCGCGCGTTCCAGCGCCGCCGTCTTATCCTTGACCATGGCTGCCGGCGAGACGCGCGAGGAGAAGTTGTGCGGAGGCGAGAGCGAGCGTGTTGGGTGGAGACGAAGGAAGCAGAGAGAGAATGCTGAGGCGCTGTTCAAAAAACCCTCGCCGGGCGCATTTATAAGATCCTTTCCGAGTGGATGACAGGTGGGCCCGGTCGGTCTAATCATATCCCGAAACAGTTGCGCGGACGTGATACGTGGCGAAAAAAGCGGCGCGGGGATCGAGGCATCTATGCCCTATCCCATTCGAGCGCCGCGGTCCGCCCCGCTTCGTGCGCTTCCCCAAATTTCGTATCCCGCGGAATCCGCAAACGGCAGGTCGGTCCGTCGGACGCGGGATTTCCTGTGATCCATCACTCGGAAATCGGCGAAGTCCAAAAGATCACTCGACGAAAGAAAAGAATGGATCGAGTCGACTGAAGAAAAGTTGCTCACTATCAACAAAGAGATTTTTTAGTTCAAAACAATGCACGACCAGTGTGCGAAGGTTAATCGGAAACAACATCAACTCCTTCATCACTCAAGCCTCAATCCATTCGGGGGCTAATGATGGAGTCATGTACCTAGGGTAGGGTCCTAGACCTGATCTAAGTACCCTGCCCAAGGACACCCTTAGAAGAGATCACCTTCCAGTCGACCTACGAGGAACTCACTCGACTGATTTGAAGGACTCGACCACGAAGACTCACTCGACCACCAGAAGGTCAAGAAGCACTCTGCACTGCAACGGTCTGTAATTAAGTAGACTTTATGATAGTTAAGACACTTTATGTGGGGCGTTACCAGTAACGCCCCGGACTTAATGTACCTTAAATCCTTCATTACGTGGGATGGCTGGGGTCCTGGCGCACTCTATATAAGCCACCCCCCTCCACAGGCAGAAGGGTTCGCACCCCTGTAACTCATATACGCATAATCCACTCGACCGCCTCCGGGCTCCGAGACGTAGGGCTTTTACTTCCTCCGAGAAGGGCCTGAACTTGTACATCCCTTGTGTTTACAACCTCTCCATAGCTAGGACCTTGCCTCTCCATACCTACCCCCCACTCTACTGTCAGACTTAGAACCACGACACCGGACTCCGGAACCACCAAAGGTTCCGGCGCGGAGTCCGGCCCAAAGTCCGGGAGGTTGCCCTGCGGCACCTCCGGGGCCTCCTCCTCCTGGCCGGTCCCCTTCTGGGACCCCGCCTCGGCATCGTCTGTGCCACGGGGGGAGGAGGCAGTCGGAAGTGAAGCGCTATTCACATCCGACGAACCCAGCGACCCGCTCGACGAAGCGGGGAGATCATCCTTGGGCGGGCTACATGGTTGTGTTCGGCGTTAGAAGACACTATGCGATGAAAAGAAAAATCATAAGCTATTCTGGAATCCGGACACTTATGATCTCACCGGGAGCTTGGCCCTCGAGGGCCACTCCTCTTCGCCGTCGTCGGTGTTGGTGGAACAGTCCGGAGGAAGGGTCCTTCCCTTCTTGGACCCTTCGGCCTCCCCCGTTGGGGAAGCCTTCCTCTTCTTCTCTCCTCCCGCTGGGGGAGAGGCCTCTTTCTTCTCCTCCTCGTCCTCGTGGGAGGAGTCCGCCTCGGAGTCATCGGACGATGAGTCCGATAACACCTGGAGCCGGGAACTCCTCCGAGTTCCCGTGGCCTTCTTCTTGGCCTTCTTCTCCGGCACCACGTAAGGCGCCGGGACCAGCAGCCCTGTCAAACGGGCATCCGCTGGGTCTTCTGGAAGGGGAGCCGGACAGTTAACCTGTCCGGACGTCTTCTGCCAGGCCTGTTAAAGGTAATGGGAGTTTTAGATCCCGCATAGAGTCAAACTATGGAAAACAAGTGTCCCATAAAGGATAAAATAGCTAACCTCACCGGCTTGACGCTGCGAGCTGAATCCGCGATCTTCGGTAGCGGATGAGGGAGCCTCGGCGCCCTTGAACAGCACCCTCCAGGCGTCTTCGTATGTAGTGTCGAAGAGCCTGCTCAAGGTTGGGTGTTGTGCCGGATCAAACTCCCACAAATTGAAAGCCCGCTGTTGGCACGGGAGGATCCGATGGATGAGCATGACCTGGATTACGTTGACAAGCTTGAGCTTCTTGTTCACTAGGGTTTGGACACAGGATTGAAGTCCGGTCAGCTCCTCCGAATCACCCTACGTCAGGCCCTTCTCTTTCCAGGAGGTGAGCCGCGTGGGGATCCCAAATCTGAATTCGGGGGCCGCTGCCCATTTAGGGTCACGCAGCTCGGTGATGTAGAACCACCCCGATTGCCACCCTTTGATGGTTTCCACGAAGGCGCCCTCGAGCCATGTAATGTTGGGCATCTTGCCCACCATGGCGGCTCCGCACTCCGCTTGGCAGCCGCCCACCACCTTCGACTTGACATTAAAAGTCTTCAGCCATAAGCCGAAGTGGGACTGGACGCAGAGGAAGGCCTCGCACACGATGATGAACGCCGAGATGTTGAGGATGAAATTCGGGGCCAGATCATGGAAATCCAGGCCGTAGTAGAACATGAGCCCCCGGACAAACGGGTGGAGTGGGAAGCCCAGTCCGCGGAGGAAATGGGGAAGAAACACTACCCTCTCATGGGGCCTGGGGGTGGGAATGAGCTGCCCCTCATCGGGGAGTCGGTGCGCGATGTCGCTGGACAAGTATCCGGCCTTGCGCAGCCTCTTGATGTGCCCCTCCGTGACGGAGGAGGCCATCCACTTGCCTCCCGCTCCGGACATGGTTGGAGAAGGTTGAGGTGAGATGTGGGGACTTGGGCGCTAGAGCTCGAGTGTGCGGAGATGGATAAGAAAAGGAGGAAGAAGGCGTAGGTGAAAAGGTGGATCCTTATCCCCTTATATATGAGCGGACGAAACTATGCGTCCCCACCAGCCCGATAAAACTCGCTTATCTCCCAAGCGCCGCAATTAATGGCGCGGTTGGGTTACCCACGTCCGTATTGATGAGAATGCCGGAATAAGGGGACACGATCTCTGCTTTGACAGGACATGCCAAGGAAACTGCTTCGCTAAACGCACTGAGGTGGAACAATAAAAACAATTCGAGTAAAGGCTTGGCCGTGGTGTGACGTCATGCCGCGAAATACGTCAGCAGATTGAACTTGTGTAAATATTATTCTCTCTACGGTGATATGTGGAATTTATTTTGCAGAGCCGGACACTATCCTGGTATTCAAAATCTTCCATGAATTATTCGGAGGAGGAACCCGCCTTGCAATGCCGAAGACAATATGCGCGCCGGACTCGTCATCATTGAAGCGTGGTTCAGGGGCTACTGAGGGAGTCCTGGACTAGGGGGTGTTCGGATAGCCGAACTATCATCATCGGCCAGACTCCAAGACTATGAAGATACAAGATTGAAGACTTCGTCCCGTGTCCGGATGGGACTTTCCTTGGCGTGGAAGGCAAGCTTGGCGATACGGATATGTAGATCTCCTACCATTGTAACCGACTCTGTGTAACCCTAGCCCTCTCCGGTGTCTATATAAACCGGAGGGTTTTAGTCCGTAGGACGAACGACAATCATACCATAGGCTAGCTTCAAGGGTTTAGCCTCCTTGATCTCGTGGTAGATCTACTCTTATACTACCCATATCATCAATATTAATCAAGCAGGAGTAGGGTTTTACCTCCATCGAGAGGGCCCGAACCTGGGTAAAAACATCGTGTCCCTTGTCTCCTGTTACCATCCGCCTAGACGCACAGTTCGTGACTCCCTACCCGAGATCCGCCGGTTTTGACACCGACAGGTAATATAATAGCATGGAACAATCAAAAATTATAGATACGTTGGAGACGTATCAATGACAAGCTGTCTCAACCGCTTCCTCCCAAAAGTGCATCAGCGTCTTGTACTCGTCAAGCATCGTTCTCGCCATTTCGATGAGCGTCCGGTTCTTTCTCTCAACAACTCCATTTTGTTGAGGTGTGTACGTAGCTGAGAACTCATGTGAAATCCCTTCTTCGTCAAGAAAGGTGTCCACATTTGCGTTCTTGAACTCCGTTCTGTTGTTGCTGCGAACCTTCTTGATCTTCACTTCAAATTGATTTTGGGCCTTCCTAGCGAAGTTTTTGAAGATCTTTTGGACCTGCGATTTATCATCGAGAAAGAACACCCAAGTAAATCTTGAAAAATCATCAACTATAACTAGACCGAAAGAATTTCCACCGAGACTTTTGTAAGCGTTGGGACCGAAAAGATCCATGTGAAGTAGCTCGAGCGGCCTCCTTGTGGTCACGCTGTTCTTTATGGGATGGCTTCCTCCAACCTGTTTACCTACTTGACAAGCACTGCAAAGTGTATCCTTATCAAATATGACATCTTTAACACCAAGGATATGATCACCTTTAATAAGCTTGTCAAGGTTTCGCATGCCCACATGACCTAACCGTCTATGCCACAACCAACCTTTAGAGGATTTAGCGATTAATCAAGTTCTAGGTTGAGCCTTTTTAGTGAAGTCAACAATGTATAGATCACCTTTGCGTATGCCGGTAAAGACCATTTTATGATTATCTCTACGAAACACTTGGCAATCTACTTTGGTAAATAGGACATTGAAGCCAAAGTCGGCTAGTCTAGAAACAGAAAGAAGATTATAGCCAAAGGATTCAACGAGCATGACATTTTGTATGGAGCTATCATGTGAGATGGCCACCTTACCAAGGCCAACCACCTTACCCTTTGAGTTAACACCAAAAGTGACATACTTTCGAGGGCCGTCATTTTCAGCAAGCTCACGTAACATCTCTTTATCTCCGGTCATGTGATCGGTACATCCACTATCATGTGTATCCCCGAAGATTTGCCATAAGACCAAATTTTCTCATTGCATCATCAAGATCAAAGTCACTATCATCATCCTCATCATAGTATCCATGTTCAACATCGTCATGTGGTGGATCAATTCCTAGAGAGGGTGATTCATTAGAATGAGTTTGACAATGATCTTCTTTATGAATTCTAATAGCTTCGGAAATAATATTGCTAACAATTCCAACATCCCCTTTGGCACGCATAAGATTTATAAGCTCAAATAGACAATCACCAAACTTAGGATCACTGGAATTCATCTTACTCAAGGCAATAGACTTATGGAGAATCTCATCTAGATTTTGCAAGGAATAATTTGGAAATTGTTCCTCAAGAAATCTCCATATAGTGTAGGCACACTTAAGAGTAGGCAAGCAACCAATCAAGTTTCTAGGCAAACCTGTAGTGATAAGATTAACAATTCTAAGATTGTGAATCATGTCAATTGACTCATCAAGGGTAGGATGCATAGGGTCAACATGAGGTGCACAAGGGCTAGTAATGTACTTGTTCAAATGATATTCATTGAAAATCACAAGCATCTCATTTTTCCACTCATGAAAATACTCTCCATCAAGTATAGGCACTCTATGTCTAAGACTCTCCAAAGTAGACTCATCCATCTTCCTCCAATGGTGTTTAAACCAAAGCAATGGAGACCAAAACTCTGATACCAATTGAAAGGATCGAGAAGAGGTGTCTAGAGGGGGGGGGGGTGATTAGACACTCAACACATAAAGTTGGCTGTTTTTAAGTTTTTCAAGTTTGGGTGGAGTTTAAGCATAAGTTTGACCATTCACAATATAAATCAAGCAAGTATGCAAAGAGTATATGAGCAGCGGAAACTAAAGCGTGCAACTTGCAAGAAAGTAAAGGGATGGGATTGGAGTGTGCAAATGCAATTGGAGACACAGATGTTTTTGTCGTGGTTTCGATAGGTGGTGCTATCGTACATCCACGTTGATGGAGACTTCAACCCACGAAGGGTAACGGCTGCGCGAGTCCATGGAGGGCTCCACCCACGAAGGGTCCACGAAGAAACAACCTTGTCTATCCCACCATGGCCATCGCCCATGAAGGACTTGCCTCACTAGGGTAGATCTTCATGAAGTAGGCGATATCCTTGCCCTTACAAACTCCTTGGTTCACTCCACAATCTTGTTGGAGGCTCCCAAGTGACACCTAACAAATCTAGGAGACACCACTCTCCAAAAGGTAGTAGATGGTGTGTTGATGATGAACTCCTTGCTCTTGTGCTTCAAATGATAGTCTCCCCAACACTCAGCTCACTTTCATAGGATTAGATTTGGTAGAAAGATGATTTGAGTGGAAAGCAACTTGGGGAAGGCTAGAGATCAAGATTCATATGGTTGGATTGGAATATCTTGGTCTCAACACATGAGTAGGTGGCTCTCTCTCAGAAAATGAGTAGTGGAAGTGTAGGTACGTTCTAATGGCTTCCCTCATGAATGAGGAGAGGGTGGAGGGGTATATATAGCCTCCACACAAAATCTAACCGTTACACACATTATACCAAACTCGGTGGGACCGAATCAGAAAACTCGGTCAGACCGATTTAGTACATATGTGACCGTTAGGCAATTTTGGTGGGACCGACATGATCAACTCGGTGGGACCGATGTGCAAGGGTTAGGGTAAAACCTCATCTCGGTTTGACCTATTACACAACTTGGTGGGACCGATTTGGTAATAAGCAAAACAGAAAGTTGGTCAGGCAAACTCGGTGTGACCGATTACATCTTCTCGGTGAGACCGAAAATATTGCAATAGGCAACAGAGAGTTTGCAAGCCCATCTCGGTGAGATCGAGATCCCATCGGTGTGACCGAACTGATTAGGGTTTTTGGCAGTGGCTAAGTCAAATGAACTCAGTGGCGCCAGATAGATCATATCGGTGGGGCCGAGTTTGACTTTTGGTTTTGGACATATGTGGATATGAGAAAGTGGTTGAGGGCTTTGGAGCATATCACTACGCACTTTGAGCAAGCAAGCCATTAAGCAACACCTCATCCCCTTTTAATAGTATTGGCTTTCCTATAGACTCAATGTGATCTTGGATCACTAAAATAGGAAATGCAGAGTCCTGAGCTTTGAAGCTTGAGCCAATCTTTTGTCCTTAGCATCTTGAAGGGGTTCCACATCCTTTTGTCCATGCCACTCCATTGTTGGACTTATCTGAAATATACTAGATGAAAGTATTAGTCCAGCAAGAGATATGTTGACATTAATTACCAAAATCACCCTGGGAGCACTTGTGCTTTCACTTAGCGAGCTTACTTTGCTGGAAGCATTGTTTTGAGAGAGGTTGTCGGTGGGCCCACCTGGTTGGCAGTGGTATGGATGGCCGAGCTTCGGCTGTGGAGCCTGTAATGGCGTGGTCGTCCGTGGTTGGCCGTGGAGGGCAGCAGAATCACACTTGACATGCAGGGAGCGTCAGGCAAGCCTTGTTCGTCCTCCTCTTGGGATCGAAGCGACACATGTCTGCCTCTCTTTAGTCTTCTCTCCAATGTTGATGAGGTTGAAGAACACGCCTGTGGCGGACATGCCGATGCGTGTGCTCCTGTGTTGTTGCAGCGAATTCCAAGTCATCGGGTCGCAAGTGCGATGGATGATGTACAATGACAGCGCAATGGGCTGTGATGTGCTCTGCTCCATCATTTTCAGTTTTTTCCGGCATTTTTGCATGTCTTATGGTGCTAGCGATCTAGTATAACTAGGTGTAGTTACCTTGTTTAGGTGTTCGCCCGATTTGCCTCTAATAGACCGACCGAGCAGTTCTTGCCATCGACGTACTTCTTATTTCTTAATAAAATCTTAGCAGCTCTCCTCCTTTTTTTCTTCCGAAAAGGGGGGTATGCCCCAGCCTCTGCATCTGAATGATGCATATGGCCAATATTATTAATAAGCAAAATATCCAACATAAGTCTCCAAGTCTCGAACAATGAACAAAAAAAGGCTCCATAAAAGCTTAACAGTAAAAAGGAAAAGCCACAACCGGTTGGCATAAAAAGATAAGAGCACTACATGCCTATCCTATTACATGACCGCCATCCAAACCGGTTGAAAATATCCCGTGCTACCATCTCTCATCAGGTAGACCCAGTAACCAAACGCTCCCTGGCCTCCGTCGGAGTGAGTAGCGACCACATACGGATCAACGATGTGGCTCTGAAAATAACCTGCAAAAAGTTGATATTTGTTGTTCTGTTAAAAAACCAAATCATTTCTGCAATTCCAGACTGCCCATAATAAAGCACACACTCCTACACGAATGTGTCTCGCTGTATCATAATTTATCCCATCAAGCCACGTCCCAAATAACGTATTGATAGAATTCGGTGGAGTAATGTTAAAAGCTATGTGGACCGACCGCCATAAAACCTTTGCCAGAGGACAATCCAGAAAGAGATGTTTGATTGATTCGTGTTGGCCGCAGAAACTACATCTGGTAGATCTTGTCCAATTGCGTTTTGCCAAATTATTCTTAGTTAAAATAACTTGTTTATGCACAAACCACATAAACACTTTGATTTTCAAAGGAACTTTAGCTTTCCAAACTAGGAACCACACTAGAGTTGATAACATCCAAATACATGGATTTAACCGAGAGTTCGCCATTCTTAGTTAGAAATAAAGAAAGAAAGATAGGCCACATATGAACAATATTGTGCAAATTGTGGTGCATCCAACCATTTTGTTGGGTAGGCTTCTTGTGTCGTAGCCGTGTTGTTGTGTTTGGTTGTCCTTGTATGAACCGGGTGTGGAATTGATCACCTTCGTTCTCCGCAGCGAATGGTTGACATTGTTGTATGTCTTATTTCTCTCCTTCTATAAAGCTAAGGTACGCAATTTGCGTACCCTCGAAAAAAGCAAATTGTGGTGCATCCAACCATTTTTTTGGATTTATTTAGGTGTGGACGATTGAAAGAAGAAAATCATGCCTATGCACTGTAGCCAAGTTTAGCTGGATAATGTGGATAATGCAAATCTAGCCAAAATGTTAACCTGCCAAATTTTTTTCTAATAAATGGAGTAGAGGCAGATGGTATTGTCGAAAAAAAGAATTACAGGCAGATTCTACTGGCCTTATTCATCTTCTGCGCACACAGCATTGCTTGGTCGGTCGGTCCCGCCCTCGTTCATCATAAACCATCGATTTGATTCTGATCCGATTGAATGAATACACAATAGACAGAAACAGAAGAGCAGATACTTCTTTCGTCGTTGCAAAATACGTACTCTATTGAATCGAATGATGTTTTCTGCTTCCTTTTTCCATTTATAAAAAAGATACACACAGTAGTACTAGCAGCGTACGGCTGCTGCGCGGTGTTTGGTGCGCACCCAGCGGATCCCTGCTGCCGCCGCGCTTCTCTCGGAGCGCTGCCTCCCACCTCAGTGACCTCACTCTGCCACACTCGCCTCTCCTGCTTCCTCCTTCCACCAGTCCACATTCACACACGCTCTCCCTCCCTCCCCCACCTCCGTTCCACCGCTCGCGCTCCATTCGCTGGCAGGCTAGCAGATCTCCGATGGGGTGCTTCCAGTCCAAGCCGGCGGGGAAGCCGCTGCCGCCCGACGCCGACGCCGCCCTCCCGCCCGACGACCCCGCAGATCCCGGTAAGCAAGCAAGCAGGCAGGCGGGCGGGCCCGCCGCCATTGCCGCCGCCTCCTAAACCCTAACCCCCCACCGAATGCGCGTGTCCGGAACGAATCTAATCTCGCCTGCTCTCCTCTTGCTCCACGGAAGAGGCGGCGAACGGAGCGGACGGGCCGGGCGCGGACGGCGACGACAAGGACGGGGCGAAGCGGGCGGTGCCGGTCTTCAGGGAGTTCGGGCTCGCCGAGCTGCGGGCCGCCACCAAGGGCTTCAGCGCCGACCTCATCGTCTCCGAGAGCGGCGAGAAGGCGCCCAACGTCGTCTACCGGGGCCGCCTCGACGGCGGCCGCCTCATCGCCGTCAAGCGCTTCTCCCGCCTCTCGTGGCCCGACCCCCAGCAGTTCCTCGTACGCGCCCCCTCGCTCCTGCTCCTGCACCCCAATGCGAATGCCTTGTCTGTTTGTGCGTCTCCGCTCGAGGATCCCGTTCCGGATCTTACGTGTTTGATTGCTGCAGGCGGAAGCGGCCGGCGTGGGGAAGGTGCGGCACAAGCGCCTCGTCAACCTCATTGGCTGCTGCGCCGAGGGTGACGAGAGGCTGCTCGTCGCGGAGTACATGCCCAACGACACATTGTCCAAGCACCTCTTCCACTGTACGTGTCACTGTCTATTCATATCCATGCCCAGTTAGCTATACTTGTTGTTGCTACGGGCTCTGACGTACTACTACTACTTGATCCGTGGAGGTTGGATCAAAACATGATTCCCCTCTGCATTGATTGAAGAGCTTAATGCACCTCTGCCATCACCACATTTGTCTCTTGCTGTCTCGTGCATAAACAGACGTGGTTAATTTGCCAGGACCACTCTCTTCCTATATTTCTTTTTGGATTTTACCTCAATCATCATAATCATGACTTAATTTCAAATATGAAGATGCTTACCACACATACCATGTGGTGCTATATTTGTTTTGTTGTTTGACTGGAGTGTGGTCTGCCTCTTTGCAGGGGATAAGCAGCCGTTGCCATGGGAAATGCGGTTGAGGGTTGCACACTACATTGCACAAGCTCTCGATCATTGCAATGCAGAGAACAGGAAAATCTATCATGACTTGAATGCCTACAGAGTACTTTTTGATGAGGTACACATAGCTTTGCCTGTCTGGTTCGATAGGTACTTGACAAGCAAGGATCACCTTACCGATGGAAATCTAGTTTGGCTACTTCTTTACAGCTGACTTTTGCATCATAGCTGCTGCTACTCCTTACATGAACATGAAATTTTTTCTCATGAAACTTTTTATGAAATTTGATTGGCCTCTGTAGCTACTGAGCAAATTCTCATTGTCATGAACGACATATGTTTGCCATCAGGAAGGTGATCCTCGCTTGTCAAGTTTTGGACTAATGAAGAACAGCCGCGACGGAAAAAGTTATAGCACTAACCTGGCTTACACCCCGCCAGAGTTCCTACGAACGGGTACGCATGACCACATGATCCCTCCACATTCATAATTAGCTAATAGTATTGGTGTTATCCGTTACAAGTGAACATGTGGACTTATTTTAAGCTCACTAGATATAAGATCAGTGCTTTTAGCGTGTCCACAGAGGTAATTTGTGAACCTGTAATGAATTTGTCTTTTAAAAACACTTCTGTGTTCCCTCAGAATCAGATGATAGGTACCTTGTGGGTCGTTGTGATAAACTGATCGCATTTTCTCTTTTTACTCCTGAACTGCTCAGCACGTGCTCTACGGACTGCAGTGAATAATTTGTGCTTGACTCTTTAATGGCAGGCAGAGTCATCGCTGAGAGTGTGATATATAGCTACGGAACAGTTCTGTTGGATCTTTTGAGTGGGAAACACATTCCTCCTAGTCATGTATGCCTCATTTCAATCTTCGCTTTTCTTGTTATCAGTTCCTTGCATCGTGGATAGTACCATGCTGTTATTTAATGATCATGCCGGAAGCTGAAATGAGCTTTGAACCATTAGCTTGAATCTGCTAAGCACTTGATTTCTTGATGGATAATAAGCAGGGCGCATAACCATCTCGTCTCGAATGCTTAGGGTGTGTTTGGTTTGAGCCGAAACCAACCCTACCAAAATTTGGCTAGCAAATATTTTGCTTAAGGTTTTGGTTGTCCATGTTTTTTTGGCCAATGTTTGCCAGAAAAGTGAACAAGAGATTAGAGGGCACATATATACCAAAATATTGGTAACCATTCAGACAAGAGCCAAAATTTTGGCTAAGACTAAAAGATGGTATGGTTGGTTTTGGTCTCCATCCAAACATACCCTTATACTCGAAGCTAAGTGCAGCTCAAAGAACATAACATCATTATGCTAGGGTGTTGTATTGCCATCTATCACTGTTGCCATGCCAGTGAATTTCTCACGTCATTTGTTTCGAATTACAGGCACTTGATTTGATAAGGGGAAAGAACATACTGCTATTGATGGATTCCTCCTTAGAAGGGCAATATGCTAATGAAGATGCTTCAAAATTAGTCGATCTTGCATCAAAATGCTTGCAGTTTGAAGCTAGGGACAGACCCAATATAAAGTATTTATTGTCTTCTGTTGGGCCTCTTCAGAAGCAAAAGGAGGTAAGCCGCTTCGACCATCTTTTGGATTATTAATGTTCTGCATTGCCTACAGTAACACAATACACTTATTTTATCAATCATAATTTAGGTGGCGTCGCATGTGTTGATGGGCATTACGAAAACCGCGTCGGTCTTACCAACTATTCTTTCTCCACTTGGAAAGGCATGTGCCGGAATGGATCTTACAGCAGTACATGATATATTGCTCAAAACAGGTTACAAAGATGATGAAGGTGCCGAAAATGAGGTAACATACAATTCATGTATCATTCCTCATTTATGATGCACCTACTGTTAGGTCATCATTATGTGGTGAACTTTCCTTTGTCATTTATTTGTGTTGACCTGGCATTTTTCTAGTCCTCTCTCAAATTAACTGCTAACTTGTTCGTGAAGGTCCTGTACTTGACTTGTTTTTGGCATATGGTTTCCTGCACCTTTCCTATGCTAGTTTACAATTACATATGATTAGCTATGTTGGCATTGCATGATTAAATTGAAAAAAAAATGCATCTAAGACGTCTTCTCTTCTGTATGAAGAAGCTGACTTTCATCAATAACCGATAATTCTTTCTTGTCCATAGTTTAAAAGGCAATCATTTTACACTGGATAACCGAGTATTTTGTCAGGCTTAAACTTAGGATGCTGTTGTGCGCATTTGCTTATTAAACTCCTTTTTGGCTATTTTTCTTGTGCACAGAATATGCCATATGCTTTTTTGCCTCTCTCTTTTCTTTATTCCCATTTGCTCAAGTATTTAGAATTATGAAATCTCATTCATTTGCTCTGTTAAGATAAGCTAGTTTTATTTGGTGCATGTTTATGCTGCTGTAAAAACTGAAGTTGTCCTTTCAAGAATGGACTCAGCAAGTGCAAGAGATGCTGAACACAAAGAAGTTTGGTGATATTGCATTTCGAGATAAGGATTTCAAGACTGCAATTGACTACTATTCAAAGGTAACATCACTTAAATTCTCTGTTCTTATTTTTAACTAGGATATACAAGTTCATGAATCAAGAAAGTTTGCTTCATGATTGTTTGTGCCAAATACTAATTAAATAATATATTTTCCATAAGCAGTTTGGCCCTCAATCTGTTACCTCAAGTGCTGCCAGTAAAGCAGTCACTAAGGAATTCTACTCCCTCCGTTCCTAAATACTTGTCTTTCTAGAGATTTCAAATGGTCACCACATACGGATGTATATAGACATATTTTAGAGTGTAGATTCACTCATTTTGTTCCGTATGTAGTCACCATTTGAAACCTCTAAAAAGACAAGTATTTAGGAACGGAGGGAGTACTTTCTAACTGATGTACAATGTCACCAAAGCTTTCATTGGGTTTGTGATTTTCATTTTTGTGTGTCGTGTAACATGACAAGCTAATTTGCCACGTTGCAGCTAGTTGGAATGATGTCAGTACCTTCAGCTACAGTTTTCGCCAGGCGGAGTTTTTCCTACCTGATGAACGGTCAGTCGGAGCTTGCTCTACGCGACGCAATGCAGGCCCAGGTCTGCATGCCCGAATGGCCTACTGCATTCTACCTCCAAGCCCTAGCTCTCTCAAAGCTTGGAATGGAAACCGATGCACAGGACATGCTCAACGACGGAGCCACCTTTGAGGCCAAGAAGCAAAACAGCTGGCGTGGTTAGGGACGAAGCCACGGCTTCCCCCAAACTGTTGCTGCCTTTCAACAGAAAAGGGTACAATGATGAGTGAGTGTTCACTGGGACGTCTGATGAACTGCTAGGAGTGGGATTGAAGTGCACTGTTTTATCGTGCCGAATTCGCGACCCCTGCCCCCAAATGTCGATTAACGACGTTGTCGTGACCTGGAAGATCTAAATGGGCAGAAGGCTTATGAGTTGCACCACATGGTGGCAAGATTTCGCTGATCATTGCGGGGCAGTGCTCCTGTGGGTGAGAAGATTGTAATTAACGTGACGATCTCTTAAACGATTTCTCCTTCTCTTTGTTTCTGCTGGATGGCTGGACGATTGTGTGGGAACAGAGGGGGTTTGTTCCTTGTGATTAGCTGGGGAGAAAATAAACCAGAGCCATCTGAATTCCGTTTGATTCGACCATGTTTCCTCGTCTGCTGCTTCTCTATTGAATGAATTGGTGGTGATTTGCATCAAAATAATGTTAGATCATTTTTAGCCCTGGGTCCTGTTTTCTGGACAGACAGTGCCTTGCTTGTCTTTGATTATTTTTGGCCACGTCAGATGACATTCTGTCAGCGTGTCCTCTGGCATCCGAACCTCGATGTATGAACTTGCATTAACCTAGGTCTTGTTAGTTGAAGAAAGAACCTAGAGCAACCCTAGCAGATGCAGCAAACCTCGCCGGCCCGCTTAAATCTGGCAGTTTTAGCCTTTTTTTTTTGCCTTCTCTGGGGCCTGAACAGAAACGCTATATCGAGCCTGGCTTGTAATTTTTTTTACAAGAGGCCTGCATATTGCCCCTCCGCGGCTATATCTATGGAGTGGGGGCCGTTTTAGGGTTTGCTTGCTCCATATCCTCTGTCGCAACCCTCCCCCCTCTGCCGTCTCCTTTGCTCTCTCCGGCGAGAGATTCCACGTGATCCCTGTAGAAATTGTAGGATGGATGAATATTGTTGTTGTTGTATTGATCTGACCCAGGTATGGGTATATATAGAGTACAATATGTGAGAGAGACTTGGAGTAGGGGACAAGTCGTACATGATTTAAACCAATCCTATCTGTAACTCCTAATCTCTAACTTAAACATAATTATACTTCTAACATTCCCCCTCAGTCGCAGCGGGAGTGAAGCGGACGAGTGCGACTGAATTTGAAGTCTTGCGCTTTCGTCGTCTTCTCCGTTGCGCCATCATCAACTGCGTCTCTGATGGGCTGGCACCTAGGGCGGTGACTGCGTCCCCTTCTGGTGCCTTCATGCCTTCTCCTCTATTCCCTCCCGCAATCACAGCGGGAGTGGATGGACGCTAGTGACGACGCGGACGCTGTTGACTGGAGTTGTTGCCGATGAGTTGCTGTAGACGTAGCCGTGTGGTCGATGTCGAGGTAGCCGGTCAGGGTGATGTAGCCGTGGTCGATGGTGTAGTCGTCGTGGATGATGAAACCGCACAAAGCCGGAGGCGCAAAAAAATGCGCTATGACGGGGCTGCAGACGTGGACGATACACCTTGCGGATGTCAGCGGGTGCCGTCAGCGATGAGTCCGCCGGTTTTGCCAAGACCGGAGGAAGCCCATCGAGCACACATCGGTTTTGCCAGAACCGTGTGGCGTGTAGGGTCGTCACTGTAGTGACGCCGTGTTGATGCAGTCGTGTTGTCGTGGATGACGCGGTCGATGCCGTCGTCATGGTCGCGTCTTGCAGAAAAAATCTTTCAGAGGACACTAGTTGTCCATCTTGTGGACGAGGCGGTGGTGGTGTGTTGACGATGATGTTGGTGAAGACCATGTTGATGAAGACCTTGTCGGTGAAGTGTCGGCGATGCAGCGACATGTCGACGATGATGCGTCGCTTGGAGGCGTCCCTCGTGGCGACGGGGTGTCGATGTCGTCTCGTGCTGAAGAAGTCGATGAAGAATTGCACGCATTCCACACCGGCCTGGCGTGTGGATGGTACATGTCGCGGTCGCTTCTCGTAGATGTACTGAACGAAGATTTTTTTCCTCAGGTGCGATGTAGTCGTACAACTCGATGGTGTGGCGCGGGTCGGTGCAGATCACTTGGCAAAGATAGCTTGGTGCAGCGGTTATGGACGTGGCTCGAAAATTGTGGTGGGCGACGGTGCAGGTTTGCCGGCTCGATGCAGATGTAGTGTAGGACGATGTCGATGCACGATTGCCAGGTGAGCCGTACGCTGAACCTTGACGTAGTCTTGGGCTCTTGGCCACACGCACGTGTAGAACCCACCTTGGCCAGTACCTGCATACATGCATCTGAGATAACATGCGAGTTAAATCCCTCCCGTGATCAGAACACCCGGCTGAGAGGCATCAAGATTGGTTCAAGCTCTTGCGTGCGGCCGGTGAAGACGATCGCTCGTTGTAGTCCCGCGCACTGGAGATCGATGTAGATGGCGAGCTGAACTGCTTCGTGTGGATGCGCCGGAGCCGGTCACTGGATGCGTACTGCGTCGGGAGGAGGTCCGATTGGATCCGACGCGGCCGGCTGCTGATCGCCCATGGGGTGGATGCAGATCGGGTCGATCGGAAGGCACACGCCCGCGGAGCTGACGCCCTGATTGCTGGCTCTGCATGTCGTCGTAGATGGCGCGCTGGACTGCTCGGAGTAGATTGGCATCGCGAGGCCGGTCGTCGACGAGGTAGCCTCTGGATCACGCTAGTGCAGCCTGCCGCGCGTGCTCCACCACAAGCATCTTGCTGGATTTTTCTCGCCGGATTCAAAGGTCACTGGATTTATTTCCTGGCTAAAAGGAATTGATTGAAACTAGCTAAGAAATTGATCTATTGCTTGTGAACTCGAAAACTGGATCTAAAACTACGTGATCGATCTAATATTTGATTGATCGGGTGCCGCGCCCCCGAGGAGAGGAGGTTAATCTCCCCGGGGGCGGCGCGCTGCAGAAGTGGTGGAAGGTCGTAGGATCGGCGTCGTTAGACAAACCGCTCTAATACCATGTGGAAAAGCGTAGGATGATAATATTGTTGTTGTTGTATTGATCTGACCCAGGTATGGGTATATATAGAGTACAATATGTGAGAGAGACTTGGAGTAGGGGACAAGTCGTACATGATTTAAACCAATCCTATCTGTAACTCCTAATCTCTAACTTAAACATAATTATACTTCTAACAATCCCGTCCATTTCTCGCTAATCCATATGGCCGGAGGGGCACGCGGGTGTGGGGGCCGAGGCGGATTGCCGCCCCACAAGCGTGCCCGGCACGATGCGGAGGCCGGCAGCTCCAACCGGCCTGCCATCGAGCCATGGTGATTGAAGCAGGCGCGCGGGAGGTGGAGGCAGAGAAGTTTTTTGCTTGGTAAATCTACCTCCAGATTCTTTTAACTCATAAAGAAAGCTATACTTCGTGAAAAGTGCTAAAATGCTCAAATGCTCGGTCTTGGGGGGGGGGGGGGGGGGGGTGGGGGGTGGGTACCCATGGGGAAAATCTGTAGTTTGTCATCACTTGGCACTTGCGTAGGAAAAAGAACAAAAAGTGGTCACAAGAAATAAAGTGAGGGCCTCTTTGATTCACAAGATTCTAAAAATGCAGGAAAATGAAATACGTAGGAATAAAGTGTCATGTCCTCCTGTACCCTACAAGATTTGAAGCAGTGTTTGATAGCATAGGAAAAACAGAGGAATTTTACAAAGAGGTTTGAGTGGATGAAAAATTTCCTCCAAAATGTAATACAAATGAATGAAAAAATTCCTAAGGATTCCTATCCTGTGAATCAAACTGTCACTGTAGGAAAAAATCCTAAGGATATAGATCCTTTGAAAATTTGATGTAATTCTTATGAATCAAAGGAGGCCTGAATGCGATATGTGGGTCGGGTGAATACTGCGTATACAGCAAAGAGGGGCAGAAGTTCGGAGTGTAACACCGGAAAGTCCCGTGACAAGTTAAAAGTGGCTAGAAAGAGGAGGAGACACTCGACCGTTTATCCAACAAGTATAAGACAAGACAAGTATTTTAGTTTTAGATATATCTATTTTTATCCATTTATCCAACAAGTATTTTTGGACGGAGAGAGTATAAGACCTTATATTTCTTTACAGAGGGAGTAGCTCCTATTTTTTTAAAAGAAATTGCATGCATGAAAAAAATTCTTCACGTGAGGTTGGAGTGTAATGTTTTTTTTTTTTCTATGAAATCTAGCACAAACGAATTATCAGGAAAAACTATTATGAATTCTAATATATGAATCAAACAACCCATCTAGGAAAAATTCCTAGTAAGAATTAGAGTCCTTCAGAATTTGTTCGAAGAACTTCTGAATCAAACAAGCCTGATAATCCTTATGCTCTAGATTATGATAGGACGAAATCATGGGACAAGCTTTTACGCAAAAAAATACAAAAATAAATAAATAAGAAAAATCATGGGACAAGCCTACCGCCGAGGCACCCAATGCATGGAGGCTGAACAAATAAGATCAGGAAAGAACTGTCATGGAACAGCATGACAACAAAATTTTCAATTCCTTTTCAGATTTCAAAAGGCCCAGAATAAAGGTTAGCATTCGGAAAAGAGCACTACACCACACGATTAAAATCTGTGAGCAAAATGGGGCGCACCGTCCTCTCGCCTCTTTCTCTATAAGATGGGGTGATTCTTGGAATGACGGTGGCCATATTTCCTCGTCCAGCACAGGGCATATGTGCTTCCTGTCAATCATGCCTGGCTCGTTTCTTTTCTTCCTCCTTCGGCTGCACTTTAGTCAGACTTCATGCCATGCTAAGTCACCGCCACGCCATCAGATGCCCCACTCTGGTCCAAGCCATTCCTGTTTTGCCTTCTACAGGAACTGATATTCACATACTCCCTGTCAGGAGTCAGGATTCCTTGCAGTTATTGTAACAATTAATATGTTACTCTCTCCGTTCGGAGTTACTCATGTCCAAGAAATGAATGTATCTAACAGTCCGTTTGGATGTATATATTGAGCCCTAGAATTAGGATTTGGTATTCGGCAGCCCGAATATCGCTGTTTGGATGGTCACGGCATTCGGGCGTGGCATTCGAGCCGAATATCTCTCGGCCAGCGATAACACTCGCGCGACCCAATCCTCAATTCAGAGCTGAACCCCTCCGTTTTCCTATGTATTCGCTCGCCTCGCGTAACCCTTCGCTAGCAGGAGTAAACAGAAGCAGATCCTCGACGGCGGCACATGGCAGTGTGTCTCCCGCACTCCTTCTCATTCTCTCCTGTCGACGGCGGCGCGAAGCGAATCCCAGGCCGACGGCTTCTCCGCCAAATTGAGGTCGAGGGCAATCGGGGATGGGCGCCGCGGCCCCGCTCCTGCCGCCGGCGCAGCAGTGCTCGACACTGGAGGACTAGGGGCCGAAGGCCTGCTGCTCGTCACATGGAGGCAACGGCCGGCTCCCACGCTGGCGGCGAGGAGCGCGGGGGCATAGGTAGAGCGGGGGCCGATCTAGCGCGAACACGGCGGAGATGTCGGCAGTCGGCGCCGGCGCGGGCCACACATGGAAGCAGGGACGAAGCTAGAAAAAATGGGCACTGGTGTCAACCGCTTCCCACGCTAAGCCGCTAGCAGAAATTATAGTGGTGCAACACCATAGATAATGGCCGAGAGCGATATAAAAAGCAACAATATGCAGGTGATATTATTATTACATCTAAAAAAATCATACCGACTAGCGAGTATTGGCTGAGCAAAGTCATAAAATAACACTTCTTTACATATTCCGGAAATAATACGCAAAAGGATGACTTTGGAATGTTTCATTTGTAACTTTTTGTAAAGGATGAACAAAAGAACATATTATATTCACAACAATAGTAAGAAAGAAATAGTGCAAAAAATAAGTATCGTTAAGGAAAAAATAAAGTGATACGAGACTCACATTTCATAACTTCCCTTCTCGATCTTTCATCTTCTTAAATAGATCAATTACATCGTCATTCGTTATTGTAGAAAATATGTTTTTCTCCACATAGCAAATCAAGTGCTGGTCTAACTGGCCTTGAAGACCCTGCCACATTACTATCTAGTGCTGGTCGTTTCCCTTTCAACAAAAAATTATCCATATCTTTCTGGTCCTTGGCAAATCAAAGAAAATAAACTAAAAAAATTACTTAGCCAATAGCCATCATGAAATAATTGCACATGTAGAATCGTAGTCTGTAGACAATCTAGAGATCGAGAGGCGAGAGAGAAGGTGCAAATTACCTGGGATTGGAAGAGCCAACACTTGCAAATTAAAGATTATGCACTGGCGGACGGTCAGCCAATGTCAACATTCACCTGAAGAAACGGTCTCGAGTTCACCGTCGTTCGTCGCGATTCACTGCGGCAGCTGCGGAATTAGCGTTCGAGATGAGGAGGCGAAGAGACGAGGGCGTCTGTCTGTTTGCGTACGCGTACAGCTACCGGGTAGCTTACATCGATTAATTGATACATAGTGCGTACGCATTGGGCCTGGCCTTGTATCGTTGTTTGCTGCCGCAGGTTGTTGATTTCTTTTAGAACTTAATGGATTTTATGGGCTAAGGCTTTAGGGATTAGCTGGTCTGCTGCTGGGCTGGGGTCAATGGAATTTTCGGGCTGGGGTCATACGCAGTTTTTGTTAATACTATTAGCTGAAAAGCCAGAAGGCACTGGTGTCAATTGACACCAGTGAATACATCGGAGCTCCGTCCCTGCATGGAAGCCTGTGTTCGTGGCGAAGGTTGCGCTGGTGCTCCTGCTTATCTCTATGCTCACCTTCGTGTGCGAGCTGCACGACTTCATCAACCCTCCTTCTAGGCACCGATGTGCAAACTGCAATACAATACTTACCATCCAAACAGGATTTGGCATTGTTGCTCCTCTTAGATTCCAAGTACGAAATACCTAAACATCCAAACACTAATATTGGCATTGAAGCGCAATATCAATGTCTTGAGTATTTGGCATTGGAGCCAATACAATGCCAAGCCCTTGAATGTCTACATCCAAACGAAACATAAATGCATTTGAGTTGTAGATACATCCATTTTTGTGACAAGTAATTCCGAACGGAGGGAGTATCTCTTAGTCATCATCTCTAGTAATGTATGGTGAGAGATATTGTTGCTAAGAAATCATTTCTTAATTAAGAGAAGACAAAACTCTTTTTAAGTTTCTCTTTCCTCCACCTCATCATTTTCTTTGAGTGTTACCTCATCATTTTTCATATGTAGCACTTCTAAAATAACACAATTTTACATGCCCTTAAGCAGTTCCATCCCAGCCCACTTTTCTCACTCACGTTTCTTTCCTCTTCTTGCTCGGCATCTTTGCCTTGGACGCCGCCACCACAGTGCCGCTGTCATGCCAGCCACCACACTGCCGCTATCGTAACACCATAGCCGCCGCTCCCTACCCAACTAATATATGCGCAAACCATGCGTGCAACCTTGGGTCTTGGTGTCCATGGTGATCTCTCCATGCAACCCTACTTATAGTTTTTTTCCTATCTCTTCGATCGTATGCCTTCTCCCTGTTCCGTTACCTAAGTCAACCAAACAAAACTAGCAAAAGTCCCGTTACATCCACAATGTGGTGTAACCTCATTACGTTACTATTTGCGTTAACGAAACCCTAACCAAACATGCCCATAGGAATCACATGGTCATGAATCAAATGAAGGATGATAAAGGCAAATTCGCTGAGGTTGGGAGGGGAGGGGGGATGACTGGTGCGCAGATGTCCTGACGGCCGAAGCTTCGGCCCTCGGATTTGGTCTATCACTTGAGCAAAGGGCGGGATGCAATCGCCTTGTTATTAACTTGACAATCTGAAGATGATTGATACAATGAGGGATGAAGGACGATTGACAGGTGTGGCGGCGGTAGTTTTTTATGAATGTTTCCATTTTGCTTGTGATTTTCTTATTTCTAGATTTGATCATTATAATAGAGAAGCAAATAAAGTTGCTCATGAGCTTGCTAGGTTGGCTATATTTTCTTTGACTTTTATTTGGTTTGAGGGGCCTTTAAATGAAATCGTACCGATCCTCGTAAATGATGTAATGGTTATTTCAAATGAATAAAGCTTGCGTTTAGAAAAATAACAATTCATGACCCTCTGCATCAATCAATGGGGAATTTTGTACTATTGTATAATAGCAATGGGGAATTTTACATCCCCGAAATGGGAGCACAACATATTCAGCAGCTAGTACAGAGACTGAATCGCAGTAAAGAAAGAGATGGAAGTGTCGTGCCACAGCGTGAGAAGACAGTGCTAAAATAGGCCGTCACTCCGAGTACAAGACACACACACACTGACACACAGTACTACGTACGCTTACACATACGGTATACGACCCGTACACTGGCTAAAAATATACCGCCGTTGCCGAGAGCAATTAGGTTTCTGGAATTATTTCCTCTGTTGCCGAAATTACTACTACGATCTTGGTTGTGAAATGCGAGCTTCAGTAGACCACCATGTTGTTTTCGTCCAAGGACGAGAAAAACGCCGCCAGGTCGTCGCTGGCCTCCCTGCACAGCATCGGGGCGGCGGCGTTCGGTGCCGCCGGGTTCCACAGCTCCGCCGCGCCTGCAGAAGGACATGCATATGCATTGAGAACTCGCGCGAAATGGCGACGGGGGATTCAAGAATTGATCGAGCTCGTGAGGCAGAGCAGTGCACGTACCGGCGGTGGTGGAGAAGGTGTTGTTGGCGCAGGGCGGCAGGGTGTCCCATCTGAGCTCGTGGTCCGAGACCACGCCCATGTCGTCGAAGAAAGGCATGTGCGCCTGCGTCGTCTCGCCTGCGCCGGCGAGGTCGCCGTCGATGAAGAATGTGGCGGCGGCGTCCTGCTGCGGGAACCCCAGAGGCGCGCCCATGCCGGACACCACCTCCCCTCCGTACAGAGGAGAGGGGGAGCTGTGAAGCTGGAAGGCGTTGCCGACGATGTCGAGGCGCGGAGGGCTGGGCGTGAGGGAGCTCAGCTGCTGGTCCGTGGTGACCAGGGAGGAGCTGCTCCCGACCTTGGTCATCTGCTGGTGGCCCGGCTTGGCCTTGGCAGCCGCGTCGCCGTGCAGGAGGCCGGCCTCGGTGCGCTTGATGACGCGGCAGAGCGCGTAGGCGCCGATAAAGTTGGAGGCGCCGTGGAGGAGGTCCTGGCAGAGGCGGTACTCGTGCATGACCCAGTCGGTGCGCTCGCCGCCGGGGGCCCGGCCCTTGTAGAACACCAGCGTCTTCCTGACGCCGCAGACGGCGCCACCGTCGCACGACACCTTGCGGTCCTTGCCGGTGGCCTTCCAGTACCCGGTGGTGGTGGCCCGGTTGGTACGCGACCCGTTGGGGTACTTGCGGTCCCGCGGCACGAAGAAGAACCACTCCAGGTCCCTCTTGGGCAGGAACGACTTCTCTGAAGAATCATCAAACGCACACAGCTCTGAATCTTAGCATTCTCATTCACATTGGCCACTGTACAAACTAGCTACTTTTTTTTTAAGAAACTAGTAGCTATGTACAGTTGAGTGCACAGAAGGTTATGCCAGATTTAACTGTGTACTGATTACTGTAATTGGCCGTTGAGAATATTCCAAAATTGAGAGGGGTGGCTGTGGTGATTTGGAGAACAAGTTTCTTTGGGAAAAGGCGGGAAAATGACTCATCTGCAACCGGCCTAAGTTATGGAGAATATATGAGGCGAGATGCCTCTTTCACAAAGTCCCTTTTCATGTATGATCGCTAGCTAGCAAGCAATTTGGAGGGCAGATTCTTTTTCTAAAAGAATTATGCTATTTGAGGATGACAAATTATTACTTATCAAACAAAGTGTCTATTCAGGAGGAAAAGAAAGGTAAACACGATGCGGTTTGACATAGCTAAAATTCAACTCTCTCTATCTCTCTCTCGCACACTTTTTTTGTCAGTCGAAGCATGAATGAACGTGTGGCATGTTGGTTGAAATACAGGAATGAATCGGATGGAAGATGCATGTGTATATATGTACCTGGCAACTCCCATGGCTCGCACTTGTATAGGTCGATGACGGGGATGACCTCGAGCTCGATCTTGAGGTTGTCGACCCTCCGCTTGAGGTAGTAGCCGACGAGCTCGTCGTCGGTGGGGTGGAACCTGAAGCCGGGCGGCAGAGTCATGGTGCCCATGCTCGTTGCTTGCTTGTGTGAAACTCAACTTGCAGCCAATTCAAATGTCTTGGGCAGTTCGATCCAACAGTAACCCAGCCCAGGAGTAGCTAGAATCGGAATACTTGTCTGAAACTTGTGCGTCACTAGCTAATAACTGTATGTATGTATATGTATATAGCGTCAACTGCCGATCACAAATACTTGAGGCAGGACTAGCTTGCTAGAATCGGGGCGAAGGAAGGAAAGGTAATGGAGTCAGGTGGAGAGGAGGCCGTATCGGTTGAAGATTTGGAAGATCCAGAAGTAGAAGCTCTTGTTGGCGATGAATACGGTGTAGCAGCCTCCAGGATTCACGCTCATTATCCTCCGGTCACGAGCTCCAGAGCAGAGACGTTGGCGGCGGGAGGAGGGCGAAGACGGCTGGAGAGGAGTGAGGAGGGAGGAGGGAGAGGAGGTTGGGGAGGGATGAAGTGACGGGCATGGTGCCGTTTATATAGAGGAGGAGGAGGAGCCAACGGGAAAAAGGGTCGAGAGGCGGTGAGAAGGTGGTCCGACGCACGCCATTCCAAAACCCCCGCCGGCGCTTGTCGTGCCCGCAAGCAGCCGCCAAACCGTCTCGCAATCCGCACTTCTTTTCCCGTTTCGTTTTTCTTTCGCGGCTCGGGCAATTCACCACTAACCAAACGTGTCTGGCCGTTCCGTTCCGTTTGCAGGGCGTATCGTGGTGAGGCGATGATCATGATGCGTTATTCATTTCTTCCTCTTCTGTTTTTTCTTCTGAACCTGGGGCGCAGCAGCGGCAGCGGCGGCGGAGGTTCGAAAGTGCAGTTTTGTTTTCATATGGGCTTTGGTTTTGAGTATGGGTTCATTCCGCTGTCACCGAGATCCGTGCTTAGCCCCCTTCGCTTAAGTTGATTAATTAAGTTTATCATCCTCGGCCGCGTACCGGTTTTCAGAATTCAGGTAGGCTCCCAGAACTTACCGCCACTCTGTTTTCCAGCTCATGCGTTCATACTCCGTGTCGTCGTGAGCGCGTCGGTTTTACACGAATCACATCTCAGCGGGAACATTGCACCAGCGTGTTATACTTCCGGTCCTAGAGTTGATTAGTGGTGTGATGCAGGATTCTCCTGCCCAGTGACATGCAACATATACTAGAGTTAATTAGTGACCTCGATTGACCTTCACACATATGAGTGGATTCTGAATTGACGTGCATTATGCACAACCGATTCCCTTGTTTTAGTAGTTTGGCTCTTGTCTGCCCCAGACGTGCGAGGCTGCAGCCTGCAGGGGCGAGGCGTTGTGTTGACGCATCAACGCAGGTCGCCGCCTGCAAAAACGGTTTTTTGTTCGTATGTTGTCCCGGACTGGAGCATCGGAAAGTTCACGGAAGGAGCCGACTAAGTAAGTTTGTTTTGGGCGCAAATCGCATCAGGACAACGCGAAGCGGCATAATCATCGACAACCGATTCACCGTCTAAATTAAAAAGTGACAACACGTCACGGTCTCTCTCTCTCTCGCGCGCGCAGAGCTGCTCTTGGTCTGCAGCGAACTGTAAAGCGCCATACATGACATGACCAGCAGCTGATCCTATCAGAATGAATGAAAGTGAGGCCCTCTTTGATTTGCAGGATTTTCAAAACGCGGGAATAGAAAAAATACAGGATTTGAGTGGCATGTCCACTTGAATCCTATAGGATTAGCATAGAGTGTTTGATGCTACAGAAAAAACAAAGGAATTGAAAAAAGAGGTTGGAGTGGATGCTAGATTTCCAATGAAATGTAGTACACTTGATTCCATTGGAACAAATCCTACAGGATTCAATCCTGTGAATCAAACGACAAATGTAGGAAAAAAATCCCAAGAATTCTAATCCTCCAAAAGTCCCACAGAATTCCTTTGAATCAAAGGAGTCCTGAATGTGAATCCTAGTCAGAATGATTCTGAAACCAGTGGCCAGCTAAACATACAGTGTGCTTTAAGTGTGTCCATTATTCGAATGTAGTGGTAGTATGTACGTGTAAAATTAGCACACGTGTTGCAGTTGGAGCCAGATATCGCCTTTTCAGACAGCTTTTGGGGGGCGTAGATAGCTACCCCAGTACTAAGTTTTTACCGGATGACCTGAATGCTGACACTTAAGTTAGTTCTACCGACAGACCTACTACCTGCGCACTGAACATGTTCAAAATCAATAACGCGGGAACGGGCCTACGGAGCATTTTGGCATCTTGACTAGCTGCATATACATACATACATACACACGTACATATCTCCACGTGCATCGACCGATCGACACGTTCCTCGACATGTTTGAACACATAGGTTTTCGATGTACGTAGCAGCGTCACCGCAAGCTCACTAGCATCAAGGTCGGATCAGGTCCAGATTAAGCGAGGCTCTAATCATGGACTTGCAAACGATTTAATTGATAAAGCGACAGTCCTTAGCTTAATAAGAGCATCTATAGCCGGATTTGTCAAATTGACCGAACGGGCGCGGGAACCACTGACCGGACAGGAGAGAGAAGCAAAAAGTGGCAAAAAGGTAACCCAACCGGACCCCTCGTATCATCTCTATACGTCCGGGCTGTTCGCGAACCCTCATATCCATCTCAAATATGGGGAGAATATGAGGGCTGGCGGACGCGCCCGGGCACGCCCGGGCAATCCGCCACATAGGACGCGTCCCCACCTTGGACCATCTTTTTTTCTTTATTCATTCTTTTCTTTCTTTCTCTTCATCTCCATCAATCACATGTACGTGACCCGACATATGAGGAACAAAATGTGAAGTGTGGTTGGGCGGACTGATAAATAGGGAATCAAAACGGACAAGCCCAGTCACTGACCGGGCGCGTCCGCGGGCGTTTGAGGGCTCGAATTAGAGGTACATGGCTGAAGATGCTCTAAGAGAGAGAAAAAAAAAGGAAGGATCATGATGTTGCTATATGGGGAAGAGACCTGGCCCTGTAGTAACATCAAGCCAAGTTTTTCTGAACTGTGACATCAAGCTAAGTGAAGTGGCGCACCTGCTTTGGCTTTGCAACCTTTTTTTTTTGTAGCTGAGCTGCACTTTTTTCATTCTTGTCTCTCTCTGAAAACCACTGGCCACTGGGAGACAAACGCACTTCTCATCAGCAACCAAAGAAGGGAACTCAGTGCTTCAGTCAATATAGCTAGCCAAGCGGTCACCATCTTATCACTACTTTCAGCTAGGCAGGGGTTGGTGCCCAACTACTTGCTTAGGGCATCTCCAGCCGCGCCCCCAAGAAGGCCTCTTCAGGCGATTTTTTCGCGCCGGCGCCGAAAAAACGGCCCAGTCGCGCCCCCAGAAGCCCGATTTTGCCGGCTTGGGCCGAAAACAGCGCTGGCGGACCCAGCCCGAACCCGGCGCGTTGGGGGGCGCTCGGGGGCGCCGCGCGAACTTTTTTGGCGCGAAGAAACCGCTGGCCCGACGCGTCAGCGACCGGGTTACTTCTCGGCCCTTCGTCGTCCTCATCGCCTCGTTTCCCGCGGCGAATCAATGCCAAAGCTGCCGCGCTGCCGCGCCGGTCAGCCTGCGCCATTGATGCTTCACGGGCGGCGCAGTGAAGGCCGGACGACGCGCGTCCCTCGCCCTCGCCTCGCCCGCCACGCGTACGCACGGTGCCACGCGTGTGGGCGGCGCGTCGGCCTATATATGCCGCGCCCCGGCGCCCTCGGTCGTCACACTTCCCCCTCCGCCGTCGCTCCTTCCCCTCTACCGTCGCTCCTTCCTCCCTCTCCTCTCCTCCTTTTCGCCGCCTCCAATGGCCGAACGTTTCCCAGGCGACGGCGCGGCGGCGAACGGCTTCGGCCGCCGCCATCTCCATGAAGACGAGGCTCGCCTCCTTTACGAGGCCGAGTACCCGGTCCCGCCGGACATGCGGGTGCCCGGGGCGTGGAGGATCAGCGCGGGCGGAGTGCCGGTGCCCCCGGTACCCTCCGGCGCGGTGCGGCGCGCGGAAATCGCCCGCATCCGCTCGAACCTGCCGCCTGCGGCGAGGGAGGCGCCACGGTACGCCCGCGACAGCCCGCTGTGGGAGCCCTACTTCCGCCGTCGTCACGCCCAGCAGCTCGAGGCCACCAACGGCGTTGTGCCCTCCGGCAGGCAAAACTCCGCCGGCCGGCGTCGATGGTGGGGCGTGCCAGGGCGCACGCTGGACGCCGTCCTCGAGTACATCGAGGGCGGCAACACGCCGCGCCTCGACTACCCCGCTCCCCCTTCCTTTTCACGCCGCCGGGGAAGCTCCTGGACCCCGAGGCGCATGGAGACCGGGGGGTCCTCCTCTTCGTCCGGCGGCTCGCCCTGCCTCCGCCCCGTCAAGCCGGAGCCCCAGGACACGCCTGTGGCCGCGCGCACCCGCAGCTCCGGCGTCCGTATCGGCGCCCCGTCAAGCCGGAGCCCCACCGGCCGTTTTATCCTCGTCGAGCCCAAGCCGGAGCCCGGCCTCGTCGAGCCCAAGAAGGAGCCCGGCCTCCCCGCGGAGTACAAGGAGATAGCCTGGCGCGGCTTCTCAGACGAGGCCGCCATGCGGTGGGCGCGGGAGGACTACCTCCGCGAGGAGACGGTCCGGCAGTGCCGGGCCCTGGAGGAGATCGCCGCCCGCAAGCGCGGGCGCGAGGACGAGCACGGCGTCGTCATCCTCGACAGCGACGACGACGACGCCCCCGGACCTTCCAACCCGCCGCGCCAACCGGGGGAGGGGTGCAGCAGGGACGGCGGAGGTTTAGGCGGGGGCGGCAGCGGCGACGACGACGACGACGACGGCGGCGGCGACTACACGCGGTTCTACAGCCTCCTCGGCATGTAGACGCGTTGGGCGGGCGGCGAGGCGGGCGGCGAGGAGGGCGGCGAGGGAGACGGCGGGAGTAGCCCGCCGGTTTTTTTTTTGTAAAATATGTTTAAGTTTGAACGAACTCGCCGAAGTTTGCCACGAATGTGCGCGGTGTTTGTGACGTGTTTAAATTTTTTAAAATCCTGTGGGCGCCGCGACTTGGGGGCATCACGCCCCCAGTGCGCCGTTTAGCGCCGGTGCGCCCCTCCCTGGGGGCCAACGGCTGGAGATGCCCTTACCACCAGTCCCTTGACCAAATTGCCCAGTGCTTAACTTCACTCGGAGGTTCAAAGATTGTGAAGGTAGTAAAAAATTGCTTCATGGTGAGCACTGACTACTCCATGACGGCAACAGGTTTAAGAACACTAAACGACAAGCCCTCGGAACTCCAAGCAACAATTTTCTCAGCAGGGATCCAAGTGACCGTAGAGCACTTACGAACCGTGCTGGAGAGCTGCATGTTTTTCATTAGATAGAGAGAAGGGTACCACTGAGAAGACCAAAAGCAAAGAGTAAACCATCTTTGGCGTGTTTCTGTGCAAGCAAAAGTACTAACACGGGCCGGTGCGGCTCGGCCCGGCCCAGCCCGACCCGCTTGCATCCCTGATTCTCATTCGACATTGTGTACATGGTGTAGCCAGCAGAGGAAACCTGACTAAGAACCAGTGGTTAAGTCGTCCAGCTAACTACAATGTCTCCACAAACCAAAGACGCAACAACCCCCATAACGAAACAAATGCTACCTTTGCACTGCACGCACGCACGCATGATTAGCTTGGGATCATTAACGACCAGAGCACTGTCAAGACCACCGGATGGGATGACGGCAGCGGAAGCCGTCCGCAGGTATGAACGCCCTTGGGGGCCCACCCGAAGACTGGAGTTGCTTTAGTGAAGCATACGTAGCCGTAGGGCCTGCCTAGTTCTGAACTGCTTGACTCGGGAGGCGAATGGTTGAACGACCAACATCACTTTGGCATCCTCCGCCCCATCACTGCCTCATCAGATTGCCACTAACGTTGGCTCCTTTTAATTTGATAATTCCCCGGAAACCGCCCACTTATTTTCCTGCCATCTCCTCATGATCTTACATAGTAATCGAGGCATTGTTGATTGTTCCTGTTGGCCCTGATCTGACAGGGCACCGGCATTGGAATTCCGAGTTCGTATGAACACGGCTTTTCGTCCCTCGTCATGAATCGGCCAATGATTTTTTGTGTTGCCAGTCCAGGTTCAAGCAGATGGTATAGGGTCAGGCATAGCATAGCATCGGCTCTGGGAAACGGGCATGCAAGTACAGACAGCTGAGGTGGACTCACGCGTGTGATTGGGCGTCAAAGTGATCAGATGACGCATGGATCATCTTATCTTGACCGGCGATGCCTTTACTGCTGCACCCGAAGAATGAAGAACCTCTCCCTCCCTGTTTGGCCTCTGCATGCAATGGTGCCCTAAGTAGCTTCACATGCATATATGTAGGATATAAATAGCACCCTTAGTTAATGTGAGAATATTTTGATTCTGTTGCTAATTGTTTATGCAGAGAAACACTTTAGGTGGCCAGCTTCAGCTTCAAGTGCTTATACTTGGATAATGCGTGTTGTGTCCAAGGTAGCTTCCTTCATGCATCCGGGGTCCATCTGAGTGAGTGCCATATAGTGCTTCATAAACTGAACAAAGGCCACTAATTAACTAATGTAATTGATAGAAAAATTTGTCATAGCTAGGGCCGGAACAGTTTAGAGGTCTGGCCGGCTGTGTATGTGGTGTTAATTATTCAGCAAAGCAAACAGAGGCTCCTATGTGCCTCACATATACCAAGGATCAATCAGCACTAACAGGATAGTTAATTACGTACACGAAAGAGAATCTTCATAATGCAATGGGGCACAAAGCATCCATGTGCAAGATATACCTTTCCTGGCCCCTACTGGCCGGAATCCTCCTGGCAGTACTAAGAAACTAGCAAAGAAATGCGCGTGACCATAGTATATAACTTAGCTACGCACTGTAGTTAGCTTATTTGCTTCCCCCTCAAGATACCAACTGAGAGAGATTCAAAGCTTCATGAGGGCCACCCAGGGAAGGAATCGCTAGGAAGACGGTTTTCGGCGTAATCTTTCCCTAGTGCTGATTAAATAGGCGAAAAAACTCGCAACTTGTCTTACCGCCAACTAGTCTCACAAGTATATGTTTATCATAGTTGTTCAACAGCTTGAGCTTTTGAGTTAATTCCCTAGTGTTGTTGTTAGACTTTATGATTACGACGCAGGTAGTAGATACTGCAAATTCGCACGTACGCGTTCAAGTACAAATTTTTATTTGACGTAATTTATTTTTCACCGAGGAGAATGTTGTTGTTTTGTACTCCGAACTAAAACCACGACGAGTAAATCGGAACAAAGGGAGTACTATGTAACTACAACTGATTCCAACACGGTCAACAGTCGTCGTACGTAAAACAGTCCGAATTACAGTAAGAACTTTGCTCTCCTGCTTGTCGGATGTGCATATGAACAAGTGGAGCGCATGCATGCAAATGTGATATGTGTGTTGTGTGCCCCTGTTGGTTGAAGATGACAAGCAAGTTTTGCTGGAGTGCTGGACATGGGTCGGCAAGAGATAGAGCGGCCAAGTCGTGATCGATGGCGATCCCTTGAGGTGAATGTGATACCTTAATTGGCATCGTTCGCTCCTGCACCGTCTTCTCTTTTGTTTCTTGCACTGGCCGGCGGCAGGTCATCCTCAACACGCTATGTACTTCCGGACTAAGACTCCGTTTGGTGTTTCACCGACCAGTTCTTGCAAACCAGAGGTTTACTGTTACGGCAGCTTTCTAGAATCACTTATGTTTAGGACAACGCTAACGCCCACACATGTGGTGGGAGCTAAACCCACCCACACGTCCTATAGCACACAGATTACGCCATGTCACTGCATGCATGCATGTGGAAATCCTTTTAGAATTTTTTTTTAAAATGTTTTATCTCTTAAATAAAAAATCCGATTGAAAATCCATTTTCATCATTAAATCCTTCGCGATGAGATCTTCGAAACTAGATCTCATATCAATATATTTCGGCGAATTTTTTTTTTGGTTCAAAGGTGCCGTGTCTATTGCACATGAATTGCCATGATGTTTACACTGAAGTTGCCATAATATGTTTCAGCTATTTTCTTCTACATTTAAAAGTAAATTTTAACATATTATAAAACGGGGAATTAAGAAACTAGACTTGCCATGCACCATAAATTAAAATTGTCATGATACATGCACTTAAAATTGCCATGGTTCATAAAAAATATATTTTCATGATCCAAGTACTGGAATTGCCATCAGCAAAAAAAACTAAAATTGCCATGATCTAGAAACTAAAATTGCCACACGGCAACTTTAGTTTAAGCACTATGTCAACTACAGTGTAAACATCATGGCAACTTTTGGATAAAAAAAATCATCGAAACAACATGGGGTCTAGTTTTGAAGATCTCGTCGGGACGGATCTAATGGTGAAAACGGATTTTTAATTTGCTTTTTAAATTAAAAGATAAAATATTTTTAAGCCAAAAACCAAAAAGATTTCTGTTGATGTCATCAGTTCATACGTGGCAAAATGAGTGGTGATAAAGGCGTGTGGGCGATGTGCAAAAGCCCACACGTGTGGGTGTTAGTTTTTCCATATTTTTATTACAATTTTTAGTTTTTGTGGTAGCTACACATTGGGCATGGCCATCAATTTTCTGATACTCACATATTTTTTTAAAATATTAATGACAATTCATTTACTCCCTCTATGTTGAAATACAGTGCATATTCGTATTGTGCTAGGCTAAACATTATATATTTTGACCTACTACACAGAAAAATTATCAACATTTAGTTAGTTAAAATACAAAATGATAAAATTGGACCTGCCATAGAATATAACTTTATATTTATTTATTTTGTTTTGTAAATATGGATATCTTTTCTTGTAAATTTAGTCAAGCTTCACAAAATATGGCTTAGCTTAGAACACAACTAAAATCATCTCTAGCCCTTCCGCCAAATTTAACTCCTAAAACAACCCCTCGGAACTTAACTCCTCAAGTTTTGAGAAGATATAGATCTTTACACCTAACCCTTCCCAACTTTCCAACTCCTCGAAACAGAAAGTTTGCATATGTAATCATTTCAAACTAGATCTAGATAACCAGTTAATTATATGTAATGCTGCAAATTAAATATAAAACACTAAAAGTTAAACTAGCTGCCACTTCGTTAATACTTAAGAGCAAAAACGAGGTAATAGACATCTACTCATCGTTGGAGGAGATATCGATGGATGGGTTGCGCATCGCTGGAGCTCAACACTTCGGCATTATGGGTAGACCTCCTAACCCATGGCATCAATTTGTCATCAGAGTCGTCTGGGCATGTGCTCAGCAAACATCGCCGCTCGGTCCGTCTTTATTGCCGCTAAAGCCACGCGGTTCGCAGCGACCTCCCAATTGAACTTGACCGACACCTGGAACATGTGGGGATCAACTCAGGTGGCGGTGGCCTCAGCGTGCTCCGCGTCGAGCCACATTGCCCCTCCATCTCTTCATCCTCCCCTTTCGACTCGGAGCTCGACTTGGACGGTGCATTGCATAGAGACGGTGGGTAGGGCCCAAATTGGGGGTAGGAGATGGGACGTTAATGCAATTTTTTGGCCTAAGGGGAGTTGTTCGCTCGGCGCACCAACAGTTGCACCCTGAATACCAATGAGAGAAGGTTTATGGAGAATGAGCGGGACTTGCTCAAATTTGAGAAGGGAGGGGATGTTTTGATGAGTAATTCATCAATTTTAAATATTGATAATAAAACTTTCAAATTCTAGAAAAATCAACAAAGGATGGACTTTATTGATTCAAAATGAAGCATTAAGAGAATACAAACACAATGAGCGCACACCTAACCTCTGCATAATTAGGATGTACACAACCAATACAACATGCCCCCCCCCCCCCCCCCCACCTCACACAAATAAACACGTTGACAAAGAGCAAAAGTCATACAAGACTAAAGCTATGTCTAGTCGAAGGAAAAGGAAAAGAAACAAAGCGATCAAAACAACGATCGATAAACAAAACGATCACCATATATGCACCAAACCGTCTCTTGGCATCATAAGGGCAACGAGAACATGTTGTCCAACATCAACATCTTTAGGAAGCAAAGGATGCTCAGACGTCGTCGTCATTGGATCCAAACACCGAATGCCAGATCTTAGATTTTCACCCTAAAGATCAAACCCAATAAAGTCGGAACAATACATTCAACAAGATAACGACGCAAAAATATCGCCATTGCTAGGTATAACTAATTAAGGTAAGACATGGGGCTTTTACCACAGAGCTCAAGACCGGGTACTCGAGAAGCACCATCAAATCAAAGTCATCATGTCTTATCGCCATCAATTTCCGCAATCCCATCGTGTACATATGTAGCACATTGACGTGGATGTTATACAAGTGAAGACGGTGCATGCACAAGTAGGCAGTCGAGCCGCGACACGAGCTGCTCACCTCCAAAGGTTCTCAACGGCGAAGGTTGTCATCACAAGTGCGACGAAGATTGACGAGGGAGGAAGATCACTAGCACCACCAAATTCTCAATTCGAGATGCTCCAGCAATCCCCCACCGTCCTCATGCTCCGTCGTCCTCTTCTGTGGTGGCAGAATTGATCGACAAAACATACTCGCTGTTGCCACCAGATCTGAAGATCTAAGACCCTCCGGCCCGTCGCAACAATCGCCTAGCAGCGTAGGGCCATGACGTGACCCGCACACCCAAGCCGAGGACCGCCATATTGGGACAAACAGATCACCGATGTTGTCCGAGTACCTGACGGGATCATGACACCAACGTCTTGCCACCAGAGACCAGCGAATTGACAAATATTGCTATCGCCATCGCTTCACAACTATACCGTTTGCCGCAAGCCGCCGCCTATAGATTGCGTCTCACAGCTGAAGGCTACCAGAGCGGAGACATCCTCGCTACCACCTTAATTGACTAGTGCCATAGCTTAACCCGACCACTAATCTCTAGTAGCAGTGAGGGAAAGGGAGGACGAAGAGGTACGTGTCAGCGGCGACTGGGGAGGGAGACCAAGGCTGGAGGCGGCGTCTGTTATGTTTCCCCCAGTCCGCGCGACCTCCTCCTCGTTCTTCGTGGGTAGCACTGGGTGGTCGATCTCGCATTGTCAAGTACTCCCTCCGTCCGAAAATACTTGTCATCAAAATGGATAAAAGGGATGTATCTAGAACTAATATACATCTAGATACACCTCCTTTTATTCATTTTAATGACATGTATTTCCGGACGGGGGGAGTGCAATATAAAAAATACAGGAAAATGTGAGCACCCACCCATGTCAAGTTTAAAGCTTAAACTAATCTAAAAAAATGTTTAAAACTTAAACCCAGACAGACAAGTTCCACCACAAGTAATCTGATGAACCATATAGCTCTGACGTCATATACACAACATGTGCGCGCAAATGTATTACTAGATCCGACGTCATATATAAAGGACCGAATTAGACAGTATGTACAGCGACCGCAGCTGCGCGTGCAAATGTACACAGCACGTAACCATGCATGTAGCTCAACAGGGACGCCGACGGCGGTGAGCGCGCCTCCCTTGGGAGCCGGAAAGGACGTGACGCGGAGATCGGACAAAAGTTGCATCCAGCAGCCACCGGCCATCCACATCGACATGGACGTGACCGATGCTCCAAGAAAAACATATCGGACATGGAGATGGGCATAAAGCTAGCCAGCCAAACCAAAGCCACGTTCTCACACTTAAAACATAGAGCGTCACACGGCGACGACGACTAGGACTCGGACTACGACGGCGACGGCGACGGCGAGCGACCGGGATGGTGCCAGCTGCTGCGCCTCAACGTCCGGGTTAGCTGTGTACTCCCTCCGCCCGGAAATACTCGTCGGAGAAATGCATAAAAATGGATGTATCTAAAACTAAAATACGTCTAGATACATCTATTTTTTCGACAAGTATATTCGGACGGAGGGAGTACTTGTGTTTCATGCCTTACCCGGCCATGCGTGCCGAATAACACGACCATACATCATACTCCCTCCATCCAAAAATACTTGTCGGAGAAAGAAACGTATCTAGACGTATATTAGTTATAGGTACATCTAATTTTATCCATCTCTCCGACAAATATTTCGGGACGAAGGGAGTACATGCAAAGGTTGTGTGGAACTAGCCGACGTACGTACTGCGTGTCATTCCAGGTCTACGTGTCTGACTGTAAATACAAAAGCTTGGTAAACACTTGCAGTTGTTGAAGTATGAAAGTGAAACATGAACACATGCTTTCATTTGAACTTCCACACATGCCCTAGCAAGGTTTAACATTTCGGTAACGGAAAAAAAATTGGAACCCACCAAAGTGCTTTAAAATTTTGGAATACAATCTACCGAAACTTAATTCTAATGAATATTGAATGAGTTTGAACTTGTGTCGAAATTTGTTTGAATCTAATTGAAAAGTTTGTCAAATTTGTTTCCCAAGACCCTAGCATAAATTTAAGCTCATTATGCAGTTGTTGAACCCTGATGTGTGTTTTGTCGCGCTTGTTTTATTGGTTCGTGTCAAAATTAGGATAAAAGAAGGAAACAATCAGTCAAATAAACACTACAACTGGGGAACGGCAAATATGATTATGAGAATCGATCATAATGAGATGGCGTGACCAGCGAGCAAGAGCTGAGCAACGATTTTTGCAATGTCAAAACACTGACAACAGGCAAGCAAAACCCCCTTTAATCACGTTGAATACCATTATTTTGGAACTTATAGTCGTGTCACCCGCTATAACTGCATTCGATCAATTCCTACTTTATCAATAGATAGCAATTAAGCCTATTCCGTTGCATTACCTAATCATTGTAACCCTTTACCCTTGATACCTACATCCTTGCATGATTAGGACTTGCTTGATCATTAGCCACCTCTCAGCCTTACATATTGTGCTATGCTTAGTCATGGTTTTGTTGGAGGTCGTGTCATGATCCATCAAATGGGGTTTGACGAATCACAGTTGGTAGTGAACATGCATAGTGAGATGTGGTAAGATTACTAGGAGTAATCGAAATAAACATGCTTAAAGGCTAAGGTGGGAGGCATGTTAAAGAACATGGTGGGTTGTCTCATTTAGGCCGCTCTTAGGACCTGAGTTCTCGTATCTTTAATCCAAGATTGAGCATACATCCACACGGGCCTTGACGAAGGATAACCCTCAACCTACTAACTTGCCTCGTACTGGTCCAGGAGTCGCACCTAGTTCAGGCTTTCGCGACATATGCATGGAAAGAATGGTAAGATAGTTGCATTGCATAACGTAGAGATGTGGGCCGGCTTGTCAAGTGCCATGGGATGGGATTGAGACATTGTCACATAATGTTTGAGATCATATTGGAGACACTCAGCTGGACTCTCGATACTGGTCAACTCAGATAAGCGACTCCGGACCGGTGCATCCCAAAGCCGCAACGGCCAACCACCCAACACCGACCAAAACAACCACTTGATGTTAGAAACAATCACTTCTTCTCACATTTACAACTGTGCTATTTTTTCAGAAAAGATGAGATCTATTATAAAAATTCATCAAAAGTACAAAATATCTCAAACATAATAAAAATTACACTGAGGTCCATGAACCATGGAACGACCATTGCGCCACGAAAACGAGCCACCGACACGTTGTTGACGCCGCTCTCATACCAGAGTCAGCCTGACCTTGTCGATGACAGCCAGAAAGTCTTCGTACACGTGCCCCAAAGGACCAGCCCTCCCAAGCTACTGTCACCGCCGTTGAATCATTTACTTGATCTAAAGAAGCTAACACAAAACCTCGCCATCGCGTATGCACGGTTGTCGGTGTCAAAACCGGCGGATCTCAGGTAGGGGGTCCCGAACTGTGCGTCTAGGCGGATGGTAACAGGAGACGAGGGACACGATGTTTTACCCAGGTTCGGGCCCTCTCGATGGAGGTAAAACCCTACGTCCTGCTTGATTAATATTGATGATATGGGTAGTACAAGAGTGGATCTACCACGAGATCAAGGAGGCTAAACCCTAGAGCTAGCCTATGGTATGATTGTTGTAATGTATGTTGTGTCCTACGGACTAAAGCCCTCCGGTTTATATAGACACCGGAGGAGGCTAGGGTTACACAGAGTCGGTTACAATGGTAGGAGATCTACATATCCGTATCGCCAAGCTTGCCTTCCACGCCAAGGAAAGTCCCATCCGGACACGGGACGGAGTCTTCAATCTTGTATCTTCGTAGTCTTGGAGTCCGGCGGACGATGATAGTCCGGCTGTCCGGACACCCCCTAGTCCAGGACTCCCTCGGTAGCCCCTGAACCAGGCTTCAATGACGATAAGTCCGGCGCGCATAATGTTCGGCATTGCAAGGCAGGTTCCTCCCTTGAATAATCCAGAGAAGATCATGAACACCAGGATAGTGTCCGGCTCTGCAAAATAAATTCCACATTCCACCGTAGAGAGAATAAAATGTACACCAGTCCAATCTGCTGACGTATTATGCGGCGTGACATCACAGCTACCAAGCCTTTGTTTGAATCGTTTTTTACTATACCACCTCAGCACGTTTAGCGAAGCGGTTTCCTTGGCACGTCTTGTCGAAGCAGAGATCGTGTTCCCCTTATTCCGGGATTCTCATCAATACGGACGTGGGTAACCCAACCGCGCCATTGATGGTGGCACTTGGGAGATAAGCGAGTTTTATTAGGCCAGCGTGACGCATAGTTTTCGTCCGCCTATATATAAGGGATAAGGATTTACCTTCTCACCTACGCCTTCTTCCTCCTTTGCTTATCCATCTCCGCGTACTCAAGCTCCAACGCCCAAGCTCGCGCATCTTGCCATAACCTTCTCCGGATATGCCCGGAGCGGGAGGCAAATGGTTGGCTTCCACCGTTAAGGAGGAGCACATCACCAAACTGCGCAGCGCCGGATATCTTTCCGGCGATATCGCGCATCGGCTGCCCGGCGAGGGGCAGCCCATCCTACCCCTGGGCCTCATGAGAGGGTTGTCTTCCTCCCCCACTTCCTCCGCGGACTAGGCTTTCCGCTCCATCCATTCGTCCGGGGGCTCATGTTCTATTACGGCCTGGATTTCCACGATCTGGCGCCGAACTTCATCCTCAACATCTCGGTGTTCATCGTCGTGTGCGAGGCCTTCCTCTGCATCCGGCCCCACTTCGGCCTGTGGCTCAAGACCTTCAACGTCAAGCCGAAGGTTGTGAAGGGCACGCAAGCGGAATGCGGAGGCGCCATGTTGGGTAAATTACCCAACGTCCTTTGGCTCGAAGGGGCCTTCGTGGACTCCGTCAAGGGGTGGCAATCGGGGTGGTTCTACATCACCGAGCCGCGCAAGCCCACATGGGCGGCGGCCCCCGAGTTTAGATCTGGCGTCCCCACGCAGCTCACCTCCTAGAAAGAGAAGGGCTTGTTGTGGGGCAATTCGAAGGAGCTGACGGGACTCCGAGCCTGCATCCAGAAGCTGGTGAGCGGTAAGCTCAGGCTCGTCGACGTGGTCCAAGTCATGCTCATCCGCCGGATTCTCCCATATGCCAAGAACGGGCATTCAATCTGTGGGAGTTCAATCCGGAACAGCACCAGGCGCTAAGCGGGCTCTTCGATACGACATACGAAGGCGCCTGGAGGGTGCTGTTTAAGGGCGCCGAAGCCCCCGTATCCGCGGCAGAAGATCGCGGATTTCGCTCGCAGCATCCGGCTGACGAGGTAAGTGATTCAACCCCTTTACGGGACACTTGTGGTAATCAAATTGATTCTAGAGGGGTTTCATTCTGTCTTTTCCTTTGACAGGAATGGATGGAGAAGGCCAAGCTGCTTATCAGCCCGGCTCCCATGCCAGAAGACCCAGTGGACGCCCGTTTAGCAGGGCTGCTGGTTCCGGCACCGCATGTGGTGCCGGAGAAGAAGGCCAAGAAGGTGGCCGCGGGGACTCGAAAGAGTTCCCGCAATCAGGTGTCCAACGACGAGGCGGACTCCTCTCCCAAAGACGAGGAGGAGGAGGAGGATTCTCTCCCAGAAGAGGGAGAGAAGAAGAGGAAGGCTTCCCCAATAGGGGAGGCCGAAGGGTCCAAGAGGGGAAGAACTATCCCCCCGGATAGTTTCGCCAATACCACCGTTGGCGAGGATGAGTGGCCTCCAAGGGCCAGGCGTCCGGCGAGATCGTAAGTATCCGGATCCTTGATATGCAATATCTTTTTATGTCGCGTATTGTCCTTCTAACGCCGCATTCTGTCCGCAGTCCGGCTGATGATGATCTCCCCGCTTCATCAAGCGGGTCCTTGGCCCCGTCGGATGTGGATTCACTTCCGACTGCCTCTACCCCACGCGCCGACGAGGACGCCGAGGTGGGATCCCAGAGAGGGACCCATCAGGAGGAAGCTCCGGAGGCGCCGTCAGGCAGCCTCCCGGACTTTGCGCCGGACTCTACATCGGGACCTGCAGTGGTTCCAGAGTCCGGCAAGCGGCCCCTTCGAAAGAAGGGCAAGACCGTGACACCGGCGGCCTCCGTCCAACCGGAGGCGCCGGATAACTTGTTGGAGGCGCTTAAAGGCGCTTCCATCGAGGAAGAACACCGCACTATCATGAGTGCGGTGATTCAAAAGGTTCAGCTCGCCAAAAGCGGGCTGACCGAAGTCTGCAGCAGCCTTCTAACAGGCTTTGAGGTAAGAAGTTAAAGTTATGTAATGTAATACCGCATAGGCAGTAGCCCCTGATGCTCAGTTCAGTGTTCGGAAAGAAAAAGCCGGACTGAGGATCTAACAAGATATACACAGGGTTGCTTAAAATATGTCAATATGGGTTTGCAGGCTGCGCTGCTGACCTCTACCGCACTAACGGCGGAGGTCGATGTGTTGAAAAAGGATCTCGAGCGGTCCGAGCAAGAGCTCGGCCATGCCAAGAAGCAGCTCGAGGACAAAGAAAAGGATTTTGGTTGCAATAAAATTAACAAGGATAATATGTGTATTGTAGGGGCCACTAACGAGGTGGCAGCCCTGAAGGAGGCTGTGTCCGCGGCCGAACGCAGTGCGGCCGCGGAACGGGCAGAGAGAGAAAAGCAGGAGGCACGGGTGGCGGAAGTTCGGCAAGAGCTCCAGGCTCTCATGGAGAAACATGAGAGTTTGGAGCGTGACTCCAAGACTCGAGAGTCCGAGCTTGCATCGGCTCTCGAAAGTGCCAAGTCCGCCAAGGCCGAGGCCCATAAGGCCCTTCAGGAGGTTGAAGATGTAAAGAAAATAGCGGCGGGTAAGGCATTTTTCATGCAAAGCAAGCATGTTAATGTAAAATACCTGACACTTACCCGCATTCGGAGCTCTCCAGGGGCGTTTGCAGATCTGCCGCGTAGTGCGTCCGATGCCGCCGCATTCTATCGTGGCGAGGAGGGGAGCTCGACGGAAAAAGTCTTCTGGTCTCATTATGCTGAGGCCGGACACCCGGTGCCCCCAAGCGACCAGCTGAAGCAGCTGGTCGAACTCCACAAGGTAGCTGAAGAGGCCATGAAGGGCCTTATAGTCCGGCTGTGGCCTGGACAGGCCATGCCTGGGAGCTACTTTGGCCTCGTGCGGCGGCTGGTGGATGCATGCCCCTGGGTGGATGTCATCAAGCGCTCCGCCTGTATTGAAGGCGCTCGTCGGGCCCTCGCCCGCACAAAGGTGCATTGGGGCAGGTTGGATGCGGAGAAGCTTCTCACGGACCCACCGCCACCGGGCAAGGAGTATTGCACGCCCGAAATGTATTATAAAACTGTCCTGAAGGGAGCCCGCGATATTGCGGATGAGTGCCCCAAAAATGTAATCTTTGAGTGAATTTGCTATGTATTATCTTGTGCGCTGAAACTTTGTTCATGTGCGCTTTGAGCAACGCTTTTTTAATTTAAAATATTACCTTCTGTGCGGCCGTTTATAAAATCTGAGAGATGGCAAGTCGTTGGCTTCAGCCCCCAAGCCACGAGTGCTGGGGTGTTCGGGATAAACTTGAGCACTCTTGTTCCCATTGTTGGGTCCACCGAGGGAGGTGCTCAACACAACGAACAAGGCAACCGGACTTATAATGCTTGAACACTCTCACTTAGCCATAGAATTCTATAATTTTAAATTTCGGCGAAGCCCCTGGTATTCGGAAGACCGAATCCGGGGCGCTATCCACGCCTTCGTCGGACATTGTCCGGAACTTCGCTCGAAGCGGCGTGAGTCTTTAAGGACCCGAAAAAACCTCTCGAACAGCGACCAGTCTCTCGCCTTATCATGCCGGTCAGTTTTAGCTTTCTCCACTGAGGCGCTCGCCCGGCTCAACCGGGGCGCAATCGCAGTGGTTCTCCCAGTGCCACCTTAGCCGACAGAACGGAACGTAAGGCATCAAAACGTGGGAGCCGGACAAACCCAACTATTGACCCAAGACATGATTCGGAGCCGATTCATATAATGCTATAAGTTCGGGGTGCCGCACTTATGAAAGTGTTCGGACTTATCACACCATAGAGTGGGGAACATAAGCCCCTGGCGTATTAGGCCGTACCAAAATATACGGGCGCAAGATGTCATATAATGAGCATATATATATAAAAGGTAATGCAATTGCAATCAAAAAGGTGCTGCATTATTTATGAAAGAAAGTCTGCTAGGAGAGCGGACTGATACAAATAGTGCGGTAAGCAAGGGATTTGGACTAAGTAAACATGTCCCCCTCCAGGGGTGAGCTGCGAACTTGGTGTATATAATCGAATTTAATGCTCATAATTGAGACCACCTGAGTGTTCGTCGCAGCCTTCTTTAGTCCCTGACTGTTGCATCATGAGTTCGGCAGGTTCGCCGCCAGACAGGGCTTCTGGTTAACGGAGTCCTGTGTACATAAAAGGAGGAAAATAAAAAAAGGGGGGCACCCTTGCGAGCCCCCGGTGTGGTCGAACCGCACTCTGGGTCTGTTGCGATGGTGACCCCTCCCCTGTGCCCATGGTATCTCCAAAGCATAATGATGTACGCGGAGTGTTATTATTGCGATCATGCGCGAGCGAGGGTTGGGGCCGCATTGCTACGCATGCTCTGATCGCGCCAGGTGGTCTTGGTTGGTATTGCTTCGGGCGCGTTTTGCTGTATCCGGCTGTTTAACGGCCGGACTGGAGAATTGCCTTAAGAGGCTACTCTGTACTTCTACCGCGAGAGCCGCTGTATGTTCCTCCGTTCGGATGGAGAGTTCCGTATTCCCATTGACCGTGATGACTCCACGAGGGCCTGGCATCTTGAGCTTTAGGTATGCATAATGCGGCACCGCGTTGAATTTTGCAAACGCGGTTCGTCCGAGCAGGGCGTGATAGCCGCTACGAAACGGGACTATGTCGAAGATTAACTCATCGCTTCGGAAATTATCCGGGGATCCGAAGACCACTTCCAGTGTGACTGAGCCTGTACAGTTGGCTTCCACTCCTGGTATGACACCTTTAAAGGTTGTCTTTGTAGGTTTAATCCTTGAGGGGTCTATGCCCATTTTGCGCACTGTATCCTGATAAAGCAGGTTCAGGCTACTGCCGCCGTCCATCAGGACTCTCGTGAGGTGAAATCAATCGACGATTGGGTCTAAAACCAATGCGGCGAATCCGCCATGGCGTATGCTGGTCGGATGGTCTCTTCGATCGAAAGTGATCGGACAAGAGGACCATGAATTGAACTTCGGGGCGACTGGCTCCATCGCATAGACGTCCCTTAGTGCGCGTTTCCTCTCCCTCTTGGGTATATGGGTCGCGTATATCATATTCACCGTCCGCACTTGTGGGGGAAAACCCTTCTGTCCTCTATTGTTCGGCGGTCGGGTCTCTTCCTCGTCGTCGCTGTTTAGCCCCTTGTCATTGTTTTCGGTAATTAACTTGCCGGCCTGCTTGAACACCCAGCAATCTCTATTAGTGTGGTTAGCTGGCTTTTCAGAGGTGCCATGTATCTGGCATAAGCGGTCGAGTATTCGGTCCAGATTGGACGGACCCGGAGTGGTTCTTTTGAATGGCTTCTTCCGCTAACCGGTTTAGAGCCTCGGAATCCGGCGTTGACTGCCGTATCCTCCTTATCGTCGCCGTTAATGCGGCGTTTGTTTTTGTTTCGACGTGACCTGCCATTGTTGTCCTTAGTATCCGGACTGCCAGAATTTTTACGGAGATTGTTACTGCGAGCTAGCCTGCTGTCCTCTCCCGCGCAAAAGCGGGTCATTAACGATGTGAGGGCTGCCATGGATTTCGGCTTTTCCTGCCCCAGGTGCCGGGCTAGCCATTCGTCCCGGATGTTATGTTTGAAGGCTGCAAGGGCCTCTGCGTCCGGACAGTCGACAATTTGGTTTTTCTTTGTCAAGAACCGTGTCCAGAATTGTCTGGCCGATTCGTCTGGCTGCTGAATAATGTGGCTTAGGTCATCGGCGTCTGGTGGTCGCACATACGTGCCCTGGAAGTTGTCGAGGAATGCGGCTTCCAGGTCTTCCCAGCACCCAATTGACTCTGCGGGCAAGCTATTTAGCCAATGCCGAGCTGGTCCTTTAAGCTTGAGTGGTAGATACTTGATGGTATGGAGATCGTCGCCGCGGGCCATGTGGATGTGGAGAAGATAATCTTCGATCCAAACCGCGGGGTCTGTTGTGCCATCGTAGGATTCGATGTTTACGGGTTTAAACCCTTCGGGGATTTGATAATCCATTACTTCGTCAGTGAAGCATAGCGGGTGTGCGGCGCCTCTGTATTGAGCAATATCGCGACGCAACTCAAGAGAGCGCTGTCTGTTGTGCTCGGCCCGGCCGGGGTTATTGTATCCGGCGCGACGGTATTCGTCGTGGGTCGTGGGGCGCCCACATGATCCGTAGATGGATCTGGATTGTCTTGCTTTGTCCTCCAATATGTCTCGCAAGTCCGGCGCGTTCCCTCTTGGCTTCGTACTTTTGGAGCGATGTCGGGGTACGGTCTTGGCTGGGGGCCTGGATGCCTCTCTGTCACGACCACGGGGTGGTCGGTCAGCCATATCGTGCGCTGGTGATGGAGGTATGTATGCTTCCTCCTCTAATCGGGGGAGCAGCTTGCGTCTTGGGTAGCTTTTGGAGGGGCGTTCGAGTTTATACTCTTCGGCCACGAGGACCTCGGTCCATCGATCGGCCAGCAGGTCCTGATCAGCTTGAAGCTGTTGCTGCTTTTTCTTTAGGCTGTTTGCTGTGGCGATAAGCCTGCGCTTGAAACGCTCTTGTTCGACGGGATCCTCAGGTACGACGAATTCATCATCGTTGAGGCTTGCTTCGTCTTCGGAGGGAGGCATATAGTTATGATCCTCAACCTCTTCGTCTGCCGCCCTCTCGTGAGGGCTTGCTTCTGCATCCTCCTGCGCTGAGTCTTGCTGGAGGGGATTGTCTTCGGCACTCTCTGGGGTATTATTATCTCCTGTGTCGGAATTTCCATTCTTGCTGTGGCGGGATTTAGAGCGGCGCCGCTGACGCCGGCGTTTGGGCTGCTTCTTTAAAGAGTCCGCCTCCGCTGCTTCTCCGCCGTCCCCGTCTTTTGGGGTGTCCACCATATATATGTCATATGACGAGGTGGTCTTCCAGTGCCTTGTAGGTGCTGGTTCCTGTTCGTCTCCGGCATCGTCGTCCATAGCGTCGATGTCGTCGGAGTCGTAGTCTAGCATGTCGGTTAGATCGTCGACAGTGGCTACAAAGTGGGTGGTGGGTGGGCTCTGAATTTCTTCGTCGTCCGCATCCCAACCATCCTGGCCATAGTCCGGCCAGGGCTCTCCTGATAACGAAAGATGCTTTAGTGAATTCAGGATATCGCCAAAATGCGAGTATTGGAAGATGTCCGCGGCGGTGAATTCCATAACCGGCGCCCAATCCGATTTGATTGGTAGGGGCGCGGGAGGTTCGGAGTCCGGCAAGGAGTCCGGCACCTCGGAATCACGAGTTTTGCGAGGGACGAGATTAGTGTTCGGCTCCATCGCCGTAGCGGTTGAAGCCCCCGAGGCGGCGTCCATCCACCGCTCCTCTATCTGGGCAATCTGCTCCGGACCAATGGCCGGAGCGGATTTGTGTGCGGCCGCCAAGGCACTGTTTGGCGGCAGAGCTAGATCATGCCCATCGCAACAGTGCGGCGCGCTTGGCTGTGGCTCGGGTCCGTCGAAGATCAAGTCTCCGTGGACATCGGCCGTGAAGTTTAGACTTCCGAATCTGACCTGACGGCCAGGGGCGTAGCTTTCGATCTGCTCCAGATGGCCAAGCGAATTAGCCCGCAATGCGAAGCCGCCGAATACGAAGATCTGTCCGGGGAGAAAAGTCTCACCCTGGACAGCGTTGTTGGTTGAAGATGCCATCAAGCCTATCGGTGACGACACAGAGGAACTCTCAATGAAAGCACCAATGTCGGTGTCAAAACCGGCGGATCTCGGGTAGGGGGTCCCGAACTGTGCGTCTAGGCGGATGGTAACAGGAGACGAGGGACACGATGTTTTACCCAGGTTCGGGCCCTCTCGATGGAGGTAAAACCCTACGTCCTGCTTGATTAATATTGATGATATGGGTAGTACAAGAGTGGATCTACCACGAGATCAAGGAGGCTAAACCCTAGAGCTAGCCTATGGTATGATTGTTGTAATGTATGTTGTGTCCTACGGACTAAAGCCCTCCAGTTTATATAGACACCGGAGGAGGCTAGGATTACACAGAGTCGGTTACAATGGTAGGAGATCTACATATCCGTATCGCCAAGCTTGCCTTCCACGCCAAGGAAAGTCCCATCCGGACACGGGACGGAGTCTTCAATCTTGTATCTTCGTAGTCTTGGAGTCCGGCGGACGATGATAGTCCGGCTGTCCGGACACCCCCTAGTCCAGGACTCCCTCAACGGTGAAAAACCCTAACCTCATCGTCCTGAGGAGCTAGCGGGAATTTATGCCGGAGCTCTGTCTAATCCATCCTGACGGCTGAATTTGAGAAGGATCGGAGCACGAAAGAGTGGCTCGAAGAAGGATCCGAGCGTCACCACTATGAGGACTAAAATCATACCTATCTACTAGCCGAAACCAAGGCATCATGATCCCCCCTGCCACCGGTTGCCGGAACAGCAAAAGGATGGGAGGCGAATTCACGGACTCGTCGGCGAAGATCGAGGTGAAGAAGGCTTTCCCTAGTCACCTTGTAGGAAGGAAAAGAAAAGCCAATAGCAATTACAGCTGTGCTCATGGAAGATTGACATTGTTGGTGCTGAGCCCCGTCCATGTGTTAAGCTAACCAACTTGTACCCCGACGACATCACATCACCATCCTTACGAAATCACATACGTTGACACATGTACGCACAGGCCGCCAGTCCATATACATGCATGCAAACTTAAGGAAAAGTCAAGAGAATAACTGACTAATATACACTGGAAATTGTTAAGCTATATGATTGATTGGTGATCTACAAGTCTGGGATGCGCCCGGATGGTCGGCGCACACGGCTGCGGTAAAGGTAAGGTATCATGTCCGGAAAGGTGTGGCTACTCTCAGGTGTGTGCACGCCCCTTATCTCATCGGTTCATTCTCAGGGAGATTCGTGCACTGGTCCAACGCGTCACAGAGCATTTTGCAGGCCTTGTTGGTTGATCAGTCCCTTTTACGCTAATCTAATAGGCCCTAGGCATGCAGTAGCTCAGAGGGCATGTACATGTTCCCGACAGGTCCTGCACCAAGGCTACTGTAGTCACGTGGATGGAGACTGGACAGTTCAATGACCCAAGAGACGCCTAGGAGATGGAGCTTTTTGTGGATGCATCGGACCAGTGAGTGACTGTGGTATTATTTAAAATAAGTTTTTTGACACCTAAGTGCTCAGTTTTCTGCTGATATGCGTGTAGAAGACTATGTTCGGTCGTGTCAGAAAGCAGAGAGAGTATGCAACATGTAAAAAGATATTCAGAACTTGAGTGCAAAACTCAAAGACTCAAGAGAGAGAGCTGCCACATGCAACCGTTTTCTGGATTTTTTTTGTGAAATAGTTTTTTTATCTCAGAAGCTCCATGCACGTCCAGCTGTGTTAGAAAAGGTAATCAGTCCTTCATGGACATGCCCTTACACGGCTCATATTACTAATCACTTGAGCACACTAGAGCATTGTTCGGATCTCGATGCAGGATAGCACCTAGCCAACGGTTGGGATAAGGGGTGTGAGTACACCTGAGAGTAGAAAGTCCACTCCCATGTCCGGAATAGACCAACTGAGCTGATTAGGGTTTGAAAAATAGAGTAGGTCGCACTCTGTCGCTGCACTTTCGGCAAGCAATCCCACGACTGTTTTTCTCTGGACTCCTTGTCGTTTGGGATGCGAATTAGCATGTACGACTTCTCCCACTTTTCAGCATTTAGAGATCGGTCGAAGGCCAAGGTGCTTTTATCCCGTCCGTGCCGTCGCCTCTCATGATGATGTTTTTTACGCCAATACACAATACTTGTGTGTCATTGCATTGATATACGAGAGGAAGTTAGAATGTGTACAAAAGATGATACACCACATGGCACGAACGCAAAAGGTTTGAACATAGTGCCCGAAATAGAGAAACATGAGATACTCGACAGAAAAAACACAGCTAAACTCGCCGACCAGAGGCACAATCCGACTAACAACTATACGACCGACATCATCGAATTCAGCACCGAGGACGCCGCGAGCAAACAAGACAACACATTCACGAAGGAAAATGACACCAAGATGCCGTCGTCGTCCGATCCGAAAAAACGGATTTGGGGTTTCCCCTGATGCTCGAAGAGGGGCCTAGATAGCGGCCATGACAACGCCTCCAAGAAGGGGACGACACCCGCAAGTGTCGCCGGTGCAAGCATAGAATGCACGGATTTCGCCCTGGCCAAATTCCGAGCAATCCCAAGCCGTCAGAGCACGAATCGAAGAAGAGGGAATCAAGTATAGGCCGGAGCTGCGATTGAAGCAAGGGAGGCCACGCCCGACGACGAAGGAGGCACCGAGCGCCGGACGTGCGAGCTCCGGAGGAGGGCAAGGTTGCGTGGCTGAGCGAGATGGGAGGCAATGTGATGTGACGGTGGCCGGAGCCCCTGAGAAATCAGGATCTGGAAAGGAGCGCAAATCAAGGCCACCGGGACCGGAGCAACAGAGCGCTGGCGAGTCCAGGAGCTGGAAGGGGACGCAGCTCCCAGAGCGATCCAGGAACGGAGACGCGCCGGGATGGACGGCCAACAAAGGGCACCGACAGGGCGATGGTGCGGAGATGCCGAGGAGCCAACGAGCCAAAGAAGCCGGAAAGAGTGCATCTTTTATGGTGCGCCGGATCTGAAGCTGCGCCGGCTGGCCATGGACGCACGTACATAGCTGCCGGGCCGAAGCCGCCCCTGCGCACGGGGGGTGGGGGTGGGTGGTGAAGTTCACGCGCACCCAAACCTCCGGGCTAGCGCAATGCAAAAAGCAGCCGCTGCTAGGCACAACTCCACGCCTCCACGACCGCCACAACGGGACGTAGACCCGGTGGAGAGCAGGGGTGAGGGTGGTGGGGTCGGGGGAGGGGGTGGCTGCAGCGAGGAAGGCGCGTCGACCGCCACGGAGGCCGAACGTACAACACCAGACCCGGTCGGGCGAGAGCCCAGATCCCATTTGGGCCGGCAGAGGCCACCCACGGGAGGCGCAGCCGGGGGAGGCCACCCGGCCAGCGTCGTGCCGGGGAAGAGACCATCGGGGAGTGCCGCCGCCGAGGATCGGATCTCGGGGGAGGGGCGAGTAGGAAGGCCATGGGGTCGGTGGGGAAGAGAAAAATGTCCCTGCCGCCACCATCACAGGCCCTGGAAGAGAAAAATGTTTCTCTAACCATCCAACCACAGGTTGGTTCACGAAATCAACATGTTTATTTATCCAAAAAGGGTCGCCACTTGGGCCTGGGAATTCAGGCTCATGTCCAGGGTGTCGAATATTTGTAGGCTATTAGCTATATGGATTTGTCAAGCAATAGTTTCCAGGGGTGAGGATCAGTGACTCCCGGTAAGACGAGAGTTGAAGCACCCAAATATAATCCATGATATTCCCTATCGACCTCAGCAGTTGTACCATATAAGCGTGGTCTGGAGATGCCACCATTCAAATTTATTTTGGCGCACCCAACAGGTGAAAATTTCCAGGCCGAAGGGTTCTTCGTCTGTGCTGCATACGATATGGGTTTTACTTCAGATTTTTTAGCTCATCAAGTTCCGAGATATACCGAGTCATAAATTCATGTGTTGCAAAAGGATTTTGAAAAATGCTCTCATGAATCTCCAGAAGGCGCATATTGCTACGGATTGTCTAAACATGGTCAATGACATCGCCACTTTTCAAGGTGGTTATCAAGGATATTAATGCCTCTGGATCTTCTTTCATCTTATGTAGTTTTGTCCATAAAAAAAGAGGCTCAAATTATGAAGCCCACAATCTAGCTAGATTTGCATCTACTTTAGATCAGGGGAGACACACATGGCTTGGTCTGCCCCATGACACTTTTTATTCCGATGATTATTAATCAATAAACTTAGTGGATTGTGCTAGCCATACTATGGCCAATTTTGGTAGAACTCAGGGCCGAACCATGTTCTTTTCTTGGATCTGGTCCAGATGAGGTCATGAGCATTGTCATGTGTGATTGTAATCCCTAATGTTGAGTAATAAAGAGTTTATTCGCAAAAAAAAAACTTAGTGGATGCTAAAAAAAGCTATATTTTTTAGGGGAACCACTGGGCTTTATTGCATAATAGAAATATGTGACAGAATACAAATAATATCTGCTACATTAATAAGGCAAATATGGCGCCTGATGGGTAACGAAGCAGAGGCTCTAGCAAGAGCATGGGCGTCCTCATTATGCTGTATGTGTTCATGACCGAAGATCACCTCCTGTAGCGATCGCCGCTTGTGTTCGATTTCGTGAAGAAATGTGAGCTATATAGATTTGTCTAAAAAAACTATATAGATTTCTGCATCGTCCTGGAGTTCAGCCTGGTAATGAGCCCAGCATAACCCATGCACACCAATGCCTTCCAATCGGCCCGAGCAGTCTCCCCTAGAAAATAAATCGGCCCGAGCAGGGCGCCCCGATCTCGCGTACACTGCTACATATCGGGCCAGCCCACTGTAGCGAGAATTTCGAATTTTCGGAAAAACCAGAGTTGCAAAAAAAAAAAAAAATGGTGATCGCCTGGGTTTGATCCTGAGATCGAGTAGTTCCAACAACATAATCAACTTGTTGTAAATTATGGAGAGCACGGCCTACTAGAAGAAAAAATGAGCTGGGTTTTACCATCTTTACTTTCTTTTTCTATTTTAATTTTTTTCTTTCCTTTCTTTTCCTTCATTTTTACTAGTCTAATTCAACATGATTTTTCTGTGTTTTATTTACTCGGTTTTAACATGCTTTTTCCCCGAATAATGTCGGTTAACAAACATAGAAAAAATACAATTAAGTATTAAAAATGTTGAACAAGTATTTGAAAAATGTTGAACAAATATAAAAAATATTGAATACATATTAAAAATGTTGAACGAGTATTTTAAAAATGTTGAACAAGTATACGAAAAATGTTGAACAACTATTTGAAAAAATGTTGAACAAGTATTTGAAAATGTTAAACATGTATTAAAAAATGTTTTGGACATGTAAAAAAATGTAGAGAGAAACGAAAACAAAAATAATAAAACACAAAAGAAAAAGAAAGAATGAAGAAGAAAAAAGAAAACCCCCCAAAAGAAAACCAAACAAAAATGGAGAAGAACAAAGAAAATAATGAAAAAATCAGAGAATAAACAAATACAAAAAACAATGAAAACAAATGGAGGAAAAAAGAAAAAGAACAAAAAATTGAAAAAAAGGAAGAAAAAACCAAATAACGTAGAAAAAATGAAGAAAGAAAAGAAAAATATGGTGCACCCAGCTATTTTATACGTCAAGCACGATGCACCCAGATACTTTAACATGAGCTTGAGTGTAGCCTAGTGGCTACGAGCTTTGCACTACGCCCTGCAGACCGGTGCACGCACCTAGACGAAGCCGCCCCGTCGTCGTCCCATCTCCCGCCATGCCCTAAAATCACTAATTGAGTAACACTTTTTTTAATAGTTTGGATTGCTTATCACATGTGTCACATGATATTAAGTAGCACTCTTTGCAAAGGTTGGTTCAATCTCCTCTTGTGAGAAGTGACGCATTGCATTTGTCGCAACCTGAGAGTTTTTTCTTTTTTCGTAGATCCGTATATTTAAAATGTTTTATCTCTTAAATTGTATGTCCAAATTTCGAACCATTTTCACTTCGTTTCCTCACGTCGAGATAATCAAAATTAGATCCCATATTGATAGGTTTTGACGTTTTTTTAAATGAACCGGGAGCACGTATTTTTTTCTTTTCGAAAGAGGCACGACTTTACCTCTTGCGGAAGCAAATCCGTGCCTCCACAAGTAGTAAGTCCCTGCCTCTCGCGAAAGGGAAAAAAAGAAACGCGTTTTTTTCGTTTCTGAGAGGCATGATCGTGCCTCCGTGCCGCTCGCGGAAGGGTAAAAACACGTTTTTTTCTGAGAGGCATGGTCGTGCTTCCCGCCGAAGAAAAAAAAAGCGTTTTTTTGTTTCCGAGAGGCACAGCTCTGCCTCTTGCGGAGGCAAATCCGTGCCTCTCGTGGAAAGAAAAAGAAATGAAAAATGTAATTTTTTTCCTGTTCCAGGAGGCTTGGCCGTGCCTCTTGCGGAAGCGAATCTGTGCCTCCCGCAATTTTTTTTTCTGTTTTCAAGAGGCACGGTCGTACCTCTCGCGGAAGCAAAAAATACTGTTTTTTTGAGCAATTTTTTTTGATTTTTTTATCCAAAAGCTAAGAAAACCGGTGGAAAACCAAAAAACCCGAAAAACCATCTAAAGAGCCGAAAATGTGTGCGAGAAAAAATAAAAAAACCAAAATAGGAGGGAGCGCGACACATGGCAGCCGCTTAGAGCGCGCCAAGTGGCGCTCTCAGCCCATCCCAGGTGACCCTCGCGGGGAATCCTGAAGGAGTACTCCGTTAGTTACTCCCGCCCCTGCCCGCAAGCTGCTCCACGCGAGCAGCGAGCCCACCCTCACCAAGGCGTTGTTTTCCCACTGGCCGCTGTGCTGCTGTCGCCGGGCGACGCTGCGTAGGCCGGCCCTTGCCACCGCTATTCCGGTGTCGCCGTTCGTGTTGGGAAACATAGCATGCAATTTCAAAAAAATATAATCCTACGCGGCAAGATCTATCTAGAAGATGCATAGCAACGAGAGGGGGAGAGTGTGTCCACGTACCCTCGTAGACCGAAAACGGAAGCGTTAACTTAACTCGATTGATGTAGTCGAACGTCTTCTTGAATCAACCGATCAAGTACCGAACATACGACACCTCTGAGTTCTGCACACGTTCAGCTCGATGACGTCCCTCGAACTCTTGATCTAGCAGAGTGTCGATGGAGTCGATGAGTTCCGTCAGCATGACGGTGTGATGATAGTGTTGGTGATGTGATCCATGTAGGGCTTCGCCTAAGCACTATGATGATACTATCGGAGGAGTAAACAGTGGAGGGGGGCACCGCACAAGGCTAAGAGAATAACTGTTGTGCCTTTGGGTTGCCCCCCGCCCCCGTATATAAAGGAGGAGGGGGAGGAGGCCAGCCGCGAGGGGCGCGCCATGGATGGGGGAGTGTCGGTGTCAAAACCGGCGGATTTCGGGTAGGGGGTACCGAACTATGCGTTTGAGACTAATGGTAACGGGAGGCGGGGGACACAATATTTACCCAGGTTCAGGCCCTCTCTATGGAAGTAATACTGTCGGTGTCAAAACCGGCAGATCTCGGGTAGGGGGTCCCGAACTGTGCGTCTAGGCGGATGGTAACAGGAGACGAGGGACACGATGTTTTACCTAGGTTCGGGCCCTCTTGATGGAGGTAAAACCCTACGTCCTGCTTGATTAATATTGATGGTATGGGTATTACAAGAGTGGATCTACTACGAGATCAAGGAGGCTAAACCCTAGAAGCTAGCCTACGGTATGATTGTTGTAATGTATGTTATGTCCTACGGACTAAGCCCTCCGGTTTATATAGACACTGGAGAGGGCTAGGGTTACACAGAGTCGGTTACAATGGTAGGAGATCTACATATCCGTATCGCCAAGCTTGCCTTCCACGCCAAGGAAAGTCCCATCCGGACACGGGATGGAGTCTTCAATCTTGTATCTTCGTAGTCTTGGAGTCCGGCGGACGATGATAGTCTGGCTGTCCGGACACCCCCTAGTCCAGGACTCCCTCAGTAGCCCCTGAACCAGGCTTCAACGACGATAAGTCCAGCGCGTATATAGTCTTCGGCGTTGCAAGGCGGGTTCTCCTTTTAAGTTCCATGTACCTGCCGAACAGTGTCCGGCTTCCTTATCAACGTTGCGCTTCTCGGCTTCCACGCCCGATAATGGCCTTCTTCCACGCGTCGCACGAATGCGAAAAGCCAGGGTATCTTTTATGTTTTACCCCCTAGCTATGCAAATAATCTGCCTATAAGAGAGGCAAGAATCCAGATCCAAATCACACCATCTTCCTTCCGCGAATACTCATCGGAGCGCTTTCGACCCAGAATCCATCCCATCATGGACCGTCGACGCGGCTCCTCTTCTCGCGCTCCCAGCCCTTTGCCAGGAGATTGGAGGAGATGCTCTGTTCCGCACAACGAGCTGGTGAAGCTCCAAGCGGGGGGATATCTTCCTCCGGCCTTTATGGTTCCGGTTCGAGCCGGGCTGGCCACCTACCAAGGTGGGAAGCAAGCGGAGGCTATCCCAAGTCCCAACAAAGGGGAGCGGGTATGCTTCGTCCCCTACCTGATAAGGGGACTCAGATTTCCTATACATCCGTTCCTCCGCGGGCTCCTGGAGTTCTACGGACTACAGCTCCATCACCTTACACCCACCTCTATCCTGCATATCGCGGGTTACGTAGCTCTTTGCGAGCTATTTCTGGGCATCGAGCCCCATTTTGCACTGTGGAAGAGGTTGTTTTGCCTCGTACCCCGTTCTCACGAGGGGTCCATATATCAAGTGGGCGGCGCCGAAATATGGCGCATTGCCGGGACCAGATATCCATCCGGAACCCCTAAGAAGGCGTTCGAAGACTAGCCTTCGGAATGGTTTTACATAGAAGACGCTCCGCTGCCAGACCCTGTTCGGATCGGCCTCCCGGAGTTCAGCACCGCTCCTCTGAAGAAACGCCTTAGTTGGCGCCCGCGGAGCCCCCAGCTGGAGGAAGACAAGAGTGTCCATTATCTGATAGGCCGAATAAGATTACTGGCCCATTCCGGGTTAACCATGATCGGAGTCATGGCGACATGCATTATGCGGGGGGTGCAGCCACTGCAATACAGGGGCCACCCTATGTGGGATTTCAATGGGGAAGACGATGCCACCCGCCATGGCCGCAAAGGACCGGATTCGGCCGAGGATCTGGTGCAGATCCTGTCCGGCCTGTACAAGGGGGAGAAGGAGGACTTCCTTCAGACGAACCCGTTGAATGGGTTCTCCATGAATAACCCCCGTCGTTGGGTAAGTGAACACTTTAAGGGCCCGACCCTTGCTTTCAAAGTTTAAGCTTCTTATGTTATGTCTTCGACGCAGGAACTGCGCCAGACTGCGGAGGACATGATAAGTCCAGCTCCACAACCCGAAGATCCAGAGAGATCCCAGGATCCGGCCTCTGAAGAGGATCCGGACATAAAGGTGGAGCTAATCGACGGGGTGTTCCACTAGCTCAGCATGGATAATGCTTTAGTTGCCATTACGGCCGACTACCCCGGACTATATTCGGCTTCCCAGGTGATTGTAACGAAAGTCCCGATTCCATTATCTCTTCCTTGCTTATCTCTGACCTTCGCGTACGATGGCGTTTTGCAGGAAGCGCCTTCAAGGCGGGAAGCCGAGCCCGCGGCGGCTGACCAACAAAGGCCAGTCCGGACCAGTAGGAGGAAGAGGAGCGCGGCGCGGACTGAAACGTCGCCGCAAAGGTATAGCTCGCAGCTAATTATTCGGAGCAACGTTCCTAGGAAGCGTTTGAGTGCTCATGATCTTTGTAGGAGAAAAAGCGCCCGCCGGACTGCGGGCGTGGAGGTTGCCAATCCAACCTCTACCAGCCAGGCTCCAGCACCCGGTCTGGAGGGGGAGGTGAGCGCAAGGCGCGAGCCGGACACTCCTCCAACGGAGGATGCCGACAGGTTGTCCGCCACCAAGTCTGAGGTGGAGAGCGCCATGAACCATAGGCACCGCCGGACAGTATTTCGTGACGCGTGCTTCTCCCCTGAGGCATTAGATGCCTTTAACGCAGGGGACGCGCACCTCCGTGCTGCTCAAGATGGTTTTACCAGAGCCACGGAGCAGTATGTGAGAGACATACGGGTAAAAGATTTTAGCAGTAATATATGCCAGTAGCCCCCGAGACTTAAAGTAGTTATGTTAACTGATTTAAGGATCATTTGAAATGCAGGATCTTACCGAGAAGAATACCCAACTGTCTCAGGAGCTGCAAGGGTGCAAGGCCCAACTTGAGGCCGCACTTGCTGCCGTAGGAGGAAACACAGAGGCCCCTCCTGGTAACACATTTTATTTTTGAAAAATATAAGCGCTGTGCGGCGTGCGCGCAAGTCTAATAATGACATTGCAGGTGCTGTCGGACAAGATCCAGACAGGCAGGAACTATTGCGCCAGCTAAAGGCCGGCGAGAGGGTGCTAAATAGAGTCCAACAGGAAAGGAACAAGCTCCAGGATGCCCACGCCCAGCTCGGAGAAGAGCTGAAAGGTGTTCGGGCCGAGCTGTCTGGCTCCGTTAAGGAGAATCAGCGGCTTCGTCGCGGCATCTATAGTAAGTGCTTAAGCGAACTCCTTTGAAAAGAAGAGTTCGGCGAGGAAGTCAATTGACAGAATATGTCTGTAGGTATACTCACAGGTCACCCTGCTGAGGAGATGCCCATATCGATAGGTGATCAACTTCCCGAACTGTTGCAGCTGCTCGAACGAGTTCGGCAGGCGATGAGCGGCGCCGTTCAGGCTTTATGGCCGGCCCTTTCCCTGCCCGAAGGCCTTGGGGAGCTTACTGAGAAGCTTCAGGGAATGCGGCAGCGCTTCCGTTTGTGGAAGATTTCGGCCTGCCGCCAAGGTGCCAGGGAGGCTTGGGCCATGGTGAAGACGCGATACAAGAAGGCGGATCCCAACCACATGGCCGAGGTCGGACCTGTGGGGCCCGATGGGAAGGAGATCCCTGTGAGTTTAGTATACGACCAAGTAGAGTTGGCCGCTAAATTTTCCCAACGGGACTGTAAATTAGACAGCCTGTCAGACGGGATTGAGGAGGAATACAGTCAGTAGATTTGACAATGTATTTTTTTTAAATGACATGTGAAATGCCTTCTAGCCGGATTGTAGATCGTTTGTCTTTGCCGACCTTTTCGCTTCGACCTCGGGACCCTAGAGTCCGGAGTGTGTCCGAATACCTTTTTGGTTAAGAAACAACCGAGGTATGCATGGAGACCAGGCGTAGGGGTCATTAGTGCTTTATCAGACAAGTGCCCAACTAGTTATGTTATATTACATGGTTAGTAAGAAACATCTTCCAGGGAGAATAGTTCCGTTAAGGGTTCCTTTCCCTGGGAGGCATGCCCTAAAGTGCATGTCCGAACTGCGAAAAAAGCAGAAAAACATTTGGGGGCAGATAAATAGGTAGGTATAAAATCATCTTTCAAGTCACCGACCGAATATTCCCTTAAGAACGCTAGCTTTCGGCTTCACCCAGTCTGAGGTACACATCCGGCTGACCTGGCAGTAACAATCGCAGAGGTGCTCCCTTTACCTCCTAGCCGAACAATCGGGAACGTAGGGGTAAGCACAGGAGCCAGGCAACCCAGCTTGGCCAAAACTTAAGTCATATCGATGCATATAATGGTGAGTAAAAGGTACATGTGGAAGCTTGACACATGTGCTGGGCGTGAAGCCCTTATAATTGAGCTTCTGAAAAAAGAAGCCCCCAGGTATAATGAGTGCGGATGGCACATCAAGTATGTGCGAACAATGCGCAAGTAGGCCCTCAAGGGCTTTTTAGGAAAAGGGTTAAGAGAAGAAAGAGAAACAAAGGGCAGCTGAAGTGTAAAAATTTGGACGGGGGAAGGGGACGAACTCTTAGTCCAGCGCTAGGCATAGAATCTTCGGAGGCGGGCTGCGTTCCATGGGTTCAGCTCGAGTCGGTTGTCCGATGCATTTCGTAGACGGTACGCCCCGCCGGCCAGGACTTGATCGATAATGAAGGGGCCCTCCCATTTGGGCTTGAGCTTGTCCTTTTTCTTGTTCGGCAGGCGTAGAACTAGTTCGCCAACGTTGTAAGTCTTGGCCCGTACTTCTCTGCTTTGATATCTTCGAGCCTGCTGCTGATAGAATGCGGAACGAGCCTTGGTGACGTCGCGTTCTTCCTCCAATGCGTCCAAGCTGTCCTCCGATCCAGCTCGGCTTCTCTTTCTTCGTACATGTGCACTCGAGGTGAGTCATGAATGATGTCGCAGGGCAAAACTGCCTCTGCGCCGTATACCATAAAAAATGGTGTGAATCCGGTAGTACGGTTGGGCGTTGTCCGCAGCCCCCAGAGTACGGAGTCGAGCTCCTCTACCCAGTGCGTGTCAGATTTCGTAAGTGACCGCACTAGTCTGGGTTTGATGCCGCTCATTATTAGACCATTTGCTCGTTCCACTTGACCGTTGGTTTGAGGATGATAGACTGAAGCGTAATCGAGCTTAATGCCCATGTTTTTGCACCATGACTTAACCTCGTCGGCCGTGAAGTTCGTGCCGTTATCGGTGATGATGCTGTGGGGGACACCGTAACGGTGTACAACCCCGGATATAAAGTCTATCACTGGTCCGGACTCTGCCGTTTTGACTGGTTTGGCCTCTATCCATTTGGTGAATTTGTCCACCATGACCAATAGGTACCTTTGCTTGTGGGTTCCCCCTTTAAGGGGTCCGACCATGTCAAGCCCCCAGACCGCGAACGGCCAGGTAATGGGTATAGTTTTGAGGGCGGTGGGTGGCATGTTGCTCTGATTAGCAAAGAGCTGACAACCAACGCATCTTTGGACTAAGTCCTGAGCATCTGCCTGGGCCGTCAGCCAATAAAATCCTGTACGGAATGCCTTTCCTACAAGGGCCCGAGCTGCTGCGTGGTGTCCGCCTAGTCCGGCATGAATTTTAGCCAGAAGGTTTCGCCCTTCATCTTCGGAGATACACCTTTGAAGGACTCTCTGTGCTTTTCTTATAAAGTTCTCCCTCATGGACCTTGTAGGCTTTAGATCGCCGGACTATGCAGCGGGCCTCATTTTGGTCTTCGGGAAGTTCCTGCCTAAGCAAGTAGGCTAGGAATGGTTCTGTCCACGGGGCGATTACTACCATTATGTCGTGGGCTAAAGGTGTTATGTCATCGGCTGAATCGCCGGTTGGCGCGGTTTTTTCCGGTTTGTCGTGTCCGGACTCCTCTTCCCATAGTACGGATGGCTTGAAGAGCTGTTCCAGGAAGATGTTTGGAGGGACAGCATCACGTTTTGCGCCGATGCGTGCCAGTACGTCGGTTGCTTGGTTATTATCTCGGGCTATGTGATGGAATTCAAGTCCTTCAAACCGAGCTGACATTTTTAAGACAGCGTTGCGATATGCTGCCATTTTCGGATCCTTGGCATCAAAGTCTCCATTTATCTGGGATATCGCAAGGTTTGAATCCCCGCGCACCTCTAGGCGTTGAATGCCCATGGAGATTGCCATCCGGAGGCCATGTAAAAGGGCCTCGTATTCGGCTGCATTGTTGGAGTCCATGTACATTATCTGAAGTACGTATTGGACTGTGTCCCTGGTTGGGGACGTCAATACGACGCCAGCCCCCACTCCGGCCAACATTTTAGAGCCGTCGAAGTGCATAATCCAATTGGAGTATGCACCGTACTCTTTAGGGAGTTCGGCTTCGGTCCATTCAGCGACAAAGTTAGCCAAAACTTGTGACTTTATAGCTCGCCGAGGTTTGTAAGTTATATCAAATGGTAAGAGCTCAATGGCCCATTTTGCAATCCTGCCCGTCGCGTGGCGGTTGTTTATAATGTTGTTGAGTGGTACTTTGGAGGCCACCGTTATCGAACACTCTTGAAAGTAGTGTCGGAGCTTCCGGGATGCCATGAACACCGCATATGCTATCTTTTGATAGTGTGGGTAGTGGGACTTGCAGGGGTTTAACACAGTGGAGACGTAGTACATTGGTTTTTGAAGAGGGAATTTATGCCCTTTTGTCTCTCGTTCGACGACGAGTACCGCGCTTACAACTTGATGTGTTGCCGCGATGTATAACAACATTGGTTCGCCCAGGTTGGGCGCAGCCAGGACCGGATTTTTTGCCAATATGGCCTTTATTTCTTCGAGTCCGGCAGTGGCAGCATCCGTCCACTCGAAGTGTTCGGTTCACCTAAGGAGGCGATAGAGGGGCAATGCCTTTTCTCCCAAGCGGGAGATAAAGCGGCTTAGAGCCGCCATGCATCCAGTCAATTTTTGTATCTGTTTGAGGTCTTTTGGAATATCCAGCTGTGACAGAGCTCGGATCTTGGCCGGGTTTGCTTCAATTCCTCTACCGGATACAATGAAGCCCAGCAGCTTTCCGGCTGGTACGCCGAAAATGCATTTTTCCGGATTTAGCTTGATGTCATATGCTCTGAGGTTGTCGAATGTGAGCCTCAAATCGTCTACTAGAGTTTGGACGTGTTTGGTTTTGACGACTACGTCGTCTATGTATGCCTCTACTGTTTTGCCGATCTGGGTTGCCAGACATGTTTGAATCATGCGCTGATATGTTGCGCCGGCGTTTTTAAGTCCGAAGGGCATCGTGTTGAAGCAGAATGGTCCATATGGAGTGATGAATGCCGTTGCGGCTTGGTCTGCTTCCGCCATCTTGATTTGATGGTAGTCGGAGTATGCATCGAGGAAGCACAATGAATCGTGTCCTGCGGTAGCGTCGATTATTTGGTCGATGCGGGGGAGGGGGAAGGGATCCTTTGGGCAGGCCTTGTTGAGGTCTTTAAAATCGACACATAGGCGCCAGGATTTGTCCTTCTTTGGTACCATTACCAGGTTTGCTAGCCAATCCGGATGTTTGATATCTCTGATGAATCCGGCTTCCAGTAGTTTGGCTAGCTCTTCTCCCATTGCCTGTCTTTTAGGTTCGGAAAATCGTCGAAGAGCCTATTTGACTGGCTTGAATCCTTTTAGGATGTTTAGGCTGTGTTCTGCCAATCTGCGTGGGATTCCGGGCATATCCGAAGGGTGCCAGGTGAAAATGTCCCAATTTTCCCGAAGGAATTCTCGCAGTGCGGCGTCTACATCAGGGTTCAACTGTGCCCCGATGGAAGCCGTCTTTGTCGGGTCCGTTGGATGGACCTGGAATTTTATTATTTCATCTGCTGGTTTAAAGGAGGTGGACTTGGATCTCTTATCAAGTATCACGTCGTCCCTATTTACCGTGGAGCGCAGCGGTGAGTTCTTCTGCCGCTAGGGCTTCGGATAGTGCCTCCAGGGCTAATGCGGCTGTCTTGTTTTCGGCACGGAGTGCTATGTCCGGATCACTAACGAGAGTGATTATTCCGCCGGGCCCAGGCATTTTGAGCTTCATGTACCCGTAATGGGGTACGGCTTGAAAAATTGTGAATGCCTCTCGTCCTAATATAGCGTGATATCCGCTGTTGAATGGGGCCACTTGGAACGTGACTTCTTCGGATCTGTAATTATCCGGCGAGCCGAATACCACATCGAGTGTGATTTTTCTAGTGCAGCGTGCTTCCCGGCTAGGGATTATTCCTCTGAAGGTTGTGCTGCTTCGCTCAATGCGGCTCCAGTCTATTTCCATTTTTTGAAGAGTTTCCTCGTAAATGAGGTTTAATCCACTGCCGCCATCCATGAGGACCTTTGTAAGTCGAAAGCCGTCCACTATTGGACTAAGCACCAGTGCGGCTGGTGCTTGGGCTGTTCGGAATTTAGGTTCGTCGTTGGCGTTGAAGGTGATGGCTGTGTCGCTCCATGGGTTTGTTGTTGCTACTTGGTAGACTTCGGCGAGGCCGTGGATTGTTCGTTTCCGCATATTATTTGATGCGAAGGTCTCGAAGACTATTGATACCGTACCTGTATTGTTGGAGTGGTTTTCTGGGGCTAGAAGCTCCTCGCCACTTTTGGCCACCTGCCGTAATATCCAACATGCTCGAAGGCTATGTGTTGGGACGACGCCCTCTGTACTGTGAAGTTTACAGGGTCCACTGAACCATCCCTCCAGTACGGTTCCGTGCCCTCTATGGGGTTTTTGCTTTTTGGTTTTTGTATCTGGGGCCTGAGTGTAATGCACCCTTTTGTTGCGGACTAGGGTTGTATTCGGGGCCGGATTGTCCCAAAACTGGTTTTCGGTTTTCCGGAAACTCTCCATCGCACAATACTTTCGTACTATGGATGCCAGGTCGGCGAAGCGTGTAATTTCACGACGGCTGATGGCGTTCAATATTCCCTTGTCCGTGCAATTGTTGCAAAAAATTGAGATTCCGTTTTCCTCTCGGCAGTCCTTTATCCTGTCCATAACCAGGAGGAATCTGGCCCAGTAGTGATGTACTGTTTCAGCGGGCTCTTGCCGTATTAGAGATAGATCACATATGTCTGGGCGGGTGGGTGGAATAAAGTCCGAAACCCTACCCATCTCAGGGCTTGAAGGCCGTAAAGTTTCCAAATTTGGAAGCTTGGATTGCTGGACATTGTCCAACGAGTCAGGTCCGATGCCTGACTTTAAGTTCAGTGCTTGATCGAGGTCCGTCCCTCCGCGGGAATCCGGCATGGAGGGTTCGGGAGCCCGGACATGACTAGTTTTCAATACAGGAGAAGAGTCCCCACATTGTTCCTCTACCACTGCGACGTGGTGGGTGACCTGGGGAGAATTAATCTCTCTCAGATCGGTTTTAAGCCCAATCTGATTATAGTCCGTAGCAACTCCCAGGGTGGCGATGCGATCCAAGAGCTCGTTGACAGATGAAAGCTCCATCGGATCCAGCCGCTCGGCAAATTCCGAGCTGACGCAAAGATTGCTTTTGACGACTTGAGAAGTCATTGTCGAAGCGGTGGCCGGACAGGCGGTCATAAGAAAACCACCTAGCCAGATAGTTTGGCCGGAGGCCAAGGCCCCTTTGGCGAAAATACCGTCCTTGAAGACGGGTGGAGGCATCCTTCTTGTCGGCGACGGCACAAAGGAACTCTCAATGAAAGCACCAATGTCGGTGTCAAAACCGGCAGATCTCGGGTAGGGGGTCCCGAACTGTGCGTCTAGGCGGATGGTAACAGGAGACGAGGGACACGATGTTTTACCCAGGTTCGGGCCCTCTTGATGGAGGTAAAACCCTACATCCTGCTTGATTAATATTGATGGTATGGGTATTACAAGAGTGGATCTACCATGAGATCAAGGAGGCTAAACCCTAGAAGCTAGCCTACGGTATGATTGTTGTAATGTATGTTATGTCCTACGGACTAAGCCCTCCAGTTTATATAGACACCAGAGAGGGCTAGGGTTACACAGAGTCGGTTACAATGGTAGGAGATCTACATATCCGTATCGCCAAGCTTGCCTTCCACGCCAAGGAAAGTCCCATCCGGACACGGGACAGAGTCTTCAATCTTGTATCTTCGTAGTCTTGGAGTCTGGCGGACGATGATAGTCCGGCTGTCCGGACACCCCCTAGTCCAGGACTCCCTCAAATACCCTACTTCCTGCTTGATTGATCTTGATGATATGAGTATTACAAGAGTTGATCTACCACGAGATCGAAGAGGCTAACCCTAGAAGCTAGCATATGATTCTGATTGTTGTTATCCTACAGACTAAACCCTCCGGTTTATATAGACACCGGAGGGGGGCTAGGTTTACACAAAGTCGGTTACAGAGAAGGAAATCTACATGTCCGAATTGCCAAGCTTGCCTTACACGCAAAGGAGAGTCCCACCCGGACACGGGACGAAGTCTTCAATCTTGTATCTTCATAGTCCAACAGTCCGGCATAAGCATATAGTCCGGCTGTCCGAGGACCCCCTAATCCAGGACTCCCTCGGTAGCCCCTGAACCAAGCTTCAATGACGATGAGGCCGGCGCGCAGATTGTCTTCGGTACTGCAAGGCGAGTTCCTTCTCCAAATACTCCAAAGAAGATCTTGAACACAAGAATCGTGTCCGGCTCTGCAAAACAAGTTCCACATACCACCGTAGAGAGCACAATATTCCACAAGTCTAATCTGCTGACAACTTTTCCATAGCGTGACATCACGCCGCGGCCCGATCATTATTCGAACCATTTTTCTCAACCTGCTACTGCGCATCTTGCAAGGCGATTTTATTGGCACGTCAGAGATCGTGTCCCCTTATCACGGGATTCTCATCAATACGGGTGTGGGTAACCCAACCGTGCCATTAACACAGTGCTTGGGGAATAAGCAAGTTTCCAGGGCAAGTGGGGAGGCGCAGGATCCCTGCTGCCTTTATAAGGAGATAAGGACTCCCCCTTTTCACCCATGCCTTCTTATTCCTCTGCTCACCCATTCTCTGTCGCTCGAGCTCCAGCGCCCAAGCATTCGCTTTCTCCGCCCACAAAGGACCTCCAAAAATGTCCGGATTTGGAGCTGGAGGCAACTGGATGGCCTCCACCGTCCGGGAGAAGGATATCAAGAAACTTCGGGAGGTCGGGTATCTGGCCTAGAAGATTAGCCACCGCCTTCCGACGGCGGGACAGATTGTCCCTACTCCGAAACCCCACGAGAGGGTTGTATTTCTCCCTCACTTTGTCCGCGGGCTAGGGTTTCCCCTCCACCCATTTGTTCGTGGCATTATGTATTACTATGGGATCGACTTTCACGATCTATCTCCAAATTCCTTCCTCAACATCTCGACATTCATTGTTGTGTGTGAGGCCTTCCTCTGCATTTCTCCGCACTTCGGATTATGGCTGAAGATTTTCAATGTGAAGCCCAAGGTGGTGAGCGGCAAGCATGCGGAGTGCGGAGGAGCCATGGTGAGCAAGATGCCCAACGTTACATGGCCATCAGGTACCTTCAATGATTCCGTCAAAGGGTGGCAACAACAGTGGTTCTATGTCACTGAGCCACGTGGCACAAAATGGGTCTCAGCTCCCGAATTCCGATCCGGAGCTCCATTACGGCTTACATCCTGGCCCAAGAAGGGCCTGAACTGGTCTTCGCCAGATGAGTTGTCGGTGCTCCAGACGCGCGTCAAGGGTATGGAAGACAAGAATATCAAACTTGTCAACATAGTCCAGGTGATGTTAGTTCGCCGGATTCTCCCTTGTCAACACATGGCTTGCAATTTATAGGAATTCGACCCGGCCAAGCACGAGACCCTATCAGGGTTTTTCGACTCATCGCACAAAGACATCTGAAAAGTGCTCTTTAAGTCCGGCAAATCGTGGCCGGATTCAACTGAGGACCGCGGGTACCAACCGTCCCGACCCGCGAGTTCGGTAAGTCTTTGTAGTTTGGCAAGTCATACGCTTTATCTGCATAATCCAAGGGAAATGCTTAATGTGTTTTTCCACAACTCTCCCAGGGCTGGACGAAGAAGGCGGGGCGGATCTACTGCCCGGCCCCACTGCCAGAAGAGCCAGCCGGCCCACTTTTGATGAAGATGCTGGTCCCGACGCCTTATAAGGCGCCGAAGCAGAAAGCCGAGAAAGAGGCCAAAGAGATCAGGGGCGGCCTTCGTCGCCAAGGCACTTCGGACACAATATCTGAAGACTCCAAGGCCCGCTCTTCCTCCAGAGAGGACGAGGAAGAGGAGGAAAGCCGATCCCCCCCAGCAAGGGGGAGGAAGAAACGGACGGCCTCCACACACTTGGAGGCCGAGTCGCCTAAGAAGGGTAAGACTCCCCTTCCGGAGGAACCCGCCACAGCTGCCGACAGCAGCTCGGAGTGGGATCCCAGGGCCCAGCCCCTGGTGAAATTGTGAGTATATAAACCCGGACACGTTGTATATCTAGACTCGCTATCATACAACGTTCTAACGCATTGCGTCATGTCTTTTTTGCAGTCCAGCCAGGTCCCGCGCTGAACAATCCTCATCAGAGGATTCACTGGGCTCGGATGCTATGGATAGCAGGACACCCCCGACGGCCCCCTCCCCTAAACACGTGAATGACACCGTGGTATCGTCCCGAAGGGACCCAGACCAAGGAGGGGGTGGGAAGACCATCAAGGCGGCACTAGAGGGTCAAACCTCGGCGGCCGGACACACGGGGGAACAAGCTCCCATGGACACAGATGGCGGGGGCTATCTTGAATTCGGCCCCCAGCCGGACACAGTTCCGGAGACCAACACGGCTCCGGAATCAGGCAGGCAACCTCCCTTGACAGAAGGGGGTGCGCCTGTTCCACTGGCAACCTCAACCCAACTAGAGGTGTCGGATACCTTATCAGCAGCGCTGAAGAGTGCCTCCATCATTGAAGAACACCGTGCCCTTATGGGTACGGTGATTGAGAAGATTCAGTTCGCTGAAAGCAGGCTGAATGAAGCCTGCGTCAGCCTTATAACGAGATTTGAGGTATGTTGTGAGGTTTCGAAGAGTGTTATAGTATAGATAGTAGCCCCTGATACACTGTTCAGTGTTTGAAAGAAAGAACCGGACAGAGGATCAAATATAAGCAGGCGTCTATAGCGACTACCGCCTCTCATACTGTGGAAGTCTCCGGACTGAAGCAGAGTCTGGAGGATAACCAAGGTATGCAAAAAACCTTGTTCACATTCAGCGCGAATGAATAATTGAGTATGACGAATTTTTTTCATAATGTGCTCTAGGGGCGACGGCCGAAGTCGAAGATCTTAAGAAGGCAGTGGTCGAGGCCGAGAAGAAGGCAGCAGCAGAGCAGGCTCTTCGTGAAAAGCACGAGGCCAGGGTTATTGAAGTTGAGCAAGAGCTGCAAGAGGCCATGAAGAAATGCGAGACCTTGGAGCCGAGTTTAACGGAGAAAGAATCCAAACTCACCAAGGCTCGTCAAGCCGCACGCGATGCCCGGGGCGAAGCCCAAGGCGTCCTACAGGAAATCCAGGAGGCAAGGGAGATCGCGGCGGGTAAGGCTTTTTCTATTCAAAGCGAATATTTGAAGGGAGAAAATCACGTTACTAATTTGAATTCGGATTTCTCCAGGGGTATTTGCGAAACTTCCACGCAACATATCTGATGCCGCACAATTCTACCAAGCCTAAGAAAGGAGCACTGCGGAGAAGCTCTTATGGTCGCAGTATCTGGCGCCAGAGTATCCGGTGCCCTTTGCCGATCAACTGAAGCAGCTTATCGAACTACATAGGACGGCCGAACTAGCCATGAAGGATTTAATTATCCGGTTGTGGCCCGCTAAGGCGATTCCCAGCAGCTACTTCGGGCTCGTGAAGCGGCTTGTAAGTGCCTGCCCTCGACTTGAAGTCATCAAGCGGTCGATCTGTATGGAAGGTGCGCGAATGGCCTTCGCCTGCGCAAAGGTGCACTGGGCGAAGATGGATGCCGAAAAGCTGATGATCGAAGGACCGCCTGCGGGGAAGTTGCACCACAAGCCTGAGTTATATTATGATAGTGTCCTGAAAGGATCTCGCCTTGTAGCGGAGCAATGTGCCAAGGACATTATATTCCCATGAATACATTCATGTTGTCCTATGTAATGTTTGAACAAGGTCATTTAAATGATATAATGCCTGTTATTTGGAAATTTTACCTCCTATGCGGCCGTTTTATATATTAATCCTGAGAGTTGGTCAGTCATCGGCTTCTTCCCCCACGTAGGAAGTACGGGGGTGTTCGGGATGAACCTGAGCACTCTTTACCCCAGTTTTGGGTCCTTGAAGGAGGTGTTCAGCACAACGAACCAGACAATCGGACTATAAGGCTTTATCACCCTCACTTAGCCATAGGAGTTTGACAAAAGAAAGGTAGGTGCAGCCCCTGGTGTTCGGAAGACCGCACTAGGGGATCTATAAGCACCTGGTCGGAAGGAAAAAGCCGATCCATCGCACGATGCATTAGTTATCGCATAATGCGGAAGAAATCCTTAAAGATTTGGTAACCTCTCGAACAGCTGACCAGCTCTTGCCGTATCATGACAGTCAGTTTTCAGCTTTCTCTACTGAGGCGCTCGTCCGGAAGAACCAGGGCGCAATCGCAGTAGTTCTCCCTTTACTACCCTAGCCGATATAGCGGAACGTAGGGTAGCAAGCACAGGAGCCAGGCAACCCAACTATTGACCCAAGACATGATTCAGAGCCGATGCATATAATGCTATAAGTTCGAGGTGCTGAACGACCGTGAAGGTGTTCGGACTTTATTGCCGTATTGTGGGTACAACGAGGCCCCTGGCATATTAAGGCATATCGTAGTGTACGGATGCCATTTGAAAAAGAGTGTCAATAAGAAACAACAGCAAGTAAGCGTCATATAAAGCCACATAATATGTTGATGCCTACGAGTACAAGTAATGTGATAAAAAGAAATATGACTTCGGAACCTGCTGAGACCAGGCGGGGGAGGCTGTGTGCGGATCCGGATTGTAATCGGATGGTCATCGAAGGGAATATCTAAGGATTCCCTTATGCATTTGAGCTGTTTCCCTCCTTGGTATATTCGTCCCTTCATGGGTCTGGTCGCCATGTCGCCAGTGATGGCCTACACAAAAGTGGACCTGCAAAGAAAATGCGAAAAATGTTTGTGTGCCACGGAGCGGTTAAGCCGCATTGTGTGGCCTATCCTAGCTTTGCCTCCATCTACCGCTGAAGTGTTTAATTGAGCACTTGACGAGCTGGGCTATCCTGCCGCAAAGTAGTTCAGACTCCTTTGACGATTTCCGGAAGCTTGGCTGTCGACTGAAAGAGGGAGCATTCGGCCTTGCCATTAACTGTTATGACGCCGCGTGGACTGGGCATCTTGAGCTTAAGGTAGGCATAATGTGGCACCGCGTTGAATCGAGCAAACACGGTTCGTCCAAGCAATGCATGATAGCTGCTACGAAAAGGGACGATGTCAAAGATTAACTCTTCGTTGCGGTAATTATCCGGTGGTCCAAAGACTATCTCCAGAGTGACGGATCCTCTACAACGAGCCTCCACACCTGGTATAACACCTTTAAAGGTGGTTTAGTGGGTTTGATCATTGAAGGATCGATACCCATCTTGCGCACTGTGTCCTAATATAGCAGGTTCAGACTGCTGCCTCCGTCCATAAGGACTCGTGTGAGGTGGAATCCGTCAATTATTGGGTCAAGGACTAGTGCGGCTGAGCCGCCCTGACGGATATTGGCCGAATGATCCTTGGGGTCAAAGGTGATCGGCCCGGACGACCATGGGTTGAATTTTGGGGCGACTGGCTCCATCGCGTAGACGTCCCTTAGTGTGCGCCTCTGCTCCTTCTTGGGAATATGGGTAGCGTTTATCATATTCACCGTTTTAACTTGCGGGGAAAACTTCTTTTGCCCTCCTTTGTTTGGTGGCCGGGACTCCTCGTTGTCGTCATCGCTTTGCGACCCCTTCTCCTTGTTTGCGGCACCTAATCTGCCGGCTTGTTTGAAGACCCAACATTCTCTGTTGGTATGAACTGCTGGTGTTCCTGGGGTGCTGTGAATTTGGCATGGACGGTCGAGTATACGGTCCAAACTGGATGGGACCGGATTGTTTCTTTTAAATGGCTTCTTCCGTTGACCAGACTTAGGGCCACTGAATCCAGCATTGACTGTCGTGTATTCGGCGTTGTCGCTATTATCGCGACGCTTGTGTCTATTCCGCCGAGGCTTGCCATTGCTATCTCTGGCGTTCGAAGTGCCAGGATTTCTTGATGTGTTGTTGCTACGAGCCAACCAGCTGTCCTCGCCCGCACAAAAGAGGGTCATGAGTGTCGTAAGGGCTGCCATGGATTTCGGCTTCTCTTGGCCGAGGTGTAGGGCAAGCCACTCATCGCGGATATGCTTAAAGGCCGCTAGGGCTTCGGCATCCGGACAGTCGACAATTTGGTTCTTTTTACTTAAGAACGGAGTCCAAAATTTCCTGGCAACTCTCCGGGCTATTGGGTTATGTGACTTAAGTCATCAGCGTCCGGTGGTCGCACATAAGTGCCGTGGAAGTTGTCAAGGAATGCGTCTTCCAGGTTCTCCCAACTGCCAATGGAGTTTGCCGGCAGACTATTCAGCCAATACCGAGCTGGGTCCCTTGAGTTGTAGTGGGAGGTACTTGATGGCATGCAGATCATCGCCGCGGGCCATATGAATGTGGAGAAGGAAATCTTTGATACGTCCATTATGCATCATGCTTCTATATCGATATTTATTGCATTATGGGCTGTTATTACACGTTATGTCTCAATACTTATGGCTATTCTGTCTTATTTTACAAGGTTTATCATAAAGAGGGAGAATGTCGGCAGCTGGAATTCTGGCTGGAAAAGGAGCAAATATTGGAAACCTATTCTGCAAAGCTCCAAAAGTCCTGAAACTCCACGAAAGTCATTTTTGGAATCAATAAGAATTATTGAGCAAAGAAAGTACCAGAGGGGACCCACACCCTGGCCAGGAGGGTGGGGGCGTGCCCCCTGTTGGCCCTCTGGTGCCCATCTTCTGCTATATGAAGGCTTTTACCCTGGAAAAAAAATCATAAGCAAGCTTACAGGATGAAACTCCGCCGCCACGAGGCGGAACCTTGTCGGAACCAATCTAGGGCTCCGACGGAGCTGTTCTGCCGGGGAAACTTCCCTCCGGGAGGGGGAAATCATCACCATCATCATCACCAACAATCCTCTCATTGGGAGGGGGTCAATCTCCATCAATATCCTCACCAGCACCATCTCCTCCCAAAACCCTAGTTCATCTGTTGTATCCAATCTTGTATCAAAACCACAAATTGGTACCTGTGGGTTGCTAGTAGTGTTGATTACTCCTTGTAGTTGATGCTAATTGGTTTACTTGGTGGAAGATCATATGTTCAGATCCTTAACACTTATTAATACTCCTCTGATCATGAACATGAATATGCTTTGTGAGTAGTTACGTTTGTTCCTGAGGACATGGGTGAAGTCTTGCTATTAGTAGTCATGTGAATTTGGTATTCGTCCGATATTTTGACGAGATGTATGTTGTCTCTCCTCTAGTGGTGTTATGTGAACGTTGACTACATGACACTTCACCATTATTTGGGCCTAGAGGAAGGCATTGGGAAGTAATAAGTAGATGATGGGTTGCTAGAGTGACAGAAGCTTAAACCCTAGTTTATGCGTTGCTTTGTAAGGGGCTGATTTGGATCCACTAGTTTCATGCTATGGTTAGGTTTACCTTAATACTTCTTTTGTAGTTGCGGATGCTGCAATAGGGGTTAATCATAAGTGGGATGCTTGTCCAAGAAAGGGCAATACCCAAGCACCGGTCCACCCACATATCAAATTATCAAAGTAACGAACGCGAATCATATGAGCGTGATGAAAACTAGCTTGACGATAATTCCCATGTGTCCTCGGGAGCACTTTTCTCATTATAAGAACTTGTCTAGGCTTGTCCTTTGCTACAAAAAGGATTGGGCCACCTTGCTGCACTTTATTTACTTTCATTGCTTGTTACCCGTTACAAATTATCTTATCACAAAACTATCTGTTACCTACAATTTCAGTGCTTGCAGAGAATACCTTGCTGAAAACCGCTTGTCATTTCCTTCTGCTCCTTGTTGGGTTCGATACTCTTACTTATCGAAAGGACTACGATAGATCCCCTATACTTGTGGGTCATCAAGACTCTTTTCTGGCGCCGTTTCCGGGGAGTGAAGCGCCTTTGGTGAGTGGAACTTGGTAAGGAAACATTTATATAGTGTGCTGAAATTTTCCGTCACTTGTTACTATGGAAACTAATCCTTTGAGGGGCTTGTTCGGGGCATCTTTGCCCCGACCAGTAGAGCAAAGAGTTGCTCCTCAACCTACTGAACCTGATGAAAATGTCTATTTTGAGATTCCTTCGGGTATGATAGAGAAACTGCTAGCTAATCCCTTCGCAGGAGATGGAACATTGCATCCCGATTTACACCTTATCTTTGTGGATGAAGTTTGTGGATTATTAAAGCTTGCAGGTATTCCCGATGATGTTGTTAAGAGGAAGGTCTTCCCTTTATCTTTGAAGGGAGATGCATTGACATGGTATAGGCTATGTGATGATACGGGATCTTGGAACTATAAACGATTGAAGTTGGAATTTCACCAGAAGTTCTATCCTATGCATCTTGTTCATCGTGATCATAATTACATATATAATTTCTGGCCTCGCGAAGGATAAAGCATCGCTCAAGCTTGGGGGAGGCTTAAGTCAATGTTATATTCATCCCCCAATCATGAGCTCTCAAGAGAAATGATTATTCAAAAAAATTATGCTCGGCTTTCTCTCAATGATCGCACCATGCTTGATATTTCCTGTGCTGGTTCTATATGCTGAAGACTACTGAATTCAAATGGGACTTATTGGAAAGAATTAAATGCAACTCTAAATATTGGGGTTCCGATGATGATAAGGAGTCAGGTATGACACCTAAGTTTGATTGTGTTAAATCTTTTATGGATACCGATGCTTTTCATGGATTTAGTGCCAAATATGGACTTGACTCTGAGATAGTAGCTTCTTTCTGTGAATCTTTTGCTACTCACATTGATCTCCCTAAGGAGAAGTGGTTTAAATATAATCCTCCCATTGAAGTAAAAGTAGTTGCACCTGTTACAGTTGAAGAAAAGACTATCACTTATACTGATCCTATTGTTCCTACTACTTATGTTGAGAAACCACCTTTTCCTGTTAGAATAAAGGATCATGCTAAAGCTTCAATTGTTGTTTGTAAGAGTAATACTAGAACATATACACCTTCTGAGCAAATTAAAGTTGAACCTAGTATTGCTATGGTCAAAGATCTCTTGGCTGATAATATAGATGGGCATGTTATTTACTTCTGTGAACAGGCTGCGAATATTGCTAAACCCGATGCTAAGATACATAAACCTGTTGTAGGCATGCGTGTTATTTCTAATAAAAAGAGATCATTGTTATCATGGCTTATGTGATATGGGTGCTAGTGCTAGTGCAACACCTATTTCCCTATATAATGAAATTATGCATGATATTGCACCCACTGAAATAAAAGATATTGATGTTACTATTAAGCTTGCCAATAGAGATACTATTACACAATTTGGGATTGTTAGAGATGTTGAAGTCTTGTGTGGGAAAGTTAAATATCCTGCTGATTTTCTTGTTCTTGGTTCCCCACAAGATAGCTTTTGTCCCATTATATTTGGTAGACCCTTCTTGAATACTGTCAATGCTAGGATTGATTGCAAAAAGGATGTTGTTACAATTGGCTTGGGGGATATGAAACATAAGTTTAATTTTGCTAAATTTCGTAGACAACCCATTAGTCCCGCTCTATGCCTACACAAAATAAAATTGGAAAAAGATGCCAAACTAGTTAGAGATCCTCAACGACGGTTAAATCCTAAGATGAAAGAAGTGGTAAGAAAGGAGATACTAAAGCTCCTTGAGGCAGGTATAATTTATCCCGTTGCTGATAGTGATTGGGTAAGTCCTGTCCATTGCGTCCCTAAGAAGGGAGGTATTACTATTGTTCCTAATGATAAAGATGAATTGATCCCGCAAAGAATTATTACAGGTTATAGGATGGTAATTGATTTCCGTAAATTAAATAAAGCTACTAAGAAAGATCATTACCCTTTACCTTTTATTGATCAAATGCTAGAAAGACTATCCAAACACACACATTTTTGCATTCTAGATGGTTATTATTCTTTCTCTCAAATACCTGTGTCAGCAGAATATCAATCAAAAACTACTTTTACTTGCCCTTTCGGTACTTTTGCTTATAGACATGTGCCTTTTGGTTTATGTAATGCACCTGCTACCTTTCAAACATGCATGATGGCTATATTCTCTGACTTTTGTGAAAAGACTTGTGAGGTATTCATGGATGATTTCTCTGTTTATGGATCCTCTTTTGATGATTGCTTGAGCAACCTTGATCAAGTTTTGCAGAGATGTGAAGACACTAGCCTCGTCTTGAATTGGGAAAAGTGCCACTTTATGATTAATGAAGGCATTGTATTGGGGCATAAAATTTCTGAAAGAGGTATTGAAGTTGATAAAGCTAAATTTGTGCTATCAAAAAGATGCCATGTCCCAAGGACATTAAAGTTATAAGAAGTTTCCTTGGTCATGCCGGTTTTTATAGGAGGTTCATTAAGGACTTTTCTAAAATCTCTAGGCCTCTGACTAATTTATTGCAAAAAGATATTCCTTTTGTCTTTGATGATGATTGTGTAGAAGCATTTGAAATACTTAAGAAAGCTTTGATCACTGCACCTATTGTTCAACCACCTGATTGGAATTTACCCTTTGAAATTATGTGTGATGCTAGTGATTATGTTGTAGTTGTTGTTCTAGGGAAAAGAGTTGATAAGAAATTAAATGTTATCCAGTATGCTAGTAAAACTCTTGATAGTACCTAGAGAAATTATGCTACAACTGAAAAAGAATTCTTAGCAGTTGTATTTGCATGTGATAAGTTCAGACCTTATATTGTTAATTCTAAAGTTACTATTCATACTGATCATGCTGCTATTAAATATCTTATGGAAAAGAAAGATGCTAAGCCTAGACTCATTAGATGGGTTCTCTTGCTCCAAGAATTTGATTTACATATTATTGATAGAAAGGGAGCTGAGAACCCCGTTGCAGACAACTTGTCTAGGTTAGAGAATGTTCTTGATGGCCCACTACCTATTGATGATAGATTTCTTGATGAACAATTAGTGGTCATTAATGCTTCTCGTACTGCTCGTGGGTATGTTGATTATGCTAATTACATTTTTGCTAAACTTATACCACCTAGTTTCACATACCAGCAAAAGAAAAAGTTCTTTTATGATTTAAGACATTACTTCTGGGATGACCCACACCTTTATAAAGAAGGAGTAGATGGTGTTATTAGACGTTGTGTACCTGAGCATGAACAGGAACAGATCCTACACAAGTGTCACTCCAAACCATATGGAGGACACCACGCTGGAGATAGAACTGCGCATAAGGTATTGCAATCCGGTTTTTATTGGCCTACTCTCTTCAAAGATGCCCGTAAGTTTGTCTTGTCTTGTGATGAATGTCAAAGAATTGGTAATATTAGTAGACGTCAAGAAATGCCTATGAATTATTCTCTTGTTATTGAACCATTTGATGTTTGGGGCTTTGATTATATGGGACCTTTTCCTGCCTCTAATGGATATACACATATTTTAGTTGCTGTTGATTACGTTACTAAGTGGTTAGAAGCTATTCCAACTAGTAGTGCTGATCATAACACCTCTATTAAGATGCTTAAGGAAGTTATTTTTCCGAGGTTTGGAGTCCCTAGATATCTCATGACTGATGGTGGTTCACATTTTATTCATGGTGCTTTTCGTAAAATGCTTGCTAAGTATGATGTTAATAATAGAATTGCATCTCCTTATCACCCACAGTCTAGTGGTCAGGTAGAGTTGAGTAATAGAGAACTCAAATTAATTTTGCAAAAGACTGTTAATAGATCTAGGAAGAATTGGTCCAAGAAACTTGATGATGCATTATGGGCCTATAGAACTGCATATAAAAATCCTATGGGTATGTCTCCGTATAAGATGGTATATGGGAAAGCATGTCACTTACCTCTCGAACTTGAACATAAGGCATATTGGGCCATTAAAGAACTCAACTATGATTTCAAACTTGCCGGGGAGAAGAGGTTATTTGATATTAGCTCACTTGATGAATGTAGAACCCAAGCCTATGAGAATGCCAAGCTGTTCAAAGAAAAAGTTAAAAGATGGCATGACAAAAGAATACAAAAGAAAGAATTTAATGTAGGTGATTATGTGTTGCTATTCAACTCTCGTTTAAGATTTTTTGCAGGAAAACTTCTCTCTAAATGGGAAGGTCTATCGTTCCGGTGCCATAAAAATCAACAACTTCGAAGGCACAAGTCTGAGGGTGGTGAACGGTCAAAGAATCAAACATTATATCTCAGGTAATCCTATCAATGTTGAAACTAATATTATTGAGACCGTAACCCCGGAGGAATACATAAGGGACACTTTCCAGAATGATTCAGACTCCAAAAAGGAATAGGTATGTGGAACGGTAAGTAAACTGACTCCAAAACAATTCTAATGACAATTTTTCTCCGTTTTGGTATATTTAAGAATTTTGGAAAGCAAGAAGTAATCTGGGAAGGACACGAGGCCTCCACGAGGGTGGAGGGCGCGTCCACCCTTACTAGGCGTGCCCCCTGTCTCATGGGCACCTCGTGTGCCTCCCGGACTCCGTTTCCTTGCACGTTACTTCTTTTAGTCGGTAAAAATTCATTACATAATCTCCCGAACATTTTGACCACCGTATCACGCAAAAATCTTCCGTTTTCGTTTCGAGCTGTTTCTACCGCATGTTAGAGCAATATGTCATCCCAGGATTCGGAGGGAGAAAGCTATGTGGCTGATTTCCTTGCAGACCCTAAGGTCTACGGGGACTTGGAGCATGGTGGCTGGACCACTGAGGAAGAGGAAGACTATGAGCCTAAGGGAAAGGAGGAGACGAGCTCAGACGAAAATGAAGCCCCATTAACTCAACCTGGGGACATGCATGTGGAGTTTAAAAAGTCAAGCCTCCCTGATAGAGCAAAGAAGCCAAAGATCGAGTTTATCCTTTTTTGTCTCTTGTAGGGAAACAAACAGGAACTGTGCAAAAGGATATTAACCCTTGAGTGGGAGATCGATGATCTAAGGGAGCAAAATTCCATTCTCAAGCACAAGTTGAGGAGGAAGCCTACATCACCAACAACTCCATCATCACCACCTTCGAGGACATAACCACATGGGTATGGGCACTCCCCTTGGCAACTGCCAAGCTTGGGGGAGGTGCCCCGGTATCGTATCACCATCACACTCCTATCTTTACTGTTTTACTTAGTTCGATCCTTTTTAGTAATATCTAGATCTAGTCGAATAAAGTTTTGATATGAATTAGTTTTGAGTCTTGCTTTGTGATCCCTCTATGTAATCGAATCCGTGAGCTATATAATGAAGATTAGTTTTGAGTCAAGGGCTTTGCTATCTTGCTATGATCTTGAGAAAGTAGAAAGAATAAAAAGAATAAAAGAGTTCATATTGATCTTATGGATAATAATGACTTCACATATAAAGAGTATGAGGCTTAAAAGTTGTTGAGAGTTGACAAACATAGTTTTGGTCATCGTTGCAATTAATAGGAAGTAATAAGGAAAGAGAGGTTCTCACATATAAATATACTATCTTGGACATCTTTTATGATTGTGAGCACTCATTAAGTATGACATGCTAAAGAGTTGATGTTGGACAAGGAAGACAACGTAATGGTTTATCTTTTCTCACATCTTAGTTAAAGTATATTGTCATGGATCATTCAAACATGTTGAGCTTGCCTTTCCCCCTCATGCCAGCCAAATTCCTTGCACCAAGTAGAGATACTACTTGTGCTTCCAAATATCCTTAAACCCAGTTTTGCCATGAGAGTCCACCAAACCTACCTATGGATTGAGTAAGATCCTTCAAGTAAGTTTTCATGTTGCAAGCAATAAAAATTGCTCTCTAAATATGTATGACTTATTAGTGCGGAGAAAATAAGCTTTATATGATTGTGTGATATGGAAGTAATAAAAGCGACGGACTGCATAATAAAGGTTCATATCACAAGTGGCAATATAAAGTGATGTTCTTTTGCATTAAGATTTTGTGCATCCAACCCTAAAAGCACATGACAACCTGTGCTTCCCTCTGCGAAGGGCCTATCTTTTACTTTATGCAAGAGTCAAGGTGATCCTCACCTTTCCCTTTTTAATTTTATCCTTTGGCAAGCACCTCGTGTTGGAAAGATCCTGATATATATATATATCCAACTAGATGTAAGTTAGCATGAACTATTATTGTTGACATCACCCAAAGGTGAATACGTTGGGAGGCGAAATTATAAGCCCTATCTTTCTCAGTGTCCGATTGAAACTCCATAACCATAAGTATTGCGTGAGTGTTAGCAATTGTAGAAGACTATATGATAGTTGAGTATGTGGACTTGCTGAAAAGCTCTATTCTTAACTCTTTCTGATGTTATGATAAATTGCAATTGCTTCAATGATTGAGATTATAGTTTGTTAGTTCTCAATGAAGTTTATGATCCATACTTGACATTGTGCATAGATTGTTAATTGAGCATAAGAAATCATATGACAAAAATCTATTTATGTTGTTGTTACAAGAATGATCATGATGCCCTCATGCCCATATTTTATTTTTATCGGCACCTCTATCTCTAAACATGTGGACATATTTCTTGATATCGGCTTCCGCTTGAGGACAAGCAAGGTCTAAGCTTGGGGGAGTTGATACGTCCATTATGCATCATGCTTTTATATCGATATTTATTGCATTATGTGCTGTTATTACATGTTATGTCTCAATACTTATGGCTATTCTCTCTTATTTTACAAGGTTTATCATAAAGAGGGAGAATGCCGGTAGCTGGAATTCTGGCTGGAAAAGGAGCAAATATTGGAAACCTATTCTACATAGCTCCAAAAGTCCTGAAACTCCACGAAAGTCATTTTTGGAATTAATAAGAATTATTTAGCGAAGAAAGTACCAGAGGGGGCCCACATCCTGGCCAGGAGGGTGGGGGGCGCGCCCCCTGTCTCCTGGGCCCCCTGTTGGCCCTCCGGTGCCCATCTTTTGCTATATGAAGGCTTTTACCCTGGGAAAAAAACCATAAGCAAGCTTATGGGACGAAACTCCGCCGCCACGAGGCGGAACCTTGGCAGAACCAATCTAGGGCTCCGGCGGAGCTGTTCTGCCGGGGAAACTTCCCTCCGGGAGGGGGAAATCATCACCATCGTCATCACCAACGATCCTTTCATTGGGAGGGGGTCAATCTCCATCAACATCCTCACAAGCACCATCTCCTCTCAAAACCCTAGTTCGTCTCTTGTATCCAACCTTGTATCAAAACCACAAATTGCAACCTATGGGTTGCTAGTAGTGTTGATTACTCCTTGTGGTTGATGCTTATTGGTTTACTTGGTGGAAGATCATATGTTCAGATCCTTAATGCATATTAATACTCCTCTGATCATGAACATGAATATGCTTTGTGAGTAGTTACGTTTGTTCCTGAGGACATGGATGAAGTCTTGCTATTAGTAGTCATGTGAATTTGGTATTCGTTTGATATTTTGATGAGATGTATGTTGTCTCTCCTCTAGTGGTATTATGTGAACGTCGACTACATGACACTTCACCATTATTTGGGCCAGAGGAAGGCATTGGGAAGTAATAAGTAGATGATGGGTTGCTAGAGTGACAGAAGCTTAAACCCTAGTTTATGCGTTGCTTTGTAAGGGGCTGATTTGGATCCACTAGTTTCATGCTATGGTTAGGTTTACCTTAATACTTCTTTTGTAGTTGCGGATGCTTGCAATAGGGGTTAATCATAAGTGGGATGCTTGTCCAACAAAGGGAAGTACCCAAGCACCGGTCAACCCACATATCAAATTATCAAAGTAACGAACGCGAATCATATGAGCGTGATGAAAACTAGCTTGACGATAATTCCCATGTGTCCTTGGGAGCGCTTTTCTCATTATAAGAACTTGTCCAGGCTTGTCCTTTGCTACAAAAAGGATTGGGACACCTTGCTGCACTTTATTTACTTTCATTGCTTGTTACCCGTTACAAATTATCTTATCACAAAACTATCTGTTACCTATAATTTCAGTGCTTGCAGAGAATACCTTACTGAAAACCGCTTGTCATTTCCTTCTGCTCCTCGTTGGGTTCGACACTCTTACTTATCGAAAGGACTACGATAGATCCCCTATACTTGCGGGTCATAAATCTTCGATCCATACCGCGGGGTCTGTTGTCCCATCATATGGTTCGATGTTCACGGGCTTAAACCCTTCTGTGAATTCATGCTCCATTACTTCATCAGTGAAGCATAGGGGGTGTGCGGCGCCTCTATGCTGGGCTACGTCGCGACGCTGTTCCAATGAGTCTGATATGTTGTATTCGGCCCAGACGGATTTGTATTTAGTATATCTAGCGTGGCGGTCATTGTCACGTGTTGGGCCGCGCCCCCGTGATCCGTAGATCGACCTTGACTGTCCTGCTTTGTTTTCCAATTTGTCTTGCAGGTCATGTGTGTAGCCCCGATCCTTTATGTTTTTGTTTGTTTGGCGACGGGGTGCGGGCTGGTGTTCGGGCTGGTACACCGCTTTGTCTCGGCCACGAGGTGGCCGGTCAGCCGCATCCTGCGCTGGTAGTATAGGCTCTAGTGCCTCATCCTCGAATTGAGGTAACAACTGCTACGTCTCGAGCTAGCGTTGGTTTTCCCCGAAGAGGAGGGGGTGATGCAGCACAGTAGCATAAGTATTTCCCTCAGTTTTTGAGAACCAAGGTATCAATCCAGTAGGAGGTCACGCGCAAGTCCCTCGTACCTGCACAACATGATAGCAACTCGCAACCAACGCTTAGGGGTTGTCAATCCCTTCACGGTTACTTACAAGAGTGAGATCTGATAGAGATAATATTTTTTGGTATTTTTGATAGATAGATGCAAAGTAAAAAGTAAAGGCAAAGTAAAAACAAAGCAAGTAAATAAAGTGATATAGATTGATATGATGAGAATAGACCCGGGGGCCATAGGTTTCACTAGTGGCTTCTCTCAAGAGCATAAGTATTCTACGGTGGGTGAACAAATTACTGTTGAGCAATTGACAGAATTGAGCATAGTTATGAGTATATTTAGGCAATGATCATGTATATAGGCATCACGTCCGTGACAAGTAGATCGAAACGATTCTGCATCTACTACTATTACTCCACTCATCGACCACTATCCAGCATGCATCTAGAGTATTAAGTTAAAAACAGAGTAACGCTTTAAGCAAGATGACATGATGTAGAGGAATAAATTCATGCAATATGATAAATACCCCATCTTGTTATCCTCGATGGCAACAATACAATACGTGCCTTGCAACTCTTTCTGTCACTGAGTAAGGACACCGCAAGATTGAACCCAAAGCCATGCACTTCTCCCATTGCAAGAACTACCAATCTAGTTGGCCAAACCAAACTGATAATTCGAAGAGACTTGCAAAGATAACTCAATCATACATAAAGGAATTCAGAGAAGAATCAAATATTTTCCATAGATAATACTGGATCATAAACCCACAATTCATCGGTCTCAACAAACACACCGCAAAAAGAAGATTACATCGAATAGATCTCCACGAGAGAGGGGGAGAACATTGTATTGAGATCCAAAAAGAGAGAAGAAGCCATCTAGCTACTAGCTATGGACCCGAAGGTCTGAAGTAAACTACTCACACTTCATCGGAGGGGCTATGGTGATGATGTAGAAGCCCTCCGTGGTGAATGCCCCCTCCGGCGGAGGTCCAGAACAGGCCCCAAGATGGGATCTCGTGCATACAGAAGGTTGCGGCGGTGGAATTAGGTTTTTTGGCTCCTTTTTGATCATACGGGGATACGTAGGTATATATAGGAGGAAGGAGTACGTTGGTGGAGCTTCGAGGGGCCCACGAGGCAGGGGCGCGCCCAGTGGGGAGGGCGTGCCCTCCACCCTCGTGATAGCCTCGTGGCTTTCTTGACAGAGGGTCCAAGTATCCTGGATCTTATCTGATGATAAAATCACGTTCCCGAAGGTTTCATTCCGTTTGGACTCCGTTTGATATTCTGTTTCTTCGAAATACTGAAATAGGCAAAAAATAGCAATTCTGGGCTGGGCCTCCGGTTAATAGGTTAGTCCCAAAAATAATATAAAAGTGGAAAATAAAGCCCAATATAGTCCAAAACTGTAGATAAAGTAGCATGGAGCAATCAAAAATTATAGATACGTTGGGGACGTATCAAGCATCCCCAAGCTTAATTCCTGCTCGTCCTCGAGTAGGTAAATGATAAAAAAGAATTTTTGATGCGGAGTGATACTTTGGCATAATTTCAATGTAAATCTTCTTAATCATGGTATGAATATTAAGATCCCAAAGATTCAAGACAAAAGTTCATATTGACACAAAAATAATAATACTTCAAGCATACTAATCAAAGTAATCATGTCTTCTCAAAATAACATGGCAAAAGAAAGTTCATCCCTACAAAATCATATAGTTAGGCTATGCTTCATTTTCGTCACACAAAGATATTCCCAACTTCTATACCCCCGATGACAAGCCAAGCAATTGTTTCATACTTAAATAATCTCAAACTTTTTCAACCTTCACACAATACATGAGCGTGAGCCATGGATATAGCACTATGGGTGGAATAGAATATGATGATGGGGATTGTGTGGAGAAGACAAAAAAGGAGAAAGTCTCACATCAACTAGGCGAATCAATGGGCTATGGAGATGCCCATCAATAGATATCGATGTGAGTGAGTAGGGATTGCCATGCAACGGATGCACTAGAGCTATGAATGCTCAACAAAAGAAAACTAGTGGGTGTGCATCCAACTTGCTTGCTCACGAAGACCTAGGGCATTTGAGGAAGCCCATCGTAGGAATATACAAGCCAAGTTCTATAATGAAAAATTCCCACTAGTATAAAAAGACAACTTATGAGACTCACTACATGAAGAACAAGGTGCTACTTTGAAGCACAATATATGAGACTCACTACGTGAAGAACAAGGTGCTACTTTGAAGCACAAGTGTGGAAAAGAGATAGCAGCATTGCCCCTTTTTTATTATTATTTTTGGGCCTTTTTTTGGCCTTTCTTTTTTTGGGCCTTTCCTTTTTTTGGCCTTTTTTTGGGCAATGCTCTAATAATGATGATCATCACACTTCTATTGATTACAACACAAGGATTACAACTCGAAACTTAGAACAAGATATGACTCTATATGAATGCCTCCGGCAGTGTACCGGGATGGTGCAATGAATCAAGAGTGACATGTATGGAAAATAATGCATGGTGGCTTTGCCACAAATACGATGTCAACTACAAGATCATGCAATGGCAATATGACAAAAGTAATGCATGTCACGATGATGATGGTGGAAGTTGCATGGCAATATATCTCGGAATGGCTATGGAAATGCCATGATAGGTAGGTATGGTGGCTGTTTTGAGGAAGATATAAGGAGGTTTATGTGTGATAGAGCGTATCGTATCACGGGGTTTGGATGCACTGGCAAACTTTGCACCAACTCTCAAAGTGAGAAAGGGCAATGCACGGTACCGAAGAGGCTAGCAATGGCGTAAAGGTGAGAGTGTGTATAATCCATGGACGCAACATTAGTCAAAAGAACTCATATACTTATTGCAAAAATTTAGAAGTCATCAAAAATCAAGTACTACGCGCATGCTCCTAGGGGGATAGATTGGTAGAAAAAGACCATCGCTCGTCCCCGACCGCCACTCATAAGGATGCACAAGCCAGGTACACTTCATGTTTCAAATTTGTTACACAACTTTAACCATACGTGCATGCTACGGGATTTGCTAACTTCAACACAAGTATTTCTCAAATTCACAACTACTCAACTAGCATGACTTTGATATTATCACCTCCATATCTCAAAACAATTATCAAGCATCAAACTTATCTTAGTATTCAACCCTCTTAAAAGAAAGTTTCGCAAATAATACAAGATGCTCCAAGCAAAACACATATCATGTTGGTGAATAAAAATATTGCTCCAAGTAAATTACCGATGGAAGTGGACGAAAGAGGGGATGCCTTCCGGGGCATCCCCAAGCTTTGACTTTTTGGTGTCCTTGGATTATCTTGGGGGTGCCATGGGCATCCCCAAGCTTAGGCTCTTGCCACTCCTTGTTCCATAATCCATCAAAAGAATTCACCCAAAACTTGAAAACTTCACAACACAAAACTCAACAGAAATCTCGTGAGCTCCTTTAGAGAAAGAAAACAAAAGACTGCTTCAAGGTACTGTAATGAACTCATTCTTTATTTATACTAGAAGAACGCCCGTGCGTTGCAATGGGACCATATTAACTTTAAGAGTTCAATATTAATATTCTCATACATATCAAGTGACATTGGCAACCTTTTTTACCATCAGATCCTCACACACACACTCTCTCCCTCCCTCTTCCTCACTCTCTCCCCCTCTCCCTCTCTCTCTCTAACACACACATACATATCCATCTTATTGGGTACGGGACCATAATCCATCTATTTCACACACACACGCTAGTGCATAACAATATGGATTATGTGTATTATATTTGCCACCACAACTGAGGGAATTAATTTCATGTAAATCGGCCAGCCACAGCTCCAAGAATACGCAGAGGAGGTGGCTCGGGTCGGCCTCGGCGCCGTCCGGCGCGGGCCACGGCCCCGCTTCCAAGTGCGTCTGCGTGCCGGCCACCCACGCCGGGTCCTTCAAGTGCCGCTTCCACCACACCAACTCCCGGGCCACGGCCACGACCAGGGCCAGGGAAGCTGCCCTTCTTCGCCCCTTCACCGGCCGCGACCAACGCGGTACCGCGGCACCCAGCGTCGCTGTCCTCGTCTTCCGGCACCGTCGCGACCCAGTAACACAGCCCAAGCATCGGCCTCGAGAATCAAGAACGCTCGACAACGGAGAGGGAAGGGAAGATCATATACATGTCATAAGAAAGGGAGTTTATTTACTGCTCCCTCGATGTATTGTTTCCTTTGTTTGGAGATTGATTACCATCCATGAGTTAAGGTAAGGTTAATGTGATTGAGCGATTTTTTTGAAAATCAATTATTTGTTTTCTAATTAATGTGATTGAGTGATTTAAGGTAAGGTTAATTAATTTAGATTTGATCTTTAGAGATTGTTCGTGATTGATTCTACATTACTAAATAACTTGTGCCAGTATGGAAAGTTCTGGTCTGTTTAGATTTCTTTCGTTGTGTGAGAGGGTGACGCGAAAATAAACCGATGAAGTGGGGGGAGGGGACGAAAAAAATCTACGGAAAAAAACCAGTGAAGGTGGGAGGAGGTACCAAAAAAACCATGAGAGGTGGGACGAAAAAAAAACCTGGAAGCGAGACTACCAACTGCTCCATTAGGAGTAGAGATTGGTGTTAAACCTACTGTATTCCAACTTCTCTATGGTTTATAAACTAATTTACTAGCCATAGATTCATCAAAATAAGCAAACAACACACGAAAAACAGAATCTGTCAAAAACAGAACAGTCTGTAGTAATCTGTAACTAACGCAAACTTCTGGAACTCTAAAAATTCTACCAAAATAGGAAGTCCTGTACAATTTGTTTACTGATCAGCAGCAAAAAGAATCAACGAAAAAGCACGTTCCTGTGATTTATCATAACTAATTTCGTGCGCGCAAAGTTTCTGTTTTTTAGCAGAATCAAATCAACTATCATCGTAGGTTATCCTATAGGTCTTACTTGGCACAAACACCAATTAAAACATAAAACCACATCCAAACAGAAGGTAGATGGATTATTTATTCCTAAACAGAAGCAAAAACAAAAAAACACAAAATAAAATTGGGTTGCCTCCCAACAAGCGCTATCGTTTAACGCCCCTAGCTAGGCATAAAAGCAAGGATAGATCTAAGTATTGCCATCTTTGGCACTTAGAGAGGAGGATCTCCTTTCTATGGCATTCATTCTTCTATTCAAGTTAAGCACATGGCCATTGATGGAAGAAGTAAGATTAAGCACGTTACAGAAATTTTCCTCTAAACTACACTTCATCTCTTAAATAATTTCATTTTGATAAAAGCACAAGAGAGTAGTTGATTCAACCTTATCATTCATGGGGTGCCCAAATATAGTTTTCATTCTTTCATAGGTATCTATAGCATCCCCTTCAAGAAAACCTTCTTCAAAGATGGAATCTAAAACTTGTTTGAAGGAAGCGGGCAAGCCAACATAAAAACTTTTTAGGTAAATTTCAATTTGATACTGTGGTACATAACTAGCCCGAATCCTTAGTAACCTATCCCAAGCATCTTTTAAAGACTCATCAAGTAAATAGCGAAAAATCCCAGAGTCATCCTCATCAAAATTATTCAAGCTCTCATTGGAGACCTCGGTGGGTCTTTCTATAACATCATTATTTATGAGCTTAGAGAGGATAGAGGGGTTGTCTAAGGCACTAGAGCTCGGGAGAAAACTCGTAGTTCTTTTTGATTCGGCCATGGCAATGGGAAGGAAAACGGAAAAGAGAGGGGGAGATTGGGAAAGAGAAGGCAAATAAAACGGCAAGGGTGAAGTGGGGAGAGGAAAACGAGAGGCAAATGGCAAATAATGTAATGCGAGAGATAGGGATTGTGATGGGTACTTGGTATGTTGACTTTTGCGTAAGCCTCCCCGGTAACGGCGCCAGAAATCCTTCTTGCTACATCTCGAGCTAGCGTTGGTTTTCCCCGAAGAGGAGGGGGTGATGCAGCACAGTAGCGTAAGTATTTCCCTCAGTTTTTGAGAACCAAGGTATCAATCCAGTAGGAGGTCACGCGCAAGTCCCTCGTACCTGCACAACACGATAGCAACTCGCAACCAACGCTTAGGGGTTGTCTATCCCTTCACGGTTACTTACGAGAGTGAGATCTGATAGAGATAATATTTTTGGTATTTTTGATAGATAGATGCAAAGTAAAAAGTAAAGGCAAAGTAAAAACAAAGCAAGTAAATAAAGTGACATAGATTGATATGATGAGAATAGACCCGGGGGGCCATAGGTTTCACTAATGGCTTCTCTCAAGAGCATAAGTATTCTACGGTGGGTGAACAAATTACTGTTGAGCAATTGACAGAATTGAGCATAGTTATGAGTATATCTAGGCAATGATCATGTATATAGGCATCACGTCCGTGACAAGTAGATCGAAACGATTCTGCATCTACTACTATTACTCCACTCATCGACCGCTATCCAGCATGCATCTAGAGTATTAAGTTAAAAACAGAGTAACGCTTTAAGCAAGATGACATGATGTAGAGGAATAAATTCATGCAATATGATAAATACCCCATCTTGTTATCCTCGATGGCAACAATACAATACGTGCCTTGCAACTCTTTCTGTCACTGAGTAAGGACACCGCAAGATTGAACCCAAAGCCATGCACTTCTCCCATTGCAAGAACTACCAATCTAGTTGGCCAAACCAAACAGATAATTCGAAGAGACTTGCAAAGATAACTCAATCATACATAAAAGAATTCAGAGAAGAATCAAATATTTTCCATAGATAATACCGGATCACAAACCCACAATTCATTGGTCTCAACAAACACACCGCAAAAAGAAGATTACATTGAATAGATCTCCACGAGAGAGGGGGAGAACATTGTATTGAGATCCAAAAAGAGAGAAGAAGCCATCTAGCTACTAGCTATGGACCCGAAGGTCTGAAGTAAACTACTCACACTTCATCGGAGGGGCTATGGTGATGATGTAGAAGCCCTCCGTGGTGGATGCCCCCTCCGGCGGAGCTCCGGAACAGGCCCCAAGATGGGATCTCGTGGATACAGAAGGTTGCGGCGGTGGAATTAGGTTTTTTTGGCTCCTTTTTGATCATACGGGGATATGTAGGTATATATAGGAGGAAGGAGTATGTCGGTGGAGCTTCAAGGGGCCCACGAGGCAGGGGGGCGCGCCCAGGGGGGAGGGCGTGCCCTCCACCCTCGTGACAGCCTCGTGGCTTTCTTGACGGAGGGTCCAAGTCTCCTGGATCTTATCTGATGAGAAAATCACGTTCCCGAAGGTTTCATTCCGTTTGGACTCCGTTTGATATTCCGTTTCTTCGAAATACTGAAATAGGCAAAAAACAGCAATTCTGGGCTGGGCCTCCAGTTAATAGGTTAGTCCCAAAAATAATATAAAAGTGGAAAATAAAGCCCAATATAGTCCAAAACAGTAGATAAAGTAGCATGGAGCAATCAAAAATTATAGATACGTTGGAGACGTATCAACAACCTGCGCCTCGGGTAACTTTTGGTTAGACATTCGAGTATGTATTCCTCGGCTGCCAGGACCTCAGTCCACCTGTCAGTAAGGAGATCTTGATCAGCTTGAAGCTGCCGCTGTTTTTTCTTCAGGCTCTTTGCAGTGGCTATAAGCCGGCGCTTGAAGCGCTCCTGCTCGACGGGAACCTCAGGCACGATAAATTCTTCATCGCCGAGGCTCACCTCATCTTCGGAGAGGGGCATGTAATTGTCATCCTCCGAGTCTCCATCCATTGCCTCTTCATTAGGGCTAGCTTGCCCATCTTCCCGTCCAACTTGCTCGAAGCTTGGCTGGGCGGGATTGTTTTCGTCTTCGGCATCATCCCGAGTGCTATTGTCTCTTGTGCCGGTATCGCTATTTTGGCTATGGCTTGGTTTAGAGTGGCGTCGCTGACGTCGGCGCTTAGATTGCTTCTCGAGAGGGTCACCCCCCGTTGCATCCTTTTCATCCTTGTCGTTGTTTTCTTTGGGTGTGTCCACCATATATAATGTCGTATGATGAGTTAGAAGTCCAGCGCCCTGTGGGCGGTGGTTCCTTTTTTTCTCCGGCATCGTCGTCCATACCGTCGATGTCTTCAAAGTCGAAATCAAGCATGTCGGTTAAGTCATTGACAGCGGCTATTAAGTGGGTTGTGGGTGGGTAACGAATTCCTTCTTCGTCCGCTTCCCACTCAAGCCGGACACAGTTCGGCCAAGAGTATCCTGATAGGGAGAGAGATTTTAATGAATTCAGCACATCGCCCAAGGGCGAGTGCTGAAAGATATCCACGGAGTAAAACTCCATGATCGGTGCCCAGCTAGGTCCAATGGGCACGGATGTACGCGGTTCGGATCCTATAGCCGGAGACGAGTCCGAGGGTCCAATGACACATACCTCCTTGGAAGTGAGATCTGTGTTTGGCTCCATCGTCGCTGAGTGCGCGGCCTCCGTGGCGGGGTCCATCCACCCGTCCTTGAATGGCACGATCTGCTCTTGATTTAAAGCTGGGCCAGCTGCAGGTGTGATCTCCTGAACACCGTCCGATGGCAGATCTAGGTCATGCTCATCGTGACTGTAGGACGCACCTGTAATGGGCTCGAATCCGTCGAATATCAAGTCTCCACGGATGTAGGCTGTGTAATTCAGGCTTCCAAACTTGACCTGATGGCCAAGGGCAGCTATCGATCTTCTCCAGCCGGCCAAGCGAATTGGCCCGTAGTGTGGAGCCGCCGAATACGAAGATCTGTCCGGGGAGGAAAACCTCACCCTGGATCGCATCGTTGTAGACGATTGCAGGAGCCATCAAGCCTTATGGTGACGACACAGTGGAACTCTTAATGAAAGCACCAATGTCGGTGTCAAAACCGGCGGATCTCGGGTAGGGCGTCCCAAACTGTGCGTCTGAGGCTAATGGTAACAGGAGGCGGGGGACACAATGTTTACCCAGGTTCGGTCTGAGGGAGTCCTGGACTAGGGGGTGTCCGGATAGCCGAACTGTCACCTTCGGCTGGACTCCAAGACTATGAAGATACAAGATTGAAGACTTCGTCCCGTGTCCGGATGGGACTTTCCTTGGCGTGGAAGGCAAGCTTGGTGATACGGATATGTAGATTTCCTACCATTGTAACCGACTCTATGTAACCCTAGCCCTCTCCGGTGTCTATATAAACCGGAGAGTTTTAGTCCGTAGGACGAACAACAATCATACCATAGGCTAGCTTCTAGGGTTTAGCCTCCTTGATCTCGTGGTAGATCTACTCTTGTACTACCCATATCATCAATATTAATCAACCAGGAGTAGGGTTTTACCTCCACCGAGAGGGTCCGAACCTGGGTAAAAACATCGTGTCCCTTGTCTCCTGTTACCATCCGCCTATACGCATAGTTCGGGACCCCCTACCCAAGATCCGCCAGTTTTGACACCGACATTGGTGCTTTCATTGAGAGTTCCTCTGTGTCATCACCTATATGCCCGATGGCTCCTTCGATCATCGACAACAACGCGGTCCAGGGCGAGACTTTTCTCCCCGGACAGATCTTCGTATTCGGCGGCTTCGCACTGCGGGCCAATTCAGTTGGCCATCTGGAGTAGATCGAAAGCTACGCCCCTGGCCATCAGGTCAGATTTGGAAGTTTGAACTATACGGCAGACATCCGCGGAGACTTGATCTTCGACAGATTCGAGCCACAGCCGAGCGCGCCGCACTGTCACGATGGGCATGATTTAGCTCTGCTGCCGGACAGTGCCCAGGAGGCCACACAAGAGTCCGCTCCGACCCTTAGCTCGAAGCCGACTTCGCCGATCGAGGATGGGTGGCTGGACACCGCCTCGGGGTCTGCTACCTCTACGGCGATGGAGCCGAATACCGGCCCTGTCCCTTGTGAAGCTCATGACTCCAAGGTGCCGGACTCCTCTCTGGACCCCGAACCTTCCGCGCCCCTGCCAATCGAATCCGATTGGGCGCCAATCATGGAGTTCACCGCTGCAGACATATTTCAGCGCTTGCCTTTTGGCGACATCCTGAATTCGCTAAAGTGTCTCTCTTTATCAGGAGAGCCCTGGCCGGATTATGGTCAGAACGGTTGGGATGCGGATGACGAAGAAACTCAAAGCCCACCCACCACCCACTTCGTAGCCACTGTCGATGACTTAACCGACATGCTAGATTTCGACTCCGAAGACATCGACGGTATGGACGACGATGCCGGAGATGACCAAGAACCAGCACCTACAGGGCACTGGAAAGCCACCTCGTCATATGACATATACATGGTGGACACCCCAAAGGATGGGAATGGCGATGGACCAGCGGAGGATAACCCCTCCAAAAAGCAGCCTAAGCGCCGGCGTCAGCGACGCTGCTCCAAATCCCGCCACAGCAAGAATGGAGATTCCGGCACCGGAGATAATAACACCCCGGACAGTGCCGAAGACAACCCCCTCCAGCAAGATTCGGCACAGGAGGATGGAGAAGCCAGCCCTCGTGAGAGAGTGGCAGACGAAGAGGTAGAGGAGACGAGGCAAGCCTCGACGACGACGAATTTGTCGTGCCTGAGGATCCCGTCGAACAAGAGCGTTTCAAACGCAGGCTTATGGCCACGGCAAGCAGCCTCAAGAAAAAGCAACAACAGCTTAGAGCTGACCAAGACTTGCTTGCCGACAGATGGACTGAAGTCCTTGCGGCCGAAGAGTATGAACTCGAACGCCCCTCCAAAAGCTACCCAAACACAAGTTGCTGCCCCGATTAGAGGAGGAAGCACATAAACCTACATCACCAGCGCACAATACGGTCGACCGGCCACCTCGTGGCCGCGACATAGAGGCCCTCAGGCCCTCCACTAAAGCCGCACCCCAGCGTCGCTCGAAAATTACAAAGCCACGAGGGAACGTGCCAGACTTGCGAGTCATATTGGAGGATAAGGCGAGGCAAACAAGATCGATCTACAGATCACGTGGGTGCCCTACGATACGCGAAGACAACCGTCACGCCGGATACAACATTCCCAGCCGGGCCGAACACAGTAGACATAGCTCGTTTGAGCTGCGTCGTGATATAGCCCAATATAGAGGCGCCGCACACCCACTATGCTTCACAGATGAAGTAATGGATCATCAAATCCCTGAAGGGTTCACACCCGAGAACATTGAATCCTACGATGGCACAACAGATCCTGCGGTTTGGATCGAGGACTATCTCCTTCATATCCACATGGCCCGCGGTGATGATCTCCACGCCATCAAATACCTCCCACTCAAGCTTAAAGGACCAGCTCGGCATTGGCTCAACAGCCTGCCAGCAGAATCAATTGGGTGTTGGGAGGACCTGGAAGCCGCATTCCTCGATAACTTCCAGGGCACATATGTGCGACCACCAGACGTCGATGACCTAAGCCACATAATTCAGCAGCCAGACGAATCGGCCAGACAATTCTGGACACGGTTCTTAACCAAGAAAAATCATATCGTCGACTGTCCGGATGCAGAGGCCCTTGCAGCCTTCAAACACAACATCCGCGATGAATGGCTTGCCCGGCACCTAGGACAGGAAAAGCCGAAATCAATGGCAGCCCTCACATAACTCATGACCCGCTTCTGTGCGGGAGAAGACAGCTGGCTTGCCCGCAGTAACAACCTAACCAAAAACTCTGGTAGTTCGGATACCAAAGGCAGCAATGGCAGGTCGCGTCGCAATAAGCACAAACGCCACATTAATGGTGATAATACTGAAGATACGATAGTCAATGCTGGATTCAGAGGCTCTAAACCCAGTCAGCGGAAAAAGCCATTCAAAAGAACTACTCCAGGCCCGTCCAATTTGGACCGGATACTCGATCGCTCGTGCCAGATACACGGTACCCCCGAAAAGCCAGCTAATCACACCAACAGAGATTGTTGGGTGTTCAAGCAGGCAGGCAAGTTAATCGCCGAAGGCAACGACAAGGGGCTGCATAGCGATGACGAGGAGGAGACACGGCCGCCGAACAATAAAGGACAGAAGGGTTTCCCCCCACAAGTGCGGACGGTGAACATGATATACGCAACCCACATACCCAAAAGGGAGCGGAAGCGTGCGCTCAGGGACGTATATGCGATGGAGCCAGTCGCCCCAAAGTTCAATCCGTGGTCCTCCTGCCCGATCACTTTTGATCGAAGGGACCACCCCACCAGTATCCGCCATGGCGGATTCGCTGCATTGGTTTTAGACCCAATCATCGATGGATTTCACCTCACTAGAGTCCTAATGGACGGCGGCAGCAGCCTGAACCTGCTTTATCAGGATACAGTGCGCAAGATGGGCAAAGACCCCTCAAGGATTAAACCCACAAAGACGACCTTCAAAGGCGTCATACCAGGTGTAGAGGCCAATTGTACATGCTCAGTTACACTTGAAGTGGTCTTCGGATCCCCGGATAACTTCCGAAGCAAGGAGTTAATCTTCGACATAGTCCCGTTTCGCAGCGGCTATCATGCACTGCTCGGACGAACTGCATTTGCAAAGTTCAATGCGGTGCCGCACTACGCATACCTCAAGCTCAAGATGCCAGGCCTCGAGGAGTCATCACGGTCAACGGAAACACCAAACGCTCTCTCCGAACGAAGGAGCACACAGCGGCTCTCGCGGCGGAAGTACAGAGTAGCCTCCTAAGGCAATTCTCGAGTCCGGCTGTTAAGCGACGGGACACCGTCAAGCGTGCCCGGAGTAACCTAAAACAAGACCACCTAGCACATTCGGAGCACGCGTAGCAATGCGGCCCCAACCCCAGCCCTCGCGAAATCGCGAGACCAGTGCCACGCGTACATCACTACGCTCTGGAGATACCATGGGCATAGGGGGAGGGGCACGACCACGGCATGCCCAGAGTGCGGATCAACCACACCAGGGGCTCCAAAATTTGTCATTCTTTTTTTTCTTATTCTCAGGACTCCATTTTCCAGAAGCCCTGTCCGGCAGTAGACCTGCCGAACTCATGATGCAACAGCCAGGGAAGCAGAAAGGCTACAACGAGTATCTAGGTGGTCTCCATTACGAGCATTATACCTGTTTTACATACCATTCCGCAGCCTACCCCTGGAGGGGGACATGTTAAATAGTCCCACCCCTCGCTTATCGCACTATTTGTATCATTCTGCCTTTATTGCAGTATCTTTTGAATAAACAATGCATCGCTGTTTGCCTATCATTGCATTCCTTTCTATATATGTTCACTTATGACATGTTGCACCCGTACGCCTTGGTACGGCCAAATACGCCAGGGGCTTAAGTTCCCCAAAGTATGGTGTGATAAGTCCGAACACTTTCACAAGTGCGGCACCCCGAACTTATAGCATTATATGCATCGGCTCCGAATGATGTCTTGGGTCAATAGTTGGGTTTGCCCGGCTCCCATGTTTTGGTACCTTATGTTCCGTTATACCGGCTAAGGTAGCGCTGGGAGAACCACTGCGATTGTGCCCCAGTTGAGCTGGGTTGAGCACCTCAGTGGAGAAAGCTAAAACTGACCGTCATGATAAGGCGAGAGTCGGTCGCTGTTTGAGAGGTCTTTTCGAGTCCCTAAAGACTTATGCCGCTTAGAGCAAGAAGCCGGCTTCGTCCGGCCCCAGGTGTGGATAGCGCCCCGAATTCGGCCTTCCGAATACTAGGGCTTCGTCGAAATTTAAAATTATAGAATTCTATGGCTAAGTGAGAGTGTTCAAGCATTATAAGTCCCATTGCCTCGTTCATTGTGTTGAGCGCCTCCCTAGAAGGACCCAAAAATGGGAACAAGAGCGCTCAAGTTTATCCCAAACACCCCAGCACTCGTGGCATGGGGCCCGAAGCCAACGACTTGCCATCTCTCAAATTTGATAAATGGCCGCACAGAAGGTAATATTTTAAATTAACAAGCGTTGCTTAGCGCATATGAACAAAGTTTTCAACGCACAGGATAACTAAATGCGAGTCTACTAAAAAATTACATCTTTGGAGCATTCACCCGCAATAAGGTGGGCACCCTTCAAGACACCCTTATAATACATCTCGAGCGTGCGATACTCCTTGCCCGGCGGTGGTGCGTCCATCACAAGCTTCTCGGCGTCCATCCTGCCCCAGTGCACTTTAGCACGGGCAAGGGCCCGACGGGCACCTTCAATGCAGGCGGAGTGCTTGATGACTTCAACCCATGGACAGGCGTCCACCAGCCGCCGCACCAGACTGAAGTAGCTCCCAGGCATGGCTTCTTTAGGCCACAGCCGAACTATGAGGCCCTTCATGGCCTGTTCGGCCGCCTTGTGGAGCTCGACCAGCTGCTTCAGCTGGTCGCTCAGGGGCACCGGATGTCCGGCCTCAGCATACTGAGACCAGAACAACTTTTCTATCGAGCTCCCCTCCTCGGCTCTGTAGAACGCGGCAGCATCGGACACGCTACGGGGCAGATCTGCGGACGCTCCTGGAGAGCTCCGAATTCGGGTAAGTAACAAGTAATTCACTTTTAGATGCTTGCTTTGCATGAAGAATGCCTTACCCGCCGCTATCTTCTTCACTACCTCGATTTCCTAGAGGGCCTTTTGGGCTTCGGCCTTAGCGGCTTTGGCATTCTCAAGAGCCGATGCAAGCTCGGACTCTCGAGTCTTCGAGTCACGCTCCAAACTCTCGTGTTTTTCCACGAGAGCCTGGAGCTCTTGCCGCACCTCCGCCACCCGTGCCTCCTGCTTCTCTCGCTCGGCGTGCTCCACGGCCGCATTGTGTTCGGCCGCGGACACCACTTCCTTCAGGGTCGCCACCTCGTTTGTAGCACCTGCAATACCCACGTTATTCCTGTCATTTATTGCAACCAAATCCTTTTCTATAAGGTACAACTTTAATAAGGTGTTACTTACCTTCCTTGTCCTCGAGCTGCTTCTTGGCACGGCCGAACTCGCTCTCGGACGCTCGAGGCTCTGCTTCAAGGCATTGACCTCCGCAGTCAGTGCGGCAGAGGTCAGCAGCGCAGCCTGCATTCCCATATTGACATATTTGTGTTAGACTCCTGCGTATATCTTTTTAGATCCTCAGTTCGGGTTTTCTTTCCGAACACCGAAGTGAGCATCAGGGGCTACTGTCTATGCGGTACTATTTCACATATCTTAAAATCCTTACCTCAAAGCCTGTTAGAAGGCTGGTGCAGGCTTCGGTCAGCCCGCTCTTGGCGGACTGAACTTTCTGAATCACCGCACTCATAACAATGCGGTGTTCCTATTTGATGGAAGCGCCGTTGAGCGCCTCCAGCAAATTATCTGGCGCCTCCGGTTGGACGGAGGTCACCAGCGTCGCTGTCTCGCCCTTCTTACGAAGGGGCCGCCCGTCGGACTCTGGAACTACCAAAAGTTCCGGTGCGGAGTCCGGCCCAAAGTCCGGGAGGTTGCCCCGCGGCACCTCCGGGGCCTCCTCCTCTTGGCTGGTCCCTTTCTGGGACCCCGCCTCAGCGTCTTCTGCATCACGGGGGGAGGAGGTGGTCGGAAGTGAAGCACTATTCACATCCGACGAACCCAGGGACCCACTCGACGAAGCGGGGAGATCATCCTTGGGCGGGCTACATGATTGTGTTCGGCGTTAGAAGACACTATGCGACGAAAAGAAAATCATAAGCTATTCTGGAATTCGGACACTTATGATCTCGCCAGGGGCTTGGCCCTCGAGGGCCACTCCTCCTCGCCGTCGTCGGCGTTGGTAGAACAGTCTGGAGGAATGGTCCTTCCCTTCTTGGACCCTTCGGCCTCCCCCGTTGGGGAAGCTTTCCTTTTCTTCTCTCCCCCCGCTGGGGGAGAGGCCTGTTTCTTCTCCTCCTCGTCCTCGTGGGAGGAGTCCGCCTCGGAGTCATCGGACGATGAGTCCAATAACACCTGGGCCGGGAACTACTCCGAGTTCCCGTGGCCTTCTTCTCCGGCACCACGTAAGGCGCCGGGGACAACAGTCCAGATAATCGGGCATCCGCTGAGTCTTTGGGCAAGTGAGCCGGGCAGTTAACCTGCCCGGACGTCTTCTACCAAGCCTGTCAAAGGTAATGGGAGTTTTAGATCCCGCATAGAGTCAAACTATGGAAAGCAAGTGTCTCGTAAAGGATAAAATAGCTTACCTCGCCGGCTTGATGCTGCGAGCTGAATCCGCGATCTTCGGTAGCGGATGAGGGAGCCTCGACGCCCTTGAACAGCACCCTCCAGGCGTCTTCGTACGTAGTGTCGAAGAGCCTGCTCAAGGTTGGGTGCTGTGCCGGATCGAACTCCCACAAATTGAAAGCCTGCTGTTGGCACGGGAGAATCCGGCGGATGAGCATGACCTGGATTACGTTGACAAGCTTGAGCTTCTTGTTCACCAGGGTTTGGACGCAGGATTGAAGTCCGGTCAGCTCCTCCGAATCACCCCATGTCAGGCCCTTCTCTTTCCAGGAGGTGAGCCGTGTGGGGATCCCAGATCTGAATTCGGGGGCCGCTGCCCATTTAGGGTCACGCGGCTCGGTGATGTAGAACCACCCTTATTGCCACCCTTTGATGGTTTCCATGAAGGCTCCCTCGAGCCATGTAATGTTGGGCATCTTGCCCACCATGGCGCCTCTGCACTCCACTTGGCAGCCGCCCACCACCTTCGTCTTGACATTAAAAGTCTTTAGCCATAAGCCGAAGTGGGGCTGGACGCAGAGGAAGGCCTCGCACACGACGATGAACGCCGAGATGTTGAGGATGAAATTCGGGGCCAGATCATGGAAATCCAGGCCGTAGTAGAACATGAGCCCCCGGACAAATGGGTGGAGTGGGAAGCCCAGTCCGCGGAGGAAATGGGGAAGGAACACGACCCTCTCATGGGGCTTGGGGGTGGGGATGAGCTGCCCCTCGTCGGGGAGTCGGTGCGCGATATCGCTGGACAAGTATCCGGCCTTGTGCAGCCTCTTGATGTGCCCCTCCATGACGGAGGAGGCCATCCACTTGCCTCCCGCTCTGGACATGGTTGGAGAAGGTTGAGGTGAGATGTGCGGACTAGGGCGCTGGAGCTCGAGTGTGCGGAGATGGATAAGCAAAGGAGGAAGAAGGCGTAGGTGAAAAGGTGGATCCTTATCCCCTTATATATGAGCGGACGAAACTATGCGTCCCCACCAGCCCAGTAAAACTCGCTTATCTCCCAAGCGCCGCAATCAATGGAGCGGTTGGGTTACCCACGCCCGTATTGATGAGAATCCTGGAATAACGGGACACGATCTCTGCTTTGACAAGACGTGCCAAGGAAACCACTTCGCTAAACACGCTGAGGTGGAACAATAAAAACGATTCGAATAAAGGCTTGGCCGTGGCGTGACGTCATGCCGCGAGATACGTCAGCAGATTGAACTTGTGTAAATATTATACTCTCTACTGTGGTATGTGGAACTTAATTTGCAGACCGGACACTATCCTGGTGTTCAAAATCTTCTATGAATTATTCGGAGGAGGAACCCGCCTTGCAATGCCGAAGACAATATGCGCGCCGGACTCGTCGTCATTGAAGCCTTGTTCAGGGGCTACTGAGGGAGTCCTGGACTAGGGGGTGTCCGGATAGCTGAACTGTCACCTTCGGCCGGACTCCAAGACTATGAAGATACAAGATGGAAGACTTCGTCCCGTGTCCGGATGGGACTTTCCTTGGCGTGGAAGGCAAGCTTGGCGATACAGATATGTAGATTTCCTACCATTGTAACCGACTCTGTGTAACCCTAGCCCTCTCCGGTGTCTATATAAACCGGAGGGTTTTAGTTCATAGGACGAACAACAATCATACCATAGGCTAGCTTCTAGGGTTTAGCCTCCTTGATCTCGTGGTAGATCTACTCTTGTACTACCCATATCATCAATATTAATCAAGCAGGAGTAGGGTTTTACCTCCACCGAGAGGGCCCGAACCTAGGTAAAAACATCGTGTCCCTTGTCTCCTTTTACCATCCGCCTAGACGCACAGTTCGGGACCCCCTACCCGAGATCCGCCGGTTTTTCTATGGCTTGGTTTAGAGTGGCACCGCTGACGTCGGCGCTTAGACTGCTTCTCGAGAGGGTCACCCTCCGTTGCATCCTTTTCATCCTCGCCGTTGTTTTCTTTGGGTGTGTCCACCATATATAATGTCGTATGATGAGTTAGAAGTCCAGCGCCCTGTGGGCGGTGGTTCCTATTCTTCTCCGGCATCGTCGTCCATACCGTCGATGTCTTCAAAGTCGAAATCAAGCATGTCGGTTAAGTCATTGATAGTGGCTATTAAGTGGGTGGTGGGTGGGTAACGAATTCCTTCTTTGTCCGCTTCCCACTCAAGCCGGACACAGTTCGGCCAAGAGTATCCTGACAGGGAGAGAGATTTTAATGAATTCAGCACATCGCCCAAGGGCGAGTGCTGAAAGATATCCACGGAGTAAAACTCCATGATCAGTGCCCAGCTAGGTCCAATGGGCACAGATGTACACGGTTCGGATCCTATAGCCGGAGACGAGTCCGAGGGTCCAATGACACAGACCTCCTTGGAAGTGAGATCTGTGTTTGGCTCCATCGCCGCTGAGTGTGCGGCCTCCGTGGCGGGATCCATCCATCCATCCTCGGATGGCACGATTTGCTCTTGATTTAAAGCCGGGGCAGCTGCAGGTGTGATCTCCTAAACACCGTCCGATGGCAGATCTAGGTCATGCTCATCGTGAATGTACGATGCACCTGTCATGGGCTCGAATCCATCGAAGATCAAGTCTCCGCGGATGTAGGCAGTGTAATTCAGGCTTCCAAACCTGACCTGATGGCCAGGGGCATAGCTATCGATCTGCTCCAGCCGGCCAAGCGAATTGGCCCGTAGTGTGAAGCCGCCGAATACGAAGATCTGTCCGGGGAGGAAAACCTCACCCTGGATCACATCGTTGTAGACGATTGCAGGAGCCATCAAGCCTTATGGTGACGACACAGTGGAACCCTTAATGAAAGCACCAATGTCGGTGTCAAAACCGGCGGATCTCGGGTAGGGGGTCCCAAACTGTGCGTCTGAGGCTAATGGTAACAGGAGGCGGGGGACATAATGTTTACCCAGGTCCGGTCCCTCTCTATGGAGGTAATACCCTACTTCCTGCTTGATTGATCTTGATTATATGAGTATTACAAGAGTTGATCTACCACGAGATCGTAGAGGCTAACCCTAGAAGCTAGCCTATGATTCTGATTGTTGTTGTCCTACAGACTAAACCCTTCGGTTTATATAGACACCGGAGGGGGGCTAGGGTTACACAAAGTTGGTTACAGAGAAGGAAATCTACATGTCTGAATTGCCAAGCTTGCCTTCCACGCAAAGGAGAGTCCCACCCGGACATAAGACGAAGTCTTCAATCTTGTATCTTCATAGTCCAACAGTCTGGCATAAGCATATAGTCCGGCAGTCCGAGGACCCCCTAATCCAGGACTCCCTCAGGGAGTCCTACTACTCCTAGTAGGATTCGCCCCCTCCCCCTCTTTTTCCTTCTTACAGAAGGGGGAAAGGGGAAAGAGGTGGAGAGGGAGAAGGAAAGGGGGGCGCCCCCCACCCCTTGTCCAATTCGGATTGGCAAGGGCGGGCGCGCGCCACCTCCTGTGGCCTGCCCTCTTCTCTCCACTAAGGCCCATGTGGCCCATTAACTTTACTAGGGGGTTGCGGTAACCTCCCGGTACTCCGAAAAATCCCCGAACCTCTTCAGAACCATTCCGGTGTCCGTATATAACCTTCAAATATATCAATCTTTATCTCTTGACCATTTCGAGACTCCTCGTCATGTCCGTGATCTCATCCGGGACTCCGAACAACCTTTGGTCACCAAAACACATAACTCATATAATACTAATCATCATCGAAAGTTAAGCGTGCGGACCCTACGGGTTTGAGAACTATGTAGACATGACCGAGATACCTCTCCATTCAATAACCAATAGCGGAACCTGGATGCTCATATTGGTTCCCACATATTCTACGAAGATCTTTATCGGTCGAACCGCGATGTCAATATAGTTACTCCCTTTGTCATCGGTATGTTACTTGCCCGAGATTCGATCGTCGGTATCTTCATACCTAGTTCAATCTCATTACCGGTAAGTCTCTTTACTCGTTCCATAGTGCATCATCCCGCAACTAACTCATTTGTCACATTGCTTGCAAGGCTTCATATAATGTGCATTACCGAGAGGGCCCAGAGATACCTCTCCGATACTCAGAGTGACAAATCCTAATCTCGATCTCTGCCAACCCAACAAACACCTTCAGAGATACCTGTAGAGCATCTTTATAATAACCCAATTATGTTGTGACGTTTGATAGCACACAAGGCATTCCTCCGGTGTCCGGGAGTTGCATAATCTCATAGTTGGAGGAATATGTATTTGACGTGAAGAAAGCAGTAGCAATAAAACTGAAGGATCATTATGCTAAGCTAACAGATGGGTCTTGTCCATCACATCATTCTCCTAATGATGTGATCCCGTTCATCAAATGACAACACATGTCCATGGCTAGGAAACTTAACCGTCTTTGATCAATGAGCTAGTCTAGTAGAGGCATACTAGGGACACGGTGTTTTGTCTATGTATTCACACATGTATCAAGTTTCCGGTTAATACAATTCTAGCATGAATAACAAACATTTATCATGATATAAGGAAATATAAAATAACAACGTTATTATTGCCTCTAGGGCATATTTCCTTCAATTCCACCCTCCACCCCCGTCCGTCTAGTGCTGCTAGGTATTTTTCTTCAATTTCATACAATAGAGATTGATAGAGGGCTGACGAAAATTGACGCATTCAATAACTACAACATTGAATTGAAATTGAATTTGGTCCTTATGTATTTATTGACCTGGTTTGAACTCAAATATTAAACCATACTTTACATTTTGTTTTAGGAGTATTTTATTGGAGTATTGTAGGTGCAAACAAAAAAACCTTCGTCCCCATCCTTTTCTTTTGGCCCAGGGTTTGATCAAATCTTGGCTCCTATTGTGTCCAAATGTACCTTTAGAGCATCTCCAATAGATGGTGTATATTTTGGTGCTCCAAACCAGTGACGTAAAAATTTGGAGCACCAAAAAGTGCTTTTTACATCTCCTAAAAAGGCTCAACTCCAACAGGTGGTCTGAAACGGAGATGTAAAAGAGCAACTCCAACAGACGGTCCGAAACGAAGATGTAAAATCGGCCGCCGGCAGCGCGACTGTTGTTGAGACGTTGTGCAGTCGCGGTTCTGCATTAAAATATCACTTAAAATTTCAAATTAAAGTGCATCATCATCATAGTTTCAAATCCCTAACAAAAGTGCATCATCATCATCATCATAGCTTCAAATCCCTTTATCAAACACATCCTCCGCATTGGTATAATTTTCACTTCTTCCCTTCGCAACAAAGCCCTCATCGTCCATGTCAAGATTGTCATCACCATATTGGATTTCATATTCTTGTGACACATAATCATCATTTGCCACATTTGTCGCGTGCATGAAAGCTTCATCATAAATACTACAATTGGACATACAAACATTCAACATCACATTCAGTTTGAAACAACAAATGAGAGCACAAAAGATTTTTTACCTTTGCGACATATCATCGAATATGTTGGAGGCGGTGGCCATCGGTGTGGCCACATCTTCCTCCACGGCCGGCGGTGGCGGCGGTAGAGGTCGAGGAACGGCTCCTTGGCTGCTAGAGGACACCGCCGTCCATGGCTGCAAATCATCGGCCCGAGCCGCCGTGGATGCCTTCGAGATTTTGGCCTGCCGAGCCGCACTTTTGGCTGGGTTGTGGTCGCGATTCGCCGGCCATTTGCCTCTGCCTCGTGCCTTCGCCGCCTTCGTAGGAACCGCCGGCACGATGGCTCTGGCCGGGGCGGCAAGAATCCGGGCCGGCGGGCAGGGGCGCCGGCATGGACGCGGTCGCGGAGGGCGAGTTCGCCGCGGCGGCGACGGCGGCGGGAAAGGCGGTGGGATCGTCAGCTTTGGCCGTGGCGGCGGCGGATGGCGGGGGAGGGGGGGAGAGGGGGGTCGCATGCCGTGCGGGGAAATGAAATGAACGGGCGGTTGGTGGTTTCACGGGCGGCCTCAGTTTTACATCAGATGTATCTCGTGATGCAAATTTGCATCACGAAGTGTTGTATTTTACATCTCCGGGAGGCGTGATGTATTTTTTTCACATATGGACCATCTGTTGGAGCGGCATTTTTTGCTCTCGAAGCTCCAAAAGTTGGTTATTTTTACATATGGATCATCTATTAGAGATGCTCTTATGACCACCATATAGGCTAAAAAGGACAAACTATGCTCGCCAAAGATACTACACAACAATACATCAAACATTAGATATAATGTCTATGTCAAATCATGGCACCATTCTAAAATAAATCAACATGTTTATTTGTCCAAATGTACCTCTACGACCGCCAAGCCCATCGAATAAATCAATAATCTCATTAACAATAAAGATTTGTAACAGTGTACTTCGTGATATGTACAATCGTCTTGAAGCAATGAACTTATTTTTCGCTTAATTCTTGAAGCATAACTGACAAATGATAATGTTAGCTTCTCAATTTGTCCGTGTTCTGGGAACGGGGGGTCCCCAGACTTGCTTGCGTGCCGCCTGCAGCGTGGCTCAAGCAGTGGCCCAGTACGGCCCGTCTACATCAACCCAAGCTCAAGACCCTCGCGAGGGGCCAAGCCTCGCAGGGCGGACGACGCAAGGCTTCCTCAGGGGCGGCCTCACCAGGCTGGCTCGTGTGGAGGCGGAGAGATCAAGGCAAGGAGTACCTCGCGAGGTGCTCGTGACACAAGCCATGATGATCGAGACCAGGCGGGCGCCAGCCAGCGCAGTGTCCTCGTTTCCTCTTTGGTGCAAAGGGGGCAAGCACAGGCACGGAGTACCGAGGCATCAAGCAAAGGTTTCCCTATCGGTGCAACGAGACCAAGACCAGCAGGACGGCAGGACGGAGATCACCGTGGAGCCCAGGACGGCATCATCGCTAGTGCCTTTGGCAATCGAAGACCAACTTTAGTCAGGATAGCTTGTACTAGCTGTCCCCCTTCAAAATGGATGTTGTTGGCTCCCTTCCCGCTTAATATTTGGGAAGAGGACCAGGGCCTCTATAAATAGAGATAGCCACCATAGTAGAAAGGGATCGAATCCTTCGCTAGCAGAACACCGCACCAGCTCAAGAACACCCCTTGTGAGGCTGTTCTTCCTCTATACTGTTCATCATCAGCCCCAGAGGCAATCCACCACACCACACACTGGATTAGGGTATGACACCACAACGGTGGCCCGAACCAGTATAAACCTTGTGTCCCTTGTGTTGTTCATCGTTTAGCTTAGATTCGCGGTGAGGTTTTGGGGCGCGGATCGGTAGGAAGAAGATCTTCGTGTGCACCCAAGCGTTCGAACCTTAAGTGTTTTGCCGGAACCCGACATCCTACATTTAGCGCGCCAGGTAGGGGTGCGCCGGAATCTTCTTTCCGTGGTTCTCTGTTCCATCGCTTCGTCGCATCCATGGCGGACACTCGCCGAGCTCGTGCCGAGCGTCAGGCTGCTCTCGCCGCCCGCGTCGCCTAGACAGCTCTCGTCGGTGGGCCTCCTCGTCGTTCTCCATTGCATGCCACCACCGGCCCGGCGGGGAACGAGCAGCAAGCATCATCGCTACATCCGTCGGTGCGTCATCTCGCGCTCGTCGTGCTCCCACAAACGCGCAGGCCGCGTTGCTCCTGGAATCAGAGCTCCTGCACTACCGCCCCGTCGACGACCTCTACGAGGAGTGGCTCGCTCGCATCACCGAGCTCATCAGCGCCGCAGAGGGCTCTCCTGCGCCGTCCCTCTCGCTGCCTCGCCCTCCGTCCTGCATGGGCGATGCAGCTCAGGAGGTGCCTCCGCCACCTCCTCCCCAAGAAGGCGCCTTGGCTCCAAGGCACGCGGCCCCTGGATGAGACCCACCGCGTCCAGCACTCACGCGACAAGAAAGGAGCTGCCAAGAAATCCCTCGGCCCCAGGAAGGCGCTCGCGTGCTCCCCGCTCCAGCGCGTCAAGACCGCATCCTTGCACCAGCACGTCAAGACCCCGCGCTGCCCCTGGCGGCGGCGCGCGGGAATCTCCAAGAGCAGGCCCCACGACTACAAAGGGCTCCGGTGGCCACTGCAGGCTGCCGCGCCTTCACCACCGAGCTACGCAGTGTTGCTTGGTCGGGCAAGTTAAGCCGGATCTGCCTCCTTGCTATGACGGCACTGCCGACCCCACGGAGTTCCTGCAGCTCTACGAGCTGGGCATCGAGGCGGCCAACGGAGACGAAAAGGTCATGGCGAACTGGTTTCCCATCGCGCTCAAGGATGGGGCCCGCACCTGGCTCCTGAACCTGCCTCCCGGCTCGATCTCCTCTTGGGACGAGATGCGCAGCCGCTTCATTGCCAACTTCCAGGGCACTCGCGACCGTCCTCCAATTGTGGACCTGCACCGCATCAAGCAGCAGCCAGGAGAGACCTTGCAGAAGTATATCCAGCGTTTCAACAACGCTCGCCTCAAGATTCCCAAGGTGACTGAGGAGGCCATCATCTCAGCGTTCTCCAATGGCGTCCGCAATGTCAAGATGAAGGAGGAGCTCGCCATCCACGAGGATCTGTGCACATCTCTGGAGTTGTTCAACCTGGCGACCAAGTGCGCAAGAGCTGAGGAGGGGCATCTCTCCCTCCTCAAGCTCCCAGCCGCTGACCCAGAAGAGAAGAAAGCCAAGGCCAAGGACGTGAAGCGCAAAGGAGCAGTTGTGCTTGCAGCAGAACCAGACACGAAGCTCGGCAGGGACCAGCCGGAGTCGTCCAAGGGTAACAGATTCTGCGCCTACCACAACCTCTACACCCACAACACCAACGAATGCCAGGAGCTCAGAGCCATTCGAGAAGGACGCATCGGTCGACGCCCCGAGTGCAACGACCGGGGCTACGTCCGAGGAGGAGGAAGAGGTGGAGGATGATGGGACGACCGAGGCCCTCGCCAGGAGTGGCGTGACCGCCCTCGCGAGGATCGCTGGCAGGACCAGCCTCATGAAGGGGCTTGGAGGGATCAACCTCGCGAGGATCGCCCATAGGGCAACGCAGGCCTTCCTCCTCTGTCGCCACCGCCAAGAAAGAATGACGATCACCACCAGGACGAGGGGGCTGGGGGATACCAGGAGCCATGTGCTATCGCTTGCATCCTGGGCGGTGCCCAGGCCCCAGCCTCTCAGCGCATATTCAAGCAGTTTGCTCGTGAGGTGAATGCAGTCCTCCCCAAGCTCGAGGCCACACGCCCTCTCAGGTGGTCCATGTGCACCATCACGTTTAGCTCAGCGGATCAGCTCAAGTGTGTGGCTACAGCTGGCATCCTCCCGATGATTTGCTCCCCAGTCATCAGCAACGTGCAAGTTACCAGGACCCTCATTGATGGCGGCACTGGACTCAACGTTCTGTCCGTTGAGACGTTCAACAACCTCCAAGTGCCTTATGATCAACTTCAGCCAACCAAGCCTTTCTCAGGAGTCACTGACGGCTCCACCACTCCGATAGGGTAGGTTCACCTCCCTGTCACCTTCGGACAGTGCAAGAACTACTGTACCGAGCTCATCGACTTTGACGTTGCCCACATTCGCCTGCCATACAATGCCATCCTCGGGTATCCGGCCCTGGCCAAGTTCACGGCGGTAACTCACCATGGTTACAATGTCCTCAAGATGCCGAGAAGCGGCGGAATCATCACAGTCCCCTGCGAAGAGAAGGATGCAATGTGCTCTCTCGAGCGCGCCTTCCAAGCTGTCAGTCGAGGACCCAGACAGCAAGAGCGAGAACCCTCCCGAGGCAGTTCCCAAGAAGAACAAGACATCACCCAGCTCAAGGCCTCGGTAGGTTGGCATCTCCGGAGGCGCCGCGTCAGGATCTGCGCCCGTGCAAGGGGCACCTCCCTCCGTCGCATAGGAAGGCGCGCCCGGCGCCCTCCTCGGGCAAGACTCGGGGGCTCTCTCCTAGAGGGCCTCAGACCTTGCCAAGATCACGAGGGAGGTGCTCGGGCGCCACTTGGAGGCATGCTTCGCGGCACGTTTCCCTCGGGAAGGCACGGGGCAAGGAGGGCCCAACCCTCAGGAGATCATCGCCAAGGCCACTCAGGAGCTTCAAGAATCGATAGGCATACGCGGCGATCGCCGCCTACCTGGCGTAGCTCCCCGTCCAGGCGAGGATGGCGGGCAGCGCGTCTGCATCGACTACCCAGGGCTCAGCCGAGTTGCGTCTCAGGAGCGCTTCTGGCCTTTGCGTGTGGGACGCTACGAGGGTCCACCGCACAGCTACGTTCGCATGCCATTCGGCCTGCCGAACGCGGCTGCCACTCACCAGCGTCTTCTGCAGAGCATTCTGGCAGCTCAGGAGGCCAGACACCATGCGGTCCTCGCGGAGATGGAGATGGTCCCCGAGGAGCCGCCCAGACCCCCAGAGCTTCCCGAGGCTCAGGGCTCCGGTGGCTCGTGAGGATCGGCCTCTTCACCGCACATCGTCAGCTACTCCAACACCCGCTCTACAATGGTATCAGGTGACATCTTTCGAGTTCATTTCAGCTAGGAGCGCCCTCAGGGATACATCATTCCCAGGTCGCGTGGATTTGTCCCTACGGCATATATCCCTTTTGCTTATATCTTTAGTTTACCTTGTTGGGGGCGCCCCTGTCACGCCCAAGATGCGACCCTATCCTAAAGGAACTCGAAGGTCCCACCAAGGATAGAAGCGCATCTTGAAGACGCTTTTGCAAGGTGGATATCATTACATCAACATTACATAATAGATAGGGATACATACAAGAGGCATACAATGCCACATGAATACAACAATACATCATACATAAGACCAACATCCGACTACGGATGAAACACAAACAGAAGCTCAAACGACATCCACCCTGCTAGCCCAGGCTGCCGACCTGGAACCTATCCCCTGATCGAAGAAGAAGGCAGGAGAAGAACTCCAAAGCAAGCAAACATCGCTCTCGCGTCATGATCATCACAAACCTGTACCTGCAACTGTTGTTGTAGTAATCTGTGAGCCACGAGGACTCAGCAATCCCATTACCATGGGTATCAATACTAGCAAAGCTTAATGGGTAAGGAATGGATAAGTGGTGAGGTTGCAGCAGCGACTAAGCAATTATGGTGGCTAATATACACAATTAAGAGCGAGAAGAGAACAAACGGAACAGTCGTGAAGCTAGCAATGATCAAGAGGTGATCCTGAACTCCTACTTACGTCAAACATAACCCAAAGACCGTGTTCACTTCCCGGACTCCGCCAAAAAGAGACCATCACGGCTACACACACGGTTGATGCGTTTTAATTCGGATTTGGTGTCAAGTTATCTACAACCAGACATTAACAAATTCCCATCTGCCACATAACCGCGGGAACGGCTCTCGAAAGTTTATACCCTGCAGGGGTGTCCCAACTTAGCCCATGATAAGCTCTCACGATCAACAAAGGATATTCCTTCCCCTAGGAAGACGCGATCAGTCTCGAAATCCCGGTTTACAAGACATTTCGACAATGGTAAAACAAGACCAGCAAGACCGCCCGATGCACCGACAATCCCGATAGGAGCTGCACATATCTCGTTCTCAGGGCAACACTGGATGAGCAATCCGTACAACTAAAACCAGACCTCAAGTTTCCCTGAGGGGGTGCTGCAAAGGGCTCTGGTTCGGACCAGCACTTAGAGAAGCACTGGCCCGGGGGGGGGGGGGCTAAAATTAAGATGACCCTCGGGTTGGCCGACCCAAGGGAAAGGTAATAGGTGGTGGTGAGGCAAATGGTAAAACCAAGGTTGGGCCTTGCTGGAGGAGTTTTATTCAAAGTGAACTGTCAAGGGGGTCCCATAAATCACCCAACCGCGTAAGGAACGCAAAATCCGGGAACATAATACCGGTATGACGGAAACTAGGGCGGCAAGAGTGGAACAAAACACCAGGCATAAGGCCGAGCCTTCCACCCTTTACCAAGTATATAGATGCATTAATTAAATAAGAGATATTGTGATATCTCAACATAATCCTGTCCACCATGGAGCAATCTTAAACTTCACCTGCAACTAACAATGCTATAAGAGGGGCTGAGCAGAGCGGTAACATAGCCAAGAAATGGTTTGCTAGGAACGGTAAAAAAGGTTAGAGGCTGACATGGCAATTTGGGGAGGCTTGAAGAGCAAATGATAGGAAGCACAGCAAAGCGATAGAACGAAGCAACTAGCATAGCAATGATGGTAGTGAGATCCAAGGTGACAGTCATCTTGCCTGAAATCCCGCTAGGAAGAAGAATGAGTCCATGAAGAAGATGAACGGATGAAGCCGAACCAAGCGTAGACGAACGAATCCTCACGATCGCAACGAAACGGGAACTATCGAGAAGAAGCACACAACATGGTAAACACACCACACATAGACAAGACATGATGCACAACAAGCATGATGCATGACAAAGCTACATGGAGCTACTCATGGCAAGAGATGATGCATACAAGAGCAACACATCAAAGAAAGTTTAAATGAGGCCGGAAACAACATATAACAATTCCGGTAAGTCCTCATATGCAAATTTAGAAATTGGTCCAGAACTGAATAAACCTTATGTTCAAATTGTTAAACATCAAGTTAAGATGCACCAAGATGATCTACACGAAATTCTAGTCAACTTACATATAAAGTTCATTTAATTCGGAGCTACGGCCTAGAAGATATGAGCAAAATAAGTTAAACATGGCATTGATGCAAAATGCATACAAACATCAAGCAAACACCTCAAAACAAGGATGCAACATGATAATATGAAGCTACATGCAAAATCAAGCAAGTTTCATATAAAGCACACTCAAAACGGAGCAACGGTTCAACACATACACTCTATACAAGTTTAAAGGACAAGCTGTCCAAAACAGCAACTAGGCATCTAGCAAGCATCAAAACAATATGCTATAGCACCTCAACATAAGAACAAAAGGCATGGGCATGAAGTACAGGTAAAGCATGACAAAACATGAACACTGAGCTATCTCCAGAAATCACTAGAACATGCTCAAAAGGACATGGCAAAATTGCAAATAATAACAGTTTCAGACTTAGCAGAAATAACACCAGGTTGCAATGTTTAGAGCTATCAAACAACATGTTACAGGAAGCTATCATGGCAAACCAAGGCATGGCATGCTAGTACTAAAGACAAAGAACAAAACTCCCTTACTGAACTAATTCTAAAGATCAATAGAAAAGATGGTATCATCCATGCAAACATGGCAAATAATATGACAAATTCACACATGGCAGGAACAACAATAGTAAGTAGGCATGTTGGTGAGCTTGTACCACTCACCACAGAGCAATACATGGCATGGCAAGGTGACCAACAGTAATATGGCATATTTATGAAGCTAAACATGGAAAGATCAAGTTCATAGAATGCTTGGATCACTCACAACAATGATGGCAACATTGAACTTAATGTTAACAGGCTGACAGCAATATTATTTAGCAAGTTTGGAGCAAGATAACAACAAGTTACAGTAGGCTATAAATTCAACCAGGGGCATGAATGGATAGAGCATGACATGTATAACAAAACATCCTTAGTGAACATCTCCAGATTATGCATAGAATGACTTGTAGCAGCAGGTTTACATAAACCATAAGGCGACGGACGCCGAGTGAAATGGCCATGCGCAACCCATACAAAAGTGCTTCGTATTCTGCTTCATTGTTGGAGGAACCAAAGTGGATCTGGAGCACATATCTGAGCTTATCTCCTCGGGGGGAAACCAATACTACCCCAGCACCGGAACCATTCAACATCTTAGAACCGTCAAAGAACATGGTCCAGTGCTTCGAGTGAACTTGAGTCGGTAGTTGCTGTTCAATCCACTCGGCGATGAAATCTGCTACTGCTTGGGACTTAATGGCTTTCTTTGCCTCAAACTTGATATCAAGAGGAAGGAGTTCAATCGCCCATTTTGCCACTTGACCAGTTGCATCTCTGTTGTGCAGAATCTCTGACAATGGGGCGTCGCTGACGACTATTATGGAATGATCAGAGAAATAATGAGCAACCTTCTTCGTGGTCATGTAAATCCCATATACAAGCTTCTGATAATGAGGGTATCTTTGCTTCGATGGGGTCAACACTTCGGAAAGATAATATACTGGGCGCTGAACTTTGAAGGCTTTCCCTTCTTCTTCCCACTCGACCGTAAGTATTGTACTGACGACTTGTCCTGTGGCTGCAATGTAAAGCAACAAAGGCTCTTTGCTGATTGGAGCAGCAAGCATCGGCTGGGTGGAGAGCAGAGCTTTTTGCTCTGCAAACGCCGCATCAGCTTCTGGAGTCCACTCGAACTTGTCTGACTTCTTCATCAGTCGGTAAAGAAGCAATGCCTTTTCACCGAGGCGAGAGATGAATCGACTTAATGCGGCCAAGCATCCAGTAAGCTTCTGGACATCGTGCACACGCACGGGGCGTTTCATTCGGAGTATAGTGCCAACTTTTTCTGGTTTGGCGTCGATTCCTCGTTCGGAAACGAGAAAACCAAGTAACTTTCCACTAGGAACTCCGAATGTGCACTTTGATGGATTAAGCTTGATATCATACCTCCTGAGATTGGCAAATGTTTCAGCGAGGTCAGTCAACAGGTCGGAATCCTTCCGTGATTTGACCACAATATCATCCATGTATGCTTCCACGTTCCGACTGATTTGAGTGAGTAAACACTTCTGAATCATCCTCATGAACGTGGCTCCGGCATTCTTGAGGCCGAATGGCATGGTGACATAGCAGAAGCACCCAAATGGAGTGATGAAAGTTGTTTTGATCTCATCGGGTCCATACAGATGGATCTGATGGTAACCGGAATAAGCGTCTAAAAAGACAGGCGCTCACATCCCGCAGTCGAGTAGACTATTTGGTCGATGCGGGGAAGAGGAAAATGATCTTTTGGGCAGGCTCAATTGATATGTTTGAAATCAATGCACATGCGAAGTGACTTGTCCTTCTTGGGGACCATGACGACATTGGCAAGCCACTCGGAGTGGTAAATTTCTCGGATAAACTCTGCTGCCAGGAGCCTAGCCACCTCCTCGCCAATGGCCTTTCTCTTCTGGACGGTGGACCGTCGAAGATGTTCTTTGACAGGTTTCACCTTTGAGTCGACTCATAGACGATGCTCAGCTAGCCCCCTGGGAACACCCGGCATGTTAGCAGGCTTCCATGCGAAGATGTCCCAGTTCTTACGGAGGAACTGGATGAGCGCTTCTTCCTATTTAGAGTCGAGTATTGTGGAGATATGAGTCGGAGCAGCACTAGGGTCGGTCGGGTGAATGTGAACGGGCTTCGTCTCACAAGACGACTGGAACGCTGACTCTGTGGCGGGCTTCTTGGCCCGCAATAAATCACTCGGATCTGCATTTTTCTGGTATTCTTGCAGCTCCACCACTGTTATCTAAGCATCGGCAATCTTTGAGCCCTTCTGAAAGAACTCTTCTGCCTTTTTCCGATTGCCAGTGATGGTGATCACACCCTTGGGACCAGGCATCTTCAATTTGAGGTACACGTAACATGGTCGAGCCATGAATCGTGCATAAGCTGGCCTGCCTAAAATAGCGTGCTAAGCACTCTGGAAATCCACAACTTCAAATGTTAACTTTTCTTTGCGGAAATGCTTTGAATCGCCGAAAACCACATCAAGAGCAATTTGGCCGAGTGACTCGGCCTTCTTCCCAGGAATGACTCCATGGAAACTCATGTTGCTGGAACTGAGTCTGGACATCGGAATGCCCATTCCCTTTAGCGTCTCCGCATACAATATACTCAGGCCGCTGCCACCATCCATCAGAACCTTAGTCAGTCGAGTGCCTTCGACGACTGGGTCGACCACCAAAGCTTGCCTCCCAGGGGTGGCTATGTGTGTCGGATGATCAGACTGGTCGAACTTGATGGTGGTCTGAGACCATTTCAGATAACTGGTTGTTGCCGGAGCAACCATATTCACCTCACGGTTGATAACTTTCAATCGACTTTTGCTCCCAACATCAGCAAAAATCATCAAGGTGGAATTGACATGGGGGTATCCTCCATCACTGTCCTCTTTGTCCTCAACCTTGTTCGACTCCATTTCCTTATCCTTGGGCTGTTTCCCCTGAAACTGCTGGATTAAGAGTCGGCACTGGCGAGTGGTATGTGTCGAGTAAATGAAGTTACCCTCCTCGTCTTTCTTCGTGTGGATGTGGCATGGCAAATCCATCACATCGTTTCCTTCCTTGTCCTTCACCTTCTTGGGGTTCCAAGATCCTTTGGGCTTCCCTTTAAACTTGCCCTGAGTCACGGCCAAGGCTTCTCCAGGAGCAGCTGGCTCGGCTTTCCGCTTCTGCTTCCGACTGGAGTTCCCTCCTCCGGTTTCATGAGCAGTCGGCTTGTACTTGCCACTCCGGAGCCGATCCTCTTCTTCACCATTGACATATTTGGTGGCAATCTCCATCATTCGACTCAGAGTCATGTCTCCGGTCCGACCGAACTTCAAACTTAACTCCCTGTTCTTAACGCCTTCCTTGAAGGCACAGACTGCTTGGTGAACAGATACATTCTCCACCGTGTGATGCAATGTGTTCCACCTCGGGATGTAATCCCTCAGGGTCTCATTCGACTTTTGCACACAAACCTGCAGCTCTGTCAAACCTGCTGATCGCTTGCAAGTTCCTTCAAATGTCCTGACAAACACTCGGGCAAGATCTTCCCAAGTGTAAATGCTGCTAGGCGCCAACTGATTCAGCCATGCTCTGGTCGAGCCCTCCAACATAAGAGGTAGGTGTTTCATGGCCACCTCATCATTGCTGCCGCCAATCTGAACAGCCACTCGGTAGTCCTCAAGCCAAGTATCAGGCTTGGACTCACCAGTGAACTTACTAACTCCAGTCGCCAACCTGAAGTTGGGAGGAATCACCGCGGCCCTGATGGCTCTGCTAAAACACTCTGGTCCTGAGACATGAACTCTGCTACTGGTGGGCACATCTCTGTCATGGCCTTCTCGGTGAGCTCTGTTCTGGTCGACCAAACCCTGAATGATAATGGATCTCGCATCAAAGCCTGGTTCTCTGGGGTCGACTGGAACCCTTCACCCAACACTGTGCTGGCGTCTGTTATCTTGCTGTCGAGGGGTGTACGACCCACCCCTTGGGGGAGGAGTGGGCACTCGACGCCGATCATCGCGATCGAATCGGTCATCATACTGATCACGCCGACCTCCACGTCCCTCACACCGTGGGGGCGATCTTGGGCTATGGGCCGACTGGACTGTATTCCCAGCGACGGATCTGCTGTGAATCCTATTACGCGACTGCGATACAGCTGAATTTTGATCTCCTGCTGCCCGGAGTAAATCTTTGATCTCCATCAAAGCTCTGCCAGCCTCTGACTGAGAGGGCTGAATCGACTCTGCTATACGGGCTGCAGCTGCTAGATTCTGAATCAGAGTTTGATATACCTGAGTCGATGGTGGAAAGAGCTGACGTCGACTGGAGTCTGGTACTCGTTGCCGCGCGCGCTCGTCGAGTGCTCGCTGGAGGTTCTCCAGTCAAGTGTGCTTAGCCAAGTTGGCCAAACGCGCGTCCTCCAAGGCACGAGCCTCGGGGGTTTCTCCAACGATTGGAGTATGCAGCACATCCATGTTCCGGCGGCGAAGATCTTCTCTTTGCAAGGAAGTGAGTGGCTCGGGTTGATTCTCCTCATGGACCTGCGCTGGGTCGCCTCCGCCGTCTCCCCCGTCGGCGCGAGGGAAGCTGGGAGGGCTGCGTGGTCCATTGACTATTAGGACTTCCGCCGCTGGATCTCTGCTGTCGCACTCAGATGCAGTCTCTACGGAGCCAGTCGACAGGTCGAACATGCCGTAGAGAGATTCGTCGGGCTCGATCACCGTGACTTGGGAGGTGGCCAACTGGCAGGCCACTGCGTGCCTCACCCACCGCTAAAGTCTCGACCGACCGGAGTGCTTGCGCTGGCGGGACACGGGTAGGGAGGACGACACAGGAGTCGACCGATACGGGGCCGACGGTTGCCGCAGGAGGACGCCGCGGACACATGCGCGAAAGTGCGTTGCCACGCAGACTGGGAGCGCGTCGGTGTCGAGTGGAGCCTCCTGAAGCCAAGCGGAGTCGTCGGCGATGAACGTGAGCGCGCCGAGACGGATCTCGCGGCCCTCCACCAAAACTCCGCCAAAAACCATGATGAAGGTAGTCGGAATGATTGCAACTTCTCCAATAAGTCGCTAAGACACCTGCCCCACGGTGGGCGCCAACTGTCGTGGTTCTAAGCCTGACTGTAGAATAGGGGGGTAGGTATGGAGAGGCAAGATCCTAGCTATGGAGTAGTTGTATACGCAAGGGATTTATGAGTTCAGGCCCTTCTCGGAGGAAGTAACAGCCCTACGTCTCGGAGCCCGGAGGCGGTCGACTGGATTATATGCGTATGAGTTACAGGGCTGCGAACCCTTTATACTGAGGAGGGGGTGGCTTATATAGAGTCTGCCAGTCCCCTCCGGCCCTCAGTTATGCGGGGTTTAAAGTACATTAACGCCTGGCATTACTGGTAACGCCCTACATAAAGCACTATCATGACCATAAAGACTACTTAATAACAGACCATTTGGGTGCAGAGTGACTCTTGATCTCCTGGTGGTCGAGTGAGGCTTCATGGTCGAGTGTCTTCGAGTCCGTCGAGTGGAATCCTTCCAAGTCGACTGAAAGGCAGTTTCTTATAGAGATGTCCTTGGGGAGGGTATCTTGGATAGGTCCATGACCCTACCCTAGGTACATGGCTTCATCAGACGCCAGAGGACATAGGAGCGTCGGATCGCAAAACGGACAATGGGGAAAATGCTCGGATGCATGAGACGAACACGTATGCAAAATTAGATGCACATGATGGCATGGCAAAGTGCAACACGCAAGCAAAAGACATGGCAACAACGAAGAATAACTAGAAGACACCTGGCGCATCGAATCCGGGGCGTTACAGCCCCTCAGGCTGCATCATCCCCAAGCTGCTCGGGCCTGACCTAGTGGCGTGTATCGTTCCTGCATCTGTCTAAGCTAAATTGCCTTTCAAGCTTAACCTGCCTATGATTATCATCTCCCGCCTACCACGGGCCTTTTTCTTCCTCATGCAAATCGCTTGCTAAAAGCACAAGTGCTCCCTGGGTGGTTTTGGTAATTAATGTCAACATATCTCTTGTTGGACTAACACTTTTACCTAGTATGTTTCAGACACGTTCAACAATGGAGTGGCATGGACTAAAGGATGTGGAACCTCTTCAAAATGCTAAGGACAAAGGATTGGCTCAAGCTCCAAGATCAAGACTCTACATTTTCTATTTTAGTGATCCAAGATCACATTGAGTCTATAGGAAAAGCCAATACTATCAAGAGGGGATGAGGTGTTGCTTAATGGCTTGCTTGCTCAAAGTGCTTAGTGATATGCTCCAAAGCCCTCAACTACTTTCTCACATCCACATATGTCCTAAACCAAAAGTCTAACTCGGCCCTACCGATTCTTTCTATCCGGCGCCACCGAGTTCAGATGTCTTAGCCACTGCCACAAACCCTAGGCAAATCGGTTTCACCGATAGGGATCTCGATCTCACCGAGATGGGATTGTAATCTCTCTGTGTATGTCCATTATCCAAATCGGTCACACCAAATTTGAGTAATCGGTACTACCGAGATTACAATGCAAACTCTCTGGTCAGCCTATTACCAAAATCGGTCCTACCGAGTTTGTGTAATCGGTCAAACCGAGTTTGCCTGACCAACTCTCTGGTTAGCTTATTACCAAAATCGGTCTCACCGAGTTTGTGTAATCGGTCTCACCGAGATTATGTTAAGCCCTAATCCTAACCATATCGGTCCTACCGAGTTGCATGTCGGTCCCACCGAAAATCCTAACGGTCACTAGATTTGCTGAATCGGTCCGACCGAGTTTCTCAATTTGGTCCCACCGAGTTTGGTAAGTTGTGTGTAACGGTTAGATTTTGTGTGGAGGCTATATATACCCGTCCACCTCCTCTCATTCGTGGAGAGAGCCATCAGAACAAACCTACACTTCCAGCATCCATTTTCTGAGAGAGAACCACCTACTCATGTGTTGAGGCCAAGATATTCCATTCCTACCATATGAATCTTGATCTCTAGCCTTCCCCAAGTTGCTTTGCACGCAAATCTTCTTTCCACCAAATCCAAATCCTGTGTGAGAGAGAGTTGAGTGTTGGGGAGACTATCATTTGAAGCACAAGAGCAAGGAGTTCATCATTAACACACAGTGGTGTCTCCTAGATTGGCTAGGTGTCACTTGGGAGCCTCCGACAAGATTGTGGAGTTGAACCAAGGAGTTTGTAAGGGCAAGGAGATCGCCTACTTCATGAAGATCTACCGCTAGTGAGGCAAGTCCTTCGTGGGCGACAGCCATGGTGGGATAGACAAGGTTGCTTCTTCGTGGACCCTTCGTGGGTGGAGCCCTCCGTGGACTCGCGCAACCGTTACCCTTCGTGGGTTGAAGTCTCCATCAACATGGATGTACGATAGCACCACCTATCGGAACCACGACTCAAAAATCACCATGTCTCCAAATTGCGTTTGAATCCTCCAATCCCTTCCCTTTACATTCTTGCAAGCTGCATGCTTTAATTTCCGCTGCTCATATACTCTTTGCATGCTTGCTTGTTATTTATTGTGAGTGATAAACTTGTGCCAAACTCCACTTAAACTTAAAGAAGTTAAAAACTGCAACTTTTGGTACTTAGTGTCTAACCCCCCCCCCATCTAGACACCTCTTCTCGATCCTTTCAATTGGTATCAGAGCTTTGGTCTCCATGGCTTTGGTTTAAACACCATTGGAGGAAGATGGATGAGTCTACTATTGGGAGTCTTAGACATAGAGTACCTATACGTGATGCAGAGTACTTTCATGAGTGGAAAAATGAGATGCTTGTGATTTTCAGTCAATATCATTTGAACAAGTACATTGCTAGCACTTGTGCACCTCATGTTGACCCTATGCATCCTACTCTTGATGAGTCAATTAACATGATTTGCAATCTTAGAACTGTTGAACTTATCACTAGAGGCTTGCCTAGAAACTTGATTGGATGTTTGCCCACTCTTAAGTGTGCCTACACCATATGGAAATTTCTTGAGGAATGTTTTCCAAATTATTCCTTGAAAAATCTTGATGAAATTCTCCATAAGTCTATTGCCTTGAGTAAGGTGAATTCTAGTGATCCTATGTTTGGTGATTGTTTGTTTCAGCTTACAAACCTTATGCGTGCCAAAGGAGATGCTGGAATTATTAGTGATGTTATTTCTGAAGCTATAAAAATTCATAAGCAAGATCATTGTCAAACTCACTCTAACGAATCACCCTCTCTAGGATTTGATCCACCACATGACGATGTTGAACATGGATACTATGACGAGGATGATGATAGTGACTTCGATCTTGATGATGCAATGAGACTCTTTGGTCTTATGGCAAATCTTCGGGGATATATGGCAGGAGGAAAGGAATGGGTTCTTGATAGTGGATGTACCGATCACATGACCAGAGATAAAGACATGTTTCGTGAGCTTGCTGAAAACGATGGTCCTCGGAAGTATGTCACTTTTGGTGACAACTCAAAGGGTAAGGTGGTTGGCCTCGGTAAGGTGGCCATATCACATGATAGCTCCATACAAAATGTCATGCTCGTTGAATCTCTTGGCTACAACTTACTTTCAGTATCTAGACTTGCTGATTTCGGTTTCAATGACCTATTTACTGAAGTAGATTGCCAAGTGTTTCGAAGAGATAATCATAAAGTGGTCTTTACCGGTGTACGTAGAGGTGATCTATACATTGTTGATTTCACTAAAAAGGCTCAACCTAGAACTTTCTTTATTGCTAAATCCTCTAAAGGTTGGTTATGGCATAGACGATTAGGTCATGTTGGTATGCGAAACCTTGACAAGCTTATTAAAGGAAATCATATCCTTGGAGTTAACGATGTCATATTTGATAAGGATAGACTTTGCAGCGCTTGTCAGGCAGGTAAACGGGTTGGAGGAAGGCATCCTGTGAAGAACATCATGACCACAAGGAGGCCACTCGAGCTACTTCACATGGATCTCTTTGGTCCCAACGCCTACAAGAGTCTCGATGGAAATTCTTTTGGTCTAGTTATAGTTGATGATTTTTCAAGATTTACGTGGGTGTTCTTTCTCGATGATAAATTGCAGGTTCAGAAAATCTTCAAAAACTTTGCTAGGAAGGCCCAAAATCAATTTGAAGTGAAGATCAAGAAGGTTCGCAGCGACAACGGAACGTAGTGCAAGAACGCAAATGTGGACACCTTTCTTGACGAAGAAGGGATTTCACATGAGTTCTCGGCTACGTACACACCTCAACAAAATGGAGTTGTTGAGAGGAAGAACTGGATGCTCATTGAAATGGCGAGAACGATGCTTGATGAGTACAAGATGCTGAAGCACTTTTGGGCGGAAGCAGTTGAGACAGCTTGTCATGCAACAAATCGCTTGTATCTTCACAAGCTACTCGGCAAGACGGCATACGAGCTCCTCACCGGTAACAAACCTCAAGTTGGATACTTTCGAGTATTCAGCTCAAAGTGCTACATTCTTGATAAGCATCGTCGTTCTAAATTTGCTCCTAAGTCTCATGAGGGTTTCCTACTTGGTTATGGCTCAAACTCTCACACATATCGTGTCTACAACACTTTCACCCAAAAGGTTGAACAAACGGTAGATGTGAAGTTTGATGAATCTAACGGCTCGCAAGTAGAGCAATTGCCAATTAATGTAGGAGACAAAGATCCCTCGGAAGCAATCCACGACTTGTCTATTGGCAAGATTCGTCCGGCAGAAGTGAAGGAGAGTACCTCGTCTGTCCAAGTGGAAGCTTCTACCTCACGACAAGGTGAACCAAGGGTTGATACGGAAGCATCCACAAGTGGGACACACCAAGATGAAGAAAATGAGGAAGTGCGCCAAAACGAACGTCAACAACCTCCTTCTCCACCACGACAAGAGAACGACAACGCCAACAATGAAGAAGGCCAAGAATAAGAACAAGATGAAGAAGATGTTCAATGAAGACCCAAGCAAAAGCTTTCACGAGTTCGAGCAAGAATTGCTAAAGATCATCCCGTCGAGCAAATCTACAATGATATCCAAACCGGGAGAATCACTCACTCTAGAACTCGTTTAGCTAACTTTTGTGAACACTATTCATTCATCTCTAGCATTGAACCTATGAATGTTGAAGAAGCTTTGGAAGATCCGGATTGGATAAATGCCATGCATGAAGAGCTACACAACTTTGAGAGAAATCAAGTTTGGACATTGGGTTAAAAGCCCGACAACAACCACAACATCATCGATACCAAATGGGTGTTTCGCAACAAGCAAGATGAAGATGGACAAGTAATTCGCAACAAAGCACGTCTCGTCGCCCAAGGCTACACACAAGTCGAAGGTATGGACTATGGTGAGACTTATGCTCCCGTTGCTAGACTCGAGTCTATTCGCATCTTACTTGCCTATGCTAATCACCATGATATCACCTTGTACCAAATGGACATTAAAAGTGCTTTTCTAAATGGTGAAATAGAGGAGGAAGTTTATGTTAAACAACCTCCCGACTTTGTTAATCCTAAGAAACCTGATCATGTTTACAAACTTCACAAAGCTCTTTATGGTCTTAAACAAGCTCCTAGAGCGTGGTATAAATGCTTGACCAAGTTCCTTATTGAAAAAGGCTTTGAAATTGGGAAAATTGATTCTACTCTTTTTACTAAAAGGGTCAATGGAGAACTATTTGTATGCCAAATCTATGTTGATGATATTATATTTGGTTCTACTAACCCTCATTTTAGTGAAAAGTTTGGAAAGCTAATGTCGGAGAAGTTTGGGATGTCTATGATGAGTGAACTCAAATTCTTTCTTGGTTTGCAAATCAAGCAAACTAAGGAAGGTACCTTTGTCTCTCAAACGAAGTACACCAAGGACTTATTCAAGAAGTACAATATGCAAGAATGCAAAGGTATGACTACACCCATGCCTACTAGTGGGCATCTTGATTTGACCAAAGATGGTGAACCGGTCGATCAAAAGGTTTATCGCTCTATGATTGGTTCATTGTTATATCTATGCGCTTCTTGTCCCGATATCATGCTAAGTGTGTGCATGTGTGCACGATATCAAGATGCTCCTAAAGAATGTCATCTTAAGGCCGTGAAAAGGATATTGAGATACTTAATCCATACACCAAATTTTGGCATTTGGTATCCTAAGAGGGCCTCTTTCGATCTCGTTGGCTACTCCGACTCGGACTATGCTGGTGACAAGGTTGATAGAAAGTTCACTTCGGGTACTTGTCAATTTCTTGGTAGATCTCTTGTGTCTTGGTCTTCCAAGAAACAAAACTCAGTATCCTTGTCCACCGCCGAAGCGGAATACATTGCCGCTGGTTCATGTTGTGCTCAATTACTTTGGATGACCCAAACTCTTAAAGATTATGGGATATATGTGAAACATGTTCCATTACTTTGTGACAATGAAAGTGCTATCAAGATTGCTCACAATCCCGTGCAACACTCTCGAACTAAGCATATTGAAGTTCGTCATCATTTCATTCGAGATCATGTTGCTAAGGGTGACATTAATCTTAAGCATGTTCGCACCAAAAAGCAATTAGCAGACATATTCACTAAACCACTTGATGAGAGAGTGTTTTGCAGGTTAAGAGGAGAATTGAACATCATTGATGCTTCAAACTTGGAGTAGGAACTCCATTAGACACATGCAAGACATGAGCTTATGACTAATCCTTAATATTTCTCTTATGATGATAATCTTATGTCTTGGATATATTTGCACCTTGCATGTTATCTAACCCATGTAGGTACTTGGATGAATCTAAGTCTATGAGATTGCAACTCACCCACATCTTGAGAAATCTCTACATCACCAAGTCTCTACACAATGGTGGTTGAAGACAAGGAAGCACAGAACCATTCAAACATATCCTTTGACAAATTCTATGTTAATCTTCATGATTGTCATTTTGGATACACAAGTGCTCTTTCCTGCAAACACTAACCCATGTAGGAATATGAACTCAAATTCCAAGTGGTGCTCCCAACTCTCGATGAGCTACATCAACCTCGAGCACCCCACACAAGTTCAACTACATGATCAATACCATCACCCAAGGTATGTTATTCCACCTTAGAGAAGCTTTACTCCAAGTCATGAGTCAAAGCAACTCGACAAGATGTGAATACATCAAGATGCTTAAACGAAAAATGGTAACCCCATTTTGAGCTTAAACGATGAGCATGACCTATGATCAAGTGATCTCACTTGACTCCTAAGTCAATATGCTCTAACATAGGTGACCTTGTCGCCGACCATTTCTAGATGAAGTTCTCGCGTGTGTTTTTTTGTCTCATGAAATTTGTTTCCCCTTTCAAAAAAAAAACTTCATCTAGATTTCTTTTCTTTTCTATTTGTTCTGCATTCCCTGCATCTAATTCATTGCAAATCCTTGTGAGATCTTACTTGTCTAGTGAGCTGAGGTGACAAGCGTTTTCTCTGTGATGAACTCGGTCACACCAGTTTCTTGTTTTCGGTCTAATCGAAATCATTCGGTGCAACCGAAGCATCCAACTCGGTGCCACCGATTTCACAACAGGAAAAACATTTTGCCACTTATTCCTGCATTACTTTTGATCCAGCTCCACTTAATGAATCTTATCCTCTACAAGCATCACATTTTTATCATTGCTTTGTGCTGTGACTCAAGGACCAAACCCATTCACGGCAAATTCCAGAAGGCCCTTCTTGGAAATTGATGTCAAAGGGGGAGAGAGAGGTCACATCAAAGCTTATCACTTCAACAGGGGAAGAGAGATATCTCCAGCGGGAGAGAATACTCAAGAAGAGAGTAATCTTCAAGGATCCCAGATGCTTGGTGTCGGTGTCAAAACCGGCGGATCTCGGGTAGGGGGTCCCGAACTGTGCGTCTAGGCGGATGGTAACAGGAGACAAGGGACACGATGTTTTACCCAGGTTCGGACCCTCTTGATGGAGGTAAAACCCTACGTCCTGCTTGATTAATATTGATGATATGGGTAGTACAAGAGTGGATCTACCACGAGATCAAGGAGGCTAAACCCTAAAGCTAGCCTATGGTATGATTGTTGTAATGTATGTTGTGTCCTACGGACTAAAGCCCTCCGGTTTATATAGACATCGGAGGGGGCTAGGGTTACACAGAGTCGGTTACAATGGTAGGGCATCTACATATCCGTATCGCCAAGCTTGCCTTCCACGCCAAGGAAAGTCCCATCCGGACACGGGACGGAGTCTTCAATCTTGTATGTTCGTAGTCTTGGAGTCCGGCGGACGATGATAGTCCGGCTGTCCGGACACCCCCTAGTCCAGGACTCCCTCAGTAGCCCCTAAACCAGGCTTCAATGACGGTAAGTCCGGCGCGCATAATGTTCGGCATTGCAAGGCGGGTTCCTCCCTTGAATAATCCAGAGAAGATCATGAACACCAGGATAGTGTCCGGCTCTGCAAAATAAATTCCACATTCCTCCGTAGAGAGAATAAAATGTACACCAGTCCAATCTGCTGACGTATTATGCGGCGTGACATCACACCGCTACCAAGCCTTTGTTTGAATCGTTTTTTACTATACCACCTCAGCACGTTTAGCGAAGCGGTTTCCTTGGCACGTCTTGTCGAAGCAGAGATCGTGTTCCCCTTATTCCGGGATTCTCATCAATATGGACGTGGGTAACCCAACCGCGCCATTGATGGTGGGAGATAAGCGAGTTTTACCAGGCCGGTGGGGGACGCACAGTTTTCGTCCGCCTATATATAAGGGATAAGGATTTACCTTCTCACCTACGCCTTCTTCCTCCTTTGCTTATCTATCTCCGCTCACTCAAGCTCCAACGCCCAAGCTCGCGCATCTCGCCTCGACCCTCTCTGAATATGTCCGGAGCGGGAGGCAAATGGTTGGCCTCCACCGTCAAGGAGGAGCACATCACCAAGCTGCGCAGCGCCGGATACCTCTCCGGCGATATCGCGCATCAGCTGCCCGACGAGGGGCAGCTCATCCCTACCCCCGGGCCCCATGAGAGGGTCGTCTTTCTTCCCCACTTCCTCCGCGGACTGGGCTTTCCACTCCACCCATTCGTCCGGGGGCTCATGTTTTACTACGGCCTGGATTTCCACGATCTGGCGCCGAACTTCATCCTCAACATCTCGGCGTTTATCGTCGTGTGCGAGGCCTTCCTCTGCATCCGGCCCCACTTCGGCCTGTGGCTCAAGACCTTCAACGTCAAGCCGAAGGTTGTGAAGGGCACGCAAGCGGAATGCGGAGGCGCCATGTTGGGTAAGTTACCCAACGTCCTTTGGCTCGAAGGGGCCTTCGTGGACTCCGTCAAGGGGTGGCAATCGGGGTGGTTCCACATCACTGAGCCGCGCGAGCCCACATGGGCGGCGGCCCCCGAGTTTAGATCTGGCATCCCCACGCAGCTCACCTCCTGGAAAGAGAAGGGCTTACTGTGGGGCAATCCGAAGGAGCTGACCGGACTCCGAACCTGCATCCAGAAGCTGGTGAGCAATAAGCTCAGGCTCGTAGACGTGGTCCAAGTCATGCTCATCCGCCGGATTCTCCCATGCCAAGAACGGGCATTCAATTTGTGGGAGTTCAATCCGGAACAGCACCAGGTGCTAAGCGGGCTCTTCGATACGACATATGAAGGCGCCTGGAGGGTGCTATTTAAGGGTGCCGAAGCCCCCGCATCCGCGACGGAAGATCGCGGATTTTGCTCGCAGCATCCGGCTGACGAGGTAAGTGATTCAACCCCTTTACGGGACACTTGTGGTAATCAAATTGATTCTAAGAGGGTTTCAATCTCTCATTTCCTTTGACAGGAATGGATGGAGAAGGCCGAGCAGCTCATCAGCCCGGCTCCCATGCCAGAGGACCCAGTGAACGCCCGTCTAGCAGGGCTGCTGGTTCCGGCACCGCACGTGGTGCCGGAGAAGAAGGCCAAGAAGGCGGCCGCGGGGACTCGAAAGAGTTCCCGCCATCAGGTGTCCGATGACGAGGCGGACTCCTCCCCCGAAGACGAGGAGGAGGAAGAAGACTCTCTCCCGGAGGAGGGAGAGAAGAAGAGGAAGGCTTCCCCAATAGGGGAGGCCGAAGGGTCCAGGAGGGGGAGAACTATCCCCCCGGACAGTTTCGCCAACACCATCGTTGGCGAGGAGGAGTGGCCTTTAAGGGCCAGGCGTCCGGCAAGATCGTAAGTATCCGGATCCTTGACAGGCAATTTCTTTCGTATTGCGTAGTGTCCTTCTAATGCCGCATTTTGTTCATAGTCCGGCCGATGATGATCTCCCCGCTTCATCGAGCGGGTCATTAGCCCATCGGATGTGGATTCATTTCCGACTGCCACTACCCCCCGCGCCAACGAGGACGCCGAGGTGGGATCCCAGAGAGGGACCCATCAAGAGGAGGCTCCGGAGGCGCCGTCAGGCAGCCTCCCAGACTTTGCGCCAGACTCTACATCGGAACCCGCAGTGGTTCCAGAGTCTGGCAAGCGGCCCCTTTGAAAGAAGGGCAAGACTGTGACACCGGCGGCCTCCGTCCAACCGGAGGCGCCGGACAACTTGTTGGAGGCGCTTAAAGGCGCTTCCATCGAGGAAGAACACCGCACTCTCATGAGTGCGGTGATTCAGAAGGTTCAGCTCGCCAGGAGCGGGTTGACCGAAGCCTGCAGCAGCCTTCTAAAAGGCTTTGAGGTAAGAAGTTAAAGTTATGTAATGTAATACCGCATAGACAGTAGCCCCTGATGCTCAGTTCGGTGTTCGGCAAGAGAAGCCGGACTGAGGATCTAACAATATATACGCAGGGTTGCTTATAATATGTCAATATGGGTTTGCAGGCTGTGCTGCTGACCTCTGCCGCACTGACTGCGGAGGTCGGTGTGTTGAAGCAGGACCTCGAGCGGTCCAAGCAAGAGCTCGGCCATGCCAAGAAGCAGCTCGAGGACAAAGAAGGTGAGTAACACTGCTTTGAATAATTACCTTACAGAAAAGGATTTTGGTTGCAATAAAATTAACAAGGATAATATGGGTACTGCAGGGGCCACGAACGAGGTGGTAGCCCTGAAGGAGGCTGTGTCCGCGGCCGAACGCAGTGCGGCCGCGGAACGGGCAGAGCGAGAAAAGCAGGAGGCACGGGTGGCGGAAGTACGGCAAGAGCTCCAGGCTCTCATGGAGAAGCATGAGAGTTTGGAGCGTGACTCCAAGACTCGAGAGTCCGAGCTTGCCTCGGCTCTCGAAAGTGCCAAGTCCGCCAAGGCCGAGGCCCATAAGGCCCTTCAGGAGGTTGAAGATGTAAAGAAGATAGCAGCGGGTAAGGCATTTTTCATGCAAAGCAAGCATGTTAATGTAAACTACCTGACACTTACCCGCATTCGGAGCTCTCCAGGGGCGTTTGCAGATCTGCCGCGTAGTGCGTCCGATGCCGCCGCATTCTATCGTGGCGAGGAGGGGAGCTCGACAGAGAAGGTCTTCTGGTCTCAGTATGCTGAGGCCGGCCATCCGGTGCCCCCAAGCGACCAGCTGAAACAGCTGGTCGAACTCCACAAGGTAGCTGAGGAGGCCATGAAGGGCCTTATAATCCGGCTGTGGACTGGACAGGCCATGCCTAGGAGCTACTTTGGCCTCGTGCGGCGGCTGGTGGATGCGTGCCCCTGGGTGGAGGTCATCAAGCGCTCCGCCTGTATTGAAGGTGCTCGTCGGGCCCTTGCCCGCACGAAGGTGCATTGGGGCAGGTTGGATGCGGAGAAGCTTCTCACGGACCCACCGCCACCGGGCAAGGAGTATCGCACGCCCGAAATGTATTATAAAACTGTCCTGAAGGGAGCCCGCGATATTGCAGATGAGTGCCCCAGAAATGTAATCTTTGAGTAAACTCGCTATGTATTATCCTGTGCGCTGAAAACTTCGTTCATATGCGCCTTGAGCAACGCTTGTTTAATTTAAAATATTACCTTCTGTGCGGCCGTCTATAAAATCTGAGAGATGGCAAGTCGTTGGCTTCAGCCCCCGAGCCGCGAGTGCTGGGGTGTTCGGTATAAACTTGAGCACTCTTGTTCCCATTTTTGGGTCCATCTAGGGAGGCGCTCAACACAACGAACAAGGCAACCGGACTTATAATGCTTGAACACTCTCACTTAGCCATAGAATTCTATAATTTTAAATTTCGGCGAAGCCCTTGGTATTCGGAAGACCGAATCCGGGGCGCTATCCACGCCTTCGTCGGACATTGTCCGGAACTTCGCTCGAAGCGGCGTGAGTCTTTAAGGACCCGAAAAAACCTCTCGAACAGCGACCAGTCTCTCGCCTTATCATGCCGGTCAGTTTTAGCTTTCTCCACTGAGGCGCTCGCCCGGCTCAACCGGGGCGCAATCGCAGTGGTTCTCCCAGTGCCACCTTAGCCGACAAAACGGAACGTAAGGCACCAAAACGTGGGAGCCGGGCAAACCCAACTATTGACCCAAGACATGATTCGGAGCCGATTCATATAATGCTATAAGTTCGGGGTGCCGCACTTGTGAAAGTGTTCGGACTTATCACACCATAATGTGGGGAACATAAGCCCCTGGTGTATTCGGCCGTACCAAAATATACGGGTGCAAGATGTCATGTAATGAACATATATATATAAAGTAATGCAATTGCCGTTGAAAAGTGTTGCATTATTTATTAAAGAAAGTCTGCTATGAGTGCGGACTGATACAAATAGTGCGGTAAGCAAGGGATTTGGACTAATTAAACATGTCCCCCTCCAGGGGTGATCTGCGGACTTGGTATATATAATCGAATTTAATGCTCGTAATTGAGACCACCTGAGTGTTCATCGCAGCCTTCTTTCTTCCCTGGTTGTTGCATCATGAGTTCGGCAGGTTCACCGCCGGACAGGGTCTCTGGTTAACGGAGTCCTGTGTACACAAAGAAGTAAAGTGATGAAAAAAAGGGGGGGCACACTTGCGATCCCCTGGTGTGGTCGAGCCGCACTCTGGGTCCGTTGTGATCGTGCCCCTTCCCCTGCGCCCATGGTATCTCCAAAGCGTAATGATGTACGCGGAGAGTTGTCCTTGCAATCATGTAAGGGCGGGGGTTAGGGCTGCATTGCTACGCGTGCTCTGATCGTGCCAGGTTGTCTTGGTTGGTGTTGCTTCGGGCGCGTTTTGCTGTATCCGGCCGTTTGACGACCGGACTCGAGAATTGCCTTAAGAGGCTGCTCTGTACTTCTGCCGCGAGAGCCGCTGTACGTTCCTCCGTTCGGAGGGAGTGTTCCGTATTTCTGTTGACCGTGATGACTCCACGAGGGCCTGGCATCTTGAGCTTGAGGTATGCATAATGCGGCACCGCGTTGAACTTTGCGAACGCGGTTCGTCCGAGCAGAGCGTGATAGCCGCTGCGAAACAGGACTATGTCAAAGATTAACTCCTCGCTCCGGAAATTGTCCGGGGATCCGAAGACCACTTCCAGTGTGACCGAGCCTGTACAGTTGGCTTCCACACCTGGTATGACACCTTTAAAGGTTGTCTTTGTAGGTTTAATCCTTGAGGGGTCTATGCCCATCTTGCGCACTGTATCCTGATAAAGCAGGTTCAGGCTACTACCGCCGTCCATCAGGACTCTCGTGAGGTGAAATCCATCGACGATTGGGTCTAAAACCAATGCGGCGAATCCGCCATGGCGTATGCTGGTCGGATGGTCTCTTCGATCGAAAGTGATCGGACAAGAGGACCATGGATTGAACTTCGGGGCGACTGGCTCCATCGCATAGACGTCCCTTAGTGCGCGCTTCCTCTCCGTCTTGGGTATATGGGTTGCGTAAATCATGTTCACCGTCCGCACTTGTGGGGGGAAACCCTTCTGTCCTCTATTGTTCGGCGGTCGGGTCTCCTCCTCGTCGTCGCTGTTTAGCCCCTTGTCATTGTTTTCGGCAATTAACTTACCTGCCTGCTTGAACACCCAGCAGTCTCTGTTGGTGTGATTAGCTGGCTTTTCAGGGGTGCCATGTATCTGGCATAAGCGGTCGAGTATTCGGTCTAGATTGGACGGACCCGGAGTGGTTCTTTTGAATGGCTTCTTCCGCTGGCCGGGTTTAGAGCCCCGGAATCCGGCGTTGACTGCCGTATCCTCCTTATCGTCGCCGTTAATGAGGCGTTTGTTTTTGTTTCGACGTGACCTGCCGTTGTTGTCCTTAGTATCCGGACTGCCAGAATTTTTACGGAGGTTATTGCTGCGAGCTAGCCAGCTATCCTCTCCCGCACAAAAGTGGGTCATTAATGATGTGAGGGCTGCCATGGATTTTGGCTTTTCCTGTCCCAGGTGCCGGGCTAGCCATTCGTCGCGGATGTTATGTTTGAAGGCTGCAAGGGCCTCTGCATCCGGACAGTCGACGATTTGGTTTTTCTTTGTCAAGAACCGTGTCCAGAATTGTCTGGCCGATTCATCTGGCTGCTAAATGATGTGGCTTAGGTCATCGGCGTCTGGTGGTCGCACATACGTGCCCTGGAAGTTGTCAAGGAATGCGGCTTCCAGGTCTTCCCAACACCCAATTGACTCTGCGGGCAAGCTGTTGAGCCAATGACGGGCTGGTCCTTTAAGCTTGAGTGGGAGATACTTGATGGCATGGAGATCATCGCCGCGGGCCATGTGGATGTGGAGAAGATAATCTTTGATCCAAACCGCGGGGTCTGTTGTGCCATCGTAGGATTCAATGTTTACGGGTTTAAACCCTTCAGGGATTTGATGATCCATTACTTCGTCGGTGAAGCATAGCAGGTGTGCGGCGCCTCTGTATTGAGCAATATCACGACGTAGCTCGAGAGAGCGTTGTCTGCTGTGTTCGGCCCGGCCGGGGTTATTGTATCCGACGCGACGGTATTCGTCATGGGTCGTGGGGCGCCCACGTGATCTATAGATGGATATGGATTGCCTTGCCTTGTCCTCCAATATATCTCACAAGTCCGGCGCGTTCCCCTTTGGCTGGTGATGGAGGTATGTACGCTTCCTCCTCTAATCGGGGAAGCAACTTGCGTCTTGGGTAACTTTTGGAGGGGCGTTCGAGTTTATACTCTTCGGCCGCGAGGACCTCTGTCCATCGATCAGCCAGCAGGTCCTGATCAGCTTGAAGCTGCTTCTGCTTTTTCTTTAGGCTATTTGCCGTGGCGATAAGCCTGCGTTTAAAACGCTCTTGTTCGACGGGATCCTCGGGCACGACGAATTCGTCGTCATTGAGGCTTGCCTCGTCTTCGGAGGGAGGCGTATAGTTATAATCCTCAACCTCTTCGTCTGCCGCCCTCTCGTGAGGGCTTGCTTCTGCATCCTCCTGCGCTGAGTCTTGCTGGAGGGGATTGTCTTCGGCACTCTCTGGGGTATTATTATCTCCTGTGCCGGAATCTCCATTCTTGCTGTGGCGGGATTTAGAGCGGCGCCGCTGACGCCGGCGCTTGGGCTGTTTCTTTAAAGAATCTGCCTCCGTTGTTTCTTCGCCATCCCCGTATTTTGGGGTGTCCACCATGTATATATCGTATGACGAGGTGGTCTTCCAGTGCCCTGTAGGCGCTGGTTCCTGTTCGTCTCCGGCATCGTCATCCATAGCGTCGATGTCTTCGGAGTCGTAGTCTAGCATGTCAGTTAGATCGTCGACAGTGGCTACAAAGTGGGTGGTGGGTGGGCTCTGAATTTCTTCGTCGTCCGTATCCCAACCATCCTGGCCATAGTCCGGCCAGGACTCTCCCGATAACGAGAGATGCTTTGGCGAATTTAGGATGTCGCCAAAGGGCGAGTATTGGAAGATGTCCGCGGCGGTGAATTCCATAACTGGCGCCCAATCCGATTCGATTGGTAGGGGCATGGGAGGTCCGGAGTCCGGCAAGGAGTCCGGCACCTCGGAATCACAAGTTTCGCGAGGGACAAGATTGGCGTTCGGCTCCATCGACGTGGAAGTTGAAGCCCCCGAGGTGGTGTCCATCCACCGATCCTCGATCTGGGCGATCGGCTCCGGACTGAAGGCCGAAGCGGATTGTTGTGCGGCCACCAAGGCACTGTTCGGCGGCAGAGCTAGATCATGCCCATCGCAACAGTGCGGCGCGCCTGGCTTTGGAACCCGTCGAAGATCAAGTCCCCGCGGATGTCGGCAGTGAAGTTTAGGCTTCCGAATCTGACCTGATGGCCAGGGGCGTAGCTTTTGATCTGCTCCAGATGGCCAAGGGAATTAGCCCGCAGTGCGAAGCCGCCGAATACGAAGATCTGTCCGGGGAGAAAAGTCTCACCCTGGACAGCGTTGTTGACTGAAGATGCCATCGAGCCTATCGGGGACGACACAGAGGAACTCTCAATGAAAGCACCAATGTCGGTGTCAAAACCGGCGGATCTCGGGTAGGGGGTCCCGAACTGTGCGTCTAGGCGGATGGTAACAGGAGACAAGGGACACGATGTTTTACCCAGGTTCGGGCCCTCTTGATGGAGGTAAAACCCTACGTCCTGCTTGATTAATATTGATGATATGGGTAGTACAAGAGTGGATCTACCATGAGATCAAGGAGGCTAAACCCTAAAGCTAGCCTATGGTATGATTGTTGTAATGTATGTTGTGTCCTACGGACTAAAGCCCTCCGGTTTATATAGACACCGGAGGGGGCTAGGGTTACACAGAGTCGGTTACAATGGTAGGAGATCTACATATCCGTATCGCCAAGCTTGCCTTCCACGCCAAGGAAAGTCCCATCCGGACACGGGACGGAGTCTTCAATCTTGTATCTTCGTAGTCTTGGAGTCCGGCGGACGATGATAGTCCGGCTGTCCGGACACCCCCTAGTCCAGGACTCCCTCACTTGGTGTTCAAGAGGAGATGCCACATGTCTTCTTGAGGGGAAAGACATGTTCATATGTGACTATTTGCATTAGCTCTGTTCATTTGTTTCTTTGAGCTCTGTTTTTCATTTTGCTCTGATTTTCTGTTCCCTATCTTCTCCCAGTGTCCCATGCTAGATTCAGGGGGAGCAAGACATCTAAGGGAAAGAAATTCTTTAAATTCATTGCACATCTTTACCTTTTGGGACATGTCTATATTCTATGTGGTACTTAGTACTCACTCTCTACATGTCATCCCAGTCTTGGTACTCTTGTGGCTTCTTCTGTTTGCTCTGGCTAGTAGGCGTATCTGTGTTATCTAACATTGTTTACGTAGGTTCATTCCATCCTAAGCCAACTCAAGACCACAAGGTAAGTATATGCATCACAGTCATGTGTATGAGGAATTCTTGCTGATGTACATATTGTTTGCAAGCAGGACTCATGAGCATGAAGGTACATTTCCCACATACACATCTATTGCTATCTTTTGCTCTGATGCATATGACCAAGATACATGTAACACATTGCTTAATCTGTCATGTTTATGCATTCACAGGCTTCTATATTCCATATTCACATGATTTCATACATGTAGGGGGAGCCTATGCATGTTACATGTCTTTCCAAAGATTTACTTGTTATTCTTTATATCTTTATCTAAAGCTTTGATGTATGTTGTCATCAATTACCAAAAAGGGGGAGATTGAAAGCACAAGTGCTCCCTGGGTGATTTTGGTAATTAATGTCAACATATCTCTTGTTGGACTAACACTTTTACTCTAGTATGTTTCAGACACGTTCAACAATGGAGTGGCATGGACTAAAGGATGTGGAACCTCTTCAAAATGCTAAGGACAAAGGATTGGCTCAAGCTCCAAGATCAAGAATCTACATTTTCTATTTTAGTGATCCAAGATCACATTGAGTCTATAGGAAAAGCCAATACTATCAAGAGGGGATGAGGTGTTGCTTAATGGCTTGCTTGCTCAAAGTGCTTAGTGATATGCTCCAAATCCCTCAACTACTTTCTCACATCCACATATGTCCTAAACCAAAAGTCTAACTCGGCCCTACCGATTCTTTCTATCCAGCGCCACCGAGTTCAGGTGTCTTAGCCACTGCCACAAACCCTAGGAAAATCGGTTTCACCAATAGGGATCTCGGTCTCACCGAGATGGGATTGTAATCTCTCTGTGTATGTCCATTATCCAAATCGGTCACACCGAGTTTGAGTAATCGGTACCATCGAGATTACAATGCAAACTCTCTGGTCAGCCTATTACCAAAATCGGTCCTACCGAGTTTGTGTAATCGGTCAAACCGAGTTTCCCTAACCAACTCTCTAGTTAGCTTATTACCAAAATTGGCCTCACCGAGTTTGTGTAATCGGTCTCACCGAGATTATGTTAAGCCCTAATCCTAACCATATCGGTCCTACCGAGTTGCATGTCGGTCCCACCGAAAATCCTAATGGTCACTAGATTTGCTGAATCGGTCCGACCGAGTTTCTCAATTCGGTCCCACCAAGTTTGGTAAGTTTTGTGTAACGGTTAGATTTTGTGTGGATGCTATATATACCCCTCCACCTCCTCTTCATTCGTGGAGAGAGCCATCAGAACGAACCTACACTTCCAGCATCCATTTTCTGAGAGAGAACCACCTACTCATGTGTTGAGGCCAAGATATTCCATTCCTACCATATGAATCTTGATCTCTAGCCTTCCCCAAGTTGCTTTGCACTCAAATCTTCTTTCCACCAAATCCAAATCCTGTGAGAGAGAGAGAGTTGAGTGTCGGGGAGACTATCATTTGAAGCACAAGAGCAAGGAGTTCATCATCAACACACCATTTGTTACTTCTTGGAGAGTGGTGTCTCTTAGATTGGCTAGGTGTCACTTGGGAGCCTCCGACAAGATTGTGGAGTTGAACCAATGAGTTTTTAAGGGCAAGGAGATCACCTACTTCGTGAAGATCTACCGCTAGTGAGGCAAGTCCTTCGTGGGCGACGGCCATGGTGGGATAGACAAGGTTGCTTCTTCGTGGACCCTTCGTGGGTGGAGCCCTCTGTGGACTCGCGCAACCGTTACCCTTCGTGGGTTGAAGTCTCCATCAACGTGGATGTACGATAGCACCACCTATCGGAACCACGGCTCAAAAATCACCGTGTCTCCAAATTGCGTTTGAATCCTCCAATCCCTTCCCTTTATATTCTTGCAAGTTGCATGCTTTACTTTCCGCTGCTCATATACTCTTTGCATGCTTGCTTGTTATGTATTGTGAGTGATAAACTTGTGCCAAACTCCACTTAAACTTAAAGAAGTTAAAAACTGCGACTTTTGTTACTTAGTGTCTACCCCCCCCCCCTCTAGACACCTCTTCTCGATCCTTTCACTTGCACAATAAAAGGGGGGCGCCTAAGCATCGTGACTCAGGAGCTCTTACTGGCTCTCCAGCCCTCACCCCCTGGCCTTGTCCACAGCATCACGACCTAGCATACCAGTGGCGGCTGAGCTCGCTCGAGGGCCGGGACATGAGGACGTAGAGCATTTGTATCTAACCACCTCGCAGGAACCCTCAGCCGCCCAAGGCTTCAAGATCAAGCGCAACCCGCCTTGAGGTAGGGCCTCGTGAGTCCCGCGCTGGCTCACGAGTGCCCAGATACACCTTGTCTAGCCCTACCGTGCCAGCCACGTGTCAGGGCAGGGTTGTACACGCCCCGGGGGCTCCTCCCTGAGGGGGCCCCCTCCCACGTACCAGTGGAAGCACCATGCTCCGTGCTGGCTGACAACACTGCCGAGGAGCGGCTATGCCCGTACACATACGGAAGCGCTATGCTCCACGCTGGTGATAAACAACTGAGGGTAGCCCATGGCTGTATCAAACTCAGGGAGCGCAGATCTCAGTGTCTGGCCTCATCGCAATGCCTCCAATCGGGAGCGCCATGCGAGGGGGCTGGACACGGGGGCTGCGCCCGGGTCACGCCCGAGCGCACGCCACCCAGGTAGGTCCCTCGGACCTGGTCGTCGCGCGCCCCTCCCCGAGCGGAGCCAAGGTACGAAGACCGTTTGAGCGTCAAGGGGGACTTCTGAGCATCACGACTCAGGAGCCTAACTGGTCACGTAGCCCCTCTCTCCTTAGTTCCGCAAGGCTAATGGTGGTTGAGGTATGCGTGGGGCCGGGCCCTGCCGACGTAGAACGACAGATCTACTCCTACACCCCTCCCTATTTGCTGTTTGCGCGTCAAGGGGGACTCCTGAGCATCGCGACTCAGGAGCCTAACTTGTCACGTAGCCCCTCACTCCTTCGTCCCGTCCTCATGATCCTGTCGGGACTAACGGCAGCTGAGGTATGCGCGGGGCCGGGTCCTGCCGACATAGAACACAAAGCAAATAGGACGGAAACCGCAAAATCACGCAAATTCAGAAACAAATATTACAAACCATAAATTATCCTCACGATACCAAACACAAGTTTAAACGCCTCCATGAGGCACGGTGCATGTTGCAGGAGTTGAAACAGGAAAGAAGTCGTGAGAAGATCACCCTTGGGCAGCGCCGTCATTCGCTAGGAGCCCCGCCTCCGTGCTGGTGCTGCGCCTGTCAGCTCCACCTCCCGAGGCCACGGAACCAGCAGTACCTGCCTTGGGCATAGTGGCGAAGGAGCGGAACTTCGCCAGCAGGGCTTCCGCTCGGCCCTTCATGGCTTCAGCAGCAGCGGCGGAGCGCTCGGCGTCCACATGCTCCAGCATCTCGTCGAGGTTGGCGCCAGGGTCGCGAAGGTAGACGTGGCTCAGGACCCGCGTCAGCGCCGCGAAGGAAAGGACGCAAGCTTCAACCTCGTCCATGGGGCCGACGCCGGTCACGACTTCCTGAAGCGCTTTAACCAAGAAGGGAAGTAGCTTGGCGGGGCCGTCCTTGGCCCCGGCCAGTGGCTTCTCCAGGCCATCATCATAAAGCGACTTCAGCGCCTTGCAAGATCTCTCCTCAAGATCCGCAAAGGCCACATGATCCTCGGCCAGGACCTTCACCTTGGCGTCAAACTCGGCCCTCTCCGCCTTCAGCTTCTTCTCCAGCGTCTTCAGTCGGCTGCGATCAGCAGACAGCTCGACGTCGTGGTCCCCGATGGCAGCCTCCCGAGCCTTCATCTCTTCCTCCTTTGCCTGGCAGTCGCGAGCCTCGGCGAGCTCATCGTCGCTTGGGAGACTGGGAGCTCCTGAGTCCTGGCAACCTCAGTGACAACATCAAGCACCGGCGCCTCCAGAGTCAGCGAGGCCACGGGGGCTGGCACCCCGCCAGGGCGCTCCTCCCGACCTCGCGAGGACGACCGAGCAGGGGAGGTGCGAGCTCCACTGCCTCCCCTTCCCACAGACGAAGGCGCGGCCACAACGGATGAGCCTGCCCCAAGTGGAGCCATCGTGTCACCCTTCAGTTTCTTCGTTGCAGGCGGCAGCCTAACCAGATGATGGAGGATGTCAAGCCCTGACAGCAAAAACAAGAGCATAGCGGAGTTCGAGTACTTACTGGTCAATCGCGGCGTGTTCTGGCGGCCTCCTGCCGAGCTTAAAGCCCGTGAGCCTCTTGAAGGAAATATGCCCTGGAGGCAATAATAAAGTTATTATTTATTTCCTTATTTCATGATAAATATTTATTATTCATGCTATAATTGTATTAACCGGAAACTTAGTACATGTGTGAATACATAGAAAAACATAGTGTCACTAGTATGCCTCTACTTGACTAGCTCGTTAATCAAAGATGGTTAAGTTTCCTAACCATAGACATGAGTTGCCATTTGATTAACGGGATCACATCATTAGAGAATGATGTGATTGACTTGACCCATTCCGTTAGCTTAGCACTTGATCGTTTAGTATGTTGCTATTGCTTTCTTCATGACTTATACATGTTCCTACAACTATGAGATTATGCAACTCCCGTTTACCGGAGGAACACTTTGTGTGCTACCAAATGTCACAACGTAACTGGGTGATTATAAAGGAGCTCTACAGGTGTCTCTGAAGGTACATGTTGAGTTGGCATATTTCGAGATTAGGATTTGTCACTCCGATTGTCGGAGAGGTATCTCTGGGCCCTCTCGGTAATGCACATCACTATAAGACTTGCAAGCAATGTAGCTAATGAGTTAGTTACGGGATGATGCATTACGTAACGAGTAAAGAGGCTTGCCGGTAATGAGATTGAACTAGGTATTGAGATACCGACGATCGATTCTCGGGCAAGTAACATACCGATGACAAAGGGAACAACGTATGTTGTTATACGGTTTGACCGATAAAGATCTTCATAGAATATGTAGGAGCCAATATGAGCATCCAGGTTCCGCTATTGGTTATTGACCGGAGACATGTCTCGGTCATGTCTACATAGTTCTCGAACCTGTAGGGTCCGCACGCTTAAAGTTAGATGACGGTTATATTATGAGTTTATGTGTTTTGATGTATCGAAGGAGTTCGGAGTCCCGGATGAGATCGGGGACATGACGAGGAGTCTCGAAATGGTCGAGACGTAAATATCGATATATTGGACGACTATATTCGGACTTCGGAAAGGTTCCGAGTGATTCGGGTATTTTTCGGAGTACCGGAGAGTTACGGGAATTCGTATGGAGCCTTAATGGGTCATACGGGAAAGGAGAGAAAGGCCTCAAAGGGTGGTCGCACCCCTCCCCATGGACTGGTCCGAATTGGACTAGGGAGGGGGCGCCCCCTTCCTTCCTTCTACTTTTTCCTTCCCTTCTCCTACTCCCACAAGGAAAGGAGGAGTCCTACTCCCGGTGGGAGTAGGACTCCCCCCTTGGCGTGCCCTCCTCCTAGGCCGGCCGCCTCCCCCCTTGCTCCTTTATATACAGGGGCAGGGGAACCTCTAGAGACAACAACAATTGATCCTTGAGATCTATTAGCCGTGTGCGGTGCCCCCCTCCACCATATTCCACCTCGATAAAATCGTAGCGGTGCTTTGGCGAAGCCCTGCGTCGGTAGAACATCATCATCGTCACCACGCCGTCGTGCTGACAGAACTCTCCCTCAACACTCGGCTGGATCGGAGTTCGAGGGACGTCATCGAGCTGAACGTGTGCAAGAACTCGGAGGTGTCGTGCTTTTCGTGCTTGATCGGTCGGGCCGTGAAGACGTATGACTACATCAACCGCGTTGTGCTAATGCTTCCGCTTTCGGTCTACGAGGGTACATGGACAACACTCTCCCCTCTCATTGTTATGCATCACCATGATCTTGCGTGTGTGTAGGAATTTTTTTGAAATTACTACGTTCCCCAACAGTGGCATCTGAGCCTAGGTTTTATGCGTTGATGTTATATGCACGAGTAGAACACAAGTGAGTTGTGGGCGATACAAGTCATACTGCTTACCGGCATGTCATACTTTGGTTCGGCGGTATTGTTGGATGAAGCGGCCCGGGCCGACATTATGCGTACGCTTACGCGAGACTGGTTCTACCGACGTGCTTTGCACACAGGTGGCTGGCGGGTGTCAGTTTCTCCAACTTTAGTTGAACCGAGTGTGGCTACGTCCGGTCCTTGCGAAGGTTAAAACATCACTAACTTGACGAAATATCATTGTGGTTTTGATGCGTAGGTAAGAACGGTTCTTGCTCAGCCCATAGCAGCCACGTAAAACTTGCAACAACAAAGTAGAGGACGTCTAACTTGTTTTTGCAGGGCATGTCGTGATGTGATATGGTCAAGACGTGATGAGATATAAGTTGTTGTATGAAATGATCATGTTTTGTTGAAGTTATCGGCAACTGGCAGAAGCCTTATGGTTGTCTCTTTATTGCATAAGATGCAAGCGCCAAATAATTGCTTTACTTTATCTCTATGCGATAGCAATAGTTGCAAGAGCAATAGTTGGCGAGACGACCATGTGACGACACATTGATATAGATCAAGATGATGGAGATCATGGTGTCGTGTCGGTGATGATAGAGATCGTGACAGTACTTTGGAGATGGATATCAAAGGCGCAAGATGATCATGGCCATATCATGTCACATATTTTGATTGCATATGATGTTTATCTTTTAAACATCTTATTTTGCTTAGTTCAACGGTAGCATTATAAGATGATCTCTCACTAAATTTCAAGGTATAAGTGTTCTCCCTGAGTATGCATCGTTGCGAAAGTTCTTCGTGCTGAGACACCACGTGATGATCGGGTGTGATAGGCTCTACGTTCAAATACAACGGGTGCAAAACAGTTGCACACGCGGAATACTCAGGTTAAACTTGACGAGCCTAGCATATACACATATGGCCTCGGAACACTGGAGACCGAAAGGTCGAGCATGGATCATATAGTAGATATGATCAACATGTTGGGGAACGTAGTAATTTCAAAAAATTTCCTGCGCACACGCAAGATCATGGTGATGCATAACAACGAGAGGGGGGAGTGTTGTCCACGTACCCTCATAGACCGTAAGCAGAAGCGTTATGACAACGCGGTTGATGTAGTCATACGTCTTCACAATCCGACCGATCCGAGTACCGAACGTACGGCACCTCCGAGTTCAGCACACGTTCAGCTCGATGACGATCCCCGGACTCCGATCTAGCAGGGTGTCGGGGATGAGTTCCGTCAGCACGACAGCGTGGTGACAATGATGATGTTCTACCGACACAGGGCTTCCCCTAAGCACCGCAACGATATGACCGAGGTGGAATATGGTGGAGGGGGCACCGCACACGGCTAAGGAACGATCATGAAGATCAACTTGTGTGTCTTAGGGTGCCCCCCTGCCACCGTATATAAAGGAGGGAGGGGGAGGTGCGGCCCCTAGGGGTGCGCCTGGAGGAGTCCTACTCCCACCGGGAGTAGGACTCCCTCCTCTTGCCTTGTTGGAGAAGGAAAGGGGGGAGGGGAAAGAGGAAAGGGGGGCGCTGCCCCCCCCTTCCTTGTCCTATTCGGACTAGGGGGAGGGGGCACGCGGCCTGCCCTGGCCGGCCCTCCTCTTCTCCCTCATGGCCCATGTAGGCCCATTAACCCCCGGGGGGTTCCGGTAACCCCCCGGTACTCCGGTAAAATCCCGATTTCACCCGGAATGATTCCGATATCCAAATATAGGCTTCCAATATATCAATCTTTATGTCTCGACCATTTCGAGACTCCCCATCATGTCCGTGATCATATCCGGGACTCCAAACAACCTTCAGTACATCAAAACCTATAAACTCATAATAAAACTGTCATCGTAACGTTAAGCGTGCGGACCCTACGGGTTCGAGAACTATGTAGACATGACCTAGAACTGTTTTCGGTCAATAACCAATAGCGGAACCTGGATGCTCATATTGGCTCCTACATATTCTACGAAGATCTTTATCGGTCAAACCGCATAACAACATACGTTGTTCCCTTTGTCATCGGTATGTTACTTGCCCGAGATTTGATCGTCGGTATCCAATACCTAGTTCAATCTCGTTACCGGCAAGTCTCTTTACTCGTTACGTAATGTATCATTCCGTAACTAACTCATTAGCTACATTGCTTGCAAGGCTTATAGTGATGTGCATTACCGAGAGGGCCCAGAGATACCTCTCCGACAATCGGAGTGACAAAACCTAATCTCAAAATACGCCAACTCAACATGTACCTTTGGAGACACCTGTAGAGCTCCTTTATAATCACCCAGTTACATTGTGATGTTTGGTAGCACACAAAGTGTTCCTCCGGTAAACAGGAGTTGCATAATCTCATAGTTGTAGGAACTTTGTATAAGTCATGAAGAAAGCAATAGCAACATACTAAACGATCAAGTGCTAGGCTAACGGAATGGGTCAAGTCAATCACATCATTCTCCTAATGATGTGATCCCGTTAATCAAATGACAACACATGTCTATGGTTAGGAAACATAACCATCTTTGATTAATGAGCTAGTCAAGTAGAGGCATACTAGTGACATTATGTTTGTCTATGTATTCACACATGTATCATGTTTCTGGGTAATACAATTCTAGCATGAATAATAAACATTTATCATGATATGAGGAAATAAATAATAACTTTATTATTGCCTCTAGGGCATATTTCCTTCAGTCTCACACTTGCACTAGAGTCAATAATCTGGATTACACAGTAATGATTCTAACACCCATGGAGTCTTGGTGCTGATCATGTTTTGCTCGTGGAAGAGGCTTAGTTAACGGGTCTGCAACATTCAGATCCGTATGTATCTTGCAAATCTCTATGTCTCCCACCTGGACTTGGTCCCAGATGGAATTGAAGCGTCTCTTGATGTGCTTGGTCCTCTTGTGAAATCTGGATTCCTTTGCCAAGGCAATTGCACCAGTATTGTCACAGCAGATCTTCATTGGTCCCGATGCACTAGGTATGACACCTAGATCAGAAATGAACTCCTTCATCCAGACTCCTTCATTTGCTGCTTCCGAAACAGCTATGTACTCCGCTTCGCATGTAGATCTAGCCACGACGCTTTGTTTAGAACTGCACCAACTTACAGCTCCACCGTTTAATAAAAACACATATCTGGTTTGCGATTTAGAATCGTCCGGATCAGTGTCAAAGCTTGCATCGATGTAACCATTTACGACTAGCTCTTTGTCACCTCCATAAACGAGAAACATATCCTTAGTCCTTCTCAGGTATTTCAGGATGTTCTTGACCGCTGTCCAGTGATCCACTCATGGATTACTTTGGTACCTACCTGCTAAGCTTATTGCTAAACATACGTCAGGTTTGGTACACAACATTGCATACATGATAGAGCCTATGGCTGAAGCATAGGGAACATCTTTCATTTTCTCTCTATCTTCTGCTGTGGTCGGGCATTGAGTCTGACTCAACTTCACACCTTGTAATACAGGCAAGAACCCTTTCTTTGCCTGGTCCATTTTGAACTTTTTCAAAACTTTTATCAAGGTATGTGCTTGTGAAAGTCCAATTAAGCGTCTTGATCTATCTCTATAGATCTTGATGCCCAATATGTAAGCAACTTCACCGAGGTCTTTCATTGAAAAACTTTTATTCAAGTATCCCTTTATGCTATCCAGAAATTCTATATCATTTCCGATCAACAATATGTCATCTACATATAATATCAGAAATGCTACAGAGCTCCCACTCACTTTCTTGTAAATACAGGCTTCTCCAAAAGTCTGTATAAAACCATATGCTTTGATCACACTATCAAAACGTTTATTCCAACTCTGAGATGCTTGCACCAGTCCATAAATGGATCGCTGGAGCTTGCACACTTTGTTAGCACCTTTTGGATCGACAAAACCTTCCGGTTGCATCACATACAACTCTTCTTCCAGAAATCCATTCAGGAATGCAGTTTTGACATCCATTTGCCAAATTTCATAATCATAAAACGCGGCAATTGCTAACATGATTCGGACAGACTTAAGCATCGCTACGGGTGAGAAAGTCTCATCGTAGTCAACTCCTTGAACTTGTAGAAAAACTTTCGCAACAAGTCACGCTTTGTAGACAGTTACATTACCATCAGCGTCAATCTTCTTCTTGAAGATCCATTTATTCTCAATGGCTTGCCGATCATCGGGCAAGTCAACCAAAGTCCATACTTTGTTCTCATACATGGATCCCATCTCAGATTTCATGGCTTCAAGCCATTTTGCGGAATCTGGGCTCATCATCGCTTCCTCATAGTTCGTAGGTTCATCATGGTCAAGTAACATGACTTCCAGAATAGGATTACCGTACCACTCTGGCGCGGATCTTACTCTGGTAGACCTACGAGGTTCAGTAGAAATTTGATCTGAAGTTTCATGATCAATATCATTAGCTTCCTCACTAATTGGTGTAGTTGTCAGAGGAACCGGTTCTTGTGATGAACTACTTTCCAATAAGGGAGCAGGTACAGTTACCTCATCAAGTTCTACTTTCCTCCCACTCACTTCTTTTGAGAGAAACTCCTTCTCTAGAAAGGATCCGAATTTAGCAACAAAAATCTTGCCCTCAGATCTGTGATAGAAGGTGTACCCAATAGTCTCTTTTGGGTATCCTATGAAGACACATTTCTCCGATTTGGGTTCGAGCTTATCTGGTTGAAGCTTCTTCACATAAGCATCGCAGCCCCAAACTTTAAGAAACTTTTCAAATGTTTGAACTTTTCCACTTCACTCTGAAATTCTTTGAACTTTCTCCGATGATTTTCCACTTCACCCTGAAATTCTTTGAACTTTTCAAATGTTTCAGACTTGTGTTTCATCAAGTAGATATACCCATATCTGCTCAAATCATCTGTGAAGGTGAGAAAATAACGATACCTACCGCGAGCCTCAATATTCATTGGGCCACATACATCAGTATGTATGACTTCCAATAAATCAGTTGCTCGCTCCATAGTTCCGGAGAACGGCATTTTAGTCATCTTGCCCATGAGGCACGGTTCGCAAGTACCAAGCGATTCCAAAAGTCCATCAGTATGGAGTTTCTTCATGCGCTTTACACCGATATGACCTAAACTGCAGTGCCACAAATAAGTTGCACTATCATTATCAACTCTGCTTCTTTTGGCTTCAACATTATGAATATGTGTATCACTACTGTCGAGATTCAGTAAAAATAACCACTCTTCAGGGGTGCATGACCATAAAAGATATTACTCATATAAACAGAACAACCATTATTATCTAGTTTAAATGAATAACCGTCTCGCATCAAACAAGATCCAGATATAATGTTCATGCTCAACGCTGGCACCAAATAACAATTATTTAGGTCTAAAACTAATCTCGATGGTAGATGTAGAGGTAGCGTGCCGACCGCGATCACATCGACTTTGGGACCATTTCCCACGCGCATCGTCACCTCGTCCTTAGCCAATCTTCGCTTAATCCGTAGTCCCTGTTTCGAGTTGCAAATATTAGCAACATAATCAGTATCAAATACCCAGGTACTACTGCGAGCATTAGTAAGGTACACATATACCTTTGTTCACTTTGCCATCCTTCTTATCTGCCAAATACTTGGGGCAGTTCTACTTCCAGTGTCCAGTCTGCTTGCAGTAGAAGCACTCAGTCTCAGGCTTAGGTCCATATTTTGGTTTCTCCTCTTGAGCAACTTGTTTGTTGTTCTTCTTGAAGTTCCCCTTCTTCTTCCCTTTGCCCTTTTTCTTGAAACTGGTGGTCTTATTGACCATCAACACTTGATGCTCCTTCTTGATTTCTACCTCCGCAGCCTTTAGCATTGCAAAGAGCTCGGGAATAGTCTTGTCCATCCCTTGCATATTATAGTTCATCATGAAGCTCTTGTAGCTTGGTGGCAGTGATTGAAGAATTCTATCAATGACACTATCATCAGGAAGATTAACTCCCAGTTGAATCAAGTAATTATTATACCCAGACATTTTGAGTATGTGTTCACTGACAGAACTATTCTCCTCCATCTTACAGCTATAGAACTTATTGGAGACTTCATATCTCTCAATCCGGGCATTTGCTTGAAATATTAACTTCAACTCCTGGAACATCTCATATGCTCCATGATGTTCAAAACGTCGCTGAAGACCCGGTTCCAAGTTGTAAAGCATGGCACACTGAACTATCGAGTAGTCATCAGCTTTGCTCTGCCAGACGTTCTTAACGTCGTCAGTTGCATCTGCAGCAGGCCTGGCACCCAGCGGTGCTTCCAGGACGTAATTCTTCTGTGCAGCAATGAGGATAATCCTCAGGTTACGGACCCAGTCTGTGTAATTGCTACCATCATCTTTCAACTTAGCTTTCTCAAGGAACGCATTAAAATTCAACGGAACAACAACACGAGTGTCAGGACCCCGACTCAATGCCACGTCGATCTAGCATGTAACACCTCATATCACTTTGCGGCCTCACGCACGATATTCCCACGGGTGTCGCCTTACCTTTGCCCGGGACCGTTTGCGCCTTTTGGCACACATATATGATAGTGTCGCTAGCATCCATATGATAAGGAGCCCGGGCTGACATGGCTAGTGGTAAACCCAAAGTGGCACAAACTTACAGGGACATGCATCCATGACCCCGCATCGAACGTGTTGGTCATCAGCGAGTGAATCCAGGCTGTAGCACTGGGCTAGCAGGACTCTGGTGAACCGGGCTATAGCAGGCTAACAAGACTCCGGTATTCATCGTGTGACATTTCCCCAAAGGGACAGACACAGGAACAAAGAAGGACACATGCCAGCCAGCCTAAGTGTTCTGGAGCAGTAGCAAGCTACCATGGCTTAGTGGAAGCACTAGGAGACATTTCCCGGTAAGAGAGGCTACTAAGGATAAACAACTAGATAATCAGATCCCACACATACCAAGCATTTCAATAACATACACACAATATGCTCGATATGTGCAAATACAACATGGCATCACAACATGACTCTATGACTCAAGTATTTTATTCAATAGGCTCCGAGGAGCGAGATATTACAAACATGGGTCTCACGACCCAACATTCAGAGCATACAAGTCAAAGCACATGCGGAACCTTAACATGTCTGAGTACAGACAACTACAAATGAAAAAGGCTGAGAGGCCTGACTAACTACCAGATCCTGCTGAGGGCACAAGATCGTAGCTGAGGTAACAAGCTAAACGTCGTAGTCCACACGGAACTACTGGTGAGACTGATGTCTCTCTGCAAAAACATAAAATAGGCAAACGTGAGTACAAATGTACCCAGCAAGACTTACATCAGAACTAACTACATATGCATCATTATGAACAAAGGGGATGGTGGGGTTTAACTGCAGCAAGCCAGCTTTGACTCAGTGGCTAACCTGAACTACGACTGCAAGTAACTCTTTTGAGGTGGCGCACACGAGTCCACATATTCACCATATCAATACACCACTATGGATTCGCTCCCGTCTCCCTACGAGAACCCATCCATAGCACTCACGCTTATCTTGCGCATTTTAAAGTATCCACTTTCACTTGTCTATGAACTGTACAGGCAACCCAGAAGTCCTTTTCTGCGGACACGGCTATTCGAATAGACGATGTTAACCCTGCAGGGGTGTACTTATTCACACATGCTCTCGCCACTTACCGCCATGTACATGTCATGTATCTCGGCAACCTTCAAGCGGAAGCCTGGCGAGGGAGTCGGCCACGACCTGACTAACCACACAAGTCTCTAGTCCAGGTTTATCGCCTATTCGGGTTCCATCCGCAAGGAGATCCAGCCGGGGTGTCGCTCACGGCCCCAAATGATGTGTGCAGGGTTCCCAAGTCCACCATCCGGGTGCCACTTGGTACACCGGGCCACTATGCCTAGTGTGTCCCAAGCCCACCTATACCGGGTGCCACTTGGTAGACTACTAACACTACCTACAAACACTAGAAACTAGTTGCAACTCCTGGACAGATCGAGTCGGTTAATAAGTTGAGAGAGTCAATTAAGGATCCCAATGTGTGGTAGTAGCTGTTCATGGATCACAAACACAGAACTCAGTTCCTGAGGACGGTTTCAATGAGACAACCCACCATGTACTCATACATGGCCTCTCACCGCTACCTTTACCAAATCGTGTTCACACACTTAGCTCTCAACAGTAGGAAATGTTCACACACCTCCAATTCATCCCCGATGAATCAGACCTGACTCAACTCTAAGCAATAGCAGGCATGACAAACAAGCATTAATGAGTAGGCACATCAGGGCTCAAACAACTCCTACTCATGCTAGTGAGTTTCATCTATTTACTGTGGCAATGACAGGTCATGCAGAGGATAAAGGTTTTCAACTACCGTAGCAAGTAACAGTTGTATCGTTGTTGTCCTAATGCAGTAAAATAGAGCAGGAGCGAGAAAGTGGGATAGTATCGGAATGAACAAGGGGGTTTTGCTTGCCTGGCACTTCTGAAGATAGTATATCTCTTCATCGGTGTCAACGAACTCATCGTCGGTACATCGTCTACTGAGAGGGGACAAACACCGACAAACAAGGAAGAACTCAATCAATGCAATGCACAATATGATGCATGATCATGACATGGCAATATGCTGTGCTTTGAGCTAATGCAACTAGCAATAGGTTAAATGAAGTTGGTTTGAATCAAAGATTCAAATTCAAACTCCATATGAGATGGTTTAAATGTCCTTAATATGATTTGTCCTAAACAGAAGCTATAAGTTGTTCTAACATGCAAGAAAATGGTACAGATGGATAGGTTGGATTTTTCTGATCATTTTTCATATATAATTTGTTTCATTTGGAGTTATGGTTGAATTTCTATGATTTTTAGAAGTTTAGGACATTTTCTGAAAATAATAAATCATTTAAGATTTATTTAAATTCCAGAAAACATTTACTGCGTTAGCAGTGCGTCACTGTGACGCCAGCAAATCAACTGCGCCTGACCAGGTCAACCCTGACCAGTGGGGTCCACTGGTCAGTGACCCAGTGATGTTTAGGGTCACAGACAGGTGGGCCTAGTCAACGGCCACATCAGCGTGGTCAAAACTGACGCGTGGGCCCAGTCGGATTAGATTATCCCTAACTAATTCCGTTAGCTGCTTAGTTAAACTGGTGGGGCACGTCTGTCAGTGGCTCAGGGTTGGTTAGTTAGCTGGTCATTAGTGGCTAATGACAGCGCCACGTCAGTTACCGACGTTTAACCGCTGGCGACCTCAGATCGCGGCGGCCGCCGCGGCGGGATTGCGCTACAGGCCACGGTTTGGGGCGTGGTTGGGTTCTGTGGAGAGCCGGCGCTGAGCCGCGTCTTTGGGTGGTGGAGCTAGACCAGATGGTCACCGGAATCAATGCCGACGACGAGGTTTGCGGTGGTCGTGGTTCGGCCGTGCTCGAGTTTCTCGCCAGGGTGTTTGGGAGGAGGAGCTGGTGGTGGCTACGGGTGCGCGAAGACACGCTGAGCACGGTGGTACGCTCTGTTGCGGCTCTAAGTGACAGTGGCCACGGCGGTGAGGAGCTCAGGCGGCGGCGCGATTTGGTCGGCAAGGGGGCGACGGCTACAGGGCATAACGAGCTCGGGGAAGAGGGGTTTTCGACGCGGGAGCTCACATTGGTTGCAGAGGGCGTCGACGCGGGCTCGAAGAAGGTCAGACAGCGACGTACGGGCGGCGGCGAGCTCGGACGACCGAAGCTTGAAGATGGCGGCGGTGTAGGCGTTCGGGGGCGTCCGGCGGCGCGTGTCTCCTCGAGGAGGCGTAGACGATGGAGGCGGAGCTCCTGGACGTGTTGGGGAGGCTAGGCGGTGGCTGTGGCCGCGGCGAACGGCGTCGGTGGCGATGGTGGCGTTCGGCCATGGCTGCGGGCAAGCGAGGGGGAGGGAGAGAGCCAGGAAAGAGGGGGGAGGATAGAGGGGGTCGAGGCATCTCCAGGCGCGGGGACAGGGAGGAGGATGAGCCTCCAGCACGAAGCAGGAGGTGGCATCGACGCGCGCGTGCGTCGACACGCCTCTACCTACTGGCAGAGGTTGAAGACGGTGGGGCTTCTGGTGGGCTGGGCCAGTTGGCTGGGCTGCCAAGTGGGCTGCACATCAGTAGGTCCAGGTAAGTTACAGGTAAGCTCTCTTTTCCTTTTGTTTCAGTTTTCTATTTTTCTACAACTTGATGGCTTTATTAAAAATACTTAGGCACACTGAAAAATCACCAAACTGCTCATGGCCACTGTTTGGAATATATACAACATGGAACATTTCAGTTTAGGATTATTTGGACATTTTAAATATTTTATAGTATTTAAATGCCCAAATTCAAATAGAGTATGATTTAATTCAGAGCCCAAATATATCATGGAAAAATGTGCATCACCTCTGGCTACTATTTACAGTATTTCCCATAAATGATGAACATTTTTGAAAGCCATTTGGACATACTGAAAATATTTCAGGTGAACCTAGTGAATTCCTTTAATGCTAGGGTTTGGACAATCCCCATTTCAACTTAAATGAAATTTAGACATGGTGACATGATGATCATGCAAGGATAAGCAAAGGCTAAGCTAGGGCTATGACAACGAGCCATCTATCTACAACAAACATAGATAAGCAAAATACTATCAGGTACTAAGTTCAATAAATTTAAGTTCAATTAATCATATTACTTAAGAACTCCCACTTAGACAGACATCTCTCTAGTCATCTAAGTGATCACGTGATCCAAATCAATTAAACCATGTCCGATCATCACGTGAGATGGAGTAGTTTCAATGGTGAACATCTCTATGTTGATCATATCTACTATATGATTCATGTTCGACCTTTCGGTCTCCGTGTTCTGAGGCCATATCTGTATATGCTAGGCTCGTCAAGTTTAACCTGAGTATTCCGTGTGTGCAACTGTTTTGCACCCGTTGTATTTAAACGTAGAGCCTATCACACCCGATCATCACGTGGTGTCTCAGCACGAAGAACTTTCGCAACGGTGCATACTCAGGGAGAACACTTCTTGATAATTTAGTGAGAGATCATCTTAAAATGCTACCGTCAATCAAAGCAAGATAAGATGCATAAAGGATAAACATCACATGCAATCAATATAAGTGATATGATATGGCCATCATCATCTTGTGCTTGTGATCTCCATCTCCGAAGCACCGTCGTGATCACCATCGTCACCGGCGTGACACCTTGATCTCCATCGTAGCATCGTTGTCATTTACGCCATCTATTGCTTCTACGACTATCGCTACCACTTAGTGATAAAGTAAAGCAATTACAGGGCGTTTGCATTTCATACAATAAAGTGACAACCATATGGCTCCTGCCAGTTGCCGATAACTTCGGTTACAAAACATGATCATCTCATACAATAAAATATAGTATCACATATTGACCATATCACATCACAACATGCCCTGCAAAAACAAGTTAGACGTCCTCTACTTTGTTGTTGCAAATTTTACGTGTCTGCTATTGGCTTAGCAAGAACCGTTCTTACCTACGCATCAAAACCACAACGATAGTTTGCCAAGTTGGTGTTGTTTTAACCTTCGCAAGGACCGGGCATAGCCACACTCGGTTCAACTAAAGTGAGAGAGACAGACACCCACCAGTCACCATTAAGCAACGAGTGCTCGTAACGGTGAAACCAGTCTCGCGTAAGCGTACGCGTAATGTCGGTCCGGGCCGCTTCATCTCACAATACCGTTGAACCAAAGTATGACATGCTGGTAAGAAGTATGACTTGTATCGCCCACAACTCACTTGTGTTCTACTCGTGCATATGACATCTACGCATAAAACCTGGCTCGGATGCCACTGTTGGGGAACGTAGTAATTTCAAAAAATTTCCTACGCACACGCAAGATCATGGTGATGCATAGCAACGAGAGGGGAGAGTGTTGTCCATGTACCCTCGTAGACCATAAGTGGAAGCGTTATGACAACGGGGTTGATGTAGTCGTACGTATTCACGATCCGACCGATCCCAGTACCGAACGTACGGCACCTCCGAGTTTAGCACACGTTCAGCTCGATGACGATCCCCGGACTCCGATCCAGCAGGGTGTCGGGGATGAGTTCCGTCAGCACGACGGCGTGGTGACGATGATGATGTTCTACCGACGCAGGGCTTCACCTAAGCACCGCAATGATATGACCAAGGTGGAATATGGTGGAGGGGGCACCGCACACGGCTAAGGAATGATCATGAAGATCAACTTGTGTGTCTTGGGGTGCCCCCCTGCCCCCGTATATAAAGGAGGGAGGGGGAGGTGCGGCCGACCCCCTAGGGGTGCGCCTGGAGGAGTCCTACTCCCACCGGGAGTAGGACTCCCTCCTCTTGCCTTGTTGGAGAAGGAAAGGAGGGAGGGGAAAGAGGAAAGGGGGGCGCCGCCCCCCTCTGCCTTGTCCTATTCGGACTAGGGGGGAGGGGGCGTGCAGCCTGCCCTGGCCGGCCCTCCTTTTCTCCCTCATGACCCATGTAGGCCCATTAACCCCCGGGGGGTTCTGGTAACCCGCCGGTACTCTGGTAAAAACCCGATTTCACCCGGAACGATTTCGATATCCAAATATAGGCTTCCAATATATCAATCTTTATGTCTCGACCATTTCGAGACTCCCCGTCATGTCCGTGATCATATCCGGTACTCCGAACAACCTTCGGTACATCAAAACTTATAAACTCATAATAAAACTGTCATCGTAACGTTAAGCGTGCAGACCCTACGGGTTCGAGAACTATGTAGACATGACCTAGAACTGTTTCCGGTCAATAACCAATAGCGGCACCTGGATGCTCTTATTGGATCCTACATATTCTACGAAGATCTTTATCGGTCAAACCGCATAACAACATACGTTGTTCCCTTTGTCATCGGTATGTTACTTGCCCGAGATTCGATCGTCGGTATCCAATACCTAGTTCAATCTCGTTACCGGAAAGTCTCTTTACTCGTTACGTAATGCATCATTTCATAACTAACTCATTAGCTACATTGCTTGCAAGGCTTATAGTGATGTGCATTACCGAGAGGGCCCAGAGATACCTCTCCGACAATCGGAGTGACAAAACCTAATCTCAAAATACGCCAAATCAACATGTACCTTTGGAGACACCTGTAGAGCTCCTTTATAATCACCCAGTTACGTTGTGATGTTTGGTAGCACACAAAGTGTTCCTCCGGTAAACGGGAGTTGCATAATCTCATAGTTGTAGGAACTTTGTATAAGTCATGAAGAAAGCAATAGCAACATACTAAACGATCAAGTGCTAGGCTAACGGAATGGGTCAAGTCAATCACATCATTCTCCTAATGATGTGATCCTGTTAATCAAATGACAATACATGTCTATGGTTAGGAAACATAACCATCTTTGATTAATGAGCTAGTCAAGTAGAGGCATACTAGTGACATTATGTTTGTCTATGTATTCACACATGTATCATGTTTCCGGGTAATACAATTCTAGCATGAATAATAAACATTTATCATGATATGAGGAAATAAATAATAACTTTATTATTGCCTCTAGGGCATATTCCCTTCACAATATAGTGATGTTCACCGTTGAAAACTACTCCATCTCACGTGATGATCGGACATGGTTTAGTTGATTTGGATCACGTGATCACTTAGATGATTAGAGGGATGTCTATCTAATTGGGAGTTCTTAAGTAATATGATTAATTGAACTTTAATTTATCATGAACTTTGTCCTGGTAGTATTTTGCAAATTATGTTGTAGATCAATAGCTCGGGTTGTTGCTTTCGTATGTTTATTTTGATATGTTCCTAGAGAAAACTGTGTTGAAAGATGTTAGTAGCAATGATTCGAATTGGACCCGTGATCTAAGGATTGTCCTCATTGCTGCACAGAAGAATTATGTCCTTGATGCACCGCAAGGTGACGGACCTATTGCAGGAGCAGATGCAGACGTTATGAACATTTGGCTAGCTCAATATGATGACTACTTGATAGTTTAGTGCACCATGCTTAACGGCTTAGAATCAGGACTTCAAAGACATTTTGAACGTCATGGACCATATGAGATGTTCCAGGAGTTGAAGTTAATATTTCAAGCAAATACCCGAGTTGAAAGATATGAAGTCTCCAACAAGTTCTATAGCTAAAAGATGGAGGAGAATCGCTCAACTAATGAGCATGTACTCAGATTGTCTGGGTACTACAATCGCCTGAATCAAGTGGGAGTTAATCTTCCAGATAAGATAGTGATTGACAGAGTTCTCTAGTCACCATCACCAAGTTACTAGAACTTCGTGATGAACTATAGTATGCAAGGGATGACGAAAACGATTCCTGAGCTCTTCGTGATGTTGAAATCGATGAAGGTAGAAATCAAGAAAGAGCATCAAGTGTTGATGATTGACAATATCACTAGTTTCAAGAAAAAGGCAAAGGGAAAGAAAGGGAACTTCGATTAGAATGGCAAGCAAGTTGTCACTTCCGTGAAGAAGCCCAAAACTGGACCAAAACCTGAAACTGAGTGTTTCTACTGCAAAGGAAATGGTCACTGGAAGCGTTAATTCCCTGAATATTTGGTGGATAAGAAGGATGACAGAGTAAACAAGGGTATATTTGATATACAGGTTATTGATGTGTACCATACTAGTGTTTATAGTAGCCCCTGAGTATTTGATACTTGTTCGGTTGCTAAAAAATAGTCACTCAAAACAGGAGTTACAGAATAAACAGAGACTAGTTGAGGGTGAAGTGATGATGTGTGTTAGAAGTAGTTCCAAGATTGATATGATCATCATCACACACTCCCTATCCTTTTGGGATTAGTGTTAAACCTAAATAAATGTTATTTGGCATTTGCGTTGAGCATGAATATGATTAGATCATGTTTATTGCAATACAGTTATTCATTTAAAGTCAGAGAATAATTGTTGTTCTATTTACATGAATAAAACCTTCAATGGTCATACACCCAATGAAAATAGTTTGTTGGATCTCGATTGTAGTGATACACATACTCATAATATTGATGCCAAAAGATGCAAAGTTAATAATGATAGTGCAACTTATTTGTGGCACTGCCATTTGGGTCATATCGGTGTAAAGTGCATGAAGAAACTCCATAAAGATGGATTTTTTGGAATCACTTGGTTATGAATCATTTGATGCTTGCGAACCGTGCCTTTTGGGCAAGATGACTAAAACTCCGTTCTCCGGAACAATGGAACGAGCTACTGACTTGTTGGAAATAATACATACCGATGTATGCGGTCCAATGAGTGTTGATGCTCGTGGCGAGTATCATTATTTTCTGACCTTCACAAATGATTTGAGCAGACATGAGTATATCTCGTTAATGAAACACAAGTCTGAAACATTTGAAAAGTTCAAAGAATTTCAGAGTGAAGTGGAGAATCATCGTAACAGAAAATAAAGTTTCTATGATCTGATCGTGGAGGAGAATATTTGAGTTACTAGTTTGGCCTTCATATAAAACAATGTGAAATAGTTTCACAGTTCACGCCACCTGGAACACCACAGCGTTATGGTGTGTCCGAACGTCGTAACCACACTTTATTAGATATTGTGCGATCTATGATGTTCCTTATTGGTTTACCACTATCATTTTGGGGTTATGCATTAGAGATAGTTGCATTCACTTTAAAAAAAGGGGGCACCATCAAAATCCGTTGAGACGACACCTTATTAACTGTGGTTTGGCAAGAAATCAAAGTTGTCGTTTCTTAAAGTTTGGGGCTGCGATGCTTATGTGAAAAGTTTCAACCTGATAAGCTCGAACCCAAATCGGAGAAGTGCATCTTCATAGAATACCCAAAGGAAATTGTTGGGTACACCTTCTATCACAGATCCGAAGGCAAAATATTCGTTGCTAAGATGGATCCTTTCTAGAGAAGAAGTTTCTCTCGAAAGAAGTGAGTGGGAGGAAAGTAGAACTTGATGAGGTAATTGTACCTGCTCCCTTATTGGAAAGTAGTTCATCACAGAAACCGGTTCCTGTGATGCCTACACCAATTAGTGAGGAAGCTAATGATATTGATCATGAAACTTCAGATCAAGTTACTACCGAATCTCGTAGGTCAACCAGAGTAAGATCCGCACCAGAGTGGTACGGTAATCCTGTTCTGGAAGTCATGTTACTAGACCATGATGAACCTACGAACTATGAGGAAGCGATGATGAGCCCAGATTCCGCGATATGGCTTGAAGGCCATAAAATCTGAGATGAGATCCATGTATGAGAACAAAGTGTGGACTTTGGTGGAGTTGCCCGATGATCGGCAAGCCATATTGTATAAATGGATCTTCAAGAGGAAGACAGACGCCGATAGTAGTGTTACTATCTACAAAGCTCGACTTGTCGCAAAAGGTTTTTCGACAAGTTCAAGGTGTTGAATACAATGAGATTTTCTCACTCGTATTGATGCTTAAGTCTGTCCGAATCATGTTAGCAATTGCCACATTTTATGAAATCTAGCAAATGGATGTCAAAAGTGCATTCCTTAATGGATTTATTAAAGAAGAGTTGTATATGATGCAACAAGAAGGTTTTGTCAATCCTAAAGGTGCTAACAAATTGTGCAAGCTCCGACGATCCATCTATGGACAAGCATCTCGGAGTTGGAATATACACTTTGATGAGTTGATCAAAGCATATGGTTTTATACAGACTTTTGGAGAAGCCTGTATTTACAAGAAAGTGAGTGGGAGCTCTGTAACATTAGTAAAACTATATGTAGATGACATATTGTTAATTGGAAATGATATAGAAATTCTGGATAGCATAAAAGGATAATTGAATAAGAGTTTTTCAAAGAAAGACCTCGGTGAAGCTGCTTACACATTGAGCATCAAGATCTATAGAGATAGATCAAGACGCTTGATAAGACTTTTCAATAAGTACATACCTTGATAAGATTTTGAAGTAGTTCAAAATGGAACAGTCAAAGAAGGAGTTCTTCCCTGTGTTGCATGGTGTGAAGTTGAGTAAGACTCAAAACCCGACCATGGCAGAAAATAGAAAGAGAATGAAAAATCATTCCCTATGCCTCAGTCATAGGTTCTATAAAGTATGCTATGCTGTGTACCAGACCTATTGTATACCTTGCTCTGAGTTTGGCAAGGAAGTACAATTTTGATCTAAGAGTAGATCACTGGACAGTGGTCAAGAATATCCTTAGTGAGGACTAAGGAAATATTTCTCGATTATGGAGGTGATAAAAGAGCCCGTCGTAAAGAGTTACATCGGTGCAAGCTTTTACACCGATCAAGATGACCCTAAATCTCAATCTGGATACATATTGAAAGTGGGAGCAATTAGCTAGAGTAGCTCAGTGCAGAGCATTGTAGACATAGAATATTTGCAAAATACATACGGCTCTGAATATGACAGACCCGTTGACTAAACTTCTCTCACGAGCAAAGCATGATCATACCTTAGTACTCTTTGGGTGTTAATCACATAGCGATGTGAACTAGATTATTGACTCTAGTAAACCCTTTGGGTGTTGATCACACGATGATGTGAACTATGGGTATTAATCACATACAGATGTGAATATTGGTGTTAAATCACATGTCGATGTGAACTAGATTATTGACTCTAGTGCAAGTGGGAGACTGAAGGAAATATGCCCTAGAGGCAATAATAAAGTTATTATTTATTTCCTTATTTCATGATAAATGTTTATTATTCATGCTATAATTGTATTAACCGGAAACTTAGTACATGTGTGAATACATAGACAAACATAGTGTCACTAGTATGCCTCTACTTGACTAGCTCGTTAATCAAAGATGGTTAAGTTTCCTAACCATAGACATGAGTTGTCATTTGATTAACGGGATCACATCATTAGAGAATGATGTGATTGACTTGACCCATTCCGTTAGCTTAGCATTTGATCGTTTAGTATGTTGCTATTGCTTTCTTCATGACTTATACATGTTCCTACAACTATGCGATTATGCAACTCCCGTTTACCGGAGGAACACTTTGTGTGCTACCAAATGTCACAACGTAACTGGGTGATTATAAAGGAGCTCTACAGGTGTCTCTGAAGGTACATGTTGAGTTGGCATATTTCGAGATTAGGATTTGTCACTCCGATTGTCGGAGAGGTATCTCTAGGCCCTCTCGGTAATGCACATCACTATAAGCCTTGCAAGCAATGTAGCTAATGAGTTAGTTACGGCATAATGCATTACATAACAAGTAAAGAGACTTGCCGGTAACGAGATTGAACTAGGTATTGAGATACCGACGATCGAATCTCGGGCAAGTAACATACCGATGACAAAGGGAACAACGTATGTTTTTATGCGGTTTGACCGATAAAGATCTTCGTAGAATATGTAGGAGTCAATATGAGCATCCAGGTTCTGCTATTGGTTATTGACTGGAGACATGTCTTGGTCATGTCTACATAGTTCTCGAACCCGTAGGGTCCGCACGCTTAAAGTTAGATGACGGTTATATTATGAGTTTATGTGTTTTGATGTACCGAAGGAGTTCGGAGTCCCGGATGAGATCGGGGACATGACGAGGAGTCTTGAAATGGTCGAGACGTAAAGATCGATATATTGCACGACTATATTTGGACTTCGGAAAGGTTCCGAGTGATTCGGATATTTTTTGGAGTACCGGAGAGTTACGGGAATTCGTATTGGGCCTTAATGGTGTCACATCCCTAGTTCTGGTATGACCTAGACTAGCTAGTCATGTGTGCATCATGTTTAAATTTCATTTAAACTTGAAATGAGGATTTGTGAAACCCTCAGAATCATCTCTAAAATGGCCCAAACAAAAAGTGCTCCAAAAAGGTCCAAGAAAATGCTCATGTTGCTCTCTGAAAATATTGGACAGAGATAAAAATCAAACCAATATTTTTAAGAGCTCATAAGTATTTATTTTGGGCATTTGGAATTAATGCATAATTATTTGCATTGGATATATATATATGTGTGTGTTATATATATAATATATGTCCAAAAATTGTGCCATTTGTTGAGGAGCTCTGGAATAATACCACTAGTTCCTACAAAAGTTGGCATCAGAAAATAAAATGATTTAGTATTTTTGTTAAATCAAAACAAATGTCAGAAATTAGAAAAAAGAAACAAAATGGGAAAAAACCTACCTGGGGCTTACCTCCCTGTGCAGCCCGTTACTGTGCAGCCCAGCCCGCCTCCTCCTCTGTCTTCTTCCTCGTGCCTACTGGCACTGTGCGTGTCGCGCGCGCGCTCGCCCGCGGCCACGTCTCCCGCCACCTCCTGCTTCTCCCTCTCGCCACCCTGGATGTTCTGGACGACGCCACGCGCCGCCCCGCACCTCTCTTCCTCTCCCTCGCTCTTCCTCCTCCCCTGGTTCTCTCCCGCGCGACCACCCGAACACTGCCGTCGCCGCCGTTCGCCGTTACCGTAGCCACCGCCTCCCCCTCGCCTCTTCGAACTGCTCAGAAGCTCCGCCACGTCTCCGTCCACCTCTCCGTCGAGCCACGCGACGCGGGAAGCCCTGGAACGCCGTTAACATCACCATCTTCGCCTCCAGCCGCCGGAGATCGTCCACGCCGCCACGCCGCCGTCCGGCCTTCCCCGAGCTCGCTGACGATGCCATCGAGACCGCCGTGAGCTCTCCTCCTCTTCCCCTCCTTCCCCGCATTCGATTTCGTGCCGTAGCCATGCTAGCCGCCGGACTCGAGCGGTCGCGCCGCCGTGGTACCTCCCCGTCGTGGCCAGAGCCACCGCAGCCCGCGCCTGCACCTGCCTCCGCGCTCAGCAGCCTCCCAGGAGTCTAACGCCACGGCCCACAGCTCCTGCCGTGCTCCGCAGCACCCGCGCGCACTCGGCCGAACTCCGGCCGCCGCCCCAAGCTCCGCTCCGGCGAGCTCCGGCAGTCCCCGCCTCTCCCACTTGCTCCAGATGACGCGGACGAGCGCTGGCTCCTCACCAGTTGTCGGTGTCAAAACCGGCGGATCTCGGGTAGGGGGTCCCGAACTGTGCGTCTAGGCGGATGGTAACAGGAGACAAGGGACACGATGTTTTACCCAGGTTCGGGCCCTCTTGATGGAGGTAAAACTCTACGTCCTGCTTGATTAATATTGATGATATGGGTAGTACAAGAGTGGATCTACCACGAGATCAAGGAGGCTAAACCCTAGAGCTAGCCTATGGTATGATTGTTGTAATGTATGTTGTGTCCTACGGACTAAAGCCCTCCCGTTTATATAGACACCGGAGGAGGCTAGGGTTACACAGAGTCGGTTACAATGGTAGGATATCTACATATCCGTATTGCCAAGCTTGCCTTTCACGCCAAGGAAAGTCCCATCCGGACACGGGGCGGAGTCTTCAATCTTGTATCTTCGTAGTCTTGGAGTCCGGCGGACGATGATAGTCTGGCTGTCCGGACACCCCCTAGTCCAGGACTCCCTCAGTAGCCCCTGAACCAGGCTTCAATGACGATAAGTCCGGCGCGCATAATGTTCGGCATTGCAAGGCGGGTTCCTCCCTTGAATAATCCAGAGAAGATCATGAACACCAGGATAGTGTCCGGCTCTGCAAAATAAATTCCACATTCCACCGTAGAGAGAATAAAATGTACACAAGTCCACTCTGCTGACGTATTTTGCGGCATGACATCACACCGCTACCAGGCCTTTACTTGAATCATTTTTTATTATACCACCTCAGCACATTTAGCGAAGCGGTTTCCTTGGCACGTCTTGTCGAAGCAGAGATCGTGCTCCCCTTATTCCGGGATTCTCATCAATACGGACGTGGGTAACCCAACCGCGCCCGTCGCCACGCCTCCTCTATCGAAGGTGAATCACGAACGGTCACGGAGACGGCCCTTGGTATTTTTCCCCTTTATAAGAGGACCAAGGCTCGTTTCTTTTCTTCAATCTTCCACCGAATCTTCTCCTTGCCCCAAGTTCCAACACCCAGAGCCCCAGATTCGAGCGCTTCGGATCTTCAACCATGTCCGGCTCTGACCTTCAGGGTCGGTGGATGCCCTCCTCCGTTATAGAGGAGGATGTGTTAAAGCTGCGTGAGGCCAAGTACCTGTCCTACGAGATTTCGCACAGGTTGCCCGCCCAAGGGCAGGCTGTGCCCACTCCCGAGCCCGGTGAGTACGTCGTCTTCGTATCCCACCTCCATCGGGGTTTAGGCTTCCCGACGGACCCCTTCGTGAGAGGGCTCATGTTCTACTACGGGCTAGATTTTCACGACTTGGCTCCGGAGTCCATCCTCCATATCTCCGCGTTCATTATCGTCTGTGAAGCCTTCCTCCGCGTCACCCCTCACTTCGGCCTATGGCTGAAGACCTTCAATGTGGAGCCGAAGATGACGGGGGGGGGGGGGGGGGCGTCAAGCAGAGTGCGGCGGGGCGGCCATAAACAGGAGGGTCGATGCCCCGTGGCCCGAGGGCTCCTTCCAAGAGGAGCTCGGCTTCTGGCAGCAGGAGTGGTTCTATATCACTGCTCCAAAGGGCAGCAAGCAAAAGCTGCCGCCTTCATTCCGCCCGGGACCTCCACGCCGACTGATGTCGTGGGTCAACCAAGGGCTCAATTGGGGGCCGTCCAAAGACGTGCCCTTGTTGCAGGGCCGGATTCGAGACCTCCAGGCGAGGGAGATCAATCTGGTGGTGGTGATGCAGGTTATGCTGATCAGGCGTCTTCTGCCCTGCAAACGCCGTCCTCTCCGGTTATGGGAGTTCAATCCGGAGGGACCACGAATTCTCCAGCACTTCATGGGCGCAACACCCGTGGATATGTTCAAGTTGTTCTTCTGATCGCAGGTAGCGTGTCCGGAATTGACCGAGGACGCGGGCTTAAGCTGCAATCGCCCGGATACTCGGGTAAGTAGCTTAGAGTCCGGATGTTCTGTTTATTCGCTTTTCTAGAGTTCGCCTCCTAACCCATTACTTCTTCATCAGGAATGGGTAGCGCGATCGAAGCTGATAAGGTGTCCGGCCCCCCTCCCAGAGACCGCACCGGAGCCCGTGCTGGTCAGAATGTTGGAGGTCGCACCCGTAGAAGGGGGCGATGGGGAAAATAGAAGAGCTATCACCTCGCCCAAGGGGGCGCCTGAATAGGGGGGGATCGACAATCCCTCCTTCCAGGGGGAGAAGAGGACCACCTCCGAAGACCCGGAGGCCAGAGCCCCTAAGCGGGGGAAGAAATCTTTACCGGAGGGTCCTGCGTCCGGGGAAAGTCCGGACGTACAATCGTCTCCAAAGGATCAGCCCTCCAGCGAGCCGTGAGTAAAAAAAGGGGGTTCATTAATGAGAAAATACCCCTATTTGTGCTTCTGTGGATGACCGAAATTTTTACCTTGCAGTTCGGATCTGCGGCCTTCCCAGATGAGTTCGTCTTCGGGGGATCTTCGTCCGGAGATGATGGAGAGCGAAACGCCTCCGTCTGCTGCGCTGTCGGATAGGGCAGATGAGCCTGAAGTATCGTCACAGAGGGTATCCCAGAGTCCGGAGGGGCCGGAGAGTTCGGCGCCCACTAGTGTCCGGCCGGGGGAGCTGAAGAATCTGCTTGAGAGGGCGTCCATCTCAGAAGATCACCGTGCTTTGATGCGTATGGTGATTGGAAGGATTTCGTCCGCCGAAAGCGGATTGCATAATGCCGTCAGGAGTTTACTGACGGGATTTGAGGTACGTAAGAACGACGCACCTTTTTGACAGTTTGGCACATAGAAGTGCGCCCTGTATAGATAGTAGCCCCTGAGACTCGGTAGGTTGTCGAAAGCGACAGCGTGCCGAGGATCAAAATCTCAGGTAATGAATGTCGCCGTTCATATGCAGGTGGCGGATAGTCCGGGGGCTAGCCGGACTAGTGGAGTTGCCGAGTTAATGCGGCAACTTGACATGGCGGATGCGGACATCGCGCTTGTCAACCGGCGGCTTGACGAGTCGCAAGGTAAATGAACTCTCCGCAGTCACTTATTTAAGGGAGTCAAAGCCTGCCTCTGATAATGTATATGCTGTGATACAGACGGTGCTACTGCTGTGGAGAGCCTTCGGGCCGAGCTTGCTCAAGCCAAGGAGCAAGCCCGAAGGAGTGATGCGGCTGCCTTTAGGGCAGCCGAGGAGTTGAAAGCCGAAAAGGCTGCACACTGCCTAAGCAGGGAAAAGATGGCCGAATTGGCCGTGAAATTAAAAGATGCTGCCGACCGCAACGAGGCTCTTGAAAAGGAGCGCTTATCGGAGCGGGAAAACCTGGGGAAGGCCACCGCCGAAGCCAAGGATGCCCGTTCTTCAATGCGGGCTATGAAGGAGGAGCTGCGCCAGGCCGGAGATTTTGTGGCTGGCAAGCCGTTTCTGCTGCATCGCCAGTTTACGGATCAAAAATATGCCCAACTTGGCCAGCTATGGGGTCCGGAGGATCCATATATGGACTTAGCGGCAAGTGCGGCTGATGCCATTGTACACTTCTGGAGCCAGAAGGATCACCAGACGGAAGAGCTATTTTGGTCTCAATTCCATAGTCCGGACCGTTCACTTCCGTTGACCGATCGGTTGGCCGAATGGGCTGAGCTAAACAGGTTGTCCGGACTTGCCATGACTGATATTGTGGCTCATGTCTGGCCAGAGAGGCCCAAGGCGACGAGCTATTTCGGCTTATTGCAGCAATTTCTTGGAGCGGTGCCGCATATCAAGGAGATGAAGCGGTCGGCCTGCATAGAAGGTGCGCGGATGGCCCTTGCCCGTGTGAAGACACATTGGACAGAGATGGATGCCACCGCTATTGCGGCCCAAGGTTCGGACGAAAGCCGATTACCCGCCGAGCACTATTTTGGGGAAGTTATGCGTGGCGCTCGTGTAATAGAGTCGCAGCGCTCGAAAAATGTTACGTTCAAATGAACGTTTTTATCTTGTAAAACAATGATTATGCTGTAACCGCCTTTTATACTTGTGCATTCCAAGTATTTAAAATATCTCCTATGCGGCCGTTTATGTATACGTTTGTATAACCTGAAAGATTGCAGTCTTCGGCTTCAGCCCCCACGCACAAGGTGCGAGGGTGTTCACAAAAAATAGCGCGTTTTCACACTTAATCCGACGTCTCGGTCCTGTTAAGGAGGTGGTAGCGTAGCAAACGAGGCAATCCAGACTATGATGCTTTATCACTTTCACTTAGCCATTGGAGTTCGAGGGTGGGGCTATGACATAGCCCCTTGGGGCACCGCGCTTCTCCGAATTCGGGGCGCGTGTGTGCCTGACCGGGAAATGGTCCTTCGTCAAAGCGGGGAATTCTAAACATTCCGGTAGTCGATCGAGTGGTTGACCAGTCTCTCGCCGTATCATGACAGTCAGTTTTCGGCTTTCTCTACTGAGGTGCTCGCCCAGCCGAACTAGGGCACAATCGCAGTAGTCCTCCTGGTGCCGCGTTAGCCGATGATACGGAACGTAAGGCAGCAAAACACAGGAGCCGGGCAAACCCAACATTTGACCAAAGACATGATTCGGAGCTGATGCATATAAGGCCTAACTCGAGACGCCGAACACTCCCTAAGGTGTTCGGTCTTTATGGTAATGGGCAGAACAATGCCCTGAGCCCCTAGTGTCCAGGTACGAGCATGGTCCTCTGACGCGGCCGATGCCAAAACGTCAGGCTCCACTTTGGTTATAATAAGAAACCAAGGGATTATAACAACAAGAGACAGTAAAAAAGGTTTACGCAGGGTCTTAATCTGAAAAGAATCCTCGCGACAGGTCCCTACTACACATCTGCGCCTGTGTCTCCGTTGTGCCGCTATCCTGGACGGGCGTGCACGTTGTTCATCTGTAAAAAGAGAGGAACTTAGCTTGAAAGGAACTTGTGCAAAAAATATATACGAAGGAAGAAATATAAATAAGTAAAGTGGAGTTTGCGTGAGCTCGCTGTTGTTTGTGCGCGCAGCCCATTGTAAAGGGATGTGCGGCTAGGGAGCCCCTAGCTTACTTATGCCGGACTCGTCTGACCGTGTCCGGGGTCTTTAAATGACCCTCGCACTGAAATGATGCCACGTGGACCGGGCATCTTGAGTGTAAGAGACGCGTAATGTGGTATGGCGTTGAAGCGGACAAAAGCCTCTCGTCCCAAGAGTGCTTGATAGTCACTTTTAAATGGGACGATATGAAAGATTAGTTTTTCACGTCGAAAGTTGTTCGGTGATCCGAACACGACTTCTAGTAATATGGAGCCTGTGCACTTGGCGTAAGGGCCTGGCGTCACTCCTTTAAAGGAAGTGCGGCTGTGTCGAATGTTAGTAAGGTCTATCCCCAACTTGCGGATTGTGTTTGGATACAGCAGGTTTAAGTCGCTGCCTCCGTCCATCAGGACTTGTGTAAATTGTAGTCCGTCGATTATAGGATCCAATATCAGGGCAGTCCATCCTGCATTTCGAACGCTTCTGGAATAATCCAGGTGGTCGAAAGTGATTGGTTTTTATGTCCAATCTCTATGTTCCGCTTGGTTGGACCGTGCGAGACCCATTTTAACGGGTGCCGCACTGTTTTTTCGTATTATCACGTGAAGTGAGTTTACTGCTATGACCTCTTGTGGGAAAGTCTTTTATTTTCCGGTGCTCTGCTGGTGGGGTTTGTCATCATCCTCGCTTGATGCGTCGAGCCCCTTGTGTTTGGCGTTTAGCCGGCCGGACTGTTTGAAAACCCAACAATCTCTGTGGGTATGGTTTGCAGGCCTTCCTGGGGTACTGTGGATTTGACATATCCGACCCAAAATCTTGTGTAAGTTGGATAGCTCATCGCTGTTATCCTTAAGAGGCGGTGTTTTGTTGTTTGGCCGCGAGCTTTTGAATCCGGCGTTAACTGTCGTGCTCTTTGGGCTTTTCTCTTTATTTCGGCGCTGCTCTTTTCTACGCCGTGATTTTCCATTTCCATCTCTGATCTCGGATGTACTTGGGTCGCTGGTGCTGCACCTTGCTAGCCAGCTGTCCTCTCCCGCACAAAAGCGGGTCATGAGGCTTGTTAGCGCGGACATTGTCCTCGACTTATCTTGGCCGAGGTGTCTGGCGAGCCATTCGTCTCGGACGTTGTGTTTAAAAGCTGCTAAGGCTTCAGCGTCCGGACAGTCGACTATTTGGTTCTTTTTGGTGAGAAACCTGTTCCAGAATTTGCGCGCTGACTCCCTGGGCTGTTGAGTTATATGACTTAGATCGTCTGCATCCGGAGGGCGGACATAAGTTCCTTGAAAATTTGCTCTAAATGCGTCCTTGAGCTCCTCCCAACTTCCAACAGTGTTTTCTGGGAGGCTTTTGAGCCAATGACGGGCTGGCCCTTTGAGCTTGAGGGGTAGGTATTTTATGGCGTGGATATCGTCTCCTCTAGCCATGTGTATGTGTAGTATATAATCTTCTATCCAGACTCCAGGGTCTGTTATTCCGTCGTAGGCCTCTATGTTTATGGGTTTGAATCCTGCTGGGAATTCATGATCCAGCACCTCACTGGTGAAACATAGTGGGTGTGCGGCGCCCCTGTATTTGGGTGTACCGCTGTCTTCGGACACTTGGCGTGTTGTATTGCCTCCTGGGGCCCTCTTCTTTGGCCCGTAAATGGACCTGGCTGGGCCATCTGTCTTTCCAGGGTCGTTAGTCAGTTTATATGCGGCGCCGCTTTCAGATTTTGGCCTGTCATCTGGCCGTCTATCCAACCAGGCGGCTTCTTTGTTTTTTGACAGTGGGGGCTCTATGGCCTCCTCATCAAATTCTGGCAGTAGCTTGCGCTTCGGGTAGCTCTTTGATTGATGGCCATTGCCGTATTTGTCTGCGGTTTTGAGCACTTTGCTCCACCTCATTCTGAGTGTATCTTCCGCTGTTTTGAGCTTCCGTTTTTCCTTCTTCAAGCTTCTTGCGGTGTTGACGAGTCTTTTCCGAAGGTTTTTATTCTCCGGCGGTGTGTCCGGCGTGAGATCGTCCGGACTATTTTTTCCGCCGGGCCCGGACTGATTGTCTGACTCGTCTTGTTCGGACGGTTGCTTGTCTGCGTGTTCGTCGTCCACTAGTTTGCCCTGCTGTATTGCTAGGTTATTAGGAGCGCTGTTGTTGTCGAGGCGGGACTTAGGGCGGCGTCTGCGTCGCCGTTTTGGTTGTTTGTCGGCGGGATTATCTTCTGCCGCGCCCCGTTGGTCCTCGTTATCGCTTCCTTTTGGGGTATCCACCATGTATATGTCGTATGATGAGGTGGTCTTCCAGTGCCCTGTAGGCGCTGGTTCCTGTTCGTCTCCGGCATCTTCGTCCATAGCGTCGGTGTCTTCGGAGTCGTAGTCTAGCATGTCGGTAAGATCGTCGACAGTGGCTACAAAGTGGGTGGTGGGTGGGCTCTGAATTTCTTCGTCGTCCGTATCCCAACCATCCTGGCCATAGTCCGGCTAGGACTCTCCCGATAGCGAGAGATGCTTTAGCGAATTTAGGATGTCGCCAAAGGGTGAGTATTGGAAGATGTCCGCGGTGGTGAATTCCATAACCGGCGCCCAATCCGATTCGATTGGTAGGGGCGTGGGAGGTCCGGAGTCCGGCAAGGAGTCCGGCACCTCGGAATCACGAGTTTCGCGAGGGACAAGGTTAGTGTTCGGCTCCATCGCCGTGGAAGTTGAAGCCCCCAAGGTGGTGTCCATCCACCGGTCCTCGATCTGGGCGATCGGCTCCGGACTAAGGGCCGAAGCGGATTCGTGTGCAGCCATCAAGGCACTGTTTGGCGGCAGAGCTAGATCATGCCCATCGCAACAGTGCGGCGCGCCTGGCTTTGGCTCGAGTCCGTCGAAGATCAAGTCCCCGCGGATGTCGGCTGTGAAGTTTAGGCTTCCGAATCTGACCTGATGACCAGGGGCGTAGCTTTCGATCTGCTCCAGATGGCCAAGTGAACTAGCCCGCAGTGCGAAGCCGCCGAATACGAAGATCTGTCCGGGGAGAAAAGTCTCACCCTGGACGGCGTTGTTGATTGAAGATGCCATCGAGCCTATCGGTGACGACACAGAGGAACTCTCAATGAAAGCACCAATGTCGGTGTCAAAACCGGCGGATCTCGGGTAGGGGGTCCCGAACTGTGCGTCTAGGCGGATGGTAACAGGAGACAAGGGACACGATGTTTTACTCAGGTTCGGGCCCTCTCGATGGAGGTAAAACTCTACGTCCTGCTTGATTAATATTGATGATATGGGTAGTACAAGAGTGGATCTACCACGAGATCAAGGAGGCTAAACCCTAAAGCTAGCCTATGGTATGATTGTTGTAATGTATGTTGTGTCCTTCGGACTAAAGCCCTCCGGTTTATATAGACACCGGAGGAGGCTAGGGTTACACAGAGTAGGTTACAATGGTAGGAGATCTACATATCCGTATTGCCAAGCTTGCCTTTCACGCCAAGGAAAGTCCCATCCGGACACGGGACGGAGTCTTCAATCTTGTATATTCGTAGTCTTGGAGTCCGGCGGGCGATGATAGTCCGGCTGTCCGGACACCCCCTAGTCCAAGACTCCCTCACCAGTGGTCTCCGCCGTCCAAATGGTCACCGGAGGGCGAAATCCGAGGCCCTCCGCCGCGTCTGGCCTCGCCGGCGTCGAGTCGCCGGTAGGTTTGACCTGTTCGACCCAGGGTTTGACCTCCCTGGGGTCAACACACGTGGGCCCCACCCCTGACTAGATTAGTTTAGGACTAATTACCCCTGCTGACACTGACAGTGGGCCCAGTGCCACTAATCCTTTAATTAAGATAAAACTAACCCCCTGTTTAACCCGTGTCACTGACGTGTGGACCCCACACGTCAGGTTTGACTATTCAGCGCTGTTGACTTGCTCATGCAAGCATGACACAGTGCTGATGCAATTATTTATTTTCTGGATTTATATTTAATCAGGAAATTCCAGAAAATTAGCAAAACTTCAAAAAAATCATAGAAATTCAATCGTAGCTCAGATTGAAATAATTTATATATGAAAAATTATCAGAAAAATGCAATCTTTCCATCTGTAGTAGTTTCATGCATGACAAACCAACTTATACCTACTGTATAAGTGAAAACATGTAAATGGCATGTATGAAGAGTTAATTTGGAATTGCATTTGAACTCTTGGTTCAAATGAACTTCAACCAAATGATTACTAGTTGCATTAGCTCAAACAACATCACATCTTCATGCTTCATGCATCATATTGTTGCATATGCTTGTGTTTTGATTGTCGACACCATTCCTTCTCGCTAGGTCCTGCTCTAGAGAGTGTTCCAGAGTACCTGTCTGAGGAGCAGTGCCTTCCTTGTTGATCTAACAGGCAAGCAAACCCCCTTGTTCATTCCGATACAATCCTACTCTCTCGCTCCTGCTCTCAGTTATTGCATTAGGACAACAACGATTCATCTGCTACTTTGTGTTGCGGTAGTTGAACCCATTCCTCTGCATGACTTGTCATTGCCACAGTAAATAGTTGAAACCCACTAACATGTGTAGAAGTTGATTGAGCCATGTTGTGTTCCTACCATGCTATGCCTGCTATTGCTTAGAGTTGTGTCAGGTCTGATTCATTGGGAATGAATTGGAGTGTTATGATATGTTCTGGTGCTGAGAGTGAAGTGTGTGAAGACGTTTTGGTAAAGGTAGCGGTGAGAGGCCATATAGGAGTACATGGTGGGTTGTCTCACTGGAACCATCCTTAAGCACTGAGTTCTATGTATGTTGTCCAATGACTCGATACTACCACACATTGGGCTCCGGGCGCTCCAAGCCCTCTCGACTTATTAACCAACTTGATCTCTGTCCAGGAGTCACAATTAGTTTTTGGTGTTTGTAGGTAGTGCTATTTTTCTACCAAGTGGCACCCGACAGCGTGGGCTTGGGACAGACTAGGCACACGTGGCCTGGTGTACCGAGTGGCACCCGGATGGTGGGCTCGGGAACCCTGCACACATCGTTTGGGGCCGTGAGCGACACCCCAGCCGGATCTCCTTGCGGATGGAACCCGAATAGGCGATAAACCTGGGCTAGAGTCTTGTGTGGTTAGTCAGGTCGTGGCCGCCACCCTCGCCAGGCTTCCGCTTGAAGGTTCGAGATACATGACGTGTACATGGCGGTAAGTGGCGAGAGCGTGTGTGAAGAAGTACGCCCCTGCAGGGTTAACATGATCTATTCGAATAGCCGGGTCCGCGGTTATGGACTTCTTGGATGCTTACATGGTACATAGACAACTTGAAGTGGATACTCTAAAATGCTCAAGACAAGTGTGAGTGCTATGGATGGCCTTCTCGTAGGGAGACGAGGATGAATCCATAGTAGTGTATTGTGTGGTGTTTAGCGGACTCGTGTGCGCCATCTCACCTCAAAGAAGTTCTCGTAGTCGTAGAACAGGATAGCCACTGAGTCAAAGCTGGCTTGCTGCAACTAAACCCCACATTACCCTCTTGATACAAGTGCATGTATGATAGGATCTGATGTAAGTCTTGCTGAGTACCTTTGTACTCATGTTGCTTTATTTATGTTTTTGCAGCGGAGACTTCGGTCTTACTAGTGTTCTCGTGGACTTCGACAAGTAGCTTGTACCTCAGCTACAATCTTGATCAGATGTTGTAGATAGTCAGGCTCTTCAGCCTTTTTCATTTGTAGATGTCTGTACCCAGACATGTAATGCTTCCGTTTGTTGCTTGTATGCTCTGTATGATGGGTCTTGTGACCCCTATTTGCAATAAATGCTATGATGGCTCTTTGAGCCTTATCTATATGAGTTGTTGAGTTATGATGTGATGCCATGTTGTACAACACATACTTGCATGTTATGCGTACGTGTAATGTGTATTGCTATGTGTGGGATCTGACTATCTAGTTGTTTATCTTTAGTAGCCTCTCTTACCGGGAAATGTCTCCTAGTGCTTCCACTGAGTCCTGGTAGCTTGCTACTACTCCGGAACACTTAGGCTGGCCGGCATATGTCCTTCTTCATTCCTGTGTCTATCCCTTCGGGGAAATGTCACGCGGTGTCTACCGGAGTCCTGTTAGCCTGCTACAGCCCGGTTTACCGGAGTCCTGCTAGCCCAGTTGCTACAGCCCGGATTCACTCGCTGATGACCGACACGTTCGTTGCTGGGTCATGTATGTCTGTCCCTGTAAGTTAGTTCCACTTTGGGTTCACGACTAGCCATGTCAGCCCGGGTTCCTTGTCATATGGATGCTAGCGACACTATCATATACGTGTGCCAAAAGGCGCAAACGGTCCCGGGCATGGTAAGGCGACACCCGTGGGAATACCGTGCGTGAGGCCGCAAAGTGATATGAGGTGTTACATGCTAGATCGGTGTGGCATAGAATCGGGGTCCTGACAAATGGGCCATATGGGAAAAGAGAGAAAGGCCTCAAAGGGTGGCCGCACCCCTCCCCATGGACTGGTCCGAATTGGACTAGGGAGGGGGGCGCCCCCTTCCTTCCTTCTCCCTTTTCCTTGCCTTCTCCTACTCCCACAAGGAAAGGAGGAGTCCTACTCCCGGTGGGAGTAGGACCCCCCCCCCCCCCTGGCGCGCCCTCCTCCTAGGCCGACCGCCTCCCCCCTTGCTCCTTTATATACGGGGGCAGGGGGGCACCTCTAGAGACAACAAAAATTGATCCTTGAGATCTATTAGCCATGTGCGGTGCCCCCCTCCACCATATTCCACCTCGATAATATTGTAGCGGTGCTTAGGCGAAGCCCTGTGTCGGTAGAACATCATCATCGTCACCACTCCGTCGTGCTGACGGAACTCTCCCTCGACACTCGGCTGGATCGGAGTTCGAGGGACGTCATCGAGGAACGTGTGCAAGAACTCGGAGGTGTCGTGCTTTCGGTGCTTGATCGGTCGGGCCGTGAAGACATACAACTACATCAAACGTGTTGTGCTAACGCCTCCGCTTTCGGTCTACGAGGGTACGTGGACAACACTCTCCCCTCTCGTTGCTATGCATCACCATGATCTTGCATGTGCGTAGGATTTTTTTTGAAATTACTACATTCCCCAACTTCGCCCGTCGGTCGTCAAGCTTCGCACGAGACCACGCCTCATCAGCCTGAGGCTGCTCCGTGGGCAACACCAACCGAGAGTGGATGCATCCGGCATCCAACATGACCCACTTGCTCCAAAAGCCATCGACCCTCTTCCCGGTCTTCGAAATCGCATTGGCCTTGGAGAACGCGACAAAGCCAGCGCACGCCGAAGTATGGTTGCCGGTGATTCGGAGGGAGAAGAAGTGGCACAGCAAGGCCACGGAAGGCATCGCCCCAATGTGTGCCTCGCAGTAGTAGGCGAAAATCGACAGAAGGAGAATGGAATTGGGATGGAGATGGAGGGCCTGTAACCTGTAATGGCGGAGGACAGCGTAGAAGAACTCAGAGAAGGGAGGCACCAGGCCGGCAATGACGGTGCTCATGAAGAAGGGGTAAAAGGTGCTCCCCTTGGCCTCCGGCTGGGCGGAGCCGGCTCGGAGGGCAGTCTCCCCCATCTCACTGCCTTGCGCCGCCGTCATCAGGTGCGTAGAGGCGAGATTCTTCTCCATCATGTTGGGGGGATCCAGAGCCGGTGAGTACCAAGCCGGTGGAGCCTCAGCCACGGCCTTGAGGGGCGCCATTGCTCGCTGGAGGTGGAAGAATGAGGCGGATCTGGATTTCGGAAGCAAGAGAGCAAGAGCAAGGAAGGGGATCTGGAGCAAGGCGAATGAGAGCAATGAAGGTAAGCCTAACCCAGGCCAGCCTTTTGTCCATCGGGCAGTTGCCGAGGCAGCATGGGGAAGCGGAGACGCCCACGTCCAATCAACCGCCACGCGGCGACCAAGACCGCAGGCTGTTGGGGCCCGCGGCGCTCCACACTTGCCCTTTGGCTTCGCTGCTAAGCCAAGTCCGAGCGCGCCTTGGGCCCAGGGGCTACTGTCGGCGTTCTGGGAATGGGGGTCCCCAGACTTGCCTGCCTGCGGCCTGCGGTGTGGCTCAAGCAGTGGCCCAGTACGGCCCGTCTACATCAATCCAAGCTCAAGACCGTCGCGAGGGGCCAAGCCTCATGGGGCGGACGACGCAAGGCTTCCTCAGGGGCGGCCTCACCAGGCTGGCTCGCGAGGAGGCGGAGAGATCAAGGCAAGGAGTACCTCGTGAGGTGCTCGTGACGCAAGCCATGACGATCGAGACAGGCGGGCGCCAGCCAGCGTATTGTCCTCGTTTCCTCTTTGGTGCAAAGGGGGCAAGCGCAGGCGCGGAGTACCGAGGCATCAAGCAAAGGTTTCCCTATCGGTGCAACAAGACCAAGACCAGCAGGACGGCAGGAAGGAGATCACCGTGGAGCCCAGGACGACGTCATCGCCAGTGCCTTTGGCAGTCGAAGACCAACTTTAGTCAGGATAGCTTGTACTAGCCGTCCCCCTTCAAAATGGCCGTTGTTGGCTCCCTTCCCGCTCAATATTTGGGAAGAGGACCAGGGCCTCTATAAATAGAGATAGCCACCATAGTAGAAAGGGATCGAATCCTTCCCTACCAGAACACCGCACCAGCTCAAGAACACCCCTCGCGAGGCTGTTCTTCCTCTGTACTGTTCATCATCAGCCCCAGAGGCAATCCACCACACCACACACTGGATTAGGGTATTACACCACAACGATGGCCCGAACCAGTATAAACCTTGTGTCCCTTGTGTTGTTCATCGTGTAGCTTAGATTCGTGGCGAGGTTTTGGGGGCGCGGATCGGTAGGGAGAAGATCTTCGTGCGCACCCCAGAGTTCGAACCTTAAGGGTTTTGCCGGAACCCAACATCCTTCACAATTAACCCATTCCTCATGTTTTTTGCAATGCAAAAAATTTATTGCCTTATGTTATTATGTAGTTCCGCAGTAATATGCAAATGAATTTGTCATATGCAGTCAATCCCACAAACAGCATCACAACATATGAGATTTAGGTTTAGTTGTGACTATGCGAGCCATGAGGCGCTGGCTTCGGGCTCTTGCACGCCCTCCTACTCTTCGCCTCTCATGCTTCATGTTGTGTACTCATTAAGGCCCTAATTGAAATAGATACATTTATAGAATTTCTGGAGGATTCAATTTCTATAGGGAAAATTCCGACTGTTCAGTTTGGGACTATAGAAAAATTCCGGCTGTTCAGTTTGGGACTAAGAAATGGCTCCCGAAGATTTATGTGGAAATCCTATAGAGTGAGGAGCAATCCATATGAATTTTGAAGGAAAAAACATGTGGTTTTATCTCACGTTTTCTTTTCCTTGCGTCTAGAATTTCCACATTTATCCTGTGCAGTATCCAAATGAAAGTTTTGGAGTACTACTTTGTATTGGATTGGATTCATGTAAAAAAATTTGCGAAAATATCCAGAGAATTCATGCTACATGGCATCTCAATTTGTGTAGTTTTTCTTTTCTTGCGTTTTTGAGTTCTCACGTTCCAAGAGGCCTAACTTTAAGTGAAATGGTTGAACGTATGCTAGCAATAATACATGAAAAGTTAAAGACATGACTACTTTGTTAGCGATGACTATGAAAAAATACGGAAATAGGAGATAATGCATGGTACACAACTGGGGGTCGATCGTTGATACGCTTAACTTTAGAGTTCTTTTCGAATGGGCTCCCGGAAAAGAAGGAATTTCTTGTTGATATGAGTAGTCTATCATTCCTATCAAGCTAGCCTCTCACGGGAATCCGCCGAAAACAGGTATAGAGTGATCTAATACCGACGGTTCTTGAATGTTACAAGTACCAATCAGCATGGCTCTCTCACAGCGTATAGAGACGCTCACATATAGCAGAAATCCATCCATTGATCACTCTCCACATCATATTCAACTGATGAACATGTAACATGTTAAGTTTCTTTTGTGTAAATCATTTAGTACGTCAAGTTTATTTTTGTGAGAACAAAGTATAACGTTGCTCTTCATCGGCGGAGGTTGCTGTTCTGCTGTACTGGTTCTGTGGGACCTTAGCATGACAACTTCCTGATTGTCTATTACGACAAGTTTTGCCCGATTCAAGCAAGAGAGGAGCGATGACGGCGGTGCGCCTTCCGATGCTTGTAGTCATCGCTAAGGTGGTCTATGTATCTGGATGTAATTTTTATTATTTCTGGTGCTCATTGTACTACCAAGATTGAAGATGAGTAGAACGGAAGGTTTCTCACAAAAAAAAAAGTATAACACGTTTGGTTTTTTAAAGTTTTTTTATGTTGAAGGAAGTATAATACGTTAAGTATTTTTGATAGAAGTATAATGCATTAAGTTTTTTTTGAATTGTTTGGATTGCTTACCAGATGTGTCACGTGGTAAGTTTTTGTTCTTTTTGAGAATCGTATAATGGGTTGCAGTTTTTATTTTATTTTGAGGGGTGTATAATGCGTTGAGTTTTTTTTTTGCGTTAAGGTTTTTTTTTTGAGACAATTTTGCGTTAAGTGGAACGCAGACACTCTAACCGCGCAGGTGGCCTTTGAAGCTCGAGCCCACGACGACAAGTTCAGCCTAGAAAAGCAGCCTTCTGGGTCTTACTCTACGGCCCACCGCAGTATCAAGCACTCCCGCCTGGTCCGGCGTCTGTAATGGCAAGAGCAGCGGCGGCGGAGGCCTTCTCGCGGCGCCTGGGCGCGGCCGTGCGCGGCCTCTCCGGCGCCTGGTACAACCGTCATATGGCCGCCGCCGACCGCGCCATCCGCGCCCGACTCCCCCTTGTCGACCTCGTCCTCGAGGTCCGCGACGCCCGCGTAAGTTCGCCGCCACCGCCACCGCCACCGTCCTTCTTGTTCCCCTCTCCACCTTTCAGACGAGACGGGATTCGGCTAACAACTCACAAGCTCGTGGATTCTCCCTCTCCCTCGCAGGTACCCGCCACCTCAGCGTTCGAGCTTCTCCACCGCCGCTCCCCGTGGGAGCCCGATGTGCGTCGGCTCGTCGCGCTCAACAAGGCCGACCTGGCTGATCCGTCCGAAACCGAGGTAACGAATTCACGAACCCCGCACTCCGCACGGGCGAGATTTCAACTGCTTGGCGCCCTGCAGATATGTTTAGTTCTGACATACGCAAGTTGTCTTTTGACTGTCTGATTTATCGCCGTTGCTGCTCCAGAAGTGGGTGGCGTTCATGAAGCACAGGGGCTGCTCGTGCATCGCGGTCAATTCACACAGCAGGGAAAGCATCAATGAGGTAGTTAGAAGTTAGAACCGTGCTTGTGTCATCTCAAGTGCATTCTAAGTGCATCGGAATTCGTGATTATTATTTGATTCCTGTATCTAATCGGGGCTCATTTCAACTCTAATGTAGCTGTTGAATGCTGTGCGTGGGAGGATAATGGAGATCAAGCTTGGGGTGAGCGACTGCACAGGGACTGTTCTCTTGGTCGGTATCCCTAATGTTGGCAAGTCGGCCATCATCAATGCGATGCATCAAATTGGAAGGATTGGGGCAGCAGGTGATGCAGTTTACTTGTTGCCTTTCTGTTCGTAATAGCTTTTTGATGCACCTTATTTTTCCTATTACTAGGATTTCTTTGATTGTGATTTGATTGCTGGGTGACAATGGCTGGGTTGTCTTTCAGAGAAGGGAAAGCTCAAGCATGCGATTGTTAGCAGTCATCCAGGAGAAACCAGAGATATAAGTGGCTACAAGGTATTTTGATTGATTTAATACCTTGTGTTGTACAGTCGAATGAAGGAAAATGATTTTTGGTCTTCTAAGAACATGCGGTAGTACTTTATCTCACCAACAGAAAAAGAATTACCTGAATCATTTGGAAAACCCTCTTATTTAACAGTCGAGTACAATGTAAGCATCATATGGGTTACTTCTGTTCACATTGACCAATAATCTGACAATGTCTTTACACAACTGCAACAGCACTCAAGCATGCTGATTGTAGAAATAGCTGCAGTGCCTGTCTTTTGCACCTTCTTGTGTCTGCTACCATCAATATCCCATGGTTCAGGAACTATTTATATGATTGTAATGTGTCATTTAAATCTTAACAACAGGAAGTTTCTGGTTTTCAGGTTGCTAGTCATCCAAATATATATGTGTTAGACACTCCTGGTGTTCTATCTCCTATATTTGCTAATGATGAATCTGGTCCCAGGCTAGTTTTGACAGGTAAAGACTCCTACGAAGTTTAGGGTTTCACTTGTCATTATATATTATTATTTGACGCATGCACCTCTATTTTAGGAGCAATTAAGGATTCCTTGTTAGAGGAGTATGAGATTGCGCAATTCCTTCTTACAATTCTTAACTTAAGGAAGGAATGCAGGGAGTGGGAGAACCTGAATCTAGAAGGAGATAAATCTTCTTTTGCTGATGCAATTCCCACCAGGAGTTGCCATACTAAAAGGCAGTATCCCTCAGATCATACCCAGGTAAATATCGATGAGTATTTTAGTTATTACATCCTAATATATATTGCAGTTTCTTACTATTAATGCTTGAAAATGGATATATTTCTCATTATATAACAATTTTTAAGAGCATCAAATTCTTGGTTCTGACATGCATACTATTAGGCAGCTGCCGTGGTTTAATTGCTTCGCTTTATTTGTGTGCAGGATTTTATCGTTAGAGCCGTTCATCAAGCGCTTTCTGAGACCATAGCATCTTTTCAGGGAGATTTAGAAAATGAGAATGATTTAAAAAGATTGGTAGAAATCCAGTTTACACACTTGCAGAATGCTTTCAGGATTTCTGCTGAAACAATTGAGGATAGGAATAAACGTGTCGCTGTCAAATTACTCAATCTCTATCGCACAGGAAGGCTTGGCCATTATACCTTAGACTATGTTCCAGATGTAAGTCAGGAAGTAGCTGCATAATCATCCAATGTGAAACACGGGTCAGAGAAGGATATATGTGTATACAAATCATTACTTACTTAGTCTGGAAAACAGGTGAATTACTATTCACTTGATAGATTAAACATCCTTCCAAGTCTGATCTCTGGGACATCTGCAAACGACTCATTGATAGGCGGAGAATATTTAATAACACCTAAATGTATATCATGCTAACAGTACTTATTGAGATCACACCACTCATCTTTTTCGAACCAAAGAATAAATACATATTATTTTCAGAGTGATCTATACACTGCTGCTTTGATCTACCCATGAGTGTTTATTCAGCTGCAGGAGAAACTGTGTGGCTGCCTAATCGCACACCATCATTGTTTCTCTTCTCCTCCTTGCAAGTGATATCAATGGTCAGATGGTCATGGCGAGTGAACTCTTTAAAATTTGCAGCCCTTTCCAGTTCCTTTACTTCCTCAATAACCAGCTCCAGTCGCACTACCATTTCTACCAGTAACGAAGCAAAAGCAGCGAATGGAAGTGCTTCAGAGAACTCAAGGCTCGTGATAGCTATCTTACTTAGCGTCCGCCCTAATGTGCTCCTCTCACTGCGTTCTGATGATTGATCTGCTTTTGTGTTCATCCTTTCTAATATTGATGCTGTATCAGTCTTGAATGAGGGCAGAGCAGTTCTTGAGGCGGCATGCTTGCTTGAATTCAGTTCCATTAGCATACGACTATTGGCAGATCCATGTTTTGAGGCGAGAAATAGCCGTGGTTGTGACCTTATTGCTGAGTTTAGATCCTGTAGTGCTTCATGAAGATGATCGCACAGCACATCAGGGGCACAACGATGGTGATTTCTTATGCTGTCTGCAAGCTCCTGTAGAACCTTGGTCACCTCTCGTGCAACTCTAGTGCATGGGGTTCGAAATAGTGATCTGACGGATGTCGGAGTCTTCAACATCGATAAATATAACTTTGTGAGCACAGGTTATTTACAGAAAGATGGTTTTGCTTGAAATAATACTGATATGTCAGATAAATCTGGAAAAGCATGTTATATCACAAGTTTTTTGCAGTACCTGAATTTCTGATTCGAGGCATCCATGAAGTGCAGCGACAGTATATGCGAAGTGTCTAAGCACAGATCCAAGCTTCACATACTTTTGCCATGGGTAACTGTAACACTGCATTGAGTGTCTTGGCTCCCAGCTTGCATAGTGTGCCTGGCCAATTGTTATTATTGAGGGCATATACTTTTTGAAATAAGAGACATCCATGACATCAATCTGATAAAAAACATTTGCACAGAGAAAAGGATAAGAAGATTGAAGCATCAAACGGTGATTTACTTACCAGGGACTCATCACTTGATTTTGAGTCTAGTACTTCTCTATACCCAGTATGAATGGAAGCTCTTGACGTCTGCTTATCAAGAATATTATCATGCTTCTCTTGATCTCGAAAATACTCATTCACACAACCTGCAATTTTTCTTTGGTAAGATACTACTGAGTTCTGATATTTTGTTACATTTAAAGATTAAGCTATTAGTATGATAATAGTTAGTATGTTAACATCATATATGTGATGATACCCAGTTACCCACCTTCAACTGATCTTGCCAATCCTTCAAATTTGCGCACAGTGCAGCTGTGGAGGTCCTCTCCCGACCAGTTTGGCAATACGAAGAGGCTCATAAAGAGGCATATGGCACACCCTATGGCAATTGTACTCAAGCGATCTCGTGCTAAAGGCAGTATGTTCTCTTGGCGGAAGCTTGAGACCGTTATCAGATTGAAGGTTAGCAAAAAAATCACCACTCCATAATCATAATTCTTCTTAATGGATGGGAAGAATCTCAAATACGTTGCCGTGAATCCTGTCATTGAAAATGCTACGGCATAAGATACTATCAATTTGGCCATCCTGAATTCCAATTTTACAAGGTTCATACCTATTAAAAATACTGAAGAAGCCACGAAGAAACCACGGAAAACTTTTCCAGATCTTACTGCTACAAGTTCAATGATAAATGCTAGAGATGCCGCTATGACTGTTCCGAATCCTCTATTCAGACCTTTGCATATGGTTGCACCTGTTGATCAGTACTCACTTGTCAGAAACCCAAGAACTACATACACAAATAACACATATTATGATCAATATAATGGTAGTAGATTACCTGCGGTAAATTCGAGCACAACAACAACTGTCATGACAGCCCACATTGCATTCTTCCCCACCCCTTTGAACAACGGTTCTAGTATATACAAGAGTGAGACCAGTGTAAGAGCTGTCCCGACCTTGAGAGCATGAATGGCTCTCCTTTGATCTTCTCTTCCAATACTCCATGCGTACGCCCACCACGAAGCAGGAATCCTGGTGATCTTCTTCACTCTCTCCGGAAGCATTGGCAAGCTGTTCTTGTTGTTGCTGCTGGGATCTACAGCACAAGCCATTCTTGCAGCGTGGGGCTGAAGATGAATGCTCAGGTTCCTTGAAAGATGGCAATGCTACCAACCGTAAGTAAGTGATGCCCGCTCCCTACGCCATAAGCTCGTTATATAAGGTCTGGGCTTCAATAATGCACGTAACCTTACACATACTAAATTTCGTGAATTCAACGATGTTGTGAAAAGTGGCTTCATGTGGTTTCTGGAATGTTGCTGTCGTGCATGACTTTAAACGTAGGTCTGATAGCTGTCTAGCTGGTTCTTTGCATGTGATGGTAGCAAATAAATTCACCAGCTTGCTACTATCTTTACGTGTTCCTTTTGATATATCTTTGTGAACTCTGGTGTAAACAACCAACAAACTAATCTAGAATATCACCTAACTGCAGTAGCATTTTAGTACATTTTGATACGTGTAGACAATGCTCCCCGCTCTAGTTTTCTTCAGATATATTCTTCCTATTTGAATTCCCCGCTTCATTTTGCGACCTTCGGAGCATGACCACCGCTGCTTTCCGTCGTTGATTGGCTACGGTACACGCAATTCCACTGATATTTGACTAAACAGCTGTTCGTCCTTGCCGCAGGTAACGTCGTGTAGGTGTCCCAAATATCAGGAAGGGAGAGAACGCCACCTTCCTCCCGTTTGTTGAGCAACTCGCCGAGTCACAGGACGATACGCACTTCTCCTTTTCCTGACAGGCTGACACTGATACGTGGTGATGGCGGCCTTGACTTTGCACTGGACCATCGGCTGAATGAGTTCACGTGAAGAGGAAGTTGGGAAAGGCCCCGGGCTCGGCAAGCCGCTCGTGTGCGCGCCTTGATTGGACGACAATGGCCGGCTCGTCCGGTCCCGGTCCGGCTGTGGTGGAGAGCGACATGTGCGGATGGCCGCTTGAGGTTGTAGTGTAGGGCGAAGGTCACGGTTGTCGCCGGGTTCAGATTTGTCGTGCGGCCGCTCTGCCAGCTGCGGTGATTCTCTGCCGTCAGATATCTTTTTGCCGTCCGGTGGTCGACACCTTGCCAGGCGAGGGCACACCTGTGAACTGGTTGGTGGCCTTGTGTCAAACCTGCACTTGAAATGCACGGCTGGTGCTGGACTTTGGGTTGGTTCGCATTGATCACATCTAATTTAGGGATAATTTTGTTTTTTTTTGTCGCTAAGCCTTCGTATCATTGCATGGTTTCTGAAACAAAACTTCTGTACTTTTTTACTATGATAGCAACAACTATTTTTTTCTCTTGTTAGATTTTTTTTGAAACGGAGGCATAAAAGAAGACTTTTTAAGCAGTACTTGCCCAGTTAATTAATTGAAAATCGAGTGAAAACTATCATAAACCAAGGAAAAAACGACACCAAGGTGCTACCATCGTTCGATCACACATGATAAGGTTTCCCCTTGGAACCGCACTGGCGATTGGATCTGTGTGAGAGGGATGTTGCAACGATGCCTTTGTGGAGGTCAATGACACTTGCACTCATTGCCATTGCTGGTCATGACACATAGTCGAGACAAGGTCTTCACCCAAGCTCTGGACACACCCTTTGCCACACATCAACCGATGCATGCCGTCAAGACCACCAACCACCACCATCGAACATGCCCATCGATGAAGAAGCGTTGAGATCGCACCTCACAAAGGCCAACGACGACCAAGCTCCAACACAAGGTGGCAGATCCATCAATGGTCGACCAAACGTTGGACCACCGGACGGAGCGCGAGCCCCGCACCCTATCGAGCACCATGCCAACAAGGAGCCATCATGGTTTCGGACCGTAGCCATACACCAGACGAGTTGATGCGCCCCTGAAAGTGCAACTAATCCCCGGGTGATTTTGGTAATTCATACCAACATATAGCTCATTGAACTAATATCCTTTCAAGATAAATATTTCAGGAAGTTTAATGAATGGCATGACATGGACTAGAGATGTGGACCCCTCAAAATGCTAATGACAAATATTGGCAAAAGCTCAAGACTCTTCATCTTTATTTTAGTGATCCAAGATCACATTGAGTCCATAGGAAAACCAATACTATTAAAAGGGAATGAGGTGTTGCTTAATGGCTTGGTTTCTCAAATGCTTAGTGATATTGCTCCAAAACCCCCAACCACTTTCTCCATCCAAATATGTCCAAAACCTAAACTCCAACTTGCCCCCACCGATTCTTTCTATCCGGCGCCACCGAGTTCATATGACATAGCCACTGTCAGAAACCCTAGCAATTCGGTTTCACCGATACGGGTCTCGGTCTCACTGAGATGGCATTGCCAGCGTTCTGTGACTTGTTGCATTCATTTCGGTCTCACCGAGTATATGCAATCGATCACATTGAGTTAGCTTGACATTCTCTGTGTTGCTTATTGATTCACTTCGGTCTTATCGAGTTGATGCAATCGGCACCACCGAGATGATGTTTGCCCTAAGCCCTAGCACACCGGTCTCACCGAGTTATTCCAGTCGGTCCCACCGAGATTCCTAGCGTTCAAATTTTTGAACTAATCGGTGCCACCGAGTTTAATCATTCGGTCTCACCGAGATGGGTCAAATGTGTGTAAAGGTTGGATTTTGTGTGAAGGCTATAAATACCCCTCCACCCCTTCTCCATTTGTGAGAGAGCCATCAGAACGTGCCTACACTTTCACCATACATTTTCTGAGAGAGAACCACCTACTCATGTGTTGAGATCAAGATATTCCAATCCTACCACAAGAATCTTGATTTGTAGCCTTCCCCAAGTTGCTTTCCACTCAAACCATCTTTCCACCATAGCCAAATCTGTGAGAGAGTTGAGTGTTGGGGAGACTATCATTTGAAGCACAAGAGCAAGGAGTTCATCATCAACACACCATCTATTACCTTTTGGAGAGTGGTGTCTCCTAGGTTGGTTATGTGTCGCTTGGGAGCCTCCGTCAAGTTGTGGAGTTAAACCAAGAAGTTTGTAAGGGCAAGGAGATCGCCTAATTCGTGAAGATCTACCCGAGTGAGGCAAGTCCTTTTTGTGCGATGGCCATGGTGGGATAGACAATGTTGCTTCTTCATGGACCCTTCGTGGGTGAAGCCCTCCGTGGACTCGCGCAGCTGTTACCCTTCGTGGGTTGAAATCTCCATCAACATGGACGTACGATAGCACCACCTATCGGAACCACGCAAAAAATCTCTGTGTCTCCATTGCGTTTTCCTTCTCCAAACCCTTCCCTTTACATTCATATGCAATGTTTTACTTTCTGCTGCTATACTCTTAGAATTGCATGTGTAGGTTGATTGCTTGACTTGTGCTAATAACTAAAATCTGCCCGCGACTAAAATTGGGAAAATGCTAGATTTTTATTTGGTCATGAAGTCTAATCACCCCCCTCTAGACATACTTTCGATCAACCCCACACACACCACCTTGCGCCCATCGAAGACCAGCTCCGTTAAACTCATCGCATGGAGCCGCCATCCCATGTCGCCCAGGGCCACCGAGCCGCGCCACCCGAGCTACAATGCCGTCGGAGCTACACCACCACAACCGACCACCACACGACCACCAGGGTGCACAACCATGTTGCTCAGGCCTCGTGTGCACCCCCGAAGCGCAGCAGCACCACACGCGCGTCGTGCGTCCCGGCACAGCCCCGCCCAAGACGCATCAACACCTCGCACCGTGATGCAACCCATGCATGGCATATCCGCACCATCCAGGCCAAACCCGCACACTCGTGCCGCACCGCCTCACCTCGCTGCAGGAGATGCTTCCAGGTCACCTTGCACTGCATCACCTCACCACGTCGAGCACCAGCGCGAGCACCCATCAAAGTGGCCAACCCACGTCGTCCAACCCCGAACGTGAGGAGGAAATGGCCCCGCAATCGCCGTGTCATGCAGGCTTTGCCCACAAACAGGTAGGAGAGGCGTTGGGGTGTGACACAAGCGGCGACTAGGGTTCGCTCATGGCCGCCCGTGGGAGCAATCAAGGAGCGTCTCTTGTTAGAATAAGATATCCAAATAGTGGAGGAAGAGCACACTAGTATATCCATCTTCAAGAATAAATGGGGTATCCGAAGTTGTACTAATCGCGAAGGAATTACTCATATTATGAAGCTTTGGAAGAGAGTAATTGAGCATTGTTTGATAAGATAGACGAATGTAAGAAAACAATTTTTTTTATCCTTGAGAGATCGGCTATAGAGATGATCTTCATACGTTTTTCATTGACTTGGAGAAGGCCTATAGCAAGATATCAAGGATGGTCATGTGATGGGTGTCTATGGGACGTGGGATTAAGCCCACATCCAGTTGTACGCTTTGGGGAGGCCGTCCAAACACATAATCGAGTCCCGCCAGGAGTCCACATTTGAAGAATGAAGTATGCCATAGGGCTACCCCAAAACTCCGAACAAGGAAGTCAGACAAGTTTTGGCGTAAAGGAGACAAGTCATTCACGACCAGGAGACCAGGATCAAAAGGAGCCAAACCAACCAAATGTAGTATGTAAATATCCAAAGTGCCGAAATCAGGGGGCAACTTCTACTTCGACGGCTAAGACAACGACATCGAAACCCTGATTTTATTCTGGATTAGATTCAACCTAAGATGTTATGTATAAATCGACTACCCTTACCAACAACTTCATGTCAAACTCATTGGACATAAACTTTGTATTAGCTAATATGCAATCCCATAAAATTTCAGACAAGCAGGATTATGGTTATTACTTGCATCTTAATGGATCAAACCTAGATGTCACCATCTACAATTGGCATCAACCATGAGAATCGTCATGATATCATATCGAATTACGAGACACCATCAGTGCCTCCAATGGCATCATCCTAAGCAACGTACCCATGGACAATGATCATGCCAGGAGCGCCTTTACCAAACCCGCCCGCCTCAGCATCCCCAACGGGTGCTATGCGCCCGCAACTGCCGAACGTGTGAGCGGAGGGCCAAAACAAATCCACAACTTCGTTCCAGTTGCCTTGCCAGGCTATATACCTCTACTGCTCCCTCCGTTTCAAAATATTTAAAGTTTTAGATTTGTCCTAAGTCAAACTGTTTTAAGTTTGACAAAGTTTGTAGAAAAATATACCAATGTCTACAACATCAAATTAGTTTGATTAGATTCATCATAACGCATATTTTTATACCATATATATTTGATGTTGTAGATATTAACACTTTTTTTATATAAAGTTGATCAAATTAAAAGAAGTTCTACTTTGGATATACCTAAAACTTCAAATATTTTAGAACAGAGGGAGTACATTGCCGAGAACGAAGTCGGAGCCACATACCATGTGCCTCACTTCCCAGGTAGGACCTTTCGGTGGAGAGCGCCTCTACGATGCCTTTACCACCAGAACAAGAGCTAGCACTCACGCGACTGCAGAGTGGGCCACGACACATTAGTTTTGGTCGCTAGCGCGCTCCACTCTAGCAGCGTAGAACTGGAGAGAAAAAACTATGACTTCAAAAAACAAACTTCGGTTTTTATGGATTAAAAAAAACATATATTCAAAAGAAGTAAAAAAAGCTTAAAATAAAAAAACATGAATCTAAAAAATGTTCCAGGATTTGAGAAAAGTTCATGAATTAAAAAATAATAATTTTAAAAGTTTAAGAATTCCAAAAATATCATGAAGTTGAAAACAGTTCACAAATTTTAAAAAAGTTCATAAACTTGACTTTTTTGTCAATTTCAGAAATGTTATTAAATTTGAAAAAGGTTCATGAAATTTATTAAAAAAATGTGGATTTTAATGTTCATGGACTTGAAAAAGTTCATATATTTTTTGGATTCAAATTCATAGATTTAAAAAAATCATGCATTTAAGAAATGTTAAATAATTCGAAAAAAGTTCATGAATTTAATTTTTCTTGGATTTGCAAAAATTCATGGAATTCAAGTAAGTTCATGGATTTGAAACATACTTCACTGATTTAAAAAAATCTTAATGGATTTGAAAAAATAGTCATATCTGCAAAAGTTTGTGAATTAAGAATGTCCACAAATTTGAAACTTGTTTGTGAATTTGAATAGAAGTTTTGAAATTTCAAAAGTTTCACATAAATGAAAACAATTCCTTTTTTGCTGGGAATAAATGAAAATAATTCATTGATTTAAACTAAAATAAAATAAAACACGAACATAAAAAAATAGAAATAAAAAGAAAACCGAAAATGGAAACCAAAACGAAAAGGGTAGGAATAGAAAAACACGAAATTCGATCAAAATGGTACAAAAAACTGTGAAACAGAAACCCACAGAAAACCCAGGCTAAAAAATCGATGTGAGTAGAAATATTGGGCCGCAGCCCACCTAGATATGTTTGAGGGGTGGGGTTGTAGGGCATCGCTCGCGCCTCCCCTTTTTCCTTCTTTTTTTCTTCAGCTGTGCACAAAAAAATGGGTCAGACCAGTAATAAAATGTTCGACGCAATACTTCCTGGGTCTCTCGCTTAATGCGAGAAATAGTCCCCATGGGGTTTGTATCTCGTCTTAAAGGAGATGAAATCTGCTCTCGCTGAAGGAAATAGCAACTCGCATAGGCAATTGGGCACGCGAACATTGAAATGGTAATAAGCGAATAAAAAGGGAGCTCACAGAGGATTAGATCCCTGGTGTCCTCGATAGTTGGTTGCGGTGCTAACCAGCGAGCAAGCGCCGAGTACCTGACATAGTGCTAGGGCGCGACATACTTGATGCAAAACGAGCCAAATTACCATTGGTTTTCCCGATTTTCATATTTTTTTGCCTTTTTCTCTCTTCTTTTATTCGGTCCTCTCCTTTTTTTTCCTTTTTCTCATTTTATTTTATTTTTGGTTTGGTTTTCTTATTTCTTCTTTGGTTTTTTCTGTTTCATCTTATGGTTTTTCTTTGTGTTTTTTCATTTTTATCATTTTATTATTATTACTCATTTCCTTCTTTTTTCTTTGATTTTTTTTGTTTCTTTCTTGGTTTTTGACCTTTTTGTTAATCTTTGTTTCTTTATTGATTTTCACTGATTATTCATTCTTTTTTTGCATTTGTTACTTCGGTTTTATTTTTCTTTTCCGATTTTCATTGTTTGTCTTTTCTTGCTTTTAGTTTTCATTGTGCATTTTTTATATGTCAAGAACATGTTCCAAATACACGTTTAATATTTTTCAAATAAGAGTTTACGATTTTTTTAATACATGGTCAATATTTTTTCTATACACCTTTTCAACATTTTTCAAACGCTTGTTTAACATTTTTCAAATACAAGATTCACATTTTTTATGCTTTCTTCCTTTTAGTTTTCATTCTACATTTTTCGTATATGTCATGTACATTTTTCAAATACACGTTTAACATTTTTCAAATAGGAGTTTAACATGTTTTGAATACAATGTCAACGCACACCACTAGCTTGGACACACGTGACTTTTGGCAAGCCCATGTTGGAGGGGTGCCCCTATTTTATTTTCCTTCAACTTTTCCATTTTTGTTTCTTTCCGCATCAATAAAAATGTTCAGGATTTCAAGTAAAACCGAATTCCAAATATTTGTGAATTTAGATTCATTGTCAAATTAAAAAAATGCTCGTGAGTTTGAATTTTTTTTCCTGAATTTGTAAAATGTCCATGAATTCAAAAAGATCTCGAATTTAAATTTTTTTACCGAATTTGAAAAAATGTTCGTGTAACCGAAATAATGTTTGCGAATTCAAAAAATGTTCATGAGTTTTTAAAGAAATCACGATTTAAAAAATATTCAAGATTTCAAAAAAATGTTTGTGACTTGCAAAAAATGTTCGTCAATTCATGTTCCTGAATTCGTAAAACTATTCTCAACTGCCAAAAGGACTAACGATTTTGTAAAAAATGTTCACAATTTGAAATTCTGAATTTGATGAACTGTTATTGAATTTGTAAAACAATATTTTCATCAAGTGCATCATCTTGATCACTTGAGTCATAGAGATTGTCATGTCTATCACAATCATATTTTTTTCTTTTATAATTTCTTCATTGGTAGGGGGACTAAACATGTCATGTTCATCAAATTCTTCTGCTATTACTGTACGAGTTGTTGGATTCCCCGAAGAGGAAAGATGATGTAGCACGACAGCATATAGTATTCCCCCCAGTTAAGAAGTGAGGTTTATCATCAGTAGGAACCATCAAGCTAACAACATTAGGAGTGCTTGCACACAAATAGATAAAATTGCTTGCATCCAACAGTAGGAATGAGGTTGTCAATCCCCTTGTTCTTTCTAGTTACAAGATTAAAAGCAAATAGTGATAGGTCCCTTCGGGGACATCCGATAAAAAGCAAATAGTGATAGGGCAAAGTAGCAAAATAGTAAAGAACAAATTGTAAGAGTTTTTGTATTGATTGAAAATAGACCCCGGGGCCATAGGTTCACTAGTGGTATCTTTGTCAAAAGCACGTAGTGGCATGGTTGACAAACTACTATTGGGAAATTGACAGAATAACACAAATTATAACTATGATAATTCATGGCATAATCTCAGATGGGCATTACGTCCCTTGTCGTCGCGCACGTGTAGACCACACGCGAGACACCAATGACTGAAATCGTCCTTGTTGATTCGTAGACAGGGCTCAAGGTGTGGATCTATCTCAACGAGAAATGCACCAAAGGGAAACAACAATCTACCCAGGTTCAGATCGCATGGCATAACACCCTACTCCTGCTTTGTGTGTCATTTATTTGGTGGACAGAGAGCTACAAGTCTTCCTGGGAACGGAGAGAGAGCAGTGCTACTCCTATCTGGGTTCTACCAAGTGTCCAACCCTACCCTGGAGTATATCCAGTCCAGTGTGTGTGTATAAAGGTTGTCCTCCCCTCCTGTAGCTAGGTTCTCCTTTTATACTTGCAAGGGGCATCACAGTTGCTACGGTAGAGGCTACCTACCATGGATAAGGTAGGTGACTTCATTAAATGCTTGGTGAAGTGTCACCGTCTTTTGGCCTCCGGGAACGATCATCTGTCTTGTCATCGCCGCCCATGGTGCTGCTGGATCTAGGTGTGACACACATCCTGACAGGTGTGCACCATGCGGTGAATAATGAGGTGATTCATCCCTCACGTCATTTCCTTCCATTGGCATGCTTGCATCCCTGCCATGTGTCGCAATAGGCATGTACTCACAAAGCAGTTGTACCACGTGTGGGGTGTGGTGGCTTGCCGTCAACGCTTGCCGGGTGCGGGCCAACTGCATGAGTCATTGGTGGGTGTAGTCATTCCCGTGTGTCGGCTGCCCCTGGTCGTTGCCGGGCGACTTGGACCTGTTCCTTCTAGCACTTGGTTGTTGGCTTGGAGAAGCGTGAAGTAGATCTTGACAAAGATATGCATGCCATTATGGAGTTTGGGCTCCTTCTTGAAGATGTTGTTAATGATGACCTTGATGAAGATTTGCATGCCACCATGAAGTAGTGGAGGAAGCCTTGTTGATGGAGAGCTTCTTCGTCTGCTCTGCTTTGGCCAGGAGGCAACCGTGGCCCATGCGTAGTTGGGACACCGACATCCGTGATAAGTAGACAATTGAACTTACTGACGTCTACTACCATTACTCCACCCCAAGACCCCTATCCAACATGCATCTCAAAGTATTAAGTTTACAAGAAACAAAGTAATGCAATAAGGAGGATGACATAATGTAGACAAAAGAAAACCTAGCAATAAGATCAAACCCCACAGTTTTATCCTTAGTGGCAACAACACAATAAGGGCCTCCGTCCCTTTTGTCACTGGACAAGTCACCACATGATTGAACCCACTACTATGCACCACTCCCTCTGAAGAACTACTCATCTATCTTGGCAAAAGAAGACTCATAGATTGGAAAGCATACATAGCTTACACATAAAAGAGACTTCAAGAGAATCAATATAAATCAATGAATAAAATGACCATAAATCCACAATTCATTGGATCCCAACAAACACACCACAAGAATTACATCAGATTGATCTTAGAGGAGATCATGGTATTGAAGTTCAGAGAGAGAGAGAGAGAGAGAGAGAGAGAGAGCTACTATTATGGACCCGTAGGTTCTAATGGAACTAATCTCACATCATCATGGAGGCAGCAAGGTTGATGAAGATGGCCTCCCCAATGACCCCCCTCTGGCAGAGTACCAAAACAGGGCTCCAGATTGGATTGCTTCAAAACAGAGGCTTGTGACGATGATAAAATTCTTTCGGGTTCGCTTATGATGGTTATGGAATGTTGGGGTATTTATATGCCCGAAATTAGGTCAAAGGAGGCTCAGAGGGAACACATGGGCAGGTGGCGCGACCACCCCCTGGCCGCGCCATCTGTCCATCTGGCTGCCTCGTGGGTGCCCTCTACCTCTCCTGAAGCTTCTAGGGTCTCTTGTTCTCCAGAAAAAATCATCAAAAAATCGTCGTGTTTGGACTTCCACATGTATGATTTTTCTACGAAACCAAAAGTATGCAAAAGAAAAAACAGGAACTGGCACTGGGCACTAAACTAATATGCTAGTTCCAAAAAACAATGTAAAATGACATATAAAGCATACAAAAGTGATAATACAATAACATTTAACAATAAAAAATTGTAGATACATTTGACACGTATCACATGGTCACCGTTATCACAATGGATAAGGTTCGCGGGGTCAATTACCTAGGGGTTCACTGGAGTTTGTTGTCGGGTGGTGGCGCGGGGCGGTCTTCATCGAACTCAGTGCTTCGAGAAGTGCTGCTCGAGAGGATGATGTCCGGAAGGTTCGTCGAGGCATGGTGAAGATGACAGTGGTGGTGTCTCAATAGGAGGTGGCATGTGTCACCGGAATTTGACCAACATTAGTGGCTACTGTGGTGGAGAAGAGAGGTTCTCTGGCAGGGTAGCCTGGCGGCGAGAGGCATCATGAGATGGGCAAAATGAAGAGGTAGCCCCGTGGATTTATAGGGCATGGGCACAAGGCCGGGGGTGCACGGGAAATGGGTGAGCATGAAGATCGTGACCTCGAGCATGCGCGGGTTGTGGACACGTCAGGTGCGAATGATGGTTTCGGATGATGTGGGTGGGTCCCACTTTTGAGAGAGAGTGACACACACACACACACACACACACAGAGAGAGAGAGAGAGAGAGAGAGAGGGCTTTCTGTCGGATGGAAACGTGAGACTAAGATTATGACGGGGCATACCGATTCGCTAGCTTAAGGGGGTCTCGTGCATGCTCGCGAGCTTGGACGGCTGACTGGATCGCTTGGTTGGGTTAATCTTGGATGGATGCTTCCCCTTTTTCTATTTCTTTTCCTTTTAGAAATATCGTGGATGTCGCCTAGAGTGGGGGAGGGGGAGTGAATAGACTCTTTAAAATAATTACGGTTTAGGCTTGAAAAAATACGGAATAAAACTAGCGTTTTATTTTTCAAGCACAAAACCTAAAACAACTAGGCTCAGCTATGTGCACCAACAACTTATGCTAAGCAAGATAAACAACTAAGTGATAGCAAGATATATAACATGAAACACTGTGGCTATCACAAAGTAAAGTGCATAATAAAAGGGCTCGGGTAAGAGATAACCGAGGCATGCAGAGACGCCGATGTATCCCGAAGTTCACACCCTTGCGGATACTAATCTCCGTTTGGAGCGGTGTGGAGGCACAAAGCTCCCCAAAATGCCACTAGGGCCACTGTAATCTCCTCACACCCTCGCGTAATGCAAGATGCCGTGATTCCACTACGGGACCCTTGAGGGCGGTCACCGAGCCCGTACAGTTGGCAACCCTTGGGGGCGGTCACCGAACTTGTACACTTTGTCAACCCTTGGGGGCAGTCACCAGAACCCGTACAAATTGCTCGGGGCAATCTCCACAACCTAATTGGACATCTCGATGCTTGCCCGGAGCTTTACACCACAATGACTAAGCTCCAAGACACTACCAACCGTCTAAGGCACCCAAGCACCCAAGAGGAAGATGCTCTAGGGTACCAAGCACCCAAGAGTAATAAGCTTCTCAACTTCACTTCCATGTATCACCGTGGAGAACTCAAACCGATGCAACTAATGCAATGGCAAGAACACACAAAGTGGTCAAGTCCCTCACTCCCAAATCCAACCGCAACAAAAAAAATCTATGGAGGAATATGAGAGGAACGAACAAGGAGAACACTAAGAACTCCAAGATCTGGATCCAAGGGGTTCCCCTCACCTAGAGGAGAATGTGATGGGTGGAAACACATATCTAGATCTCCTCCCTCTTTTCCCTCAAGAAATAGCAAGACTCATTGGAGGAATTGAGAGATAGCAAGCTCAAAGAATGTCAATAGTGGAGGCAAAACACGAGCTCAGAGGAGAAGAACCATTGGGGAAGAAGACACCCTTAAATAGCACCTCCCAAATCCAACCGTTATGCCCACAAGTCGTGCTCAAGCAGTACTGCCGCTCAGGGGAGTGGTACTACCACTTAGCACGGTCAAAACAACCCAACGAGACAAAAAAGTTCTGCTAGAGAGGTACTACCACTTATAAGAGGTACGAGAGTTAGGAGTTACTACCGCTTAGGAGGTACCACCGCTCTACTACCGCTCGAGCAGATTGGGCAACAGAAGCATAAAAAAAGCGAAAGTGGTTGGGGTAGAAGGAAGTGGAAGTACCGCGCAAGCAGTACTACCGCTCGGGGGAGCGATACTACCGCTCGGGGGAGCAGCACTACCGCTCTACTACCGCCTACTAGCACTTAAAACTGAAATACTACCCAAGCAAAACAGAATGATGCTCCAATACAAAAATTGCTATAACTCTTACAAACGGACTCCAAGATTAGCAAAATCAAGCTTGTTGGATAGAAGACAACAAGTACTTCCAACAACGATTGGATATTAAGAACTAGAAATGGAGAATAAATGCCAATAGAATAGGAAGAGGATCTTCCCCAAGTATGAACCGACAAACTCTCCAGCATCAAAAACTCAAGGATGATGCATGAGAACTCTGTTTTCGATGAGCTTGAGTTTGACAAGAAGAGTAACACAAACTCTAAAAGCTCACGAAGAGAAGAGTCAAATAAGAACCAAGAAAGATTATGCTAAGGATTAAATGGTTTGAGCTCTGTACGAATGATATGATCAAGCTACTCGCTTGAGAGCCTCCCTTGATAGTACGACTATCGATTCTATCACCCGGTCTCCCAACTTACACCATGCAACTGGTAAAATAGAAAACCTATCAAGGACAAACCTTTGCGTTGCACATAATCCACTTGAGCTAGATGATGACGATCTTGCCTCCTCAAGTTAGACCACCTTTCTTGATAACGTTGGCTCGATGAAGACTATTAGATTGCTCCCCCATACTCCACTATGGGTGAGCCACTCTTCGGCACATCTTCACAAGTTCATTGTCACCACAATGGACGGCAAGCTTCTAGCAAGATCTCTTCATGATGCTCCACTTGAACTTGCACACCGCAACCTTGATGGTGATCACCACTTGATGTCATCCTCCATGGGTTATATGATATCTTCCTTTCTATGCATGCCCATTGAAACATAGCAAACCCCACATAGAACTCTCACGTAGATCATGGGTTAGTACACAAAGCATAATGGACAATGCTTACCATACCATGGGATCACTTGATCCCTCTAGGTACATCTTGTACGCTTTGTGTGTTGATCAAATTGATTCACTCTTTGACTTAGTGTTGATCAACCTTGTATCATGTCTTCTCTATGACCAATCTTTGGATAATTCCTTGAGTAGCACCTTGGTCATCACATAATCTCCTTGAAACTAACAAATGGACTTCAAGAAATTTCTATGGACAAACCTTTCAAATATAGCTCAAGGCAACCATTAGTCCATAGGGATTGTCATCAATTACGAAAACCAAGGATGGGGGCACCATGCTCTTTCAATCTCCCCCATCTTGGTAATTGATGACAAACACTTTCAAAAGAGTTTATATAAGGAATTAAGCACAACCATGCAAAGAAACAACCAATAATGCGTGAGCATGAGATGCAAATGCTTTAGAACAAATCCAAAGTATGCAACGAAACTCTGGAAACTTCTCCCCATTGGTATTGATTGCCAAAATGGGCGAGAAACTTAGAAGACCAATATAATATGTGTTCCTCCATAAAGTGTGTATTTCTCAAATATGAGTGCAATGAGATACACATATCCAATGATAAGTAGTTGGAGGAAGATAAAACTATATTGAGGATCCAAAGATTGCAAAAAGGATGATATGGCACAAAGACATACTAAAGAGAGAAGCAAGCAATCAAAAGATACCAATTGAAACAATCAAAGCTTGTGACAACCATTGGTGAAGATGGGAAATAATAGCCTCGCCAGGAGGAGGGACACCAATGAAATGGCAAAGGCCTCATCAAGACAAGCATGCGAAAAAAAATTCACCAATAATAAGTGCATCAAGGTGCAACGATATAAGACCCGCACAAAAGAAAAATCTTTTCACAGAACCAGCAAGGAAAAGGTGGATGTGAAAGAATAAGGATAACAACTAGAGATGTAACTTCTCTCAAGTGTATAAGATTCTAGGTAGATGCAAATCATGATGATATCAATCCATAAAGAAGGATGTACAAACAAAATAGTTACAAAAGGGAAAGAACAAGATATCCAAACAGAAGTCAGAAATATACCAATAAGATCTTTGCTTGAAAGCATACCACAATTATTAATGTTGTCTTATTGTATATCAACGAATTCCAAACGCACAAACATCAAAGACATCACAACTAGCAACAAGAGATCATTGTTGGGATGCTTTGAGAAAGGAAACAAATATCGCAAGAAAGAGCGAATTTCATGCCATGATGCAACCTACACAAGGTTGAGTGCAAGAAATGGACGCATGAAGCAGGTAATGATACTTGTTACCACATAGCATTGGAATAATGTAGTAGATAATGGTTCATTGATCATCCTAGCCTAACTACGATAAGCACATGGTAACACCACCTTCCTTGTGAGTGAGACGAGCATCCAATGCATCTCCAATTGTTCCTAGAACAATCAATACCCACAAAATGGTACCCAAACTCATTGGGACCAAAGAGTTAGAGAACCAACAATACTAGGATAAACTCTACACAAATATGTGCATATTGATATGAAATTGAATTTCATGCACATCTTAGTCAATTAGAGACTTGTTGGAGTTTCGCCTATATATTGGGTCAAAGAAAGAAAACATGCCAAAGAAAGTACTTATCGTAAATATGCATGATCAAGACTTTCAAGAACCAAATCAACACATGATTGATAAGATACCAAGAGAAAAGTAAGATACCAAAAGAAAAAATACCACTTGAAGGATATCAATTAAAAGATACATCAAGGAAAGAGATATCCATTGATACACAATAATTGAAAGATATCAAACTCCCAAAAGAGAGAATGCTTCCAAACAAACCAAACCCTCCACAAAGTTTCATGATGGCACAAAGTACCAAAAAGAAATAGTTTGCGTTGCACCAAAACACACTTGATAAGGATCATAAGATGCGTGTGCTAAGGAAAATAGGATAGCTCCCCCAAGAGTTGGGCATCATAGAGAATTTGAAATTGAATACAAAATGCACAAGATGGGATCACCACTTTCACTATATCTAGAGAAACACTAGACAAGATCAAGAAATAAATAAGATCCACAAGTGGCATGGAAGACAATGGGAGTTGACACATTCCTTAGCAAGTGATAAGGCAATTAAGACAAAATCCAATGTAAAGATGATCAACAATTTTTACCACATAAATGAGTACCAATTGTCAAGAGACAAGGAGTATTTGGAAATAATTCCTCATGGTAGATAGAACAACATCCAACATCATCTTCACACCAAACACATAAGTACTTGCAACTTGTAGAGCTAACATTCCACCTAGGAACAAGATAATTTACAATATCAACTCTAAGTGGCAATACCTCAAATGTACACATTTTCTAGGCCTGTAATATACACATAGCATATTGCTCCCCCATAATGTGATAAAAAAGTAAACTTAACAAGAGGCAAATAAAACCAACAACAGATAATTAATAGACCATTTAGAATTTGACTCATGAGAAGACATACCACATGCATGGAGACTAGGTAATCTTGCAATATCAATACTACGTGATATTCCTCATGTACACACATTTGTAGGATTGTGACGTGCACAAAGCACATAACTCCCCCAAAATGGCAAGTTCCATTAATATCTCACAAGAGCCAACTGATATAAACACAAGATGCAAAAAGGCTCAAAACAACACTCACGCGTACATGGTGTGCAAACCAACATACACATACTTGATTACTCAAGATAAGCAAATTGGAAGCCAACATATACAAACGCATGCAAGGTACAAAACCAAAACATGCAAAGGGGCAAGTAAGTTTCAATGTAAACAATTTAAGTACAAATTACCGCAAGGAGGCACATTGGATATAAGATAGAAACTTGATAATCCAAATGACTTGGCTTGAGACAATATGGATGATAAAGATCCCTTGAATCTTCATAATGTAGCCAAGTCTCCAATGCCCTCCAACATCACCTATTGATCAGGTTTGAGCTTGTTGGTCCCCAGCCAAGTTGGATCCTAAGAGGTTAGTCACAATAAGCTTGGCAACCCAAATGGTTCTTTCCTTGATACCACTTTGAGTACCAACAAACTTGGCAAACACATTGCCAACCTTATCCTTTGAAAGAGATATCATCAATCATAATAGGGTTGGATACCAGTAGTTCATGAAGAAGCAAGGTGACCCTTCTCACGACATAAGTAGCAACATATACTCTTCACTTTATTCTCACTTGATTTCTCAACTTGAGAAGAATTAACTTGAGTCTTCTTGGGAGGTGGTCGTTCTTCAACTTGAGTTCGGACTTGAGGCTTCTTTACTTCTTGCTTGACACTAATGGGCTTCTTCTTCAATGGGCAAGATATAACATGATGTCCTTCAGTTTTACTCTTGAAGCAAATAATCTTGGCCAAATTCTTGACTTTTTATTGGCTCTTCTTCTTGTTGTTCTTGGATTTTCTTCTTCTTATTGGAGTTGAATCCAAGTCCGCCCTTGTCATTGGGTGATTTTTGTCCACTCAAAATATTGTCAAGTGTGGACTTCCTTTCATGACCCTTTTCCAAGTCTTTTCCTCTACATGGTTAGTATCAAAACAAGTACTAGAGGACATATAGGATTCATCATTAGAGCAACATGGCAAGGAAAGTAATTCATCACAAGATGTAGCCACATTATGAGTAGATGAATTACAAGGACTAGCACATGGCAATATAGCATTTTGAATTGAAGTAGTGCTCGTTGAGGGAGTCCTGGATTAGGAGGTCCTCGGACGGCCGGACTATGTACTTGTGCCGGATTGTTGGACTATGAAGATACAAGATTGAAGACTTCGTCCCGTGTCCGGGTGGGACTCTCCTTTGCGTGGAAGGCAAGCTTGGCAATTCGGATATGTAGATATCCTTCTCTGTAACCGACTCTGCATAACCCTAAACCCCTCCGGTGTCTATATAAACTGGAGGGTTTAGTCCGTAGGACAACAACAATCATAATCATAGGCTAGCTTCTAGGGTTTAGCCTCTACGATCTCGTGGTAGATCAACTCTTGTAATACTCATATCATCAAGATCAATCAAGCAGGAAGTAGGGTATTACCTCCATCGAGAGGGCCCGAACCTGGGTAAACATTGTGTCCCCCGCCTCCTGTTACCATTAGCCTTAGACGCACAGTTCGGGACCCCCTACCCGAGATCCGCCAGTTTTGACACCGACATTGGTGCTTTCATTGAGAGTTCCACTGTGCCATCACGGTAAGGCTTGATGGCTCGCCTTGTTGTCAAGGACAACATAACCTCTAGGGGAGCCCGGGCTGTAGGCCAAACTCTCCGACTAGGCGGCTTCGTCATGACCGCCCGTTCGGCCACCGCACCGACGATGACTTATCAGGTCATCAAAAACAGCCTCCATGTCAGCTCGGAATTCACCGAACAGATGGATCCAATGGAGCTCTCCTCCCTGAACAAGCTCTTGGATTGCATCGCCGCCCTGGGAGTCGCTATGGACTATGATCGGATCGGGCTTAAACCCGACCAAAGGGAGATTAACTCTCTGCCGGTCACCCATCAGATAGCGGCGGTGGAGGAGCAATGTAGTGATTTCTTCCTCTATTTTGAGGACGGACTATGTCCGGATTCCCGAGCTCTCTGAGTCAGATACACGTCTACGGGAGGACATGGCCCAAGCTCCGAACCTAGAATTGGACAGCAGGCTGATACGTCTCCAACGTATCTATAATTTATGAAGCATTCATGCTATTTTATTATTTGTTTTGAATGTTTATGGGCTTTATTATACACTTTTATATTATTTTTGGGACTAACCTATTAACCGGAGGCCCAGCCCATATTGTTGTTTTCTTGCCTATTTCAGTGTTTCAAAGAAAAGGAATATCAAACAGAGTCCAAACGGAATGAAACCTTCGGGAGCGTTATTTTTGGAACGTAAGCAATCCAGGGGACTGGGAGTGCAAGCCAGGGAAGATTCAAGGAGGCCACGAGGCAGGGGGGTGCGCCCACCCCCTAGGCACGCCCTCCACCCTCGTGGGCCCCTCGTGGCTCCCCCGACCGACTTCTTTCGCCTATATATTCCCATATACCCTAAAAACATCAAAGACAAGAATAGATCGGGAGTTCTGCCACCGCAAGCCTCTGTAGCCACCCAAAACCTCTCGGGAGCCCGTTCCGGCATCCTGCCGGAGGGGGAATCCCTCACCGGTGGCCATCTTCATCATCCCGGCGCTCTCCATGACAAGGAGGGAGTAGTTCACCCTCGGGGCTGAGGGTATGTACCAGTAGCTATGTGTTTGGTCACTCTGTCTCGTGTTCTCTCTATGACACGATCTTGATGTATCGCGAGCTTTGCTATTATAGTTGGATCTTATGATGTTTCTCCCCCTCTACTCTCTTGTAATGGATTCAGTTTTCCCTTTGAAGTTATCTTATCGGATTGAGTCTTTAAGGATTTGAGAACACTTGATGTATGTCTTGCCGTGCTTATCTGTGGTGACAATGGGATATTCATGTGATCCACTTGATGTATGTTTTGGTGATCAACTTGCGGGTTCCGCCCATGAACCTATGCATAGGGGTAGGCACACGTTTTCTTCTTAACTCTCTGGTAGAAACTTTGGGGCACTCTTTGAAGTACTTTGTGTTGGTTGAATAGATGAATCTGAGATTGTGTGATGCATATCATATAATCATGCCCATAGATACTTGAGGTGACAATGGAGTATCTAGGTGACATTAGGGTTTTGGTTGATTTGTGTTTTAAGGTGTTATTCTAGTATGAACTCTATGATAGATTGAACGGAAAGAATAGCTTCATGTTATTTTACTACGGACTCTTAAATAGATAGAACAGAAAGGATAACTTTGAGGTGGTTTCGTACCCTACCATAATCTCTTCATTTGTTCTCCGCTATTAGTGGCTTTGGAGTGAATCTTTGTTGCATGTTGAGGGATAGTTATATGATCCAAGTATGTTATTATTTTTGATAGAACTTGCACTTGTGAAAGTATGAACCTTAGGCCTTGTTTCCTAGCATTGCAATACCGTTTGTGCTCACTTTTATCATTAGTTACCTTGCTGTTTTTATATTTTCAGATTATAAAAACCTATATCTACCATCCATATTGCACTTGTATCACCATCTCTTCGCCGAACTAGTGCACCTATACAATTTACCATTGTATTGGGTGTGTTGGGGACACAAGAGACTCTTTGTTATTTGGTTGCAGGGTTGTTTGAGAGAGACCATCTTCATCCTACGCCTCCCACGGATTGATAAACCTTAGGTCATCCACTTGAGGGAAATTTGCTACTGTCCTACAAACCTCTGCACTTGGAGGCCCAACAACGTCTACAAGAAGAAGGTTGTGTAGTAGACATCAAGCTCTTTTCTGGCGCCGTTGCCGGGGAGGTGAGTGCTTGAAGGTATATCTTTAGATCTTGTAATCGAATCTTTTTGTTTCTTGTTTTATCACTAGTTTTGTTTATAAAAGAAACTACAAAAAATGGAATTGAGTTTGCCTCATACGCTTTATCTTTTTATTATCTTTCGTGAGAATGATGGAAAGGAAAATTGTGCTCAATTGCTAGAAGAACAATGTATTAAAATGCTTGGTACTAAATCTTTGAATGATGAGCATGATTGCAATGTTGTTAGTATGAACTCCTTGAATATCCATAGTACTAATGATGATTGCACTAGTGATGACGAAAATATCTCTTATAAGCATGTCGATTTTTGTGGAGAGCATTGGGTTTGCATGGACACACCAAATAGAGAATATAGATATTGCAAGAGGCATAAGTGTTTAGAAACTAAATTGTTGCAACAAAGGCTAGATAAGAGTGCTGAAAATTTAAGATATCTTTACCGTACTTGTGAACTTTGCAATGAACATGGTCATTTAAATCTCCGATGCAAATTGTTTCATGATAGAATCATGTCCAAAAATTGTGATGACTTGATTTCCCTTGCACATCATAATGAACTTAGTTTGCTTTTGGGTTATGAAGAATTGAAGTGTGGAACTAAGCATATTCCAGAATTTAATCTTGAGAACTTTCTTGATATTAATCTAGAGGAAATTTATTTGTATTGTGCGGTGAATTGCATTGAAAATCCTTATATTGCCAAATACCTAAAAAAAGGAAAGCAAGTAGAATATGAAGAGAATACTAATGAAAGGGAAGAGACTTCCCAATCTCCTCCTATTATTTCTTATAATGAATCAGGTAACGAGGAGGAGCTTTCTATTCAACCAATCTCATTAATAAGGAGCTCAAAGAAGAAGGTTGAACCCACACATAATGTGAAGAAGAAAAATAAAAGAAGGAGCAACAAAGGTAAAAAGGTATCCCTCCCAAATGATGTTGCTCCTACTACTCATTGTGATGATAATAATTGTTATACTATTGGTGCTATCCATACTATTAATGATGAGAGTGATTATGCTTATGATATGAAAAGGCCCAAGCTTGGGGATGCTATGTTTGATGAGGATGACATATTTGAGAATATATTTGCTGCAATTAATGTTTGTCCCAAGCTTGGGGATGCTATGTTTAATGAAGATGATATTTTTAGCCTCCCAAGTTTTGATATGCAAAGTTGTTATGATGATAGCATGCCTCTTACCTATGATGATTATATTGATGAAAGTGGGTTTGGAAGAGTGTCAACTTTAGGAAGTAGTTATCCCACTATTTTGGAGGATGTTGAATCTTATTGTGATGAATATGAAAGTGGATTTGGAAGAGTTTCAACTTTATTTAGTGATGATTCCACTATCTTGGAAGAGGTTTCGATCGATTATGATGAGAACAAAGTTGCTACTTATGACGATTATTGTGATGAAACTTATGCTATAAAAATTAGTGATGATTATATTTATAAAACTTGTCATGATTAAGATTACCCTTTTTCTGAACATTACTCTTTTAATGTGGAAACAATTTATAGTATTCGAGTCTCTTATGATACTCCCACTATTCCGAATGAGAAGAATTTTGCTTATGTGGAGAATAGTAAATTTTCTATGCTAGTAGATCATGAAAAGAATGCTTTAGGTGCTGGTTATATTGTTGAATTCATTCATGATGCTACTGAACATTATTATGAGGGAGGAATATATGCTTGTAGGAATTGCAATAATATCAAGTTTCCTCTCTATATGCTTAAAGTTTTGAAGTTATGCTTGTTTTGACTTCCTATGCTAGTTGATTATTGTTCCCATAAGTTGTTTGATCACAAAATCCCTATGCATAAAAAGTGGGTTAGACTAAAATGTGCTAGTCATATGCTTCATGATGCTCCCGTTATGTTTCAATTCTTATCTTTTGTGTGAGCATCATTGTCATCATCATGCCTAGCTAGAAAGGCATTAAAGAAAAGCGCTTGTTGGGAGACAAACCAATATTTACCCTTACTGTTTTTGTGTGTTCATATGATTATGCTACTGTAGTAATGATGTTTTATAGATTTTATTTCAATAAAGTGCCAAGTAAGACCTTTAGGATAGCTTACGGTGATAGTTGTGTTGATCCTGCTGAAAATCAGAAACTTTTGCACCCAGTAAGTTAGTTTTGATAATTCACAGAAATGTGATTTTGATCTGATTCCTTTTTATCTGGATTGGTACACAAATTTATTAGGACTTCCTAATTTTTTAGGATTTTTTGAGTTCTAGAAGTATACGTTTGATACAGATTACTCCAGATTGTTCTGTTTTTGACAGATTCTGTTTTCTATGTGTTGTTTGCTTATTTTGATGAACTATGAGTAGTATCGGAGGGTATGAACCATAGAGAAGTTGGAATACAGTAGATATTACACCAATATGAATTTATAATGAGTTCATTACAGTACCTAAGTGGTGGTTTTATTTTCTTATACTAATGGAGCTTATGAGTTTTCTGTTGAGTTTTGTGTTGTGAAGTTTTCAAGTTTTGGGTAAAGATTCGATGGACTACGGAATAAGGAGTGGAAAGAGCCTAAGATTGGGGATGCCCAAGGAACCCCAAGGTAATACTCAAGGACAACCAAGAGCCTAAGCTTGGGGATGCCCCGGATGGCATCCCCTCCTTCGTCTTCGTCTATCGGTAACTTTACTTGGAGCTATATTTTTATTCACTACATGATATGTGTTTTGCTTGGAGCATCATTTCCTTTTGTTAGTATTTGATTGATGTTATTTAAATTAATTTTTTGCATCTTTATTTTCAATAAAAATGTCAAGGATAGCCTTTACCATGCTTATTTTGCTAGTATACATGTTGCTGTTTGAAAACAGAAAGTTTACCGCTGTTGCAAAAATTCCCTAGAAAAGTCAGAGAATGGTATAATGTTGAAACTTTTTTAATAATGATCTCTGATAAATCTTCTACAGTGAGGTATTTTTCTCATAATTTTTGGAGCTAGGGAAGTATGATGAATCTTGCATTCTTTATAGACTATACTGTTTTGGCAGATTGCTGTTATGGTTGCATTGTTTGCATATGTTTGCTTGTTTAATGATTCTATTTGAGGATAGGAGTATTAAATATGCAGAGACATTTAGTATGCAATGTTGAATAATAATTTTAGAGATTTGTTACAGTACAAAATGATAAGGCTTTTGCATTGGTTTATACTAACTTATCTCACGAGTTCTTGTTGAGTTTGGTGTGGATGAAGCTTTCGAGATTTAGGAAACCGAGGTATAAAAGGAATTAAGGAGACACAAAAGTTCAAGCTTGGGGATGCCCAAGGCACTCCAAGATAATATTTCAAGAATTCTCAATCATCTAAGCTTGGAGATGCCCCGTAGGCATCCCACCTTTCTTCTTTAACAACTATCGGTTAGTATCGGTTGAGCCTAAGTTTTTGCTTCTTCACATGAGTTGTGCTATCCTTGCAATGTAATTTTATTTTGCTTTGCTTGCTGTTTGAATAAAATACCAAGATCTGAAATTCTTAAATGAGAGAGAGTCTTCACATAGTTACATAATTATTTAACTACTCATTGATCTTGACTTATATCTTTTTGGAGTAGTTATTCATTTACTCGTGTGCTTCACTTATATCCTATGAGTAAATGGTTGAGTGAGTTGAATGTCATAAATCTGAAATTATATATGTTTCATATGCTTACCCCATGGGGAGTAATGACTTCACATCTAAGAAGTAGAGGTTGTAAATTTATTGAAGGTTAGCAAGCATTGTATTGGTCATTTGAACAATTCATGAAAGAATATTGAAGGAAGAGAGATTTCACATATAAATATACTATCTTGAACATCTTTTATAATTGTGAGCACTCATTAATTATGACATGCTAAAGAGTTGATGTTGGACAAGGAAGACAACGTAATGGGTTATGTTTTCTCACATCTCAGTTAAAGTATATTGTCATGGATCATTCAAACATGTTGAGCTTGCCTTTCCCCCTCATTGCTAGCCAAAATTCCTTGCACCATGCAGAGATACTACTTCTGCTTCCAAATATCCTTGAACTAAGTTTCTTCCATGAGTGTCCACCATACCTACCTATATGCGGTATTTACCTGCCGTTCCAAGTAAATTTGCATGTGCCAAACTCTAAACCTTCAAATAATAATCTGTTTTGTATGCCCGAATCGCTCATGTAGCGACTAGGGGCTGTCAGTATCTTCCATGCTAGGTGGGTTATTCTCAAGATGAGTGGACTCCATTCATCATTCATGAGAAAAATGGCTGGTAATCGGGATTCCCAGTCCCATGATCAAAAAGATCAAAATCAAATTAAAATAATTGCAAACAAAACTCCCCCAGGATTGATGTTAGTTGGACAACACCCGTTGTTTCGGACAAGCCGTGGAGTGTGATTGTTGGTGGAGGGGGTGTAAAATCTTTACCATTATTTTTGGGAACCGCCTATAATGTATGTAGTATGGAAGATATTGGGAACTCTTGGTTGTTATGTTGACAATGAAAGCATACCTCTCAAAATTATTTTCATCTCTATCGAGCTCTGGCACCTCTGCAAATCCTTGCTTCCCTCTGTGAAGGGCCTATCTTTTACTTTATGCAAGAGTCAAGGTGATCTTCACCTTTCCCTTTTTCATTTTATCCTTTGGCAAGCACCTCATGTTGGAAATATCATGATATATATATCCAATTGGATGTAAGTCAGCTTGAACTATTATTGTTGACATCACCCAAAGGTGAATATGTTGGGAGGCGAAATTATAAGCCCCTATCTTTCTCAGTGTCCGATTAAAACTCCATAACCATAAGTATTGCGTGAGTGTTAGCAATTGTAGAAGACTATATGATAGTTGAGTATGTGGAGTTTGGTAAATCAAAGCTCTGACACAGACCCTTCCTGAAAATAAGATGAATTGTAATTGTTTGATGACTGAGAATGAAGTTTGCTAGCTTTCAGGAAAGTTTATGGTCTATGCTTTAACATGTGAATAGCTTGTTATTTGATTATGATAAGTTTTATGAGATGAACTATTGTTATGACATATAATGATGCTAGAAAAGGTGATTGAAATTATCATTGATCAAACTTGTGCTCCTGCTAGCATTCACACTTCATAAATTCTTTCTTTTATCATTTACCTACTCGAGGACGAGCAGGAATTAAGCTTGGGGATGCTGATACGTCTCCAACGTATCTATAATTTATGAAGCATTCATGCTATTTTATTATCTATTTTGAATGTTTATGAGCTTTATAATACACTTTTATATTATTTTTGGCACTAACCTATTAACCGGAGGCCCAACCATATTGTTGTTTTCTTGCCTATTTCAGTGTTTCGAAGAAAAGGAATATCAAACAGAGTCCAAATGGAATGAAACCTTTGGGAGCGTTATTTTTGGAACGGAAGCAATCCAGGGGACTTGGAGTGCAAGCCAGGGAAGCTTCGAGGAGGCCACGAGGCAGGGGGCGCGCCCATCCCCACTGGGCGCGCCCTCCACCCTCGTGGGCCCCTCGTGGCTCCCCCTACCGACTTCTTTCGCCTATATATTCCCATATACCCTAAAACATCAAAGACAAGAATAGATTGGGAGTTTGCCGCAAGCCTCTGTAGCCACCAAAAACCTCTCGGGAGCCCGTTCCGGCATCCTGCCGGAGGGGGAATCCCTCACCGGTGGCCATATTCATCATCCCGGCGCTCTCCATGACGAGGAGGGAGTAGTTCACCCTCGATGAGGGAGTCCTGGACTAGGGGGTGTCCGGATAGCCGGACTATCATCATCGGCCGGACTCCAAGACTATGAAGATACAAGATTGAAGACTTCGTCCCATGTCCGGATGGGACTTTCCTTGGCGTGGAAGGCAAGCTTGGCGATACGGATATGTAGATCTCCTACCATTGTAACCGACTCTGTGTAACCCTAGCCCTCTCCGGTGTCTATATAAACCGGAGGGTTTTAGTCCATAGGACAACATAAGCATTACAACAATTATACCAAAGGCTAGCTTCTAGGGTTTAGCCTCCTTGATCTCATGGTAGATCCACTCTTGTACTACCCATATCATCAATATCAATCAAGCAGGAGTAGGGTTTTACCTCCATCGAGAGGGCCCGAACCTGGGTAAAAACATCGTGTCCCTTGTCTCCTGTTACCATCCGCCTAGACGCACAGTCCGGGACCCCCTACCCGAGATCCGTCGGTTTTGACACTGACATTGGTGCTTTCATTGAGAGTTCCTTTGTGTCGTCACCGATAGGCTTGATGGCTTCTTCAATCAACAACGACGTAGTCCAGGGTGAGACTTTTCTCCCCAGACAGATCTTCGTATTCGGCGGCTTCGCACAGCGGGCCAATTCACTTGGCCATTTGGAGCAGATCGAAAGCTACGCCCCTGGCCACCAAGTCAGATTTGGAAGCCTAAACTTCACGGCGGACATCCGCGGAGACTTGATCTTCGATGGATCCGAGCCACAGCCGAGCGTGCCGCACTGTCATGATGGGCATGATCTAACTCTGCCGCCGGACAGTACCTTGGAGGCCGCACACGAATCCGCTCCGACCCATAGTTCGGAGCCGATCGCGCAGATCGAGGACGGGTGGCTGGACACCGCCTCGGGAGCTGCAACCTCCACGGAGATGGAGCCAAACACTGACCTCGTCCCTAATAAAGCTCGTTACTCCGAGGCGCCGGACTCCATGCCGGACTCCGAACCTCCCGCGCCCCTGCCAATCGAATCCGATTGGGCGCCGATCATGGAGTTCACTGCCGCGGACATCTTTCAACACTCACCCTTTGGCGACATCTTGAATTCGCTAAAGCATCTCTCGCTATCCGGAGAGCCCTGGCCGGACTACCGCCAGGATGATTGGGATGCGGACGACGAAGAAATTCAAAGCCTACCCACCACCCACTTTGTAGCCACTGTTGACGACCTAACCGACTGGCTAGACTACGACTCCGAAGACATCGACGGTATGGACGACGATGCCGGAGACGATCAAGAACCAGCGCCTATAGGGCATTGGAAGATTACCTCGTCATACGACATATACATGGTGGACACCCCAAAAGATGGGGACGGCGAAGAAGCAGCGGAGGCAGATTCCTTAAAGAAACAGTCCAAGCACCGACGTCAGCGGCGCCGCTCTAAATCCCGCTATAGAAAGAATGGAGATTCCGGCACAGGAGATAATAACACCCCAGAAAGTGCCGAAGACAACCCCCTCCAGCAGGATTCAGCGCAAGAGGATGCAGAAGCCAGCCCTCATGAGAGAGCGGCAGACGAAGAGGTCGAGGACGACAATTACATACCTCCCTTCGGAGATGAGGCAAGCCTCGACGACGACGAATTCGTCGTGCCTGAGGATCCCGTCGAACAAGAGCGTTTCAAACGCAGGATAATGGCCACGGCAAATAGCCTAAAGAAAAAGCAGCAACAGCTTCAAGCTGATCAAGACCTGCTGGCCGACAGATGGACCGAGGTCCTCGCGGCCGAAGAGTATGAACTCGAACGCCCCTCCAAAAGCTACCCAAAATGCAAGTTGCTCCCCCGATTAGAGGAGGAGGCAAATAAACCTTCATCACCAGCGCACAATACGGCAGATCGACCACCGCGTGGCCATGACAGAGAGGCATCTAAGCCCTCCACCAGGACCGTACCCCGGGATTGCTCGAAAAGTACGAAGCCAAGGGGGAACGCGCCAGACTTGCGGGATATATTGGAGGACAAGGCAAGACAATCCAGATCCATCTATGGATCACGTGGGCGCCCCACGACCCACGACGAATACCGTCGCACCGGATACAGCAACTCCGGCCGGGCCGAACACAGTAGACAACGCTCTCTTGAGCTACGTCGTGATATTGCTCAATATAGAGGTGCCGCACACCCACTATGCTTCACAGACGAAGTAATGGATCATCAAATCCCTGAAGGGTTTAAACCCGTGAACATTGAATCCTACGATGGCACAACAGACCCCGCGGTTTGGATCGAGGATTATCTCCTTCATATCCATATGGCCCGCGGCGACGATCTCCACGCCATCAAATACCTCCCACTCAAGCTTAAAGGACCAGCTCGGTATTGGCTTACAGCTTGCCTGCAGAGTTAATTGGGTGTTGGGAAGACCTAGAAGCCGCATTCCTCGACAACTTCCAGGGCACATATGTGCGGCCACCAGACGCCGATGACCTAAGCCACATAATTCAGCAGCCAGAAGAATCGGCCAGACAGTTTTGGACACGGTTCTTAACAAAGAAAAATAAAATCGTCGACTGTCCGGATGTAGAGGCCCTCACAGCCTTCAAACATAACATCCGCGACGAGTGGCTGGCCCGACACCTAGGACAGGAAAAGCCGAAATCCATGGCAGCACTCACATCACTCATGACCCGCTTCTGCGCGGGAGAGGATAGCTGGCTAGCTCGCAGCAACAACCTCAGTAAAAATGCTGGCAGTCCGGATACCAAGGACCACAATGGCAGGTCGCGTCGAAACAAACGCCGCGTTAACGACAATAACAATGAGGATACAGCAGTCAATGCCGGATTCCGAGGCTCTAAACCCGGTCAGCGGAAGAAGCCATTCAAAAGAACCGCTCCGGGTCCGTCCAATTTGGACCGAATACTCGACCGCTCTTGCTAGATACATGGCACTCCCGAAAAGCCAGCTAACCACACCAACAGGGATTGTTGGGTATTCAAGCAGGCAGGCAAGTTAATTGCCGAAAACAATGACAAGGGGCTGCACAGCGACGACGAGGAAGAGACCCGGCCGTCGAACAGTAGAGGATAGAAGGGTTTCCCCCCACAAGTGCGGACGGTAAACATGATATACGCAACCCATATACCCAAGAGGGAGCGGAAGCGTGCACTTAGGGACGTATATGCGATGGAGCCAGTCGCCCCGAAGTTCAATCCATGGTCCTCTTGCCCGATCACTTTCGATCGAAGAGACCACCCGACCAGTATCCGCCATGTCGGATTCGCCGCATTGGTTTTAGACCCAATCGTCGATGGATTTCACCTCACGAGAGTCCTGATGGACGGCGGCAGTAGGCTGAACCTGCTTTATCAGGATACAGTGTGCAAGATGGGCATAGACCACTCAAGGATTAAACCTACAAAGACGACCTTCAAAGGCGTCATACCAGGTGTTGAGGCCAATTGTATAGGCTCAGTCACACTGGAAGTGGTCTTCGGATCCCCGGATAATTTCCGAAGTGAGGAGTTAATCTTCGACATAGTCCCGTTCTGCAGCGGCTATCACGCTCTGCTCGGACGAACCGCGTTCGCAAAGTTCAACGCGGTGCCGCATTATGCATACCTCAAGCTCAAGATGCCAGGCCCTCGTGGAGTCATCACGGTCAACGGAAATACGGAACGCTCCCTCCGAACAGAGGAACATACAGCGGCTCTCGCGGCAGAAGTACAGAGCAGCCTTCTAAGGCAATTTTCGAGTCCGGCCGTTAAACGACCGGACACGGCCAAATGCGCCCGGAGCAACATCAATCAAGACCACCTGGCACGTTCCGAGCACGCGTAGCAATGCGGCCCCAACCCCAGCCCTTGCATGATTGCAAGACCAGCTCTCTGCGTACACCATTACGCTCTGGAGACACCATGCGCATAGGGGGAGGGGCACGACCACGACAGGCCCAGAGTGCGGCTCAACCACACCAGGGGCTCCCAAGTGCGTCGCTCTTTTTATCTTTATTTTTTCTTCTTCTTTTTATACACAGGACTCCGTTCACCAGAGGCCATGTCCGGCAGCGAACCTGCCAAACTCACGATACAACAGCCAGGGAGGGACAAAGGCTGCGACGAACACTCAGGTGGTCTCCATTATGAGCATTAAATTTGTTAAATACACCAGTCCGCAGCCTACCCCTGGAGGGGGACATATTTAAATAGTCCAATCCCTTGCTTACCGCACTATTTGTATCGTTCTGCACTCATGGCAGTATTCTTTGAATAAACAATGCATTATTTTTTTGCCTATAATTGCATTACTTTATATATATATATATGCTTATTCTTGACATCTTGCACCCGTACATTTTGGTACGGCCAAATACACCAGGGGCTTATGTTCCCCGCATTATGGTGTGATAAGTCCGAACACTTTCACAAGTGCGGCACCCCGAACTTATAGCATTATATGCATCGGCTCCGAATCATGTCTTGGGTCAATAGTTGGGTTTGCCCGGCTCCCATGTTTTGGTACCTTACGTTCCGTTCTGTCGGCTAAGGTCGCACTGGGAGAACCACTGCGATTGCGCCCCGGTTGAGCTGGGCGAGCGCCTCAGTGGAGAAAGCTAAAACTGACTGTCATGATAAGGCGAGAGACTGGTCGTTGTTCGAGAGGTCTTTTCGAGTCCCTAAAGACATATGCCGCTTTGAGCGAAGAACCGGATAATGTCCGGCTAAGGCGTGTATAGCGCCCCGAACTCGGTCTTCCGAATACTAGGGGCTTCGCCAAAATTTAAAATTATAGAATTCTATGGCTAAGTGAGAGTGTTCAAGCATTATAAGTCCGGTTGCCTTGTTCGTTGTGTTGAGCGCCTCCCTAGATGGACCCAAAAATGGGAACAAGAGTGCTCAAGTTTATCCCGAACACCCCAGCACTAGTGGCATGGGGGCTGAAGCCAATGACTTGCCATCTCTCAGATTTAATAAACGGCCGCATAGAAGGTAATATTTTAAATCAATAAGCGTTGCTTAGCGCATATGAACAAAGTTTTCAGCGCACAGGATAACACATTGCGAGTTTACTCAATAATTACATCTCTGGGGCACTCATCTGCAATCTTGCGGGCACCCTTCAGGACAGTCTTATAGTACATCTCGGGCGTACGATACTCCTTGCCCGCTGGCGGCGCGTCAGTGATAAGCCTCTCCGCATCCAGCCTGCCCCAATGCACCTTTGCGCGGGCAAGGGCCCGACGGGCACCTTCAATACAGGCGGAGCGTTTGATGACTTCTACCCAGGGGCACGCATCCACCAGCCGCCGCACGAGGCCAAAGTAGCTCCCAGGCATGGCCTCTCCAGGCCACAACCAGACTATGAGGCCCTTCATGGCCTGCTCAGCTACCTTGTGGAGTTCGACCAGCTGCTTCAGCTGGTCGCTAGGGGGCACCGGATGTCCGGCCTCAGCGTACTGAGACCAGAAAACCTTCTTCGTCGAGCTCCCCTCCTCAGCTCGGTAGAATGCGGCGGCATCAGACACGCTGCGAGGCAGATCTACAAACGCCCCTGGAGAGCTTCGAATTCGGGTAAGTAACAGGTAATTTACATCAACATGCTTGCTTTGCATGAAAAAAGCCTTACCCGCCGCTGTTTTCTTCACTGCCTCAATCTCCTGGAGGGCCTTATAGGCCTCGGCCTTAGCGGCTTTGGCACTTTCAAGAGCCAAGGCAAGCTCGGACTCTCGAGTCTTCGAGTCATGCTCCAAACTCTCGTGCTTTTCCATGAGAGCCTGGAGCTCTTGCTGCACCTCCGCCACCCGCGCCTCCTGCTTCTCTCGCTCCGTCCGTTCTGCGGCCGCTTTGTGTTCGGCCGCGTACACGGCCTCCTTCAGGGTTGCCACCTCATTCGTGGCCCCTGCAGTACCCACGTTATCCTTGTTATTTCTATTTGCAACCAAAATCCTTTTCTGTAAGGTACAAATTTCAAAGTGGTGTTACTCACCTTCTTTGTCCTCGAGCTGCTTCTTGGCAAGGCCAAGCTCTTGCTCGGACCGCTCGAGGTCCTACTTCAAAGCACCGACCTCCGCAGTCAGTGCGGCACAGGTCAGCAGCGCAGCCTGCAAAACCCATATTGACATAATTCTTAGCACTCCTGCGTATATCTTTTTTAAGATCCTCAATCCGGTTTTTCTTTCCGAACACCGAACCGAGCATCAGGGGTTACTGTCTATGCGGTACTACATCACAAATTTTAAAACTTCTTACCTCAAAGCCTGTTAGAAGGCTACTGCAGGCTTCGGTCAGCCCGCTCTTGGCGAGCTGAACCTTCTGAATCACCACACTCATGATAGTGCGGTGTTCTTCCTCGATGGAAGCGCCGTTGAGTGCCTCCAGCAAGTTGTCCGGCGCCTCCGGTTGGACGGAGGCTGCCGGCGTCACGGTCTTGCCCTTCTTGCGAAGGGGCCGCCTGCCGGACTCCGGATCCACTGCGGGTTCCAGCATGGAGTCCGGCGCAAAGTCCGGGAGGCTGCCTTGTGGCACCTCTGGAGCCTCCCCCTGATGGGTCCCTTTCTGGGATCCCACCTCAGCGTCCTCAGCGTCGCGAGGGGTGGAGGCCGTCGGGATGGAATCTACAGCCGACGGAGCCAACGACCCGCTCGATGAAGCGGGGTGATCATCATCGGCCGGACTACAGGTAGTGTGCGGCATTAGGAGGACACTATGTGACACAAAAGAGAAATTATGAATCATTCAGGAATCCAGATACTTACGATCTTGCCGGAGGCCTGGCCCTTGAGGGCCACTCTTCGTCGCCAACGTTAGCGTTGGCGGAGCTGTCAGGGGGAATAGTCCTTCCCCTCTTGGACCCTTCGGCCTCCCCTGTTGGGGAAGCCTTCCTTTTCCTCTCTCCTTCCTCTGGGAGAGAGTCCTCTTTCTCCTCGTCATCTTCGGGGGAGGAGTCCGCCTCGGAGCCATCGGACGATGAGTCCGATATCACCTGGTGCCAGGAAATTCTTCGGGTTCCCGTGGCCTTCTTCTTGGCCTTCTTCTCCGGCACCACATAGAGTGCCGGGACCAGCAGCCCCGTTAAGCGGGCGTCCGCTGGGTCTTCGGGGAGGGGAGCCGGACAGTCTACCTGTCCGGACATCCTCTGCCAGTCCTGTCAAAGGCATTGGGTGTTTTAGATCCCACATAGAGTCAAACTATGAAAGAAAACAACTGCCCCATAGAGGATAATGAAGCTTACCTCACCGGTCGGGCGCTTGGTGCTGAATCCGCGATCTTTAGTCGCGGACGCGGGGGCTTCTCCGCCCTTGAACAGCACCCTCCAGACGGCTTCATACGTCATGTCAAAGAGCCTGCTCAGAGTCCGGTGTTGTGCCGGATCGAACTCCCACAGGTTGAAGGCCCGTTGTTGGCAGGGGAGAATCTGGCGGATGAGCATGACCTGGATCACATTGACAAGCCTAAGCTTCTTGTTCACCAGGGTCTGGAGGCAGGACTGGAGTCCTGTCAGCTCCTCCGAACTGCCCCATAGCAAGCCCTTCTCTTTCCAGGAGGTGAGCTGCATCGGGATACCAGATCTGAATTCGGGGGCCGCTGCCCATTTAGGGTCACGCGGCTCGGTGATATAGAACCACCCCGATTGCCATCCCTTGATGGACTCCACGAAGGCCCCCTCGAGCCAGGTGACGTTGGGCATTTTGCCCACCATGGCGCCTCCGCACTCCGCTTGGACGCCCTTCACTACCTTCGGCTTAACATTGAAGGTCTTGAGCCACAAGCCGAAGTGGGGCTGGATGCAGAGGAAGGCCTCGCACACGATGATAAACGCCGAGATGTTGAGGATGAAGTTTGGCGCCAGATCGTGGAAGTCCAGGCCGTAATAGAACATGAGCCCCCGGACGAAGGGATGAAGTGGGAAGCCCAGTCCGCGGAGGAAGTGGGGAAGGAACATGACCCTCTCATAGGGCCTGGGGGTGGGGATGAGCTGCCCCTTGTCGGGCAGCCGGTGCACGATGTCGCTGGAATGGTATCCGGCGCCGCGCAACTTTTCGATGTGCCCCTTCGTGACGGAGGAGGCCAGCCACTTGCCTCCCACTCCGGACATAGCTGGAGAAGGTTGAGGCGAGATGTGCGAGCTTGGGCGCTGGAGCTCGAGTACGCGGAGATGGATAAGCAAAGGAGTAAGAAGGCGTAGGTAAAAAGGTGGATCCTTATCCCATTATATATGGGCGGACGAAAACTATGCGTCCCCACCGGCCTGGTAAAACTCGCTTATCTCCCAAGCGCCAGCATCAATGGCGCGGTTGGGTTACCCACGTCCGTATTGATGGGAATCCCGCAATAAGGGGAACACGATCTCTGCTTCGACAAGACGTGCCAAGGAAACCGCTTCGCTAAACGCGCTGAGGTGGTATAATAAAAAACGATTCCAGTAAAGGCTTGGTAGTGGCGTCACGTCATGCTACAAAATACGTCAGCATATCGAACTTGTGTACATATTATTCTCTCTACGGTGGTATGTGGAATTTATTTTGCAGAGCTGGACACTATCCTGGTGTTCACAATCTTCTATGAATTATTCGGAGGAGGAACCCGCCTTGCAATGCCGAACATTATGCGCGCCGGACTCATTGTCATTGAAGCCTGGTTCAGGGGCTACTGAGGGAGTCCTGGACTAGGGGGTGTCCGGATAGCCGGACTATCATCATCGGCCGGACTCCAAGACTATGAAGATACAAGATTGAAGACTTCGTCCCGTGTCCGGATGGGACTTTCCTTGGCGTGGAAGGCAAGCTTGGCGATATGGATATGTAGATCTCCTACCATTGTAACCGACTCTGTGTAACCCTAGCCCTCTCCGGTGTCTATATAAACCAGAGGGTTTTAGTCCGTAGGACAACATAACCATTACAACAATCATACCATAGACTAGCTTCTAGGGTTTAGCCTCCTTGATCTCGTGGTAGATCCACTCTTGTACTACCCATATCATCAATATCAATCAAGCAGGAGTAGGGTTTTACCTCCATCGAGAGGGCCCGAACCTGGGTAAAAACATCGTGTCCCTTGTCTCCCGTTACCATCCGCCTAGACGCATAGTCTGGGACCCCCTACCCGAGATCCGCCGGTTTTGACACCAACACTCGGGGCTGAGGGTATGTACCAGTAGCTATGTGTTTGATCTCTCTCTCTCTCTCTCTCTCTCATGTTCTCTCTATGGCACGATCTTGATGTATCGCGAGCTTTGCTATTATAGTTTGATCTTATGATGTTTCTGCCCCTCTACTCTCTTGTAATGGATTGAGTTTTCCCTTTGAAGTTATCTTATCGGATTGAGTCTTTAAGGATTTGAGAACACTTGATGTATGTCTTGTTGTGCTTATCTGTCGTGACAATGGGATATTCACGTGATCCATGTCGGTGTCAAAACCGGCCGATCTCGGGTAGGGGGTCCCGAACTGTGCGTCTAGGCGGATGGTAACAGGAGACAAGGGACACGATGTTTTTACCCAGGTTCGGGCCCTCTCGATGGAGGTAAAACCCTACTCCTGCTTGATTAATATTGATGATATGGGTAGTACAAGAGTGGATCTACCACGAGATCAAGGAGGCTAAACCCTAGAAGCTAGCCTATGGTATGATTGTTATGTGTCCTATGGACTAAAACCCTCCGGTTTATATAGACACTGGAGAGGGCTAGGGTTACACAGAGTCGGTTACAATGGTAGGAGATCTACATATCCGCATCGCCAAGCTTGCCTTCCACGCCAAGGAAAGTCCCATTCGGACACGGGACGAAGTCTTCAATCTTGTATCTTCATAGTCTTGGAGTCCGGCCAATGATGATAGTTCGGCTATCCGGACACCCCCTAGTCCAGGACTCCCTCAATCCACTTGATGTATATTTTGGTGATCAACTTGCGAGTTCCGCCCATGAACCTATGCATAGGGGTTGGCACATGTTTTCGTCTTGACTCTCTGGTAGAAACTTTGGGGCACTCTTTGAAGTACTTTGTGTTGGTTGAATAGATGAATCTGAGATTGTGTGATGCATATCGTATAATCATGCCCACGGATACTTGAGGTGACAATGGAGTATCTAGGTGACATTAGGGTTTTGGTTGATTTGTGTCTTAAGGTGTTATTCTAGTATGAACTCTATGATAGATTGAACGGAAAAAATAGATTCATGTTATTTTACTACGAACTCTTGAATAGATAGAACAGAAAGGATAACTTTGAGGTGGTTTCGTACCCTACCATAATATCTTCGTTTGTTCTCCGCTATTAGTGGCTTTGGAGTGACTCTTTGTTGCATGTTGAGGGATAGTTATATGATCCAAGTATGTTATTATTGTTGAGAGAACTTGCACTTGTGAAAGTATGAACCTTAGGCCTTGTTTCCTAGCATTGCAATATCGTTTGTGCTCACTTTTATCATTAGTTACCTTGATGTTTTTATATTTTCGTATTACAAAAACCTATATCTACCATCCATATTGCACTTGTATCACCATCTCTTCGCTGAACTAGCGCACCTATACAATTTACCATTGTATTGGGTGTGTTGGGGACACAAGAGACTCTTTGTTATTTGTTTGCAGGGTTGTTTGAGAGAGACCATCTTCATCCTATGCCTCCCACGGATTGATAAACCTTAGGTCATCCACTTGAGGGAAATTTGCTACTGTCCTACAAACATCTGCACTTGGAGGCCCATCAATGTCTACAAGAAGAAGGTTGTGTAGTAGACATCATGGGCCAGAAAAATTGGGCAACATCCCGGAGCCCGAACTGCCAAGCTCGGAAGCTCCTCTGCCCCTGGGTCTCAGATCGGGTCAGGGTTTGGACTTAAATCTACCTACCCACCCAGATGCAAGTGATCATTCCCACATTATACAAGAGCCCCAAGAGATAGTGCATCACTTCTGGGCCAGATTCCTCCTTGTAAAGAGCAAGGTCAAGGACTATCGCGAGGAAGAAGCAATTTCATTCTTTTGCAAAAATTGCACGGACAGGGGAATCCTCAACGCCATAAGTCACCATGACATAGCACACTTTGCTGACTTGGCAGCCATAGTACAGAAGTACTGTGCGATGGAAAGCGCCTGGAAAACCCAAACAAAATTCTGGGATCCTCTGGCTCTCACTAAACCCTCGTCCGAACTAAAAGGGTGCACTCTCGCAAGTCACCCGATCCAATTACAAAGAAACCAAAGCCCACTACAAGGCGTGGAACCGTATTGGAGGGATGGCTCAATGGGCCATGCAAAATTCATAGTACACTGGATACCATACCAACACACAGCCTTAGAGCATGTTGGATACTCCGGCAGGTGGCCAAGAGCGGCGAGGATCTCCTCATCAACAATACCACAGAGCATCATCCCGCGGAAAATAACAATACAGTATTGACAGTCTTCGAGACTTTCGCCTCAAATAATAGGCGCAAGCGAGCACTCCACAGCCTCGCCGAAGTCTGCCACATCGCAGCAATAAATCCATGGAACGACACGGCCATAACCTTCAATGCCAGTGATGAACCTCCATTTCGAATAGTCCGAGCACTAGCCGCTTTGGTCCTTAGTCCAATTGTGGATGGCTTCCGGCTTACTAAAGTACTCATGGACGGCAGTAGCGGATTAAACCTCATCTATGAGGAAACTCTCAACAAAATGGAAATAGACAAGAGCCGCATTGAGCAAAGCAGCACGACCTTCATAGGAATCATCCCTAGTCGGGAGGCATGATGTGCGGGAAAAATCACACTAGATGTGGTATTCGGCACATCGGAGAATTATAGGTCCGAAGAAATCACATTCCAAGAGGCCCCGTTCAGTAGCGGATACCACACCCTTTTAGGGCGGGATGCATTCACGAGCTTCCAAGCTATACCCCATTACGGGTACATGAAGCTCAAGATGCCCAGGCCCAATGGAATCATCACTCTAGCTAGTGATCCAGACATAGCACTCCGCGCCGAAAATAAAACCGCCGCACTGGCCCTTGAGGCATTATCCGAAGCCCTCGCGGCCGAAGAACTAACTGCGCTGCGCTCCACAGTGGACATGGACGACGTGATACTCGACAAACGACCCAAGTCCACCTCTTTCAAACCAGCAGATGAAATAGTAAAATTCTAGGTCCACCCAATGGACCCTACAAAACAGCATCCATCGGGGCACAACTGAACCCCACAATAGACGCTGCACTGCGAGAGTTCTTGCGTGAGAATTAGGACATCTTCGCCTGGCATCCTTCAGACATGCCAGGTATCCCACGCAGGCTGGCCGAGCATAGCATAAACATACTAAAGGGATACAAACCGGTCAAGCAGACTCTTTGGCGATTTTCAGAACCTAAGCGGCAAGCCATGGGAGAGGTGCTAGCCAAGTTACTCGAGGCAGGATTCATCAGAGAAATAAAACATCCGGACTGGCTAGCAAACCTGGTGATGGTACCAAAGAAGGACAAATCCTGCCGCCTATGTGTCGATTTCAAGGACCTCAATAAGGCTTGCCCCAAGGATCCCTTCCCCCTCCCCCACATCGATCAAATCATCGACGCTACCGCAGGACACGACTCATTGTGCTTCCTCGATGCATACTCTGGATACCATCAAATCAAGATGGCGGAGACCGATCAAGCCGCAACGGCATTCATCACACCATACGGCCCCTTCTGTTTTAACACCATGCCTTTCGGGCTCAAAAATGCCGGTGCAACCTATCAATGCATGATTCAGACATACCTGGAAAAACAAATCGGCAAAACAGGGGAGGCATACGTAGACGATGTGGTCATCAAAACGAGACACGTCAAATCTTTAATAGACGACTTGAGGCTTACGTTTGACAATCTCCGAACATATGACATCAAGCTCAATCCAGAAAAATGCATTTTCGGCGTGCCTGCCGGAAAGCTCTTGGGCTTCATCGTTTCCAATAGAGGAATTGAAGCAAATCTGGCTAAAATCCAAGCTCTGTCACAGTTTGCTACCCCAACCCCTATGTCTGGTTTCCACACGTACCTTGGTTTTGACATAACTGAGCGGGTATTCGGAAACACTCCGGACTGTCAGGTCCAGAGGTTGAAGCGAAAAGATCCACCACGACAAATGATTTACAATCCGTCCAGAGACAAAATATGTCATTTGAAGTACACAGTCACTTAGACTGACTAAATTATTCTTCTATACCATCCAACAGGCTGTCTAGCCTACAATCCTATTGGGAATACTTTGCGGCTAAACCTACCTAGTCATATACCAGACTAACGGGGATCTCTTTCCCACCTGACCCTACAGGTCCGACCTCGGCCATGTGATTCGGGTCAACCTTGGTGTACCACATTTTCACCATGGCCCAGGCTTCCCTCGCACCTTGTCGGCAGGCTGATATCTTCCATAATCGGAAGCGCCGCCGCACTCCCTTGAGCATCTCTACAAGCTCCTCCATGCCTCCTGGCAGGGAGGCGGATGGCCATAAGGCCTGGGCAATACCCTGCATCACCTTCCGAGCTCGCTCGTGCAGTTGTGAAAGCTCTTGCAGAAGATCGCTTGTGGATCCGGGCATCTCCTCTTCGGGGCGACCTGTTAGCATACCTACAGATATAACTCTGTTAGCCCATTTCTTCGCGGAACTGTATAAAGGTTCAATTGAGCACATACTAAAAATGCCGCGTCGAAGCCTCTTGTTCTCCTTCACGGAGTCTGCAAGCTGGGCCCGAACATCTCCCAGTTCAACGCCCAGCCGGGTATGGGCATCCTGGAGATCATTTTTCTCTCGAATAACCCGTGTAAGCACGCGCTCGCCAGCCTCTAGCTGTCGTTGAGTGTGTTGCTCATCCCCTGGTACGATCTCCGGATTACCTACGGGATTGTCTGCAGAATCTATTGTTAGATTTGCATGCATGCCGAATACTAACTAGTACATGTCATTACATTCTTTTCGATCAAGACAAGTATTACCGGATGAGGCCTTCTTGGACTCCTCCATTCCGGCAACTGCGGCTCTTAGCTGGGCTTTGCACTCCTCCAGCTCTTGAGACAACTGGGTATTCTTCTCCGTAAGAACCTATGCATACAATGATCCTTAAATCAGTTGTGCCAACTGTTTGAAGTCTCAGGGGCTACTGATATACATAATTATCAGATTTTCTTACCCGTATATCCTTTACATATTGGTCCGTGGCTCTAGCGAGGCCACCTTGAGTAGCTCAGATGTACGCATCTCCTGAATTGAAGGCATTGAATGCCTCTTCGGAGAAATAGGGTCGCGGAGTACGGCCCGTCGACGCCTGTGATTCATGGCGCTCTCCACTTCAGAATTCGTAGCGGACTTTCTATCCGCATCCTCTGTAGGAGGACCATCCGGCATTGTCCCCGCGTTAGCCTCCGCCCCTAAGTCCGGCTCTGGAGTCCGGCTGGTGGAGGCGTGGCCGACAGGCTCTCCAGACACAATCCGGCGAACATTTTTTCTACCAGGGACCACAGACATTATTATATTTTAAAGACGATAATCACGGAGTTAATCATACCTCTATGACGGCGTCTTGGTCCTGACCGCCTTCCTTTTAAGCCTACCCGGCTTTGGTGCCCCCTATTGACGAGTCACCGCGGGTTCAGCACGGCGCCCTGACGGCCTTCCCTGTAAAACACAATACATGTGTCGTGGGTAAGGCACAAAGAAGGGATCCATCTCGGAGGTTAGGTCTCCGGTTTTACTTACACGTGATGGAGGGAGTAGGCCAGGATAATCAGCTATGATGGCCACTAAGGCACCATCACAGCTTAACTGGTAAAACGTCCTGTCGACGAGCTCCACAAATATGTCCGGATCTTCTTCGAGTCCGAGGTCAAGGGCCCGGTCAGGGTCCTCTGGCTGTGGAGACGGGCTGTGCACCTCCCTCACAGCTTTTCGCAGTTCCTGCTATGAATTAGCGAGGTAAATATTTGTGATGAAGAATGTAGGAATGAATGGAGTTAAGAAAAAGATAGTAGCTCACCCAGCTTGGGGGGTTGTACATGGAAAATCCATCCCGCAGATTAATGCGAAGAAACTCCTCTTCTTCTTTATACAAATCAAACAATATTTTAGCTAGAGCGGTGGCGGAGTCCGGATCTTTACGACCGCAGCGGGTGGCATCGTCTTCTCCGTTGAAGTGCCACATGGGTTTCCCCCGATACTGAAGTAGCTGCACCCCCTGCATTATGCATATTGACATAACCTCGATTATTGTCAATCCTGATTTGGCCAGCATTTTTATCCGACCCATCAGATAAAGGACCTCTCTGTTATCTTCCTCTTGGGGGCTCCAAGGACGCCAGCTATGACATTTCTTCAGTGGGGCATTGGCAAACTCGGGAAGGCCTACCCGGATAGGGTCCGGAAGGGGGACGTCCTCTATATAAAACCACTCTGAAGGCCAGTCTTCGGATGTCTTCTTCGGGGTGCCGGATAGGTATCCGGTTCCGGTGATGCACCATACTTCGGCTCCGCCAACTTGGTATATTGATCCCTCCTGATTGCGAGGGACGAGGCAGAATAACCTCTTCCATAGCTCGAAATGAGCTTCGCAACCCAGAAATAGCTCGCAAAGGGCGACATAACCTGCGATGTGCAGTATGGAGGTAGGAGTGAAGTTATGCATCTGGAGGCCGTAGTGCTCCAGGAGCCCACAGAGGAATGGATGGATTGGAAATCCGAGGCCCCTCAGTAAGAAAGGGACGAGGCATACTCGCTCCCCCTGGATGGGTTGGGGAAACTCTCTGCTTGCTCCCTGCCATCGTAAGTGGCTAGTCCGGCTCGAACGGGGACCATATATGCAGGCGGGAGGAACCCCTGGGTCTGCAACTCTACCAATCGGCCATGAGATACAGAACACTTCTTCCAATCACCTGGCTTAGCGCTATGGGAGCGAGAGGAGGAGCTGCGGCGACCGGCCATGATGGGATGACCTTTTTCGGGCACGCTCTGATGAATCCTTGCTTGGGGAAGATGGTGTGATTTGGATCTGAGGATCCCCGTCTCTTTAATAGACGATCTACTAACATGGTCAGGGTGGCAAATGTAAAAATGCCCCGACTTCTCGCATTCGCTCGACATGTGGAGATTGCCATTATTAAATTACATAAGCCGAGGAGTGCAACATTAATGGGAAGCCGGACACTACTCGTTACAACAGGTACTCTAGATTTAGAGAAGAACCCGCCTTGCAATGCTGAAGACAATCTGCACGCCGGACTCATCATCATTGAAGCCTGGTTCAGGGGCTACTGAGGGAGTCCTGGATTAGGGGGTCCTCGGACGGCCCGACTATGTACTTGTGCCGGACTGTTGGACTATGAAGATACAAGATTGAAGACTTTGTCCCTTGTCCGGGTGAGACTCTCCTTCGCATGGAAGGCAAGCTTGGCAATTCGGATATGTAGATCTCCTTCTCTGTAACCGACTCTGTGTAACCCTAGCCCCCTCCGGTGTCTATATAAATCGAAGGGTTTAGTCCGTAGGACAACAACAATCATAATTATAGGCTAGCTTCTAGGGTTTAGCCTCTACGATCTCGTGGTAGATCAACTCTTGTAATAATCATATCATCAAGATCAATCAAGCAGGAAGTAGGGTATTACCTCCATCGAGAGGGCCCGAACCTGGGTAAAAATTGTGTCCCCCGCCTCCTTTTACCATTAGCCTTAGACGCACAGTTCGGGACCCCCTACCCGAGATCCGCCGGTTTTGACACCGACACTCGTATCCACATGAGGCTTAATAGATGTTACATTAGTAATCATAGCCTCATGAGCTAACTTTAGCACATTATGGGATACTAGAAGATCACCATCATAGCTGGAAAGCTTTTCATGACTTTCTTACACTTTCCTATAATTGCTAGATAGCAACTCAAGTTGAGACTTTAGCTCAACATTATCCTTCAACATGGATGCTTCACAAGAAATAGAGTTAGTAGCATAATCACCATCATTTATAGCAAGAGGTGAAGGTAACTTGGCAAGCTCTTTTAAATATGAAGTTTCAAGTTGTGCATGAGACTCGGTGAGTCCGATGAGCTCGCTCTTAATGACCCTCGAGCCATTTTTGAGGTGCTCAAAGTCCGCAAGGAGTTTGACATGTGCAACTTCAAGCTTATCATTTTTGTTTTTGAAATCATTGGCCACCTCGAGAGCTCTATTACAGGATTCCTTTACTTTACATAATTCTAGAGAAAAGGTCTCCTCAAGAGATTCCTTGGTGGTTTCTTCAAGTTCAAGAGCTTTAGAGAGGTCGGTAATCTCATTAGCGTAATCAGGCCATGACCTTCCATTTTCCCAATAGTGACCTCATGCTCCTCGAGATGAGATTCCAACTCCTCAATGTATTTCTTGCCCTCAATCGCAATATACATGATTTCCATGAAGTCGGAATGAGCAATTTTATTCTTATGAAGAGCTTAAAAATCATTTCACCCTTAATTTTTAAGGAAACAATATTACCATCCTCTTCATTAATAAGCTCATCCTTATTAGCATCAACAACATCATCAAGAGAGATATTGGGATTTAAAGTAGGAGATACCTTTGAAGCCTTAACTATGAGGAAAAAGTGAGAAACAATAGCTGATGATGTAGGATCCCTTGAAGCACCATTTAAGACTACATCTTGTTCCATGGAGTGTTGGGTTTCCTCCACATTGTTAGCACAACAACTCGAGGAAATATAGGAATTTTTATAATGGCAACAAGATGTATCAAGCATATCATCATGAGATGTAGTGAAGCAATTTCTACATGATATGCAAGGACTATCAACTCACGCATGTGAAAAATTTGGAGTGCTCGAAGTGTTAAAGTCCAAAGATGAATCATTGCAATAAGATAGTGATGAAGGATCATCAATAATAAACCCACTATCATCATTGCAATGAACAACAACACTCAAAATATCATTACCTTGTGGCAATCCACATGTAGGTGAAGTAGAAGAAGTTGAGCACACAACACGTCCGGAGGTGGAGGGAGAACAATCATCCCCAGAAATCTTGGACACACCATATTTATCTTGAGGCTTTCTCCACAACTCATGAGCATCCCGGAACGACATGCATTGAAATATAACTACGTTGCTCAAAGCATCAAAAAGCACATTGGAAGCTTGCACATTGAGATAAGAGTTTTTATCATCCTCTAAATATAATCTGTGAGGATCCTTTGGAGGATAAAAACCCATCTACAATTCTCTCGAAATTTGGGTCCATGACTGTAAAGAGATTAAGCATGTGAATTACCCAAACATGAAAATTTGTGCCATCAAAACTAAGAGTGTCAGAGAATCCTAATCCCCTAGTCGACATCTATACTCTCTAGACAGTTAAGCCTAATAATTAGAGATGGGGCTCTGATACCAATTGAAAGATCATGGATGTCGCCTAGAGGCGGGGTGAATTGGTGCTTTGAAATAATTACGATTTAGGCTTGAACAAACGCGGAAAAAAACTAGCATTTAATTTGTCAAGCACAAAACCTAAAACAACTACGCTCACCTACGTGCACCAACAACTTATGCTAAGCAAGGTAAGAAACTAAACAATAGCAAGATATATAACATGAAACACTATGGCTATCACAAAGTAAAGTGCATAAGTAAAGGGCTCAGGTAAGAGATAACCGAGACACGCAAATACAGTGATGTATCCCGAAGTTCACACCCTTGCGGGTGCTAATCTCCGTTTGGAGTAGTGTGGAGGTGCTACTTCTTGAGCTTGCGCTGGTATTTCCTTGAAGAGTAAAGAGTGATGCAACAAAGTAGAGATAAGTATTTTCCCTCAGTTGAGAACCAAGGTATCAATCTAGTAGGAGATATAAGCAAGTCTCCAATCTATGCACCTGCACAAACAATCAAATACTTGCACCCAACACGATAAAGGGGTTGTCAATCCCTTCACAGTCACTTGCAAAGGTGAGATCTGAAAGAGATAGATATAAAAGATTACTAAAACGTAAAAAAAATAAAAGTAAATAAATTGCAGCAAGGTATTTTTGGGGTTTTGGGTTTATAGATCTGAAAATATATGATGGAAAATAGACCCGGAGGCCATAGGTTTCACTAGAGGCTTCTCTCTTGAAGGAAAATAATACAGTGGGTGAACAAATTACTGTCGAGCAATTGATAGAAAAGCGCAAAGTTATGACGATATCCAAGGCAATGATTATGCATATAGGCATCACGTCTGTGTCAAGTAGACCGACTCCTGCCTGCATCTACTACTATTACTCCACACATCGACCACTATCCAACATGCATCTAGAGTATTAAGTTCACAAAGAACGGAGTAACGCCTTAAATAAGATGACATGATGTAGAGGGATAAACTCAAGCAATATGATGAAAACCCCATCTTTTTACCCTTGATGGAAACAATACAATCGCTCGTCCCCGACCGCCACTCATAAGGAAGATAATCAATAAATAAATCATGCTCCAACTTCACAACATAATGGTTCACCATACATGCATGCTACGGGAATCACAAACTTTAACACAAGTATTTCTACCAATACACAATTACTCACTAGCATGACTCTAATATCAGCATCTTTCTATCTCAAAACAATCATAAGGAATCAATCTTCTCATAGTATTCAATGCTCTTTATATGAAAGTTTTTATTATATCCCTCTTGTATGCCCATCATATTAGGACTAAATTCATAACCTATGCAAATTACCATGATGTTTAGAAAGACTCTCAAAATAATATAAGTGAAGCATGAGAGTTCAACAATTTCTATAAAATAAAGCCACCGCCATGCTCTAAAAAGATATAAGTGAAGCACTAGAGCAAAATTGCCTAGCTCAAAAGATATAAGTGAAGCACATATGGTATTCTAATATATCACGATTCATGCGTGTCCCTTTAAAAGGTGTGTACAACAAGTATGGTTGTGGCAAACTAAAAAGCAAATACTCATATCATACAAGACGCTCCATGCAAAACACATATCATGTGGTGAATAAAAATATAGCCTCAAGTAAATTTACCGGTAGACGAAGACGAAAGAGGGGATGCCATCTGAGGCATCCCCAAGATTAGATGTTTGGTTGTCCTTGAATATTACCTAGGGATGCCTTGGTAATCCCCAAGCTTAGGCTCTTGCCATTCCTTATTCCATAGTCCATCAAATCTTTACCCAAAACTTGAAAACTTCACAACAGAAAACTCAACAGAAAACTTGCGAGATCCGTTAGTATAAGAAAATAATCACCACCTTTTGTTACTGTTGTGAACTCATTATTTATTTATATTGGTGTAATATATACTGTATTCCAACTTCTCCATGGTTCATCCCCCCCGATACTACCCATAGATTCATTAAAATAAGAAAACAACACAAAGAAAACAGAATCTGTCAAAAACAGAACAGTCTGTAGCAATCTGGAAACTTCGAATACTTCTGTAACTCCAAAGATTCTGAAAAATTAGGAAAACCTGGGAAATTTTTATATCAATCTTGTGTAAAAAATTCATATCAAAATCACGCTTGTTTGATTTTTGAAAATTAGTTTACTGGGTGCAAAAGTTTCTGTTTTTCAGCAAGATCAAATCAACTATCGCTGTAAGCCATCCCAAAGGTCTTACTTGGATCAAACACTAACTAAAACACATATAACCAGAGGCTAGATGATAAATTTATTTAAAAACAGAACCAAAAACAAAAAATATGAAAATAAAATTGGGTTGCCTCTCAACAAGGCTATTGGTTAATGCCCTTAGCTAGGCATAAAACAAAGATCTAGGTATTGTCATAATAGTAAGGGAGATCATCCATGATCATCTCATACTCCCTTCTTTCAGCGGCAAGTTTTCTTTGTGGTAAGAAAGAATAATCAAAAGGGCTAAATTTAATAGGATAAGGATCCCTAAGATTGAGTGCAGGGGGAATAGGTTCCTCCTTTGGACCCTTATAGTTTATGATCAACTCATCATTATAAGCTTTTCTTTTGTGGAACAACCTAAGATTATCTCCTAGTATGAACCCTAATCCATTATTTTGTATAGCAAAATTATCATTAAGTTCAAAAATCTTATCAACCAAAACCTCGATAGGGACCTTTTTTCTCAAATTTTCATTATAGGCAACATAATTGGGAGATTGCAATCTCATTATTTCTTCTTGATTAAAAAGGGGGGAAAACCACCATTTATTTTGTAATGAGAAAATATTTCACTGGCCTCTTTCATGATGAATCTAAACTCATGAGCTAAAAATATAGTAGCGGCACATTTAACAGAAGAATGCTGAATATTAGAGAACCCTAGAAAAATTCTTTGTATGCAAGGGTGCATATGAACAAGTTGTCTTTCGAGTTCAATTATGAGCAAAGTTATTGCATCCACAAGAATACTAGTTTTATTAAGTATAGATCCTCCTAATGCTGGTAGCGTGCCAGCACAAGTAAAGTAATCTTGAATAATACCATTTCCAATAATATTACCTCTACCTATGCGGAGTTTTTTAGTATGCATGGTAGTAGGCTCTTCATGAGGATCGTTATTAGCAAAGCCATCAATTTTTTTCTCAATATTGCTACTATCTTTTTTGATGAAAACCTCCCCAGATTCAGACATGATAGCAACAAACCGAACTAGCAACTGAGCAAACGAAAGGCAAATGAAAAGATTAACAGAAGAAGGGCGAATAAAAAGGCAAATCTTTTAGTATTTTTCTGAAAGCGTTTTAGAAGTGGGGGAGAGGAAAACGAGAGGCAAATGGCAAATAATGTAATGCAAGAGATGAGAGTTTATGGTGGGTACTTGGTAGGCTTGATGTAGATCTCCCCGGCAACGGCGCCAAAATCTCTTCCTGCTACTTCTTGAGCTTCCGTTGGTTTTTTCCTTCAAGAGGAAAGGGTGATGCAGCAAAGTAGAGATAAGTATTTCCCTTAGTTGAGAACCAAGGTATGAATCCAGTAGGAGATACAAGCAAGTCTCCAATCTATGCGCCTACACAAACAATCAGACATTTGCATCCAACACGATAAAGGGGTTGTCAATCCCTTCACAGTCACTTGGAAAGGTGAGATCTGAAAGAGATAGATATAAAAGATTACTAAAACGGAAAACAAAATAAAAGTAAATAAATTGTAGTAAGGTATTTTTGGGTTTTTTGGTTTATAGATCTGAAAATATATGATGGAAAATAGATCCGGAGGCCATAGGTTTCACTAGAGGCTTCTCTCTTGAAGGAAAATAATACAGTGGGTGAACAAATTATTGTCAAGAAATTGATAGAAAAGTGCAAAGTTATGTCGATATCCAAGGCAATGATTATGAATATAGGCATCACATCGGTGTCAAGTAGTCCGACTCCTGCCTGCATCTACTACTATTACTCTACACACTGACCGCTATCCAACATGCATCTAGTGTATTAAGTCACAAAGAACGGAGTAATGCCTTAAGTAAGATGAAATGATGTAGAGGGATAAACTCAAGCAATATGATGAAAACCCCATCTTTTTACTCTTGATGTCAACATTACAATACATGTCTCGCTACCCCTACTTTGTCACTAGGTGAAATCACGCAAGATTGAACCCAAAACTAAGCACCTCTCCCATTGCAAGAAAAACCAATCTAGTTGGCCAAATCAAACCGATAATCAAAGAGAAATACAAAGATATCAAATCATGCATATAAGAATTCAGAGAAGATTCAAATAATATCCATAGATAAGCTGATCATAAATCCACAATTCATTGGATCTCGACAAACACACCTCAAAAGAAGATTACATCGGATAGATCTCCAAGAACATCGAGGAGAACATTGCATTGAAGATCAAAGAGAGAGAAGAAGCCTTCTAGCTACTAGCTATGGACCCGTAGGTCTGTGGTAAACTACTCATGCTTCATCAAAAGGGCAATGGAGTAGATGTAGATGCCCTCTGTGATCGAATCCCCCTTTGGCAGGGTGCCGAAAAAGGCCCCAAGATGGGATCTCATGGGAACAGAAGGTTACAATGGCGAAGAAGTATTTTTCATGGATGCTTTTGGTGGTTTTGGAATATCTGAGGATTTATAGAGCTGAGAGGGAGGTCAGTGGACTCCCGTGGGGCCCACAAGCCAGGGGGTGCACCCCCTAGGGCGTGCCTTGAGGGCTTGTGGAGCCCTCAGGACTCTTCTGACTTGGCCTCCAAGTTCCGTGGATGTCTTTTGGTCTAAGAAAAATCATCGTAAAGTTTTATTCCATTTGGACTCCGTTTGACATTCCTTTTCTGTAAAACTCAAAACAAGGAAAAAGACAGAAACTGGCACTGGGATCTGGGTTAATAGGTTAGTCCCCAAAATAATATAAAATAGCATATTAATGCATATAAAACATCCACAATAGATAATATAATAGCATGGAACAATCAAAAATTATAGATATGTTGGAGACGTATCAGGAGGCACAATGCTCCCCAAAATGCCACTAGGGCCACCGTAATCTCCGCACACTCTCGCACAATGCAGGATGCCGTGATTCCACTAAGGGACCCTTGAGGGCAGTCACTGAACCCATACAATTGACTACCCTTGGGGGCGGTCACCGAACCCATACACTTTGGCAACCCTTGGGGCGGTCACCGAAACCCATACAAATTGGTCGGGGCAATCTCCACAACCTAATTGGAGACCTCGATGTTTTCCCAAAGCTTTACACCACAATGATTGAGCTCAAAGATACCACCAACCGTCTAGGGTGCCCAAGCACCCAAGAGGAACACGCTCTAGGGTACCAAGCACCCAAGAGTAATAAGCTTCTCAACTTCACTTCAAAGTATCACCGTGTAGAACTCAAACTGATGCAACTAATGCAATGGCAAGAACACACGAAGTGGTCAAGTCCCTCACTCCCAAATGCCACCACAACAACAAAAGCTATGGAGGAATATGGGATAAATAACAAGGAGAACTCCAAGATCTAGATCCAAGGGGATCCCCTCACAAAGAGGAGAAAGTGATTGGTGGAAACACATATCCAGATCTCGTCTCTCTTTTCCCTCAAGAACTAGCAAGAATCATTGGAGGAATTGAGAGATAGCAAGCTCGAGAAGGACAACAATGGGTGCAAAAAACAAGCTCAAAGGATAAGAACCATTGGGGAATAAGACTCCCCTTAAATAGCCCCCCCCCCCAATCCAACCGTTGTGCCCACAAGTCGTTCTCAAGCTGTACTACCGTTCTAGGGAGCGGTACTATCGCTTAACACGTCAAAACAGCCCAACGAGACAGAAAATTTTCTGCTAGAGAGGTACTACCGCTTATAAGAGGTACTAGCACTCAGGGAGGTGAAGGAAATATGCCCTAGAGGCAATAATAAAGTTGTTATTTTATATTTCCTTATTCATGATAAAGGTTTATTATTCATGCTAGAATTGTATTGATCCGAAACCTTAATACATGTGTGAATACATAAACAAATATAGTGTCCCTAGTAAGCCTCTACTAGACTAATTCGTTGATCAAAGATGGTTAAGGTTTCCTACCCGTGGACATGACTTGTGATTTGATAACGGGATCACATCATTAGGAGAATGATGTGGTGGACAGGACCCATACGTTAGCTCGGCATTATGATCATTCAGTTTTATTGCTATTGCTTTCTTCATGTCAAATACATATTCCTTCGACTATGAGATTTTGCAACTCCCAGATATCGGGGGAATGCCTTGTGTTCTATCAAACATCACAACATAACTAGGTGATTATAAAGATGCTCTACAGGTATCTCCGAAGGTGTCTGTTGAGTTGGCATAGATCAAGATTATGATTTGTCACTCCGAGTATCGAAGAGGTATCTCTAGGCCCTCTCGGTAATACACATCATAAGCTTGCAAGCAAATGACTAAGGAGTTAGTCACGAGATGATGCATTATGGAATATATAAAGAGACTTGCCGGTAATGAGATTGAACTTGGTATGAAGATACCGACGATCGAATCCCGGCCAAGTAACATACCGATGGACAAAGGAAATTACGTATGTTGTCATAACAATTCGACCAAAAAATATCTTCGTAGAATATGTAGGAGCGAATATGAGCATCCAGGTTTCGCTATTGGTTATTGACTGGAGAGGTGTCTCGGTCATGTCTACATAGTTCTCGAACCCGTAGGGTCTGCACGCTTAATGTTCGGTGATGATATAGTATTATATGAGTTATGTGATTTGGTGACGTAATGTTGTTCGGAGTCCCGGATGAGATCACGAACATGGAGAGGAGTCTCGAAATAGTCGAGATGTAAATATTGATATATAGGACGATGGTATTTGGACACCAGAAGTGTTCCGGAGGGTACCGGGTACATATCGGGTCACAGGAAGGGGTTCCGAGCACCCCCGGCAAAATATATGGGCCTTATGGGCCAAGAGGGGAAATGCACCAGCCACAAGGGGCTGGTGCGCCCCCCATATGGGCCGAACCAGGAGGAGAAGGAAAGAGGGGAACAGAAAGGAAGGGGCGGGGGGGGGGGATTCGGCCTCCTCCTTCCCTTTCTCCTCCCTCCTTTTTCCTTCCCCCTCCGACATATATGGCAGGGGGCGCGCGTCTTGGGAGGAGCCCAAGTAGGATTCGGTCCTACTTGGGGCGCCTCCTGGCCTCTCCCTCCCTCTCCCACCTATCGTTTACTACTCCCTCCGTCCGGAATTACTTGTCATCAAAATGGATGAAAATGGTTGTATCTAGAACTAAAATATATCTAGATACATCCATTGCAATGACAAGTATTTCCGGACGGAGGGAGTAGAAAATTGCCTAGCCTTGTGCGATGCCCCCTCCATCGTTTACTCCCCCGGTGATATTTTTGTAGTGCTTAGGCGAAGCCCTGCGGAGATAACTTCACCATCACCGTCACCATGCCATTGTGCTGATGGAACTCATCTACTACCTCGACGTCTTGCTGGATCAAGAAGGGGAGGTACATCACTGAGCTGAATGTGTGCAGAACTCGGAGGTGGCGTACGTTCAGTATTCGATCGGTGGATCACGAAGAAAGTTCAACTACATCAACCGGGTTGTGAAACTCTTCCACTTATGACCTACGAGGGTACGTAGAAACACTCTCCCCCTCGTTGCTATGCATCTCCATGGATAGATCATTGCGTGTGCGTAGATTTTTTTTTGTTTTTCCATGCAACGATTCCCACTAGTGGTATTAGAGCCAGGTCTATGTGTAGATGATATGTGATACGTCTCCAACGTATCTATAATTTATGAAGTATTCTTGCTCTTATATTATCATTCTTGGATGTTTTATAATCATTTTATAGAAACTTTATATCATTTTTTGGGACTAACCTATTGACATAGTGCCCAGTGCTAGTTGTTATTTTTGCTTGTTTTTTACACTGCAGGAAATCAATATCAAACGAAGTCCAAACGCAGCAAAACATTTTGGAGAATGTTTTTGGACCAGAACACCCAAGATGGGCCAATGAAGTACCAGAGGGGTGCCCCCCGGGGGGCACAACCACCTGGGCACGCCTGGGGGCCCCGGCGTGCCCTGGTGGGTTGTGCCCACCTTGGTGGCCTCCCGCATCGCCTCTTCGCCCTATAAATCATCAAATATTCCAAAAACCCTCGGGGTAACCCTAGATCAGAAGTTCCGTCGCTGCAAGCCACTGTAGCCACGAAAAACCAATCTAGACCCTGTTCCGGCACTCCACCGGAGGGGGAGATCATTGATACTTCTCCGTCGTATCTATAGTTTTTGATTGTTCCATGCCAATATTGTTCAACTTTCATATACTTTTGGCAACTTTTTATACTATTTTTGGGACTAACATATTGATCCAGTGCCCAGTGCCAGTTCCCTGTTTTTGCATGTTTTATGTTTCGCAGAAACCCCATATCAAATGGAGTCCAAATGGGATAAAAACGGACGGATAATATTTTTGGAATATTTGTGATATTTGGGAAGAAGAATCAACACGAGACTGTGCCCGAGGGGGCCACGAGGCAGGGGGCGCGCCCCTGACCCTCGTGGGCACCCCGTAAGGCGGTTGCTGCTCTTATTTTGCTGCAAGAAAGCTAATTTTCTGAAAAAAAATCATGGCAAAGGTTTCAATCCAATCGGAGCTATAGATCTCCAGATATATAAGAAACGCTGAAAGGGCAAAATCCTAGAACGCAGAAACAGAGAGAGACAGAGAGACAGATCCAATCTCGGAGGGGCTCTCGCCCCTCCCACGCCATGGAGACCATGGACCAGAGGGGAAACCCTTCTCCCATGTAGGGAGAAGGTCAAGGAAGAAGAAGAAGAAGGGGGGATCTCTCCCCCTCGCTTCTGGTGGCGCTGAAACGCCGCCGGGGGCCATCATCATCATCGCGATCTTCCCCAACACCTCCATCACCTTGACCTCTCTTTTACCCGCTGTAATCTCTACTTAAACATGGTGCTCAACGCTATATATTATTTCCCAATTATGTATGGCTATCCTATGATGTTTGAGGAGCGGGCAACTTTCCCCCCTGAGCTCTCCGCGGAGGAGCTGAGGGAGTGGTTCTATCTCTTCTGGTCGACGGAGACGCGAGCGCATCCGCGCACCAAGGTACTCTCCGCTGACGCTTCCACTTCGAAATGGGCTCCAAACGGATACCCCTTCTTCGCACTGTTCTTCTATTGCGGGCTCTGCCCGCCTTTCTCCGAGTTCTTCTGTGACATCATGAACACCTACGGGTTCCATCTCCTTGACTTCACCCCCAATGCTGTCCGGACCATGGCGGTTTTCGCACATATCTGCGAGAACTTTGTCGGAATCCACCCAAACGTAGCCCTCTTCCGTCACTACTTCATGCCCCGGGTCAAGAGAGGAGAGCCCTTAGCTGGCGGGATCGCCTGGATCTCGAGAGCCGGCAAGAAGGAGACGTATCTGGAGGGGGAGCTCCGCAGCAAGTGGGATGAGTGGAGAACGGAATGGTGTTGGATTGTTGAGGAGAACCCGCAGCTGTTCACTGCCTTGCGCCAAACTCCAGTAGTGCGCGGCAACGATTGGAGCGCCCTGGCGGCGGACGATGCTAGACTGAAGATCGCCACCACCCGGATCTTGCGGCTCAGGCTTGCCGGGCTCACTGTAGGCGCTGTTGGCGCGGACTTTCTTCGCCGCCGCATCGACCCTCTGCAGGAGAGGGGGAGACCAGCCTGGTTGTTCGGGGGTCCGGCGGACATCATGAGGCTGCGGCCGGGCCTCAACTTCAATTTCACTGTTTTGGAGTTGGATGGGATACTGAAGGAGTTGTTCAAGCACGACCCCAATCATCCCGAGTGGTTCAGACTGCCGGCGGGTGTCGTTCCGCTGTGCAACAACTCTTCGCTCGATCGCATCCGCGCAATGATGCCGGAGTGCGACTCGCATGGAATTATTCCAACTTGGCAGGAGCCCGCTGACAACGTCGTGCAGCAGTTCTTCGACGGCTTGGCGGAGGTGGCGGTCCACGCCGACGAACAGAGGCTCCTCACCCGCGACACCACCGAGGATGAGATGCGGCACATCGCCACCAGGGCGGAAGAGGCGGCGGCAGCTGCCGCCGCAGGCGAGTTTGGTTTTACTGTGGAGGAGGCAGAGGCAGCCGAGGCGGCAAGCCTTGCCGATCGAGACGAGCTTGTCGTGGAGATCGCCGGCGAGGGAGAGCCCGAAGCTGGATCGGGCGAGCCCGCTGAAGGTGCTAGCGGCCAGCCATCTTCAAGCACCTTGCCGCAAGCGGAGCTCCCAGTGCAGCCCCCAGCTCCACCAAGAAGGCGCCTCCACAGGACCGGAGATATAGCAGGGCGGCAGACGGGTCAACAGCCACCACGCTGCGGGACACGCTCTACCGCGACAAGCACTTTTGTTGCGGGAGCGTCTCACACCGTTGCAACAACTGGAGCGGGGTCCTCTCGAGCCGCCGTTTCTGATCCTGCCGCAGCTCCCGCCAAGCGGCCAAGGGAGCCTACTCCTCCGCCTCGTCGCGCCGAAGGAGGACCGGACTTCGACCTCTCCGCGCTCAGCTCCGACGAGGAGGAAGAAGAGGAGTAAGTTTCCCTGTTGTGTCTGTAGTTCTTCGATTTCTTGCTGTTTCTTGTCTTGTATCTGATCTGTTTTCTTCTGAATCTTGTTCCTTTTCAGGACTCTGGCCCAGAGGGCGGCGAAGAGAGCCAAGGTCCCCGTGGTTGTCATCGAGGAGGATCCCGCTGTTGCAACAGAGGGCGCGTCCGAGACCACCTTCTCAGACCCGACAACCACTCCTCGAAGCAGCCCCCAGCGCAGCCCCCAGCGTAAGTGTATAGTCTTACTTCCCGCTGTTGGGCGCCCCATAGGTGGGACATAGGTGTTCTTTCTTTGCTGATATCTTGTCTGTTGGTTTGCTTGTGTAGGAGCAGAACAGGCTCACCAGGAGCAACCGGAAGCCGCTCCTGAGGTGCTATCTGCTTCAACTACGCCGCCAAGGGAGGATTCCCTGGCAAGGGAGCGTTCTCCGGCAAGGGAGAAGTCCCTGGCAAGGGAGAAGTCTCCGGCAAGGGGCAGCACCAGCGACCCCCCGGTGGCGGAGCCCATGACCGTGGATCCCAGTACTGGTAATTTTCCTTGCTTGAAATTTCCCTTGGGTTCTTCTTCAGATTGTCTTTTTGGATATTTGCTTGACCCTTCTCCCTCTTTCGTTCTCCGGATCCACCTTTCATGGAGCCGATGGATACCGAGCCCACCGGCGAGGAGAACGTGTGCGGCAACACTGACGATGCCGCCACCACCGAAGAAGAGGCCGGCGCTGATGATCCCGCCGACGAAGAGGCCGCCAAGGCTGCTGGCGCAGGAGCCGGCGAGGGGTCCGGTGATCGTACTGACGACCCTGGGGTCGCAGGAGCGCAAGGCGCTACGCCGACCGCCGATCCCTCCGCCGCCGACGCATCGCCAGACTCCGAAGAGCCCCAGCCCGGCGCCTACTTGAAGGCCGGTGACGGTATCTTCATCAAGCTCCCCTGGGCTTCGAGCTCCAGGGCGCCGGTCGAAGGAGAAGTTTTTGACGGAGAGGTGCTTGCCTCCGCTGGGTTGACACTTGTTGACGCGCCAAGCAGCAACAGTGGCGAGCCTGAGGAGGAACAGCTGCTGCAGAAGCTGTTGTCACTATACCGCGCCCGACAAGCCAAGCTGGAGTCTCGGGAAGCGCTTGTCGCGCGGGTGGGAGTAGATATTGAGAAGCATGCGGAGGAGCTCCAGAGTCGCAACCAAGAGGCCCTCCGGTCCATTGCAGAGGAGAGGGCGCAGCTTGTCGAGGCGCGGAAGGCTTTCCTTCTCGAGAAGGCAGAAGCCGAAGAGCAACAGCGGCTTGCCGCCGAGGAGCTGTCCGTGCGGGAAGGCGAGTTGACGCAGCGGAAGATCAACCTGGACAGCTATGAGGAGGAGCTTGCCGCGCGCGAGGAGACACTTGGCGGGGCCCTCAAGGAAGCGAAGGATGCTACTGCAGCTGCCGAGGCCGCCAAGAAGGAGCTGGAGGTGAAAGTGGTGCAGCTAGAGGCCAATCTGAAGGCAAGGAATGAAGAGCTTGCCGCGCTCCAACGCGAGGGCGAGAAGGACGCCCTCGCCCACGGCGAGCTGCAAGGTCACCTCCTCGAGAGGGGCAAAGAGCTGAGCGCCGCCAAGGACTCCAATGCCGATCTCGAGTTGAAGCTGGCTACGCTGACCGAGACGCTGGACGGCGCCAAGAAGCGGGAGGAGGCCTTGAAGGAGGAGATTAAGGCCAACGAGGCGCTGTTGACGAGAGCTGCCGAAACCCAGAACACCTTCAGGGCTACTGTGGAGCTCTGGACGGAGGGCCTTGTCAACATCGCCGCAGTCATCGACGAGGAACTGGCGCAGCTGGAAATGGAGGGTTTCGGGTACTCCTCCGATGAGAACCTCCAGCCCAGTGCCAAGCTTACTCTGTTCTTCAAGGGCATGGCGACGGCCCTCCAGCAACTCCGGGAAAGGATCCCAAAGCAGCTGGCCGACGAGTCGTGCATGATCTGCGCCAGAGTTCCGGAGAAGGTGTTGGTGAAGGTGGCCTTCCGCAATCCAGGCCTCAACCTCACCAACGTCCTCAAGATGCTGCCGGCGGGTGCTGAACTTGAAGAGCTCAAGGCCCTTGTCGCACCCATTGTGGACAAGGTGAATGAAGTCAGGAGGATTGATGGTGGCCGCGTAGATTAGGCCGCTCGTTTTCTCCTTCTCTTGCCACTGCTAGACATGTTACGGGAACAATCTATTAGAGCGCGGCAAGTTATCTTTGTAATATAACTTTATCTTGGGCAGTATTTGCTATGTTATCCCCTTTACTTGATTCCTTCCTTTGTATGTTTTCACCCTACGCTTTCAGGGAACTTGCCGGCGCAGGCATCCTTGCCGCGAGCGCTGAGTGCGGAACATCAGTAGCCTGCTGGCTGTGTCGCCTCCGGCAAGAAACCTTGTCGCAACTAGTCGCAGCACACTTAAGTTGTTGAGCGGACTCGAAACAAAGTAAGGGCGCAACTAGCTATGAGTTGGTTCCTCCGCGCACAGGTTTTCCATACAAAGCACGGTCGTTCAAGGAAGATAACTTAAAAAATTTAAAACTGATTGTGCTCAAACTTTGTCAACTTAGCTTTTCTGTCGTTCGCGTCCCGGCAAGGCGATACTTCCTTGAACGACGCCTGGCCCACATCATTATCTTCTCCAAAGATGTCGTGGGAACGAACACCTATGGGACAGGGCCCCTTTCGGTCCGGCAAGGGAGCGGAGATCGCACGAAGAGCGAATCAAGGCGAGGCACGCGAGCGATTTTACCTAGCTTCGGAGCTCTTCGGAGAGATAATACTCCTACTGCTGCTTTGTGGTTGTATTATGTTCTTGCTTGAGAGCGTGGGAGTGTTCTAGTTTCGAATGAGTCGAACCCCCTCTACGTTGCGCATGGGCCTCCTTTTATAGGCTAAAGGGGTCACCGACAGGTGGCAACGCATGCAGGGGTAAAAGTGTAGAAAGAGCAGCGGTTGGTACAGCTACCTCTACAGTGCCTTCTACCTAACTCTGACGGCAGGGGACAAGAGCATTTAATGCCCGTCCGCGTCGCCTAAACAGTGCAGAAAAGCGACCGTTAGGGGCGCCACCGCTTGCCACGATGGCCATCTCGTTATCTCCGCTCGCCACCTCGCACAGCTTGGCTGCACAGCTTCTCGCCACGTGCGCCTGGAACGGTCTCAGGGCGACACGTCGACGGATGCGCTGGAGCGTAGATACAGAGAGGTGGCTTGCCGCGGCAAGCGCCTTGCCACGGCTGTTGTCTTGTCGCGCCCGAAAGCTTGTCACTCACCGGGTCTTGCCGAGACGCGCGGCGCGTCGCGGCAAGTTCCTTGAAATGCTTTGGTTGGCCTTCCCGGCAAGCTCCTCTTGCCGGGGCCTTGTCCTTCCCAGCAAGCTCCTCTTGCCGGGGCCTTGCCCTTCTCAGCTTGAATACTTTGTTCTTGAATGGCTCCAAACGAACCATGGAGGTCCTTGGCGGGCACCCGGCAAGCCTTGCCGTGGGGCGCTGCGACTGCCCATGCACAAGTTCGGGATACTAAGGTACCCCTACTTTAGTACACCGACACCTATCACACCTACAAAGTCCTTCTAGTTTCATACTTGTTCTAGGTAAGACGAACATTAAGCGTGCGTAGAGTTGTATCGATGGTCGATAGAACTTGAGGGAATATTCGTTCTACCTTTAGCTCCTCGTTGGGTTCAACACTCTTACTTATCGAAAGTGGCTATAATTGATCCCCTATACTTGTGGGTTATCAAGGCCTTTTTCTGGCTCCGTTGCCGGGGAGTCATAGCGTGGGGTGAATATTCTCATGTGTGGTTGTTTGCTTTATCACTAAGTAATTTTTATTTGCTGTTCTTAGTTGTTCTCTATCTTTAGTTATGGATATGGGACACGAAATACCAAAAAAATTAGGTGTACTTGCTAATCATGGAGATGGGGAACCTCCTAAAACCCTCGATGCTCATTATGTGAAAGATATTTTGTACTACTTTGATAATCCTGAGAAAACCCCATTCAATTATGTTATGGGAGACACGTTGGATCAACGTGAATATTTAGGGATTATTGCTTGACACAAAAGGGAAACTATTATTGGATCAAATTTATATGTTGCATTGGTATGCTAGGCAACTATGCTTGAGATATGATTATAATTGTTGCTCTAGGATGAAGGCTCCACACCTTTCATGCAAATTTAATGATAATGAAACCTTAGCTTCTTATGCTAATGGTATATATGATTACTATGATGTGGAACAAATAGAAGAATTCGTTGCTTTTATGGGTGCTTATGAGATTGAATCTTTGTTTAAAGAGTGTGAAAATCTTGATGATGCTGTTTACATACCTGAATTTTTTTTATACTTAAATATTGTTATGAGAATTATGAATACAATTACAATATTGATGCATTTATTGAGAAAGTCTCCGCTGTCCAAGAAGAGACTAATATTTTGCAGGAGTCTATGGAAGAATAAATTGATGAAACTGTGAGCTCATTGGATGAAAAAGATGAAGAGGAGAGCGAAGAACAAACGGAGGAAGAGCAGATTGATCACCCATGCCCACCTTCTAATGAGAGTAACTCTTCAACTCATACATTGTTTAGTTTCCCTTCGTGCTTACCGAAGGATGATTGCTATGATGATTGTTATGATCCCGTTGATTCTCTTGAAATATCCCTTTTTGATGATGCTTGCTATGCTTGTGGCCAAGATGCCAATATGAATTATGCTTATGGAGATGAACTTGCTATCGTTCCTTATGTTAAACATGAAATTGTTGCTATTGCACCCACACATAATAGTCCCATTATCTTTTTGAATTCTCCCGACTACACTATATCGGAGAAGTTTCTGCTTATTAAGGATTATATAGATGGGTTGCCTTTTACTACTACACATGATGATTTTGATAGATATAATATGCATGTGCTTGCTGCTCCTACTTGCAATTATTATGAGAGAGGAACTATATCTCCACCTCTCTATGTTTCCAACACGATAGAATTGCAAGAAATTGCTTATACTATGCATTGGCCTTTACTTGGTGTGCATGAATTGTTCTTTTATGACATGCTGATGCATAGGAAGAGAGTTAGACTTTGTTGTTGCATGATATATGTTACTTTGTGCTCACTACTAAATCACAAATCATTGTTAATTAAAATTGGCTTTGATATACCTTGGGATCCGGGTGGATCCATTACTTGAGCACTATATGCCTAGCTTAATGGCTTTAAAGAAAGCGCTGCCAGGGAGACAACCCAGAAGTTTTAGAGAGTCATTTATTTCTGTTGAGTGCTTTTATATAGTATAAAAACAAAAAACATAAATAGGGGAACCCAAAACTTTTCAAAAAGGAAAGTGAAAGTGAGAAAGACAAGCATTATTGAAGTGGGGGAGATCCTTGAACTTTGTTCATGCTCATGGAAACTTTGTGAATCTTGATTACAGAAACTTTTCAACAAAAATAATTATCCCCTTGTAGAATTCCATTGTATTATAAAAATAATGTGCTAAGGTTTGCCTTTAGGATGTTTACAAGCTTGTTGGTTTGTGCGGTGCAGGACAGAAACTTTGGCTGTAGTGCGTGATTTTACATTTTTTGACTGGAACATCAAACTGGTCTGGAACTTTTTGCACTGTCTTGATATACAAATTTTTTATTTTTCCTAATTTTTGTAGAATTTTTGGGGTATCAAAAGTATGATGAATGTTCATATTTCTACAGACTATTCTGTTTAAGACAGATTCTGTTTTTGATGCATAGTTTGCTTGTTTTGATGAAACTATCAATTTCTATCAAGGGATTAAGCCACGGAAAATTTATATTACAGTAGACACAATGCAAAAACAAAATATGAATTGGTTTGCAACAGTACCTAGAGTAGTGATTTGCTTTATTATACTAACGGATCTTACCGAGTTTTCTGTTGAAGTTTTGTGTGGATGAAGTGTTTGATCGAGAAGGTCTCGATATGAGGAAAAGGAGGAGAGGCAAGAGCTCAAGCTTGGGGATGCCCAAGGCACCCCAAGTAAATATTCAAGGAGACTCAAGAGTCTAAGCTTGGGGATGCCCCGGAAGGCATCCCCTCTTTCTTCAACAAGTATCGGTATGTTCTCGGATTCGTTTCGTTCATGCGATATGTGCAAATCTTGGAGCGTCTTTTGCATTTAGTTTTCACTTTTATTTTATGCACCATGCTGGTATGAGATAGTCCATGGTTGATTTATAGAATGCTCATTGCACTTCACTTATATCTTTTGAATATGGCTTTATAGAATGCTTCATGTGCTTCACTTATATCATTTGAAGTTTGGATTGCCTGTTTCTCTTCACATAGAAAACCGCCATTTGTAGAATGCTCTTTTGCTTCACTTAAATTTGTTAGAGTGTCGGCATATCTTTTGTAAAAATAATTAAACTCTCTTGCTTCACTTATATCTATTTAGAGAGACGACAGGAATTGGTCATTCACATGGTTAGTCATAAAATCCTACATAAACTTGTAGATCACTGAATATGATATGTTTGATTCCTTGCAATAGTTTTGCTATATAAAGGTGGTGATATTAGAGTCATGCTAGCGAGTAATTGTGGATTAGTATAAATACTTGTGTTGAGGTTTGTGATTCCTGAAGCATGCACGTATGGTGAACCGTTATGTGATGAAGTCGGAGCATGATTTATTTTTTGATTGTCATCTGATACGTCTCCAACGTATCTATAATTTTTGATTGTTCCATGCTATTATATTACCCCTTTTTGATGTTTATGGGCTTTGTTTTACACATTTATATCATTTTTGGGACTAACCTACTAACCGGAGGCCCAACCCATATTGCTATTTTTTTGCCTATTTCAGTATTTCGTAGAAAAGGAATATCAAACGGAGTCCAAACGAAATGAAAACTTCGGGAGCGTAATTTTTGGAACAAATCTGATCCAGAGAGCTTGGAGTGCAAGTCAAGAAGCTCCCGAGGGCCCCACGAGATAGGGGCCGCGCCCCCCTGTAGGGCGCGCCCCCTGTCTCGTGGGCCCCTCGGGCGGCCACCGACGTACTTCTTCCTCCTATATATACCTACGTACCCCGAAAACATCCAGGAGCACCACGAAACACAATTTCCACCACCGTAACCTTCTGTATCCGCGAGATCTCATCTTGGAGCCTTCGCCGGCACTCTGCCGGAGGGGGAATCAACCATGGAGGGCTTCTACATCAACATCCTTGCCCCTCCGATGAGTTGTGAGTAGTTTACCATAGACCTATGGGTCCATAGTTATTAGCTAGATGGCTTCTTCTCTCTTTTTGGATCTCAATACAATGTTCTCCCCCTCTCTTGTGGAGATCTATTCGATGTAAACTCTTTTTGCGGTGTGTTTGTCGAGATCCGATGAATTGTGGGTTTATGATCAAGTTTATCTATGAATAAATATTTGAATCTTCTCTGAATTCTTTTATGTATGATTGAGTTATCTTTGCAAGTCTCTTCGAATTATCAGTTTGGTTTGGCCTACTAGATTGGTCTTTCTTGCCATGGGAGAAGTGCTTAGCTTTGGGTTCAATCTTGCGGCGTTCTTACCCAGTGACAGAAAGGGTTGCAAGACACGTATTGTATTGTTGCCATCGAGGATAACAAGATGGGGTTTATATCATATTGCATGTGTTTATCCCTCTACATCATGTCATCTTGCTTAATGCATTGCTATGTTCTTATGAACTTAATACTCTAGGTGCATGCTGGATAGCGGTCGATGTGTGGAGTAATAGTAGTAGATGCAGGCAGGAGTTGGTCTATTTGTTATGGACGTGATGCCTATATACATGATCATGCCTAGATAATCTCATAACTATGCGCTTGTCTATCAATTGCTCGACAGTAATTTGTTCACCCACCGTAATACTTACGCTATCTTGAGAGAAGCCTCTAGTGAAACCTATGGCCCCCGGGTCTATCACTTATCATATTTGCTTTCAATCTACCTTTATTTGCATCTTTACTTTTTGCATCTATCTTATAAAATACCAAAAATATATTTATCTTATCATACTATCTTTATTAGATCTCACTTCCGCAAGTGGCCGTGAAGGGATTGACAACCCCTTTATTGCGTTGGTTGCGAGTTCTCAGTTTGTTTGTGTAGGTGCGTGGGACTTTGAGGAGCCTCCTACTGGATTGATACCTTGGTTCTCAAAACCGAGGAAAATACTTACGCTACACTTTGCTGCATCACCCTCTCCTCTTCGAGGAAAACCAACGCAAGCTCAAGACGTAGCAAGAAGGATTTCTGGCGCCGTTGCCGGGAGGTCTTCGCTCAAGTCAAGACATACCAAGTACCCATCACAAACCCACCTCCCTTGCATTTACATTATTTGCCATTTGCCTCTTGTTTTCCTCTCCCCCACTTCACCCTTGCCGTTTTATTCGCCCTCTCTTTCGCAATCTCCTCCTCTCTTTTTTGCTTGCCGTTTTTTTGTTTGCTTGTGTGTTGGGTTACTTGTTGCCATGGCACAAGATAATACCAAGTTGTGTGACTTCTCGAATACCAATAATAATGATTTCCTTAGTACTCCGATTGCTCCTCTTTATAATGACGAGCCTTGTGAAATCAACACCACTTTGCTGAATCTTGTTATGAAAGATCAATTTGCCGGCCTTCCTAGTGAAGATGCCCCTACTCATCTAAACAATTTTGTTGATTTGTGTGATATGCAAAAGAAGAAAGATATGGATAACGATATTGTCAAATTGAAGTTATTTCTGTTTTCACTTAGAGATCGTGCTAAAATTTGGTTTTTGTCTTTGCCTAAAAATAATATTGATTCTTGGAACAAGTGCAAAGATGCTTTTATCTCTAAGTATTTTCTCCCGCTAAGATCATCACTCCTAGGAATGATATTATGAATTTTAAACAACTTGATCATGAGCATGTTGCCCAATCTTGGGAAAGAATGAAATTGATGCTTCGCAATTGCCCTACTCATGGTTTGAATTTATGGATGATCATACAAATTTTTTATGCCTGTTTGAACTTTGCTTCTAGAAATCTCTTAGATTCGGCCGCAGGAGGCACGTTTATGGAAATTATGTTAGGGGATGCTACAAAATTGCTTGATAATATTATGGCCAATTATTCTCAATGGCACACCAAAAGATCTTCTAGTAAAAAAGTGCATGCTATAGAAGAAATCAATGTTTTGAGTGGAAAGATGGGTGAATTTATGAAGATGTTTGCTACTAAAAATACTCCTCTTGATCCCAATGATATGCCTTTGTTTTCCTTGATTGAGAATAAAATCTATGGATGTGAATTTTGTTGGTAGGAATAGTTTTGGAAACAATGCTTACAGAGGAAATTTTAATGCTAGACCGTTCCCTAGTAATCCCTCTAATAATTATGGAAATTCCTACAATAATTCTTATGGTAATTTTAATAAGATGCCCTCTAATTTTGAGAATATCGTGAAAGAATTTATGATTTCTCAAAAGAATTTTAATGCTTTGCTTGAAGAAAAATTGCTCAAAGTTGATGATTTGGCTAGGAACGTTGATAGACTTTCACTTGATGTTAATTCTCTTAAACTCGGATCTTCTTGTCCTAAGCATGATATCAATGAGTCTCTCAAAGTAATGAGAATTTCCATTGACGAGTGCAAGGAAAGAACCGCTAGATTGCGTGCTAAAAAAGAAAGCTTTATAAAAGCGTGTTCTTCTAGTCTCCGTGAAAATAATGATGAGGATCTTACAGTTATTGATGTGTCTCCGATTAGATCTATGTTTTGCAATATGAATTTTGATGATTATGGGAGTGATGATGAATCAACTTTGCCTAGAAGGCGTCCCAAAAATTCGGAATCTTTAGATCTTGATGTTAAATTTGGAAAAAGAGAGATTGGAGAAACCTCAACTTATAATAATATTGAACCTACTATCTCGGATTTCAAGGAATTTTATTATGATAATTGCTATTTAAAAGGTTGTATTTCCTTGTTGCAATCCGTTGTCAATTCTCCTCATGCTTATAGTCAAAATAAAGCTTTTACCAAACATATTGTTGATGCCTTGATGCAATCTTATGATGAAAAACTTAATTTGGAAGTTTCTATACCTAGAAAACTTAGTGATGAGTGGGAACCTACTATAAAGATTAGAATTAAAGATTATGAGTGTTTTGCTTTGTGTGATTTGGGTGCTAGTATTTCCACAATTCCGAAAACGTTATGTGATATTCTAGGTTTCCATGATCTTGATGATTGCTCTTTAAATTTGCACCTTGCGGATTCCACCATTAAAAAGCCTATGGGAAGGATCAATGATGTTCTTATTATTGCAAATAGAAATTTGGTGCCCATAGATTTTATCGTTCTTGATATAGATTGCAATCTTTCTTGCCCTATTATTCTCGGTAGACCTTTCCTTAGAACGATTGGTGCGATTATTGATATGAAGGAAGGGGACATTAGAGTCCAATTTACTTCAAAAAAAGGCATGGAGCACTTTCCAAGAAAGAAAGTCAAATTACCTTATGAATCTATCATGCATGCTACTTATGAATTTAGTGCCCAAGATGGCACTCGTTAGATCTATCTTTGTTTTTATGCCTAGCTGGGGGTGCTAAACGATAGCGCTATTTGGGAGGCAACCCAATTTTCTTTATGTTTTTTGTTTTTGCTCCTGTTTAGTAATAAATCTTGCATCTACCTTCTGTTTAGATGTGTTTTTATCTTTTAATTAGTGTTTGTGCCAAGTAGAACCTATAGGATAACCTACGATGATAGTTGATTTGATTCTGCTGAAAAACAGAAACTTTGCGCGCACGAATATAATTTTGTTAAATCACAGGAACGTGCTTTTGCGTTGATTCTTTTTGCTGCTGTTCAATATGTTGGAAATATGCCCTAGAGGCAATAATAAAAGCATTATTATTATATTTCCTTGTTCATGATAATTGTCTTTATTCATGCTATAATTGTGTTATCCGGAAATCGTAATACATGTGTGAATAACAGACACCAACATGTCCCTAGTGAACCTCTAGTTGACTAGCTAGTTGATCAATAGATAGTCATGGTTTCCTGACTATGGACATTGGATGTCATTGATAACGAGATCACATCATTAGGAGAATGATGTGATGGACAAGACCCAATCCTAAACATAGCACAAGATCGTATAGTTCGTTTGCTAGAGTTTTCCAATGTCAAAGTATCTTTTCCTTAGACCATGAGATCGTGTAACTCCCGGATATCGTAGGAGTGCTTTGGGTATACCAAACGTCACAATGTAACTGGGTGACTATAAAGGTAGACTACGGGTATCTCCGAAAGTGTCTGTTGGGTTGACATGGATCAAGACTGGGATTTGTCACTCCGTATGACGGAGAGGTATCACTGGGCCCACTTGGTAATGCATCATCATAATGAGCTCAGAGTGACCAAGTATCTGGTCACGGGATCATGCATTACGGTACGAGTAAAGTGACTTGCCGGTAACGAGATTGAACGAGGTATTGGGATACCGACGATCGAATCTTGGGCAAGTAACATATCGATTGACAAAGGAATTGCGTACGGGGTTGATTGAATCCTCGACATCGTGGTTCATCCGATGAGATCATCGTGGAGCATGTGGGAGCCAACATGGGTATCCAGATCTCGCTGTTGGTTATTGACCGGAGAGTCGTCTCGGTCATGTCTGCTTGTCTCCCGAACCCGTAGGGTCTACACACTTAAGGTTCGGTGACGCTAGGGTTGTGAAGATATGTATATGCAGTAACCCGAATGTTGTTCGGAGTCCCGGATGAGATCCCGGACGTCACGAGGAGTTTCGGAATGGTCCGGAGGTAAAGAATTATATATAGGAAGTGCAGTTTCGGGCATCGGGACAAGTTTTGGGGTTATCGGTATTGTACCGGGACCACCGGAGGGGTCCCGTGGGCCCACCGGGTGGGGCCACCTGTCCCGGGGGGCCACATGGGCTGTAGGGGGTGCGCCTTGGCCTATATGGGCCAAGGGAACCAGCCCTACTAGACCCATGCGCCTAGGGTTTCCACCAAGGAAGAGTCCAAGTGGTGGAAGGCACCCCTAGGTGCCTTGGGGGGGAGGGAAACCTCCCCTTGGCCGCCGCCCCCCCTAGTAGATGCCATCTACTAGGGCCGGCGCCCCCTGGCACCCCTATATATAGTGGGGGAGAGGAGGGACTTGAAACACCAGCCCCTGGCGCCTCCCTCTCTCCCCGTTACGTCTCTCTCTCGTAGTCTCGGCGAAGCCCTGCTTCTGTGACGCCCTGCATCCACCACCACGCCGTCGTGCTGCTGGATCTTCATCAACCTCTCCTTCCCCCTTGCTGGATCAAGAAGGAGGAGACGTCTCCCGTCCCGTACGTGTGTTGAACGCAGAGGTGCCATCCGTTCGGCGCTTGGTCACGGTGATTTGGATCACGTCGTGTTCGACTACATCATCACCGTTCTTTGAACGCTTCCGTGCGCGATCTACAAAGGTATGTAGATGCATCCAATGACTCGTTGCTAGATGAACTCCTAGATGATCTTGGTGAAACGAATAGGAAAATTTTTGTTTTCTGCAACGTTCCCCAACAGTGGCATCATGAGCTAGGTCTATGCGTAGTTCTTCTTGCGCGAGTAGAACACAATTTGTTGTGGGCATAGATTTGTCAACTTTCTTGCTGTTACTAGTCCTTTCTTGCTTCAGTGGTATTGTGGGATGAAGCGGCCCGGACCAACCTTACACGTACGCTTACGTGAGACCGGTTCCACCGACTAACATGCACTAGTTGCATAAGGTGGCTGGCGGGTGTCTGTCTCTCCTACTTTAGTTGGAGCGGATTCGATGAACAGGGTCCTTATGAAGGGTAAATAGAAGTTGACAAATCACGTTGTGGCTTTATCGTAGGTAAGAAGACGTTCTTGCTAGAACCCTAATTCAGCCACGTAAAACATGCAACAACAATTAGAGGACGTCTAACTTGTTTTTGCAGCAAGTGGTTTGTGATATGATATGGCCAAAGTTGTGATGAATGATGAATGATCTATATGTGATGTATGAGATGTTCATGCTATTGTAATAGGAATCACGACTTGCATGTCGATGAGTATGACAACCGGCAGGAGCCATAGGAGTTGTCTTTATTCTTTTATATGACCTGCGCGTCATTGAGAAATGCCATGTAAATTACTTTACTTTATTGCTAAACGCGTTAGCCATAGTAGTAGAAGTAATAGTTGGCGAGCAACTTCATGGAGACACGATGATGGAGATCATGATGATGGAGATCATGGTGTCAAGCCGGTGACAGGATGATCATGGAGCCCCAAGATGGAGATCAAAGGAGCTATGTGATATTGGCCATATCATGTCACGTTTATTATTTGATTGCATGTGATGTTTATCATGTTTTGCATCTTGTTTACTTAGAACGATGGTAGTAAATAAGATGATCCCTCATACTAATTTCAAGAAGTGTTCCCCCTAACTGTGCACCGTTGCGACAGTTCGCTGTTTCAAAACACCACGTGATGATCGGGTGTTTTATTCAGACGTTCACATACAACGGGTGTAAGACAGATTTACACATGCAAACACTTAGGTTGACTTGACGAGCCTAGCATGTACAGACATGGCCTCGGAACACAGAAGACCGAAAGGTCGAGCATGAGTCGTATAGAAGATACGATCAACATGAAGATGTTCACCGATGTTGACTAGTCCGTCTCACGTGATGATCGGACACGGTCTAGTTAGCTCGGATCATGTAATACTTAGATGACTAGAGGGATGTCTAATCTAAGTGGGAGTTCATTAATAATTTGATTAGTTGAACTTAATTATCATGAACTTAGTCTAAATATTTTACAATATGTCTTGTAGATCAAATGGCCAACGTAGTCCTCAACTTCAACGCGTTCCTAGAGAAAACTAAGCTGAAAGACGATGGCAGCAACTATACGGACTGGGTCCGGAACCTGAGGATCATCCTCATAGCTGCCAAGAAAGATTATGTCCTACAAGCACCGCTGGGTGACGCACCCGTTCTCCCTGCAGAACAAGATGTTATGAACGCTTGGCAGGCACGTTCCGATGACTACTCCCTCGTTCAGTGCGGCATGCTTTACAGCCTAGAGCCGGGGCTCCAAAAGCGTTTTGAGAGACATGGAGCATATGAGATGTTCGAAGAGCTGAAAATGGTTTTCCAAGCTCATGCCCGGGTCGAGAGATATGAAGTCTCCGACAAATTCTTCAGCTGTAAGATGGAGGAAAATAGTTCTGTCAGTGAGCACATACTCACTATGTCTGGGTTACATAACCGCTTGACTCAGCTGGGAGTTAATCTCCCGGATGATGCGGTCATTGACAGAATCCTCCAGTCGCTTCCACCAAGCTACAAGAGCTTTGTGATGAACTTCAATATGCAGGGGATGGAAAAGACCATTCCTGAAGTATTTGCTATGCTGAAATCAGCAGAGGTAGAAGTCAAGAAGGAACATCAAGTGTTGATGGTCAATAAAACCACTAAGTTCAAGAAAGGCAAGGGTAAAAAGAACTTCAAGAAGGACGGCAAGGAGGTTGCCGCGCCCGGCAAGAAAGCTGCCGGGAAGAAGCCAAAGAATGGACCCAAGCCCGAGACTGAGTGCTTTTATTGCAAGGGAAGCGGTCACTGGAAGCGGAACTGCCCTAAGTACTTAGCGGACAAGAAGGCCGGCAAAACAAAAGGTATATGTGATATACATGTAATTGATGTGTACCTTACTAGTGTCCGTAGTAGCTCCTGGGTATTTGATACCGGTGCAGTTGCTCACATTTGTAACTCAAAGCAGGGGCTGCAGAATAAGCGGAAACTGGCAAAGGACGAGGTGACGATGCGCGTCGGAATGGTTCCAAGGTCAATGTGATCGCTATCGGCACGCTGCCTCTGCATCTCCCTTCGGGATTAGTTTTAAACCTTAATAATTGTTATTTAGTGCCAGCTTTGAGCATGAACATTGTATCGGGATCTCGTTTAATTCGAGATGGCTACTCATTTAAATCCGAGAATAATGGTTGTTCTATTTATATGAGAGATATGTTTTATGGTCATGCTCCTATGGTGAATGGTTTATTCTTTATGAATCTCGAACGTGATGCTACACATGTTCACTATGTAAGTACCAAAAGAAGTAAGGTTGATAATGATAGTCCCACATACTTGTGGCACTGCCGCCTTGGTCACATAGGTGTCAAACGCATGAAGAAACTCCATGCTGATGGACTTTTAGAGTCTCTTGATTATGAATCATTTGACACATGCGAACCATGCCTTATGGGAAAAATGACCAAGACTCCGTTCTCAGGAACAATGGAGCGAGCAACCAACTTATTGGAAATCATACATACTGATGTGTGCGGTCCAATGAGTGTTGAGGCTCGCGGTGGCTATCGTTATGTTCTCACCCTCACTGATGATTTAAGTAGGTATGGGTATATCTACTTAATGAAACACAAGTCTGAAACCTTTGAAAAGTTCAAGGAATTTCAGAGTGAGGTTGAAAATCAACGTGACAGGAAAATCAAGTTTCTACGATCAGATCGTGGAGGAGAATACTTGAGTCATGAATTTGGTACACACTTAAGAAAATGTGGAATAGTTTCACAACTCACGCCGCCTAGAACACCTCAGCGTAATGGTGTGTCCGAACGTCGTAATTGCACTCTATTAGATATGGTGCGATCTATGATGTCTCTTACCGATTTACCGCTATCTTTTTTGGGGCTATGCTTTAGAGACTGCTGCATTCACTTTAAATAGGGCTCCGTCGAAATCCGTTGAGACGACACCGTATGAATTATGGTTTGGGAAGAAACCTAAGCTATCGTTTCTAAAAGTTTGGGGATGCGATGCTTATGTCAAGAAACTTCAACCTGAAAAGCTCGAACCCAAGTCGGAAAAATGCGTCTTCATAGGATACCCAAAAGAAACTATTGGGTACACCTTCTACCTCAGATCCGAAGGCAAGATCTTTGTTGCCAAGAATGGGTCCTTTCTAGAGAAAGAGTTTCTCTCGAAAGAAGTAAGTGGGAGGAAAGTAGAGCTTGATGAAGTATTACCTCTTGAACCGGAAAATGGCGCAACTCAAGAAAATGTTCCTGAGGTGCCTGCACCGACTAGAGAGGAAGTTAATGATGATGATCAAGATACTTCTGATCAAGCTCCTACTGAAATTCGAAGGTCCACAAGGACACGTTCCGCACCAGAGTGGTACGGCAACCCTGTCTTGGAAATCATGTTGTTAGACAACGGTGAACCTTCGAACTATGAAGAAGCGATGGCGGGCCCGGATTCCGACAAATGGCTAGAAGCCATGAAATCCGAGATAGGATCCATGTATGAAAACGAAGTATGGACTTTGACTGACTTGCCCGTTGAACGGCAAGCCATAGAAAATAAATGGATCTTTAAGAGGAAGACAGACGCGGATGGTAATGTGACCATCTATAAAGCTCGGCTTGTCGCTAAGGGTTATCGACAAGTTCAAGGGGTTGACTACGATGAGACTTTCTCACCGGTAGCAAAGCTGAAGTCCGTCAGAATCATGTTAGCAATTGCCGCATTCTACGATTATGAAATATGGCAAATGGACGTCAAAACGGCATTCCTTAATGGTTTCCTTAAGGAAGAATTGTATATGATGCAGCCGGAAGGTTTTGTCGATCCTAAGAATGCTGACAAAGTGTGCAAGCTCCAACGCTCGATTTATGGGCTGGTGCAAGCATCTCGGAGTTGGAACATTCGCTTTGATGAGATGATCAAAGCGTTTGGGTTTACGCAGACTTATGGAGAAGCTTGCGTTTACAAGAAAGTGAGTGGGAGCTCTGTAGCATTTCTCATACTATTTGTAGATGACATACTTTTGATGGGAAATGATACAAAACTCTTGGACAGCATCAAGGCCTATTTGAATAAGAGTTTTTCAATGAAGGACCTTGGAGAAGCTGCTTATATATTAGGCATCAAAATCTATAGAGATAGATCGAGACGCCTCATAGGTCTTTCACAAAGCACATACCTTGATAAGATATTGAAGACGTTCAATATGGATCAATCCAAGAAGGGGTTCTTGCCTGTGTTACAAGGTATGAAATTGAGCTCAGCTCAATGTCCGACCACGACAGAAAATATAGAAGAGATGAGCGTCATCCCCTATGCATCAGCCATAGATTCTATTATGTATGCCATGCTGTGTACCAGACCTGATGTAAACCTTGCCATAAGTTTGGTAGGAAGGTACCAAAGTAATCCCGGCAAGGAGCACTGGACAGCGGTCAAGAATATCCTGAAGTACCTGAAAAGGACTAAGGAAATGTTTCTCGTTTATGGAGGTGACGAAGAGCTCGTCGTAAAGGGTTACATCGACGCTAGCTTCGACACAGATCTGGATGACTCTAAGTCACAAACCGGATACGTGTATATTTTGAATGGTGGGGCAGTAAGCTGGTGCAGTTGCAAGCAGAGCGTCGTGGCGGGATCTACATGTGAAGCGGAGTACATGGCGGCCTCGGAGGCAGCACATGAAGCAATATGGGTGAAGGAGTTCATCACCGACCTAGGAGTCATACCCAATGCGTCGGGGCCGATCAAGCTCTTCTGTGACAACACTGGAGCTATTGCACTTGCCAAGGAGCCCAGGTTTCACAAGAAGACAAGGCACATCAAGCGTCGCTTCAACTCCATTCGTGAAAATGTTCAAGATGGAGACATAGAGATTTGTAAAATACATACGGACCTGAATGTAGCAGATCCGTTGACTAAACCTCTCCCTAGAGCAAAACATGATCAACACCAGAATTCCATGGGTGTTCGATTCATCACAATGTAACTAGATTATTGACTCTAGTGCAAGTGGGAGACTGTTGGAAATATGCCCTAGAGGCAATAATAAAAGCATTATTATTATATTTCCTTGTTCATGATAATTGTCTTTATTCATGCTATAATTGTGTTATCCGGAAATCGTAATACATGTGTGAATAACAGACACCAACATGTCCCTAGTGAACCTCTAGTTGACTAGCTCGTTGATCAATAGATAGTCATGGTTTCCTGACTATGGACATTGGATGTCATTGATAACGAGATCACATCATTAGGAGAATGATGTGATGGACAAGACCCAATCCTAAACATAGCACAAGATCGTATAGTTCGTTTGCTAGAGTTTTCCAATGTCAAGGTATCTTTTCCTTAGACCATGAGATCGTGTAACTCCCGGATATCGTAGGAGTGCTTTGGGTATACCAAACGTCACAACGTAACTGGGTGACTATAAAGGTAGACTACGGGTATCTCCGAAAGTGTCTGTTGGGTTGACATGGATCAAGACTGGGATTTGTCACTCCGTATGACGGAGAGGTATCACTGGGCCCACTCGGTAATGCATCATCATAATGAGCTCAGAGTGACCAAGTATCTGGTCACGGGATCATGCATTACGGTACGAGTAAAGTGACTTGCCGGTAACGAGATTGAACGAGGTATTGGGATACCGACGATCGAATCTCGGGCAAGTAACATATCGATTGACAAAGGGAATTGTGTACGGGGTTGATTGAATCCTCGACATCGTGGTTCATCCGATGAGATCATCGTGGAGCATGTGGGAGCCAACATGGGTATCCAGATCCCGCTGTTGGTTATTGACCGGAGAGTCGTCTCGGTCATGTCTGCTTGTCTCCCGAACCCGTAGGGTCTACACACTTAAGGTTCGGTGACGCTAGGGTTGTGAAGATATGCATATGCAGTAACCCGAATGTTGTTCGGAGTCCCGAATGAGATCCCGGACATCACGAGGAGTTCCAGAATGGTCCGAAGGTAAAGAATTATATATAGGAAGTGCAGTTTCGGGCATCGGGACAAGTTTCGGGGTTATCGGTATTGTACCGGGACCACCGGAGGGGTCCCGTGGGCCCACCGGGTGGGGCCACCTGTCCCGGGGGGCCACATGGGCTGTAGGGGGTGCGCCTTGGCCTATATGGGCCAAGGGCACCAGCCCTACTAGGCCCATGCGCCTAGGGTTTCCACCAAGGAAGAGTCCAAGTGGTGGAAGGCACCCCTAGGTGCCTTGGGGGGGGAGGGAAACCTCCCCTTGGCCGCCGCCCCCCTAGTAGATGCCATCTACTAGGGCCGGTGCCCCCCTGGCACCCCTATATATAGTGGGGGAGAGGTGGGACTTGAAACACCAGCCCCTGGCGCCTCCCTCTCTCCCCGTTACGTCTCTCTCTCGTAGTCTCGGCGAAGCCCTGCTTCTGTGACGCCCTGCATCCACCACCACGCCGTCGTGCTGCTGGATCTTCATCAACCTCTCCTTCCCCCTTGCTGGATCAAGAAGGAGGAGACATCTCCCGTCCTATACGTGTGTTGAACGCGAAGGTGCCGTCCATTCGGCGCTTGGTCATCGGTGATTTGGATCACGTCATGTTCGACTACATCATCACCGTTCTTTGAACGCTTCCGTGCGCGATCTACAAAGGTATGTAGATGCATCCAATGACTCGTTGCTAGATGAACTCCTAGATGATCTTGGTGAAACGAATAGGAAATTTTTTGTTTTCTGCAACATTCCCCAACACAATAGACAAATTTTCCAGGACTATTTTGGTAGGATTTTTAGAGTTCCAGAAGTTTGCGTTAGTTACAAATTGCTACAGACTGTTCTATTTTTGATAGATTCTATTTTTTGTGTGTTGTTTGCTTATTTCAATGCATCTATGGCTAGTAAATTAGTTTATAAACCATAAAGAAGTTGGAATACAGTAGGTTTAACACCAATATAAATAAAGAATGAGTTCATTGCAGTACCTTATGTGGTGGTTTTGTTTTCTTTCAATAACGGAGCTTATAAGATTTCCTGTTGAGTTTTGTGTTGTGAAGTTTTCAAGTTTTGGGTAAAGCCTTTATGGATTATGGAATAAGGAGTGGCAAGAGCCTAAGCTTGGGGATGCCCCATGAAGGCATCCCCTCTTTCGTCTTTGTTCATTGGTAACTTTACTTGGAGTTATATTTTTATTCGCCATATGATATGTGTTTTGCTTGGAGCGTCGTGTATTATATTAGTCTTTGCTTTTTAGTTTATCGCAATCATCCTTGCGGTACACACCTTTTGGGAGAAGCCTATTTGATTAGGATTTGCTAGAATACTCTATGTGATTCACTTATATCTTTTGAGCTTGATAGTTTTTCGCTCTAGTGCTTCATTATATTTTTTAGAGCACGGTGGTGTCTTAATTTTGAAGAAATTGCTAGACTCTCATGCTTCACTTATATTATTCTGAGAGTCTTTTAGAACAGCATGGTATTTGATATTATCATAAAGTTGGTCCTAGAATGATGAGCATCCAAGTTGGGTATAATAAAAACTATCATAGAAAGTGAATTGGATGCTATGATCAATTTGATGCTTGATAATTGTTTTGAGATATGGGGGTAGTGATATGAAAGTTATGCTAGTTGGGTGATTATGAATTTGAAGAATGCTTGTGTTGAAGTTTGTGATTCCCGTAGCATGCACGTATGGTGAACCGCTTTGTGATGAAGTTGGAGCACAATTTTATTTATTGATTGTCTTCCTTATGAGTGGCGGTCGGGGACGAGCGATGGTCTCTTCCTACCAATCTATCCCCCTAGGAGCATGCGCGTAGTGTTTTTGTTTTTGATGACTTCTAAATTTTTGCAACAAGTATATGAGTTCTTTTGATTAATGTTGAGTCCATGGATTATACACACTCTTTCACCCTTCCACCATTGCTAGCCTCTCTTGTACCGTGCAACTTTTGCCGGTACCATACACCCACCATACTCCTTCCTCAAAACAGCCACCATACCTACCTATTATGGCATTTCCATAGCCATTCCGAGATATATTGCCATGCAACTTTCCACTTTTCCGTTCATATGACACGCATTACTTTTATCATATTGCTCTTTGCATGATCATGTAGTTGACATTGTATTTGTGGCAAGGCCACCTTCATAATTTTCATACATGTCACTCTTGATTCATTGCATATCCCAGTACACCGCCGGAGGCATTCATATAGAGTCATATCTTGTCCTAGCTTTGAGTTGTAAATCCATAAAAGTGTGATGATCTTCATTATTAGAGCATTGTCCTAGTGAGGAAAGGATGATGAAGACTATGATTCCCCCATAAGTCGGGATGAGACTTCGGACTTCACAACAAGAAAAAAAAGGAAAAAAAAGGAAAAAAAGGAGAAAGGCCAAAAAGAAAAAAGAAAGGCCAAAGAAAAAGAAAAAAAAGAAAAGAAAAAAAAATAAAAAAATGATAGAAAAAGAGAGAAAGGACAATGCTACTATCTCTTTTTCCACACTTGTGCTTCAAAATAGCACCATGATCTTCATGTTAGAGAGTCTCATATGTTGTCACATTCATATACTAGTGGGAATTTTTCATTACAGAACTTGGGTTGTATATTCCTACGATGGGCTTCCTCAAATTCCCTAGGTCTTCGTGAGCAAGCAAGTTGGATGCACCCCACTTAGTTTCTTTTATTGAGCTTTCATATATTTATAGCTCTAGTGCATCCGTTGCATGGCAATCCCTACTCACTCACATTGATATCTATTAATGGGCATCTCCATAGCCCGTTGATACGCCTAGTTGATGTGAGACTATCTTCTCCTTTTTGTCTTCTCCACAACCACCATTCTATTCCACATATAGTGCTATGTCCATGGCTCACGCTCATGTATTGCGTGAAAGTTGAAAAAGTTTGAGATTATTGAAGTATGAAACAATTGCTTGGCTTGTCATCAGGGTTGTGCATGATTAAATACTTTGTGTGATGAAGATAGAGCATAGCCAGACTATATGATTTTGTAGGGATAACTTTCTTTCGCCATGTTATTTTGAGAAGACATGATTACTTTGATTAGTATGTGAGGGAGTCCTGGATTAGGGGGTGTCCGGATGGCCGGACTATAGCTTTGGCCGGTGTCGGTGTACTAAAGTAGGGGTACCTTAGTATCCCGAACTTGTGCACGGGCAGTCGCAGCGACCCTCGGCAGGGCTTGCCGGGCGTCCGCCAAGGTCCTCCGCGGCTACTTTGATGCCATTCAAGAACAAAGTACTCAAACCAAGGCCCCGGCAAGAGGAGCTTGCCGGGAAGGCCAACCAAGGCCCCGACAAGAGAAGCTGGCCGGGAAGAAGACAAGACCCCGGCAAGAGGAGCTTGCCGGGAAGGCCACTCAAGGCATTCCAAGAAAACTTGCCGCGACGCACCACGCGCCCCGACAAGGCCCGGTGAGCGACAAGCTCCCGAACGCGACAAGACGACGACCGCGGCAAGGAGCTTGCCGCAGGAAACCCCCACTTCGCGCCCACGCTCCAGCACTCCTGCCAACGTGTCGCTCTGGGGCCTTCCCAAGCACACGTGGCAGGAGGCCGCGCAGCTAGGGGTGCAAGGTGGCAAGCAGGCGCTGGCGAGGGGCCATCGTGGCGATCGGTGGCGCCCCCAACGGTCGTTTCATACACCGCTTGGGCGACCAGACTGGCATTAAATGCCCTTGTCCCCTGCCGTCAGAGTTAGGTAGGGGGCACAGTTGATAGCGGTTGTACCAACCCGCGTTTTTACTCTTCTACCCCTCTTTCTACGCTGCCACCTGTCGGTGACCCCTTTAGCCTATAAAAAGGAGGCCCATGCGCACGTAGAAAGGGTTCGGAGTTTTGGTTCCGCAGCTTGGGGGTTTGGCTGATTCGACGCCACACCCGCTCTCTCGAGCAAGAACAGAATACAAACACAAAGCAGCAGTAGGAGTTTTATCTCTCCGGAGAGCTCCGAAGCTGGGTAAAATATCCCCCGCGCACTCTCGCCTCGATCTGCTCTTCGTGTGCCCTCCGCCCCCTTGCCGGACTAAAAAGGGGCCCTGCCCCATAGGTGCTCGTCCTCCCGCGCGGCGACATCTTTGGCGCGCCAGGTAGGGGGTGCGTCGAGGTCGTGCGAACCTGATCCGGCGTTTGCGCGCGCTACGTCAACATCTTCGTCGACATGCCACCGAAGAAGAAGGCTTCGGAGGTGGCCGCTCCGTCCACATCTATCCTACCGCCACCGGAACAAACGGGCGGTGGGGTGGATGCCGGCGGAGGAGCGGGCGCCAGTGGAGGGACTCACATCGTCACTCGGTCCAAGGACAAGGCCCCGCAAGCTTCAGCGTCTGTACATCCGCCGCACCCCTCCCAGGAGGTGCAGGATCGACAATGCCACGGTGCTCCTAGCACCGTACTCGCGTTAGAACAAGGCCAAGCTGGTGGGTCGCGGGACGCTCAAGGCCAACATGCGCGACAACATGCTGGCGCGAGCGCGGGACGGTCGCCTGGACGAGATGTTGCTCCTTCTAATAATGTTAGAAGTCTGAGCATATCCCGCACCTCGCGCCGCTCGCCACCGCCACCCAAGACTCCAGAGGAAGCGCTGGCCCGAGCCCAGTTGCTTCTAGATTACCCTCCAACGCCAGACAAGATCGACGGCTGGAGGGCCACCATTCAGAGCCTTATCGGCTTCGCCAACGCGACAAGCCCCGGCAACCGAGCACATCGAAGCCCCGGAGAGACACCCAGGCGCAAGCCGACGCCGATAAGACCGCTGGGGGTGCCACCACCGTGTACTCCCCACCACGAAGGCCAAGATCGCCGACTCGCCGGGCCAACCTCGACGCCGATTCCACCGCGTCGTCGGACCCGCGAGTTCGCCGCGATCAACGCCAAGTTCTCCAAGAACGACGACAAGAAGACACTTGTACTCGCATCGAGCGCCGAAGAGAAGCGCGGCGTCAGTCAGACCAGCGTGCTGGGCCCACTATTGATATGCACGCACCAGGGGAACCAGGCGACTTGCCGTACGCAGTAGGTTGCCCTGCGTTCACCAGTGAGCTGCGGCAGGTCCAGTGGCCCAGTACCAAGAACTTCAAGCCAGATGTACCCGAGAAGTACGATGGCAAGATACATCCGTCGGAGTTCCTCAGCGTCTACACCATCGCGGTGCAGGCTGCCGGGGGGCGCGACGAGAAGATCCTCGCCAACTACTTCCCGCTGGTGCTCAAGCCCAACGTCAGATCTTGGCTAATGCACTTGCCGGACAACTCCATCTCTTCGTGGGCGGACCTGTGTCATCAGTTTGTCGGCGCCTTCACAGGCGGCCACAAACCTCATGGCCAAGAGAGCGATCTTCATCTGCTCGCCCAGAAGGAAGGGGAACCCCTGCGCAAGTACATACAGAGATTCAGCCAGGTGCAGCGCAACATCCCAGACGTCCACCCTGCTGCGGTTATCAGCGTGTTCCATCAGAACGTGCGTAACCACAGGATGAGGGAGGAGATGGCGATGTGCAAAATCAGAGATGTCAGCGAGCTATATGCTCTGGCCGACAAGTGTGCACGTGCTGAGGAGGGGAGGAAACTCCCCGGAGAGAACGCAGGAGTAGAAGGATCTGACAGTGAGGATGCCGCCCCGGCGAAGAAGAACCGGAGGCGGAACAACAGAAACAGAAGAGCTAAGGATGTGCTGGTTGTCGAGCAGTCCGGCAGTGGAGGTGGCGCCGAGAAGGCCAAAGCTGGTGACTCCGACGAGGCTGTGGTGGCCGCCGACAAGCAGGACGGCTCCGGTAAGCAGTACTGCAAGATCCACCGCACCAAGGGCCATGACCTCCAGGCCTGCAAGAAGGTTGAGCAGCTCGTTGAGCTACAGAAAGCTGAATACGAGCGCCGCGACAAGGAGAAGGCCCAGGGAGGTGGCGGAGGATCCGGCAAGAAGCGTCCCGCCCAGGGGGGGCGCCGCGGCAAGGCCAAGGAGCGGCAAGGAGACAGGCCTCCCCGCGGCCGCGACAAGGACGAAGACGAAGACGAAGATGATGAGATGGAGGAAGATGAGGCCGACGAGCAGGAGTATCAGAAGGCAACAGACGTTTTGTGCATTGACAGCGGTGCCTCTCTGCACACCTCGCACCGCCAACTCAAACAGTGGATGCGGGAGGTGAACGCAGCAGAACCGTCCGTTGAGTCGCGCAGGCCCCTGAAGTGGTCCAGCACGCCCGTCATCTTCGACGTTGAGGATCACCCTGACCGCATAACTGCGGTTGGGTGCTTGCCGATGTTGGTTTCGCCAACGATCCGCAACCTCAAGGTCATGAAGATGCTGGTTGACGGCGGGGCCAGCCTGAATCTGATCTCTTCCGCGGTACTCAAGAAGCTCCAGATCCCCGACAGCGAGCTCGAAGAAACCGGCACCTTTCAAGGGATCAACCCGGGAAGGAGCAAGCCGAAGGGGAAGATCATGCAGCCAGTAACGTTTGGCAGTGAGCTGAACTTCAGGACAGAGAGAGTCACATTCGACGTTGCTGATTTTCCATTGCCCTACAATGGGATACTTGGCTGTCCAGCGCTTGCTAAGTTCATGGCAGCCTCTCATCACGCCTACAACGTGCTCAAGATGCCCGGTCCGATAAGTGTCATTTCTGTCCATGGCGACAAGAAAGATGCACTTATCTGTACCGACAAAATCTACCGGGAAGCAGCAGCCACAGCAGAACACAAACCACTTGCCGCTGAAGCTCCCGGGGGGAAGAAGAAGACCAAGTCCGGCAAGAGTAGCTCTGATGCCTACTCCGGCAAGCGCACCTCTTCGGAGTGCTGCGCTACCGTCGAGGACGCACCATCGAGCTCCACCGGCAAGTGCAAGTCCGGCAAGAGTAGCTCTGATGCCTACTCTGGCAAGCGCACCTCTTCGGAGTGCTGCGCTACCGTCGAGGATGCACCATCGAGCTCCACCGGCAATTGCAAGAAGGCAAAGACAGCTTCACCACAGACCAAAAAAGTGGCCGCCAAGGAGGACGGCACTAGTGGTACCTTCACCATTAGTGCCACACTTGACCCTAAATAGGAAAGCGCGCTCATTGCTTTCCTGCGGGCAAATGTTGATGTATTTGCATGGCAACGATCTGACATCCCCGGTGTTCCCAGGAAAGTAATTGAGCACCACCTTGCCGTCTGCCCTCACGCGCGGCCCGTCAAGCAGAGAGTCCGAAAACAAGCAGTAGAACGCCAAGAGTTCATTGCAAAGGAAATCAAGAAATTGGAAGCAGCAGGCTTGGTCCGAGGAGTACTCCATCCAACGTGGTTAGCCAATCCAGTAGTCGTGCACAAAGCAAACGGGAAGTGGAGGCTTTGTATTGACTTCACTGATGTTAATAAAGCTTGTCCCAAGGATCCATTTCCCTTGCCACGCATTGACCAGATTGTCGACTCTACGGCAGGATGTGATCTGCTTTCATTCCTTGATGCATACTCAGGATATCATCAGATCTTCATGGCGGAAGAGGATGAAGAGAAAACCGCATTCATTACTCCATGTGGCATGTACTGCTTTGTACGGATGCCTTTCGGACTAAAGAATGCTGGTTCAACATTTGCAAGAGTAGTCAACCATGCTTTTGAGCCACAGCTGCACAGAAATATAGAAGCTTACATGGATGACATAGTGGTCAAGAGCAAGGACAAAGAAACTTTGATCCAAGATCTGGACGAGACTTTTGCAAATCTGCGCAAGATCAATCTCAAGTTGAATCCCGAGAAGTGTGTGTTTGGAGTCCCTTCCGGCAAGCTTCTCAGATTCTTTGTGTCCCAGCGAGGGATCGAAGCCAATCCCGACAAGATCGAAGCCATTGAATAGATCGAAGCACCGAAGCGTGTCAAGGATGTGCGAAGGCTTGTCGGCTGCGTTGCTGCTCTCAGTAGGTTCATCTCTAAGTCTGCCGAGCGCGCCCTGCCATTCTTGAAAATTTTGAAGAAGGCAGGTCCAATGCGATGGACTCCGGAAGCGGAGGCCGCGCTGCAAGACTTGAAGAGATACCTATCCTCCACTCCAATACTTGTCGCACCTAAGCCACAAGAGAAGTTGCTGCTATATCTGGCGGCAACCAATCAAGTGGTTAGTGTTGCGTTAGTAGCGGAGAGGGAGGCAGGTGATGAGCCAGCGACCGCGGCAAGCGAGTCCAGCGACAAGCAGGGGGCTTCCCCGACAAGTTCTGGCTCCGACAAGGATGGATCTGCGCAGCCACAAGAAGAGAGACAGAAGAAGATGGTGCAGCGCCCAGTTTACTTTGTCAGTTCCCTTCTGCAGGGGGCTAGATCAAGGTACTCTGGTGTGCAGAAATTGCTTTTCGGCCTTCTCATGGCCTCGAGGAAGCTGCACCATTACTTTCAAGCACACGAAATCACAGTTGTCATTCGCTTTCCGTTGAAGAGGATACTGCAGAATCCAGAAGCAACAGGCAGGATTGTCGAGTGGGCGCTGGAGTTGTCAAGCTTTGGCCTCAAGTTTGAAAGTACTTCAACTATCCAGAGCCGAGCATTGGCAGAATTCATAGCAGAATGGACGCCAACACCTGATGAAGAAACTCCGGAGAGGAGCATCTCCATCAAGGAAGCAAGCAAAGTATGGATCATGTACTTTGACGGTGCCTTCTCGCTGCAAGGCGCTGGTGCGGGCGTGCTACTTGTCGCTCCCACCGGAGAGCACCTCAAGTACGTGGTCCAGATGCACTTCCCCAAGGAGCAAGCAACAAACAATACGGCAGAGTATGAAGGCTTGCTTGCCGGACTCAGAATCGCGGCAGACCTTGGGATCAAGAAGCTTATTATTCGGGGTGACTCACAGCTTGTCGTCCGTCAAGTAAACAAAGATTATCAGAGTCCGTTGATGGAAGCCTACATCGATGAAGTGAGGAAGTTGGAAGAGCATTTTGACGGCCTGCAAATGGAACATGTTCCAAGAGCTCAAAATGACATTGCAGACGGCCTGTCAAAGTGCGCCGCACTCAAGTTACCTGTGGAACCAGGGATTTTTGTGCTCAAGCTGACTCAACCATCTGTGACACCATCAACTGGACAGAGCAAGAAGAGGAAGTTGATTACTGGTGACTACCTTCCGGCAGAGCTCCCCGAAGCCGCCGTCAAGAAGGTCCTCAAAATCAACACAGAGAGTGCCGAGGGGCAGCCTGCTCCGACAAGCCCTAGGGTTTGTTTCGTTGAAGCAGACGCTCCCGACAAGCTGTGTCCCGACATGCTTGTCGGGGAGCATCACGCTCCGGCTGAATCACAGATTCTTCCCGTAGAAGCGGATGTTCCCGCAGCGGCCAAGATCAACACAAAGAATGCTGAGGGGCAGCCTGCTCAGACAAGCCCCAGGGTTTGTTTCGTTGAAGCAGACGCTCCCGACAAGCTGTGTCCCGACACGCTTGCCGGGGAGCATCATGCTCCGGCTGAATCATAGATTCTGGCCGTAGAAGCAGATGTTCCCGCAGCAGCATTTGCGCCTTTAGTCCTTGTCGTCGAGCCACAGGCTCCAGCATGGGCACAGCAGATTGTCCATTTTTTTCAAACAGGAGAACTTCCCGAAGAGCAGGAAGAAGCGGAGAGAGTAGCCCGGCAATCAAGTATGTACCAGGTTGTCGATGACATACTGTACAGAAGAAGATTCAACGGAGTGAAATTGAAGTGCATTTCCCGGGAAGATGGACAGAAGCTGTTGGCGGAGATACATGGAGGCATATGTGGTCACCACATTGGCGCAAGAGCACTTGCCGACAAAGCTTTCCGGCAAGGTTTCTTCTGGCCGACAGCCCTCCAGGATGCAACTGCACAAGTAACCAAGTGTGAAGCGTGCCAGTTCCACTCCAAGCAAATGCATCAGCCAGCTCAAGCTCTCCAAACAATCCCTTTATCCTGGCCATTTTCGGTCTGGGGGCTCGACATCCTCGGCCCCTTTCCCCGAGCTGTCGGGGGCTTTGAGTACTTGTACGTCGCAATCGACAAGTTCACAAAGTGGCCTGAAGTGGAAGCAGTGAGGACGGTGACCGCACAGTCAGCAGTCAAGTTCTTCAGGTCGATTGTTTGCCGTTTAGGAATCCCTAATAGGATCATCACCGACAATGGCACACAATTCACGAGCCGCACCTTCATGCAGTACGTCCAAGATCTTGGCGCCAAGATCTGCTTCGCTTCTGTTGCTCACCTGAGAAGCAACGGTCAAGCGGAGAGGGCAAACGCCGAAGTGCTGCACGGGCTCAAGACCAGAACTTTCGACAGGCTGCACAAGTGCGGAAGAAATTGGATCGAGGAGCTGCCGGTGGTTCTTTGGTCGATCAGAACGACGCCAAATCGAGCCACTGGCCAGACACCTTTTGCTCTAGTATATGGAGTAGAAGCAGTTCTCCCCACGGAACTCGTATACGGATCGCCTCGAGTACTCGCTTATGATGAGCTTGAGCAAGAGCAACTGCGCCAAGATGACGCGCTGCTCCTCGAGGAAGATCGTCTTCAGGCTGCTGTACGAGCCGCTCGCTACCAGCAAGCTTTGCGCCGCTACCACAGCCGCAAAGTTAAAGCCAGAAGTTTCGAGGAAGGCGACCTTGTTCTTCGGCGCGTTCAATCTGCCAAGAATTCCAACAAGTTGACGCCAAAGTGGGAAGGCCCTTATCGGGTGAAACGAGTCACTAGGCCTGGCGCTGTCCGCCTTGAGACCGAAGATGGCTTTCCGGTGAGCAACTCCTGGAACATAGAGCATCTTCGTAAGTTCTACCCATAAGGCGCTATTGCCGGAACCCGTTCCGGCAACCACCTTTTTGTACTAGCCTTGCCGCTGTTGCATGTAACCCTTTGTACAAAGCCAGGCGCAGACCCTGAGCACAAGTAAATGAAGCGCTGATACCCCGGGGTTATAGCATGCATGCTAGGTCGAGTCTCGTCCTTGGTTAGGGTTGATAGTGCCTAACAGCAGCTAACCCTTAGCTTAGAGGTCGAGAGTCCGTCCTTTTGCTTTTCCTTCGTTCGCAGGGCTCGCACATCCTGGCCAGACCGCTTGAGAACGAAAAGGAGAAGAAGGGCGCGCCGACAGCTAGGCCCCGGCAAGCCAGAATCGCTGGGGGCTGCGAGTGGCAAGATTCGCCCGCGGCAAGCCAGAGTTGCCGGGGGCTGCAATATCAGATAAGTCTTTCGTCCCTCTTCATGCATCCTTTTATGGACTGGGGAATGCGAAACCGCGTTTCTTCCCAAAAACTGCCATGCTCCCTCAACTCTAGGCCCTGGAGCCCATTCCCGGGGCCAAGTTTGGTCGTAGTTGCGGCAGCGGAGGGATGAAACGAGGAGGCCGCACCCACCTCGTTCCCGCCTCCGTCAATGGCGTGAGAAAGGTCGAGCGACGTGGGAAGGCGACAGGGGCCTGTTGCCGGGAGGCGAACTGTCTGTCCGAGGGATACCAAGGATTTGCTCCTTGGCATAGGTTTAACCCGCGAGACAAATAACCCGGCAAGCAACCCCTTTTTCATTAAAAAAAACATCCCACTCAGGTACAGTCCATAAAGGATGAAAAACACGAAAGAGAGGATTACAAGTTTTAGATGCAGCTAAGGCCCGGAGGCTTACAAATTAAAAAGATAAGATGCCCGTAATGCCTTTCCTATCCCTCTCTTCAGGAGGTAGGTCAAGGAGGCGAAAAGGGCAAAAGGAGCGCCTAGGCGAGCTACGGGTGCCAGAAGACACCAAGAGAACAGCCCGGGGGCTGTCCGAAGGCTGGACGGTGATGGCAGCGCCGGAAGCGAGGCTCAAAGACGGGGCGGCAGGACGTCAGCATGCTGTCGAGGGCACCACGCCCTCGTACTCTGACCTGACGGCCTTGTCGCCAGCCATCTTCCCCTTCTGCAGCCTCCCTATGCCAGCCGCCCAAGGAGACGACCCCGGGGAGTTCAAGGAGCCAGCGACACGGATGATGGGGTTGCCGGTGCCGCGCAAAGCGGCGCCCGACACCTAGTCGGACCCGCCATCCCGCCGCCCGCTACCCTCGTCGTCGCTGTCGCTCCCCTCCTCGTCACTCCCGCTTGAGGGAGAGCCTTCGCTATCGGAGGAGCTGTCCACGCAGCACTTCGCCCGAGTGCCAAAGCACCCGAAGACCTTGACGGAGAGGAGATCCCCCTCCATCAACTTAAAATGGAGGGTGAACCCCTCCATCAGGCTGTGGATACGGGTGAACGTATTCCACCCTCGATCAAGATACATCACATTGGGGGCTGGGAATACAACGCGGAGTCGCGTGCCGCTGATCCCACAGCCCCTCATCTGCAGTCTCAGCGTCTTGGGCGGGTCCGATTCCATCGCGCTCGCGAACGGAGTTGGAAGCCGGAGGCGACGACGAGGCGCCCGGCGCAGCCTGATGAAGAACTTGCAAGGATCGTCCCCTATGTGGACCGCCGTGGGGGGAGGAACCACTGGCGGAGGCGAAGCTGGCGCGCCACCCCGTCCGCCTCTTCCCCGAGCGCCTCGACCTCGTCCTCGACCTCGTCCGCGACCTCGCCCCCTCCCTCTTCCCCTTATGGCCGGCTCTCCCTCCAAGGGCGTGAGAGAGGGAGAGGTGCACTGTCTAGCGGCGACCCTCGCCGCCACCGATGAAGGGCCAGGGTTCCCTTTCTCCATGGCGAATGGGAGAAAGGGGAGCAGAAGCTGAAGAAAGGAGGAGATGAGAGAGTGCGGGCTTCTGTGCTCCCCTCCCGCTCTTTATAAAGGAGCGCGGTGGGGGGGCTCGGCCGCCCCGCTCAGCGAATCAAGGCACGGGAAAAGCAGGGAATCAGGGCCGACCCGCTGCCTCTGCTCACGACGGCCCGGATTCCCACTTCCACCGTCCGTGACCCCAAGCGCATGGGAGCCGCGTGGCGGGGATGCAGAGCCGAGGGGACGGGTGAGGCAGCCTCGCCCCACCCCGTGATCGTGGGAGTGGACGCCTCGAAAGCCGCGCACTGGCCCCGTCCAGTAAATGCACCACGCCCCCACGCCTACCTCCGTTTAGGTAGGGGGGCGCGAGCCATCCCCTTCATCATGGCTTGACGCATACTCACGGGGCTCAGCCCCGCACACGCCGCCCACGTCACCCACGACGCCGCGTTTGACGCGTGCCGTTCTGGGCGTGCGCGGTGGAAGCGGAGAGATATGCGGTGTGACCTAGGCCGCGCGTGCCCGTGCACTGTTTTGGGCCTGGCCCAACAGCGCTCGGCACCGTGTATGGCCCAGGCCCGGGGGCTCCTGTCGGTGTACTAAAGTAGGGGCACATTAGTATCCCGAACTTGTGCACAGGCAGTCGCAGCGACCCGCGGCAGGGCTTGCCGGGCGTCCGCCAAGGTCCTCCGCGGCTACTTTGATGCCATTCAAGGACAAAGTACTCAAACCAAGGCCCCGACAAGAGGAGCTTGCCGGGAAGGCCAACCAAGGCCCCGGCAAGAGAAGCTGGCCGGGAAGAAGACAAGACCCCGACAAGAGGAGCTTGCCGGGAAGGCCACTCAAGGCATTCCAAGAAAACATGCCGCGACGCACCACGCGCCCCGGCAAGGCCCGGTGAGCGACAAGCTCCCGAACGCGACAAGACGACGACCGCGGCAAGGAGCTTGCCGCAGGAAACCCCCACTTCGCGCCCGCGCTCCAGCACTCCTGCCAACGTGTCGCTCTGGGGCCTTCCCAAGCACACGTGGCAGGAGGCCGTGCAGCTAGGGGTGCGAGGTGGCAAGCAGGCGCTGGCGAGGGGCTATCGTGGCGATCGGTGGAGCCCCCAACGGTCGTTTCATACACCGCTTGGGCGACCAGACTGGCATTAAATGCCCTTGTCCCCTGCCGTCAGAGTTAGGTAGGAGGCACTGTTGATAGCGGTTGTACCAACCTGCATTTTTACTCTTCTACCCCTCTTTCTACGCTGCCACCTGTCGGTGACCCCTTTAGCCTATAAAAAGGAGGCCCATGCGCACGTAGAAACGGTTCGGAGTTTTGGTTCCGCAGCTTGGGGGTTCGGCTGATTCGACGCCACACCCGCTCTCTCGAGCAAGAACAGAATACAAACACAAAGCAGCAGTAGGAGTTTTATCTCTCCGGAGAGCTCCGAAGCTGGGTAAAATATCCCCCGCGCGCTCTCGCCTCGATCTGCTCTTCGTGCGCCCTCCGCCCCCTTGCCGGACTAAAAAGGGGCCCTGCCCCATAGGTGCTCGTCCTCCCGCGCGGCGACAGCCGGACTCCTGGACTATGAAGATACAAGAATGAAGACTTCGTCCCGTGTCCGGATGGGACTTTCCTTGGCGTGGAAGACAAGCTTGGCGATATGGATATGTAGATCTCCTACCATTGTAACCGACTCTGTGTAACCCTAACCCTCTTCGGTGCCTATATAAACCAGAGGGTTTTAGTCCGTAGGACGAACAACAATCATACCATAGGCTAGCTTCTAGGGTTTAGCCTCTCTGATCTCGTGGTAGATCTACTCTTGTACTACCCATATCATCAATATTAATCAAGTAGGAGTAGGGTTTTACCTCCATCGATAGGGCCCGAACCTGGGTAAAAACATCGTGTCCCTTGTCTCCTGTTACCATCCGCCTAGACGCACAGTTCGGGACCCCCTACCTGAGATCTGCCGGTTTTGACACCGACATTGGTGCTTTCACTGAGAGTTCCTCTATGTCATCATCTTTAGGCCCGATGGCTCCTTCGATCATCAACAATGATGCGGTTCAGGGTGAGACTTTTCTCCCCGGACAGATCTTCGTATTCGGCGGCTTTGCACTGCGGGCCGATTTGCTTGGCCATCTGGAGCAGATTGAAAGCTACGCCCCTGGCCATCAGGTTAGATTTGGAAGTTTGAACTATACGGCTGACGTCCGTGGAGACTTGATCTTTGACGGGTTCGAGCCACAGCCAAGCGTGCCGCACTGTCACGATGGGCATGATCTAGCTCTGCTGCCGGACAGTGCCCTGGAGGCCGCACAAGTGTCCGCTCCGACCCTTAGCTCAGAGCTGACTGCGCCGATCGAGGATGGGTGGCTGGACACCGCCTCGGGGGCTGCTATCTCTACAGCGATCAAGCTGAACACCAACCCTGTCCCTTGCGAAGCTCGTGACTCCAAGGTGCTGGACTCCTCTCCGGACTCCGAACCTTCCGCGCCCCTTCCAATCGAATCCGGTTGGGCGCCGATCATGGAGTTCACTGCCGCGGACATCTTTCAGCACTCGCCCTTTGTCGACATCCTAAATTCGCTAAAGTCTCTCTCTTTATCAGGAGAGCCCTGGCCGGATTATGGTCAGGAAGGTTGGGATGCGGACGACGAAGAAATTCAAAGCCCACCCACCACCCACTTCATAGCCACTGTCGATGATTTAAATGACATGCTCGACTTCGACTCCTAAGACATCGATGGTATGGACGACGATGCAGGAGACGACCAAGAACCAGAGCCTACAGGGCACTGGAAGGCCACCTCATCATACGACATATACACGGTGGACGTCGCAAAAAATGGGAATGGCGATGGAACAACGGAGGATGACCCCTCCAAGAAACAACCTAAGTGCCGGCGTCAGCGGCGCCGCTCTAAATCCAGCCACAGCAAAAATGGTGATTCCGGCATGGGAGACAATAACACCCCGGACAATGCCGAAGACAACCCCCTCCAGCAGGATTCAGTGCGGGAGGATGGAGAAGCTAGCCCTCATGAGAGAGCGGCAGGAAGAGAGGTAGAGGACGATAATTACATGCCTCCCTCCGAAGACGAGGCAAGCCTCGACGACGACGAATTTGTCATGCCTGAGGATCCCGTCGAACAAGAGCATTTCAAACGCAGGCTTATGGCCATGGCAAGTAGCCTCAAGAAAAAGCAGCAACAGCTTAGAGCTGACCAAGACTTGCTAGCCGACAGATGGACTGAAATCCTTGCCGCCAAAGAGTATGAACTCGAACGCCCCTCCAAGAGCTACCCAAAACGCAGGCTGCTACCCCGATTAGAGGAGGAAGCACCTAAACCTACATCACCAGCGCATCATGCGGCCGACCAGCCACCTCGTGGCCGCGACAGAGAGGCCTCTCGGCCCTCCACTCAAGCCGCACCCCGGCGCCGCTCAAAGAATACCAAAGCGCGGGGAAATGCGCCAGACCTGCGGGATATATTGGAGGACAAGGCAAGGCAAACAAGATCGATCTACGGATCGCGTGGGCGCCCCATGATACGTGATGATAACCATCACACCGGATATGGCAATTCCGGCTGGGCCGAACATAGTAGACAAAGCTCATTTGAGTTGCCTCGTGATATAGCCCATTACAGAGGCGCCGCACACCCACTATGCTTCACACACGAAGTGATGGATCATCAAATCCCTGAGGGTTTTAAACTCGTAAACATTGAATCATACGATGGCACAACAGATCCTGCGGTCTGGATCGAGGACTATCTCCTACATATCCACATGGCCCGCGCTGATGATCTACACGCCATCAAATACCTCCCACTCAAGCTTAAAGGACCAGCTCGGCATTGGCTTAACAACTTGCCAGCGGAGTCAATTGGTTGTTGGCAAGACCTGGAAGCCGCATTCCTCGACAACTTCCAGGGCACCTATGTGCGACCACCAGACGCTGATGACCTAAGCCACATAATTCAGCAGCCAGAGGAATCGGCCAGACAATTCTGGACATGGTTCCTAACCAAGAAAAATTAAATCGTCGACTGTCCGGATGCAGAGGCCCTTGCAGCCTTCAAACATAACATCCGCGACGAGTGGCTTGCCCGACACCTAGGACAGGAAAAGCCAAAATCCATGGCAGCCCTCACAACACTCATGACCCGCTTTTGCGCGGGAGAGGACAGCTGGCTAGCTCGTAGTAACAACATGACCAAGAGCCCTAGTAATTCGGATACCAAGGACAGCAACGGCAGGTCGCGTCGCAACAAGCACAAGCGCCGCATTAACGGCGATAATGCTGAGGATACAGCAGTCAATGCCGGATTCAGAGGCTCTAAACCCGGTCAGCGCAAAAATCCATTCAAAAGGAATAATTCGGGCCCGTCTAATTTGGACCGAATACTTGATCGCTCGTGCCAGATACACAGCACCCCCGAAAACCAGCCAACCACACCAACAGGGATTGTTGGGTGTTCAAGTAGGCAGGCAAGTTAAATGCCAAAAACAATGACAAGGGGCTGCATAGCGATGACGAGGAGGAGTCCCGTCCGCCGAACAATAGAGGACAGAAGGTCTTCCCCCCACAAGTGCGGATGGTGAACATGATATACACAACCCACATACCCAAATGGGAGCGGAAGCGTGCACTAACGGACGTATATGCGATGGAGCCAGTCGCCCCAAAGTTCAATCCGTGGTCCTCCTGCCCGATCACTTTTGATCGAAGGGACCACCCCACTAGCATCCGCCATGGAGGATTCGCTGCATTGGTTCTAGACCCAATCATTGACGGATTTCACCTCACCAGAGTCCTGATGGACGGCGGCAACAGCCTGAACCTGCTTTATCAGGATACAGTGCGAAAAATGGGCATAGACCCCTCAAGGATTAAACCCACAAAAACGACCTTTAAAGGCGTCATACAAGGTGTAGAGGCCAACTGTACAGGCTCAGTTACACTTGAAGTGGTCTTCGGATCCCCGGATAACTTCCGAAGCGAGGAATTAATCTTCGACATAGTCCCGTTCCGCAGCGGCTATCACGCACTGCTCGGACGAACCACATTTGCAAAGTTCAATGCGGTGCCGCACTACGCATACCTCAAGCTCAAGATGCCAGGCCCTCGAGGAGTCATTACGGTCAACAGAAACACCGAATGCTCTCTTCGAACGGAGGAGCATACGGCGGCCCTTGCGGCGGAAGTAAAAAAGCAGCCTCTCAAGGCAATTCTCGAGTCCGGCTATTCAACGTCCGGACACCGTCAAGTGCACCCGGAGTAACCTACAACAAGACCGCCTAGCATGTTCCGAGCATGCGTAGCAATGCGGCCCCAACCCCAGCCCTCGCGAAATTGCGAAACCAGTACCACGCGTACATAATTACGCTCTGGAAATACCATGGGCATAGGGGGAGGGGCACGACCACGGCAGGCCCAGAATGCGGCTCAACCGCACTAGGGGCTCCCGATTGTGTCATTCTTTTTTTCTTACTTTCAGGACTCCATTCTCAAGAAGCCCTGTCCGGCAGTAGAATCACCGAACACACGATGCAACAGCCAGGGAAGCAGAAAGCTACGTCGAGTGTCCAGGTGGTCTCTATAACGAGTAGTATACTTGTTTCACATATCATCCTGCAGCTCGCCCCTGGAGGGGGACATGTCAAATAGTCTCGTCCATTGCCTATCGCACTATTTGTATCATTCTGCTTTTACCGCAGCCTTTTTGAATAAACAATACATAGCTTCTGCCTAATATTGCATTCCTTTATTTATTTATATATGTTCACTTATGACATGTTGCATCCATACACTTTGGTACGGCCAAATACACCAGGGGCTTAAGTACCCCAAAATATGGTGTGATAAGTCCGAACACTTTCACAAGTGCGGCACCCCGAACTTATAGCATTATATGCATCGGCTCCGAATCATGTCTTGGGTCAATAGTTGGGTTTGCCTGGATCCCGTTTTGGTACCTTACGTTCCGTTATATCGTCTAAGGTAGCGCTGGGAGAACCACTGCGATTGTGCCCCGGTTGAGCTGGGTTAAGCACCTCAGTGGAGAAAGCTAAAACTGACCGTCATGATAGGGCGAGAGCCGGTCGCTATTCAAGAGGTTTTCGAGTACCTAAAGACTTATGCCGCTTAGAGCGAGGAGTCGGCTTTGTCCGGCCCAGGCGTGGATAGCACCCTAAACTCGATCTTCCGAATACTAGGGGCTTCACCAAAATTTAAAATTATAGAATTCTATGGCTAAGTGAGAGTGCTCAAGCATTATAGTCCGGTTGCATCGTTCGTTGCGTTGAGCGCCTCCCTCGAAGGACCCAAGAATGGGAAAAAGAGCGCTCAAGTTTATCCCGAACACCCCAGCACTCATGGCATGGGGGCAGAAGCCGACGACTCGCCATCTCTCAAATTTAATAGACGGCCGCACAGAAGGTAATATTTTAAATTCACAAGCATTGCTTAGCGCATATGAACAAGTTTTCAACGTACAGGATAACAAATGCGAGTTTACTAAAAAATTACATCTTTGGAGCATTCACCCGCTATAAGGCGGGCACCCTTCAGGACGCCCTCATAATACATCTCGGGCTTGCGATACTCCCTGCCCGGTGGTGGTCTGTCCATCACAAGCTTCTCAGCGTCCATCTTGCCCCAATGCACTTTAGCACGGGCAAGGGCCCTACGGGCACCTTCGATGCAGACGGAGCGCTTGACGACTTCAATCCATGGACAGGCGTCCACCAGCCGCCTCACCAGCCCGAAGTAGCTCCCAGGCATGGCTTCCTTGGGCAACAGCCGAACTATGAGGCCCTTCATGGCCTGTTCGGCCACCTTATGGAGCTCGACTAGCTGCTTCAGCTGGTCGCTCAAGGGCACCGGGTGTCCGGCCTCAGCATACTAAGACCAGAACACCTTCTCCATCGAGCTCCCCTCCTTGGCCCTATAGAATGCGGCAGCGTCGGACACACTGCAGGGCAGATCTGTGAATGCTCCTAGAGAGCTCTGGATTCGGGTAAGTAACAAGTAATTCACTTTCACGTGCTTGCTTTGCATAAAGAATGCCTTACCCGCCGCTATCTTCTTCATTGCCTCAATTTCCTGGAGGGCTTTTTGGGCTTCGGCCTTAGCGGCTTTGGCGCTCTCAAGGGCCGAGGCGAGCTCGGACTCTCGAGTCTTTGAGTCACACTCCAAACTCTTGTGTTTTTCCACGAGAGCCTGGAGCTCTTGCCGCACCTCCGCCACCCGCGCCTCCTGCTTCTCTCGCTCGGTGCGCTCCATGGCTGCATTGCTTTCAGCCTTGGACACCGCTTCCTTCAGGGTCGCCACCTCGTTCGTGGCCCCTGCAATACTCACGTTATTCCTGTCATTTTTTGCAACCACATCTTTTATATACTTCCATAAGGTATTACTTACCTTCCTTGTCCTCGAGCTACTTTTTGGCAAGGCCGAGCTTGTTCTCAGACCGCTCGAGGCTTTGCTTCAATGCATTGACCTCCGCAGTCAGTGCGGAAGAGGTCAGCAGCGCAGCCTGCATTCCCATATTGACATACTTATGTTAGACTCCTGTGTACACCTTTTTAGATCCTCAGTTCGACTTTTCTTTCCGAACACCAAACTGAGCATCAGGGGCTACTGTCTATGCACTAATATTTTTACATATCTTAAATACATACCTCAAAGCCTGTTAGAAGGCTGGCACAGGCTTCAGTCAGCCCGCTCTTGGCAGACTGAACTTTCTGGATCACCACACTCATAACAGTGCGGTGCTCCTCATCGATGGAGGCGCCGTTAGGCGCCTCCAGCAAATTATCCGGTGCCTCCGCTTGGACGGAGGTCACTGGTGTCACAGTCTCGCCCTTCTTACAAAGGGGCCGCCTGCCGGACTCCGGAACCATTGAAGGTTCCAGTGCGGAGTCCGGCCCAGGGCCGGACTTAGAGCCCTTTGGGGTTTTATCCCCCTTGAGCCTGGAGTCCGGGAGGTTACCTTGCGGCGCCTCCTAGACCACCTCCTCTTGGCTGGGCCCCTTTTGGGACCCCACCTCGGCGTCATCCACAGCGCGAGGAGAGGAGGCAGCCGGAAGTGAGGTGCTATTCACGTCCGACGAACCCAGGGAGCCGCTCGTTGAAGCGTCGAGCCCGTCTTTGGGCGGGCTGCAGGGTTATATTCGGCGTTAGGAGATTCTGTACGACAAACGAAATGCCATGAGTTATTCTGGTATCCGGACACTTACGATGTCGCCAGGAGCTTAGCCCTCGGTGGCCACTCCTCTTCGTCGTCGTCGGTGTTGGTGGAGTAGTCCGGAGGAAGGGTCCTTCCCTTCTTGGACCCTCCGGCCTCCCCAGTTGGGGCGGCCTTCCTTTTCTTCTCTTCCCCCACTGGGGGAGAGCCTCTTTTTCCTCCTCGTCTTCGGGGGAGCAGTCTGCCTCGGAGTCATCGGACTATGAGTCCGATAACACCTGGCGCCGGGAACTCCTTCGAGTTCCCGTGGCCTCTTCTTGGCCTTCTTCTTCGGCACCACGTGAGGTGCCGGAACCAGCAGCCCCGTTAATCGGGCGTCCGCTGGGTTTTCTGGCAAGGGAGCCGGACAGTTAACCTACCCAGACGTATTTTGCCAGTCCTGTCAAAGGTAAGGGAGTTTAGATCCCGCATAGAGTCAAACTATGAAAAACAAGTGCCCTGTAAAGCGTGAAATAGCTTACCTCACTGGCTTGACGCTGCGAGCTGAATCCGCGATCTTCGGTAGCAGATGCGGGAGCCTCGGCGCCCTTGAACAACACCTTCCAGGCATCTTCGTACGTAGTGTCGAAGAGCCTGCTCAAGGTTCTGTGCTGTGCCGGATCAAACTCCCACAAGTTAAAGGCCCGTTGTTGGCACGGGAGGATCTGGCGGATGAGCATGACGTGGACTACGTTGACAAGCTTGAGCTTCTTGTTCACCAGGTTTTGGACGCAGGTTTGGATTTCGGTCAGCTCTTCCGAATTACCCCATGTCAGGCCCGTCTCTTTCCAAGAGGTGAGCCGTGTAGGGAAGCCAGATCGGAATTCGGGGGCCGCTGCCCATTTAGGGTCACGCGGCTCGGTGATGTAGAACCACCCCGATTGCCACCCCTTTATGGTCTCCATGAAGGAGCCCTCGAGCCATAGGACGTTGGCCATCTTGCCCACCATGGTACCTCCGCACTCCGCTTGGCGGCCGCCCACTACCTTCGGCTTGACATTGAAGGTCTCCAGCCATAAGCCAAAGTGGGGCTGGATGCAGAGGAAGGCCTCGCACACGACGATGAACACCGAAATGTTGAGGATGAAATTCGGGGCCATATCGTGGAAATCCAGGCCGTAGTAGAACATGAGCCCCCGGACAAATGGGTGAAGTGGAAAACCTAGTCCGTGGAGGAAGTGGGTGAGGAACACCACCCTCTCATGGGGCCTAGGGGTGGGGATGAGCTGCCCCTTGTCGGGGAGCCGATGCGCGATGTCGTTGGACAAGTATCCGGCCTTCCGCAACCTTTTGATGTGCTGCTCCGTGACGGAGGAGGCCATCCACTTGCCTCCCGCTCCGGACATGGCTGGAGAAGGTTGAGGTGGGATGTGCGGACTTGGGCGCTGGAGCTCGAGTGCGCGGAAATGGATGAGCAAAGGAGGAAGAAGGCGTAGGTAAAAAGGTGGATCCTTGTCCCCTTATATGGACGGACGAAGCTATGTGAGGGAGTCCTGGACTAGGGGGTGTCCGGATAGCCGGACTATCATCGTCAGCCGGACTCCAAGACTATGAAGATACAAGATTGAAGACTTCGTCCCGTGTCCAGATGGGACTTTCCTTGGCGTGGAAGGCAAGCTTGGCGATACGGATATGTAGATCTCCTACCATTGTAACCGACTCTGTGTAACCCTAGCCCTCTCCGGTGTCTATATAAACCGGAGGGTTTTAGTCCATAGGACAACATAACCATTACAACAATCATACCATAGGCTAGCTTCTAGGGTTTAGCCTCCTTGATCTCGTGGTAGATCCACTCTTGTACTACCCATATCATCAATATCAATCAAGCAGGAGTAGGGTTTTACCTCCATCGAGAGGGCCCGAACCTGGGTAAAAACATCGTGTCCCTTGTCTCCTGTTACCATCCGCCTAGACGCACAGTTCGGGACCCCCTACCCGAGATCCTCCGGTTTTGACACCGACATTGGTGCTTTCATTGAGAGTTCCTCTGTGTCGTCGCCGATAGGCTTGATGGCTTCTTCAACCAACAACAACTCAGTCCAGGGTGAGACTTTTCTCCCCGGACAGATCTTTGTATTCGGCGGCTTCGCACCGCGGGCCAATTCACTTGGCCATCTGGAGCAGATCAAAAGTTACGTCCCTGGCCATCAGGTCAGGTTTGGAAGCCTAAACTTCACGGCAGACATCCGCGGAGACTTGTTCTTCGACGGATCCGAGCCACAGCCGAGCGCGCCGCACTGTCACGATGGGCATGATCTAACTCTGCTGTCGGACAGTACTTTGGAGGCCGCACACGAATCTGCTCCGACCCATAGTTCGGAGCCGATCGCGCAGATCGAGGACGGGTGGCTGGACACCGCCTCGGGAGTTGCAACCGCTACGGCGATGGAGCCGAATACTGACCTTGTCCCTTATAAAGCTTATGACTCCGAGGCGCCGGACTCCTTGCCGGACTCCGAACCTCCTGCACCCCGGCCAATCGAATCCGATTGGGCGCCGATCATGGAGTTCACTGCCGCGGACATCTTTCAGCACTCACCCTTTGGCGACATCCTAAATTCGCTAAAGCATCTCTTGCTATCCGGAGAGCCCTGGCCGGACTACGGCCAGGATGGTTGGGATGCGGACAATGAAGAAATTCAAAGCCCACCCACCACCCACTTTGTAGCCACTGTCGACGACCTGACCGACATGCTAGACTACGACTCCGAAGACATCGACGGTATGGATGACGACGCCGGAGACGACCAAGAGCCATCACCTACAGGGCACTGGAAGACCACCTCGTCATACGACATATACATGGTGGACACCCCAAAAGATGGGGACGGCGAAGAAGCAGTGGAGGCAGATTCCTTAAAGAAACAGCCCAAGCGCCAACGTCAGCGGCGCCGCTCTAAATCCCGCCACAACAAGAATGGAGATTCCGGCACAGGAGATAATAACACCCCAGAAGTGCCGAAGACAACCCCCTCTAGCAGGATTCAGCACAGGAGGATGCAGAAGTCAGGCCTCACGAGAGAGCAGCAGACGAAGATGTCGAGGAAGATAATTACATACTTCCCTCCGGAAACGAGGCAAGCCTCGACGACAACGAATTCGTCGTGCCGGAGGATCCCGTCGAACAAGAGCGTTTCAAACGCAGGCTAATGGCCACGACAAATAGCCTAAAGAAAAAGCAGCAACATCTTCAAGCTGATCAAGACCTGCTGACCGACAGATGGACCGAGGTCCTCGCAGCCGAAGAGTATGAACTCGAACGCCCCTCCAAAAGTTACCCAAAACGCAAGTTGCTCCCCCGATTAGAGGAGGAGGCATATAAACCTTCATCACCAGCGCACAATACGGCAGACCGACCACCTCGTGGCCACGACAGAGAGGCATCTAGGCCCTCCACCAGGACCGTACCCCGGCATCGCTCGAAAAGTACGAAGCCACGGGGGAACACGCCGGACTTGCGGGATATATTGCAGGACAAGGCAAGACAATCCAGATCCATCTATGGATCACGTGGGCGCCCCACGACCCACAACGAATACCGTCGCGTCGGATACAGCAACTCCGGCCGGGCCGAACAAAGCAGACAACGCTCTCTTGAGCTACGTCGTGATATTGCTCAATATAGAGGCGCCGCACACCCACTATGCTTCACAGACGAAGTAATGGATCATCAAATCCCTGAAGGGTTTAAACCCGTGAACATTGAATCCTACGATGGCACAACAGACCCCGCGGTTTGGATCGAGGATTATCTCCTTCATATCCATATGGCCCGCTGTGACGATCTCCACGCCATCAAATACCTCCCACTCAAGCTTAAAGGACCGGCTCGGCATTGGCTTAACAGCTTGCCCGCAGAGTCAATTGGGTGTTGGGAAGACCTGGAAGCCGCATTCCTCGACAACTTCCAGGGCACATATGTGCGGCCACCAGACGCCGATGACCTAAGCCACATAATTCAGCAGCCAGACGAATCAGCCAGACAATTCTGGACACGGTTCTTAACAAAGAAAAATCAAATCATCGACTGTCTGGATGCAGAGGCCCTCGCAGCCTTCAAACATAACATCCGCGACGAGTGGCTGGCCCGGCACCTAGGACAGGAAAAGCCGAAATCCATGGCAGCACTCACATCACTCATGACCCGCTTCTATGCGGGAGAGGACAGCTGGCTAGCTCGTAGCAACAACCTTAGCAAAAATGCTGGCAGTCCGGATACCAAGGACCACAATGGCAGGTCGCGTCGAAACAAAAACAAACGCCGCATTAACAGCGATAACAATGAGGATACAACAGTCAACGCCGGATTCTGAGGCTCTAAACCCGATCAGCGGAAGAAGCCATTCAAAAGAACCACTCCGGGTCCGTCCAATTTGGACCGAATACTCGACCGCTCTTGCCAGATACATGGCACTCCCGAAAAGCCAGCTAACCACACCAACAGGGATTGTTGGGTATTCAAGCAGGCAGGCAAGTTAATTGCCGAAAACAACGACAAGGGGCTGCACAGCGACGACGAGGAAGAGACCCGGCCGCCTAACAGTAGAGGACAGAAGGGTTTCCCCCCACAAGTGCGGACGGTAAACATGATATACGCAACCCATATACCCAAGAGGGAGCGGAAGCGTGCACTTAGGGACGTATATGCGATGGAGCCAGTCGCCCCGAAGTTCAATCCATGGTCCTCTTGCCCGATCACTTTCGATCGAAGAGAACACCCGACCAGTATCCGCCATGGCGGATTCGCCGCATTGGTTTTAGACCCAATCATCGATGGATTCCACCTAACAAGAGTCCAGATGGATGGCGGCAGCAGCCTGAACCTGCTTTATCAGGATATAATGCGCAAAATGGGCATAGACCCCTCAAGGATCAAACCTACAAAGACGACGTTCAAAGGCGTCATACCAGGCGTTGAGGCCAATTGTACAGGCTCAGTCGCCCTGGAAGTGGTCTTCGGATCCCCGGATAATTTCCGAAGCGAGGAGTTAATCTTCGACATAGTCCCGTTCTGCAGCGGCTATCGCGCTCTGCTCGGACGAACCGCGTTCGCAAAGTTCAACGCGGTGCCGCATTATGCATACCTCAAGCTCAAGATGCCAGGCCCTCGTGGAGTCATCACGGTCAATGGAAATATGGAACGCTCCCTCCGAACGGAGGAACACACAGCGGCTCTCGCGGCAGAAGTACAGAGTAGCCTTTTAAGGCAATTTTCGAGTCCGGCCATTAAACGACCGGACACGGCCAAACGCGCCCGAAGCAACATCAATCAAGACCGTCTGGCACGTTCCGAGCACGCATAGCAATGCGGCCCCAACCCCAGCCCTTGCATGATTGCAAAACCAGCTCTCTGCGTACATCATTACGCTCTAGAGATACCATGGGCATAGGGGGAGGGGCACGACCACGACAGGCCAAGAGTGCGGCTCAACCACACCAGGGGCTCCCAAGTGTGTCGCTCTTTTTATCTTTATTTTTTCTTCTTCTTTTCATACACAGGACTCCGTTCACCAGAGGCCCTATCCGGCGGCGAACCTGCCGAACTCACGACGCAACAGCCAGGGAGGGACAAAGGCTGCGACGAGCACTCAGGTGGTCTTCATTACGAGCATTAAATTTGTTAAATACACCAGTCCGCAGCCTACCCCTGGAGGGGGGACATATTTAAATAGTCCAATCCCTTGCTTACCGCACTATTTGTATCGTCCTGCTCTCATGGCAGAATTCTTTGAATAAACAATGCATTATCCTTTGTCTATAATTGCATTACTTTATATATATATATGCTTATGCTTGACATCTTGCACCCGTACATTTTGGTACGGCCAAATACACCAGGGGCTTATGTTCCCCGCATTATGGTGTGATAAGTCCGAACACTTTCACAAGTGCGGCACCCCGAACTTATAGCATTATATGAATCGGCTCCGAATCATGTCTTGGGTCAATAGTTGGGTTTGCCCGGCTCCCATGTTTTGGTACCTTACGTTCCGTTCTGTCGGCTAAGGTAGCATTGGGAGAACCACTGCGATTGCGCCCCGGTTGAGCTGGGCGAGCGCCTCAGTGGAGAAAGCTAAAACTGACTATCATGATAAGGCGAGAGACTGGTCGCTGTTTGAGAGGTCTTTTCGAGTCCCTAAAGACTCATGCCGCTTCGAGCGAAGAACCGGATAATGTCCGGCCAAGGCGTGGATAGCGCCCCGAACTCGGTCTTCCGAATACTAGGGGCTTCGCCAAAATTTAAAATTATAGAATTCTATGGCTAAGTGAGAGTGTTCAAGCATTATAAGTCTGGTTGCCTTGTTCGTTGTGTTGAGCGCCTCCCTAGATGGACCCAAAAATGGGAACAAGAGTGCTCAAGTTTATCCCGAACACCCCAGCACTCGTGGCATGGGGGATCAAGCCAACGACTTGCCATCTCTCAGATTTAATAAACGGCTGCACAGAAGGTAATATTTTAAATCAATAAGCATTGCTTAGCGCATATGAACAAAGTTTTCAGCGCACAGGATAACACATTGCGAACTCAATAATTACATCTCTGGGACACTCATCCGCAATCTTGCGGGCACCCTTCAGGACAGTCTTATAATAAATCTCGAGCGTACGATACTCCTTGCCCGCTGGCGGCGCATCAGTGATAAGCCTCTCCGCATCCAGCCTGCCCCGCTGGCAAGGGCCCGACGGGCACCTTCAATACAGGCGGAGCGCTTGATGACTTCCACCCAGGGGGACGCATCCACCAGCCGCCGCACGAGGCCGAAGTAGCTACCAGGCATGGCCTCTCCAGGCCACAGCCGGACTATGAGGCCCTTCATGGCCTGCTCAGCTACCTTGTGGAGTTCGACCAACTGCTTCAGCTGGTCGCTAGGGGGCACCGGATGTCCGGCCTCAGCATACTGAGACCAGAAAACCTTCTCTGTTGAGCTCCCCTCCTCGGCTCGATAGAATGCAGCGGCATCAGACACACTGCGAGGCAGATCTGCAAATGCCCCTGAGAGCTCCGAATCCGGGTAAGTAACAGGTAATTTACATTAACATGCTTGCTTTGCATGAAAAATGCCTTACCCGCCGCTGTTTTCTTCACCGCCTCAATCTCCTGGCGGGCCTTATGGGCCTCGGGCTTAGCGGCTTTGGCACTTTCAAGAGCCGAGGCAAGCTCGGACTCTCGAGTCTTCGAGTCATGCTCCAAACTCTCATGCTTTTCCATGAGAGCCTGGAGCTCTTGCCGCACCTCCGCCACCCGCGCCTCCTGCTTCTCTCGCTTCGTCCGTTCCGCGGCCGCATTGCGTTCAGCCGCGGACACGGCCTCCTTTAGGGTTGCCACCTTGTTCATGGCCCCTACAGTACCCACGTTATCCTTGTTATTTTAATTGCAACCAAAATCCTTTTCTGTAAGGTACAAATTTAAAGATAGTATTACTCACCTTCTTTGTCCTCGAGCTGCTTCTTGGCAAGGCCGAGCTCTTGCTCGGACCGCTCGAGGTCCTGCTTCAACGCACCGACCTCCGCAGTCAGTGCGGCATAGGTCAGCAGCGCAGCCTGCAAACGCATATTGACACAATTTTTAGCACTCCTGCGTATATCTTTTTTTGATCCTCAATCCGGTTTTTCTTTCCGAACACTGAACCGAGCATCAGGGGCTACTGTCTATGCGGTATTACATTATATATTTTTAACTTCTTACCTGAAAGCCTGTTAGAAGGCTACTGCAGGCTTCGGTTAGCCCGCTCTTGGCGAGCTGAACCTTCTGAATCACCGCACTCATGATAGTGCGGTGTTCCTCCTCGATGGAAGCGCCTTTGAGCGCCTCCAACAGGTTGTCCGGCGCCTCTAGTTGGACGGAGGCCGCCGGCGTCACGGTCTTGCCCTTCTTACGTGGAGTTCGGCGTGGAGTCCGGCGCAAAGTCCGGGAGGCTGCCTTGTGGCGCCTCCGGAGCCTCCTCCTGATGGGTCCCTTCCTAGGATCCCACCTCGGCGTCCTCAGTGTCGCGAGGGGTGGAGGCAGTCGGGATGGAATCTACATCCGACGGAGCCAACGACCCGCTCGATGAAGCGGGGAGATCATCATCGGCCGGACTGCAGGCAGTGTGCGGCATTAGAAGGACACTATGTGACACAAAAGAGAAATTATGAATCATTCAGGAATCCGGATACTTATGATCTTTCCGGAGGCCTGGCCCTTGAGGGCCACTCTTCGTCGCCAACGTTGGCGTTGGCAGAGCTGTCCGGGGGAATAGTCCTTCCCCTCTTGGACCCTTCGGCCTCCCATGTTGGGGAAGCCTTCCTTTTCCTCTCTCCTTCCTCTGGGAGAGAGTCCCCTTTCTCCTCCTCGTCTTCGGGGTAGGAGTCCGCCTCGGAGCCATCGGACGATGAGTCTGATATCACCTGGCGCCGGGAACTTCTTCGGGTTCCCGTGGCCTTCTTCTTGGCCTTCTTCTCCGACACCACATAGAGTGTCGGGACCAGCAACCCCATTAAGCGGGCGTCCGCTGGGTCTTCGGGGAGGGGAGCCGGACAGTTTACTTGTCCGGACATCCTCTGCCAGTCCTGTCAAAGGCATTGGGAGTTTTTAGATCCCACATAGAGTCAAACTATGAAAGAAAACAACTGTCCCATAGAGGATAACGAAGCTTACCTCACCGGCCGGGCGCTTGGTGCAGAATCCGCGATCTTCAGTCTCGGACGCGGGGGCTTCTCCACCCTTGAACAGCACCCTCCAGGCGTCTTCGTACGTCGTGTCGAAGAGCCCGCTCAGAGTCCGGTGCTGTGCCGGATCGAACTCCCACAGGTTGAGGGCCCGTTGTTGGCAGGGGAGGATCCGGCGGATGAGCATGACCTGGATCACATTGACAAGCCTAAGCTTCTTGTTCACCAAGGTCTAGAGACAGGACTGGAGTCCTGTCAGCTCCTCCGAACTGCCCAATAGCAAGCCCTTCTCTTTCCAGGAGGTGAGCTGCATCGGGATACCAGATCTGAATTCGGGGGCCGCCGCCCATTTAGGGTCACGCGGCTCGGTGATATAGAACCACCCCGATTGCCATCCCTTGACGGACTCCACGAAGGCCCCTTCGAGCCAGATGACGTTGGGCATCTTGCCCAACATGGCGCCCCCGCACTCCGCTTGGATGCCCTTCACTACCTTCAGCTTGACATTGAAGGTCTTGAGCCACAAGCCGAAGTGGGGCTGGATGCAGAGGAAGGCCTTGCACACGACGATAAACGCCGAGATGTTGAGGATGAAGTTTGGCGCCAGGTCATGGAAGTCCAGGCCGTAATAGTACATGAGCCCCCGGACAAAGGGATGCAACGGGAAGCCCAGTCCGCGGAGGAAGTGGGGAAGGAATACGACCCTCTCATGGGGCCTGGGGGTGGGGATGAGCTGCCCCTTGTCGGGCAGCCGGTGCGCGATGTCGCCGGAAAGGTATCCGGCGCTGCGCAGCTTTGCGATGTGCTCCTCCGTAACGGAGGAGGCCAACCATTTGCCTCCCGCTCCAGGCATGGTCGGAGAAGGTCGAGACGAGATGCGCGGACTTGGGCGCTGGAGCTCGAGTACGCGGAGATGGATAAGCAAAGGAGGAAGAAGGCGTAGGTAAAAAGGTGGATCCTTATCCCATTATATATGGGCGGGCGAAAACTATGCGTCCCCACCGGCCTGGTAAAACTTGCTTATCTCCCAAGCGCCACCATCAATGGCGCGGTTGGGTTACCCACGTCCGTATTGATGGGAATACCGGAATAAGGGGAACACGATCTCTGCTTCGACAAGACGTGCCAAGGAAACCGCTTCGCTAAAGGCGCTGAGGTGGTATAATAAAAAACGATTCCAGTAAAGGCTTGGTAGTGGCGTGACGTCATGCTACAAAATACGTCAGCAGATCGAACTTGTGTACATATTATTCACTCTACGGTGGTATGTGGAATTTATTTTGCAGAGCTGGACACTATCCTGGTGTTCACAATCTTCTATGAATTATTTGGAGGAGGAACCTGCCTTGCAATGCCGAACATTATGCGCGCCGGACTCATCATCATTGAAGCCTGGTTCAGGGGCTACTGAGGGAGTCCTGGACTAGGGGGTGTCCGGATAGCCGGACTATCATTGTCAGCCGGACTCCAAGACTATGAAGATACAAGATTGAAGACTTCGTCCCGTGTCCGGATGGGACTTTCCTTGGCGTGGAAGGCAAGCTTGGCGATACGGATATGTAGATCTCCTACCATTGTAACCGACTCTGTGTAACCCTAGCCCTCTCCTGTGTCTATATAAACTGGAGGGTTTTAGTCCGTAGAACAACATAACCATTACAACAATCATACCATAGGCTAGCTTCTAGGGTTTAGCCTCCTTGATCTCGTGGTAGATCCACTCTTGTACTACCCATATCATCAATATCAATCAAGCAGGAGTAGGGTTTTACCTCCATCAAGAGGGCCCGAACCTGGGTAAAACCATCGTGTCCCTTGTCTCCTGTTACCATCCGCCTAGACGCACAGTTCGGGACCCCCTACCCGAGATCCGCCAGTTTTGACACCGACACTATGCATCCCCACCAGCCTGGTAAAACTCGCTTATCTCCCAAGCGCCATAATCAATGGCGCGGTTGGGTTACCCACGCCCGTATTGATGAGAATCCCAGAATAAGGGGACACAATCTCTGCTTTGACAAGATGTGCCAAGGAAACCGCCTCGCTAAACACGCTGAGGTGGGACAGTAAAAACGATACGAATAAAGGCTTGGTCGTGGTGTGATGTCACGCCACGGAATACGTCAGCAGATTGAATTCGTGTAAATATTATTCTCCCTACGGTGGTATGTGGAACTTGTTTTGCAGAGCCGGACACTATCCTTGTGTTCAAATTCTTCTATGAAGTATTCGGAGGAGGAACCCGCCTTGCAATGCCGAAGACAATATGCACGCCGGACTCGTCATCATTGAAGCCTGGTTCAGGGGCTACTGAGGGAGTCCTGGATTAGGGGGTGTCCGGATGGCCGGAATATAGCCTTTGGCCGGACTCCTGGACTATGAAAATACAAGATTGAAGACTTCGTCCCGTGTCTGGATGGGACTTTCCTTGGCGTGGAAGACAAGCTTGGCAATACGGATATGTAGATCTCCTACCATTGTAACCGACTCTGTGTAACCCTAACCCTCTTCGGTGCCTATATAAACTGGAGGGTTTTAGTCCGTAGGACGAACAACAATCATACCATAGGCTAGCTTCTAGGGTTTAGCCTCTCTGATCTCGTGGTAGATCTACTCTTGTACTACCCATATCATCAATATTAATCAAGCAGGAGTAGGGTTTTACCTCCATCGAGAGGGCCCGAACCTGGGTAAAAACATCGTGTCCCTTGTCTCCTGTTACCATCCGCCTAGACGCACAGTTCGGGACCCCCTACCCGAGATCCGCCAGTTTTGACACCGACAGTATGCTTGAAGTATTACTATTTCTTATGTCAATATGAACTTTTATTTTGTATTCACTTGGGTCTGAACATTCATGCCACAATAAATAAAATTACATTGAGAAATATGCTAGGTAGCATTCCACATCAAAAATTTCTTTTTTATCATTTACCTACTCGAGGACGAGCAGGAATTAAGCTTGGGGATGCTTGATACTTCTCCAACGTATCTACAATTTTTGATTGTTCCATGCTATTATATTACCCCTTTTGGATGTTTATGGGCTTTATTTTACACATTTATATCATTTTTGGGACTAACCTACTAACCGGAGGCCCAGCTCATATTGCTGTTTTTTTGCCTATTTCAGTATTTCGAAGAAAAGGAATATCAAACGGAGTCCAAACGGAATGAAACCTTCGGGAGCGTGATTTTTGGAACAAATCTGATCCGGAGAGCTTGGAGTGCAAGTCAAGAAGCTCCCGAGGGCCCCACGAGATAGGGGGCCGCCCCCTGTAGGGCACGCCCCCTGTCTCGTGGGCCCCTCGGGTGGCCACCGGCCTACTTCTTACTCCTATATATACCTACGTACCCCGAAAACATCCGGGAGCACCACGAAACACAATTTCCACCGCCGTAACCTTCTGTATCCGCGAGATCTCATCTTGGAGCCTTCGCCGGCACTCTGCCGGAGGGGGAATCAACCATGGAGGGCTTCTACATCAACATCCTTGCCCCTCCGATGAGTTGTGAGTAGTTTACCACAGACCTACGGGTCCATAGTTATTAGCTAGATGGCTTCTTCTCTCTTTTTGGATCTCAATTCAATGTTCTCCCCCTCTCTTGTGGAGATCTATTCGATGTAAACTCTTTTTGCGGTGTGTTTGTCGAGATCCGACGAATTGTGAGTTTATGATCAAGTTTATCTATGAATAAATATTTGAATCTTCTATGAATTCTTTTATGTATGATTGAGTTATCTTTGCAAGTCTCTTCGAATTATCAGTTTGGTTTGGCCTACTAGATTGGTCTTTCTTGCCATGGGAGAAGTGCTTAGCTTTGGGTTCAATCTTGCGGTGTTCTTACCCAGTGACAGAAAGGGTTGCAAGACACGTATTGTATTGTTGCCATCGAGGATAACAAGATGGGGTTTATATCATATTGCATGTGTTTATCCCTCTACATTATGTCATCTTGCTTAATGCATTGCTATGTTCTTATGAACTTAATACTCTAGATGCATGCTGGATAGCGGTCGATGTGTGGAGTAATAGTAGTAGATGCAGGCAGGAGTCGGTCTACTTGTTATGGACATGATGCCTATATACATGATCATGCCTAGATAATCTCATAACTATGCGCTTTTCTATCAATTGCTCGACAGTAATTTGTTCACCCACCGTAATACTTATGCTATCTTGAGAGAAGCCTCTAGTGAAACCTATGGTCCCCGGGTCTATATCTTATCATATTTGCTTTCAATCTACCTTTATTTGCTTCTTTACTTTTTGCATCTATCTTATAAAATACCAAAAATATATTTATCTTATCATACTATCTTTATTAGATCTCACTTCTGCAAGTGGCCGTGAAGGGATTGACAACCCCTTTATTGCGTTGGTTGTGAGTTCTCAGTTTGTTTGTGTAGGTGTGTGGGACTTTTGCGGAGCCTCCTACTGGATTGATACCTTGGTTCTCAAAACTGAGGGAAATACTTAAGCTACACTTTGCTGCATCACCCTCTCCTCTTCGAGGAAAACCAACGCAAGCTCAATACGTAGCATCATCCTTTGTGTGGTGGTCGGGATCGCGCGATGGTTAACTCCTACCAACCCTTCCCCTAGGAGCATGCAGGTAGTACTTTGTTTCGATGGCTAATACATTTTTGCAATAAGTATGTGAGTTCTTTATGACTAATGTTGAGTCCATGGATTATACGCACTCTCACCCTTCCATCATTGCTAGCCTCTTCTGTACCGTGCATTGCCCTTTCTCACCTTGAGAGTTGGTGCAAACTTCGCCGGTGCATCCAAACCCCGTGATACGCTACACTCTATCACACATAAGCCTCCTTATATATTCCTCAAAACAGCCACCATACCTATCTATTATGGCATTTCCATAGCCATTCCGAGATATATATTTCCATGCAACTTCCATCATCATCATATACATGACTTGAGCATTCATTGTCATATTGTTTTGCATGATCGTAAGATAGCTAGCATGATGTTTTCATGGCTTGTCCATTTTGTTGTCATTGCTATGCTAGATCATTGCACATCCCGGTACACCGCCGGAGGCATTCATATAGACTCATATCTTTGTTCTAGATATCGAGTTATAATATTGAGTTGTGAGTAAATAAAAGTGTGATGATCATCATTATTAGAGCATTGCCCTAGTGAGGAAAGGATAATGGAGACTATGATTCCCCCACAAGTCGGGATGAGACTCCGGACTTTATGAAAAAAAAGGGGGCCAAAGAAGCCCACCAAAAAAAAGAGAAAAAAATGAGAGAAAAAGAGAGAAGGGGCAATGTTACTATCCTTTTACCACACTTGTGCTTCAGAGTAGCACCATGTTCTTCATATACAGAGTCTCTTGAGTTATCACTTTCATATACTAGTGGGAATTCTCATTATAGAACTTGGCTTGTATATTCCGATGATGGGCTTCCTGAAATGCCCGAGGTCTTCATGAGCAAGCAAGTTGGATGCACACCCACTTAGTTTCCAGTTTGAGCTTTCATACACTTATAGCTCTTAGTGCATCCGTTGCATGGCAATCCCTACTCCTCACATTGACATCAATTGATGGGCATCTCCGTAGCCCGTTGATTAGCCGCGTCGATGTGAGACTTTCTCCTTTTTTGTCTTCTCCACATAACCCCCACCATCATATTCTATTCCACCTATAGTGCTATATCCATGGCTCACGCTCATGTATTGCGTGAAAGTTGAAAAAGTTTGAGAATACTAAAGTATGAAACAATTGCTTGGCTAAAACCGGGGTTGTGCATGATCTAAATACTTTATGTGGTGAAGATGGAGCATAGCCATACTATATGATTTTGTAGGGATAGCTTTCTTTGGCCATGTTGTTTTGAAAAGACATGATTGCTTTATTAGTACGCTTGAAGTATTATCGTTTTTATGTCAAATGATAGACTATTGCTTTGAATAACTCGTGTCTTAATATTCATGCCATGATTGGATTACATGATCAAGATTATGCTAGGTAGCATTCCACATCAAAAATTATCTTTTTTATCATTTACCTACTCGAGGACAAGCAGGAATTAAGCTTGGGGATGCTGATACGTCTCCGTCGTATCTATAATTTTTTATTGTTCCATGCCAATATTATTCAACTTTCATATACTTTTGGCAACTTTTTATACTATTTTTGGGACTAACATATTGATCCAGTGCCCAGTGCCAATTCCTGCTTGTTGCATGTTTTATGTTTCGCAGAAACCTCATATCAAACGGAGTCCAAACGGGATAAAAACGGACAGAGAATATTTTTGGAATATTTGTGATATTTGGGAAGAAGAATCAACGCGAGACGGTGCCCGAGGGATCCACGAGGCAGGGGGGGCGCCCCTGACCCTCGTGGGCACCCCGTAAGGCAATTGCTGCTCTTCTTTTGCCGCAAGAAACCTAATTTTCGAAAAAAAAGAATCATGGCGAAGGTTTCAATCCAATCGGAGTTACGGATCTCCGGATATATAAGAAACTGTGAAATGGAAGAATCCCAGAAGGTAGAAACAGAGAGAGACAAAGAGACAGATCCAATCTCGGAGGGGCTCTCGCCCCTCCCACGCCATGGAGACCATGGATCGGAGGGGAAACCCATCTCCCATCTAGCGAGAAGGTCAGGTAAGAAGAAGAAGAAGGGGGGCTCTCTCCCCCTCGCTTCTGGTGGCGCCGAAACGCCACTGGGGGCGATCATCATCACCGCGATCTTCACCAACACCTCCATCACCTTCCCCCCTTCTATATGCAACGATGTAACCTCTCTTTTACCCGCTGTAATCTCTACTTAAACATGGTGCTCAATGTTATATATTATTTCCCAATGATGTATGGCTATCCTATGATGTTTGAGTAGATCCGTTTTGTCCTATGGGTTAATTTATGATCGTGATTGGTTTAAGTTGCATGTTTTATTATTGGTGTTGTCCTATGGTGCTCTCTGTGTCGCGCAAGCATGAGGGATTCCTGCTGTAGGGTGTTACAATATGTTCATGATTCGCTTATAGTGGGTTGCTTGAGTGACAAAAGCATAAACTCGAGTAAGGGGGTTGTGGCATATGGGATAAAGGGGACTTGATGCTTTAATGCTATGGTTGGGTTTTACCTTAATGATCTTTAGTAGTTGCGGATGCTTGCTAGAGTTCTAATTATAAGTACATATGCTCCAAGAAGAGAAAGTGTGTTAGCTTATGCCTCTCCCTCAAATAAAATTGCAATAGTGATTACCGGTCTAGTTATCGATAGCCTAGGGACAAATAACTTTCTCGTGACAAAAAGCTCTCTACTAAAACTAACTTAGTTGTGTCTTCATCTAAACAACCCCTACTTTTTATTTACGCACTCTTTATTATCTTGCAAGGTTATCCTATCACACCTACAAAGTCCTTCTAGTTTCATACTTGTTCTAGGTAGGCGAACGTTAAGCGTGCGTAGAGTTGTATTAGTGGTCGATAGAACTTGAGGAAATATTTGTTCTACCTTTAGCTCCTCGTTGGATTAGACACTCTTACTTATCTAAAGAGGATACAATTGATCCCCTATACTTGTGGGTTATCAATCATCACCGGTGGCCATCTTCATCATCCCGGTGGCCACCATGATGAGGAGGGAGTAGTCCACCCTCGGGGCTGAGGGTTTGTACCAGTAGATATGTGTTTAATCTCTCTCTCTCTCTCTCGTGTTCTTGAGATGTCACAATCTTGATGTATCGCGGGCTTTGTTAATATAGTCGGATCATATGGTGTTTTCCCCTCTCTATGTTGTTATGAATTGAGTTTTCCCTTTGAGGTTTCGTTTTATCGGATTGAATACTTTGATGGATTTGACAACACTTGATGTATGTCTTGCTATTAATACCCGTGGTGACAATGGGGTATCATATTGATTCACTTGATATGTGTTTTGGCACTCAACTCGCGGATTCTCGTGGTGACATTGGGGTAATCTATGCATAGGGGTTGATGCACGTTCTCGTCTTTGTTTCTCTGGTAGAAATCTTGGGGCACTCTTTGAGGTTCTTTGTGTTGGATTGAGTATTATGAATCTGAAATTGTTTGACGCATATCGTATAATCAACTCACGGATACTCGCGGTGACATTGGAGTATCTAGGTGACATTATAGTTGGTTGATGTGTATCATATGGTGTTATTTTAGTATGAACTCTTGGATAGATTGAACAAAAAGAATAGCTTTGTGTTATTTTAGTATGAACTCTTGAATATATTGAACAGAAAGAGTAGCTTTGAGGTGGTTTCTTACCCTGCAAACAATTTCTTCTTTTGTTCTCCGCTAGATAAGATATTTGGAGTGATTCTTCATCGCACATTGAGGGATGGCTATATGATCCAATTATAGCATTGTTGAGAGATTGCACTAGCGAAAGTACGGACCCTAGGTGTCGGTGTCAAAACCAACGGATCTCGGGTAGGGAGTCCCGAACTATGCGTCTAAGGCTAATGGTAACAGGAGGCGGGGACACAATGTTTACCCAGGTTCGGGCCCTCTCGATGGAGGTAATACCCTACTTCCTGCATGATTGATCTTGATGATATGAGTATTACAAGAGTTGATCTACCACGAGATTGTAGAGGCTAAACCCTAGAAGCTAGCCTATGATTATGATTGTTGTTGTCCTACGGACCAAACCCTCTGGTTTACATAGACACCGTAGGGGGCTAGGGTTACACAGAGTTGGTTATAGAGAAAGGAATCTTCACATCCTAACCGCAAAGCTTGCCTTCCACGCAAAGGAGAATCCCATCTGGACACGGGACGAAGTCTTCCATCTTGTACCTTCATAGCCCAACAGTCCAGCATATGCATATAGTCCGGCCGTCCGAGGACCCCTTAATCCAGGACTCCCTCAGTAGCCCCCGAACCAGGCTTCAATGACGATGAGTCCGGCGTGTAGATTGTCTTCGGCATTGCAAGGCGGGTTCCTTCTCCAAATTCTTCAAAGTAACTATTGTAAATAGCAGTGCCCAGCTCCCTATTTAATGTTATGCTCATCGGCTTCTACACCTTAATAGTCTCAGCCTCCACGTGTCGAGCAAATGCAAGAAGTCGGGGCATTTTTACATTTGCCACGCTAACCATGTAAATAAATTGTCTATTAAAGAGACGGGGATCTTCATATCCAATCCACACCATCTTCCCCAAGCGAGGAATCATCAGAGCGTGCCCGAAAAAACTACCTCAACATGGCCGACGCTCGCAGCTCTTCCTCCCGATCTCGCAACACCAAGCCGGGCGCTTGGGAGAAGTATACCGTATCCCACAACCGATTAGTGAAGTTGCAGACCCAAGGGTTTCTAACTCCTGCATATCTAGTCCTCGTTCGAGCCGGATTGGCTTCCTTCGATGGTGGGGAGCAAGCGGAGAACTTTCCCAACCCATCCAGGGGGAGCGAGTATGCCTTGTTTCCTATTTACTGAGGGGTGTCGGATTTCCGATCCATCCGTTCCTCCGCGGGCTTCTGGAGTTCTACGGCCTCCAACTGCACAACTTCACACCTGCCTCCATCCTGCACATCACATGTTACGTCGCTCTTTACGAACTATTTCTGGGCTACGAGGCCCATTTTGAGCTATGGAAGAAGCTATTCTACCTCGTCCCCCGTAATCAAGGGGGATCAATATTCCAAGTGGGTGGAGCCGAGATATGGCGCATCGCCGGGACCGGATACTTACCCGGCACACCGAAGAAGGCACCCGAAGAGTGGCCTTCCGAGTGGTTTTATATTGAGGACATCTCCCTTCCCGACCCAATCCGAATGGGCCTTCCTGAGTTTACAAACGCTCCGCTGAGAAAGTGCCTCAACTAGCGTCCTCGGAGCCTCAGATAGGAAGATAGCAGGGAGGTCCTTCAGTTGATGAGCAAGATAAGAATACTCGCTCTGTCCGGATTATCAATAGTCGAGGTTATGGCGATATCCATAATGCGGGGGGTTCAGCCACTCCAATACCGAGGGCATCCCATGTGGCACTTCAATGGAGAAGACAACGCCACCTACTGCGGTCGGAAGGGTCCGGACTCCACCACCGCTCTGGTGGAAATACTGTTCGATTTATACAAGGGGGGAAGAGAGGAGTTCGTCCGCATTAAGCCACGGGATGGATTTTCCATGTACAACCCTCCCAGCTGGGTGAGCTTCCATCCATTTCTCCACTCTATTCATTCCCTGAGCCTTTGTTTTCATAAATATTTACTCCGTATACTTATAACAGGAATGGCGGAAAATAACCAGGGAGTTCCATAGCCCGGCACCACAGCCAGAGGACCGTAACCGGGCCCTTGACCCCGGATTCGAAGAGGATCCGGATATATTCGTGGAGCTCGTGGAAGGGGTGTTTCACCAGGCGAGCTGTGACGGCACAGAAGTGGCCATCATTGCTGACTATCCCAGTCTCATCCCTGCATCGCATGTAAGTAAACAAGAGACTTATCTTCCCGGAAAGGATTTACTCCTTCCATCTTACCCACCGCACAATTCTTATGCTCTAAAGGGAAGACGATCGGCGCGCCAAGCCGAACCCGAGGCGACACACCCACAAGGGGTGCCTGTGCTGGGTAGGCCTTCAAAAAGAAAGGTGAACAGAAACCTGGCGGAGCCGTCATCAAGAAGGTATGGCTTTAAACACGCCCCATGGTTGTCATCTTAAAGTATGACACTATTCGTTGTGTTTTAACAGAAAGAACATCCTACGGACTATGTCCGGGGATCCTACCAACCATGCCTCTACTAGTCGGATTCCAAACGCGGTCTCGAGGACGGAGGCCAACACGGAAGCGACACTGAACCATCCTCATACAGAGGATTCGGATAGAATGTCCGTTACAAATTCTAAAGAGGACAGCGCCATGAATCATCGGCGTCGGCGGGCCGCACTCCGTGACCCTGGTTTTTCAGAAGAGGCTTTTAATGCCTTCAACTCGGGTGATGCATACATCCGAGCCGCTCAGGATGGGCTTGCTAGAGTCACAGACCAGTATTTGAAAGATATACGGGTAAGTGTAAAAAATTGATAATTATGTATATCAGTAGCCCCTGAGACTTGAAGCAGTTGGTACAACTGATTTAAGGATCATTGTACTAATAGGTTCTCTCGGAGAAGAACAACCTGTTGTCTCAAGAGCTGGAAGAGTGTCGAACCCAGCTGACGGCCACCATGGCCAAGCTGTCAAGATCCGAAGAGGCATCGGCTGGTATGTATTCCTGAATTGAGAAAAAACAATATTGTGTGTATAAACCAGTAACACTAACAATATCCGATGAACAAAATCCTCAGATAATCCGGAATAGAGTTCGGGAATCCCACAAGAGGGTGAACAAGGGGCTCAAAGGCAAGTAGCCTCTGGCGAGCGTGTACTTACACAGGTCATACAGAAGAACAACAAGCTCCAAGATGCTAATACCCAGCTGGGTGAAGAATTGAAAGATCTTCGGGCCCAGCTAGCTGACTCCGTGAAGGAAAATAAGAGGCTTCAACGCATCATTTTTAGTATGTTCTCAAACGAATAGTTATATAGTTCGGCAAAGATAGGAACTAACAGAGTTATGTTTGTAGGTATGCTGACTGGACGTCCCGAAGAGGAGATGCCCGGATCCTCAGGCGATCTGCTATAAGAGCTTTCGCAACTGCACGAACAAGTTCGGCTGGTCATGCGGAGTGTCGCCAAGGCCTTATGGCCATCCGCCTCCCTACCAGGAAGTATGGGGGAGCTTGCACAGCTTGTCAAGGGAGTGCGGCGGCGTTTCCGACTATGGAAGATATCTGCCTGTCGAGAAGGAGCGAGAGAGGCTTGGGCCATGGTGAAAACACGGTATACCAAGCTCGATCCGAATCATATGGCCCGGGTCTTCCTTGTAGGGTCAGATGGGAAAGAAATTCCCGTTAGTCTGGTATATGACCAGCTAGGATTAGCCGCAAAATATTCCCAACAGGATTGTAGGCTAGACAACCTGTTGGATGGCATAGAAGAAGAAGCATTTGAGTCTAAATGAGTATGTACTTCAATTGACATGTTTGTCCCTAGCCGGATTGTAAAACATTTGTCATGGCGGACCTTTTCACTTTAGCCTCTAGACCCGACAGTCCAGAGTGTTTCCAAATACCCACTCGGTAATATGAACCGGGGTACGCGTGGAAACCAGGCGTAGGGGTCATAATTGCTTGAATAGACAAGTACCCAACTAGATATGTTATATTACATGGTTAGTAAGAAACATCTTCCAGAGAGAATAGTTCCGTTAAGGGTTCCTTTCCCTGGGTACGCATGCATTAACGTGCATGTCCGAACTGCGATCGGAAAGCGCAGTATATGTAACATTTTGGGGTTTGTATTGTGATAGGTAAAAAACATCTTTAGTCCACCGACCGAATATTCCCTTAAGAACGCTAGCTTTCGGCTTCACCCAGTCTGAGGTACACGTCCGGAGTACCCAACAGTAACAATCTAAGAGGTGCTCCCTTTATGCCCTAGCCAAACTAACGGGAACGTAGGGCATAAACACAGGAGCCAGGCAACCTAGCTTGGCCAAAACTTAAGTCATATCGATGCATATAATGGCGGAGAAAAGGTACATATGGAAAAAGGACGCATATGCAGTGGGCTTGATGCCCGGAAGATAATTATATTAAGCTTATGTATAAGAATCCCCCAGGTATAATGAGCGCACATACTTGAGGATTAGTGTGTCACAAGTGTGAAGTCTAGCCACACTAAAGCTTTAGAGCTTTTCAAATGGAAAGGAGGGAAGAGAGACGAAAAGTAAATAAAAAGGAATGGAGGGAAGGAGACAAATAGGGAGTTCGGTGCTAGGCGTAGAATCTTCATAGTCTGGCCGCGTTCCATGGGTTCGGCTCGAGGCGATTATCTGATGCATCACGCAGTCGGTACGCTCCTCCGGTGAGAACTTTGTCACTAATGAAGGGACCCTCACACTTGGGCTTGAGTTTGTCCTTTTTCTTCTCCGGTAGACGTAGAACGAGTTCGCCAATATTATAAGTCTTGGCCCGTACTTCTCTACTTTGATACCTGCGAGCCTGTTGTTGATAGAATGCGGAACGGGCTTTCGTGATGTCGCACTCCTCTTCCAGGGCATCTAAACTATCCTGCAGATCGAGCTCGGCCTCTCACTCTTCATACATGCGCACTCGAGGTGAGTCATGAATAATATCGCAGGGCAACACAGCCTCTGTGCCATACACCATGATGAAGGGTGTATATCCGGTAGTGCGATTTGGCGTGGTCCGCAGCCCCCAGAGTACAAAGTCAAGCTCCTCAACCCAGTGCGTGTCTAATTCTTTTAAGGGTCGCACAAGTCTAGGTTTAATGCCGCTCATAATAAGACCATTGGCTCGTTCGACTTGACCGTTTGTTTGAGGGTGATAGACGGAGGCGTAATCGATCTTAATGCCCATGTTGCCGCACCAAGTTTTCACGTCATCGGCTGTGAAATTGGAGCCGTTGTTGGTGATGATGCTCTGGGGGACACCATAATGGTGTACCACACCCGATATGAAATCTATCACGGGTCCGGATTCGGCCGTTTTAACTGGTTTGGCTTATATCCATTTGGTGAATTTATCCACCATGACCAACAAGTATTTTTTTTCTTATGGCTTCCTCCTTTAAGGGTTCCAACCATATCAAGCCCCCAGACCGCAAAAGGCCAAGTTATGGGGATTTTTTGTAGGGTGGTGGGTGGCATATGACTTTAGTTGGCGAAAAGCTGGCATCCGACACAATGTTGGACTAGGTCTTGTGCGTCTGCTCGGGCCGTCGGCCAGTAGAAACCTGTACGGAAGGCCTTGCTTACAAGGGCCCGAGCTGCGGCGTGGTGATCGCCGAGGCCGGCATGAATTTCAGCCAAGAGTTGCCACCCTTCCTCCTCGGAGATACATCTTTGAAGTACCCCGGTAGCTCTTTTCTTATAGAGCTCTCTCTCATGGACTTTGTAGGCTTTGGAGCGCCGCACAATGCAGCGTGCCTTATTTTGATCCTCGGGGAGTTCGTGCCTGTTAAGGTAGGCCAAGAAGGATTTGGTCCATGGGGCAATAACAGCCATGATGAGATGGGCCGAGGGTGTTATTTCGGTGGCAGAGCCCCCGATTATGTCAGTGTGTTTGGAATCTGGGGTTGAGGTCGGATCCGGACTGATGTTGCCGGTCTCCCCTTGCCACACCACGGATGGCTTGAAAAGCCTTTCCAGAAAGATGTTAGGTGGGACGGGGTCGTGCGTAGCACCGATGCGGGCGAGGAAATCTGTAGCTTTGATTGTTTTCTCGAGCCACATGATGAAATTCGAGCCCCTCAAACCGAGCTGACATCTTAAGGGCGGTATTACGATAGGCCGCCATGTTTGGATCTTTGGTGTCAAAGTCTCCATTTATTTGATATATTGCAAGGTTTGAATCCCCATGCACTTCCAGGCGCTGAATGCCCATGGAGACGGCCATCCGAAGACCATGCAACAGAGCCTCGTATTCGGCTGCATTGTTGGAGTATGTGTATAATATTTGGAGTACGTATTGGACTGTATCTCCAGTGGGGGATGTGAGGACAACGCCTGCTCCCAGACCTGCTAGCATTTTAGAGCCGTCAAAGTGCATGATCCAGTTGGAGTATGTGCCGTACTCTTTAGGGAGTTCGACCTCTGTCCATTCGGCGACGAAGTCCGCCAGTACTTGGGATTTAATGGCTCGCCGTGGTTTATGTGTGATGTCGAATGGGAGGAGCTCTATGGCCCACTTGGCAATCCGGCCCGTGGCATCACGGTTGTTTATTATGTCATTAAGTGGTACTTCAGAGGCCACCGTGATTGAGCACTCTTGAAAGTAGTGTCATAGTTTCCGGGATGCCATGAAGACCGTGTATGCTATATTTTGATAATGTGGGTACCGGGATTTGCATGGGGTGAGGACAGTAGATACCTAGTATACCGACTTTTGAACCGGAAATTTGTGTCCGTACTCCTCTCGTTCGACGATGAGCACCGCACTCACAACTTGGTGTGTTGCAACTATGTATAACAACATGGGTTCGCCAATGTCCGGCGCGGCCAAGATTGGGTTGCTTGCTAAAAGAGCCTTTATTTCCTCCAGTCCGGCCGTCGCCGCGTCCATCCACTCGAAGTGTTCGGTTCGTCGAAGAAGATGATAAAGTGGTAATGCCTTTTCTCCCAATCCGGAGATGAAGCGGCTTAAAGCTGCCACACATCCAGTTAGTGTCTGGATTTGTTTGAGATATGTTGGGGTAGCCAACTATGACAAACCTCGGATTTTAGCTGGGTTTGCTTCAATTCCTCTATTGGAAACGATGAAGCCCAGCAACTTTCCAGCGGGAATGCCGAAAACACGTTTTTCTAGATTGAGCTTAATGTCATATGTTCGGAGGTTATCGAACATGAGCCTTAGATCATCTATTAAAGATTCGGCATGTCTGGTCTTGATGACTACGTCGTCGACGTATGCTTCAACAGTTTTGCCGATTAGTTTCTTTAGGCATGTTTGAATCATGCGTTGGTAGGTGGCACCAGCGTTTTCGAGCCCAAAAGGCATAGTGTTGAAGCAGAAAGACCCGTATGGGGTGATAAATGCTGTTGCGGCTTGATCGGACTCCGTCATCTTGATTTGATGGTATCCGGAGTATGCGTCGAGGAAACACAATAAATCGTGTCTCGCGGTAGCATTGATAATCTGGTCGATGCGCGGGAGAGGGAAGGGATCCTTAGGGCAGGCCTCATTGAGGTCTTTGAAATCGACACATAGGTGCCAGGATTTGTCCTTCTTCGGTACCATCACAAGGTTTGCTAGCCAATCCGGGTGTTTTATTTCTCTGATGAATTTGGCTTCAAGTAATTTGGCTAGTTCCTCTCACATAGCTTGTCGTTTGGGTTCTGAAAAGCGCCGTAGTGTTTGCTTGACTAGCTTATATCCCTTCATTATGTTGAGACTGTGTTCAGCCAGCCTGCGTGGGATCCCCGGCATATCAAAAGGGTGCCAGGTGAAGATATCCCAGTTCTCCCATTGAAACGCCCGCAGTGCGGCATCGATTGTGGGGTCCAGCTGTGCCTCGATGGATGCTATCTTTGAGGAGTCCGTTGGGTGGACTTGGAATTTGACTATTTCGTCCGATGGTTTAAAGGAGGTGGACTTGGATCGCTTATCGAGTATCATGTCATCCTTATCGACTGTGGAGCATAATGCGGTTAATTCTTCGGGCGCGAGGGCTTCAAACAATGCTTCGAGGGCCAAGACGGCTGTTTTATTTTCAGCGCGGGGTGTTGTGTCCGGATCACTGGCAAGAGTGATAATTCCATGGGGCCCAAGCATCTTGAGCTTCATGTACCCGTAATGGGGTATAGCTTGGAAGCTCGCAAACGCATCCCACCCTAACAAGGCGTGATATCCACTAGTGAAAGGGCCCACCTGAAAGGTTATCTCTTCGGACCAATAATTCTCCGACGTGCCGAATACCACATCGAGTGTGATTTTTCCCACGCATCGTGCCTCTCGGATGGGAATAATTCCTTGGAAGGTTGTGCTGCTTTGCTCAATGCGGCTCTTGTCTATTTCCATTTTGTTGAGAGTTTCCTTGTAAATGAGGTTTAGTCCGCTACCGCCGTCCATGAGCACTTTAGTAAGCCGGAAGCCGTCCACGGTTGGACTGAGGACCAAAGCGGCTGCTGCCCAGAATGTTTTGAATTGCGGCTCGTCACTGGCACTGAAAGTTATGGCCGTGTCGTTCCAGGGGTTTATTGCTATAACTTGGCAGACTTCGGCAAGGCTGCAGAGTTCTCTCTTGCGCCTGTTACCTGTGGCGAAAGTCTTGAAGACTGTCAATACTGTAGTGTTGTGTTATGTGGGATGTTGCTCTGCGGTGTTTTTTATGAGGAGATCCTCGCTGCTTTTGGCCACCTGCCGAAGTATCCAACATGCTCTAAGGTTGTGTGTTGGTACGGTATCCTGTGTGGTGAGTATTTTGCATGGCCTATCGAGCCATCCTTCCAAAACGGTTGCGCGCCCTGTAGTGGGCTTCAATTTCTTCATGATTGGATTGGGTGACCTACGAGGGTACACCCTTTTTGTTTGGACGAGGGGTTTAGCGAGAGCCAATGGATCCCAAAAGGCTACCTGAGTTTTCCAGGCACTTTCCATCGTGCAGTACTTCTGTACTATGATCGCTAAGTCATCGAAGCGTGATACGTGACGGCGATTTATGGCGTTAAGGAGTCCCTTGTCTGTGCAATTTTTGCAGAATAATGAGATTGTGTTTTCATCGCAACAGTCTTTGACCTTGTCCTTGACAAGGAGGAATCTGGCCCAAAAGTGATGTACCGTCTCTTGGGATTGTTGTTTGATGCGGGAAAGATCGCTCGAGTCTGGGTGTGTGGGTGGAATTAAGTCCGAACCCTGATCCAATCTGTGACCCAGAGCTTGAGGAATTTCTGAGCTTAATAGTTCGGGTTCTAGGATGTCAACCAATTTTTATGACCCATAGTCCGATTCTAAGTTCGGAGTTCGGGGCACGTCTTCCCGCGGGCAGGTATCCGCCTCGGCGAGCTCAGAAATCCGGACATATTTCATCCTCAATATAGGGGAAGATTTGTTGAGTTGCTCCTCCACCATCGCTATCTGATGAGTGATCGGCGGAGATTCAATCTCTCTCTGACCGGGTTTAAGACCGATCCGATCATAGTCCAAAGCGACTCCCAGAGCGGTGATGCGATCCAAGAGCCCGTTTAGAGACGATAACTCTATTGGATCCATCTGCTCGGCGTATTCCGAGCTGACATGGAGACGATTCTTTATGACCTGAGAAGTCATGGTCGGCCCGATGGCCGAATGGGCGGTCAAGACGATAGTTATACTTCTTACCACCAACGTATTATTTTGATTCGGCGGTATTGTGGGATGAAGCGGCCCAGACCAATCTTACATGTCCACGTACGTGAGACCGGTTCCACTGACAGACATGCAACTAGTTTTGCATAAAGGTGGCTGGCGGGTGTCTATTTCTCCTACTTTAGTTGAATTGAATTTGACTATGGCCGGTCCTTGAAGAAGGTTAAAACAACAAACTTGACGAAACACCGTTGTGGATTTATGCATAGCTAAGAACAGTTCTTGTTAGAAGCCCATAGCAGCCACATAAAACCTGCAACAACAAAGTAGAGGACATCTAACTTGTTTTTGCAGGGTATGTTGTGATGTGTTATGGTCAAGACATGATGAGATATACATTATTGTATGAGATGATCATGTTTTGTAAGATATCTAGCAACCAACTGGAGCCGTATGGTTGTCTCTTTATTGTATGAAATGCATACACCATGTAATTGCTTTACTTTATCACTATGAGTTAGCAACAGTTGTAGAAGCAATAGTTGGCGAGACGACCACGATGCTACGATGGAAATCAAGGTGTCAAGCCGGTGATGATGGAGATCATGATGATTCTTTGGAGATGGAGATCAAAAGCACAAGATGATGGCCATATCATGTCACATATTCTAATTGCACGTGATGTTTATCTTTTATGCATCTTATTTTGCTTAGTACGGCGGTAGCATTATAAGATGATCCCTTCACTAAATTTCAAGGTATAAGTGTTCTCCTTGAGTATGCACCGTTGCAACAGTTCATCGTGTTGAGAGACCACGTGATGATCGGGTGTGATAGACTCTACGTTCACATACAATAGGTGCAAGACAGTTTTGCACATGTGGAATACTCGGGTTAAACTTGATGAGCCTAGCATGTACAGACATGGCCTCGGAACACTGGAGACCGAAAGGTCGAACGTGAATCATATAGTTGATATGATCAACATAGAGATGTCCACCATTGATGACTACCCCATCTTACGTGATGATCGGACATGGGTTAGTTGATTTGGATCATGTATCACTTAGATGACTTGAGGGATGTCTATTTAAGTGGGAGTTCTTAAGTAATTTGATTAATTGAACTTAATTTATCATGAACTTAGTCCTGATAGTATTTGCATATCTATGTTGTAGATCAATGGCCCGTGCTACCGTTCCCCTGAAAATTTTAATGTGTTCCTAGAGAAAGCTAAGTTGAAAGATGATGGTAGCAACTACACAGACTGGGTCCATAACTTGAGGATTATCCTCATTGCTGCACAGTAGAATTATGCCCTTGATGCACCGCAAGATGAAAGGCCTGCTGCAGGAGTAGATGCTGATGTTTTGAATGTCAGGCAAGCTCGATCTAATGACTACTCGATAGTTCAGCGTGCCATGCTTTACGGCTTAGAACCGGGACTTCAAAGACGTTTTGAATATCATGGAGCATATGAGATGTTCTAGGATTTGAAGTTAATATTTCAAGCAAATGCCCGGGTTGATAGATATGAAGTCTCCAACAAGTTCTATAGCTGCAAGATGGAGGAGAACAGTTCTGTCAGTGAACACATACTCAAAATGTCTGGGTATTACAATCACTTGACTCAGCTGGGAGTTGATCTTCCAATTGATTCTGTTATTGACAAAGTTCTTCAATCATTGCCACCAATATACAAAGGCTTCGTGATGAACTATAATATGCAAGGGATGAACAAAACAATTCCCGAGCTCCTCGCAATGCTTAAGGCCGCGGAGGTAGAAATCAAGAAGGAGCATCAAGTGTTGATGGTTAACAAGACCACTAGTTTCAAGTAAAAGGGCAAGGGAGAGAAAGGGAACTTCAAGAAGAATGGCAAGCAAGTTGCCACTCCCAGGAAGAATCCCAAAGCTGGACCCAAGCCTGAAACTGAGTGCTTTTGCTGCAAAGGTACTGGTCATTGGAAGCGGAACTGCCCCAAGTATTTGGCGGATAAGAAGGATGGCAAAGTGAACAAAGGTATATTTGATATAAATGTTATCGATGTGTACCTTACTAATGCTCGTAGTAGCGCCTGGGTATTTGATACTGGTTCGGTTTCTCATATCTATAACTTGAAACAGGAGCTAGGGATTAAACAAAGATTGGCTAACTACGAGGTGATGATGCGCGTCAGGAATGGTTCCAAGGTCGATGTGATCATTGTCGGCACGCTACCTCTACATCTACCTTCGGGATTAGTTTTAGACCTGAATAATTGTTATTTGATGCCAGCGTTGAGCATGAACATTATATCTGGATCTTGTTTAGTGTGAGATGGTTATTCATTTAAATCAGAGAATAATGGTTGTTCTATTTATATGAGTAATATCTTTTATGGTCATGCACCCTTGAAGAGTGGTCTATTTCTATTGAATCTTGATTGTGGTGATACACATATTCATAATATTGATGCCAAAAGATACAAAGTTGATAATAATAGGCAACATATTTGTGGCACTGCCGTTTAGGTCATATTGGTTTAAAGCGCATGAATAAACTCCATGCAGATGGACTTTTGGAATCACTTGATTATGAACCATTTGATGCTTATGAACCATGCCCCACGGGCAAGATGACTAAAACTCCGTTCTTCGGAACAATGGAGCGGGCCAGTGACTTATTGGAAATAATACATACCAATGTATGTGGTTTGATGAGTGTTGAGGCACGCGGTGGGTATCGTTATTTTCTGACCTTCACAGATGATTTGAGCAGATATGGGTATATCTATTTAATGAAACACAAGTCTGGAACATTTGAAAAGTTCAAGGAATTTCAGAGTGAAGTGGAGAATCATCGTAACAAGAAAATAAAGTTTCTACGATCTAATCGCGGAGGTGACTATTTGAGTTACGAGTTTGGCCTTCATTTAAAACAATATGGATTAGTTTCACAACTCACGCCACCTGGAACACCACACTGTAACGGTGTGTCTGAACGTCGTAACCGTACTTTATTAGCTATGGTGCGATATATGATGTCTCTTACCGATTTACCACTATTGTTTTGGGGTTATGCATTAGAGACAGCTGCATTCACGTTAAATAGGGCACCATCTAAATCCGTTGAGATGACACGGTATGAACTGTGGTTTGGCAAGAAACCTAAGCTGTCATTTCTTGAAGTTTGGGGTTGTGACACTTATGTCAAAAGGCTTCACCCTGATAAGCTCGAACCCAAATCGGAGAAGTTTATCTTCATAGGATACCCTAAGGAAACAATTGGGTACACCTTCTACCATAGATCCGAAGGCAAGATCTTTGTTGCCAAGAATGTAACCTTTCTAGAGAAGGAGTTTCTCTCGAAAGAAGTGAGTGGGAGGAAAGTAGAACTTGATGAGGTAATTGTACCTTCTCACGAATTGGAAAGTAACACATCAGTCAAATCCATTCCAATGATGCCTATACCAACTAGTGAGGAAGCTAATGATGATGATCATGAAACTTCAGATCAAGTTACTACTGGACCTCATAGGTCGAACAGAGTATGTTCCGCACCAGAGTGGTATGGTAATCCTGTCCTGGAATTCATGTTACTAGACCATGACGAACCTAGAAACTATAAAGAAGCTATGATGAGACCAGATTTTGACAGATGGCTTGAGGCCATGAAATCTGAGATGGGATCCATGTATGAGAACAAAGTGTGGACCTTGGTGGACTTGCCCAATGATCGGAAATCCATAGAGAATAAATGGATCTTCAAGAAGAAGACTGACGCTGATGGTAATGTTACTATCTACAAAGCTCGACTTGTCGCAAAAGGTTTTCAACAAGTTCAAGGGGTTGACTACGATGAGACTTTCTCACCTGTAGCGATGCTTAAGTTCGTCCGGATCATGTTACCAATTGCCGCATTTTATGATTATGAAATCTGGCAACTGGACGTCAAGACTGCATTCCTTAATGGATTTCTTAAAGAAGAGTTGTATATGATGCAACCAGAAGGTTTTGTTGATCCTAAAGGTGCTAACAAAGTGTGCAAGCTCCAGCGATCCATCTATGGATTAGTGCAAGCATCTCGGAGTTGGAATATACGCTTTGATGAGGTGATCAAAGCATATGGTTCTATACAGACTTTCAGTGAAGCCTGTATTTACAAGAAAGTGAGTGGGAGCTCTGTAGCATTTCTAATATTATATGTAGATGACATATTGTTGATTAGAAATGATATAGAATTTCTAGATAGCATAAAAGGATACTTGAATAAGAGTTTTTCAATGAAAGACCTCGGTGAAACTGCTTATATATTGGGCATCAAGATCTATAGAGATAGATCAAGACACTTAATAGGACTTTCACAAAGCACATAACTTGGTAAAGTTTTGAAGAAGTTCAAAATGGATCAGTCAAAGAAAGGGTTCTTGTCTGTGTTACAAGGTGTGAAGTTGAGTCAGACTCAATGCCCGACCACTGCAGAAGATAGAGAGAAAATTAAAGTCATTCCCTATGCCTCAGCCATAGGTTGTATCATGTATGCTATGGTGTGTACCAGACCTGATGTGTGCCTTGCCTAAGTCTGGCAGGGAGGTACCAAAGTAATCCAGGAGTGGATCACTGCACAGCGGTCAAGAACATCCTAAAGTACCTGAAAAGGACCAAGGATATGTTTCTTGTTTATGGAGGTGACAAAGAGCTCGTCGAAAATGGTTACGCCGATGCTAGATTTGACACTGATCTGGATGACTCTAAGTCACAAACTGGATACGTATTTATATTGAATGGTGGAGCTGTCAGTTGGTGCAGTTCCAAGCAGAGCGTCATGGTGGGATCTACGTGTGAAGCAGAGTACATAGCTCCTTTGGAAGTAGCAAATGAAGGAGTCTGGATGAAGGAGTTCATATTCGATCTGGGTGTAATACCTAGTGCATCGGGTCCAATGAAAATCTTTTGTGACAACACTGGAGCAATTGCCTTGGCGAAGGAATCAAGGTTTCACAATAGAACCAGACACATCAAGAGACGCTTCAACTCCATTCGTGAACAAGTCATGGATAGAGACATAGAAATTTGCAAGATACATATGGATCTGAATGTGGCAAACCCATTGACTAAGCCTCTTCCGCGAGAAAAACATGATCAGCACCAAGACTCCATGGGTGTTAGATTCATTACTATGTAATCTAGATTATTGACTCTAGTCAAGTGGGAAACTGAAGGAAATATGCCCTAGAGGCAATAATAAAGTTGTTATTTTATATTTCCTTATTCATGATAAAGGTTTATTATTCATGCTAGAATTATATTGATCGAAAACCTTAAAACTTGTGTGAATACATAAAAAAACTAGTGCCCCTAGTAAGCCTCTACTAGATTTGCTTGTTGATCAAAGATGGTTAAGGTTTCCTAACCATGGACATGAGTTGTCATTTGATAACGGGATCACATCATTAGGAGAATGATGTGATGAACAAGACCCATCCGTTAGCTTAGCATAATGATCGTTCAGTTTTATTGCTATTTCTTTCTTCATGTCAAATACATATTCCTTCAACTATGAGATTATGCAACTCCCGGATACCGGAGGAATGCCTTATGTGCTATCAAATGTAACAACATAACTGGGTGATTATAAAGATGCTCTATAGGTATCTCCGAAGGTGTCTGTTGAGTTGGCATAGATCAAGATTAGGATTTGTCACTCCAAGTATCGGAGAGGTATCTTTGGGCCCTCTCAGTAATACACATCATAATCTTGCAAGCAAATGACTAAGGAGTTAGTCACGAGATGATGTATTATGGAACGAGTAAAGAGACTTGCCGGTAATGAGATTGAACTAGGTATGGAGATACCAACGATCGAATCCCAGGCAAGTAACATACTGATGGATAAATAGAATTACGTATGTTGTCATAATGGTTTGATCGATAAAGATCTTTGTAGAATATGTAGGAGCCAATATGATCATCTAGGTTCCGCTATTGGTTATTAACCGGAGAGGTGTCTCGGTCATGTATACATAGTTCTCAAACCCGTAGGGTCCATGCACTTAACGATTGATGATGATATAGTATTATCTGAGTTATGTGATTTGGTGACAGAATGTTGTTCGGAGTCCCGGATGACATCACGGACATGACGAGGTGTCTCGAAATGGTCGAAAGGTAAATATTGATATAAAGGATGATGGTATTCGAACACCGGAAGTGTTTTGGAGGGTACCAGGTACATATCGGGTTACTAGAAGGGGTTCCGGGCACCCCAGACAAAATATATGGGCCTTATGGGCCAAGAGGGGAAACACACCAGCCACAAGTGGCTGGTGCACCCCCCATATGGGCTGAACCAGGAGGAGAAGGAAAGAGGGGAAGAGAAAGGAAAGGGGGGATTCGGCCTCCTCCTTCCCTTTCTCCCCCTCATTTTTTCCTTCCCCCTTCGGCATATATGGCAGGGGCGCGCGGCTTGGGAGGAGCCCAAGTAGGATTCGGTCCTACTTGGGGCGCCTCCTGGCCTCTCCCATCTATATATATGGGGGCGCCCCTAGCACACACAAGACAATTTCCTAGCCGTGTGTGGCGCCCCCCCTCCATCGTTTATTCCCCCAGTCATATTTTCGTAGTGCTTAGGCGAAACTCTGCGGAGATCACTTCACCATCATCGTCACCATGCTGTCGTGCTGACGGAACTCACCTTCTACCTCAACGTCTTGCTAGATCAAGAAGGCGAGGGACGTCACCGAGCTGAGTGCATAACTCGAAGGTGTCGTACGTTCAGTACTCGATCCATGGATCGCGAAGAAAGTTCGACTACATCAACCGCGTTGTGAAATGCTTCCGCTTATGGTCTACGAGGGTACGTAGACACAATCTCCCCCTTGTTGCTATGCATCTCCATGGATATATCATTGCATGTGCGTAGATTTTTTTTTGTTTTTCCATGCAACGATTCCCAACAGGAGGTACTGCCGCTTATAAGAGGTACTACCGCGTATAAGAGGTACTACCGCTCGAGCAGATTGGACAACAGAAGCACAGAAATAAGCGGAAGTGGTTGCGGCAGAATGAAGTGGAAGTACCACGGAAGCGGTACTTCCGCCTGGGGGAGCAGTACTACCGCTTAAAACTGAAAAACTAACCAAGCAAAACAGAATGATGCTCCAATACTGAAATTGCTATAACTCCTGCAAACAGACTCCAAAATCAGCAAAATCAAGCTTGTTGGATAGAAGATGACAAGTAATATCCAATAGTGGCTGGATACTAAGAACTAGCATTGGAGAAGAAATGCCAATAGGTTAGGAAGAGGACCTTCCCCAAGTATGAACCGACAAACTCCCCAGCACCGAAAAACTCAAAGATGATGCATGCGGACTCCATTTTCGATGAGCTTGATTTTGACAAGAAGACATACACAAATAAAATCTCATGAGGGGAAAAGTCAAATAAGAACTAAGAAATACGATGCCAAGGATGCAATGGTTTGAGCTCTCTACAAATGAGCTCTCTACAAATGATATGATAGAGCTACTCACTCGAGAGCCCCCCTTGATAGTACGATGATGGCCCACAAGTATAGGGGACCAACTGTAATCTTTTCGATAAGTAAGAGTGTCAAACCCAACAAGGAGCAGAAGGAAATGACAAGTGGTTTTCAGTAAGGTAATGTCTGCAAGCACTGAAATTGTCGGTAACAAATAATTTGATAGCAAGATAATTTGTAACAAGCAAGTACCAGCAACGGTAAATAAAATGCAGTAAGGTAGCCCAATACTTTTGTGGCAAAGGACAGGCCAAGACGGTCTCTTATAATAAGCAAAGCGTTCTTGAGGGTGCACGGGAATTTCACCATGTCACTTTCATCATGTTGGTTTGATTTGTGTTTGCTACTTTGATAATTTGATATGTGGGTGGACCGGTGCTTAGGTGTTCTTCTTACTTGAACAAACCTCCTACTTATGATTAACCCCCTCGCAAGCATCCGCAACTACGAGAAAAGTAATAAGAAAATCTAAACATAACATTAAACTTTTGGATCCAAATCGATCCCTTATGAAGTAGCGCATAAACTAGGGTTTAAGCTTCTGTCACTCTAGCAACCCATCATCTAATAACTACTCCACAATGCATTCCCTTAGGCCCAAATATGGTGAAGTTCCATGTAGTTGACGTTCACATGACACCACTAAGGGAATCACAACATACATATCATCAAAATATTGAACACCTATCAAGTTCACATGATTACTTGCAACATGACTTCTCCCATGACCTCAAGAACAAAAGTAACTACTCATAAATGATAATCATGCTTGATACGTCTCCAACGTATCTATAATTTATGAAGTATTCATGCTATTATATTATCCATCTATGATGTTTCATATGCATTTATATGTCATTTTATATGATTTTTGGGACTAACCTATTAACCTAGAGCCCAGTGCCAGTTTCTGTTTTCTCCTTGTTTTTGTGTTTTACAGAAAAGGGATACCAAATGGAGTCCAATTGACGTGCCAATTTTTGAGGATTTTTTATGGACCAAAAGAAGACCACGGAGCATCAGAGTTGGGCCAGAAGAGTCCCGGGCTGCCGACGAGAGTGGGGGCGCCCCCCCCCCCCCCCCCAGGGCGCGCCCCCCTATCTTGTGGACAGCCCAGAGACCCCCCTAACGTGAAACCAACACCAAAAATTCCTATAAATACAGAAACCTTCGGGAATTAACCTACATCGGAAGTTCCCCCGCCGCAAGCCTCTGTAGCCACGAGAAATCAATCTAGGCCCTCTCTGGCACCCTGCCGGAGGGGGCCATCATCACCGGAGGCCATGGAGGAGGATCTCAGAGGGGCCATCATCGCCATGAAGGCCAAGGACCAGAGGGGGAAAGCCATGGAGGAGGAAGCACAAGGGGGAGAACCTCTCCTCCTCTCTCTTGATGGCACCGGAGTGCCATCGGGAGGGGAATCATCGCCATGGTGAACGTCTTCATCAACATCACCATCCTCATCTCTTTTACGCGGTCCACTCTCCCACACACCGCTGTAATCCCTACTTGAACATGGTGCTTTATGCTACATATTATGATCCAATGATGTGTTGCCATCCTATGATGTTTTGAGTAGATATCTTTTGTCCTTGGGTTGATTCATGATCTAGATTGGTATGAGTTGTATGTTTCACTTTGATGCTGTCCTACGGTGCCCTCCGTGTCGCGCAAGCATGAGGGATTCCCATTGTAGGGTGTTGCAATACGTGCATGATTCACTTATAGTGGGTTGCGTGAGTGACTGAAACAAAAAACCGAGTAAGGGGGTAGTTGCGTATGGGATAAAAGGGGACTTGATGCTTTAATGCTATGGTTGGGTTTTACCTTAATGATCTTTAGTAGTTGCGGACGCTTGCTAGAGTTCCAATCATAAGTGCATATGATCCAAGTACGGAAAAGTATGTTAGCTTATGCCTCTCCCTCATATGGAATTGCAATGACGACTATCGATCTTGTTAACAATCGCTTAGGACAATTCCGCACACCGATCCACCATTATTCCACACTCGCTATTTATATTATTTAGTAATATATTCTAACTTTATGATAACAGCACCTACTTTTATATTTTAGCTCTTCGATATCATACAAAGTTATCCTCTTTATACCCATAACACAGTTTTATTTCTTGTTTCTAGTTGGAAGCAAACGTTAGGTGCACGTAGAGTCGTATCAGTGGCAGATAGGGCTTGAGAGAATATTGATCTTATCTTTAGCTCCTTGTGGGTTCGACACTTCATACTTATCACTTCCACCTTTGGGAATTGCTACGATGATTCCCTGCACTTGGGGATTATCAAGCTCTTTTCTGGCGCCGTTGCCGGGGAGCAATAGCGTGGGTTGATATTCTCGTGTGTGCTTGTTTGCTTTCTTCACTAAGTAGATTTTGTTTTTCCTTTTTGTTTCTGTTTAGTTGTGGGTGAAACATACAAAAAAATTAAAAAGAATGAAAATACCAAAAAAGAGTTACTTGCCTCTCATGCCTAAAAAAGTTTTTGAAAAAGAGAAGTGATTGGAAAGTTATGCATTGAAGAAGTGAGGGTCGACCTTGAGCACTTGTGTTCATGCTCACGGAAACAATGTAGAATTTTTCATGGAAGTTTATCTGTAAATAATTATCCCCTTGTATATATCCATTGTATTATAAAAATAATGTGCCAAGCTTGGGTTTTAGTGTGATAAGATTGCTTGCTTACTATGTGCAGAACAAAAACAGAAACTTTGGCTGTAGTGCTTGAATTTACAATTTTTACTGGAAAGGCAAATGGGTCTAAAATTTTTTGCACATTACTTCTGTACAAAGTTTTCAAATTTGCAAATTTATTTCATAATTTTGGGAGTTACAGAAATTTACTAAACTTCCAGATTACTACAGACTGTCCTGTTCTAGACAGATTCTGTTTTTCGTGTGTTGTTTGCTTATCTTGATGCATCTATGGCTAGTATGTAGGGTATGAACCATAGAAAAGTTGGAATACAGTAGGTTTAACACCAATATAAACAAATAATGAGTTAATTATAGTACCTTAAGGTGGTAGTTTGCTTTATTACACTAAGGGATCTCACAAGTTTTTGTTTAAGTTTTTGTGAATGAAGTGTTTGAAGGACGAGGAGTTACCGATGTGAGAAGAATAAAGAGAGACAAGAGTTCAAGCTTGGGGATGCCCAAGGCACCCCAAGTAAATATTTCAAAGGATACTCAAGCATCTAAGCTTGGGGATGCCCCGGTTGGCACCCCATCTTTCTTCTTCAACAAATATCGGTATACCTCGGCTTTTGTTTTGTTCACATGATTTGTGTCCTTTGAGTTTTTGTTTTTATTTAAGAATCATGCTAGTATGAGATAGATATTCATTGATTTATAGAATACTTCATGTGCTTCACTTATATCTTTTAAGTATGATCTTATAGAATTTCTCTTTGTGCTTCACTTAAATCGTTGAGTATGGTTTTATAGAATGCTTCATACGCTTCACTTATATATTTTGAGCTTGTATGTTGGCTAGTCTATATTAATTGTAGAATACTCCAGGAACTTTACTTATATCTTTTGGAGTATGAATAATACTATAGTTTAAAGTGGGTTTGGAAGAGTGTCAACTTTAGGAATTAGTGATCCCACTATCTTGGAGGGTGTTGAATCTCTGTACGATATTTATGAAAGTGGATTTGGAAGAGTGTCAACTTTAGTTAGTATTCCACTATTTCAGAAGAGGTTCCAATTGAGTATGAGAGCAAAGTTGCTATCCATGATGCTACTGAAAATTATTGTGAGGGAGGAATATGTGCTTGTAGGAGTTGCAATAATATCAAGTTTCCTTTCTATGTGCTTAACGTTTTGAAGTTATACTTGTTTCGCCTTCCTATGCTAGTTGACTTTTGTTCCTATAAGTTGTGAGCTCACAAAATCCCTAGGCATAGGAAGTTAGTTAGATTTAAATGTGCTAGTCGTATTCTTCATGATGCTCTCTTTGTGTTTCAACTCTTTTCTTTTATGCGAGCATCATTGAAATCAGCATGCCTAGCTAAAAGGCATTAAAGAAAAGCGCTTGTTGGGAGACAACCCAATGTTTATCCTTACTGTTTTTGCATGTCTACATTATTAAGCTACTGTACTAATCATGTTTTATAGCTTTTGTTTCAATAAAGTGCCAAGTAAGACCTTTGGGAAGACTTGGGTGAGAGTTAATGTGATCTTGCTGTAAAAAATAGAAACTTTGCGCTCACAAGATTAGCTGTCATTTTTTAAAGAAGAGTGCTTTTGAGTTGATTCTTTTTGCAGAATATTAACAGACAAATTCCTCACGTCCACCAATTTATTTAATAATTTTTGGAGTAGCAGAAGTATGGTTATTGTTCAGATCATTACAGATTGTTCTGTTTCTGACAGATTCTGTTTTCATTGCATAGTTTGCTTGTTTTCTAGTTTCTATGGCTTATATTTCTCAATATAAAGTGTAGAAATGATATGGTACAGTAGTCATTATGTGAAAACAATTATGAACATTGTCTTTTACAGTACCAAAGTGCATGGTTTACTCTTTATCATACTAACCTATCTCACGAAGTTCCATTAAGTTTTATGTGATTGAAGTTTTCAAGTTTTGGGTGAGATATCGATATGAGGAGAATAAGGAGTGGAAAGACCCTAAGCTTGGGGATGCCCAAGGCACCCTAATGTAATATTAAATGAATACTCAAGCACCTAAGCTTGGGGATGCCCCGGAAGGCATCCCCTCTTTCGTCTTCAAAACTATCGGTATACCTTACTCGGAGCTATATTTTTATTCCTCACATGATATGTGTTTTGCTTGGAGCGTATTTTCAAGTTTACTTGCTGTTTGAATAAAATCATTGGATCTGAATTATTGAATAAAAAAAGGGAACCCTCCCATGGCTAGTTAATTATTTGACTACTCAGTGTCCTTCACTCATATCTTTTGGAGTAGTTTGTCATTTACTCATGTGCTTCATGTATATCCTATGAGTAAATGGGGGAATGAATTGAATGTCATAAATATGAATTTTTATATGTTTCATATTCTTATAACATGGTTAGTGATGACTTCACACATAGAAAGTATGAGGCATAAAAGTTGTTGAGAGTTGGCAAACGTAGTTTTGGTCATCGTTGCAATTAATAGGAAGTAATAAGGAAAGAGAGGTTCACATATAAATATATTATCTTGGACATCTTTTATGATTTTGAAGCACTCATTAGGTATGACATGCTAAAAGAGTTGACGTTGGACAAGGAATACAACATAATGGTTTATGTTTTCCCACATCTCAGTTAAAGTATATTGTCATTGACCTCCCAAACATGTTGAGCTTGCCTTTCTCCCTCATGCTAGCCAAATTCCTTGCACTAAGTAGAGATACTACTTGTGCTTCCAAATACCCATAAACCCAGTTTTGCCATGAGAGTCCACCATACCTACCTATGGATTGAGTAAGATCCTTCAAGTAAGTTGTCATCGGTGCAAGCAACAAAAATTGCTCTCTAAATATGTATGACTAATTAGTGCAGAGAAAATAAGCTTTGTACGATCTTGTTGTGGAAGTAATGAAAGCGACGGACTGCATAATAAAGGTCCACATACAAGGGGCAATATAAAGTGACGTTCTTTTGCATTAAGATTTTGTGCATCAACCCTAAACGCGCATGACAACCTCTGCTTCCCTCTGCGAAGGGCCTATCTTTTACTTTATGTTTTTACTTTACGCTTGAGTCAAGGTGATCCTCACCTTTCCCTTTTTCATTTTATCCTTTGGCAAGCTCCTCGTGTTTGAAAGATCATGATATATATATCCAATTGGATGTAAGTTAGCATGGGCTATTATTGTTGACATCACCTAAAGGTGAATATGTTGGCAACACCCCTATCTTTCTCAGTGTCCGGCTGAAACTCCATAAACACAAGTATTGCGTGAGTGTTAGCAATTGTAGAAGACTATATGATAGTTGAGTATGTGGACTTGCTGAAAAGATCTATTCCGTACTCTTTCTGATGTTATGATAAATTGCAATTGCTTCAATGACTGTTATTATAGTTTTTTAGTTCTCAATGAAGTTTCTGAACCATACTTGACATTGTGATTAGATTGTTACTTGATCATGAAAAGTTTTATGAGATAATCTACTATTATGACACATATTGATGCTAGAAAAGGTTATTGAAATTATCATTAATCAAACTTGTGCACCTACTAGCATTCACACTTCATAAATTATTTCTTTTATCATTTACCTACTCAAGGACGACTAGGAATTAAGCTTGGGGATGCTGATACGTCTCCAACGCATCTATAATTTATGAAGTATTCATGCTATTATATTATCCATCTATGATGTTTTATATGCATTTATATGTCATTTTATATGATTTTTGGGACTAACCTATTAACCTAGAGCCCAGTGCCAGTTTCTGTTTTCTCCTTGTTTTTGTGTTTTACAGAAAAGGGATATCAAACAGAGTCCAATTGACGTGCCAATTTTTGAGGATTTTTTATGGACCAAAAGAAGACCACGGAGCATCGGAGTTGGGCCAGAAGAGTCCCAGGTTGCGCACAAGAGTGGGGGGCGCCCCCCCAGGGCGTGCCCCCCTATCTCGTGGACAGGCCGGAGACCCCCCTAACGTGAAACCAATGCCAAAAATTCCTATAAAGACATAAACCTTCGGGAATTAACCTACATCGTAAGTTCCACTGCCGCAAGCCTTTGTAGCCATGAGAAATCAATCTAGGCCCTCTCTGGCACCTTGCCAGAGGGGGCCATCATCACCGGAGGCCATGGAGGAGGATCTCGGAGGGGCCATCATCACCATGAAGGCCAAGGACCAGAGGGGGAAAGCCATGGAGGAGGAAGCACAAGGGGGAGAACCTCTCCTCCTATCTCTTGATGGCACCGGAGTGCCATCGGGAGGGGAATCATCGTCGCGGTGATCGTCTTCATCAACATCACCATCATCATCACCATCCTCATCTCTTTTACGCGGTCCACTCTCCCACACCCCGCTGTAATCCCTACTTGAACATGGTGCTTTATGCTACATATTATGATCCAATGATGTGTTTCCATCCTATGATGTTTTGAGTAGATATCTTTTGTCCTTGGGTTGATTGATGATCTAGATTGGTATGAGTTGTATGTTTCACTTTGATGCTGTCCTACGGTGCCCTCCGTGTCGCTCAAGCGTGAGGGATTCCTGCTGTAGGGTGTTGCAATACGTGCATGATAAACTTATAGTGGGTTGTGTGAGTGACTGAAACACAAACCCGAGTAAGGGGGTAGTTGCGTATGGGATAAAAGGGGACTTGATGCTTTAATGCTATGGTTAGGTTTTTTCCTTAATGATCTTTAGTGGTTTCGGACGCTTGCTAGAGTTCCAATCATAAGTGCATATGATCCAAGTAGGGAAAAGTATGTTAGCTTATGCCTCTCCCTCATATGAAATTGCAATGACGACTATCGATCTTGTTAACAATTGCTTAGGACATTTCCGCACACCGATCCACCATTATTCCACACTCGCTATTTATATTATTTAGTATTATATTCTAACTTTATGATAAAAGCACCTACTTTTATATTTTAGCTCTCCGATATCATACAAAGTTATCTTCTTTAAACCCCACAACACAGTTTTATTTCTTGTTTCTAGTTGGAAGCAAACGTTAGGTGCACATAGAGTCGTATCAGTGGCAGATAGGGCTTGAGAGAATATTGATCTTACCTTTAGCTCCTTGTGGGTTCGACACCCCATACTTATCACTTCCACCTTTGGGAATTGCTACGATGATTCCCTGCACTTGGAGATTATCAAGCTCTTTTCTGGCGCCGTTGCCGGGGAGCAATAGCGTGGGGTTGATATTCTCGTGTGTGCTTGTTTGCTTTCTTCACTAAGTAGATTTTGTTTTTCTTTTTTGTTTCTGTTTAGTTGTGGGTGAAACATACAAAAAAATTAAAAAGAATGAAAATACCAAAAAAGAGTTACTTGCCTCTCATGCCTAAAAAAGGTTTTCAAAAACAGAAGTGATTGGAAAGTTATGCATTGAAGAAGTGAGGGTCGACCTTGAGCACTTGTGTTCATGCTCATGGAAACAATGTAGAATTTTTCATGGAAGTTTCTCTGTAAATAATTAGCCCCTTGTATATATTCATTGTATTATAAAAATAATGTGCCAAGCTTGAGTTTTAGTGTGATAAGATTGCTTGCTTACTATCTGCAGAACAAAAACAGAAACTTTGGCTGTAGTGCTTGAATTTACAATTTTTACTGGAAAGTCAAATGGGTCTGAAACATTTTGCACATTACTTCTGTAAAAAAATTTAAAATTTTCAAATTTATTTCATAATTTTTGGAGTTACAGAAATTTACTAAACTTCCAGATTACTACAGACTGTCCTGTTCTTGACAGATTCTGTTTTTCGTGTGTTGTTTGCTTATTTTGATGCATCTATGGCTAGTATGTAGGGTATGAACCATGGAAAAGTTGGAATACAGTAGGTTTAACACCAATATAAACAAAGAATGAGTTAATTACAGTACCTTAAGGTGGTAGTCTGCTTTATTACACTAACGGATCTCACAAGTTTTTGTTTAAGTTTTTGTGAATGAAGTTAAAAGGACGAGGAGTTACCGATGTGAGAAGAACAAAGAGAGACAAGAGTTCAAGGTTGGGGATGCCCAAGGCACCCCAAGTAAATATTTCAAAGGATACTCAAGCATCTAAGCTTGGGGATGCCCCGGTTGGCACCCCATCTTTCTTCTTCAACAAATATCGGTATACCTCGGTTTTTGTTTTGTTCACATGATTTGTGTCCTTTGAGTTTTTATTTTTCTTTAAGAATCATGCTAGTATGAGATAGCTCTCCATGCTTTATAGAATACTTCATGTGCTTCACTTATATCTTCTAAGTATGATCTTATAGAATTTCTCTTTGTGCTTCACTTAAATCGTTGAGTATGGTTTTATAGAATAATTCATACGCTTCACTTATATATTTTGAGCTTGTATGTTGGCTAGTCTATATTAATTGTAGAATGCTCGAGGAACTTCACTTATATCTTTTGGAGTATGAATAATACTATAGTTTAAAGTGGGTTTGGAAGAGTGTCAACTTTAGGAATTAGTGATCCCACTATCTTGGAGGGTGTTGAATCTCTGTACGATATTTATGAAAGTGGATTTGGAAGAGTGTCAACTTTAGTTAGTATTCCACTATTTCGGAAGAGGTTCCAATTGAGTATGAGAGCAAAGTTGCTATCCATGATGCTACTTAAAATTATTATGAGGGAGGAATATGTGCTTGTAGGAGTTGCAATAATATCAAGTTTCCTCTCTATGTGCTTAACGTTTTGAAGTTATACTTGTTTCGCCTTCCTATGCTAGTTAACTTTTGTTCCTATAAGTTGTGTGCTCACAAAATCCCTAGGCATAGGAAGTGAGTTATATTTCAAATGTGCTAGTCATATTCTTCATGATGCTCTCTTTGTGTTTCAACTCTTTTCTTTTATGCGAACATCATTGAAATCATCATGCCTAGCTAAAAGGCATTAAAGAAAAGTGCTTGTTGGGAGACAACCCAATGATTATCCTTACTGTTCTTGTGTGTCTACATGATTAAGCTACTTTAGTAATCATGTTTAATAGCTTTTGTTTCAATAAAGTGCCAAGTAAGACCTTTGGGAAGACTTGGGTGAGAGTTAATGTGATCTTGCTGTAAAAAACAGAAACTTTGTGCTCACAAGATTAGCTGTCGTTTTTTACAGAAGATGCTTTTGAGTAGATTATTTTTGCAGAAGATTAATAGACAAATTACTCTCGTCCAATAATTTATTTAATAATTTTTGGAGTATCAGAAGTATGGTTATTGTTCAGATCATTACAGATTGTTCTGTTTCTGACAGATTCTGTTTTCATTGCATAGTTTGCTTGTTTTCTAGTTTCTATGGCTTATATTTCTCAATATAAAGTGTAGAAATGATATGATACAGTAGTCATTATGTGAAAACAATTATGAACTTTGTCTTTTACAGTACCAAAGTGCATGGTTTACTCTTTATCATACTAACCTATCTCACGAAGTTCCATTAAGTTTTGTGTGATTGAAGTTTTCAAGTTTTAGGTGAGATATCGATATGAGAAGAATAAGGAGTGGAAAGACCCTAAGCTTGGGGATACCCAAGGCACCCCAAGGTAATATTCAAGGAAGACTCAAGCGCCTAAGCTTGGGATGCCTCGGAAGGCATCCCCTCTTTCGTCTTCAAAACTATCGGTATACCTTACTCGGAGCTATATTTTTATTCCTCACATGATATGTGTTTTGCTTGGAGCGTATTTTCAATTTTACTTGCTGTTTGAATAAATCATTGGATCTGAATTATTGAATAAAAAAAGGGAAACCTCCCATGGCTAGTTAATTATTTGACTACTCAGTGTCCTTCACTCATATCTTTTGGAGTAGTTTGTCATTTACTCATGTGCTTCATGTATATCCTATGAGTAAATGGGGGAATGAATTGAATGTCATAAATCTGAATTTTTATATGTTTCATATGCTTATAACATGGTTAGTGATGACTTCACACATAGAAAGTATGAGGCATAAAAGTTGTTGAGAGTTGGCAAACGTAGTTTTGGTCATCGTTGCAACTAATAGGAAGTAATAAGGAAAGAGAGGTTCACATACAAATATATTATCTTGGACATCTTTTATGATTGTGAAGCACTCATTAGGTATGACATGCTAAAAGAGTTGACGTTGGACAAGGAAGACAACGTAATGGTTTATGTTTTCCGACATCTCAGTTAAAGTATATTGTCATTGACCTCCCAAACATGTAGAGCTTGCCTTTCTCCCTCATGCTAGCCAAATTCCTTGCACTAAGTAGAGATACTACTTGTGCTTCCAAATACCCGTAAACCCAGTTTTGCTATGAGAGTCCACCATACCTACCTATGGATTGAGTAAGATCCTTCAAGTAAGTTGTCATTGGTGCAAGCAATAAAAATTGCTCTCTAAATATGTATGACTTATTAGTGCAGAGAAAATAAGCTTTGTACGATCTTGTTGTGGAAGTAATGAAAGCGACGGACTGCATAATAAAGGTCCACATACAAGGGGCAATATAAAGTGACGTTCTTTTGCATTAAGATTTTGTGTATCAACCCTAAATGCGCATGACAACCTCTGCTTCCCTCTGCGAAGGGCCTATCTTTTACTTTATGTTTTTACTTTACGCTTGAGTCAAGGTGATCCTCACCTTTCCCTTTTTCATTTTATCCTTTGGCAAGCTCCTCGTGTTTGAAAGATCATGATATATATATCCAATTGGATGTAAGTTAGCATGGGCTATTATTGTTGACATCGCCTAAAGGTGAATATGTTGGGAGGCAACACAATAAGCCTCTATCTTTCTAAGTGTCCGGCTGAAACTCCATAACCATAAGTATTGGGTGAGTGTTAGCAATTTTAGAAGGCTATATGATAGTTGAGTATGTGGACTTGCTGAAAAGCTCTATTCTTGACTCTTTCTGATGTTATGATAAATTGCAATTGCTTCAATGACTGAGATTATAGTATGTTAGTTCTCAATGAAGTTTCTGAACCATACTTGACATTGTGATTAGATTGTTACTTGATCATGAAAAGTTTTATGAGATAAGCTACTATTATGACACATATTGATGCTAGAAAAGGTGATTGAAATTATCATTAATCAAACTTGTGCACCTACTAGCATTCACACTTCATAAATTATTTATTTTATCATTTACCTACTCGAGGACGAGCAGGAATTAAGCTTGGGGATGCTGATACGTCTCCAACGTATCTGTAATTTATCAAGTATTCATGCTATTATATCATCCATCTATGATGTTTTATATGCATTTATATGTCATTTTATATGATTTTTGGGACTAACCTATTAACCTAGAGCCCAGTGCTAGTTTCTGTTTTCTCCTTGTTTTTGTGTTTTACAGAAAAGAGATACCAAACGGAGTCCAATTGACGTGCCAATTTTTGAGGATTTTTGTGGACCAAAAGAAGACCACGGAGCGTCGGAGTTGGGCCAGAAGAGTCCTGGGCGGCCCACGATAGTAGGGGGCGCCCCCCCCCCCCATAGGGCACGCCCCCCTATCTCGTGGACAGCCCAGAGACCCCCCCTGACGTGAAACCAACGCCAAAAATTCCTATAAATACAGAAACCTTCGGGAATTAACCTACATCGGAAGTTCCGCCGCCGCAAGCCTCTGTAGCCACGAGAAATCAATCTAGGCCCTCTCTGGCACCCTGCCGGAGGGGGCCATCATCACCGGAGGCCATGGAGGAGGATCTCGGAGGGGCCATCATCGCCATGAAGGCCAAGGAACAGAGGGGGAAAGCCATGGAGGAGGAAGCACAAGGGGGAGAACCTCTCCTCCTCTCTCTTAATGGCACCGGAGTGCCATCGGGAGGGGAATCATCGCCGCGGTGATCGTCTTCATCAACATCACCATCATCATCACCATCCTCATCTCTTTTACGCGGTCCACTCTCCCACACACCGCTGTAATCCCTACTTGAACATGGTGCTTTATGCTACATATTATGATCCAATGGTGTGTTGCCATCCTATGATGTTTTGAGTAGATATCTTTTGCCCTTGGGTTGATTGATGATCTAGATTGGTATGAGTTGTATGTTTCACTTTGATGCTGTCCTACGGTGCCCTCCGTGCCGCACAAGCGTGAGGGATTCCCGCTGTAGGGTGTTGCAATACGTGCATGATTCACTTATAGTGGGTTGCGTGAGTGATTGAAACACAAACCCGAGTAAGGGGGTTGTTGTGTATGGGATAAAAGGGGACTTGATGCTTTAATGCTATGATTGGGTTTTACCTTAATGATCTTTAGTAGTTGCAGATGCTTGCTAGAGTTCCAATCATAAGTGCATATGATCCAAGTAGGGAAAAGTATGTTAGCTTATGCCTCTCCCTCATATGAAATTGCAATGACGACTATCGATCTTGTTAACAATCGCTTAGGACAATTCCGCACAACGATCCACCATTATTCCACACTTTCTATTTATATTATTTAGTAATATATTCTAACTTTATGATAACAGCACCTACTTTTATATTTTAGCTCTCCGATATCATACAAAGTTATCCTCTTTATACCCACAACACAGTTTTATTTCTTGTTTCTAGTTGGAAGCAAACCTTAGGTGCACGTAGAGTTGTATTAGTGGCAGATAGGGCTTGAGAGAATATTGATCTTACCTTTAGCTCCTTGTGGGTTCGACACTCCATAATTATCACTTCCACCTTTAGGAATTGCTACGATGATTCCCTGCACTTGGGGATTATCAATGCTCAATATCAGAGGGGAATTAAATAGCATAATGGTTTGAACATATAATCTTCCACCAAATAAACCATATAGTAATCAACTACAAGATGTAATCAATACTACTAGTCACCCACATGTACCAATCTGAGGTTCCGGTACAAATATTGAACACAAGAGATGAACTAGGGTTTGAGAGGAGATGGTGACGTGGAAGATGTTGATGGAGATTGCCCTTCCAAAGATGAGAGGGTTGTTGGTGATGATGATGACTTTGATTTCCCCCTCCGGGAGGGAAGTTCCCCGGGCGGAATCGCTCCGCTAGAGGGCAAAAGTGCTCCTGCCAAAGTTCTGCCTCGAGACGACGGCGCTTCGTCCCGAAAGTCCTCTCCTGATTTTTTCTAGGTCAAAAATACCTATATACCAGAAGACGGGCACCGAAGGTGGGCTGGGCTGAGCATAACCCACCAGGGTGCGCCTGGGGGCCTGGCGCGCCCTGGTGTCTTGTGCTCACCAGGTGGGCCCCCTCCGGTAGTTATTTTTCTAGTATTTTTCATATATTCCAAACAAATTCTCCCTGAAGGTTCAACTTATTTGGAGTCATGCAGAATAGGTAACTTTGACGTAGCTTTTTGAGGTCCAGATTCCAGCTGCCGACATTCTCCCTCTTTGTATAAACCTTGCTTATTATGAGAGAAAAGGCATTACAATTACTCCATAAAGCATTATTATGCATAAAACATTATAAATAATAGTATGAAATCATGATGCAAAATGGACGTATCAACACCCCCAAGCTTAGACCTCGCTTGTCTCCAGCGAAAGCCGCTATCAAAAATCATGTTGAAAGCACAAGTGCTCCCTAGGTGGTTTTGGTAATTAATGTCAACATATCTCTTGTTGAACTAACACTTTTACCTAGTATATTTCAGATAAGTTCAAAAATGAAGTGGCATGGACTAAAGGATGTGGAACCCCTTCAAGATGCTAAGGACAAAGGATCGGCTCAAGCTTCAAGCACAAGACTCTACTTTTTCTATTTTAGTGATCCAAGATCACATTGAGTCTATAGGAAAAGCCAATACTATCAAGAGGGGATGAGGTGTTGCTTAATGGCTTACTTGCTCAAAGTGCTTAGTGATATGCTCCAAAGCCCTCAACTACCTTCTCACATCCACATATGACCTAAACCAAAAGTCTAACTCGGCCCCGCTGATTCTTTCCATCTAGCACCACCGAGTTCAGATGTCATAGCCACTGCCACAAACCCTAGGCAAATCGGTCTCACCGATAGGGATCTCGGTTCCACCGAGATGGGATTGTAATCTCTATGCGTATGTCCATTACCAAAATTGGTCTCGCCGAGTTTGAGCAATCGGTACTACCGAGATTACAATGCAAACTCTCTGGTTAACTTATTACCAAAATCGGATCCATCGAGTTTGTGTAATCGGTCCTACCGAGTTTGCCTGACCAACTCTCGGGTTAGCTTATTACCAAAATCGGTCCCACCAAGTTTGTGTAATCGGTCTCACTGAGATTACGTTATGACCTAACCCTAACCATATCGGTCCTACCGAGTTGCATGTCGGTCCCATCGAAAATCCTAATGGTCACTAGATTTGCTGAATCAGTCAGACCGAGTTTCTCAATTCGGTCCCACCGAGATTGGAAAACTGTGTGTAATGGTTAGATTTTGTGTGGAGGCTATATATACCCCTCCACCCCCTCTTCATTCGTGGAGAGAGCCATCAGAACAAACCTACACTTCCAACTTACATTTTCTGAGAGAGAACCACGTATTCATGTGTTGAGACCAAGATATTCCATTCCTACCATATGAATCTTGATCTCTAGCCTTCCCCAAGTTGCTTTCCACTCAAATCTTCTTTCCACCAAATCCAAATCCTGTGAGAGAGAGTTGAGTGTTGGGGAGACTATCATTTGAAGCACAAGAGCAAGGAGTTCATCATCAACACACCATTTGTTACTTCTTGGAGAGTGGTGTCTCCTAGATTGGCTAGGTGTCACTTGGGAGCCTCCGACAAGATTGTGGAGTTGAACCAAGGAGTTTGTAAGGGCAAGGAGATCGCCTACTTCGTGAAGATCTACCGCTAGTGAGGCAAGTCCTTCGTGGGCGACGGCCATGGTGGGATAGACAAGGTTGCTTCTTCGTGGACCCTTCTTGGGTGGAGCCCTCCGTGGACTCACGCAACCGTTACCCTTCATGGGTTGAAGTCTCCATCAACTTGGATGTACGATAGCACCACCTATCAGAACCACGGCTCAAAAATCACCGTGTCTCCAAATTGCGTTTCAATCCTCCAATCCCTTCCCTTTACATTCTTGCAAGTTGCATGCTTTACTTTCCGCTGCTCATATACTCTTTGCATGCTTGCTTGATATGTATTGTGATTGTTAAATTTGTGCCAAAACTCCACTTAAACTTAAGGAAATTAAAAACTACTACTTTTAGCACCTAGTGTCTAATCACCCCCCCCCCCCTCTAGACACCTCTTCTCGATCCTTTCAATTGGTATCAGAGGTTTGGCCTCCACTGCTTTGGTTTAATCACCATTGGAGGAAGATGGATGAGTCTACTTTGGTAATCTTGAGTGCCTATACTTGATGGGGAGTATTTTCATGAGTGGAAAAATGAGATGCTTGTAATTTTCAATCAATATCATTTGAACAAATACATTGCTAGCCCTTGTGCACCTCATATTGATCCTATGCATCCTACCCTTGATGAGTCAATTGACATGGTTCACAATCTTAGAACTGTCAATCTTATCACTAGAGGCTTGCCTAGAAACTTGATTAGAAACTTGCCTACTCTTGAGTGTGACTACACTATATGGAAATTTCTTGAGGAACGATTTCCGTACTATTCCTTGAAAAATCTAGATGAAATTCTCCATAAGTCTATTGCCTTGAGTAAGATGAATTCCAGTGATCCTATGTTTGGTGATTGTCTATTTGAACTTACAAATCTTATGTGTGCCAAAGGAAATGTTGTAATCATTAGCGATATTATTTCCGAAGCTATTAACATTCATAAACAAGATCATTGTCAAACTCACTCTAACGAATCACCCTCTCTAGGATTTGATCCACCACATGACAATGATGAACGTGGATACTATGATGAGGATGATGATAGTGACTTTGATCTTGATGATGCAATGAGACACTTTGGTCTTATGGCAAATCTTCGGGGATATATGGCAGGAGGAAAGGAATGGGTTCTTGATAGTGGGTGTACCGATCACATGACCGGAGATAAAGACATGTTTCATGAGCTTGCTGAAAATGATGGTCCTCGAAAGTATGTCACTTTCGGTGACAACTCAAAGGGTAAGGTGGTTGGCCTTGGTAAGGTGGCCATCTCACATGATAGCTCCATTCAAAATGTTATGCTCGTTGAATCTCTTGGCTACAACTTACTTTCAGTATCTAGACTTGCTGATTTTGGTTTCAACGTCCTATTCACTAAAGTAGATTGCCAAGTGTTTCATAGAGATAATCATAAAATGGTCTTTACCGGTATACGTAGAGGTGATCTTTACATTGTTGATTTCACTAAAAAAGGCTCAACCTAGAACTTGCTTTATTGCTAAATCTTCTAAAGGTTGGTTATGGCATAGACGATTAGGTCATGTTGGTATGCGAAACCTTGACAAGCTTATTAAAGTAAATCATATCCTTGGTGTTAAAGATGTCATATTTGATAAGGATAGACTTTGCAGCGCTTGCCAAGCAGGTAAGCAGGTTGGAGGAAGGCATCCCGTGAAGAATATCATGACCACAAGGAGGCCACTCGAGCTACTTCACATGGATCTTTTTGGTCCCAACGCTTACAAGAGTCTCGGTGGAAATTCTTTTGGTCTTGTTATAGTTGATGGTTTTTCAAGATTTACATGGGTGCTCTTTCTCAATGACAAATCATAGGTTCAAAAGATCTTCAAAAACTTCGCTAGGAAGGCCCAAAATCAATTTGAAGTGAAGATCAAGAAGTTTCACAGCGACAACGGAATGGAGTTCAAGAACGCAAATATGGACACCTTTCTTGACGAACAAGGGATTTCACATGAGTTCTCGGCTACGTACAAACCTCAACAAAATGGAGTTGTTGAGAGGAAGAACCGGACGCTCATCAAAATGGCACGAACGACGCTTGATGAGTACAAGATGCCGAAGCACTTTTGGGCAGAAACGGTTGAGACAGCTTGTCATGCAACAAATTGCTTGTATCTTCACAAGCTACTCGGCAAGACGGCATACGAGCTCCTCACCGGTAACAAACCCCAAGTTGGATACTTTTGAGTATTTGGCTCAAAGTGCTACATTCTCGATAAGCATCGTCGTTTTAAATTTGCTCCTAAGTCTCATGAAGGTTTCCTACTTGGTTATGGCTCAAACTCTCACACATACCGTGTCTACAAAAATTTTACCCGAAAGGTTGAAGAAACGGTAGATGTGAAGTTTGATGAATCTAACGGCTCGCAAGTAGAGCAGTTGCCAATTGATGTAGGAGATAAAGACCCCTCAGAAGCAATCCAAGAGTTGTCTATTGGCAAGATTCATCCAACGGAGGTGAAGGAGAGTACCTCGTCCGTCCAAGTGGAAGCTTCTACCTCACGACAAGGTGAACCAAGAGTTGACACGGAAGCATCCACAAGTGGGACACACCAAGATGAAGAAAACGAGGAAGTACACCAAGAACGTCAACAACCTCCTTCTCCACCACGACAAGAGAACGCCAACGCCAACAATGAAGAAGGCCAAGAAGAAGAACAAGATGAAGAAGATTTTCAACCAAGACCCAAGCAAAAGCTTACACGAGTTCGAGCAAGAATTGCTAAAGACCATCCCGTCGAGCAAATCTACAATGATATCCAAACCAGGAAAATCACTCGCTCAAAAACTCGTTTAGCTAACTTTTGTGAACACTATTCATTCATCTCAAGCATTGAACATATGAAGGTTGAAGAAGCATTGGAAGATCCGAATTGGATAAATGCTATTCATGAAGAGCTACACAACTTTGAGAGGAATCAAGTGTGGACATTAGTTGAGAAGCTCGACAACAACCACAACATCATCGGTACCAAATGGGTGTTTCGCAACAAGCAAGATGAAGATGGACAAGTAGTTCGCAACAAAGCACGTCTCGTCACCCAAGGCTACACACAAGTCGAAGGTATGGACTATGGTGAGACTTATGCTCCCGTTGCTAGACTTGAGTCCATTCGCATCTTACTTGCCTATGCTAATCACCATGATATCACCTTGTACCAAATGAACATTAAAAGTGCTTTTCTAAATGGTGAAATAGAGGAGGAAGTCTATGTTAAGCAACCTCCCAGCTTTGTCAATGCTAAGAAACCTAATCATATTTACAAACTTCACAAAACTCTTTATGGACTTAAACAAGCTCCTAGAGCATGGTATAAATGCTCGACCAAGTTCCTTATTGAAGAAGGCTTTGAAATTGGAAAAATTGATTCTACACTCTTTACGAAGAGGGTCAATGGAGATTTATTTGTATGCCAAATTTATGTCGATGATATTATATTTGGATCAACTAACCCTCATTTTAGTGAGAAGTTTGGAAAGCTAATGTTGGAGAAGTTTGAGATGTCGATGATGAGTGAACTCAAATACTTTCTTGGGTTGCAAATCAAGCCAACTAAGGAAGGTACTTTTGTCTCTCAAACAAAGTACACCAAGGACTTATTCAAGAAGTTCAATATGCAAGAATACAAAGGTATGACTACACCCATGCCTACTAGTGGACATCTTGATTTGACCAAAGATGGTGAAGCGGTCGATCAAAAGGTTTATCGCTCTATGATTGGTTCATTGTTATATCTATGTGCTTCACGTCCCGATATCATGCTAAGCGTGTGCATGTGTGCACGATATCAAGCTGCTCCTAAAGAATGTCATCTTAAGGCCATGAAAAGGATAGTGAGATACTTAATTCATACACCAAATTTTGGCATTTGGTATCCTAAGAGGGCCTCTTTCGATCTTGTAGGCTACTCCGACTCGGATATGCCGGTGACGAGGTTGATAGAAAGTCCACTTCGGGTACTTGTCAATTTCTTGGTAGATCTCTTGTGTCTCGGTCTTCCAAGAAACAAAACTCGGTATCCTTATCCACCGCCGAAGCGGAATACATTGCCGCTGGTTCATGTTGTGCTCAATTACTTTGGATGACCCAAACTCTTAAAGACTATGGGATATATGTGAAAGACGTTCCATTACTTTGTGACAATGAGAGTGCTATCAAGATTGCTCACAATCCCGTGCAACATTCTCGTACTAAAAATATTGAAGTTCGTCATCATTTCATTCGAGATCATGTTGCCAAAGGGGGCATTAATCTTAAGCATGTTCGCACCGAAAAGCAATTAGAAAATATATTCACTAAACCACTTGATGAGAAAGTGTTTTGCAGGTTAAGAGGTGAATTGAACATCATTGATGCTTCAAACTTGGAGTAGGAACTCCATTTGATACATGCAAGACATGAGCCTATGACTAATCCTTGACATTTCTCTTATGATGACTATCTTATGTCTTGGATATATTTGCACCTTGCATGTTATCTAACCCTTGTAGGTACTTGGATGAATCTAAGTATATGAGATTGCAACTCACTCACATCTTGAGCAATCTCTACATCACCAAGTCTCTACACAACGGTGGTTGAAGACAAGGAAGCATGGAACCATTCAAACATATCCTTTGACAAATTCTATGTTGAAATTCATGATTGTTATTTTGGATACACAAGTGCTCTTCCTTGCAAAAACTAACCCATGTAGGTAGATGAACTCAAATTCCAAGTGGTGCTCCCAACTCTTGATGAGCTACATCAACCTTGAGCAACCCACACAAGTTCAACTACATGATCATGATCAACACCACCACCGAAGGTATGTTATTCCATCTTAGAGAAGCTTTACTCCAAGTCATGAGTCAAAGCAACTCGACAAGATGTGAATACATCAAGATGCTTAAACGAAAAATGATAACCCCATTTTGAGCTTAAACGATGAGTATGACCTATGATCAAGTGATCTCACTTGACTCCTAAGTCAATATACTCTAACATAGGTGACTTTGTTGCCGACCATTTCTAGATGAAGTTCTCTTGTGTTCTTTTTTGTGCTCTTGCATTTGTCTCATGCATATCTGTTTCGCCTTTCAAAAAAAACCTTCATCTAGATTTCTTTTCTTTTCTTTTCTTTTCTGCATTCCCTGCATCAAATTCATTGCAAATCATTCAGATAATTCCTTGCAAATCATTGTGAGATCTTACGTGTCTAAGTGAGCTGAGGTGACAGGTGTTTTCTTTGTGATGAACTTGGTCACACCGGTTTATTGGTTTCGGACCAACCGAATTCTTTTGGTGCAACCGAAGCATACTACTCGGTGCCACCGATTTCACTACAGGAAAAACACTTTGCCATTTATTCATGTATTCCTTTTGACCCAGCTCCACTCAATGAATCTTGTCCTATACCAGCATCACAATTTTCTTGCTGCTTTGATCTGTGACTCAAGGACCAAACCCATGTGACAACAAATCTAGAAGACCCTTCTTGGAAATTGATGTCGAAGGGGGAGAGAGAGATCACATCAAAACTTTATCTATAGAGAGAGATCACATCAATACTTTATCGTATCTCGAGGGGGAGAGAATACTCAAGGGGAGAGTAATCTTCAAGGATCCCAGATGCTTGGTGTTCAAGAGGAGAGATGTTACATGTCTTCTAAAGGGGGAAAGACATGTTCATATGTGCTCATTTGTTTCTTTGAGCTCTGATTTTCTGTTCCCTATCTTCTCCCAATATCCCATGCTAGATTTAGGGGGAGCAAGACTTCTAAGGGAAAGAATCTTTAAATTCATTGCACATCTTTATCTTTGGGTACATGTCGATATTCAATGTGGTACTCAATACTCATTCTCTACATGTCATCCCAGTCTTGGTACTCTTGTTGTTGCTTTTGTTTGCTCTGGCTAGTAGGTTTATCTGTGTTATCAAACCTTATTTTCACAGGTCTATTCTATCCTATGCCAACTCAAGACCACAAGGTAAGTGTATGCATCACAGTCATGTGTATGAGGAATTCTTGCTGATGTACATACTGTTTGCAAGAAGGACTCATGGGCATGAAGGTACATTTCCCGCAATTCTTTGCTCTGATGCATATAGCCAAGATACATGTAACACATTGCCTACTCTGTCATGATTATGCATTCACATGCTTCTATTTTCTATATTCACATGATTGCATACATGTAAGGGGAGCCTATGCATGTTACATGTTCTTCCAAAGCTTTACTTGCTATTCTCTATTTCTCTATCTAAAGCTTTCATGTATGTTGTCATCAATTACCAAAAAGGGGGAGATTGAAAGCACAAGTGCTCCCTAGGTGGTTTTGGTAATTAATGTCAACATATCTCTTGTTGAACTAACACTTTTACCTAGTATATTTCAGATAAGTTCAAAATGAAGTGGCATGGACTAAAGGATGTGGAACCCCTTCAAGATGCTAAGGACAAAGGATCGGCTCAAACTTCAAGCACAAGACTCTACTTTTTCTATTTTAGTGATCCAAGATCACATTGAGTCTATAGGAAAAGCCAATACTATCAAGAGGGGATGAGGTGTTCCTTAATGGCTTACTTGCTCAAAGTGCTTAGTGATATGCTCCAAAGCCCTCAACTACCTTCTCACATCCACATATGACCTAAACCAAAAGTCTAACTCGGCCCCACCGATTCTTTCCATCCGGTGCCACCGAGTTCAGATGTCATAGCCACTGCCACAAACCCTAGGCCAATCGGTCTCACCGATAGGGATCTCGGTTCCACCGAGATGGGATTGTAATCTCTCTATGTATGTCCATTACAAAAATCGGTCTCATCGAGTTTGAGCAATCGGTACTACCGAGATTACAATGCAAACTCTCTGGTTAACTTATTACCAAAATCGGATCCACCGAGTTTGTGTAATCGGTCCTACCGAGTTTGCCTGACCAACTCACTGGTTACCTTATTACCAAAATCGGTCCCACCGAGTTTGTGTAATAGGTCTCACCGAGATTATGTTATGCCCTAACCCTAACCATATCGGTCCTACCGAGTTGCATGTCGGTCCCACCAAAAATCCTAACGGTCACTAGATTTGATGAATCGGTCAGACTGAGTTTCTCAATTCGGTCCCACCGAGATTGGCAAACTATGTGTAACAGTTAGATTTTGTGTGGAGGCTATATATACCCCTCCACCCCCTCTTCATTCATGGAGAGAGCCATCAGAACAACTACACTTCCAACTTACATTTTCTGAGAGAGAACCACCTACACATGTGTTGAGACCAAGATATTTCATTCCTACCATATGAATCTTGATCTCTAGCCTTCCCCAAGTTGCTTTCCACTCAAATATTCTTTCCACCAAATCCAAATCCTGTGAGAGAGTTGAGTGTTGGGGAGACTATCATTTGAAGCACAAGAGAAGGAGTTCATCATCAACAAACCATTTGTTACTTCTTGGAGAGTGGTGTCTCCTAGATTGGGTAGGTGTCACTTGGGAGCCTCCGACAAGATTGTGGAGTTGAACCAAGGAGTTTGTAAGGGCAAGGAGATCGCCTACTTCGTGAAGATCTACTGCTAGTGAGGCAAGTCCTTCGTGGGCAACGGCCATGGTGGGATAGACAAGGTTGCTTCTTCGTGGACCCTTCTTGGGTGGATCCCTCCGTGGACTCGCGCAACCATTACCCTTTGTGGGTTGAAGTCTCCATCAACATGGATGTACGATAGCACCACCTATCGGAACCACGGCACAAAAATCACCGTGTCTCCAAATTGCGTTTGAATCCTCCAATCCCTTCCCTTTACATTCTTGCAAGTTGCATGCTTTACTTTCCGCTGCTCATATACTCTATGCGTGCTTGCTTGATATGTATTGTGATTGTTAAATTTGTGCCAAAACTCCACTTAAACTTAAGGAAATTAAAAACTTCTACTTTTAGCACCTAGTGTCTAATCACCCCCCCCCCCCCCTCTAGACACCTCTTCTCGATCCTTTCACATGTCCACATGTATTGAGAGAGAGGTGTCGATAAAAACTAAATATATACATAATAGCATCATGCTTATTATCAAAACAACAACAAACTTTATCATATAAAATTTTAGCATATAACTTCTCATGAACAAGTAACAATTCATCACAACATCTAAGTATAAAGCATAAACCCTATTGAAAACCAACAAACTATGTTCTTAGTCAACTTTGCAACTACAATTCATCGTATTTTCAGGAAGGGTCACATGTCGGAGTCTTTTGGCAAGTCCACATACTCAACCATCTTTTAGTCTTCTATGATTGTTAACACTCAAAGCATACCCATGAGAAAAAAGTTTCAACTAGACACATGGGAAGATAGGGGCTTATAGTTTCGCCTCCCAACGTATTCACCTCAAGGGTTATGTCAACTATAATAACCCATGCTCACTCACATCCAACTGGATATATGTGCCTAGATCTTTCTGCACCACATGATGCTTGCCAAAAGAGAATTAAAAGGAATATGGAAGAATACTTTGACTCTTGCATAAAAGTAAATACATAAAAGTAAAAGATAGGCCCTTCATAGAGGGAAGCAGAGGTTGCAATGCGCATTTTGTTTGTAGGACAAATCACTTGCAAAAGAACGCCATGTTATATTGCCCCTTATGATAGCAACCTTTATTATGCAGTCCATTGCTTTTATTACTTTGCCATCACCAGTTCGTACAATGCTCAATTTTCTCTTACACTAAATGATCCAACACATTTAGAAGCAATTTTTATTGCCTTATTGTACCGATGACAACTTACTTGAAGGATCTTACTCAATCCATAGGCAGGTATGGTGGACCTTCAGAACATGAATTTGGGTTTAGGGATTTTTGGATGCATAAGTAGTATCTCTACTTAGTGCGGAGTTTTTGGCTAGCAAAGATATTGAGCAAGCACCACATGTTGAAGGATCTATAGCAATATAACTTCTGTGTGGATATGAACAAACATAGATCATTACGTTGTCTTCCTTGTGCAACGTCAACAATTTTGACATATAATATTTAATGGGGGCTCACAATCATAAAAGATGTCCAAGATAGTATATTTGCATGTAAATCTTCTCTTCCCTTATTAATTCTTTCCTGAGTCGCATCATTGACAAACGCTAGGTTTTTCAATCTCCAATAAATTTTACTACTTATACTTTTCCTTATGTGATGTCATTACTTACCATAAGATTAGCATATGGTCTTTTTCATTCATTTCTTTTTATTTGATTGCAACATAAGAGTAAAGAAACAAAACTAAAACTACTCTTTACTATATATCTCACACACGATTACATAGATAGATAGATAGATCACTAAGCAAGCACTCGGAAATAGATCGAACTAAAATGTTATTCAACTAAATCATAGGATAACCAAAGATCAAACTAAAATAGATAAAGGCAAAGGAAGTGGTAGTGATACAATACCGGGGCATCTCCCCCAATCTTGGCACAAGCCAAGGGGAGTGCCCATACCCGTGCTCAAATCTCCTTTGGTGGGGAAGATGATGATGGTGGTGGTGATGAGGAAGTAGAGAGCTTCTTCCTCAGCTTACTCTTGAGGATGGTGTTTTCCTCCCTCAAGCCATCGATCTCCTGCTCAAGCTTTAAAATCTTTTCACATAATGCCTCCTTGTTTTCCCGTAGAAGACAAAAAGGGATAAACTGGATCTTAGATTTCTTTGGTTTATTAGGGAGGCTTGACTTCTTGAATTCCACGTGCATGTCCCCAGGTTGAGGTAGTAGGACTTTGTCTTCATCTTAGCTTGCCTCTTCGGTTCCCTTTAAATCATGATATTCTTCTTCCTCCGTGGTCCCGCCGTAATGCTCTACATCCCCATAAACCTTTGGGTTTGCGATGCAATCTGCGACATAGCTTTCTCCATCCGAATCTTGAGAAGACATATTTTCAAATCTGTTAGAAAACAACAAGAAACAAGAATAGAATATTTCTCTGAGGTACGATGGTCTAATTGATCGAGGGTGTATATAAAGATTTTTTATCTTTGGAAACAAGCAAACAAGAGGAAAACAGAGTCGGGAAGGTTCACGAGGTGGGCACAACCCACATGGGTGCACCAGGCAAAGCAGGCGTGCCCTGGTGTCTTGTGCCCTCCTCAGTTGCCTTTCTGGTTATCTCCTATTTTCCTAATTTTGTAAAATTCCAAAACTGACAAAAAAACATTTTTGCGGATTTTTCGGCATCTGTTTACTTACCGTATCACGTACCTCCTCTTTCTCCGGATTCTGGAGTATTTCGGAAGGTTTCTTTTGTGTCTTCCTCTGGTTTCATGATTTGAATAATATTGCTTTCAACATTAATAGGCATAACTGAGATGTATTGTTTAATTCTTTATCCATTGACCACCTTTGGGTTAGTACCTTCGGCATTATTAATATTAATAGCTCCAGAGCGATAAACCTGCTCGATAATATATGGTCCTTCCCATTTGGAGAGAAGTTTTGCTGCAAAAATCTAAAACGAGAGTTGTACAAAAGAACATATTCCCCAACTTTGAATTCCCGCTTTTGGATTCTTTTGTCATGCCATCTTTTAACTTTTTCTTTAAATAATTTGGCATTTTCATATGCTTGGGTTCTCCAATGATCTAATGAGCTAATATCAAATAACCTCTTTTCACCGGCAAGTTTGAAATCATAGTTGAGTTCTTTAATTGCCCAATATGTTTTTTGTTCTAACTCAAGAGGCAAATGACAAGCTTTTGCATAAACCATTTTATAAGGAGACATACCCATAGGATTTTTATAAGTTGTTCTATAGGCCCTAAGTGCATCATCCAATTTCTTAGACCAATTCTTTCGGGACCTATTGATAGTCTTTTGTAATATCGCTTTTATTTCTCTATTGCTAAGTTCAACTTGACCACTAGATTGAGGATGATAAGGTGATGCAATTCTATGGTTAACATCATATTTAGCAAGAATTTTACGGAAAGCACCATGAATAAAGTGTGAACCACCATTAGTCATTAAATATCTAGGGACTCCAAACCTTGGGAAAATAACTTCTTTAAGCATTTTAATGGAGGTGTTATGATCAGCACTACTAGTTGGAATAGCTTCTACCCACATAGTGACATAATCAACAGCAACCAAAATATGTGTATACCCATTAGAAGAAGGAAAAAGGTCCCATATAATCAAAACCCCAAACATCAAATGGTTCAACAACAAGTGAATAATCCATAGGCATTTCTTGACGCTTACCAATATTACCAATTCTTTGGCACCCATCACAAGATAAAACAAACTTACGGGCATCCTTGAAGATAGTTGGCCAATAAAAACCAGATTGCAATACCTTGTGAGCAGTTCTATCCCCCGCATGATGCCCTCCATAAGCTTCGGAGTGACATTTACATAGGATTTGTTCCTATTCATGCTCAGGTACACAACGTCTAATAATACCATCTACTCCTTTATAAAGATGTGGGTCATCCCAAATGTAATGTTTTAAATCATGGAAGAATTTTTTTCTTTTGATGGTATGTAAAACTAGGTGGTATATATTTAGCAACAACGTAATTAGCATAGCCAGAATACCAAGGAGTATTACGAGAAACATTTATTGCAGCTAGTTGTTCGTTAGGAAAGCTATCATCAATAGGTAGTGGGTCATCAAGAATATTTTCTAACCTAGTCAAGTTATCAGCTACGGGATTCTCAGCTCCTTTCCTATCAGTGATATGTAAATCAAATTCTTGTAACAAAAGAACCCACCTAATGAGTCTAGGTTTAGCATCTTTCTTTTCCATAAGATATTTTATAGCAACATGATCAGTGGCAACAGTTACTTTGGAATCAATAATATAATATCTGAATTCGTCACAAGCGAACACAACTGCTAAAATTTCTTTTTTAGTAGTAGCATAATTTCTTTGGGAACTGTCTAGAGTTTCGCTAGCATAATGAATAACATTCATTTTCTTATCAACTCTTTGTCCTAGAACAGCATCAATACCATAATCACTAGCATCACACATAATTTCAAAAGGCAAATTCCAATCAGGTGGTTGAACAATAGGTGCATAAATTAAGGCTTTATTAAGTGTTTCAAAGGCTTCTACACAATCATCATCAAAAACAAATGGAAGATCCTTTTGTAAAAGATTTGTAAGAGGCCTAGAAATTTTTAGAGAAGTCTTTAATAAACCTCCTATAGAAACCAGCATGACCAAGGAAACTACAGATACCTTTGATATCTATAGCACATGGCATTTTCTTAGTTGCATCAACTTTAGCTTTATCCACCTCAATACCTCTTTTGGAAATTTTATGGCCCAAGACAATGCCTTCATTAACCATAAAATGGCACTTCTCCTAGTTCAAGACAAGATTAGTTTGTTCACATCTCTGCAAAACTCGATCAAGGTTGCTTAAGCAATCATCAAAAGAAGTTCCGTAAATGGAAAAATCATCCATGAAAACCTCAACAATATTTTCACAAAAATCAGAGAATATAGTAGTCATACATCTTTTAAAGGTAGCAGGTGCATTGCATAAACAAAAAGGCATACGTCTATAAGCATAAGTTCCAAAGGAACAAGTAAAGGTGGTTTTCTCTTGATCAGGTTATGACACAGGTATTTGAGAAAAAACAGAATATCCATCAAGGAAGCAAAAGTGTGTGTGCTTAGACAATCTTTCCAACATTTGACTGATAAAAGGTAAGGGGTAATGATCCTTTCTAGTTGCTTTATTTAGCTTTCTAAAATCAATTACCATTCTATAGCCAATAATAACTCTTTGTGAAATAAGTTCATTTTTATCATTAGGAACAACAATAATACCTCCCTTCTTAGGGACACAATGAACTAGACTTACCCATCTACTATCAGCTATGGGATAGATTATACCTACGTCTAGAAGCTTTAGTATTTCAGTTCTTACCACTTCTTTCATCTTAGGATTCAAACATCATTGATGATCAACAACGGGTTTAGCATCAGGTTCCATATTAATCTTGTGCTGGCACAGAGTGGGACTAATGCCCTTAAGATCATCAAGGGTATATCCAATAGCAGCACGATGCTTCCTCAGAGTTTTTAGTAATCTTTCTTCTTCATGTTTTGAAAGGTTAGCACTAATAATAATAAGATATATCTTTTTCTCATCAAGATAAGCATATTTCAAAGTGTCAGGCAATTGTTTTAATTCAAACACAGGACCACCTTTAGGTGGAGGACCTCCTAGAGTTTCAATAGGCAAATTGTGTTTGAGCAGAGGTCGTTGTTCAAATAAATTTTTATCTATTTCATTTCTTTCATGCATATGCATATCATTTTCATGGTCTAGAAAATATTGTCCTAGTGGATCAGTAGGAGGCACAACAATAGAAGCAAGACCAATTATTTCATCCCAATGAGGTAATTCTTTCTTATGAGGTTGTCTATTAAAGTCGGAGAAATTAAACTCATGAGACTCGTCACCAAAGCTAACACCGACAGTTTGTTTTTCACAATCTATTTTATTTTCCCACACAAGAGTTCAACATCTCTAACAATCCCAAGTGGTCTGATGGTGTCTCTATTAGCAAGTTTAATAGTAACATCTATGTCTTCTATTTCTGCGGGTGATATGTCATTCATAATTTCTTGGTAAAGAGTAAAAGGAATAGCACTCACACTAGCACCCAAGTCACATAAACCATGATAGCAATGATCTCCAAATTTAACTGAGACAACAGGCATGCCAACTACACAGGTCTATGTTTATCTTTATCATCAGGTTTGGCAATTATAGCAGCTTCATCACAGAAGTAAATAACATGCCCATCAATATTTTCTACTAGGAGATCTTTGACCACAACAACACTAGGTTCTACTTTAATTTGCTCAGAAGGTTTAGGTGCTTCAATATTACTTATGCGAACCACGGTCGAAACCTTACCATGTTCTTTTATCCTAACAGGGAAAGGTGGCTTTTCAATATAAGCAGTAGGCACAATTGGATCAACATTGCAAATAATAGTTTCATCTTTAACTATGACTGGTTCATTAACTCTTCTTTTATAGGGGGTGATATTTAAACCATTTCTCGTTAGGGAGATCAACATGAGTAGCAAATGATTTACAGAAATAGGCTACTATCTCATAGTCAAGTCCATATTTAGTGCTAAACTTTTGAAAAGCATCGGTATTCATAAAAGACATAACACAATCAAACTTAAGCTTTATACCTGGCTCTTTACCTTCATCGAGTTCCCAATCTTCAGAGTTGTGTTTAATTATTTCTAAAAGATCCCACCTGAATTAAATAGTCTTCTTCATAAAAGAACCAGTACAAGAAGTATCGAGCATGGATTGATCATCACGAGAAAGCCGAGCATAAAAATTCTAAATAATAATTTCTCTAGAGAGATCATGATTGGGGCATGAATATAACATTGACTTAAGCCTCCCTAGAGCTAGAGCGATACTTTATCCTTCACAAGGCCAAAAATTATATATATAATTTTGATCACGATGAACTAGATGCATATGATAATTTTTTTGGCGAAATTCCAATTTCAATCAATTCCAGTTCCAAGATCCAATATCATTGCATAGCCTATACCATGTCAATGCTTTTCCCTTCAAATATAAAGGGAAAAACTTCTTCTTAGCTTCATCTCTGGGTAAACCTGCAAGCTTAAATAATCCACAAATTTCATCCACATAGATTAAGTGCATATCAGGATGTTCGGTTCCATCTCCTGCATAAGGATTAGCTAGTAGTTGTTCTATCATACCCAAAGGAATTTCAGAAACAATATTTTAAGTAGGTGAATTAGGTTGAGGGGAAGCTAATTGTGCTTCCCGTCGAGGTGAAGATACCCCGAACAAACCCCTCAAAGGATTGTTTTCCATAGTAACAAGTGACAATAAATTTCAGCACGCAGTATGAAATTTTCCTTACCAATTTCCACTTACCAAGAGTGCTTCACTCCCCGGCAACAACGCCAAAAAAGATTCTTGAAAACCCACAAGTATAAGGGACCAATTGTAGTCCTTTCTATAAGAGTTTCGAACCCAACGAGGAGCAGAAGGAAATGGCAAGTGGTTTTCAGCAAGGTAATGTCTACAAGCACTGAAATTGTCAGTAACAAATAGTTTGATAGCAAGATAATTTGTAACAAGTAAGTAAAGGTAATGGTAAATAAAGTGCAGCAAGGTATCCCAATCCTTTTGTGGCAAAGGACTGGCCAAGATGGTCTCTTATAATATGCAAAGCGTTCTTGAGGGTGCACGGGAATTTACCATGTCACTTTCATCATGTTGGTTTGATTCGTGTTCGCTACTTTGATAATTTGATATGTGGGCGGACCGGTGCTTAGGTGTTGTTCTTACTTGAACAAACCTACTAATTATGATTAACCCCCTCGCAAGCATCCACAACTACAAGAAAAGTATTAAGATAAAATCTAACAATAGCATTAAACTTTTGGATCCAAATCGGTCCCTTACGAAGTAGCGCATAAACTAGGGTTTAAGCTTATGTCACTCTAGCAAGCCATGATCTAATAATTACTCCACAATGCATTCCCTTAGGCCCAAATATTGTGAAGTGCCATGTAGTCAATTTCACATGACACCACTAAGCGAATCACAACATACATATCATCAAAATATCGAACACCTATCAAGTTCACATGATTACTTGCAACATGACTTCTCCCATGAGCTCAAGAACAAAAGTAATTACTCACAAATGATAATCATGCTCAAGATCAGAGAAGTATTAAATAGCATAATGGATTTGAGCATATAATCTACCACCAAATAAACCATATAGTAATCAACTACAAGATGTATCAACACTACTAGTCACCCACAAGTACCAATGTGAGGTTCGGTACAAAGATTGAACACAAGAGATGAACTAGGGTTTGAGAGGAGATGGTGTTGTTGAAGATGTTGATGGAGATTTCCCTCCCAAAGATGATAGGGTTGTTGGTGATGACAATGGCTTTGATTTCCCCCTCCGGGAGGGAAGTTGCCCCGACGGAATCGCTCCGCCGGAGGGCAAAAGTGCTCCTGCCCAAATTCCGCCTCGAGACGGCGGCGCTTCATCCCAAAAGTCCTCTCCTAATTTTTTATAGGTCAAAATGACCTATATACCCGAAGATGGGCACTAGAGGTGAGCTGGGCTGAGCACAACCCACCAGGGCGGGCCTGGGGAGCATGGCACGCCCTAGTGTCTTGTGCTCATCAGGTGGCCCCCTCCGGTAGTTATTTGCTCCAGTATTTTTCATATATTCCAAAACAATTCTCCGTGAAGTTTCAGCTTATTTGGAGTTGTGCATAATAGGTAACTCTGACGTAGTTTTTTCAGGTCCAGAATTCCAGCTGCCGGCATTCTCCCTCTTTGTGTAAACCTTGCATATTATGAGAGAAAATGCATTAGAATTACTCCATAAAGCATTATTATGCATAAAAACATTATAAATAACAGTATGAATTCATGATGCAAAATGGACGTATCATACGACTATTGATCCTATCACCCGGTCTCCCAACAAACACCATGAGACCAGTAAAATAGAAAACCTATCAAGGACAAACCTTTGCCTTGTGCATAATCCACTTGAGCTAGATGGTGACGATCTTGACCTCCTCAAATAGGACCACCTTTCTTGATAGCGCTGGCTCGATGAAGACTAGTAGATTGCTCCCCCATACTCCACTATGGGTGAGCCACTCTTCGACACATCTTCACAAGTTCATTGTCACCACAATGGACAACAAGCTTCAAGCAAGATCTCTTCATGATGCTCCACTTGAACTTGCAAACCGCAACCTTGATGGTGATCACCACTTGATGCCATCCTCCATGGGTTATATGATATCTTCCTTTCGATGCACGCCCATTGAAACATACCAAACCCCACATAGAACTCTCATGTATACCATGGGTTAGTACACAAAACGTAATGGACAATGCTTACCATACCATGGGATCACTTGATCCCTCACGGTACATCTTGTACTCTTTGTGTGTTGATCAACTTGATTCGCTCTTTGACTTAGTCTTGGTCAACCTTGTATCATGTCTTCTCTATGACCAATATTTGGATAATTCCTTGAGTAGCACCTTGGTCATCACATAATATCATTGAAACCTACAAATGGACTTCGAAAAATGTCTATGGACAAACCCTTCAAATATATCTTGATGTCTACTACACAACTTGTTCTTGTAGACTCGTGTTGGGCCTCCAAGCGCAGAGTTTTGTAGGACATTAGCAATTTTACCTCAAGTGGATAACCTAACGTTTATCAATTCGTGGGAGGCATAGGATGAAGATGGTATCTCTCAAGCAATTCTACAACCAAATAACAAAGAGTCTCTTGTGTCCCCAACACACCAAATACAATGGTAATTTGTATAGGTGCACTAGTTCGGCAAAGAGATGGTGATAGAAGTGTAGTAATGGTAGTAGATAATGATTTTTGTAATAGGAACAATAAAAATAGCAAGTTAGCAATTGATAAAACGGAGCACAAACGGTATTGAAATTCTTGAAAACAAGGCCAAGGGTCCGTACTTTCGCTAGTGCAATCTCAACAATGCTAATATAATTGGATCATATAACCTTCCCTGAACATGCGATGAAGAATCACTCCAAAGTTCCTATCTAGCGGAGAACATAAGAAGAAATTGTTTGTAGGGTATGAAACCACCTCAAAGCTATTCTTTCCGATCAATCTATCCTAGAGTTCGTACTAAAATAACACAAGGATATTACTTCCGATCGATCTAACCAAGAGTTCATACTAAAGTAACACCATATGATACACATCAACCAACTCTGATGTCACCTAGATACTCCAATGTCACCGCAAGTATCCGTGATTTTATTACACAATATGCATCAAACAATTTCAGATTTATAATACTCCATCCAACGCAAAGGACCTCAAAGGGTGCCCCAAGATTTCTACTGGAGAAACAAAGACGAGAACGTGCATCAGACCCTATGCATAGATTACCCCAATGTCACCTCGGGAATCCACTAGTTGAGTGCAAATACACATATCAAGTGAATTGCTACCTCTTGAGCTTGCGTTGGTTTTCCCTTGAATAAGAAAGGGTGATGCAGCAAAGTAGCATAAGTATTTCCCTCAGTTTTGAGAACCAAGTTATCAATCCAGTAGGAGACGACGCACAAGTGACCGAATACCTGCACAAACAATCAACAACTTGCACCCAACACGATAAAGGGGTTGTCAATCCCTTCACGGTCACTTGCAAAAGTGAGATCTGATAGAGATAGATAAACGGTAAAGTACATATTTTTGGTATCTTTGGTTTATAGAATGGAAAGTAAAGATTGCAAAATAGTAGATCGGAAACTAGCAAGATGTAAACGAGATTCAATAATATGGAAAAGAGACCAGGGGGCCATAGGTTTCACTAGTGGCTTCTCTCGAGATAGCAAATATTATGGTGGGTGAACAAATTACTGCCGACCAATTGATAGCAAAGTGCATAATTATGACGATATCTAAGGCAATGATCATGGACATAGGCATCATGTCCGTGTCAAGTAGACCGACTCATGCCTACATCTACTACTATTACTCCACACATGGACCGCTATCCAGCATGCATCTAGAGTATTAAGTTCATAAAGAACGGAGTAACGCATTAAGCAAGATGACATGATGTAGAGGAATTAACTCAAGAAATATGATGAAAACAACATATTTTTATCCTCGATGGCAACAATACAATACGTGCCTTACTGCCCCTACTGTCACTGGGAAAGGACACCGCAAGATTGAACCCAAAGCTAAGCACTTCTCCCATTGCAAGAAAGATAAATCTAGTAGGCCAAACTAAACCAATAATTCGAAGAGACTTGCAAAGATATCAAATCATGCATATAAGAATTCAGAGAAGAACCAAATAATATTCATAGATAATCTTGATCATAAATCCACTATTCATCGGATCTTGGCAAACACACCGCAAAAGAATATTAAATCGAATAGATCTCCAAGAACATGGTATTGAGAATCAAAGAGAGAGAAGAAGCCATCAAGCTAATAACTACGGACCCGAAGGTCTGTGTTAAACTACTCACGCTTCATCGGAGAGGTAATGGTATTGATGTCGAAGCCCTCCATGATTGAATCCCCCTCTGGCAGGACGCCGGAAAAGGTCCCTAGATGGGATCTCACGGGTACAGAAGGTTGCGGCAGTGGAAAAGTGGTTCCGTGGCTCTCCTGGATGTTTTCAAGGTATAAGAGTATATATAGGTGAAGGAACTAGGTCAGGGGAGCCACAAGGGGCCCATGAGGGTGGGGGCGTGCCCTACCCCTTGGGCGCGCCCTCCTACCTCGTGGCTTCCTCGTTGCGTCTCCGACTTCAGCTCCAAGTCTTCTGGTTTGCTTTCGGTCCAAGAAAGATCATCGCGAAGGTTTCATTCCGTTTGGACTCCATTTTGTATTCCTTTTCTGCAAAACTCTAAAATAGAAAAAAAATAGAAACTGGCATTGTTCCCTCGGTTAATAGGTTAGTACCAAAAATAATATAAAATAGCATATAAATGCCTATTAAACATCCAAAACAGATAATATAATAGCATGGAACAATCAAAAATTATAGATACATTGGAGACTTATCAAGCATCCCCAAGCTTAATTCATGCTCGACCTCGAGTAGGTAAATGATAAAAACAGAATTTTTGATGTGGAATGCTACCTAACATATTTATCCATGTAATTTTCTTTATTGTGGCATGAATGTGCATATCCGAAAGATTCAAGAGAAAAGTTTAATATTGACATAAAACAATAATACTTCAAGCATACTAACAAAGAAATAATGTGTTCTCAAAATAACATGGCCAAAGAAAGCTATACCTACAAAATCATATAGTCTGGCTATGCTCTATCTTCATCACACAAAATATTTAAATCATGAACAACACCGGTTTCAGCCAAGCAATTGTTTCATACTTTAGTATTTTTCAAACTTTTTCAATCTTCACGCAATACATGAGCGTGAGCCATGGACATATCACTATAGGTGGAACAAAAAAGAAGAAGATAGTCCCACATCAACTAGGCGTATTAACGGGCTATGGAGATTCCCATCAATAGATATCAATGTGAGTGAGTAGGGATTGCCATGCAACGGATGCACTAGAGCTATAAGTGTATGAAAGCTCAAAAAGAAACTAAGTGGGTGTGCATCCAACTTGCTTGCTCACGAAGACCTAGGGCACTTTGAGGAAGCCCATCATTGGAATATACAAGCCAAGTTCTATAATGAAAATTCCCACTAGTATATGAAAGTGACAACATAGGAGACTCTCTATCATGAAGATCATGGTGCTACTTTGAAGCACAAGTGTGGAAAAGGATAGTAACATTGTCGCTTCTCTCTTTTTCTCTCATTTTTTATTTGGGCCTTCTCTTTTTTATGGCCTCTTTTTTTTCGTCCGGAGTCTCATCCCGACCTATGGGGGAATCATAGTCTCCATCATCCTTTCTTCACATGGGACAATGCCCTAATAATGAAGATCATCACACTTTTATTTACTTACAACTCAAGAATTACAACTCAAGAATTATAGGCATGGCCACCAGGAAGCAAGTTCCTCGCGGCGCCGGATGATGAGCCGACGCGTATGGACAATGGAAGGGTTGGAGATGCCGCGACCACAGTGCACTCCCCTCCACCACGGCCGGCCCGTCGGGTTGACGCCCGTGATAACGTGCCCACGGCATCGTCAGACCCACAGAGCCGTCGTAACCAACGTCAAGTTCTTCGAGAGTGCCTCAAGGAAGACGCCCGGACCACTATCGAGCGGCGACGAGATGCACATCACCAATCTGATAGGCGTGCTAGGTCTATTGTGTACAAGCCTGTGCCGGGGGACACTGGCGACTTGCCCTATGCAATAACCTGTCCAGCGTTCACCCATGAGCCATGGCAGTTCCAGTGGCCCAACACCCGTGTGTTCAAACCAGAGGTCCCGGAGAACTACGATGGCAAGACTCGCCCGTCTGAGTTCCTGAGCGTTTACACCATTGTGATGCAAGCTGCCGGAGCATGAGACGACAAGGTACTCGCCAACTATTTCCCGTTGGCACTCAAGCCCAACGTCAGGTCATGGTTGATGCATTTGCCGATAGACACTATATCCTCTTGGTCCGATCTGTGCCATGAGTTTGTTGGTGCCTTCATGGGCGGCCACGTAGCTCCTGGCCAGGCAAGCGATTTGCATGTGATCCCTCAAAGGGATGACGAATTCTTGCGCAAGTACATACAGAGATTCAGTCGTGTGCAGTACAACATCCCCGATGTTCATCCCGCCGCTGTCATCAGCGTGTTCCATCAGAACATGCACAATCGCAAGATGCATGAAGAGCTGGCGATGAACAAGGTTGCAAATGTTGCCGAACTGTATGTTCTGGACGACAGATGTGCCCGAGCTAAGGAAGGAAGGAAGTACCCCGACGAGGATGTCGATGTGGGAAGTGACTCAGAAGATGAAGACACCGCCGCCCCGGTGAAGAAGGGCCGACGGCATAATAGGAAGCGCAAGGGCAAGATCGTGCTTGCCGTAGAGGAATCCGGCACCGCCGGCGCTGCCAAGAAGGCCAAGGTTGACGACCCCGGCAAGAAGATTGCCGGATGCAACGCCTACTGGGCCTTGGCGGCTGCCAGCAAGTCTGAGGGCTCCAACAAGCAGTACTGCAAGATTCACCATACCAAGGGCCACGACCTCCAGAACTGCCGCCAAGTGGAGCTATTGATGGAGAAGCAAAGGGATGAGTATGAGAAACGAGACAAGGAGAAGGGCCAAGGAGGTGTTGAAGGATCCGGCAAGAAGTGTGGGGCCGAGGAGGGTGCGGTGACAAGGAAAGGCAACAAGAGAGGTTTGCTCGAGGCCGCGACAAGAAAGAGGAGGATGACGATCACGATGATGACGACGAATCCACCGAGCATGAGTTCTAGAAGGCAACAGAAGTCATGTGTGTTGACGGAGGAGCCTCGTTGCATCCTTCCCACCACCAACTAAAATAGTGGGCGCGTGAGATTAATGCAACAGAACCAATGGTCGACGCCCAGAAGCCGCTAAGGTGGTCCCACACGCCTATCATTTTCGACGTCGAGGATCACCCTGATCGCACAACTGTGGTCGGGTGTTTGCCGTTGTTGCTATCCCCAACAATACGCAACCTCAAGGTGACGAAGATGTTAGTTGACGGCGGGGCCGGCCTGAACTTGATCTCGCCCAACGTGATCAAGAGGTTGTAGATCCCTAATGAAGATCTTGAGGAAATGGGTACGTTCCAAGGGATCAATCCGGGGAGGAGCCAACCTAAGGGAAAGGTCATGCTACCAGTTACGTTTGGTGGCGACCTCAACTATAGGATATAGAGAATCGTTTTCGACGTTTCCGAGATCCCGTTGCCATACAACGGGATCCTTGGCCACCCGGCGCTGGCTAAGTTCATGGTGGCATCGCACTACGCATATAACAAGCTGAAGTTGCTTGGCCCGATGAACATCATCACTGTCAGCTGCGATAAGAAGGATGCGCTAATCTGCGTCGATCAGCTCTATCGAGAGGCAGTTGCAGTGTCTGCCACCAAGGCACCTGTTCCCGCCATCGAGAAGAAGACCAACAAGGCTACGACCGCCGGCAAGGCTCCTGGCTCCGGCAAGGGTTACTGCACTCTCTCCGGCAAACGCGCCTCCTCAGAATGTTGTGTTTCCGTTGAGGACATGCCAGAGAGCTCTATCGGGAAGAGCAAGAAGTATAAGGCGGCCCCGCCAGAGACCAAGAAGGTGTCCGTCAAAGAGGATGGCACAGGCGAAGCTTTTACCATAAGCTTCACCCTTGACTGCAAGTAGGAAAGCACGCTCGTCGCCTTCCTGTGGGCGAATGTCCACGTGTTTGCATGGCAAGCATACGACATCCCCGACGTTCCCAGGGAGGTGATTGAGCACCATCTTGCTGTCTACCCCCATGCACGGTCCGTCAAGCAGAAGCTTAGGAAGTAAGCTTTAGAGCGACAAGAGTTTATTATCGAGGAGATCAAGAAGTTGGAGGCGGCAGGTTTGGTCAAGGGAGTACTCCACCCGACGTGGTTGGCCAATCCAGTGGTAGTACATGAGGCAAATGGGAAGTGGAGGCTATGTATCGACTACACTGATATCAATAAAGCCTGTCCAAAGGACCCTTTCCCATTGCCATGTATCGACCAGATAGTGGACTCTACTGCTAGGTGCGACCTGCTGTCGTTCCTTGATGCTTACTCAGGATACCATCAAATTTTCATGATGAAGGAAGATGAAGAAAAGACCGCGTTCATCACCCCATGTGGTACGTACTGTTTCATACGGATGCCTTTCGGGTTGAAGAGCGCTGGTTCAACATTTGCCCGAGCGATCCAGATTGGTTTTGAGCCCCAACTCCATAGAAATATGGAGGCTTACATGGATGATATAGTAGTCAAAACCAAAGACAAGGCCACGCTCATGCAGGATCAGGAAGAAACCTTTGCGAATTTTTGCAAGATCATCCTCAAGCTCAACCCACAGAAGTGTGTCTTCGGTGTCCTGTCCGGCAAACTTCTCAGGTTCTTTGTATTTCAACGCAGAATTGAAGCCAATCCTGACAAGATCAAAGCCATTGAGCAGATTGAGGCGCCCAAGCGAGTCAAGGACGTCTGTAGGCTTGCCGGCTGCGTCGCCGCCCTAAGTAGGTTTATCTCTAAGTCAGTTGAGTGCACCCTCCCCTTTTTCAAATTTATGAAAAAGGCGGGTCTGATGAAATGGACTCCGGAGGCAGAGGCGGCGCTGCAAGATTTAAAGAGATACCTATCCTCTACACCAATACTGGTCGCACCCAAACCACAAGAGCCGTTGCTGCTATACTTAGCGGCAATGAATCAAGTGGTTAGTGCTGCGCCAGTGGCAGAGAGGGAAGTTGAGGAAGAGGCAACAGCAGCGGCAAGGCCATCGGATGAAGGACCAAGGCCGGCGGGGTCCGACGCCGGCAAGGTAGAACCCCCGACAGAGCCCGGTTCCGACAAGATACAGTCTGCACTAGTGAACGAGGCAACGCAGAAGAAGAAGGTGGTGCAACAGCCAGTCTACTTTGTCAGCTCCCTCTTGCAAGGGGCTAGGTCAAGGTATTCTGGCATGCAGAAGTTGCTTTTCGACCTTCTTATGGCCTCGAGAAAGCTGCGCCACTACTTTCAAGCACATGAGATCACCCTCGTCACTCGCCCCTCGTTGCAACGAGTCCTGCATAATCCAGATGCAACTGGGAGGATTGTGGAGTGGGCGTTGGAGCTGTCGAGCTTTGGACTTAGATTTGAAAGTACTTCCACAATCAAGAGCAGGGCTTTGGAAGAGTTCATAGTAGAATGGACATCCACGCCCGACGAAGAAGTTCAGGAGACCACCCTTCCCGATAAAGAGGCAAGTAGTCATTGGATTATGTACTTTGATGGGGCTTTCTCGTTACAAGGTGCTGCTACCGGTGTGTTGCTCGTCGCACCCACCGGAGAGCGCCTCAAGTAAGTGGTCCAGATGCACTTTCCCCGGGAGAGGTCGATGAACAACACTGCGGAGTACGAGGGGCTGCTTGCCGATCTCAGGATCGCAGCGGACCTCGGAATTAGGAGGCTTAATGTCAGAGGAGATTCACAACTTGCCTCAAGGAAGTCAACAAGGATTATCAGAGCCCGCTGATGGAGGCCTACATGGATGAAGTGAGGAAGTTGGAAGAGCGCTTTAAACGGTCTACAGGCAGAGCATGTTCCTCGAGCGGAGAACAACATTGTCGATGACTTGTCAAAGCGTGCCGCCCTCAAGCTACCTGTGGAACCAGGTACCTTTGTACTTCAATTAACTCAGCCATCCATTGAACCATCAGCAGAGAAGAACAAGCGAAGAAAGGCGGGCCCTGGTAAGTACCTTGCAGAGCTCCCAGGAGCCGCCGGCAAGGAAGTTGCCGGGTACCCCAAGCTTGCCGGGGAACAGCAGCCTCCGGCAGAGTCCCGAGCTCTTGCCGTAGAGACACCTGCCCCCGTTGCAGAAGGCATGCGTTTAGTCCTTTCCGTGAGCCTCAGGCTCTAGCATGGGCACAACATACAGTCTGTTTCCTCCAAATAGGGGAGCTCCCTAAGGAGAAGGAAGAAGCAGAGAAAGTAGCTCGTCGTTCTAGCATGTACCAGTTTGTGGATGATGTAACACGCACTGGGTAGAGGAGCTTGACTCTGTACTCTGGGGGCTGCGGACCACGCCAAACCGTACTACCAGATTCACACCATTCTTCATGGTATACGGCGTAGAGGCAGTTTTGCCCTGCGACATAATTCATGACTCACCTCGAGTGCGCATGTACGAAGAAAGAGAAGTCGAGCTGGATCGGCAGGACAGCTTGGATGCATTGGAGGAAGAACGCGATGTGGCAAAGGCTCGTTCCGCATTCTATCAGCAGCAGACTCGATGATATCAAAGTAGAGAAGTACGGGCTAAAACTTACAATGTTGGCGAACTAGTTCTACGCCTGCCAGACAAGAAAAAGGACAAACTCAAGCCCAAATGGGAAGGTCCCTTCATCATCGACCAAGTCCTGACCGGCGGAGCATACCGTCTGCGAAATGCATCGGACAACCGACTCGAGACGAACCCATGGAACGCAGCCCGCCTCCGAAGATTCTACGCCTAGTGCCGGACTAAGAGTTTGTCTCCTTCCTCCGTCCAAATTTTTACATTTCAGTTGTCTTTCGTTTCTCTCTTTTCTCCCACCTTTTTCATAAAAGCCCTTAAAGGCCTATTTGCGCATTGTTCGCGCACACTTGATGTGCTATCCGCACTCATTATACCTGGGGGCTTCTTTAATAGAAGCTTACTTATACGGGCTTCATGCCCAGCATATGTGTCAAACTTCCACATGTACCTTTTATTCACCATTATATGCATCGATATGACTTAAATTTTGGCCAAGCTGGGTTGCCTGGCTCCTGTGCTTACCCCTACGTTCCCGATTGTTCGGCTAGGAGGTAAAGGGAGCACCTCTGCGATTGTTACTGCCGGGTCAGCCGGATGTGTGCCTCAGACTGGGTGAAGCCGAAAGCTAGCGTTCTTAAGGGAATATTCGGTCAGTGACTTGAAAGATGATTTTTTACATATTTATTTATCTGCCCCCAGATGTTTTCCTGCTCTTTTCGCAGTCCATGCACTTTAGGGCATGCCTCCCAGGGAAAGGAACCCTTAACGGAACTATTCTCCCTGGAAGATGTTTCTTACTAACCATGTAATACAACATAACTAGTTGGGCACTTGTCTGATAAAGCACTAATGACCCCTATGCCTGATCTCCATGCATGCCCCGGTTTTTCTTAATCGAGAGGGTATTCGGACACACTCCGGACTCTAGGGTCCCGAGGTTGAAGCGAAAAGGTCGGCAAAGACAAACGATCTACAATCCGGCTAGAAGTCATTTTACATGTCATTTTAAATACATCGTCAAATCAACTGACTGTACTCCTCCTCAATCCCGTCTAACAGGCTGTCTAATTTACAGTCCCGTTGGGAATATTTAGCGGCCAACTCTACTTGGCCGTACACTAAGCTCACAGGGATCTCCTTCCCATCGGGCCCCACACGTCCGACCTCGGCCATGTGGTTTGGATTCGCCTTCTTGTACCGCGTCTTCACCATGGCCCAGGCCTCCCTGGCACCTTGACGGCAGGCCGATATCCTCCATAAACAGAAGCGCTGCCGCGCTCCCCGAAGCTTCTCCGCAAGCTCTCCAAGGCCCTCGGGTAGGGAGAGTGACGGCCATAAGGCCTGGACGACGCCGCTCATCGCCTGCCGAACACGTTCGAGCAATTGCACCAGCTCGGGGAGTTGGTCACCCGTTGAAATGGGCATCTCCTCCGCAGGGCGACCTGTGAGCACACCTACAGACATATTTCTGTCAATTGACTTCCTCGCTGAACTCTTCTTTTCAAAGGAGTTCGCTAAAGCACTTACCATAGATGCCGCGACGAAGCCGCTGATTCTCCTTCACGGAGCCAGACAGCTCGGCCCGCACACCCTTTAGCTCTTCTCCCAGCTGGGTGTGGGCATCCTGGAGTTTGTTCCTCTCCTGCTGCACCTTCGTAAGCACCCTCTCGCCGGCCTTCAGCTGGCGCAGTAGTTGTTGCTTGTCCGGATCAAGTCCGGCAACATCTGCAATACCATTGTCAGATTTATACGTACGCCGCACACCGCTTATCTTTTTGAAATAATGTGTTACCAGAGGGGGTCTCTGTGCCTCCTTCTGCGGCAGCTAGTGTGGCCTCAAGTTGGGCTTTGCACTCTTTCAGCTCCTGGGACAATTGGGCATTCTTCTCCGTAAGATCCTGCATATCAAATGATCCTTAAATCAGTTACCTTAACTACTTTAAGTCTCGGGGGCTACTGGCATATACAGCTATTAAAATCTCTTACCCGTATGTCTTTTACATACTGCTCCGTGGCTCTGGTTAAACCATCTTGAGCAGCACGGAGGTGCGCGTCTCCCGCATTAAAGGCATTCAACGCCTCTGGGGAGAAACACGCGTCACGCAGAACTGTCCGGCGACGCCTATGATTCATGGCGCTCTCCACCTCAGACCTGGTGGCGGACAGCCTGTCGGCATCCTCTGCTGGAGGAGTATCCGGCTCGCGCCTTGCACTCGCCTCCCCCTCCGGACCAGGTGTTGGAACCTGGCGGGCGGAGGCTGGGTTGGCAACCTCTCCGGGCACAGTCCGGCGAGTGCTCTTTCTCCTGGAAAAGTCACGGGCGTTAATACACCTCCTGGGAATCCTTTTCCGGAGTAACTCTTGCGAGCTATACCGTTGCGGTGACGTTTCGATTCGCACCGCACTCCTCTTCCGCCTGCTGGGGCGGACTGACCCTTGTTGGTCAGCCGCCGTGGGTTCGGCTTCCTGCCTGAAGGCACCTTCTGCAAGACACCATTGTATACGGTGGTCAGAAATACGTGAGGATGAAGTAATAATGTCAGGACTCCGGCCATAATTACCTGGGAAGCCGGAGTTAGGCCGGGGTAGTCAGCCGTGATGGCGACTAGAGCATTGTCCATGCTGAGTTGGTGGAACACCCCATAAATTAGCTCCACTTTTATGTCTGGATCCTCTTCGGAGGCCGGATCAAGGGATCTTTCCGGATCCTCGGGTTGTGGAGCCGGACTATGTATGCTCTCCACATTCCGGCGCAGTTCCTGCGTGAAACCATAAAGTAAGGTACTTAACTTTGAAAGCATGGGTCGGGCAAATAAACGCCCGCTTACCCAGCCCCGAGGGTTATTCATGGAGAACCCATTCAATGGGCTTGTCTGGAGGAAGTCCTCTTTCTCCCCCTTGTACAGGCCGGACAGGATCTTTACCAGATCCTCTGCCGATCCCGGCCCCTTACGGCCATGACGGGTGGCGTCGTTCTCCCCGTTGAAATCCCACATGGGGTGGCCCCTATATTGGAGCGGCTGCACCCCTCGCATGATGCATATGGCCATGACTCCAATCATGGTTAATCCGGAATGGGCCATCAACCTAATCCGGCCCATCAAGTAATGGACGCTCCTGTCTTCCTCCTATTGAGGGCTCCGTGGGCGCCAACTTAGGCGCTTCTTCAGAGGAGCCTTGTTGAACTCCGAGAGGCCGATCCGAACTGGGTCCGGCAGTGGAGCGTCTTCCACATAAAACCATTCCGAAGGCCAGTCTTCGAACGCCTTCTTTGGGGTTCCGGATAGATATCCGGTCCCGGCGATGCGCCATATTTCGGCTCCGCCCACTTGATATATTGACCCCCCGTGAGAACGGGGTACGAGGCAAAACAGTCTCTTCCACAGTGCAAAATGGGGCTCGATGCCTAGGAACAACTCGCAAAGAGCTACGTAACCCGCGATGTGCAGAATGGAGGCGGGCGTGAGGTGATGAAGCTGGAGTCCGTAGAACTCCAGAAGCCCCCAGAGAAACGGGTGGATGGGAAATCTGAGCCCCCTTATTAGATAAGGGACGAAGCACACCCGCTCCCCTTTGGAGGGGCTGGGGGAGGCCTCCGCTTGCTTTCCACCTTTGTAAGTGGCCAGCCCAGCTCGGACCGGGACCATAAAGGCCGGAGGAAGGTATCCCTCCACTTGAAGCGTCACCAGCTCATTGTGCAGAACAGAACATCTCCTCCAATCTCCTGGCGGAGGGCTGGGAGCGCGAGAGGAGGAGCCGCGCCGACGGTCCATGGTGGAATGGATTTTTGGTCGGAAGCACTCCGATGAGTACTCGCGGAAGGAAGATGGTGTGATTTGGATCTGGATTCTTGCCTCTCTTATAGGCAGGTTATTTGCGCAGCTAGGGGGAAAAATATAAAAGACACCTTGGCCTTTCGCATTCGTCCGACGCGTGGAAGAAGGCCATTATTGTGCGTGGGAGCCAAGGGGCGCAACATTTGTAAGGGTGTCGGATACTATTCGGCAGGCACATGGAATTTGAAGGAGAACCCGCCTTGCAACGCCGAAGACAACGTATGCGCTGGACTTGTCGTCATTGAAGCCTGGTTCGGGGGCTACTGAGGGAGTCCTGGACTAGGGGGTGTCCGGATAGCCGGACTATCATCATCGGCCGGACTCCAAGACTATGAAGATACAAGATTGAAGACTTTGTCCCATGTCCAGATGGGACTTTCCTTGGCGTGGAAGGCAAGCTTGGCAATACGGATATGTAGATCTCCTACCATTGTAACCGACTCTATGTAACCCTAGCCCTCTCCGATGTCTATATAAACCGGAGGGTTTTAGTCCGTAGGACGAACAACCATTACAACAATCATACCATAGGCTAGCTTCTAGGGTTTAGCCTCCTTGATCTCATGGTAGATCCACTCTTGTACTACCCATATCATCAATATCAATCAAGCAGGAGTAGGGTTTTACCTCCATTGAGAGGGCCCGAACCTGGGTAAAAACATCGTGTCCCTTGTCTCCTGTTACCATCTGCCTAGACGCGCAGTTCGGGACCCCCTACCCGAGATCCATCGGTTTTGACACCGACAATGTTCTTTACAGAAGGAGGTCGAACGGCATAAAATTGAAGTGTATTCCTCGGGAGGACGGACTGGAGCTGCTCGCAAAGATACACGGAGTCATATGTGGCTCCCACATAGGGTCAAGAGCCCTTGCCGGCAAAGCATTCCGGCAAGGTTTCTTCTGGCCTACTGCCCTCCAGGATGCAACGGCACTAGTAACCAAGTGTGAAGCGTGCGAGTTTCATTCAAAGAAGCTTCATCAACCAGCTCAAGCCCTTCAAACAATCCCTCTCTCCTGGCCATTATCGGTCTAGGGGCTCGACATACTGGGCCCCTTTCCCCATGCCGCCGGGGGCTTTGAGTACTTGTACGTTGTGATAGATAAGTTCAGAAAGTGGCCGGAAATGGAGCCGGTGAGAAAGGTGACAGCGCAGTCGGCCGTCCAGCTCTTCAAGGGACTCGTTTGCCGTTTTGGTGTACCAAATAGAGTCATCACTGAAAACGGCACATAGTTCACGAGCTGCACCTTCATGCAGTATATCCAAGACCTTGGCAACAAAGTTTTTTTTGCTTCTGTTGCTCATCCAAGAAGCAATGGCCAAGCGGAAAGGGCGAATGCTGAAGTGTTGTGAGGTCTCAAAACGAGAACTTTCGATAGGCTGCGCAAATGTGGAAGACGCTGGATTGATGAATTGCCAATGGTTCTTTGGTCAATCAGAATGACACCAAATCGAGCTACTGGCCAGACACCCTTTACCCTAGCATACGGGGCAAAAGCAGTTCTCCCCACGGAACTCATATATGTGTCCCTCGAGTGCTCGCTTATGATGAGCTTGAGCAAGAGCAGTTGCGCCAAGATGATGCGATGATCATTGAGGAAGATCGTCTTCGATCTGTTGTGCGAGCCGCTCGCTACCAGCAAGCCTTGTGCCGCTATCATAGCCGCAAAGTTCACGCCCGAAGCCTTGAGGAAGGCAACCTTGTTCTTCGGCGCGTTCAGTCCGCCAAGAATTCAAACAAGTTGACGCCAAAGTGGGAAGGCCCCTATTGGGTAATACGAGTCACCAGGCCCGGCGTAGTCCGCCTGGAGACCGAAGATGGCATTCCGGTGAGCAACTCCTAGAATATAGAACATCTTCACAAGTTTTACCCATAGGGCGTGGTTGCCAGGAGCTCCGGCAACCCCCTTTTGTACTAGCCTTGCCGGCAAGGCATGTAACCCTATGTACAGAGCCAGGCGCAGATCCTGTGCGCAGCCAGATAGCTTTTAGTATGTACAATTTCCTGCTAGTTTCCATGTTTATATATATATATATATATATATATATATATATATATATGCATGCATGTTTGCCGAGGATATTGTGCTACTTTAGATTCTAACAGGTGCTGGGAAACCGCCAAGGGCTCCGTGCCCTCGTCCTCTCCTCCTTTCGGCCGCAATAACAACGCCCCGACAAGAAATTGAGAAGATTGCTCGGCACAGCGTCCCCGCCGACAACCCAACCAGATAAAGTTCATCTCCTGCCCATTAATGTTCATAGCTTGTGACTTGCGCATTAGAAAACCTTGCCACTCTGTTCAGACTTGGGTGCTCCCATCCCCGACTCGAACGCTGCTTCGGTCGGGGTAGTTGCAGTAACCTTGGATAAAAAGAGTTTGGCAGGGGGCTGGACCCTGCATCTGTAACCCAGCAGATGTGATTCTCCGGCAAGCGCAGAGGGCGCCGGCAAGGTAGCTTGCCGGGGAGACTCATTTATTTTCATTAAAGGGGCGTTTCGCCTCTGCATGAACGTATACGTGCGTGAGTTCCCGGAAAAAGCTCATCTTTTTCATTGATATGCTGATGCAAGTACAAATATTACAGAACATAAGCATGGGCTCGGAAGATTACATTTTCTAGAAAGTTAAGATTTGGCACGTGCCTACAAATTGAGAAAAAGATAAGTGCCCCATAATCCCCGTTCTTGCCCCTTTCCTCCCCAGGCACAACAGGCGAAGAAAGGTGATGGGCATGGGGAACACGGCGATGGAGAGCTTGACGAGGAAGTCCATCCACCACCGATGCCAAAGCCAGCAGGACGTAGCCCCCGACAAGGCATATTGTCGGAGGAAGGAGGAGATGGGGCAGATGATGGTGCTGCCACTGATGGCCAGCTGGAGTCAGAGTCGCCGTCCTCCTGCCTGCTGATGTTGTCGTCGCTGGCGCTGTCCTCCTCGCCACTGTTGCTCGAGGAGGAGCTTTCATCGTTAGTGGAACTCTCCACGCAGCACCCTAAGCGGATTCCTGAGCTCCCGTAGACCTTGACAGAGAGCAGGCTGCTCTCCATTAACATGAAATGGAGAACGTGCCCCTCCGACAAGCTATGGGCACATGCAAAAGTCTTCCACCCTTGGCGAAGGTACATGACGTGAGGGTGAGGAAAATCAACGTCAGCCCACATGCTACTGTTCCCGCAGCTCCTCATGTGAAGCCTCAAGGCCTGCGGTGGGTCCTGCTCCATCACCCGGGTGAACGGGGTCGGGAGCCGGAGACAACTGTACATAGGCTTATATAGCCTGATGAAGAACTCGTAGGGTTGGTCTCGAACATGGCTGCCCCTTGGAGGAGGGGCCGCTGGCGGAAGCGCAGCTGGTGCACCGCCCCGTCCACCTCCTCCCCGAGCACCGTGGTGACCTTGACCTCGTCCCCCTTCCTCTTCCCCTCGTGAAGGGCTCCACAGCCGGAGGCTCCGGAGGAGGAGGAACACGCTGTCGAGCAGAAGCCCTCATCGCCACCGTCGAAGCGCCAACATGCCCTTTCACCATGGCGAATGGGAGGAAGATGATAAGCAGAAGGAGGAGAAGAGGGCGAGTGTGGAGAAGCACCGTCCCTCTCCCTTTTATAGAAGAGCAAGGCCAGGGCCTGGCCACCCAGCCCAAAGGAAGGCCGCCCCGCACGGCCAATGCGGCCTCCTGAGGCACGGGGAATCGGAACTGACCCGCTCCCTCAATCAACAAATGCATGGTTTTCTGCCTTGGTGTTAATGCCCACGTCCTCCGCATCTACCGCCTGCCCTTCCCAAGGCATGGAGGATACATGGAGAAGCGGAAGGGGGCGTGAGGACAGGTGGGATGGCCATTTTCCACCCCGTGACCGTGGGGTGCGGCGCCATGCAGGCTGCGACCCGAGTCCACTTAGTAAATGAGTAGCGCCCCTGCAGATTCCTTCTTTTTAATAAGGGAAGCACGGACCAGCTCTTCACTATCGACTGTGAGATAATGCAAGCATGCTGAGGCCATCCCACGCATGACCCCCACGTCACGCGTTGAACGCGGCTCGTGGGGAAGCGCAATTGACAGAAAGATCGTGGCAATCCATCTCTACCAATCCCGCCCGCGCACTGCTTTGGGCCTGGCCCAACTACGCCTTGCACTTATGTGTGGCCTAGGCTCGAGGGCTCCTATCGGTGTACAAAAGTATGGGTACTTCTGTAACCCTTACTGGTGCACGGGCAGTCGCAGCCACACCAGCGGCATGGCTTTGCGAGGAAGAGGAAGACAAAACCTCAAGACTACCAAGATAGATACACGAAACACAAGGAGCAGAGGGCAAGCTGGGCCTTCCCCGGCAACACCCTTGTCGGGGCGACCTGCACAACACCAGCAAGCCCATCACCCTTGGGGCTGAGAGCTCTGACACCATCGACAATGTTAAGACCAAGATCTGAGAACGCATGCTTGGTAGCATGCAGATCCTCGTAAAGATTGATAGCCCACAGGCCCACGTGGGACCAGAGGGCGAAGACCCCCGTCAAGACCCTTGCCGGGGATGACTCCAAGGCCCCCGACAAGCCTTGCCGGGGACAATCGCTGGGCCGCGGCCGGACCCGCGCCAACAAGGGTTCGCCACCTCATCACCACTCCAGTGCGACGATCGGCGTGCCAACTAAGCAGATGCCTGCGTGGTAGCATGCAGATCTTCATGGAGGCTCTACCATCGCACCAACACAGTAGCTAGTTAGCCAGCATGGCACTTCATGCCTCGTCAACATGGACGCGTGTCGAAGCGAGGGGAGGCGGCAACAGACGGGATGGCTCCTGCTACCATCCTCGATAAAGTAGGAAGACACGTAGGCATCACATAAAATGTGTTTGTCCTATGTTGACCGAGCGATAAGCTCGATCACTGTAGCTTGCCACCTTCTGTGTGCCACTGTGGCAACCCCTTTACATATAAAAGGAGGCCCAAGGCATACAGAGAGAGGATTCGGACTTTTGGACCATGCTCACATCGTAGCTAGTTCAAAAGCTGAAGAACACATATATCCAGACAAGCAGGACTAGGGTATTACGCATCTTTGCAGCCCGAACCTGGGTAATCCCCTGTGTTCTAATGGCTCGACCTGCTCTTCGTGCAACTAATCCCCCACCAAACGTAGAAGGGATCCTTGTGACCCCATAGGTGTTCGGTTTCTCCGACACGGGTCTATCTTTTATCATATTGTTTTAAGATCTATATTTCCAAAAACCCAAATACCTTGCTGCACTTTTTCTTTACTTATTTTATTCTGTGTTTTTGCAAGATTTATTTATCCAATCTACCACAATTTTATCTATCTTTTTACCGTAGAGGGATTGACAACCTCTCTTACGCGTTGAGTTGCAAGTATTTGTTGTTTGTGTGCAGGTACCGTTTACATAGTGTTTCTTGGTTCTCCTACTGGATGATAACCTTGGTTTCATAACTGAGGGAAATATTTACCGTAGCTGTGATGCATCATTAATTCCTCTTTGGGTAAAAACCGACACAGTGCTAAGCCATGTCAAAAGGATTTTTGGTGCCGTTGCCGGGGAGACATCATCAACATCTATCAGGTTTCTAATCACAAATATCATATCCTTGCAATTTACATTATTTGCCATTTTCCTCTCGTTTTCATCTCCCCCACTTCACAAAAAAATTCCTTTTTATTTGCCTTCTTTTCGTTCGCCTTTTTCTCGTTAGATCGTTTGCTTGCAATCTTGTTTGCATAGTCACGATGTCTCAAGAAAATACCAAGTTCTGTGATTTTTCCAATGCTAATAATAATGATTTTATTAGTATTCCGATTGCTCCTCCTGCCACTAGCTATTGTGGAGTCTTATGATATTAAGGTCGCTTTGTTAAATCTTGTTATGAAAGAGCAATTTTCCGGCACTCCTAATGAGGATGTCGCATCCCATCTAAACTCATTCGTAGAATTGTGTGATGTGCAGAAGAAAAAAGATGTGGACAATGATATTGTGAAGTTGAAATTATTTCCTTTCTCCTTGAGGGATCGTGCAAAATTTTGGTTTTCTTATTTGCCTCGCAATAGTTTAGATTCTTAGGAAAAGTGCAAAGATGCTTTTATTACTAAGTATTTTCCGCCCGCGAAAATTATTTCCCTTAGAAATCAAATCATGAATTTTAAGCAACCTGAGCATGAACATGTTGCACAATCTTGGGAAAGAATGAAATTGATGCTAAGAAATTTTCCTACTCATGGTTTAAATCTTTGGCACAATCTTGGGATGACCATACAAATTTTTTATGCGGGGTTGAGTTTTGTTTCTAGAAATCTTTTAGATTCCATCGCGGGAGGAATTTTTATGGGAATTACTTTGGGAGAATCTACTAAATTACTAGATAATATCATGGCAAATTATTCTCAATGGCATACCAAAAGAGCACTTACTAGTAAAAAAGTCAATTCGGTTGAAGAAATTAGTACTTTGAGTGAAAAATTGATGCTCTTATGAAGTTAGTTGCTAATAAAAATGCTCCTATCGATCTTAATGATGTGCCTTTGTCTACTTTGATTGAGCAAAATAGTGATCCCATAGATGTGAATTTTGTCTCGTGAAACAATTTTAATAACAATGCTTATAGAGGTAATTTTAATCCTAGGCATTTTCCTAGAAATTCCTCTTACAATTATGTTAATTCCTATGGTAATTCTTCTTACAATAATAATAGGTTTATCAATCTCCAAAGGTTTTCAATACTATGATAGAAGAAAAATTGAGTAAACTTGATTATATGTCTAGAAGCATTAATAGAATTTCCCACGATGTAGAAAATCTCAAGATCAAGAACTTTCCACCTAAAGTTGATGTTAATGATTCAATTAAAGCTTTATATGTTTCCATTAATTAAAGTAATAAAAATAACCGCTATGCTTAGAGCTAAAAGAGAATTTTTAGAAAGAGCGTTTTCTAGCTATTGCTTTCATAAGGATGATGAAGATCTTAAGATGATTGGTGTTTCTTCTATTGATTCCTTGTTTAGTAAGATTAAAATTGATGATAAAGGGACTGAAGAAGAGTCAAATTTAGCTAGAGGGCGTCCCAATAATTTGGAGGGTGAAAATCTTGTTGAAAATTTTGATGAAAGTGGGTTTGGAGAGGTCAAAACTTTAACTAGTGATATGCCCACTCTTTTAGATTACAAAGACTTTAATTATTATAGTTGCTCTTTGTTTGAATGTATTTATTTGTTGCAATCCATGATAAATTCACCCAATGCCTATGAACAAAATAAAGCTTTTAGTAAACATATCGTAGAAGCGATGATGAAAGCTTTAGTAGAAAAGTTGGAATTGGAGATTTCAATTCTTAGAAAACTACATGATGAGCGGGAACTTACCATTAAAATCAAGATTAAAATTTATGAATGTTTTGCCGTGTGTGATTTTGGTGCTAGTGTTTCCACAATTCCGAAATCTCTTTGTGATGTGCTTGGTCTTACCAATATTGAAGAATGTTCTCTTAATTTGCACTTGGTGGGTTCAACTATTAAAAAGCCTTTGGTAAGAATTAATTATGTTCTTATTCTTGCAAATAGTAATTATGTTCCCATATATTTTATTGTTCTTGATATTGATTGCAATCCGTCTTGTCCCATTATACTTGGTAGACCATTTTTACGAACTATAGGTGACGTTATTGATATGAAAGAAGGGAATATTAAATTTTAGTTCCCACTAAGAAAGGGTATGGAACACTTACCTAGAACAAGAATTAATCCACCATATGAATCTATCATGAGGGCAACCTATGGTCCAAAAACTAAAGATGACAATACTTGAATCTATGCATTATGCCTAGCTAGGGGCGTAAAACGATAGTGCTTTTTGGGAGGCAACCCAATTAATAAATTTTATTTTTGCCTTTTTCTTTCTCTTCTTGAGTGTTTGCAAAATTATGCTACTATTTTATTGTGTTTTTATTTTTTAATTAATTTTTGTGCCAAGTAAAGCCTTTGGGATTATGTTTGGTGATAGTTGATTTGATCTTGTTCGAAAACAGAAACTTTTGCGTCCCGTAAAACAATTTTCAAAAATCACAGAAGTGATGAAAGTTTCTGAATTTTTTACACAAGATTGATATACAAATTATATACATCTTCCTAATTGTTCAGAATTTTTTGGAGTTATAGAAGTACGTTCAAAGTCCAAATTACTACAGACTGTTCTGTTTTGATAGATTCTATTTTCGTTGCATCGTGTGCTTATTTTGATGATTCTATGGACTGTATCAGGGGTATACGCCATGGTAAAGTTGGAATACAGTATATATAATGCAATAATAAAATATTAATGGGTTTTCAAAAGTACTTAGAGTTGTGATTTGCTTTATTATACTAACGGATCTCACAAAGGTTTTGTTAAGTTTTGTGTGATTGAAGTTTTCAAGTTTTGGGTGAGATCATGATGGATGAAGGAATAAGAAGTGAAAAGAGCCTAATCTTAGGGATGCCAATGGAAACCCAAGTTAATATTAAAGTATAACCAAGCAACTAAGCTTGGGGCATCCCCTCTTTCTTCTAACGACCATCGGTACTTTTACTTGGAGCTATATTTTTATTCGTCGCATATCATGAGTTTTGCTTGGAGCGTCTTGTATTATATGAGTATTTTATTATTTTACTTTTTAGTTTGCCACATATATCCTTTCTGGTCACAACTATTTGAGAGAACCAAAATTATGCTATGATTTGTCAGAATTGATCTATGTGCTTCACTGAAAATTTTTGAGCTATGGAATTCTTTTGAGCACGATGGTGCTTTAATTTTGAAGAAATACTCTCATGATTCACTTAGATTTATTTGAGAGTTAGTAAATTTTTTTTGTTGAAATTCTCTCATGCTTCACTTATATTATTTTGAGAAGAGCGAAAAAAAATATGCTCATGTTCTTCACTTAAATTTGTTTGAGCTTGTTAAAAGCAATTGCAATATATGAAATTAGTCCCAAAGTGATAGATATTGCAGAGGGATATAATAAAAAACTTCATGAAGATCATTGGACAAATTAAACTTGATTCTTTGTAATATTTTTGAGATATGATGTTAGTAATATATGAGTCATGTTGGTGAGTGATTGTGCTTCAGTAAGAATATTGATGTTAAGGTTTGTGATTCCCTATGCAAGCACGAAAGTCAATAGTTATGCAATGAAATTACATCCTATTTGTGGTGCATTATTCGGTGTTAGTTATGCTCAATGCTCATTTATGAGAATTTTCGTTTCTTGGTTGGTTGCTTCTCAATCTATTTGCTAGCCTCCATTTGTACTAAGTGGGAATACTACTTGTGTTGTGCATCCAAAATTCTTAAACCCACTTTTGCCATATGAGTCCACAATACCTACCTATGTGCGGTACTTCAGTGTCGTTCCATGTAAATTTGTATGTGCCATCTGAAAGGACCACGATGTCGCCTAGAGGGGGGGTGAAGAGGCGTTTTAAAATCTTTTATGGATTTGGCTATATCCTAATGCGGAAATAAACTAAGCGGATACTTTTCAAGCACAAATCCTAAATATACTAGGATCACTAAGTGCACCAACAACTTAGCATAAACAAGATGAGAACAACAAGGATATGAGTAAGCACAAGTAAGTCACACAAACTTACTCAATGTATATCACGAGGTATGGAAATGGATAATACACACAACCACAAGTAAGCAATACAAGCTTACACAAATTGTATCACAATATATGGAATTGAATGATACAAGCAAACTCAAGTAAGTTACACAAACTTACTTGAGCAATATCACAATATATGGAAGTTTATAACACAAGTTAGCAATTCACACTAATCACAATGTATATCAATAGTAGCAAGTATGAATTGCAGAATATGAAGTGTAGGCCTAAATAATCTCTACAAGGAAATGTCCAACACAATATAATCAACCACCACAATATAATGAGGACAACAAGATATAGTGAATGCACGGTCAAATGACCAAAGTAAACTACAAGTAAGGAGTTAGGGTTAGGGATAACCAAAGTCACGGAGACGAGGATGTATCCCGATGTTCACTTCCTTGGAGGGAAGCTAGTCACCGTTAGAGAGGTGGGTGTTACCACGAAGGCACACCAACGCCACGAAGGCTCACCCTATTCTCCTTGAGATATCACCACGAAGGCGATTCTCAACCACTAGTGGTAGACCTTGAGGCGGCCTCCAAACCTTCACAAACTTTCCGGGGGACAAATCACAAGTTGATTCCTCACCGGAGCACTCCTACCGCCTAGGAGTCTCCAACCTCCAAGAGTAACAAGAACAAAGGGGAAATGCTCAAGACTTGCTCAAATCACGAATTCCTTTGGTCAAGAGAGGGAGAGGGAGTGGATCTATCACTTGATTGGAAAATCTCTCAAGAACTCTCACGAATCTCTCCGGGATCTAAGATTTGGTGTAGGAGAAGTGAGAGGGAGCCTTTTTGTGTTCTAGGGTTCATATGAATGTGTTGCTCAACCTTCTCCCGGGGTGGAAGAAGGTTATATATAGTGGTAGTGCAAATATGTCCGTTGGAGTGTAAGTGGCTGTGTCGGGCCGGACATCTGGGCCTGGGGCCGGACATCCGGACGCTGTGAAGTGTGCACACAAGTACGCAGAAAAACAGGTTACAGGGCCCGGACATCTGGCCAAAGCCCGGACATCTGGCCAAACTTGGGGCCCCGGACATCCGGGCAAGTGCCGGACATCCGGCGGGCACAGCCAACATTTGAAAACAGGTTCTGGAGTTTGCGGGCCGGATTTCCGGGAGGATCCCGGACATCCGAGGCGACCCGGAAGCCCGGACATCCAGCAGCAGGAACCCCAAAACTGAAACATGCATAACTTTTACATCCGGACTCCGATTTTGATGATCTTGGGCTCGTTTTGAAGCTATGGAAAAACTCCAGGTCCTAACATATAGAACCACCCAAGATAAGCCATAATGGAGGGTGCAAAGCATGCAATGGTTAGACATATACTTTGGGGAACCTAGTTGGCTTTGGATTTTCTTTGGTAGATGTATAGGCATATTGTATTTGTATTGGATAGGAGTGAAATATGCCTATGTTGGAATATGATGTGAGGAAGTAGAAATAGAAGATGTTGACTTGAGCAAATCTAGCACTAAACCCTTTGATCCCCTCTTAATAGTGCGGGATCCCTATAACTCAAGAAACATAAAAGAGCTATACTACATAGCTATCGAGAACCATTCTTGAGTGTATATTTTTCTTCGGTGGTCATCTCTCCACAACACTAAGGCCAAAGGAACTAATACCTTTGACTCAAGCCTTTCACTCGAGCTTGATGTTGATGTTTCTTCTTGGCTCAAGTTGAAGGCAAGACATTGGTGAAGTCTTGAAGTAGCTCCCCCATACACAATATGGGAGGCTTTGCTTTGTATTCATCTTCACTTGTACATCATCATTAATTACTTGATGACATCCTTTGATGAGCACCAAGCTCATGAGAATTACCTTTGACTAGAGCCTTTCACTTGAGCTTTATATTGATGTTTCTTCATGGCTCAAGCTGAAGGCAAGACATTGGAGAATTCTTCAAGTAGCTCCCCCATACACAATGTGGGAGGCTTTGCTTTCCATTCATCTTCACTTGTACATCGTCATTAATTACTTGATGACATCCTTTGATGAGCACCAAGCTCATGAGAATTACCTAACCCACATAACATAGACAACACATAGTATGGGTTAATATACAAAGCACAATTGATAAATTCTTACCATGCCACAAGATCTCATGTGGCACATGATATGCGCTGTGTGTTGACCATCTTAGAGGTCAATCTTTGATCTTCATCTTGGTCAACATTTATCTTTGCTCCATGATTAATATTGATGTCTTGAAGGCCCTATTGATATCTGCATTATGCTTCATTTCTTCAAGACATAATAACCAATATCTTAATTCATCATGACCATATCAATTTTCTCCTTGAATACCATATTGGTCATCATTTGCTCGTTCTCATGCTCCAACATAGTATCTTGAGAGGCACAATGAATTCTTCACTTGAATTACTTGCTTCATGACATACTAATCCATGACTCAACATATGAGCCCATAATGATCCTATCTTCAAGCATATGTAGAATTCTTCTCTTTAATCATTCTCTCAAGATCTTGATCCATCATGGTTCAACCCATAAGCCTTGATGCATGCACAACAATATGTATATGGCATTCATTTCAAATCCATTCTATCTCCTTCTTGCATCACCATGGAATAAACATCCTTCAGTTCATCCAATATTCTTCAAGCATTGGAAATGGAACTTTCCTTCAAATGTATAACTTAATGCAAACATTAGTCCATTAGGATTGTCATTAATTACCAAAATCACACATGGGGACTACATGTACTTTCAATCTCCCCCATTTTGGTAATTGATGACAATCTCAACAAGAGGTTTTATATAATGAATTTTAACCCAAGTATGCAATTTACCCGAGGATAAATTGTATACTTGGGATAGTTTTGATAGTATCAAGTGTCACAAAGATACTTGAGTTTATCACACACGGTGTACTAACATCAAAACACTACACAAGTATTTGATGTTAGTAGAACCACAATATATAGAGCAAGCTCCCCCATAATATATGCATGTGTGAATGAACTTTGAATTCCCTTGCATATATTGTTTGTCATGCACTAGGTGGAGTTTTCTCTATATATTCATTCATGCAACAAACATATATAACCAGGGTAGATAAGCATGAATGAACAGCAAGCACTTAAAATACTTATCTTAAACCCTCTAAACTTCTCCCCCATTGGCAACAAATGCCAAAATGGGAAAAATATAGAAGCCAATATATTATGAGTTCCTCCTTAATGTGTGCGTATTACAAGATGTGAGTGAAAATGAAATGCACATATTCAATGAGGAAAATTTGAGGAGCTCGGGATCTATAGAATGCACCAAGATATTATGATACGAAAATAAGCATTCTATATGTGAAAAAAAACTTTTCAAAAAGATCCAAAGAACATATTTGTGGACAATATATAATATGAATAACCAATTTGATCATCATCATGAAAATGTGTCCAAAATACATTCAAAACACATGAGTGCGCAAGATTATACGCACAACATACAAGCACTCAAGCCACAACCTCTTATCAAAACCACCATAAGAATAAAAGGAAACAACAAAGTGGCCGGCAAGGAATAAATGATATCAAGAAAGGATATGAACTTTCACATGTATAAAATTTCTAAGAGGCCAATAATAAACATGATATGTATCCAAAAAGAAACCCGTATACACAAAAAAAATTGTAATTTATAAGAACATGATATCCACAGGTGAATCCACTATTATATAACTTTGAGCCTAGCATAAGAGCAAGGTACATGGCACAAAGCTCATGGCACAAATTGATCTCATTTGCATAACACAAAGTAAAGCAAGCAATCAAAAGATTCAACGAGCCAAAAGTATAAAAGAATATTACGATTTGGGTAAAGGAGTGTTCTAAGGAAAATAGAGAAGCTCCCCATGATTTGTGCACAATTTAGTTTTTTTTGGATACAAGTGCACAAAATAGGATCATCACTTCCCCAAAATCAATAGGAACAGACAACAATTGCAAGCAAACATAGATAAGAAAAGAAGCCTGGCATTTGCAACAAACATATGGTTGAGCAACATGTTCATGAGGCAACCTAAGAATAGGCACAGCCAAAATGATGTGTGTGAGTCATGTCAAAGCACTTGAGAAGACTAGTATAAGGATGAGAATTAAGCATCAACATAGCCTTGAGTAAATGAGATACAAGGTGCAAGACATGTCCTTCTCACAAACACGAAGTTAAGAAGGTCACACACACATCAAGCAAATGGGTTCACAAGCTCACTAATATCAAACTAAAAATCAAAGCTTGTGACAACCCATGATGAAGATAGGAAATAATAGGCTTGTCAAGACAAGCATGAGGACAACAATCTTCACCAAACATGAGTGCACTAAGATGAAAAGAGGTAAGACATGCACTCATTCAACAAATGCTTCCATGGAGCCACCAAAAAGATATAAAAAGTGAATGAAATGGTGGACATGAAAGAATAGTGATATCAACTAGAGATGTAACTTCTCTCACGTGTATAAGATACTAGGTAGATGATATCCACAAAGAAGGATGTACACATAAAATAGTTACAAAAGGAAGGAATAAGATATCCAAACGGGAGTCATAAAATATACCAATGAGATCTTTGCTTGAAAGCATAGCACATGGCTTAATATAATCTTATTGTATATTAATGAACTCCAAACACACAACCATCAAAGACATCACAACTAGCAACAAGAGATCATTGTTGGGATGCTTTGAGAAAGGAAACAAGTATCACAGGAACAAGTCCAGAAATTCATGCCATGATGCAACCTACACAAGGTTGACCTCATTTCTATATATATGCATGAAGTAAATACTTGTTACCGAGATAGCATTCATATGAAGTTGTAGATCAATAAAATGTCCAATCTTGGCTCTAATTTCCTCATAGTGCCACCACCTTCATGAATAAGCCAAGCACCCAATGCTTCTCAAATGTACCTAAAACATTTAAGTACAATATGGTCCCCAAACTTATTGGGTCCGAAGTAGTTAGCATAACTACAACACATATGGTAAAACCACTTAAATATGTGCCTATTGATATGAATTTGAATTTCATGCACATCATAGCTATTAAGAATTTGATGGATTTACCATATATATATTGGATCAAATAAGGCAAACAAGGCATGTGAATTTACACACAGTAAATATGCATGCACAAGCCTACCAAAATCCAGGGAGGTACAAATTGGACAAATGACCACATAACCGTTAATACTTCCAATAACATCACTAGTCATTCATGTTGTCCAAAATGAATCAAAGTTACAAATCAACATATGATAGCACACAAAGTTCAACATATGAACCAAGAAAAAAAACAATGAGCATATAAGATATGCATTGCACACATACTCATAGGAATATCTCACTCAAGTAGATATAGGACACTATAAACAATGAGATAACAAACTCTCATATAGAGCAATAAGATGAATTCGAACAAAATGGTATTTCGGGTTATCATTCGGTGTAGAAACCAAATAAGTACATGATCATCTATACTAACACAAGCATAACATGAAAGTTTAGAAATAACCACAATGCTTAGATAGCATAATATTAACATTACAACTAGATAGATCATCATGTAAAGCAATAATTGGAATAGCTTTAATCAAATGATTTTCCAAATATGATTTTAAAGATAACCATGGGCAAAACCGCACAAGAATGCCATACGTAAACAAGACATTGCATGCCACGGAGATATAAGATAATCTCAAATATAAATTCTAAGTGGCATCCCTCAATTGTTCATATTAACAAGGATTGTGATATGCACAAAGCATATCACTCCCCCATAATATGATGATCCATGTATTATCCACAAGAAGCAAATGAAACCCAACTAAGGATAATTAATGGATGAGAATTCGAGTTTCAAATGAGCTTTACATACCACATAGTAACTAGATAATATTTCACTAACAATACTAGGTGGTATCCCACATACATGCACCTTTAAGGTTTGTGATATCCGTAAAACATAGCACACCCCATAATGTGATGATCCAGCCAAGGAAGATTCAACTAATGAAGCAATAAAGGCTTGAAACCACACACACATATATATGAAGTGCATTGTGACCTACAAATGCTAGATAACACAAATCAAGCATACTAGGAAGCACAACTATAAAAGCACATGCTAGATACAAAACCTAAACATGCAAGGGACACAGTAACTTTCAATGTAAACAATGCAAGTACAAGTTACCGCAAAGAGGAGCATTGGATTGATAGATATGATGATAATCCACTTGACTTGGCATTAACCATAACATATGGTGAAAATAGTTTTTCTTCATGAAGTAGCCCAAGTCTCCAATGCCCTCCACACACCTATTGATCAAGTTTGAGCTTGATGGTCCCCAACCAAGTTGGGTCCTAAGAAGTTAGTAACAATAGGCTTGGCAACCCAAATGGTCTTGTCCACTTTCAAACTTCTCTGGGAACCCACAAACTTGGCAAACACATTGCCAACAATATCCTTCTTTAGCGAATAATGATTATTGACTATAGGAGGCTTAGATATGTTACCGTTGGGACAAGATGAAGCTATGTGTCCCTTCTCACGGCAAATATAGCAACATGTGCTCCACTTTCTCTTCTTCTTTACCTTTTCAACTTGGAGAGAATTATCTTGGTTAGGCATGGGAAGAGGCCTTTCATTATCTTGATATTGAACTTGAGGCCACTTCCCTTGATGCTTCACACTCAAAGCCTTCTTCTTCAATGGACAAGATCTCACATGGTGTCCAACATTCTTGCACTTGAAGCAAATAATGTTGGCCGAATTCTTGACTTGATCTCGTCCCTTCTTCTTGTTCTTGGACTTCTTCTTGTTGGAGATGAAATCAAGTCCAATTTTGTCTTGAGGGTCCTTTTGCACACTCAAGATATTATCACAATATTTTTCCAAGTATTTCTTCAAACTGGTGACTTGGGCCTTGAGCTCTTTATTTTCCTCTACAAGGTTAGTATTAACAAAAGAACTAGAGGAAGTAGAAACTTCATTGTTAGAGCAACAAGGCATGGTGAGCAATTCATCACAAGATGTACCAATGTCATGTAGAGAGGAATTGCAAGGACTAGAACATGGCAATAAGGCATTTCGAGTAGAAGATGTGCTAATATCCACATGAGACTCACACGATTTTACCTTGGTCCAAATAGCCTCATGAGCTAACTTTAGCCCATCATGAGAGATTATAAGATCCTCATGAGTGCCCGAGAGCTTTTCATAACTTTCTTCCAATTTCCCATAGTTGCTAGTTAGCAAATCAAGTTGAGTCCTTAGGTCAACATTTTCTTTTAATATCGATGCTTCACACAAGATAGAGTTAGTAGCACAAGCATCATTATCAATATGAGAGGAGCATGTAGAAGCTAGAGACTCCGCATGAGTAGCTTGAAGTTCCTCATGAGACTTAGAGAGTTTGATGAGCTCTCCTTTGACCTTCTTGTAGTCAAGGTCAAGGGGCTCAAAATCCTCTTTAAGTTTACAATGCGTAACTTCAATCTCTTCTTTTAAAGACCTCAAGTCACTAAGACATTGATGAGCCATAGCAAGTTCATGTTCAAGTTGTTCACTTTTTGCTTGCTCGTAAAGAAATAAGTCATTACATTTTTGAAAGCAAGCAAGAACATCTTGGAACCTTTTATAAGTGTTATTTTTAGCTCTACGAAGAGTTTTCCCAATCTCATAGAGATTTTGAGTCAAGACTTCATCATCTTCCTCATTACAACTATCATCATTGTCACTAAGAGAAGATGATACCTCGTCATTACCTCTTGCCATGAGGCACATGTGAACACAAGGGGTTGATGATGATTCTTTTGGAGAAGAGGGTTCTTCATCAACCAAGCATGCCTCATTTTTCTTGATTTCCTCTACATGGTTAGTTTCACAAATAGAACTAGAGGGAATCACGATATTTCTATCATGGCAACATGGGAGATCAATCATATCATCACAAATGAGCTTAACACCATCATTACAGGATATTTCTTCACTCACCATGTCATTACCTTGTGGTATGCCACATGTTGGTGAAGTGAAAGATGTTGGGATATGCAAGTAATCGGAGGTGGAAGCAATAGAGAGCTCTTCATGATTTAAAAATGTGGAGAAGTCCTCCATTAACTCCCCAAAAAGAATATTGTCTTCATGAAGATTGGACCCACCATATATATCTTCAATTTTGGTCCAAGCATCATGAGCCAACGAACAAGACGAGATTGACTTGAACACCTCGAAGGTTATAGCTTGGTGAATGAAACTTAAAGCTTCACAATCAAGATGCATATCATCAAGTTATGGAGATTGTCCATCCTTTAGATTTGAATTCCCTACAACCACAATCCGCAAAGCATTTGGACCCATGGCCCGAAAGTGACAAAGCATGCGTAATCTCCACATAATGTAATTTGTGCCATTAAAACAAAATGTGTCATCGTGCACTAGTTCACTAGTCGACATCATTACTCTCTAGGCGGTTAAGCCTAATAAGGAGAGACCTTGCTCTGATACCAATTGAAAGGACCACGATGTCGCCTAGAGGGGGGTGAATAGGCGTTTTAAAATCTTTTACGGATTTGGCTATATCCTAATGCGGAAATAAACTAAGCGGATACTTTTCAAGCACAAATCCTAAATATACTAGGATCACTAAGTGCACCAACAACTTAGCATAAACAAGATGAGAACAACAAGGATATGAGTAAGCACAAGTAAGTCACACAAACTTACTCAATGTATATCACGAGGTATGGAAATGGATAATACACACAACCACAAGTAAGCAATACAAGCTTACACAAATTGTATCACAATATATGGAATTGAATGATACAAGCAAACTCAAGTAAGTTACACAAACTTACTTGAGCAATATCACAATATATGGAAGTTTATAACACAAGTTAGCAATTCACACTAATCACAATGTATATCAATAGTAGCAAGTATGAATTGCGGAATATGAAGTGTAGGCCTAAATAATCTCTACAAGGAAATGTCCAACACAATATAATCAACCACCACAATATAATGAGGACAACAAGATATAGTGAATGCACAGTCAAATGACCAAAGTAAACCACAAGTAAGGAGTTAGGGTTAGGGATAACCAAAGTCACGGAGACGAGGATGTATCCCGATGTTCACTTCCTTGGAGGGAAGCTAGTCACCGTTAGAGAGGTGGATGTTACCACGAAGGCACACCAACACCACGAAGGCTCACCCTATTCTCCTTGAGATATCACCACGAAGGCGATTCTCAACCACTAGTGGTAGACCTTGAGGCGGCCTCCAAACCTTCACAAACTTTCCGGGGGACAAATCACAAGTTGATTCCTCACCGGAGCACTCCTACCGCCTAGGAGTCTCCAACCTCCAAGAGTAACAAGAACAAAGGGGAAATGCTCAAGACTTGCTCAAATCACGAATTCCTTTGGTCAAGAGAGGGAGAGGGAGTGGATCTATCACTTGATTGGAAAATCTCTCAAGAACTCTCACAAATCTCTTCGGGATCTAAGATTTGGTGTAGGAGAAGTGAGAGGGGGCCTTTTTGTGTTCTAGGGTTCATATGAATGTGTTGCTCAACCTTCTCTCGGGGTGGAAGAAGGTTATATATAGTGGTAGTGCAAATATGGCCGTTGGAGTGTAAGTGGCTGTGTCGGGCCGGACATCCGGGCCTGGGGCCGGACATCCAGACGCTGTGAAGTGTGCACACAAGTACGCAGAAAAACAGGTTACAGGGCCCGGACATCTGGCCGAAGCCCGGACATCTGGCCAAACTTGGGGCCCCGGACATCCGGGCAAGTGCCGGACATCCGGCGGGCACAGCCAACATTTGAAAACAGGTTCTGGAGTTTGCGGGCCGGATTTCCGGGAGGATCCCGGACATCCGAGGTGACCCGGAAGCATGTCCGGCCAAGTCCCGGATGTCCGGCCATCAAAAAAACAGCAGGAACCCCAAAACTGAAACATCCATAACTTTTACATCCGGACTCCGATTTTGATGATCTTGGGCTCGTTTTGAAGCTATGGAAAAACTCCAGGTCCTAACATATAGAACCACCCAAGATAAGCCATAATGGAGGGTGCAAAGCATGCAATGGTTAGACATATACTTTGGGGAACCTAGTTGGCTTTGGATTTTCTTTGGTAGATGTATAGGCATATTGTATTTGTATTGGATAGGAGTGAAATATGCCTATGTTGGAATATGATGTGAGGAAGTAGAAATAGAAGATGTTGACTTGAGCAAATCTAGCACTAAACCCTTTGATCCCCTCTTAATAGTGCGGGATCCCTATAACTCAAGAAACATAAAAGAGCTATACTACATAGCTATCGAGAACCATTCTTGAGTGTATATTTTTGTTCGGTGGTCATCTCTCCACAACACTAAGGCCAAAGGAACTAATACCTTTGACTCAAGCCTTTCACTCGAGCTTGATGTTGATGTTTCTTCTTGGCTCAAGTTGAAGGCAAGACATTGGTGAAGTCTTGAAGTAGCTCCCCCATACACAATATGGGAGGCTTTGCTTTGTATTCATCTTCACTTGTACATCATCATTAATTACTTGATGACATCCTTTGATGAGCACCAAGCTCATGAGAATTACCTTTGACTAGAGCCTTTCACTTGAGCTTTATATTGATGTTTCTTCATGGCTCAAGCTGAAGGCAAGACATTGGAGAAGTCTTCAAGTAGCTCCCCCATACACAATGTGGGAAGCTTTGCTTTGCATTCATCTTCACTTGTACATCATCATTAATTACTTGATGACATCCTTTGATGAGCAACAAGCTCATGAGAATTACCTAACAAACATAACATAGACAACACATAGTATGGGTTAATACACAAAGCGCAATTGATAAATTCTTACCATGCCACAAGATCTCATGTGGCACATGATATGCATTGTGTGTTGACCATCTTAGAGGTCAATCTTTGATCTTCATCTTGGTCAACATTTATCTTTGCTCCATGATTAATATTGATGTCTTGAAGGCCCTATTGATATCTTCACTATGCTTCATTTCTTCAAGACATAATAACCAATATCTTAATTCATCATGACCATATCAATTTTCTCCTTGAATACCATATTGGTCATCATTTGCTCGTTCTCATGCTCCAACATAGTATCTTGAGAGGCACAATGAATTCTTCACTTGAATTACTTGCTTCATGACATACTAATCCATGACTCAACATATGAGCTCATAATGATCCTATCTTCAAGCATATGTAGAATTCTTCTCTTTAATCATTCTCTCAAGATCTTGATCCATCATGGTTCAACCCATAAGCCTTGATGCATGCACAACAATATGTATATGGCATTCATTTCAAATCCATTCTATCTCCTTCTTGCATCACCATGGAATAAACATCCTTCAGTTCATCCAATATTCTTCAAGCATTGGAAATGGAACTTTCCTTCAAATGTATAACTTAATGCAAACATTAGTCCATTAGGATTGTCATTAATTACCAAAATCACACATGGGGACTACATGTACTTTCACCATCTCTAATTTTCAAAATGAATTTCCTTTTTGTGTGCTCGTACCGATCATGAAGCAGCAGGGGGTGGTCAATATTTTCCATGCTAGATGTGTTATTATCAAGATGAGTGTTTATTCACTTGTCATTGCTCGAGAGTAAGGCAGTAATAGGAATGCTCAGTCCCATAATGAAAAATAAATTTACTTTATGTTGTCAAATAATAAATTCCTTGGAAAGTGTTAGTATGGACGGTACCCATGGATACGGCTAGCCGTGGATTGTGAAAGTATGGTGGAAAAAGAAATAAACTTTATTTTATGTTTGGGAACCGCCTATGATGTATCCAGCATGGAAAGTATTGGGAATTACTCGGTCGTTTTTGCTGACGGGAAAATTATGCCTCCCAAAATATTTTTATCTCTCAATTTAAGCTTTGAGCTCTGGCACCTCTACAAATGTCTGCTTCCCTCTGCGAAGGGCCTATCTATTTACTATTATGCAAATTTTTATTTGAGTCTCCATCTTCTCTTATAAAGCACCGAATAGGGAGCATTATGATCATACTTGTGCATTGGATGTAGCTAATATTCGAGTGTGTTTCATAAATGGATCAATGATTGAGCATGATGGGCTAGAGATAACTTTATTTAGTGTTGATATTTTGAAAGACATGGTTGCTTGTTGATGTGTTTGAGTATTGAAGTCTTCATGTCAAATATAGAATATTGCTTTGAACCATCTAAAAGTCGTCCATGCTACTAAAGGAAAGAATATGTGATGAACATGTTAGGCAACATTCCACATCAAAAATTCTGTTTTCATCATTTACCTACTCGAGGACGAGTAGGAATTGAGCTTGGGGATGCTAATACATCTCTAACGTATCTATAATTTTTTTATTGTTCCATGCTGTTATATGTTTTATATTCATTTTATAGCAACTTTATATCATTTTTTGGGACTAACCTATTGACATAGTGCCAAATGCCAGATGTTGTTTGCTTGTTTTTTACTTCACAGAATATCCATATCAAACGGAGTCCAAATGCAGCAAAAAAAATTGGAGTTTCTTTTGGGACCAGAAGACAACTTGGGAGCCAAGGAAGTGGATGAGAGAAGTGATGTCGCTTGAACTACGTCCGTATTTCCCCAAAGAGGAACGGATGATGCAGCACAACTGCGGTAGGTATTTCCCTCGGTTATGAAACCAAGGTATCAATCCAGTAGGAGAACCAAGCAACACTATATAAACGGTACTTGCACACAAAGAACAAATACTTGCAACCCGACGCGTAAGAGGGGTTGTCAATTCCTCCACGGTAAAAAGATAGATTAATTTGTGGTAGATTGGATAAATAGATCTCGATAAAACGCGAATAAAATAAGTAACAAAAAGTGCAACAAGGTATTTTTGGGATTTTGGAATAATATATCTGAAAATAAAAACGAATAAAAATAGATCTCAAAACAAATATGATAAATAATAGACCCGGGGGCCGTAGATTTCACTAGTGCCTTCTCTACAGAAAATAGCATACGATGGGTAAACAAATTACTGTTGGGCAATTCATAGAAGATAAAATAATTATGACGATATCCAAGGTAATGATCGATATATAGGCATCACGTCCAAGATTAGTAGACTGACTCCTGCCTGCATCTACTACTCTTTCTCCACACATCAACCGCTATCCAGCATGCGTCTAGTGTATTAAGTTCATGGAGAAACAGAGTAATGCAATAAGAATGATGACATGATGTAGATGAGATCTATTCATGTAGGAATAGCCCCCATCTTGTTATCCTTAATAGCAACGATACATGTGTGTCTTGTTGCCCCTTCTGTCACTGTGAAAGAACATCGCAAGATCGAACCCATCACAAAGCACCACTTCCCATGGCAAGAAAAATTGATCTAGTTGGCCTAACTAAACAAAAGATTCGAAGAAGAAATATGAGGATATAAATAATCATGCATATAAGAGATCAAAAGAAGACTCAAATAATATTCATGGATATAGATCTGATCATAAACTCAAAGTTCATCGGATCCCAACAAACATACCGCAAAAAGTGTTACATCAAATAGATCTCCAAGAGTCCATTGTATTGAGAACCAAAAGAGAGAAGAAGCCATCTAGATACTGCCTACAGACCCGTAGGTCTATGCTGGACTACTCACGCATCATCGGAGAGTCACCAATGAGGATGATGAACCTCTCCGTGATGGTGTCTAGACTGGATCTCGTGGTTCTGGAACTTATGGTGGCTGGAGTTGTTTTTCATCGACTCCTCTAGGGTTTCTGGAATATTTGGGAATTTATAGGGCGAAGAGGCGGTGCTGGAGGTCTCCGTGGGGGGCACAACCCCTTGGGTGCGCCTGGGCTCCTGTGCGTGCCCTGGTGGGTTGTGCCCACCATGGGCCTCCCCTCTGGTACTTCTTTGGCCCACTAGATGTCTTCTGGTCCAGAAAAAACTCCAAAAAGTTTCATTGCATTTGGACTCCATTTGGTACTGATATTCTGCAAAGTAAAAAACAAGCGAAAAACAGCAACTGGCACTGGGCACTATGTCAATAGGTTAGTCCCAAAAAATGATATAAAGTTGCTATAAAATGATTGTAAAACATCCAAGAATGATAATATAATAGCATGGAACAATCAAAAATTATAGATACATTGGAGACGTATCATGAAGGCCCGTGGGGACCATGATACACCAGGGCACGCCAGAGAGTCCAGACACGCCTTGGTGAATCGTGGGCCCCATAGAGCTCTGTTGCATCGCCTCTCAGCTCTATAAATACCCAAATATTCCACAAACCCTAGGGGAGTCGATGAAACACAATTCTATCCGCTGCAAGTTCCAGAACCACGAGATCCAATCTAGATCCCTATTCCGGGACCTTTCCGAAGGGGAACACGATCACGGAGGGGTTCATCATCCTCATTGGTGCTCCTCTGATGATGCGTGAGTAGTTCACCATAGACCTATGGTCCGTAGGCAGTAGCTGGATGGCTTCTTCTCTCTTTTTGATTCTCAATACAATGTTGTTCTTGATGTTCTTGGAGATCTATTTGATGTAATGACTTTTTGTGGTGTGTTTGTTGGGATTCGATGAATTGCAAGTTTATGATCAGATCTATCCATGAATATTATTTGAGCCTTCTTTGATCTCTTACATGCATGATTTTTATAGCCTCGTATTTCTTCTCCGAACCTTTGGTTTAGTTAGGACAACTAGGTTGATTTTTCTTGCCATGGGAAGAGGTGCTTTGTGATGGGTTTGATCTTGCGGTGACCTCACCTCGTGACAGAAGGGGTAGTGAGGCACACATGTATCGTTGCTATTAAGGATAAAAAGATGGGGTCTATTCCTACATGGATATATCTTGTCTACATCATGTCATCGTTCTTATTGCATTACTCCATTTCTCCATGAACTTAATACACTCGATGCATGCTGGATAGCGGCCTATGTGTGGAGTAATAGTAGTAGATGCAGAATCATTTTGGTCTACTAATCTTGGACGTGAACCTGTATACATGATCATCGCCTTGGATATCGTCATAATTATTTGCTCTTCTATTAATTGCCCCACGATAATTTGTTTACCCATCTCATGCTTCTTTCTTGAGAGAAGCCACTAGTGAAATCTACGGGGCCCCGAGTCTATCGTTTATCATATTTTTTTCAGATTTATATTTCCAAAAACCCAAAAATACCTTTCTGCACTTTTTCTTTACTTATTTTATTTCGTGTTTTTGCAAGATCTATTTATCCAATCTACCATAACTTTATGTATCTTTTTACCGTAGAGGGATTGACAACCTCTCTTACGCGTCGGGTTGCGAGTATTTGTTGTTTGTGTGCAGGTATCATTTACATAGTTTTGCTTGGTTCTCCTATTGGATTGATAACCTTGGTTTCATAACTGAGGGAAATACTTACCATAGTTGTGCTGCATCATCCCTTCCTCTTTGGGGAAAAACCAACGTAGTGCTAAGCGATGTCACTCCACAACCTAATTGGAGACCTCGACACTTTCCGGGAGCTTTCCACCTCAATGATTGAGCTCCAAGGCACCACCAACCGTCTAGGGCGCCCAAGCACCCAAGAGGAACAAGCTCAAGGGTACAAAGCACCCAAGAGTAATAAGCTACTCAACTTCACTTCCACGTATCACCGTGTAGAACTCAAACCGATGTGCAAATGCAATGGCAAGGGCCCACGGAGTGCCCAAGTCCTCATCTCCCAAATCCCACCAAAGCAACTAATGCTAGGGAGGAAAATGAGAGGAAGAACGAAGAAGAGAACACATAGAACTCCAAGATCTAGATCCAAGGAGTTCCCCTCACATAGAGGAGAAAGTGACTAGTGGAAACGTAGATCTAGATCTCCTCCCCCCCCCCCCAAAAAAAACTAGCAAGAATCCATGGAGGGATTGAGAGATAGCAAGCTCGAAGAAAGTCAATAATGGGGGAAGAAGATGAGCTAGAAGGATGAGGTTCAATGGGGAAAAGACCCCCTTTTATAGGTACTCCCGAATCCAATTGTTATGTACTCAGCCTGCACACAAGCGGTACTACTGCTCAGAGGAGCGGTACTACCGCCCGGGCGATAGTGCACATAGTGCAGTTCAACAGTGCAAGACCATGAGCTGGTAGAGTTGCTGGAGCAGTACTACCGCTCGCCCCAGCGGTACTACCACTGGGGTTGCAACACAGGGCACTAATGAGGTAGAGCAAAACAGGGGGCGAGGCAGAGCCACATCAACGACACTATCGCTAGAGCCAGCGGTACTACCACCTACATGCGATAGTGTTGCCCGCCACAACTGCTCTACTACCGCTAAGAACACGCAACGTCCAGAAAGGGAAGCGGAAGTGGAGCGGTAGTGCAGGGTGGTACTACCGCTTGTAAGCGGTACTACCACTCATGCTACCATCCCACTGCCGCGCAAGCCGACATGGAAAAACGCAACCTCGAAAGCAGTGGTACCACGCGCGACACTACCTCGCGGCACTACCACCCATAAGCGGTACTACCGCTCAGCTAAGCGGTACTACCGCTTGGGATGCTACAATGAAGCCCAAGCAAACAGATGGAAACAATAAAACCTGAACTGTCGTAACTTCTATATATGAGCTCCGAATTGAACAAACTCAAGCTTGTTGGATAGAGGACGACAAGAACTACCCAACAGCGATGTGAAACCTCTATGAATGAAGAACCAGAAAAAAACTCCAACATCGAAAACATCATAGAAGATGCATAAGTGAACTCCGTTTTTGATGAACTCAAGCTTTTCATGAAGATGACCATAAGCTCCAAATCTCACAAGGAGAAACACCAAACAAGAACCAGGAAAGATGATGCAAGGAGGCAATGGTTTAAGCTCTCTATGAATGATACGATCAAGCTACCAACTGAGAGCCCCCCTTAATAGTACGGCAATCGATCCTATAACCCGGTCTCCCAACTACCACCATGAGACCGGTAAAATAGAAAACCTATCAAGGGCAAACCTTTGCCTTGCACCTTTGCCTTGCACAAAGTCCACTTGAGCTAGATGATGTAGATCTTGACTTCCTCAAGTTGGACCACCTTTCTTGATTGCGTTAGCTCGATCAAGACTAGTTGATAGCTCCGCCATACTCCACTATGGGTGAGCCACTCTTCGGCACATCTTCACAAGTCCATTGTCACCACAATGGACGGCAAGATTCAAGCACTTGATCTCTTCATGATGCACCACTTGAACTTTCACACCACAATCTTGATGACGACCACCACTTGATGTCATCCTCCATGGGTTGTATGAGATATTCCTCTTGCTGGAAGCCCATGGAAACATACCTAACCCACAAACAAATCTCACATAGACCATATCATGGACAATTCTTACCATATCATGGGATCACTTAACCCATCTCGATACATCTTGTACGCTTTGTGTGTTGATCGACTTGAATCACTCTTTGAACTTAATCTTGATCAACCTTGTATCATGTATTCAACATAACCATCTTTGGATAATTCCTTGAATAGCACTTTGGTCATCACATAAACTCCTTGAAACCAACACATGGACTTCAAGAAAATCCTATGGACAAACCCTTCAAATATAACTCAAGACAACCATTAGTCCATGGAGATTGCCATCAATTACCATAACCAAACATGGGGGCACCGCATGTTCTTTCACATGCTCTTTCACTTTTCCTTTTTTTTTGTTTTTTAAATTCATTTATGCTATCCTTGAATTTATTTTCAAAACAAAGCATTTTTAAATTCAAGTTGGAAACTTTGTGAATGCTGGACATTTATCTAGGGCCTTTTGATTAATTATTTTTTGCCATTATTTTATATAGCCTCTATTAATATTTCTATTTGACTTATTTCATTGAATTTGTCTTTCTCTCAAAGATTTAATTATTTGTGTTGCAGATTTATTTTGAGGATTTTTTAATTCCTTGATTTTCCCCTATAGGGTCTCTTCTTATTTTCTGAAAGGGCTTTTAGGGTTTCATTTAGAAATAGGGTTTTAAATACTTTATGTTTTTGGAATTTTACTTCAAATCAAACAAGATCAACATTCAAACAAACACTCAATCCTAGTTAAACCCTAATTAGTAGCAAGCCAACACAAGTATTATTAGGAAAATTTTACTTCCTTGTGAAATTTTCAATATTCATGATTTGGGAAAAAAATTGGGATGCGACGGTGAACATGCTTACATAACCCACACACACATGGGGTGCACATCGCGAACACAAACTCAATAATAATCACGACAATGTGATACCTCACATCGCACACATATCTTTTGGGCCAACCGTGTGACATGGTTCACATCGCGCGCTAGGCCTTTGGCCACTACTTTGCCAATGCACACAATTGGGCTTGTGTGAGTGACATATGTTTTGCAAACACTTTCAGGTCAACTGTGTGTGATGTGTCTTGTTGGACCTAATTAGTCGTGGAGTGAAGACTGTATCTAATATAAGAGAAGGTTTTATCATCTAACCTGACATGGTAGGCTAAGACATAACATCAACGGTGGAGTAGTGGTAGCGGAGAAATCAAGTAATAGTCTAGTATCACATTGGACCACTAGTAACATTAATTTTCTCTTCACGACATGATAGTACTAATTTCCAAAGACCGCAGTGCATTTAAAGTGTGTCCCCGAGTGCCTGCTATTTATTTTGTTCTTTTCTCCCCTCAATCATCCATCTAAAACATAACATTTGATGTCTCTATGCATCTCCTCCTTCTTGCCATTGTCTTCCCTCCCTTCCACAAACCACACCGTCGATGGCCATACATCCCCACCATCATCAGTCCCTCTTCCAACCTCCTCTTACTCTCGATGCAAAAAAAAAAACCTCCTCTTACTCGCCTGCTGCTTCTGGCATCGATCATAACTCTATGCCAGAAGACATGCCTTGTTGAAGCCAAAAAAGGAAAATAGATCTATTGAAGGTGTACGAACCAAGTTGCAGACCTAAGGTGAGAGAATGACTCTTTTCCTAAAATATATAGCTAATCTATGTGTATTTATCTCTTCTATTTCAAAGGTCATTTTGTTAAAAATTTCCTCTTTGACCAAACTTAAGTTGTGATGTAGTATCTCTAGAGATATCACGGTAACTATGCCATTTACTCCTGTTCTTTTGTCTCCTATCTTGTTGTGTTCCTCCACAAGTCTGCTCCTTGTTAATTGCTTTGCACCAATGAGTTTGCCTTATTCCTACCAATAATCTTGCTTCGGCCATGGGATTCGAGAGGATTAAGGTTGACAAGTCTTTTGGTTCTAGTGTGTGTGCCATTGAGAAGGCATCATTAAGTATGGGTAACAACTAATGGACCTCTCTACCATAAAATACAACTATTAATCGATATTATGACCACAAGTGTGAACAATTAGGATTTGACATAGTCGGGGATGGTATGACCGAACATTAAAATCAATCAAGACATACCGAGGGCATAATTTATTGAAACCTTCATATTTTTCAAGGAATGGAACCGTAGGGAATTCTTCCTACGTAGGTTGTTAAATTCTTCCTACGGTTCCGTAGGGAATGCAACCTTAGGATTTTTCACGGAATGGAACCGTAGAGTAGGGAATTCTGCTCCAAGTGCACTCAGTAGGGAGTGGACATGATGGACCATCCTCACCCATTAGGCTGGCTACGCTAGTGACCCCACTTCTATGAGAGAAAGACTACTCTGTTTTTTTTTTGCGCGGGGAGGGGGGCTACTCTCAGAGCTGGGAAAGCAGAAGCTTTGCCATAAATCATTTTACCATATGGCTATGCATGCTCAAGGACCTACCCGCTTTCATGTCACGCCGACAATACACTTGCTAGCAATTAACGAAAAAGGTTTCCGCCCCACTTTATATTTAAAGCAACTATCAACGACAACCCACCACATACATCACCCCCCCCCCCACACACACACACACACACACCCGAGGCAGGATACATAGGCGCTGAAGAACAACTACACACTCCAACTAAAATCTAGCATACTACCAGGGCCACGGTCGCACACGGCGACAAGGCCGGGAATCACCCCTACCTCCCTCCTAGGAGCACCCCTGCCACCACCGGCCAGCCGCACTTGGCACCAGTCGTAGGACACCAACAAAGAGCGGCGGAGGGAGAAGGTTGCACCACCACCACTACGCCGCCCCCTCCACCAGCCAAGATGGCCACGGCGAAGGCGGACGCCCACAGCTAGAGCCGCCCCCGGCCCGCACGCTCGGAGGGCCAGATCCGGCAGAGCCGCGACTGATTCCGGCCCCCAAGCACACACCTCCAGCACGCCGCCGTCGCGCACTGCTCCTGGTGCACTACCGCGCTACTGTGCCCGTTGTTTACTTGTTTAGCACGACACCCCGGCTCAGCCGCCTCGGCCCACTCCGAGCCCGCTAAGCGGGAGGGCGAGATCTCCTCATCGCCAACTAGGCTTCGCCTAGCCGCGCCCTCTGGCGGCAGCGAGAGGGAGAAGGAGCAGGAGGGGGACCCCGTCAGCGGCGGCTAGGTTTTCCATCTGGTCGCGCACGGGGCTACCCGGAAGGAGTGAGGGGGGAGCTTTTTCCCGTTGCTGCCTCAAAACGTTTTGACATGGGTAGAGTACATTTGAGCTGGGTTACTCATGGGATGGGCCCGCCGGGGATCAATCGTGTCCACGGTTCGAATTGCAGCATGATGACCAAGCACCATACATGCTACTGCTTGGATTTTCGTGGGACTAGGATTGCATTGACTAAAGTTTCCTCGTGGTAGTTGCAGGCAGGAAAAAGTCCATTTTAAACCCTGAACTCGTAGAGGTTCGGTGAATCAAATCTTCAAGTCTAAATCTCTGTCGTTTGTACCCTAAACTATGCAATCCCGGCTAAATCGAACCCTCGGGTTGTTTGCCGAACCGGGATTGCAAAGGATGGCCGGGATTTTTTATTTTTTGAGACGACGGGTCGGGATTGATTGCGGAAAAGCTACGCTAATTAAAGGTCGCACGCAAATGGGCCGGCCCAATTCGCGCACGCCACGGGAGTCGAACTCCCAACGGTGCAATATTTGCAAGCTGAGCTACGAACTGAGTAAGCCTTATATGCGGCACTGTATTTAAAAGTACAAACCAACAAAGCAGCAGATCCAGTGGTTTTCAACATTTCTTGGAAAAAATGTGAATAAAATTTCTTAAAAATGTGACCAATGTTTGGAAATCATCAAAAGAAATTCGATTATTCATTTTTAAAGCGTGAACATTTTCTAAAATTGTGAACAAATTTCAAAATTCTGAAAAAAAATTGAACTGTGAACAATTTTTTTAAGTGAAGATAGACGTGTACGTCGATGGCCCAGCAAAAGCAAAAGAAAACAATAGCAAAATTTATTGATTTGCGAGTAGCGGTGACCAAAATTCAAAAACCTGGACAAGATTTTTGAACTGTGAACAATTTTTTAAAAAGTGAATTTAGACGTGTACTTCTATGGCCCAGCAAACGCAAAAGAAAAAGGGGCACAATTTATTAATTTGTGACAAGCGAGATACGAACTCCAGACATGTACGGTGATGGCTGTTGCCATTAACCACTAAGTCATCTTCATTTAGTTGTGCACTATTAGGACAACAGAACTATTTGGCCGTTTTTTTAGTTCACAGTAATGAGAAAATCCGTAGAAAATTGAAAATGTTTACGAAAGTGAAAAAGAGTTCATGAATTTGGCAAAAAAGTTCACGTATTTTCAAATGAAAAGTTCACTGATTTGGGGAACAAGTCACGGAATTTGGAAAAGAAAATGAAAAGTTCAAAAAGAGTTTCTGGATTGGAAAAAAATTCACGGGTTCAAAATGTTCACGGTGCATTTTTTTAGTAGTGTAACAGAAACAAAAGATCAAATGGGCCGGCCCAGCACGGAGGACGGGTACGCGCCATGGTCAACAAATGGGCCGGCCCACCAACGAATCCCGGACTCCCGGTTGACATTTGCCACGCCAGCAAATTTATGCCTCAAAAGATGCCAGGGTTTGATTTAGATCAGGATTGCATAGCTCGGAATGCAAACGACAGAGATTTGGATTTGAGGGTTTGATTCGCCGAACCTCTACGAGTTCAGGGTTTAAAATAGATGTTTTCCGTGCAGAACAGGGTTTAAAATGCTCGTAATGTCACAGTGTAGTCTTAGGACGCTTCTTCGTTACGTGTCGACAGAACCTGTGGTGGTAATCGCTCAAGGTATATACTGTGTGTGTCCATTCTGCAGTACACACGACTCGCGATTTCACAAATAGCAGGAAAAAGGGCCACTACGTAGTCCTATGTACTACGTGCTCCAGTTTTCTTTTCTTTTCATACGCAGGAGCCTAATATAGTCGAGTACTTTTTTTTCTGAGAGAACTAATATAGTCAAGTACTAGTATATACTACTCCCTCCGTCTCATAATATAGAATTTTTTTTGACACCATACTAGTGTAAAGAAACGTCCTAGTCAAGTCAACGTGCATGGATGGATGCTATCGAGTATGCTCGTGTGTGCATGTCGGCATGCGATGGCACATATGTACCTCCACGAAAGGTTGGAGAATTATAGCTAATCCACGCACAGTTTTACACAGAGGACAAACGTGCCACGAGTCATGCTGTGCGGCTACGACAATGATAGTTTTTGACCTACCATGCAGCACAAGTTTGACCGCCCATTCACCCTTAAATCCAGATGGAAAAAGAATGAATTTGCATGTGCCATCCGTGGCCTTTTCGCCGTGATTATAAGGTGATGGTTGCCCTCTCCTCGAGTCAATTTTACCTGACAGTGATGATCAAGCCCAAATGTTATGCCGCGTGGAGCCCCTTCCCTTCCCCATTTCAAAAAATTGTCTCCATTGGTAGTGCAATGGCATGCATGCAAACTTGCAATAACTCGGTCTCCCCACAAGAAGAGAATCAGTGTGAAGTGTGAACAGTAGAACCCACAGGCATTTGAAATAGGAGTAGTTGTATTTGAAACGGAAATAAGCATGCAGGAAACAAAACCAAAAGTCAAGGGGAGGCATGGCGAGATGAGATCCACATAAAGAAAGGGGGCTCGGAACCGCGAGCCACGAGAAAGAGCTCCCCTCCCCTCCCGCAGCGGCGCCAAGTCATCATCCCTTTGCATGCTTGGTGGCCCGTCCGTCGTCCACTTTCGACTTTGCAAGATTTCCAAGCTTTCCCTGACAAAACTGTGGCTGCTTGACATGCCGGAGCCGGACTGCAGCCCGCAGCGCGCGCACACGCCCTTTTGCCGGCTTTTAGGCCTCCCAAAAGCCCTCCCTATTTAGGCGCGCGCCCCATGCCATCCCTCCTCACTCTCACTAGTGTCTTTCAGTAACTCTCTTTTCTCTCTCTCTCTCTCTCTCTCTCTCTCTCTGCCCCACCCATGGAAACGGCCGAGCTGCAGGAGAGGCAGCATGCCTGGCGGTGGCCTCAGGACGCCATGGCCTGCAGCAGCGGCAGGTGTTGCCTTCAGCTCGAGTGGGATCCGCAGCTGATCAGGTACTTCGGCGGCCTAGGCGTGCTGGGCGTCGCCGCCGGCGGTAATCCCGACGATCATGTTGCCATCGAGCACGAGCTCGGGCTCTTCTTCCCCAAGTGTACGTGCGGCGTATCTATCTGGCTTGCCATTTCGTTTTTCTCGGGCATGCAGTTGAACATTTCAACGAGCTCGGAGCGTTTCTTCAATTCCATGGTGATGTATGGTAATTGATTTCCATTGTTGCAGGCATGGAGTTGCCGGGTTCTTTAGAGCCGCCGCAGCACGATGTGATGGAGTGGTCCGAGGAGCAGTTGGAAGAACTGATCCGAGTGCGTGCAAGTCAACAATGGCGTGCAGCGCAGCTATTTTAGAATGTTACTACCACTACCACCTTTTTCTTACTGGCCTCTTGCTTGCCTCTTCAGAATTTCCCCATCCTAGACGAGGATCTGGTAGGCTTCGACCCCAGCTGCATGCTCGAGGATGCAAGCACCGCTGCTGATGCTTCTTTCCTGTGCAAGAATTCGAATGCAGGTTAATTACTACTACTTACATTTAATTTGCTTATCTTAGTTCACACTCTTCAGACAGCGGTTTGTTGGTCCTGGGTGTTTCATTTAATCCATGGCACGTACTGGTACTTTTCCAAGTATCTAGGACAGACTTTAATGATTATAGTATGGAGTAACTAGGGTGGTTAGGAGATTCATGTTCGGGCCCACCCAAGATTAGCAGCACATTGGTGTCCTAAGCCCATCATCTGTCCATCATGAATCATTTGACTTGTTACTGGACTAGGCAGACACTGCTTCTTGAGTAGAGTAAAAAAGAAAAACTTTGGACTTGCATTCTCAGACGGTAGCACCCACCCAGATTCGGTTCCCTGCTGCATATCCTTGTGTGCTCATCGCCTCTTAAAACTGAAATCTCATCAAACTGGGCCCATTTTTTGCTTTGTTAAACACCAAACTGATAGGCTCTGCTTCTGCAGGGGTTGACGATCTTCTGGCCCCGAGCTCTGCCACACCGGTGGAGCCGCCCACACTGCCGGTGGCGCATCGTCCGCTCAGCTCGCCCACGTCCAATCGCCACGACGACCAACAGCGCCAGATCACTCGCGCCAACTGTTCTTCCAAACGCTCGACGCCACAAGAAAGTAAATAAAACCCGATTTACTCACCTGCCCATTCAGTAAAAACAGGGTGCTAACCAGTAGGCGTATGTATGATGCATTGCGCAGCAGAGCAGGATGGAGGGAGCGGCAAGAGGCGCAGGAAGGCAGGGCCGACGGTGGTGCGCCCGTTCTCGGTGGTGAAGCCCGGCCCCCGCGGGGTGGACGGCGTCGAGACGCTGGCCGACATCAACGAGCGGATCCTGACGCCGTCGGCGAGGCCCGTCCGGCACCCCGTGGGGCAGTTCGCGTGCGCCCCGCGCGCGTCCGCCGGCGGCGACCGGCCGGCCCCGTCCGGCAAGGCGGTCACCGGTTTCACCAGGCTGCACACCGCCGGGAAGGGCACGATCACCGTCATAAGGTCATCCGGATAAGCATCCGACTGTGTGTGCGATGAGCATCATAAGTTCGTCTTGCTGGATCATGTAGATGCTGCCTTGATCATGTGTAGATTAAATAATAATAATGACCAATGATCGATCGTACCGCGAAATAAAATGCATGGCGCGACGCGAGGTTGTATGAACTGAGAGACCGGTGTGCGCATGCGATGGTCGATGGGAATTGGCAAAGGACGAGGAATTTGAAATAGTACGAGTCTTTTAAAGCAAAATAAAGATCGTTGCAGGGGTAGCTTTTGTTCTGGAACTTGATGAATTGATCGGGGCCACCTTTGGATCGTACGTGCCAGCCAAAGTGTGCGAGGTTATAATTGTACCCCTAGGTATATGTTTCCTGTTACTGCTGCAAAAAAGATCACAGCGTCTCGGCCTACGGCAGTAGCTGGGCCCCCACCAGATTTGAGCCCCATGGAAAATTGCGCATTTCTGTCACTGTGCTACTCTGTCAGGCAAGTTTAAACTCTGCAAATGTACTTTGCCTAAACTAAACTAGTACTGTGTGTAATTTGGTACAAAAATCTGCCGTAGCAGGCCACAGTTGCGTGTTAATATAGGGATGGAACTACGGCAACTGCCCCGTCCGTGGCATACAGGATTCGGTTGTTACAGACTTAATGGACAAAATAGTTATAGATATTTATTTTTGCGGGGTTAAATAGTTGTAGATATTAACGTATATGGTTTGGGCTTTATCCGAATCGAATAGTGTACAAGATCATTTAGAGGATTCTGATCTGTTCAAGCACCCACCTTAATCACTCAATCCCACATTTTTTCTTGCAGAGAAATCCCACATTTGTCAAGGTCTCGGTGAGATTGCGCCTGAATTCTTCTAGCTCACCATGGTTGAGTTAATAATTTTGCAGTTTTCTTTGATCGTAGAACGTGCCCTAGACCATCTCATATGGTGTCTCCGCATGGAAACTTGGACTTGTTTCGCTTTTTCACTCTGTGGGACTGTAATAAGCATATGTCTAATAAATATAGTTGTTCAGTTCAGCTGAGGATGTTTCATTGCTATCTTCTTGTTTCAGTTACATGCAGACATGTTTCGGCTGTATTGAACTTATATGCTTGATGTGCTCAAGTTGCATCTGGAGGATCCTATGTGGCGGGGATTAAATGAAGGAACCAAAATGGCGGGGATTAGGAGGGAAGGGGTTTACGGGGACTGGGGAGTTCATGCTCAGTTTACATAGGGGTCGGGCGGGATCAGCCGAGGTCGCTTCCATGTTATTTTTCGAGCAGCCAGCATGCAGGAGCACCGCCTTTCATTAAGAGGGGAAAATACGCACAAGTTGACATGTTTTAAAAAAAGAGAGACATCCCAGAACCCAAAAAATGGCCCCATGCCGAATGCGGACAACACTTGGTTATGGTTTACTCTTGGATGAAAAGTCATGTCCCTTCGAATTATATCCTCATAGGCCATGTGGGCCACCTCGGTGTAAGTCACCCTGATGACATTGAAATGAAATTCACTTCCAGTGGTGAATATTCGGCGGCCACAGCTTACAAAGCACAGTTCGCGGGGCAAGTTCTCAGTCCAACCTCTACCACAATCTGAAAGGCTTGGGCTCCGCCTAAGTGCAAGTTATTTGCTTGGTTGATCGTTCAAAACCGAGTGTGGACGGCCGATCGTTTGCAGCGACGGGGATGGCCAGATTGCGTCCTTTGCCCCCTATGTAAGCAGGTTCAGGAGTCCGCTGCTCATCTCCTATTCCAGTGTAGATTCACCGTCCGCATTTGGAATGAGGTCCTCGCTTGGCTAGGCATGCACGGTCAATCACCGATGACTTGGCGACATGAGGTCTCTGTTCATGATTGATGGCTAAAAATGATCGACTCAGGCGGCTACATCAAGAAGGCGATAATCTCCGTGATGATGCTTGTCTCGTGGGAAATTTGGAAGGAGTGAAACGCTAGAGTTTTCTGCAACACGGCTACCCCGACTTCCGTTGTTGTTGCCAAGATCAAAGAGGAAGCCCATCTTTGGGCGCTGGCTGGAGCCAGGCACCTGAGTACTCTAATGTTGTGAGAGTAGTCTTTTTCCTTTTGCCGCTCTACGGCTTATGTCTAGACCTTCTCCTTAATTAATAAAAATGGCAAGTCTTTTGCCTCGTTTAAAAAAAAATACTCCGGCACCCTCTCTTTCCAAACGTTCCACGTGGATGAGTTAACCACTTCGGTGTCTCCTTTGGGTGTTGTCCACTTTGCGTAGAAAACTGTCCCACGAGGCATTGATGGAAGGGAAGGTAGCTTCTGATCCTGAAGTGAGCGCATCACCAACCCAAGATAATACTAGCCGTCAAACAGCCAACAAAGAAGGGCAGCGCTTGCATATATGGGTAGTAGTTTCCGGAGCACTCAGGCAAAGTTGGCAAACTAGGGGCCTGTTCGGACTCCCTCCTGCTCTCCAACTCCGCTCCGGAGCGGAGCAACATGCAGTGTTAATTTAAGGAGCTGCTAATATGGTGCTCCACTCGCTCCGCTCCTGAGTGGAGGAGTGGAGGGCTACCGAACACAGCCTAGGTCGCTCGACTATCCCCGCTTAGCTAGGCGGTCCACCGCGAAGATTCGCTCATGGATCAAGAGTTACGAGAATAATACGCATTTCGGCTTTGCATGCGCCTTTCTCAGTCTGATGGGAACCGCTGAACTGAGTTGTGTAGGTTGCGCGCCCCAGATCTAGGTGATTGAGTCCGCCCTTTGCGGGTCAAGCGTTGTTGATCTGGTGATCGACGCTAAGTTATGAATTCTAGCACCTACTCCAACCTTTTTAGTCGAGTCACCGATCGGAGCAAGGTGTCGTTCTGTAGTTCTTCATGGACCATTCCCTTTTTTGCATTATGAAAAATAATTGAGGGTAATAGTAACGGAGGGCCCCGCAAGGCAGTCCAATTTTTATGCCAAAAAGAGGAGCTTCTATCGTGTTACAAGGAACCTCGAGCCGGCCGAAGGCCGCCATGGTAAATCCACTTCAACCACGACACACTGTATAAGTTCCCTCCCAAAATGGTCAAGGCCCGCAATTCTAAGACCCCCAAGCCCCTTAGGGCAACATATCCTCTTCTAATTGATAAGACCCGACCTCTTCCCGTAGTCTCGCGGTCATCCCCGTTATAGAAAAATCCACACAACAACTTGTCCATTTTGATGCGGGCCCATTTGGGTGGAAGGATGGTCGTCATGTGAAAATGATCTTAGTGGTCAAACTGCCTTGGCAAGCATGACCCTACCGGCTCTAGTGGTGTTCTTTCCCTTATGTTTTGGTCGTCATGTGTTCCAAACAATTTTTTTGAAAAAGGGAAATATTAAAAAAAAAATCAATAAAATTTGAAAGCAGGATTTTTTTTCTGAAATTCAGGAAAATTTCCAAAAATGCGAACAATCATTTGAAAAATTCTCGCCTTTCACAAACACAGGCATTTTTAAAATTTCTGAACAGGGAAATAATCAAAACACGAACATTTTTTAAAATTTCAAAACATTTTTTGGAAACGCAATTTTTTGAATTTATGATCAAATTTTAAATCAAGAACAACTTTTGAATTCATTTTATTTCTGAAAAGGGTAAAATTTTGAAATTTTGAAATTTTTGAAAATATGAACATTTCTGAAAAAAAATGGGAACATTTTATGAGGCTCACAACATAATTTTTAAAAAACGAACATTTTTTGCTTCTGTGATCAATTTTGGAAACAACGAACAAAATTAGGAAAAGTCGATCAATTTTTTAAATCACAACAAAAATTGAATTTGTGAACAAAAAAGGAAAAATGAACAAGTTTGGACTTCAGACTTCTTAAAAAAAATCACAAACCTTTTTTGAAATTTACGAACAAGGATAAGAAAAGGGAAAAAGAAGAGAAAGAAAAAAAGAAACAATAAAAAATATATGTAATAGAAAAAGGATAAATGGTTTAGGAATCTTCTAGAAGGTTTCGAAGACTAGAAAAAACCATCTAGGAAGATTACAATAATAGAAAATGCTACAACGCCTTAATAGGCCGACCCAGCTTCCGGCTGGATCGCTAGCTCCTCTGCGATCGCTTGATAATGTGCCGCAGAATGCACTTTTAGGGTTTTCGCTTAGTCGCGCCCGTGGCGAGCAGGCGCTGTTATGTGCCGCCCGCAGCAAGGGGAGCTCATATTTGGTACTTCAGGTGCCAGTGAAGCTCGATGGTGCACACGCGCAACACTGCTGGGTCGACTAATTTAGATGCTATTGCCTAATTGGTACCAGCTGGTAGCTCGATCGCATGTTGACCGATCATGGTTGACTCGTCAACCGTTGACTTAATGAAAAAAATTCAAAATTTGGTGACTTCAAAAAAGTTCATGGATTTTGAATAAAAGTTCAAAAACTTGAAAGAACCGCAAATTTGTAAAAAAAATGTCACTGATTTCGGAAAAAGTTCATTGAATTAAACAGACAGCTATTTTAAAGAAAAGTTCAGTGAATTTGAAAAAAAAGATCATTAATATGAAAAAATTTCATCAAATTTGAAAAACAAATCATCAATTTTGCAAAAAAAACTTGTAGATTTCGCAAAAAGTTCATCAATTTGGAAAAAATCTTCTATTTTCAAAATAGTTCATCCGGTTTGATAATAATCATAAATTTTGAGAAAATTTCATCAATTTAGAAAAAAATCATCGAGTTTGAAACAAATTTCACGAATTTGAAAAAGAATCACGCATTTAGCAACAATAAAAAAATAAATAATATATAAGAAATAAAAAAAGGAAAAGACCAAAGAAAACGTTCCAGAACGGAATAAAGGAACAAGAAATACGAAAAGATAAAGTAGAAAAGAAAGAAAAAGGTGTAACAAAACACAACAAGTGACGTGGTTTGGATCCTAAAAAAAAAGTGACGTGGTTTGGGTGGTTAGTGTAGCGGGCATGGAACAGGAGATCCCCCATTTTGAAAAAAGGTACTCCCTTTGTAAAGAAATATAAGAGTGTATAGATCACTACTTTAGTGATCTAAACACTCTTACATTTATTTACGTTTTGAAAAAAGAATAAGAAGCAGATTTTTTTCGTTTTGAAAACAGAATAAAAAATATGGGCCCAGCATGGACCAGGGTGTGTGTGCCGCTCCTAAAGCACGGAATAGGACACACCCGTAACAGTTCCGTAACAAATCCTTGCACGGGGGTCGCCTGCAGGGAGACCCTGCTGGGCTAGCCCAGTAATCGCATGGCCGCGTCCTCCCCAAGTCACGTCACCCATATCTTCAAAGCGCCCAGCAGAGGACGGGCCGAATCACAACCGAAGCCGACGACCTGGCTACCACCACGGGAGGGGGTATTCCAAGCGGGATATCCTATGCGCCGCTTACTGCGGCAAACTGCCGATGCTTCGCAAAGGGAGTAGCTGAGCTGGGCTGGCCCACTTAGGTAGCGCAATGTGAAAAATGTACGATAAAAATGGTCCTTTGTTAGATTCGAACACGCGACCAGCAATAAACACGACTACGCATCTAGCCAGTGCGCCAGGCTAACTCGAGTGCTAAATTGGCTATGTGGTATGTAAAGAACGAACTGCTACGCCAAAACTAAAAGAACAGCCTACAAAACATTCCCAAAAACATGCGTGTGGCGGATTGAGCACACGACCTGAACCTAGTGAACCGCGTCTCTAGCCACTCTATTCATTTACTTGCTTGTCTAAAAATGCTAGCTCGGTTAATATAAACTATACGTGGAAAAAGAAAATGGAGTTTTTTTGAAATTTCAAACGTTGTTTATTTTTCATAAAAGTATTTATATTTAGAAAGCCAAAACATTTTTGAATTTCCCAAAACATTTTGAACGTACGATTACGCAAACAAATTTTCTGCAAACGAACAAATTTTGAATTTCCCAAACATTTTTTGAATTTGTGACACTTCTTTAAATTCGAACATGTTTTGATTCTTGAGAACAAATTTTGAAACAGAGAACAAATTTGGAAGCACAAAATATTTTTTGAATCATGAGAACAAATTTTGAAACAGAGAACAAATTTGGAAGCGAGAACAATTTTTTAAAGCATGATTTTTTAATCTTCGGAACAAATTTTGAAATAGAGAATAATTTTGAAAAATACCGAACAAATATGGAAGCGCGAACAATTTTTTAAAGCACGAACATTTTTTTAATCTTCAGAACAAATTTTGAAATAGAGAACAATTTTGAAAAATCCTGAACAAATTTGGAAGCGTGAACAATTTTTCAAAATTATGAACAACTTTTTCAAAAAATGTGAACATTTTCGAAAAAACAGGAACATAATTGCTCAAACGCTGACATTTTAAATTTATGAATATTTTATGAAATTCTTGCAAACATTTTTTCAATTTGTGAACAAATTACGAAAACCTGGACTTTTTGAATTAGTGAATAAATTTTGAAAACGGGAACTTTTTTGTAAAAAAGCGAACATTTTTTTATAAAAAGAACAGTTATCTCAAAACACGAACATTTTATAAATTTGCAAACAAATTTTGGAAACATGAACATTTTCTGAATTTGTCAACAATTTTTGAAAACAAAAACATTTTCGGAAATTTGTAGACGTTTGTTGAATTTTGAACAAAATTTAGAAATGTGAACATTTTCAGAAATTGTAATCTTTTATGAATTTATGTACTTTTTTGGAAATTAACTGAACAAATTTAAAATACTTTTTTTTGGAATTTCTGGACAAAATTTGAAAACAGGAACAAAATCTGGAAAAATAAACAAATTTTAAGAAATACAACATTTTAAATTGCATAAAATTTGTTGAGAAAAGAAATTAACTTAAAAAGGAAAATGAAAGAAAATAAAAAGGAAAGAATAGAAAAAAGACCGAAAAGGGAAAAAGAAAAAGGACAGAAACAGGAATAAGCATAAAATAAAAAATAAAAAATAAAAAAGGAGAAATAGAAAAACTGGTTTAGGAACCTTCCAGAAGGTTCACAAAACCGGTAAAAACCGGCTGGGAAACCTCTAGAAGGTTCCCAAAACTGGAACCTGGAAACTGTACGTACGGGCTGGCCCAAGTCGCTCGCTAGGTTGGCTCATCTGTGCGATACCCCGACAGTTTGACGCAAAGTGCGTCCGATAGGATTTTCCATTCCAAGCTGCAGCAGTGCCTAGGGCGGGAGGTTTTGGCGCCGTGGGAGCGATCTGCAGAGATGCCGCCAGACTGTTTTTGGGTGAATCCGCCGTTGTGTTCAGGAATATTGACCAGCCAGAGATATTGGAAAGCCTTGCCATTCGAGAGTCTCTAGCCCTTGCAGACGATCTATACATCCAAAAAATTCAAGTCGCCTCTGACTGCAAGTCAGCGGTTGAAGCTATCCAGCGAGGAACATCTTCGGCTTATGGAGCAGTGGTGCAGGAGATCAAGGAGCATTCTAGCAGTTTTATTTCTTGTTTATTTAGACATGAGTTTAGAACCTCGAATGTTGAGGCACACAAACTAGCAAAGCATGCCTTAACTCTCGGGACTGGTCAACATGTTTGGTTAGGCCACCCGGGAGAACTTTCTTTCGTCCCTGTAAACGTGACGGGTCAATAATAAAGCTTTGCGAGTTTGTCTAAAAAAAGATCACATTTTATTTTTGTCTCAAAAAAGGTTCACATTTTATTTTCCTTTTTGGTTTACTTTTCTATTATTGTTGTTTATATTCAAAAAACAAAAAAGTAATATTCATGTGAGCTTTAGAAAAAAAATTATACAAATGTAAAAGGATGTCGCCATACGTTAAAATAAATGTTTAGTTCCATTAAAAATATTTACGTGATATTCGAAAGAAATATTCATGTGTTTTCATAAAAATGTCGTTGAAGATTTAAAAAATGTTTATGCAATGTTAAGAAAAAAGTCGTGTGCAGCTTAAAAAATGTTTCTTGCCGGTAAAATTATGTACTACATATATTTCAACAATGTTACCATGTATTCAAAAAAGTCCTTGAAACATGCATTTAAAAATGTCTAAAGCGTATGAAAAAAGTGTTTCGCGTGTGCAATAAAAATGTACATTGTGTACTCACAAAAAGTAGACATATGTTAAAAAAAGATTAAAACCGACAATGAAAGAAAAAAAGTAAAGGAAACCAAGGAATACGAATAACACCTAGAAAGAAAAAAAATAACCAAAAAGTATAATAAAGAAAGCGAAAATGAAGAAAACCAATGAAACACAAAGAAAGATACACCATAACAAAGGGAAAGAGAAAACCGCAGAAAACCAGTAAAGAAAACAATGAAAACTAGAGGAAAAACCAAGGAAAAGAAAAAAAATAGAGCGAGCGAACTACTGCAACATACATGTGACAGCGAGCGAATGCGCTGATGTGGTCCGATTCGCCCGCTTGTAGGCGATTTCTAATAGGAATAGGTACGGGCAAGACATGGCCCTGACAGTGGTGGATCTAGACCAAATTGCTGCGGTGGTGTTAGGTGAGCTGGGCTGGACCTTTTATCCAGTTGGTATATGGGCTGGACCAATATCCAATATCTTAGGGCAACTCCAACGCGCGGACGCAAACTGTCAACACGCGTCGGGGTTGAAACAGACAGAAACCACTACCCAATGTGCGCGACGCAAACTGACCACCTTCTGCTTTTTGTCTACGTGCGACCCATTTCAGGCTCAAATTTGGGTCGTGTTGCATCTACACGGACGCGCGCAACACCCTTTCATTGCCCTCCTGGCCCTCTAGTCGGTGGCACATTGGCCATTTGCCCCTTCTTCCATTCACAACGAACACATGCGGCCACCCCGTTCTCGCCGCCGCCCACCAGTTCCAGTCGGTTGTATGTTGCCCAGGGTGCCGCCCACACCCACATACCTCCCCAGCAGCACGTTGCACCCGACTGCTGCTCTTGCCGGAGTTGGTGGATTGTTTTTGTCGCCTTCGTAGCACACCCATGTCCATGACACCCCCTCGCCTCTGCGGCCGCCAGCAATGATCCAAGCCCAGCCACCTCACTCGCCGCTCGCCGCCATGGTCGCCTCCACGCCGCCTGGCCTACCGCCTGGTCTGGGACAGACGCGGGGCTCTTCACCGGCCGTATTCTTCCATCTTGAGAGTGCTAGTTATCGACTTGAGGGGGGAGGGGGTGAATAGGTGATTTTTGTAATTAACTTCAAAAGAGGCCATGTCTTCGAAGACATGGAAGCGAAATAGTAAGTAAACAGGATACAACGGAAGATAAACTACACTAGACATGCTGGCATGACAAACACAATTGAAGTGAGAAGTGAAGACAGAAGCAAACTAGGTAGCATAGAAAAGTAGAAGCAGTTAATATGAAGAAAAAGATGTAATCAATGGGATTGTCTTCACATAATGTCTTCATGCAAAATTGTAGGATCGAGAATATGTCTATAGGGGGAGGGGGTGATTAGACTACTTGACCAAATAAAAATCTAAAATTTTCCCAATTTTAGTTGTGGGCAGATTTTAGCAAATCTAGCTAGTCAAGCATCACCCTACACATGCAATTCAAAGAGTATAGGAGCGAAAAGTAAAACATTGCACATGTAAGTAAATGAGGGGTTTGAATATTTCAAACGCAATGAAGACATGATGATTTTTGGCACTATTCTAATAGGTGGCGCTATCGTACGTCCTCGTTAATGGATACTTTAACGCATGGAGGGTAATGATTGTGCGAGTTCACGGAGGGCTCCACCCAGGAAGAGTCCACGAAGAAGCAACCTTATCTATTCCACCATGGCTTTTGTCCACGAAGGACTAGCCTCACTCTGGTAGATCTTCATGAAGTAGGCGTTGTCCTTGCCCTTACAAACTCCTTGGTTCAACTCCACATGATCTTGAAGGCTTCCAAGTGACATCTAACCAATCTAGGAGTCACCACTCTCCAAAAGGTAATATATGTTGTGTTGGAGATGAACCCTTTCTCTTGTGCTTCAAATGTTAGTCTCCTCAACACTCAATTTCTCTCTCATAGATTTGGCTTGGGTAGGAGAAGGATTGGAGTGGAAAGCAACTTGAAGAGGATAGAAATCAAGGTTCAAATGGTAGGAATGGAATCTCTTGATCTCAACACATGAGTAGGTGGTTCTCTCTCCGAAAATGAATGGTGGAAGTTGTGTTTCGTTCTGATGTCTCTCTTAGAGAGTAAGTGGTGGTGGAGGGGTATAAATAGACAGCACCAAAAATCCAACCGTTACAAGTCTTTGACCCAACTCGGTGGCACCGATATGAAAATCTCGGTGAGACCGACTAGTTCAAAAGACTTGACCATTAGCATTTTCGGTGAGACCGATTATACCATCTCGGTGGAACCAAAAGTGTAATGGCTAGGGCAGAGCCGCGTCTCGGTAATTCTGATCGTTTCGTCTCGGTGATTCCAAAATGAAACGACTTCATTATAGAAACTTGGCAAGGTCGTCTCGGTGGGACTGAGAAGCTATTCGGTCAGACCGATTTGTTAGGGTTTCGGTTATGGCAATAGAAGGGTCATCTCGGTGGGTCCGGAGTGGATTGTATCAGTGGGACTAACATGATAAAATAGGGTTTGGACAGATGTGTTTTTGGGAAAGTGATGGAGGGTTTTTGGAGCAATACCACTAATCACTTTGAGCAAAAACCTCATAAACAATACCTCATCCCCTTTTAATAGTATTGGCTTTCCTAAGGGACTCAATTGATCTTGGATCACTAAACCAAAAATGTAGAGTCTTGGAGTAGCCAATTCTTGTCCTTCACATTTTGAGGGGTCCACACTCATTAGTCCATGCCATGCCAATCATTGATCTTTTTTTAAATCTATCATCAATGTTCATTTGATCAATGACATATATGTTGTTATTAATTACCAAAACCACCTAGGGATTAGTTGCACTTTTAGTCTCCCCCTTTTTGGTGATTGATGACTGATACGTCCATTTTGCATCATGTGTTTCCAACTGTTAGTTATAATGTTTTTATGCATAATAATAGTTTTTGGAGTAATTCTAATGCCTTTTCTCTCATAATATGCAAGGTCCACACAAAGAGGGAGAATTCCGGCAGCTGGAAATCTGGACCTAAAAAAGCTACGCCAGGCTACCTATTCTGCACAACTCCAAATGAGCTAAAACTTCACGAAATTGTTTTATGGAATAAATTAGAATTATTGCAGCAAAATAACTACCAAAGGGAGCCCACCAGGTGGGCACAACCCACCTGGGCACGCCAGGGAGCCCAGGCATGCCCTGGTGGTTGTCCACTCCTCAACCCACCTCTGGTGCCCATATTTTGGTATATAAGTCATTTTGACCTAGAAAAAATGAGGAGAGGAATTTCGGGACGAAGCGCCGCCGTCTCGAGGCGGAACTTGGGCAGGAGCACTTTTTCCCTCTGGCGGAGCGATTCCGCCAGGGGAACTTCCCTCCCGAAGGGGGAATCATCGTCATCATCATCACCAACAACTCTTCCATCTTGGGGAGGGCAATCTCCATCAACATCTTCAACAACACCATCTCCTCTCAAACCCTAGTTCATCTCTTGTGTTCAATCTTTGTACCGGAACTATAGATTGGTACTTGTGGGTGACTATAGTAGTGTTGATTACATCTTGTGGTTGATTACTATATGGTTTATTTGGTGGAAGATTATATGTTCAAATCCATTATGCTATTTATTACCCCTCTGATCTTGAGCATGATTATAATTTGTGAATAGTTACTTTTCTTCTTGAGGTCACAGGAGAAATCTTGTTGCAAGTAATCATGTGAACTTGATATCTGTTCGATATTTTGATAGTATGTATGTTGTGATTCCCTTAGCGATGTCATGTGAACGTTGACTACATGACACTTCACCATATTTGGGCCTAAGGTAATGCATTGTGGAGTATTTATTAGATGATGGGTTGCGAGAGTGACAGAATCTTAAACCCTAGCTTATGCGCTATTCTGTAAGGGGCTTATTTGGATTCAGAAGTTTAATGTATGGTTAGATTTATTCTTAATACTTTTCTCATAGTTGCGGATGCTTGCGAGGGGGTTAATCATAAGTAGGAGGTTTGTTCAAGTAAGAACAACACCTAAGCACCGGTCCACCCACATATCAAATTATCGAAGTAGCGAACACAAATCAAACCAACATGATGAAAGTGACTAGATGAAATTCCCGTGTACCCTCAAGAACGCTTTGCTTATCATAAGAGACCGTTTTGGCCTGTCCTTTTCCTCAAAAGGATTGAGCTACCTTGCTGCACTTTTTTTTACCATTACCATTACTAGCTCGTTACAAATTATCTGGCTATCAAACTACTCGTTACTTATAATTTCAGCGCTTGCAGACATTACCTTGCTGAAAACCGCTTGTCATTTCCTTCTGCTCCTCGTTGGGTTCGACACTCTTACTTATCTAAAGGACTAGGATAGATCCCCTATACTTGTTGGTCATCAAGGTTCTTTTCTGGCATCGTTGCTAGGGAGTGAAGCGCTCTTGGTAAGTGGAAATCGGTAAGGAAAAATTATTACTACGTGCTGAAATTTATTGTCACTTGCTACTATGGAAAACAATCCTTTGAGGGGTTTGTTCGGGGTATATTCACCTCGACCGGAACCACAATTAGTTACCGCTCAACCTACTGCACCTACTGAAAATATTGGTTATGAAATTCCTTTGGGTATGATAGAACAACTGCTAGCTAATCTTATGCAGGATATGGAACCGAACATCCTGATATGCACTTGATATATGTGGATGAAATTTGTGGATTATTTAAGCTTGCAGGTTTACCTGGAGATGAAGCTAAGAAGAAGTTTTTCCCTTTATCTTTGAAGGGAAGAGCATTGGCATGGTATAGGCTATGCGATGATGTTGTATCTTGGAATTGGAATCGATTGAAATTGGAATTTCACCAAAAAAATTATCCTATGCATCTAGTTCATCGTGATCGGAATTATATATATAATTTTTGGCCTCGTGAAGGAGAAAGTATCACTCTAGCTTGGGGTAGGCTTAAGTCAATGTTATATTCATGCCCCAATCATGAGATCTCAAGAGAAATTATTATTCAGAATTTTTATGCTCGGCTTTCTCATGATGATCGATCCATGCTCAATACTTCTTGTACTGGTTCATTTATGAAGAAGACTATTGACTTCTGGTGGGATCTAGAAAGAATTAAACGCAACTCTGAAGATTGGGAACTCGACGAAGGTAAAGAGTTAAGTATTAAGCTCAAGTATGATTGTGTTAAATCTTTTATGAATACTGATGCTTTTTAAAAAGTTTAGCACTAAATATGGACTTGACGCTGAAATAGTATCCTCCTTTTGTGAATCATTTGCTACTCATGTTGATCTCCCTAAGGAGACGTGGTTTAAATATCACCCACCTATCAAAGAAGAAATTAAAGAACCGGTAATAGCTAAAGATGGAACTATTATTTATAATGTTGATCCAGTTGTTCCTACTGTTTATATTGAAAACCCACCTTTCCCTGTTAGGATAAATGAACATGCTAAAGTTTCAGATGTAGTCAACGAAAGTTATAGTAGAACTTCCAAAACAACTGAACAAATAAAAGTAGAACCTAGTGCTGCTATGGTTAAAGATCTCTTGGTTGAAAATATGGATGGGCATATTATTTACTTCTATGATGAAGCTGCTAGAATTGTCAAACCCGATGAAAAAGATAAACATAGACATGTTGTTGGCATGCCTGTTGTCTTAGTTAAAATAGGAGATCACTGTTATCATGGTTTATGCGACATAGGTGCTAGCGTGAGTGCTATTCCTTTTACCTTATATCAAGAAATTATGAATGATATAGCACCCTGATGTCTACTAAACAACCTTCTTCTTGTAGACGTTGTTGGGCCTCCAAGTGCAGAGGTTTGTAGGACAGTAGCAAATTTCCCTCAAGTGGATGACCTAAGGTTTATCAATCCATGGGAGGCATAGGATGAAGATGGTCTCTCTCAAACAACCCTATAACCAAATAACAAAGAGGCTCTTGTGTCCCCAACACACCCAATACAATGCTAAATTGTATAGGTGCAGTAGTTCGGCGAAGAGATGGTGATACAAGTGCAATATGGATGGTAGATATGAGTATTTGTAATCTGAAAATATAAAAACAGCAAGGGAACTAATGATAAAAGTGAGCACAAACGGTATTGCAATGCTAGGAAACAAGGCCTAGGGTTCATACTTTCACTAGTGCAAGTTCTCTCAACAATAATAACATAATTGGATCATATAACTATCCCTCAACATGCAACAAAGAGTCACTCCGAAGTCACTAATAGCGGAGAACAAACGAAGAGATTATGGTAGGGTACGAAACCACCTCAAAGTTATCCTTTCTACTCGGTCTATTCAAGAGTCCGTAGTAAAATAACACGAAGCTATTCTTTCCATTCGATCTATCATAGAGTTCGTACTAGAATAACACCTTAAGACACAAATCAACAAAAACCCTAATGTCACCTAGATACTCCATTGTCACCTCAAGTATCCGTGGGCATGTTTATACGATATGCATCACACAATCTCATATTCATCTATTCAACCAACACAAAGTACTTCAAAGAGTGCCCCAAAGTTTCTACCGGAGAGTCAAGACAAAAACATGTGCCAACCCCTATGCATAAGTTCATTGAACCCGCAAGTTGATCGCCAAAACATACATCAAGTAGATGACATGAATATCCCATTGTCACCACAGATAAGCACGGCAAGACATACATCAAGTGTTCTCAGATCCTTAAAGACTCAATCCGATAAGATAACTTCAAGAGGAAAACTCAAATTCATCACTAGAGAGTAGAGGGGGAGAAACATCATAAGATCCAACTATAATAGCAAAGCTCGCGATACATCAAGATCGTGCCATAGAGAGAACACAAGATAGAGAGATCAAACACATAGCTACTGGTACATACCCTCAGCCACGAGGGTGAACTACTCCCTCCTCGTCATGGAGAGCACCGGGATGATGAAGATGACCATCGGTGAGGGATCCCCCCTCCGGCAGGGTGCCGGAACGGGCTCCCGAGAGGTTTTTGGTGGCTACAGAGGCTTGCGGCGGTGGAACTCTCGATTTATTGTGTTCCCCGAAGTTTTTAGGGTATACAGACTTATATAGGCGAAAGAAGTCGGTCAGGGGAGTCATGAGGGGCCCATGAGGGTGGGGTGCGCCCAGGGGAGGTGGGCTCACCTCCCTGCCTCATGGCCACCTCGAAGCTTCCCTTACGTGCACTCCAAGTCCCCTAGATTGCTTCCGTTCCAAAAATAACTTTCCCGAAGGTTTCATTCTGTTTGGACTCCGTTTGATATTCCTTTTCTTCGAAACACTGAAATAGGCAAGAAAACAACAATTTGGGCTGGGCCTCCGGTTAATAGGTTAGTCCCAAAAATAATATAAAAGTGTATAATAAAGCCCATAAACATCCAAAACAGATAATATAATAGCATGAATGCTTCATAAATTACATATACATTGAAGATGTATTAGCATCCCCAAGCTTAATTCCCGCTCGTCCTCGAGTAGGTAAATGATAAAAGAAAGAATTTATGAAGTGTGAATGCTAGCAGGTGCACAAGTTTGATCAATGATAATTTCAATCACCTTTTCTAGCATGATTATTTGTCATAACAGTAGTTCATCTCATAAAACTTCTCATGATCAAGTAACAAGCTATTCACATGTTAAAGCATAGACCATAAACTTTCTTGAAAACTAGCAAACTTCATTCTCAGTCATCAAACAATTGCAATTCATCTTATTTTCAGGAAGGGTCTATGTTAGAGCTTTGATTTAGTAAACTCCGCATACTCAAGTATCATATAGTCTTCCATGATTGCTACCACTCAAAGCATATTCTTAGAACAAATAGCATCCATCGAACACAGAGAAAGATAGGGGCTTAGTGTTTCGCCTCCCAACTCACTTATCATATAGATAATCATCAACAATAATAATTCATGATCAAATATATTTGAATGGCCATATATGCTCAGTTCTTTCCCCAACACACGATGGTTGCCAACTAAAGAGTGGGTAGGAATGAGAAGGAATACTACTGACTCTTGCATAAAAGTAAAAGATAGGCCCTTCACAGAGGGAAGCAGGGATTTGCAAAGGTGCCAGAGCTCTATTTTGAAATAGAGATAAATAATTTGGAGAGGTATGATCTCATTGTCAACATAACAACCAAGAGTTCCCAATATCTTCCATACTACATACATTAGAGGCGGTTCCCAAACAAAATGGTAAAGTTTTTACTCGCCCTCCACCAACAATCATAAATCCATGGCTTGCCCGAAACAACAGGTGCCTCCAACTAACATCAATCCCGGGGGAGTTTTGTTTGCAATTATTTTTGATTTGATTTTGATCTTTTGATCATGGGACTAGGCATCCCGGTTACCAGCCTTTTTTCTCGTGAATGATGAGCGGAGTCCACTCATCGTGAGAATAACCCACCTAGCATGGAAGATACTGACAGCCCCTAGTCGCTACATGAGCTATTTGGGCACACAAAACATATTATTATTTGAAGGTTTAGAGTTTGGCACGTGCAAATTTACTTGGAACGGCAGGTAAATACCGCATATAGGTAGGTATGGTGGACACTCATGGAAGAAACTTGGCTCAAGGAATTTGGATGCACAAGCAGTATTCCGCTTAGTACAGATATTTTGGCTAGCAAAGGATTCTAAATAGCAAGCACCACATGTTGGAGGATCTATAACAATATAACTTCTATACAAATATACCCAAGCATAACTCATTACGTTGTCTTCCTTGTCCAACTTCAACTAATTTGCTCAGGTTTGAAAATAATTAATGGGGCTCACAATCACAGAAGATGTCTAAGATAGTATATTTATATGTGAAATCTCTCTTCCTTCAATATTCTTTCATGAATTGTTCAAGTGACCAATACAATGCTTGCCAGCCTTCAATAAATTTACTACCTCTACTTCTTAGATGTGAAGTCATTACTCCCACCGGGGTAAGCATATGAAACATATATAATTTCAGATTTATGACATTCAACTTATTCAACCATTTAGGATATAAGTGAAGCACACGAGTAAATGACAAACTACTCCAAAAAGATATAAGTGAAGATCAATGAGTAGCTAAATAATTATGTAACTATGTGAAGACTCTTTAACATTTAAAAATTTCAGATCTTGGTATATTATTCAAACAACAAGCAAAACAAAATAAAATTACATTGCAAGGATAGCACAACTCATGTGAAGAAGCAAAAACTTAGGTTCAACCAATACTAACCGATAGTTGTTGAAGAAGAAAGGTGGGATGCCTAACGGGGCATCCCCAAGCTTAGATTCTTGAGACTTCTTGAAATATTATCTTGGGGTGCCTTGGGCATTCCCAAGCTTGAATTTTTGTGTCTCCTTAATTCCTCTCATATCATGGTTTCTCTATTTCTCAAAAACTTCATCCACATAAAACTCAACAAGAACTTGTGAGATAAGTTAGTATAAACCAATGCAAAACCTTATCATTTTCTACTATAACAAATCACTAAAATTATTATTCAACATTGCATACTAAATTCCTCTGCATATTTAATACTCCTATCCTCAAATAGAATCATTAAACAAGCAAACATATGCAAACAATGCAAACATAACAGCAATCTGCCAAAACAGTACAGTCTGTAAAGAATGCAAGATTCATCATACTTCCCTAACTCCAAAAATTCTGAAAGAAAATTCCCACTGTACTAAATTTATCATAGCTTATTATTCAAAAGGTTTCAACATTTTATCACATCCTGAATTTTCTAGGGAATTTTTGCAACAGCGGTAAACTTTCTGTTTTGAAACAGCAACATGTATACTTGCAAAATAAGTATGGTAAAGGCTATCCTTGACTTCTTTATTGAAAATAAAGATGCATAACATTATTCTAAATAACAGCAAGCAAATACTAACAAAATAAAATGATGCTCCAAGCAAAACACATATCATGTGGTGAATATAAATATAGCTCCAAGTAAAGTTACCGATGAACGAAGACGAAAGAGGGGATGCCTTCCGGGGCATCCCCAATCTTAGGCTCTTGGTTGTCCTTGAATATTACCTTGGGGTGCCTTGGGCATCCTCAATCTTAGGCTCTTGCCACTCCTTATTCCCTAGTCCATTGAATCTTTACCCAAAACTTGAAAACTTCACAACACAAAACTCAACAGAAAGCTCGTAAGCTCCGTTAGTATAAGAAAATAAGTCACCACTTAGGTACTGTTATGAACTCATTCTAAATTCATATTGGTGTAATATCTACTGTATTCCAACTTCTCTATGGTTCACACCCTCCGATACCACTCATAGATTCATCAAAATAAGCAAACAACACATAGAAAACAGAATCTGTCAAAAACAGAACAGTCTGTAGTAATCTGTAACTCTCGAATACTTCTGTAACACCAAAAATCCTACCAAATTAGGAAAACCTAAGAATTGTCACTAGCTATAGAATGGTAATTGATTTTAGAAAATTAAATAAATCTACTAGAAAAGATCATTATCCTCTACCTTTTATTGATCAAATGTTAGAAATACTATCAAAGCACACACATTTTTGTTTCCTTCATGGATATTCCGGTTTTTCTCAAATACCTCACAACCTGATCAAGAGAAAACCACCATTACTTGCCCTTTTGGAACTTATGCTTATAGACATATGCCTTTCAGTTTATGCAATGCACCTGCTACCTTTCAAAGATGCATGACTGCTATATTCTCTGACTTTTGTGAAAAGATTGTTGAGGTTTTCATGGATGATTTTTGAGGTTTTCCGTTTATGGAACTTCTTTTGATGATTGCTTGAGCAACCTTGATCGAGTTTTGCAGATATGTGAGCAAACTAATCTCGTCCTGAACTGGGAGAAGTGCCACTTTATGTTTAATGAAGGTATTGTCTTAGGGTATAAAATTTCTGAACGAGGTATTGAGGTGGATAAAGCTAAAGTTGATGCAATTGAGATAATGCCATGTCCTAAAGATATCAAAGGTATTCGTAGTTTCCTCGATCATGCTGTTTTCTATAGGAGGTTTATTGAAGACTTCTCTAAAATTTCTAGGCATCTTACAAATCTTTTACAAAAGGATGTTCCATTTGTTTTTGATGATGATTGTGTAGAAGCCTTTGAAACACTTAAGAAAGCCTTAATTTCTGCACCTGTTGTTCAACCACCCGATTTGAACTTGCCTTTTGAAATTATGTGTGATGCTAGTGACTATGATGTTGGTGTTGGTTTAGGACAAAGAGTTGATATGAAGTTAAATGTTATTTATTATGCTAGTAAAACTCTAGATAGTGCTCAACGAAATTATGCTACTACTAAAAAATAATTTTTAGCAATGGTGTTTGCTTGTGATAAATTTAGATCTTACATTGTTGATTCTAAAGTTACTGTTCACACCGATCATTCTGCTATAAAATATCTTATGGAAAAGAAAGATGCTAAACCTAGACTTATTAGGTGGGTTCTTTTGCTACAAGAGTTTGACTTACATATCACAGATAGGAAGGGAGCTGAGAACCCCATGGTTGATAACTTGTCTAGGTTGGAAAATAATATTGATGACCCAAACCTATTAATGATAGTTTTCCTGACGAACAATTAGCTGCAATAAATGTTTCTCATAACACTCCTTGGTATGCTGACTATGCTAATTACATTGTTGCTAAATACATACCACCTAGCTTCACATACCAACAAAAGAAAAAAAATCTTCTATGGTTTAAGACATTACTTTTGGGATGATCCACATCTTTATAAAGAAGGAGTAGATGGTATTATTAGATGTTGTGTACCTGAGCATGAACAGGAACGAATCCTACGGAAATGTCACTCCAAAGCATATGGAGGGCATCATGCGGGAGACAGAACTGCTCATAAGGTATTGCAATCCGGTTTTTATTTGCCTACTCTCTTCAAGGATGCCCGTAAGTTTGTTTTATCTTGTGATGAATGTCAAAGAATTGGAAATATTGGTAAGAGTCAAGAAATGCCTATGAATTATTCTCTTGATGTTGAACCATTTGATGTATGGGGATTTGATTACATGGGACATTTTCCTTCCTCTAACGGGTATACACATATTTTGGTTGCTGTTGATTATGTTACTAAGTGGGTAGAAGCTACTCCAACTAGTACTGCTGATCACAACACCTCTATTAAAATGCTTAAGGGAGTCATTTTTCCCAAGGTTTGGAGTCCCTAGATATTTAATGACTCATGGTGGTTCACACTTTATTCATGGTGCTTTCCGTAAAAATGCTTGCTAAATATGATGTTAACCATAGAATTGCATCACCCTATCATCCTAAGTCTAGTGGTCAAGTTGAACTTAGCAATAGAGAAATAAAGTTAATATTACAAAAAACTGTCAATAGGTCTCGAAAGAATTGCTCTAAGAAATTAGATGATGCACTTTGGGCTTATAGGGCAACATATAAAAATCCTATGGGTATGTCTCCTTATAAAATGGTTTATGGAAAAGCTTGTCATTTGCCACTTGAGTTAGAACATAAAGCATATTGGGCAATTAAAGAACTCAACTATGGTTTCAAACTTGCCGGTGAAAAGAGGTTATTTGCTATTAGCTCATTAGATGAATGGATAACCCAAGCTTATGAAAATGCCAAATTATTTAAAGAAAAAGTTAAAAGATGGCATGATAAAAGAATACAAAAGCATGAGTTCAAGGTTGGAGAATATGTTCTTTTGTACAACTCTCATTTCAGATTCTTTGCAGGTGAGGGAGTCCTGGATAAGGGGGTATCCGGACAGCCAGACTGTATACATCGTCCGGACTATTGAAGTGTGAAGATACAAGACTCAAGACTTCGGCCCGTGTCCGGATGGGACTCTCCTTAGCATGGAAGGCAAGCTTGGCGATCCGGATATTGTGTTTCCTTCCTTGTAACCGACTCCATGTAAACCCTAGCCCTCTTCGGTGTCTATATAAACCGGAGAGGTTGGTCCTTAGACGGCCGATCACAATTACAATCGTACCATCATAGGCTAGCTCTTAGGGTTTAGCCTCTACGATCTCGTGGTAGATCTACTCTTGTACTACCCATATCTTCAATATTAATCAAGCAGGAAGTAGGGTTTTACCTCCATCGAGAGGGCCCGAACCTGGGTAAACATCTATGTCCCTTGCTTCCTGTTACCATCAGCCTTGACGCACAGATCGAGACCCCCTACCCGAGATCCGCCGGTTTTGACACCAACATTGGTGCTTTCATTGAGAGTTCCTCTGTGTCGTCACCGCAAGGCTCGATGGCTCCTTCAATCATCATAAAAAACACGGTCCAGGGTGATACTTTTCTCCCCGGACAGATCTTCGTGTTTGGCGGCTTCGCCCTGCGGGCCAATTCGCTTGGCCATCTGGAGCAGATCGGCAACTACGCCCCTGGCCATCAGTTCAGGTTCGGAAACCTGAACCACACGACAGACATTCGCGGAGACTTGATCTTCGACGGATTCGAGCCTATGCCAGGAGCACCGGACAGTCGCGACAGGCATGGCTTAGACCTGCTATCGGAAAACTCTTGGGATATCACCCCTGCAGTAGCCCCGGACTCAAATCCGGAGCAGGCTGCGCTGCCCAAGGACGGAGGGATGCACCCCGCCCCGCAAGCCGTACCCTCATCGGTGGTGGAGCCGAACACATGCCTCACTTCTAAGGAGGCCTGTGACTCCGGACTCCCGGACTCGTATCCGGTTGTAGGTTCCCGTCCGCGCACTCCTGAGCCAGTCGAGCCAGGTTGGGCTCCGGTAATGGAGTTCACTGCTGAGGACATCTTCCCGCACTCACCCTTTTGCGACATGCCGAACTCATTAAAAACTCTCTCTTTGACGGAAAATTCCGGGCTGAACTATGTCTGACTCGAGTGGGAAGCAGATGACGAAGAAATTCGTTACCCACCCACCACCCACTTCATAGCCACGGTTGACGATTTAACCGACGCGCTTGACTTCGACTCCGAAGGCATCAACGGTATGGATGACGATGCAGGAGAAGATCCAGAATCTATGGGGTGCCGGACTTCTGCCTCGTCACATGACATATACATGGTGGATATGCCCAAGGAGGACGACGGTGACAATCCGGAAGATAAAACCCCCAGGCAAAAGCCAAAGTGACGGCGCAGACGCTGTTCCGAGTCCAACAACAGTAAAAATAGCAGTAAGAGCGCCAGAAGGATCGACACTCCGGCCAACCTCTAAGGCAACAATGACCATACAGAACCAGCAATGGAGCAGGACGAGCCAGGTCACGCTGAACACAGTTCAGAGCAGACCCCCGAGGACAATGATCCAGAGGGACAAGTTCATCAAACTGGCCCAGGACAAGAAGATAGTCCGGTCGACGAAGCATTCATCATTCTGGAAGAACGCGTGGAACGAGATAACCTCCACAGAAAGCTTATGGCCACAGCGAGAAGTCTGAAGAAGCAGAAGCAATGGCTTAAATCGAACAGGAAACGCTAAATCGCAAGTGGAGCAAAGTGCTAGACACTGAAGAAAGATATGGCGACGAACGCCATACAAAGAGCTACCCGAAACGCAAGCTACTGCCAGAATTCGGCGACGAGGCCATCCCACCAAAGAGTAACATGACCAGGAGGTCAGACGTACCACTCCATAACCGCAACAAAGCAGCTACCGACGCCGCGCACGATCTACGTGAGTACCTGGAGAAGAAAGCTGGCGCAGCTAGGTCCATTTACGGATCTAAAGGACACACCCCGGCGAGGGACTGTGGACGTCCAAACGATTATACCAATCAAATACCAGTACGGAATAAACACCGGACACATTAACAGCCGATGGCATGCCACAGCACGTCCAGATACAGAGGGGCTGCTCACCCCCTGTGCTTTACCGAAGAGCTACTGGACCATGAATTCCCACAGGGCTTTAAACCTGTGAACATAGAGGCATACGACGGAACAACAGACCCAGGGGTCTGGATCGAGGACTTTATCCTACATATACATATGGCTCGTGGGGATGACCTCCACGCCATCAAATACCTTCCCCTCAAACTGAAGGGACCAGCTAGACACTGGTTGAAAAGCCTCCCCGAAAATTCAATTGGGAGTTGGGAGGAACTCGAGGACGCTTTCAGGGCGAATTTTCAAGGGACTTATGTCCGGCCTCCGGATGCTGACGATTTAAGTCACATAATCCAATAGCCCGGAGAGTCTGCCCGCAAGCTTTGGAACAGATTCCTCACTAAGAAGAATCAAATTGTTGATTGTCCGGATGCCGAAGCCTTAGCGGCATTCAAACACAGCATCCGCGATGAGTGGCTCGCTAGACACCTCGGACAAGAAAAGCCAAGGACAATGGTAGCCCTAACAAGCCTTATGACCCGTTTTTGCGCGAGCGAAGATAGCTGGCTAGCCCGTAAAGGCACCAGCTACCCTAGCACATCCGAAATAAGGGATGGCAACGGGAAGCCACGGTGTAACAAAAGCAAACGCCAAAACAAGGAACAGAGCCCGGATAATACAACGATTAATGCCGGATTTAGGGGCTCTCGACCTAATCAGCAAAATAAGCCATCCAAAGGCAGTAAAGAGGGACTGTCCGGTCTGAACAGAGTCCTGGACAGACTATGCCAAATTCATGGCACCCCTGACAAACCTGCGAACCACACGCACAGAGAGTGCTGGGTCTTCAAACAAGCCGACAAATTAAACGCCGAACACAAGGGAAGGGAAACACCAAGTGAGGACGAGGATGAACCTCGCCAGCCGAACACTAGGGGACAGAAATAATTCCCGCCAGAGGTTAAAACAGTGAACATGATCCACGCAACTCGTACATCCATGAGAAGGCACGAACGTGCGCATAGAGACGTGCACGATATAGAACCCATCATACCCACACCTAACTACTGGATGTCTTATCCGATCACTTTCGATCACTTGGACGGCCGAACTAGTATTCGGTGCGGAGGATAAAAGGCCTTGGTGCTTGACCCAATAATCGACGGATACCGTCTCACCCGGGTCCTCATGGACGGTGGCAGTAGTCTCAATTTAATATATGAGGACACTGTCCGCGGGATGGGGATAAATCCATCCAGAATTAGTCAAAGCAACACCACCTTTGAAGGGGTGATACCAGGCGTTGAAGCCTACTGCCGGGGCTCCGTCATACTGGAGGTAACATTCGACTCTCCAGGCAACTCCAGAAGCAAAGAACTACTCTTCATCATCACACCCTTCCAAAGCGACTATCACGCATTGCTTGGAAGAACGGCCTTCGCCCGCTTCAATGCATTGCCGCACTATGGCTACCTTATACTCAAGATGCCAGGTCCACGTGGCGTCATCACCATTAGCAGAATAACAGAGTGCTCTTCACGCGCAGGGGAACACGCGACGGCCCTAACGGCCGGACTATAAGCGGCTTCCAATATCAAAAAAACTTGACTGGTCGTTAAGACCACAGACACGGTTAGACGAGTCCGGTAGCCCAGATCGAACCAGGGCACCGTATATATAATCCCATAGCGGATACTAGGGGCTATAAACACTTAATAAAGCCCCACACTTGGCTCAACCTTATTGGCAGGCCAACATCTTACACTTTTACTATCCATCGCATACTTACGTTGTACTCTCCTATGAGTTTTCTTTTTCCACAGACAACGTCCGCGCGATACCCTTCCAGGATACGGCACAACAGAGACAAAGGCACAGACGTGCAGCAGGGCCCCGTTCAACATGTTTCTTTTTAGATTAAGCCCCTGTGTAAACCTTTTCTATTGCCTCTTGTTGTTCAACCATCCCATGGGTTCCATACCCAGAGAGGATACTGCCGTTTTTGGCATTTCGCCACGATAGATTAACGCACGTACTTGGAAACTCAGGGTTTATAATGAATGGGCATTCTTGAGCCCATCATCTGTTATAAAGTCCGAATACCTTCGGGAGTGTTTGGCGTCACGAGTTTGGCCTTATATGCATCAGCTCCGAATCATGTCGTTGGTAAAATGTTGGGTTTGCCCGGCTCCTGGGTTTGCCGCCTTACGTTCCGTTATTATCGGCTAAGGTGGCCAAAGGAGAACTACTGCGATTGTGCCCTGGTTATTTCGGATGAGCACCTCAGTAGAGAAAGCCGAAAACTGACTGTGATGATACAGCGAGAGACTGATCAACCACTCGAAGACTCACCGGAATCTTTAGGATTCCTCCGCATTAACGAAGGGTCGTTCCCCGGTCATGTACGAACGCGCCCATATTCGGATGCACGCAAAGGTGCCAGGGGCTACATAGTAGCCCCAACTTTAGACTCCCATGGCTAAGCGAAAGTGTTACAACTATATAGTCTGGTTGCCTAGTTCGACGTGTGATCACCTCCTTAATGGACCAAGACGTTGGATCAAGTGTGATTAATCATATTTTTCGCGAACACCCCCGCATTGTATGCGAGGGGGCTGAAGCCAACGACTACTAACTTTCGGATTTTATATATAAACGGCCGCAAAGGGGACACAATCATATTTTCAGGCAAACAGTATAAATATAGCCTCATAATCAAAATAAACATTGTTTTTACAATGATTCAATTCATCATTCGAACAAGATATTCTTCGAGCACTACGCCTCTATTAGGCGGGCACCTTCTGTGACCTGCGCCAAGTAGTGCTCGGCCGGATATTGGCCCCCCGCCAGTTTCCTGGGTCGCTATAATGGTGACCTCCATATCTGTCCAATAGGCTTTAACACGGGCAAGAGCCATCCGCGCACCTTCTATGCACGTCGACCTTCTCATGACATCGATCCGAGGCACGACCCCAAGGAATTGTTGCACCAAGCCAAAGTAACTGTCCGGCTTAGGCCCCTTCGGCCAAAGATGGTCTATCACAGACCACATTGCAAGCCCGGACAATCTGTGAAGCTCCGCTACAGCAACCATCTTGTCACTTAACGGCAGCGGGCGAGTAAGAGCATTGAATTGCGACCAGAAAAGCTTCTCCACTTCCTTATCACCTTGATCTTTGAAGAACTCGGCAGCGTCCGCCGTACTCTTCACCAAATCCGCATATGGGTCCGCAGGACTCCAGCGTCCGTCCAGGGGAGCGTACTTCGGATCGATAAACTTCGTCCGCAGCAAATAGGAGCCCCCAGCCGCGATTTTACCGGCCTGTTGAAGCTCCTCCCGCGCACCCCTGAGCTCGGTCCGCATTTCCTTGGTGGCATTAAGTGCCTTGCTCAGGTCGGCCTAATTATCCTCATGCTCCTTTTTAAGGAGCTCATACCGGTCAGCGGCATTTTTTAATTCAACAGCCATTTCGGCTATTTTTTCCTCGCTTCGGCGATGAGCAGCCTGTTCGGCCCTCAATTCCTCGGCTGCCTTTAGGGCAGCCGCATTGCTCACCCGAGCTTGTTCCTTGGCTTGAGCAAGTTCCGCCCTCAGTGCCTCCACGGCAGCAGCACCATCTGCAGTCCAAACATATTACATTAAATATCATGCCACCTTCATATTTTCCTATACAAAGGAAGGCAGGACACATACCTTGTGATTTGTCCAGCCGCTCATTCACCAGCATGATATCGGCATCAATCGATCCAATTTGCCTCGTTAGTTCGGCAACTTCAACGGACTGTCCGACGGCCGGACCCACAGGTACCTGCATGTATTTACACCACAATCATTGGTTTATGATCCCCCTTTTGCCGCCTAGGGCGGGCAACCAGAGTCTCAGGGGCTACTATCTATTTGGAGCACACCTAGCGCGTGCCTCACAGCCAAAGAAATAGTGTATTCTTCATTACATACCTCAAAGCCTCTAAGCAGGCTTGTGAATGCTTCATTCAAACCGCTTGTAGCGGATGAAATCTTCTTGAGCACCATGCTCATTAATGAGCGGTGCTCCTCCGAGAGCGCAGCTCGGTCCAGTAAGCCCGTCAGTACGTCCGGCCGGACATTGAACTGTGCCGGACCCTTTCCATCGCCCCTCGTGTGAGCCGAACGCTCCGGACTCAGGGCGGCTGACGTATTGGCTTCCGGCTTCGGCAGATCCGAACTCCTCCGTGACGACACCTCGGTGTCGCCCGCTTCATGAGTCAGAGAGGCGGGTGGGGTCTCGCTCTCCATCATCTCCGGAGGAAGGTCCCCCGAAGACGAACCCTGTTGAGAAGTGCTGCTAGCCGGACTGCAAAAAGTCGAATCCTGGTTATTGATCTAGGAAAGACACAGTACCTTCAAATTGTAGATTGACTTACAGCTCGGTGGAGGGCTGGCCCGTTGGTGGGCATGACGCGGTGAGGGTGCCCATCGGGGCAGGCCCCCCTGGGGATGCCTTTTCCCCTGGTTTGGGCATCTCCGCCTCCAAGTCTTCGGAGGCAACCCTCTTCTTCCCACGCGGAAAGGAGGCCTTAGCCTCCCTTTCCGGACTATCCTCCTTAGGGGAGGTAACAATTCCCCCGGTTCGGATGCGTAGCGTGTGGAGTTCGGTTTCTTCGTTCTTCCCCTCGTCCTTCCCTGAGGGCATTCTGCTGAGTACCCGGTCAAGCATCTTGGCCATGGTGGGACCAGGCGAGCCTTCGGGAAGTGGCGCTGGACACCTGATTATCTCTGCCTTGCTGAGCCATTCCTGGCCACGGATGATTTTCAGAATAAACAATTATGACAAATTCAAAACAAGGTGTCCAATATCAAGGCTACTTACTTGGGTATCTAGGCGATTGCAGCTTAGGCCCGCATCCTCGGTGGTGTACAGACACTCTACTTTTTGTCCGAAGAATAATTTGCACATCCCTTCGAGCTTCAAGCTGAAGAAGTGCTTGACAGTCCGCGGACCCTCTGGATTGAACTCCCACATCCGGAGAGGCCGGCGTTGGCACGGCAACATCCGTCGGATTAACATTACTTGCATTATGCTGACGAGGTTAATGTCCCTATCAAGAAGCTCCCGAATGCGATTCTGCAGTACTGGTACATCACTAGCGGGCCCCCAATTCTGTCCTACGTTGGTCCAAGACGCTAGTTGTGACGGATGTCCCGAGCGGAACTCGGGAGCGGCCACCCACTTTGTGCCTCTGGGAGCCGTGACATAGAACCACCCCCGTTTCCATACATCGGATACTTCTGGGAAAGAACCCTCTGGCCATGGGGCATCGGCGTTCCTGCTTATTACGGCACCTCCGCACTCCACATGTCGCCCCTCGATCATCTTCGGCTTCACATTGAAGGTCTTGAGCCATAAGCCAAAGTGTGGGGTGACATGGAGAAAAGCCTCACACACGATAATGAACGACAAGATATGGAGGATAGCGTCCGGAGCCAGATCATGAAAATCCAACTCGTAGTAGAACATGAGCCCCATCACGAAGGGATTGAGGGTGAAGCCCAAGCTGCGGAGGAAGTGAGGGACAAACACGATGCACTCGTTGGGCTCCGGTGTAGGGATGACCTGCCCTGGAGCAGGAAGCCTATGCTGGATGTCGGCGGTCAGGTATCCGACCTTCCTAAGCTTCGCAATGTCTTCCTTTTGAATCGAGGAGGCCACCCACCGGCCTTGAGCGTCAGATCCAGACATATTGGAGGATCTGGGGTGTTGGAGCTTAGGTTTCGGGTGTTAGAACTCGAGGTGCGAGAAGGCGTGAGGAAGGTGGAAGAGAGGCACAGGCCTCAACCCCTTTATAAAGAAGGTGAATATCAAGAGTCCTCGGTGTGACCGTTTGAGGCTTATCTAAAAACATACTGAGTTATACCAATGGCCGTGGTGGGGTCGCGCACGCCCATATTAATGGAAAATCCCGTAATATGAGGAACACGATCTCTGCATCAACGGGACGTGCCAATAAAACCACCTCGTAACACGAGTCGAGGTGGGGTAAGAAACACCGGTTCGCGTTGGACCAGGCCATGATGCAAGGGCACGATGCACGAAGATTGCCAGCAGATCAGGTTTGTGTTAGGTGAAGATCATCTTGCAGATCCAGACACGGTCTATGTGTTCGATAACCACTTCAGAGTATTCGGAGAATGAACCCGCCCTGCAATGCCGAAGACAAGACTGCACGCCGGACTCATCGTCATTGAAGCCTGGTTCAGGGGCTACTGAGGGAGTCCTGGATAAGGGGGTATCCGGACAGCCGGATTGTATACATCGTCTGGACTATTGAAGCATGAAGATACAAGACTCAAGACTTCGGCCCGTGTCCGGATGGGACTCTCCTTGGCGTGGAAGGCAAGCTTGGCGATCCGGATATTGTGTTTCCTTCCTTGTAACCGACTCCATGTAAACCCTAGCCCTCTCCGGTGTCTATATAAACCGGAGAGGTTGGTCCTTAGACGGTCGGTCACAATTACAATCATACCATCATAGGCTAGCTCTTAGGGTTTAGCCTCTACGATCTCGTGGTAGATCTACTCTTGTACTACCCATATCTTCAATATTAATCAAGCAGGAAGTAGGGTTTTACCTCCATCGAGAGGGCCCAAACCTGGGTAAACATCTGTGTCCCTTGCTTCCTATTACCATCAGCCTTGACGCACAGATCGAGACCCCCTACCCGAGATCCGCCGGTTTTGACACCGACAGCAGGCAAACTCCTCTCCAAATGCGAAGGACCCTATGTTATCGAGGAGGTTTATCGATCTAGAGCCATCAAAATAAATAATGCCGAAGGTACTAACCAGAAGGTTGTTAATGGGCAACGAATAAAACATTATATCTCAGGTACGCCCATTAATTTTGAAAGCAATATTATCCAAACTATGAGACCGGAAGAACACATAAGAGAAACCTTCTGGAACACTCCAGAATCGTGAAAAAGAGGAGGTACATGTTACGGTAAGTAATCGGACTCCGAAAAATCCGCAAAAATATTTTCTGTCCGTTTTGGAATATAACAAAAATTAGGAAAATAAGAAACAACCAGGAAGGCACCCCTGGTGGGCTCAAGACACCAGAGCGCGCCTGGCTCCAGGCGCCCCCAGGTGGGTTGTTCCCACCTCGGGTACCTTCTGGACTCCGTTTTTCTTCCGTTTGCTTGTTTCCCAAGATAAAAAAATCTATATATACCCCCGAACCTATTGACCTCCGTATCACGGAGAAATCTTTTGTTTTCTTTTCTCGTTGTTTTCCTCACAGATCTGAAAATATGTCATCCCAAGACTCGGAGGGTGAGAGCTATGCTACTGATTATATCACAAACCCATGGTTTATGGGGATGTGGAGCACTATAGCTGGACTTCGGAGGAGGAAGAAGATTATGAACCTAAAAGGGAGGAGGAGACAAGATCAGACAACACTGAAGTTCCATTGCCTCAACCTGGGGACATGCACGTGGAATTCAAGAAATCAAGTCTCCCCAGCAAAGCGAAGAAAACTAAGGTCTAGTTTATCCCCTTTCGTCTCTTGCAGGAAAAAAAGCAAGAATTATGCAAAAGGATAGTAGGGCTTGAGCAGGAGATCAGTGACTTAAAGGAGGAAAATTCCCTCCTCAGGCATAGCTAAAGGAGAAGAGGGATAAGCCTACCACTTCATCACCACCACCTCCTTCTTCATCACCAAAAGAAAATTGAGTATCGGGTATGGGCACTCCCCTTGGCTTGGGCCAAGCTTGGGGGAGGTGCTCCGGTATCATATCACCTCCACTATCTTTTGCCTTTACTTACCTTAGTTCAATCCATAGTTATCTTTTGCTTTAGATGAATAAAAGTTTAGTTTGATCCTTTCTTTTTGAGAGTTTGCTTAGTGATCTTCTTTGTAATCGTGCGCGAGATATATAATAAAGTTTAGTTTGAGTTTGTTTTCTTTACTTTCATGTTCAATAAAAAGAAAAGAAATAAATGAAAAATATCATATGCTAATCTTATGGTAAGTAATGACATCACATAAGGAAGAGTATAAGTAGAAAATTTTATTGGAGATTCACAAACATAGCATTGGTCAATGATGCAATTCATGAAAGAATTAATAAGGGAAGAGAAGATTCACATGCAAATATACTATCTTGGACATCTTTTGTGATTGTGAGCCCCCGTCAAAATATTATATGCCAAAATTGTTGACGTTGGACAAGGAAGACAACATAATGATTTATGTTTGCTCATATTCACATAGAAGTTATATTGTCAGAGATCCTTCAACATGTGGTGCTTGCCCCCATCTTTGCTAGCCAAAAATTCCGCACTAAGTAGAGATACTACTTGTGCATCCAAAAACCCTTAAACCCAAATCTTATTTTGAAGAGTCCACCATACCTACCTAAGGATTGAGTAAGATCCTTCACGTAAGTTGTCATCGGTCCAATAAGGCAATAAAAATTGCTTCTAAAAGTGTTAGATCATTTAGTGTAAGAGAAAATTGAGCGTTATACGAACTTGTGATGGCAAAGAATAAAAGTGATAGACTGCATAATAAAGGTTGCTATCATAAGGGGCAATATAACGTGACGTTCTTTTGCACTAAGGGATTGAGCCTACAAATAAAAAGCGCATGGCAACCTCTGCTTCCCTCTGTGAAGGGCCTATCTTTTACTTTTATGTATTTACTTTATGCAGGAGTCAAAGTTCTTCTCTCTATTCCTTTTTATTTTCTTGTTTGGCAAACATCATGTGGTGAGGAAAGATCTAGGCACATATATCCAATTGGATATGGGTAGCATGAGTTATTATTGTTGACATCACCCTCGAGGTGAGTATGTTGGGAGGCGAAACTATAAGCCCCTATCTTTCTATGTGTCCGGTTGAAACATTTTGCTCATGTGTATGCGGTGAGTGTTAGCAATCATAGAAGACTATATGATGGTTGAGTATGTGGACTTGCCAAAAAGGCTCCGATACGTGACCCTTCCTGAAAAGATGATGAATTGTAGTTGCAAAGTTGACTGAGAACATAGTTTGTTGGTTTTCAATAGAGTTTATGCTTTATACTTATGTTGTGATGAATTGTTACTTGTTCGTGAGAAGTCTATGATAAAAGTTCTATGATAAAGTTTTATGTTAAAGTTTGTTGCTCTTATAATAATATACATGATGCTTCTATATGTCCGTATTTTGTTTTGTCGACACCTCTCTCTCTAAACATGTGGACATGTTTTTCGATTACGGTTTTTTGGTTGAGGACAAGCGAGGTCTAAGCGTGGGGGAGTTGATACGTCCATTTTGCATCATGTTTTCCTACAATTATTTATAATGTTTTTATGCATAATAATGCTTTTTGGAGTAATTCTAATGCCTTTTCTCCCATAATATGCAAGGTTCACACAAAGAGGGAGAATTCCGGCACCTGAAAATCTGGACCTGAAAAAGCTACGCCAGGCTATCTATTCTGCACAACTCCAAATGAGCTGAAACTTCATGAAGAATTTTTATGGAATAAATGAGAATTATTGGAGCAAATAACTACCAGAGCGGGCCCACCAGGTGGGCACAACCCACTTGGGCGCGCCCTGGTGGGTTGTGCCCTCCTCGGCCCACCTCCGGTGCCCATCTTCTGGTATATAAGTCATTTTTACCTAGAAAAAATGAGGAGAGGACTTTCAGGATGAAGCGCCGCCGTCTCGAGGTGGAACTTGGGCAGGAGCACTTTTGCCCTCTGACGGAGCAATTCCGCCGGGGAACTTCCCTCCCGGAGGGGGAAATCATCGTCATCATCATCACCAACAACTCTCCCATCTTGGGGAGGGCAATCTCCATCAACATCTTCAACAACACCATCTCCTCTCAAACCCTAGTTCATATCTTATGTTCAACCTTTGTACGGGAACTATAGATTGGTACTTGTGGGTGACTAGTAGTGTTGATTATGTCTTGTAGTTGATTACTATATGGTTTATTGGTGTATCATTATGCTATTTAATACCCCTCTGATCTTGAGCATGATTATCATTTCTGAGTAGTTACTTTTGTTCTTGAGGTCATGGGAGAAATCTTGTTGCAAGTAATCATGTGAACTTGATATGTATTCGTTGTGATTCCCTTAGTGGTGTCATGTGAACGTCGACTACATGACACTTCACCATATTTGGGCCTAATGGAATGCATTGTGGAATAGTTATTACATGATGGGTTGCGCGAGTGACAGAAGCTTAAACCCTAGTTTATGCGCTATTCTGTAAGGGGCTGATTTGGATCCAGAAGTTTGATGCTATGGTTAGATTTATTCTTAATAATTTTCTCGTAGTTGCGGATGCTTGCGAGGGGGTTAGTCATAAGTAGGAGGTTTGTTCAAGTAAGAACATCACCTAAGCACCGATCCACCCACATATCAAATTATCAAAGTAGCGAACACAAATCAAACCAACATGATGAAAGCGACTAGATGAAATTCCCATGTACCCTCAAGAACACTTTGCTTATCATAAGATATCATTTTGGCATGTCCTTTGCCTCAAAAGGATTGGGCTACCTTGCTGCACTTTTGTTACCATTACCGTTACTAGCTCGTTACAAATTATCTTGCTATCAAACTACTCGTTGCTTATAATTTCAGTGCTTGCACACATTACCTTGCTGAAAACTGCTTGTCATTTCCTTCTGCTCCTCGTTGGGTTCAACACTCTTACTTATTGAAAGACTACAATTGAATCCCTATACTTGTGGGTCATCAAGGACAACATATAGATCAAAGCTTTGACAAATGATATAATGAATGATACATCATCGCTTTGAGAAATATGTGATAAGCAAGAGCCCCCCCCCCTAAAGTTTTGCATTATTAAAAACTTGTGTTTGAATGTAAATGCACAATCGATTAGGATCATGGGTTACTCTTCCATGTCATATACATCTTGGTGGAGCACTCAAAATGATATGATTGCAACAAAAATAGTACTCATCACCAAGTAAACAAGTGAATGATCGTACAAGAGCATATGAAATGAATATTCAAGCAAGCACAACATTAAAGTATGGTATGATCAAGCACACGATAACGTAGTCTCATACAAGCATCAAGCAAAAGTATCTCAAATTAGCATGAACCAAATTGTAGCAAAAACTCAGAGATAATCAAGCGAGAAAAAGCAAAGCACTCACTCTCTCGAAGCCCTATGTTCTATAAAAAGTCCCCCGCTTTGGCAACAAGCACCAAAAAGTTCAGATAAGTATAGGGCTAAACATCACTCTAGGCTTGATCTCGGCAGCTCCTGATGAAGAAGTCCTCTGACTTGCAGCGCAGGTGTGTTCGGATGTCGGAGTGGAGAGAAGTGCATTTGCAAATGCCTCAGATGCAGTCTGCTGAACTGAAGGTGTGGAGACGGCAGGGGGCACTGTGATACGTCCATTTTGCATCATGCTTTTATATCAATATTTATTGCATTATGGGCTGTTATTACACATTATATCTCAATACTTATGGCTATTCTCTCTTATTTTACAAGGTTTACCATGAAGAGGGGGAATGCCGGCAGCTGGAATTCTGGCTGGAAAAGGAGCAAACGTTGGAAACCTATTCTGCACAGCTCCAAAAGTCCTGAAACTCCGCGAAACAACATTTTGGAATTAATAAGAATTTCTAAGCGAAAGAAATACACCAGGGGGCTCACACATTGTCCAGGAGACAGGGGGCGCCCCCCTATCTCCTGGGCCCCCTGGTGGGCCTCCGGTGTCCATCTTCTGCTATATCATCGCTTTTACCCTGGAAAAAATCATGGGCAAGCTTACGGGATGAAACTCCGCCGCCACGAGGCGGAACCTTGGCGGAATCAATCTAGGGCTCCGGCGGAGCTGTTTTGCTGGGGACACTTCCCTTCGGGAGGGGGAAATCATCACCAACGTCATCACCAACGATCCTCTCATCGAGAGGGGGTCAATCTCCATCAACATCTTCACTAGCACCATCTCCTCTCAAAACCCTAGTTCCTCTCTTGTATCCAATCTTGTATCAAAACCACAAATTGGTACCTGTGGGTTTCTAGTAGTGTTGATTACTCCTTGTAGTTGATGCTAATTGGTTTACTTGGTGGAAGATCATATGTTCAGATCCTTTATGCATATTATTACTCCTCTGATTATGAACATGAATATGCTTTGTGAGTAGTTACATTTGTTCCTGAGGACATGGGTGAAGTCTTGCTATTAGTACTCATGTGAATTTGGTATTCGTTCGATATTTTGATGAGATGTATGTTGTCTTTTCCTCTAATGGTGTTATGTGAACGTCGACTACATGACACTTCACCATTATTTGGGCCTAGAGGAAGGCATGGGGATGTAATAAGTAGATGATGGGTTGCTAGAGTGACAGAAGCTTAAACCCTAGTTTATGCGTTGCTTCGTTAGGGGCTGATATGGATCCATATGTTTAATGATGTGGTTAGGTTTACCTTAATACTTCTTTTGTAGTTGCGGATGCTTGCAATAGGGGTTAATCATAAGTGGGATGCTTGTCCAAGTTAGGGCAGTACCCAAGTACCGGTCCACCCACATATCAAATTATCAAAGTACCGAACGCGAATCATATGAACGTGATGAAAACTAGCTTGTTGATAATTCCCATGTGTCCTCGGGAGCTCCTTTCTCATTATTAGAAATTGTCCAGGCTTATCCTTTGCTACATAAAGGATTGGGCGACCTTGCTGCACTTTATTTACTTTATTTACTTGTTACTCATTACCATTTATCTTATCACAAAACTATCTATTACCTACTATTTCAGTGCTTGCAGAGAAAACCTTACCGAAAACCGCTTATCATTTCCTTCTGCTCCTCGTTGGGTTCGACACTCTTACTTATCGAAAGGACTACGATTTACCTGCTACACTTGTGGGTCATCAAGACTCTTTTCTGGCGCCGTTGCCGGGGAGTGTAGCGCTTTTGGTGAGTGGAACTTGGTAAGGAAACATTTATATAGTGTGCTGGAATTTTCTGTTACTTGTCACTATGGAAACTAATCCTTTGAGGGGCTTGTTTGGGGTATCTTCACCCCAACCAGAAGAGCAAAGAGTTTCTCCTCAACCTACTGAACTTTATGAAAATATTTAATTTTCGATTCCTTCGGGTATGATAGAGAAACTGCTAGCTAATCCATTTGTAGGAGATGGAACATTGCATCCCGATTTACACCTTTGTGGATAAAGTTTGCGGATTATTTAAGCTTGCAGGTATTCCCGATGATGTTTTCAAAAGGAAGGTCTTCCCTTTATCTTTGAAGGGAGATGCATTGACATGGTATAGGCTATGTGATGATACGGGATCTTGGAATTATAAGCGATTGAAGTTGGAATTTCACGAGAAGTTCTATCCTATGCATCTTGTTCATCGTGATCGTAATTACATATATAATTTCTGGCCTCGCGAAGGAGAAAGCATCGCTCAAGCTTGGGGGAGGCTTAAGTCAATGTTATATTCATGCCCCAATCATGAGCTCTCTCAGGAAATGATTATTCAGAATTTTTATGCTCGGCTTTCTCTTGATAATCGCAACTTGCTCGATACTTCCTGTGCTGGTTCTTATATGCTGAAGACTATTGATTTCAAATGGAACTTATTGGAAAGAATTAAATGCAACTCTGAAGATTGGGGTTCCGACGATGGTAAGGAGTCAGGTATGACACCTAAGTTCGATTGTGTTAAATCTTCTATGGATACCGATGCTTTTCGTGGATTTAGCGCTAAGTATGGACTTGACTCTGAGATAGTAGTTACTTTCTGTGAATCTTTTGCTACTCACGTTGATCTCCCAAAATAGAAGTGGTTAAAATATAATCCTCCTGTTGAAGTGAAAGTAGTTGCACCTATTACAGTCGAAGAAAATACTATTATCTATAGTGATCCTATTGTTCCTACTGCTTATGTTGAAAAACCTCCTTTCCTGTTAGGATAAAGGATCACGCTAAAGCTTCGACTGTTGTTCGTAAGAGTAATACTAGGACTTATACACCTCCTGAGCAAATTAATGTTGAACCTAGTATTGCTATGGTTAAAGATCTCTTGGATGAGGAGTTAGATGGGCATGTTATTTCTTTCTGTGGTGAGACTGCTAATATTGCTAGACCAGATACCAAGACACGTAGACCTGTCGTAGGCATGCCTGTTATTTCTGTTAAAATAGGAGATCATTGTTATCATGGCTTATGTGATATGGGTGCTAGTGCTAGTGCGCTACCTTATGATCTATATAAAGAAATTATGCACGACATTGCACCCATTGAATTAGAAGACATTGATGTTACTATCAAGCTTGCTAATAGGGATACCATTAAACCCTTTGGGATTGTTAGAGATGTTGAAGTTTTGTGTGGGAAGGTTAAATAACCTGCTGATTTTCTTGTTCTTGGTTCCCCACAAGATGATTTGTGTCCCATTATTTTTGGTAGACCCTTCTTGAATACAGCTAGTGCTAAGATTAATTGTGAAAAGAATATTGTCACTGTTGGCATATATGGTATGCCTCATGAGTTTAATTTCGCCAAGTTTAGTAGACAACCTCGTGAAAGGGAACTACCCAGTAAGGATGAGATTATTGGTCTTGCTTCCATTGTTGTTCCTCAAACTGATCCATTAGAACAATATTTGCTAGACCATGAAAACGATATGTTTATGAAGGAAAGGGAGGAAATAGATGAAGTGTTCCGTAAACAGGAACCTGTGCTGAAACATAACCTTCCCGTTGAAATTCTTGGGGATCCCCCTCCACCCAAGGGTGATCCCGTGTTTGGACTCAAACCATTAACTGATAATCTTAAGTATGTTTGTCTTGATGAAAAAGCATATGTCCTGTTATATTAGTGCTAATCTTTCAGAGAAAGAAGAAGAAAGATTATTGAAAACTCTGAAGAAGCACCGAGCTGCTATTGGATATACTCTGGATGATCTTAAGGGCGTTAGTCCCACGTTATGTCAACACAAAATTACATTGGAAGACGATGCCAAACCAGTTAGAGATCCCCAAAGACGATTAAATCCCAAGATGAAGGAAGTGGTAAGAAAGGAGATATTAAAGCTCCTTGAGGCATGTATTATTTATCCCCTTGATGATAGTGAATGGGTAAGCCCTGTCCATTGTGTTCCTAAAAAGGGAGGTATCACCGTTGTTCCAAATGATAAAGATGAATTTGTCGGGTGGTGGGTGCGACATATGCCAACGGGTGGCTTATCATTGTGGGAGCCAGTAAGACATCGCCGGTGCCTGGAAACGGGATAAGGCGAAGACATGCACGCCGGCGAATCTTACCCAGGTTCGGGGCTCTCCGTGGAGATAACACCCCTAGTCTTGCTCTGCGGGGTCTCCGCATGATCACTAGATCGACAAGTAGCTACAAGAGGCTCCTTGAGCTGTTCGGTGGGAGGAGGAAGAAGGGCAAGGCTGGCTCTTTTCTCTCCCTACGGTGGTGTCTAAAACCCTGTGAGATCAACCCTTTGCATGGGTGTCCCAGGGGGTTTATATAGGCCTACCCCCCGGGGGTACAATGGTAATTCGGCTGGGTGCGGGCCCAGGCTGTTAGTGTCTACGACCGCCGTCTTTTCCGCCGGCTTCTGGGGCCCGCCGACTGGTGGGTCCCGCCGGCTGTCGGCCCGTTGGCCGACAGGCCGGCCCCACCGCATGGGGGACCTGGTCGGGGGCTGGTTACTATTGCCTCGCCTCTGATGATGAGGGCTTTGTCGAGGTAAGCATGGCTACAGTGCTGTCGCCTTGCGGGCTCCCACTATAGCCTTACCCCGTCTTGTTCGCTTAATGGTGTGCGCGCCCCGAGGGGGGAGCAAGCCGGCTATTGGGAACCGGCCCGGCCTTAGGCCGGCTGGGGGAGGTCGGGCCGCCTTCGGATGTCTCTCTGACCGAAGGGGCCTGCCGCCTGCGGGCCATACTGGCAACCTGTCGTGGGTGGCGTCATGATCCGCATGGCAACAATGCCACGCCGGACGGGGGATGGGCGCCCCGTACGATGTACTGTAGCCATGCATACACCGGGATTCGGGGGTGGCAGGGTTCGCTATAGCCACGCCCCGTCCCGTCACCGTTATGGGGGGTGGACCTTAGGATGCGGCCATCGGCCGCTTGCTTCTTGGAGTCGGCCCCCCGTGGGCTGCCTTCCTGGAGTCGGTCCTTCATGGAGGTGGTTTTTATGGCCGGGCCGCCTTCCGCTAGCCGGCCTAGGTGATAGCCGGCCCGAGGAAGGCAGCCCCGCGTCTCAGGTGCTTCGAGGTCCGATCAGCCCATTGTTTTTTAGGGCCTAAGGGAGCCGGTTAGGCTACCCGTGGTCATTTACTCGGACAGTAGTCCCCGAAGCTCGTTGGGCTTTGCGGCCGAAAGGAGGAATCGTGAAGCTCGGCCAACTTCCTATCCCGAAGAGCCGGCAGCTAGGAGCCGGCCTCCCTTGCGCGTGCCTTCTCGGCGAAGCCTCCTCAAAATCCGAAGGCGGGAACCAGCTGGTGCGCTAGCCGAGCGGCGGGCTGACAGCCCGCTTTCCGCGTGCCATGTGGCACCTTTTGGCTGGCTGGGCCTGCCAGCCCACGCGCGTGATGGGACGCCATGGCAGGCCGGGGCTCGCCACTTCCGCGCCTTGGCCCGTGCGCGGATCTTCTGTGGCCCAAACCGACCGCATGTCTTCCGGCGGCGGTTCCCACTCCCCATCAAGGCGCGATAAACGCGGGACATGGGGGAGTGGACACAGTTAATCCCACGCCCCCCGTGCCTCGCCTCCTCGACTTCGCTGCGCGAGGCTATAAGTATGGGCGGGGAGGGGGAACAGCAATCGTTCGCACGCTCGCCCTCGCCCTGCTTCCTTCTTCTTCTTCTTCGCTGCGGTAGCCCCTCCCCGTGCTCCCGCTTCGCCATCCTTTCTTCCTCCCAGCGTGCCGCAGGCTTGCTGCCTCCGCACCGGGCACTTCTCGTCGTCGCGCTCGCCACCATGGCTCCAACGTCGAGCTCTTGGGACGGCTCCACCTTCCGCGACGACCACGTCGAGTTTCTCCACAAAACGCGGCGGCTGCCGAGCGAGGATCTTGTGCAAGTTTGCCTCGCGCTAGCGAGGGAGGTTTCGCCGGCGCCGAAGGAAGGCGAGCGAGTGATCTTCTACTCGCACTGCCTGCGCGGCATCGGCCTCCCCGCGAGCGGCTTCTTCCGCGCGTTTCTTGACTTCTACCAACTCCAGCCTCACCACCTCACCCCCAACACGGTGGTGCTGCTGCCGGCCTTCGTCTCTTTGCGCGAAGGCTTCCTCAGTGTCCTCCCCATCATCGAGCTCTGGTTTTTTTTTTCAATCCAAGCTCAGCACGGTCGTCGCTGGCGTGCCGGCTCCGTGCGGCGCCTTCATCGCCATGAGGAGGTCCACCGCCGACAACCCCTTCCCTTCTATCAAGCTGATCCAGTCGGTGAAGCTCTGGCAACGGTCTTACTTTTATGTAAAGAACGTTGCCCCGAACGGTGATTATGTCAACTTGCTAGCTTACGTAGCCGGCCCGCCGGCTGGGAGGTCGGCTTCATGGTCCTACCGAGCCAGGTCGCTGACGCCGGCTGGAGCCGGAGCCTTCGCCCAACTTCGGGTGCTCATCCAGTCGGACCGCCTGACCGGGCCCGACTTGATCGCCGCCTTCGTCGAGCGCCGGATTCTTCCGCTTCAAGGCCGCCCTCATCTGATCTATCAGATGAGCGGCCGCTTAGACCCAAGCCGGCTCAGCACCAGGGAGATGCCTCACGACGAGGTGTCTTACATGGTAAACTACATCGCCAACTGCAAGCTCAAGCCGGATTGGCAGTATGGTATGGCGCCATTCTCTCGTGCCAATCCACCACCTATGGTAAGCTTTCTTTCTTCATTTGTTGCCACATCCCTTTTCGGGCCGATTCTTGACCAGTCGGTCTATCCTCATCCAGAACCTCCTTCTTCATCCTTCGGCCGGGACCACGGGGCTGGAGCACGAGTTCGCCCCCGACCGCGAGGCGGACGATTCTGACGACCCCGACTTGGGGGCGGCTGCCCTGGACGATGATGCCGCGGGGGGGGGGGGGGGGGGGGGGGGGCGGTGGCGAGACAGGCGGCTCTGGCTTCACCGCCGGCTTTGAAGACTGGCCCGATGATGATGAGGCCGGCCCCGCTTCATGCCGCCAGCCGGTGTCCGACCCCCAAGGCGCCGGCCCATCCGGCGGGCCGGCCGCACGAGGCGGCGCACAGAAGCATCAAGCGGCGCCGACTCCCTTTGGCGGTCGACCAAAGAGGCCTAAGGTGCCTGCGGCAGCAACTAAGCAGGACGAGGCGGCCGCGAAGGCGGCCCGCTTCCGCAAGGTGGTGAAGCAGCCGCAGGCGGTCTCGGCGTAAGTTCTGGTTCTTACGCATCTTTCTCTTTTTTCCTTAGTTGATGCTCTTCTAAGTCCTTTCTTCGTTTCGTCAATCAGAGCCCCGCTCTCTCTTGAGGGGACTACCGCCGCCTCCATAGTCGGCGGGGCGGGAGGGTCTACGGGCTCCCGTTGCATAGACCCCCGCGCCGAGCTTCAGGCGGCGACCGAGCGAAACGCGCGGGAGGCGCGGGAGGAGCGGGAGGCGGAGGAGCGAAGGGCTGCCGCCGCCGAGCCGGCCATGGAGACGACAACAGAGTCGGCTGAGGCGCAGGCTGACGCGACAGCAAGGGCCCGGGTGGATGCCGAGGCCGCAGAGAGGGCGGTGGAGGCTCTGTGTAGCCAGACCCCGCAACTTGTCATCCCCCTCCGCTCCGTGCCCCCGGACATCCCGGCACCGATGATGGAGAGGGAGGAGGGCGACGTAGTCGTCCCGGGGGGAGAGGTGGTGTCGCCTCCATCGGCCGGGACTGGCCAAGGCAGCCAGCCCGAGGTGCTGCCTGAGCAGCCGACTGCACAGGCGGACCTTGTGGTCTTGTCGCCAGCTCGCTAGCGTGCGGCGAGGGCGGCTTCAGAGCCAGATCCGCAGAGGGTGGCCGGCTCTAGCTTGTTGTCGCATGACCTGGAGTCGGCCACTCCTAGCTCGCCAGGGTGGACACTGGGCGGTGGGACGGCCGCGTTGAACTTGGCGGCGCAAGACGTCCGTAGCCGGCTTCAGGCTCAAGCCACTGCGCTGCAGCAGTGTATCCGAGAGTTCCTTGCGACACGGGCGGTCGTTCGGGTGAGTTCTCTTGTTCTTGATTTTTCCGTGGGGGCGCGTCAGCGCACCCACTGGGTGTAGTCCCCGAGTTCCGAGCCGGCTACTGAGCAGGCGGCTTGGAACTTCTTCGAAGACTTTGTTTTACTAATTTGCCGGCGTGAGTGTCTTTGTCTTTTTATCTTATGTGGGGGCGCATCAGCGCACCCACTGGGTGTAGTCCCCGAGATTCGGGCCGACTGCTGAGCAGTCGAGTCGGATATTTCTTGCCGACTTCTTTCTTAACTTGTTCTTTTCGTATTGGTAGGAGCCAATGCCGACTTGCGGCAGCAGCTGGGTGTGGCCCAGACCGCCCTTCCCACTAAGGAGGGTGAGCTCAGCGCCTTGGCTCAGGAGCGTGACCGCCTGGCGAAGAGACTAGCCGACTAGGAGGAAAGCCACAAGGCGGCCCTGAAGGCGGCCCAGGATAGTGAGGCCACCCTCAAAGCCGAATATGAGACCGAGGCGGCATGCTGGGCCAAGGCAAGGCAAGCTCTGAGCGAAGGCTACGGCCGTGTCGAGGACTTGGTTGATGGTAGGCTGCCTTCCTCTTCACTCTTTGCTTGTCCTTGTGAGTCAGTTTATCTCCTGACTTGCTATGTTTCTTATTCTTTGTTAAGAGTACTTTCCTGGCCATTCCGTCGCCGCCAACCAAGCCATCGAAGCCCACCGTGAAGCCAGGCGGCAGGCTGGGGTCGTGGTCGCGCCGGATGCCAACCGGTCGCTTGAGGAGCAGCTTCTGGCGATCGAAGCCCGCCTCCAGCCGGCCTACCGCATGCTCCGCCGGCTTCAGCGTGCCGGAGCACAGGTGTTGGCCGCCCTTTGGCCTGGCAAAGTGATTCCTCGCCACCCGGCCGTACTGCCGACTGGCTGGAGGTGGCCGTCGGCCGCCTTTAGGCCTGGAAGGCCTCAGCAGCTCGATCCGGCACTCGGCGGGCGCTAGAGTTCGTCCGAGCTTGGCACCCATGGCTGAACTTGGATCAGCTGCGCACTTGGCGACAGGAGGCCGACTAGGAGCTGGAGGCGGTGCAGCTGGCTATCATCTAGCGTGCTTCGGCGATTGCCGACTTCACCGACACCAGCGTCCTTGCTCCTGAGGTGAACGATGACGGTGTCGCGCAGCCGGAAGAATGGTTCGGGCTGAACCCGGCCGACGGTGAGGACTCGGCGGAGGAGATTGACTCCAGCGACGAGGGCGAGGAGGAGGAGGAGGAAGACAACGAAGATGCTGTGCCAGATGTCGGAGCAGCTGGCCAGCCTCAGCCTGACCATGTCTCCAGCAATGAGGCATGCGCGAATGCTCCGCCTACCACCGGCGACGACCAGGCCGAGACTCGCCAGCCGGCCACTCCTCCAGCCGACACCGCCGTCTCCATCGTTCTTCCTGAAGCTCCGGGCGCTCCCTTGGCTTGATTCGCCGTTTTACTTTCCTACCAGTCTTTCTTTGAACAGACCTGTTATTTTTGCGCAATTCCACCCACTGGGGGTGTATTCAAACTCTGTTGAATGCCGGCCTTTCGAAGGCTTTTTGGTGTAAATATTATCATGCATGTGTTTTGCTTCCATTCCTACTTGCTTTTTATCTCTCCGCTTTTTTCCTTTGCCGCCTTCCCAGCCGGACAGCTGCTCTGCAGTCTGTGGCTGGGTAAGGAATTCAGCCGTCTGGGAAGACAAAGGTTCAAGCTTTCTTAGATTGTGGCCGAGTAGGAAAGGAAGCTGGCCAGCCGACTGCTTCGACAGTCGGTTGGCGAGGGGGGAAGCCGGCTTATGTTATGTAAGTTCGTTAGTCCTTAGCCATTTTTCATGTGGGCGTCCTTTCCGCCTTTAGCTCTTGCTAGTCGGGCAGCTGATTCTTCGAGCTGTGACTTTCACAAGAGAGGGATTGGGTGCCGACACATTACTTGTCTGACTGCAGGTAGAACTTGGACATAACTCAAGGCGGCAAGTCCCCGGGCCGACTTAGTCAAACCCGGTGCCGGACGAAGGAAGTAAATGCAGTAGGGTAATCATGGGTGTGATACCCGGCATACATAGATAAAATAGGGTAGTCCCCGAGAACTCCTCGGGGGCCCGTTGCCTCATACTTAATACAAAAGATAGCGTGATACATACTATATTTTAACTATAAAATCTTCGAAGAAGATTGGCGTTCCACGAGCGTTTCGACTCCTTGCCGGAGTCGTCCCTCTTGCACGCCTTCGGCTTCTGCGCGTCGATTAGGTAATAGGAGTCATTTCCCAGAGCCCGGCTGATGACGAAGGGGCCTTCCCAAGGGGCCGAGAGCTTGTGCTGGCCGGCTATTCGCTGTATCAACTGGAGCACAAGGTCTCCCTCTTGGAAAGTTCTTGGCTTCACCCTCCGACTATGGTAACGGCGTAGTCCTTGCTGGTACATGGCGGACCGGCTGAGGGCTAACAGCTGGCTTTCTTCCAGCAAGTCGACACCGTCTTCTCTTGCTTCCTTGGCCTCCGCCTCCGTGTACATGGTGACCCGAGGTGAGTCGAACTCGATGTCATTTGGGATGACTGCCTCAGCACCATATACAAGGAAGAAGGGGGTGAAGCCGGTTGACTTGTTTGGGGTAGTGCGCAGACTCCAGAGGACGGTTGGAAGCTCGTCGAGCCAGTAGCTGACCGAACGCTCCAGTGGCACGACCAGTCGGGGCTTGATGCCGAAGAGGATGAGGCCGTTTGCTCGCTCGACTTGGCCGTTTGACTGCGGGTGGGCAACTGACGCTAAGTCCAGTCGGATGCCCTGTGTCACGCAAAAACGTGCCAATGCTACCTTCGTGAAATTTGTGTCGTTGTCGGTGATGATGCTGTGTGGTACGCCGTACCGGGTTGTAATGTTGGCAATGAATGTCACGGCAGTCGGCCCATTGAGTTTCTTGATCGGCTTTGCTTCAATCCACTTGGTAAATTTGTCTACGGCGACAAGCAGATGTGTCATGCCGTCGCACGCCGTCTTGAATGGTCCGACCATGTCCAGTCCCCAGACGGCAAAGGGCCAAGTGATGGGGATGGTCTTGAGTGCAGAAGCCGGCAGGTGCTGCTTGGAGCCGAAGACTTGGCACCCTTTGCAGTGTTTGACTAGTTCCTTGGCATCCTCCAATGCAGTCGGGCAGAAGAATCCGTGGGGAAGGCCTTGGCGACGAGCGCCCTGGAGGCGGCATGGTGGCTGCATTCGCCTTGGTGGATGTCTTCGAGGATTTCTATGCCCTTCTCTTGCTCGACGCAGCGCTGGAAGACTCCGGTAGCGCTGCGCCTAACTAGCTCTTGATTCATTATTGTGTAAGCTCCGGCTCGGCGTTGGACTTGTCTTGCCGAGGTCTCATCAGTCGGTAATTCTCCGTTCACCAGAAAACGGAGGATGGGCCGAGCCCATGATGGAGATGTGATTTCTTCGACTGCCAAGACGGCTACTGCAACCAGGGTGGGCGGGCTGGGTTGTGAGGAGTTGGAGTCGGCCTCCGCCTGCTATGTTGCGGCAGTCCCTGTGCCGGGTTCGACTATGACAGTCCCCGGCCGGGTTCGACTAAGGCAGTCCCCGAGCCGGCTGCCGAAGTCCCCTGGCCGCCTGCCTGGTCCCCGAAGTCGGATCCGACTGCGTCGGGGTCAGGCGGCACGAAGATGGAACTGGATTCCGGAGACGGCTTGACAGATGGCTTGAGGAGGCGTTGGAGGGCGACGCCGGTTGGTATAGCTTGTCGGGTGGAGCCTATTCGTGCCATGGCATCTACTTGCTCGTTGTCGGCTCGTGGCACGTGAAGGAACTCGCAACCCTCGAAATATCCGCTGAGCTGCTGGACAAGGAAACGGTAGCTCGCCATGTTTGCGTCCTTGGCATCCCAGTCGCCGGATGATTGCTGAACCACTAAGTCCGAGTCACCATAACACAGGATCCGGCGGATGCCGAGTTCCTTGGCTAGCCGGAGCCCGTGTATGAGCGCCTCGTACTCGGCCACATTGTTGGAGGCGGCAAAGTGAATTTGCAATGTGTATCTGAGTTTGTCGCCCTTGGGAGAGGTGAGGACGATGCCAGCTCCCAAGCCGGTGCGCATCTTGGATCCATCAAAATGCATCCGCCAATGAGTGGAGTCGGGAGCCAGTGGCAGGTACTGGGTCTCGGCCCAGTCGATGAGGAAGTCGGCCAGTGCTTGGGACTTGATGGTGGTGCGGGGCTGATAGTAGATTGTGTAAGGAGCCAGCGCAATGGCCCATTTCGCCACTCGGCCGGATGCATCCCGGCTGCCTATGATCTTGGCAAGCGGGGCAGTGCATATGACCGTGATGGGATGCTCTTGAAAGTAGGGCTTGAGTTTCTTGGAGGCGAAGTACACACCATAGCACATCTTCCGATAGTGCGGGTAGTTCTGTTTTGAGGTGGACAATACTTCTCTCAAATAATACACCGGCCTCTGGACTAGCTGAGCTCGGCCTTCTTCTGGGCGCTGAACCACAATGACTGTGCTAACCACTCGGCTGGTGGCGGCGATGTAGAGGAGCATGGGCTCCTTCTCAGTTGGGGCCGCCAAGACAGGCGGTGGCATCTTTTTCAGCTCGTGGAAAGCTTGATCCACCTGGTCATTCCACTCAAAATGAGCGGACTTCTTCATGAGTCGGTAGAGGGGGAGAGCCTTCTCTCTGAGCTGGCTCATGAAGTGGTTCAAAGATGCCAGGCATCCGGTGAATTTTTGGACGTCTCGCAGCTTGGTAGGGACCTTCATTCTCTCTATGGCCTTGATCTTTACTGGGTTGCACTCGATGCCGCGTTCGGAGACCAGAAAGCCTAGAAGTTGGCCGGCTGGTACTCCGAACACACATTTCTCCGGGTTGAGCTTGATCTAAAACCGGCACAAGTTCTCAAAGATTTCCTTGAGGTCTTCCAGCAGGGTGCCGTGTTTCTCCGTCTTCACCACGACATCGTCTACATAGACGTGGGCATCTCTGCCGAGTTGCTTGAGGAGGCATTTCTGCATGCAACGCTGAAAGGTGGCACCGGCATTTCTCAAGCCGAATGTCATAGTCAGGTAACAGAAAGCTCCAAACGGGGTGATGAAGGTGGTCTTCAAGCGATTAGCCGGGTTCAACTTTATCTTGTGGTAGCCGGAATAAGCATCCAAGAAACTCAACAGCACGCATCCGGCTGTGGAGTCTATCACTTGGTCAATCCTTGGCAGGGCGAATGGATCTTTGTGGCAGGCTTTGTTGAGGCTGGTGTAGTCGATGCACATGTGCCACTGCTTGTTCTTCTTTAGCACAAGGACCGGGTTGGCAAGCCATTCTGGAAAGAACACTTCCATGATGAAGCCGGCTGCCAGAAGCCGGGCTATTTCTTCTCCGACTACTCTTCTCTTCTCTTCTGACAGGCGGCGCAAGGGCTGTCTGACCGGCTTTGCGTCAGGTCGAACGTGTAGCTTGTGCTCGGCGAAATCCGTCGGGACACCCGGCATGTCTTTGGGGGACCATGCAAAGACGTCCCGATTCTCACGGAGGAAATCGACGAGCTCGCCTTCCTATTTGCTGTCAAGGCTTGTGCCTATGACTGCGTGCCTCTCCGGGTGCTCCGGGTCCAGGGGTATCTTCTTTGTCTCTTTGGCCGGCTGGAAAGAACCTTGAGCTTCACATTCTTTGGGGTCAGGAGACAAGGCCGGCTGTTTGCCAGCCAAGGCCACAACTCGATCCAGCATCTTCTTCTCTTCGGCGATCACGAGGGAGTCGGCCAGCCGACTACTGGCTGCTGCACACTCAGAAGACTTCTTGTAGTCTCCGGCTATGGTGATAATGCCCTTGGAACTCGGCATCTTCATCTTGAGGTAGGCATAGTGGGGCACAGCCATAAACTTGGCCAACGCTGGTCGGCCAAGCAGTGCGTGGTACGGGCTCTCCAAATCCACTACCTCGAACCATATTGCCTCTCGGCGGAAATGATCCTTGTCTCCAAAGAGGACATCCATCTTGATCTTGCCGATTGGTGAGCAGGACAGGCCGGGTACGATGCCATGGAACACAATCCGGCTAGGCATGAGTTGCTTTGGCTTGATGTTGAGCTTCTCCATTGTATCTCGGTACAATATGTTGATACTGCTCCCGCCGTCTATTAGCACGCGGGAGAAACGAGCGGCGCGCCTCTCCGTTGCCAGGGTAGCATCCAAAACGAGGGCATAGGAGCCAGGTGAGGGCATCACCTCTGGGTGGTCGTCCCGGCTCCAGATGATGGGCTTCTCTGACCAGTGCATAAACTCAGGGTTACTGAAGGCGACCGTGTTGACTTCTTGGTGTTGTCGGCGCCAACTTCGCCAATCGTCCGGTTGGCTTGTGAAGATGACGTAGGCGGCATGCTCATCAGGGAACTCATCGTGGACGGCTCCAACTGCTGGCCGAACGGCCGGCTGCTAGGGGGCAGGAGGCGGCTGGCCCGCAGGCGGAGGCGGCAACAACCCCTCGCCCTTGGAGATTCGGGTGAGCCAATGGCACTTCCGGGTCGTATGGTTGGATGGCTTCGCGCCGCTGTGGAACTTGCAGGGGGCGTCGAGAGTTTGCTCGTAGGAGAAAGCCGGCTGCTAAGCCGGCTTGCCGCCCTTCTGCTTCTCGGGAGCCGGCCGTCCCTCAGGCTGCTCTTCTTCGATCGTAGCCACCTGCCGACTAGTGGAAGGCGGCATCGGGGCCTTGCGCTTGTTGTCGTTCTGGTACGGGCGCCAAGTGGACTCTCCAGCCGGTGTCTTGGGAGCCGGTGCAAGCACTTTCCCAGAGGCGTCGACTCCAAGCTCGGTCTTCATGGAGGAGTCGGCAGTGGCGTATTTGTCCGTGATAATCAGCAGCTCGTCGAGGGAAGTCGGCTCGTCGCAGAGGAGTCGGTGCTTGAGGAGGGTGCCTTCTTGGCACCCGGCCGTGAAGTACTCTATGGCCTGGACCTCGTGCACCCCCTCGCAGGAGTTTCGGAGCTCGGGCCAACGCGTAAGGTGGTCACGAGTCGACTCGTTGGGTCCTTGTACGCACAAGGAGAGCTGTCGGGGCTTGGGAGCCTGCTTGTAGGTGCTGGTGAAGTTGTGGATGAAAGCCTCCGTGAAGTCGAGCCAGCTGTTGATGCTGTAGGGCTTGAGGCTGTTGAGCCAGGTGCGTGCCGTGCCTTGGAGCATCAGGGGGACATATTTCACGGCAACGCGCCGGTTGCCGTTTGCTATGCGAACCGCGGTGGAGTAGTCGATCAACCAGTCCTCCGGCTTCATGGAGCCGTTGTACTTAGGCGTGTCTCTTGGGAGTGAGAACCCTTTGGGAAAGGGCTCGTCGCGGATGCGGGGGCCGAAACAAGGTGGGCCGACATCATCTTCTTCTTCTAGGGCCAAGGATCGTGCAAGGCAGTCGATCCGATGGCGGGCATCGTTCTCACCGACTCCTTCGCGGCGACCAAGTCGGCCGCTGAGAGTCGGGTGCTCGATAGGCGGTGGGGTGGGATATCTTTCCCCGCGAGGTGAAGGAGGAGGCGGGTCGCCTCGTCTCTCCACACCTCGGGGACGGCCCTCTGCGTCGCGCTCGATGGTGATTCGTGTCCGGCTGCGGCTAGTAGCCGGCTCCTTCTCTTGTCTTGCACGGGCGCCACCCGCAGTCGGCATCCGCGATGTCGCGCCGTGCTCTCGGCGAGGGGGGCTTCCAGCTCGAATGCCGGCTTCGTGCCGCGCTGCGGCCACATCGATCAGCTGCTGGATGCGTCCGGTCATGTAGGGGAGCTCGTCGGCCCCCAATCCGTTTAGCTCGTCAACGATCGACTGGGCGGCGCGTAGATTCTCGAGGGGCATGGCGTAGACTGGGCGGTCCGCCCCCAGCATGCTGGCGATGGCCGCGCCGCGTTTCTTGATGATGCCGACTCGGCTTGGCCCTTCTGGAGGCGGCATGCCGAAGGCGGCGCGATCGACTTCGCGCTGGTGGGCTTCTGTGAGGCGTCTCATGGTATTTATCCTCTAGCCCTCGGCGACGAGGGCAAGGCGGCGAGTCTCCAGCGCCTCAGCGTCGGCGTCGGCCGGGATGGGGACGGACAAGTCCTGCAGCACCGCTTGCAGGGCGTTGTGGGTGTTCTCGCCGGAGGCGGCTCCGTGGCTGATGACCATCACCTCAATGATGGTGCTGCCACCACTGTCAGCTCGAGGGACAGGGTCGTTGAAGACGATCACGTCGGTGGGGAAGGCGTCGAGCGACGCCGTGTCGGAGTCGACAAGCACCAGGTCGGTGGAGCTGACCGACTCCAAGTCCGTGGTAGGCTCGCCGGAAACGTGGAGTTGGTCGAGGAGGCTGATGAGACGGCTCTCGAGGCAGCCGGTGCCCGCATCGGATGTGGGCTCGTCGGAGATGCAAACCTCGCCAAGGAGATCGGCGAGGCAGCTCGCCATGCAGGCGTCGTCGATGCTTTGCAGCGCGTCGGGGCAAGCGCCATCGGGCGTGCCGGGCTGGCTACGCTCACGAGGGAGGAAGAGTGTTCCTGTCCAAAGCAGGTCTCCGGACGATGGTGCACCTGGCCCCACGGTGGGCGCCAAATGTCGGGTGGTGGGTGCGACATATGCCAACGGGTGGTTTATCATTGTGGGAGCCAGTAAGACATCGCCGGTGCCTGGAAACGGGATAAGGCGAAGACACGAATCTTACCTAGGTTCGGGGCTCTCCGTGGAGATAACACCCCTAGTCCTGCTCTGCGGGGTCTCCGCATGATCACTAGATCGACAAGTAGCTACAAGAGGCTCCTTGAGCTGTTCGGTGGGAGGAGGAAGAAGGGCAAGGCTGGCTCTTTTCTCTCCCTACGGTGGTGTCTAAAACCCTATGAGATCAACCCTTTGCATGGGTGTCCCAGGGGGTTTATATAGGCCTAGCCCCCGAGGGTACAATGGTAATCCGGCTAGGTGCGGGCCCAGGCCGTCAGTGTCTACGACCGCCGTCTTCTCCGCTGGCTTCTGGGGCCCGCCGACTGGTGGGTCCCGCCGGCTGTCGGCCCGTTGGCCGATAGGCCGGCCCCACCGCATGGGGGACCTGGTCGGGGGCTGGTTACTGTTGCCTCGCCTATGATGACGAGGGCTTTGTCGAGGTAAGCATGGCTACAATGCCGCCGCCTTGCGGGCTCCCACTGTAGCCTTACCCCGTCTTGTTCGCTTAATGGTGTGCGCGCCCCGAGGGGGGAGCAAGCCGGCTATTGGGAACCGGCCCAGCCTTAGGCCGGCTGGGGGAGGCCGGGCCGCCTTCGGATGTCTCTCTGACCGAAGGGGCCCACCGCCTACGGGGCGTACTGGCAACCTGTCATGGGTGGCGTCATGATCTGCATGGCAACAGTGCCATGCCGGACGGGGGATGGGCGCCCCGTACGGCGTACTGTAGCCATGCATACACCGGGATTCGGGGGTGGCAGGGTTCACTATAGCCACGCCCCGTCCCGTCACCGTTATGGGGGGTGGACCTTAGGATGCGGCCATCGGCCGCTTGCTTCTTGGAGTCGGCCCCCCGTGGGCCGCCTTCCTGGAGTCGGTCCTTCATGGAGGTGGTTTTTATGGCCGGGCCGCCTTCCGCCAGCGGGCCTAGGTGATAGCCGGCCCAAGGAAGGCGGCCCCGCGTCTCAGGTGCTTCGAGGTCCGATCAGCCCATTGTTTTTTCTGAGGGCATAAGGGAGCCGGTTAGGCTACCCATGGTCATTTACTTCGACAGAATTGATCCCGCAAAGTATTATTACAGGTTATAGGATGGTAATTGATTTCCATAAGTTAAATAAAGCTACTAAGAAAGATCATTACCCTTTACCTTTTATTGATCAAATGCTAGAAAGACTATCCAAACACACACATTTTTGCTTTCTAGATGGTTATTCTGGTTTCTCTCAGATACCTGTGTCAGCAAAGGATCAATCTATAACTACTTTTACTTGCCCTTTTGGTACTTTTGCTTATAGACATATGCCTTTTGGTTTATGTAATGCACTTGCTACCTTTCAAAGATGCATGATGGCTATATTCTCTGATTTTTGTAAAAAGATTTGTGAGGTATTCATGGATGACTTCTCCGTCTATGGATCCTCTTTTGATGATTGTTTGAGCAACCTTGATCGAGTTTTGCAGAGATGCGAAGACACTAGTCTCGTCCTAAATTGGGAAAAGTGTCCCTTTATGGTTAATGAAGCCATTGTCTTGGGGCACAAGATCTTCGAGAGAGGTATTGAAGTTGATAAAGCCAAAGTTGATGCTATTGAAAAGATGCCATGTCCCAAGGACATAAGAGGTATAAGAAGTTTCCTTGGTCATGCCGGTTTTTATAGGAGGTTCATTATGGACTTCTCTAAAATCTCTAGGCCTCTGACTAATTTATTGCAAAAAGATATTCCTTTTGTCTTTGATGATGATTGTGTAGAAGCATTTGAAACACTTAAGAAAGCTTTGATCACTGCACCTATTGTTCAGCCACCTGATTGGAATTTACCTTTTGAAATGATGTGTGATGCTAGTGATTATGCTTTAGGTGTTGTTCTAGGGCAAAGAGTCGATAAGAAATTGAATGTTATCCAGTATGCTAGTAAGACTCTTGATATTGCCCAGAAAAATTATGCTACTGCTGAAAAAGAGTTCTTAGCAGTTGTGTTTGCATGTGATAAGTTTAGACCTTATATTGTTGATTCCAAAGGTACTATTCACACTGATCATGCTGCTATTAAATATCTTATGGAAAAGAATGATGCTAAGCCTAGACTCATTAGATGGGTTCTCCTGCTCCAAGAATTTGATTTACACATTATTGATAGAAAGGGAGCTGAGAACCCCGTTGCAGACAACTTGTCTAGGTTAGAGAATGTTCTTGATGACCCACTGCCTATTAATGATAGCTTTCCTGATGAACAATTAGTGGTCGTCAATGCTTCTCGTACTGCTCCTTGGTATGCTGATTATGCTAATTACATTGTTGCTAAATTTATACTGCCTAGTTTCACATACCAGCAAAAGAAAAAGTTCTTTTATGATTTAAGACATTACTTCTGGGATGACCCACACCTTTATAAAGAAGGAGTAGATGGTGTTATTAGACGGTGTGTGCCTGAGCATGAACAGGAAAAGATTCTACGCAAGTGTCACTCTGAATCTTATGGAGGACCCCACGTTGGAGATAGAACTGCACACAAGGTACTACAATCTGGTTTTTATTGGCCTACTCTCTTCAAAGATGCTCGTAAGTTTGTCTTATCTTGTGATGAATGTCAAAGAATAGGTAACATTAGTAGACGTCAAGAAATGCCTATGAATTATTCTCTTGTTATTGAACCGTTTGATGTTTGGGGCTTTGATTATATGGGACCTTTTCCTGCCTCTAATGGTTATACTCATATTTTAGTTGCTGTTGATTATGTTACTAAGTGGGCAGAAGCTATTCCAACTAGTAGTGCTGATCATAACACTTCTATTAAAATGCTTAAAGAAGTTATTTTTCCGAGGTTTGGAGTCCCTAGATATCTTATGACTGATGGTGGTTCACAGTTTATTCATGGTGCTTTCCGTAAGATGCTTGCTAAGTATGATGTCAATCATAGAATCGCATCTCCTTATCATCCGCAGTCTAGTGGTCAAGTAGAGTTGAGAAATAGAGAGCTCAAATTAATTTTGTAAAAGACTATGAATAGATCTAGAAAGAATTGGTCCAAAAAACTTGATGATGCATTATGGGCCTATAGAACTGCATACAAAAATCCCATGGGTATGTCTCCTTATAAGATGGTTTATGGAAAAGCGTGTCATTTACCTCTTGAACTTGAACATAAGGCATATTGGGCTATTAAAGAGCTCAACTATGACTTCAAACTTGCCGGTGAGAAGAGGTTGTTTGATATTAGCTCCCTTGATGAATGGAGAACCCAAGCGTATGAGAATGCCAAGCTTTTCAAAGAAAAAGTCAAACGCTGGCATGATAAGAGGATACAAAAGCGTGAGTTTAACGTAGGAGATTATGTGTTATTGTTCAACTCTCGTTTAAGATTTTTTGCAGGAAAACTTCTCTCAAAATGGGAAGGTCCCTACGTTATAGAGGAGGTCTATCGTTCTGGTGCCATAAAAATCAACAACTTCGAAGGCACAAATCCGAGGGTGGTGAACGGTCAAAGAATTAAACATTATATTTCAGGTAATCCTATCAATGTTGAAACTAATATTATTGAAACCGTAACCCCTGAGGAATACATAAGGGACACTTTCCAGAACGTTCCAGACTCCGAAAAGGTATAGGTATGTGGTACGGTAAGTAAACAGACTCCAAAACAACTCCAATGGCAATTTTTATCAGTTTTGGAATATTTAAGAATTTTAGGAAGAAAGAAGTAGTCCGAAAGGGACACGAGGCTCCCACGAGAGTGGAGGCCACCCCCCCCCCCCCGCCCGTAGGGCGCGCCCCCCTGTCTCGTGGGCACCTCGTGTGCCTCCCGGACTCCGTTTTCTTGCACGTTACATATTTTGGTCGGTAAAATTTCATTATATATACTCCCGAAGGTTTTGACCACCGTATCACGAAAATATCCTCTGTTTTCGTTTCGAGCTGTTTCTGTTTCAGATCTAAGAGCATCATGTCATCTCCAAGCGCTCCCAAGGACAAGTTTTTCGAGAGGGTTATCAACCCCTATCTTGCGGAGGTGCTGCAACACCCTCAAACCATTGAGATTCGTGAGGGGGTGCTGCACATCCGCGATGAGGAGGGACCAAGACGTACCAGGAGTGTGGAGACAAAGCTCGAAGCCGTGGAGCAGCAAGTTTTCAAGTGTCAAGGGATGGTGGAGCGTGGACTCAACGCCAACCAGATGATGATCACGGAGTTCACCAACAACCACAACCTGGATGCCAAAGTCATTGGAGAGACCATCTTCAAGCTTCAAGAGAAAATCGAGCACCTCCAAGCCCAGATCTATGACCTGCAAAACCAGAACTGTGAGTATGAATATAGATTCAAGAGGATGAGTTTGGCTGTAGATTTAAGGATCCCGGAGACTCGATCATCCTTCTATGATGGAGAGCCTATGCCTTGGAAGACGGACGACAAGCTTACATCATCAACAACTCCTACTGCACCACCTCCGAGGACATAATCACATGGGTATGGGCACTCCCCTTGGCAACTGCCAAGCTTGGGGGAGGTGCCCTGGTATCGTATCACCATCACACTCTTATCTTTATCGCTTTATTTAGTTTGATCCTTTTAGTAGTATCTTGATCTAGTAGTTTAAAGTTTCGATATCAAGTAGTTTGAGTTTTGGTTTGTGATCTCTTTTTGTAATCGAGTCCATGAGCTATCTATAATAAAGTTTAGTGTTGAGTCAAGGGCTTTGCTATGTTGCCATGATCTTGAGAAAGTAGAAAGAATAAAAGAGTTCATATTGATCTTATGAATAGTGATGACTTCACACATAGAAAGTACGAGGCATAAAAATTGTTGAGAGTTGATGAACTTAGCCTTGGTTATCGTTTCAATTAACAGGAAGTGATAAGGAAAGAGGGGTTCACATACAAATATATTATCTTGGACACCTTTTTATAATTGGGAGCACTCATTAAGTATGACATGCTAAAAGAGTTGACGTTGGACAAGGAAGACAACGTAATAGTTTATGTTTTCCGACATCTCAGTTAAAGTATATTTTCATTGACCTTCCAAACATGTTGAGCTTGCCTTTCCCCCTCATGCTAGCCAAATTCCTTGCACCAAGTAGAGATACTACTTGTGCTTCCAAATACCCTCAAACCCAGTTTTGCCATGAGAATCCACCATACCTACCTATGGATTGAGTAAGATCCTTCAAGTAAGTTGTCATGTTGCAAGCAATAAAAATTGCTATCTAAATATGTATGACTTATTAGTGCAGAGAAGATAAGCTTTGTACGAACTTGTTGTGGAAGTAATAAAAGCGACAGACTGCATAATAAAGGTCCACATACAAGGGGCAATATAAAGTGACGTTCTTTTGCATTAAGATTTTGTGCATCAACCCTAAATGCACATGACAACCTCTGCTTCCCTCCGCGAAGGGCCTATCTTTTACTTTATGCTTGAGTCAAGGTGATCCTCACCTTTCCCTTTTTCATTTTATCCTTTGGCAAGCTCCTTGTGTTTTAAAGATCATGATATATATATCCGATTGGATGTAATTTAGCATGGGCTATTATTGTTGACATCACCTAAAGGTGAATACGTTGGGAGGCAACACAATAATCCCCTATATTTCTCAGTGTCCGGCTGAAACTCTATAACCACAAGTACTGCGTGAGTGTTAGCAATTGTAGAAGACTACGAGATAGTTGAGTATGTGAGCTTGCTGAAAAGCTCTATTGCTGACTCTTTCTGATGTTACGATAAATTGCAATTGCTTCAATGACTGAGATTATAGTTTGTTAGTTCCCAATGAAGTTTTTGAACCATATTTGACATTGTGAATTGATTGTTACTTAAGCATAAAAAATCATATGATAAAATCTATATATGTTGCTGTTATAAGAATGATCATGATGCCCTCATGTCTGTATTTTATTTTTATCGACACCTCTATCTGTAAACATGTGGACATATTTTTCGATTTCGGCTTCCGTTGAGGACAAGCGAGGTCTAAGCTTGGGGGAGTTGTGAAAGCACAAGTGCTCCCTAGGTGGTTTTGGTAATTAATGTCAACATATCTCTTATTGGACTAACACGTTTATCTAGTATGTTTCAGATAAGTTCAACAATGGAGTGGGATGGACTAAAGGATGTGGGAACTCCTTCTAGATGCTAAGGACAAAGGATTGGCTCAAGCTCCAAGCTCAAGACTCTTCATTTTCTATTTTAGTGATCCAAGATCACATTGAGTCTATAGGAAAAGCCAATACTATCAAGAAGGGATGAGGTGTTGCTTAATGAGTTTCTTGCTCCACAGTGCTTAGTGATATGCTCCAAAACCCTCAACTACTTTCCCACCTCCACACATATGACCTAAACCTAAAGTCAAACTCGGCCCCACCGATTCTTTCTATCCGGCGCCACCAAGTTTAGATGTCTTAGCCACTGCCACAAACCCTAGACAAATCGGTAACACCGATAGGGATCTCGGTCTCACCGAGATGGGATTGTAATCTCTCTGTGTATGTCCATTACCAAAATCGGTCTCACCAAGTTTGAGCAATCGGTACTACCGAGATTACAATGCAAACTTCCTAGTTAACTTATTACCAAAATCGGTCCTACCGAGTTTGTGTAATCGGTCCAACCGAGTTTGCCTGACCAACTCTCTCGAAAACTTATTACCAAAATCGGTCCCACCGAGTTTGTGTAATCGGTCTCACCAAGATTACGTTATGCCCTAACCCTAACCATATCGGTCCTACCGAGTTGCATATCGGTCCCACCGAAAATCCTAACGGTCACTAGGTTTACTAAATCGGTCTGACTGAGTCTGTTGAATCGGTCCCACCGAGTTTGGTAAATTGTGTGTAACGGTTAGATTTTGTGTGGAGGATATATATACCCCTCCACCTCCTCTTCATTCATGGAGAGAGCCATCAGACTGAACCTACACTACCAGCATACATTTTCTGAGAGAGAACTACCTACTCATGTGTTGAGGCCAAGATATTCCATTCCTACCATATGAATCTTGATCTCTAGCCTTCCCCAAGTTGCTTTCCACTCAAATCTTCTTTCCACCAGATCCAAATCCCATGAGAGAGAGTTGAGTGTTGGGGAGACTATCATTTGAAGCACAAGAGCAAGGAGTTCATCATCAACGCACCATTTGTTACTTCTTGGAGAGTGGTGTCTCCTAGATTGGCTAGGTGTCACTTGGGAGCCTCCGACAAGATTGTGGAGTTGAACCAAGGAGTTTGTAAGGGCAAGGAGATCGCCTACTTCGTGAAGATCTACCGCTAGTGAGGCAAGTCCTTCGTGGGCGACGGCCATGGTGGGATAGACAAGGTTGCTTCTTTGTGGACCCTTCGTGGGTGGAGCCCTCCGTGGACTTGCGCAACCGTTACCCTTCGTGGGTTGAAGTCTCCATCAACGTGGATGTACGATAGCACCACCTATCGAAACCACGCCAAAACATCTGTGTCTCCAATTGCGTTTGAATCCTCCAAAACCCTTCCCTTTACATTTTTCCAAGTTGCATGCTTTACTTTCTACTGCTCATATACTCTTTGCATGCTTGCTTGTTATGTATTGTGAATGTTAAACTTGTGCCTAAACTCCACTTAAACTTAAAGAACCTAAAAACTGCAACTTTGGTACTTAGTGTCTAATCACCCCCCCTCTAGACACCTCTTCTCAAGGTCCTACAAGTGGTATCAGAGCATTGGTCTCCATTGCCTTGGTTTAATCACCATTGGAGGAAGATGGATGAGTCTACTTTGGGGAGTCTTAGACATAGAGTGCCTATTCTTGATGGAGAGTATTTTCATGAATGGAAAAATGAGATGCTTGTAATTTTCAATCAATATCATTTGAACAAGTACATTTCTAGCCCTTGTTCACCTCATGTTGACCCTATGCATCCTACTCTTGATGAGTCAATTGACATTATTAGGAATCTTAGAACTACTGAACTTATCATTAGAGGATTGCCTAGAAACTTGATTGGATGTTTGCCTACTCTTAAGTGTGCCTAGACTATATGGAAACTTCTTGAGGAACGCTTTCCAAATTATTCCTTGAAAAATCTATATGAAATTCTCCATAAGTCTATTGCTTTGAGTAAGATGCATTCTAGTGATCCTATGTTTGGTGATCGTCTATTCGAACTTACAAACCTTATGCGTGCCAAAGGAGATGTTGGAATTATTAGTGATATTATTTCCGAAGCTATAAAAATTCATAAGCAAGATCATTGTCAAACTCACTCTAACGAATCACTCTCTCTACGATTTGATCCACTACATGACAATGTTGAACATGGATACTATGATGAGGATGATGATAGTGACTTCGATCTTGATGATGCAATGAGACACTTTGGTCTTATGGCAAATCTTCGGGGATATATGGCAGGAGGAAAGGAATGGGTTCTTGATAGTGGATGTACAGATCACATGACCGGAGATAAAGACATGTTTCGTGAGCTTACTGAAAATGATGGTCCTCGAAAGTATGTCACTTTCGGTGACAACTCAAAGAGTAAGGTGGTTGGCCTCGGCAAGGTGGCCATATCACATGATAGCTCCATTCAGAATGTTATGCTCGTTGAATCTCTTAGCTACAACTTACTTTCAGTATCTAGACTTGCTGATTTCGGTTTCAATGTCCTATTTACCGAAGTAGATTGCCAAGTGTTTCGTCGAGATAATCATAAAATGGTCTTTACCGGTGTGCGTAGAGGTGATCTATACATTGTTGATTTCACTAAAAAGGCTCAACCTAAAACTTGCTTCATTGCTAAATCCTCAAAAGGTTGGTTATGGCATAGACGATTAGGTCATGTTGGCATGCGAAACCTTGACAAGCTTATCAAAGGAAATCATATCCTTGGTGTTAACGATGTCATATTTGATAAGGATAGACTTTGCAGCGCTTGTCAGGCAGGTAAACAGGTTGGAGGAAGGCATCCTGTGAAGAACATCATGACTACAAGGAGGCCACTCGAGCTACTTCACATAGATCTCTTTGGTCCCAACTCTTACAAGAGTCTCGGTGGAAATTCTTTTGGTCTAGTTATAGTTGATGATTTTTCAAGATTTCGTGGGTGTTCTTTCTCGATGATAAATCGCAGGTCCAAAAGATCTTCAAAAACTTCGCTAGGAAGGCCCAAAATCAATTTGAAGTGAAGATCAAGAAGGTTCGCAGTGACAACAGAACGGAGTTCAAGAACGCAAATGTGGACACCTTTCTTGACGAAGAAGGGATTTCACACGAGTTCTCGTCTACGTACACACCTCAACAAAATGGAGTTGTTGAGAGGAAGAACTGGACGCTCATTGAAATGGCGAGAACGATGCTTGATGAGTACAAGACACCGAAGCACTTTTGGGCAGAAGTGGTTGAGACAACTTGTCATGCAACAAATCGCTTGTATCTTCACAAGCTACTCGGCAAGACGGCATACAAGCTCCTCAACGGTAACAAACCCCAAGTTGGATACTTTCGAGTATTTGGCTCAAAGTGCTACATTCTTGATAAGCATCGTCGTTCTAAATTTGCTCCTAAGTCTCATGAAGGTTTCCTACTAGGTTATGGCTCAAACTCTCACACTTACCGTGTCTACAACAATTTCACCCGAAAGGTTGAAGAGACGGTAGATGTGAAGTTTGATGAATCTAACGGCTCGCAAGTAGAGCAATTGCCAATTGATGTAGGAGACAAAGATCCTTCGGAAGCAATCCAAGACTTGTCTATTGGCAAGGTCCGTCCAACGGAGGTGAAGGAGAGTACCTCGTCTGTCCAAGTGGAAGCTTCTACTTCACGACAAGGTGAACCAAGAGTTGATACGGAAGCATCCACAAGTGGGACACACCAAGATGAAGAAAACGAGGAAGTGCATCAAGATGAACGTCAACAACCTCCTTCTCCACCATGACAAGAGAATGACAATGCCAATAATGAAGAAGGCCAAGAAGAAGAACAAGATGAAGAAGAAGTTCAACCAAGAAACAAGCAAAAGCTTTCACGAGTTTGAGCAAGAATTGCTAAAGACCACCCCGTCGAGCAAATCTACAATGATATTCAAACCGGGAGAATCACTCGCTCTAAAACTCGTTTAGCTAACTTTTGTGAAAACTATTCTTTCATCTCTAGCATTGAACCTATGAAGGTGGAAGAAGCATTGGAAGATTCAGATTGGATAAATGCTATGCATGAAGATCTACACAACTTTGAGAGGAACGAAGTTTGGACATTGGTTGAGAAGCCCGACAACAACCACAACCTGCTACTGAAATACTTACACAAATTCTATAATAGATGGGACGTGCCTTGGGTCCAACTCATCTGGGATACATTTTACCCTGACCGCATACCGCACGCCACTGAGACGTGTGGATCGTTCTGGTGGCATGATGTGGCAAAGTTAATGCCCATTTATAGAGGAATCACTCAGGTCCAGGTAGCAAGCAGTAAGAATGTTCTCTTCTAGAAAGACTCTTGGACGGACACCATTATTGCGGAGAGTTACCCTCGTGCTTTCTCCTACACCATTAATGAAGATATCTCTGTCGGGGATTTCTTGTCCATCACGGCACTGCGGGAGGCGTTTCACCTACCTCTCTCAGAACAAGCCCACGCTGAAGTTAGACAGATGCAATCGGATCTATCCACGGTTACCCTATCTGAGGAGAGGGATGTTTGGACATATGCATGGGGATCAGATCAATTCATAGCGCATAAATACTATACGTTCTACTTCAGAGATATTCGAGCACATGAAGCCTTTGGTTGGATTTGGAAGTCAAGGTCAACCATGAAAATCAAAGTTTTTGGGTGGTTGCTTCTGGCTGATCGCCTTAATACCAGAAACATGCTCAAAAGACGGCACTACAACATTGGTGATGACCATAACTGCATCCTATGTGGAGTGAGGATTGAGGAAACATTGGAGCACTTGTTCTTCGAATGCCGCTTCAGCATTGATTGTTGGGCTAGTATGGGCCTTTCCTGGCCGCAAGGAATGCCACGCCTTCAAAATGTGACCATGGCCAAACAACGTTGGAATGGGCCTCTTTTCATGGAGATGTTCTTACTTGCGGCTTGGAGTTTATGGAAGGAACGCAACAATAAGCACTTCAAGGGGATTGCTCCAACAAAACAGTCTTGGTTGGACAGGTTTAAGACAGACTTCTCTCTCCTTGCCTATAGAATCAAGGAAAAGCACAAACACCTCATCCCCATAATCCTCTCTTCTTTACATTAGCATACTAACACACCCCCAATGGGGTGATGACACTTGTACAACCACCATGTAACTTGTACTTTATTATATTAATACAAAAATAACAGTGGGAGGTGCTCCTACTGTTCAAGGTTTCAAAAAAAAACCCACAACATCATCGGTACCAAATGGGTGTTTCGCAACAAGCAAGATGAAGATGGAAAAGTAGTTCGCAACAAAGCACGTCTTGTCGCCCAAGGCTACACACAAGTCGAAGGTATGGACTGTGGTGAGACTTACGCTCCCGTTGCTAGACTTGAGTCCATTCGCATCTTACTTGCCTATGCTAATCACCATGATATCACCTTGTACCAAATGGACATTAAAAGTGCTTTTATAAATGGTGAAATAGAGGAGGAAGTTTATGTTAAGCAACCTCCCGGCTTTGTCAATCCTAAGAAACCAAATCATGTTTGCAAACTTCACAAAGCCCTTTATGGTCTTAAACAAGCTCCTAGAGCGTGGTATAAATGCTTGACCAAGTTCCTTATTGAAAAAGGCTTTGAAATTGGAAAAATAGATTCTACTCTTTTTACTAAAAGGGTTAATGGATAACTATTTGTGTGCCAAATCTATGTTGATGATATTATATTTGGTTCAACTAACCCTCATTTTAGTGAAAAGTTTGGGAAGCTAATGTCGGAGAAGTTTGAGATGTCTATGATGAGTGAACTCAAATTCTTTCTTGGGTTGCAAATCAAGCAAACTAAGGAAGGTACCTTTGTTTCTCAAACGAAGTACACCAAGGACTTATTCAAGGCTTTCTACAACCATGCCTACTAGTGGACATCTTGACTTGACCAAAGATGGTGAACCGGTTGATCAAAAGGTTTATCACTCTATGATTGGTTCATTGTTATATCTATGTGCTTCACGTCCCGATATCATGCTAAGTGTGTGCATGTGTGCACGATATCAAGCTTCTCCTAAAGAATGTCATCTTAAGGCCGTGAAAAGGATAGTGAGATACTTAATCCATACACCAAACTTTGGCATTTGGTATCCTAAGAGGGCCTCTTTCGATCTTGTTGGCTACTCCGACTCGGACTACGCCGGAGACAAGGTTGATAGAAAGTCCACTTCGGGTACTTGTCAATTTCTTGGTAGATCTCTTGTGTCTTGGTCCTCCAAGAAACAAAACTCGATATCCTTATCCACCGCCGAAGCGGAATACATTGCCGCTGGTTCATGTTGTGCTCAATTACTTTGGATGACCCAAACTCTTAAAGATTATGGGATATATGTGAAACATGTTGCATTGCTTTGTGCCAATGAAAGTGCTATTAAAATTGGTCATAATCCCGTACAACATTCTCGAACTAAGCATATTGAAGTTCGTCATCATTTCATTCGAGATCATGTTGCTAAGGGTGACATTGATCTTAAGCATGTTCGCACCGAAAAGCAACTAGCAGATATATTCACTAAACCTCTTGATGAGAAAGTGTTTTGCAGGTTAAGAGGAGAATTGAACATCATTGATGCTTCAAACTTGGAGTAGAAACTCCATTGGACACATGCAAGACATGAGCTTATGACTAATCCTTGATATTTCTCTTATGATGAAAATCTTATGTCTTGGATATATTTGCATCTTGCATGTTTACAAACCCATGTAGGTACTTGGTTGAATCAAATTCCATGAGATTGAAATCTACTCACATCTTGAGCAATCTCTACACCACCAAGTCTCTACACTATGGTGGTTGAAGACAAGGAAGCACAGAACCATTCAAACATATCTTTTGACAAATTCTATGTTGAGCTTCATGATTGTCATTATTGGATACACAAGTGCTTTTCCTTGCAAGAACTAACCCATGTAGGTAGATGGACTCAAATTCCAAGTGGTGCTCCCAATTCTTGATGAGCTACATCAACCCTGAGCAACCCACACAAGTTCAACTACATGGACAACACCACCAACCAAGGTATGTTATTCCATCTTAGAGAAGCTTTACTCCAAATCATGAGCTAAAGCAACTCGACAAGATGTGAATACATCAAGATGCTTAAACGAAAAAAGGCAACTCCATTTTGAGCTTAAACAATGAGTATGACCTATGATCAAGTGATCTCACTTTACTCCTAAGTCAATATACTCTAACATAGGTGACTTTGTCGCCAACAATCTCTAGATGAAGTTCTCTTGTGTTCTTTTCTGTGTTTTTGCATTTGTCTCATGCATATTTGTTTCCCCTTTCAAAAAAACTTCATCTAGCTTTCTTTCTGTTTGCTCTGCATTTTCTGCATCCAATTCATTGCATATCATTCAGTAAATTCCTTGCAAATCTTTGTGAGATCTTACTAGTCTAGTGAGCTGAGGTGACAAGTGTTTTCTCTGCGATGAACTCGGTTTCACCGATTTGTTGTTTTCGTTCCAACCGAATCCTTTCGGTACAACCGAAGCATACCACTCGGTGCCACCGATTTCACAACAGGAAAAACAGTTTGCCACTTATTCTGTGTTTCCTCTGATCCAGCTCCACTCAATGAATCTTGTCCTCTACAAGCATCACATTTTTATCAATGCTTTGTGCTGTGACTCAAGGATCAAACCCTTCTTGGAAATTGATGTCAAAGGGGGAGAGAGAGATCACATCAAAGCTTATCACTTAGAGAGATCACATCAGAGAGAGAGAGTATTATTTCCACAGGGGGAGAAAGAGATCTCCAGGGGGAGAGAATGCTCAAGTAGAAAGTATTTCTCAAGGATCCCAAATGCTTGGTGTTCAAGAGGAGATATGCCACATGTCTTCTTGAGGGGAAAGACATGTTCATATGTGCTTATTTGCATTAGCTGCATTAGCTCTGTTCATTTATTTCCTTCAGCTCTGACTTTCTGTTCTCTATCTTCTCCCAGTATCCCATGCTAGATTTAGGGGGAGCAAGACATCTAAGGGAAAGAAATCATTAAATTCATTGCATATCTTTACTCTTGGGGACATGTCTAATCCAATGTGGTACTTAGTACTCACTCTCTACATGTCATCCCAGTCTTGGTATTCTTGTGGTTTCTTCTATTTGCTCTGGCTAGTAGATGTACTCGTGTTGTCTAACCTTGTTTGCGCAGGTTCATTCCATCCTAAGCCAACTCAAGACTACAAGGTAAGTATATGCATCACAATCATGTGTATGAGGAATTCTTGCTGATGTACATACTGTTTGCAAGAAGGACTCATGGGCATGAAGGTATTTTCCTTAATATTCTTTGCTTTGATGCATATGGCCAAGATACGTGTAACACATTGCCTACTCTATCATGGTTATGCTCTCACATGCTTCTATATTCCATATTCACATGATTGCATACATGTAGGGGGAGCCTATGCTTGTTACATGTCTTTCCAAAGCTTTACTTGCTATTCTTTATATCTTTATCTAAATCTTTGATGTATGTTGTCATCAATTACCAAAAAGGGGGAGATTGAAAGCACAAGTGCTCCCTATGTGGTTTTGGTAATTAATGTCAACATATCTCTTGTTGGACTAACACGTTTATCTAGTATGTTTTAGATAAGTTCAACAATGGAGTGGCATGGACTAAAGGATGTGGGAACTCCTTCTAGATGCTAAGGACAAAGGATTGGCTCAAGCTCCAAGCTCAAGACTCTTCATTTTCTATTTTAGTGATCCAAGATCACATTGAGTCTATAGGAAAAGCCAATACTATCAAGAAGGGATGAGGTGTTGCTTAATGAGTTTCTTGCTCCACAGTGCTTAGTGATATGCTCCAAAACCCTCAACTACTTTCCCACCTCCACACATATGACCTAAACCTAAAGTCAAACTCGGCCCCACCGAGTTTGTGTAATCGGTCTCACCGAGATTACGTTATTCCCTAACCCTAACCATATCGGTCCTACCGAGTTGCATATGGGTATCACCGAAAATCCTAACGGTCACTAGGTTTACTAAATCGGTCCAACCGAGTCTGTTGAATCGGTCCCACCGAGTTTGGTAAATTGTGTGTAACGGTTAGATTTTGTGTGGAGGCTATATATACCCCTCCACCTCCTCTTTATTCGTGGAGAGAGCCATCAGACTAAACCTACACTTCCAGCATATATTTTCTGAGAGAGAACTACCTACTCATGTGTTGAGGCCAAGATATTCCATTCCTACCATATGAATCTTGATCTCTAGCCTTCCCCAAGTTGCTTTCCACTCAAATATTCTTTCCACCAGATCCAAATCCCATGAGAGAGAGTTGAGTGTTGGGGAGACTATCATTTGAAGCACAAGAGCAAGGAGTTCATCATCAACGCACCATTTGTTATTTCTTGGAGAGTGGTTGAGGGAGTCCTGGACTAGGGGGTGTCCGAACAGCCGGACTGTCAATGTCCGCCGGACTCCAAGACTACGAAGGTACAAGATTGAAGACTCCGGCTCGTGTCCGGAAGGTACTTTCCTTGGCGTGGAAGGCAAGCTTGGCAATACGGATATGTAGATCTCCTACCATTGTAACCGACTCTGTGTAACCCTAGCCCTCTCCGGTATCTATATAAACTGGAGGGCTTTAGTCCGTAGGACAACATACATTACAACAATCATACCATAGGCTAGCTTCTAGGGTTTAGCCTCCTTGATCTCGTGGTAGATCTACTCTTGTACTACCCATATCATCAATATTAATCAAGCAGGACGTAGGGTTTTACCTCCATCGAGAGGGCCCGAACCTGGGTAAAAACATCGTGTCCCTCGTCTCATGTTACCATCCGCCTAGACGCACAGTTCGGGACCCCCTACCCGAGATCCGCCGGTTTTGACACCGACATTGGTGCTTTCATTGAGAGTTCCTCTGTGTCGTCACCGATAGGCTTGATGGCATCTTCAACCTGCGACGCTGTCCAGGGTGAGACTTTTCTCCCCGGACAGATCTTCGTATTCGGCGGCTTCGCCCTGCGGGCCAATTCACTTGGCCATCTGGAGCAGATCGAAAGCTACGCCCCTGGCCGTCAGGTCAGATTTGGAAGCTTAAACTTCATGGCCGATGTCCGAGGAGACTTGATCCTCGACGGACTCGAGCCACAGCCAAGCGCGCCGCACTGTGACGATGGGCATGATCTAGCTCTGCCGCCGAACAGTGCCTTGGTGGCCGCACACGGATCCGCCCCGGCCATTGACCCAGAGCCGATCGCCCAGATCGAGGGCCGGTGGATATACGCCGCCCCGGGGGCTTCAACATCCATGGCGATGGAGCCGAACACTAATCTTGTCCCCTGCGAAACTCGTGATTCCGAGGCGCCGGACTCCTCGCCGGACTCCGAACCTCCCGCGCCCCTACCAATCGATCCGGATTGGGCACCGGTTATGGAATTCACCGCCGCAGACATCTTCCAATGGTCGCCTTTCGGCGATATCTTAAATTCACTAAAGCATCTCTCGTTATCAGGAGAGTCCTGGCCGGATTATGGCCAGGATGGTTGGGATGCGGACGACGAAGAAATTCAGAGCCCACCCACCACCCACTTTGTAGCCACTGTCGACGATCTAACCGACATGCTAGACTACGACTCCAAAGACATCGACGCTATGGACGACGATGCCGGAGACGAACAGGAACCAGCGCCCAGAGGGCACTGGAAGGCCACCTCGTCATATGACGTATATATGGTGGATACCCCAAAAGATGGGGATGACGAAGAAACAGCGGAGGCAGATCCCTTAAAGAAACAGCCCAAGCGCCGGCGTCAGCGGCGCCGCTCTAAATCTCGCCACAGCAAGAATGGAAATTCCGGCACAGGAGATAATAATACTCCAGAGAGTGCCGAAGACAATCCCCTCCAGCAAGACTCAGCGCAGGAGGATGCAGAAGCAAGCCCTCATGAGGGGGCGGCAGATGAAGAGGTTGAGGATCATAATTATACGCCTCCCTCCGAAGACGAAGCAAGCCTCAACGATGACGAATTCGCCGTACCCGAGGATCCCGTCGAACAAGAGCGCTTCAAGCGCAGGCTTATCGCCACAGCAAAAAGCCTGAAAAGGAAAAACGGAGGCTCAAAATAGCGGAAGACACACTCAGAATGAGATGGAGCAAAGTGCTCAAAATCGCAGATAAGTACGGCAATGGCCACCAATCAAAGAGCTACCCGAAGCGCAAGCTGCTACCAGAATTCGACGAGGAGGCCATAGAGCCCCCACCGTCCAAAAATAAAGAGGCTGCCTGGCCAAATAGACGGCCAGATGATAGGCCAAATTCTGACAGTGGCGCCCCACATAAACCAACCAACGAACTTGGAAGGATAGATGGCCCAGCCAGATCCATCTACGGGCCAAAGGAGAAGGCCCCAGGAAGCAAGGCAACACGTCAAGTATCCGATGATAGCGGCACACACAAATACAGGGGCGCCACACACCCACTATGTTTTACTGACGAGGTGCTGGACCATGAATTCCCAGCAGGATTTAAACCCATAAACATAGAAGCCTACGATGGAACAACAGACCCTGGAGTCTGGATAGAAGATTATATACTACATATACATATGGCCAGAGGAGATGATCTCCATGCCATAAAATACCTACCCCTCAAGCTCAAAGGGCCAACCCGTCATTGGCTTAAAAGCCTCCCAGAAAATACTGTTGGAAGTTGGGAAGAGCTCGAGGACGCGTTTAGAGCAAATTTTCAAGGGACTTATGTCCGCCCTCCGGATGCAGATGACCTAATTCATATAACTCAACAGCCCGGAGAGTCAGCGCGGAAATTCTGGAACAGGTTCCTTACAAAAAAGAACCAAATAGTCGACTGTCCGGACGCCGAAGCCTTAGCAGCTTTCAAGCACAATGTCCGAGACGAATGGCTCGCCAGGCACCTCGGTCAAGAGAAACCGAGGACAATGTCCGCACTGACAAGCCTCATGACCCGCTTCTGTGCGGGCGAGGATAGCTGGTTAGCACGATGCAGCACCAGCGTCCCAAGTACATCAGAGATAAGAGATGGAAACGGAAAATCACGGCGCAGAAAAGAGCAGCACCAGAATAAAGAGAAAAGCCCAAAGAGCACGGCAGTCAACGCCGGATTCAAAAGCTCGCGGCCCAATAATAAAACACAGCCTCTTAAGGATGACGGTGACGAATTGTCCAACTTAAACAAAATTTTGGGTCGGATATGTCAAATCCACAGTACCCCCGGAAGGCCTGCAAATCACACCCACAGGGATTGTTGGGTTTTTAAACAGTCCGGCCGACTAAATGCCGAACACAAGGGGCTCGACGCGTCAAGCGAAGAAGATAAACCCCACCAGCAGAGCACCGGAAAACAAAAGACTTTCCCACAAGGGGTCAAAGCAGTAAACTCACTTCATGTGATCATACGGAAAAATAGCGCGGCACTTTCTAAAAAGAGCTTCGCGCGGTCCAACCCAGCAGACCGTAGAGATTGGATGTCAAAACCAATCACTTTCGACCACCTGGACTATTCCAAAAGCGTTTGAAATGCGGGACGGACTCCCCTGATATTGAATCCCATAATAGATGGATTGCAATTTACTAACGTCCTAATGGACGGAGGTAGTGACTTAAACCTGCTATATTCAAACACAATCCGTAGGATGGGGATAGACCCTACCAAAATTCGACACAGCCGCATTTCCTTCAAAGGAGTGACGCCAGGCCATTACGCCAAGTGCACAGGCTCCATATTACTAGAAGTCGTGTTCGGATCGCCGAACAATTCTCGACGCGAAAAATTAATTTTTCATATCGTCCCATTTGAAAGTGAATATCAAGCACTCTTGGGACGCAAGGCTTTTGTCCGCTTCAACGCCATACCGCATTACACATCTCTTACACTCAAGATGCCCGGACCGCGTGGCGTAATTTTAGTGCGAGGGTCACTTAAAGACCCCGGACTTGGATAGACGAATCCGGCGTCAGTAGGCTAGCGGCTCCCTAGCCGCATACCCCTTCACAGGGGGCTGCGCGCACAAATAACCGCGGGTTCATACAAACCCCGCTTTAATTATTTATATTTCTAATATTTTTCGCACGAATTTTTTTTAACTAAACGTTCCTCTCTTTTTACAGATGAACAACGTGCATACCCGTCCAGGATAACGGCGCAACGGAGACATAGGCGCAGACGTGCAGTAGCGACCCGTTGTGAGGATTCTTTTCAGATTAAGACCCTGCGTAGACCTTTTTTACTGTCTCTTGTTGTTATTCTCCCTTGGTTTCTTCCTATAGCCACAGCAGAGCCTGACGCTTTGGCATCGGCCGCGTCAGAAGACCATGCCCGTACCTGGACACTAGGGGCTTAGGGTATCGTTTACCCATTATTATAAAGACCGAACACCTTAGGGAGTGTTCGGCGTCTCGAGTTAGGCATTATATGCATCAGCTCTGAATCATGTCTTTGGTCAAATGTTGGGTTTACCCGGCTCCTGTGTTTTGCTGCCTTACATTCCGTATCATTGGCTAACGCGGCACCAGGAGAACTACTGCGATTGTGCCCCAGTTCGGCTGGGCGAGCACCTCAGTAGAGAAAGCCGAAAACTGACTGTCATGATACATCGAGAGACTGGTCAGCCCTCGATCGACTATCGGAATGTTTAGAATTCCCCGCTTTGACGAAGGGCCGTTTCCCGGTCAGGCACATGTGCTCCGACTTCGGAGAAGGGCGATGCCACCAGGGGCTATATCGTAGCCCCACCCTCGAGCTCCACTGGCTAAGTGAAAGTGATAAAGCATTATAGTCCGGATTGCCTCGTTCGCTACGCTACCACCTCCTTATAACAGGACCGAGACGTCAGATTAAGTGTGAAAAAGCGCTATTTTTGCGAGCACCCCAGCACCTTGTGCGTGGGGGCTGAAGCCGAAGACTGCCATCTTTCAGGTTATACACAAGTATACGTGAACGGCCGAAAAGGAGAAGTTTTACTACTTGGACGCACAATTATAAAAAGCAGTTATAACATAATTATCGATTTATAAGATAAATACGTTCATTTGAATGTTACATTCTTCGAGCACTGCGACTCTATTACATGAGCGCCACGCATAACTTCCCCGAAATAGTGCTCGGCAGGGAGCTGGTTTTCATCCAAACCCTGGGCAGCAACAGCGGTGGCGTCCATCTCTGGACAATGCCCCTTTACACGGGCAAGAGCCATCCGCGCGCCCTCTATACAGGCCGACCGCTTCATCTCCTTTATATGCGGCACCGCTCCAAGGAATTGCTGTAATAAGCCAAAGTAGCTCGTCGCCTTGGACCTCTCTGGCCAGACATGGGCCACGATGTCAGTCATGGCAAGTCCGGACAGTCTATTTAGCTCGGCCCATCCGGCCAACCGGTCTGTCAATGGAAGTGGGTGATCCGGACTGTGGAATTGAGACCAATATAGCTCTTCCGTCTCGTGATCCTTCTGGCCCCGGAAGTGCTTAATGGCATCGGCCGCACTTGCAGCTAAGTCCATATACGGATCCTCCGGACTCCACAGCCGCTCAAATTGAGCATACTTTCCATCCATAAACCGGCGACGCAGCAGAAAAGGCTTGCCAGCCACGATCTCTCCGGCCTGGCGCAGTTCCTCCTTCATAGCCCACATTGCAGAGCGGGCATCCTTGGCTTCGGCGGAGGCCTTCTTCAGGTCTTCCCGCTCCGATAAGCGCTCCTTTTCAAGAGCCTCATTGCGGTCGGCAGCATCCCTTACTTTCATGGCCAATTCGGCCACCTCGGCCCTGCTTAGGCAGTGCGCAGCCTTTTCGGCTTTCAACTCCTCGACCGCCCTCGAGGCAGCCGGTTCACTCCTTCGGGCTTGCTCCTTAGCTCGAGCAAGTTCGGCCCGAAGGCCCTCCACAGCAGCAGCACCGTCTGTATAAACAACATATAATTTATCAAAGGAGGGCTTCGACCCCCTTAATAAAGCGTCTGCGGAGAACTCTTTTACCTTGCGACTCGTCAAGTCGCCTATTGACAAGTGCGATGTTCGCATCTGCCAAGTCCAATTGCCGATTTAACTCGGCAAACTCACTAGTCTGGCTAGCCCCCGGACTATCCGCCACCTGCATAGGAACGACGGAATTCATTTTCTTAGATTTCGATCCTCGGTACGCTGTCGTTTCCGACAACCTACCGAGTCTCAGGGGCTACTATCTATACAGGGCACATTTTTTATATGCAAAACTGTTAAAATACAAAGGGGTGCGTTATTCTCGCATACCTCAAATCCCGCCAGCAAACTCATGGCGGCATTATGCAATCCGCTCTCAGCGGACGAAATCCTTCCAATCACCATACGCATTAATGCACGGTGATCTTCTGAAATAGAAGCCCTCTCAAGTAAATTCTTCAGTTCTCCCGGCCGGACACTAGTAGGTGTCGAACTCTCTGGCCCCTCCGGACTCGGGGATACCCTCCGTGATGACACTTCGGGTTCGCCTGCCTCATCTGGCGGCACTGTGGATGGAGGCGTATCGCTCTCCATCATCTCCGGAAGAAGGTCCCCCGAAGATGAACTCATCTGAGAAGGCTGCAGATCCGAACTGCAATATAAATATTTTGGTTATCTACAGAAGCACAAATGAAGGTATTTCCTTACTAATTAACTCCCTCTTTCATACTCACGGCTCGCTGGAGGGCCGATCCTTTGATGATGATTGTGCGTCCGGATTCTTTCCGGGCGCCAGACCCCCCGGGGAAGATCTCTTCCCACGCTTAGGGGCTTTGGCCTCCGGATCTTCGGAGGCGGTCCTCTTCTCCCCCTGAAGGGAGGGGTTCTTGCTTCCTCCCGCTTCAGTCGCCCCTTTGGGCGAAATATTAGCTCCTCTATTTTCCCCGTCGCCCCCTTCTGCGGGCGCAACCTCCAACATTCTGACCAGCACGGGCTCCTATGCGGTCTCTGGGAGGGGGGCCGGACACCTTATCAGCCTTGATCGCGCCACCCATTCCTGCAAAGAACAAAGGGTCAAGAGGCGAACTCTAGAAAGGCACATAAACAGAATGTCCGGACTCTGAGCTACTTACCTGAGTATCCGGATGATCACGGCTTAGACCTGCATCCTCGGCTAAATCCGGACACGCCACCTGCGGTCCGAAGAACAACTTGTACATCTCCACGGGTGTCACACCCATGAAGTGTTGGAGAATCTGAGGTCCCTCCGGGTTGAACCCCCATAGACGGAGAGGATGGCGTTTGCAGGGCAGAAGATGCCTGATTAGCATAACCTGCATCACCTTGATCAGGTCGATCTTCCTCGCTTGGAGATCTCGAATCCGACCCTGCAGTGAAGGCACGTCTTCGGACGGCCCCCAATTGAGCCCTTGGTTGACCCACGACATCAGTTGGCGTGGAGGTCCTGGGCGGAATAAGGGCGGCGGCTTTTGCCTGCTACCCCTTGGAGCGGTGATATAGAACCACTCCTGCAGCCACGGTCCAAGTTCCTCTTGGAAGGAACCCTCGGGCCACGGGGCATCGACCTTTTTGCTTATGGTCGCCCCGCCGCACTCCGCTTGACGCCCCCCGATCATCTTCGGCTCCACCTTGAAGGTCTTCAGCCATAGGCCGAAGTGGGGAATGACGCGAAGGAAGGCTTCACAGACGATAATGAATGCGGAGATATGGAGGATGGAATCCGGAGCCAAGTCGTGAAAGTCCAGCCCATAGTAAAACAGGAGCCCCCTCACGAAGGGATCCGTCGGGAAGCCTAAACCCCGACGGAGGTGGGATACGAAAACGACGTATTCACCGGGCTCGGGGGTGGCACGGCCTGCCCTTGGGCAGGCAACCTGTGCGAAACCTCGTAGGCTAGGTACTTGGCCTCACGCAACTTTAATATGTCCTCCTCCGTGACGGAGGAGGGCATCCATCGGCCCTGGAGGTCGGAGCCGGACATGATTAAGGATCCGAAGCGCTCGAATCTGAGGCTCTGGGTGTTGGAACCGGGAGCGGGGAAGAGATTCGATGCGAGATTGAAGAACAATAGCGAGCCTTGGTCCTCTTATAAAGGGGAAAAAATACCAAGGGTCGTCTCTGTGACCGTTTGGGATTCCCCTTCGATAGAGGAGGCGTGGCGACGGGAGCGGTTGGGTTACCCACACACGTATTGATGAGAATCCCGGAATAAGGGGAACACGATCTCTGCTTCGACAAGACGTGCCAAGGAAACCGCTTCGCTAAACATGCTGAGGTGGTATATTAATTCAAACAAAGGCCTGGTGGCGGTGTGATGTCACGCCGCATAATACGTCAGCAGATTGAGCTAAGTGTACATTTTATTCTCTCTATGGTGGAATGTGGAATTTATTTTGCAGAGCCAGACACTATCCTGGTGTTCATGATCTTCTCTGGATTATTCAAGGGAGGAACCCGCCTTGCAATGCCGAACATTATGCACGCCGGACTTATCGTCATTGAAGACTGGTTCAGGGGCTACTGAGGGAGTCCTGGACTAGGGGGTGTCCGGACAACCGGACTATCAATGTCCGCCGGACTCCAAGACTACGAAGGTACAAGATTGAAGACTCCGGCTCGTGTCCGGAAGGTACTTTCCGTGGCGTGGAAGGCAAGCTTGGCAATACGGATATGTAGATCTCCTACCATTGTAACCGACTCTGTGTAACCCTAGCCCTCTCCAGTATCTATATAAACCGGAGGGCTTTAGTCCGTAGGACAACATACATTACAACAATCATACCATAGGCTAGCTTCTAGGGTTTAGCCTCCTTGATCTTGTGGTAGATCTACTCTTGTACTACCCATATCATCAATATTAATCAAGCAGGACGTAGGGTTTTACCTCCATCGAGAGGGCCCGAACCTGGGTAAAAACATCGTGTCCCTCGTCTCATGTTACCATCCGCCTAGACGCACAGTTCGGGACCCCCTACCCGAGATCCGCCGGTTTTGACACCGACAGTGGTGTCTCCTAGATTGGCTAGGTGTCACTTGGGAGCCTCCGACAAGATTGTGGAGTTGAACCAAGGAGTTTGTAAGGGCAAGGAGATCTCCTACTTCATGAAGATCTACCGCTAGTGAGGCAAGTCCTTCTTGGGCGACGACCATGGTGGGATAGACAAGGTTGCTTCTTCGTGGACCCTTCATGGGTGGAGCCCTCCGTGGACTCGCGCAACCGTTACCCTTAGTGGGTTGAAGTCTCCATCAACATGGATGTACGATAGCACCACCTATCGGAACCACGCCAAAACATTCATGTCTCCAATTGCATTTGAATCCTCCAAAACCCTTCCCTTTACATTTTTGCAAGTTGCATGCTTTACTTTCTGCTGCTCATATACTCTTTGCATGCTTGCTTGTTATGTATTGTGAATGTTAAACTTGTGCCTAAACTCCACTTAAACTTAAAGAACCTAAAAACTGTAACTTTGGTACTTAGTGTCTAATCACCCCTCTCTAGATACCTCTTCTCAAGGTCCTACAAGTTGATACGTCCATTTTGCATCATGCTTTTATATCAATATTTATTGCATTATGGGCTGTTATTACACATTATATCTCAATACTTATGGCTATTCTCTCTTATTTTACAAGGCTTACCATGAAGAGGGGGAATGCCGGCAACTGGAATTCTGGCTGGAAAAGGAGCAAACTTTGGAAACCTATTCTGCACAGCTCCAAAAGTCCTAAAACTCCACGAAACAACTTTTTGGAATTAATAAGAATTTCCGAGCGAAAGAAATACACCAGGGGGCCCTCACCCTATCCAGGAGATAGAGGGACGCCCCCCCATAGGGCGCGCCCCCTATCTCCTAGGCCCCCTGGTGGGCCTCCGGTGTCCATCTTCTGCTATATCATCGCTTTTACCCTGGAAAAAATCATGGGCAAGCTTACGGGACGAAACTCCGCCGCCACGAGGCGGAACCTTGGCGGAATCAATCTAGGGCTCCGGCGGAGCTGTTCTGCTGGGGACACTTCCCTTCGGGAGGGGGAAATCATCACCAACGTCATCACCAACGATCCTCTCATCGAGAGGGGGTAAATCTCCATCAACATCTTCACCAGCACCATCTCCTCTCAAAACCCTAGTTCATCTCTTGTATCCAATCTTGTATCAAAACCACAAATTGGTACCTATGGGTTGCTAGTAGTGTTGATTACTCCTTGTAGTTGATGCTAATTGGTTTACTTGGTGGAAGATCATATGTTCAGATCCTTTATGCATATTATTACTCCTCTGATTATGAACATGAATATGCTTTGTGAGTAGTTACATTTGTTCCTGAGGACATGGGTGAAGTCTTGCTATTAGTAGTCATGTGAATTTGGTATTCGTTTGATATTTTGATGAGATGTATGTTGTCTTTTCCTCTAATGGTGTTATGTGAACATCGACTACATGACACTTCACCATTATTTGTGCCTAGAGGAAGGCATGGGGAAGTAATAAGTAGATGATGGGTTGCTAGGGTGACAGAAGCTTAAACCCTAGTTTATGCGTTGCTTCGTTAGGGGCTGATATAGATCCATATGTTTAATGTTGTGGTTAGGTTTACCTTAATACTTCTTTTGTAGTTGCAGATGCTTGTAATAGGGGTTAATCATAAGTGGGATGCTTGTGCAAGTTAGGGCAGTGCCCAAGTACCGGTCCATCCACATACCAAATTATGAAAGTACCGAACGCGAATCATATGAACGTGATGAAAACTAGCTTGACGATAATTCCCATGTGTCCTCGGGAGCTCCTTTCTCATTATTAGAAATTGTCCAGGCTTATCCTTTGCTACATAAAGGATTGGGCCACCTTGCTGCACTTTATTTACTTTATTTACTTGTTACTCGTTACCATTTATCTTATCACAAAACTATCTATTACCTACTATTTCAGTGCTTGCAGAGAAAACCTTACCGAAAACCGCTTATCATTTCCTTCTGCTCCTCATTAGGTTCGACACTCTTACTTATCAAAAGGACTACAATTTACCCCCTACACTTGTGGGTCATCACACTAATACATCTCAAACATATCTATAATTTATGCAGTATTCATGCCATGTTTACAACAATTTTATATGGTATGGGTGCAATTTTATATGATTTAAATGAAACTAACCTGGATTGACGTTGTTTTCAACAGAACTACCATGGTGTTGTTTTTTGTGCAGAAATCAAAGTTCTCCAAATGCAGCGAAACTTTTTGATTATTTTTTTTGGAAGAAAAGAGGCACTAGAAGCTTTATGGGAGGGCCAGAAGAGCCATGAGGTGGCCACTACCACTTGGGCGCGCCACCCCTTTGGCGTGTGCTGGTGGGTAGTGGGCCCCTCTAAGCCCATCTCAGCATGAGACCGACGCCAAAAAATCTTATAAATACAGAAACCCCCAGAAATAACCCTAGATGAGAAGTTTCGCCGCTGCAAGCCTCTGTAGCCACAAAAAACCAATCTGGACCCTGTTTTGGCACCCTACCGGAGGGGGAAATCATCACCAGAGGCCATCTTCATCATCCCAGCAGCCACCATGATGATGAGGGAGTAAGGGAGTAGCTCACACTCGGGGCTGAGAGTTTGTACTAGTAGCTATGTGTTTGATCTCTCTCTCTCTCTCTCTCTCTTGTTCTTCATTTGGCACGATCTTGATGTATCGTGAGCTTTGTTAATATAGTTGGATCATATGGCGTTTCTCCCTCTTTATCTTGTTGCGATGAATTGAGTTTTCACCTTTGAGGTTTCACTTTTATCAGATTGAACACTTTAAAGGATTTGAGAACACTCATGTATGTCTTGCATATGAATACCCATGGTGACAATGGGGTACTAAATTGATTCACGTGATGTATGTTTTGGAACTCAACTCATGGATTCTCGAGGTGACATTGGGGTAATCTATGCATAGGGGTTGATGCACGTTTCCGTCCTTATTTCTCCGACAGAAATCTTGGGGCACTCTTTGAGGTTCTTTGTGTTGGATTGAATATTATGAATCTGAAGTTGTTTGATGCATATCATATAATCAACTCGCCGATACTTGTGGTGACATTGGAGTATCTAGGTGACATTAGAGTTGGTTGATGTGTATCATATGATGTTATTTTAGTATGGACTCTTGGGCTGTTGTGACACTTATAGGAATAGCTCGATAGATAGATCGAAAAGGATAACTTTGAGGTGGTTTCGTACCCTACAAACAATTTCTTCTTATGTTCTCCGCTAAATAAGAACTTTGGAGTGATTCTTTATTGCACATTGAGGGTTTGCCATATGATCTAATTATGTTAGCACTGTTGAGAGATTGCACTAGTGAAAGTATGATCCCTCGGCCTTATTTTCAAGCATTGCAATGCCGTTTGTGCTTACTTTTGTTACTTGCTACCTTGCTGTTTTTTATTGTTACTATTACAAAAATCAGTATCTACTATCATTACTACACTTGTATCACCATCTCTTTGCCAAAAATAGTGCACCTATACAATTTACCATTGTATTTGGTGTGTTGGGGACACAAGAGACTCTTTGTTATTTGGTTGCCGGGTTGTTTGAGAGAGACCATCTTCATCCTACACCTCCCATAGATCAATAAACCTTAGTTCATCCACTTGAGGGAAAATTGCTACTGTCCTACAGAACTCTGCGCTTGGAGGCCCAACACGAGTCTAAAAGAATAAAGTTGCGTAGTAGACATCAGGCACCAAGGGGGCAACCAATTGTGTAGCCGCTGGAGCAGATACTGTGGCTTTGGAAGGTACTGGTATTGTAGCTAATCTGGGCATAGTCCTGAATTGAGTAGTTGTAGGAATGCCATCACAAGGGGTGTCCTCATCATCACTGGAAGCTTGTGCCTTGGCTTCATCCACTTCCTTCTTGAGGCTCTCAACTATGGACTAAATTTCTATCACCTTGATATCTAGATCATGAAATTTAGTCCCTATAATCCTCTCAAGACTCTTCTGGTTCTATGGAAGGTTGGCCAGACTCTGCTTGATCCTTTGAGTAGCTTGAATGAGATATTGCATTTGATCGGCCTTGGTCTTAAGAAAAGGAACTGAGGAAGCACTAGGTGTTGAAGCCCTTGCAGCCTCTGCACTTGCATGAGCTGTGACTGAAGTAGGATGGGATGGATCCATCATCACGGTGTTGTCCTCAAGCTCTGGCCGAAGTGGCAAATGATCATGATCCAACAAAAAGTTCTTGTTTGCACCCTTGGAGTTGATAAGAACCTTAATATGAGGGGAAAACTCACAAGACCTTTCATGATCAGCAGTTGTCCTCTTGATAGTTTCCATAATGAGGTCCATGACCTTGAACTTCTCATGTTGATCAATATGATGCAACATATTTATGGAGTGACCTCGAATCATCCTCTCATCACCTAACTTGCGCATCAAAGTATGCCTCATGATAATGTTGGAGGTGGCAAGTCCTGCCAACAAGAAATAGATGGAGCCAAATTTGTGAGATTCCTTGTACTTCTCAGGTACCTCAATGTACATGATAGCCATGGAATGTGGTCCATCTTTGGCTTAGCATACACATCGATGTCATTTTCATCAGCTTCGGGCACACCAAGCAATGTGGCTCAATCAAGCACGCTAGACTGGTACTTCACTCCTTCGGTCATCCACACAATTCTTCCATCGGGATAAAAGTGAGTTGTAGAGTAAAATTGCATGATCATCTCATCGTTCCATGCATTCAGCTTCTTCCCTATGATTGCATCAACACCAACAGTCATAAAATCCTCACGAACGTCAGGAAGTTGTCCTCATGTAGATCAATATACTTCTAGTTCACCCACTTCATGTCACTGACTATGGGCTTCTTATCAAGCAATAATGTCTCTTAGAAATCTTGTTGTTCTTTGATGTGGAAACGATAATCCACAACAGTCCTCCTTTTGATGGAGTAGGGGTCCGCCTCTCTCCATTTCCTCGGCCCTTTGTCTTTCCTCTCCTTCATGTTTTCAACAACTAGATGAGCATCATTATGCTCAGGCAATCTGGGTCTTAGCTTCATGAGCATTGGGGCATCCTCTTCTTCCTCTTCACTTTTAGGCACTAGGGCCTTGTTCTTCTCAGCAGCAGAGATATTTCTGATTGTCTTCCCTTTGGGCTTGGAGGCAGAAGCCTTAGGCTTGGACTTGGAGGGGCTGCACTCTTCAAGGCATCAGCCATAAGCTTGGACTACTTGGCTGGAGGTGGATTAGCAGCTGGCTCTTCCTCTTCCTCTTCTTCATGCATGTCATCTCTCCTCATGGAGGTAGGTGTGAAGGTCACCTGAACTGACTCCTTCCTCACACTCTTTTTGCCTACTGCTTTGGCCATTGATTTGCTAGCTGCTGGCCTAGTGCTTGCAGCACTACCATACTCTTTTGCAGGCACAACTTTCTTAGGCTTCTTGGAGGTGTCTTCTTCTGCAACAAAGTACTCATCCTCATCATTAGAAGTTTTCTTCTTTTTGGACCTGGTTGCTGCCTTTGGCAATTCTGGAGAGCTCCTCTCTCCCTCATAGAAACTTCCCTAAGGACTAGAGCCTTCACTTAGATCAATATCCTGCTCCCCTGACCTGTTTTGGCTGTCACTGGCATATGGCATACTAACACCTGCGAATTAAATGGGGCAGAGTGGAATGGATGAGCATCACAGAAACACAACATTTTGACAAAAAATTTGAGTAAAAACTTTAGTTTTAGGTTTTCACAGAAAAGATTTCAGAAACTCTGTGTGAATAATTTCAGTAGCACCGAAGCTGTTATAGAGACTTGGCCACACAGACTCAGTCGGATCGAGGTGTGTTTCAATCTCTCCAACAAGCTAGGGTTCTACAAAAACCTTAGACTCACATTCACCGATCTGTACCACTCGGTGACACCGAGACGTATAGTCTGCAATGGCCAGAGGCCAAATCGGTGACCCCGATTCTCTCCATTCGGTCTTCCCGAGATAATTTCTGTGCAAACCTAACCCTATTTTTTCTCAAATCTATTTCTATGAAATTTGGTGGAATAGAAATCTCAATTAGTGGGAATGTTGCAGGCGCAAGTACTCTAGTGCATAGAATCAGAACTTTGAAGCACTAGGCAATGAATCTCACCCTAACTCCATGGAGATCCTATGGTGGCAACAGTGGCGAAGAATGCTGTTGATGGCGACGGAATCTGGCGGTGAGGGTGCGCTGGAGACGTTAAGACAATCCGGGGACCACGGGTGACGGCAGCAACGGGGTGCGGGAGACGTAACAATTGAGAAATTTCAACGTATGGTCTACGCGATATATATGCCCGTGAGCTGTTGGTGAGATCGAGCGAAACAAACTGGTGGCACCGAGATGAGTAACTGCTAGGAGCACAATAAATCGGTGACGCCGAGAATTTCCAATCAGTATCTCCGAGATAGAAAATCAGATCAGTCCAAGTGGTTTCGGTGAGAACAGATGGTTTTGAATATTGGTCTATCTGAAAATCACTTAGAAGTTTTTGGAGGTCAGTCCTAGTCAGATCGGTGGCTCCGAGTGCTTCTCAGCCGGAGGGTCTGAAAGAGACTTGTTCAAGTTTTTGTGATATGGCAAGAAATAATTTAGACAGGTTGAGATAGATAGCTAGAGAACATACTTATGCATTCTTGTACATCCATTTGGCCAAATAAACCAAATCAATCAAACTACAAATGGATGTCCTCGAATGATAAATATGCATACCAACATGCTCAGACAATAAGATAGCAAATGAAATATGTGTCAAACATGCACAACCAATTCTAACAACTATCAAGCAATGGGCGATGACGTAGTCATCTATATATGAGTATGTTGACTTAGGAGCCAAATGAGAACATTTGATCGTAGGTCATGCTCATCGTTTAAGCACAAGTGGGATTACCACTTTTACATAAAACATTAATGTGTTCATACCATTAGAGCTGCTTTAGCTCAAGTCTTAGAGCAAAGATCCCCCTAGATGTGATATCCCCCAAAGAGGGATGAAATGCACATATTATGATGTCCATGAATGCATTGAATACCATGTCCCTTTTCTTACCAACAAGAGGGTTTGTGACTCCATGAACTAGTGCAAGGTGTTGAAGTTGGTTGCACAAGTTCTTGCCAAATTGAATATGAGTGAATTTTGTTGGCGGAGTCACCTTCAAGAACTTTCTAGTTCTTCTTCTTTTGGGACCCACATCAATTTGACGGGAATCCTTGGATTTGTAGTTGAACTTGATGAAGTCTTGAGAACCCACTTGACCATGGCTTTAGGTGCTTCTTCAAATGAGTCAATCTCTTCTTGAAGCTTGTCCTTGCCTTTTAGCTTGTGGTCTTATGGTGGAGGATCATCTTGACCTTGTGATTCCTCAAAAGAAGTGGGGCCATACCTCTCTTATTGAGAAACAAACTTTGTCTTGGGATATTGATCTTCTTCCCATTCAACTACATTTGCATTGAACTTTCGTTGAAAACCAATACCTTGATTCTTGAAGTGTCTTCCTTGCTTGCATACAATTTCCTCAAATTTCTTACTCCTGGCGAGACTCTTGTAAACACCTTTTCTATAATTACTTTCAATAAAGTATTTTCTTGCTCAAGTGTAACTTGGCTAAGAGAATCATTAGTGGAATCAATAGAACTACTAGAAGCAACAATATTGGATTTAGCATTATTATTGTTATTACTAGATGACGAACCTTTCTTACTCTTGTTACTAGCTTGAGTAGATTTAACTTGTGGCATAAAAGTAGACAAGAGGAGACATTTGGAAATGTAAGAAGAACTCTTCTTTCAGAAATCATCATTGATTGCTTTAAGAAGCTCATGCTCTTGCTCTAAATTTAGCTTCTCGAAGTGTAGCTTCTCATGTGTTATTAGAAGTTCTCTATGATCTTCTTGAGTTGTTTCATGAGCTAACTTAAGAGTGTTTAGTTCTTTATTTAGGCGCTCAATCTCCTTCTTAGCATTATCATTTATTTCACCTTGACTATCATGAGTACTAGCAAGTTCATTATGGCTGACATCACTAGTTTCATCAACAAGCAAAACATCATCACCTAGAAAATCATCCTTGTCACTATTGAAATCAAGATACTCGGGGTGTGATACCTTAGGGCCTTTAGCCATGAAGCATCTTCCAATTCCTTCATTTGATGAATCAAATATGCCATGGGAGTTGGATGATACTAGAGCAAGTCCGGCAACACTTTCATCTTGACTATACTCGGAGTTGGAGTGGTAACTTCTCTCGGAGTGGTTGTCGGAGTCGGAGCCGGAGACCCATTATAACATGATCTTGATGTGGAAACCCATTCTAACATTAGCTTGATATGGAAACCCATTCTAACATGAGCTTGATGTCTTCTTTTAGAGTATCTCTTCATTGACTTGTATTTCCCTTCTGATTCCTTGTTTCTTCGAGAAGGTCTTCGTTCATAACGATCATCTCTACTCCTCTCTCTATGAGGTGATTCATCTCTTATACTTTTCCTTCTAGGTGAGTCTTCTCTTTTATTGTGAGGTGCCGTACACTCATTGGAGTAGTGTTCGAGTCTTCCACAATTGTATCAATTTCGGTCACGACTTGATGAACTTTGCTCATAGTGCCTTGAGTTGGAGCTTCTCTCGTTGTTTCTATTCTTGTAGAATTTGTTGAAGTTATTCATCAATAGGCTTAATTCCTCATTGGATACTTGCTTTTCACTTGAAGTTGCAGGAGCCTCACTTGAAGCTTTGTATGCACCACTTGACTTGTTGTGAAGCTCCTCCTTATCCTTGAGTGACATATCATGAGAAACAATTCTTCTAATGACTTCCGTGGGCTTGAGACCTTTGTAATTGGGCATCATTTGTATCAATTTGCACACGATATCATATTTTCCATCCAAGGCTCTAAGGATCTTCTTGATGATGAACTTGTCGGCCATTTCTTCACTTCATAAGCCGGAAATCTCATATATGATGAGAGCAAGCCTAGAGTACATTTCAGTGACTCCTTCACCATCCTTCATCTTGAACTTGTCAAGTTGATTTTGAAGCACATCCAACTTGGATTCCTTGACGGACTCGGTAACTTCGTGCATATCAACCAAAATATCCCAAATTTCCTTTGCATTCTCGATGCGGCTAATCTTGCTGAACTCCTTGGGGCACAAACCATTGAAGAGAATGTCACAAGCTTGAGCATTGTATTGCAACATATTCAATTCTTCCGTGGTTGCTTCATGATCCAGTTCTTTACCATCCTCAAAGAATTCACCTTGCAAGCCAACACGAACTACAGGCCAAGCAGCGGGGTTTTGACCAAGAACATGCATTTTCATCTTATGTTTCCAACTAGCAAAGTTTGTACAATCAAAATATGGACCTCTATAGTGGTAGTTTCCTTCACTAGACGCCATACTATCCTAGGTTGTGAAACAAATGCAATGGATACAAAAGCTCTAATACCACTAGTAGGATCGAAAGTGTGTCTACAGGGGGGTGATTATGCTACTTGACCAAATAAAAATCTAACATTTTCCCAAATTTAGTTGTGGGTGGATTTTAGCAAATCTAGCAAGTCAAGCATCACCCTACACATGTAATTCTAAGAGTATAGAAGCAGAAAGTAAAACATTGCACATGTAAGTAAAGGAGGGGTTTGGGGATTTCAAACGCAATGAAGACACGATGATTTTTGGTGTGGTTCCCATAGGTGGTGCTATCGTACGTCCATGTTGATGGAGACTTCAACCCACGGAGGGTAACGGTTGCTCGAGTCCATGCAGGGCTCTGATTGCTTGTATCTGCGTTGGTATTTCCCCGAAGAGGAGAGGATGATGCAGCACAACAACGGTAAGTATTTCCCTCAGTTATGAAAACAAGGTTATCAATCCAGTAGGAGAACCAAGCAACACTATGTAAACAGTACCTGCACACAAATAACAAATACGTTCATCCCAGCGCGTAAGAGGGGTTGTCAATCCCTCCTCGGTATTGAGATAGATTAAATTGTATGAGATTAGATAAATAGATCTAGAAAAAATACGAAATAAAATAAATAAAGAGAAAGTGTAGTAAGGTATTTTTGGGTTGATCTGAAAATAATATGATAGGAAATAGACTCGGGGGCATAAATTTCACTAGTGGCTTCTCTCGAGAAAATAGCATACGGTGGGTAAACAAATTACTGTTGGGAAATTGATAGAAGAGCAAATAATTATGATGATATCCAAGGCAATGATCATGTATATAGGCATCATGTCCAAGATTAGTAGACCGACTCTTGTGTAACGCCCCGGATTTGATGTGCCAGGTGTCTTCCGTTTATTTGTCGTCATTGCCTTGTCATTTGCTTGTGTGTTGCATTTTTCCATGTCATCATCTGCATTTCATCTGCATGTTTTTTAAAACTTGCATCCAGTCTTTTTCCCCGTTGTCCGTTTCGCGATCCGACACTCTCGCCGTGCCCCGTCGCCCCCTCTCAGACCTTGTTTCGTGAGCGGGATAAAAAAGTTCTCGGAATGGACCGAGGTTTGCCGAGTGGCCTTGGTGGTAGACGTCCCGTCAAATTTCGCTCCATTTGGAGGTCGTTTGATGCCCCAACGGTTAACCGCATAGCCCGAAAACCCCCTTCTCTTTGCAACCCAGCACCCCTTCACCACAGCCCATGAGCCCATCCTAAACCCCTCCATGCTCTCGGTCGTTGGATCGTGATCGTGTGGGCGAAAACCACACCCCATTTGGACTCTCCTAACTCCCTCTACCTATAAATAGGTGTTCCTCCCCGAATTTTCGCGTAGTCCAACCCTAACCTAGCCCCTCTCCGCCGCCGGACACGTCCGCCGGACGTCCGGACGCGTCCGCCGCCGCCCTCGACCAATCAGCCTCCGCCACTTTGCCTCCACCGCGCTCACATCGCCGCCGCCGCCCGGGGCCCAAAGCTGGCCCGCCCCGGGGCTGAACCGGGCCTCGGCGGGCCCGCTCGCCGCCGCCAATGCCTCCGCGCGCTCCCCGCCGCTCGCCGCCGACGCCGGGCTCCGCCCCGCGCCGGCCGCCGCCCATCGCCGGTGCCACCGCCGCCCGCCGGCGCGCCTCGCCCTCCGCCGCCGAGCGCCCCGCCGCCGAGCGCGCCTCCAGCGCTGGCGCCCCCTCGCCGCCCCGGTCGCCCCTCGGACCCCGTGCCGCCCGCGACTCCCCGCGGCCTTGCCGGCGACCGCCGCCGCCAGCCACCCGAACTCCGCGCCGCCCCGGATCTCCGCCCCGCCGGCCCTGCCGAGCTCCTCCGCCCTCCGTCGCCGGCGCTGCTCCGCCGCCCCGTGCCCTTGCCGCCCCTGCGCCCCTCCAACTCCGGCCGCCGTCCTCGCCGGAGTCTCGCCGGAGCTCCTCCGGCCAGATCCACCGGGGTGGATGAGATCCACCACCACGCCGAAACAAATGCCTCCCCGCGCCCGGATCCCTCCGTCCCAGAACATCTTCGTCGAGTTTTTCGCGTGGTAAAAAATCGCCCAAGTCCCTTAATTCTTACATTCTGGTGCTAACTTTGACATGCCATAACTTCATGCTCTGTGCTCCGATTCATGCGTATGATATACCAAAATGTTCATTGTGGGATGCTCTCCATTTCATTCCATTGTGCCATGCTTGTTTGAGTCAATCTTGATGCCCTAATCATTGTTGCAAGAGTGCTATATGATGTTAACCTGTTAAAACTTTTATAACTTGCTGTTTTGTCTTTTTCGTTGCATTTTGTGTGTGCATCCTATGATCTTGATGTCAACATGAGTTTCGAGATACATAATGCCATCTTTACAGGGGTACAATCCATGTATTTTTGTGTGCCTTGTGGTGACTGAATCAAGCTTGGGAAGTAGGGACCTTGCTATTTCTGTTTTGCTAGTCTGAATCTGCTATATCATGATGCTATGTAAACCTGCTGCTACAAGTCATTCTGTGCACAATATGGAGATGTTCACTAAGGATGTTTTGTTATACATGTCATGATCTATCCATCCATGTCCCTGGTTGCATTTATAGCATGCTGTAGCTTGTTGTAATCTTGCTCTCAAATTGCTAAATAATGTTGTTGTCAGCCTGTTAATATTAAGTTCAGTTTTGCCATGAGTTTTGCTAGTGATCCATGCATCCTATGAAATTGCTCTTGCCATTCTTAGCTTCATACTTATGCCATATTGATGTTGGTCACCTTGTCATGCCATGTATTGATCTATGGTGAGTGGTACAAGCTCACCAACATGCCTACTTATTGTTGTTCCTGCCATGTATGAACCTGTCATATCATTTGCCATGTTTGCATGGATGATACCATCTTTTCTGTTGATCTTTGGGATTAGTTCAGTAAGGGAGTTTTGTTCTTTGTCTTTAGTATTAGCATGCCATGCCTTTGTTTGCCATGTTAAGTTCATGTAACATGTTGTTTGATAGCTCTAACATTGCAACCTGATGTTATTTCTGCCAAGTCTGTAAACTGTTATTATTTGCAACCTTGCCATGTCCTTTTGAGCATGTTATAGTGTTTTCTGGAGATATATCAGTGTTCATGTTTTGTAGTGCTTTACCTGTACTTCATGCCCATGCCTTTTGTTCTTATGTTGAGGTGCCGTAACATATAGTTTTGATGCTTGCCAGATGCCTAGTTGCTGTTTTGGACAGCTTATCTAAACTTGTAGTGTGTATGTGTTGAACCGTTGCTCCGTTTTGAGTGTGCTCTATATGAAACTTGCTTGATTTTGCGTGAAGTTTCATATTATCATGTTGCATCCTTGTTTTGAGAGTGTTTGCTTGATGTTTGAATGTATTTTGTATCAATGCCATGTTCGACTTGTTTTGCTCATATCTTCTAGGCCGTAGCTCTGAACTAATTGAACTTTATATGTAACTTGACTAGAATTTCGTGTATATCATCTTGGTGCATCTTAACTTGCTATTTAAGAACTTGAGCATAAGGTTTATTCAGATCTTGACCAATTTTGAAACTTGCATATGAGGACCTACGGATTTGTTATATGTTATTTCCGGCCTCATTTAAATTTGCTTTCATGTGTTGCTCTTGTTTGCATCATCTCTTGCCATGAGTAGCCTCATCTAGCTTTGTCATGCATCATGCTTGGTTGTGCATCATGTCTTGGTTATGTGTTGTGTGTTTACCTTGTTGTTTGCTTCTTTCCGATTGTGCTCCTTCTCGTTAGTTCCTGTTTCGTTGCGATCATGAGGATTCGTTCGTCTACGCTTGGTTCATCTTCGTGGCTTCATCTTCTTCATGGACTCGTTCTTCTTCCTAGCGGGATTTCAGGCAAGATGACCGCTACCCTGGATCTCACTACTATCATTGCTATACTGGTTGCTTCGTTCTATCGCTATGCTGCGCTACCTATCACTTGTTCTTCAAGCCTCCCAATTTGCCATGTCAGCCTCTAACCTTTTTCACCCTTCCTAGAAAACCGTTGCTTGGCTATGTTACCGCTTTTGCTCAGCCCCTCTTATAGCGTTGTTAGTTGCAGGTGAAGTTGAAGATTGCTCCATGGTGGACAGGATTATGTTGGGATATCACAATATCTCTTATTTAATTAATTCATCTATATATTTGGTAAAGGGTGGAAGGCTCGGCCTTATGCCTGGTGTTTTGTTCCAATCTTGCCTCCCTAGTTTCCGTCATACCGGTGTTATGTTCCTTGATTTTGCATCCCTTACGTGGTTGGGTGATTTATGGGACCCCCTTGACAGTTCGCTTTGAATAAAACTCCTCCAGCAAGGCCCAACCTTGGTTACCATTTGCCTCACCTAGCCTTTTTCCCTTGGGAGTCGCGCATCCCGAGGGTCATCTTTATTTTAACCCCCCCGGGCCAGTGCTTCTCCAAGTGCTGGTCCAAACCAAGCGATGTCCGGCGCCCCCTGGGCAACCAGAGTCTATGACAACCCGATGTCTTGCTCATCCGGTGTGCCCTGAGAACGAGATATGTGTAGCTCCTATCGGGATTTGTCGGCACATCAGGTGGCTTTGCTGGTCTTGTTTTACCGTTGTCGAAATGTCTTGTAAACCGGGATTCCGAGACTGATCGGGTCTTCCTGGGAGAAGGAATATCCTTCGTCGACCGTGAGAGCTTGTGATGGGCTAAGTTGGGACACCCCTGCAGGGTATAAACTTTCGAGAGACGTGCCCGCTATTATGTGGCAGATGGGAATTTGTTAATGTCCAGTTGTAGATAACTTGACACCAGATTCGAATTAAAACGCTTCACCCGCGTGTGTAGCCGTGATGGTCTCTTCTCGGTGTAGTCCGGGAAGTGAACATGGTTTTGGGTTATGTTTGACATAAGTAGGAGTTCAGGATCACTTCTTGATCATTGCTAGCTTCACGACCGTTCCGTTTGCTTCTCTTCTCGCTCTCATTTGCGTATGTTAGCCACCATATATGCTTAGTCGCTGCTGCAACCTCACCACTTTACCCCTTCCTTTGCCTTTAAGCTTTGCTAGCCTTGATACCCATGGTAATGGGATTGATGAGTCCTCATGGCTCACAGATTACTACAACAACAGTTGCAGGTATAGGTTATGCGATGATCATGATGTGAGAGCGATGTTTGCTTGTTTTGGAGTTCTTCTTCTGCTTCTTCTTCAATCAGGGGATAGGTTCCAGGTCGGCAGCCTGGGCTAGTAGGGTGGATGTCATTTGAGTTTCTGTTTGTGTTTCATCCGTAGTCGGATGTTGATCTTATGGATGATGTATCGATGTATTCATGTGGCATTGTTTGCCTCTTGTATGTATCCCCCATTATTATGTAATGGTACGATGTAATGATATCCACCTTGCAAAAGCGTCTCCAATATGCGCTTCTATCCTTGGTGGGACTTTCGAGTTCCTTTAGGATAAGGTCACATATTGGACGTGATAAGTTGGTATCAGAGCCTCGACCGAATATAGGAGCCCCCTTGATTGATCGTGTAGTTTGGCCGTTGTCGATTCTAGAAGAAAACTATTTTTGGAGTCTAGTTATATCGGAGAGTAGGAATTCTTTTTACTCCTCAGCCCCTCCGTCGCTCTGGTGAGGAATCTTGATGTAGGTGTTTTGAATTACTCCTCTTCCCCTTCAAATTTTTCTTTAGGTTCACGCAGTTGGTTTTCCGATCGTTGGTTCTCAGCTCTTTTCATCCGGTGCATTTCTCGTCAAGTTAACTCGAGCCTCTTCATCTTTGCCAAGTTCAATCCTCAATTGTTTTCTTTTCCCACCCGCCCACCCCTTTTCTTCTCGGAGCCGGAGTCCGTAATCGAGTATCCATCTTACTCGTGCGAAGCATTTGCTTTCTTTCAACCGGTGTTTTCTCTTCAAGATATTCGTTGGTTCTCCCTTCCAAGTTGCCTTTGCTTTTTCCCACCCTCCCACCCTCTTCTTCCCGGAGCCTGAGTCTCTTTCGAGCATCAATTTCATTCGTGCGGAACCTCTTCAGTCTTTCGTAAATTATCTCAACCGGTGAATTCTTGTCTCGTTTGACATTCATCATCTCTTTTTCTTCTCCGGTGGATTCAATTCTAATTTTTGGTAGTGATTATATTCTTTTCCTCGGCTCAAGTGTTTTCCCTGCTCGCTCGCCTCTCGCCAGTTTATCCTTCCGGAGTGTTCAAGACATCTCAGGAGATTCGTCTGTGTTCCAATTAATTCAAGGTTGTCACCTCATTCAAATATTTCAATTGTTCCGGTGCATCATCTATCTGTTCAACATCCCTTTCCAACGGTGTTTTTCTCTTTAGTGGGCCCTAACCCACATGTCTTTTCCCAGGATCTTACCTGACTCTTCTAATTTCCCGGAGCTATTCTCAAATTCTTTTCGGAGTTTGACGCAGGAATGAATTTCATCAGTCAGATGCCATCTCCAAGATCGCGTTCAAATTATTTTCATCTTTGGGTCAACCCTTCATCTTTTTCATTCCCCGGAGTATCTCAATAATTTTGGTGGTGTTCCTCATCGTCATTTCAAGATAGACGGAGAGTTTTTCCTCTATATCTTGTCCGTTCTCTCGAAGTTTCGTGGTTCTAGCTTCATGTTACCCTCTCGAATTATTCCATTTGTCAGATATTATTTTCTTACCCATCCGGAGTATGTCAGGAGTTGATTTCTGTTTCTTTTCACCGGAGGCCATCATTCCAGAAGAATTCTTCGTCCTCACATTTCAGCTACCGTTATCCAATTATCCCGGTGCTTCGTTCAAGTGTTCTTTAATCAGCTCATGATCTCTTTGTTCTTTTGCATCTAAATCACCTCAAGCATATTTGTCCTTCTAATTCTTCCCGGCGATTCAGTCTCTTTCAGTCATTTTCGAATTCTTACGGTGGTATCTTCAGATTCCTTTCCTTTGATTATCATATTAATTCATTCTTTCTTTCCAATCCTACCGGTGGTTCATGAAGACTTTCTCAAATTTTGCGCTATATCCCCCCTTAATCCTTTTCAACAAGAATAAGTTGAATGAAAAATCCAGTTGTCATCAATTAAATTTGATGAGGATAAGCATAACGTAATTCTTTTTCTTATTTCATCATCGTCAAGTAATCCCTTCCTTCAGAGTTTGTTCTTGGTGAATAAATTCTAGTTCCAAGTGTTTTCATCTTTTCTTTTCCGGAGTACAAATTCCCTCGGCCATTTCGACGGAACCTCTATCTAAATCATCGCCTGCATCTACTACTATTACTCCACACATCGACCGCTATCCAGCATGCATCTAGTGTATTAAGTTCATGGAGAAATGGAGTAATGCAATAAGAACGATGACATGATGTAGACATGATCTATTCATGTAGGAATAGACCCCATATTTTTATCCTTAATAGCAACGATATATGTATGTCACTTCTCCTTCTGTCACTGAGATTGAGCACCACAAGATCAAACCCATCGCAAAGCACCTCTTCCCATTGCAAGAAAAATCAATCTAGTTGGCCAAACCAAACCAAAGTTCCAGAGAAGAAATACGAGGCTATAAAGATCATGCATATAAGAGTTCAAAAAAGACTCAAATAATATTCATAGATAGATCTGATCATAAACTTACAATTTATCGGATCCCAACAAACACACCGCAAAAAGTCATTACATCAAATAGATCTCCAAGAACATCAAGGAGAACATTGTATTGAGAATCAATAAGAGAGAAGAAGCCATCTAGCTACTGCCTACGGACCCGTAGGTCTGTGGTAAACTACTCACGCATCATCAGAGGAGCACCAATGAGGATGATGAACCCCTCTGTGATCGTTTCCCCCTCCGGCAAGGTGCCGAAAAAGGGCTCTAGACCGGGTCTCGTGGTTCTGGAACTTGCGGCGGATGGAATTGTTTTTCATCGACTCCCCTAGGGTTTCTGGAATATTTGGGTATTTATAGAGCTTAGAGGCGGTGGAGAGGACACCAGTGGCCCCACTACCCACTAGGGCACGCCGGGGGCCTCTGGCGCGCCCTGGTGCCTTGTGGGCCCCACAGGCCTCCCCCTGCACTTGCTTGGCTCCCATTTTGTCTTTTGGGCAAAAAATTTCTCCAAAAAGTTTTGCTGCTTTTGGACTCCATTTGATATGGATATTCTGCGAAGTAAAAAACAAGCAAAAAACAGCAACTGGCACTGGGCACTATGTCAATAGGTTAGTCCCAAAAAATGGTATAAAGTTGCTATAAAATGAATATAAAAGATCCAAGAATGATAATATAACAAAATGGAACAATAAAAAATATAGATACGTTGGAGACGTATCAGGCTCCACCCACAGAGGGTCCACGAAGAAGCAACATTGTCTATTCTACCATGGCTTCCGTCCATGAAAGACTAGCCTCACCAAGGTAGATCTTCACGAAGTAGGCGATCTCCTTGCCCTTACAAACTCCTTGTTTCAACTCCACATGATCTTGGAGGCTCCCAAGTGACACCTAATCAATCTAGGATACACCACTCTCCAAAAGGTAATGGATGTTGTGTTGGTGATGAACTCCTTGCTCTTGTGATTCAAATGATAGTCTCCTAAACACTTAATCTCTCTCTCTCACACACACACACATATTTGGCTTGGGTAGGAGAAGGATTGAAGTGAAAGAAACTTGAAGAGGCTAGAAATCAAGGTTCAAATGGTAGGAACGGATATCTCTTGATCTCAACATATGAGTAGATGGTTCTCTCTCAGAAAATGAATGGTGGAAGTTGTGTTTCATTCCGATGGCTCTCTTAGAGAGTAAGTGGTGGGGGGGGGGTATAAATAGGCAACACCAAAAATCCAACCTTCACAAGTGTTTGACCCAACTCGGTGGCACTGATATGAAAATCTCGGTGAGACCGACTAGTGCAAAAGACTCGACCTTTAGCCTTTTCGGTGAGACCGATTATACCATCTCGGTGGGACGAAGTGCAATGGCTAGGGCAGAGCCGCGTCTCAGTAATTCTGATCGTTTCGTGTCGATGATTCCGAAATGAAACGATTTCATTACAGAAACTTGGCAAGGACGTCTTGGTGGGAACGAGAACCAATTCGGTCAGACCCGATTTGTTAGGGTTTTGGCTGTGGAAATAGAAGGGTCATCTCGGTGGGTCCGGAGTGGATTGTATCGGTGGGACCGAAATGATGAATTATGGTTGGGACAGATGTGATTTTGGAAAAGTGATGGAGGGTTTTTGGAGCAATACCACTAAACACTTTGAGCAACAACCTCATCAACAATACCTCATCCCCATTTAATAATATTGGCTTTCCTAAGGGACTCAATGTGATCTTGGATCACTAAACTAAAAATGTAGAGTCTTGGGGTAGCCAATTCTATCAATGTTCATTAGATCAATGAAATATATGTTGTTATTAATTACCAAAACCACCCGGGGATCAGTTGCACATTCAAGAATGAGCAAGCAAAGACTTCACGAAACTAAACAGTAAGTAAAGGGGTGAAGTGATAGAACCTGCTCGGAGAAGACACATGATTTGTTTGACCAATTTCAACTGTTGTGACAGTTGTACATCTGGTTAGGGAGGCTGAGATTGAACTCAGAAGACCTAGTCTTTACCTTATTTCCCTTAAGCTAAGGTCACTCTAGACCTCACCCAATCACTCATCAAGTCTTCAAGGTAGACTTTGTTCACCAATAATCCACAATGACTCTTGGATGCTCAGAACGCGACGCCTAACCGGTTGGAAGATCAGAGTTTTCAAGTGTAACAAGTCTTCAGTTCATGAAGAACAAAGTGGCTTCAGTGATGCTCAATCACTTTGGGCTCTGGGTATTTGGGTTTTTCCTCGTAGGAATTCCTCTCTCTCAAAGGCTTCGGAGGTGGGTTGCTCTCAAACGATAAAAGCCGGGCAATAACTCGAAGCACCCACCAACTTATGGTGGAGGGGGGGTGTCTATTTATAGCTAGGTGGCAACCCGACATGATATGAACGAACTGACCCTGGGTCAATGGCCAACCGACACGAACGGTCAAGTTTCAAACACACGCGGCAACTTGACTTGGGCTATAAGCAAAGCTGACTCAACCAACTCTGGAAGAGGTTTTCTCTCATTGTCTTCACTAGAAGACATATGATTTTAGGTTGAGTATCACGTCCATTTCTGACTTTGTTTACCTCGACCTCACTTAACAGTACGGTAGTTCCTATGACTCAAGAAAGAAGGAAATGGAACTACCAAAAGACTATGTCTTCGCGCTCCATTGTCTTTAAGCAAAAGTCTTTGCGTACACCATTATCTTCAGTGTCTTCATATACATTTTTATAGGTCATCTTTGATGGGTAAATCGAATCTCCATGGACTTTTATCTGTGTTCTCCTATGTATCTCACAAACACACTAGTCTCTTAACCAAGTTTGTCGTCAATACTCCAAAACCAACAAGGGGTGACACTAGATGCACTTACACACCACACCAACAAGGTGTTCGACGTTTCGCCCGCAAGGTAGAAAATGGATAGTGGCGATGAGTACTTTTTCAACAACTTCATTTGCGATTCGGACGATTCGTTGTTCGACAATGAGGACATTTTGGTTGAATTATGCGAGTAGGGCATGAGAGGCGGTAGGACATTGTGGTTACACAGTTCACCGAATCTCATCATCAAATGCGTGATTGGGCAACTCGCATTCAACTACAAAATGATTTGGTTGAGCATATGTGGGCTTAACTTGGCAACCAGTAGATGTATCGGCTCTTTTCTTTCAAGTGTAAATTTTATTCTGTTTGTAAACTGTGAGATTTTATTTGGTTGTAGAACTATGGTATTTGTATTTGGTCGAGTTATGCAAACTTTAGGCAATGTTTATGATATGTATGCAAAAAAGATAAAAAAAAATGACCGCAAACCGGCTGCGCGGACGAAAATGTGTCGGCGTGTTGGGCGCACTGACCACTCAAACACGGGCGGGACGAAGGCCGCCTAAAACACGAATGGGTCGGAGGCTGTCTAAAACGGCGTCCCAAACGGATAAAAAACAGACAAAATTCACATCGATTTGTGTCGGCGCGTAGGAGTTGCCCTTAGGGCGGAGCATCCGACACCCAGCATTTCTTTTGCGAGTGCCCTACACCCAGCTGTATCAGTCCCTCGCATGTAAATACGCCCTAAAATGCAACACGCATAGTCGCATAGCACCGGAATGCGGTAAACCCACTCCCTCTCAGCAATACATTGATAAAGGGTCGTTTTTCTTTGTCTTTTTTGGGTGTAAATAAAGGATTTTTCAACCAATGGCATGGATGATTCTTGGTTTATCGACAACTCCGTAGCAAAAACGACGTACCCTCCGTCTAGTCCAACTCATGTTTTCACACGCTCTCTTGCTCTCGCGCCCGCCTACGTACGTCGGCACACGAGAAAACAACGGAGGGAAGAGTAGTAAACTACATAGCCCAGGAGATCGATCTCCCTCACACACACACACAACAATCCACCAGACTAGCAAGCAAGCAACCCGGGAGATGCGCGACGGCGACGTCCGTGGTGGTCCCCGCTCGCGGCTCCGTCCTGCCCAATAGGCCAGTTTTCCCAGTGGCGATTAGTTGGTCCGTCGACGACTGGCCGTACGTGGACCACTGCTGCCCCCGGACCAGACGTCGTCGGCGCCAGCGGCCAGCGTGCAGCGCCCCCTTCCCTCCCGGAGGCTTGCAGCTAGCTAGATCAGCCCAAGTTGCAGCAGCGAGCGACCGGGAGCTCGACGCCGCAACCACCGCGTTTTTTCTCCGGGAGCCGTGTGCGTGCCCTGCCCAACCAAACCAACGCCCAGCGCCTCCGTCACGCTTTTGCCCCCTTCCCTAGCCCAAGGAAATGACCGTGCGTGCCATCTCCCTGTGGCCGTGTGTACTTGTAGTGGAGCTATAGCAATCTAGCGTGGCTATACTCCTGGCGCTGGTAGTGGTAGGTAGGTACTGGTATTGGTATGGGCGGGCGGTACGATCAAGTGCAGTGTACGAGCGAGCTTGCCTCCTCTTCCCTCGGTCGATCTCCTGCTGCTGCAAACATCCCATCCAATCCAGTCCACCAATCTCATTCCCATCGCACGTCTCCTCCCCAGAAAGATATGGCCCTCAGCTCCTCTTTGCGCAAAGGTGCGTCTCCGTCCCTTTCTTTATTTCCCTTCCCCTCCCTCCCTCTCGGTGCTCGCCCGCCCTTGTCTTGCTTTACTGCTCCACTTTTCGTTTTCTGAGCTAGCTAGCTTTCTTTCCCGTGCCGTCGCCCGTCCGTCCGTAGATTGATTAACGGAGCGCCTGGCCCGGCCGGCCGCGCGCGCGGGAGCGGAGCTCCAGTATAAAAAAGATCGATGGCGCACGATCCCAGCCTAGTAGGGTACGCCGACTACTTCGCGGCGACGGGGAGCAACGGGGGCGGCGTCACGCTTGTGCCGGAGGTGGACGCCCGCGCGGAGCATCAGATGTATGGCGCCGGATTGCACCATCATCACCACTCCGGGGTGGACATGTTCGGGGCCAGGGGCTTCGGCATGGCGCCGCCCGGCGAGGCGGCGTCCGCGCACAGCAAGGCCGCGCTCGACGTCGACGTCGACGGCTCGTCTACCATCAGCTTCTTTCGCGGCGAGCAGCAACACCACCACCACCACCAGCTGCAGATGGGCCAGGCTCCCTTGTCGCTGTCGCTCCACGGGCCGCCGGACGCCGGGTCGTCCTTCATGCTGCACCACCAGCTCGGCGGCGGCGAGCCCCGGCTGCAGCAGCACCAGCAGACGGCGCCGGCGGCATGGCAGGTGCAAGGCGCCGGCAGCGGCTGGCAGCTGCGCGGGTCCCGGTTCCTGCTGCCGACGCAGCAGCTCCTGCAGGAGTTCTGCAGCATCCCCGCGGACACCGACGGCAAGGCGCCCAAGAAGCCGGCGCAAGAAGAGCACGGCTCGTCGTCCTCCGCCTCCTGGCCGCCGTCGTCGACGCAGATCCAGAGCATGGACGCCGCCGAGCTGCAGAGGCTCAAGGCCAAGCTGTACACCATGATCGAAGAGGTTTGCATAGCTCCATAGCTAATTAAACTCACACGCTGATTAACCACCACGCACACCGCTCACGCTGGATCACTCGACCGATCATCGATCACGGGTCAAGCCTTTGCGTTCGTCAGGAACTGCACCAGCTTCTTGGAAATCTAAAAGGCTGCAGGCGAGTGGAGTGGCACTCGCAGTTCCATTATGGCTTGCCCAAGGAGGGTTCCTGGGAGTAGCACAGTGGGGGTGATTCCCTCCTGGGCCTCCCCGTCCGCTTTTGGAAACCTCTATTCCTTCCCCTCGCCTCGGTCGCTGCAGGTCTAGCTACTAGGTGTCTGCACTGGGCATGCGACCCCTACGCCCACTCCCCCCTATCTCTCTCTCTCTCTCTCTCTCTCCATGACTCTATCCCTCTGCATGCATGGACTCGCAGTCTCACGGACCATTGCACCATGGCGACGCAAGAAATCTCTGCGCTTGCGCAGGCCACTTCTCCACTCTCCCAGTCTCCCCCTACCTTGGGCCGTTTCATCCGTCATGGGCGGGCTCATGGCCATCTATCCACTCACACATTTACTGCTTCCGTTGCCTTTCTTATGTTACTGCACACTTCGATCTACAGTCCAATTCATAGGTAGCTGCTGTGCGGCCTGGTGCCGTCAGAGTCCTAGCTAGCTTAGGTGTCTGTAGCCTCGTACTAGCTAGGCACGCACAGCTAGAGCTAGTCAAGATCAAGATCAAGAGTCAAACACTGTTGCACGAGAAAAGCTAGCTACAGCGATCAGAATTTCCTCGCAGCTGTTTCTTCACGGTGACTTGTGAGCTTAATGAAGTATGCCTGCCCTGTGTTCGATTCTTTGGCAGGTGGACAGGAGGTACAGGAGGTACCGGGAGCAGATGCGGGCGGTGGCGGCGTCCTTCGAGGCGGTGGCGGGGCAGCGCGCGGCGGCGGTGTACACGAGGATGGCGTCGCGGACCATCTCCAGGCACTTCCGGAGCGTGAGGGACGGGGTGGCCGCGCAGGTCCGGGCGGTGCGCGGGGCGCTGGGGGAGAAGGACGCCGGGGCCGCCGTGCCCGGGATGACCAAGGGGGAGACTCCCCGGCTGCGGGCGCTGGACCAGTGCCTCAGGCAGCACAAGGCGTACCAGTCCGGCATGCTCGAGAGCCACCCGTGGCGGCCGCAGCGCGGCCTGCCGGAGCGCGCCGTCTCCGTCCTCCGAGCCTGGCTCTTCGAGCACTTCCTTCACCCGTAAGAGATGATCCTTACCTAAACCCTCCCATTTCGTGGCATGTTAAGAAGATTAACTGTCTTTCCCTCCCATGCATTTCGTGGCATGTTAACAAGATTAATTGTCTTCCTACATCACCGTACCATATACTCCCTCCGTTCCTAAATATAAGTCTTTGTAGAGATTTCACTATAGACTACATACGGAGCAAAATGAGTGAATCTACACTCTAAAACGCATCTACATACATCCGTATGTGGTTCGTAGTGGAATCTCTCCAAAAACTTATATTTAGGAACGGAGTGAGTATAAGAAGATTAACGTGCATCGTCAGAAAGATTTTAATTCGAATTGAGCAGGTGAACTTAATTGATCGCCTAGAACGAATTATATAGGATTAATTAACAGCTAGCACATCCAAAGAAGTACTATAATTGATTAGCTTGCACGAAATGAACTAGATTCTTGTTTTCTTTTGAAAATGAACTGGAATTAATTCAGGACAAGTACCATAGACATAACGTAAGTAGGTACGTCATCTACATGCAAAAGATGCTAACGAACTAAATCTACATGTTTGCATATGAAGTGATGCTCAATTGTTTGATCCTCATTCTAAGATCGTTTGGCCTTGTGTTTTATTCCGTGGCATTGCTCTCCCCGTGCCATATTTGTCTTGCATTACATATATGTCATTATCAAATACTCCCCCTCTGTTCACACATATAAGATGTTTTGGCAAAATTGTCAAAACGTCTTACGTTGTGAAAAGAGGGAGTAGCTGTTTTTGCTAGATTTTTTTGAGACAGCGTTTTCGCTTGATTTAACTTGTAGAATTCTTACCTTAATTTCATGAAGCTGCATTTGTTTTCGATCTGATGCCACTTAGGTTCCTTCGTATATGTCCCCATCTATATATGTGCCATTTTGCTTATGTTCACTCTCCTAATTTTTTAATTTGCTGTCCTAATTATTCACCTAAACACAACTTCCAAGTATATTCATACGCGGACAGATGCTCCTTTTCCTCTAGCAGTGTTATTAGAATGTCCACATCAAATACCACACTTGTCTTGTAGGAATATTCCATATATGCATTTACACATATGAACAAAAGTACAAAACATACACAACACTACCCTCATAAAAGAAATATACACACCAGTATCCCTTAGATAAGCCCTTGTACTAAACAATCCCTACATCTCCATCTCAAGTTATTTAAGACAAATTCTAGTACATACAAGTTAGGTTTGTTCGTTGTAGCTAGCTAGACTTGTAACCTCTCACTATAGCTGTATATATGTAGACTTGGAAGCTGCTAGGTTACCTTAAATTGTCATGTTCTGATCCAGGTACCCGAGCGACGTGGATAAGCACATCCTGGCGCGGCAGACGGGCCTATCGCGGAGCCAAGTACGTACTCCCTCACTCACTCCTCCACAGAATCAGTTTATCATCACATGATCGGTCCATGGATCAGCTGCAAAAAAAATAAAGAATAAAAAAAGTTAACAAGTTCCTGTCCAATTATTACCTACACACACTGCTGGATACTGATCGATCATCACATCGTAATCATGGCGTTGTTTGTGTCGATTGGCCACGCATATATATACACATAATGCTGGCCGGTTTCGCGCCACTAATTTAAATTGATTGTTTCCACGTACACGCATCCATCAATGCGAGCTGTGTGCAACTTGCACTCGACATGACACGTCAACGTGCTCGTCGCTCGTCGGTCGGGTGACACGTCGGAGTCGTACGCACGTTCGTTCGTGTCTTCACGTGCTCGTGAACGTTCGGCCGAAGAATCTAATTGTGTTTGTGGTGTGGGAGAAGATTAATTTGTGCGACGCATGGATGGATGGATGCAGGTCTCGAACTGGTTCATCAACGCGAGGGTGAGGCTGTGGAAGCCGATGGTGGAGGAGATGTACGCGGAGGAGATGAAGGACAAGGAGGAGGGCAGCGGCGGCGATGGTGGCGGCCAGTCGACGATGGTGGCCGGCGACCTGGCGAACCCTAACCCGGCGGACGGGAGCTACGTCTCCGAGGGGCGCGGCGAGCAGAAGCCCACCCGGGCGCAGCTGCACCAGCTGCACGACGCCGGCTCGCTGGCCTCCGTCGTGAGCATCGGCCAGAGCACCGACCCGCAGGGCCTCAACTTCGGCATGATGGACCAGCTCGACTTCGACGCCTACGAGGCGGCCACGGCCGGGTTCGGCAACGGCGTGTCGCTCACGCTGGGACTTCAGCACCAGCAGCACCAGCACCAGCACCAGCACCACGGAGGCGTGAACGTTGCCGCGTTCGCCGACGCATCCCCGTCGTCGTCGTCTGCGGCGCATGGCGGCGCCGCCGAGTTCCTGTTCATGGCTGGTGAGGGCGCGCACCCGTCTGCTAACGGACAGTTCGGGGCGGGCATGGGGTCAGGCGCCGACGTTGCGTCGCAGTACCACCGGCGGCTGGGCGGGTTCCACCTCCTGCGCGACCTCGCCGGGTGACCCGTCGGCTAATCTGGACGGCATCACGCGACAGTACCACAATGATCACGTACGTACGTCCAGGGATCATCATGTCATGCGCCGGAGGTCCATCGGGGACGGACGGACGCGACGACGTCTGATATGGTGATGGGGATCGAATTGAGGATTTGGGGAATGTGTAAACGGCGGCCGGGCCGGGGCTGGCATGCATGGTTGGTAGCTCGCGTACGTACGTCTTGCTTAGCCGGTGTACGCAGGCGGCTTTGGATTTTTGTAGCGCGTAGATACCTCTATTTAAATTCTTGGCGGGATGTCGCCGTCTATGTTTGCTGTGTTCCACTCCGCGGCGTCGCTGTTACCGCGGAGGCGCGGGCGTCGACCGCCGGGCTCCGCCGTGTGATCGAGCGGCCCAACGGCCAGAGGTGCTCTTACTGGCGACAGGTCCGGAACTCAGCAGGATGGGGTACATGGTACGTATATCAGACTACGTACGTACCAATGGCAACGCACCGCTAGTTAGCTACGTCTGCCTACCGTTGTTCCTAACGTAAGCGTTCGAATATTTCGTTTGTTGGCATGTCATTTTCGTATCTTGGTCTTGGCGTCGGGTTTCCATCGGGAGATGAAAGCAAGTGCTACTTGCAACGGCGAGCGGGCTCTTCGCACATGAGGCAAGAGGGGTTCCCTTTCTTAAGGGGAAGAGAACTATGCCAGCAGATTTGATATTGTCTCCTCGTGAAAAAAGAAACCAAAGGTGTCAACATTATTCATGAAAAATCAAACATGTCAAAATCAAAGATGGATTTTCATAGTGCGTCTTGCTGTCGTCGAAGGACGTGTGGTGTTATGCTTTGGCGGAGCGCTTACATCTACTCTTGGGCCTTCAAATAACAACCCACAACTTATTTCCTTATGTTTGGCCCGCCCAACTTTGGGCCGCAAGCTCCGCCATTGTTGTTATGTCTCCGTTGGATCTCGTGGGATTTGGTCGGTGTTGGTCTTCAGTGGATATATTTGACTCCAGTATTCATTCGTCGGAGGGCGTCTAGTGGGTCGGATCTCGCGGGATTCAGTCAGTATTGGTTTTGAGTGGATCACTTTGGATCCAGTATTCGCTCATTGGAGGGTGTGTGGTGGTGTTTCTTCGTTCGATCTCGTGGGATTCGGTCGGTGCTGGTCTTCGATAGATATGTTTGGATACAGTATATGTTCCTCTTCGGTCATGTGTCTATGTTTGATCCTTCCGGTCTACGCTTCTCTTCATTAGTGATGGTTGCTGATCTCGTGTGCGTCCTGTTTGGCCTTAGAACGATGATTTGATGACTGTCTACTATAACAAGGTCTGTCCAGCTCCGACAAAAGGGGTGACGACAGTGGCGCGCTTTCGGCTCGCTCCAGCGTTTGTAGTTATTGCTAGGTGGTTCATAGACGACCTGATTGTATTTTTTGTTACATTTGGCGTTCTCTGTAATGCCATGATAGGCGATGAATAGATTGGAATTTTCTTTCGCAAAAAAAAGAATTCCATGGATTTGATATTGCGCACTTCCGGGGAGAGGATAAAAGGCAGCCCGGTGCACTGAGCTCCTACTTATTATGTTGGGTCCGGGAGGGTCTGTATTGTGCACTTTCGGGGAGATTTGGATCTCGAAAAGAGTTGAGGGAATTTATTTGGGGGGGGGGGGGCAAAGGGGACTAGATCCACAAGTATAACACCAAATCCATGGGAAACCAACAAATTGCAAGGAATACGGTGAGACTATTTTTGTGGACATTTTTGAATTAGGCAAAAACAAAGTAAACCTAGGCTACAAAAGTGAGGGGAAGGGGTTCCAAATTCTGACAACCTCGCTCATGATATCAAATGATGTAGGGCAAAGTCCTAGATTGTCCAAATCTTCACAGTTTAAAGGTTGCAAAGGGGAAAATGTCAAAGAACACAAGAAGTCAATAGGAACAACACTAATGAACAAGGTTCACATCACACATGTCCTCTAAAAGCATCCAAATAAGAGACTTACCAAGATCCACAAACAACAAAGGAAAATTGAAAAGGGTGGAGTTATTCCCAAATCTCTAAGAGAGATGGGGCTTGAGAGATATTGTTCCCCTAACCCTATGAGGGAAGGAAGTCTTGATGATCCAATGGAGAATCCTTCACCCTTTGGAGGTCTTGATCTTCTAGGAGGTGATAAGGTGAGGAAAGCTCTCTCAAGTCTATGTAACTAGATGACCCGAAGTGCATCATCTAGTATGAAGTGACTTCATACTCTCATGGTCTAAGGAACTAGGCATACATTAATTCTTCATGTTATAACTTATAGACTTGTGACGATAACATCTCAAAGTATAACAAAAAAGTTGGGTCAATTCAATATGATTGTTCTACTAACACCATACTCTCAATGTTGTTTGGCATCCTCGTTACACTTAACAAAATGCCCATGATCAGGAAAACATGATCATCGCACAACACTTGAGCTAGTCTTAGAGGCTAGACTAGGATTTAGGTTTTACCGTTTATCATTCTACATGTGCTTATGAGTTTTCTCCGAATTACATATTCAAGAACCATAGCAGTTATAGCATATTATCAGTATCCCCGTGATCATCTCCTTGATCACTATACCGATTATCCTCTTTACTGGTTTAGTACTCGTTAATCATATATGTATTCTAGTATCACTGTGATCTTCATCACATATGTCTAGCTATACGATAATTATATCATAACATCGAGTAGGCCTAGAGAGTATTCCTCCGTCATCGATGGTGGATATCTCAGTCTTGAACTATCAATACCGAGACATACGTTTTCGTATTACCCGTAAGTTAGTTTTGTTGTCACCCAGTTACATAGTGTGTTCGGTAACCTCAAAGTAACCTTCCGGTATGCTGGCATACGATATTCTCATGGTCTGAGAAACTATGTAAATGTTAACACTTTATATGAAAATATCGGCAATATAATAACGATATTATCTCTCAGTAATTCATAAGTTGAGTATATCCAACACCATTGTTCTGGTAACAATGTGTTCTCATTATTGATAGCATCCTTGTTACAATAATAATGCCCATGATTAGAAACTTGTGTGCGACAGACCACGTCATCACAATCGTGTGTGTGATGCACCCCTTATCCCACACCGACGAGCGTCAACGGTTTGGCCCTCTGCGTCCGATGAGGATTTTGAACCACGTGGGATAATCCAATCTACACCAGTGTACTTTGTAGAGTACAACCTACTACAAAAACACATTATATATATAGTTACAAATGGAGTAGCATTTTAAGGCGAAGCTTAATTACTTCTATCTATACCTACTAATAAAGTAAAGTGCGATTCTTCGATTTTTTTATCCGTTCACCATCGAAAATATGAGTGGCACTAATTTTTTGTGCGTGGGTATGCTAGAAAAGGAAAAATGGTTTCTCCAGAATCTCATACGTGGGACACGCGCGCTGTGGCCCAACGAAGCCCGCCACACGTATTTTCCTACCCACGCAGCTGGAAAAACCCTATTTGCTGCACACAGTGACAAATAGTCGGAGCTTCGGACAAGTCACCCAAGATTGGGTCGACCTGTTTTCCTTTTTTTTTCTGTGTTCTGTTTCTATTTTTCTTGTTCTATTACTTTCACTTTTTCGTTCTTGTTTCTTTTTCCTTTTCAAGTTTATTTTTCATTTTTACTTTTTTCATCAATTCAAAATTTTCAAAAAAGATTAGAAATTTGAAGTTTTTTTAATTTTGCAAAAAAAATCAAATTCCAAAACTTTGTTCTAGTTTTGAAAAATGTTTAGAAATTTAAACTTTTTACTCATTCAAAATTTAAAAAATGTTTGAGTTTTCGAAAATTGTTCCATATTTTCAAAAGAAGTTGTATTTTAAAAAATGTTCCAAATTCAAAAAATATTCTTGTTTATGAAATGGTTGTAGATTCAAGGCAAGTTTTTTAAGTAGTCCTACATTCCTTTTTTACATACAGTCGTACCAATTTATATACGTGTGCGAAAATACCTGTAGTAATAAATTGGATGAAGGATGGATGAACTAAGCTGGATGAAGGATGGACGGATTGGTGCGTGAGCTAGCGGGAAAAGGACCCTGAATTTCTTAAAATGAACATTTTTAAGAAAATGCTTGTGTTTCACCAAATTGTTCGAGATTTTTAAAAGGAAAATTGCATTTTAAAAATTGCTCTAAATTCGAAAAGTATTCTTGTTTTAGTTAAATGTTCTCAAATTCAAAATAATTTCGCATCTAAAAAATACATATTTTTTAAAATTATTCTGAAAACATGTTTCCGTTTTAAAAAATTATTCACAAATAAAAAAAGTCCGTGCTTTTATAAAAGTTCATGTTTTCAAAATATGTTTGGCAAATTTAAAAAATGCTCCCGTTTCAAAATTTATTCGTGCTTTCCTAAAATGTACGGAATTAACGAAAATCTATTCACATTTTTAAACCGTTCAGTATTTCAAAAATTGTTCATGTTTTCAAGAATATTCGAAAATTCATAATAATAATTATTTGTTGGAAATTTCCAAAAAATATCAAAAAAATATATGTCAAATCTAATGCTGCAGTATGTTCTTAAATATTTGCGCTAGCCATTGGTTAGTCAGACGTGCTTGTTCGAGTGGCTAGCAGGACTTGGTCAGGTCTTCGAGAACGTGAGTTCGACCCTTCAACTTGTCTGGTTTTGGGCTTTTACTCGCGCCTTTCAAACACCAGGTCGTTTTGGTGCCTGGGCCTTTCAGAACCCACTCAACTTAGCCAACCCAACTATCTGGGAAATAAGGCAAAAATATTTTAAATATTCCCACATTGCTCCTTTACATACAATTGTACCTATTTATATATGCGTGCGAAATTACATGTAATAAGCTGGATGAAGGATAGATGAATTAAGCTAGACAAATGATGGATGGATTGGTACGTGAACTAGCTGGAAAAGAACCATGTATTTCTTAAAGAAAGGAATTTCAAGACACACCCTACAAATTTCTTGAAGACTGCTACCCAAAGAAAAGAAAAGAGAAAACCTGACTATGTGAGCTAGGTGCATGGAAAAGAGAAGACCCGTCTCACTTCCATGTTATGAAACTTCACACCTTAAATCCCCTCGATCAATTAATAAAAAAATAGCGGAGTAGAATTAACTTCGTCGTACTATATCGGGCTTGTACATGGAAAAGACAAGACCCGCCTCACTTCCATATTATGAAACTTAATCTCTACTATCTAAAAGAAACGCAAGGTTCCGTTTCCCACCTTACGTCGCTTGTTTCGTCCATCCTTCCTACGGCTGCACTCGCGATTGGTTTTATCACATCCTTCCCACGTCGGTTTTGCATTGAAGACCTTCCTCAAACAACCACGCTGATTGATTCCCCTTAACCTTATCCCACCTCTGATATAGCCGCCGCCACAGTCTCCCCCATCTCGCGAACGACAGGAGGATGTATGCTCCCCGTTCATCATCTCTCGCCAGCGACGCCCTAACGTCACAGGGATTCGTCGCTGCCGCCCGCAGCTACTTCGCCCCTGGCGTCGAGGAGGGGGTCAGCAAGAGCTCATGTCCTCCCGGTGCTGCCGCCGCGGGGCTCGTCTCGTCAGGAGGACACGGTGTCGATGCCGCCGTCGGCGATGCCTCGTTCTTTCTTGAGGTCAATCGTGAGGGACTCCTGATTTTTGAACATGTGTGTTTCTTCTTGTGTTGCAGCCTGCAGGTCGTGCTCGTGCAGGTCGGGTGTGCTGCAGCCTGTGAGATCCAAGGCGTGACGACATCGGTGATTCTGTTCACCGTAGGAAACCTACGCCGCATGGAGGCTACGGAGGTGCGTTGCCGGCGGAGACGTCTTGGCGTCATCTCCGATGAGTCCCCTTCTTATGAGTCCCCTTATGTGTCCCCTTCAGATGTTTCTATATCTGTTGTTGGCTCTCCCTTCAATCAGATCCGTGGGAGGCTATTGCTGCCGCTTTCAGTGGCGCAGCGGATGGCCGACCTAACCACCATTGTCCAACCTCCCCTCCGATGTATGCGTCCCTAGCTATCATGCCCGCTACGGCAAGCATGATGTGTACACGTCTTGGTTGCTGCGGCCGTCAGGCATTCGTCCCTTCCCGACTGTCGGCACGTCGCATTGGCATAAGAAAGAACGATATGTTGATTTGCATAAAAAATAACTTGGGAGTAAGGCAGTACGTGCGTCAAGAATGGACTGTAAAAGTGGCAGTACCAGTATGTTTCTTTTTATATATGGAAATGAAATATGTGTAATGCCTCGCAGATTTTGCTCCAAAGAAGAAAGGAGAAGTTCACCAAAATTGACCAATATTCAGTACCTTTTTTTTTGCAAATAGTAGTAATAACATTACCTGCAAGTGCAAGCAAGGAGAACCACTGGTGCTTTGGCAAAAGGAAAGCAACACGATGCCAAAAGATTGTAGAATTACCATTGCATCACCCATCTTCTGAAACATACATGTTCTATGTATCTTGCACTCCATTCCGTTCCTGTGAGTTTCTTTTGTTCCGAAACATACATGTTCTCTGTGACTTTTCTTGCAGATCCGCTGATGATATGCTTGGGCGCCAGATCTTCATGAATTGGTCAGTGATTGTATGAATATGAATTTGTAGTCTGACTAAGTTCTTGTTGCAGTGATAAAGCTGCTGCCTTGTGACCATGAGGTCATGGGTTCAAGTCCTGGAAACAGCCTCTTACAGAAATGTAGGGAAAGGCTGCGTACTATAGACCCAAAGTGGTCGGACCCTTTCCTGGACCCTGCGCAAGCGGGAGCTACATGCACCAGGTTGCCCTTTTTACTAAGTTCTTGTTGCTCAATTATATGTGACCATGTTGCAACTGTATTTGCACAACTGTATTTGCATGTGACGTTGGTTTGGCCAATAGACTTTTTTTTAGATTCCCTACTGGACCTTTTGGTAGTGTATTTAATTTTGATTGTGATGGAGTGGGACTTAAACTTCAAAGTATATTTGCATGTTAGTGTACCAAAATCTTAACTGATATTTTATATATAATGAGCAAAAAAACCTATGATCTCAAACATGCCACTGGTACAACCCATACTAAACTTGATTTGTTCTCTCAATATGGAGTGTTAATCTTCTACTACTCTATATGGGCTCGGAGGACACAAGCATGGCAAGTCTGGTTGGTGGAGGAGGAGGAAAATAAGAATGATTTAATAGTAAGAAAGGGAAGATAATGCTGCTTGAGATGTGCATGGGGATTCTGAATATATATGTTTGATACTTTCCCCTCGTGACAGAGATTAGCTGAGGTTTGTGGTGTCCTCATAATATGCAGGGTTCCGCTATTTTATTATTTCACCCTAGGCCCCTGGTGCAACGCACGGGCAATTATCTAGTACCTTAAAAATCCCCTCAGATGAACGGAAAAATATATTGAATAATTCACGGGCCTTCTCTGGTGTGCGATGACCTAACAAAACTTTTAAGTCCCCTCGATCAATTAACAAAAAATAGCGGTGATTACTTCACACGCGGCGAAACACATAACCTAAATGTTTCTTTTTGGCCTACACACAGGGTTCTGCTTGCACATATAATTCTTATTAAATTTAAATGCATACTATTTTTTTTCCTTTGCAACACACGGCGTAGATGCTAGTACTTTATAAAGCACATCATGTGTCCAATCGCTTTTTTTTTTGCAACCCAATCCGAGAGCTTTTTATTCAACAAAGGCACTCCTAGCATCATCCGCCAAAAGGCTGGTGAGTAGGAAGGAAGGTCTTGAGCCAGTCCAACTTTCGGTGACGAACAATGTGCTTGCATGTTTAGCACAAAGGTGGGCCGGTACATTGGCTGCCCTGTTTACATGTTGAACAACAAAAGAAGAAAAAGATGAAGCTAGCTCTCCAATTTCTAAAAGTCAAGGAGCCACAACAGAAAGGCTGTTATGACGAGTGTTCCAGAGATTAACTATCTCCAGGCAGTCTGTTTCCATGATCACATGTGAGAAACCACACAGGTTAGCAAAGATGACTCCATCACGCAAAGCCATGGTCTATCCAATGAACGGATCCCATAACCCTAGATAGGGTTTACTCCAAGCTCCCAACAAGGCCTTTCTGGAACGTGCTACACCTCCAGCTCCCACCTTATTGAAGTCCAAATTCACAGCCGCATCAGTATTGATCTTGATAACCCCCTCCTTAGGAGGTGTCCACTCAAAACCTGGCAGCACCGAAGCATGCGGAAGAGGAATATCGAGTAATGCCAAGTCCTCCCGTATCATCTTGACAAATGAAAAAGGATCAAGTGGATCATCATCATGAGTTACTCTATTTCTAGAGTGCCAAATAGCCCACATTACTGAGATCGTCTGAGACCTTTCCAAGTCAGAAAACCGCCCATCACAAATGATATCACGGGCCCATGTATCCGGGTGTAGGCGTGGCCTGCGGAGATCGAACAAAACGAAGGCCTGCTCCCAGAGCAACTTGGCATGAGAGCAATGCACTAGGGCGTGCATTAAATCTTCATCCATTGTATGACAAACATTGCATCGACTGATGAGTTTGATATGACGGTACCTCAAGGTGGATTCATCAGGGAGGATGCCACGGACGACCCTCCACCAGAACACACGCACCTTCGGCAGCACCTTGAGCTTCCATAGCGACTTCCACATCTGTTCTTCAGTCTGTGAGGATCCGGTAACCGTCCCTTCCTCGAGAGATAGACGCTCCTTTTGAGTCACAAGAGCACGGTACGCCGACTTGACAGAATAGATGCCGCTTCTTTCGTGGGCCCAAGCAAGAAAATCATCGCCGCCACCTCTGCGTAGTGGGATATTCAGTATCGCATCCGCATCGGGTGCAGCAAAAACATCACGAATGAGTTCCCGACGCCATGACCAGTTGTCAGTATCAATTAGCTGGTCCACAGTTCCCAGCGTCGTCCCTCCTGGTACAATCATAGGAGGCAAAGTATGTAAACCTGGGATCCACTTATCATGCCAAACGGAGATAGCAGTCCCGTCACCAACCCTCTTGATTAGACCAACATCAAGCGCCTTCTTGCCTGCGACAATAGCGCGCCAAATCACTGAGGCCGTCTTCGGCACCGTGTCCTCCAAGAAATCCCCATCGGGAAAGTACCGACCTTTTATCACCCTGGCGCATAACGAATCAGGATTTGTAATGAATCTCCATCCGTGTTTCCCGAGCAGCGCCAAGTTAAACAATTTCAAATCCCGGAAGCCCATACCCCCTTGGGCTTTTGAAGATGCAAGTTTATCCCAGGCCAACCAATGCATTGCACGTCGATCAAGGGATCCGCTCCACCAAAATTTAGCCATGCTAGATGTCAAACTTTTGCATACCTTTTTTGAAAGAAGGAAGCAACTCATACTGAACATTGGGATTGCTTGGATTACTGACTTGATCAGTGTTTCTCTTCCAGCGCAGGCTAGAAGTCGCTCTGCCCATCCATTCATTTTGCTCCTTGACAGCTCCCCAATGTGATCAAAAGTGCCACTGGAGATCCTCCCAACTGCTGTTGGTAACCCAAGGTATCGATCGCTGAACGCCTCGACTTGTATGCCTAGTAGCAGCTTCAGATCATGCCTCCTGTCCACTGGCGTGTTTGGTGAAAAGAAGACTGCACTTTTATCACGATTAACCGTGTGGCCTGAACTTGCAGCATAAATAACCAAGATTTCATTCAGTCGGATCACACTCTCCTCTGTTGCACTGATGAAGATGAGGCTGTCATCGGCAATAAGCAGGTGGCTCACCCACGGTGCCCGCACTGACACTCGTATGCCTATGTCAATACGTGGATAGCCATAAGAATTCAACAAAGATGTTAGCCCTTCTGCACATAGTAAGAAGAGAAAGGGAGATACTGGATCACCTTGTCTCAAACCACAAGAAGGAACAAAGTATGGCAGAAGTTCTCCATTAACTCTGATAGTGAACCGAACCGAAGTAACACACTTCATTATGAGAGAAACAAAACTCCTACTAAACCCAAGCTTAGTCATGATTGCCTCGAGATAATGCCACTTGACTCGGTCGTAGGCCTTCATCATGTCTAACTTGACAGCACACGCATAGTTTTTCCCCTTCTTCCTCCGTATCATTGTGTGGACGCTCTCAAAAGCAACCACCACATTATCAGTGATCAATCTTCCGGGGACAAACGCGCTTTGTTCTTCGCCAACCACTATATCCATAAGCTCTTTTAATCTATTAGTAATCATCTTTGCCCCAATCTTGTAGGGCACCGGACATAATGATATTGGTCGGAACTGAGTTATACTCTGTGGGTTGCGTACCTTGGGTATAAGAGTGATCGATGTGTCGTTAAACCCCAAAGGAAGCTCACTACCATTAAGAAAACCCAAGATAGCTGGCACTAGATCATGTTAAATGATACTCCAGTGTCACTGAAAAAAGCCCGCTGTAAACCCATACTCCCGAGGCCTTCGATGATGACATTTGAAATAGGGCTATACGGACCTCCTCCGGTTCATAGGGTTTATCAAGCAGCATATTCATGTCACCCGTTACACGCTCAGGGACAAATTGCAGCAGCTCGTTCTGTCCTTGTGAGGAGTACAAATTCTGATAAAACGACTGCACTTCCACCATATCTTCCTGCTCGGACGCACACACTGATCCGTCCGCTCGTCGAAGATTGGAGATTCTGTTGATACGTTTTTGCTGCGCCGCTTGAGCATGGTAATAAGCAGTATTGCGGTCACCCTTCCGGAGCCACGGCACACGCGACCGCTGCTTCATCCATATTTCCTCTTGCCTCAAAGCCTCACGGAGCTGCAGCACCGTGGCCTTTTCTTCCTCACTGGGTCCTCTCCCAATAGACTGCTTCCTCAAATATTCAAGTCTGGATTGTAGTTCCTTCACTTTTTTGGCTAGACACCCAAACTCCCGGGCACCCCACTCTCCAAGCTCGCTTTGGAGTTTCTGTAAGGTGTCCTGGATACCTGCAAGCCCCTGGCCGACATGATTCCTCCTCCACGCTTCAGCGATAAAGTTATCATAGTCAACGTGGGACTGCCACACATCTTCATAACGGAACTGTCTCGGACCCCGGCGTGATTGCACTGGTTGTGTCTCCAACAAGACGAAGCAATGATCCGATTCCAGTGCACTGATATGGCGGACACGCACAGGGTCAAAATGTTGTAGGAACTCCTCGTTCGCTACTCCACGATCAAGACGGGCTTTCACATTCATCACCCCCCCCTTGCTTGTTATCCCATGTGTATGGTACCCCTGAGAATCCAAGATCCTGCAAGGAACAATCTTCCAAAGCTTCCCGAAAGGCTAGCATTTGCACTTCCAAACGCGCAGTCCTACTGAAGTGTTCGGTACCAAATAGTGTCTCATTGAAGTCACCTAGACATAACCATGCCTGGTGCGGTATATCATTCAGCATCCTCAAACAGCGCCAACTATGATGCCTGTCTTCTCTCCTTGGTGCACCATAGAAGCCCGTAAACCTCCATTCAAGAGTTGACAGATCAGCTTTCTGAACCATAACGTCAATGTGTCCAGAACTGTAAGTCTTTAACTCAACCTTCACCTCATTTGACCAAAACAAACCAATTCCACCGCTAAGTCCTGCACTATCCACTGCAAAGCATCCCGCAAAACCAAGACTTTGTTGCAGAATCTCAACTCGTCTAGCCCTGATCTTCGTCTCCGAAACAAAGAGCAAGGCATGCCCTTCTTGCTTCGTTAATTTACGAAGCTCTCGAACTGCCTCGGGGTTCCCAAGCCCCCGACAGTTCCAACTTAGGCATTTCATGGTTCCTGGCAGGGCTGACCAGCAGCCGCTGCCAAATTTTCAGACGATGGAGGGGTAGGTTTCTTCTTTTTTGGCTCTCTTACTTCAGCACCTCCATCCCTAGCTGTAGTACCATTGCCATCCACTCTCTAGGCTGAGAACACCACCATATCAGTACCAGTTCCATCTGGAGTGATCAAGCTACCAGAACTTGGTAGGGCCAGAGGATCAACCCTACGGTAAACTTTTGCATCCTGCGGTCCTCCCTTCCTCTTATAAATAGGCCTCTTCTTCGGGGAGTTGACCTCATCCTCTCCCCTAGGCTTGCTGTTCGACGATGCTGCATCCTTTTTACTAGCTGCAGAGTGTTGAGTTTCCTTGGACGAGCCATCCCCCGAACTAGCACCCTTCCTGTCCTCCGGTGCTCGTAAGTTTGTAGTAAATGTCCAATTCCCATTCTCATCACGAGTGCCCGAAGTGGGACAAAATAAATCTGCATGGCCCAAACGACCACACGAGAAACAAAAATTCGGGACGTGTTCATACTGAATATCATACCAGTCCCTCGACTCCCTCTTTGCTGAGTCAATTAGAATCCATCTCCTCGAGGGTTTATTGACATTGATCGTCACCCTAGCTCTCAGGAACCCTCCCACTGGATCAAAGTGGACAAATGTTGCATTAGGATCAATCTGTTTGGCAACTTCTTTTCCCCACCTATCATTCTGCAAGTTGAAGGGCAAATTTGGGACTCTAGCCCATAACTGTAACTTGTCAAACTTAAGCTCTGACGGCCTCATGCATGCATCAAAATCCGCCAGAACTACAGCATGCTTGCTCACATGCCACGGCGACCCCTCTCGCACGTGATCGTGATCACGGCGATTCTCAAAGTCAGCCACAAAGGTGTTCTCGCCCACCGGCCTGAAGAACAAACCCCTAGGGTTACCCCAAGCCGGCCTCAACGCATTAGCAATGGTTTGGATGTGCAAAATCTTCCGATGCAGAACCTTGCCAGCGATCGACCACTTCTGTGGGACTCCTTCCTCAAGATCATCAACCACCAGCGGCGTGGCTTCCTCCTCGGTTAGATCCAGCTTCCCCATGGCCTCCTCCATATGAGCCCTTGCCGCCCTGGGTGACTGCGTCCCGCCCGAGCTTCCGCTTGGATCTGTAGATGTCGCCATCCCTCAGACCAAAGATTGTAGCGCCCCGCCGACGAGGTGTCCGCGAGCGCCGCCGCATCTCCACCGAAACCCTAATCGCCTCACGAGGGGGCTCCTAGATTTTCGGGGAAAAAAACTAGTTACTTCATACTCGATTCATCCTCATGTGTCCAATCGCTTGTGCGTGCATAATAAGGCGTGTCGTGCACGAGTATGTACGAAGTGCATAAATACGCCCCAATGAATCTAGTCTAGAGTGGCTCCATCTCCATGCATGCGAGTTCATCTCCTTGGTCTGTTCGCTGCATCGGCATGAACCCGCACGACACCACCGGCCAGATCCAAGAAAGGCGAACATGCCATTGACCAGGCCACGGCGCCGGCACAAATGTGTCGACTTCTCCTTTGCCGTTTGCCACGAACGCACACCTGCCCTTCTCAGACAAACGAACAAATCGACCTGACCACCGTTAGCACACTAGCCACTTTTAGCAACTTGTCGATCAAGCCTGGCCATTGCGATCGACCACGACGAGGTCGTTGGAATGAGGGGCGGAGGAGGGGCCGGCGATAAGCAGCCGGCCAACGGCATGCATGGCGGCGCCGGCGGTGCCTCAGCCGGCAAGCCCAGGTCTTATTTCCTCTACGGCATCCTCCTCTACGTCGTCCTGCCCGTGCTGTTCCTGTACATGGTCGTCGCCGCGATCTCGCCCATCTACAACCCGCGGTGCTCGCCGGAGGGCGCCGGCGCCATGGTGCATTTCGTGGTGGCCAATCCGAATGCATCCTCGTCAAACACTTCCATGAGGTCCCCGATGGTGTCGGCGGACGAGGCGCCCACCGGGCTGCGGCACATCGTGTTCGGCATCGGCGCCTCGTCGGCGCTGTGGGAGAGCCGTAAGGAGTACATCAAGCTGTGGTGGCGGCCGGGGCGGATGCGAGGGTTCGTGTGGATGGACAAGCCCGTGGAGGAGTTCTACTCCAAGAGCTCGCGCACGGGGCTCCCGGCCATCATGGTCAGCTCGGACACGTCCAAGTTCCCGTACACGCACGGGGCCGGCAGCCGGTCGGCGCTGCGGATCTCCCGCATTGTCTCGGAGAGCTACCGCCTCGGCCTCCCGGGGGTCCGGTGGTTCGTCATGGGCGACGACGACACGGTGTTCCTCCCGGAGAACCTGGTGCACGTGCTGTCTCGGTACGACCACACGCAGCCGTACTACATCGGGTCGCCGTCCGAGAGCCACATCCAGAACCTCATCTTCTCCTACGGCATGGCGTTCGGCGGCGGCGGCTTCGCCATCAGCCGCGCGCTGGCGGAGGAGCTGGCCAAGATGCAGGACGGGTGCCTGCACCGGTACCCGGCGCTGTACGGCAGCGACGACCGCATCCACGCGTGCATGTCGGAGCTGGGCGTGCCCCTGACGCGCCACCCGGGGTTCCACCAGTGCGACCTGTGGGGCGACGTGCTGGGCCTCCTGGGCGCGCACCCCGTGGCGCCGCTGGTGACGCTGCACCACCTCGACTTCCTGGAGCCGGTGTTCCCGACGACGCCGTCGCGGGCCGGGGCGCTGCGGAAGCTGTACGACGGGCCCGTGCGGCTCGACTCGGCGGCGGTGGCCCAGCAGTCGGTGTGCTACGACGGGGAGCACCAGTGGACGGTGTCGGTGTCGTGGGGGTTCGCGGTGATGGTGGTGCGCGGGGTGCTGTCGCCGCGGGAGATGGAGATACCGGTGCGGTCGTTCCTCAACTGGTACCGGCGCGCCGACTACACGGCCTACTCGTTCAACACGCGGCCCGTGGCGCGGCAGCCGTGCCAGAAGCCCAACGTGTACTACATGCGCGACTCGCGGATGGACCGGCGCCGGAACGTGACGGTGACGGAGTACGAGCGGCACCGCGTGAAGCCGCCGCCCTGCCGGTGGCGCATCGCCGATCCGGCCGCGCTCCTCGACCACATCGTCGTCCTCAAGAAGCCCGACCCCGATCTCTGGAAAAGGGTAAGTACATTGCACACACGCGCTGTTGTTTTCTTCTCCCTTCCCATTCTTGAAACACGATACACATTTTTGGTCGTTAATTCACGAGTTCATTGCTGCCGTTGCCAATCGCGTAGTCTCCGAGGAGAAATTGCTGCAAGGTGCTGTCGTCGCCGAAGAAGGGGGAAAACCGGTCGATGACGATCAACGTCGGGGTGTGCAGAGAAGGCGAGTTCGCCAAGATTTAGCTGACTGGCCGGGATTGGGTTGGTGCTCTGCGCTCAACTCAGTTAGCTTCATATTCTGCATGTACGTACGTACCTTGACCTTTGGCCATGTTGCTTGTGCATGCAGTGGGACTGGTTAAATAGGGGAGGAGGAGAGGTGATAGCGGCGGCGGAATAGGTCCCGGCCGGAGCGGGAAACGAAGGCCCAGCCAAGATTGTTACTCAAGAGGACGGGACAAAAGTAGCTCGTTAATTAGCCTTGTCGATCCGCCGGGTTGGTCAGACTCGGATGGTGCTGAACTGCTGACTGGTAGTTGTACACCGCGACGGCGCGTGCATGCATGAGATGTGAGGATGATATGCGACGGCGTCTGTGTAGAATAGGAAGTGCCGGGAGGTTCCTTTGTGCTTTTGGTGTAAGCTATGTTCCATCGTGCAGAGGAGCACGGCCGACTTGAATTAGCAGAAACAATTGTGTTTAATTGTTGGTTGAGGAAAACAAAAGGACCGCACAAAGAGATTACATAACCCAAATGATAAGTGTCACACGTTTGACACGAAGTAACACTGCTCTAACGTTTTACAACTAAAATTGCCGTAAAAAAACTAAAACTTGTTATTCAAACGAAAAGTTGTCATGCTTCACAACTAAAGTTTTCATCCTCGGATAACTAAGGGCATGTACAATGCATAACCTCAGGGTGATGCCTCGCATGCTATGTAGGATCGGATATGAGGTAATAGCACCCCAGGTCCCTGTACTTGCACTGCATGTGATGGTTTAGTCCTTGAACTTGAAAAGGTGGATTGGGTAGTCCCTGAACTTGTCACGGAGGTGCAAGTTTAGTCCTCGGCCAATCACAGCTCGCCAAGTGGATGCCAAGTGGACTAGCTGGGCAGCGCGCCGCATTTTGCAGTTAGGACCCTGCCTTTGTCATGTATCCACCCGCAGTGACCCACCAAGTGGAATAGAAAATACCTGAATAAATGTTGTCTCCCCTCGGTCAATCATTGTATCTCCCCTTCCCTCTTGTCTTTGCCTCTCCGACCGCTGGTGCTGGCCGTGGGCTGACGTCAGCCATCGTGGCGACATCGCCGGAGCTCACCGGCGGTGTGTAGCCGCCTGCTTCCGTCCATCAAGTTAGGCCGCACGGTGTCTTCCTGCCCTGATTACGGTGCGTGTTCATCATCTGCTCTGTTCGTCCTCCTCCGCTTTGCTTCTCCTCCTTTGTCGCACGTAGCACCGGCAGATCGGTTTGTTTTGAGAGCGATTCATGTACATCAAGTGGTACTTATTGACTATTGTTCTTCCAGCGGCGTAAAGAACTGATTTTGGGGGCAGATTTCAGTCTAGGGTTTAGGTATTTCTATTTTAGGTAAAAGTTTAGGGTTCATGTGCTGCTGTGGATTTAGTCAGCAAGGTAGCCATTGCAAACGGTGTGGAATAGTTAATAGATCATGACTGTAACATAAATAACCAATTGTTGACTTGATTTGTTCACTTAATCTGCAAGATGCACTTAACTGAAAAATTCAGTTAATTAACTGCAGTTTCAAGATGCAGTAATTGAATTTTTGTCAGTTAACTATGTTACTGCAGTTGATTTTGATCTTTTGACAGTGCATATCTTTGTTGTACTGGATTTGTTCAGTAAATCTGCAAGAGGTAGTTAACTGGATTTTTGTAGTTAACTAAGTGCATTTTACAAGATGCAGTTAACTGAATTTGTGCTTATATTCTGCTCTATACTTGTTATGTTGATGTTTGTGCTTATATTCTGCTGCAGTGTGTGATTCCGCAATGGGACAGAGTGTGGATACTCCTTTCTTTACACTAGAACTTGAGCATGGTGGACTTTTTTGTGGACCAACAAATAGCATGGAGTATTACAATCCATCTGTGGAGGTGATTGATTATGTTGATGTTGGTTCATTCTCATATGCAGTCATTGAAGAGCATCTAAAATGGCTGGGATATCCTGTCAATGAGCACATAATTTACTGGCCAAGACCTGGTAAACCAATTTCATATGGGATGGTGAGAACTAGAGGTGATGAGAATGTGCAGTAAATGATCAGAGAAAGTGCTAAGCATAAAGTGCATGTAATCATGGTGGACCATTCAGATTTCATCAGTAACTTTAGGGAAGATTTGATAGTGCCATCATTTCAGAGCCCTGACAGAATGGCCATCCCAAATGTTGTTGTAGCCAGTGCAACATCATCTCACGGCCTCATTTCAGTCAATGTTGAATGTACCCTTTCAGAGGTTGCAGCAAATTTGTAGTCTGAAGATAACTTGCTTAGCTATGGTGCACAAACTAATTTGTAGTGTGAAGATACAGTGCTGTCAGATTCAGATTTCAGTGACAGTGATTATGACATAGATGATGGTGATGATGATCTTTATGAAGAGAACATTGAATTTGATGTTAATGAACAAGCTCAGCCAGAGGAGGAAGAGGTTGAGCCTGACTATCTACTTGAAGATGAAGATCTTGACATCTCCACTGAAGAGCAGGAGCAACTCAAGTATAAGTTCAAAGCTTTCAATTCCAAGGTGGACATGAAATCCCCTGTTTTTAAAGTGGGGATGGTCTTTGCTGATGTGGTTGAGCTGAGGAAAGCTCTTACTGCATATTCAATAAGGAACAGAGTGCAGATCAAGAAGCTGAAGAATGATAAGATAAGATTGGAGGCAGTGTGTACTGCAGGCTGCCCTTGGCCGCTTAAGGCTAGCTATGACAACAGGACTGGAGGATTTGTCATCAAGGCCTACAATTCAAACCATGTTTGCCACAAGAAATTGAAAATAAAAGATTTGATAGCTAAATTCTTGTGCAACTTTTTCATAGATGAGTTCAGAGATGACCAGAAGATGTCACTTGGCACGTTTTCAAGAAAAATAACTAGTGAATTCAATGTTACTCCTAACAGATGGAAGCTAGCAAGGGCTAGAAAGCATGCACTTAATCAGATCCATGGTGATGAGGAGGAGCAGTTCAGTAGGTTATGGGATTATGGGCATGAATTAAGGACCAAAAATCCTGGGTCTACATTTCTGCTTACGACTGAACTTGTCAAGGATACCTAGTTTCCATTGGGCAGGAAGTGTTTGGAAACATTGTATTGGTCTTATGATCCATGCAAAAGAAGGTGGCTAAAGGGTTGCAGGCCAATTATATTCATTGATGGCTATAGTATGAAAACAAGGTTCAAAGGAGTGCCGCTTAGTGCTGTAGGTATTGATCCTAATGACTGCATTTTCCCAATTGGAATGGGTTGGGTGGAAGTAGAATGCACTGGTTCAAGGGAGTGGTTTCTGACCAGTTTGAGAGATTATCTAAACGTCATTAACACTGCTCCCTACACAATTATGAGTGACAAGCAGAAAGGATTAATAAATGTTGTGCATAAAGTTTGGCTGATTCAGAACACAGGTTTTGTGTGAGGCACATTTACCAAAATTTCAATGAGAAGCACAAAGGAGAGGTTCTGAAGTAAGACCTGTGGGCTATTGCAAGATCACCTAACAAAGTTAAGTGGAGAGAAAATTGTAAGAAGATGGATGATCACTGCCCAGCTGCATTTCATTGGACTGAAAGGCTGGAGGCAAAGACTTGGTGCAAAGCATATTTCAGTGAATTTCCCAAATGTGATATTCTGCTGAACAATAACTCTGAAGTGTTTAATAGGTGAATTAGTTGTTAAATTTGGTTCTTTCACTCTGTGCTTTCAACATATCAGTAGTACTGCTAAGCACATCATACTTAACTGAATTCTTCCACTCTTTGTGCAGCTACATCCTTGATGGCAGAGAGATGTCAGTGCTTAGTATGCCTGAATACATTTTTTACAAGATCATGCACAGGCTAGTGAGTAAGCAGAGAGAAGCTATAGAAAAGTGGACTCACCAGAGGATATTCCCTAAGATCAAGAAGAAATTGGACAAGACTACTGAGTTTGCTACAAATTGCCATGTACCAGAAGCTAGCCAGCAGATCCTCAAAGTTCACTCAGGTAATTATAGCTACACAGTGAACCTGTGCTTGCACACTTGTGATTGCAGGAGATGGCAGTTGGCAGGAGTGTTGGGGAACGTAGCATGCAATTTCAAAAATTATCCTACGATCACGCAAGATATATCTTGAAGATGCATAACATCGAGAGGGGAGAGTGTGTCCACGTAACCTCGTAGACCGAAAGTGGAAGCGTTAGGTTAACGCGGTTGATGTAGTCGAACGTCTTCAGGATCCAACCGATCTAGTACCGAACGTACGGTACCTCCGAGTTCAGCACACGTTCAGCTCGAAGACGTCCCTCGAACTCTTGATCCAGCAGGGGGTCGAGGGAGAGTTCCGTCAGCATGACAGTGATGGTGATGTGATCCGCACAGGGCTTCGCCTAAGCACTACGACGCTATGACCGGAGGCGTAAATTGCGGAGGGGGGCACCGCACACGTCTAAGAGAACAATTGATGTGCTATGGGGTGCCCCCTACCCCCGTATATAAAGAAGGGGAGGAGGAGGCGGCCGGCCAGGAGGGGCACGCCATGGGGGCAGTCCTACTAGGACTCCACTCCTAGTAGGATTCGCCCCCCCTTTCCTTTCTTACTGGAGGGGAAAAGGAAGGAGAGGGAGAGGGAGATGGAAAGGGGGGCGCCGTCCCCTCCCCTAGTCCAATTTGGACTGCCATGGGGGGCGTAGCCACCCCTTGCGGCCCTCCTCTCTCTCCACTAAGGCCCATGCAGGCCCAATACTTCCCCCGAGGGGTTCGGGTAACCACTCGGTACTCCGGTAAAATACCCGAACCACTCGAAACCATTCCGATGTCCGAATACTACCTTCCAATATATGAATCTTTACCTCTCGACCATTTCGAGACTCCTCGTCATGTCCGTGATCTCATCCGGGACTCCGAACAAACTTCGGTCACCAAAACAGATAACTCATAATACAAATCGTCATTGAACGTTAAGGTGTGGACTGTCGGTGTCAAAACCAGCGGATCTCGGGTAGGGGGTCCCGAACTATGCGTCTAGGCAGATGGTAACAGGAGACGAGGGACACGATGTTTTACCCAGGTTCGGGCCCTCTTGATGGAGGTAAAACCCTACGTCCTGCTTGATTAATATTGATGATGTGTATTACAAGAGTGGATCTACCACGAGATCAAGGAGGCTAAACCCTAGAAGCTAGCCTATGGTATGATTGTTGTAATGGATGTTATGTCCTACGGACTAAAGCCCTCCGGTTTATATAGACACCGGAGAGGGCTAGGGTTACACAGAGTCGGTTATAATGGTAGGAGATCTACATATCCGTATCGCCAAGCTTGCCTTCCACGCCAATGAAAGTCCCATCCGGACACGGGACAGAGTCTTCAATCTTGTATCTTCGTAGTCTTGGAGTCCGACGGACGATGATAGTCCGGCTGTCTGGACACCCCCTAGTCCAGGACTCCCTCAGTAGCCCCAGAACCTGGCTTCAATGACGATGAGTCTGGCGCGCATAATGTTCGGCATTGCAAGGCGGGTTCCTCCTCCGAATAATCCATAGAAGATTGTGAACACCAGGATAGTGTCCGGCTCTGCAAAATAAAGTCCACATTCCACCGTAGAGAGAATAGTATGTACACAGGTTCAATCTACTGACGTACTGTGCGGCATGATGTCACACCACTACCAAGCCTTTACTTGAATCGTTTTTTATTATACCACCTCAGCGCGTTTAGTGAAGCGGTTTCCTTGGCACGTCTTGTCGAAGCAGAGATCGTGTTCCCCTTATTCCGGGATTCTCATCAATACGGACGTGGGTAACCCAACCGCGCCCGTCGCCACGCCTCCTCTATCAAAGGCGAGTCTCGAACGGTCACGGAGACGGCTCTTGGTATTCCTCCTCTTTATAATAGGACCAAGGCTCGTTTCTTTTCTTCAATCTTCCATCGAATCCTCTCCTTGCTCCAAGTTCCACCACTCAGAGCCTCAGATTCGAGCGCTTCGGACCTTCAACAATGTCCGGTTCCGACCTTCAGGGCCGGTGGATGCCCTCCTCCATTACGGAGGAGGACGTGCTAAAGCTGCGAGAAGCCAAGTACCTGTCCTACGAGATTTCGCACAGGCTGCCCGTCGAAGGGCAGGCCATCCCCACCCCCGAGCCCGGCGAGTATGTCGTCTTTGTATCCCACCTCCGTCGGGGTTTAGGCTTCCCGACGGATCCTTTTGTGAGAGGGCTCATGTTTTACTATGGGTTGGAATTCCACGACTTGGCTCCGGAGTCCATCCTCCATATTTCCGCGTTTATTGTCGTCTGCGAAGCCTTCCTCCGCGTCACCCCCCACTTCGGCCTGTGGCTGAAGACCTTCAATGTGGAGCCGAAGATGATCGGGGGGCATCAAGCAGAGTGCGGCGGGGCGGCCGTAAGCAGGAGGGCCGATGCCCTGTGGCCCGAGGGCTCCATCCAAGAGGAGCTCGGCTTGTGGCAGCAGGAGTGGTTCTATATCACCGCTCCGAAGGGCAGCAGGCAGAAGCCACCGCCTCCATTCCGCTCGGGACCTCCACGAGGTTGATGTCGTGGGTCAACCAAGGCTCAATTGGGGGCCATCAAAAGACGTGCCCCTATTGCAGGGCCGGATTCGAGACCTCCAAGCGAGGGAGATCGATCTGGTCGTGTTGATGTAGGTTATGCTGATTAGGCGTCTCCTGCCCTGCAAACGCCGTCCTCTCCGGCTATGGGAGTTCAATCCGGAGGGACCACGGATTCTCCAACACTTCATGGGTACGACACCTATGGAGATGTACAAGTTGTTCTTCGGATCACAGGCGGTGTGTCCGGAATTGACCGAGGATGCCGACCTAAGCTGCAATCGCCCGGATACTCAAGTAAGTAGCTCAGAGTTCGGACGTACCGTTTGTTTGCCTTTCTACAATTCGCCTTTTCACCCGTTATCCTTCAACAGGAGTGGATAGTGCAAGCAAAGCTGATACGGTGTCCGGCCCCCCTCCCAGAGACCGCGCCGGAGCCCGTGCTGGTCAGAATGTTGGAGGTTGCGCCTTCAGAAGGAGGCGAAGGGGAAAATAGAGGAGCTACCACCTCGCCCAAGGGGGCGCTTGAAGAAGGGGGATCGAGAATCCCTCCTTCCAGGGGGAGAAGAGGACCGCCTCCAAAGATCCGGAGGCCAAAGCCCCTAAGCGGGGGAAGAAATCTTCACCAGAGGGTCCTGCGTCCGGGGAGGCCCCGGCCGTACAATCTTCTCTAAAGAATCAGCCCTCCAGCGAGCCGTGAGTAGGAAAAGGGGAGTTCATTAATAAGGAACATCCCTATTTTTGCTTCTGAGGATAACCGAAATTTTTACCTTGTAGTTCGGATCTGCGACCTTCTCAGATGAGCTCGTCTTCGGGGGATCTTCGTCCGGAGATGATGGAGAGCGAGACGCCTCCGTCTGCTGCACCATCGGATAGGGCAGACGAGCCTGAAGTGTCGTCACGGAGGGTATCCCCGAGCCCGGCAGAGCCGAAGAGTTTGGCGCCAACTAGTGTTCGGCCGGGGGAGCTGAAGGATCTGCTTGAGAGGGCGTCCATCTCAGAAGATCACCGTGCATTGATGAGCATGGTGATTGGAAGGATTTCGTCCGCCGAAAGCGGATTGCATAATGCCGCCAGGAGTTTGCTGGCGGGGTTTGAGGTACGTTAAAACGACACACCTTTTTGACAGTTTAGCACATAAAAGTGCGCCCTGTATAGATAGTAGCCCCTGAGACTCGGTATGTTGTCGAAAGCGACAGCGTGCCGAGGATCAAAATCGCAGGTATTGAGTGTCGCCTTTCCTATGCAGGTGGCGGATGGTCCGGGGGCTGGCCGGACTAATGGAGTTGCTGAATTAATGCGGCAACTCCATGTTGCGGATGCAGACATCGCGCTAGTCAACAAGCGACTTGACGAGTCGCAAGGTAAGTTGTCTCTCCGTAGTCACCTATTAAGGGAGTCAAAGCCCACCTCTTACAATATTTGTGCTTGACGCAGATGGTGCTGCCGCTGTGGAGAGGCTCAGGGCAGAACTTGCTCAAGCCAAGGAGCAAACCAGAAGAAGTAATGCGGCTGCCTCGAGGGCGGCCGAGGAGTTAGAAGCCGAAAGGGCTGCACACTGCCGAAGCAGGGAAGAGATGGCCGAATTGGCCGTTAAATTGAAGGATGCTACCGACCGCAATGAGGCTCTTGAAAAGGAGCGCCTATCGGAGCGAGAAGACCTGGGGAAGGCCACCGCCGAAGCCAAGGACGCCCGTTCTGCAATGCGGGCTATGAAGGAGGAGCTGCGTCAGGCCAGAGACATTGTGGCTGGCAAGCCTTTTCTGCTACGCCGCAGGTTTACGGATCCAAAGTATGCCCAGCTTGGCTAGCTGTGGGGTCCGGAGGATCCATATATGGACTTAGCGGCGAGTGCGGCGGATGCCGTTGTGCACTTCCGAAGTCAGAAGGATCACAAGACGGAAGAGCTATTTTGGTCTCAATTCCATAGTCCGGATCATTCACTTCCGCTGACCGATCGGTTGGCCGAATGGGCTGAGCTGAATAGGTTGTCCAGACTTGCCATGACGGATATCGTGACTCATGTCTGGCCGGAGAGGCCCAAGCCGACGAGTTATTTTGGCTTATTGCAGCAGTTTCTTGGGGCGGTGCCGCATATCAAGGAGATGAAGCGGTCGGCCTGCATAGAGGGTGCGCGGATGGCCCTTGCCCGTGTGAAGACACATTGGACAGAGATGGATGCCACAGCTGTTGCCACCCAGGGTTCGGACGAAAGCCGGTTACCCGCTGAGCACTATTTTGGGGAAGTTATGCGTGGTGCTCGTGTAATAGAGTCGCAGTGCTCGAAAAATGTCACGTTCAAATGAACATTTTATTTTGTAAAACAATGGTTATGATGTAATCGCTTTTTATACTTGTGCGTTCCAAGTATTGAAATATCTCCTATGCAGCCGTTTATGTATACGTGTGTATAACCTGAAAGATGGCAGTCTTTGGCTTCAGCCCCCACGCACAAGGTGCGGGGGTGTTCGCAAAAATAGCGCATTTTCACACTTAATCCGACGTCTCGGTCCTGTTGAGGAGGTGGTAGCGTAGCAAACGAGGCAACCAGACTATGATGCTTTATCACTTTCACTTAGCCATTGGAGTTCGAGGGTGGGGCTACGATATAGCCCCTGGGGGCACCGCGCTCTCCGAATTTGGGACGCATGTGTGCGTGACCGGGAAACGGTGCTTCGTCAAAGCGGAGGAATTCTAAACATTCCGGTGGTCGATCGAGTGGTTGACCAGTCTCTCGCTGTATCATGACAGTCAGTTTTCGGCTTTCTCTACTGAGGTGCTCGCCCAGCCGAACTGGGGCACAATCGCAGTAGTTCTCCTGGTGCCGCGTTAGCCGATGATACGGAACGTAAGGCAGCAAAACACAGGTGCCGGGCAAACCCAACATTTGACCAAAGACATGATTCGGAGCTGATGCATATAAGGCCGAACTCGAGATGCCGAACACTTCCTAAGGTGTTCGGTCTTTTATAATAATGGGCGAAACAATGCCCTAAGCCCCTTGTGTCCAGGTACGGGCGAGGTCCTCTGACGCGGCCGATGCCAAAACGTCAGTATCCTCTCTGGTTATCATGAAAAACCAGGGGATTATAGCAACAAGAGACAGTAAAAAAGGTTTACGCAGGGTCTTAATCTGAAAAGAATCCTAGCAACGGGTCCCTACTGCACGTCTGCGCCTGTGTCTCCGTTGTGTCGTTATCCTGGACGGGTGTGCAGGGTGTTCATCTGTAAAAAGAGAGGAACTTAGTTTGAAATGAAATCGTGCGAAAAAGTGTATGAAAAATATCAATAAATAAATAAAGCGGAGTCTATATTAGCTCATTATTGCTTATACGCACAACCCCTTGTGAAGGGGTGCGCGGCTAGGGAGCCCCTAGCATATTTATGCCGGACTCGTCAAGCCGTGTCCGGGGTCTTTAGATGACCCTCTTAATGAAATGATGCCACGTGGACCGGGCATTTTAAGTGTAAGAGACGCGTAATGTGGTATTGCGTTAAAGCGGACAAAAGCTTCGCGTCCCAGTAGTGCTTGATAGCTACTTTTGAATGGGGCGGTATGGAAGATTAGCTTTTCGCGTCAGAAGTTGTCCGGTGACCCGAACACAACTTCTAGTAATAAGGAGCCTGTGCACTTGGCGTAAGGGCCTGGCGTAACTCCTTTAAAGGAAGTGCGGCTATGTCGAATTTTAGTAAGGTCTATCCCCCACTTGTGGATTGTGTTCGGATATAGCAGGTTTAAATCGCTGCCGCCGTCCATCAGGACTTGTGTAAATTGTAGTCCGTCAATTATAGGATCTAATATCAGAGCAGTCCATCCTGCATTTCGAACACTTCTGGAATAATCCAGGTAGTCAAAAGTGATTGGTTTTGACATCCAATCTCGGGGTTCCGCTGGGGTGGACCGTGCGAGACCCATCTTAGCGGGTGCCGCATTGTTATTCTGCATTATCACATGAAGTGAATTTACTACTTTGACTTCTTGTGGTAAAGTCTTTTGTTTTCCGGTGCCCTGCTGGTGGGGTTCGTCGTCGTCCTCGTTTGGTGCGTCAAGCCCCTTGTGTTCGGCGTTGAGTCGGCCGGACTGTTTGAAAACCCAACAATCTCGGTGGGTGTGGTTTGCAGGCCTTCCGGAGGTACTGTGGATTTGACATATCCGATCCAAAATTTTGTTTAGGTTGGATAGCTCGTCACTGCTGTCCTTAAGGGGCAGTGTTTTGTTGTTTGGCCGTGAGCTTTTGAATCCGGCGTTGACCGCCGTGTTCTTTGGGCTTTTCTCTTTATTCCGGCGCTGATCTTTTCTACGCCGTGTCTTTCCGTTTCCATCTCTGATCTCGGATGTACTTGGGTCGCTGGTGCTGCATCTTGCTAGCCAGCTGTCTTCCCCCGCGCAAAAGCGGGTCATGAGGCTTGTTAGTGCGGACATTGTCCTCGGCTTCTCTTGGCCGAGGTGTCTGGCGAGCCATTCATCTCGGACGTTGTGTTTAAAAGCTGCTAAGGCTTCGGCGTCCGGACAGTCGACTATTTGGTTCTTTTTAGTAAGGAACCTATTCCAGAATTTGCGCGCTGACTCTCCGGGCTGTTGAGTTATATGACTTAGATCGTCTGCATCCGGAGGGCGGACATAAGTCCCTTGAAAATTTGCTCTAAACGCGTCCTCAAGCTCTTCCCAACTTCCAACAGTGTTTTCTGGGAGGCTTTTGAGCCAATGCCGAGCTGGCTCTTTGAGCTTGAGGGGTAGATATTTTATGGCGTGGAGGTCATCTCCTCTAGCCATGTGTATGTGTAGTATATAATCCTCTATCCAGACTCCAGGGTCTGTTGTTCCGTCGTAGGACTCTATGTTTATGGGTTTAAACCCTGCTGGGAATTCATGATCCAGCACCTCGTTGGTGAAACATAGTGGGTGTGCGGCGCCCCTGTATTTGGGTGTACCGCTGTCTTCGAACACTTGGCGTGTTGTGTTGATTCCTGGGGCCCTCTTTTTTAGCCTGTAAATGGACCTGGCTGGGCCATCTGTTTTTCCAGGATCATGAGTCGGGTTGGGTGCGGCGCCGCTTATAGTTTTTGGCCTATCCTCTGGCCGTCTATCCGGCCAGGCGGCCTCTTTGTTTTTTGACTGTGGGGGCTCTATGGCTTCCTCGTCAAATTCTGGCAGCAGCTTGCGCTTCGGGTAGCTCTTTGATTGATGGCCATTGCCATATTTGTCTGCGGTTTTGAGCACTTTGCTCCACCTCATTCTGAGTATGTCTTCCACTGTTTTGAGCTTCCGTTTTTCCTTCTTCAGACTTCTTGCAGTGGCGACGAGTCTTTTGCGAAGGCTCTTATTCTCCGGCGGTGTGTCCGGCGTGAGATCGTCTGGACTGTTGGTTTTGCCGAGCATGGATTGATTATCCGATCCGTCTTGTTCGGACGGTTGCTTGGCTGCATATTCGTCATCCACTAGTTTGCCCTGCTCTATTGCTGGGTCATTAGGAGCGTTGTTGTTGTCGAAGCGGGACTTAGGGCGGCATTTGCGTTGCCGTTTTGGTTGTTTATCGGCGGGATTATCCTTTGCCGCACCCCGTTGGTCCTCGTTATCGCTTCCTTTTGGGGTATCCACCATATATACGTCATGGGTTGGGGTGGCCTTCCAGTGCTCTGTGAGCGCTGGTTCTTGATCGTCTCGGGCATCGTCCTCCATACCGTCGATGTCTTCGGAGTCGTAGTCTAGCATGTCGGTTAGATCGTCGACAGTGGCTACAAAGTGGGTGGTGGGTGGGCTTTGAATTCCTTCGTTGCCTGCATCCCAACCATCCTGGCCATAATCCGGCTAGGGCTCTCCGGATAGCGAGAGATGCTTTAGCGAATTTAGGATGTCGCCAAAGGGTGAGTGCTGAAAGATGTCCGCAGCGGTGAACTCCATGATCGGCGCCCAATCGGATTCGATTGGCAGGGGCGCAGGAGGTTCGGAGTCCGGCAGGGAGTCCGGCACCTCAGAGTCACGAGTTTTATAGGGGACAGGGTTAGTGTTTGGCTCCATCGCCGCAGATGTTGCAGCTCCCGAGGCGGTGTCCAGCCACTCGTCCTCGATCTGCGCGATCGGCTCCGAACTATGTGTCGGAGCGGATTCATGTGTGGCCTTCAAGGCGGTGTCCGGCGGCAGAGTTAGATCGTGCCCAATGTGACAGTGCGGCACGCACGGCTGTGGCTCGGATCCATCGGAGATCAAGTCTTCGTGGATATCCGCCGTGAAGTTTAAGCTTCCAAGTCCGACCTGACGGCCCGGGGCGTAGCTTTCGATCTGCTCTAGATGGCCAAGTGAATTGGCCCGCAGTGCGAAGCCGCCGAATACGAAGATCTGTCCGGGGAGAAAAGTCTTACCCTGGACAGCGTTATTGATTGGAGAAGCCATCAAGCCTATCGGTGACGACATAGAGGAACTCTCAATGAAAGCACCAATGTCGGTGTCAAAACCGGCGGATCTCGGGTAGCGGGTCCCGAACTGTGCGTCTAGGCGGATGGTAACAGGAGACGAGGGACACAATGTTTTACCCAGGTTCGGGCCCTCTTGATGGAGGTAAAACCCTACGTCCTGCTTGATTAATATTGATGATGTGTATTACAAGAGTGGATCTACCACGAGATCAAGGAGGCTAAACCCTAGAAGCTAGCCTATGGTATGATTGTTGTAATGGATGTTATGTCCTACGGACTAAAGCCCTCCGGTTTATATAGACACCGGAGAGGGCTAGGGTTACACAGAGTCGGTTATAATGGTAGGAGATCTACATATCCGTATCGCCAAGCTTGCCTTCCACGCCAAGGAAAGTCCCATCCGGACACGGGACGGAGTCTTCAATCTTGTATCTTCGTAGTGTTGGAGTCCGGCGGACGATGATAGTCCGGCTGTCCGGACACCCCCTAGTCCAGGACTCCCTCACGGACCCTACGGATTCGGGAACTATGTATACATGACCAAGACACATCTCCGGCCAATAACCAATAGAGGAAACTGGATGCTCTTATTGGTACCTACATATTCTACGAATATCTTTATCGGTCAAACTGCAATAACAACATATGTTATTCCCTTTGTCATCGGTATGTTACTTTCCCGAGATTCGATCGTCTGTATCATCATACCTATTTCAATCTTGTTACCGGCAAGTCTCTTTACTCGTTCTGTAATACATCATCCCGCAACTAACTCATTAGTCACATTGCTTGCAAGGCTTATAGTGATGTGCATTACCGAGAGGGCCCAGAGATACCTCTCCTATACTTGGAGTGACAAACACTAATCTCGATCTATGCCAACCGAACAAACACCTTCAGGGACACCTGTAGAGCATCTTTATAATTACCCAGTTATGTTGTGACGTTTGATAGCACACAAGGTGTTCCTCCGATATTTGGGAGTTGTATAATCTCATAGTCAGAGGAATATGTATAAGTCATGAAGAAAGCCATAGCAATAAAACTTAACGATCATTATGTTAAGCTAACAGATGGGTCTTGTCCATGACATTCATTCTCCTAATGATGTGATCCCGTTCATCAAATGACAACACATGTCTATGGTCAGGAAACTTAACCATCTTTGATCAATGAGCTAGTCCAGTAGAGGCATACTAGGGACTCTCTGTTTTGTCTACGTATTCACACATGTACTAAGTTTCCAGTTAATACAATTCTAGCATGAATAAAAAACATTGATATAAAGAAATATAAATAACAATTTTATTATTGCCTCTAGGGCATATTTCCTTCAGTCACCCACTTGCACTAGAGTCAATAATCTAGATTACATAGTAATGATTCTAACCCCCATGGAGTCTCGGTGCAGATCTTGTTTTGCTCGTGGAAGAGGCTTAGTCAAAAGGTCTGCAACATTCAGATCCGTATGTATTTTGCAAATCTCTATGTCTCCCTCCTTGACTTGATCGCGGATGGAATTGAAGCGTCTCTTGATGTGTTTGGTTCTTTTGTGAAATCTGGATTTCTTAGCCAAGGCAATTGCTCCAGTATTGTCACAAAAGATTTTCATTGGACCCAATGCACTAGGTATTACACCTAGATCGGATATGAACTCCTTCATCCAGACTCCTACATTTGCTGCTTCCGAAGCAACTATGTACTCTGCTTCACGCGTAGATCCCACCACGACGCTCCGCTTGGAACTACACCAAATGACAGCTCCACCATTCAATATAAATATGTATCCGGTTTGTGACTTAGAGTCATCCGGATCAATGTCAAAGCTTGCATCGACATAACCATTTACGACAAGCTCTTTGTCACCTCCATAAACGAGAAACATATCCTTAGTCCTTTTCAGGTATTTCAGGATGTTCTTTATCATTGTCCAGTGATCCACTCCTGGATTACTTTGGTACCTCCCTGCTAAACCTATAGCAAGGCACACATCAGGTCTGGTACACAGCATTGCATACATGATAGAACCTATGGCTGAGGCATAGGGAATGACTTTTATTTTCTCTCTATCTTCTGCAGTGGTCGAGCATTGAGTCTGACTCAACTTTACACCTTGTAACACAGGCAAGAACCCTTTTTTTTGACTGATCCATTTTGAACTTCTTCAAAATTTTATCAAGGTACGTGCTTTGTGAAAGTCCAATTAGGCCTCTTGATCTATCTCTATAGATCTTGATGCCCAATATATAAGCAGCTTCACCGAGGTCTTTCATTGAAAAATTCTTATTCAAGTATCCTTTTATGCTATCCAGAAATTCTGTATTATTTCCGATCAACAATATGGCATCCACATATAATATTAGAAATGCTATAGAGCTCCCACTCACTTTCTTGTAAATACAGGCTTCTCCAAAAATCTGTATAAAACCATATGATTTGATTACACTATCAAAGCGTATATTCCAACTCCAAGATGCTTGCACCAGTCCATAAATGGATCACTGGAGCTTGCACACTTTGTTAGCACCTTTCGAATCAACAGAACCTTCTGGTTGCATCATATACAACTCTTCTTTAAGAAATCCATTAAGGAATGCAGTTTTGACATCCATCTACCAAATTTCATAATCATAAAATGCGGCAATTGCTAACATGATTCAGACAGACATAAGAATCGTTACGGGTGAGAAGGTCTCATCATAGTCAACTCCTTGAGTTTGTCGAAAACCTTTCACAACTAGTCGAGCTTTGTAGACAGTAACATTACCGTCAGCGTCAGTCTTCTTGAAGATCCATTTATTCTCTATGGCTTGCCAATCATCGGGCAAGTCAACCAAAGTCCACACTTTGTTCTCATAAATGGATCCCATCTCAGATTTCATGGCCTCAAGCCATTTCACGGAATCTGGGCTCATCATTGCTTCCTCATAGTTCGTAGGTTCGTCATGGTCTAGTAACATGACTTCCAGAATAGGATTACCATACCACTCTGGTGCGGACAGTACTCTGGTTGACCTACGAGGTTCGGTAGTCACTTGATCTGAAGTTTCATGATCATCATCATTAGCTTCCTCACTAATTGGTATAGGAATCACTGGAACTGATTTCTGTGATGAACTACTTTCCAATTTGGGAGAAGGTACAATTACCTCATCAAGTTCTATTTTCCTCCCACTCACTCCTTTCGAGAGAAACTCCTTCTCTAGAAAGGATCCATTCTTAGCAATGAATATCTTGCCTTCGGATCTATGATAGAAGGTGTACCCAACAGTTTCCTTTGGGTATCCTATGAAGACACATTTCTCTGATTTGGGTTCGAGCTTATCAGGTTGAAGCATTTTCACATAAGCATCGCAGCCCCAAACTTTAAGAAACGATAGCTTAGTTTTCTTGCCAAACCACGGTTCATATGGCGTCATCTCAACGGATTTAGATGGTGCCCTATTTAACATGAATGCAGTTGTCTCTAAAGCATAACCCCAAAACGATAGCGGTAAATCGGTAAGAGACATCATAGATCGCACCATATCTAATAAAGTATGGTTACGATGTTCGGACACACCATTACGTTATGGTGTTCTAGGTGGCGTGAGTTGCGAAACTATTCCACATTATTTCAAATGAGGACCAAACTTGTAACTCAAATGTTTGCCTCCGCGATCAGATCATAGAAACTTTATTTTCTTGTTACGATGATTTTCCACTTCACTCTGAAATTCTTTGAACTTTTCAAACATTACGAAACTTTATTTTCTTGTTACGATGTTTCATTAAGTAGATATATCCATATTTGCTCAAATCATCTGTGAAGGTAAGAAAATAACGATACCCGCCGTGAGCCTCAACACTCATTGGACCGCATACATCAGTATGTATTATTTCCAATAAGTCAGTGGCTCGCTCTATTGTTCCGGAGAATGGAGTCTTAGTCATCTTGCCCATGAGGCATGGTTCACAAGCATCAAGTGATTCCAAAAGCCCATCAACATGGAGTTTCTTCATGCGCTTTACACCAATATGACCTAAACGGCAGTGCCACAAATAAGTTGCACTATCATTATTAACTTTACATCTTTTGGCTTCAATAGTATGAATATGTGTATCACTACGATCGAGATCCAACAAAAACAGACCACTCATCGAGGGTGCATGACCATAAAAGATATTACTCATATAAATAGAACAACCATTATTCTCTGATTTAAATGAATAACCGTCTCACATCAAACAAGATCTAGTCTAGATATAATGTTCATGCTCAATTCTGGCACCAAGTAACAATTATTCAGGTCTAAAACTAATCCCGAAGGTAGACGTAGAGGTAGCGTGCCGACGGCGATCACATCGACCTTGGAACCATTTCCGACGTGCATCATCACCTCGTCCTTAGCCAATCTTCGTTTAATCCATAGCCCCTGTTTCGAGTTGCAAATATGAGCAATAGAACCAGTATCAAATACCCAGGCGCTACTACACATCAATAACATGTATATCAAATATACCTTTCACTTTGCCATCCTTCTTATCCGCCAAATACTTGGGGTAGTTCCGTTTGCAGTGACCAGTCCCTTTGCAGTAGAAGCACTCAGTTTCAGGCTTAGGTCCAGACTTGGGCTTCTTCCCAGGAGTAGCAACTTGCTTGCTATTCTTCTTGAAGTTTCCCTTCTTCCCTTTACCCTTTTTCTTGAAACTAGTGGTCTTGTTAACCATCAACACGTGATGCTCCTTCTTGATTTCTACCTCCGCAGCCTTAAGCATTGCGAATAGCTCGGGAATTGTCTTTTCCATCCCTTGCATGTTATAGTTCATCATGAAGCCTTTATAGCTTGGTGGCAGAGATTGAAGAACTCTGTCAATGACACTATCATCCGGAAGATTAACTCCCAACTGAGTCAAGTGGTTATGGTACCCAGACATTCTAAGTATGTGTTCACTGACAGAACTATTCTCCTCTATCTTGCAGCTATAGAACTTGTTGGACTTCATATCTCTCAACTCGGGCATTTGCTTGAAATATTAACTTTAGCTCCTAGAACAGCTCATATGCTCCATGACGTTCAAAATGTCTTTGAAGTCCTGATTCTAGGCCATAAAGCATGGCACACTGAACTATCGAGTACTCATCAGCTTTAGTTTGCCAGTCGTTCATAACGTCCGGAGTTGCTCCTGCAACGGGCCTTACACATACCGGTGCTTCCAGGACATAATTCTTCTATTGAACAATGAGGACAATCCTCAAGTTACGGACCCAGTCCGTGTAGTTGCTACCATCATCTTTCAACTTAGCTTTCTCTAGGAACGCATTAAAATTCAAGGGAATGGTAGCACGTGCCATTGATCTACAACAACATAGATATGCAAATAAATATCAGGACTAAGTCCATGATAAATTAATGTTCAATTAATCATATTACTTAAGAAGTCCCACTTAGATAGACATCCCTCTAGTCATCTAAATGATCACGTGATCCATATCAACTAAACCATGTCTGATCATCATGTGAGATGGAGTAGTTTTGAATGGTGAACATCTCTATGTTGATCATATCTACTATATGATTCACGTTCGACCTTTCGGTCTCAGTGTTCCGAGGCCATATCTGCATATGCTAGGCTCGTCAAGTTTAACCCGAGTATTTTGCATGTGCAAAACTGGCTTGCAGCCGTTGTGTGTGAACGTAGAGCTTATCACACCCGATCATCACGTGGTGTCTTGGCACGACGAGCTATAGCAACGGTGCATACTCAGGGAGAACACTTATACCTTGAAATTTGGTGAGGGATCATCTTACAATGCTACCGCTGTACTAAGCAAAATAACATGCATAAAAGATAAACATCACATGTAATCAAAATATGTGACATGATATGGCCATCATCATCTTGTGCCTTTGATCTCCATCTCCAAAGCACCGTCATGATCTCCATCGTCACCTGCTTGACACCTTGATCTCCATCGTAGCGTCGTTGTCGTCTCACCAACTATTGCTTATACAACTATCGCTACTGCATAGTGATAAAGTAAAGCAATTACATGGCGATTGCATTTCATACAATAAAGCGACAACCATAAGGCTCCTGCCAATTGCCGATAACTTCTATAAAACATTATCATCTCATACAATAACTTATATCTCATCATGTCTTGACCATCTCACATCACAACGTGCCCTGCAAAAACAAGTTAGACGTCCTCTACTTTATCGTTGCAAGTTTTACGTGGCTACTACGGGCTTCTAGCAAGAACCGTTCTTACCAACGTATCAAAACCACAACGATTTTTCGTCAAGTGTGTTGTTTTAACCTTCAACAAGGACCAGCCATAGTCAAATTCGATTCAACTGAAGTTGGAGAAACAGACACTCGCCAGCCACCCGTGTGCAAAAGCACGTCGGTAGAACCGGTCTCATGAACGTGGTCATGTAATGTTGGTCCGGGCCGCTTCATGCAACAATACCACCGAATCAAAATAAGATGTTGGTGGTAAGCAGTATGACTATTATCTCCCACAACTCTTTGTGTTCTACTCGTGCATATAATCTACGCATAGAGCTGGCTCGGATGCCACTGTTGGGAAACATAGCATGCAATTTAAAAAGTTATCCTACGATCAAACAAGATCTATCTAGGAGATACATAGCAACGAGAGGGGGAGAGTGTGTCCACGTACCCTCGTAGACAAAAAACGGAAGCGTTAGGTTAACACGGTTGATCTAGTCGAACGTCTTCACGATCCAACCAATCTAGTACTGAATGTACGGTACCTTCGAGTTCAGCACATGTTCAGCTCGGTGATGTCCCTCGAACTCTTGATCCAGCAGAGGGTCGAGGGAGAGTTTCGTCAGCATGACGGTGTGGTGATGGTGATGGGGATGTTATCCGTGCAGGGCTTCGCCTAAGCACTACGACGCTATGACCGGAGGTGTAAACTGTGGAGGGGGTGCTACATCTTGAGCTTGTGTTGGTTTTCCTTGAAGAGGAAAGGGTGATGCAGCAATAGTAGCGTAAGTATTTCCCTCAGTTTTTGAGAACGAAGGTATCAATCCAGTAGGAGGCTCCTCATAAGTCCCACGCACCTACACAAACAAACAAAGAACTCGCAACCAACGCAATAAAGGGGTTGTCAATCCCTTCACGGCCACTTGCAAAAGTGAGATCTGATCGAGATAGTATGATAAGATAAATATATTTTTGGTATTTTATAATATAGATGCAAAAAGTAAAGATGCAAATAAAAGTAAATTGGAAGCAAATATGATAAGAGATAGACCCGGGGGCCATAGGTTTCACTAGAGGCTTCTCTCAAGATAGCAGAAGTATTACGGCGGGTGAACAAATTACTGTCGAGCAATCGATAGAAAAGCGAATAATTATGAGATTATCTAGGCATGATCATGTATATAGGCATCACGTCCGTGACAAGTAGACCGACTCCTGCGTGCATCTACTACTATTACTCCACACATCGACCGACTCCTGCCTGCATCTAGAGTATTAAGTTCATAAGAATAGAGTAACGCCTTAAGCAAGATGACATGATGTAGAGGGATAAACTCAATCAATATAATATAAACCCCATCTTTTTATCCTCGATGGCAACAATACAATACGTGCCTTGCAACCCCTGCTGTCACTGGGTAAGGACACCGCAAGATTGAACCCAAAGCTAAGCACTTCTCCCATGGCAAGAAATATCAATCTAGTAGGCCAAACCAAACTGATAATTCGAAGAGACTTGCAAAGATAACTCAATCATACATAAAAGAATTCAGAGAAGATTCAAATATTATTCATAGATAAACTTGATCATAAACCCACAATTCATTGGATCTCGACAAACACACCGCAAAAAGAGTTTACATCGAATAGATCTCCACAAGAGAGGGGGAGAACATTGTATTGAGATCCAAAAAGAGAGAAGAAGCCATCTAGCTAATAACTATGGACCCGTAGGTCTGTGGGTAAACTACTCACAACTCATCGGAGGGGCTATGGTGTTGATGTAGAAGTCCTCCGTGGTTGATTCCCCCTCCGGCGGAGCGCCGATGAAGGCTCCAAGATGAGATCTCGCCGATACAGAAGGTTACAGTGGTGGAAATTGTGTTTTGTTGGCTCCCTGGATGTTTTCGGGGTACGTAGGCTTATATAGGAGGAAGAAGTACGTCAGTGGCCGCCCGAGGGGCCCACGAGACAGGGGGCGCGCCCTATAGGGGGGGGGGGGCGCCCTCCTATCTCGTGGAGGCCTCGGCTGCTTCTTGACTTGCACTCCAAGTCCTCTGGATCACGTTCGTTCCAAAAATCACGCTCCCAAAGGTTTCATTCCGTTTGGACTCCGTTTGATATTCCTTTTCTTTGAAATACTGAAATAGGCAAAAAAACAGCAATACGGGCTGGGCCTCCGGTTAGTTGGTTAGTCCCAAAAATGATATAAATGTGTAAAATAAAGCCCATAAACATCCAAAAGGGGTAATATAGTAGCATGTAACAATCAAAAATTATAGATACGTTGGAGACGTATCAAGCATCCCCAAGCTTCATTCTTGCTCGTCCTCGAGTAGGTAAATGATAAATAGAGAATTTTTGATGTGGAATGCTACCTAGCATAATTCTCAATGTAATTTTCTTTATTGTGGCATGAATGTTCAGATCCAAATGATTCAAAATAAAAGTTCATATTGATAAAAGAAATAGTAACACTTCAAGCATACTAATCAAAGTAATCATGTCTTCTCAAAATAACATGGCAAAAGAAAGTTCATCCCTACAAAATCATATAGTTAGGCTATGCTTCATTTTCGTCACACAAAGATGTTCCCAACTTCTATACCCCCGATGACAAGCCAAGAAATTGTTTCATACTTAAATAATCTCAAACTTTTTCAACCTTCACGCAATACATGAGCGTGAGCCATGGATATAGCACTATGGGTGGAATAGAATATGATGATGGGGATTGTGTGGAGAAGACAAAAAAGGAGAAAGTCTCACATTGACGAGGATAATCAACGGGCTATGAAGATGCCCATCAATTGATGTCAACATGAGGAGTAGGGATTGCCATGCAACGGATGCACTAGAGCTATAAATGAATGCTCAACAAAAGAAAACTAGTAGGTGTGCATCCAACTTGCTTGCTCACGAAGACCTAGGGCATTTGAGGAAGCCCATCGTAGGAATATATAAGCCAAGTTCTATATTGAAAAATTCCCACTAGTATGAAAAAGACAACTTATGAGACTCAGTATATGAAAAACATGGTGCTACTTTGAAGCACAATATATGAGACTCACTACATGAAGAACAAGGTGCTACTTTGAAGCACAAGTGTGGAAAAAGAGATAGTAACATTGCCCTTTTTTTAATTTTTTTCTTTCTTTTTTTTTCTTTTGGGCCTTTCTTTTTTTTCTTTTGGACTTTCTTCTTTTTTTTTTCTTTTTTTTCTTTTTGGGCAATGCTCTAATAATGATGATCTTCACACTTCTATTGATTACAACATATGAATTACAACTCGAAACTAGAACAAGATATCACTCTATATGAATGCCTCCGGCGGTGTACCGGGATGGTGCAATGAATCAAGAGTGACATGTACAAAAAATAATGCATGGTGGCTTTGCCACAAATATGTTATCAACTACATGATCATGCAATGGCGATGTGACAAAAGTAAAGTATGTCATGATGATGATAAACGGAACGGTGGAAAGTTGCATGACAATATATCTCGGAATGGCTATGGAAATGCCATAATAGGTAGGTATGGTGGCTGTTTTGAGGAAGATATAAGGAGGTTTATGTGTGATAGAGCGTATCGTATCACGGGGTTTGGATGCACCGGCAAAGTTTGCACCAACGCTCAAGGTGAGAAAGGGCAATGCACGGTACCGAAGAGGCTAGCAATGGTGGAAAGGTAAAAGTGCGTATAATCCATGGACTCAACATTAGTCAAAAGAACTCATATACTTACTGCAAAAATTTAGAAGTCATCAAAAATCAAGTACTACGCGCATGCTCCTAGGGGGATAGATTGGTAGGAAAAGACCACCGCTCGTCCCCGACCGCCACTCATAAGGATGCACAAGCCAGTTACACTTCATGTTTCAAATTTGTTACACAACTTTAACCATACGTGCATGCTATGGGACTTGCTAACTTCAACACAAGCATTCTTTAAATTCATAATCACCCAACTAGCATGACTTTAATATCACTACCTCCATATCTCAAAACAATTATCAAGTATCAAATTGATCATAGCATCCAATTCACTTCCTATGATAGGTTTTATTATACCCAACTTGGATGCCTACCATTCTAGGACTAAATTTTTAACCATAGCAAATACCATGTTGTTATAAAAAACTCTCAGAAAGATATAAGTGAAGCATGAGAGACTAGCAATTTCTTCAAAATTAAGTCACCACCGTGCTCTAAAAGATATAAGTGAAGCACTAGAGCAAAAACTATCAAGCTCAAAAGATATAAGTGAAGCACATAGAGTATTCTAGCAAATTCTAATCAAGTAGGCTTCTCCCAAAAGGTGTGTACAGCAAGGATGATTGTGTTAAACTAAAAAGCAAAGACTAATATAATACACGACGCTCCAAGCAAAACACATATCATGTGGCGAATAAAAATATAGCTCCAAGTAAAGTTACCAATGAACGAAGACGAAAGAGGGGATGCCTTCCCGGGGCATCCCCAAGCTTAGGCTTTTCGCTATTCTTGAATATCTTGGGGTGCCTTGGGCATCCCCAAGCTTAGGCTCTTGCCACTCCTTATTCCATAGTCCATAAAAGCTTTACCCAAAACTTGAAAACTTCACAACACAAAACTCAACAGGAAATCTTATAAGCTCCGTTAGTGAAAGAAAAAAAACCACCACATAAGGTACTGTAATGAACTCATTCTTTATTTATTTTGGTGTTAAACCTACTGTATTCCAACTTCTATATGGTTTATAAACTATTTTACTAGCCATAGATGCATCAAAATAAGCAAACAACATACGAAAAACAGAATCTGTCAAAAACAGAACAGTCTGTAGATATCTGTAACTAACGCAAACTTCTGGAACTCTAAAAATCCTTCCAAAATAGGAAGTCCTGGAATATTTGTCTATTGATCAGAAGCAAAAAGAATCAACGCAAAATCTCATTTCTTTGATTTAACAAAACTAAATTCGTGCGTGCAAAGTTTCTATTTTTCAGCAGAATCAAATTAACTATCATCATAGGTTATCTTATAGGTTCTACTTGGCACAAACACTAATTAAAAGATAAAAACACATCTAAATAGAAGGTAGATGCAAGATTTATTACTAAACAGGAACAAAAAAAACACAAAAAAAATTGGGTTGCCTCCCAACTAGCGCTATCGTTTAACGCCCCTAGCTAGGCATAAAAGCGAAGATAGATCTAAGTAGTGCCATCTTTGATTTTCAGTTTTTTAGCGGAGTCATGTTCGAATCCGGGAGGTTCTTTCCGCTTCCCTTCATACTCGGAAATTTTTAGATCTAAAGAATCCAATCGCTTATTGCAAAGAGTAATCAACATATTCATGTGGTGAAGATTTCCGCTAACACTTTTAAGAGGCTCAAGAGACTTTTGTAAAAAAAATTGTTACTTCGCAAATCTTTCCAAACACTTGCGTTTCTTCTTGGGTAGGATGCGATCTTTTGAGGTAGTGTTCCCACTATTCCCTCTATAATTTCATGTGCAATACTAGGATCAATTTCAATAAAATTTCCCTTGGCAATGCAATCCAAGAGTTGTCTATGCGTCATATTTAACCCAACATAAAAATTGCGAAGAAGAATTCTAAAGTTCACCTCTAGGGTGCATTTGCGATAAGATTCCATCATCCTATACCAAGCATCTTTTAAATTTTCTCCTTGCCTTTGCTTGAAGTGAAGAACTTCAAACTCGGGAGACATAGGAGCGGATAAGGAACTAGACATAATGACAAGGAAGCAAAAGGCAAGCGAAAGAAAGAGGTGGAGATTGGGAAAGAGAGGGAGAATAAAACGGCAAGGGTGAAGTGGGGGAGAGGAAAACGAGAGGTAAATGGCAAATAATGTAAATGCGAGGGAGATGGGTTTGTGATGGGTACTTGGTATGTCTTGACTTGAGAGACCTCCCCGGCAACGGCGCCAGAAATCCTTGCTACGTCTTGAGCTTGCGTTGGTTTTCCTTGAAGAGGAAAGGGTGATGCAGCAATAGTAGCGTAAGTATTTCCCTCAGTTTTTTAGAGCCAAGGTATCAATCCAGTAGGAGGCTCCTCAAAAGTCCCACACACCTACACAAACAAACAAAGAACTAGCAACCAACGCAATAAAGGGGTTGTCAATCCCTTCACGGCCACTTGCGAAAGTGAGATCTGATCGAGATAGTATGATAAGATAAATATATTTTTGGTATTTTATAATATAGATGCAAAAAGTAAAGATGCAAATCAAAGTAAATAGGAAGCAAATATGATAAGAGATAGACCTGGGGGCCATAGGTTTCACTAGAGGCTTCTCTCAAGATAGCATAAGTATTACGGTGGGTGAACAAATTACTGTCGAGCAATTGACAGAAAAGCGAATAATTATGAGATTATCTAGGCATGATCATGTATATAGGCATCACGTCCGTGACAAGTAGACCGACTCCTGCCTCCATCTACTACTATTACTCCATACGTCGACCGACTCCTGCCTGCATCTAGAGTATTAAGTTCATAAGAACAGAGTAACGCCTTATGCAAGATGACATGATGTAGAGGGATAGACTCAATCAATATGATATAAACCCCATCTTTTTATCGTCAATGGCAACAATACAATACGTGCCTTGCAACCCCTGCTGTCACTGGGTAAGGACACCGCAAGATTGAACCCAAAGCTAAGCACTTCTCCCATGGCAAGAAAGATCAATCTAGTAGGCCAAAACAAACTGATAATTCGAAGAGACTTGCAAAGATAACTAGATCATACATAAAAGAATTCAGAGAAGATTCGAATATTATTCATAAATAAACTTGATCATAAACCCACAATTCATTAGATCTCGACAAACACACCGCAAAAAGATTTTACATCGAATTGATCTCCACAAGAGAGGGGGAGAACATTGTATTGAGATCCAAAAAGAGACAAGAAGCCATCTAGCTAATAACTATGGAGCCGTAGGTCTGTGGGTAAACTACTCACAACTCATCGGAGGGGCTATGGTGTTGATGTAGAATCCCTCCATGGTCGATTCCCCCTCCGCGGAGCGCCGACAAAGGCTCCAAGATGAGATCTCGCGGATACAGAAGGTTACGGTGGTGGAAATTGTGTTTTGTTGGCTCCCTGGATGTTTTTGGGGTATGTAGGCTTATATAGGAGGGAGAAGTACGTCAGTGGCCGCCCGAGGGGCCCACAAGATAGGGGGCGCCCTCCTATCTCGTGAAGGCCTTGGCTGCTTCTTGACTTGCACTCCAAGTCCTCTGGATCACGTTCGTTCCAAAAATCACGCTGCCGAAGGTTTCATTCCGTTTGGACTCCGTTTGATATTCCTTTTCTTCGAAATACTAAAATAGGCAAAAAAACAGCAATACGGGCTGGGCCCCCGGTTAGTAGGTTAGTCCCAAAAATGATATAAATGTGTAAAATAAAGCCCATAAACATCCAAAAGGGGTAATATAATAGCATGGAACAATCAAAAATTATAGATACGTTGGAGACGTATCAGGGGGGCACCGCACACGGCTAAGAGAACAATTGATGTGCTATTGGGTGCCCCTGCCCCTGTATATAAAGGAGGGGAGGAGGAGGCCGGCCAGGAGGGGCGCGCCATGGGGGGAGTCCTACTAGGACTCCACTCCTAGTACGATTCACACCCCCCCTTTTCCTTTCTTACCGAGGGGGGAAAGGGAGGAGAGGGAGAGGGAGAGGGAAAGGGGGGCGCCGCCCCCTACCCTAGTCCAATTCGGACTACCATGGGGGGGGGCATGGCCAACCCTTGCGGCCCTCATCTCTCCCACTAAGGCCCATGTAGGCCCAATACTTCCCCCGGGGGGTTCCGGTAACCCCTCGGTACTCCGGTAAAATACCTGAACCACTCAAAACCATTCTGATGTCCGAATACTACCTTCCAATATATGAATATTTACCTCTCAACCATTTCGAGACTCCTCGTCATGTCTGTGATCTCATCCAGGACTCCGAACAAACTTCGATCACCAAAACACATAACTCATAATACAAATCGTCATTGAATCTGAAGCGTGCAGACCCTACGGGTTCGAGAACTATGTAGACATGACCGAGACACATCTCCGGCCGATAACAAATAGCGGAACCTGTATGCTCATATTGGTTCCTACATATTCTATGAAGATCTTTATCGGTCAAACCGCAATAACAAAATACGTTATTCCCTTTGTCATCGGTATGTTACTTGCCCGAGATTCGATCATCGGTATCATCATACCTATTTCAATGTTGTTACCAGCAATTCTCTTTACTCGTTCTGTAATACATCATCCTACAACTAACTCATTAGTCACATGCTTGCAAGGCTTATAGTGATGTGCATTACCGAGAGGGCCCAGAGATACCTCTCCGATACTTGGAGTGACAAATCCTAATCTTGATCTATGCCAACCCAACAAACACCTTCGGAGATACCTCTAGAGCATCTTTATAATCACCCAGTAACCTTGTGACGTTTGATAGCACACAGGGTGTTCCTCCGGTATTCGGGAGTTGCATATTCTCCTAGTCAGAGGAATATGTATCAGTCATGAAGAAAGCAATAGCAGGAAAACTTAACTATCATTATGCTAAGCTAACGGATGGGTCTTGTCCATCACATCATTCTCCTAATGATGTGACCCGGTTCATCAAATGACAACACATGTCTATGGTCAGGAAACTTAACCATCTTTGAACAATCAGCTAGTCAAGTAGAGGCATACTAGGGACACTCTGTTTTGTCTATGTATTCACACATGTACTAAGTTTCCGGTTAATACATTTCTAGCATGAATAACAAACATGAAGGAAATATGCCCTAGAGGCAATAATAAAATTGTTATTTATATTTCCTTATATCATGATAAATGTTTATTATTCATGCTAGAATTGTATTAACCGGAAACTTAGTAAATGTGTGAATACATAGACAAACAAAATGTCACTAGTATGCCTCTACTTGACTAGCTCGTTGAATCAAAGATGGTTGTATTTCCTAACAAAAGATATGAGTTGTCATTTGATTAACGGGATCACATCATTAGAGAATGATGTGATTGACTTGACCCATTCCGTTAGCTTAGCACTTGATCGTTTAGTTTGTTGCTATTGCTTTCTTCATGACTTATACATGTTCCTATGACTATGAGATTATGCAACTCCCGAATACCGAAGGAACACTTTGTGTGCTACCAAACGTCACAACGTAACTGGGTGATTATAAAGGTGCTCTACAGGTGTCTCCGATGGTACTTGTTGAGTTGGCATAGATCAAGATTAGGATTTGTCACTCCGATTGTCGGAGAGGTATCTCCGGGCCCTCTCGGTAATGCACATCACTATAAGCCTTGCAAGCAATGTGACTAATGAGTTAGTTGCGAGATGATGCATTACGGAACGAGTAAAGAGACTTTCCGGTAACAAGATTGAACTAGTTATTAAGATACCGACGATCGAATCTCGGGGAAGTAACATACCGATGACAAAGGGAACAACGTATGTTGTTATGTGGTTTGACCGATAAAGATCTTCGTAGAATATGTAGGAGCCAATATGAGCATCCAAGTTCCGCTATTGGTTATTGTTCGGAGACGTGTCTCGGTCATGTCTACATAGTTCTCGAACCCGTAGGGTCCGCACGCTTAACGTTCGGTGACGATCGGTATTATGAGTTTATGTGTTTTGATGTACCGAAGGTTGTTTGGAGTCTCGGATGAGATCACAGACATGAGGAGGAGTCTTGAAATGGTCGAGACATAAAGATTAATACATTGGAAGGTTATATTCGGACACTGGAAGGGTTCCGGGGGTCACCGGATAAATACCGGAGTACCGGGAGGTTACCGGAACCCCCCGGGGAGTATATGGGCCTTAATGGGCTTTAGGGAGAGAGAGAGAGGGGCTGGCTAGGGCTGGGCCGCGCGCCCCCCAAGCCTAGCAGCTGCATCACAGAAATAAATAACATGCCCATCATTATTATCAGCCAAGAGATCTTTAACCATAGCAATACTAGGTTCAACTTTAATTTGCTCAGGTGGTGTATATGTTCTAGTATTACTCTTATGAACCACAGTTGAAGCTTTAGCAGGATCCTTTATCCTAACAGGGAAAGGTGGTTTCTCAATATAAGTAGTAGGAACAATAGGATCATTATAAGTGATAGTCTTTTCTTCAACTGTAATAGGTGCAACTACTTTTACTTCAGTGGGAGGATTATATTTAAGCCACTTCTCCTTAGGGAGGTCAACATGAGTAGCAAATGATTCACAGAAATAAGCTACTATCTCAGAGTCAAGTCCATATTTAGTGCTAAATTCACGAAAAGCATCAGTATCCATAAAAGATTTAACACAATCAAACATTAGGTGTCATACCTGACTCCTTACCTTCGTCGAGATCCCAATCTTCAGAGTTGCGTTTAATTCTTTCCAATAAATCCCATCTGAATTCAATAGTCTTCATCATAAAGGAACCAGTACAAGAAGTATCGAGCATGGAGCGATTGTTGAGAGAAAGCCGAGCATAAAAAATTTGAATAATCATTTCTCTTGAAAGCTCATGATTGGGGCAAGAATATAACATTGAATTAAGCCTCCCCCAAGCTTGAGCGATGCTTTCTCCTTTACGAGGCCAACAATTATATATATAATTACGATCACGATGAACAAGATGCACAGGATAAAACTTCTGATGAAATTCCAATTTCAATCGTTTGTAGTTCCATGATCCCATATCATCACATAGCCTAAACCATGTCAATGCCTCTCCCTTCAAAGATAAAGGGAAGACATTATTCTTGATAACATCATCGGGTATACCTGCAAGCTTAAATAATCCACAAACTTCATCCACATAGATTAGGTGTAAATTGGGATGCAATGTTCCATCTCCTATAAAAGGATTAGCTAGCAGTTTCTCTATCATACCCGAAGGAATTTCAAAGTAAAAATTTCAGTAGGTTCAGTAGGTTAAGGAGCAAATATTTGCTCTTCTTGTCGGGGTCAAGATACCCCAAACAAGCCCCTCAAAGGATTATGTTCCATAGTAACAAGTGACAATAAATTTCAGCACACTATATAAATTTTTCCTTACCAAGTTCCACTTACCGAAGGCGCTTCACTCCCCGGCAATGGCGCCAGAAAAGAGTCTTGATGACCCACAAGTGTAGTGGATCAATCGTAGTCCTTTCGATAAGTAAGAGTGTTGAACCCAACGAGGAGCAGAAGGAAATGACAAGCGGTTTTCAGTAAGGTATTCTCTGCAGGCACTGAAATTATCGGTAACAGATAGTTTTGTGATAAGGTAATTTGTAACGGGTAACAAGCAATGAAAGTAAATAAGGTGCAGAAAGATGGCCCAATCCTTTTTGCAGCAAAGGACAAGCCTGGACAAGTTCTTATATAGAGAAAAGCGCTCCCGACGACACATGGGAATTATCATCAAGCTAGTTTTCATCACGCTCATATGATTCACGTTCGTTACTTTGATAATTTGATATGTGGGTGGGCCGGTGCTTGGGTACTGCCCTTTCTTGGACAAGCATCCCACTTATGATTAACCCCTATTGCAGGCATCCGCAACTACAAAAGAAGTATTAAGGTAAACCTAACCATAGCATGAAACATATGGATCCAAATCAACCCCTTACGAAGCAATGCATAAACTAGGGTTTAAGCTTCTGTCACTCTAGCAACCCATCATCTACTTATTACTTCCCAATGCCTTCCTCTAGGCCCACATAATGGTGAAGTGTCATGTAGTCGATGTTCACATAACACCACTAGAGGAGAGACAACATACATCTCATCAAAATATCGAACGAATACCAAATTGACATGACTACTAATAGCACGACTTCTCCCATGTCCTCAGGAACAAATGTAACTACTCACAAATCATATTCATGTTCATAATCAGAGGGGTATTAATATGCATTAAGGATATGAAGATATGATCTTCCACCGAATAAACCAACTAGCATCAACTACAAGGAGTAATCAACACTACTAGCAACCCACAGGTACCAATCTGAGGTTTTGGTACAAAGATTATATACAAGCGATGAACTAGGGTTTGAGAGGAGATGGTGCTGGTGAAGATGTTGATGGAGATTGACCCCCTCCCGATGAGAGGATCATTGGTGATGACGATGGTGATGATTTCCCCCTCCCGGAGGGAAGTTTCCCTGGTAGAACAGCTCTGCCGGAGCCCTAGATTGGTTCCGCCAAGGTTCCGCCTCGTGGCGGCGGAGTTTCATCCCGAAAGCTTGCTTATGATTTTTTACAGGGTAAAAGACTTCATATAGAAGAAGATGGCCACCGGAGGGCTACCAGGGGCCCACAAGGTAGGGGGCGCGCCCAGGGGGTAGGGCGCGCCCCCACCCTCGTGGACGGTGGGTGGCCCCCCTCTAGTATTTCTTCCGCTCAGTATTTTTTATTAAATCCAAAAATTACTTTCATGGAGTTTCATGACTTTTGGAGTTGTGCAGAATAGGTCTCTGATATTTGCTCCTTTTCCAGCCCAGAATCCCAGCTGCCGGCATTCTCCCTCTTCATTTAACCTTGTAAAATAAGAGATAATAGCCATAAGTATTGTGACATAACGTGTAATAACAGCCCATAATGCAATAAATATCGATATAAAAGCATGGTGCAAAATGGACGTATCACATTGGCGCGCCCTCCTCCTTGGCCGGCCGCCTCCCCCCTTGCTCCTTTATATACGGGGGCAGGGGGGCACGACAAGACACACAAGTTGATCATTGATCTTTAGCCGTGTGCGGTGCCCCCCTCCACCATAATCCACCTCGGTAATATCATAGCTGTGATTAGCCGAAGCCCTGCGTCGGTAGCTTCATCAACACCGTCATCACGCCGTCGTGCTGACGGAACTCTCCCTCGAAGCTCTACTGGATCGTGAGTTCGTGGGACGCCACTGAGATGAACGTGTGCAGATCACAGAGGTGCCGTATGTTCGGTACTAGGATCGGTCAATCGTGAAGACATATGACTACATCAACCGCGTTGTCATAACGCTTCCACTTACGGTCTACGAGGGTACGTGGACGACACTCTTCCCTCTCGTTGCTATGCATCACCATGATCTTGCATGTGCGTAGGAAATTTTTTGAAATTACTACATTCCCCAACAATGGCATCCGAGCCAGGTTTATGCGTAGATATTATATGCACGAGTAGAACACAAGTGAGTTGTGGGCGATACTAGTCATACTGCTTACCAGCATGTCATATTTTGATTCGGCGGTATTGTTGGATGAAGCGGCCTGGACGGACATTACGCGTACGCTTACGCGAGACTGGTTGTTGTAGATAGATGGCCCGTGTTGTTGTTCCGTTGAATTTTAATGCGTTCCTTGATAAAGCTAAGTTGAAAGATGATGGTAGCAATTACACGGACTGGGTCCATAACTTGAGGATTATCCTCATTGTTGCACAAAAGAATTACGTCCTGGAAGCACCGCTAGGTGCAAGACCCGCTGCAGGAGCAACGCCGGACGTTGTGAATTTCTCGCAGAGCAAAGCTGATGACTACTCGATAGTTCAGTGTGCCATGCTTTACAGCTTAGAACCGAGACTTCAACGACGTTTTGAACGTCATGGAGCATATGAGATGTTACAGGAGTTGAAGTTGATATTTCAAGCAAATGCTCGGATTGAGAGATATGAGGTCTCCAATAAGTTCTACAGCTGCAAGGTGGAGGAGAATAGTTCTGTCAGTGAACATATACTCAAAATGTCTGGGTATAATAATCACTTGATTCAACTGGGAGTTAATCTTTTGAATGATAGTGTCATTGAAAGAATTCTTCAATCACTGCCACCAAGCTACAAGAGCTTTGTGATGAACTATAATATGCAAGGGATGGAAAAGACAATTCCCGAGCTCTTCGCGATGCTAAAGGCTGCAGAGGTATAAATCAAGAAGGAGCATCAAGTGTTGATGGTCAACAAGACCACCAGTTTCAAGAAAAATGGTAAAGGGAAGAAGGGTAACTTCAAAAAGAACGGCAAGCAAGTTGCTGCTCAAGTGAAGAAGCACAAGTCTAGACCTAAGCCTAAGACTGAGTGCTTCTACTACAAAGGGACTGTTCACTCGAAGCGGAACTGCCCCAAGTATTTGGAGGATAAGAAGGATGGCAAGATGAACAAAGGTATATGTGATATACATGTTATTGATGTTTACCTTACTAATGCTCGCAGTAGTGCCTGGGTATTTGATACTAGTTCTGTTGCTAATATTTGCAACTCAAAACAGGGACTACGGATTAAGCGAAGATTAGCTAAGGACGAGGTGACGATGCGCGTGGGAAATGGTTCCAAAGTCGATGTGATCGTGGTCGGCACGCTACCTCTACATCTACCTTCGGGATTAGTTTTAGACCTGAATAATTGTTATTTGGTGCCAGCGTTGAGCATGAACATTATATCTGGATCTGGTTTGATGCGAGACGGTTATTCATTTAAATCTGAGAATAATGGTTGTTCTATTTATATGAGTAATATCTTTTATGGTCATGCACCCTTGAAGAGTGGTCTATTTTTATTGAATCTCGATAGTAGTGATACACACATTCATAATATTGAAGCCAAAAGATGCAGAGTTGATAATGATAGTGCAACTTATTTTGTGGCACTTCCGTTTGGGTCATATTGGTGTAAAGTGCATGAAGAAACTCCATTCTGATGGACTTTTGGAATCACTTGATTATGAATAACTTGGTACTTGCGAACCATGCCTCATGGGCAAGATGACTAAAACTCCGTTCTCCGGAACAATGGAGCGAGCAACAGATTTGTTGGAAATCATACGTACGGATGTATGTGGTCCGATGAATATTGAGGCTCGCGGCGGGTATCGTTATTTTCTCACCTTCACAGATGATTTGAGTAGATATGGGTATATCTACTTAATTAAACATAAGTCCAAAACATTTGAAAAGTTCAAAGAATTCTAGAGTGAAGTGGAAAATCGTCATAACAGGAAAATAAAGTTTCTACGATCTGATCGTGGAGGAGAATATTTGGGTTACGAGTTTGGTCTTCATTTGAAACAATGCGGAATAGTTTCACAACTCACGCTGTAACGCCCCGGATCCGATGCGCCAGGAGTCCGCCAGCTATTCGTCATCGTTGCCATGTCATTTTCTTGCGTGTTGCATTTTATCATGTCATCATGTGCATCTCATTTGGCATACGTGTTCATCTCATGCATCCGAGCCTTTTCCCCGTTGTCCGTTTTGCAATCCGGCGCTCCTATGTCCTCCGGCGTCCCCTTCTTGTCTCTCGTTGTGAGCGGGTATTAAACTTTCTCGGAATGGCCCGAGGTTTGCCAAGCGGCCTTGGTATAGCACCGGTAGACCGCCTGTCAAGTTTCGTGCCATTTGGAGGTCGTTTGATATTCCAACGGTTAACCGGGTAACCGCAAAAGCCTCTTTTGTGTGCAGCCCAACACCCCTTCCAAAGTGGCCCAAAGCCCAGCAAACTCCCCTCCATGCTCTCGGTCGTTCGATCACGATCGCGTGGCCAAAAACCGCTCCTCATTTGGACTCTCCTAGCTCCCTCTACCTATAAATATAGCCCCTCCCCCGAAATTCGCGGATCATTTCCACCCTAACCCTAGCCCCGCTCCTCTCCGCGCCGCCGGACACGTCCGAACGGAGCCGGACGCGTCCGCCGCCGCGCCCCCGGCGAATCGCGTCGCGCCACGTGGCTCCCCGCGCCGCCCCCGCCGCCGCGGCCCGGCGAGCCCGCAGCGGGCCCGCCCGGCCCATCGCCGCCGACCGCGCGTCCCGCGCCCCTCTGCGCCTTCAGCGCGGCCGCGCCGCCGTGGGGCATCTCGCCGCCGGCGGCGGCCACTGCCCTGCGCCGCCCCGGCGCTCGCCGCGCCGCCCGCCGTCATGCGCCCTGCGCCCGACCTGCCCCGCCGCCTCCTGCCTCGTGCCTCCCGCCGCCTCCGCCGAGAACCACCGTCTTCTTCGCGCTCGTCGCCGCGCCGCCGCCAGAGCTCCCGTCGCCGCCCGGCCTCGCCACCACCGGGAACGGATCCGGCCGGACCCGATCCGATCGGATCTGGCCGGGGCCCTTCCCGCCTCGCGGTGCCTCGCCGGTGTCTCGCCGGAGAGCCAGCCGCCGCCGCCTTTGCCCCGATCCAGGCGGGATCGGGAGGACGAAGGCCGCCTCCTCCCCGTGTGGGCCTCGACCCAGCCCCGCTCCTGTCGGCCCCGCCAGGCCGCCTCCTCCCCGACCTGGGCTCGGCCCATGGTGAGCAGCCCCGCTATGCCCCGCCTAGTGCACGTTATAGCTATCCAGCGCTCACATGTTTTTTTTCAAAAATCCACAAAGTCCCCAGATTTTTACATTATCATGCCATGTTCATCGCATCGTAACTCTACATCCGTAGCTCCGTTTCGTGCGTGTAATATGTCAAATTGTTCGCCTTGACAAGTAATTCATTTAATTCCATTGCATCATTTTCATTTGAGCTCATCTTGATGCCCGAAATGCTGTTGGAAGAGTGTATGTTGATGTTAATCTGCTGAAACTGATATAACTTGCTCATTTGTCATTTTTGCCATGTTTGATGTGTGCATCCTATGAGGTTGATGTCTACATGTATGTTGATCTATGCCATGCCATCTTTCCAGTGGTGCCAACCATGTATTTTTGTGATTTGTGTGCTGAGTGCATCGAGCTTGTTAAGTAGGGCACTTGCTGTTGCTGTTTTGCTAGACAGATTCTGTTATATTTTGTTGCTATGTTAACATGCTTCTACTAATCATTCTATGCATAATCTGGAGATGTTCTATAAACATGTTTTTATCTACATGTTATGCCTTATCCATCCATGCCCCTGGTTGCATTTATAGCTTGCTGTAGATTGTTCATATCTTGCTCCAAAGTTGCTTGATAATGTTGCTATCAGCCTGTTATCATGAAGTTCCATGTTTCCATGATTGTTTGCTAGTGATCCATGCACCCTATGACCTTTCTCTTGCCATGCTTAGCTTCACAAACATGCCTTCTTACTGTTGGTTACCTTGCCATGCCATGTATTGCTCTGTGGTGAGTGGTTCAAGCTCACCAACATGCCTACTTATTGTTGTTCCTGCCATGTATGAATCTGTAATATAACTTGCCATGTTTACATGGGTGCCATCATATTTTCTGATCCTTTTTGGCTCATGGTCAGTAAGGGACTTTTGATCTATGCAATTAGTAGATTCATGCCATGCCTTTGTTTGCCATGATAAGTTCCTGTAACATGCTGTTTGCTTGCTCTAAACATTGCAACCTGATGTTATTTCTGCTAAAGTCTGAAACTGTTATTATTTGCAATCTTACCATGTGTTTTGGAGCATGTTCTAGTTGTTTCTGGAGATAGCTCAGTGTTCATGTTTTGTTATGCTTTACCTGTACTTCATGCCCATGCCTTTTGTTATTATGTTGGGGTGCTGTAGCTTATTGTTTTGATGCTTGTAAGATGCCTAGTTGCTGTTTTGGACAGATTGTTGTTATGACTTGTATAGAGTGTATGTGTTGAACCGTTGCTCCGTTTTGAGTGTGCTCTATATGAAACTTGCTTAGTTTTGCATGTAGTTTCATATTATCATGTTGCACCCTTGTTTTGAGGTGTTTGCTTGATGTTTGGGTGCATTTTGCATCAATGCCATGTTTAACTTGTTTTGCTCATATCTTCTAGGCCGTAGCTCCGAATCTAATGAACTTTATATGTAACTTGACTAGAATCTCGTGTAGATCATCTTGGTGCATCTTAACTTGCTGTTTAACAACTTGAACATAAGGTTTATTCAGATCTGGACCAATTTCGAAATTTGCATATGAGGACTTACCGGAATTGTTATATGTTGTTCCCGGCCTCATTTAAACTTGCCTTGATGTGTTATTCCTGTTTGTGTCGGTGTACTAAAGTAGGGTTACCTTAGTATCCCGAACTTGTGCACGGGCAGTCGCAGCACCCAGCGGCAGGGCTTGCCGGGCGTCCGCCAAGATCCTCCATAGACCCTATTGATGCCATTCAAGAACAAAGTGTTCTGACTGAGAAGACAAGACTCCGGCAAGAATAGCTCGCCGGGAAGGACAAGACCCCGGCAAGAGGAGCTTGCCGGGAAGGCCAACCAAGGCACTACGAAGAACTTGCCGCGACGCGCCGCGCGTCCCGGCAGGGCCCGACGAGCGGCAAGCTCTCGGGTGCGGCAAGACAACGACCGCGGCAAGGCGCTTGCCGCGGCGAAGCCACCACTCTGCGCCCACGCTCCAGCGCATCCGACGACGTGTCGCCCCAAGATCGTTCCTGGCGCACGTGGCGGGCGGCTGTGCAGCCAAGCGGTGCTTGGTGGCAAGTGGAGATGACGAGAAGGCCATCGTGGCAGGCGGTGGCACCCCTAACGGTCGCTTCTCTGCACTGTTTGGGGCGACCAGACGGGCATTAAATGCCCTTGTCCCCTGCCGTCAGAGTTAGGTAGGGGGCACTGTAGATAGCGGTTGTACCAACCCCTCTTTTTTACTTTTATACCCTTGTCTTCATTGCCACCTGTCAGTGACCCCTTTAGCCTATAAAAGGAGGCCCATGCGCAACGTAGAAGGGGTTCGACTCCTTCGAAAACACAGAACGCTCACGCTCTTGAGCAAGAACATAATACCACCACAAAGCAGCAGTAGGAGTTTTATCTCTCCGGAGAGCTCCGAAGCTGGGTAAAATCCCTCGCGTGCTTCGCCTCGATCTGCTCTTCGTGCGCTCTCCGCTCCCTTGCCGGACCGAAAGGGGCCCTGCCCCATAGGTGTTCGTTCCCCACGACATCTTTGGCGTGCCAGGTAGGGGGGCGTCGAGGTTGTGCGAACCTGATCCGGCGTTCGTGCGGGCTACATCAACATCTTCATCGACATGCCACCGAAGAAGAAGACTTCGGAGGTGGTTGGTCCATCCGCGTCGATCCCACCGCCACCAGAGCAAACGGGCGGTGGGGTAGACGCCAGCGGAGGAGCGGGCGCCGACGGGGGGACTCACGTCGTCACCAGGTCCAAGGACAAGGCCCCGCAAGCTTCGGCGTCTGTACATACACCGCACCCCTCCCAGGAGGTGCGGGATCGACAACGCCATGGTGGTCCTAGCACCGTACTCGCGTTAGAACAAGGCCAAGCTGGTGGGTCGCGGGACGCTCAAGGCCAACATGCGCGTCAACATGTTGGCACGAGCACGGTACGGTCGCCTGGACGGGATGTCGCTCCTTCTAACACTGTTAGATGTTTGAGCATATCCCGCTCCTCGCGTCATTCGCCACCGCCGCCCAAGACTCCAGAGGAAGCGCTGGCCCGAGCCCAACTGCTTCTAGATTACCCTCCAGCGCCAGACAAGATCGACGATTGGAGGGCCACCATTCAGAGCCTCATCGGCTTCGCCAACGGCGACAAGCCCCGGCAACCGAGCACGTCGAAGCCCCGGCAAGACGCCCAGGCGCAAGCCGACGGCGACAAGACCGGTGGGGTGCCACCACCGTGCACTCCCCGCCCCGAAGGCCAAGATCGCCGACTCACCGGGCTAACCTCGACACCGACTCCACCACGTCGTCGGACCCGCGAGCTCGTCGCGATCAGCGCCAAGTTCTCCAAGAACGATGACAAGAAGACGCTCGTACTCGCATCGAGCGTCAAAGAGAAGCGCGGCGTCAGTCAGACCAGCGTGTTGGGCCCGCTGTTGATACGCATGCGCCAGGGGAACCAGGCGACTTGCCGTACGCGGTAGGTTGCCCTGCGTTCACTCATGAGCTGCGGCAGGTCCAGTGGCCCAGTACCAAGAACTTCAAGCCAGATGTACCCGAGAAGTACGATGGCAGGATACATCCGTCAGAGTTCCTTAGCGTCTACACCATCGCGGTGCAGGCTGCCGGCGGGCGCGACGAGAAGGTCCTCGCCAATTACTTCCCGTTGGTGCTCAAGCCCAACGTCAGATCTTGGCTCATGCACTTGCCGGACAACTCCATCTCTTCATGGGCAGATCTGTGCCATCAGTTTGTCGGCGCCTTCACAGGCGGCCACAAGCCCCATGGCCAAGAGAGCGATCTTCATCTGCTCGCCCAGAAAGAAGGAGAACCCCTGCGCAAGTACATTCAAAGATTCAGCCAAGTGCAGCGCAACATCCCAGACGTCCACCCTGCCGCGGTTATCAGCGTGTTCCATTAGAACGTGCGTAACCGCAGGATGAGGGAGGAGATGGCGATGTGCAAAATCAGAGATGTCAGCAAGCTATATGCTCTGGCCGACAAGTGTGCATGTGCTGAAGAAGGAAGGAAACTCCCCGGAGAGAACGCAGGAGCAGAGGGATCTGACAGTGAGGATGCCGCTCCGGCAAAGAAGAACCGGAGGCGAAATAACAGGAAGAGGAAAGCTAAGGATGTGTTAGTTGTCGAGCAGTCCGGCAACGGAGGTGGCGCCGAGAAGGCCAAAGCTGGTGACTCCGGCGAGGCTGTGGTGGCCGCCGACAAGCAGGACGGCTCCGGCAAGCAGTACTGCAAGATCCACCGCACCAAGGGCCATGATCTCCAGACTTGCAAGAAGGTTGAGCAGCTTGTTGAGCTACAGAAAGCTGAATACAAGCGCCGCAACAAGGAGAAGGCCCAGGAAGGTGGCGGAGGATCCGGCAAGAAGCATCCCGGCCGGGGAGGACGCCGCGGCAAGGCCAAGCAGCGGCAAGGAGACAGGCCTCCCCGCGGCCGCGACAAGGACGAAGACGAAGACGAAGATGAAGATATGGATAAGGATGAGACCGACGAGCAGGAGTTTCAGAAGGCAACAGAGGTTTTGTGCGTCGACGGCGGTGCTTCTCTGCATACTTTGCACCGCCAACTCAAACAGTGGGTGCGTGAAGTTAATGCGGCAGAACCATCGGTTGAGTCGCGCAAGCCTCTGAAGTGGTCCAGCACGCCCATCATCTTTGACGTTGAGGATCACCCTGATCGCATAACTGCGGTCGGGTGCTTGCCGATGTTGGTTTCACCAACTATCCGCAACCTCAAGGTCACGAAGATGCTGGTTGACGACGGGGCCGGCTTGAATCTGATCTCCTCCGCAGTGCTCAAGAAGCACCAGATCCCCGACAGCGAGCTCGAAGAGACTGGTACCTTTCAAAGAATTAACCCGGGAAGGAGCAAGCCGAAGGGAAAGATTACACTGCCAGTGACATTGGCAGCGAGCTGAACTTCAGGACAGAGAAGGTCACCTTTGACGTTGCTGATTTCCCATTACCCTACAATGGGATACTTGGCCGTCCAGCGCTCGCCAAGTTCATGGCAGCCTCTCATTATGCTTGCAACGTGCTCAAGATGCCCGGTCCGATAAGTGTCATTTCTGTCCCTGGCGACAAGAAAGATGCCCTTATCTGTACCGACAAGATCTACCGAGAAGCAGCAGCCGCAGCAGATCGCAAGACACTTGCCCTTGAAGCTCCCGGGGGGAATAAGAAGACCAAGTCCGGCAAGAACAGCTCTGATGCCCACTCCGGCAAGCGCACCTCTTCGGAGTGCTGCGCTACCATCGAGGACGCACCATCGAGCTCCACCGGCAAGTGCAAGAAGGCAAAGACAGCTTCACTAGAGACCAAGAAAGTGGCCGCCAAGGAGGATGGCACTGGTGGTACCTTCACCATCAGTGCCACGCTTGACCCTAAATAGGAAAGCGCGCTCGTTGCTTTCCTGCGGGCGAATGTTGATGTGTTTGCATGGCAACCATCTGACATCCCCGGTGTTCCCAGGAAAGTAATTGAGCACCACCTTGCCGTCTGCCTCACGCGCGGCCCGTCAAGCAGAGAGTTAGGAAGCAAGCAGTGGAGCGTCAAGAATTCATCGCAGAAGAGATCAAGAAGTTGGAAGCAGCAGGCCTTGTTAGAGGAGTGCTCCATCCTACGTGGTTGGCCAATCCTGTAGTCGTACTCAAGGCGAATGGGAAGTGGAGGATTTGTATTGACTTCACTGATGTTAATAGAGCTTGTCCCAAAGATCCATTTCCCTTACCGCACATTGACCAGATTGTCGACTCCACGGCAGGATGTGATTTGCTTTCATTTCTTGATGCATACTCAGGATAATCATCAGATCTTCATGGCAGAAGAGGATGAAGAGAAAACCGCATTCATTACTCTATGTGGCACGTACTGCTTTGTATGGATGCCTTTCGGACTAAAGAATGCTGGTTCAACATTTGCAAGGGTAGTCAGTCATGCTTTTGAGCCACAGTTGCACAGAAATGTAGAAGCTTACATGGATGACATAGTGGTCAAGAGCAACGACAAAGAAACTTTGATCCAAGACTTGGACGAGACCTTTGCGAATTTGCGCAAGATCAATCTCAAGTTGAACCCCGAGAAGTGCGTGTTTGGAGTCCCTTCCGGCAAGCTTCTCGGGTTCTTTGTATCCCAGAGGGGGATTGAAGCCAATCCCGACAAGATCAAGGCCATTGAGCAGATCGAAGCACCGAAGCGCGTCAAGGATGTACGAAGGCTTGCCGGCTGTGTTGCTGCTCTCAGCAGGTTCATTTCCAAGTCTACTGAATGCGCCCTGCCGTTTTTCAAAATTTTGAAAAAGGTAGGTCCAATGAAATGGACTCCAGAAGCGGAGGCTGCGCTGCAAGACTTGAAGAAATATTTGTCCTCCACTCCAATACTTGTCGCACCTAAGCCACAAGAGAAGTTGCTGCTATACCTAGTGGCAACCAATCAAGTGGTTAGTGCTGCGTTGGTAGCGGAGAGGAAGGTAGATGATGAGCCAGCGGCCACGACAAGCACATCCAGCGACAAGCAGGGGGCTTCCCCGACAAGCTCTGGTCCCGACAAGGATAGATCTGTGCAACCAGAGGAAGAGAAGCAGAAGAAGATGGTGCAGTGCCCAGTTTATTTTGTCAGTTCCCTTCTACAGGGGGCTAGGTCAAGGTACTCTGGAGTGCAGAAGTTGCTTTTCGGCCTTCTCATGGCCTTGAGAAAGCTGCGCCATTACTTTCAAGAACATGAGATCACAGTTGTCACTCGCTTTCCGTTGAAGAGGATACTGCAGAATCCAGAAGCAACAGGCAGGATTGTCGAGTGGGCACTGGAACTGTCGAGCTTTGGCCTCAAATTTGAGAGTACCTCAACTATCCAGAGCCGAGCATTGGCAGAATTCATAGCAGAGTGGACGCCAACACCTGATGAAGAAACTCTGGAGACGAGCATCCCCGTCAAGGAAGCAAACAAGGAATGGGTCATGTACTTTGATGGTGCCTTCTCACTGCAAGGTGCCGGTGCGGGCGTACTACTTGTCGCACCCACCGGAGAGCACCTCAAGTACGTGGTCCAGATGCACTTTCCCAAGGAGCAAGCGACAAACAATACTGCAGAGTATGAAGGCTTGCTTGCCGGACTCGGGATCGCGGCAGACCTTGGGATCAAGAAGCTTATTGTCAGGGGTGACTCGCAGCTTGTCGTCCGCCAAGTTAACAAAGATTATCAGAGTCTGTTGATGGAAGCCTACATTGATGAAGTGAGAAAACTAGAAGAACATTTTGATGGCCTACAAATGGAACATGTTCCGAGAGCTAGGAACGACATTGCAGATGGCCTATCAAAATGCGCCGCGCTTAAGTTGCCTGTGGAACCAGGGATCTTTGTGCTCAAGTTGACTCAACCATCTGTAACACCATCAACTGGACAGAGCAAGAAGAGGAAGTTGATTTCTGGTGACTACTTTCCGGCTGAGCTCCCCGAAGCCGCCGCCAAGAAGGTCCCCAAGATCAACACCAAGAGTGCTGAGGAGCAGTTTGCTCCGACAAGCCCTAGGGTTTGTTTCGTTGAAGCAGACGCTCCCGACAAGTTTTGCTCCGGCGAGCTTGCCGGGGAACATCAAGCTCCCGCTGAACCCCAGGTTCTTGCCGTAGAAGCTGATGTTCCCGCAGCAGCATTTGTGCCTTTAGTCCTTGTCGTTGAGCCGCAGGCTCCGGCATGGGCGCAGCAGATTGTCCGTTTCCTTCAAACAGGAGAACTTCCCGAAGAGCAAGAAGAAGCCGAGAGAGTAGCCCGGCAATCAAGTATGTACCAGTTTGTCGATGACATACTATACAGAAGAAGATTCAACGGAGTGAAATTGAAGTGCATTTCCCGGGAAGGAGGACAAGAGCTGTTGGCGGAGATACATGGAGGCATATGTGGTCACCACATTGGCGCAAGAGCAGTTGCCGGCAAAGCCTTCCGGCAAGGTTTCTTTTGGCCGACAGCCCTCCAGGATGCAACTGCACAAGTAACCAAGTGTGAAGCATGCCAGTTCCACTCCAAGCAGATACATCAACCAGCTCAAGCTCTCCAAACAATCCCTTTATCCTGGCCATTTTCGGTCTGGGGGCTCGACATCCTCGGCCCCTTTCCCTGAGCTATCGGGGGCTTCGAGTACTTGTACGTGGTGATCGACAAGTTCACGAAGTGGCCGGAGGTGGAAGCAGTGAGGAAGGTGACAGCACAATCAGCAGTCAAGTTCTTCAGGTCAATTGTTTGCCGCTTCGGAGTCCCTAACAGGATCATCACCGACAATGGCACACAATTCACGAGCCGCACCTTCATGCAGTACGTCCAAGATCTTGGCGCCAAGATCTGCTTCGCTTCTGTTGCTCACCCGAGAAGCAATGGTCAAGCAGAGAGGGTGAACGCTGAAGTGCTGCGCGGGCTCAAGACCAGAACTTTCGACAGGCTGCACAAGTGCGGAAGAAATTGGATCGAGGAGCTGCCAGTGGTTCTTTGGTCGATCAGGACGACACCAAATCGAGCCACTGGCCAGACACCTTTTTCTCTAGTCTATGGAGCAGAAGCAGTTCTCCCCACGGAACTCGTATACGGATCGCCTCGAGTGCTCGCTTATGATGAGCTTGAGCAAGAGCAGCTGCGGCAAGATGACGCGCTGCTCCTTGAGGAAGATCGTCTTCAGGCTGCTGTACGAGCTGCTCGATACCAGCAAGCTTTGCGTCGCTACCATAGCCGCAAAGTTAATGCTAGAAGTTTCGAGGAAGGCGACCTTGTTCTTCGGCGCGTTCAATCCGCCAAGAATTCCAACAAGTTGACGCTGAAGTGGGAAGGCCCTTATCGGGTAAAACGAGTCACTAGGCCTGGCGCTGTCCGCCTTGAGACCGAAGATGGCTTTCCGGTGAGCAACTCCTGGAACATAGAGCATCTCCGTAAGTTTTACCCCTAAGGCGCGGTTGCCGGAACCTGCTGTTCCGACAACCACCTTTTGTACAAGCCTTGCCGCTATTGCATGTAACCCTTTGTACAAAGCCGGGCGTAGATCCCGTGCATAAATAAAGTTCATGTGCTTCGCACATCTTGTCAAATTTCATGCATTCTTTCTTTTTTGCATGCTTTATCTGACACTTTGTGCAGCACTTGCCCCGGTAAGCAATAACGAGCCTTAAGGCTCCATATCGTTATTTTCTCTTCTTTTTCTCAAAGAGAAGGTTCCTTCACCCACAAGTTCACCGGGGGGGGGGGGGAGGAGAAGATAAGAAGATAATGGTGTGGACTAGGCGTCGTTCAAAGAAGTTTGGCCTTGCCGGGACACAGACGACAAAAAGAAAAAGCTAAGTAGCCAAAATCTGAGCATGATCAATTTTTAAAATTTTAAGTTATCTTCCTTGAATGACCGTGCTTTGTATGGAAAACCTGTGCGTGGAGGAACCTCCTCGTAGCTAGTTGCGCCCTTACTTTGTTTCGAGTCCGCTCAACAACTTAAGTGTGCTGCAACTAGTTGCGGCAAGGTTTCTTGCTGGAGGCGGCACCGCCAGCGGGCTGCTGATGTTCCGCACTCAGCGCTCGCGGCAAGCGTGCCTGCGCCGGCAAGTTCCCTAAAAGCGTAGGGTAAAAACATACAAAGAAAAGAATCAAGTAAAGGAGATAACGTAGCAAGTATTGCCCAGAATAAAGTTATATTACAAAAGTAACTTGTTGCAGCACTGACTAAATTGTTATCATAACTTAAATAACAGCGACAAGGAAGGGAGAAGAAGGATGGCCTAATCCACACGCTCGCCGTCGATCCTCCTGACTTCATTCACCTTGTCCACAATGGGTGCGACAATGGCTTTGAGCTCTTCAAGATCAGCACCCGCCGCAGCTTCTTGAGGACGCGGGTGAGGTCGAGGCCCGGATTGCGGAAGAGTATCTTCACCAACACCTTCTCCAAGACCTTGGCGCAGATTGCGCGTGACTCATCAGCCAGCTTATTTGGGATCCTTTCCCGGAGCTGCTGGAGAGCCGTCGCCACACCCTTGAAGAAAAGAGTAAGCTTGGCGTTGGGCTGGAGGTTCTCGTCGGAGGAGTACCCGAAGCCCGCCAAGTCCAGTTCTGCCAGCTCTTCGTCGATGACTGTAGCGATGTTGACAAGGCCCTCCGTCCAGAGCTCCACCGTAGCCTTGAAGGTGTTTTGAGTCTCGGCGGCCCTCGTTAGCAGCTCCTCGTTGGCCTTGATCTCTTTCTTCAAATCCTCCTCTCGCTTCTTGGCGCCGCCCAGCGTCTCCGTCAGTGTAGCCAGCTTCAGCTCCAAATCGGCATTTGAGTCCTTGGCGGCATTCAGTTCCTTGCCCTTGTCGGCGAGTTGGACTTGCAGATCACCATGAGCAAGAGCATCCTTCTCGCGTTCGCGCTGGAGCGCGACAAGCTCCTCATCTTTCCCTTTCAGATCAGCCTCCAGCTGCGTCATCTTCATCTCTAATTCCTTCTTGGCGGCCTCGGCAGCTGCGGCAGCGTCCTTCGCTTCTTTGAGTGCCCCGCCAAGTGATTGCTCGCGTGCGACGAGCTCCTCCTCGTAGCTGTCCAGATTGACTTTCCGATGTGTCAGTTCACCTTCCCGGGTGGACGGATCTTCAGCGGCAAGCCTCTGCTGCTCCTCGGCTTCAGCCTTCTCAAGGATGAACGCCTTCTTTTCCTCGACAAGCTGCGCCCTCTCCTCCGCGATGGACCGGAGGGCCTCTTGATTGCGGCTCTGGAGCTCCTCCGCATGCTTCTCTATGTCAACTCCCGCCCGAGTGACAAGCGCTTCCCGGGACTCCAGCTTCGCTTGTCAGGCGCGGTAGAGCGACACCAACTTCCGGAGCAGCTGCTCCTCTTCAGATTCGCTACTGCTGCCGCTTGGCGCGTCAACCACCGCCAGCCCAGAGGAGGCGAGTACTTCTCCGTCGAAAGCCTCTCCCTCGACCGGCGCCCTGGAACTCGACGCCCAGGGGAGCCTGATGAAGATACCTTCGCCGGCCTTCAAGTAGGCGCCGGGCTGGGGCTCTTCGGGGCCTGGCGCTGCGTCAGCGGCGGAGGGATCGGCGTTCGGTGTAGTGCCCTGCGCTCCTGCGGCCCCCGGGTTGTCAGTACGATCGCCGGATCCCTCGCCAGCTCCAGCGCCAGCGGCCTTGGCGGCCTTTTCGTCAGCGGGGTCATCAGCGCCGGCCTCCTCTTCAGTAGCAGCGGCATCACCAGTATCGCCGCGCAAATTCTCCTCGCCGGTGGCCTCGGTCTCCATTGGCTCCGCAGAGGGAGGATCTGAAGGCAGGAAAAGGGGGGAGAAAAAGTCAAGCAAATATCCAAAAAGAATATCAAAAGAAGAAGAAACCAAGGAAAAATTTCCGACAAGGAGGGCTACCTGTGCTGGGCTCTGTGACCATGGGCTCCACCACCGAAGGCTTGCTGGTTCTGCCCCTTGCCGGGGACCTCTCCCTTGCCGGAGAGCGCTCCCTTGTCGGAGAATCGCCCCTTGGAGGCGTAGTTGAAGTAGATTGCACCTCCGGAGCGGCTTCTGGTTGCTCCTGATGGGCCTGCTCTGCTCCTACACAAGCAAGTCAACAGTCAAGATGTCAACAGAGAAAGAGCACCCATGCGCGCACCACAACGGGAAGTGAACAAGTACTTACGCTGGGGGCTGCGCTGGGGGCTACTTCGAGGAGAGGTTGCCGGGTCCGTCAAGGTAGTCTCGGACGTGTCCTCTGCCATCACAGCAGGATCGTCCTCGATGGCAACCACGGGGACCTTGGCCCTCTTCGCCGCTCTCTCGGCCAGAGTCCTGAAATGGAACGAGGTTCAGAGGGAAGCAGATCAGATACAAGACAGGAAACAGCAAGAATCGAAGAAACATAAGTACAACAAGAAGAAAGTCTTACTCCTCCTCTTCTTCTTCCTCCTCGTTGGAGCTCAGCGCGGAGAGGTCGAAGTCCGGCACCCTCTCAGTGCGACGAGGCGGAGGAGTAGGCTCCCTTGGATGTTTGGCGGGGGCCGCGGCAGGATCAGGAGTAACGGCTCGAGAAGATCCCGCTCCAGTTGCCGGCGCGGCATGAGACGCTCCCGCGGAAACGGTGCTTGTCGCGGTAGAGCGTGTCTCGCGGCGCTGCGCCTGTTGGCCTGCCCGCCGCCCTGCTGTGTCTCCAGTCTTGCGGAGGCGCCTCCTTGGTTGAGCTGGGGGCTGCACTGAGGTCCCCGTCTGCGGCAAGCTGCTTGAAGATGGCTGGCCACTCGCGCCCCCGGCAGGCTCGCTCGCCTCGGCCTCGGGCTCCCCCTCGCCAACGACCTCCCCGCCAAGGTCCTCCCGGCCGGCAAGGCTTGTCGCCTCGGCCGCCTCCGCCTCCTCCAACGTAAAACCAAACTCGCCCGCGGCGGCGGCTGCCGCCGCCTCTTCCGCCCTGGTGGCGATGTACCGCATCTCGTCATCAGTGGTATCGCGGGTGAGGAGCTTCTGATCATCGGCACGGATCGCCACCTCCACCAAGTTGTCGAAGAAGTTCTGCACGACGTCGTCGGCAGGCTCCTGCCACGTTGGGATAATCCCATGCGAGTCGCACTCCGGCATCATTGCGCGGATGCGATCGAGCTGGGAGTTATTGCACAACGGCACGACGCCCTGCGGCAGCCTGAACCACTCCGGATAGTTGGAGTCATGCTTGAAGAACTCCTTGAGCATCCCATCCAACTCCAAGACTGTGAAATTAAAATTGAGGCCTGGACGCAACCTCATGATATCTGCCGGGCCCCCGAACAGCCAGGCGGGCCTCCTCCTCTCCTGCAGAGGGGCGATGCGGCGGCGAAGGAAGTCCGCGCCAGCGGCCCCTACAGTAAGCCCGGCAAGCTTGAGCCGCAGAATCCGCATGGTGGCGATCTTCAATCTGGCGTCATCCGCCGCCAGGGCGCTCCAGTCGCCGCCGCGCACTACTCGGGCTTGACGCAGGCTGGTGAATGGCTGCGGATCCGCGTCAACAATCCAGCACCACTCCGCCCTCCACTCATCCCACTTGCTGCGGAGCTCGCCTTCCAGATAAACCTCCTTCATGCCGACCCTCGAGATCCAGGAGATCCCGCCAGCTAAGGGCTCTCCCTTCTCGGCCCGGGGCATGAAGTAGTGGCGAAAGAGGGCGACATTTGGGTGGATCCCAACGAAGTTCTCGCAGAGGTGTGCGAAAACCGCCATTGTCAGAACGGCGTTGGGGGTGAAGTCAAGAAGATGAAACCCGTAGGTATTCATGATATCACAGAAGAAATCAGAAAAAGGTGGGCAAATCCCGCAATAGAAGAACAGAGGGAAGAAATAGTATCCTCTTGGACACTTTTTCGAAGTAGAAGCCTCGGCGGAGAGTACCTGCGTGCGCGAATGCGCCCGCGTCTCCGTTGACCAGAAGAGATAGAACTCCTCCCGCAGCGCCTTCGGGGTGAGCTCGGGAGGGAAAAGTGCCCGTTCCTTGCGCAGCGCCTCAAGCCGCAGTGCCTCGGCCGACTTCACGCTCTTCCCGATCTTCGGAGCCATGGCGGAAGTGGTGGAGGAGGTTGGCGGCGACGGCGGCGATGGCGGCGGCGAGGGCGGAGCGCTGCTTTCCTTCGGCTTGGGAAGCGGAGGAGAGCGGCGGAGCTTTCTGAGGAAGAAACTGCAAGTGGCGAAGGAGGGGGAACGGCCCCTGTTTCCCCTACTTATAAAGAGGAGAGGCGAACGTTATGCCTTTCTTGATTAAAGAATTGCCCACGATCTCTCCCACGACGCCGCGTTTGACGCGTGCCGTTACGGGAGGGCGCGGTGGATACGGAGTCAGATTTGGTATGGACCCAGGACGCGAGTGCCCGTGCCCTGTTTTGGGCCTGGCCCAACAGCGCTCGGCACCGTGTGTGGCCCAGGCCCGGGGGCTCCTGTCGGTGTACAAAAGTAGGGGTACCTTAGTATCCCGAACTTGTGCACGGGCAGTCGCAGCACCCAGCGGCAGGGCTTGCCGGGCGTCCGCCAAGATCCTCCGTAGACCCTATTGATGCCATTCAAGAACAAAGTGTTCTGACTGAGAAGACAAGACTCCGGCAAGAGTAGCTCGCCGGGAAGGACAAGAGCCCGGCAAGAGGAGCTTGCCGGGAAGGCCAACCAAGGCACTACAAAGAACTTGCCGCGACGCGCCGCGCGTCCCGGCAGGGCCCGACGAGCGGCAAGCTCTCGGGTGCGGCAAGACAACGACCGCGGCAAGGCGCTTGCCGCGGTGAAGCCACCACTCTGCGCCCACGCTCCAGCGCATCCGACGACGTGTCACCCCAAGATCGTTCCTGGCGCACGTGGCGGGCGGCTGTGCAGCCAAGCGGTGCGAGGTGGCAAGTGGAGATGACGAGAAGGCCATCGTGGCAGGCGGTGGCACCCCTAACGGTCGCTTCTCTGCACTATTTGGGGCGACCAGACGGGCATTAGATGCCCTTGTCCCCTGCCTTCAGAGTTAGGTAGGGGGCACTGTAGATAGCGGTTGTACCAACCCCTCTTTTTACTTTTATACCCCTGTCTTCGTTGCCACCTGTCGGTGACCCCTTTAGCTTATAAAAGGAGGCCCATGCGCAACGTAGAAGGGGTTCGACTCCTTCGAAAACACAGAACGCTCACGCTCTTGAGCAAGAACATAATACCACCACAAAGCAGCAGTAGGAGTTTTATCTCTCCGGAGAGCTCCGAAGCTGGGTAAAATCCCTCGCGTGCTTCGCCTTGATCTGCTCTTCGTGCGCTCTCCGCTCCCTTGCCGGACCGAAAGGGGCCCTGCCCCATAGGTGTTCGTTCCCCACGACAGTTTGCATCTTCTCTTGCCATGAGTAGCTTCATGTAGCCTTGTCATGCATCATGCTTGTGGTGCATCATGTCTTGTCTATGTGTGGTGTGTTTACCATGTTGTGTGCTTCTTCTTGTTAGTTCCTGTTTCATTGCGATCGTGAGGATTCGTTCATCTACGGTTGGTTCGTCTTCGTGGCTTCATCTTCTTCATGGACTCGTTCTTCTTCCTTGCGGGATTTCAGGCAAGATGACCGCTACCCTGGATCTCACTACTATCATTGCTATGCTAGTTGCTTCGTTCTATAGCTATGCTGTGTTACCTATCTGTTGCTCATCAAGCCTCCCAAATTGCCATGAACCTCTAACCTTTGACACCTTCCCTATGCAAACCACTGTTTGGCTATGTTACCGCTTTGCTCAGCCCCTCTTATAGCGTTGCTAGCTGCAGGTGAGGTTGAAGATTGCTCCATGGTGGACAGGGTTATGTTGGGATATCACAATATCTCTTATATTATTAATGCATCTATATATTTGGTAAAGGGTGGAAGGCTCGGCCTTATGCCTGGTGTTTTGTTCCACTCTTGCCGCCCTAGTTTTCCGTCATACCGGTGTTATGTTCCCGGATTTTGCGTTCCTAACGCGGTCGGGTGATTTATGGGACCCCCCTGACAGTTTGCTTTGAATAAAACTTGTCCAGCAAGGCCCAACCTTGGTTTTACCATTTGCCTCACCACCACCTATACCCTTCCCTTGGGTCGGCCAACCCAAGGGTCATCTTATTTTTAGCCCCCCCCGGGCCAGTGCTTGTCTAAGTGTTGGTCCAAAACGAGCAACCTGCGGGGCCACCTCGTGGCAACTCGAGGGCTGGTTTTACTCGTAGCTTGACTTATCCGGTGTTGCCCTGAGAACGAGATATGTGCAGCTCCTATCGGGATTGTCGGCGCATCGGGCGGCTTTGCTGGTCTTGTTTTACCATTGTCGAAATGTCTTGTAAACCGGGATTCCGAGACTGATCGGGTCTTCCTGGGAGAAGGTCTATTCCTTCGTTGATCGCGAGAGCTTGTCATGGGCTAAGTTGGGACACCCCTGCAGGGTATAAACTTTCGAGAGCCGTGCCCGCGGTTATGTGGCAGATGGGAATTTGTTAATGTCCGGTTGTAGATAACTTGACACCTCATCCGAATTAAAACGCATCAACCGCGTGTGTAGCCGTGATGGTCTCTTCTCGGCGGAGTCCGGGAAGTGAACACAGTTTCTGGGTTATGTTTGATGTAAGTAGGTGTTCAGGATCACCTCTTGATCATTTTTAGCTTCACGACCGTTCCGCTTGTTTCTCTTCTCGCTCTCATTTGCGTATGTTAGCCACCATACTTGCTTAGTCGCTGCTGCAACCTCACCACTTTACCCCTTCCTTTCCCATTAAGCTTTGCTAGTCTTGATACCCATGGTAATGGGATTGCTGAGTCCTCGTGGCTCACAAATTACTACAACAACAGTTGCAGGTACAGGTTATGCGATGATCATGACGCGAGAGCGATGCTTGCTTGCTTTGAGTTCTTCTTCTGCTTCTTCGATCAGGGGATAGGCTCCAGGTCGGCAGCCTGGGCTAGCAGGGTGGATGTCGTTTGAGTTTCTGTTTGTGTTTCATCCGTAGTCGGATGGTGTTCTTATGTAAGATGATGTTGTATTCGTGTGGCATTGTATGCCTTTTGTATGTATCCCCATCTATTATGTAATGTTGATGTAATGATATCCACCTTGCAAAAGCGTCTCAATATGCGGGTCTATCCTTGGTGGGACCTTCGAGTTCCTTTTGTATAGGGTCGCATATTGGGCGTGACACACGCCACCCGGAACACCACAGCGTAATGGTGTGTCCGAACATCGTAACCGCACTTTATTAGATATGGTGCGATCTATGATGTCTTTTACTGATTTACCGCTGTTGTTCTGGGGTTTTGCTTTAGAGACGGTTGCATTCACGTTAAATAGGGCACCATCTAAATCTATTGATACGACGCCTCATGAACTGTGGTTTAGCAAGAACCAAAGTTGTTGTTTCTTAAAGTTTGGGGCTGCGATGCTTATGTGAAAAAGCTTCAACCTGATAAGCTCGAACCCAAATCAGAGAAATGTGTCTTCATGGGATGCCCAAAGGAGACTGTTGGGTACACCTTCTATCACAGATCCGAAGGCAAGACATTCGTTGCTAAGAATGGATCCTTTCTAGAGAAGGAGTTTCTCTCGAAAGAAGTGAGTGGGAGGAAAGTAGAACTTGATGAGGTAATTGTACATGCTCCCTTATTGGAAAGTAGTTCATCACATAAATCAGTTCCTGTGATCTCTACACCAATTAGTGAGGAAGCTAATGATAATGATCATAACACTTCAGATCAAATTACTACTGAACGTCGTAGGTAAAACAGAATAAGATCCGCACCAGAGTGGTATGGTAATCCTGTTTTGGAGGTCATGTTACTTGACCATGGCGAACCTACGAACTATGAGGAAGCGATGATGAGCCCAGATTCCGCGAAATGGCTTGAGGCCATGGAATCTGAGATGGGATCTGTCGGTGTCAAAACCGGCGGATCTCGGGTAGGGGGTCCCGAACTGTGCGTCTAGGCGGATGGTAACAGGAGACAAGGGACACAATGTTTTTACCCAGGTTCGGACCCTCTCGATGGAGGTAAAACCCTACTCCTGCTTGATTGATATTGATGATATGGGTAGTACAATAGTGGATCTACCACGAGATCAAGGAGGCTAAACCCTAGAAGCTAGCCTATGGTATGATTGTTGTAATGGTTGTGTGTCCTACGGACTAAAACCCTCCGGTTTATATAGACACCGGAGAGGGCTAGGGTTACACAGAGTCGGTTACAATGGTAGGAGATCTACATATCCATATTGCCAAGCTTGCCTTCCACGCCAAGGAAAGTCACATCCGGACACGGGACGAAGTCTTCAATCTTGTATCTTCATAGTCTTGGAGTCCGGCTGACGATGATAGTCCGGCTGTCCGAACACCCCCTAGTCTAGGACTCCCTCAGTAGCCCCTGAACCAGGCTTCAATGACGATGAGTCCGGCGCGCATATTGTTCGGCATTGCAAGGCGGGTTCCTCCTCCGAATAATTCATAGAAGATTGTGAACACCAGGATAGTGTCCGGCTCTGCAAAATAAATTCCACATTCCACCGTAGAGAGAATAATATGTACACAAGTTCAATCTGCTGACATATTTTGTGGCATGACGTCACGCCACTACCAAGCCTTTACTTGAATCGTTTTTTTATTATACCACCTCAGCACGTTTAGCGAAGCGGTTTCCTTGGCACGTCTTGTCGAAGCAGAGATCGTGTTCCCCTTATTCCGGGATTCTCATCAATACGGACGTTGTAACCCAACCGCGCCATTGATGGTGGCGCTTGGGAGATAAGCGAGTTTTACCAGGCTGGTGGGGACGCATAGTCTTCGTCCGCCCATATATAAGGGGATAAGGATCCACCTTTTTACCTACGCCTTCTTCCTCCTTTGCTTATCCATCTCCGCGCACTCGAGCTCCAGCGCCCAAGCCCGCACATCTCGTCTCAACCTTCTCCAGTCTTGTCCAGAGCGGGAGGCAAGTGGTTGGCTTCCTCCGTTACGGAGGAGCACATCAAGAAGCTGCGCGGCGCCGGATACCTGTCCGGCGACATCGCGCACCGTCTGGCCGACAAGGGGCAGCTCATCCCCACCCCCAGGCCTCATGAGAGGGTCATATTCCTTCCCCACTTCCTTCGTGGACTGGGCTTGCCGTTGCATCCCTTCGCCAGGGGGCTCATGTACAATTACGGCCTGGATTTCCACGATCTGGCGCCAAACTTCATGCTCAACGTCTCGGCATTTATCGTCCTGTGCGAGGCCTTCCTCTGCGTCCAGTCCCACTTCGGCTTGTGGCTCAAGTCCTTCAACGTCAAGCCGAAGGTAGTGAAGGGCGTTCAAGCGGAGTGCGGAGGCGCCATGTTGGGCAAGATGCCCAACGTCATCTGGCTCGAAGGGGCCTTCGTGGAGTCCGTCAAGGGGTGGCAATCGGGGTGGTTCTACATCACTAAGCCGCGTGAACCTAAATGGGCAGCGGCCCCCGAGTTCAGATCTGGTATCCCCATGCAGCTCACCTCCTGGAAAGAGAAGGGCTTGCTATGGGGCAGTTCGGAGGAGCTGACAGGACTCCAGTCCTGTCTCCAGACCTTGGTGAACAAGAAGCTTAGGCTTGTCAATGTGATCCAGGTCATGCTCGTCCGCCGGATTCTCCCCTGCCAACAGCGGGTGTCGGTGTCAAAACCGGCGGATCTCGGGTAGGGGGTCCCGAACTGTGCGTCTAGGCGGATGGTAACAGGAGACAAGGGACACGATGTTTTACCCAGGTTCGGGCCCTTTTGATGGAGGTAAAACCCTACGTCCTGCTTGATTAATATTGATGATGTGTATTACAAGAGTGGATCTACCACGAGATCAAGGAGGCTAAACCCTAGAAGCTAGCCTATGGTATGATTGTTGTAATGGAGGTTATGTTCTACGGACTAAAGCCCTCCGGTTTATATAGACACCGGAGAGGGCTAGGGTTACACAGAGTCAGTTACAATGGTAGGAGATCTACATATCCGTATTGCCAAGCTTGCCTTCCACGCCAAGGAAAGTCCCATGCGGACACGGGACGGAGTCTTCAATCTTGTATCTTCGTAGTCTTGGAGTCCGGCGGATGATGATAGTCCGGCTGTCCGAACACCCCCTAGTCCAGGACTCCCTCAGTAGCCCCTGAACCTGGCTTCAATGACGATGAGTCCGGCGCGCATAATGTTCGGCATTGCAAGGCAGGTTCCTCCTTTGAATAATCCAGAGAAGATTGTGAAGACCAAGATAGTGTCCGGCTCTGCAAAATAAATTCCACATTCCACCGTAGAGAGAATAATATATACACAAGTTCAATCTGCTGACATATTTTGTGGCATGACGTCACACCACTACCAAGCCTTTACTTGAATTGTTTTTTATTATACCACCTCAGCGCGTTTAGCGAAGCGGTTTCCTTGGCACGTCTTGTCGAAGCAGAGATCGTGTTCCCCTTATTCCGGGATTCTCATCAATACGGACGTGGTAACCCAACCGCGCCCGTCGCCACGCCTCCTCTATCGAAGGCGAATCCTGAACGGTCACGGACACGGCTCTTGGTATTCCCCTTCTTTATAACAGGACCAAGGCTCGTTCTTTTCTTCAATCTTCCATCGAATCTCCTCCTTGCTCCAAGTTCCAACACCCAGAGCCCCAGATTCGAGCGCTTCGGACCTTCGACAATGTCTGGCTCCGACCTTCAGGGCCGGTGGATGCCCTCCTCTGTCACGGAGGAGGACGTGCTAAAGCTGCGTGAGGCCAAGTACCTGTCTTACGAGGTTTCGCACAGGTTGCCCGCCGAAGGGCAGGCCATCCCCACCCCCGAGCCCGGCAAGTATGTCATCTTCATATCCCACCTCCGTAGGGGTTTAGGCTTCCCGACAGATCCTTTTGTGAGAGGGCTCATATTTTACTATGGGCTGGAATTCCATGACTTGGCTCCGGAGTCCATCCTCCATATCTCCGCATTCATCGTCGTTTGCGAAGCCTTCCTCCGCGTCACCCCCCACTTCGGCCTGTGGCTGAAGACCTTCAAGGTGGATCCAAAGATGATCGGGGGGCGTCCAGCAGAGTGCGGCGGGGCGGCCGTAAGCAGGAGGGCCGATGCCCCATGGCCCGAGGGCTCCTTCCAAGAGGAGCCCGGCTTGTGGCAGCGGGAGTGGTTCTATATCACCGCTCCGAGGGGCAGCAGGCAAAAGCCGCCGCCTTCGTTCCGCTCGGGACCTCCACGACGGTTGATGTCGTGGGTCAACCAAGGGCTTGATTGGGGGCCATCCAAAGACGTGCCCCAATTGCAGGGCCGGATTCAAGACCTCCAAGCGAGGGAGATCGATCTGGTCGTGGTGACGCAGGTCATGCTAATTAGGCATCTCCTGCCCTGCAAACGCCGTCCTCTCCGGCTGTGGGAGTTCAATCCGGAGGGACCACGGATTCTCCAACACTTCATGGGTACGACACCCGTGGAGATGTATAAGTTGTTCTTCGGACCACAAGTGGCTTGTCCGGAATTGACCGAGGATGCTGGCCTAAGCTGCAATCGCCCGGATACTCAAGTAAGTAGCTCAGTGTTTGGACATACCATTTGTTTGCCCTTATTCGATTCGCCTTTTAACCCGTTATCCTTCAGCAGGAGTGGATAGCGCAAGCAAAGTTGATACGGTGTCCAGCCCCCCTCCCAGAGACCGCACCGGAGCCCGTGCTGGTCAGAATGTTGGAGGTTGCGCCTTTAGAAGAAGGCGAGGGGGAAAACAGAAGAGCTACCGCCCCGCCCAAGGGGGCGCTTGAAGAAGGGGGGATCGAGAATCCCTCCCTCTAGGGGGAGAAGAGGACCGCCTCCGAAGACCCGGAGGCCAAAGCCCCTAAGCGAGGGAAGAAATCTTCGCCGGAGCGTCCTGCGTCCGGGGAGGCCCCGGCCGCACAGTCTTCTCTAAAAAATCAGCCCTCTTGTAGTTCGGATCTGCAGCCGTCTCAGATGAGCCCGTCTTTGAGGGATCTTCGTCCGGAGTTGATGGAGAGCGAGACACCTCCGTCTGCTGCGCCATCGGATATGGCGGACGAGCCTGAAGTGTCGTCACGGAGGGTATCCCCTAGCCCGGCCGAGCCGAAGAGTTCGGCGCTGACTAATGTTCGGCCGGGGGAGCTGAAGGATCTACTTGAGAGGGCGTTCGTCTCAGAAGATCGCCGTGCATTGATGAGCATGGTGATTGGAAGGATTTCGTCCGCCGAAAGCGGATTGCATAGTGCCGTCAGGAGTTTGCTGGCGGGGTTTGAGGTACGTAAAAATGACGCGCCTTTTTGACAGTTTTGCACATAAAAGTGCGCCCTGTATGAATAGTAGCCCCTGAGACTCGGTAGGTTGTCAAAAGCGACAACATGCCGAGGATCAAAATCTTAGGTATTGAATGTCACCCTTCCTATGCAGGTGGCAGATAGTCTGGGGGCTAGCCGGACTGATGGGGTTGCCGAATTAATGCGGCAACTCTATGTGGCGGATGCAGACATCGCGCTAGTCAACAAGCGACTTGACAATTCGCAAGGTAAATTAGTTCTCCGCAGTCACCTATTAAGGGAGGAAAAGCCCACCTCTTACAATATTTATGCTTGACGCAAATGGTGCTGCTGCTGTGGAGAGCCTTCGGGCAGAACTTGCTCAAGCCAAGGAGCAAGCCAGAAGGAGTGATGCGGCAGCCTCGAGGGCGGCCGAGGAGTTAGAAGCCGAAAGGGCTGCACACTGCCGAAGCAGGGAAGAGATGGCCAAATTGGCCGTTAAATTGAAGGATGCTACCGACCGCAATGAGGCTCTTGAAAAGGAGCGTCTGTCAGAGCGAGAAGACCTGGAGAAGGCCACCGCCGAAGCCAAGGATGCCCGTTCTTCAATGCAGGCTATCAAGGAGGAGCTGCGTCAGGCCGGAGACATTGTGGCTTGCAAGCCTTTTCTGCTACGCCGCAGGTTTACGGATCCCAAGTATGTCCAGCTTGGCCAGCTGTGGGGTCCGGAGGATCCATATATGGACTTAGCGGCGAGTGCGGCGGATGCTGTTGTGCACTTCCGAAGCCAGAAGGATCACCAGACGGAAGAGCTATTTTGGTCTCAATTCCATAGTCCGGATCGTTCACTTCCGCTGACCGATCGGTTGGACGAATGGGCTGAACTGAATAGGTTGTCCGGACTTGCCATGACGGATATCGTGACTCATGTCTGGCCGGAGAGGCCCAAGCCGACGGGCTATTTTGGCTTATTGCAGCAGTTTCTTGGGGCGGTGCCGCATATCAAGGAGATGAAGTGGTCGGCCTGTATAGAGGGTGCGCGGATGGCCCTTGCCCGTGTGAAGGCACATTGGACAGAAATGGATGTCGCCGCTGTTGCAACCCAGGGTTCGGACGAAAGCCGGTTACCCGCCGAGCACTATTTTGGGGAAGTTATGCGTGGTGCTCGTGTAATAGAGTCGCAGTGCTCGAAAAATGTCACGTTCAAATGAACGTTTGTAAAACAATCGTTATGATGTAATCGCTTTTTATACTTGTGCGTTCCAAGTATTGAAATATCTCCTATGCGGCCGTTTATGTATACATGTGTATAACCTGAAAGACGGCAGTCTTCGGCTTCAGCCCCCACGCGCAAGGTGCGGGGGTGTTCGCAAAAATAACACATTTTCACACTTAATCCGACGTCTCTGTCCTGTTGAGGATGTGGTAGCGTAGCAAACGAGGCAATCCGGACTATGATGCTTTATCACTTTCACTTAGCCATTGGAGTTCGAGGGTGGGGCTACGATATAGCCCCTGGGGGTACCGCGCTCTTCGAATTCGGGGCGCGTGTGTGCCTGACCGGGAAATGGTCCTTCGTCAAAGCGGGGGAATTCTAAACATTCCGGTTGTCGATCGAGTGGTTGACCAGTCTCTCGCTGTATCATGACAGTCAGTTTTCGGCTTTCTCTACTGAGGTGCTCGCCCAGCCGAACTGGGGCACAATCGCAGTAGTTCTCCTGGTGCCGCGTTAGCCGATGATATGGAACGTAAGGCAGCAAAACACAGGAGCTGGGCAAACCCAACATTTGACCAAAGACATGATTCGGAGCTGATGCATATAAGGCCTAACTCGAGACGCCGAACACTCCCTAAGGTGTTCGGTCTTTATAATAATGGGCAGAACAATGCCCTAAGCCCCTAGTGTCCAGGTACGGGCAAGGTCATCTGACGCAGCCGATGCCAAAATGTCAGGCTACACACTGGTTATAATGAGAAGCCAGGGGATTATAGCAACAAGAGACAGTAAAAAAGGTTTACGCAGGGTCTTAATCTGAAAAGAATCCTTGCAACGGGTCCCTACTGCACGTCTGCGCCTGTGTCTCCGTTGTGCCGTTATCCTGGACGGGTGTGCACGTCGTTCATCTGTAAAAAGAGAGGAACTTAGTTTGAAAGGAAATCGTGCGAAAAAAGGTGTATAAAAATATTAATAAGTAAAGCGGAGTCTATATTAGCTCATTGTTGCTTATACGCGCAACCCCTTGTGAAGGGGTGTGCGGCTAGGGAGCCCCTAGCTTATTTGTGCCGGACTCATCTATCCATGTCTGGGGTCTTTAAGTGACCCTCGCAATGAAATGATGCCACGTGGACTGGGCATTTTAAGTGTAAGAGACGCGTAATATGGTATAGTGTTGAAGCGGACAAAAGCTTCACGCCCCAATAGTGCTTGATAGCCACTTTTAAACGGGGCGACATGAAAGATTAGTTTTTCGCGTCGGAAGTTGTTCGGTGACCCGAACACAACTTCTAGTAATAAGGAGCCTGTGCACTTGGCGTAAGGACCTGGCGTCACTCCTCTGAAGGAAGTGCGGCTATGTCGAATTTTAGTAAGGTCTATCCCCAACTTGCGGATTGTGTTTGGATATAGCAGGTTTAAGTCACTGCCTCCGTCCATCAGGACTTGTGTAAATTGTAGTCCATCGATTATAGGGTCCAATATCAGAGCAGTCCATCCTGCATTTCGAACACTTCTGGATTAATCCAGGTGGTCGAAAGTGATTGGTTTTGACATCCAATCTCGAGGTTCCGCTGGGGTGGACAGTGCGCGACCCATCTTAGCGAGTGCCGCATTGTTTTTCCGTATCATCACATGAAGTGAGTTTACTGCTTTGACTTCTTGTGGGAAAGTCTTTTGTTTTCCAGTGCTCTGCTGGTGGGGTTTCTCGTCATCTTCGCTTGATGTGTCGAGCCCCTTGTATTCGGCGTTGAGTCGGCCGGACTGTTTGAAAACCTAGCAATTTCGGTGGGTGTGATTTGCAGGCCTTCCGGGGGTACTGTGGATTTGACATATCCGCTCCAAAATTTTGTTTAAGTTGGATAGCTCATCACTGTTATCCTTAAGAGGCTGTGTTTTGTTGTTTGGCCGCGAGCTTTTGAATCCGGCGTTGACCGCCGTATTCTTTGGGCTTTTTTCTTTATTCCGGCGATGATCCTTTCTGCGCCGTGATTTTCCGTTTCCATCTCTAGTCTCGGATGTACTCGGGTCGCTGGTGCTGCATCTTGCTAGCCAGCTATCTTCCCCCGCACAAAAGCGGGTCATGAGGCTTGTTAGCGCGGACATTGTCCTCGGCTTCTCTTGGCCGAGGTGTCTGGCGAGCCATTCGTCTCGGACGTTGTGTTTAAAAGCTGCTAAGGCTTCGGCGTCCGGACAGTTGACTATTTGGTTCTTTTTAGTGAGGAACCTGTTCCAGAATTTGCGCGCTGACTCTCCGGGCTGCTGGGTTATGTGACTTAAATCGTCTGCATCCGGAGGGCAGACATAAGTCCCTTGAAAATTTGCTCTAAACGCGTCCTCGAGCTCTTCCCAACTTCCAACAGTGTTTTCTGGGAGGCTTTTGAGCCAGTGCCGAGCTGGCCCTTTGAGCTTGAGGGGTGGATATTTTATGGCGTGGAGATCATCTCCTCTTGCCATATGTATGTGTAGTATGTAATCCTCTATCCAGACTCCAGGGTCTGTTGTTCCGTCGTAGGCCTCTATGTTTATGGGTTTAAACCCTGCTGGGAATTCATGATCCAGCACCTCATAGGTGAAACATAGTGGGTGTGCGGAGCCCCTGTATTTGGGTGTACCGCTGCCGTCGAACACTTGTCGTGCTGTGCTGCTTCCTGGGGCCCTCTTTTTTGGCCTGTAAATGGACCTGGCTGGGCCATCTGTTTTCCCAGGGTCATGAGTTGGCTTATGTGCGGCGCCGCTTGTAGATTTTGGCCTGGCATCTGGTCGTCTATCCGGTCAGGCGGCCTCTTTGTTTTTTGACTGTGGGGGCTCTATGGCTTCCTCGTCAAATTCTGGCAGCAGCTTGCGCTTCGGGTAGCTCTTTGATTGGTGGTCATTGCCATATTTGTCTGCGGTCTTGAGTACTTTGCTCCACCTCATTCTGAGTATGTCTTCTGCTGTTTTGAGCTTCCGTTTTTCCTTCTTCAAGCTTCTTGCGGTGGCGACGAGTCTTGTGTTAAGGTTTTTATGCTCCGGTGGTATGTCCGGCGTGAGGTCGTCCGGACTGTTGGTTTCGCCGGGATTGGATTGATTATCCGATTCGGCCTGTTCGGGTGGTTGCTTGATTGCATGTTCGTCGTCCAACGATTTGCCCTTCTCTAACGCTGGGTCATTGGGAATGCTGTCTTTGCCGAGGCGGGGCTTGGGGCGGCGCTTGCGTCGCCGCTTTGGTTCTTTATCGGCGGGATTATCCTTTGCCGCGCCCCGTTGTTCCTCGTCGTTGCTTCCTTTTGGGGTATCCACCATATATACTTCATATGCTGGGGTGGTCTTCCAGTGCCTTGTAGGCGCTGGTTCTTGATCGTATCTGGCATCGTCGTCCATACCGCCGATGTCTTCGGAGTCATAGTCTAGCATGTCTGTTAGATCGTCGACAGCGGCTACAAAGTGGGTGGTGGGTGGGCTCTGAATTTATTTGTCGTCCGCATCCCAACCATCCTGGCCATAGTCCGACCAGGTCTCTCCAGATAGCGAGAGATGCTTTAGCGAATTTAGGATGTCGCCAAAGGGCGAGTGCTGAAAGATGTCCGCCGCGGTGAACTCCATGATCGGCGCCCAATCGGATTCGATTGGCAGAGGCGCCGGAGGTTCGGAGTCCGGCAGGGAGTCCGGCACCTCGGAGTCACAAGCTTTATGGGGGACAAGGTCAGAGTTCGGATCCATCGCCGTGGAAGTTGCAGCCCCCGAGGCGGTGTCCAGCCACCGGTCCTCGATCTGGGCGATCGGCTCCGGACTGAGGGCCGGAGCGGATTCGTGTGCGGCCACCAAGGCACTGTTCGGCGGTAGAGCTAAATCATGCCCATCGTGACAGCGCGGCACGCTCGGCTGTGGCTCAGGTCTGTCGAATATCAAGTCCCCGCGGATGTCGGCCGTGCAGTTTAGACTTCCGAACCTGACCGGATGGCCAGGGGCGTAGCTTTCGATCTGCTCCAAATGGCCAAGTGAGTTGGCCCGCAGTGCGAAGCTGCCGAATACGAAGATCTGTCCGGGGAGAAAAGTCTCACCCTGGACGGCGTTGTTGATTGAAGAAGCCATCGAGCCTATCGGTGACGACACAGAGGAACTATCAATGAAAGCACCAATGTCGGCGTCAAAACCGGCGGATCTCGGGTAGGGGGTCCCGAACTGTGCGTCTAGGCGGATGGTAACAGGAGACAAGGGACACGATGTTTTACCCAGGTTCGGGCCCTCTTGATGGAGGTAAAACCCTACGTCCTTCTTGATTAATATTGATGATGTGTATTACAAGAGTGGATCTACCACGAGATCAAGGAGGCTAAACCCTAGAAGCTAGCCAATGGTATGATTGTTGTAATGGAGGTTATGTCCTACAGACTAAAGCCCTCCGGTTTATATAGACACCGGAGAGGGCTAGGGTTACACAGATTCGGTTACAATGGTAGGAGATCTACATATCCGTATTTCCAAGCTTGCCTTCCACGCCAAGGAAAGTCCCATCCGGACACGGGATGGAGTCTTCAATCTTGTATCTTCGTAGTCTTGGAGTCCGGCGGACGATGATAGTCCGGCTATCCGAACACCCCCTAGTCCAGGACTCCCTCAGCGGGCCTTTAATTTGTGGGAGTTCGATCCGGCACAGCACCGGACCCTGAGCGGGCTCTTCGACACGACGTATGAAGATGCCTGGAGGGTGCTGTTCAAGGGCGAAGAAGCCCCCGCGTCCGCGACGGAAGACCGCGGATTCAGCACCAAGAGCCCGGCCGGCGAGGTAAGCTTTGTTATCCTCTATGGGACATTTATTTTCTTTCACAATTTAATGTTACGTGGGATCTAAAACTCCCAATGCCTTTGACAGGACTGGCAGAGGATGTCCGGACAGGTAGACTGTCCGGCTCCCCTTCCCAAAGAACCAGCGGACGCCCGGTTAGCGGGGCTGCTAGTCCCGGCACTTTATGTGGTGCCGGAGAAGAAGGCCAAGAAGAAGGCCGCGGGAACTCGAAGAAGTTCCCGGCGCCAGGTGATATCGGACTCATCATCCGATGGCTCCGAGGCGGACTCCTCCCCCGAAGACGAGGAGGAGAAAGAGGACTCTCCCCCGGAGGGGGGAGAGAGGAAAAGGAAGGCTTCCCCAATGGGGGAAGTCGAAGGGTCTAAGAGGGGAAGGACCCTTCGTCCGGACAGCACTGCCCACGCCAACGACGGCGACGAGGAGTGGCCCTCAAGGGCCAAGCCCCGGGCAAGATCATAAGTATCCGGACTCCTGAGTGATTTGTAATTTCTTTTTCGTGCCACGTAGTGTCCTTCTAATGCCGCATACTGTCTGTAGCCCGGCCGAGGAGGATCTTCCCGCTTCATCCAGCGGGTCCTTGGCGCCGTCGTACGTGGATTCCATTCCGACCGCCTCCACCCCTCGCGGTGCTGAGGACGCCGAGGTGGGATCCCAGGAGGGGACCCGCCAGGAGGGGGAGGCTCTGGAGGTGCCACAAGGCAACCTCCCGGACTTCGTGCCGGACTCCGCGCCGGAACCAGCAATGGTTCCGGAGTCCGGCAGGCAGCCCCTTCGCAAGAAGGGCAAGACCGTGACACCGGCAGCCTCCGTCCAACCGGAGGCTCCGGACAACTTGTTGGAGGCGCTCAACGACGCTTCCATCAAGGAAGAACACCGCACTATTATGAGTGCGGTGATTCAGAAGGTTAAGCTCACCAAGAGCGGGCTGACCGAAGCTTGCAGCAGCCTTCTAACAGGCTTTGAGGTAAGAAGCTTTAAAATACGTAATGTAATACCGCATAGACAGTAGCCCCTGATGCTCGGTTCGGTGTTCGGAAAGAAAAACCGGACTGAGGATCTATAAAAGATATACGCAGGATTGCTAAAAATTATGTCAATATGGGTTTGCAGGCTGCACTACTGACCTCTACCGCACTGACTGCGGAGGTTGGTGCTTTGAAGCAGGATCTCGAGTGGTCCGAGCAAGAGCTCGGCCTTGCCAAGAAGCAGCTTGAGGACAAAGAAGGTGAGTAACACCACTTCGAAATTTGTACCTTACAGAAAAGGATTTTGGTTGCAATAGAAATAACAAGGATAACGTGGGTACTGCAGGGGCCATGAACGAGGTGGCGGCCCTGAAGGAGGCCGTGTCCGCGGCCGAACGCAATGCGGCTGCGGAACGAGCGGAGCGAGAGAGGCAAGAGGCGCGGGTGGCGGAGGTGCGGCAAGAGCTCCAGGCTCTCATGGAAAAGCATGAGAGTTTGGAGTGCGACTCGAAGAGTGAGAGTCCGAGCTTGCCTCGGCTCTTGAAAGTGCCAAAGCCGCTAAGGCGGAGGCCCATAAGGCCCTCCAGGAGATTGAGGCGACGAAGAAGATAGCGGCGGGTAAGACATTTTTCATGCAAAGCAAGCATGTGAATGTAAATTACCTGTTACTTACCCGAATTCGGAGCTCTCCAGGGGCGTTTGCAGATCTGCCTCGCAGCGTGTCCGATGCCGCCGCATTCTACCTGGCTGAGGAGGGGAGCTCAACGGAGAAGGTCTTCTGGTCTCAGTACGCTGAGGCCGGACATCCGGTGCCCCTTAGCGACCAGCTGAAGCAGCTGGTCGAGCTCCACAAGGTAGCCGAGTAGGCCATGAAGGGCCTCATAGTCCGGCTGTGGCCTGGAGAGGCCATGCCTGGGAGCTACTTCAGCCTCTTGTGGCGGCTGGTGGATGCGTGCCCCTGGGTGGAGGTCATCAAGCGCTCCGCCTGCATTGAAGGTGCCCGTCGGGCCCTTGCCCGCGCAAAGGTGCATTGGGGCAGGCTGGATGCGGAGAGGCTCCTGACGGACGCGCCGCCGCCGGGCAAAGAGTATCGTATGCCCGAGATGTACTATAAGACTGTCCTGAAGGGTGCCCGCAAGATTGCGGATGAGTGCCCCAGAGATGTAATTATTGAGTAGACTCGCCATGTGTTATCCTGTGCGCTGAAAACATTGTTCATATGCGCTAAGCAACGCTTGTTTGATTTAAAATATTACCTCCTGTGCGGCCGTATATCAAATCTGGGAGATGGCAAGTCATCAGCTTCAGCCCCCATGCCACGAGTGCTGGGGTGTTCGGGATAAACTTGAGCGCTCTTGTTCCCATTTTTGGGTCCATCTAGGGAGGCGCTCAACACAACGAACAAGGCAACCGGACTTATAATGCTTGAACACTCTCACTTAGCCATAGAATTCTATAATTTTAAATTTCGGCGAAGCCCCTAGTGTCGGAAGACCGAGTTCGGGGCGCTATCCACGCCTGGGCCGGACACTATCCGATTCCTCGCTCTAAGCGGCGTAAGTCTTTAGGGACTCGAAAATACCTCTCGAACAGCGACCAGTCTCTCGCCTTATCATGACAGTCAGTTTTAGCTTTCTCCACTGAGGCGCTCGCCCAGCTCAACCGGGGTGCAATCGCAGTGGTTCTCCCAGTGCTACCTTAGCCGACAGAACGGAACATAAGGTACCAAAACATGGGAGCTGGGCAAACCCAACTATTGACCCAAGACATGATTCGGAGCCGATGCATATAATGCTATAAGTTCGGGGTGCCGCACTTGTGAAAGTGTTCGGACTTATCACACCATAATGCGGGGAACATAAGCCCCTGGTGTATTTGACCGTACTAAAATGTATGGGTGCAAGATGTCATAAATGAACATATATATAAACAAAGGAATGCAATTATAAGCGAAAAAATGGTGCATTGTTTATTCAGGGAATTCTGCCATGAGTGCAGAATGATACAAATAGTGCGGTAAGCAAGGGAGTGGACTTTCTTTTTTTAAACATGTCCCCCTCTAGGGGTGGGCTGCGGAGTGTTGTAATAAACAGATTTAATGCTCGTATTGGAGACCACCTGAGTGTTCGTCGTAGCCCTTGTTCCTCCCTGGCTGTTGCATCGTGAGTTCGGCCGATCTTCTGCCGGACAGGACCTCTTGTAAACGGAGTCCTGTAGATAAGATAGAATAAAAAAAGGAAAAGAAAAAGAGCGACACACTTAGGAGCCACTGGTGTGGTTGAGCCGCACTCTGGGCCTCTCGTGGTCGTGCCCCTCCCCCTATGCCCAAGGTATCTCCAGAGCGTAATGATGTACGCGGGGAGTTTGTCTTGCAATCATGCAAGGGCTGGGGTTGGGGCCGCATTGCTACGCGTGCTCGGAACGTGCCAGGTGGTCTTGATGTATGTTGCTCCGGGCGCGTTTGATCCTGTCCGGTCTTTTAACGACCGGACTCGAAGATTGCCTTAAGAGGCTATTCTGTACTTCTGTCGCGAGAGCCACTGTGTGTTCCTCCGTTCGGAGGGAGCGTTCCGTGTTTCCGTTGACCGTGATGACTCCACGAGGGCATGGCATCTTGAGCTTGAGGTATGCATAATGCGGCACCGCGTTGAACTTTGCAAACGCGGTTCATCCGAGCAGGGCGTGATAGCCACTGCGGAACGGGACTATGTCGAAGATTAACTCCTTGCTTCAGAAATTATCCGGGGATCCGAAGACCACTTCCAGTGTGACCGAGCCTGTACAATTGGCCTCGACACCAGGTATGACGCCTTTGAAGGTCGTCTTTGTAGGTTTGATCCTTGAGGGGTCTATGCCCATCTTTCGCACTGTATCCTGATAAAGCAGGTTCAGGCTGCTGCCGCCGTCCATGAGGACTCTAGTGAGGTGAAATCCATCGACGATTGGGTCTAAAACCAATGCGGCGAATCCGCCATGGCGGATACTGGTGGGGTGGTCCCTTCAATCGAAAGTGATCGGGCAAGAGGACCATGGGTTGAACTTCGGGGCGACTGGCTCCATCGCATATACGTCCCGGAGTGCACGCTTCCGCTCCCTCTTGGGTATGTGGGTTGCGTATATCATGTTTACCGTCCGCACTTGTGGGGGGGAAACCCTTCTGTACTCTACTGTTCGGTGGCCGGGTTTCTTCCTCGTCGTCGCTGTGCAGCCCCTTGTCATTGTTTTCGGCAAGTAACTTGCCTGCCTGCTTGAATACCCAACAATCCCTGTTGGTGTGGTTAGCTGGCTTTTCGGGGGTGCCATGTATCTGGCAAGAGCGGTCGAGTATTCGGTCCAAATTTGACGGACCCAGGGTAGTTCTTTTGAATGGCTTCTTCCGTTGACCGGGTTTAGAGCCTCTGAATCCGGCGTTGACTACCGTATCCTCATTGTTATCACCGTTAACGCGGCGTTTGTTTTTGTTTCGACGCGACCTACCATTGTGGTCCTTAGTATCCGGACTGCCAGCATTTTTGTTGAGGTTGTTACTGCGAGCTAGCCAGCTGTCCTCTCCCGCACAGAAGTGGGTCATGAGTGATGTGAGGGCTGCCATGGATTTTGGCTTTTCCTGTCCTAGGTGCCGGGCCAGCCACTCGTCGCGGATGTTATGTTTGAAGGCTACGAGGGCCTCTGTATCCGGACAGTCGACAATTTGATTTTTCTTTGTTAAGAACCGTGTCCAGAACTGTGTGGCCAATTCGTCTGGCTGCTGAATTATGTGGCTTAGGTCATCGGCGTCTGGTGGTCGCACGTATGTGCCCTGGAAGTTGTCGAGGAATGCAGCTTCCAGGTCTTCCCAACACCCAATTGACTCTGCGGGCAAGCTGTTAAGCCAATGCCGAGCTGGTCCCTTAAGCTTGAGTGGGAGATACTTGATGGCGTGGAGATCGTCGCCGCGGGCCATATGGATATGAAGGAGATAATCTTCGATCCAAACCGCGGGGTCTGTTGTGCCATCGTAGGATTCAATGTTCACAGGTTTAAACCCTTCAGGGATTTGATGATCCATTACTTCGTCTGTTAAGCATAGTGGGTGTGCGGCGCCTCTATATTGAGCAATATCACGACGCAGCTCAAGAGAGCGTTGTCTGCTGTGTTCGGCCCGGCCGGAGTTGCTGTATCCGGTGCGACGGTAGTCGTCATGGGTCGTGGGGCGCCCACGTGATCCGTAGATGGATCTGGATTGTCTTGCCTTGTCCTCCAATATATCCCGCAAGTCTGGCGCATTCCCCCGTGGCTTCGTACTTTTCGAGCGGTGCCGGGGTACGGTTCTGGTGGAGGGCCTAGATGCCTCTCTGTCGCGACCACGGGGTGGTCGGTCTGCCATATTGTGCGCTGGTGATGAAGGTTTGTATGCTTCCTCGTCTAGTCGGGGGAGCAACTTTCATTTTGGGTAACTTTTGGAGGGGCGTTCGAGTTCATACTCTTCGGCCACGAGGACCTCGGTCCATCTGTCGGCCAGCAGGTCTTGATCAGCTTGAAGCTATTGCTGCTTTTTCTTTAGGCTGTTCGCCGTGGCCATTAGCCTGCGCTTAAAATGCTCTTGTTCATCGGGATCCTCGGGCACGACGAATTCGTCGTCGTTGAGGCTTGCCTCGTCTCCGGAGGGAGGCATGTAATTGTCATCCTCCAGCTCCTCATCTGCCGCTCTCTGTCGAGGGCTGGCTTCCCCGTCCTCCTATGCTGAATTGTGCGGGAGGGGGTTGTCTTCAGCACTCTCTGGGGTGTTGTTATCTCCGGTGCGGAATCTCCATTCTTGCTGTGGCGGGATTTAGAGCGGCGCCGCTGACGTCGGCGCTTGGGCTGTTTCTTAGAGGAATCTGCCTCCGCTGCTTCTTCGCCATCCCCATCCTTTGGGGTGTCCACCATGTATATGTCATATGACGAGGTGGCCTTCCAGTGCCCTGTAGGCACTGGTTCTTGGTCGTCTCCGGCATCGTCGTCCATACCGTCGATGTCTTCGGAGTCATAGTCTAGCATGTCGGTTAAATCATCGACAGTGGCTACAAAGTGGGTGGTGGGTGGGCTTTGAATTTCTTCGTCGTCTGCATCCCAACCGTCCCGACCGTAGTCCGGCCAGGGTTCTCCTGATAACGGGAGGTGCTTTAGCGAATTCAGGATGTCGCCAAAGGGTGAGTGCTGAAAGATGTCCGCGGCGGTGAACTCCATAATCGGCTCCCAATCGGATTCGATTGGCAGGGGCGCAGAAGGTTCGGAGTTTGGCAAGGAGTCCGGCGCCTCGGAGTTACGAGCTTTATAAGGGACAAGTTCAGTGTTCGGCTCTATCGCCGTAGAAGTTGCAGCCCCCGAGGCGGTGTCCAGCCACCCGTCCTCGATCTGCGCGATCGGCTCCGAACTATGGGTCGCAGCGGATTCGTGTGCGGCCTCCAGGGTACTGTCCGGCGGCAGAGCTAGATCATGCCCATCGTAACAGTACGGCTCGCTCGGCTGTGGCTTGACTCCATCGAAGATCAAGTCCCCGCGGATGTCAGCCGTGAAGTTTAGGCTTCCAAACCTGACCTGATGGCCAGGGGCGTAGCTTCCGATCTGCTCTAGATGGCCGCGTGAATTGGCCCGCAGTGCGAAGCCGCCAAACACGAAGATCTATCCGGGGAGAAAAGTCTCACCCTGGACGGCTTTGTTTGTTGATTGAAGAAGCCATCAAGCCTATCGGTGACGACACAGAGGAACTCTCAATGAAATCACCAATGTCGGTGTCAAAACCGGCGGATCTCGGGTAGGGGGTCCCGAACTGTGCGTCTAGGCGGATGGTCACAGGAGACAAGGGACACGATGTTTTTACCCAGGTTCGGGCCCTCTCGATGGAGGTAAAACCCTACTCCTGCTTGATTGATATTGATGATATGGGTAGTACAAGAGTGGATCTACCATGAGATCAAGGAGGCTAAACCCTAGAAGCTAGCCTATGGTATGATTGTTGTAATGGTTGTGTGTCCTACGGACTAAAACCCTCCGGTTTATATAGACACCGGAGAGGGCTAGGGTTACACAGAGTCGGTTACAATGGTAGGAGATCTACATATCCGTATTGCCAAGCGCCTTCCACACCAAGGAAAGTCCCATCCGGACACGGGACGAAGTCTTCAATCTTGTATCTTCATAGTCTTGGAGTCCGGCTGACGATGATAGTCCGGCTGTCCGGACACCCCCTAGTCCAGGACTCCCTTAGGATCCATGTATGAGAACAAAGTGTGGACTTTGGTTGAGTTGCCCGATGATCGGAAAGCCATCGAGAATAAATGGATATTCAAGAAGAAGACTGATGCTGACAGTAATGTTACTGTCTACAAAGCTCAACTTTCTGCGAAAGGTTTTCGACAAGTTCAAGGAGTTGAGTATGATGAGACCTTCTCACCCATAGCGATGCTTAAGTCCGTCCGAATCATGTTAGCAATTGCCGCATTTTATGACTGTGAAATTTGGCAAATGGATGTAAAGACTGCATTCCTGAATGGATTCTTGGAAGAAGAGTTGTATATGATGCAACCTGAAGGTTTTATCAATCCAAAGGATGCTAACAAAGTGTGTAAGCTCCAGCGATCCATCTATGGACTGGTGCAAGCATCTCGGAGTTGGAATAAACGTTTTGATAGTGTGATCAAAGCGTATGGTTTTATACAGACTTTTGGAGAAGACTGTATTTACAATAAAGTGAGTGGGTGCTCTGTAGCATTTCTAATATTATATGTGGACGACATATTGTTGCTTGGAAATGATATAGAATTTCTAGATAGCATAAAAGGATACTTGAATAAAAGTTTTCAATGAAGGACCCCTGTGAAGCTGCTTATATATTGGGTATCAAGATCTATAGAGATAGATCAAGACACTTAATTGGACTTTCACAAAGGACATACCTTGATAAAGTTTTGAAGAAGTTCAAAACGGATCATGCAAAGAAAGGGTTCTTGCCTGTGTTACAAGGTGTGAAGTTGAGTCAGACTCAATGACCGACCACTTCAGAAGATAGAGCGAAAATGAAAGGTGTTCCCTACGCTTCAGCCATAGGCTCTATCATGTATGCAATGTTGTGTACCAGACCTGATGTGTGCCTTGCTATTAGTTTAGCAGGGAGGTACCAAAGTAATCCAGGAGTGGATCACTGGACAGCGGTAAAGAACATCCAGAAATACCTGAAAAGGACTAAGGATATGTTTCTCGTTTATGGAGTTGACAAAGAGCTCGTCGTAAATGGTTACGTTGATGCAAGCTTTGACATTGATCCGGGTGACTCTAGTCACAAACCGGATACGTGTTTATATTGAATGGTGGAGCTGTCAGTTGGTACAGTTCTAAACAAAGCGTCGTGGCGGGATCTACATGTGAAGCAGAGTACATAGCTGCTTCAGAAGCAGCAAATGAAGGAGTCTGGATGAAGGAGTTCATATCCGATCTAGGTGTCATACCTAGTGCATCGGGTCCAATGAAAATCTTTTGTGACAATACTGGTGCAATTGCCTTGGCAAAGGAATCTAGATTTCAGAAGAGAACCAAGCAGATCAAGAGACGCTTCAATTCCATCCGCGATCAAGTCAAGGAGGGAGACATAGAGATTTGCAAGATACATATGGATCTAAATGTTGCAGACCCGTTGACTAAGCCTCTCTCACGAGCAAAACATGATCAGCACCAAGACTCCATGGGTGTTAGAGCTTTACTATGTAATCTAGATTATTGACTCTAGTGCAAGTGGGAGACTGAAGGAAATATGCCCTAGAGGCAATAATAAAATTGTTATTTATATTTCCTTATATCATGATAAATGTTTATTAGTCATGCTAGAATTGTATTAACCGGAAACTTAGTACATGTGTGAATACATAGACAAACAAAATGTCACTAGTATGCCTCTACTTGACTAGCTCCTTGAATCGAAGATGGTTGTGTTTCCTAACCATAGACATGAGTTGTCATTTGATTAACGGGATCACATCATTAGAGAATGATGTGATTGACTTGACCCATTCCGTTAGCTTAGCACTTGATCGTTTAGTTTGTTACTATTGCTTTCTTCATGACTTATAATGTTCCTATGACTATGAGATTATGAAACTCCCGAATACTGGAGGAACACTTTGTGTGCTACCAAACATCACAACGTAACTCGGTGATTATAAAGGTGCTCTACAGGTGTCTCCGATGGTACTTTTTGAGTTGGCATAGATCAAGATTAGGATTTGTCACTCCGATTGTCAGAGAGGTATCTCTGGGCCCTCTCGGTAATGCACATCACTATAAGCCTTGCAAGCAATGTGACTAATGAGTTAGTTGCGAGATGATGCATTATGGAACGAGTAAAGGGACTTGCCGGTAACGAGATTGAACTAGGTATTGAGATACCGACGATCGAATCTCGGGGAAGTAACATACCGATGACAAAGGGACCAACGTATGTTGCTATGCGGTTTGACCGATAAAGATCTTTGTAGAATACGTAGGAGCCAATATGAGCATCCAGGTTCCGCTATTGGTTATTGACCGGAGACGTGTCTCGGTCATGTCTACATAGTTCTCGAACCCGTAGGGTCCGCATGCTTAACGTTCAGTGACGATCGGTATTATGAGTTTATGTGTTTTGATGTACCGAAGGTTGTTTGGAGTCCCGTATGAGATCACGGACATGACGAGGAGTCTCGAAATGGTCGAGAAATAAAGATTGATATATTGGAAGGTCATATTCGGACACCGGAAGGGTTCCGGGGGTCACCGGATAAATACCGGAGTACCGGGAGGTTACCGGAACCCCCCGGGAGTATATGGGCCTTAATGGGATTTAGGGAGAGAGAGAGAGAGAGAGAGAGAGAGAGAGGGGCTGGCTAGGGCTGGGCCGTGCGCCCCCCAAGCCTAGTCTGAATTGGACTAGGGGGAGGGGCGGCGCCCTGATATGTCTCCAACGTATCTATAATTTTTATTGTTCCATGCTACTATATTACCCGTTTTGGATATTTATGGTCTTTACTTTACAGTTTTATATCATTTTTGGGACTAACCTACTAACCGGAGGCCCAGCACAAATTGCTGTTTTTTTTGCCTATTTCAGTGTTTCAAAGGAAAGGAATATCAAACGGAGTCCAAACGGAATGAAACCTTTGGGAGCGATCTTTTTCGAACAAACGTGATCCACGGGACTTGGAGTGGACGTCAAGCAACAGAGGAGGCGGCCACGAGGGTGCCCGGTGCGCCCCCTGAGGGAGTCCTGGATTAGGGGGTATCCGGACAGCCGGACTATATACTTTGGCCGGACTGTTGGACCGTGAAGATACAAGACTCAAGACTTCGTCCCGTGTCCGGATGGGACTCTCCTTTGCGTGGAAGACAAACTTGGCGATCCGGATATTATATTTCCTTCTTTGTAACCGACTCCATGTAAACCCTAGCCCCCTCCGGTGTCTATATAAACCGGAGGGTTTACTCCTTAGAGGGACGATCACAATCATAATCATCATAGGCTAGCTTCTAGGGTTTAGCCTCTACGATCTCATGGTAGATCAACTCTTGTAACACCCATATCATCAATATCAATCAAGCAGGAAGTAGGGTTTTACCTCCATCGAGAGGGCCTGAACCTGGGTAAAACATCGTGTCCCTTGCCTCCTGTTACCATCAGCCTTAGACGCACAGATCGGGACCCCCTACCCGAGATTCGCCGGTTTTGACACCGACGTTGATGCTTTCATTGAGAGTTCCTCTGTGTCGTTGCTGCAAGGCCTGATGGCTCCTTCAATCATCAACAACAACGCGGTCCAGGGTGAGACTTTTCTCCCTGGACAGATCTTCATGTTCGGCGGCTTCACACTACGGGCCAATTCGCTTGACCATCTAGAGCAGATCGATAGCTATGCCCCTGGCCACCAGGTCAGGTTTGGAAACCTGAACTACACGACCGATACCCGCGGAGACTTGGTCTTCAACGGGTTCGGGCCTGCGCCTGGAGCGCCGGACAATCACGATGAGCACGGCTTAGACCTGATGTCGAACAATGCTCGGGATATCGCCCCTGCAGGAGCCCCGGACCTATATCCGAAGCAGATTGCGTCGCTCGAGGACGGGCAGATGGACCCCACCCCGGAAGCCACACACTCATCGGCGGTAGAGCCGGACACAGACTTCACCCCCAAGGAAGCCTATGACACCGGACCCCCGGACTCATATCTGGCTGTAGGTCCCAGTCCGCACACTCCTGAGCCCGCCGAATCTGGATGGGCTCCGATAATGGAGTTTACCGTTGCGGATATCTTTTAGTACTCGCCCTTTGGCAACATACTGAACTCGTTAAAATCCCTCTCTCTGTTAGGAGACTCTTTGCCGAACTATGTCCGGCTCGAGTGGGAAGCAGGCGATGAAGGAATTCGTTGCCCACCCACCACCCATTTCATTGCCACGATCGATGATTTAATCGACGTGCTTGACTTCGACTCGGAAGACATTGACGGTATGGACGATGATGTAAAAGAAGAACAGGAACCACCGCCCATGGGGCGGTGGACAGCCACCTCCTCATATGATAAATATATATATATATGTTGGACACTTCGAAGGAAACCAATGGCGATGAGGCAATGGAGGGTAACCCCTCAGGGAAGAAAGTTAAGCATGGGCATCGTCAACGCCACTCCAAGCCCCGCCACAACAATACCGGCATAGGAGACAAAAACAATCCGGATGGTGCCGAAGATGAATACAATCTTGGTCAGCCTACCTTCAAGCACACCGGACTGGCAACAGACGTATATTTGGAAAGGGACAACTACAGGCCCCCCTCCGAAGACGAGGTGAGCCTCGGTGATGATGAATTCGGCATGCCTGAGGATCCCGCGGAACAAGTTCGCTTTAAGCAACGACTTATGGCCACTACGAGGAGCCTACAAAAGAAGCAACAGCAGCTCAAAGCTGACCAAGATTTGCTCACTGACAGATGGACCAAGGTCCTGGCCACCGAGGAATATGGACTCGACCGCCCCGACAAAGGGCACACAAGGCACAATTCGCTACCTCAACCTAAGAAGGAGAACCTAAGGCACATACCCCGACGACAATATACCACCACGGTCCGGGACAATACGCAGGAAACATGAGGAGGCATTCTCAAGCCTCGGCGCAATCATCATAAACGTCAAGTCAGGGAAGTTGGTGCCAAATTCAGCGGCCCCCAGTCCGGTCAACGGAAAAAGAACAACTCAAGCCCATCCGGCCCAAGCAGCATACTTGATCAACCATGCGAAATTTGTGGTACCCCCAGAAGGGCGGCCAAGCATACCAATAGAGAATGCCGGATCCTCAAAACAAAATGGCCAGTCGTGCGCCGGAAGCAACAAAGGAAGATCCCCCCACAGTACAAAAATATGGCCGATCATCTCTAATCACATCGACCGTCCGGACAAACATCAGCCATAGCAATTTCATTGCACTCACTACCTACCCAATAGTTTGGGGGCTCTATCTTACACGAGCCCCCATGGGCATAAAACTATCAATAACATCTCCTCAAAGATGCCAGGTGTCAAGGCCAAGTTTTAACTGGCCCACCATACTAATGATTGTCTTTGGATCACCAAATAAATACCACGCTGAAGAATAAGTCTTAGACATTGTCCCCTTATACAGTAATTACCACATACTACTAGGACGGACCACGTTGGCTAGATTCAACGGGGTACAACATCAGGCCAGCACCGCGTGACATAGTCACAATTACGGGCTAGGCCGAACCCCACCCGCGGAGTGGAAATCATGCCGCTGCTGGAATAGCGAGTCGTGCCTATTTATCAAATCTTGATTCGGCAGCCAACTACCCGGACACCAATTGAGGAGTCTGAGCTACTCTATGGCATGATAGCCTGGTTCAGCCAGGCTCCAATCAGGCACCCGCGGTTCAACCACAACAGTACATGCAGCTGCCTTTAAGCATTTGTCTTTACAAACTAACTCTAGCGCAGAACAGGACTGGTGACGCGAAATCAGATCCACACACAGCCTCCTCCAGTCTGGTCACGACAGGTTCCGCCAATCACACTTCTTTTCATAATCATAAACCGCACTCATATGCATAGACATGTCACTCTACTACAATGCATAGACTTAAATAACACTTACCGGCCGTCGTTTGTTATTGACGCCTTTTTGTCACAAATGGCACCTACGCCTTGTGTCATGCCCACATATGCCAGGGGCTTCATAGCACGACAACAAAGTCCGACCACCTTTTCGGTCGCTCGGCACCCCGAACTTATAGCACTATATGCACCAGCTCCGAATCATGTCTTGGGTCATTAGTTGGGTTTGCCCGGCTCCCATGTTTTGGTACCTTACGTTCCGCTCCATCAGCTAAGGTAGCGCTGGGAGAACTACTGCGATTGTGTCCCGGTTCTTCCGGACGAGCACCTTAGTAGAGAAAGCCAAAAACTGACTGTCATGATACAGCGAGAGCTGGTCAGCTATTCGAGAGGTTGTAAAATCTTTAAAGATTTATTCCGCATAATGCCATTATAAATGCAAAATGCGACGGATCGGTCTTCCGATCAGGCGCCGATAGAGCCCCTAGTACGGTCTTCCGAACACCAGGGGCTGCGCCCACCATACTCGAATTCCTATGGCTAAGTGAGAGTAATAAAGCCATATAGTCTGATTGCCTAGTTCGTGGTGAGGAACACCTCCTTAAAAGGACCCAACAATGGGATAAAGAGTGTTCAGGTATGTCCTGAACACCCCCGTACTCTTTACGTGGGGGCAGAAGCCGACGACTGACCAACTCTCAGGATTTATATACACTAAACGGCCGCACAGGAAAAACACACGTTCACATAAACAGGCAATAAATAATAAAAGTGCCATTATCCCGCATTACAAAGAATGGCACGACTGCCTTCAGGGAAAAATAGTGTCTTTGGTACACTGGTCCGCCACAAGGCAGGCTCCTTTCAGGACACCTTCATAGTATAGCTCGGGATTGGGATGCTCCTTACCCTCCGGTGGTCCCTCATTCATCAGCTTCTCAGCATCAAGCTTCCCCCAATGCACCTTCACATGGGCAAACGCCATGCGTGCACCCTCTATGCAAACCAATCGCTTAATGACATCAAGCCGAGGGCAAGCGCCAACAATCTGCTTCACGAGTCCAAAGTAACTGCTTGGAATTGGCTCCACGGGCCACAGCCGGACAACCAAGTCCTTCATGGCTAGTTCGGTCGCCTGGTGTAGTTCGACCAGCTGCTTCAGCTGATCGATAAAGGGCACCGGATAATTCGGCGCCAAATACTGCGACCAGAAATGCTTCTCCACAGACTTCTTCTCCTCAGTCCAAAAGGTTTCTAAATATGTACCTCAAAGCCCTTTATAAGTCCAAGGCAGGACTCATTCAGCCCGCTCTCGGCAGACTGAATCTTTTCGATCACCGCACCCATGAGGGTCCGGTGTTCATCGACGATAGACGCGCTCCTTAGCGCTGTCAACAGGCCGCCCGGCAGCTCTTCTTGGACAGAGGTTGCTGGCGGAGTAGGCAAGCCTCCCCCCGTCAGAGGTGGCTCTGGCTGCTCGCCCGATCCTGGAGCTTTAAAGGTCTCCAGGACCGTGTCCGGCTGCGGTCCGAACCTGAGATTGCCCCCACCGTCTACACACCCGAGAGCCGTTGCTCCCATGTGTCCGGCCCCAGGAATATGCCCCCCCCCAGGTCCAGGTCCCGCTGAGACGACACCTCGGTGTCGCGCCTAGGCTTCGGGGAAGGGGCCTCTGGAGGCGTCTCGCTCGCCAGGCCATCCGAGCTCAGAGAATCCTCCGATGAGGACCGTCCGGCGTGGGACCTCGCCGGGCTGCACAAAATATGGCGACAGTTAAAACTACTACATTCTAATGACCTCGGGCACGTAGGTGTGTGCAGGTTTCGTATACTTACGATTTTACCAGGGGCTGGACCCTGGGATCTCACTCCGGGCTGCTATTAGCAGCCATGGTGGACGCCTCTGGAAGGGAGCCTTTCCCCCTCTTTGGCGATCTGGCCTCCAGGGATGAGGAAGCAGTCCTTTTCTTCCCTCCCCCTGCGGGGGACTCGTCTTCTTCCTCCTCCTCTGCATCTTTGGAGGAAGGATGGTCGCTGGAATCCTCGGATTTTGCGTCCGAGGTATCATGACGACGAAGGCCACTCTGGGTCTTCTTGACCTTCTTGGAGGCCTCTTTCTTCGGCGCCTTGTAAGGCGCTAGGACCAACATCTTCGTCAGAAGAGGTCCAGCCGGTTCCTCCGGCAGTGGGGCCGGACAGTGTATCTGCTCCACCTTTTTTGTCCATTCCTGGGATTATTGTAGAAAGCATGATAAGTGCGCCTCCCTCGGGATATGTCGGCCAAAACACGGATGGACAAAGCACAACAATGACTTACCGGACTTGCAGAGCGGGATAGTTGATACCCGCGGTCCTCGGCGGAGCTCGGCCACGGTTTGCCGGACTTGAAGAGCACCTTCCAGATGTCCTTGTGGGAGGAGCCATAGAGCCCCTGTAGGGTCTGGTGTTCGGCCGGGTCGTATTCCCACAAATTGCAGGCTCGACACTGGCAAGGGAGAACCAGGCGAACTAACATCACTTGGACTACGTTGACGAGTTTGACGTCCTTGTCAACCACGCTCTAGACGCGCGTTTGGAGCACTGACAGCTCGTCTATGAGGACCAGTTCAGGCTCTTCTCGGGCCAGGACGTGAGCCGCAGTGGAGCTCCGGATCTGAATTCGGGAGCAGCGGCCCACTTTTTACCACGCGGTTCGGTGATATAGAACCACTGCTGCTACCACTCCTTGACGTAATCATTGAAGGTGCTCGTCGGCCATATGACCTTGGGCATCTTGCTCACAATGGCGCCGCCACATTCGGCGTGATCGCCATTCACCACCTTGGATTTCACGTTGAAGTTTTTCAGCCATAAGCCGAAGTGGGGCGAAATACAGAGAAAAGCCTCACATACGACGATGAACGTCGAAATGTTAAGGAAAGAACTGGGAGACAAATCGTGAAAATCGATCCCGTAATAATACATGACGCCGCAAACAAATGGGTGAAGGGGAAACCCGAGCCCACGGACAAAATGAGGAAGAAACACGACCCTCTCGTGGGGCTCTGGAGTAGGGATGGTCTGTCCCGCCGGTGGAAGACGGTGGCCGATCTTCTTGGCCAGGTACCCGGCCTCTCGGAGCCTTTCGATATCCTTCTCCTGGATGGTAGAGGCCATCCATTTGCCTCCTGCTCCGGATCCGGACATCTTTGGAGAACCTCTCTTCAGTGGAGAAGAAGAGTCCTTGGGCGCTAGGGCTCGAACAGAGGGGAATGGACTAGCGGAAGGAAAAGGCGTGGGTAAAAAGAAGAGACCTTATCTCTTTATAGAGGCGGTGGAAGCTTTTGCGCCTCCCCACTTGCCTGGTGGAACCCGCTCGTTTCCCACTTGCCGCAATTAGCGGTACGGTTGGGCTACCCACACCCGTATTGATGGGAATCCCGTGATAAGGGGACACGATCTCTGCTTCGGCAAGACGTGCAGAGGAAACCGCCTCGCAATATGCGCTGTGACTGGTTATAGGAAAACGGCTCGAATAATGATCCGACCGTAGTGTCATGTCACGTTGTCAAAAGTTGTCAGCAGGTCACATTTGTGAAGTATAATTCTCTCCACGGTGGTATATGAAGCTCATCTTGCAGATCTGGACACGGTTTAAGTGTTCCGTAACTACTTTGGAGTATTCGGAGATGGAACCCACCTTGCAATGCCGAAGACAAAACTGCGCGTCGAACTCATCGTCATTGAAGCCTTGTTCAGGGGCTACTGAGGGAGTCCTGGATTAGGGGGTATCCGGACAACCGGACTATATACTTTGGCCGGACTGTTGGACCGTGAAGATACAAGACTCAATACTTCGTCCCGTGTCCGGATGGGACTCTCCTTTGCGTGGAAGACAAGCTTGGCGATCCGGATATTATATTTCCTTCTTTGTAACCGACTCCATGTAAACCCTAGCCCCCTCTGGTGTCTATATAAACTGGAGGGTTTAGTCCTTAGAGGGACGATCACAATCATAATCATCATAGGCTAGCTTCTAGGGTTTAGCCTCTACGATCTCGTGGTAGATCAACTCTTGTAACACCCATATCATCAATATCAATCAAGCAGGAAGTAGTGTTTTACCTCCATCGAGAGGGCCCGAACCTGGGTAAAACATCGTGTCCCTTCCCTCCTGTTACCATCAGCCTTAGACGCACAGATCGGGACCCCCTACCCGAGATCCGCCGGTTTGGACACCGACACCCCCTAGGGGTGGGCGCGCCCCCCACCCTCGTGGTCCCCTCGAGCATCCACCAACCTACTTCTTCCTCCTATATATACCCATGTACCCCGAAAACATCCAAGAGCACCACGAAAAACTATTTCCACCGCCGCAACCTTCTGTATCCGCGAGATCCCATCTTGGAGCCTTCGCCAGCTCTCCACTGGAAGGGGAATCGACCACGGAGGGCCTCTACATCATCTCCAAGGCCCTTCCGATGAGTTGTGAGTAGTTTACCATAGACCTTCGGGTCCATAGTTATTAGCTAGATGGCTTCTTCTCTCTCTTTGAATCTCAATACAAAGTTCTCCTCAATCTTCTTGGAGATCTTTTTGATGTAACTCTTTTTGCGGTGTGTTTGTCGAGATCCGATGAATTGTGGGTTTGCGATCAAGTTTATCTATGAGAAATATTTGAATCTCCTCTGAATTCTTTTATGTGTGATTAAGTTATCTTTGCAAGTCTCTTCGAATTATCAGTTTGGTTTGGCCTACTAGATTGATCTTTCTTGCAATGGGAGAAGTGCTTAGCTTTGGGTTCAATCTTGCGGTGTCCTTTCCTAGTGACAGCAGGGGCAGCAAGGCACGTATTGTATTGTTGCCATCGAGGATAAAAAGATGGGTTTTATATCATATTGCATGAGTTTATCCCTCTACATCATGTCATCTTTCTTAATGTGTTATTCTGTTCTTCATGAACTTAATACTCTAGATGCAGGCAGGAGTCGGTCGATGTGTGGAGTAATAGTAGTAGATGCAGGCAGGAGTCCGTCTACTTGTCACGGACGTGATGCCTATATACATGATCATGCCTAGATAATCTCATAACTATGCGCTTTTCTATCAATTGCTCGACAGTAATTTGTTCACCCACCGTAATACTTATGCTATCTTGAGAGAAGCCACTAGTGAAACCTATGGCCCCCGGGTCTATCTTTTATCATATAAGTTTTCCATCTACTTTTATTTGCATCTTTACTTTTCCAATCTATATCATAAAAATACCAAAAATATTTATCTTATCATATTATCTCTATCAAATCTCACTTTCGCAAGTGGCCGTGAAGGGATTGACAACCCATTTATTGTGTTGGTTGCAAGGTTCTTGTTTGTTTGTGTAGGTGTGTGGGACTTTTGAGGAGCCTCCTACTGGATTGATACCTTGGTTCTCAAAAACTGAGGGAAATACTTATGCTACTTTGCTGCATCACCCTTTCCTCTTCAAGGAAAACCAACGCAAGCTCAAGACATAGCACACCCCCTCCTTCCTTCTCCTCCTCTCCTTCCCTTCCCCCTTCTCCTACTCCTACTAGGAAAGGGCAGTCCTACTCCCGGTGGGAGTAGGACTCCCCCCTTGGCGCGCCCTCCTCCTTGGTCGGCCGCCTCCCCCCTTGCTCCTTTATATACGGGGGCGGGGGGCACCCCAAGGCACACAAGTTGATCATTGATCTTTAGCCATGCGCGGTGCCCCCCTCCGCCATAATCCACCTCGGTAATATCGTAGCGGTGCTTAGGCGAAGCCCTGCATCGGTAGCTTCATCAACACCGTCATCACGCCGTAGTGCTGATGGAACTCTCCCTTGAAGCTCTACTGGATCGTGAGTTCGTGGGACGTCACCGAGCTGAATGTGTGCAGATCACGGAGGTGTCGTATGTTCGGTACTAGGATCAGTCGATCGTGAAGACGTACGACTACATCAACCGTGTTGTCATAACGCTCCCGCTTACGGTCTACGAGGGTACGTGGACGACACTCTCCCCTCTCGTTGCTATGCATCACCATGATCTTGCGTGTGCATAGGATTTTTTTTCTGAAATTACTACGTTCCCTAACAAAACATTTATCATGATATAAGGAAATACAAATAACAATTTTACTATTGCCTCTAGGGCATATTTCCTTCAGGGAATACCCTGTGGGCATGTTGTAGCTTGTTGCAGGGAGGAGAGAATTGATCCTGAGACAATGGTTCTTGAATGTTATACTGTTCAAACTTATCTCAAGGCATATGGGTACACTCTAGTCCCTCTAGGAGACCCAAAGGAGTGGGAGAAATAGTATCGACATAAGGTGCATCCACCTGTCTTCACTAAACAGTTGGGGAGGCCCAAGAAAAATAGGAAGCAGAGACCAGAGGAGAAGATCAAGAATGGTGCAGGGTTTAGAACAAAAAAAAGGTCTTACAATGCACTACTCAATTTGTGGTAGAGCCGATCACAACAGAAAAGGTCACTACAGATGGCAATAAACTATCATTCAGGAGGGTGTACAAGAGGTTGATGAAACCTATGATGACCCAACTTTTCTCCAGGTAATTTCAGTGTTCCACCTTAATTGAATTTAACTGAAGATAAGTGCATGCATATAATTGTATTAAACTAAAGTTTACTGAACTTAACTGAGCTTAACTGAAGTTTACTGAACTTAACTGAGCTTAACTCAGCTTAATTGAGCTTAACTAAACTTAACTGAACTTCACTGAATTTAAATGAACTTAACTAAGTTTTGTGTTTTACAGAACATCTTCCCTAACCAGCCAGATCCTAGGTTGGACCCAACTGAGTCACCAACTAGTATGGTGTTCAACATGTCTCAAAGAGAGTTTGCTAGAAGAGGTACTGAAAGGGTTCATGTGCCACTACCTGAACTTTCTTCATTTGTTGTTGCTGCTGGTGTTGCAATACCTCAGCCAAGAGTGACTACAGAAATTCACATAGGGAGGCAAACAAGGGCAAGCACACAAGCTGACAACAATGCAACTGCAGCTGGTAGGGCAAGAGGAAGGAAAATGTCAAGAAATGCAGATGCAACTGCAGCTAGAGGAAGAGGAAAAATGCAACTGCTGCTGGAGGAAGAGGAGCAAATGCAACTTCAGGGAGAGGAAGAGGAGCAGATGCAACTACATGGAGAGGAAGAGGAGCAAATAAAACTACAGGGAGAGGAAGAGGAGCAAATGCAACTTCAGGGAGAGGAAGAGGAGCAAATAAAACTTCAGGGAGAGGAAGAGGAGCAAATTTCAATTCCAGGGAGAGGAAGAGGAGAAAATGCACATGATCAAGTTCCATTTGCAGGGATAGGAGGAGCAGCAAATGCAAATGCATATGCTTGGAGAGAAGGAGCAGTTCCATTTGCAGAGATAGGAGGAGTAGCAAATGCAAATGCTTGGAGAGGAGGAGAAGTTCCATTCGCATGGAGAGGCAGAGCAAATGTTCCATATGCAGGATTTAGATGGCTTCTCTTTGGAGATGAGAGGACAATTCCTGATCTCAATGCTCCTCCTGATGATTTGGTCGCACCACATCAGTGATTTAGTGGCAGTTATTGCCTGCCATTCTTTTTTGTTAAGGCCTACAGTAATTTAAATTATTGACTGGCCTTTTTTGATAGGCAAACTGTGGCTTAAATTGCCTGTTTTTATGTCAAACAGTGGCTCACAATGGCATTCATTGCCTTTTTGTAACTAAATTTTATGATGCATTTCAGTGATTTAGTTAATGTTGGAAGTTTCATGGATGTAGTGAACTGATAACTGATGTAGTATTAGTGATTCTGTTAGTGATTCTGTGAACTGATGTAGTGAAGTAAAGATGCAGTTAACTGCATATGTAGTTACTAAAGATGCAGATAACTGCACATGCAGTTAACTGAAGATGCAGTTAACTGCACATGCAGATAACTTAGTAGTATACTTAATTGAGAATGAAACAAATTTAAAAAATTAGTAACAAAAATGAGTATGGAACACTGTATTCTCCCAAATCTACTAAAATTAGGTAAAAGAAAAAAAATTAAAATTTAAAAAAATTGGTGCGCATGGGGCTCGATCCCAAGACCTGTTGTTACAATCGCTGAGATCAATGTTAGTAGAGTAGTAGTAGTGATTTGTTTGGACTGTAGGTAACTAGGTAGTTATTATGGGTCGTGGTTTCGTCTGCCTGTTCGGTTTCCATGTCTTTAAGACCACCCACCGCTGTAGTCGCCCACTCCACTAGCTCCACTCCCCTGGCCAGTCCACCCACGTCGCTTCGGTCTCACCGCCCCCAACTCCCACGCCTCGCATTGAAACCCTCGGTCGCCGCCGAGCTCAACGCCACCGCCGACGACATGGACCACACACCAGCGTGGCAGCGTGCAATCGAGGATCTGGCCAGCGATGACGAGGCGGCCCGCGCGGACCTCAGCGAGTTCGCGCGCTAGTTCCCTAGCATCGACATGATGCGCCACCATGCTCGTGGCCTCATCAAGATCATGACGGACGACGAGAAGCGGCGGGAAATGCCCCCCAGCCGGGGGTAGTGCCTCAATTGATCCTCTGTTTTGCAATGCTGGAGATGCGCTCTGACGACCCGAGGCAGCGCGCGAGGTGGTGGATGTATCAATCCACCACCACCCCCTCGCCGCATCCGGATCCGTTTTGTGTCGCATCCAGGGTGCAGAGCATGCACGACGTCGTCCTGGCCATCCCCGCACCGGTGAACATCGCCTACTGGGACAGATTCCAGCCCGAGCTCCTTGTCCACGATGACATCTCCAACGCGGATTCGTCCGACGATGATGACTCCAAGTACTGCAAGGTCGACTCCGACAAAGACTTTGGCTACAGGGCAGACGGTGGCACGTCTGACAAGGAGGAGATAGAGGTGGCCGTCCTGTCAGACGACGAGTCGGAGGACGTCTAGATGCCGGCGCCCGTCGTCGACACCAGGGAGGGTGACAAGGCTCATCCAATTGAAGTGGACCTGCTTCTAGACGTGCTAGACATCGTCAAGCAGGAGCTGGTGGAGGAGGCAGCACAGGACGCGGTGGTGGAGGCGGCAAGGGAGGAGCACAGGAATGGCAAGAAGGTTGTGAAGAAGCCTTTTGCAGCGAAGGTGCGCTGCTCCGAGCATCTCAAGCGCCTGAAGATATGAAGATCTAAGGATTGAAGAAGAAGCTAAAGTAGTTAGGTATCTCCTTATAAGTTCAGCATATAAGTTAGCAGTATTTTGCGTTTAATTAAGTTAGGTGTGCTGCTTATAGGTTCAGCACATAAGTTATTTGTACTGTGCAAGGTTATGGTTGAACTGCTGGAATGTTGGCTGAACTTATGCTATGATAATCAAGTGATGCTATGCGGCAATGTTACTATGGTTGCTATTTTGTTTTGTTGCTTTCATTTGGTTGCAATGCTGCTGCTGCTGTGTTTGCCATGCTCCTGTAGAGATGTGGTGTGTACTACTCTAGATATCATGTGTTGTTCTGACTACAAATAGCATGAATTTAGTACTCTTTTTCAGTTACTTTATCTCTGTTAAATTAAACAGTTTGAGCTCCAGTTACCACACAGAACTGTGAGACAAATTCAGTCCACAATTCATTACTTTAACTAACAGAACTCAAAGCACACAGAAACAAATTTAGTTAACTTGTAACAGTGCCAATTTATTTAAATTCATAAAACATTCAATGAACTAGAAATGCAATTAACTGGAGATTAAGTTAACTAAATCTTCAGTAACCTGTTCAGTTAACTGAATCTTCAGTTAACTGAAAATTCAGTTAGCTGGATCTTAGGGTTAACTGAATCTTCAATGCACTGTCGCTATCAAAAATTCACTTATCTGGAAACATTCAGATAACTGGTAACACTAAAAGCAGTCATACAAATTTAGTTAACTAAAAGCAGTCATACAAATCTAGTGCATTACATAATTCTGGCATACAAATTAACCAAGTTCACTAAACAAGTACAACTAATTAATAGCTCTAACTTAAGGCAGCATTACACCAACAATGAATTACTTAAATTCATCTAAGATCTCCTTCACCCTCCTTATCTTGCTCTTGGTCTCCTCCTTGTGCCAAATCACCAATCATGTACTCTAGTTTCTTATTTTCCTTCTTCAACTCATCCCTCTATGACACAACTTTGTCCATCTCTTCCTTCAATTTGTCCCTCTCTTCCTTCATGTTGTCCATCTCTTGCTTCATTTGATCCCTCTCTTTCTCTGCCTTAGCCCTCACAACCTGATGAATGCTAGTGGTAGATTTATCAGACATCTTCTTCTTCTCAAGCTCTTGTTTTAGGTCAGAAAGAGCAAGTTGTGTGCTTCCCAATTGGGCAATTGTCTGCTCCCTGTCAGCCACCATCTTAGCAAAATCTAGTTTAAAAAAACCTTAGATCTTTTTCCATCTTTTCCTTCTCTCTCACAACCCTAACATTTTCTTCAGCATCAACTACATTCTGCATAAGCCTTAGCTTGCTCTCATCTTCATACATGCCCCAAATCCTAGCTAGACTCATCTTCAGAGTGGAAGGCCATTCAAGGTCAACCCACTCGACATAGTTGCATTTAGGTATTTCCTACCAATTAAGAAAGAAACGATTTTAGATAAATGAAAAAATTAAGATAACTAAAAAATTTCAAAGAAATGAGAAAAACAGTTATAGATTGACAGTAAAAAGCTGAGCATTATTGATCTACTCTTACAACATAACTTGGTGAAGAACTAAATTAATTGCACTGTCAATCATTCAATAGAGTTACAACACTATGGCACAACAACATAATATCAGTTCTTAGCATAACCAAAACTTCTGCAGAAAACAGATAAGAAAAGATAGCATCCACAGTTACATGCCACACTCTAAGCTTATATAGATCACAGTAAGATGACACATTCAAGGTTTGGATTTAACTGTATTTCTACTCACCTTTTGTGCACAAGCAAGATATCTCCTTCCACTGTCAACTGATTCAAAGGACACAAACTTCTCACAGACACAATGGTGTTCACTGTTGGAAATATGAGCAATTTACCGAATGATTTTCTTAACAGAAATACTAGATAAAGCATGACTAATATAGCAGAGATAAAACAAGTCATGTGATCTGACAGAGAGAAGGTAAATAGCATCTGCATATATGAACTATAGCCAAACATATCTAGAGCAGATAGTAGAGCAAGTTGCATATATGAAGTAGAACCTAACATATCTGGGGGAAAGGCAATCTCAACACGGTAGAGGAACCATGACAACATACTTTATCTCAGATGTAAGAAAACATAACTCATTATGTTTTCTTCCTTGTCCAACCTCAACTCTTTAGCATGTCATATTTTAATGAGTGCTCCCAATCATAAAAGATGTCAATGATAGTATATCTATATGTGAAACCTCTCTTTCCTTATTACTTCCTATTAATTGCAACGATGACCAAAGCTATATTTGCCAACTCCCAACAACTTTTAATCATCATACTTTTTCTATGTGAAGTCATTACTTTCACTAAGATATTATGAACTCTTTGACTCTTTTTATTCTTTTTCTTCTAATCACCCAAGATCATGGCAAAATAATCAAGCCCTTGACTCAACACTAATCTTTATTATATAGCTCACGGACTCGATTACAAAGAAGGATCATAAAGCAAAACTCAAAACTAGATCATGCCATGACTTTATTCTACTAAATCAAGATACTACTAATAGGATCGAACTAAGAAAAACGGTAAAGATAGGAGTTGTGATGGTGATACGATACCAGGGCACCTCCCCCAAGCTCGGCAGTTGCCAAGGGGAGTGCCCATACCCATGTAATTATTTCCTCGGAGGTGATGGAGGTGTTGCATTTTTCTTCTCCAGCTTGCATCTGAGGCTAAAATTTTCCTCCTTTAGATCCTCATTCTCGTGCTCAAGTTTCATTATCTTTTTGCATAGTGCTGCCTTGCTGTCCTGCGAAAAATGTGGTGGGATAGATTGGACCTTAGGGAGGCTTGACTTCTTGAACTCCACATGCATGTCACCAAGTTGAGGTAGGGGATAGTCCTCTTCGTCGGAACTCGTTTCCTCCTTCCTCTTTGGATTGTAGTCTTCTTCTTCCTTCGTGGTCCAGCCATAATGCTCCGCATCCCCATATACTTTTGGATTTGCAATATAATCAGCCATGTAGCTCTCTCCCTCCGAATTTGGGAAGACATCTTGCCCTAATCTGCAGCAGCAACAGCTCGAAACGAAAACAAAGGATATTTGCGTGATACAGGAGTCAAAACCTTCGGGAGTATATATAGTGAATTTTTACCGACCAAAATACGTATCATGCAAGGAGACGGAGTCAGGAGGGCACACGAGGTGCTCACGAGGTAGGGGGCGTGCCCAGGGGGGTAGGGCGCGCCCTCCACCCTCGTGGAGGCCTCGTGTCCTCCCCGGACTGCTACTTATTTTTCTATTTTTCTAAATATTCCAAAACGGAGAAATATTGCCTTAAAAATTGTTTTGGAGTCGGTTTACTTACCGTACCACATACCTATTCCTTTTCGGAGTATGGAACGTTCTGGAAAGTGTCCCTTATGTATTCCTCCGGGGTTACGGTTTCAATAATATTAGTTTCAACATTTATAGGATTACCTGAGATATAGTGTTTGATCCTTTGACCGTTTACCACCTTCGGATTTGTGCATGCGAAGTTGTTGATTTTTATGGCACCGGAACGATAAACCTCCACGATAACGTAAGGACCTTCCCATTTGAGAGAAGTTTTCCTACAAAAAATCTTAAACAAGAGTTGTATAGCAATACATAATCACCTACATTGAACTCACGCTTTTGTATCCTTTTGTCATGCCACCTTTTAACTTTTTCTTTAAACAACTTGGCATTTTCATAAGCTTGGGTTCTCCATTCATCAAGTGAGCTAATATCAAATAACCTCTTCTCACCTGCAAGTTTGAAATCATAGTTGAGCTCTTTAATAGCCCAATATGCCTTATGTTCTAGTTCGAGAGGTAAGTGACATGCTTTCCCATAAACCATTTTATACGGAGACATACCCATAGGATTTTTGTACGCAGTTCTATAGGCCCATAATGCATCATTCAGTTTCTTGGACCAATTCTTTCTAGACCTATTGACAGTCTTTTGCAAAATTAATTTGAGCTCTCTATTGCTTAATTCTACCTGACCACTAGACTGTGGGTGATATGGAGATGCAATTCTATGATTAACGTCATATTTAGCAAGCATCTTACGGAAAGGACCATGAATAAAGTGTGAACCACCATCACTCATTAAGTATCTAGGGACTCTAAACCTCGGAAAAATAACTTCCTTAAGCACTTTAATAGAAGTGTTATGATCAGCACTACTAGTTGGAATAGCTTCTACCCACTTAGTAACATAATCAACAGCAACAAAAATTTGAGTGTATCCATTAGAGGCAGGAAAAGGTCCCATATAATCAAAGCCCCAAGCATCAAATGGTTCAATAACAAGTGAATAATTCATAGGCATTTCTTGACGTCTACTGATATTACCAATTCTTTGACATTCGTCGCAAGATAAAATAAACTTACGGGCATCCTTGAAGAGAGTAGGCCAATAAAAGCCGGATTGCAATACCTTATGTGCAGTTATATCTCCAACGTGGTGTCCTCCATAATCTTTGGAGTGACACTTGCGTAGGATCTGTTCCTGTTCATGCTCAGGTACACAACGTCTAATAACACCATCTACTCCTTTATAAAGATGTGGGTCATCCCAAAAGTAATGTCGCAAGTCATAGAAAAACTTTTTCTTTTGTTGGTATGTGAAGCTAGGTGGTATAAATTTAGCAACAATATAATTAGCATAATCAACTTACCATGGAGTGCTACGAGAAGTACTTATGACATTTAATTGTTCATCAGGAAAGCTAACATCAATAGGCAGTGGGTCATCAAGAACATTCTCTAACCTAGATAAATTGTCTGCAACGGGGTTCTCAGCTCCTTTTCTATCAACGATATGCAAATCAAACTCTTGAAGCAAGAGAACCCATCTAATGAGTCTAGGTTTTGCATCTTTCTTTTCCATAAGATATTTAATAGCAGCAAGATCTGTGTGAATAGTTACTCTAGAATCAACAATATAGGGTCTGAATTTATCACAAGCAAATACAACCGCTAAAAGTTCCTTTTCGGTAGTAGCATAATTTCTTTGAGCATTGTCTAGAGTCTTACTAGAATAATGGATAACATTCAATTTCTTATCAACTCTTTGGCTTAGAATAGCACCTACAGCATAATCACTAGCATCACACATAATTTCAAAGGGTAAATTCCAATCAGGTGGCTGAACAACAGGTGCAGAGACTAATGCTTTCTTAAGTATTTCAAATGCTTCCACACAATCATCATCAAAGACAAATGGTACATCTTTTTGTAATAAATTAGTCAGAGGCCGAGAGATTTTTGAGAAGTCCTTAATGAACCTCCTATAAAATCTGGCGTGACCAAGGAAACTCCTTATACCTTTGATGTCCTTAGGACATGGCATCTTTTCAATAGCATCAACCTTGGCTTTATCAACTTCAATACCTCTTTCGGAAACATTGTGCCCCAAGACAATACCTTCATTCACCATAAAGTGGCACTTTTCCCAATTCAAGACAAGATTAGTTTCTTCACATCTCTGCAAAACTCGAGCAAGATTGCTCAAGCAATCATCAAAAGAGGAACCATAGACAGAAAAGTCGTCCATGAAAACCTCGCAAATTTTCTCACAGAAGTCAGAGAATATAGCCATCATGCATCTTTGAAAGGTAGCGGGTGCATTACATAAACCAAAAGGCATACATCTATAAGCAAAAGTACCAAAAGGGCATGTAAAAGTAGTCTTTGATTGATCTTTAGCCGACACAGGTATTTGAGAAAAACCAGAATAACCATCTAGAAAGCAATAATGTGTATGTTTGCATAATCTTTCTAGCATTTGATCAATAAAAGGTAAGGGGTAATGATCTTTCTTAGTAGCCTTATTTAATTTGCGGAAATCAATTACCATCCTATAACCTGTGATAATTCTTTGTGGAATCAATTCATCTTTATCATTAGGGACAACAGTAATACCTCCCTTCTTAGGGACACAATGGGCAGGACTTACCCACTGACTATCAGCAATGGGATAAATTATACCTGCCTCCAGAAGCTTGAGTATTTCTTTTCTTACCACTTCTTTCATTTTAGGATTCAAACGTCGTTGAGGATCACGAACCGGTTTGGCATCCGCTTCCAAATTTATTTTATGTTGGCATAGAGTGGGACTGATGCCCTTAAGATCATCCAGAGTATATCCAATAGCGGCATGATGCTTCTTTAGAGTTTTCAATAGTCTTTCTTCTTCATGCTCTGAAAGGTTAGCACTAATAATAACAGGATATATTTTCTTTTCATCAAGATAAGCATATTTAAGATTATCAGGCAACGGTTTAAGCTCAAACACGGGATCACCCTTGGGTGGAGGAGGATCCCCTAGGATTTCAACAGGCAAATTGTGTTGCAGAATAGGTTCCTGTTTAAAGAATACTTCATCTATTTCCCTTCTTTCATTCATGAACATATCATTTTCATGGTCTAGCAAATAGTGTTCTAAAGGATCACTAGGAGGTACAGCAATGGAAGCAAGACCAATAATTTCAACCTTACTAGGCAATTCTTCCTCACGATGTTGTTTACTAAATTTAGAGAAATTAAACTCATGAACCATATCATCCAAGCCAACAGTAACAACATTCTTCTCGCAATCTATCGTAGCATGTACTGTATGCAAGAAGGGTCTACCAAATATAATGGGACCAAAGCTATCTTGTGGAGAACCAAGAACAAGAAAATCAACGAGATATTTGGTTTTCCCACACAAGACTTCAACATCTCTAACCATTCCCATTGGAGATATAGTATCTCTATTGGCAAGTTTAATTGTAACATCAATTTCTTCTAACTTAGCAGGTGCAATCTCATGCATAATTTCTTTGTATAAGCCGATGGGTATAACACTAGCACTAGCACCCATATCACATAATCCATGATAACAATGATCTCCTATTTTAACAGAAATAACAGGCACGCCTACCACAGGTCTATGTTTATCTCTATCACAGGGTTTAGCAATTCTAGCAGTTTCACCAGTGAATTGAATAACATGCCCATCAATATTATCAGATAAGAGATCTTTAACAATAGCAATATTGGGTTCTACTTTGACTTGCTCAGGAGGTGTATAAGTCCTAGTATTGCTTTTACGAACAACAGTTGAAGCTTTAGCATGATCCTTCATTCTAACAGGGAAAGGGGGTTTCTCAACATAAGAAGTAGGAACAATAGGATCATTATAAGTGACAATCTTTTCTTCAACTTTAATAGGTGCAGCTACTTTTACTTCTATGGGAGGATGATATTTAAACCACTTCTCCTTGGGGAGATCAACATAAGTAGCAAAACATTCACAAAAAGAAGCTACTATCTCAGAGTCAAGTCCATATTTAGTGCTAAACTTACGGAAAATATCGGTATCCATAAAAGATTTAACACAATAAAACTTAGGTGTCATACCTGACTCCTTACCTTCGTCGAGGTCCCAATCTTCAGAGTTGCGTTTAATTCTATCCAATAAATTCCATCCAAATTCAATAGACTTCATCATAAAAGAGCCAGCACAAGAAGTATCGAGCATGGTGCGATTATTATCAGAAAGCCGAGCATAAAAATTCTGGAGAATTGTCAATTTTGAGAGCTCATGATTGCAGCATGAATATAACATTGATTTAAGCCTCCCCCAAGCTTCAGCGATGCTTTCTCCTTCGCGAGGCCAAAAATTATATATATGATTGCGATCACGATGAACAAGATGGATAGGGTAATACTTTTGATGAAATTCCAATTTAAATCTTTTATAGTTCCATGATCTCGTATCATCACATAGCCCATACCATGTCAATGCGTCTCCCTCCAAAGATAAAGGGAAAGCCTTCCTCTTAACAACATCATCGGGTATACCTGCAAGCTTAAATAGTCCACAAATATCATCCACAAAGCATAGATGTACGTCAGGATGCTTTGTTCCATCTCCTGCGAAAGTGTTAGCTAGCAGTTTTTCCATCATACCCGAAGGAATCTGAAAAGCAGTTTCATTTTCAATAGATTCAGTAGGTTCAATAGGTTGAGGAGCAACTCTTGGCTAAACCGGACGGGGTGAAGATACCCCGAACAAGCCCCTCAAACAAATACTTTCCATAGTAACAAGTGACAGAAAATTTCAGCACACGAAATAAATGTTTCCTTACCTAATTCCACCTACCAAAGGCGCTTCACTCCCCGGCAACAGCGCCAGAAAAGAGTCTTGATAACCCACAAGTATAGGGGATCTATCGTAGTCCTTTCGATAAGTAAGAGTGTCGAACCCAACGAGGAGCAGAAGGAAATGATAAGCGGTTTTCAGCAAGGTATTCTGTGCAAGTACTGAAATAAGTGGTAACAGATAGTTTTGTGATAGGATAAATTGTAATGAGTAACAAGTAACAAAAGTAAATAAAGTGCAGCAAGGTGGCCCAATCCTTTTTGTAGCAAAGGACAAGCCTGGACAAACTCTTATAATAGGAAAAGCGCTCCCGAGGACACATGGGAATATCGTCAAGCTAGTTTTCATCACGCTCATATGATTCACGTTCGGTACTTTGATAATTTGATATGTGGGTGGACCAGTGCTTGGGTACTGCCCTTACTTGGACAAGCATCCCACTTATGATTAACCTCTATTGCAAGCATCCACAACTACAACAAAAGTATTAAGGTAAACCTAACCATAGCATGAAACATATGGATCCAAATCAGCCCCTTACGAAGCAACGCATAAACTAGGGTTTAAGCTTCTGTCACTCTAGCAACCCATCATCTACTTATTACTTCCCAATGCCTTCCTCTAGGCCCAAATAATGGTGAAGTGTTATGTAGTCGACGTTCACATAACACCACTAGAGGTTAGACAACATACATCTTATCAAAATATCGAACGAATACCAAATTCACATGACTAATAATAGCAAGACTTCTCCCTTGTCCTCAGGAACAAACGTAACTACTCGCAAAGCATATTCATGTTCATAATCAGAGAGGTAATAATGTGCATATAGGATCAGAACATATGATCTTCCACCAAATAAACCAACTAGCATCAACTACAAGGAGTAATCAACACTACTAGCAACCTACTAGCACCAATCCCGGACTTGGAGACAAGAATTGGATACAAGAGATGAACTAGGGTTTGGAGATGAGATGGTGCTGGTGAAGATGTTGATGGGGGTTGCCCTCTCCCGATGAGAGGAGCGTTGGTGATGACGATGGTGATGATTTCCCCTTCCCGAAGGGGAGTGTCCCCGGCAGAACAGCTCTGCCGGAGCCCTAGATTGGTTCCGCCAAGGTTCCGCCTCGTGGCGGCGGAGTCTCGTCCCGAAAGGTTCTCTTCTATTTTTTTCCCGTCGAAAGACTTCATATGGGAGAAGATGGGCGTCGGAGAGCCACCAGGGGGCCCACGAGGTAGGGGGCGCGCCCCCCACCCTCGTGAGCAGGGTGTGGGCCCCCTGGCCTTAATCTTTGGCGACGATTTTTCTTTATTTATTTTAAGGTATTCCGTGGAGTTTCAGGACTTTTGGAGTTGTGCAAAATAGTCCTTCCATATTTGCTCCTTTTCCAGCCTAGAATTCCAGCTGCTGGCATTCTCCCTCTTCATGTAAACCTTGTAAAATAAGAGAGAATAGCCATAAGTATTGTGACATAACGTGAAATAACAGCCCATAATGCAATAAATATTGATATAAAAGCATGATGCAAAATGGATGTATCAGTATCCGGCACGGAGGATCGGCTGCCTTGGTGCTCGACCCAATAATTGACGGATACCATCTCACACGAGTCCTTATGGATGGCGGTAGTAGTCTAAACCTTATATATCTGGACACTGTCCGCAAAATGGGGATAGACCCTTCAAGGATCAGCCTAAGTAACACTACCTTTAAAGGAGTGATACCAGGCGTTGAGGCCCACTGTACGGGCTCTCTAGTACTAGAGGGTGTATTCAGTTATCCCGACAACTTCAGAAGCGAGGAATTAACCTTCGACATCGCTCCATTCCGAAGCGGCTATCACGCACTACTTGGAAGAACGGCCTTCGCCCATTTGAATGCAGTGCCGCATTACGCCTACCTCAAACTTAAGATGCCCGGTCCACGCGGCGTCATCACAGTTAGCGGAAATACAGAGCATTCCTTACGCGTGGAAGAATACGTGGCGGCTCTAGCAACCGAACATTGAGCGGTCCCCCCAACCAGGACAAATGGCCGGCCGTCAAGACCACGGACACCGTTAGACGAGTCCGGCGCTCCACCCAATGTAACAACCCAGTTGGGATTTCCCCATAAACGGTGTTAGGGGCTGCTCGCAAAAAGAGCCCATAGTTTGGCTCGACCCTATCAATACAATAGCATATTGCATTTTCATGGTTCATTCAGATTAACGAACACCTCGCACGAAGCCTTTCACCTGGGTTTTTTCTTTTCTTTTACAGATGATCATCGTGCTACACCCTTCTAGGATACGGCACAATGGAGATAAAGGCGCAAACGTGCAGCAGGGCCCTGCTCAAAGGTTTCTTTTTAGATTAAGACCCTGTCATGGTTCTAAGTCTGACAGTAGAATGGGGGGTAGGTATGGAGAGGCAAGATCCTAGCTATGGAGCAGTTGTACAGACAAGGGATTTACGAGTTTAGGACCTTCTCGGAGGAAGTAACAGCCCTATGTCTCGGAGCCCGGAGGCGGTCGACTGGATTATGTGTGCCTAGGTTACAGGGGTGCGAACCCTTTACACTGAGGAGGGGGGTGGCTTATATAATGTCTGCCAGACCCCTACGGCCCTCGGTTATGCAGGGTTTAAAGTACATAAAGGTTTGGCCTTACTAGTAACGCCCTACATAAAGTGTCATCAAGGCCATAAAGACTACTTAATTACAGACCATTTGGATACAGAGTGGTTCTTAATCTCCTGGTGGTTGAGTGAGTCTTCATGGTCGAGTGTCTTCTAGTCCGTCGAGTGGAATCCCTCTTGGTCGACTGGAAGGTAGCTTCTTCTGAAGATGTCCTTGGGGGGGGGGGTACTGTGGACAGGCCCGTGACCCTACCCTAGGTACATGACTTCATCATTAGTCCCCGAATGGATCGAGGTTTGAATGGGGAAGGAGTTGATAATCTTCCGACTTGTTTTTGTGTTCTGAGTATGTCTCCTCTTGGATCAATGACCTTTTTAATGATGGCAGCAACTTTTCTTTCAGTCGCCTTGATCCATTGTTTTCTTCTGTCGAGTGAACTTTTGAACTTGGTGAACTTCCGAGCGAAGGATCGTAGGAAATCTACCGTCTAACAGGTTGATCTGCTGTTAGCGGATTTTGTGGGATCCGAATTTTGGGAACCTCGCGAAGCGTGGCGGACCGCGGTACTCGGATGGGATAAGGCGTAGATGCCTCGATTTCCATGCCGCCTTTTTCGCCACGTATCACGCGTGCGCGACTGTTTCGGGATGTGACAGGTCCGCCCGGGCCTACTTGTCAGCCACTCGGAAGCGTCCTTATATAAGGCGTCGGGCGAGGGTTTTTGAACAGTGCTTCCTCATTCCCCTCTCTTCCCTCTTCACCTCCGTCCGTTGTGCCTGCTCTCGCCTCCGCCCATCCACTCCTCGCGTGCTTCGCCGGCGACAATGGTGACGGAGAAGACGGCGGCCTTGGAGCGCGTGAAGAAGGCGACGGCGACGGGGAAAGCAAAGGAAAGAGCGTCCAGTCGGGGCGGATCTTCGTCGAGGTCCCGCCTGCCGCAAGGTTGGATCCAAGGGGATTGGATCCGCTCGACCATCACCGAGACGGATCTCAATGACCTGGCCAATGAGGGTCTGATCTCCCACGGATCAGCAAGGCTTCCGGGGACCGAGTGGCAACCACAGCCACAGGAGGGTGAGTGTGTTCTCCTAGCCACTCATGTAGATCGTGGATTCTCTCTGCCGATGAGTGTTTTCTTCCGAGGGTTTTTGAATTTCTTTGGGGCGCAACTCCACCATTTCACTCCCAATTCCATTGCCTATCTTGCTGCTTTCGTGTCCATGTGCGAGAACTTCCTGGGTTGTCGACCGCACTAGGGTCTCTTTAAGCACATATTCACCTGTCGCTCACAGATGGTGAAAAAGGCGAGTCCGGATGATGAGAGGACTAAGGTTATCCAGATGTGCGGGGGTCTTGGGATTCAGATGAGGAGTAAGAGTACTTTTCCGGCCATGACCCTTCCTGAGTCGGTTAGAGGGTGGCAGTCGAGCTGGTTCTACTGCCAAGACGAGTCGACGCCGCGGCAGTCGACTGATCTCCCTCCGTTCTCCATGGACCGAGTGAACAAACCCTCTTCTCTAAAGGTGCTTCCTGAGGAGAAAGCTCAGGTAAAAATGTTGATGGAGCGCGTAGTCCAGCTCGTTCGGGACGGAGTGATGGGTATGGACCTTCTGGAGGTCTTCCTTAGACGGCGCATCCAACCGCTTCAGTACCGAGGCCACCCAATATGGCTGTACTGTGGTACCGAAGACACCACTCGGGTCCATCCAGAAGCGGTCAGCGACGCCACACTAGAGAGGTGGATGGCCGCAATCACAGGGAATAAGGACAACCCTCGAGGGGCTAGGAGGATCCCACCACTCGACCATACCTACACACCGGACACGGTATGACCACTTATCCCCGATTGTAATCTTGCTTTATTCATTCTGCTTCGCTGCAAATTGGTCGATTGACCTTTGTCTTGTTTTGTTGTCTGTCAGGCCACCACTGAGTTGTACTCGATGCCCAATGGAGCGCAAGCGCCGACTGAGGAGGAGGAAGGAAGTGGGGGCGAAAGCCCGGAGGAGTGGGATTCGGATGCTGATGACGATGATGAGGGTGATAACTCTGGTGAGGAGGAAGAGGAGGAGGAGGAGGAGGAAGTTGCACCTCCTCGCTCGGAAAGACGTTCGAAGCTTGTCCACGACCCCGCGGCCGAGCGTGGTAAGGGGGTCACGACCGTCGCGCAGTCGACCAAGCATCCTCGGACGACTTCTCCGGTGCCAACTGAGAAAGCTCCGAAGCAATCTCGAGTGGTGCCGTCGAAGCCGGCGAAGGTCTTGCCGAAGATGAAGATGGTGATCCCCACAATCTCAGGGTAATGGTGTAACTTGAGTTTTCCCGTTTCATGAACTTATTCTTGGTCGACTCATGAGCTAATCGACTGACTTCTGGAACTGCAGTGCTGCTACTTCTGATACCTCGGCCAGGGCTGAAGATCACGAGATGGAAGATGGTGTTACTTCAAAACCTAGTATGACTCTTGTAGTTCCGTCTTCAGTCGATTGGCTTCTTGTCTCTAATTTTATTCTTTTCTACAGCTTCATCTAACGTTGTTATTGACCTTCCCGACGACGACGACGAGGAACCACTGAGGCAGAGGAGGAACAGGAAAGCGTATGCTGGCAAGGCGACTCAGGACGTGCCAGCACCCGAGATGTTGGTCGTGGAGGGAGACAATCTCACTCGGCCTACCGTATCCTTTGCGGTGCCGTTGACGAGTGCTCGCCCTTCATCGTCGAGTGCTGCTCAACCCTCGCTTTTCTCAACCCACCACGTCCCAGAAGACCAAGCCAGTGCTGCTAAAGAAGCAATACGCCAGGAAGGTGTCATGATGGAGCAAGTGAAGGCAATCCGAGAAGCTAGCCAGGCAGCTTATGACGCCAGTTCAGCTCTTCATAGTAATGTTCACGTCAGTCGGTCACCGCCTGTTCTGTTAGGATATGATATCTGAAAACCCTTCTTTCTGAAAATCCTAGTGTCTGTCCTACACCCGCAGGGTGTGTCAATTGAATTTCCGGGTTAGTGGGGGCACGCTGAGTGCACCCACTGGGTGTAGTCCCCAAGGCTATGGTGGACTGCTGGCAGTCGACCATAGTCTTTATGTCTTAAGTTTTTTCTTTACTCGATTAGGTTGAATGGACTCATAGACCGGTGGGGGCACACTGAGTGCACCCACTGATGGAGTCATATACCTAGGGTAGGGTCATAGGCCTGATCTAGATACCCTACCCAAGGACACCCTTAGAAGAGATCACCTTCCAGTCGACCTACGAGGAACCCACTCGACTGACTTGAAGGACTCGACCATGAAGGCTTACTCGACCACCAGAAGGTCAGGATGCACTCTGTACTGCAACGGTCTGTAATTAAGTAGACTTTATGGTAGTTAAGACGCTTTATGTGGGGCGTTACCAGTAACGCCCTAGACTTAATGTACTTTAAACCCTTCATTACGTGGGCTGGCAGGGGTCCTGGCGCACTCTATATAAGCCACCCCCCTCCACAGGCAGAAGGGTTCGCACCCCTGTACTTCATACTCATATAATCCACTCGACCGCCTCCGGGCTCCGAGACGTAGGGCTTTTACTTCCTCCGAGAAGGGCCTGAACTCATACATCTCTTGTGTTTACAACCTCTCCATAGCTAGGACCTTGCCTCTCCATACCTACCCCCCACTCTACTGTCAGACTTAGAACCACGACAGTTGGCGCCCACTCTGTACTGTCAATCCATCGCTGCGAATACGGTTCAGTCGGCTCACAGTCCCAGATCGCCTCCGCGGCGTGAAGGACGCGAGAATCGGCGAGATCAGTACAGCGATCGACACGATCGTGATGATAGGCGTCGAGTGCCCACTCCCCCTCCGAGGGGTGGGTCTTATGCTCCTCGGCAGCAAGATGACAGGCGTCAACTCAGTGTGGGGCGAAGAGCTCCAGTAGACCCCCGAGAACCAGGCTTCGACGCGCGATCCATTATCGTGCAAGGCTTGGTCGACCGAAACAGAGCCCATCGGGGCGGGCTCGACAGAGATGCGCCCACAAGCAGTCGAGTGCATGTTTCTGGTCCAGAATGTTTCAGCAGGGCTATCAGAGCCGCCGTGATTCCCCCCAATTTCAGGTTGGCAACAGGAGTCAGCAAGTTCACTGGTGAGTCTAAGCCTGAAACTTGGCTCGAGGACTACCGAGTGGCGGTTCAGATTGGTGGTGGGAATGATGAGGTGGCCATGAAGCATTTGCCCCTCATGTTGGAAGGTTCTGCCAGAGCGTGGTTGAATCAGTTACCTCCTAGCAGCATTTACACTTGGGAAGATCTGTCCCGAGTGTTTGTCAGAACATTTGAAGGAACTTGCAAGCGACCAGCTGGATTGACAGAGCTGCAAGTCTGTGTACAGAAGACGAATGAGACTCTCAGAGAGTATATTTAGAGATGGATCACTTTGCACCATACCGTGGAGAACGTGTCTGACCATCAGGCAGTTTGCGCCTTCAAGGATGGCGTCAAGAACAGAGAATTGAGTCTGAAATTTGGTCGAACCGGAGATATGACCCTGAGTCGGATGATGGAGATTGCTACCAAGTATGCCAACGGCGAAGAGGAAGACCGACTCCGAAGCGGCAAGTACAAGCCGAGTCAGTCGGAGAAGGGAAACACCAGTCGGAAACAGAAGCGGAAGGCTGAACCGGCAGCTCCTGGGGAGGCTCTGGCCCTGACTCAGGGAAAGTTTAAAGGGAAACCAAAAGGATCCTGGAACCCTAAGAAGGTGAAGGATAAAGAAGGGAACGACGTGATGGACATGCCGTGTCACATCCACACGAAGAAAGATGAAGAGGGAAATATCATTTACCCGAAGCATACCACTCGCCAATGTCGACTCCTGATCCAGCAGTTTCAAGGAAAACAGTCCAAGGACAAGGAGAAGGAGTCGGACAAGGCCGAAGACAAGGAGGACAGTGAGGGAGGATATCCGCATGTCAACTCTACTCTGATGATCTTCGCAGATGTGGAAAGCAAGAGTCGACTGAAGGTCATTAATCGGGAGGTGAACATGGTTGCCCTAGCGAAACCAAGTTATCTGAGATGGTCCCAAACACCCATCACATTCGACCAGTCGGATCACCCGACTCATATTGCCACCCCCGGGAGGCAAGCTTTGGTGGTCGACCCAGTTGTCGAAGGCACTCGACTGACGAAAGTGCTGATGGACGGTGGTAGTGGGCTGACCTTGTTGTATGCAGACACACTGAAAGGAATGGGCATTCCGATGTCCCGACTGAGCACCAGTAACATGAGCTTTCATGGAGTCATACCAGGAAAGAAAGCCGAGTCACTCGGCCAAATAGCTCTGGACGTGGTGTTTGGTGATTCAAAACATTTTCGCAAGGAAAAGTTGACGTTTGAGGTCGTGGATTTTCAGAGCGCGTATCATGCCATTTTGGGGAGACCAGCTTACGCACGGTTCATGGCTCGACCATGTTACGTGTACCTCAAACTGAAGATGCCCGGTCCCAAAGGAGTGATCACTGTCACCGGTGATCAGAAAAAGGCAGAAGAGTGCTTTTAGAAGGGCTCAAAGATTGCCGATTCCCAGGTGACAGCGGTCGAGTTTGAAGAATACAAGCAAAACGCAGATCCGAGTGATTTGCTGCGATCCAAGAAACCCGCCACAGAATCTGCATTTCAGTCGTCCGGTGAGACGAAGCCTGTTCACATTCACCCGACCGACCCCAATGCAGCCCCGACCCACATCTCCACAACACTAGACCCGAAATAGGAAGAAGCGCTCATCCAGTTCCTCCGTGAGAACTGGGACATTTTTGCATGGAAGCCAGCTGACATGCCAGGTGTTCCCAGGGGATTGGCTAAGCATCGCCTTAGAGTCGACTCATCAGCAAAACCAGTCAAAGAGCATCTTCGGCGGTCCGCCGTCCAGAAGAGAAAGGCTATTGGTGAGGAAGTGGCTCGACTATTGGCGGCAGGATTTATCCGAGAGATATACCACTCCGAGTGGCTCGCTAATGTCGTCATGGTTCCTAAGAAGGACAAATCGCTCCGAATGTGCATTGATTTCAAGCACATCAATCGGGCCTGCCCGAAAGATCATTTTCCTCTCCCTCGCATTGATCAAATTGTTGACTCGACCACGGGATGCGAGAGATTGTCTTTTCTAGACGCCTATTCCGGGTACCATCAGATCCGTCTGTACGGACCCGATGAGATAAAAACAGCTTTCATCACTCCATTCGGGTGCTTCTGCTATATCACCATGCCATTTGGTCTCAAGAATGCCGGAGCCACATTTATGCGAATGATTCAGAAGTGTTTACTCACTCAAATCAGTCGGAATGTGGAAGCGTATATGGATGATATCGTGGTCAAGTCATGAAAAGGTTCCGACCTGCTCGCTGACCTTGCCGAAACATTTGCCAACCTCAGAAGGTATGATATCAAGCTCAATCCATCAAAGTGCACATTCGGAGTTCCTGGTGGCAAGTTACTCGGTTTTCTCGTTTCCGAGTGAGGGATCGACGCTAATCCAGAGAAGATCGGCACCATTCTCCGAATGAAACGCCCTGTGCGAGTGCACGATGTTCAGAAGCTTACTAGATGCTTGGCCGCATTAAGTCGATTCATCTCACGACTCGGTGAAAAGGCATTGCCTCTTTACCGACTGATGAAGAAGGCAGACAAGTTCGAGTGGACTCCAGAAGCTGATGCAGTATTTGCCGAGCTAAAAGCTCTGCTCTCCACCCAGCCGGTGCTTGCTGCTCCAATCAGTAAAGAGCCTCTGTTGCTTTATATCGCAGCCACAGGACAAGTCGTCAGTACAATACTTACGGTCGAGCGGGAAGAGGAAGGGAAAGCTTTCAAAGTTCAACGCCCAGTATACTATCTGTCTGAAGTTTTAACTCCATCCAAGCAGAGATACCCTCATTATCAGAAGCTTGTGTATGGGATATACATGACCACGAAGAAGGTTGCTCACTATTTCTCTGATCATTCCATCACAGTCGTCAGCGACGCTCCACTTTTAGAGATTCTGCACAACAGAGATGCAACTGGTCGAGTGGCGAAATGGGCGATTGAACTTCTTCCCCTTGATATCAAGTTTGAGGCAAAGAAAGCCATTAAGTCCCAGGCAATAGCGTATTTCCTCGCCGAGTGGATTGAACAACAGCAGCCGACTGAAGTTCACTCGGAGCATTGGACCATGTTTTTTGACGGCTCTAAGATGCTGAATGGTTCCGGTGCTGGGGTGGTCTTGGTTTCCCCCCAGAGGAGATAAGCTCAGATATGTGCTCCAGATTCACTTTGATTCCTCCAACAACAAGGCAGAGTACGAGGCCCTTCTGTATGGGTTGCGCATGGCCATTTCACTCAGCGTCCGTCGCCTTATGGTTTATGGCGACTCAGATCTGGTGGTCAACCAAGTGATGAAGGAGTGGGACATAAGAAGCCCAGCCATGACTGGATACTGCAATGAAGTGAGGAAGCTGGAAAAGAAGTTTGAGGGGTTAGAGCTCCATCACATACCCCGACTGAAAAATCAAGCAGCGGATGATCTGGCAAAGATAGGTTCCAAGAGAGAAGCCATTCCGAGTGGTGTGTTCTTGGAGCATATACACACTCCGTCAGTCAAAGAAGATCCTTTCACCGAAGAAGCTCCACAGCCCAAGAGTGCCACAGATCCGACTGAGGTTGAGGTCCCAGCAGTGGTCGACTTGGTCATGGAGGTCTTAGTGGTCATTCCCGACTGGACAGTTCCATATATCACATATATCCTGAGAAAAGAGCTCCCAGAGGATGAGGAAGAGGCTCGACATATCGTCCGTCGATCCAAAGCCTTTACCGTAATCAAAGGACAGTTATACAGGGAGAGCGTGACTAGAGTTGGTCAGAAATGCATAACGCCAGAAGAAGGTCGAATCATCCTTGATGATATCCACTCAGGGACCTGTGGTCATCATGCGTCCTCTCGGACCATCGTGGCCAAAGCATACCGAGCCGGATTTTACTGGCCAAAGGCGAATGAGATGGCAAAGGAAATAGTGGACAAGTGCGAAGGATGTCAGTTCTACTCAAATATGTCACACAAGCCTGCGTCAGCTCTGAAGACCATTCCACTCGTCTGGCCTTTCGCAGTATGGGGGTTGGACATGGTCGGTCCCTTAAGAACAGGTCGAAGTGGTTTCACGCATGTACTGGTGGCAGTCGACAAGTTCACCAAGTGGATTGAAGCTAAGCCGATCAAGAACCTTGACGCCGGTACTGCTGTTAGCTTCATCAGGGAACTGATATTCAGATATGGAATCCCGCACAGCATCATTACAGATAATGGGTCGAACTTTGACTCAGAGGAATTCAGGGATTTCTACAACTCTCAAGGCACACGAGTCGACTACGCTTCAGTCGCCCATCCGCAGTCGAATGGACAAGCAGAGCGAGCCAATGGCCTGATCCTCAAAGGGTTGAAACCCCGACTGATGCGTGATCTCAAGCATGCGGCTGGAGCATGGGTCGACGAACTTCCCTCGGTGCTTTGGGGACTACGGACCACGCCTAATCGGTCGACCGGAAGAACTCCATTCTTCTTGGTCTACGGAGCTGAAGCAGTCTTGCCGAGTGATCTTCTTCACAATGCTCCTCGAGTTGAACTCTACAATGAAGCAGAAGCTGAACAAGAGCGGCAGGACGCAGTCGACCTTTTAGAGGAAGAAAGGGAGATGGCCCTGATCCGACCGACTATTTACCAACAAGATTTGCGTCGCTTCCACGCCAGAAATGTGAGAGGTCGAGCCTTCCAGGAAGGAGATCTGGTTCTCCGAGTGGATCAGCAGAAACAACACAAGCTTGCTCCTTCTTGGGAAGGACCCTTCATCGTCACCAAGGTTCTCCACAACGGGGCATACCGTCTCTACAATGTCAAGCACAATATCGACGAGCCCCGAGCTTGGAACGCGGAACTACTCCGCCCATTTTACAGTTAAAGTTTTCACTCGGATGAGTTGTAATAAAATACTTCTGTAGTTCATGGATTACAAAAAATAGTGTCATAATTTCTCGATAATTTTTGTCACTTTTTATTTGTCCAATAAAATTTTCCCCTCAGTGGGTGACTTAGCCGCGAATCCGTTTCGCCTAAGTTTGTAAAAAAATCCTTACCGAGTGGTGAGCCAGCCTCCCACTCGGGGGCTTAGCTGCGAATCCGTTTCGCCTAAGTTTCAACAAAATTCTACTGAGTGGTGAGCCAGACTCCCACTCGGAGGCTTAGCTGCAGTGCAAGCACTCGCCTAAGTTCAAATAAAATCCTACCGAGTGGTGAGCGAGACTCCCACTCGGAGGCTTAGCTGCAGTCCAAGTACTTGCCTAAGTTCAAATAAAATCCTACCGAGTGGTAAGCCAGACTCCCACTCGGAGGCTTAGCTGCAGTCTAAACACTCGCCTAAAAACAAATACAATGTGCGGCCGTAAGCAGGACGAGGCGCAGGTCGACTGCGACCCTCTCCTCTGAGCTTCACCATAAGTACAATGTGCGGCCGTAAGCAGGACGAGGCGCAGGTCGACTGCGACCCTCTCCTCTGAGCTTCGCCATAAGTACAATGTGCGGCCGTCAGCAGGACGAGGCGCAGGTCGACTGCGACCCTCTCCTCTGAGCTTCGCCATAAGTACAATGTGCGGCCGTAAGCAGGACGAGGCGCAGGTCGACTGTGACCCTCTCCTCTGAGCTTCGCCATAAGTACAATGTGCGGTCGTAAGGAGGACGAGGTGCAGGTCGACTGCAACCCTCTCCTCTGAGCTACGCCACAAGTACAACGTGATAATCCTACCGAGTGAAGAGCAAACCTCTCACTCGGGGGCTTAGCTGCAGCCCCGTGCTCGCCTAAGATATAAAAATCCTACTGAGTGAAGAGCAAACCTCTCAATCGGGGGCTTAGCTGCAGCCCAGTGCTCGCCTAAGGTATAAAAATCCTACCGAGTGAAGAGAAAACCTCTCACTCGGGGGCTTAGCTGCAGCCCAGTGCTCGCCTAAGATATAAAAATCCTACCGAGTGAAGAGCAAACCTCTCACTCGAGGGCTTAGCTGCAGCCCAGTGCTCGCCTAAGGTATAAAAATCCTACCGAGTGAAGAGCAAACCTCTCACTCAGGGGCTTAGCTGCAGCCCAGCGCTCGCCTAAGATATAAAAATCCTACCGAGTGAAGAGCAAAACTCTCACTCGGGGGCTTAGCCGCAGCCCAGTGCTCGCCTAAGTAAATTAAGGAATAAGTCGACTGCAATCAGCGTTTTGCTTTAAACCTGCAAAAGACAATTCAGGACAAAAAGCAAGCATATTCAAACATCAAATTCAAGTTCAGATCGATACCTAAAGGAACCGAAAGTGCCCAGGCGCTAAGCCTGTTAAGGTTTATCGGTTACAAAATCACTCGGCATACCGAGGCAAATTTAAAGGGTCGAGCTCAAAGAAGTTTTTTACCCCTCCTATGGAGGGCTGGAAGGCGCAACAAACTCATCAAGGTCAATTCCGTCAGCAATCTGAGTGGCGGCAGCAATGAAGGTCTCCATGAAGGACCTGAAGTCGTGCTTCTTGGTGTTGGCCACCCGAAGAGCCGCCAACTTATCTTCTCGCGCATCTTTGCAGTGGACTCGGGCTAGACACAGAGCAACATCTGCACCACACCTCGCAGAGGACTTTTTCCACTCCTGCACTCAACCAGGAATTGTGTTTAGTCGAGCCATCAGCGACTCGAGGTCATTCTGGAGTGTCTCCCTAGGCCAGAGCGTGGTGTCGATGCGAGAAGAGGCGACCTTCAACCTTGCAAGATAGTCGACAACAGCGGCAACGCGGGATTCAAGGCGGAACACATTCATGGCTGCTTCATCGGTCACTGGAGAGTTGACGGGGTCCAAGTTCGGCTCCAGTCGACTAGTTTCCTCTTCAAAGTTTTGGCATAATTCTGCAAGGACAATCACCGAGTCAAGGCAATGGTCGAATGGAAAGATCACTGTTGAAAATGATTGTCGAGCGTAAAGGATTACCTTCGAGCATAAGGAACAGCTTCTTGGCAAGTCCACTCAAGAAGGCCTCCAGATCATTTTTCTTCCCAGTCAACTGACTGACCTTGTCGGTCAAGGCAGCTTTGTCAGTTTTCAGTCGACTGACTTCCTTGTTGGCAATCCCAAGAGCAGCTTTCAGATTAGTATTTTCTTCTTCGAGCTTGGTGACTGAAGCCAACTTCTCGTCAGCAAGCTTGGTCTTCTCAGCTAGCTCAAGGTCTTTTTTCTTCTGGGCCTCCTTCACCTTGCCTGCAAGTTACAGCAAGGTCAGATTTTGAAACAAGTGAAGGGAAAAAGGAGTCGTCGAGGTCTCACCGAATATACCTTTGGTCTCCTCCTTCGCCTTCGTCAGATTCTCCTGAACCAGCTTCAGATCCAGCTCGAGCTGAATGTGCTTGTGCTCCAGCTCGGTATAACGAGCCGCAAGGTCACAGGATTTCTGCGAAGAACCAATCGACAAAATATCAAGGATAATTCACTTCCTAGTGGATAAGAGAAAATCATGCGTTTCTAAGACTACAGCCGAATACAAACATTCGACCGTAGTCTCGGGGACTACAGCCAGTGGGTGCACTCAGCGTGCCCCCACTAGTTCTATTAAAGACAGAGTCGACCAGTTGACCCCCCAAAAAAAACAAGACGTGTTCTTTAGACTGTAATCGACCGCAAGCAGTCGACCACAGTCTCGGGGACTACACCCAGTGGGTGCACTCAGCGTGCCCCCACCGGTTTGGGAAATCCATTCGCCTCAGTCGAATGACGGAAAGACTGAACTTATAAAGCCTAAGGCCGACTGCCAGCAGTCGACCATAGCCTTGGGGACTACACCCAGCGGGTGCACTCAGCGTGCCCCCGCTAACACGGAGTTTCAATCGACACACCCAGTGGGTGATTGTTATGGATTCCGGAAAGAAAAGCTTTTTGATAGCATACCCTAACAAAACAGGCGGTCCGACGGACCTGAACATTGCTTTGAAGGGCAGAACTGGCGTCGTAAGCTGCTTGGCTCGCATCCCAGATGGCCTTCACCTGCTCCATCATGATTCCCGCTTGGCGTATCGCTTCCTTAGCAGCACTGGCTTGGTCCTCTGGGACGTGGTGCGTCGTGAAGAGAGAAGGTTGTGCGGCACTCGACGAGGCAGGATGAGCACTCGTCAATGGCACCGCGAAAGACACGGTGTGCCGAGTGGTGTTCTCCTCCTCCGCGACCAGAGTCTCGGGCGCCGTCACATCCTGGGCCACCCTGCCGGCAGACGCTTTCCTGCTCCTCCTGTGCTTCAGTGGTTCCTCATCGTCATCATCATCAGGAAGAGTGATAACGAAATTGGATGGAGCTACAGAAAAGAATCAGAATTAGAGATCATGAGTCAATCGACTAAAAACGGAATTAAGAGTACAGTACCAGGGTTTGAGGTTGCTGCGTCCTCCATCTCATGGTCGTCAGCCCTGGCTGAGGTCTCAGAAGTAGCAGCACTGCAATTCCAAAGAATCAGTCGACTAACTCAAGTGTCAACCAGAGATAAAGCTCGCACAAAACAAGAAGACTTAAGCAGCATGTTTACCCTGATATGGTGGGGATGGACACCTTCATCTTTGGTAGGAGCTTGGTCGGCTTTGACGGGGCCACCTTGGATTGCTTCGGCGCCTTTTCAGTCAGCACCGGAGAAGTGGTCCGAGGGTGTTTGGTCGACTGCGCGACAGTCGCAACCCCCTTGCCACGTTCAGTCGCAGGGTCATGGACAAGCTTCGACCGCCTTTCCGAGTGCGGTGGTGCGACCTCCTCCTCCTCCTCTTCTTCATCCTCCTCATCGTCGTCATCATCATCGTCATCCTCAGCAGCATCCGAGTCCCACTCCTCCTGGCTCTCGCCCCCACTCGCTTCTCCCTCTTCAGTCGGAGCCTGTGCTCCATTGGGCATCGAGTACAGCTCGGTGAGGGCCTGATAGACATCAAGACAAAGATCAATTGACCGATTTGCGGAGAAAACAGAAATAAACATGACAAGAATACAATGGAAGATAGAGCGGACATACCTTGTCTGGAACGCTGTGATGGTCGAGTGGAGGAATCCTTCTGGCTCCACGGGGGTTATCCTTGTTCCCAGTGACCGCGGCCATCCACCTTTCCACCGTGGCATCGTCGATTGCTTCTGGGTGGATCCGAGTCTCATCTTCGGTTCCGCAGTACAACCACATGCAATGGCTCTGGAACTAAAGAGGCTGGATACGCCGCCTAAGAAAAACTTCCAAGAGATCCATACCAGTTACTCCATCTCGAACCAACTGAACTACGCGCTCCATCAGCATCTTCACGTCGGCTTTCTCCTACAGAATCACCTTCAGAGAGGAGGGTTTGTTCACTCGGTCCATGGTAAACTGAGGAAGTCCACTCGACTGCCCCGGCGTCGACTCATTCTGGCAATAGAACCGGGTCGACTGCCAGCCTCTGACTGACTCGGGGAACGTCATGGCTGGGAAGGTGCTCTTGTTCCTCATCTGGATCCCCATGCCTCCACACATCTGGACAACTTTGGTTTTATCGTCGCCTGGGCTCGCCTTCTTCACAGTCTGAGAGCGACACGTGAATATGTGAACAAGCCCCAGTGCGGTCGACAACCCAAAAAATTCTCACACATGGACACAAACGCGGCAAGATAGGCGATAGAATTCGGGGTGAAGTGGTGGAGTTGCGCCCCAAAGAAGTTCAAGAAACCACGGAAGAAAACGCTCGGTGGCAAAGAAAATCCGCGGTCGACATGGGTAGCCAGAAGCACGCACTCACCCTCTTCCGGCTGGGGCTGCCACTCTTTCCCCGGAAGCCTTGCGGCTCCGTGGGGGATCAGGCCGTCGTTGGCCATGTCGAGGAGATCCGTCTCCGTGATGGTCGACCGGATCCAATCTCCCTGGACCCAGCCGTTCGGCAGACGAGATCTAGACGAAGACCCGCCGCGACTGGTGGATCTCCCCTTCGCCTTCTCCATCGCTGACGCCTTCTTCGCGCGTTCTAGCGCCACCGTCATCTCCTTGACCATGGCTGCCGGCGAGATGCGCGAGGAGAGGTTGTGCGGAGACGAGAGCGGGCGCGTTGGGCGGAGACGAGGAGAGCAGAGAGGGAATGCGGAGGCACTGTTCAAAAACCCTCGTCGGGCGCATTTATAAGATCCCTTCCGAGTGGATGACAGGTGGGCCCGATCGATCTAATCACATCCCAAAACAGTCGCGCGGACGCGATACGTGGCGAAAAAGTTGGCGCGAGAATCGAGGCGTCTATGCCCTATCCCATCCGAGCGCCGCGGTCCGCCCCGCTTCGCGCACTTCCCCAAATTTCATATCCCGCAGAATCCACGAACGGCAGATCGGTCTGTCAGACGCGGGATTTCCTGCGATCCGTCGCTCGGAAATTGTCAAAGTCCAAAAGATCACTCGACGAAAGAAAAGAATGGATCGAGTCGACTAAAGAAAAGTTGCTAAGCTATCGACAAAGAAGTTATTGGTCCAAGACAGTGCAGGACCAGCACACAAAAGCCAGTCAGAAACAACGTCAACTCCTTCCTCACTCAAGCCTCAATCCATTCGGGGGCTAATGATGGAGTCATATACCTAGGGTAGGGTCATAGGCCTGATCTAGATACCCTACCCAAGGACACCCTTAGAAGAGATCACCTTCCAGTCGACCTACAAGGAACCCACTCGACTGACTTGAAGGACTCGACCATGAAGGCTCACTCGACCACCAGAAGGTCAGGAAGCACTCTGTACTGCAACGGTCTGTAATTAAGTAGACTTTATGGTAGTTAAGACGCTTTATGTGGGGCGTTACCAGTAACGCCCTAGACTTAATGTACTTTAAACCCTTCATTACGTGGGCTGGCAGGGGTCCTGGAGTACTCTATATAAGCCACCCCCCTCCATAGGCAGAAGGGTTCGCACCCCTGTACTTCATACTCATATAATCCACTCGACCGCCTCCGGGCTCCGAGATGTAGGGCTTTTACTTCCTCCGAGAAGGGCCTGAACTCGTACATCTCTTGTGTTTACAACCTCTCCATAGCTAGGACCTTGCCTCTCCATACCTACCCCCACTCTACTGTCAGACTTAGAACCACGACACCCACTGGGTGTAGTCCCCGAGACTGTGGTCGACTGCTGGCAATCGACTACAGTCTGAAGAACACCTACCATTTTTTTTGGTCGACTGTTCGACTCTAACTGTTAAAACTAGTGGGGGCACGCTGAGTGCACCCACTGGGTGTAGTCCCCGAGACTATGGTCGAATGTTTGTATTCGGCCGTAGCCTTAGAAACGCTATGATTTTTCCTTAGTCACTCGGAAGTGAATTGTCTTTGACACCTGTCGATTGGTTCTTTGCAGAAATCCTGCGAGCTTGCGGCTCGTTATACTGAGTTGGAGAACAAACACACCCAGCTCGAGCTTGATCTGAAACTGGTCCAGGAGAACTTAACGAAGGCGAAGGAGGAAGCAAAAGGTATGTTTGGTGAGGCCCTCGACGACTGCCTTTGCCTCTCGTCTGTTTTAGAGTCTGATCTCACTGTAACTTTGCAGACAAAGTGAGGGATGCCCTAAAGAAGAAAGACCTTGACTTGGCTGAGATGCAGAAAGCGGATTTAGAGAAGACCAAGCTCGCAGATGAGAAGCTGGCTTCAGTCACCAAGCTTGAAGAAGAAAACACCAATCTGAAAGCTGCTCTTGATGCGGCAAACAAGGAGGTCAGTTGACTGAAAAGTGATAAGATTGCCCTGAGTGACAAGGCCAGTGAGTTGGTGGGAAAGAAGAACGATCTAGAGGATTATCTGGGTGGACTCGCCAAGAAGCTATTCCTCATGCTTGAAGGTAATCTTTTCTATCAAATAGACATTTTAACTATGATCTCTCCATCTGACTGTTGTCTTTACTCTGGGGTTGTGCTTGCAGAGTTTTGCCAGAACTTTGAAGAGGAGACTGGTCGACTGGAAATAAACCTGGATCCCATCAACTCTCCTGTGAAAGATGAAGTCGCCATGAATGTGCTCCGGCTCGAATCTCGCATTGCTGTTGTTCTCGACTATCTCGCAAGGCTGAAGGTCGCAACTTCCCGCATCGACACAACACTCTGGCCAAGAGAGACGCTTCAGAATGACCTCGAGTCTCTGATGACTCGACTGAACGAGGTTCCAAGTCGAGTGCAAGAGTGGAAGAAGTCTTCTGCCAGGTGCGACGCGGATGTGGCTCTGTGTCTGGCCCGCGTTCACTGCAAGGACGCGCGAGAGGACTAGCTGGCGGCCCTTAAGGTAGCTAATACCAAGAAGCATGCTTTCCGATCTTTCATGGAGACCTTCATCGCCGCTGCCACTCGGATTGCAGATGGAATCGACCTGGATGAATTCGTTGCGCCTTCCAGCCCTCCGCAGGAGGGGTAAAAAACTTCTGAGCTTGATACTTTAAATTTGCCTCGGTATGCCGAGTGATTTTTGTAACCGATAAACCTTAACGGGCCTAGCGCCCGAGCACTTTCGGTCCCGTTAGATGTTATCTAAACTTGGATTCGACGCTGAATATGTTTGAATTTGGTTTGAGGTGTCTTTTGCAGGCTAGGGCGAAGCGCTTATCGCAATCGACTTGTCCCCCAAAACACTTAGGCGAGCACTGGGCTGCAGCTAAGCCTACGAGTGGGAGGTCTGCTCCTCACTCGGTAGGATTTTCAAAAACTTAGGCGAGCGCTGGGCTGCAGCTAAGCCCCCGAGTGGGAGGTCTGCTCTCTACTCGGTAGGATTTTCAAAAACTTAGGCGAGCACTGGGCTGCAGCTAAGCCCCCGAGTGGGAGGTCTGCTCTCCACTCAGTAGGATTTTCAAAAACTTAGGCGAGCACTGGGCTGCAGCTAAGCCTCTGAGTGGGAGGTCTGCTCCTCACTTGGTAGGATTTTCAAAAACTTAGGCGAGCGCTGGGCTGCAGCTAAGCCCCCAAGTGGGAGGTCTGCTCTCTACTCGGTAGGATTTTCAAAAACTTAGGCGAGCACTGGGCTGCAGCTAAGCCCCCGAGTGGGAGGTCTGCTCTCCACTCGGTAGGATTTTCAAAAACTTAGGCGAGCACGGGGCTGCAGCTAAGCCCCCGAGTGGGAGGTCTGCTCTCCACTCGGTAGGATTTTTAAAAACTTAGGCGAGCACGGGGCTGCAGCTAAGCCCCCGAGTGGGAGGTCTGCTCTCCACTCGGTAGGATTTCTGCGGAGTCTCTCTGAGGAATAAGGCATCAATCGACCTCGTCTTCCTTATGGAGAACACATTATACTTGTGGCGTAGCTCAGAAGGAGAAGGATAGCAGTCGACCTGTACCCCGTCTTCCTTGCGGAGCGCACGTTGTACTTGTGGAGTAGCTCGGAAGGAGAGAGTAGCAGTCAACCTGCACCTCGTCCTCCTTGCGGAGCGCACGTTGTACTTGTGGTGTAGCTCAGAAGGAGAGAGTAGCAGTCGACCTGCACCTCGTCCTCCTTGCGGAGCGCACGTTGTACTTGTGGCGTAGCTCGGAAGGAGAGAGTAGCAGTCGACCTGCACCTTGTCCTCCTTGCGGAGTGCATGTTGTACTTGTGGCGTAGCTCGAAAGGAGAGGGTAGCAGTCGACTTGCACCTCGTCCTCCTTGCGGAGCGCACATTGTATTTGAACTTAGGCGAGTGCTTGGACTGCAGCTAAGCCTCTGAGTGAAAGTCTGGCTTACCACTTGGTAGGATTTTGTTTAACTTAGGCGAGTACTTGGACTGCAGCTAAGCCTCCGAGTGGGAGGCTGGCTCACCACTCGGTAGGATTTGATTGAAACTTAGGCGAGTACTTGGACTGCAGCTAAGCCCCTGAGTGGGAGGCTGGCTCACCACTCGGTAGGATTTTATTGAAACTTAGGCGAAACGGATTCGCAGCTAAGCCCCCGAGTGGGAGGCTGGCTCACCACTCGGCAAGGATTTTTTTTTTTACAAACTTAGGCGAAACGGATTCGCAGCTAAGCCACCCACTGAGGGGAAATTTTATTGAACAAATAAAAGTGACAACAATCATTGGGAAAATTATGACACTATTATCTTGTGAAACATGACTATAGAAGTGCTTTTATTACATTTCTGAGCGGATACTTAAGTGTAAAAGGGGCGGAGCAACTCCGCGTTCCAAGCTCGGGGCTCATCGATGTTGTGCTCAACATTTTCAAGACGGTACGCTCCGTTGTGGAGAACCTTGGTGACGATGAAGGGACCTTCCCAAGAAGGAGCGAGCTTGTGGTTTCTGCTGATCCACTTGGAGAACCAAATCTCCTTCCTGGAAGGCTCGACTCTTCACGTTTTTGGCGTGGAAGCGATGCAAGTCTTGTTGGTAAATGGTCAATCGGATCAGAGCCATCTCCCTTTCTTCCTCTAAAAGGTCGACTGCATCCTGCCGTGCTTGTTCTGCTTCAGCTTCAGTGTAGAGCTTGACCCGAGGAGCATTGTGGAGCAGGTCACTCGGCAAGACCGCTTCAGCTCCGTAGACCAAGAAGAATGGAGTTCTCCCAGTCGACCGGTTAGGCGTGGTCCTTAACCCCCAAAGCACCGAGGGAAGTTTGTCGACCCATGCTCCAGCCGCATGCTTGAGATCACGCATCAGTCGGGGTTTCAACCCTTTGAGAATCAATCCATTGGCCCGCTCTGCTTGTCCATTCGACTGAGGATGGGCGACTGAAGCATAGTCGACTCGTGTGCCCTGAGATGTGCATAACGCCCTGAATTCCTCCGAATCGAAGTTTGACCCGTTGTCAGTGATGATGTTGTGCGGGACTCCATATCTGCATATCAATTCTCTGATGAAGCTGACAGCAGTACCGGCATCAAGGTTCTTGATGGGTTTAGCCTCGATCCACTTGGTGAACTTGTCGACTGCTACCAGCACATGTGTGAAACCGCTTCTGCCTGTTCTCAAGGGCCCAACCATATCCAACCCCCATACTGTGAAGGGCCAGACGAGTGGTATGGTCTTCAAAGCTGATGCGGGCTTGTGTGACATATTGGAGTAAAATTGACATCCCTCACACTTGTCGACTATCTCCTTTGCCATTTCATTCGCTCATGGCCAGTAAAATCCGGCTCGGTATGCTTTGGCCACGATGGTCCGAGAGGACGCATGATGGCCACAGGTCCCCGAGTGGATGTCATCAAGGATTATTCAACCTTCCTCTGGCGTTATGCATTTCTGACCAACTCCAGTCACGCTTTCTCTGTACAACTGTCCCCTTATCACAGTAAAGGCTTTAGATCGGCGGACGATCTGTCGAGCCTCTTCTTCGTCCTCCGGGAGATCTTTCCTTGGGATATACGCGATATATGGTACTGTCCAATCGAGAGTGATCACTAAAGCTTCCATGATCAGGTCGACCACTGCTGGAACTTCAACCTCAGTCGGATCTGTGATACTCTTGGGCTGCGGAGCTTCTTCGGTAAAAGGATCTTCTTTGACTGATGGAGTATGGATATGCTCCAAGAACACATCACTTGGAATGGCTTCTCTCTTGGAACCTATCTTCGCCAAATCATCAACCGCTTGATTCTTCAGACGGGGTATATGATGGAGCTCTAACCCTTCGAATTTCTTTTCAAGCTTCCTCACTGCATTGCAGTATCCAGTCATGGCTGGGCTTCTAACGTCCCACTCCTTCATCACCTTATTTACCAACAAATCTGAGTCGCCATAAACCATAAGGCGACGGACACCGAGTGAAATGGCCATGCGCAACCCATATAAAAGTGCTTCATATTCTGCTTCATTATTGGAGGAATCAAAGTGGATCTGGAGCACATATCTGAGCTTATCTCCTCGGGGGGAAACCAAAACTACCCCAGCACCGGAACCATTTAACATTTTAGAGCCATCAAAGAACATGGTCCAATGCTCCGATTGAACTTGAGTCAGCTGTTGTTGTTCAATCCACTCGGCAAGGAAATCTGCTATCGCTTGGGACTTAATGGCTTTCTTTGCCTCAAACTTGATATCAAGGGGAAGGAGTTCAATCCCCATTTTGCCACTCGACCAGTTGCATCTCTGTTGTGCAGAATCTCTGAAAGTGGGGCGTCGCTGACGACTCTAATGGAATGATCAGAGAAATAATGAGCAACCTTCTTCGTGGTCATGTAGATCCCATACACAAGCTTCTGATAATGAGGATATCTTTGCTTCGATGGAGTCAAAACTTCAGAAAGATAATACACTAGGCGCTGAACTTTGAAGGCTTTCCCTTCTTCTTCCCGCTCGACCGTAAGCACTGTACTGACGACTTGTCCTGTGGCTGCAATATAAAGCAACAGAGGCTATTTGCCGATTGGAGCAGCAAGCACCGGCTGGGTGGAGAGCAGAGCTTTTAGCTCGGCAAACGCTACATCAGCTTCTGGAGTCCACTTGAACTTGTCTGCCTTCTTCATCAGTCGGTAAAGAGGCAATGCCTTTTCACCGAGGCGAGAGATGAATCGACCTAATGCGGCCAAGCATCTAGTAAGCTTCTGGACATCGTGCACCCGCACAGGGCGTTTCATTCGGAGTATAGTGCCAACTTTTTCTGGGTTAGCGTCGATTCCTCGTTCAGAAATGAGAAAACCGAGTAACTTTCCACCAGGAACTCCGAATGTGCACTTTGATGGATTGAGCTTGATATCATACCTCCTGAGATTGGCAAATGTTTCAGCGAGGTCAGTCAACAGGTCGGAACCCTTTCGTGATTTGACCACAATATCATCCATGTACGCTTCCATGTTCTGACTGATTTGAGTGAGTAAACACTTCTGAATCATCCTCATGAACGTGGCTACGGCATTCTTGAGGCCGAATGGCATGGTGACATAGAAGAAGCACCCGAATGGAGTGATGAAAGCTGTTTTGATCTCATCGGGTCCATACAGACGGATCTGATGGTATCCAGAATAGGCGTCTAGAAAAGACAATCTCTCACATCCCACAGTCGAGTCGAAAATTTGGTCGATGCGAGGGAGAGGAAAATGATCTTTCGGGCAGGCCCGATTCATATGTTTGAAATCAATGCACATGCGAAGTGACTTGTCCTTCTTGGGGACCATGACGACATTGGCGAGCCACTCGGAGTGGTATATCTCTCGGATAAACTCTGCTGCCAACAGTTGAGCCACCTCCTCGCCAATGGCCTTTCTCTTCTGGACGGCTGACCGTCGAAGATGTTCTTTGACAGGTTTTGCTTTTGAGTCAACTCTAAGGCGATGCTCAGCCAGCCCCCTAGGAACACCCGACATGTCAGCAGGCTTCCATGCAAAGATGTCCCAGTTCTCACAGAGGAACTGGATGAGCACTTCTTCCTATTTAGGGTCGAGTGTTGTGGAAATATGAGTCGGAGCGGCGTTGGGGTCGGTCGGGTGAATGTGAACGGGCTTCGTCTCAGCAGACGACTGAAATGCTGATTCTTTGGCAGGCTTCTTGGCCCGCAACAAATCACTCGAATCTGCATTTTTCTTGTATTCCTCTAGCTCTACCACTATTATCTAGGAATCGGCAATCTTCGAGCCTTTCTGAAAACACTCTTTTGCCTTCTTCCGATTGCCAGTGATAGTGATCACGCCCTTGGGGCCGGGCATCTTCAGTTTGAGGTACATGTAACATGATCGAGTCATGAACCGTGCGTAAGCTGGTCTCCCCAAAATAGCGTGGTAAGCGCTCTGAAAATCCACGACTTCAAATGTCAGCCTCTCTTTGCGGAAATGCTTCGAGTCGCCGAACACCACGTCCAGAGCTATTTGGCCGACTGACTCAGCCTTCTTTCTAGGTATAACTCCATGAAAACTCATGTTGCTGGCGCTGAGTCTGGACATCGGAATGCCCATTCCTTTTAGCGTCTCTGCATACAATATGTTCAGTCCACTACCACCATCCATCAGCACCTTCGTTAGTCGAGTGCCTTTAACGACCGGGTCGACCACCAAAGCTTGCCTCCCAAGGGTGGCTATATGAATCGGGTGATCGGACTGGTCGAATGTAATGGGAGTTTGAGACCATCTCAGATAACTTGGTGTCGCCGGGGCGACCATATTTACCTCACGGTTGATAACCTTCAATCGGCTTTTGCTCTCCACATCAGCGAAAATCATCAGGGTGGAATTAACATGAGGATATCCTCCATCACTGTCCTCCTTGTCCTCAGCTTTGTCCGACTCCTTTTCCTTGTCCTTGGGTTGTTTTCCTTGGAACTGCTGGATCAAGAGCCGGCACTGGCGAGTGGTATGTTTCGGGTAGATGAAATTACCCTCTTCGTCTTTCTTCGTGTGGATGTGACACGGCATATCCATCACGTCATTTCCTTCCTTATCCTTCACCTTCTTGGGGTTCCAGGATCCTTTGGGATTCCCCTTGAATTTGCCCTGAGTCACGGCCAGAGCCTCTCCAGGAGCCGCTGGCTCGGCTTTTCACTTTTGCTTCCGACTGGAATTTCCTTTTTCCGACTGACTCGGCTTGTACTTGCCACTCCGGAGTCGGTCCTCTTCTTCACCATTGGCGTACTTGGTGGCGATTTCCATCATTCGACTCAGTGTCATATCTCCGGTCCGACCAAATTTCAAACTTAACTCTCGGTTCTTAACACCATCCTTGAAGGCACAGACTGCCTGATGAATTAGACACGTTCTCCACCGTATGATGCAAAGTGATCCATCTCTGAATGTAATCTCTCATGGTTTCATTCGACTTCTGTACACAGACTTGCAGCTCTATCAATCCAGCTGGTCACTTGCAAGTTCCCTCGAATGTCCTCACAAACACTCGGGAAAGATCTTCCCAAGTGTAAATGCTGCTAGAAGCTAACTGATTCAACCACGCCCTGGCCAAACCTTCCAACATGAGCGGTAAGTGTTTCATGGCCACCTCATCATTACCGCCTCCTATCTGTACTGCCACTCGGTAGTCTTCGAGCCAGGTTTCAGGCTTGGACTCACTGGTGAACTTACTTACCCCAGTCACCAACCTGAAATTGGGGGGTATCACCGCGGCTCTGATGGCTCTGCTAAAACATTCTAGACCTGAAACATGAACTCGACTGCTAGTGGGCGCATCTCTGTCATGGCCACCTCGATGAGCTCTGTTCCGGTCGACCAGACCTTGCACGATGATGGATCTCGCGTCAAAGCCTGGTTCCCTGGGGTCGACCGGAACTCGTCGCCCAGCACTGCGCTGGTGCCTATCATCTTGCTGCCGATGAGCGTAAGACCCACCCCTTGGAGGAGGAGTGGGCACTCGACGCCGATCATCACGGTCGAATCGGTCATCATATTGGTCACGTCGACCCTCGCGTCCCTCACGCCGCGGAGGCGATCTTGGGCTATGAGCCGACTGAACTGTATTCGCAGCAACGGATCGACTGTGAATCCTGTTGCGCGACTGAGACACATCTGAATTCTGATCTCCTACTGCTCGGAGCAAATCCCTGATCTGCATCAAGCCTCTGCCAGCCTCCGACTCAGAGGGCTGAATTGATTCTGCTATACGGGTTGCAGCTGCTATATTTTGAAGCGGGGTTCGATATACCTGAGTAGGTTGCGGAAAGAGTTGACGTCGACTGGAGTCGGGTACTCGTTGCCGCGCACGTTCATTGAGTGCTCGCTGGAGGTTCTCCAGTCGGGTACGTTCAGCCAAGTTGGCCAAACGCGCCTCCTCCAAAGAGCGAGCCTCGGGAGTTTCTCCTGCGATGGGAGTATGCAGGGCATCAATGTTACGGCGACGAAGATCTTCCCTCTTCAGGTAAGTGAGCGGCTCGGGTTGATATTCCTCGTGGGTCTGAGCGGGGTCGCCCCCACCGTCTCTCCCGTCGGTGCGAGGGAAACCGGGAGGACTACGAGGCCCGTTGACCATCAAAACCTCCGCTGCCGGATCACTGCTGTCGCACTCGGATGCAGTCTCTATGGAGCCAGTCGACAGATCAAACACGCCGTAGAGAGATTCGTCGGGCTCGATTGCCGCGACTTGGGTGGTGGCCGATTGGCGAGCTACTGCGTGTCTCACCCATCGCTGAAGCCTCGACTGACCAGAGCGCTTGCGCTGGCGGGAGACAGGGAGGGAGGACAACACAGGAGTCGACCGATACAGAGTCGACGGTTGCCGCAGCAGAACGCCGCGGACACACGCTCGAAAATGTGTCGCACCGCGGACGGGGAGCGCATCGATGTCGAGTGGAGCCTCCTTGAGCCAAGCGGAGTCGTCGGCGATGAAAGTGAGCGCGCCGAGACAGATCTCGCGGCCCTCGACCAGAACTCCGCCAGAAACCATGATGAAGGCAATCGGAACAATTGCAACTTCTCCAAAAATCGCTAAGACACCTGCCCCACGGTGGGCGCCAACTGTCGTGGTTCTAAGTCTGACAGTAGAATGGGGGGTAGGTATGGAGAGGCAAGATCCTAGCTATGGAGCAGTTGTACAGACAAGGGATTTACGAGTTCAAGCCCTTCTCGGAGGAAGTAACAGCCTTACGTCTCGGAGCCCGGAGGCGGTCGACTGGATTATGTGTGCCTAGGTTACAGGGGTGCAAACCCTTTACACTAAGGAGGGGGGTGGCTTATATAGTGTCTGCCAGACCCCTACGGCCCTCAGTTATGCAGGGTTTAAAGTACATAAAGGTTTGGCGTTACTGGTAATGCCCTACATAAAGTGTCATAAAGGCCATAAAGACTACTTAATTACAGACCGTTTGGATACAGAGTGGTTCTTAATCTCCTGGTGGTCGAGTGAGTCTTCATGGTCGAGTGTCTTCTAGTCCGTCGAGTGGAATCCCTCTTGGTCGACTGGAAGGTAGCTTCTTCTGAAGATGTCCTTGGGGAGAGTACTTTGGACAGGCCCGTGACCCTACCCTAGGTACATGACTTCATCAGACCCTGCGTAAACCTTTTTAATGTCTCTTGTTGCCTCTTCCCCTCCAGAAGCTTTATACAACCGAGAAGGATATTGGAGTTTTTGGCATTTTTGTCACACCAGACTACTGCTCATACCTGGAAACTCAGGGCTTATTGTCAAGGGCGTTATTTAGCCCAGTACACATTATAAAGTCCGAATACCTTAGGGAGTGTTCAGCGTCGCGAGTTTGGCCTTATATGCATCTGCTCCGAATCATGTCTTTGGTCAAATGTTGGGTTTGCCCGGCTCCCGTGTTTTGCTACCTTACGTTCCGTTCTATCGGCTAAGGGGGCACCGAGAGAAGTACTGCGATTGTGCCCCGGTTCATCTGGACGAGCACCTCAGTAGAGAAAGCCGAAAACTGACTATCGTGATACAGCGCGAGACTGGTCAACCAGTCGATGACCCAGCGGAATCTTCGCGATTCCTCCGCATTAACGAAGGACCGGTTTCCCGGTCACGTACATACGCGCACCATATCCGGCTGAACGCGAAAGTACCAGGGGCTATATAGTAGCCCCACCATCAAACTCCTATGGCTAAGTGAAAGTGTTAAAGCTATATAGTCCGATTGCCTGGTTCGACACGCTATCACCTCCTTAACAGACCAAGACGTTGGATCAAGTGTGACTACGTGTTTTCTCGAACACCCCCGCATTATATGCGTGGGGGATGAAGCCGACGACTGCGAACTTTGTTATATACATACATAAACGGCCGCACAGGAGGCATTATAATACTTTCGGGCAAAAGTATAAACATAGCCTTTATAATCAAAATAGCATTGTCTTTACAATCGCGATACATATCATTCGAACATGGCACTCTTCGAGCACTGAGCCTTTATTAAATGGGTGCCTTCTAAGACTTCCTCGAAATAGTGCTCAACCGGGTCCTGGTCGTCCGCCGCACTCCGGGTTGCAATAGCGGTGGTTTCCATCCTAGCCCAGTATGTTTTAACACGGGCAAGAGCCATCCGCGCACCCTCTATGCACGCCGACCTCTTCACAACATCGATATGCGACACATCACCAAGGAATTGTTGCACCAATCCAAAATAGCTGTCCGGCCTTGGTCCTTGTGGCCAAAGACGATCCACGACAGACCTCATAGCAAGCCCGGACAACCTGTAGAGTTCGGCCCATGCGGCCATCTTTTCATTCAATGGCAGCGGACACGTCAGGGCACTGAACTACGACCAGAATAACCTCTCAGCCTTATGGTCTTTCCGATCTTTAAAAAACTCGGTCGCATCAGCAGTGCTCTTTGCCAGGTCCGCATATGAGTTCGCCGCACTCCACAACTGATCCGGAGGGGCATACTTCGGATCTCCGAATTTCATCCGCAATAGATAGGGCTTCCTAGCCACGATATCTCCGGCTTCACGAAGCTCCTCCCTCATCCCCCCCATTTCAGAGCGGGTTTCCTTGGCTGCCTCCAGGGCCTTCTTCAGGTCATCCGCTTTTGCTTGATTTTCCTTTTCAAGGAGCTCACGGCGATTGGCGGCGTCTTCCAGCTCGGTCGCCATCTGTGCTATCTTTTCTTCGCTCCGGCAATGAGCAGCCTGTTCGGCTCTTAACTCCTCGACCGCCTTTAGAGTGGCCGCATCACTTATCCGGGCTTGCTCCTTGGCTCGGGCAAGCTCCTCCCGAAGGGTCTCCACGGTAGCAGCTCCATCTGCAGTCACAACATATTATAGATACTAGCATCATGCTCCTCTTAAACATTTGCTGACAAGCCGAATATACATACCCTAGGCCTCGTCAAGCCGCTTGTTAACAAGCGCGATGTCAGCATCGGCCACGTCCAGCTGCCGCTTCAGTTCGGCAAAATCAGCAGATCAGTCGGCCGCCGGACCCTCAGCCACCTGCACATAAACCAGCGTGCTTATTATCAGAGATTACGATCCTCTGTTCGCCAGGTTGATGGCAACCAGAGTCTCAGGGGCTACTATCTATGCAGAGCACACTTACCATGTGCGAAACCATCAAAAATACGTTTTTTGCATACCTCAAAGCCTCTCAGTAGACTCGTAAAAGCTTCATTCAAACCGCTTTTCGCGGATGAAATCCTCTCAACCACCATGCCCATTAAGGCACGATGTGTCTCTGAGATGGCCGCTTGCTCAAGAAGGCCCATTGGACACTCTCGTTGGGTTCGGAAGTGCGGATGACCTGCCCTTGGGTAGGCAGCCTGTGCGGGATTTCGGCGGTGAGATACCTGGCCTCCCTAAGCTTCTGGATATCCTCCTCTGTGACAAAGGAGGCCATCCACCGGCCTTGAAGATTGGATCCGGACATGGTCGAAGGTCTGAAGTGCTTTAGCTTGAGCCTTCGGTGTTGAAACTTCAGGTGCGGGAGGGGAAGGATCAAGCGTGGGAAGAAAAGGACAGGCCTTGGCCCCCCTTTATAAAGAGGACGAATAGCAAGCGTCCCCCGCGTGACCATTTGGGACTTGCCTAAAATCGAGGAGTCATATTAAACAAACACGGCTGGGTTACCCACACCTGTATTGATGAGAATCCCGTGATAAGGGTGACACGATCTCTGCTTCGACAAGACGTGCCAATAAAACCGCCTCGTAGCGCGTGTAGTGGCTGGTTATGAAAACGGTTCAAATAAAGACCGGACCATGGCCTGATGTCGTAAAAAGCTGTCAGCAGTTTAGATTTGTGGAAAATTATACTCTCTACAGTGGCATGTGGAATTTGTTTTGCAGAGCCAGACATGATACTTGTGTTCTAATTCTTCTATGGAGTATTTGGAGAAGGAACCCGCCTTGCAATGCCGAAGACAATCTGCGCGCCGGACTCATCGTCATTGAAGCCTGGTTCAGGGGCTACTGAGGGAGTCCTGGATTAAGGGGTCCTCGGACAGCCGGACTATATACTTTGGCCGGACTGCTGGACTATGAAGATACAAGATTGAACACTTCGTCCCGTGTCCGGATGGGACTCTCCTTTGCGTGGAAGGCAAGCTTGAATATTCGGATATGTAGATTTCCTTCTCTATAACCGACTCTATGTAACCCTAGCCTCCTCTGGTGTCTATATAAACCGGAGGGTTTAGTCCGTAGGACAACAAAAATCATAATCATAGGCTAGAATCTAGGGTTTAGCCTCTACGATCTCATGGTAGATCAACTCTTGTAATACTCATATCATCAATATCAATCAAGCAGGAAGTAGGGTATTACCTCCATCGAGAGGGCCCGAACCTGGGCAAAACATCGTGTCCGATGCCTCCTGTTACCATTAGCCTTAGACGCACAGTTCATGACTCCCTACCCGAGATCCGCCAGTTTTGACACCGACAGATACCCTCAAACATAGGAGGTCTCATGGAAGCAGCAAAACCACTCAGGGTAAATTGCCTATAATAAGGTTTTTGGATTGTTGGAAATATGAGCAATTTACTAAATGATTTTATTAACAGAAATACTAGATAAAGCATGACTAATATAGTAGAGATAAAATAAGTCATGCGATCTGACAGAGAGAAGGTCAATAGCATCTGCATATATGAACTGTAACCAAACATATCTAGAGCAAATAGTAGAGCAAGTTACATATATGAAGTAGAACCTAACATATCTAGGGCAAACACTAGAAGAAGGAATTGTGGCAGGACCTCGAACAGAAAGAAGAAGAACACATACGGGAAAAAAGCAGCAGAAGCACTAGACTTGGGATCGGTGTCCTCGCCAGCCATGTCGTTGAGGAGGTTGTTGACGTCGGGGAAGAAGTCGTCGTCGGGGAAGTAGTCGTCGGAGTCCGGGGCGTCCGTGACGAAGAAGTTAGTAGTCGCGTGGAGCGCTGATAACCCACAAGTATAGGGGATCAATTGTAGCCTCTTTTGATAAGTAAGAGTGTCGAACCCAACGAGGAGCTAAAGGTAGAACAAATATTCCCTCAAGTTCTATCAACCACCAATACAACTCTACGCACGCTTGACATTCGCTTTACCTAAAACAAGTATGAAACTAGAAGTACTTTGTAGGTGTTGTTGGATAGGTTTGCAAGATAATAAAGAGCACGTAAATATAAACTAGGGGCTGTTTAGATAAAGAAGCAACTAAGTTAGTTTTAGTAGAGAGCTTTTTGTCACGAGAAAGTTATTTGTCCCTAGGCAATCGATAACTAGACCGGTAATCACTATTGCAATTTTATTTGAGGGAGAGGCATAAGCTAACATACTTTCTCTTCTTGGATCATATGCACTTATGATTGGAACTCTAGCAAGCATCCGCAACTACTAAAGATCATTAAGGTAAAACCCAACCATAGCATTAAAGCATCAAGTCCCATTTATCCCATACGCCACAACCCCCTTACTTGGGTTTATGCTTCTGTCACTCAAGCAACCCACTATAAGCGAATCATGAACATAGTGCAACACCCTATAGCAGGAATCCCTCACGCTTGTGCAGCATGGAGGGCACAATAGGACAGCACCAATAATAAAACGTGCAACTCAAACCAATCACGGTCATCAATTAACCCACAAGACAAAACAGATCTACTCAAACATCATAGGATAGCCATACATCATTGGGAAATAATATATAGCGTTGAGCACCATGTTTAAATAGAGATTATAGCGGGTAAAAGAGAGGTTACGCCGCTGCATAGAGGAGGGAAGAGTTGGCGATGAGGGCAGTGAAGTTGTTGGTGTAGATCGCAGTGATGATGATGGCCCCCGGTGGCACTCCGGCGCCATCGGAAGCGAGGGGGAGAGATCCCTCCTTCTTCTTCTTCTTCTTCCTTTACCTTCTCCTTATATGGGATAAGGGTTTCCCCTCTGGTCCTTGGTCTCCATGGCATGGGAGGGGTGAGAGCCCCTCCTAGATTGGATCTGTCTCTCTGTCTCTCTCTGTTTCCGCGTTCTCGGATTCTGCCCTTTCACCGTTTCTTATATATCCAAAGATCTGTAACTCCGATTGGATTGAAACCCTGGCACTGATTTTTCTCGAAAAATTAGCTTTCTTACGGCAAAAGAAGAGCATCAACCGCCTTATGGGGTGCCCACGAGGGTCAGGGGCGCGCCCCCTGCCTCGTGGCCCCCTCGGGCACCGTCTCACGTTGATTCTTCTTCCCAAATCTCACAAATATTCCAAAAATATTCTCCGTCCATCTTTATCCCGTTTGGACTCCGTTTTATATGGGGTTTCTGCGAAACATAAAACATGCAACAAACAGGAACTGGCACTGGGCATTGGATCAATATGTTAGTCCCAAAAATAGTATAAAAAGTTGCCAAAAGTATATGAAAGTTGAATAATATTGGCATGGAACAATCAAAAATTATAGATAGACGGAGACGTATCAGCACCCCCAAGCTTAATTCCTGCTCGTCCTCGAGTAGGTAAATGATAAAATAGATAATTTTTGATGTGGAATGCTACCTAGCAGAATCTTGATCATGTATCTAATCATGGCATGAATATTAAGACACAAGTGATTCAAAGCAATAGTCTATCATTTGACATTAAGACGATAATACTTCAAGTGTACTAATAAAGCAATCATGTCTTTTCAAAACAACATGGCCAAAGAAAGTTATCCCTACAAAATCATATAGTCTGGCTATGCTCCATCTTCACCACACAAAATATTCAAACCATGCACAACCCTGATGACAAGCCAAGCAATTGTTTCATACTTTTGACGTTCTCAAACCTTTTCAACTTTCACGCAATACATGAGCGTGAGCCATGGATATAGCACTATAGGTGGAATAGAGTATGATTATGGAGGTTGTGTGGAGAAGACAAAAAGGGAGAAAGTCTCACATCGACGCGGCTAATCAACGGGCTATGGAGATGCCCATCAATTGATGTCAATGCGAGGAGTAGGGATTGCCATGCAACGGATGCACTAAGAGCTATAAGTGTATGAAAGCTCAAACTGAAACTAAGTGGGTATGCATCCAACTTGCTTGCTCATGAAGACCTCGGGCATTTGAGGAAGCCCATCATCGGAATATACAGGCCAAGTTCTATAATGAAAATTCCCACTAGTATATGAAAGTGACAATATAGGAGACTCTCTATATAAAGAACATGGTGCTACTTTGAAGCACAAGTGTGGTAAAAGGATAGTAACATTGCCCCTTCTCTCTTTTTCTCTCATTTTTTCTCTTTTTTTATTATTTTTTTGGTGGGCTTCTTTGGCCTCATTTTTTTGGGCTTCTTTGGCCTCTTTTATTTTTCATAAAGTCCGGAGTCTCATCCCGACTTGTGGGGGAATCATAGTCTCCATCATCCTTTCCTCACTGGGGCAATGCTCTAATAATGATGATCATCACACTTTTATTTACTTACAACTCAATATTACAACTTGGTATCTAGAACAAAGATATGACTCTATATGAATGCCTCCGGCGGTGTACGGGATGTGCAATGATCTAGCATAGCAATGACATCAAAAAATGGACAAGCCATGAAAACATCATGCTAGCTATCTTACGATCATGCAAAGCAATATGATAATGAATGCTCAAGTCATGTATATGATGATGATGGAAGTTGCATGGCAATATATCTCGGAATGGCTATGGAAATGCCATGATAGGTAGGTATGGTGGCTGTTTTGAGGAAGATATAAGGAGGCTTATGTGTGATAGAGCGTATCGTATCACGGGGTTTGGATGCACCGGCGAAGTTTGCACCAACTCTCGAGGTGAGAAAGGGCAATGCACGGTATCGAAGAGGCTAGCAATGATGGAAGGGTGAGAGTGCGTATAATCCATGGACTCAACATTAGTCATAAAGAACTCACATACTTATTGCAAAAATCTATTAGTCATTGAAACAAAGTACTATGCGCATGCTCCTAGGGGGATAGATTGGTAGGAAAAGACCATCGCTCGTCCCCGACCGCCACTCATAAGGAAGACAATCAATAAATAAATCATGCTCCGACTTCATCACATAACGGTTCACCATACGTGCATGCTTCGGGAATCACAAACCTCAACACAAGTATTTCTACTAATCCACAACTACTCACTAGCATGACTCTAATATCACCACCTTTATATCGCAAAACTATTGCAAGGAATCAAACATATCATATTCAGTGATCTACAAGTTTTATGTAGGATTTTATGACTAACCATGTGAATGACCAATTCCTGTCATCCCTCTAAATAGATTTAAGTGAAGCAAGAGAGTTTAATTCTTTCTACAAAAGATATGCCCACGCTCTAACAAATTTAAGTGAAGCAAAAGAGCATTCTACAAATGGCAGTTTTCTATGTGAAGAGAAATAGGCAATCCAAACTTCAAATGATATAAGTTAAGCACATGAAGCATTCTGTAAACCAACCAAGGACTATCTCATACCATCATGGTTCATAAAATAAAAGTGAAAACTAAATGCAAAAGACGCTCCAAGATTTGCACATATCGCATGAACGAAACGAATCCGAAAACATACCGATACTTGTTAAAGAAAGAGGGCATGCCTTCCGGGGCATCCCCAAGCTTAGACGCTTGAGTCTCCTTGAATATTTACTTGGGGTGCCTTGGGCATCCCCAAGCTTGAGCTCTTGCCTCTCCTCCTTTTCCTCATGTCGAGACCTCCTGGATCAAACACTTCATCCACACAAAACTTGAACAGAAAACTCGGTAAGATCCGTTAGTATAATAAAGCAAATCACTACTCTAAGTACTGTTACAAACCAATTCATATTTTGTTTTTGCATTGTGTCTACTGTAATATAGCTTTTCCATGGCTTAATCCACTGATAGAAATTGATAGTTTCATCAAAACAAGCAAACCATGCATCAAAAACAGAATCTGTCAAAAACAGAATAGTCTGTAGCAATCTGAACATTCACCATACTTCTGGTACCCCAAAAATTCTACGAAAATTAGGAAAAAAAATTGTACAGCAAGAAAGTTCAAGAAGTTTCAGAACCGTTTGACGTTCCAGTAAAAAATGTAAAATCGCGCACTACAGCCAAAGTTTCTGTCCTGCGCCGCACAAACCAACAAGCAATCTAAATATACTAAAGGCAAACCTTGGCACATTATTTTTATAATACAAAGGAATTTTACAAGGGGATAATTATTTTTGATGAAAAGTTTCTGTAATTAAGATTCACAAAGTTTTCGTGAGCATGAACAAAGTTCAAGGAGCTCCCCCACTTCAACAATGCTTGTCTTTCTCACTTTTAACTTTCCTTTTTGAAAGGTTTTGGGTTCCCCTCTTTATTTTTTTATTTTTAAACTATACAAAAGCACTCAACAAAAATAAATGACTCTCTAAAACTTCCGGGTTGTCTCCCTGGCAGTGCTTTCTTTAAAGCCATTAAGCTAGGCATATAGTGCTCAAGTAATGGATCCACCCGGATCACAAGGTATATCAAAGCCAATTTTAATTAACAATGATTTGTGATTTAGTAGTGAGCACAAAGTACCATATAGAATGCAACAACGAAGTCTAACTCTCTTCCTATGCATCGGCATGTCATAAAAGAACAATTCATGCACACCAAGTAAAGGCCAATGCATAGTATAAGCAGTTTCTTGCAATTTTATCATATTGGAAACATAGAGAGGTGGAGATATAGTTCCTCTCTCATAATAATTACAAGTAGGAGCAGCAAGCACATGCATATTATATCTATCAAAATCATCATGTGTAGTAGTAAAAGGCAACCCATCAATATAATCCTTAATAAGCACAAACTTCTCCGATATAGTGTAGTTTGGAGAATTCAAAAAGATAATAGGACTATCATGCGTGGGTGCCTTCATCCTAGAGCAACAAGTATAATCATATCTCAAGCATAGTTCCTGAGCATACCAATGCAACATATGAATTTGATCCCATAATAGTTTCCCTTTTTGTGTCAAGCGATAATCCCTAAAGTATTCACGTTGATCCAACATGTCTCCCATAACGTAATTGAATGGGGTTTTCTCAGGATTATCAAAGTAGTACATAATATTTTTCACATAACCAACATCAAGGGTTTTATGAGGTTCCCCATCTCCATGAGTAGCAAGTACACCTAATTTTTTTGGTATTTCGTGTTCCATATCCATAACTAAAGATAGAGAACAACTTAGAATAGCAAATAAAAATTACTTAGTGATAAAGCAAACAAGCACACACGAGAATATTCACCCCATGCTATGACTCCCCGGCAACGGCGCCAGAGAAAGGACTTGATAACCCACAAGTATAGGGGATAAATTGTAGCCTCTTTCGATAAGTAAGAGTGTCGAACCCAACGAGGAGCTAAAGGTAGAACAAATATTCCCTCAAGTTCTATCGACCACCGATACAACTCTACGCGCGCTTGACATTCGCTTTACCTAAAACAAGTATGAAACTAGAAGTACTTTGTAGGTGTTGTTGGATAGGTTTGCAAGATAATAAAGAGCATGTAAATATAAACTAGGGGATGTTTAGATAAAGAAGCAACTAAGTTAGTTTTAGTAGAGAGCTTTTTGTCACGAGAAAGTTATTTGTCCCTAGGCAATCGATAACTAGACCGGTAATCACTATTGCAATTTTATTTGAGGGAGAGGCATAAGCTAACATACTTTCTCTTCTTGGATCATATGCACTTATGATTGGAACTCTAGCAAGCACCCGCAACTACTAAAGATCATTAAGGTAAAACCCAACCATAGCATTAAAGCATCAAGTCCCCTTTATCCCATACGCCACAACCCCCTTACTCAGGTTTATGCTTCTGTCACTCAAGCAACCCACTATAAGCGAACATATTGCAACACCCTACAACAAGAATCCCTCACGCTTGCGCGACACAGAGGGCACAATAGGACATCACCAATAATAAAACGTGCAACTCAAACCAATCCCGGTCATCAATTAACCCATAGGACAAAACGGATCTACTCAAACATCATAGGATAGCCATACATCATTGGGAGATAATATATAGCGTTGAGCATCATGTTTAAGTAGAGATTACAGCGGGTAAAAGAGAGGTTACACCGCTGCATAGAGGAGAGAAGAGTTGGTGATGAGGGCGGTGAAGTTGTTGGTGTAGATCGCGGTGATGATGATGGCCCCTCCGGCGCCATCGGAAGCAAGGGGGAGAGAGCCCCCCCCCCTTCTTCTTCTTCTTCTTCTTCCTTGACCTTCTCCCTAGATGGGAGAAGGGTTTCCCCTCTGGTCCTTGGTCTCCATGGCATGGGAGGGGCGAGAGCCCCTCCGAGATTGGATCTGTCTCTCTGTCTCTTTCTGTTTCTGCGTTCTGGGATTCTGCCCTTTCACCGTTTCTTATATATCCGGAGATCCGTAACTCCGATTGGATTGAAACCTTTGCCCAAATTTTTCTCCAAAAATTAGCTTTCTTGCGGCAAAAGAAGAGCGTCAACCGCCTTACGGGGTGCCCACGAGGGTCAGGGGCGCGCCTGCCCCCCTGGGGGCGCCCCCTGCCTCATGGCCCCCTCGGGCACCGCCTCACGTTGATTCTTCTTCTCAAATCTCACAAATATTCCAAAAATATTCTCTGTCCGTTTTTATCCTGTTTGGACTCAGTTTGATATGGGGTTTCTGCGAAACATAAAACATGCAACAAACAGAAACTGGCACTGGGCACTGGATCAATATGTTAGTCCCAAAAATAGTATAAAAAGTTGCCAAAAGTATATGAAAATTGAATAATATTGGCATGGAACAATCAAAAATTATAGATACGACGGAGACGTATCAAACGCTCCCCAAAGACCTTATCACCCTTCTCCCGTACATGACTCAAAGAGTTGTGGTTTCGGAGGCCTACTGTCCTGACCTGCGGTGCACACCGCAAGCCAGGATGGGGAAGAATGTAGCAGCAGTGCAGTACTCAGGAACTTGGTGGCGAGAAGGAGATGGTCTTTCTGATGTGTTTCTATGGAGAGCAGCGACCTCTCTTATATAGGCACAGGAGAAAGAGACGAACAGACTGCGGTGGGAGGTGAAGCAACAGAGGGAGACGAAGCGAACAGGCAGCAGGCGAAGAGGTGCGATGTTCGTATTCAATCTCCTCTACAGCAAAAACGTTTCAGCTCCCGTGTGATCGTTCGTATACCCGTCGTGCGTGGCAAAAATTTAGACATCGGCTGGTTCCCGCAACCCGCGGCGCGTCGTGACGAGGCGTGGCGTGGCGAGGCGGGCCGCGGAGGAGGAGGAGCGCGCGTGGATGTCCCTCTTGTTCTCATGCTCATACATGTGAGGAAAGAACCTCCCTTATAAAGAGGTCCAACTCCCTCTTAACTGGCAATGTGGGACTAAACTTTAGTAGTGCCCATTGCCTTGCACGAATGGGCTAAGTGGGCCTCTAGGATTTATTAGGAATTTCTGAAATTGTTATTGGGCTGGCCCATAAATAGATAAAATACGAGCATTCACATCTAGCTGCAAGATCTGGAACAAGGCCTCTCCATTCAGAGCAGAAAATGGTGGCAGGAGTAGGTTCAGATAGGGAAGCGGGATCCTCTGCAGGAGGCGGGTGCTTGAAGAGGAAAAGTGTGGTCCGGTGTCAAAAGCTGAAAAGGTTGTGTACTAGAGTCTCTATTTTCTATTTTTTAACGAGGTCCACTAGTGGTAGCTTGCATTGAAGAGAAAAAATAAATGTAGGTGCCTCAAACTACTTTTTGTCATGGGACATCTGTATCCATATACTACCATTGTACATGCCCTAAACTTGCCATAAAAAACATCAGGGCGAAATTGTTTCGTGCCACACGTGTGGCACTTATCAGGGCCCATAGATAATAGCATCTGCAATCAGGCACCTCATATCGTACCTAAACACCTGGGCGAGCTGCCCGGTAACAGTAAAAAAACATGACCCACCTGAACGTCTCAAACTGGCCTCAAACGTCTGGGCTGACCGATGCCTGTTATATCCAGCCCAAATGGATATGGGGAGGCTCGGGCGGGTACGCCAGGTCTGATCCGGACCACCCCGGCCCCACATATATTCGTCTTCATCCTTTTGACAGACAACCCTAGCGACACCACTCCACTCCGCTTCGCCCCCCAAGCTCACTTCGGACGAGCTCTGGCCTTCTCTGGCATGGCGAACAATGGATCCGACTGCGTCCACTCTGGATCCGCCGACTGGGGTGTCGTCCCATGCAGGATGGAGGAGGCTATGGTTGTCCACATTGCCTTCCATTGCTCCCGGGAGGACTGTGCCCAACCGATGACGTGATCAGTTTGGCACGCATCCATTAAGTCCGCGGAACGGGCGCTCGGATCCGTCGGGGCTGGAGCATCACGGTCCGTTAGCCACCCATCTCCGGTCCGTCAGAGTATGAGTGCTACAGGGACCGGTGTGCCCGACATGGCAGAGGCGGCGGATGTAGCAGCGCGCGCTGCCGTGGAGGAGGACGTCATCTGTGCCCACATCCTAAAAAAGTGGCAGGGGAGGAAAACGCGCGCCCTCACCCAAGCGCAAAATTGGGCGGGTTGTGTCATGGCCGGATTGCCCCCTCATAAACAGTAAAACTGAAAAAAATAGTAAACAAATCAAAAGAAATCTGAAATATTTTGGGAACAAACCTTAACGAATTGTCAACATCCCTCCAAAGTTTCATGCAGAAACAACATTCCAAAATATTTTTGTAAAAAAATTCGATACTCCAAAAAGACTGTTTTGGAAATCACTTTGGAACATCGACTTTGTTTTTTTATGGGTGCATTTTGGAACATATTTTCTTACAACATTTGTCAATGCTTGTTAACAAAAAAATTCGGATTTTTTATTTTGTTTACTATTTTTTTCCAAATTTACTGTTGAATGAGGATGCATATGAGCTCGCAACCCGCCATATTAGAGCATTTTTATTTTGTTTACTTTTTTTCCAAATTTACTGTTGAATGAGGATGCATAGGAGCTCGCAACCTGCCAAATTAGAGCATCAGAAAGTGGGCAAAGTGAAGCGCAGAAGATCCCATCCTAGTTTTATTTTTTCTAGCCCTAGTATTTAGTAGAACCTACTCCTATGTATGTATGAACTTGCTATGTCCATCCTATCCTTGTTGTGTATGAACTTGCTATGTCCAGTTGTAGTACCTAAATTGTGTATGAACCTGATATGTCTATAATTCGAAATGTCTTATGTGTTTACGTGTGTTAATCAATATTGCATGTTTTTGTATGACTTTGAAGGTTCGGATATGGGATACGATTGCATGGACTAACTAATAGGGGACGTACAAAGTCAAATTAGGCAAGTACTACGGTTAAAGATGCTCTGGCAGCCATCAGGCGTGCGACCATGGCGGGGCGCAGCTCGGTGCGTGCAACGCTGACATGCAATAGAGATCGTCGATGCATGGCTTGAGTGACAGTGGATGACGTGCATCATCCACGCACACGAGGTGCACGACACAGTGCATTATAGAGGTGTGTGCGCTTGTTTGTTTTTTTGCGAAAATATAGAGGTGTGTGTGCTAACCAGTGGACCCTATGTTGACTTGGAATAGTTGGCTATTTGTTCAATAGCCTCGGCGACATGTCTGAGTTCAAAATGTCAAGTCGTCGAAAATAACTCCGGGACCCTGATAATGCCCCGACATCCGTTTTTGACCATGGCAAATCAAACGTTTTTAATGACAAAAATTTAAAAACAATTATCGATGGCAATTGTAATGCGTGAGAATGGCAAGTTTAATTAACATGTATGGGAAGTCCGTGCTCAGTGTATTTTTTTTACAAGAAATTGCCGTGCATATCAACCAAACTTATCATCATCGCGTCACTAAAATTGTCAACAAAATCGTTTGATTTTATCATGGTCAAATCCCGAACATTCGGGATTTATCATCCGTAATCAGGAGGTTTTCCACATCTTGTCTCGGCGAGCTTCCCTAACTAAACCGGTGGTGCGGGCTGCGGGGCGTCACGCTCACGCCCACGCCGTGCCCCTGTCTGTGCCCGTTGCTGTTTAGGTGTGGCCTGTTGCTGGTCTGGCCGTTGGCTAAATTGCGTGACGGATTCAGTAGAGCTTAGCGTTGTGTTTATGATTATATGGCTGTTGATTAGTCGGTTGCGCTTGTGGCTGATTTTGTCTGTGTTCATTCATTTATAAGCTCTTTTGGAAGTGTCTTCTGTTGTCTTTAGATATGCGTTATACTTCCACGTTAGTCTGATAGTACAGCAGCAAAGCCACAGCGGTCATGACCGCTTGACCGCTGTGCAGAAAACAGCTAACGCATTGACAGCTGTGGCTTAGCCAAAGCGACAGTGTACATTATGAGTTGTACTCTATCTATCTGTTTGAGATGATTTATTAATGACCTGTCGCTTGACCTGCCAAGATTCAAATGTACTCCCTCTGTCTCATAATGTAAAATGTTTTTTTATACTAGTGTTACATTATGGGACGGAGGGAGTAGTATATAAGCTAACATGAACTATGCAACTATGCAGAAAACAACATAAATACTTAGATTGTTCGATATTGATTATTTCGGTACTCCATGAAGCAAGAACTTACGGCAGTGAAGAGCAACTCTAGCAGACCCTATTCCACGAAACTGTACACAAGGAGGCGTTTATGCAGGCTCAAAATCTCCGTGGCAGAACATAAACTGTATCTGAACCCGTAAAATTTAAAAAATTTGTTTTGCATGAGAAATTTAAGCAAAAGCTCGCCGGAGCTCGCTCGCATAGATAGCTCTTTTTCATATAAGTTCGTACACAGTATGCATATACTCCCTCCGTTCCAAATATAGCGCGCCCACGCTTTTCGAGATTCAACTTTGACCATAAATTTAGCCAACGAGACTGACTGCAGCGGGAGCATAAATTATACCGGTGAATTTGTATTAAAAAGAATTTTCAAATATATATTTTTTGCTCACGCCGCAGTCGGTCTCGTTGGTTAAATTTATGGTCAAAGTTGAAGCACGGAAACCGAGGACGCACTATATTTTGGAACGGAGGGAGTATTAAGTATAAAAATTTGGCAGAGCTAGGCCGGGCCTACCCTACCCTACCACTACACAAAATTGAGCTCACCGAAGCTCGTGCGGTAGCTAACTAGCGGCGGTGCTCAATCAGAGTCGAGGAGTCGAAGGAGTCGAGGTTGATGTAGAACTTCGACTACTCCACCTTCATCAGTCGCAGGTCAGCCTCCTTGGACGCGTGCGCCTGCGATGCAACGATGCCCATCTGGAGGAAGAGCTGCTCGTACTCGAGTTCGCGGCGGATGCACTCTTCCAGCTCCTCCTGCTCCCTCGCTGACCGCTCGAGGACGACGCGCTTGAGGAGCTCCTCTTGCCCCGGGGGGAGGTAGTCCTCGGGCCCGATGACGCCTCGGCGAGGCGGCGCATCGGGCACTACGGCGTGAGGCGAGAGCTCCTCCTCCGGCTCCCGCTTCATCGAAATAAGCCGCGAGCTCGATGCGCCCGCGGATGAGCTCCCCACAGACCAGGAGCCGGAGGAGGCGTGGCGGCGGCAAGCGAGCTCGCGGTCGAACTCGTCCAGCTCGCGGCGGTCGAACTCCGGCGGCGGCCGGCTACCGCGGTTGAGCCACCGACGCGCCCCCCGCTTGCGCGCGGCCTCAGATCTGGCGCGGCAGCGACACTCCACCTCATCCCCGGAGCTACCACAGTCCATGACTTCCGCAAGCTTGCCGGCGGCGAGAAATCAAGCGGGGCGGTGGGGAATCGGTGGGAAACACGGCGGCGGGCAACTGCGGGGGGATAGGGTTTCGACCCGCATCTGCCTCGCAAACCCGTAGTTAGAGAAACTCCAATGGGCCAACCCAAACGGACGGCGATTTCGTCCGCTTTTTGTCCGTTTGCGTCGGCCGCCCGCCCAGCGTCCGCCCTGTTTTTCATATGGGTCGGCAGTGCGCCCAACGCGCCGACCCATATGTGCAGGCGTGGCCGGCTGGCCGTCCAATTTTGCATTGCATTCAACATATTGTGAAATGAAAATTTAACAAACAAAATAGTCCGCCCAAATAAATAGTATAGTTTTACAGGCCAAATAAAAATAAAAATGTTTCACATAGTTTTACGAACGAATAAAAGTAGATACATCTATTGATTGCCAACATGAGTCCACATATGCTCAACAAATCATTTTGCAGTTGCACGTGAGTTTCCCAATTATGCATGTCTTTATGAAACTGAGTGAACTGCTCAAATGTTGCCGCTACTCCATGCTCAGGCACAATATTCTCACCCTGAAACTGAAAGCCTTGATCGTATAGACGTTCCGGGCGCTCGTCTTCTATGATCATATTGTGCATGATCACACAAGCAGTCATCACCTCCCATAGTTTCTGCGTGCTCCAAGTATTAGCAGGATACCGAAGGATGCCCCATCGAGATTGCAAAACACCAAAGGCACGCTCGACATCCTTTCTAGCACTCTCTTGCTCTTGGGAAAATCTTTTCCTTTTCTCTCCAATAGGGTCAGGTATTGTCTTTACAATAGTGGTCCACCGAGGATAGACACCGTCACCCAAATAGTACCCTTTGTCGTAGTTGTGGCCGTTGACAGTAAAGTTCACCGGTGGGTTGTTGCCTTCGGCAAGCCTAGCAAACACCGGCGAGCGCTGAAGCACATTGATATCATTGTGTGATCTAGCCATGCCGAAGAAAGAGTGCCAGATCCAGAGATCTTGAGACGCCACGGCCTCTAGTATGACAGTGCAAGCCCTGACATGTCCCTTATACTGCCCTTGCCAAGCAAAAGGGCAGTTCTTCCACTCCCAATGCATGCAGTCTATGCTGCCAAGCATCCCCGGGAAGCCCCTGCTAGCATTCATCGCCAACAAACAGGCTGCATCTGCAGCTGTCGGCTCTCTCAAGTACTCAGGGCCAAACACAGCAATCACAGCCTTGCAGAACTTATACAGGGACTCTAGGCATGTAGACTCGCTCATACGGACGTACTCGTCAATGAGATCACCAGGCACTCCGTATGCAAGCATTCGGATGGCGGCAGTGCATTTCTGATAAGAGGAGAAACCAATCTTGCCGACAGCATCCTCTTTGCACTCGAAGTAGTCATCATAGCCGACCACTCCCTCTCTAATACGGTTGAAAACATGCCTACTCATACGGAACCGGCGGCGGAATTTGTGATGTTTGAACAACGGGTTTGTTGTATCAAAGTAGTCCTTCCAGAGAAGGAAATGCCCGCTCTCTCGGTTACGATTCAACGCCGGAAGGTGGCCCGGAATGGAGCCACGGAACAACGGCCGCTGGTTGTTGAGGTGGTGATGGACCAACACGGCAGCCAATATTTCCTCCGTGTCGTCGGACGACGAATCGTCGGGTCGCAAATGAAACTGTGGAAAAAGAACTCGTCAGGGGAGTCCATTTTAGTACCTTGGCAAACTGTCGAATAGCTTGCGGGCGTCGAAGAAGGAGACGGCCGGCGAGGGGAGACGCGGTGCCCACAGACCAGCTAGCTGCCCGGCCGGCGTCCGACGAGTGTGACGGCGTCCGACGAGCGTGCCGGTCATATGTGGCGGGGGCGGCGAGGCGTCTTCTTAGTCGCGGGCGGCTGTGCGGTGGGGGAAGCGGCGGCGGGAGCTAGTTTGCTCCCCGGCGGCTGCGAGCGACTGGGGACAGGGGCGGCGTTGCTGGGCGGATGTGGAGGCGGCGGCAGCTGGAAGAGTCGCCGCAAAAATGGGCGGCGGCGTCGGTGACGGAGGAGGCGGGGGGCGAGGGTTGCTTGTTGGCCGGGGGGAGGGAGGCCAATGTGCCACAGACCAGCGGGCCCCGGGACAGGAGTAGGCGACCGCACGCGCGTCCGCTGCGTGTCCGCGCCGACGCAAATCAGGCTCAACAATGGGCCGGGAATGGGTCGCCCGCGGAAGAAAAACGGACGCGCGTCCGTTTGGGTCGGCGCGTTGGGCCGCCTTTTCTGTCCACGCCGACCCAAACGGACAGCCACGGACGAAATGGGTCGCCCCATTAGAGTTGCTCTTATACGGCTTCGGGGATAACGTTTGCGGGCCACGGTAAAAATATTTACGGGCAGGGGCGAGTATACGGGCACTGTTCTGGCCAGAAAATTGGGCCGAACCCATATACTCGCCCGAATTATGCGGGTTCGCGCATTATGCGGGGCCTGCTAGAGATGCTCTAAGTCTGAGACACAAAACACATAACCGTGACATAGCACAAAATACATAAGGGCATGTACAATGGTTCTATCTTAGCAATGCCACGTAGGATAAATGATGAGATGAAAGAGAAAGAAATCATAAGAGAAGGCTTGTCTTCTCTTAATTAAGAGAAGACAAGAGATGATCTCTTAGCACGATATGTCTCACCACATTTTTAGGAATAACTAATTATTGAAGATAAGGCTAAGAGATGACCCATTGTAGACATATTTTTTTGTCATCTCTAAATTACATGCAAGATTTAAGATAAGACTATCTTATCGACCATTGTACATGCCCTAACCTTGACACGGCCCGGGTGATCTAGAGTAAACTGGAGTCTTAACTACGGTGAAGACACATTTTTGAAGCAATTATTTGCCTGGAAAAAATGTGCCTATACCACACAATCTATGAAAAGTATCCCGGTGAAGACACAATTACCTTAACTTTATACATGAATAAATGACCTTCCGTTGGTGTACACCCATGTCACCATTTGCCGTCAAAATTCTCATACCAATAAAGGCTCTATGCTCTTTCTGCAAGTAGCAAGGCTTTCCAAGATCCAAAGACTTGCAATCGGCCAGCCCCTTCACCATGTCAGGATCCATTACATGTGGAGTTTGTATGCTTCCAGTAGCATACAAGTAGATGGAACCTGACACACCATCGCAAGGTTTAAATATACGACTCAAAGGCCATTTATCCATGTTATGGGGCTATAAATCTCGTTTTTTTTTAAAGTACGCAATCGCGTACCTTAATTTTATATAAGGCAGAAATATGTACAAGAGATGAATCTTACACTAGGCCAAGTAGTCACGACTCGGCCCTCGAAACTCCACTCGTACACTTAAACTCTACTACTCATAAAACGCGGCAACTCCATGAGCTCCTGCCGACGCCCAAGTACGCAGATCATCAAAGATCCGACCAGTAAAGCTTGCGATAGAAGAGACTTCTCTGGTTGGACCAAACACCATCCCGTTGCGATGCTTCCAAAGACTCCAACAAATGAGCATGACAACCGAGTCGAAACCTTTCCGAGCCTCCTTCGGGATCTGCTTGCGCACATGCAACCACCAATCTCGTTGTTTTGATCAAGATTCAGAAACAATGAACACAAGCAGAATTGAAATACGAATATTCTTAAAAGCAAACTTTGTGCCGATTTAATGGCTCAAAAGTGAAGATTAGCCAGCATGGTGAGACACGTTATATACTACTCCCTCCGTCCGGAAATACTTGTCGCAGAAATGCATAAAAATGGATGTATCTAAAACTAAAATACGTCTAGATTCATTCATTCCTTTGACAAGTATTTCCGGACGGAGAGAGTATCATCTAAACAACTATAAATTCTAGGAGATAAACAGTTCCTCGTCACATAACATAACTGGTTTCAGTGTCAAGCATCAAAAGGCCTCATTTTTTCTGATTACAATTTTGCATACCCCATGGAAACCCCACAAATTCTGCTGTACAAGAAAAATAGATCTCTTTCTACAGGAGACCAAGTTGATAAAACACTTACCAAAGCAGGAGAAGGTGAAGTTCGTGTCGACGCGCGGGAGCACCTGCAATCGGAACAAAAAGGGGTATGTTTAAATCTGAGTCAAATTATTATAGTAAAACTATTGGATAATCTAGGTTGACAAACTGAAAGTAATCTCGAAATCAGACCCATCAACGAATAGTTATAGTTCTCGGATGTATTTGGCTGAAAAAGTTAAAGAAACTGAATTAGGTAAATAGTTACATCATACCTCTGTTTATAAGTCCATATCTGTATTTTCCTTATGCTAGAGCGGCAACAACTTTTGGATGCAAACACCCTCTCTGGAAATCAACATTTAACCGAACTAAAACCGGATGTAGTCCTCGATGACATCGATATGTGAAGTGTAATGTCAAAAAGATCAAAGTGAGGTCTTGTGAGTTGTTTACATTAGATTCCACCAAACGGAAAGAAAACAGGATTTAAACCAAATTTAGCATAAGTGTAAGAAATATGTGCTAGTGAATTTTATCGGGACTGAGTGCATGATTAGGAAATACAGTAACAAAAATCTCTTGTTATCTCGGGAATAGTCCCTCTGCTGCTAGCTGAGAAAATAAGTATGTTATGCACGTGTATGGCGGCAAATGTTTTATATTTGCTTTTCTAATTTTGACTACCTTTAAAATTTACATATAACTTTACAAAAATTGAATTATGCTTACCTTTCAAATAGATATATATTGATAAACACAATCAGCTTGGTTTCTCCTCCTACACATTAACACAAACAACTTATGTGTGGTGAAAGAGGAATTTCATCTTTTTTGTACAGCGTCACTTCAAATACGGGGGTTTGACCCACATGAACCAAAGTAGCACACCAACAAGGGAGAACTGAATCCGAAATGAGAGAGAGAGAGAGAGAGAGAGAGAGAGAGAACCTTCAAATATGGGTGGGAGTGGACGTCAAGCGGCGGATGGCGGTGGACGGCGGCGACGAACGGTGGGCCCGGAGCATCGAAGGGTGGACCGGTGGAGGCAGCAACGGCCTCGCCGTTTCTCTCTGTCTCTCTCCCGTCGCCTCTCTCTGCCTCTCTCTGGGAGAAGGGAGGAGCGAGCCAGGAGCGTCCGCACGCAAGTTGATTCCCGCAAGTTTCTTTGGTTGGTAAAAAGAATTTTCGGCGAGCATGTTCCAAAAAAAAAAAATCGGCCAGCTACTGGCGGTGGGTACGGCCCAACTCAAGATATTTCATTAGGTTTTGAAGAGGAGACTACCGGAAGCGCTCAACGCCGAACGTCGTCCACGCACGCCAGGCGTCCTTATAGTGCAGAGGATCCAAGGGGCTACTTTATAAAATATTCTTGTGTGAGGGTCTTCTGTGCAAGTTGTCTGCGATGGAGCCATTGGGTGTATCCTCCTCGTATGGTGTGTTTTTTTTTTTTTGAGGAAAACCTCGTATGGTGTGTTATCTGTATTTGTAACTGCATATGTGTACTGTTTTCCTGCTCCTATAAATACAGATAAGCTTATGCCTACGTGAGTATGCTTTAAAAAAAAACATGAGTAGACCGGTCAAAATCCATTGTGTCTCTAAAAAACTGTAGCAAAACAGCTGTCAAGCTGTGGTAAATCTTCATTACCCTATTTATTTTTTCAAAACACTGAAAATCCAAAGCCTACATCCTTTGATTTTGTGTACTAATCATTATGGCCTTATGGGCGACAAAATTCGCCTCCCTACGAACTTGAGACTGACCCATATAGACTACAAAAGTTTGGAGCAGACCCTTCACGTCTTCAACCACCGGACTGAAGATTGATCGGTCTTTTGAGTTGAGCTTTGCTCACTACCGTCTTGTAATATGACTCTAGCATGATTCCCCAACTTCCTTTGTCAGCGCTAGGCTCGACGGCTTGATGACCGTCATGTGAATTTGATGCCACCTCAGCCTGACAGCAGACCCCACCGGTTAGAAATGGTGTCAAACTTTCCTTATTGCCATTTCAGTGCTATTAGAAAATTTATTACCCAATCTTGGTGCTTTCTTGTGAAAAAAATGATGGTGGTTATTTTAAGACAGGGAAATTGTCAAGTGAAAATGTGGGAATTTTGTCCAGTCTTCGGTCAGGTGAAAAAAAACCCTTTTTTCATAAGATTCAACGCCTTGTTTTTCGAGCAGCAAGGTGATCGCTTTGTCGAGTCTGGTCCCCGAGGATCCGACTTGTGAAAAATGTTGTTGTGATCCGCCTTGCACGCCGCGGCCTCCCACATGCAGATGTGTGTGCCCTTTGTGATCAGGCCCCCGAGGATCTCCAGCACCTCTTGGTTAGTTGCTTGTTCTCCCTCCAGGACTGACATTAGATTCTATCATGTCCACAGTCGCTCTGTCGTCGCCGGCGACGGCCTTCGCGGATTGGTGGAATAGCTCGTGCTTGCACTTCCCCAACACTCATCGCCACGGGTTCTCCTTCATCATCATGCTCACCACCTGGTGACTACAGAACCACTGTAATGGTTGCATCTTCGATGGCCAACGACCTTGTGTCTCGCAGGGGCCAGTTCTTTTAGGCTTCTAGATTAGTAATCCCATTACTTCTACCTCCGTCCTGGTTTATTGGTCTCCATTGTAATCTGTGCTAAATTTGTTGGGGAACGTAGTAATTTCAAAAAAAAATCCTACGCACACGCAAGATCATGGTGATGCATAGCAACGAGAGGGGAGAGAGTTGTCCACGTACCCTCGTAGACCGAAAGCGGAAGCGTTAGCATAACGTGGTTGATGTAGTCGTACGTCTTCACGATCCGACCGATCAAGTACCGAACGTACGACACCTCCGAGTTCAGCACACGTTCAGCTCGATGACGTCCCTCGAACTCCGATCTAGCCGAGCTTTGAGGGGGAGTTCCATCAGCACGACGTCGTGATGACGGTGTTGATGATGCTACCGACGCAGGGCTTCGCCTAACCATCGCTACGATATTGCCGAGGTGGAATATGGTGGAGGGGGGCACCGCACACGGCTAAGAGATCAATGATCAATTGTTGTGTCTAGAGGTGCCCCCTGCCCCCGTATATAAAGGAGCAAGGGGGGAGGCGGCCGGCCTTGGAGGAGGGCGCGCCAAGGGAGGGGAGCCCTACTAGGACTCCCAAGTCCTAGTAGGATTCTCCTTTCCTTTCCGGAGTAGGAGAGAAGGAAAGAGGGGGAGAGGGAGAAGGAAAAGGGGGCTGCACCCCTTGTCCAATTCGGACCAGAGGGGGGGCGCACGCTGAGGGAGTCCCGGATTAGGGGGTATCCGGACAGTCAGACTATATACTTTGGCCGGACTGTTGGACCGTGAAGATACAAGACTCAAGACTCCGTCCCGTGTCCGGATGGGACTCTCCTTTGCATGGAAGGCAAGCTTGGCGATCCAGATATTTATATTTCCTTCTTTGTAACCGACTCCATGTAAACCCTAGCCCTCTCCGGTGTCTATATAAACCGGAGGGTTTAGTCCTTAGAGACAAAATCATAATCATCATAGGCTAGCTTTTAGGGTTTAGCCTCTACGATCTCGTGGTAGATCAACTCTTGTAACACTCATATCATCAATATCAATCAAGCAGGAAGTAGGGTTTTACCTCCATCAAGAGGGCCTGAACCTGGGTAAACATCGTGTCCCTTGCCTCCTGTTACCATTAGCCTTAGACGCACAGATCGGGATCCCCTACCCGAGATCCGCCGGTTTTGACACCGACATTGGTGCTTTCATTGAGAGTTCCTCTGTATCGTCGCTGCGAGGCTTGATGGCTCCTTCAATCAACAACAACATGGTCCAGGGTGAGACTTTTCTCCCCGGACAGATCTTCGTGTTCGGTGGCTTCGTACTGCGGGCCAATTCGCTTGGCCATCTGGAGCAGATCGACAGCTACGCCCCTAGCCACTAGGTAAGGTCCGGAAACTTGAACTACACGGCCGATATCCACGGAGACTTAATCTTCAACAGATTCGGGCCTACGCCAGGAGCGCCGGACAGTCACGACGAGCACGACTTAGACCTGCTGTCGGACAATGCTCAGGATATCGCCCCCGCAGGAGCCCCGGACCTAAATCCTGAGTAGATTGCGTCGCCCGAGGACGGTTGGATGGACCCTGCCCCGGAGGCCGCGCACTCATCGGTGGTAGAGCCGAGCACTGGCTCCCCCCTCAAGAAAGCCTGTGTCACCGGACCCTCGGACTCGTGTCCGGCTGCAGGTTCCAACCCGCGCACCCCCGAGCCCGCCGAATCTGGTTGGGCTCCGGTAATGGAGTTCACCGCCACGGATATCTTCCAGCACTCGCCCTTTGGCGACATGCTGAACTTGTTAGAGTCTCTCTCTCTTTGTCAGGAGACTCTTGGCCGAACTATGTCCGGCTCGAGTGGGAAGCAGGCGACGAAGGAATTCGTGGCCCACCCACCACCCACTTCATTGCCACGGTCGATGATTTAACCGACGTGCTTGATTTCGACTCTGAAAACATCGACGGTATGGACGACGATGTAGGAGAAGAACCACCGCCCACAGGACGGTGGACAACCACCTCCTCATACGATATATATATATATGGTGGACACTCCGAAAGAAACAAATGGCGATGAGGCAATGGAGGATAACCCCTCAAGGAAGAAGGCGAAGTATGAACGTCATCAGCGCCACCCCAAGCCCCGCCAAAACAATACCGGCACAGCAGTCAAAAACAATCCAGAAGGTGCCGAAGATGAATACAATCCCGATCAGCCTGCCTTTGAGCAGGCCAGACAGGCGACAGATGAATACTTGGAGAGGGACAACTACATGCCCCCCTCCGAAGACGAGGTGAGCCTCGGCAACGATGAATTCCGCGTGCCTGGGGATCCCGGGGAACATATTCGCTTTAAGCGAAGGCTTATGTCCACAGCGAAAAGCCTGCAAAAGAAGCAACAACAGCTCAAAGTCGACCAAGACTTGCTCACAGACAGATGGACTAAGGTCCTGGCCACCGAGGAATACGAACTCGACCGCCCCATCAAAGGGTACACAAGGCACAATCCGCTACTTCAACCTAAGAAGGAGAACCTAAAGCCGACACCCCGACGTCAATATACCACGGCCCGGGACAATACGCAGGAAACACGAGGCAGGATCCACAAACCCCGACGCAATCATCATAAGCGTCAAGTCAAGGAAGTTGGTGCCGAATCCAGCGGCTCCCAGTCCGGTCAGCGGAAAAAGAACAGCTCAAGCCCATCCGGACCAAACAACATACTCGATCAACCATGTGAAATTCATGGTACCCCCAGAAGGACGGCCAAGCATACCAACAGAGAATGCCGAATCCTCAAAACAAAACGGCCGGTCATGCGCCGGAAACAGTGAAAGGAGGTTTCAAACAACGAAAGACCAATCAAAACATGGCGAAGTCAAAAGAAGATCCTCCACAGGACAAAAATATGGTCGATCTTCTCCGATCACATCGACCATCAGGACAACATCAACTATAGCAATTTAATTGCACCCACTATCGACCCAATAGTTCGGGGGCTCCATCTCACACGAGCCCTCGCGGGCATAAAACTATCAATAAACATCTTCTAAAAGATGCCAGGTGCAAAGGCCAAGTTTTATTGGCCCACCACACTAATGGTTGTCTTCGGATCACCAAACAAATACCACGCCGAAGAATAACTCTTCAGCACTGTACCCTTATACAGTAATTACCACATACTACCGAGACGAACCACGTTGGCTAGATTCAACGGGGTACAACTTTAGGCCAGTCCCGCGTGGCATAGTCACAATTATGGGCAAAGCCAAACCCCACCCTTAGAGTGGAAATCATACCGCTGCTGGAATAGCGAGTCGTACCTGTTTATCAAATTTTGATTCGGCAGCCAACTACCCGGACACCAACTGAGGAGTCCGAGCTACTTTATGGCATGATAGCCTGGTTCAGCCAGGCTCCGATGAGGCAACCACGGTTCAACCACAATAGTACATGCAGCTACCTTTAAGCATTTGTCTTTACAGACTAACTTTGGCGCAGAACAGGACTGGCGACGCGGAATCAGCTCGGGCGCACAAGGCAGGAACACATAAGGCAGTCCGGATACACCTCGGATCCACACACAGCCTCCTCCAGTCCAGCCACGACAGGTTCCGCAAAAAACACTTCTTTTCATAAACATAAACCATACTCATATGTATAGACATACCACTTTACTACAATGCGTAGAGTTAAATAACACTTACCGGCCGTCGTTCCTCATTGACACCTTTTTTGTCATAAATGGCACCCACGCCTCGTGTTATGCCCCATTATGCTAGGGGCTTCATAGTACTCATGATATGGCAACAAAGTGCGACCACCTTTTCGGTCGCTCGGCACCCCGAACTTATAGCACTATATGCATCATCTCCGAATCATGTCTTGGGTCATTAGTTGGGTTTGCCCGGCTCCCATGTTTTGGTACCTTATGTTCCGCTCCATCGGCTAAGGTAGCGCTGGGAGAACTACTGCGATTGTGTCCCGGTTCTTCCGGACGAGCACCTCAATAGAGAAGCCGAAAACTGACTATCATGATACAGCGAGAGCTGGTCAGCTGTTCGAGAGGTTGTAAAATCATTAAAGATTTATTCCGCATAATGCCATTATAAATGCAAAGTGCGACGGATCGGTCTTCCGATCAGGCACCGATAGAGCCCCTAGTACGGTCATCCGAACACCAGGGGCTGCGCCCACCATACTCGAATTCCTATGGCTAAGTGAGAGTGATAAAGCCCTATAGTCTGATTGCCTGGTTCGTGGTGAGGAACACCTCCCTAAAAGGACCCAACAATGGGATAAAGAGTGGTCAGGTATGTCCCGAACACCCCCGTACTTTTTACGTGGGGGCAGAAGCCGACGACTGGCAAACTCTCAGGATTTATATACACTAAACAGCCGCACGGGAAGAACAAACATTCAAATAAACAGGCAATAAATAATAAAAATGCCATTATCCCACATTACAAAGAATGGCAAGACTGCCTTCAGGGAAATATAGTGTCTTTGGTACACTGATCCGCCACAAGGTGGGCTCCTTTCAGGACACCTTCATAGTATAACTCGGGCTTGCGATGCTCCTTACCCTCCGGTGGTCCCTCAACCATCGGCTTCTCAGCATCAAGCTTCCCCCAGTGCACCTTCGCACGGGCAAACGCCATGCGTGCACCCTCTATGCAGACCGATCGCTTAATGACATCGAGCCGAGGGCAAGCACCAACAATCCACTTCACGAGTCCGAAGTAACTGCTTGGAATTGGCTCCGCGGGCCACAGCCCGACAACCAAGTCCTTCATGGCTAGTTCGGCCGCCTGGTGCAGTTCGACCAGCTGCTTCAGCTGATCGATAATTGCACCGGATAATTCGGCGCCAAATACTGCGACCAGAAATGCTTCTCCACAGACTTCTTCTCCTCAGTTCGGTAGAATTGGGCAGCATCTGATATGCTGCGCGGCAGATCCGCCAACGCCCCTGGAGAAACAAGAATTCAGCTTGTCGCTTAGAGTTCCTCCCGTTACTATGTAAATATGGCCTTGAGTACAAAAGGCCTTACCAGCTGCAACCTTCCGGGCCTCCTAAATGTCCCTCAGAGCACCTCGGGCTTCTTCCCGAGCATCCTCTGCGGCTTGGAGAGCTTGGGCGAGTTCGGATTCTTTCCCTGCTAGACTCTGCTCCAAGCCCTTGCTTTTCTTCACGGCCTCCTGGAGCTCTCGCTCAGCTTCAATGACTCTGGCCTCGTGCTTCTCACGAAGAGCCTGTTCGGCGGCGGCCTTATTGTCAGCTTCGGCCACAGCCTTCTTCAGTGCCTCAATTTCGGCACTCGCCCCTAGAGCATACAATACAAATATTTTCATTAGGCACAACTTCTAATTTGTGCTCAACTTAGCAAAAGGTTTCAACATACCTTGCTTGTCCTCCAACTGCTTCTTCACGCGGCCAAGTTCTTATTCGGCCCATTCCAGACGCTGCTTTAGTCCGGACACATCCACACTATGAGCGGTGGTCGTCTCTGCAGACAACTGTTTTCAAACAAAGGGATACACGTCATTAACTGAGTCTCCTGCAAAGCGGAAAAATTTGATCCCCTGTCCAGCCTTCTTCCGCCGGACAGTGCATCAGGGGCTACTACTCATATTATGACAATCTCCCAAAGGTTCCTTGAAAACATACCTCAAAGCCCTTTATATGACTAAGGCGGGATTCATTCAGTCCACTCTCAGCGGACTGAATCTTTTCAATCACCGCACCCATGAGGGCACAATGTTCATCGACGATAGACGCGCTCCTTAGCGCTATCGATAGGTCGCCTGGCAGCTCTGCTTGGACAGAGGTTGCTGGCGGAGTAGGCAAGCCTCCCCCGTCAAAGATGGCTGCTCGCCCAATCCTGGAGCTTTAAAGGTCTCCAGGACCGTGTCCGGCTGCGGTCCGAACCTAAGATCGCCCCCGCCGTCGACACGCATGGGAGCCGCTGTTCTCGTGTGTCCGGCCCCAGGGATAAGCCCTCCCTGGTCCGGGTCCCGCTGAGACGACACCTCGGTGTCGCGCCTAGGCTTCGGGGAAGGGGCCTCTGGAGGCATCTCGCTCGCCAGGGCATCTGAGCTCAGCGAATCCTCCGATGAGGACTGTCCGGCGTGGGACCTCACCGGGCTGTACAAAATATGGCGACAGTTAAAACTACTACATCCTAATGACCTCGGGCACATAGGTGTGTGCGGGTTTCGTATACTTACGACTTTACTAGGGGCTGGGCCCTGGGATCCCACTCCGGGCTGCTGAGCAGCCGTGGTGGACGCCTCGGGGAGGGAACCTTTCCCCCTCTTTGGCGATTCGGCCTCCAGGGATGAGGAAGTCGTCCTCTTCTTCCCTCCCCCTGCGGGGGACTCGTCTTCTTCCTCATCCTCTTCATCTTTGGAGGAGGGATGGTCGTGGGAGTCTTCAGATTTTGTGTCCGAAACATCGCGACGATGGAGGCCACTCCGGGTCTTCTTGACCTTCTTAGAGACCTCTTTATTCAGCGCCTCATAAGGCGCTGGGACCAGCATCTTCGTCAGAAGAGGTCCGACCGGTTCCTCCGGTAGCGGGCCTGGACAGTGTATCCGCTCCACCTTTTTCGCCCATTCCTGGGATTATTATAGAAAGCATGATAAAAGCGTCTCCCTCGGGACACGTCGGCTAAAACATGGATGGACATGGCACAACAATGACTTACCGGACTGGCAGAACGGGATAGTTGATACCCGCGGTCCTCGGCGGAGCCCGGCCACGGTTTGCCGGACCTGAAGAGCACCTTCCAGATGTCCTTGTGGGAGGAGCCATAGAGCTCCCGTAGGGTCTGGTGTTCGGCCGTGTCATATTCCCACAAATTGCAGGCTCGAGGCTGGCAAGGGAGAACCAGGCGAACTAACATCACCTGGACTACGTTGACGAGTTGGACATCCTTGTCGACCACGCTCTGGACACATGTTTGGAGCATCGACAGCTCGTCGAATGAGGACCAGCTCAGGCCCTTCTTGGGCTAGGACGTGAGCCGCAGTGGGGCTCCGGATCTGAATTCGGGAGCAGCGGACCACTTTTTACCGCGTGGTTCGGTGATATAGAACCACTGCTGCTGCCACTCCTTAACTGAATCATTGAAGGTGCCCGTCGGCCATACGACCTTGGGCATCTTGCTCACCATGGCGCCGCCACATTCGGCATGCTCGACATTCACCACCTTGGGCTTCATGTTGAAGATTTTCAACCACAAGCCGAAGTGGGGCAAAATACGAAGAAAAGCCTCACATACGATGACGAACGTCGAGATGTCAAGGAAAGAATTGGGAGAAAGATCATGAAAATCAATCCCGTAGTAATACATGATGCCGCGAACAAATGGGTGAAGGGGAAACCCGAGCCCGCGAACAAAATGAGGGAGAAACACGACCCTCTTGTGGGGCTCCGGAGTGGGGACGATCTGTCCCGCCGGCGGAAGACGGTGGCCGATTTTCTGGGCCAGGTACCCGGCCTCTCGGAGCTTTTTGATATCCCTCTCCTGGACAGTAGAGGCCATCCATTTGCCTCCTGCTCCAAATCTGGACATCTTCGGGGGACCTCTCTTCGGTGGGGAAGAAGAGTGCTTGGGCGCTAGGGCTCGAGCAGAGGGGAATGGACTAGCGGAAGGAAAAGGCGTGGGTAAAAAGGAAAAAGACCTTATCTCTTTATATAGGCGGTAAAAGCTTTTGTGCCTCCCCACTTGCCTGGTGGAACCCGCTCGTTCCCCACTCGCCGCAATTAGTGGTGTGGTTGGGCTGCCCATACCCGTATTGATGAGAATCCCGTAATAAGGGGACATGATCTCTGCTTCGGCAAGACGTGCAGAGGAAACCACCTCGCAATATGCGTTGTGGCTGGTTGTGGGGAAAACGGTTCGAATAATGACCCGACTGTGGTGTCATGTCACGTTGTCTAAAATTGTCAGCAGATTACATTTGTGAAATATCATTCTCTCTACGGTGGTATGTGAAGATCATCTTGCAGATCCGGATACGATCTAAGTGTTCGATAATTACTTTGGAGTATTCGGAGATAGAACCCGCCTTGCCGAAGACAAACTGCGTGCCGGACTCATCGTCATTGAAGCCTGGTTCAGGGGCTACTGAGGGAGTCCCGGATTATGGGGTATCCGGACAGCCAGACTATATACTTTGGTCGGACTGTTGGACCGTGAAGATACAAGACTCAAGACTCCGTCCCGTGTCCGGATGGGACTCTCCTTTGCGTGGAAGGCAAGCTTGGCGATCCGGATATTATATTTCCTTCTTTGTAACCGACTCCATGTAAACCCTAGCCCTCTCTGGTGTCTATATAAACCGGAGGGTTTAGTCCTTAGAGACAGAATCATAATCATCATAGGCTAGCTTCTAGGGTTTAGCCTCTATGATCTCGTGGTAGATCAACTCTTGTAACACTCATATCATCAATATCAATCAAGCTGGAAGTAGGGTTTTACCTCCATCAAGAGGGCCCCGAACCTGGGTAAACATCGTGTCCCTTGCCTCCTGTTACCATTAGCCTTAGACGCACAGATCGGGACCCCCGCCCCGAGATCCGCCGGTTTTGACACCGACACACGCCTCTTTCCTTTTGGCCTCTCTCCTCTTTTCCCGTATTGCCCAATAAGGCCCATATACTCCCCGGCGAATTCCCGTAACTCTCCAGTACTCCGAAAAATACCCGAATCACTCGGAACATTTCCGAAGTCCGAATATAGTTGTCCAATATATCGATCTTTATGTCTCAACCATTTCGAGACTGCTCGTCATGTCCCCGATCTCATCCGGGACTACGACCTGTTAGGGAACGTAGTAATTTCAAAAAAATTCCTACGCACACGCAAGATCATGGTGATGATATAGCAACGAGAGGGGAGAGTGTTCGTCCACGTACCCTCGTAGACCATAAGCGGAAGCGTTATGACAACGCGGTTGATGTAGTCATACGTCTTCACGATCTGATCGATCCAAGTACCGAACGTACGGCACCTCCGAGTTCAGCACACGTTCAGCTCGATGACGATCCCCGGACTCTGATCCAGCAAAGTGTCGGGGATGAGTTCCGTCAGCACGACGGCGTGGTGACGATGTTGATGTTCTACCGGCGCAGGGCTTCGCCTAAACTCTGCGACGATATGACCGAGGTGGAATATGGTGGAGGGGGGCACCGCACACGGCTAAGGAACGATCCGTAGATCAACTTGTGTGTCTTTGGGGTGCCCCCCGCCCCGTATATAAAGGAGGGAGGGAGGAGGAGGCCGGCCCTAGGAGGGGCGCGCCATGGGGAGTCCTACTCCCACCGGGAGTAGGATTTCCCCTTTTCCTAGTCCAACTAGGAGTCCTTCCATGTAGTAGCAGTAGGAGACAAGGAAGGGGAAGAGAGAAGGGAAGGAAGGAGGGGGTGCGGCCCCTCCCCCTAGTCCAATTCGGACTAGGCCTTGGGGGGCGCGTGGCCTGCCCTAGGCAGCCCCTCTCTCTTTCCCGTATGGCCCAATAAGGCCCAATACTTCTCCCCGGCGAATTCCCGTAACTCTCCGGTACTCCAAAAAATACCCGAATCACTCGGAACCTTTCCAAACTCCGAATATAGTCGTCCAATATATCAATCTTTACGTCTCGACCATTTCGAGACTCCTCATCATGTACCCGATCTCATCCGGGACTCCGAACTCCTTCGGTACATCAAAACTCATAAACTCATAATATAACTGTCATCAAAACCTTAAGCGTGCGGACCCTACGGGTTCGAGAACTATGTAGACATGACCTAGAACCATTCTCGGTCAATAACCAATAGCGGAACCTGGATGCCCATATTGGTTCCTACATATTCTACGAAGATCTTTATCGGTCAAACCGCATAACAACATACGTTGTTCCCTTTGTCATCGATATGTTACTTGCCCGAAATTCGATCGTCGGTATCCAATACCTAGTTCAATCTCGTTACTGGAAAGTCTCTTTAGAGGGCCCAGAGATACCTCTCCGACAATCGGAGTGACAAAACCTAATCTTGAAATACGCCAACCCAACATGTACCTTTGAAGACACCTGTAGTACTCCTTTATAATCACCCAGTTACGTTGTGACGTTTGGTAGCACCCAAAGTGTTCCTCCGGTAAACGGGAGTTGCATAATCTCATAGTTACAGGAACATGTATAAGTCATGAAGAAAGCAATAGCTATATACTAAACGATCAACTGCTAGGCTAACGGAATGGGTCAAGTCAATCACATCATTCTCCTAATGATGTGATCCCGTTAATCAAATGACAACTCTTTTGTCCATGGCTAGGAAACATAACCATCTTTGATAAACGAGCTAGTCAAGTAGAGGCATACTAGTGACACTATGTTTGTCTATGTATTCACACATGTATTATGTTTCCGGTTAATACAATTCTAGCATGAATAATAAACATTTATCATGAAATAAGGAAATAAATAATAACTTTATTATTGCCTCCAGGGCATATTTTTTTCAGTCTCCCACTTGCACTAGAGTCAATAATCTAGTTCACATCGCCATGTGATTTAACACCAATATTCATATCTGTATATGATTAACACCCGTAGTTCACATCATCATGTGACCAACACCCAAAGGGTTTACTAGAGTCAATAATCTAGTTCACATCGCTATGTGATTAACACCCAAAGAGTACTAAGGTGTGATCATGTTTTGCTTGTGAGAGAAGCTTAGTCAACGGGTCTGTCACATTCAGAGCCGTATGTCTTTTGCAAATATTCTATGTCTACAATGCTCTGCACGGAGCTACTCTAGCTAATTGCTCCCACTTTCAATATGTATCCAGATTGAGACTTTAGAGTCATCTGGATCGGTGTAAAAGCTTGCATCATTGTAACTTTTTACGACGGGCTCTTTTATCACCTCCATAATCGAGAAACATCTCCTTAGTCCTCACTAAGGATATTCTTGACCGCTGTCCAGTGATCTACTCTTAGATCAAAATTGTATTCCTTTATCAAACTCAGAGCAAGGTATACAATAGGTCTGGTTCACAGCGTAGCATACATTTATAGAACCTATGACTGATGCATAGGGAATGACTTTCATTCTCTTTCTATTTTCTGCTGTGGTCGGGATTTGAGTCTTACTCACTTTCATACCTTTGCAACACAGGCAAGAACTCTTTCTTTGACTGTTCCATTTTGAACTACTTCAAAATCTTGTCAAGGTACGTACTCATTGAAAATCTTATCAAGCGTCTTGATCTATCTCAATAGATCTTGATGCTCAATATGTAAGTAGCTTTACTGAAGTCTTTCTTTTGAAAGAACTCCTTTCAAACTCTCCTTTATGCTTTGCGGAGTAATTCTACATTATTTCCGATCAACAATATGTCATTCACATATACTTATCAGAAATGTTGTAGTGCTCCCACTCACTTTCTTGTAAATACAGGCTTCACCGTAAGTCTGTACAAAACTATATGCTTTGATCAACTCATCAAAACGTATATTCCAACTCCGAGATGCTTGCACCAGTCCATAGATGGATCGCTGGAGCATGCACATTTTGTTAGTACCTTTAGGATTGACAAAACCTTCTGGTTGCATCATATACAACTCTTCTTTGAGAAAATCATTAAGGAATGCAGTTTTGACATCCATTTGCCAGATTTCATAAAATGTGGCAATTGCTAACATGATTCGGGCAGACTTAAGCATCGATACGAGTGAGAAAATCTCATTGTATTCAACATCTTGAACTTGTCAAAAAACCTTTTTGCGACAAGTCGAGCTTTGTAGATAGTAACACTACTATCAACGTCCGTCTTCCTCTTGAAGATCCATTTATTTTCTATGGCTTGCTGATCATCGGGCAAGTCCACCAAAGTCCACACTTTGTTCTCATACATGGATCCTCTCTCAGATTTCATGGCCTCCAGCCATTTCGCGGAATCTGGGCTCATCATCGCTTCCTCATAGTTCGTAGGTTTATCATGGTCTAGTAACATGACTTCCAGAACAGGATTACCGTACCACTCTGGTGTGGACCGTACTCTAGAAGACCTACGAGGTTCTGTAGTAACTTGATCTGAAGTTTTATGATCATCATCATTAGCTTCCTCACTAATTGGTGTAGGAATCACTGGAACTGATTTCAGTGTTGAACTATTTTCCAATTCGGGAGAAGGTACAAATTACCTTATCAAGCTCTACTTTCCTCCCACTCACTTCTTTCGAGAGAAACTCCTTCTCTAGAAAGGATCCATTTTTAGCAACGAATATCTTGCCTTCGGATCTGTGATAGAAGGTGTACCCAACAGTTTCCTTTGGGTATTCTATGAAGACGCACTTCTCCGATTTGGGTTTGAGCTTATCAGGATGAAACTTTTTCACATAAGCATCATAGCCCCAAACTTTAAGAAACGACAACTTGGGTTTCTTGCTAAACCACAGTTCATATGGTGTCATCTCAACGGATTTAGATGGTGCCCTTTTAACGTGAATGCAGCTGTCTCTAATGCATAACCCCAAAACGACAATGGTAAATCAATAAGAGACATCATAGATCGCGCCATATCTAATAAAGTGCGGTTACGACATTCGGACACACCATAACGTTGTGGTGTTCCAGGTGGCGTGAGCTGTGAAACTATTCCACATTGTTTTAATTGAAGACCAAACTCGTAACTCAAATATTCGTCTCCGCGATCAGATCGCAGAAACTTTATTTTCTTGTTACGATGATTTTTCCACTTCACTCTGAAATTCTTTGAACCTTTCAACTATTTTAGACTTATGTTTCATCAAGTAGATATACCCATATCTGCTCAAATCATCTTGTGAAGGTCAGAAAATAACGATACTTGCCACGAGCATCAACACTCATTCGATTTCATACATCGGTATGTATTATTTCCAATAAGTCAGTAGCTTGTTCCATTGTTCCGGAGAACGGAGTTTTAGTCATCTTGCACAAAAGGCACGGTTCGTAAGCATCAAATGATTCATAACCAAGTGATTCCGAAAACCCATCTTTATGGAGTTTCTTCATGCGCTTTACACCGATATGACACAAACGGCAGTGCCACAAATAAGTTGCACTATCATTATTAACTTTGCATCTTTTGGCATCAATATTATGAATATGTGTATCACTACGATCGAGATCCAATAAACTATTTTCATTGGGTGTTTGACCATCGAAGGTTTTATTCATGTAAACAGAACAACAATTATTCTCTGACTTTAAATGAATAACCGTATTGCAATAAACATGATCAAATCATATTCATGCTCAACGCAAACGCCAAATAACATTTATTTAGGTTTAACACTAATCCCGAAAGTATAGGGAGTGTGCGATGATGATCATATCAATCTTGGAACTACTTCCAACACTCATCGTCACTTCCCCTTCAACTAGTCTTTGTTTATTCTGTAACTCCTGTTTCGAGTTACTAATCTTAGCAACCGAACAAGTATCAAATACTCAGGGGCTACTATAAACACTAGTAAAGCACAGATCAATAACGTGCATATCAAATATACCCTTGTTCACTTTGCCATCCTTCTTATCCACCAAATATTCAGGGCATTTCCGCTTCCAATGACCATTTCCTTTGCAGTGTAAGCACTCAGTTTCAGGCTTTGGTCCAGCTTTGGTCTTCTTCATGGGAGTGACAACTTGTTTGCCATTCTACTTGAAGTTTCCCTTTCTTTCCCTTTGCCCTTTTATTGAAACTAGTGGTCTTGTCAATCATCAACACTTGATGCTCTTTCTTGATTTCTACCTTCGTTGATTTCAACATCACGAAGAGCTTGGGAATCGTTTTCGTCATCCCTTGCATTATAGTTCATCATAAAGAGGTCCAACTCCCTCTTAACTGGCAATGTGGGACTAAACTTTAGTAGTGCCCATTGCCTTGCACGAATGGGCTAAGTGGGCCTCTAGGATTTATTAGGAATTTCTGAAATTGTTATTGGGCTGGCCCATAAATAGATAAAATACGAGCATTCACATCTAGCTGCAAGATCTGGAACAAGGCCTCTCCATTCAGAGCAGAAAATGGTGGCAGGAGTAGGTTCAGATAGGGAAGCGGGATCCTCTGCAGGAGGCGGGTGCTTGAAGAGGAAAAGTGTGGTCCGGTGTCAAAAGCTGAAAAGGTTGTGTACTAGAGTCTCTATTTTCTATTTTTTAACGAGGTCCACTAGTGGTAGCTTGCATTGAAGAGAAAAAATAAATGTAGGTGCCTCAAACTACTTTTTGTCATGGGACATCTGTATCCATATACTACCATTGTACATGCCCTAAACTTGCCATAAAAAACATCAGGGCGAAATTGTTTCGTGCCACACGTGTGGCACTTATCAGGGCCCATAGATAATAGCATCTGCAATCAGGCACCTCATATCGTACCTAAACACCTGGGCGAGCTGCCCGGTAACAGTAAAAAAACATGACCCACCCGAACGTCTCAAACTGGCCTCAAACGTCTGGGCTGACCGATGCCTGTTATATCCAGCCCAAATGGATATGGGGAGGCTCGGGCGGGTACGCCAGGTCTGATCCGGACCACCCCGGCCCCACATATATTCGTCTTCATCCTTTTGACAGACAACCCTAGCGACACCACTCCACTCCGCTTCGCCCCCCAAGCTCACTTCGGACGAGCTCTGGCCTTCTCTGGCATGGCGAACAATGGATCCGACTGCGTCCACTCTGGATCCGCCGACTGGGGTGTCGTCCCATGCAGGATGGAGGAGGCTATGGTTGTCCACATTGCCTTCCATTGCTCCCGGGAGGACTGTGCCCAACCGATGACGTGATCAGTTTGGCACGCATCCATTAAGTCCGCGGAACGGGCGCTCGGATCCGTCGGGGCTGGAGCATCACGGTCCGTTAGCCACCCATCTCCGGTCCGTCAGAGTATGAGTGCTACAGGGACCGGTGTGCCCGACATGGCAGAGGCGGCGGATGTAGCAGCGCGCGCTGCCGTGGAGGAGGACGTCATCTGTGCCCACATCCTAAAAAAGTGGCAGGGGAGGAAAACGCGCGCCCTCACCCAAGCGCAAAATTGGGCGGGTTGTGTCATGGCCGGATTGCCCCCTCATAAACAGTAAAACTGAAAAAAATAGTAAACAAATCAAAAGAAATCTGAAATATTTTGGGAACAAACCTTAACGAATTGTCAACATCCCTCCAAAGTTTCATGCAGAAACAACATTCCAAAATATTTTTGTAAAAAAATTCGATACTCCAAAAAGACTGTTTTGGAAATCACTTTGGAACATCGACTTTGTTTTTTTATGGGTGCATTTTGGAACATATTTTCTTACAACATTTGTCAATGCTTGTTAACAAAAAAATTCGGATTTTTTATTTTGTTTACTATTTTTTTCCAAATTTACTGTTGAATGAGGATGCATATGAGCTCGCAACCCGCCATATTAGAGCATTTTTATTTTGTTTACTTTTTTTCCAAATTTACTGTTGAATGAGGATGCATAGGAGCTCGCAACCTGCCAAATTAGAGCATCAGAAAGTGGGCAAAGTGAAGCGCAGAAGATCCCATCCTAGTTTTATTTTTTCTAGCCCTAGTATTTAGTAGAACCTACTCCTATGTATGTATGAACTTGCTATGTCCATCCTATCCTTGTTGTGTATGAACTTGCTATGTCCAGTTGTAGTACCTAAATTGTGTATGAACCTGATATGTCTATAATTCGAAATGTCTTATGTGTTTACGTGTGTTAATCAATATTGCATGTTTTTGTATGACTTTGAAGGTTCGGATATGGGATACGATTGCATGGACTAACTAATAGGGGACGTACAAAGTCAAATTAGGCAAGTACTACGGTTAAAGATGCTCTGGCAGCCATCAGGCGTGCGACCATGGCGGGGCGCAGCTCGGTGCGTGCAACGCTGACATGCAATAGAGATCGTCGATGCATGGCTTGAGTGACAGTGGATGACGTGCATCATCCACGCACACGAGGTGCACGACACAGTGCATTATAGAGGTGTGTGCGCTTGTTTGTTTTTTTGCGAAAATATAGAGGTGTGTGTGCTAACCAGTGGACCCTATGTTGACTTGGAATAGTTGGCTATTTGTTCAATAGCCTCGGCGACATGTCTGAGTTCAAAATGTCAAGTCGTCGAAAATAACTCCGGGACCCTGATAATGCCCCGACATCCGTTTTTGACCATGGCAAATCAAACGTTTTTAATGACAAAAATTTAAAAACAATTATCGATGGCAATTGTAATGCGTGAGAATGGCAAGTTTAATTAACATGTATGGAAAGTCCGTGCTCAGTGTATTTTTTTTACAAGAAATTGCCGTGCATATCAACCAAACTTATCATCATCGCGTCACTAAAATTGTCAACAAAATCGTTTGATTTTATCATGGTCAAATCCCGAACATTCGGGATTTATCATCCGTAATCAGGAGGTTTTCCACATCTTGTCTCGGCGAGCTTCCCTAACTAAACCGGTGGTGCGGGCTGCGGGGCGTCACGCTCACGCCCACGCCGTGCCCCTGTCTGTGCCCGTTGCTGTTTAGGTGTGGCCTGTTGCTGGTCTGGCCGTTGGCTAAATTGCGTGACGGATTCAGTAGAGCTTAGCGTTGTGTTTATGATTATATGGCTGTTGATTAGTCGGTTGCGCTTGTGGCTGATTTTGTCTGTGTTCATTCATTTATAAGCTCTTTTGGAAGTGTCTTCTGTTGTCTTTAGATATGCGTTATACTTCCACGTTAGTCTGATAGTACAGCAGCAAAGCCACAGCGGTCATGACCGCTTGACCGCTGTGCAGAAAACAGCTAACGCATTGACAGCTGTGGCTTAGCCAAAGCGACAGTGTACATTATGAGTTGTACTCTATCTATCTGTTTGAGATGATTTATTAATGACCTGTCGCTTGACCTGCCAAGATTCAAATGTACTCCCTCTGTCTCATAATGTAAAATGTTTTTTTATACTAGTGTTACATTATGGGACGGAGGGAGTAGTATATAAGCTAACATGAACTATGCAACTATGCAGAAAACAACATAAATACTTAGATTGTTCGATATTGATTATTTCGGTACTCCATGAAGCAAGAACTTACGGCAGTGAAGAGCAACTCTAGCAGACCCTATTCCACGAAACTGTACACAAGGAGGCGTTTATGCAGGCTCAAAATCTCCGTGGCAGAACATAAACTGTATCTGAACCCGTAAAATTTAAAAAATTTGTTTTGCATGAGAAATTTAAGCAAAAGCTCGCCGGAGCTCGCTCGCATAGATAGCTCTTTTTCATATAAGTTCGTACACAGTATGCATATACTCCCTCCGTTCCAAATATAGCGCGCCCACGCTTTTCGAGATTCAACTTTGACCATAAATTTAGCCAACGAGACTGACTGCAGCGGGAGCATAAATTATACCGGTGAATTTGTATTAAAAAGAATTTTCAAATATATATTTTTTGCTCACGCCGCAGTCGGTCTCGTTGGTTAAATTTATGGTCAAAGTTGAAGCACGGAAACCGAGGACGCACTATATTTTGGAACGGAGGGAGTATTAAGTATAAAAATTTGGCAGAGCTAGGCCGGGCCTACCCTACCCTACCACTACACAAAATTGAGCTCACCGAAGCTCGTGCGGTAGCTAACTAGCGGCGGTGCTCAATCAGAGTCGAGGAGTCGAAGGAGTCGAGGTTGATGTAGAACTTCGACTACTCCACCTTCATCAGTCGCAGGTCAGCCTCCTTGGACGCGTGCGCCTGCGATGCAACGATGCCCATCTGGAGGAAGAGCTGCTCGTACTCGAGTTCGCGGCGGATGCACTCTTCCAGCTCCTCCTGCTCCCTCGCTGACCGCTCGAGGACGACGCGCTTGAGGAGCTCCTCTTGCCCCGGGGGGAGGTAGTCCTCGGGCCCGATGACGCCTCGGCGAGGCGGCGCATCGGGCACTACGGCGTGAGGCGAGAGCTCCTCCTCCGGCTCCCGCTTCATCGAAATAAGCCGCGAGCTCGATGCGCCCGCGGATGAGCTCCCCACAGACCAGGAGCCGGAGGAGGCGTGGCGGCGGCAAGCGAGCTCACGGTCGAACTCGTCCAGCTCGCGGCGGTCGAACTCCGGCGGCGGCCGGCTACCGCGGTTGAGCCACCGACGCGCCCCCCGCTTGCGCGCGGCCTCAGATCTGGCGCGGCAGCGACACTCCACCTCATCCCCGGAGCTACCACAGTCCATGACTTCCGCAAGCTTGCCGGCGGCGAGAAATCAAGCGGGGCGGTGGGGAATCGGTGGGAAACACGGCGGCGGGCAACTGCGGGGGGATAGGGTTTCGACCCGCATCTGCCTCGCAAACCCGTAGTTAGAGAAACTCCAATGGGCCAACCCAAACGGACGGCGATTTCGTCCGCTTTTTGTCCGTTTGCGTCGGCCGCCCGCCCAGCGTCCGCCCTGTTTTTCATATGGGTCGGCAGTGCGCCCAACGCGCCGACCCATATGTGCAGGCGTGGCCGGCTGGCCGTCCAATTTTGCATTGCATTCAACATATTGTGAAATGAAAATTTAACAAACAAAATAGTCCGCCCAAATAAATAGTATAGTTTTACAGGCCAAATAAAAATAAAAATGTTTCACATAGTTTTACGAACGAATAAAAGTAGATACATCTATTGATTGCCAACATGAGTCCACATATGCTCAACAAATCATTTTGCAGTTGCACGTGAGTTTCCCAATTATGCATGTCTTTATGAAACTGAGTGAACTGCTCAAATGTTGCCGCTACTCCATGCTCAGGCACAATATTCTCACCCTGAAACTGAAAGCCTTGATCGTATAGACGTTCCGGGCGCTCGTCTTCTATGATCATATTGTGCATGATCACACAAGCAGTCATCACCTCCCATAGTTTCTGCGTGCTCCAAGTATTAGCAGGATACCGAAGGATGCCCCATCGAGATTGCAAAACACCAAAGGCACGCTCGACATCCTTTCTAGCACTCTCTTGCTCTTGGGAAAATCTTTTCCTTTTCTCTCCAATAGGGTCAGGTATTGTCTTTACAATAGTGGTCCACCGAGGATAGACACCGTCACCCAAATAGTACCCTTTGTCGTAGTTGTGGCCGTTGACAGTAAAGTTCACCGGTGGGTTGTTGCCTTCGGCAAGCCTAGCAAACACCGGCGAGCGCTGAAGCACATTGATATCATTGTGTGATCTAGCCATGCCGAAGAAAGAGTGCCAGATCCAGAGATCTTGAGACGCCACGGCCTCTAGTATGACAGTGCAAGCCCTGACATGTCCCTTATACTGCCCTTGCCAAGCAAAAGGGCAGTTCTTCCACTCCCAATGCATGCAGTCTATGCTGCCAAGCATCCCCGGGAAGCCCCTGCTAGCATTCATCGCCAACAAACAGGCTGCATCTGCAGCTGTCGGCTCTCTCAAGTACTCAGGGCCAAACACAGCAATCACAGCCTTGCAGAACTTATACAGGGACTCTAGGCATGTAGACTCGCTCATACGGACGTACTCGTCAATGAGATCACCAGGCACTCCGTATGCAAGCATTCGGATGGCGGCAGTGCATTTCTGATAAGAGGAGAAACCAATCTTGCCGACAGCATCCTCTTTGCACTCGAAGTAGTCATCATAGCCGACCACTCCCTCTCTAATACGGTTGAAAACATGCCTACTCATACGGAACCGGCGGCGGAATTTGTGATGTTTGAACAACGGGTTTGTTGTATCAAAGTAGTCCTTCCAGAGAAGGAAATGCCCGCTCTCTCGGTTACGATTCAACGCCGGAAGGTGGCCCGGAATGGAGCCACGGAACAACGGCCGCTGGTTGTTGAGGTGGTGATGGACCAACACGGCAGCCAATATTTCCTCCGTGTCGTCGGACGACGAATCGTCGGGTCGCAAATGAAACTGTGGAAAAAGAACTCGTCAGGGGAGTCCATTTTAGTACCTTGGCAAACTGTCGAATAGCTTGCGGGCGTCGAAGAAGGAGACGGCCGGCGAGGGGAGACGCGGTGCCCACAGACCAGCTAGCTGCCCGGCCGGCGTCCGACGAGTGTGACGGCGTCCGACGAGCGTGCCGGTCATATGTGGCGGGGGCGGCGAGGCGTCTTCTTAGTCGCGGGCGGCTGTGCGGTGGGGGAAGCGGCGGCGGGAGCTAGTTTGCTCCCCGGCGGCTGCGAGCGACTGGGGACAGGGGCGGCGTTGCTGGGCGGATGTGGAGGCGGCGGCAGCTGGAAGAGTCGCCGCAAAAATGGGCGGCGGCGTCGGTGACGGAGGAGGCGGGGGGCGAGGGTTGCTTGTTGGCCGGGGGGAGGGAGGCCAATGTGCCACAGACCAGCGGGCCCCGGGACAGGAGTAGGCGACCGCACGCGCGTCCGCTGCGTGTCCGCGCCGACGCAAATCAGGCTCAACAATGGGCCGGGAATGGGTCGCCCGCGGAAGAAAAACGGACGCGCGTCCGTTTGGGTCGGCGCGTTGGGCCGCCTTTTCTGTCCACGCCGACCCAAACGGACAGCCACGGACGAAATGGGTCGCCCCATTAGAGTTGCTCTTATACGGCTTCGGGGATAACGTTTGCGGGCCACGGTAAAAATATTTACGGGCAGGGGCGAGTATACGGGCACTGTTCTGGCCAGAAAATTGGGCCGAACCCATATACTCGCCCGAATTATGCGGGTTCGCGCATTATGCGGGGCCTGCTAGAGATGCTCTAAGTCTGAGACACAAAACACATAACCGTGACATAGCACAAAATACATAAGGGCATGTACAATGGTTCTATCTTAGCAATGCCACGTAGGATAAATGATGAGATGAAAGAGAAAGAAATCATAAGAGAAGGCTTGTCTTCTCTTAATTAAGAGAAGACAAGAGATGATCTCTTAGCACGATATGTCTCACCACATTTTTAGGAATAACTAATTATTGAAGATAAGGCTAAGAGATGACCCATTGTAGACATATTTTTTTGTCATCTCTAAATTACATGCAAGATTTAAGATAAGACTATCTTATCGACCATTGTACATGCCCTAACCTTGACACGGCCCGGGTGATCTAGAGTAAACTGGAGTCTTAACTACGGTGAAGACACATTTTTGAAGCAATTATTTGCCTGGAAAAAATGTGCCTATACCACACAATCTATGAAAAGTATCCCGGTGAAGACACAATTACCTTAACTTTATACATGAATAAATGACCTTCCGTTGGTGTACACCCATGTCACCATTTGCCGTCAAAATTCTCATACCAATAAAGGCTCTATGCTCTTTCTGCAAGTAGCAAGGCTTTCCAAGATCCAAAGACTTGCAATCGGCCAGCCCCTTCACCATGTCAGGATCCATTACATGTGGAGTTTGTATGCTTCCAGTAGCATACAAGTAGATGGAACCTGACACACCATCGCAAGGTTTAAATATACGACTCAAAGGCCATTTATCCATGTTATGGGGCTATAAATCTCGTTTTTTTTTAAAGTACGCAATCGCGTACCTTAATTTTATATAAGGCAGAAATATGTACAAGAGATGAATCTTACACTAGGCCAAGTAGTCACGACTCGGCCCTCGAAACTCCACTCGTACACTTAAACTCTACTACTCATAAAACGCGGCAACTCCATGAGCTCCTGCCGACGCCCAAGTACGCAGATCATCAAAGATCCGACCAGTAAAGCTTGCGATAGAAGAGACTTCTCTGGTTGGACCAAACACCATCCCGTTGCGATGCTTCCAAAGACTCCAACAAATGAGCATGACAACCGAGTCGAAACCTTTCCGAGCCTCCTTCGGGATCTGCTTGCGCACATGCAACCACCAATCTCGTTGTTTTGATCAAGATTCAGAAACAATGAACACAAGCAGAATTGAAATACGAATATTCTTAAAAGCAAACTTTGTGCCGATTTAATGGCTCAAAAGTGAAGATTAGCCAGCATGGTGAGACACGTTATATACTACTCCCTCCGTCCGGAAATACTTGTCGCAGAAATGCATAAAAATGGATGTATCTAAAACTAAAATACGTCTAGATTCATTCATTCCTTTGACAAGTATTTCCGGACGGAGAGAGTATCATCTAAACAACTATAAATTCTAGGAGATAAACAGTTCCTCGTCACATAACATAACTGGTTTCAGTGTCAAGCATCAAAAGGCCTCATTTTTTCTGATTACAATTTTGCATACCCCATGGAAACCCCACAAATTCTGCTGTACAAGAAAAATAGATCTCTTTCTACAGGAGACCAAGTTGATAAAACACTTACCAAAGCAGGAGAAGGTGAAGTTCGTGTCGACGCGCGGGAGCACCTGCAATCGGAACAAAAAGGGGTATGTTTAAATCTGAGTCAAATTATTATAGTAAAACTATTGGATAATCTAGGTTGACAAACTGAAAGTAATCTCGAAATCAGACCCATCAACGAATAGTTATAGTTCTCGGATGTATTTGGCTGAAAAAGTTAAAGAAACTGAATTAGGTAAATAGTTACATCATACCTCTGTTTATAAGTCCATATCTGTATTTTCCTTATGCTAGAGCGGCAACAACTTTTGGATGCAAACACCCTCTCTGGAAATCAACATTTAACCGAACTAAAACCGGATGTAGTCCTCGATGACATCGATATGTGAAGTGTAATGTCAAAAAGATCAAAGTGAGGTCTTGTGAGTTGTTTACATTAGATTCCACCAAACGGAAAGAAAACAGGATTTAAACCAAATTTAGCATAAGTGTAAGAAATATGTGCTAGTGAATTTTATCGGGACTGAGTGCATGATTAGGAAATACAGTAACAAAAATCTCTTGTTATCTCGGGAATAGTCCCTCTGCTGCTAGCTGAGAAAATAAGTATGTTATGCACGTGTATGGCGGCAAATGTTTTATATTTGCTTTTCTAATTTTGACTACCTTTAAAATTTACATATAACTTTACAAAAATTGAATTATGCTTACCTTTCAAATAGATATATATTGATAAACACAATCAGCTTGGTTTCTCCTCCTACACATTAACACAAACAACTTATGTGTGGTGAAAGAGGAATTTCATCTTTTTTGTACAGCGTCACTTCAAATACGGGGGTTTGACCCACATGAACCAAAGTAGCACACCAACAAGGGAGAACTGAATCCGAAATGAGAGAGAGAGAGAGAGAGAGAGAGAGAGAACCTTCAAATATGGGTGGGAGTGGACGTCAAGCGGCGGATGGCGGTGGACGGCGGCGACGAACGGTGGGCCCGGAGCATCGAAGGGTGGACCGGTGGAGGCAGCAACGGCCTCGCCGTTTCTCTCTGTCTCTCTCCCGTCGCCTCTCTCTGCCTCTCTCTGGGAGAAGGGAGGAGCGAGCCAGGAGCGTCCGCACGCAAGTTGATTCCCGCAAGTTTCTTTGGTTGGTAAAAAGAATTTTCGGCGAGCATGTTCCAAAAAAAAAAAATCGGCCAGCTACTGGCGGTGGGTACGGCCCAACTCAAGATATTTCATTAGGTTTTGAAGAGGAGACTACCGGAAGCGCTCAACGCCGAACGTCGTCCACGCACGCCAGGCGTCCTTATAGTGCAGAGGATCCAAGGGGCTACTTTATAAAATATTCTTGTGTGAGGGTCTTCTGTGCAAGTTGTCTGCGATGGAGCCATTGGGTGTATCCTCCTCGTATGGTGTGTTTTTTTTTTTTTTGAGGAAAACCTCGTATGGTGTGTTATCTGTATTTGTAACTGCATATGTGTACTGTTTTCCTGCTCCTATAAATACAGATAAGCTTATGCCTACGTGAGTATGCTTTAAAAAAAAACATGAGTAGACCGGTCAAAATCCATTGTGTCTCTAAAAAACTGTAGCAAAACAGCTGTCAAGCTGTGGTAAATCTTCATTACCCTATTTATTTTTTCAAAACACTGAAAATCCAAAGCCTACATCCTTTGATTTTGTGTACTAATCATTATGGCCTTATGGGCGACAAAATTCGCCTCCCTACGAACTTGAGACTGACCCATATAGACTACAAAAGTTTGGAGCAGACCCTTCACGTCTTCAACCACCGGACTGAAGATTGATCGGTCTTTTGAGTTGAGCTTTGCTCACTACCGTCTTGTAATATGACTCTAGCATGATTCCCCAACTTCCTTTGTCAGCGCTAGGCTCGACGGCTTGATGACCGTCATGTGAATTTGATGCCACCTCAGCCTGACAGCAGACCCCACCGGTTAGAAATGGTGTCAAACTTTCCTTATTGCCATTTCAGTGCTATTAGAAAATTTATTACCCAATCTTGGTGCTTTCTTGTGAAAAAAATGATGGTGGTTATTTTAAGACAGGGAAATTGTCAAGTGAAAATGTGGGAATTTTGTCCAGTCTTCGGTCAGGTGAAAAAAAACCCTTTTTTCATAAGATTCAACGCCTTGTTTTTCGAGCAGCAAGGTGATCGCTTTGTCGAGTCTGGTCCCCGAGGATCCGACTTGTGAAAAATGTTGTTGTGATCCGCCTTGCACGCCGCGGCCTCCCACATGCAGATGTGTGTGCCCTTTGTGATCAGGCCCCCGAGGATCTCCAGCACCTCTTGGTTAGTTGCTTGTTCTCCCTCCAGGACTGACATTAGATTCTATCATGTCCACAGTCGCTCTGTCGTCGCCGGCGACGGCCTTCGCGGATTGGTGGAATAGCTCGTGCTTGCACTTCCCCAACACTCATCGCCACGGGTTCTCCTTCATCATCATGCTCACCACCTGGTGACTACAGAACCACTGTAATGGTTGCATCTTCGATGGCCAACGACCTTGTGTCTCGCAGGGGCCAGTTCTTTTAGGCTTCTAGATTAGTAATCCCATTACTTCTACCTCCGTCCTGGTTTATTGGTCTCCATTGTAATCTGTGCTAAATTTGTTGGGGAACGTAGTAATTTCAAAAAAAAATCCTACGCACACGCAAGATCATGGTGATGCATAGCAACGAGAGGGGAGAGAGTTGTCCACGTACCCTCGTAGACCGAAAGCGGAAGCGTTAGCATAACGTGGTTGATGTAGTCGTACGTCTTCACGATCCGACCGATCAAGTACCGAACGTACGACACCTCCGAGTTCAGCACACGTTCAGCTCGATGACGTCCCTCGAACTCCGATCTAGCCGAGCTTTGAGGGGGAGTTCCATCAGCACGACGTCGTGATGACGGTGTTGATGATGCTACCGACGCAGGGCTTCGCCTAACCATCGCTACGATATTGCCGAGGTGGAATATGGTGGAGGGGGGCACCGCACACGGCTAAGAGATCAATGATCAATTGTTGTGTCTAGAGGTGCCCCCTGCCCCCGTATATAAAGGAGCAAGGGGGGAGGCGGCCGGCCTTGGAGGAGGGCGCGCCAAGGGAGGGGAGCCCTACTAGGACTCCCAAGTCCTAGTAGGATTCTCCTTTCCTTTCCGGAGTAGGAGAGAAGGAAAGAGGGGGAGAGGGAGAAGGAAAAGGGGGCTGCACCCCTTGTCCAATTCGGACCAGAGGGGGGGCGCACGCTGAGGGAGTCCCGGATTAGGGGGTATCCGGACAGTCAGACTATATACTTTGGCCGGACTGTTGGACCGTGAAGATACAAGACTCAAGACTCCGTCCCGTGTCCGGATGGGACTCTCCTTTGCATGGAAGGCAAGCTTGGCGATCCAGATATTTATATTTCCTTCTTTGTAACCGACTCCATGTAAACCCTAGCCCTCTCCGGTGTCTATATAAACCGGAGGGTTTAGTCCTTAGAGACAAAATCATAATCATCATAGGCTAGCTTTTAGGGTTTAGCCTCTACGATCTCGTGGTAGATCAACTCTTGTAACACTCATATCATCAATATCAATCAAGCAGGAAGTAGGGTTTTACCTCCATCAAGAGGGCCTGAACCTGGGTAAACATCGTGTCCCTTGCCTCCTGTTACCATTAGCCTTAGACGCACAGATCGGGATCCCCTACCCGAGATCCGCCGGTTTTGACACCGACATTGGTGCTTTCATTGAGAGTTCCTCTGTATCGTCGCTGCGAGGCTTGATGGCTCCTTCAATCAACAACAACATGGTCCAGGGTGAGACTTTTCTCCCCGGACAGATCTTCGTGTTCGGTGGCTTCGTACTGCGGGCCAATTCGCTTGGCCATCTGGAGCAGATCGACAGCTACGCCCCTAGCCACTAGGTAAGGTCCGGAAACTTGAACTACACGGCCGATATCCACGGAGACTTAATCTTCAACAGATTCGGGCCTACGCCAGGAGCGCCGGACAGTCACGACGAGCACGACTTAGACCTGCTGTCGGACAATGCTCAGGATATCGCCCCCGCAGGAGCCCCGGACCTAAATCCTGAGTAGATTGCGTCGCCCGAGGACGGTTGGATGGACCCTGCCCCGGAGGCCGCGCACTCATCGGTGGTAGAGCCGAGCACTGGCTCCCCCCTCAAGAAAGCCTGTGTCACCGGACCCTCGGACTCGTGTCCGGCTGCAGGTTCCAACCCGCGCACCCCCGAGCCCGCCGAATCTGGTTGGGCTCCGGTAATGGAGTTCACCGCCACGGATATCTTCCAGCACTCGCCCTTTGGCGACATGCTGAACTTGTTAGAGTCTCTCTCTCTTTGTCAGGAGACTCTTGGCCGAACTATGTCCGGCTCGAGTGGGAAGCAGGCGACGAAGGAATTCGTGGCCCACCCACCACCCACTTCATTGCCACGGTCGATGATTTAACCGACGTGCTTGATTTCGACTCTGAAAACATCGACGGTATGGACGACGATGTAGGAGAAGAACCACCGCCCACAGGACGGTGGACAACCACCTCCTCATACGATATATATATATATGGTGGACACTCCGAAAGAAACAAATGGCGATGAGGCAATGGAGGATAACCCCTCAAGGAAGAAGGCGAAGTATGAACGTCATCAGCGCCACCCCAAGCCCCGCCAAAACAATACCGGCACAGCAGTCAAAAACAATCCAGAAGGTGCCGAAGATGAATACAATCCCGATCAGCCTGCCTTTGAGCAGGCCAGACAGGCGACAGATGAATACTTGGAGAGGGACAACTACATGCCCCCCTCCGAAGACGAGGTGAGCCTCGGCAACGATGAATTCCGCGTGCCTGGGGATCCCGGGGAACATATTCGCTTTAAGCGAAGGCTTATGTCCACAGCGAAAAGCCTGCAAAAGAAGCAACAACAGCTCAAAGTCGACCAAGACTTGCTCACAGACAGATGGACTAAGGTCCTGGCCACCGAGGAATACGAACTCGACCGCCCCATCAAAGGGTACACAAGGCACAATCCGCTACTTCAACCTAAGAAGGAGAACCTAAAGCCGACACCCCGACGTCAATATACCACGGCCCGGGACAATACGCAGGAAACACGAGGCAGGATCCACAAACCCCGACGCAATCATCATAAGCGTCAAGTCAAGGAAGTTGGTGCCGAATCCAGCGGCTCCCAGTCCGGTCAGCGGAAAAAGAACAGCTCAAGCCCATCCGGACCAAACAACATACTCGATCAACCATGTGAAATTCATGGTACCCCCAGAAGGACGGCCAAGCATACCAACAGAGAATGCCGAATCCTCAAAACAAAACGGCCGGTCATGCGCCGGAAACAGTGAAAGGAGGTTTCAAACAACGAAAGACCAATCAAAACATGGCGAAGTCAAAAGAAGATCCTCCACAGGACAAAAATATGGTCGATCTTCTCCGATCACATCGACCATCAGGACAACATCAACTATAGCAATTTAATTGCACCCACTATCGACCCAATAGTTCGGGGGCTCCATCTCACACGAGCCCTCGCGGGCATAAAACTATCAATAAACATCTTCTAAAAGATGCCAGGTGCAAAGGCCAAGTTTTATTGGCCCACCACACTAATGGTTGTCTTCGGATCACCAAACAAATACCACGCCGAAGAATAACTCTTCAGCACTGTACCCTTATACAGTAATTACCACATACTACCGAGACGAACCACGTTGGCTAGATTCAACGGGGTACAACTTTAGGCCAGTCCCGCGTGGCATAGTCACAATTATGGGCAAAGCCAAACCCCACCCTTAGAGTGGAAATCATACCGCTGCTGGAATAGCGAGTCGTACCTGTTTATCAAATTTTGATTCGGCAGCCAACTACCCGGACACCAACTGAGGAGTCCGAGCTACTTTATGGCATGATAGCCTGGTTCAGCCAGGCTCCGATGAGGCAACCACGGTTCAACCACAATAGTACATGCAGCTACCTTTAAGCATTTGTCTTTACAGACTAACTTTGGCGCAGAACAGGACTGGCGACGCGGAATCAGCTCGGGCGCACAAGGCAGGAACACATAAGGCAGTCCGGATACACCTCGGATCCACACACAGCCTCCTCCAGTCCAGCCACGACAGGTTCCGCAAAAAACACTTCTTTTCATAAACATAAACCATACTCATATGTATAGACATACCACTTTACTACAATGCGTAGAGTTAAATAACACTTACCGGCCGTCGTTCCTCATTGACACCTTTTTTGTCATAAATGGCACCCACGCCTCGTGTTATGCCCCATTATGCTAGGGGCTTCATAGTACTCATGATATGGCAACAAAGTGCGACCACCTTTTCGGTCGCTCGGCACCCCGAACTTATAGCACTATATGCATCATCTCCGAATCATGTCTTGGGTCATTAGTTGGGTTTGCCCGGCTCCCATGTTTTGGTACCTTATGTTCCGCTCCATCGGCTAAGGTAGCGCTGGGAGAACTACTGCGATTGTGTCCCGGTTCTTCCGGACGAGCACCTCAATAGAGAAGCCGAAAACTGACTATCATGATACAGCGAGAGCTGGTCAGCTGTTCGAGAGGTTGTAAAATCATTAAAGATTTATTCCGCATAATGCCATTATAAATGCAAAGTGCGACGGATCGGTCTTCCGATCAGGCACCGATAGAGCCCCTAGTACGGTCATCCGAACACCAGGGGCTGCGCCCACCATACTCGAATTCCTATGGCTAAGTGAGAGTGATAAAGCCCTATAGTCTGATTGCCTGGTTCGTGGTGAGGAACACCTCCCTAAAAGGACCCAACAATGGGATAAAGAGTGGTCAGGTATGTCCCGAACACCCCCGTACTTTTTACGTGGGGGCAGAAGCCGACGACTGGCAAACTCTCAGGATTTATATACACTAAACAGCCGCACGGGAAGAACAAACATTCAAATAAACAGGCAATAAATAATAAAAATGCCATTATCCCACATTACAAAGAATGGCAAGACTGCCTTCAGGGAAATATAGTGTCTTTGGTACACTGATCCGCCACAAGGTGGGCTCCTTTCAGGACACCTTCATAGTATAACTCGGGCTTGCGATGCTCCTTACCCTCCGGTGGTCCCTCAACCATCGGCTTCTCAGCATCAAGCTTCCCCCAGTGCACCTTCGCACGGGCAAACGCCATGCGTGCACCCTCTATGCAGACCGATCGCTTAATGACATCGAGCCGAGGGCAAGCACCAACAATCCACTTCACGAGTCCGAAGTAACTGCTTGGAATTGGCTCCGCGGGCCACAGCCCGACAACCAAGTCCTTCATGGCTAGTTCGGCCGCCTGGTGCAGTTCGACCAGCTGCTTCAGCTGATCGATAATTGCACCGGATAATTCGGCGCCAAATACTGCGACCAGAAATGCTTCTCCACAGACTTCTTCTCCTCAGTTCGGTAGAATTGGGCAGCATCTGATATGCTGCGCGGCAGATCCGCCAACGCCCCTGGAGAAACAAGAATTCAGCTTGTCGCTTAGAGTTCCTCCCGTTACTATGTAAATATGGCCTTGAGTACAAAAGGCCTTACCAGCTGCAACCTTCCGGGCCTCCTAAATGTCCCTCAGAGCACCTCGGGCTTCTTCCCGAGCATCCTCTGCGGCTTGGAGAGCTTGGGCGAGTTCGGATTCTTTCCCTGCTAGACTCTGCTCCAAGCCCTTGCTTTTCTTCACGGCCTCCTGGAGCTCTCGCTCAGCTTCAATGACTCTGGCCTCGTGCTTCTCACGAAGAGCCTGTTCGGCGGCGGCCTTATTGTCAGCTTCGGCCACAGCCTTCTTCAGTGCCTCAATTTCGGCACTCGCCCCTAGAGCATACAATACAAATATTTTCATTAGGCACAACTTCTAATTTGTGCTCAACTTAGCAAAAGGTTTCAACATACCTTGCTTGTCCTCCAACTGCTTCTTCACGCGGCCAAGTTCTTATTCGGCCCATTCCAGACGCTGCTTTAGTCCGGACACATCCACACTATGAGCGGTGGTCGTCTCTGCAGACAACTGTTTTCAAACAAAGGGATACACGTCATTAACTGAGTCTCCTGCAAAGCGGAAAAATTTGATCCCCTGTCCAGCCTTCTTCCGCCGGACAGTGCATCAGGGGCTACTACTCATATTATGACAATCTCCCAAAGGTTCCTTGAAAACATACCTCAAAGCCCTTTATATGACTAAGGCGGGATTCATTCAGTCCACTCTCAGCGGACTGAATCTTTTCAATCACCGCACCCATGAGGGCACAATGTTCATCGACGATAGACGCGCTCCTTAGCGCTATCGATAGGTCGCCTGGCAGCTCTGCTTGGACAGAGGTTGCTGGCGGAGTAGGCAAGCCTCCCCCGTCAAAGATGGCTGCTCGCCCAATCCTGGAGCTTTAAAGGTCTCCAGGACCGTGTCCGGCTGCGGTCCGAACCTAAGATCGCCCCCGCCGTCGACACGCATGGGAGCCGCTGTTCTCGTGTGTCCGGCCCCAGGGATAAGCCCTCCCTGGTCCGGGTCCCGCTGAGACGACACCTCGGTGTCGCGCCTAGGCTTCGGGGAAGGGGCCTCTGGAGGCATCTCGCTCGCCAGGGCATCTGAGCTCAGCGAATCCTCCGATGAGGACTGTCCGGCGTGGGACCTCACCGGGCTGTACAAAATATGGCGACAGTTAAAACTACTACATCCTAATGACCTCGGGCACATAGGTGTGTGCGGGTTTCGTATACATACGACTTTACTAGGGGCTGGGCCCTGGGATCCCACTCCGGGCTGCTGAGCAGCCGTGGTGGACGCCTCGGGGAGGGAACCTTTCCCCCTCTTTGGCGATTCGGCCTCCAGGGATGAGGAAGTCGTCCTCTTCTTCCCTCCCCCTGCGGGGGACTCGTCTTCTTCCTCATCCTCTTCATCTTTGGAGGAGGGATGGTCGTGGGAGTCTTCAGATTTTGTGTCCGAAACATCGCGACGATGGAGGCCACTCCGGGTCTTCTTGACCTTCTTAGAGACCTCTTTATTCAGCGCCTCATAAGGCGCTGGGACCAGCATCTTCGTCAGAAGAGGTCCGACCGGTTCCTCCGGTAGCGGGCCTGGACAGTGTATCCGCTCCACCTTTTTCGCCCATTCCTGGGATTATTATAGAAAGCATGATAAAAGCGTCTCCCTCGGGACACGTCGGCTAAAACATGGATGGACATGGCACAACAATGACTTACCGGACTGGCAGAACGGGATAGTTGATACCCGCGGTCCTCGGCGGAGCCCGGCCACGGTTTGCCGGACCTGAAGAGCACCTTCCAGATGTCCTTGTGGGAGGAGCCATAGAGCTCCCGTAGGGTCTGGTGTTCGGCCGTGTCATATTCCCACAAATTGCAGGCTCGAGGCTGGCAAGGGAGAACCAGGCGAACTAACATCACCTGGACTACGTTGACGAGTTGGACATCCTTGTCGACCACGCTCTGGACACATGTTTGGAGCATCGACAGCTCGTCGAATGAGGACCAGCTCAGGCCCTTCTTGGGCTAGGACGTGAGCCGCAGTGGGGCTCCGGATCTGAATTCGGGAGCAGCGGACCACTTTTTACCGCGTGGTTCGGTGATATAGAACCACTGCTGCTGCCACTCCTTAACTGAATCATTGAAGGTGCCCGTCGGCCATACGACCTTGGGCATCTTGCTCACCATGGCGCCGCCGCATTCGGCATGCTCGACATTCACCACCTTGGGCTTCATGTTGAAGATTTTCAACCACAAGCCGAAGTGGGGCAAAATACGAAGAAAAGCCTCACATACGATGACGAACGTCGAGATGTCAAGGAAAGAATTGGGAGAAAGATCATGAAAATCAATCCCGTAGTAATACATGATGCCGCGAACAAATGGGTGAAGGGGAAACCCGAGCCCGCGAACAAAATGAGGGAGAAACACGACCCTCTTGTGGGGCTCCGGAGTGGGGACGATCTGTCCCGCCGGCGGAAGACGGTGGCCGATTTTCTGGGCCAGGTACCCGGCCTCTCGGAGCTTTTTGATATCCCTCTCCTGGACAGTAGAGGCCATCCATTTGCCTCCTGCTCCAAATCTGGACATCTTCGGGGGACCTCTCTTCGGTGGGGAAGAAGAGTGCTTGGGCGCTAGGGCTCGAGCAGAGGGGAATGGACTAGCGGAAGGAAAAGGCGTGGGTAAAAAGGAAAAAGACCTTATCTCTTTATATAGGCGGTAAAAGCTTTTGTGCCTCCCCACTTGCCTGGTGGAACCCGCTCGTTCCCCACTCGCCGCAATTAGTGGTGTGGTTGGGCTGCCCATACCCGTATTGATGAGAATCCCGTAATAAGGGGACATGATCTCTGCTTCGGCAAGACGTGCAGAGGAAACCACCTCGCAATATGCGTTGTGGCTGGTTGTGGGGAAAACGGTTCGAATAATGACCCGACTGTGGTGTCATGTCACGTTGTCTAAAATTGTCAGCAGATTACATTTGTGAAATATCATTCTCTCTACGGTGGTATGTGAAGATCATCTTGCAGATCCGGATACGATCTAAGTGTTCGATAATTACTTTGGAGTATTCGGAGATAGAACCCGCCTTGCCGAAGACAAACTGCGTGCCGGACTCATCGTCATTGAAGCCTGGTTCAGGGGCTACTGAGGGAGTCCCGGATTATGGGGTATCCGGACAGCCAGACTATATACTTTGGTCGGACTGTTGGACCGTGAAGATACAAGACTCAAGACTCCGTCCCGTGTCCGGATGGGACTCTCCTTTGCGTGGAAGGCAAGCTTGGCGATCCGGATATTATATTTCCTTCTTTGTAACCGACTCCATGTAAACCCTAGCCCTCTCTGGTGTCTATATAAACCGGAGGGTTTAGTCCTTAGAGACAGAATCATAATCATCATAGGCTAGCTTCTAGGGTTTAGCCTCTATGATCTCGTGGTAGATCAACTCTTGTAACACTCATATCATCAATATCAATCAAGCTGGAAGTAGGGTTTTACCTCCATCAAGAGGGCCCCGAACCTGGGTAAACATCGTGTCCCTTGCCTCCTGTTACCATTAGCCTTAGACGCACAGATCGGGACCCCCGCCCCGAGATCCGCCGGTTTTGACACCGACACACGCCTCTTTCCTTTTGGCCTCTCTCCTCTTTTCCCGTATTGCCCAATAAGGCCCATATACTCCCCGGCGAATTCCCGTAACTCTCCAGTACTCCGAAAAATACCCGAATCACTCGGAACATTTCCGAAGTCCGAATATAGTTGTCCAATATATCGATCTTTATGTCTCAACCATTTCGAGACTGCTCGTCATGTCCCCGATCTCATCCGGGACTACGACCTGTTAGGGAACGTAGTAATTTCAAAAAAATTCCTACGCACACGCAAGATCATGGTGATGATATAGCAACGAGAGGGGAGAGTGTTCGTCCACGTACCCTCGTAGACCATAAGCGGAAGCGTTATGACAACGCGGTTGATGTAGTCATACGTCTTCACGATCTGATCGATCCAAGTACCGAACGTACGGCACCTCCGAGTTCAGCACACGTTCAGCTCGATGACGATCCCCGGACTCTGATCCAGCAAAGTGTCGGGGATGAGTTCCGTCAGCAGGACGGCGTGGTGACGATGTTGATGTTCTACCGGCGCAGGGCTTCGCCTAAACTCTGCGACGATATGACCGAGGTGGAATATGGTGGAGGGGGGCACCGCACACGGCTAAGGAACGATCCGTAGATCAACTTGTGTGTCTTTGGGGTGCCCCCCGCCCCGTATATAAAGGAGGGAGGGAGGAGGAGGCCGGCCCTAGGAGGGGCGCGCCATGGGGAGTCCTACTCCCACCGGGAGTAGGATTTCCCCTTTTCCTAGTCCAACTAGGAGTCCTTCCATGTAGTAGCAGTAGGAGACAAGGAAGGGGAAGAGAGAAGGGAAGGAAGGAGGGGGTGCGGCCCCTCCCCCTAGTCCAATTCGGACTAGGCCTTGGGGGGCGCGTGGCCTGCCCTAGGCAGCCCCTCTCTCTTTCCCGTATGGCCCAATAAGGCCCAATACTTCTCCCCGGCGAATTCCCGTAACTCTCCGGTACTCCAAAAAATACCCGAATCACTCGGAACCTTTCCAAACTCCGAATATAGTCGTCCAATATATCAATCTTTACGTCTCGACCATTTCGAGACTCCTCATCATGTACCCGATCTCATCCGGGACTCCGAACTCCTTCGGTACATCAAAACTCATAAACTCATAATATAACTGTCATCAAAACCTTAAGCGTGCGGACCCTACGGGTTCGAGAACTATGTAGACATGACCTAGAACCATTCTCGGTCAATAACCAATAGCGGAACCTGGATGCCCATATTGGTTCCTACATATTCTACGAAGATCTTTATCGGTTAAACCGCATAACAACATACGTTGTTCCCTTTGTCATCGATATGTTACTTGCCCGAAATTCGATCGTCGGTATCCAATACCTAGTTCAATCTCGTTACTGGAAAGTCTCTTTAGAGGGCCCAGAGATACCTCTCCGACAATCGGAGTGACAAAACCTAATCTTGAAATACGCCAACCCAACATGTACCTTTGAAGACACCTGTAGTACTCCTTTATAATCACCCAGTTACGTTGTGACGTTTGGTAGCACCCAAAGTGTTCCTCCGGTAAACGGGAGTTGCATAATCTCATAGTTACAGGAACATGTATAAGTCATGAAGAAAGCAATAGCTATATACTAAACGATCAACTGCTAGGCTAACGGAATGGGTCAAGTCAATCACATCATTCTCCTAATGATGTGATCCCGTTAATCAAATGACAACTCTTTTGTCCATGGCTAGGAAACATAACCATCTTTGATAAACGAGCTAGTCAAGTAGAGGCATACTAGTGACACTATGTTTGTCTATGTATTCACACATGTATTATGTTTCCGGTTAATACAATTCTAGCATGAATAATAAACATTTATCATGAAATAAGGAAATAAATAATAACTTTATTATTGCCTCCAGGGCATATTTTCTTCAGTCTCCCACTTGCACTAGAGTCAATAATCTAGTTCACATCGCCATGTGATTTAACACCAATATTCATATCTGTATATGATTAACACCCGTAGTTCACATCATCATGTGACCAACACCCAAAGGGTTTACTAGAGTCAATAATCTAGTTCACATCGCTATGTGATTAACACCCAAAGAGTACTAAGGTGTGATCATGTTTTGCTTGTGAGAGAAGCTTAGTCAACGGGTCTGTCACATTCAGAGCCGTATGTCTTTTGCAAATATTCTATGTCTACAATGCTCTGCACGGAGCTACTCTAGCTAATTGCTCCCACTTTCAATATGTATCCAGATTGAGACTTTAGAGTCATCTGGATCGGTGTAAAAGCTTGCATCATTGTAACTTTTTACGACGGGCTCTTTTATCACCTCCATAATCGAGAAACATCTCCTTAGTCCTCACTAAGGATATTCTTGACCGCTGTCCAGTGATCTACTCTTAGATCAAAATTGTATTCCTTTATCAAACTCAGAGCAAGGTATACAATAGGTCTGGTTCACAGCGTAGCATACATTTATAGAACCTATGACTGATGCATAGGGAATGACTTTCATTCTCTTTCTATTTTCTGCTGTGGTCGGGATTTGAGTCTTACTCACTTTCATACCTTTGCAACACAGGCAAGAACTCTTTCTTTGACTGTTCCATTTTGAACTACTTCAAAATCTTGTCAAGGTACGTACTCATTGAAAATCTTATCAAGCGTCTTGATCTATCTCAATAGATCTTGATGCTCAATATGTAAGTAGCTTTACTGAAGTCTTTCTTTTGAAAGAACTCCTTTCAAACTCTCCTTTATGCTTTGCGGAGTAATTCTACATTATTTCCGATCAACAATATGTCATTCACATATACTTATCAGAAATGTTGTAGTGCTCCCACTCACTTTCTTGTAAATACAGGCTTCACCGTAAGTCTGTACAAAACTATATGCTTTGATCAACTCATCAAAACGTATATTCCAACTCCGAGATGCTTGCACCAGTCCATAGATGGATCGCTGGAGCATGCACATTTTGTTAGTACCTTTAGGATTGACAAAACCTTCTGGTTGCATCATATACAACTCTTCTTTGAGAAAATCATTAAGGAATGCAGTTTTGACATCCATTTGCCAGATTTCATAAAATGTGGCAATTGCTAACATGATTCGGGCAGACTTAAGCATCGATACGAGTGAGAAAATCTCATTGTATTCAACATCTTGAACTTGTCAAAAAACCTTTTTGCGACAAGTCGAGCTTTGTAGATAGTAACACTACTATCAACGTCCGTCTTCCTCTTGAAGATCCATTTATTTTCTATGGCTTGCTGATCATCGGGCAAGTCCACCAAAGTCCACACTTTGTTCTCATACATGGATCCTCTCTCAGATTTCATGGCCTCCAGCCATTTCGCGGAATCTGGGCTCATCATCGCTTCCTCATAGTTCGTAGGTTTATCATGGTCTAGTAACATGACTTCCAGAACAGGATTACCGTACCACTCTGGTGTGGACCGTACTCTAGAAGACCTACGAGGTTCTGTAGTAACTTGATCTGAAGTTTTATGATCATCATCATTAGCTTCCTCACTAATTGGTGTAGGAATCACTGGAACTGATTTCAGTGTTGAACTATTTTCCAATTCGGGAGAAGGTACAAATTACCTTATCAAGCTCTACTTTCCTCCCACTCACTTCTTTCGAGAGAAACTCCTTCTCTAGAAAGGATCCATTTTTAGCAACGAATATCTTGCCTTCGGATCTGTGATAGAAGGTGTACCCAACAGTTTCCTTTGGGTATTCTATGAAGACGCACTTCTCCGATTTGGGTTTGAGCTTATCAGGATGAAACTTTTTCACATAAGCATCATAGCCCCAAACTTTAAGAAACGACAACTTGGGTTTCTTGCTAAACCACAGTTCATATGGTGTCATCTCAACGGATTTAGATGGTGCCCTTTTAACGTGAATGCAGCTGTCTCTAATGCATAACCCCAAAACGACAATGGTAAATCAATAAGAGACATCATAGATCGCGCCATATCTAATAAAGTGCGGTTACGACATTCGGACACACCATAACGTTGTGGTGTTCCAGGTGGCGTGAGCTGTGAAACTATTCCACATTGTTTTAATTGAAGACCAAACTCGTAACTCAAATATTCGTCTCCGCGATCAGATCGCAGAAACTTTATTTTCTTGTTACGATGATTTTTCCACTTCACTCTGAAATTCTTTGAACCTTTCAACTATTTTAGACTTATGTTTCATCAAGTAGATATACCCATATCTGCTCAAATCATCTTGTGAAGGTCAGAAAATAACGATACTTGCCACGAGCATCAACACTCATTCGATTTCATACATCGGTATGTATTATTTCCAATAAGTCAGTAGCTTGTTCCATTGTTCCGGAGAACGGAGTTTTAGTCATCTTGCACAAAAGGCACGGTTCGTAAGCATCAAATGATTCATAACCAAGTGATTCCGAAAACCCATCTTTATGGAGTTTCTTCATGCGCTTTACACCGATATGACACAAACGGCAGTGCCACAAATAAGTTGCACTATCATTATTAACTTTGCATCTTTTGGCATCAATATTATGAATATGTGTATCACTACGATCGAGATCCAATAAACTATTTTCATTGGGTGTTTGACCATCGAAGGTTTTATTCATGTAAACAGAACAACAATTATTCTCTGACTTTAAATGAATAACCGTATTGCAATAAACATGATCAAATCATATTCATGCTCAACGCAAACGCCAAATAACATTTATTTAGGTTTAACACTAATCCCGAAAGTATAGGGAGTGTGCGATGATGATCATATCAATCTTGGAACTACTTCCAACACTCATCGTCACTTCCCCTTCAACTAGTCTTTGTTTATTCTGTAACTCCTGTTTCGAGTTACTAATCTTAGCAACCGAACAAGTATCAAATACTCAGGGGCTACTATAAACACTAGTAAAGCACAGATCAATAACGTGCATATCAAATATACCCTTGTTCACTTTGCCATCCTTCTTATCCACCAAATATTCAGGGCATTTCCGCTTCCAATGACCATTTCCTTTGCAGTGTAAGCACTCAGTTTCAGGCTTTGGTCCAGCTTTGGTCTTCTTCATGGGAGTGACAACTTGTTTGCCATTCTACTTGAAGTTTCCCTTTCTTTCCCTTTGCCCTTTTATTGAAACTAGTGGTCTTGTCAATCATCAACACTTGATGCTCTTTCTTGATTTCTACCTTCGTTGATTTCAACATCACGAAGAGCTTGGGAATCGTTTTCGTCATCCCTTGCATTATAGTTCATCATAAAGAGGTCCAACTCCCTCTTAACTGGCAATGTGGGACTAAACTTTAGTAGTGCCCATTGCCTTGCACGAATGGGCTAAGTGGGCCTCTAGGATTTATTAGGAATTTCTGAAATTGTTATTGGGCTGGCCCATAAATAGATAAAATACGAGCATTCACATCTAGCTGCAAGATCTGGAACAAGGCCTCTCCATTCAGAGCAGAAAATGGTGGCAGGAGTAGGTTCAGATAGGGAAGCGGGATCCTCTGCAGGAGGCGGGTGCTTGAAGAGGAAAAGTGTGGTCCGGTGTCAAAAGCTGAAAAGGTTGTGTACTAGAGTCTCTATTTTCTATTTTTTAACGAGGTCCACTAGTGGTAGCTTGCATTGAAGAGAAAAAATAAATGTAGGTGCCTCAAACTACTTTTTGTCATGGGACATCTGTATCCATATACTACCATTGTACATGCCCTAAACTTGCCATAAAAAACATCAGGGCGAAATTGTTTCGTGCCACACGTGTGGCACTTATCAGGGCCCATAGATAATAGCATCTGCAATCAGGCACCTCATATCGTACCTAAACACCTGGGCGAGCTGCCCGGTAACAGTAAAAAAACATGACCCACCCGAACGTCTCAAACTGGCCTCAAACGTCTGGGCTGACCGATGCCTGTTATATCCAGCCCAAATGGATATGGGGAGGCTCGGGCGGGTACGCCAGGTCTGATCCGGACCACCCCGGCCCCACATATATTCGTCTTCATCCTTTTGACAGACAACCCTAGCGACACCACTCCACTCCGCTTCGCCCCCCAAGCTCACTTCGGACGAGCTCTGGCCTTCTCTGGCATGGCGAACAATGGATCCGACTGCGTCCACTCTGGATCCGCCGACTGGGGTGTCGTCCCATGCAGGATGGAGGAGGCTATGGTTGTCCACATTGCCTTCCATTGCTCCCGGGAGGACTGTGCCCAACCGATGACGTGATCAGTTTGGCACGCATCCATTAAGTCCGCGGAACGGGCGCTCGGATCCGTCGGGGCTGGAGCATCACGGTCCGTTAGCCACCCATCTCCGGTCCGTCAGAGTATGAGTGCTACAGGGACCGGTGTGCCCGACATGGCAGAGGCGGCGGATGTAGCAGCGCGCGCTGCCGTGGAGGAGGACGTCATCTGTGCCCACATCCTAAAAAAGTGGCAGGGGAGGAAAACGCGCGCCCTCACCCAAGCGCAAAATTGGGCGGGTTGTGTCATGGCCGGATTGCCCCCTCATAAACAGTAAAACTGAAAAAAATAGTAAACAAATCAAAAGAAATCTGAAATATTTTGGGAACAAACCTTAACGAATTGTCAACATCCCTCCAAAGTTTCATGCAGAAACAACATTCCAAAATATTTTTGTAAAAAAATTCGATACTCCAAAAAGACTGTTTTGGAAATCACTTTGGAACATCGACTTTGTTTTTTTATGGGTGCATTTTGGAACATATTTTCTTACAACATTTGTCAATGCTTGTTAACAAAAAAATTCGGATTTTTTATTTTGTTTACTATTTTTTTCCAAATTTACTGTTGAATGAGGATGCATATGAGCTCGCAACCCGCCATATTAGAGCATTTTTATTTTGTTTACTTTTTTTCCAAATTTACTGTTGAATGAGGATGCATAGGAGCTCGCAACCTGCCAAATTAGAGCATCAGAAAGTGGGCAAAGTGAAGCGCAGAAGATCCCATCCTAGTTTTATTTTTTCTAGCCCTAGTATTTAGTAGAACCTACTCCTATGTATGTATGAACTTGCTATGTCCATCCTATCCTTGTTGTGTATGAACTTGCTATGTCCAGTTGTAGTACCTAAATTGTGTATGAACCTGATATGTCTATAATTCGAAATGTCTTATGTGTTTACGTGTGTTAATCAATATTGCATGTTTTTGTATGACTTTGAAGGTTCGGATATGGGATACGATTGCATGGACTAACTAATAGGGGACGTACAAAGTCAAATTAGGCAAGTACTACGGTTAAAGATGCTCTGGCAGCCATCAGGCGTGCGACCATGGCGGGGCGCAGCTCGGTGCGTGCAACGCTGACATGCAATAGAGATCGTCGATGCATGGCTTGAGTGACAGTGGATGACGTGCATCATCCACGCACACGAGGTGCACGACACAGTGCATTATAGAGGTGTGTGCGCTTGTTTGTTTTTTTGCGAAAATATAGAGGTGTGTGTGCTAACCAGTGGACCCTATGTTGACTTGGAATAGTTGGCTATTTGTTCAATAGCCTCGGCGACATGTCTGAGTTCAAAATGTCAAGTCGTCGAAAATAACTCCGGGACCCTGATAATGCCCCGACATCCGTTTTTGACCATGGCAAATCAAACGTTTTTAATGACAAAAATTTAAAAACAATTATCGATGGCAATTGTAATGCGTGAGAATGGCAAGTTTAATTAACATGTATGGAAAGTCCGTGCTCAGTGTATTTTTTTTACAAGAAATTGCCGTGCATATCAACCAAACTTATCATCATCGCGTCACTAAAATTGTCAACAAAATCGTTTGATTTTATCATGGTCAAATCCCGAACATTCGGGATTTATCATCCGTAATCAGGAGGTTTTCCACATCTTGTCTCGGCGAGCTTCCCTAACTAAACCGGTGGTGCGGGCTGCGGGGCGTCACGCTCACGCCCACGCCGTGCCCCTGTCTGTGCCCGTTGCTGTTTAGGTGTGGCCTGTTGCTGGTCTGGCCGTTGGCTAAATTGCGTGACGGATTCAGTAGAGCTTAGCGTTGTGTTTATGATTATATGGCTGTTGATTAGTCGGTTGCGCTTGTGGCTGATTTTGTCTGTGTTCATTCATTTATAAGCTCTTTTGGAAGTGTCTTCTGTTGTCTTTAGATATGCGTTATACTTCCACGTTAGTCTGATAGTACAGCAGCAAAGCCACAGCGGTCATGACCGCTTGACCGCTGTGCAGAAAACAGCTAACGCATTGACAGCTGTGGCTTAGCCAAAGCGACAGTGTACATTATGAGTTGTACTCTATCTATCTGTTTGAGATGATTTATTAATGACCTGTCGCTTGACCTGCCAAGATTCAAATGTACTCCCTCTGTCTCATAATGTAAAATGTTTTTTTATACTAGTGTTACATTATGGGACGGAGGGAGTAGTATATAAGCTAACATGAACTATGCAACTATGCAGAAAACAACATAAATACTTAGATTGTTCGATATTGATTATTTCGGTACTCCATGAAGCAAGAACTTACGGCAGTGAAGAGCAACTCTAGCAGACCCTATTCCACGAAACTGTACACAAGGAGGCGTTTATGCAGGCTCAAAATCTCCGTGGCAGAACATAAACTGTATCTGAACCCGTAAAATTTAAAAAATTTGTTTTGCATGAGAAATTTAAGCAAAAGCTCGCCGGAGCTCGCTCGCATAGATAGCTCTTTTTCATATAAGTTCGTACACAGTATGCATATACTCCCTCCGTTCCAAATATAGCGCGCCCACGCTTTTCGAGATTCAACTTTGACCATAAATTTAGCCAACGAGACTGACTGCAGCGGGAGCATAAATTATACCGGTGAATTTGTATTAAAAAGAATTTTCAAATATATATTTTTTGCTCACGCCGCAGTCGGTCTCGTTGGTTAAATTTATGGTCAAAGTTGAAGCACGGAAACCGAGGACGCACTATATTTTGGAACGGAGGGAGTATTAAGTATAAAAATTTGGCAGAGCTAGGCCGGGCCTACCCTACCCTACCACTACACAAAATTGAGCTCACCGAAGCTCGTGCGGTAGCTAACTAGCGGCGGTGCTCAATCAGAGTCGAGGAGTCGAAGGAGTCGAGGTTGATGTAGAACTTCGACTACTCCACCTTCATCAGTCGCAGGTCAGCCTCCTTGGACGCGTGCGCCTGCGATGCAACGATGCCCATCTGGAGGAAGAGCTGCTCGTACTCGAGTTCGCGGCGGATGCACTCTTCCAGCTCCTCCTGCTCCCTCCCTGACCGCTCGAGGACGACGCGCTCGAGGAGCTCCTCCTGCCCCGGGGGGAGGTAGTCCTCGGGCCCGATGACGCCTCGGCGAGGCGGCGCATCGGGCACTACGGCGTGAGGCGAGAGCTCCTCCTCCGGCTCCCGCTTCATCGAAATGAGTCGCGAGCTCGATGCGCCCGCGGATGAGCTCCCCACAGACCAGGAGCCGGAGGAGGCGTGGCGGCGGCAAGCGAGCTCGCGGTCGAACTCGTCCAGCTCGCGGCGGTCGAACTCCGGCGGCGGCCGGCTACCGCGGTTGAGCCACCGACGCGCCCCCCGCTTGCGCGCGGCCTCAGATCTGGCGCGGCAGCGACACTCCACCTCATCCCCGGAGCTACCACAGTCCATGACTTCCGCAAGCTTGCCGGCGGCGAGAAATCAAGCGGGGCGGTGGGGAATCGGTGGGAAACACGGCGGCGGGCAACTGCGGGGGGATAGGGTTTCGACCCGCATCTGCCTCGCAAACCCGTAGTTAGAGAAACTCCAATGGGCCAACCCAAACGGACGGCGATTTCGTCCGCTTTTTGTCCGTTTGCGTCGGCCGCCCGCCCAGCGTCCGCCCTGTTTTTCATATGGGTCGGCAGTGCGCCCAACGCGCCGACCCATATGTGCAGGCGTGGCCGGCTGGCCGTCCAATTTTGCATTGCATTCAACATATTGTGAAATGAAAATTTAACAAACAAAATAGTCCGCCCAAATAAATAGTATAGTTTTACAGGCCAAATAAAAATAAAAATGTTTCACATAGTTTTACGAACGAATAAAAGTAGATACATCTATTGATTGCCAACATGAGTCCACATATGCTCAACAAATCATTTTGCAGTTGCACGTGAGTTTCCCAATTATGCATGTCTTTATGAAACTGAGTGAACTGCTCAAATGTTGCCGCTACTCCATGCTCAGGCACAATATTCTCACCCTGAAACTGAAAGCCTTGATCGTATAGACGTTCCGGGCGCTCGTCTTCTATGATCATATTGTGCATGATCACACAAGCAGTCATCACCTCCCATAGTTTCTGCGTGCTCCAAGTATTAGCAGGATACCGAAGGATGCCCCATCGAGATTGCAAAACACCAAAGGCACGCTCGACATCCTTTCTAGCACTCTCTTGCTCTTGGGAAAATCTTTTCCTTTTCTCTCCAACAGGGTCAGGTATTGTCTTTACAATAGTGGTCCACCGAGGATAGACACCGTCACCCAAATAGTACCCTTTGTCGTAGTTGTGGCCGTTGACAGTAAAGTTCACCGGTGGGTTGTTGCCTTCGGCAAGCCTAGCAAACACCGGCGAGCGCTGAAGCACATTGATATCATTGTGTGATCTAGCCATGCCGAAGAAAGAGTGCCAGATCCAGAGATCTTGAGACGCCACGGCCTCTAGTATGACAGTGCAAGCCCTGACATGTCCCTTATACTGCCCTTGCCAAGCAGAAGGGAAGTTCTTCCACTCCCAATGCATGCAGTCTATGCTGCCAAGCATCCCCGGGAAGCCCCTGCTAGCATTCATCGCCAACAAACAGGCTGCATCTGCAGCTGTCGGCTCTCTCAAGTACTCAGGGCCAAACACAGCAATCACAGCCTTGCAGAACTTATACAGGGACTCTAGGCATGTAGACTCGCTCATACGGACGTACTCGTCAATGAGATCACCAGGCACTCCGTATGCAAGCATTCGGATGGCGGCAGTGCATTTCTGATAAGAGGAGAAACCAATCTTGCCGACAGCATCCTCTTTGCACTCGAAGTAGTCATCATAGCCGACCACTCCCTCTCTAATACGGTTGAAAACATGCCTACTCATACGGAACCGGCGGCGGAATTTGTGATGTTTGAACAACGGGTTTGTTGTATCAAAGTAGTCCTTCCAGAGAAGGAAATGCCCGCTCTCTCGGTTACGATTCAACGCCGGAAGGTGGCCCGGAATGGAGCCACGGAACAACGGCCGCTGGTTGTTGAGGTGGTGATGGACCAACACGGCAGCCAATATTTCCTCCGTGTCGTCGGACGACGAATCGTCGGGTCGCAAATGAAACTGTGGAAAAAGAACTCGTCAGGGGAGTCCATTTTAGTACCTTGGCAAACTGTCGAATAGCTTGCGGGCGTCGAAGAAGGAGACGGCCGGCGAGGGGAGACGCGGTGCCCACAGACCAGCTAGCTGCCCGGCCGGCGTCCGACGAGTGTGACGGCGTCCGACGAGCGTGCCGGTCATATGTGGCGGGGGCGGCGAGGCGTCTTCTTAGTCGCGGGCGGCTGTGCGGTGGGGGAAGCGGCGGCGGGAGCTAGTTTGCTCCCCGGCGGCTGCGAGCGACTGGGGACAGGGGCGGCGTTGCTGGGCGGATGTGGAGGCGGCGGCAGCTGGAAGAGTCGCCGCAAAAATGGGCGGCGGCGTCGGTGACGGAGGAGGCGGGGGGCGAGGGTTGCTTGTTGGCCGGGGGGAGGGAGGCCAATGTGCCACAGACCAGCGGGCCCCGGGACAGGAGTAGGCGACCGCACGCGCGTCCGTTGCGTGTCCGCGCCGACGCAAATCAGGCTCAACAATGGGCCGGGAATGGGTCGCCCGCGGACGAAAAACGGACGCGCGTCCGTTTGGGTCGGCGCGTTGGGCCGCCTTTTCTGTCCACGCCGACCCAAACGGACAGCCACGGACGAAATGGGTCGCCCCATTAGAGTTGCTCTTATACGGCTTCGGGGATAACGTTTGCGGGCCACGGTAAAAATATTTACGGGCAGGGGCGAGTATACGGGCACTGTTCTGGCCAGAAAATTGGGCCGAACCCATATACTCGCCCGAATTATGCGGGTTCGCGCATTATGCGGGGCCTGCTAGAGATGCTCTAAGTCTGAGACACAAAACACATAACCGTGACATAGCACAAAATACATAAGGGCATGTACAATGGTTCTATCTTAGCAATGTCACGTAGGATAAATGATGAGATGAAAGAGAAAGAAATCATAAGAGAAGGCTTGTCTTCTCTTAATTAAGAGAAGACAAGAGATGATCTCTTAGCACGATATGTCTCACCACATTTTTAGGAATAACTAATTATTGAAGATAAGGCTAAGAGATGACCCATTGTAGACATATTTTTTTGTCATCTCTAAATTACATGCAAGATTTAAGATAAGACTATCTTATCGACCATTGTACATGCCCTAACCTTGACACGGCCCGGGTGATCTAGAGTAAACTGGAGTCTTAACTACGGTGAAGACACATTTTTGAAGCAATTATTTGCCTGGAAAAAATGTGCCTATACCACACAATCTATGAAAAGTATCCCGGTGAAGACACAATTACCTTAACTTTATACATGAATAAATGACCTTCCGTTGGTGTACACCCATGTCACCATTTGCCGTCAAAATTCTCATACCAATAAAGGCTCTATGCTCTTTCTGCAAGTAGCAAGGCTTTCCAAGATCCAAAGACTTGCAATCGGCCAGCCCCTTCACCATGTCAGGATCCATTACATGTGGAGTTTGTATGCTTCCAGTAGCATACAAGTAGATGGAACCTGACACACCATCGCAAGGTTTAAATATACGACTCAAAGGCCATTTATCCATGTTATGGGGCTATAAATCTCGTTTTTTTTAAAGTACGCAATCGCGTACCTTAATTTTATATAAGGCAGAAATATGTACAAGAGATGAATCTTACACTAGGCCAAGTAGTCACGACTCGGCCCTCGAAACTCCACTCGTACACTTAAACTCTACTACTCATAAAACGCGGCAACTCCATGAGCTCCTGCCGACGCCCAAGTACGCAGATCATCAAAGATCCGACCAGTAAAGCTTGCGATAGAAGAGACTTCTCTGGTTGGACCAAACACCATCCCGTTGCGATGCTTCCAAAGACTCCAACAAATGAGCATGACAACCGAGTCGAAACCTTTCCGAGCCTCCTTCGGGATCTGCTTGCGCACATGCAACCACCAATCTCGTTGTTTTGATCAAGATTCAGAAACAATGAACACAAGCAGAATTGAAATACGAATATTCTTAAAAGCAAACTTTGTGCCGATTTAATGGCTCAAAAGTGAAGATTAGCCAGCATGGTGAGACACGTTATATACTACTCCCTCCGTCCGGAAATACTTGTCGCAGAAATGCATAAAAATGGATGTATCTAAAACTAAAATACGTCTAGATTCATTCATTCCTTTGACAAGTATTTCCGGACGGAGAGAGTATCATCTAAACAACTATAAATTCTAGGAGATAAACAGTTCCTCGTCACATAACATAACTGGTTTCAGTGTCAAGCATCAAAAGGCCTCATTTTTTCTGATTACAATTTTGCATACCCCATGGAAACCCCACAAATTCTGCTGTACAAGAAAAATAGATCTCTTTCTACAGGAGACCAAGTTGATAAAACACTTACCAAAGCAGGAGAAGGTGAAGTTCGTGTCGACGCGCGGGAGCACCTGCAATCGGAACAAAAAGGGGTATGTTTAAATCTGAGTCAAATTATTATAGTAAAACTATTGGATAATCTAGGTTGACAAACTGAAAGTAATCTCGAAATCAGACCCATCAACGAATAGTTATAGTTCTCGGATGTATTTGGCTGAAAAAGTTAAAGAAACTGAATTAGGTAAATAGTTACATCATACCTCTGTTTATAAGTCCATATCTGTATTTTCCTTATGCTAGAGCGGCAACAACTTTTGGATGCAAACACCCTCTCTGGAAATCAACATTTAACCGAACTAAAACCGGATGTAGTCCTCGATGACATCGATATGTGAAGTGTAATGTCAAAAAGATCAAAGTGAGGTCTTGTGAGTTGTTTACATTAGATTCCACCAAACGGAAAGAAAACAGGATTTAAACCAAATTTAGCATAAGTGTAAGAAATATGTGCTAGTGAATTTTATCGGGACTGAGTGCATGATTAGGAAATACAGTAACAAAAATCTCTTGTTATCTCGGGAATAGTCCCTCTGCTGCTAGCTGAGAAAATAAGTATGTTATGCACGTGTATGGCGGCAAATGTTTTATATTTGCTTTTCTAATTTTGACTACCTTTAAAATTTACATATAACTTTACAAAAATTGAATTATGCTTACCTTTCAAATAGATATATATTGATAAACACAATCAGCTTGGTTTCTCCTCCTACACATTAACACAAACAACTTATGTGTGGTGAAAGAGGAATTTCATCTTTTTTGTACAGCGTCACTTCAAATACGGGGGTTTGACCCACATGAACCAAAGTAGCACACCAACAAGGGAGAACTGAATCCGAAATGAGAGAGAGAGAGAGAGAGAGAGAACCTTCAAATATGGGTGGGAGTGGACGTCAAGCGGCGGATGGCGGTGGACGGCGGCGACGAACGGTGGGCCCGGAGCATCGAAGGGTGGACCGGTGGAGGCAGCAACGGCCTCGCCGTTTCTCTCTGTCTCTCTCCCGTCGCCTCTCTCTGCCTCTCTCTGGGAGAAGGGAGGAGCGAGCCAGGAGCGTCCGCACGCAAGTTGATTCCCGCAAGTTTCTTTGGTTGGTAAAAAGAATTTTCGGCGAGCATGTTCCAAAAAAAAAAAATCGGCCAGCTACTGGCGGTGGGTACGGCCCAACTCAAGATATTTCATTAGGTTTTGAAGAGGAGACTACCGGAAGCGCTCAACGCCGAACGTCGTCCACGCACGCCAGGCGTCCTTATAGTGCAGAGGATCCAAGGGGCTACTTTATAAAATATTCTTGTGTGAGGGTCTTCTGTGCAAGTTGTCTGCGATGGAGCCATTGGGTGTATCCTCCTCGTATGGTGTGTTTTTTTTTTTTTGAGGAAAACCTCGTATGGTGTGTTATCTGTATTTGTAACTGCATATGTGTACTGTTTTCCTGCTCCTATAAATACAGATAAGCTTATGCCTACGTGAGTATGCTTTAAAAAAAACATGAGTAGACCGGTCAAAATCCATTGTGTCTCTAAAAAACTGTAGCAAAACAGCTGTCAAGCTGTGGTAAATCTTCATTACCCTATTTATTTTTTCAAAACACTGAAAATCCAAAGCCTACATCCTTTGATTTTGTGTACTAATCATTATGGCCTTATGGGCGACAAAATTCGCCTCCCTACGAACTTGAGACTGACCCATATAGACTACAAAAGTTTGGAGCAGACCCTTCACGTCTTCAACCACCGGACTGAAGATTGATCGGTCTTTTGAGTTGAGCTTTGCTCACTACCGTCTTGTAATATGACTCTAGCATGATTCCCCAACTTCCTTTGTCAGCGCTAGGCTCGACGGCTTGATGACCGTCATGTGAATTTGATGCCACCTCAGCCTGACAGCAGACCCCACCGGTTAGAAATGGTGTCAAACTTTCCTTATTGCCATTTCAGTGCTATTAGAAAATTTATTACCCAATCTTGGTGCTTTCTTGTGAAAAAAATGATGGTGGTTATTTTAAGACAGGGAAATTGTCAAGTGAAAATGTGGGAATTTTGTCCAGTCTTCGGTCAGGTGAAAAAAAACCCTTTTTTCATAAGATTCAACGCCTTGTTTTTCGAGCAGCAAGGTGATCGCTTTGTCGAGTCTGGTCCCCGAGGATCCGACTTGTGAAAAATGTTGTTGTGATCCGCCTTGCACGCCGCGGCCTCCCACATGCAGATGTGTGTGCCCTTTGTGATCAGGCCCCCGAGGATCTCCAGCACCTCTTGGTTAGTTGCTTGTTCTCCCTCCAGGACTGACATTAGATTCTATCATGTCCACAGTCGCTCTGTCGTCGCCGGCGACGGCCTTCGCGGATTGGTGGAATAGCTCGTGCTTGCACTTCCCCAACACTCATCGCCACGGGTTCTCCTTCATCATCATGCTCACCACCTGGTGACTACAGAACCACTGTAATGGTTGCATCTTCGATGGCCAACGACCTTGTGTCTCGCAGGGGCCAGTTCTTTTAGGCTTCTAGATTAGTAATCCCATTACTTCTACCTCCGTCCTGGTTTATTGGTCTCCATTGTAATCTGTGCTAAATTTGTTGGGGAACGTAGTAATTTCAAAAAAAAATCCTACGCACACGCAAGATCATGGTGATGCATGGCAACGAGAGGGGAGAGAGTTGTCCACGTACCCTCGTAGACCGAAAGCGGAAGCGTTAGCATAACGTGGTTGATGTAGTCGTACGTCTTCACGATCCGACCGATCAAGTACCGAACGTACGACACCTCCGAGTTCAGCACACGTTCAGCTCGATGACGTCCCTCGAACTCCGATCTAGCCGAGCTTTGAGGGGGAGTTCCATCAGCACGACGTCGTGATGACGGTGTTGATGATGCTACCGACGCAGGGCTTCGCCTAACCATCGCTACGATATTGCCGAGGTGGAATATGGTGGAGGGGGGCACCGCACACGGCTAAGAGATCAATGATCAATTGTTGTGTCTAGAGGTGCCCCCTGCCCCCGTATATAAAGGAGCAAGGGGGGAGGCGGCCGGCCTTGGAGGAGGGCGCGCCAAGGGAGGGGAGCCCTACTAGGACTCCCAAGTCCTAGTAGGATTCTCCTTTCCTTTCCGGAGTAGGAGAGAAGGAAAGAGGGGGAGAGGGAGAAGGAAAAGGGGGCTGCACCCCTTGTCCAATTCGGACCAGAGGGGGGGCGCACGCTGAGGGAGTCCCGGATTAGGGGGTATCCGGACAGTCAGACTATATACTTTGGCCGGACTGTTGGACCGTGAAGATACAAGACTCAAGACTCCGTCCCGTGTCCGGATGGGACTCTCCTTTGCATGGAAGGCAAGCTTGGCGATCCAGATATTTATATTTCCTTCTTTGTAACCGACTCCATGTAAACCCTAGCCCTCTCCGGTGTCTATATAAACCGGAGGGTTTAGTCCTTAGAGACAAAATCATAATCATCATAGGCTAGCTTTTAGGGTTTAGCCTCTACGATCTCGTGGTAGATCAACTCTTGTAACACTCATATCATCAATATCAATCAAGCAGGAAGTAGGGTTTTACCTCCATCAAGAGGGCCTGAACCTGGGTAAACATCGTGTCCCTTGCCTCCTGTTACCATTAGCCTTAGACGCACAGATCGGGATCCCCTACCCGAGATCCGCCGGTTTTGACACCGGCATTGGTGCTTTCATTGAGAGTTCCTCTGTATCGTCGCTGCGAGGCTTGATGGCTCCTTCAATCAACAACAACATGGTCCAGGGTGAGACTTTTCTCCCCGGACAGATCTTCGTGTTCGGTGGCTTCGTACTGCGGGCCAATTCGCTTGGCCATCTGGAGCAGATCGACAGCTACGCCCCTAGCCACTAGGTAAGGTCCGGAAACTTGAACTACACGGCCGATATCCACGGAGACTTAATCTTCAACAGATTCGGGCCTACGCCAGGAGCGCCGGACAGTCACGACGAGCACGACTTAGACCTGCTGTCGGACAATGCTCAGGATATCGCCCCCGCAGGAGCCCCGGACCTAAATCCTGAGTAGATTGCGTCGCCCGAGGACGGTTGGATGGACCCTGCCCCGGAGGCCGTGCACTCATCGGTGGTAGAGCCGAGCAACGGCTCCCCCCTCAAGAAAGCCTGTGTCACCGGACCCTCGGACTCGTGTCCGGCTGCAGGTTCCAACCCGCGCACCCCCGAGCCCGCCGAATCTGGTTGGGCTCCGGTAATGGAGTTCACCGCCACGGATATCTTCCAGCACTCGCCCTTTGGCGACATGCTGAACTTGTTAGAGTCTCTCTCTCTTTGTCAGGAGACTCTTGGCCGAACTATGTCCGGCTCGAGTGGGAAGCAGGCGACGAAGGAATTCGTGGCCCACCCACCACCCACTTCATTGCCACGGTCGATGATTTAACCGACGTGCTTGATTTCGACTCTGAAAACATCGACGGTATGGACGACGATGTAGGAGAAGAACCACCGCCCACAGGACGGTGGACAACCACCTCCTCATACGATATATATATATATGGTGGACACTCCGAAAGAAACAAATGGCGATGAGGCAATGGAGGATAACCCCTCAAGGAAGAAGGCGAAGTATGAACGTCATCAGCGCCACCCCAAGCCCCGCCAAAACAATACCGGCACAGCAGTCAAAAACAATCCAGAAGGTGCCGAAGATGAATACAATCCCGATCAGCCTGCCTTTGAGCAGGCCAGACAGGCGACAGATGAATACTTGGAGAGGGACAACTACATGCCCCCCTCCGAAGACGAGGTGAGCCTCGGCAACGATGAATTCCGCGTGCCTGGGGATCCCGGGGAACATATTCGCTTTAAGCGAAGGCTTATGTCCACAGCGAAAAGCCTGCAAAAGAAGCAACAACAGCTCAAAGTCGACCAAGACTTGCTCACAGACAGATGGACTAAGGTCCTGGCCACCGAGGAATACGGACTCGACCGCCCCATCAAAGGGTACACAAGGCACAATCCGCTACTTCAACCTAAGAAGGAGAACCTAAAGCCGACACCCTGACGTCAATATACCACGGCCCGGGACAATACGCAGGAAACACGAGGCAGGATCCACAAACCCCGACGCAATCATCATAAGCGTCAAGTCAAGGAAGTTGGTGCCGAATCCAGCGGCTCCCAGTCCGGTCAGCGGAAAAAGAACAGCTCAAGCCCATCCGGACCAAACAACATACTCGATCAACCATGTGAAATTCATGGTACCCCCAGAAGGACGGCCAAGCATACCAACAGAGAATGCCGGATCCTCAAAACAAAACGGCCGGTCATGCGCCGGAAACAGTGAAAGGAGGTTTCAAACAACGAAAGACCAATCAAAACATGGCGAAGTCAAAAGAAGATCCTCCACAGGACAAAAATATGGTCGATCTTCTCCGATCACATCGACCATCAGGACAACATCAACTATAGCAATTTAATTGCACCCACTATCGACCCAATAGTTCGGGGGCTCCATCTCACACGAGCCCTCGCGGGCATAAAACTATCAATAAACATCTTCTAAAAGATGCCAGGTGCAAAGGCCAAGTTTTATTGGCCCACCACACTAATGGTTGTCTTCGGATCACCAAACAAATACCACGCCGAAGAATAACTCTTCAGCACTGTACCCTTATACAGTAATTACCACATACTACCGAGACGAACCACGTTGGCTAGATTCAACGGGGTACAACTTTAGGCCAGTCCCGCGTGGCATAGTCACAATTATGGGCAAAGCCAAACCCCACCCTTAGAGTGGAAATCATACCGCTGCTGGAATAGCGAGTCGTACCTGTTTATCAAATTTTGATTCGGCAGCCAACTACTCGGACACCAACTGAGGAGTCCGAGCTACTTTATGGCATGATAGCCTGGTTCAGCCAGGCTCCGATGAGGCAACCACGGTTCAACCACAATAGTACATGCAGCTACCTTTAAGCATTTGTCTTTACAGACTAACTTTGGCGCAGAACAGGACTGGCGACGCGGAATCAGCTCGGGCGCACAAGGCAGGAACCATAAGGCAGTCCGGATACACCTCGGATCCACACACAGCCTCCTCCAGTCCAGCCACGACAGGTTCCGCAAAAAACACTTCTTTTCATAAACATAAACCATACTCATATGTATAGACATACCACTTTACTACAATGCGTAGAGTTAAATAACACTTACCGGCCGTCGTTCCTCATTGACACCTTTTTTGTCATAAATGGCACCCACGCCTCGTGTTATGCCCCATTATGCTAGGGGCTTCATAGTACTCATGATATGGCAACAAAGTGCGACCACCTTTTCGGTCGCTCGGCACCCCGAACTTATAGCACTATATGCATCAGCTCCGAATCATGTCTTGGGTCATTAGTTGGGTTTGCCCGGCTCCCATGTTTTGGTACCTTATGTTCTGCTCCATCGGCTAAGGTAGCGCTGGGAGAACTACTGCGATTGTGTCCCGGTTCTTCCGGACGAGCACCTCAATAGAGAAGCCGAAAACTGACTATCATGATACAGCGAGAGCTGGTCAGCTGTTCGAGAGGTTGTAAAATCATTAAAGATTTATTCCGCATAATGCCATTATAAATGCAAAGTGCGACGGATCGGTCTTCCGATCAGGCACCGATAGAGCCCCTAGTACGGTCATCCGAACACCAGGGGCTGCGCCCACCATACTCGAATTCCTATGGCTAAGTGAGAGTGATAAAGCCCTATAGTCTGATTGCCTGGTTCGTGGTGAGGAACACCTCCCTAAAAGGACCCAACAATGGGATAAAGAGTGGTCAGGTATGTCCCGAACACCCCCGTACTTTTTACGTGGGGGCAGAAGCCGACGACTGGCAAACTCTCAGGATTTATATACACTAAACAGCCGCACGGGAAGAACAAACATTCAAATAAACAGGCAATAAATAATAAAAATGCCATTATCCCACATTACAAAGAATGGCAAGACTGCCTTCAGGGAAATATAGTGTCTTTGGTACACTGATCCGCCACAAGGTGGGCTCCTTTCAGGACACCTTCATAGTATAACTCGGGCTTGCGATGCTCCTTACCCTCCGGTGGTCCCTCCACCTTTTTCGCCCATTCCTGGGATTATTATAGAAAGCATGATAAAAGCGTCTCCCTCGGGACACGTCGGCTAAAACATGGATGGACATGGCACAACAATGACTTACCGGACTGGCAGAACGGGATAGTTGATACCCGCGGTCCTCGGCGGAGCCCGGCCACGGTTTGCCGGACCTGAAGAGCACCTTCCAGATGTCCTTGTGGGAGGAGCCATAGAGCTCCCGTAGGGTCTGGTGTTCGGCCGTGTCATATTCCCACAAATTGCAGGCTCGAGGCTGGCAAGGGAGAACCAGGCGAACTAACATCACCTGGACTACGTTGACGAGTTGGACATCCTTGTCGACCACGCTCTGGACACATGTTTGGAGCATCGACAGCTCGTCGAATGAGGACCAGCTCAGGCCCTTCTTGGGCTAGGACGTGAGCCGCAGTGGGGCTCCGGATCTGAATTCGGGAGCAGCGGACCACTTTTTACCGCGTGGTTCGGTGATATAGAACCACTGCTGCTGCCACTCCTTAACTGAATCATTGAAGGTGCCCGTCGGCCATACGACCTTGGGCATCTTGCTCACCATGGCGCCGCCGCATTCGGCATGCTCGACATTCACCACCTTGGGCTTCATGTTGAAGATTTTCAACCACAAGCCGAAGTGGGGCAAAATACGAAGAAAAGCCTCACATACGATGACGAACGTCGAGATGTCAAGGAAAGAATTGGGAGAAAGATCATGAAAATCAATCCCGTAGTAATACATGATGCCGCGAACAAATGGGTGAAGGGGAAACCCAAGCCCGCGAACAAAATGAGGGAGAAACACGACCCTCTTGTGGGGCTCCGGAGTGGGGACGATCTGTCCCGCCAGCGGAAGACGGTGGCCGATTTTCTGGGCCAGGTACCCGGCCTCTCGGAGCTTTTTGATATCCCTCTCCTGGAAAGTAGAGGCCATCCATTTGCCTCCTGCTCCAAATCTGGACATCTTCGGGGGACCTCTCTTCGGTGGGGAAGAAGAGTGCTTGGGCGCTAGGGCTCGAGCAGAGGGGAATGGACTAGCGGAAGGAAAAGGCGTGGGTAAAAAGGAAAAAGACCTTATCTCTTTATATAGGCGGTAAAAGCTTTTGTGCCTCCCCACTTGCCTGGTGGAACCCGCTCGTTCCCCACTCGCCGCAATTAGTGGTGCGGTTGGGCTGCCCATACCCATATTGATGAGAATCCCGTAATAAGGGGACATGATCTCTGCTTCGGCAAGACGTGCAGAGGAAACCGCCTCGCAATATGCGTTGTGGCTGGTTGTGGGGAAAACGGTTCGAATAATGACCCGACTGTGGTGTCATGTCACATTGTCTAAAATTGTCAGCAGATTACATTTGTGAAATATCATTCTCTCTACGGTGGTATGTGAAGATCATCTTGCAGATCCGGATACGATCTAAGTGTTAGATAATTACTTTGGAGTATTCGGAGATAGAACCCGCCTTGCCGAAGACAAACTGCGTGCCGGACTCATCGTCATTGAAGCCTGGTTCAGGGGCTACTGAGGGAGTCCCGGATTATGGGGTATCCGGACAGCCAGACTATATACTTTGGTCGGACTGTTGGACCGTGAAGATACAAGACTCAAGACTCCGTCCCGTGTCCGGATGGGACTCTCCTTTGCGTGGAAGGCAAGCTTGGCGATCCGGATATTATATTTCCTTCTTTGTAACCGACTCCATGTAAACCCTAGCCCTCTCTGGTGTCTATATAAACCGGAGGGTTTAGTCCTTAGAGACAGAATCATAATCATCATAGGCTAGCTTCTAGGGTTTAGCCTCTATGATCTCGTGGTAGATCAACTCTTGTAACACTCATATCATCAATATCAATCAAGCTGGAAGTAGGGTTTTACCTCCATCAAGAGGGCCCCGAACCTGGGTAAACATCGTGTCCCTTGCCTCCTGTTACCATTAGCCTTAGACGCACAGATCGGGACCCCCGCCCCGAGATCCGCCGGTTTTGACACCGACACACGCCTCTTTCCTTTTGGCCTCTCTCCTCTTTTCCCGTATTGCCCAATAAGGCCCATATACTCCCCGGCGAATTCCCGTAACTCTCCAGTACTCCGAAAAATACCCGAATCACTCGGAACATTTCCGAAGTCCGAATATAGTTGTCCAATATATCGATCTTTATGTCTCAACCATTTCGAGACTGCTCGTCATGTCCCCGATCTCATCCGGGACTACGACCTGTTAGGGAACGTAGTAATTTCAAAAAAATTCCTACGCACACGCAAGATCATGGTGATGATATAGCAACGAGAGGGGAGAGTGTTCGTCCACGTACCCTCGTAGACCATAAGCGGAAGCGTTATGACAACGCGGTTGATGTAGTCATACGTCTTCACGATCTGATCGATCCAAGTACCGAACGTACGGCACCTCCGAGTTCAGCACACGTTCAGCTCGATGACGATCCCCGGACTCTGATCCAGCAAAGTGTCGGGGATGAGTTCCGTCAGCACGACGGCGTGGTGACGATGTTGATGTTCTACCGGCGCAGGGCTTCGCCTAAACTCTGTGACGATATGACCGAGGTGGAATATGGTGGAGGGGGGCACCGCACACGGCTAAGGAACGATCCGTAGATCAACTTGTGTGTCTTTGGGGTGCCCCCCGCCCCGTATATAAAGGAGGGAGGGAGGAGGAGGCCGTCCCTAGGAGGGGCGCGCCATGGGGAGTCCTACTCCCACCGGGAGTAGGATTTCCCCTTTTCCTAGTCCAACTAGGAGTCCTTCCATGTAGTAGCAGTAGGAGACAAGGAAGGGGAAGAGAGAAGGGAAGGAAGGAGGGGGTGCGGCCCCTCCCCCTAGTCCAATTCGGACTAGGCCTTGGGGGGCGCGTGGCCTGCCCTAGGCAGCCCCTCTCTCTTTCCCGTATGGCCCAATAAGGCCCAATACTTCTCCCCGGCGAATTCCCGTAACTCTCCGGTACTCCAAAAAATACCCGAATCACTCGGAACCTTTCCAAACTCCGAATATAGTCGTCCAATATATAAATCTTTACGTCTCGACCATTTCGAGACTCCTCATCATGTACCCGATCTCATCCGGGACTCCGAACTCCTTCGGTACATCAAAACTCATAAACTCATAATATAACTGTCATCGAAACCTTAAGCGTGCGGACCCTACGGGTTCGAGAACTATGTAGACATGACCTAGAACCATTCTCGGTCAATAACCAATAGCGGAACCTGGATGCCCATATTGGTTCCTACATATTCTACGAAGATCTTTATCGGTCAAACCGCATAACAACATACGTTGTTCCCTTTGTCATCGATATGTTACTTGCCCGAAATTCGATCGTCGGTATCCAATACCTAGTTCAATCTCGTTACTGGAAAGTCTCTTTAGAGGGCCCAGAGATACCTCTCCGACAATCGGAGTGACAAAACCTAATCTTGAAATACGCCAACCCAACATGTACCTTTGAAGACACCTGTAGTACTCCTTTATAATCACCCAGTTACGTTGTGACGTTTGGTAGCACCCAAAGTGTTCCTCCGGTAAACGGGAGTTGCATAATCTCATAGTTACAGGAACATGTATAAGTCATGAAGAAAGCAATAGCTATATACTAAACGATCAACTGCTAGGCTAACGGAATGGGTCAAGTCAATCACATCATTCTCCTAATGATGTGATCCCGTTAATCAAATGACAACTCTTTTGTCCATGGCTAGGAAACATAACCATCTTTGATAAACGAGCTAGTCAAGTAGAGGCATACTAGTGACACTATGTTTGTCTATGTATTCACACATGTATTATGTTTCCGGTTAATACAATTCTAGCATGAATAATAAACATTTATCATGAAATAAGGAAATAAATAATAACTTTATTATTGCCTCCAGGGCATATTTTCTTCAGTCTCCCACTTGCACTAGAGTCAATAATCTAGTTCACATCGCCATGTGATTTAACACCAATATTCATATCTGTATATGATTAACACCCGTAGTTCACATCATCATGTGACCAACACCCAAAGGGTTTACTAGAGTCAATAATCTAGTTCACATCGCTATGTGATTAACACCCAAAGAGTACTAAGGTGTGATCATGTTTTGCTTGTGAGAGAAGCTTAGTCAACGGGTCTGTCACATTCAGAGCCGTATGTCTTTTGCAAATATTCTATGTCTACAATGCTCTGCACGGAGCTACTCTAGCTAATTGCTCCCACTTTCAATATGTATCCAGATTGAGACTTTAGAGTCATCTGGATCGGTGTAAAAGCTTGCATCATTGTAACTTTTTACGACGGGCTCTTTTATCACCTCCATAATCGAGAAACATCTCCTTAGTCCTCACTAAGGATATTCTTGACCGCTGTCCAGTGATCTACTCTTAGATCAAAATTGTATTCCTTTATCAAACTCAGAGCAAGGTATACAATAGGTCTGGTTCACAGCGTAGCATACATTTATAGAACCTATGACTGATGCATAGGGAATGACTTTCATTCTCTTTCTATTTTCTGCTGTGGTCGGGATTTGAGTCTTACTCACTTTCATACCTTTGCAACACAGGCAAGAACTCTTTCTTTGACTGTTCCATTTTGAACTACTTCAAAATCTTGTCAAGGTACGTACTCATTGAAAATCTTATCAAGCGTCTTGATCTATCTCAATAGATCTTGATGCTCAATATGTAAGTAGCTTTACTGAAGTCTTTCTTTTGAAAGAACTCCTTTCAAACTCTCCTTTATGCTTTGCGGAGTAATTCTACATTATTTCCGATCAACAATATGTCATTCACATATACTTATCAGAAATGTTGTAGTGCTCCCACTCACTTTCTTGTAAATACAGGCTTCACCGTAAGTCTGTACAAAACTATATGCTTTGATCAACTCATCAAAACGTATATTCCAACTCCGAGATGCTTGCACCAGTCCATAGATGGATCGCTGGAGCATGCACATTTTGTTAGTACCTTTAGGATTGACAAAACCTTCTGGTTGCATCATATACAACTCTTCTTTGAGAAAATCATTAAGGAATGCAGTTTTGACATCCATTTGCCAGATTTCATAAAATGTGGCAATTGCTAACATGATTCGGGCAGACTTAAGCATCGATACGAGTGAGAAAATCTCATTGTATTCAACATCTTGAACTTGTCAAAAAACCTTTTTGCGACAAGTCGAGCTTTGTAGATAGTAACACTACTATCAACGTCCGTCTTCCTCTTGAAGATCCATTTATTTTCTATGGCTTGCTGATCATCGGGCAAGTCCACCAAAGTCCACACTTTGTTCTCATACATGGATCCTCTCTCAGATTTCATGGCCTCCAGCCATTTCGCGGAATCTGGGCTCATCATCGCTTCCTCATAGTTCGTAGGTTTATCATGGTCTAGTAACATGACTTCCAGAACAGGATTACCGTACCACTCTGGTGTGGACCGTACTCTAGAAGACCTACGAGGTTCTGTAGTAACTTGATCTGAAGTTTTATGATCATCATCATTAGCTTCCTCACTAATTGGTGTAGGAATCACTGGAACTGATTTCAGTGTTGAACTATTTTCCAATTCGGGAGAAGGTACAAATTACCTTATCAAGCTCTACTTTCCTCCCACTCACTTCTTTCGAGAGAAACTCCTTCTCTAGAAAGGATCCATTTTTAGCAACGAATATCTTGCCTTCGGATCTGTGATAGAAGGTGTACCCAACAGTTTCCTTTGGGTATTCTATGAAGACGCACTTCTCCGATTTGGGTTTGAGCTTATCAGGATGAAACTTTTTCACATAAGCATCATAGCCCCAAACTTTAAGAAACGACAACTTGGGTTTCTTGCTAAACCACAGTTCATATGGTGTCATCTCAACGGATTTAGATGGTGCCCTTTTAACGTGAATGCAGCTGTCTCTAATGCATAACCCCAAAACGACAATGGTAAATCAATAAGAGACATCATAGATCGCGCCATATCTAATAAAGTGCGGTTACGACATTCGGACACACCATAACGTTGTGGTGTTCCAGGTGGCGTGAGCTGTGAAACTATTCCACATTGTTTTAATTGAAGACCAAACTCGTAACTCAAATATTCGTCTCCGCGATCAGATCGCAGAAACTTTATTTTCTTGTTACGATGATTTTTCCACTTCACTCTGAAATTCTTTGAACCTTTCAACTATTTTAGACTTATGTTTCATCAAGTAGATATACCCATATCTGCTCAAATCATCTTGTGAAGGTCAGAAAATAACGATACTTGCCACGAGCATCAACACTCATTCGATTTCATACATCGGTATGTATTATTTCCAATAAGTCAGTAGCTTGTTCCATTGTTCCGGAGAACGGAGTTTTAGTCATCTTGCACAAAAGGCACGGTTCGTAAGCATCAAATGATTCATAACCAAGTGATTCCGAAAACCCATCTTTATGGAGTTTCTTCATGCACTTTACACCGATATGACACAAACGGCAGTGCCACAAATAAGTTGCACTATCATTATTAACTTTGCATCTTTTGGCATCAATATTATGAATATGTGTATCACTACGATCGAGATCCAATAAACTATTTTCATTGGGTGTTTGACCATCGAAGGTTTTATTCATGTAAACAGAACAACAATTATTCTCTGACTTTAAATGAATAACCGTATTGCAATAAACATGATCAAATCATATTCATGCTCAACGCAAACGCCAAATAACATTTATTTAGGTTTAACACTAATCCCGAAAGTATAGGGAGTGTGCGATGATGATCATATCAATCTTGGAACTACTTCCAGCACTCATCGTCACTTCCCCTTCAACTAGTCTTTGTTTATTCTGTAACTCCTGTTTCGAGTTACTAATCTTAGCAACCGAACAAGTATCAAATACTCAGGGGCTACTATAAACACTAGTAAAGCACAGATCAATAACGTGCATATCAAATATACCCTTGTTCACTTTGCCATCCTTCTTATCCACCAAATATTCAGGGCATTTCCGCTTCCAATGACCATTTCCTTTGCAGTGTAAGCACTCAGTTTCAGGCTTTGGTCCAGCTTTGGTCTTCTTCATGGGAGTGACAACTTGTTTGCCATTCTACTTGAAGTTTCCCTTTCTTTCCCTTTGCCCTTTTATTGAAACTAGTGGTCTTGTCAATCATCAACACTTGATGCTCTTTCTTGATTTCTACCTTCGTTGATTTCAACATCACGAAGAGCTTGGGAATCGTTTTCGTCATCCCTTGCATTATAGTTCATCATGAAGTTCCACTAACTTGGTGATGGTGACTAGAGAATTCTTTCAATCACTATCTTATCTGGAAGATTAACTCCCACTTGATTCAAGCGATTGAAGTACATAGACAATCTGAGCACATGCTCACTAGTTGAGCGATTCTCCTCCATCTTTTAGCTATAGAACTTGTCGGAGACTTCATATCTCTCAACTCGGGTATTTGCTTGAAATATCAACTTCAATTTCTGGAACATCTCATATGGTCCATGAAGTTCAAAACGTCCTTGAAGTCCCGATTCTAAGCCGTTAAGCATGGTGCACTAAACTATCAAGTAGTCATCATATTGAGCTTAGCCAAACGTTCATAACATTTGCATCTGCTCCTGCAATAGGTCTGTCACCTAGTGGTGCATTAAGGACATAATTCTTCTGTGCAGCAATGAGGATAAACCTCAGATCACGGATCTAATCCGCATCATTGCTACTAACATCTTTCAACACAGTTTTCCCTAGGAACATATCAAAATAAACATATGAAAGCAACAACGCAAGATTGATCTACAACATAATTTGCAAAATACTACCAAGACTAAGTTCATGATAAATTTAAGTTCAATTAATCATATTACTTAAGAACTCCCACTTAGACAGACATCTCTCTAGTCATCTAAGTGATCACGTGATCCAAATCAACTAAACCATGTCCGATCATCACGTGAGATGGAGTAGTTTCAATGGTGAACATCACTATGTTGATCATATCTAATATATGATTCACGTTCGACCTTTCGGTCTCCGTTTTCCGAGGCCATATCTGTATATGCTAGGCTCGTCAAGTATGACCTGAGTATTCCGTGTGTGCAACTGTTTTGCACCCGTTGTATTTGAACGTAGAGCCTATCACACCCGATCATCACGTGGTGTCTCAGCACGAAGAACTTTCGCAACGGTGCATACTCAGGGAGAACACTTTTTGATTATTTTGTGAGAGATGATCTTAAAATGCTGCCGTCAAACAAAACAGAATAAGATGTATAACAGATAAACATCATATGCAATCAAAATACGTGACATGATATGGCCATGATCATCTTGCGCCTTTGATCTCCATCTCCAAAGTACTGTCATGATCTCTATCGTCACCGGCACGACACCACGATCTTCATCATCTTGATCTATATCAATGTGTCGTCACATGGTTGTCTCGCCAACTATTGCTCTTGCTACTATTGCTATCGTATAGCGATAAAGTAAAGCAATTATTTGGCACTTGCATCTTATGTAACAAAGAGACAACCATAGGACTTCTGCCAGTGGCTGATAACTTCAACAAAACATGATCATCTCATACAACAACTTATATCTCATCACGTTTTGACCATATCACATCAGAACATGCCCTGCAAAAACAAGTTAGACATCCTCTACTTTGTTGTTGCAAGTTTTACGTGGCTGCTACGGGCTTAAGCAAGAACCAATCTCACCTACGCATCAAAACCACAACGATAGTTTGTCAAATAGACTTCGTTTTAACCTTCTCAAGGACCGGGCGTAGCCACACTCGGTTCAAGTAAAGTTGGAGAAACTGACACCCGCCAGCCACCTGTGTGCAAAGCACGTCGGTAGAACCAGTCTCGCGTAAGCGTACGCGTAATGTCGGTCCGGGCCGCTTCATCCAACAATACCGCCGAACCAAAGTATGACATGCTGGTAGGCAGTATGACTTATATTGTTCACAACTCACTTGTGTTCTACTCGTGCATATAACATCAAACCATAAAAACCTAGGCTCGGATGCCACTGTTAGGGAACGTAGTAATTTCAAAAAATTTCCTACGCACACGCAAGATCATGGTGATGATATAGCAACGAGAGGGGAGAGTGTTCGTCCACGTACCCTCGTAGACCGTAAGCGGAAGCGTTATGACAACGCGGTTGATGTAGTCGTACGTCTTCACGATCCGACCGATCCAAGTACCGAACGTACGGCACCTCCGAGTTCAGCACACGTTCAGCTCGATGACGATCCCCGGACTCCGATCCAGCAAAGTGTCGGTGATGAGTTCCGTCAGCACGACGGCGTGGTGACGATGTTGATGTTCTACCGGTGCAGGGCTTCGCGTAAACTCTGCGACGATATGACTGAGGTGGAATATGGTGGAGGGGGGCACCGCACACGGCTAAGGAACGATCCGTAGATCAACTTGTGTGTCTTTGGGGTGCCCCCCGCCCCCGTATATAAAGGAGGGAGGGAGGAGGAGGCCGGCCCTAGGAGGGGCGCGCCATGGGGAGTCCTACTCCCACCGGGAGTAGGATTTCCCCTTTTCCTAGTCCAACTAGGAGTCCTTCCATGTAGTAGGAGTAGGAGACAAGGAAGGGGAAGAGAGAAGGGAAGGAAGGAGGGGGTGCGGCCCCTCCCCTAGTCCAATTCGGACTAGGCATTGGGGGGGCGCGCGGCCTGCCCTAGGCAGCCCCTCTCTCTTTCCCGTATGGCCCAATAAGGCCCAATACTTCTCCTCGGCGAATTCCCGCAACTCTCCGGTGCTCCGAAAAATACCCGAATCACTCGGAACCTTTCCGAACTCCGAATATAGTCATCCAATATATCGATCTTTACGTCTCGACCATTTCGAGACTCCTCGTCATGTCCCCGATCTCATCCGGGACTCCGAACTCCTTCGCTACATCAAAACTCATAAACTCATAATATAACTGTCATCAAAACCTTAAGCGTGCGGACCCTACGGGTTCGAGAACTATGTAGACATGACCTAGAACCATTCTCGGTCAATAACCAATAGCGGAACCTGGATGCCCATATTGGTTCCTACATATTCTACGAAGATCTTTATCGGTCAAACCGCATAACAACATACTTTGTTCCCTTTGTCATCGGTATGTTACTTGCCCGAAATTCGATCGTCGGTATCCAATACCTAGTTCAATCTCGTTACTGGCAAGTCTCTTTACTCGTTATGTAATGCATCATCCCGTAACCAACTCATTGGTCACATTGCTTGCAAGGCTTATAGTGATGTGCATTACCGAGAGGGCCCAGAGATACCTCTCCGACAATCGGAGTGACAAAACCTAATCTCGAAATACGCCAACCCAACATGTACCTTTGGAGACACCTGTAGTACTCCTTTATAATCACCCAGTTACGTTGTGACATTTGGTAGCACCCAAAGTGTTCCTCCGGTAAACGGGAGTTGCATAATCTCATAGTTACAGGAACATGTATAAGTCATGAAGAAAGCAATAGCAATATACTAAACGATCAAGTGCTAGGCTAACGGAATGGGTCAAGTCAATCACATCATTCTCCTAATGATGTGATCCCGTTAATCAAATGACAACTCTTTTGTCCATGGCTAGGAAACATAACCATCTTTGATAAACGAGCTAGTCAACTAGAGGCATACTAGTGACACTATATTTGTCTATGTATTCACACATGTATTATGTTTCCGGTTAATACAATTCTAGCATGAATAATAAACATTTATCATGAAATAAGGAAATAAATAATAACTTTATTATTGCCTCTAGGGCATATTTTCTTCACGACCTACCTTCAGTACATCAAAACACATAAACTCATAATAACGATCGTCACCGAACTTTAACCGTGCGGACCCTACGGGTTCGAGAACTATGTAGACATGACCGAGACACATCTCCGGTCAATAACCAATAGCGGAACCTGGATGCTCATATTGGCTCCCACATATTCTACGAAGATCTTTATCGGTCAAACCGCATAACAACATACGTTGTTCCCTTTGTCATCGGTATGTTACTTGCCCGAGATTCGATCGTCTGTATCTCAATACCTAGTTCAATCTCATTACCGACAAGTCTCTTTACTCGTTATGTAATGCATCATGCCGCAACTAACTCATTAGTCACATTGCTTGCAAGGCTTATAGTGATGTGCATTACCGAGAGGGCCCAGAGATACCTCTCCAACAATCGGAGTGACAAATCCTAATCTCGAAATACGCCAACTCAACAAGTACCTTTGGAGACACCTGTAGAGCTCCTTTATAATCACCCAGTTACGTTGTGACGTTTGGTAGCACACAAATTGTTCCTCCGGTAAATGGGAGTTCATAATCTCATAGTTATAGGAACATGATAAGTCATGAAGAAAGCAATAGCAACATACTAAACGATCAAGTGCTAAGCTAACGAAACGGGTCAAGTCAGTCACATCATTCTCCTAATGATTTGATCCCGTTAATCAAATGACAACTCATGTCTATGGCTAGGAAACTCAACCATCTTTGATCAACGAACTAGTCAAGTAGAGGCATACTAGTGACACTATGTTTGTCTATGTATTCACACATGTATTATGTTTCCGGCTAATACAATTCTAGCATGAATAATAAACATTTATCATGAAATAAGGAAATAAATAATAACTTTATTATTGCCTCTAGGGCATATTTCCTTCAGTCTCCCACTTGCACTAGAGTCAATAATCGAGTTCACATCGCCATGTGATTTAACACCAATATTCACATCTGTATGTGATTAATACCCATAGTTCACATCGTCATGTGATCTACACCCAAAGGGTTTACTAGAGTCAATAATCTAGTTCACATCACTATGTGATTAACACCCGAAGAGTACTAAGGTATGATCATGTTTTCCTCATGAGAGAAGTTTAGTCAACGGGTCTGTCACATTCAGAGCCGTATGTATTTTACAAATATTATATGTCTACAATGCTCTGCACGGAGCTACTCTAGCTAATTTCTCCCACTTTCAATATGTATCCAAATTGAGACTTAGAGTCATCTGGATCGGTGTAAAAGCTTGCACCGATGTAACTCTTTTACGACGAACTCTTTTATCACCTCCATAATCAAGAAACATTTCCTTAGTCCTCACTAAGGATATTCTTGACTGTTGTCCAGTGATCTACTCCTAGATCAAAATTGTACTCCCTTGCTAAACTTTAGAGCAAGGTATACAATAGGTCTGGTACACAGCACAATATACTTTATAGAACCTATGACTGAGGCATAGGGAATGACTTTTCATCCTCTTTCTATTTTCTGCCATGGTCGGGTTTTGAGTCTTACTCAACTTCACACCTTGCAACACAGGCAAGAACTCCTTCTTTGACTGTTCTATTTTGAACTATTTCAAAATATTATAAAGGTATGTACTTATTGAAAAATCTTATCAAGCGTCTTGATCTATCTCTATAGATCTTGATGCTCAATGTGTAAGCAGCTTCACCGAGGTCTTTCTTTTGAAAAACTCTTATTTAAGTATCCTTTTATGCTATCCGGAATTTCTATATCATTTCCAATCAACAATATGTCATCTACATATAGTTTGAGAAGTGCTACAGAGATCCTACTCACTTTCTTGTAAATACAGGCTTCTCCAAAAGTCTGTATAAAACCATATGCTTTGATCAACTCATCAAAGCATATATTCCAACTCCGAGATGCTTGCACCAGTCCATAGATGGATCGCTGGAGCTTGCATATTTTGTTAGCACCTTTAGGATTGACAAAACCTTCTGGTTGTATCATATACAACTCTTCTTTAATAAATCCATTAAGGAATGCAGTTTTGACATCCATTTGCCAGATTTCATAAAATGTGGCAATTGCTAACATGATTCGGATAGACTTTTAAGCATCGATACGAGTGAGAAAATCTCATTGTATTCAACACCTTAAACTTTGCCAAAAACCTTTTTCAACAAGTCTAGTTTTGTAGATAGTAACACTACTATCAGCGTCTATCTTCCTCTTGAAGATCCATTTATTCTTAATGACTCACCGATCATCGGGCAAGTCAATCAAAGTCCATACTTTGTTCTCATACATGGACCCCATCTCAGATTTCATGGCCTCAAGCCATTTCACAGAATCTGGGCTCATCATCGCTTCCTCATAGTTTGTAGGTTTATTATGGTCTAGTAACATGACTTTCAGAATAGGATTACCTTACCACACTGGTGCGGACGGTACTCTGGAAGACCCACGAGGTTCTGTAGTAACTTGATTTGAAGTTTCATGATCATCATCATTAGCTTCCTCACTAACTGGTGTAGCAATCACTGGAATTGATTTCTGTGATGAACTACTTTCCAATTCGGGAGAAGGTACAATTACCTCATCAAGTTCTACTTTCCTCCCACTCACTTCTTTCAAGAGAAACTCCTTCTCTAGAAAGGATCCATTTTAGCAACGAATATCTTGCCTTCGGATCTGTGATAGAAGGTGTACCCAACGGTTTCCTTTGGGTATTCTATGAAGACGCACTTCTCCGATTTGGGTTCGAGCTTATCAGGTTGAAACTTTTTCACATAAGCATCGCAACCCCAAACTTTAAGATACGACAACTTTGGTTTCTTGCCAAACCACAATTCATAAGGCGTCATTTCAACGGATTTTGATGGTGCCCAATTTAAAGTGAATGCAGCTGTCTCTAATGCATAACCCCAAAAGGATAGTGGTAAATCGGTAAGATACATCATAGATCGCACCATATCCAATAAAGTGCGGTTACGACGTTCGGACACACCATTACGCTGTGGTGTTCCATGTGGCGTGAGCTTGTGAAACTATTCCATATTGTTTTTAAATGAAGGCCAAACTCGTAACTCAAATATTCTCCTCAACGATCAGATAGCAGAAACTTTATTTTCTTGTTACGAAGATTCTCCACTTCACTCTGAAATTCTTTGAACTTTTCAAATGTTTCATACTTGTGTTTCATTAACTAGATATACCCATATCTGCGCAAATCATCTATGAAGGTCAGAAAATAACGATACTCGCCACGAGCATCAACACTCATTGGATCGCATACATCGGTATGTATTATTTCCAACAGGTCAGTAGCTCGTTCCATTGTTCCGGAGAACGGAGTTTTATTCATCTTGCCCATAAGGCATGGTTCGCAAGCATCAAATGATTCATAATCAAGTGATTCCAAAAGTCCATCTTTATGGAGTTTCTTCATGTGCTTTGCAAAGATATGACCCGAATAGCAGTGCCACAAATAAGTTGCACTATCATTATCAACTTTGCATCTTTTGGTGTCAATATTATGAATATGTGTATCACTACAATCGAGATCCAACAAACTATTTTCCTTGGGTGTATGACCATCGAAGGTTTTATTCATGTAAACAGAACAACAATTATTCTCTGACTTTAAATGAATAATCATATTGCAACAAACATGATCAAATCATATTCATGCTCAACGCAAACGCCAAATAACATTTATTTTGGTTCAACACTAATCTCGAAAGTATAGGGAGTGTGCGATGATGATCATATCCATCTTGGAACTACTTCCAACACACATCGTCACTTTACCCTCAACCAGTCTCTGTTTATTCTGTAACTCCTGTTTCGAGTTACTAATCTTAGCAACCGAACAAGTATCAAATACCCAGGGATTACTATAAACACTAGTAAGGTACACATCAATAACCTGTATATCAAATATACCATTGTTCACTTTGCCATCCTTCTTATCTACAAAATATTCAGGGTATTTCCGCTTCTAGTGACCATTTCCTTTGCAGTAGTAGCACTCAGTTTCAGGCTTTGGTCCAGCTTTGGGATCTTTCAAGGGAGTGACAACTTGCTTGTCATTCTGCTTGAAGTTCCCTTTCTTTCCCTTTGCCCTTTTCTTGAAACTAGTGGTATTGTTAATCATCAACACTTGATGCTCTTTCTTGATTTCTACCTTTATCGATTTCATCATCATGAAAAGCTCGGGAAACGTTTTGTCATCCCTTGCATACTATAGTTCATCACGAAGTTCCAATAACTTGGTGATGGTGACTAGAGAACTCTGTCAATCACTATCTTATCTGGAAGGTTAACTCCCACTTGATTCAAGTGATTGTAGTGCCCAGACAATCTGAGCACATGCTCACTAGTTGAGCAATTCTCCTCCATCTTTTAGCTATAGAACTTCTTGTACACTTCATATCTCTCAACTCGGGTATTTGCTTGAAATATTAACTTCAACTCCTGGAACATCTGGTATGGTCCATGACGTTCAAAACATCTTTGAAGTCCCGATTCTAAGCCGTTAAGCATGGTGCACTAAACTATCAAGTAGTCATCATATTGAGCTAGCCAAACGTTCATAACGTCTGCATCTGCTCCTGCATAGGTGTGTCACCTAGCGGTGCATCAAGGACATAATTCTTCTGTGCAGCAATGAGGATAAACCTCAGATCACAGACCCAGTCCGCATCATTGCTACTATTATCTTTCAACTTAGTTTTCTCTAGGAACACATATAAAAATGTTGGAAAGCAACAACGTGAGCTATTGATCTACAACATAATTTGCAAAATACTATCAGGACTAAGTTCATGATAAATTAAAGTTTAATTAATCATATTACTTAAGAACTCCCACTTAGATAGACATCCCTCTAATCATCGAAGTGATCACGTGATCCAAATCAACTAAACCATGTCCAATCATCACGTGAGATGGAGTAGTTCTCAATGGTGAACATCACTACGTTGATCATATCTACTATATGAATCACGCTCGACCTTTCGGTCTCTAGTGTTCTGAGGCCATATCTGCATATGCTAGGCTCGTCAAGTTTAACCCGAGTATTCTGCGTGTGTAAAACTGTCTTACACCCGTTGTATTTGAACGTAGAGCTTATCACACCCGATCATCACGTGGTGTCTCAGCACGAAGAACTGTCGCAAGGTGCATACTCAGGGAGAACACTTGTACCTTGAAATTTTAGTAAGGGATCATCTTATAAAGCTACCGTCGAACTAAGCAAAATACGATGTATAAAAGATAAACATCATATGCAATCAAAATATGTGACATGATATGGCCATGATCATCTTGCGCCTTTGATCTCCATCTCCAAAGTACTGTCATGATCTCTATCGTCACTGGCACGACACCATGATCTCCATCATCTTGATCTATATCAATGTGTCGTCACATGGTCGTCTCGCCAACTATTGCTCTTGCAACTATTGCTATCGCATAGCGATAAAGTAAAGCAATTATTTGGCGCTTGCATCTTATGCAATAAAGAGACAACCATAAGGTTCCTGCCAGTTGCCGATAACTTCAACAAAAGATGATCATCTCATACAATAACTTATATCTCATCATGTATTGACCATATAACATCACATCATGCCCTGCAAAAACAAGTTAGACGTCCTTTACTTTGTTGTTACAAGTTTTACGTGGCTGCTACGGGCTGAGCAAGAACCGTTCTTACCTACGCATAAAAACCACAATGATAGTTCGCCAAGTTAGTGCTGTTTTAACCTTCTCAAGGACCGGGCGTAGCCACACTCGGCTCAACTAAAGTTGGAGAAACTGACACCCGCCAGCTACCTGTGTGCAAAGCACGTCAGTAGAACCAGTCTCTCGTAAGCGTACGCGTAATGTCGGTCCGGGCCGCTTCATCCAACAATACCGCCGAACCAAAGTATGACATGCTGGTAAGTAGTATGACTTGTATCGCCCACAACTCACTTGTGTTCTACTCGTGCATATAACATCTACGCATAAAACCTGGCTCGGATGCCACTGTTGGGGAACGTAGTGATTTCAAAAAAAATCATACGCACATGCAAGATCATGGTGATGCATAGCAATGAGAGGGGAGAGTGTTGTCCACGTACCCTCGTAGACCGAAAGAGGAAACATTAGCACAACGCGGTTGATGTAGTTGTACGTCTTCACGATCCGACCGATCAAGTACCGAACATACGGCACCTCCGAGTTCAGTACACGTTCAGCTCGATGACGTCCCTCGAACTCCGATCTAGCCGCGCTTTAAGGGAGAGTTCCGTCAGCACGACGGCGTGATGACGGTGTTGATGATGCTACCGACGCAGGGCTTCGCCTAAGCACCGCTATGATATTACCGAGGTGGAATATGGTGGAGGGGGGCACTGCACATGGCTAAGAAATCAATGATCAATTGTTGTGTCTAGAGGTGCCCCCCTGCCCCCGTATATAAAGGAGCAAGGGGGGAGGCGACCGGCCTAGGAGGAGGGCGCGCCAAGGGAGGGGAGTCCTACTAGGACTCCCAAGTCCTAGTAGGATTCCCCTTTCCTTTTCGGAGTAGGAGAGAAGGAAAGAGGGGGAGAGGGAGAAGGAAAAGGGGGCTGCACCCCTTGTCCAATTCGGACCAGAGGGGGGGCGCACGCATCTTTCCTTTTGGCCTCTCTCCTCTATTCCCGTATGGCCCAATAAGGCCCATATACTCCCCAGCGAATTCCCGTAACTCTCCGGTACTCCGAAAAATACCCGAATCACTCGAAACATTTCCGAAGTCCAAATTGTTGGGGAACGTAGCAATAATTCAAAATTTTCTACGCATCACCAAGATCAATCTATGGGGATTCTAGCAACAAGAGAGAGGGAGTGCATCTTCATACCCTTGAAGATCGCTAAGCGGAAGCGTTACAAGAATGCGGTTGATGGAGTCATAATCGCGGCGATTCAAATCGCGGAAGATCCGATCTAGCGCCGAACGGACGGCGCCTCCGCGTTCAACACACATACAGCCCGGGAACTTATCCTCCTTATTGATCCAGCAAGGGGAGAGGAGAAGTTGAGGGAGAACTCCGACAGCACGACGGCGTGGTGTTGGTGGAGCTCGTGGTTCTCCAGCAGGGCTTCACCAAGCACTACGGAGTAGGAGGAAGAGTTGGAGGAGGGAGGGGCTACACCAAAAGCAAGGGTGTTGCGGCCCTCCCACCCGCCCTCTATTTATAGGGTGAAGGGGAGAGGGGGCCGGCCCCTCTAGATCCCATCTACAGGGGGGCGGCGGCCAGGAGGGGGAGACTTGCCCCCCCCCCCCCCCCCGCCCCAAGCAAGGTGGAGGCGCCCCCCTTCCCTAGGGTTTCCAACCCTAGGCGCCTTGGGCCCTTGGGGAGGGGCGCACCAGCCCACTAGGGGCTGGTTCCCTCCCATATTCAGCCCATTCAGTCCCCCGGAGCAGGTGGCCCCACCCGGTGGACCCCCGGACACCGTTCGGTGGTCCCGGTACAATACCGATAACCCCCGAAACCATTCCGGTGACTGAAACTGGACTTCCCATATATAAATCTTCACCTCCGGACCATTCCGGGACTCCTCGTGACGTCCGGGATCTCATCCGGGACTCCGAACAACATTTGGTAACCACATACTATTTCCCATAACAACTCTAGTGTCACCGAACCTTAAGTGTGTAGACCCTACGGGTTCGGGAATCATGTAGACATGACCGGGACGTTCTCCGGCCAATAACCAACAGCGGGATCTGGATACCCATGTTGGCTCCCACATGTTCCACGATGATCTCATCGGATGAACCATGATGTTGGGGATTCAAGCAATCCCGTACGCAATTCCCTTTGTCAATCGGTACGTTACTTGCCCGAGATTCGATCATCGGTATCCCAATACCTCATTCAATCTCGTTACCGGCAAGTCACTTTACTTGTTCCGTAATGCATGATCGCATGACTAACTAGTTAGTCACATTGAGCTCATTATGATGATGCATTACCGAGTGGGCCCAGAGATACCTCTCCGTCATACGGAGTGACAAATCCCAGTCTCGATTAGTGCCAACCCAATAGACACTTTCGGAGACACCTGTAGTGCACCTTTATAGCCACCCAGTTACGTTGTGACGTTTGGTACACCCAAAGCATTCCTACGGTATCCGGGAGTTGCACAATCCCATGGTCTAAGGAAATGATACTTGACATTAGAAAAGCTTTAGCAAACGAACTACACGATCTTGTGCTATGCTTACGATTGGGTCTTGTCCATCACATCATTCTCCTAATGATGTGATCCTGTTATCAATGACATCCAATGTCCATGGTCAGGAAACCATAACCATCTATTGATCAACGAGCTAGTCAACTAGAGGCTCACTAGGGACATGTTGTGGTCTATGTATTCACACATGTATTACGGTTTCCAGTTAATACAATTATAGCATCAACAATAGAGAATTATAGTGAACAAGGAAATATAATAATAACCATTTTATCATTGCCTCTAGGGCATATTTCCAACAGTCTCCCACTTGCACTAGAGTCAATAATCTAGTTCACATCACTATGTGATTATAATGAATCCAACACCCATTGGGTTTGATCATATCTCGCTTGTGAGAGAGGTTATTAGTCAACGAGTCTGAATCTTTCAGATCCGTGTGTGCTTTACAAATCTCTATGTCATCTCCTAGATGCAGCTACCACGTGCTATTTGGAACTATTCCAAATAACTGCTCTACTATACGAATTCCGGTTTATTACTGAGAGTCATCCAGATTAGTGTCAAAGTTTGCATCGATGTAACCCTTTACGACGAACTCTTTTACCACCTCCATAATCGAGAAAATTCCTTAGTCCACTAGTTACTAAGGTTAACCTTGACCGCTGTGCTGTGATCCATTCCTGGCTCACACTTGTACCCCTTGACTGACTCATGGCAAGGCACACTTCAGGTGTGGTACATAGCATAGCATATTGTGGAGCCTACGTCTAAAGCATAGGGGACGACCTTCGTCCTTTCTCTCTCTTCTGCCGTGGTTAGGTCTTGAGTCTTACTCAATACTCACACCTTACAGCCAAGAACTCCTTCTTTGCCGATCTATTTTGAACTCCTTCAAAATCTTCTCACGCTATGTGTTCATTTGAAAGTACTATTAAGCGTTTTGATCTATCCTTATAGATCTTGATGCTCAATGCTCAAGTAGCTTAATCCAGGTTTTCCATTGAAAATCACTTTTCAAATAACCCTATATGCTTTCCAGAAATTCTACAACATTTCTGATCAACAATATGTTAACAACATATACTCATCAGAAATTCTATAGTGCTCCCACTCACTTCTTTGGAAATACAAGTTTCTCATAAACTTTGTATAAACCCAAAATCTTTGATCATCTCATCAAAGTGTATATTCCAACTCCGAGATGCTTACTCCAGTCCTTAGAAGGATTGTTGGAGCTTTGCATACTTGTTAGCACCTTTCAGGATTGACAAAACCTTCTGGTTGTATCACATACAACCTTTCCTCAAGAAAATCGTCGAGGAAACAATGTTTTGACATCCTATCTGCAAGATTGTAGTAACTGCTAACACAATTCCAACAGACTCTTAGCATCACTACGAGTGAGAAAGTCTCACCGTAGTCAACTCCTTGAACTTGGCGGAAACATCTTAATGACAAGTCGAGCTTTCTTAATGGTGACACTTACCATCATTGTCCATCTTCCTTTTAAAATCCATCTGTACTCAACATCCTTACGACCATCAAGTAGTTCTTCCAAAGTCTATACATTGTTTTCATACATGGATCCTCTCGGATTTTTTGGCCTCGAGCCATTCGTTGGAATCTGGGCCCACCATCGCTTCTCCATAGCTCGTAGGTTCATTGTTGTCTAGCAACATGACCTCTAAGACAGGATTGCATACCACTCTGAAGTAGTACGCATCCTTGTCGACCTACGAGGTTTGGTAGTGACTTGATCTGAAGTTTCATGATTACTATCATTAGCTTCCACTTCAATTGGTGTAGGCGCCATATAAACAACTTCCTGTGCCCTGCTACACACTAGTTGAAGTGATGGTTCAATAACCTCATCAAGTCTCCACCATCCTCCCACTCAATTCTTTGAAGAGAAACTTTTCCTCGAGAAAGGACTCATTTCTAGAAACATTCACTTTTGCTTCCGGAACTGAATTAGGAGGTATACCCAACTGTTTTTGGGTGTCCTATGAAGATGCATTTTATCCGCTTTGGGTTCAAGCTTATCAGGCAAAACTTTTTACATAAGCGTCACAGCCCCAAACTTTTAAGAAATGACAGCTTAGGTTTCTCTAAACCATAGTTCATACGGTGTCATCTCAACGGAATTACGTGGTACCCTATTTAAAGTGAACGTGGTTGTCTTTAATGCCTAACCCATAAACGATAGTGGTAATTCGATAAGAGACATCATGGTATGCACCATATCCAATAGGGTGCATTTATGATGTTCGGACACACCATCACACTATGGTGTTCCAGGCGGTATTAGTTATGAAACAATTTCCACAAGGTCTTAATTGTGTACCAAACTCGTAACTCAGATATTCATTTCTATGATCATATCATAGACATTTGATCCTCTTGCCACGGTGACCTTCAACTTCACTCTGAAATTGCTTGAACCTTTCAATAATTCAGACTCGTGTTTCATCAAGTAAATATACTCAGAATCTACTCAAATCATCTATGAAGTAAGAGCATAACGATATTCACTGTGTGCCTCAGCACTCGTTGGATTGCACACATCAAATGTATTACTAGTTGCTTTCTTGTTCCATCTCACTGAAAACGAGGCCTTTCAGTCATCTTGCCCATGTGGTATGATTTGCATGTCTCAAGTGATTCAAAATCAAGTGAGTCCAAACGATCCATCTGTATGGAGTTTCTTCATGCATATATACCAATAGACATGGTTCGCATGTCTCAATCTTTTAAAAAATGAGTGAGTCCAAAGATCCATCACATGGAGCTTCTTCATGCGTTTTATATCAATATGACTCAAATGGCAGTGCCACAAGTATGTGGTACTATCATTACTATCTTATATCTTTTGGCATGAACATGTGTATCACTACGATCGAGATTCAGTAAACCATTCATTTTAGGTGCAAGACCATTGAAGGTATTATTCAAATAAACAGAGTAACCATTATTCTCCTTAAATAAATAACCGTATTGCGATAGACATAATCCAATCATGTCTATGCTCAACGCAAACACCAAATAATAATTATTTAGGTTCGACACCAATCTCGATGGTAGAGGGAGTATGCGATGCTTGATCACATCAAGCTTGGAAATACTTCCAACACATATCGTCATCTCACCTTTAGCTAGTCTCCGTTTATTCCGCAGCTTTTATTTCGAGTTACTAACACTTAGTAACCGAACCGGTATCTAATACCCTGGTGCTACTAGGAGTACTAGTAACGTACACATTAATATAATGTATATCCAATATACTTCTTCGACCTTGCCAGCCTTCTCATCTACCAAGTATCTAGGGTAGTTCTGCTTCAGTGACCGTTCCCCTCATTACAGAAGCACTTATTCTTGGGTTTGGGTTCAACCTTGGGTTTCTTCACTAGAGCAGCAACTGATTTGCCGTTTCATGAAGTATCCCTTCTTTCCCTTGCCCTTCTTGAAACTAGTGGTTTCACTAACCATCAACAATTGATGCTCCTTATTGATTTCTACTTTCGCGGTGTCAAACATCACGAATAGCTCAAGGATCATCATATCTATCCCTGATATGTTATGGTTCATCACGAAGCTCTAGTAGCTTGGTGGCAGTGACTTTGGAGAACCATCACTATCTTATCTGGAAGATTAACTCCCAGTCAATTCAAGCGATTGTAGTACTCAGACAATCTGAGCACATGCTCAACAATTGAGCTCTTCTCCCTTAGTTTGCAGGCTAAGAAACTTGTTGGAGGTCTCACACCTCTTGACGTGGGCACGAGCTTGAAATCCCAATTTTAGCTCTTGGAACATCTCATATGTTCCGCGACGTTTCAAAAATGTCTTTGGTGCCTCAATTCTAAACCGTTTAACATTACGCACTGAACTATCATGTAGTCATCAAAACGTGTATGTCAGATGTTGGCAACATCCGCAGACAATGCTCGAGGTTCGGCATACCGAGCGGTGCATTAAGGACATAATCCTTTTGTGCAGCAATGAGGACAATCCTCAGTATACGGACCCAGTCCGCATAATTGCTACTGTCAACTTTCAACTAATTTTTTCTCTAGGATCATATCTTAAACAGTAGAACTAAAGCGTAAGCAACGACATAATTTGCAAAGACCTTTTGACTATGTTCATGATAATTAAGTTCATCTAATCAAATTATTTAATGAACTCCCACTTAGATAGACATCCCTCTAGTCATCTAAGTGATACATGATCCGAGTCAACTAGGCCGTGTCCGATCATCACGTGAGACAGACTAGTCATCATCGGTGAACATCTTCATGTTGATCGTATCCACTATACGACTCATGTTTGACCTTTCGGTCTCTTGTGTTCCGAGGCCATGTCTGTACATGCTAGTCTCGTCAAGTCAACCTAAGTGTTTTGCATGTGTAAATCTGGCTTACACCCGTTATATGTGAACGTTAGAATCTATCACACCCGATCATCACGTGGTGCTTCGAAACAACGAACTTTCGCAACGGTGCATAGTTAGGGGGAACACTTTCTTGAAATTTTAATGAGGGATCATCTTATTTATGCTACTGTCGTTCTAAGCAAATAAGATGCAATAACATGATAAACATCTCATGCAATCAAATAGTGACATGATATGGCCAATATCATTTTGCTCCTTTTGATCTCCATCTTCAGGGCGCCATGATCATCATCGTCATCGGCATGACACCATGATCTCCATCATCATGATCTCCATCATCGTGTCTTCATGAAGTTGTCTCGCCAACTATTACTTCTACTACTATGGCTAACGGTTTAGCAATAAAGTAAAGTAATTACATGGCGTTATTCAATGACACGCATGTCATACAATAAATTAAGACAACTCCTATGGCTCCTGCCGGTTGTCATACTCATCGACATGCAAGTCGTGATTCCTATTATAAGAACATGATCAATCTCATACATCACATATATCATTCATCACATTCTTTTGGGCCATATCACATCACATAGCATACCCTGCAAAAACAAGTTAGACGTCCTCTAATTGTTGTTGCATGTTTTACGTGGCTGCTACGGGTTTCTAGCAAGAACGTTTCTTACCTACGCAAAGCCACAACGATGATATGCCAATTGCTATTTACCCTTCATAAGGACCCTTTTCATCGAATCCGATCCGACTAAAGTGGGAGAGACTGGCACCCGCTAGCCACCTTATGCAACAAGTGCATGTCAGTCGGTGGAACCTGTCTCACGTAAGTGTACGTGTAAGGTCGGTCCGGGCTGATTCATCCCACAATACCGTCGAAACAAGATAGGACTACTAATGGTAAGCATATTGAACAAAATCAACGCCCACAACAACTTGTGTTCTACTCGTGCATAGAATCTACGCAATAGACCAAACTCATGATGCCAATGTTGGGGAACGTAGAAACATTTGAAAATTTTCTACGCATCACCAAGATCAATCTATGGAGATTCTAGCAACAAGAGAGAGGGAGTGCATCTTCATACCCTTGAAGATCGCTAAGCGGAAGCGTTACAAGAACGCGGTTGATGGAGTCGTACTCGCGGCGATTCAAATCGCGGAAGATCCGATCTAGCGACGAACGGACGGCGCCTCCGTGTTCAACACACGTACAGCCCGGGAACTTCTCCTCCTTCTTGATCCAGCAAGGGGAGAGGAGAAGTTGAGGGAGAACTCCGACATCACGACGGCGTGGTGTTGGTGGAGCTCGTGGTTCTCCAGCAGGGCTTCGCCAAGCACTACGGAGTAGGAGGAAGAGTTGGAGGAGGGAGGGGCTGCACCAAAAGCAAGGGTGTTGCGGCCCTCCCACCCGCCCTCTATTTATAGGGTGAAGGGGAGAGGGAGCCGGCCCCTCTAGATCCCATCTACAGGGGGGCGGCGGCCAGGAGGGGGAGACTTGCCCCCCCCAAGCAAGGTGGAGGCGCCCCCCTCCCCTAGGGTTTCCAACCCTAGGCGCCTTGGGCCCTTGGGGAGGGGTGCACCAGCCCACTAGGGGCTGGTTCCCTCCCATATTCAGCCCATTCAGTCCCCCGGAGCAGGTGGCCCCACCCGGTGGACCCCCGGACACCGTTCGTTGGTCCCGGTACAATACCGATAACCCCCGAAACCATTCCGGTGACTGAAACTGGACTTCCCATATATAAATCTTCACCTCCGGACCATTCCGGGACTCCTCGTGACGTCCGGGATCTCATCCGGGACTCCGAACAACATTTGGTAACCACATACTATTTCCCATAACAACTCTAGCGTCACCGAACCTTAAGTGTGTAGACCCTACGGGTTCGGGAATCATGTAGACATGACCGGGACGTTCTCCGGCCAATAACCAACAGCGGGATCTGGATACCCATGTTGGCTCCCACATGTTCCACGATGATCTCATCGGATGAACCACGATGTCGGGGATTCAAGCAATCCCGTACGCAATTCCCTTTGTCAATCTGTACGTTACTTGCCCGAGATTCGATCGTCGGTATCCCAATACCTCATTCAATCTTGTTACCGGCAAGTCACTTTACTAGTTCCGTGATGCATGATCCCGTGACTAACTACTTAGTCACATTGAGCTCATTATGATGATGCATTACCGAGTGGGCCCAGAGATACCTCTCCGTCATACGGAGTGACAAATCCCAGTCTCGATTCGTGCCAACCCAACAAACACTTTCGGAGACACCTGTAGTGCACATTTATAGCCACCTAGTTACGTTGTGACGTTTGGTACACCCAAAGCATTCCTACGGTATCCGGGAGTTGCACAATCTCATGGTCTAAGGAAATGATACTTGACATTAGAAAAGCTTTAGCAAACGAACTACACGATCTTGTGTTATGCTTACGATTGGGTCTTGTCCATCACATCATCCTACTAATGATGTGATCCCGTTATCAATGACATCCAATGTCCATGGTCAGGAAACCATAACCATCTATTGATCAATGAGCTAGTCAACTAGAGGCTCACTAGGGACATGTTGTGGTCTATGTATTCACACATGTATTACGGTTTCCAGTTAATACAATTATAGCATGAACAATAGACAATTATCGGGAACAAGGAAATATAATAATAACCATTTTATTATTGCCTCTAGGGCATATTTCCATCACGAATATAGTCGTCCAATATATCGATCTTTACGTCTCGACCATTTCGAGACTCCTCGTCATGTCCCCGATCTCATCCGGGACTACAAACTACCTTCGGTACATCAAAACACTTAAACTCATAATACTGATCGTCACCGAACTTTAAGCGTGCGGACCCTACGGGTTCGAGAACTATGTAGACATGACCGAGACACATCTCCGGTCAATAACCAATAACGGAACCTGGACGCTCATATTGGCTCCCACATATTCTACGAAGATCTTTATCGGTCAAATCGCATAACAACATACGTTGTTCCCTTTGTCATCGGTATGTTACTTGCCCGAGATTCGATCGTCGGTATCTCAATACCTAGTTCAATCTCATTACCGGCAAGTCTCTTTACTCGTTATGTAATGTATCATCCCGCAACTAACTCATTAGTCACATTGCTTGCAAGGCTTATAGTGATGTGCATTATCGAGAGGGCCCAGAGATACCTCACCGAGAATCAGAGTGACAAATCCTAATGTCGAAATACGCCAACTCAACAAGTACCTTTGGAGACACCTGTAGAGCTCCTTTATAATCACCCAGTTACGTTGTGACGTTTGGTAGAACACAAAGTGTTCCTCCGGTAATAGGGAGTTGCATAATCTTATAGTCATAGAAACATGTATAAGTCATGAAGAAAGCAATAGCAACATTCTAAACGATCAAGTGTTAAGCTAACGGAATGGGTCAAGTCAACCACATCATTCTCCTAATGATGTGATCCCGGTAATCAAATGACAACTCATGTCTATGGCTAGGAAACTCAGCCATCTTTGATAAACGAGCTAGTCAAGTAGAGGCATACTAGTGACACTATGTTTGTCTATGTATTCACACATGTATTATGTTTCCGGTTAATACAATTCTAGCATGAATAATAAACATTTATCATGAAATAAGGAAATAAATAATAACTTTATTATTTCCTCTAGGGCATATTTCCTTCAAAATTTTGACCAAAGATTTGTCTGATAAAATGTTAGTGCATGTCAAGCGACCCGGGAATACGCTCGTCAGTGGGCCAGGGCGGGCACCATAGGGTTACCTAACATATTATCTGAGTAGTCAGCTTGCATATGCTTTCGGCTGAGCAACCCATGTCTCCTACTCCGGTTATCACCTGCGCGTCGGCTTGTGTACGTGTAATGGTGTAAACGCTCCCTATATTCAACTATGTCTTCATAGGAATGATTGTATGTTCGTGTGTGTATCTGCACATCTGCGCTTATACAATATCTTTTTTTAAAGTCATTCGGACTGGACAATTCATCGTCGGCTCTCACGAGATTGGGCATATATGGCAACTTCGTTTAATCTCAAGATGATGTGACGGCTTAGTCTATTGATGAAGATGCTCATAGGGATAGGATATGCACGTGTGCGTTTATAGAGATGAATGTATGTGTGTACATATGAGCATACGTGTATGTAATGTGTTCAGAATGGAAAGACCGGGCAATACCATAAAACCAGCAAATGGGGCCCACGTGGCGGCTGGACAGCGTATAAAGGAAGGACCTAACTGCAAAACATCAGGAACTAATCTCTACTCCTAATGGACCAATTGGTTGAATAGTCCCCCCCACTTTCAACCGGTTTATTTTCAACCGGTTTTTTTTCAACCGGTTTTTTTTTCGTCCCACCTCCCACCACCCCCTCCCATCGGTTTTTCTCTTTCTCGTCTAGCCGACAATACCCAACGTATTTATGGTAATCAATCACAATTAATCCACGTATGGTAAGGCTATAAACTTAGAAATCTCAAATATGATAATTATAGTAATAAATCAATCCATGTATGGTAAGGCTATAATCTGGCCGACAATACCCAACGTATTTATGGTAATCAATCACAATTAATCCACGTATGGTAAGGCTATAAACTCAGAAATCTCAAATATGATAATTATAGTAATAAATCAATCCATGTATTGTAAGGCTATAATTTGGCCGACAATACCCAACGTATTTATGGTAATCAATCACAATTAATCCACGTATGGTAAGGCTATAAACTCAGAAATCACAATTAATCAATCACAATTAATCCACGATTAGGGTAAGGCTATAACTAAGGAAATTTCGAATATGGTAATTATCACCAGAATCAAAGCTTTCCAAAAAAGTTCTTCTTGCCATACCCTAATCGTGACCTTCTCATCCTGAGGCATTATTTCCATCTATTTCTCAGCTGAATCAGAACTTTCCAAAACTTTGTCTGACTAAATCACAATTTTCCTTCCTTCCCTATCATCTCAATCGAATCATGAGCTATAGGTAAGTCATTTCGTTCTCCACCTCGCACGGGTTGTACTGATTTTTATCATGGTTTGGCCCCCTGCCGTACAAGCCGCTTCATTCCTCATCCCTCGCTCAATTCCTCCACCCTATCTTCTTCTTCATGGTGAGCGACCCAGGCAGTGATGTGTGCCCGTTATGCATCAGCGAGGAGGACCAGGAAATGGTGATTACCAGCCCCGCGCTCGTCACATGAACCCGTTCACCGTCAGGTCATGCTGGTGTGTCACGGGTGTAGGTGCACCTTACCTTAGCCATGGAGCTTTGCCGGTGGACAACGGAGGCCTCGCCATGGACACCAGTATCCCTCTCCTCTTCCTGCGCCCTACCTCTCCTTCCTCAGTCTCTACCTCTCTCTCTTTTTCTCTGTTCCGGGAGATCTGCAGCCGACGCCGCAGGCCCTGCCCGTTCGCTGCCGGTCACCTCGCCTCGCTGTTCGATCTCACCGCTGGATATGCACGACTCCGCCGCCCTGTGCCGTCCTCGTCGGGCACCATCATGGCGGCGCAAACACTGTATGCAGTGGCTACAATCAGCGGCGGATTCAACAGCGCGGTGGGCACTAGCGAGTAGCGACCCAGCGGGCAGCGGCTGTGCTGGCCGCTGTCTGCCGCCGAGGCGTAACGGCTTGGGCCTAGACTCCGAGTTCGTCATGGCGCTCCGCGCAACTTCCCTTGCGCCGGCTGACTCATGCATGCATCTACAATCTAACTAGCTAATTCCTCCCTTTGACTGCTATTTTCTCTGGTTGTACTGTTCCACAGCTTAGGCATTTAATATTTTGATGCAAGGTGGAGGTGGGGGAAGAAAACAACAAGAAGAAGGATTGTGGAAGGAAGTGGCTTGTCATGTGGCGGCTGAGAAGAGGGAGGGGCATGAAGATGACGAGGAGATGCATTTATCTACCACATCATGAGCATGAGATATCATCACATGTAAATAGTATATGACTCATATCACACAGCCTTTCTTTTTGTAAAAACATTTTGTTAGCACATTTCTTGTTGTACATATAGTTTTTTTAGCATGTGGCAACACATGGACATCCAGCACTATGTGAAAAAATTCACTTTTGGTCCATTTTAAACTTGCTAATTGGCTTCTTACAACTCACGATGGATCTTTGTAATCCAATGTCTGATCGAACATAGAGATGAAACAATCAACGGGCTCTCAGTTACATTGCAAACCACCGAGCACCGCTTGCCAACATGGACACCGGCCACCATGCGCTCGCGACATGCGCGACCTAGCATTCACAAAGATGGATGAAGTCTATGCTCCGCGGGATGTCCACTCGATGACGGTGGCCGAAATGTTCGCGGGTGAGGACAACATGACACAACACTAGCTAGGTGGTTCATGCTATAGTAAAAAGGAAGAGTGTTCCAAAAACAAGAAGGAAAAAGAACTGAAGCCAAAGTGGTGCATGGTGTTGGAGAAAGTAAGAGTGTTCCAAATAATAAGAGAAACAAAAAGAAAGAAAGAGTATTCTAGGAAATAAGTAGGAACGAGAACTAAAGTTGCCGAGGAATGAGAAAGAAGAAGATGAGGCATCGATGATGAACACATTAATGTTGATGTGGTGCTGGTTGGTGCCAATTAAACGGATTGGCGAAGAGGCATGGAGTAGAAGACGTAGGGAAATATGAAGAAGAGAAGAACGACAATTATCCCTTCTAGCATATGGATGGAGGTGGAGCTTATTGGTGACTAGGAAAGATCTATGTAGTTATTTGTTGTTTTGTGTTAATAGTATGTGTTAGTTTAACCCACTCTATTATATTGTAAACAAGAAAATTTCATCCTTACTGCAATGCATGGCGAAGATGAGTTGGCTGTCATATGCTTTTAATGGAGGTGGCGCCAGTGAGAGCAAAAACGAGAAATGTCTCGCTACGGCGGAAAATCGGTCAAGAATGAGAGGTTCCGACAGAAAAAGGGAAGGTGCGTCATTGGATAGGGTTTTTGTGTTGAACCCGGATGTTACAGATATTGCGGATAGCCCGTAGCAACGCACGGACGTTCTGCTAGTAATCATATAATAAAGCAAAAATAGGCAGACGGACGACTCGTCGGAACTAAACATTGCGTGATTGTTAGCTCTCCTTAGAGGCTGAAGGTGGGACCCAGCATAGAGGCAGCCCAGCCTCTATACACTGCGGATGCCCTTATGTGGCGGGAAGCGGCTCCCGTGTCGCCGGCACCTTCCGAACGGCAGAGGAGCGTCGATCGACGCGTCAGGCACCACCTGCACTCTCCCCAGCCCGCACTATATAAGGAGGACGCGGCTCGTCTGACGTACGGCCCACACACTGGCGTGTGGACCCGGGCCCACCCGTCAGCGGCCCAACGGCAGAGGGCCGTACGTCAGGGGATCCGGCTCCATATAAGGAAGGATACCACCCGCTCTTCATTATCGCTCAATCACCTTGCAAATTCTTCCAACCCAAAGCTGTTGATACTCAAGTCAGAGAATCGATCAGGTCCCGTCCGAAAAGGATTTTTTTTTGATTCGAAACAGAATCGATCAAGTCCCGTTGCTGGGCCCAGCGCCAGCAGCAGCAAGCATAGGTACGCTGTACGCAGAAACCATCCCATTCCCATGGCTGAGCGCTTCCCGACGGTGGCGATGGGGCAGACCAAGGAGCGCATCTATAGGGATCACGTCATCGCCCAAGACCACGGCGAGCGCTGCATGGAGGCCGTGATCATGCCACAGCCAAGCAAGGACGCCTTCTCCATCCTCTTCGGCGGCGACATTTACGAGGTACTACATAATATATACTACTCTATTCCTATGGCTCACGATCCTCTGTCGACAGTACAGTAGAACATAACACACGCTCTCGAGTTAGTAGTGCAAGGGCGCCGTAGCTAGCTAGGACGAGATCTAATCTTAATTAGCTTTGTCCTCTATATTTATATGCATATGCATCCTGCGCATGCCAGATTGCTGGAGTCGTGGCCACTGAGCTGACCAGCGTGGAGGCCGGTGAGCACACGAGCGGCGGCCTCGTGGTTCCCATCAACTCTGCGCCTGCGCCTCCACCAGAGGTACTACCTGAGACCAGTTACTTCGTCGTGACGTGCTTCTCTTTCTGAGATCCTCCAGCATACGTACAATTTTTTGTGATTATTAATACCTTGAGCCGTTCTTTATTCCATTCTTCAGTCGATTACGATCTAATTCTAGTTTGCTAGAAATCGAATGATGGTCCTGAATTCCACCCCCGCCGGCACATAGTTTGTTCCTGGTAGTTTCTCCAGGACTGTGTGAACACCTATTTGCCAATGGAAAAAAAATCACAAATTCAGATAGTGTAGATGTGAACTATGAGCGTGAATACTTTTGTTTGGGAAGCTTTTCAATTGTAAGCTACTCCCTCCGTCCCATAATATAAGACGTTCTTATATTATGGGACGGAGGGAGTATTTAGTAAACAACACAAACATCTGGAAATCCTGTTACAGATTCACAATTTTATCTTTTTTTCTAGACTATGTATTTTATATGAAATTATACCGAGATGTGAGGAACACATAGACATGTGGTACACATCAAAACGTTCTGTAACTTTCCGATTAATGTACTATCACGAAATTTACATAAAATAACGGGCTCACTTGAGTACGTTATACAAATTTATGAACTCTTCTTCTAATAAACTATTGATTCCATTCACTTTCTTCCCGAATTTATTCTTGGGCACATTTAACTCGATCCGTAACCCTTCGCCGGTTTATGGAAGAACAACTTGGCTGAAAATTCTACAAAAATACATATGTGAGGCTGGTTTGTTGGAGTATCACGTACATATGCGTTTAGCTTTAAGAATGTGCAACTCCAACGGTGCGTTAGGAAGGATCTTGCTTTGCTTGATATACCTGAACCCCAAGTGTTTGGTCTTCCTGGCCATGGATTGTGTCCACCTGATCAGGGTTGGGTGAAGATTAACATGGATGGCGCAATGAGAACTCTGACGCAAGCACAGTAGTGGCTGGTGGTGTGGCTCGATCTGCCACACTTTGTTGGGTGCTTGGTACAAACCCCATGTTGGGGGTTACTGATCCGATGATCGTCGAGGCCTTATCACTGAGAGATGGCATCATCTTTGCAAAATTGAGAGGATACTCACATGTGATAATGAAAACGGATTGCCTGAAGGTGGTGAACCTCTGGAACACTCGCCGGCAACTGGCGTTCAGTTGTGGCACCGATACTCTTAGAGGTTGGAGAGCTTGCTTCGTCATTTATTTCTTTAGTATTCAACATGTAAACAAGTGCGCTAATTTCCTGGCCCATCTAAGCGCTAAGCATACCTATGCTCGTTGATGGTCAATGAGAGTTGGTCGGATTCCGAACCTCCCTTCCTGGTGACCAGCCTTCTGGCTGATTGTCCCAAGGAGTTCTTTTGTTTGAATAAACCTCTCTAAATTTCCCAAAAAAAAAAACCTCTACAAAATATTAAAAAATGGGCTGCTTGTTGTTTTTCACGAGTTACAAAATTGCATATTTTGAGATGCAAATTTTCTCCGATATACTTTTTTTAGCTTTCCTCAGATATATTTTGCCATATAAGCTACATGATGTGAGTGTTTTTTTCCAAAAAGAACGCCTTTAAAGGTTATGTTTTACTAACAAAAAGGGCTAGGAGCTAAAATGCTTCTCACATAGTAGTATTAATTATGGAAGGTTAAATGAGAATAGTTTGTACGTTGGTAGCTATAGGGAATTGTGACATGCATAGTTGTTTGACTCAGTGAAGCTAATTTTGTTACAGTAAGCAATATTGGTAAGGTATTGCAATTCATGGTCAGTCCAATGGAATACACTACCACCTCCTGGCACATACTCCATGATCCCAAAAAAGCAGTCTTTATTGAGTCTACATCTGGTCCCATGTTCTCATAAGAAAAACAATCTACTCGAATTAGTTTCTACGCTAGCTGGTCCAATCCAGAGAATAGTTTGTATGTTGGTAGCTATATATTTCTTTCCTCGTATTTGCACTACTGAACTGCTGATGATACGTGAGGCTCTTTCATTGTATAGGGCGGCGACGACCACGAAGTGAGAATCAACATAGACCAACACGTGAATGTACCCACTCAGGAGTCTGCGTTGCAGTTAATCGCACGTGCGCTGGGAACAGTGGGTTCCCACACCCTGGTTATGGACGTGCACACGATGCTCCACAAGCCACCCAGCGGAGTAGTCTTCGGCCACAACAAGCTTGCCTACTATGTCATCCTCGCCATCATTTTTGTCTTCAGCGTCGTAGAGGTCTTGACTGCATTCTGGATTTGCCAGTCTAGCCTCACCTACAGGCGCCGTATATGGATCGGGAGTGTTCTTCTATCATTCTCCATTTGGGCGTTCGGCGCCATACTCAGCATTGGCGGTGTCGCTTAATACATGTTACATGGTTAGTAAATTCCTTGAAGTTACATTTTTTCTGATGTTCATAAAATAGCAAAATAGTGTATTTTTGAAGGAATTGAATAGTTTCACAAAGCCACGCTTCCTTTTGTATCGCTACTTCAACAGCCATGGTGCACTTTGGGATTTTGACAAAAATGTCCCACCCGTCAACCGTGCAGCCATGGACCTGAACAAGTTTATTGGGTCAGCCAAACTTCTTATTCAAGGAAAATCTTGGAAAATATTGTCATATAGACTTGATCAAACTTGAAGAAGTTTGACTTTGGATGAAACTAGAATTTCAAATAATTTAGATTGATGGAAGCACCAAGCGGCTATAGAAAGTTGACCGACATTTGGTTTGCTATGATCCCTCTGAAAACAACATAGTTCTAGTTTTGTACTAGCTGATTAGGGGGAGGGGTTGGTTTCTGAATAGAAATGGGATGTCATATAAACCTGTAACTGCGAAATCTACATTACCGTTACCTCCTAACGCTATTAACAAACTGTTGTCTTTAATGTAACAGTGTCAAGGAGAAGAACAGGGAAGCTGATCAGTCTACGTTATCCCGCAAAAAAAAAAGAAAAAAAAGGAAGATCAGTCTACGTTACTTCATGATCAGTACTATCATTGTGTTTGTATTTTTCTTATTAAATGTGTGGTGTTGTACGGAAATATTTCTTGATCTTATTCTTTGTATATATGATTAAATAATCATATTTATACTGATACCAATCTCAGGAGCTTTATTTTGGGTAAGCAGTTCACTTTGTACATCTTTCATGGCTCGCAAATTGGCATTTGGGACATGCAAAACGGCCGTCTGATAAATCACCCCAAAATCCATACTGAAAGAAAATAAATGTGCCTAAAATTTGAGACGGCAATTTGTTCCCGTTATATTACTTCAGCCATAGCTTTCACACAAAACAATAACAACAGTAACAAAGAGATTAAAAAAATAGTGGCAAAGAAAAGATCAAAGGTTATTAGTACCTGTAGCTCGATTGATCGGACAAGGCCCTAGAACAGCGACCACTTTCTTCCTATATATTTTGGGGCATTAATCCCGCGTGTATATGTTATCGCCATCTCGCTTCTTCCCTTTCTAAGAACAACTTGCTAAGGCTTGTAATCATGAGAAATGTTTACAGGAACTATAATGTGATCATAAGGCTATACAAAGCCATACAAGGCGACCCAACTGAAAGTTAGTACATGCTTAGTTTTTCTTTAGAAATAGTACGTACACATGCTTACCTAAATTGTGAGACTCATAGCTTCTTCCTTTTTGCGACGTGGGATTGTGGGAAGGCCGGAGCGGGCTGCTCCTAGTTTTTCTTTTTTTTTTTTTGAGTACCGGGCTGCTCTTAGATTGCTCACCAAGTATTCTTCCTTCAAACAGAAATACTTCATTAACACAGACGAACATTCACTCAAAACACACACACACACCCCGACACACGTGCACAAATCTCACAAAACTGTATGAAGACATGTAAGGACAGATAAAACATTTTTCATTGACTTATGGGCAGAGAGATTGTACTAGCAGATCTGAGCAGTGGACTCCATATATCAGGCCTAACATGACTAAGAGCATCTCCAGCCCCCAACCCGACCTTCCAAGACGATTTTTTTGCGCCGGTACTGAAAAAACGGCCCAGTCGCGCTCCCAGAAGCCCGTTTTTCGCCGGCTTGGGCAGAAATCAGCGCCGGCGGACCCAGGCCGAACCCGGCGTGCTGGGGGCGCCGGGGCGAGTGGTTTTGGCGCGAAAGAGCCTCGGGCCCGCCGAGTCAGTGAGACGGCTGCTTCGTCGCCCTCATCGCCTCGGTTCCCGCGGGAATCAATGCCTAGGATGCCGCGCTGCCGCCGCGGGCCAGCCTTGCCATTGATTCCTCATCACGGGAGGCGCATCACGGGGCGGAGCGGCGACGCCTCCCCTCCCGCCACGCGTACACACGGACGCGGCTATATAAGCCGGTGGCCTCCCTCGCCTCTGGCCACACCACACCAGCCCTAGCCGCCCATCGACCGCCGCCTAGCTCTCCCTCTTCCGCGCGCAGCCACCGACGCTTCTTCCCTCCCTCTCCCTCTCTCCCAAGCCCGATGGCCACACGTTTCCCCGGCGACGCGGCGGCGGCCAATGGCTTCGGCCGCCGCTCGCTACACGAGTGGGAGGCATGGCTCCTGTTCGAGGCGAACATCCCAGCGCCACCGGGCATGCGCGTCGGGCCGACGGGGTGGAGGCTCAGCAATGGGGGAGTGCCCATTCCCTCGATGCCCGATGCCGAGGCGCGCCCCGCCTACTTCGCCGCCGAGGTCGACCGCGTGCAAGCCTCCCTCACAGCGGAGCAGCTCGCCCTCCCCCAGTACGCCTCTGACAACTACGCGGCGTGAGCGGCGTACTTCCAGCGCCGCCAGGAGCAGAGGTTGGCGTCCACCAACGGGGCGCCAGTGGTGGGCGGCGTCAAGAACAGCGAGGGGCGCCGCATGTGGTGGGGCACCCCCGGCCGCACGCTCGACGGCGTGTTGTCGTACCTCGAGGGCGGCAACGAGCCGCCGCTGGCATACCCTGCCACGGCGGCCGCCCCGGCCCACCGCCGGCGCGGCGGGCAATGGATACCCAGGAGGTTCGGTTCCTCCTCGCACTCCTCCTCCCGTTCTTCTTCCCACTCCTCCGGCTCGCCGGCGTTGCTCGGCGTCAAGGCCGAGCCCGCAACGGAAACGCCGCTCGGCCAGCGCACTCGCAGCGCCGGCATCGTCATAAACGAGGGCGGCCGGCGCGCCTCCTCGTCGGCTCCTCCGCGCTTCGTCAAACCAAAGACGGAGCCGGGGCTCGCGACCGTGAAAACGTAGCCGGGGCTCCCCGCCGTGAAGATGGAGCATGGCGACGTGGAGCTCGACGAGGAGGCGGCCCTGAAATGGGCGCGCAAGGACTATCTCAAGATGGAGATGGAGCGCCAGTGCGCTGCCCTGCAGCGCTACGAACAGCGCCGCCGGGGCCGCGACGAAGGAGGCGTCGTCGTCCTCGACGACAGCGACGACGACGCCGCGCCGTCACCGCCATCCGTCCGCCATGGCGACCCGGGCAGGGGTCCAATAGGGGCGGCCGCGTCAAGGAGGAGAAGGCCGCCGCCGCCGTCGACGACGGCGGCAGCAACGACTACGCCGCGTTCAGCGACTTCTTTGCCCCTTAGTTGTAGTTTCGGCCTTTTTTCAGATAAATTTGCTATGTAATTGTCGAACATGTCTAATATATGCCAAGTTTGCCGAATTTTAGCCGAGTTTAGCCGAAGTTTGCCGATTTTTTTTTGACTTAGAAGGTGTTTGGGGGCGGCCCTGGGGTCGGCGACTGGGAACCCACTCGCCTCCAAGCCGATTTTTTGCGTCGGCTCGCCCCCAGGCGACGCTTTTACGCGCCCCCCTGGGGGGCCAACCGCTGGAGATGCTCTAAGGGAACATGAGAAAACAGTGCAGTACCTGAAAGGCTGCAGGCACGATCGATCTCCACGCCGTGTGTTGTTGTTCGCCGGCGAGACCACGCGTACTGCTGCCTTGTTCTTGCTCTCCAGGATGGACTCGCCGGATGCTCTATGGTCGCTATGCACGCCACGGCCGCGCCAGGCATGGAGTCGAGTTGTCCTACATGGCGAACAACGGAGAGGCGGCCCAGCCATATACCTGGCTGAGAGAGTGATCATGGTCCATGGTCGGAGGAGAACGGGGCTGCGATCTTGTATTAAGATGAGGAAGCGCTAGAGATTCTGGACACAGTTATTGGGTGCATACATGGTCCGCGTGCCTTTGAACAAGTCTTCTCATTACAAGCTTTGAAAAGTCTGAACGAAAATTGTGGACGTAAATCATCGCACGTGTTCCCTTGTGAACTACAGTACTACTCCATACCAATTTCAGTTTGACCCATTTTACTTGAAGAATAAAGATGATTTCTTAGCAAAGTACTTTTTTTTTGCGGTTGATTCTTAGCAAAATACTGTAGAACTTATCAACTCATATTGATGTCCTGTCCCCTAGCTTCTGTGTTTTAATAATGTATTATTCATGTACGGATGCTCTTTGCTGTAAATCTTCATTTGAATATGCTTCAATGGATGGGGTGTGAGGGAAGGAGATTACTATTGTCCTTGTTATCATCAATGTTTTAAATACGGGGCTATTTCATTTAGAGGCGGCTCGGCTAGAAGTTACAAAAAGCTATAGCGAAAGCGAAACCAAGCCTCGCGTTTTTCTTAAACCACGAGAAACTACTGGAAAAAAATGAGCATTCAATCAGGCATCGTATATGATATATCACATATACACATGTTTGAACATCAAAATCAGGTGTTCTAATTCAATAACCAAGCTTTGCATCAACACATGATATATATCAGAAACAAGAATAAAGAATAAGGCAGACGGATGGTTTTGTATAGAGGCTTAGCGGGCTAAATGTCTTCAAATTTAGCGCTATAGCGGGAAATAACAGGCTATTAGCGCCATTTTCAATTTAGCACTAAAAGTGCATAGCTTTAGCTGGAGAGCTCTTCAAAGGCTATACCTCGAGTAGTGGGAGAGGTTGGTGGTGATGGAGTCGCCCGCGCTCGCCTCTGGCAACTGTCGGGGCGATGCCCCTGACGTGCCCGCCGCGGCGTTGCCGCCGGCTTCCCCGCTCGCGCCCCCGACCTCCGGCCCCTCCGCCCCCCCCCCCCCCCGCCCGCCCCCGGCACCCTCCTACCCGCCACCTCCGATGCCTCGACGCCCCTGCTCTGGGCTGACCTTGCAGAGGACGAGGACGTCGTCGCCGGCCGCCCTGTGGTCTGCCAGGACCGGGTCCCCCCTCCCGCCCCGCTCGCTCGCCGTCGCTCCCTGCCACCGGCGGCCTTACCCCCAGGGGTGGGGGTTCGGCTGCCCGTGCGTGAGCGCAGTCCCGTCGAGGGACGAGCTTGGCTCGGTCCTCCTCGGGGCAAGGCCCGGCCTTGGGGACGGGAGGATCCCGCCGCCGCCGGCGCGCGGCTGGCTGGGGGGTTGCGGGGCGTGCGGACCTGGGCCCTGCCTGGTCGTCGTGGCGATCTTAGGGCGCTGTGGCCGTGGCCGGGGTGGCCGCGCCGCCCCAGGAGTTCGCCGCCGACCTGCCCGTGCCCTCCCGCCGCACCCCTTTCCGGCCGTTCATCGCCACATTTGGTTTCTCCCGGCTCCGTTTCGTCTCCGACCACCGCGCCGTTCGTCCGTGCTCTCCTCTCCGGCGACCTGCCCCCCCCCTCCGGCGCCGGCGGCGGTGGGGAAACCCTTGCCGCCTGCCCGTCCCGTGCTTGCGTGGTGGGCCGCCCTGGGGTGGGCCACCCCTTCTGGGCCGGACCGTCTCTCGCTGCGCCTGCGGCTGGGCTGGTCCTGGGCCTGGGGTTGCCTAGGCCCATGGAGGGTGTTGGCCCATCCCGGGGCCTGCTGCCCCGCCTGCAGCGATGCGTTCGATCTGGCCCCCGAAAGGGTTTCCAGTCCAGCCGCCTCGCTCCCCTCAACCCTCGTTTCCCCATCGCTCGGCTTCCCCTCCCCCGCCGCCACGGCTCGCCCCTGCTTCGCTGGCCCTCCCTCCCTCCCCAGCTCTCGGCCCCGCCCCCTTGCCGAAGATGACGCGCGAGTGGGGGGACAACGCCGGCCGGCCCAAGCGCGGCCTGGATGACCGCCGCGCCCCTTCCCACTCGTCGCCCGAGGGTCTTCGCCGGGAGGCGGACCTGCGCCGCGAGCTGGACTCCATGGCCTCGTGCCGCTCTCCTCCCCGCGAGTCTCGGCGATCCCCCAGCCGTGACAGCCGCCGCTCGTCGGCCCGGGATGGCCGCCGCTCCCCGCCCCGCAATGACCGCCGGGACCGTCCCCGGTCTCCCGTGGTTGAGGCGTGGCGCTCTGACCGGCGGCGGTCCCCATCCCCGGAGCGGCGTCGGGCCTGTTCTCCGTCCCCGTCCTGCACCTTCGCTCCTGCTGCCACCGACGCGCCCTCGCGCCGCTACCCCCCCCCCCCCCACACACACACACAACCGGCCCAACTTCCCTCCCGCCAATGGAGGCAATGGGGGGCGAGGGCGCCAGGGCGCGAAGAAGAAGAAGAAGCGGGGTCCAACTCGCCCCCTGCTGCGCCGGCACCCTCCCCCGCGACCTCGGCGTTGGCCGATGTTGTTGCTACTCGTGACCCGCCCCCGTACTTCAACTGCGGGATCATGGGCCATTACCAAGTGGAGTGCACCAACCCTCCGATGTGCTACCTCTGCAAGGATACTGGACACCCGGCGGCTCTGTGCCCGGACCGTTCGCTGACTGATGAGCTCATGATGTATGGCCATGGCATTGGGGGCCTCGGGTTCTTCCACGTCGAGGTGGAGGACCTCCCACCCCCCTCCCCATCGCTCCAGGCAATCGTCACCATCGTGGGGGTGGGTGTTGCTTCCCCGGAGATGATCGAGGCTGAGCTCAACCACCTGTGCCGGCGTGTGTGGGACTGGCAGGTGACGCCGACCTTTGCTAGTTCTTTCACCGTGGTCTTTCCTGACGCCATCAGCCTGGGCCTCTGCACCCGCAGCAACGACATCATCTTGGCCCTGAACAAGCTTGTGGTCAACATCTCTGAGCCTAAGGTCGACCCCAAGGCGGTCGCAGTTCTGGATACTACTTGGATCCTCATCACGGGGCTACCTGATGTCGCCCGGTCCGAGCGGGTCATTCGCAGTATGTCCAAGATCCTGGGCAAGGTGGTGGTGGTGGACAAGCTCTCCCTCCGCAAAGAGGAGGAGGTCCGGGTCAAGGTTAAATGCCTCGACTCCGACAAGCTCCGTGTCATCGTTCGCGTCTTCTTCAACGACCTGGGATTCGACCTCAAGATCTTCCCCGAGCCTCCCAACAACGTTGGGCGCCCACGCTCCTCTGATGATAGGCACTTTGGTGGTGAGGGCACGGACCGGCGTGATGACTCCCACTACTGCCGGCCGCGCCCCTCCCGCCACGAGGATCTGGACGACAACGACGAGCGCTCGGGCCATAGCCGCTCTCCGCGCGACCCTCCTCCGAGCCGTGGGGGGGCGGGCGCTGGCTCGGGCCGCTCGCATGGACTGACCCTTGCTGTCGAGGCTGCTCCCACGGTGTTGCCGGCGGCCTCTCCCTCCTCCTCTACGGAGATGAGTGACATCTCCAGTGTCGGCCTACTCGTCGCTCTGCCTTCCTCACCTCGCTCGCCTTGCTCCACCCCTGCGCTCGGCTCTCCGCCTTCGACCCTGGAGGCGCCCCTCCTGACCATGGCGGAGCCCCCTTCGGACGCGCCTCCCTCCGGCGAGCCCCTTCTGCTCGGCTCCCCTGAGGGCGCACCGGCGCTGCCTGCTGCCGCCTCCCCGGAGGCCGTCATTCCGGCATCGCCGGAGGCTCGCTCGCCGGCCCCGGACCCGCCCTCCCCAGCCCTGCCAGGGTCTGACGCCTACCTGGAGCCCGCGACGGCTACTTCTCCAACCTTTCTACCCGCAACAACTGCTTCTCCGACCACTCTGCCCCTGGGGGTTGCTGCGGACGTGGCCACCCCCGTCGCCTCCCACCCTCCCCGGACGGTGCCGTACGCATGCCGGGCTCGGGCCTCGTCGACTCCGGTGACTGCCTCCCGATGCAGTGCCCGTCTCGACGCGGATCGCCCTACTGGAGGCCCAGCGCCGTCCATATCCGAGCGCGCTGAGATCCGGGCCGCGGCCCGGAACCTCGAGTCAGGTGTGATCGACCTCCCTCCCAGTTCTTCCAGTTGCTCGTTTTCTGCTCTTGTGGTTGTTCCTCTGGGCCACCTCGCCAAGGTGGCCGCGGACTCGTCCGTCGTTTTCAGGGGGGAGGTTGGACACCCCCCCCCCCTTAGAGCAGATTGCTGCGATTCAGGCCCGGGAAATCCTTGATGGGAAACTCGCTAAGACTCGGGCTCGTCTCTTCCGCACTTCGGCACCCTAGCCCCCTGCGCTGGAAATCCGTGGCCGCACCCGCTCCCGCACTGCGGCGCTCAGGGCTAGTAGCGCCTCCTCTGTTTTGGGGTCAAGCAGCCCCCCCCCCCCCGATGGGGGTTTAGATGCGGGTCCTCTTTTGGAACATCCGCGGCTTCGGCCATGATGGCTGGTGTCACCAGCTCGTGGAGTACATGCGTGACGAGCACATCGACATCATCACCATTCAGGAAACCATGCGCATGGATTTTTCTCTCCCCGAGTTGGAGCGTCTTAGCCCCCACCTCTTCGTCTGGCACTGGCTCCCTTCTAGTGGGACCACGGGGCACTCGAGAGGCATCCTTTTAGGTGTGAAGGATGCCACCTTTGAGGTTGGCGGTATGGACCGGAGCGAGTTTTTCCTTAGCATGGAGCTCTTCGAGAGGGCGCTCAACTTCAAGTGGGAGGTTGCCATTGTCTACGGACCAGCAGACCACCGCCGCTCCCCGACCTTCCTCGATGAGCTCCAATGGAAGGTCTCTGCCTCCACCCTCCCGGTGGTTGTTGGAGGAGTGAGGGAGTCCTGGACTAGGGGGTGTCCGGACAGCCGGACTATCATCGTCCTCCGGACTCCAAGACTACGAAGATACAAGATTAAAGACTCCGTCCCGTGTCCGGATGGGACTTTCCTTGGCGTGGAAGGCAAGCTTGGCGATACGGATATGTAGATCTCCTACCATTGTAACCGAGTCTGTGTAACCCTAGCCCTCTCCGATGTCTATATAAACCGGAGGGCTTTAGTCCATAGGACATAACATCCATTACAACAATCATACCATAGGCTAGCTTCTAGGGTTTAGCCTCCTTGATCTCGTGGTAGATCCACTCTTGTACTACCCATATCATCAATATTAATCAAGCAGGATGTAGGGTTTTACCTCCATCAAGAGGGCCCGAACCTGGGTAAAACATCGTGTCCCTTGTCTCCTGTTACCATCCGCCTAGACGCACAGTTCGGGACCCCCTACCCGAGATCCGCCGGTTTTGACACCGACATTGGTGCTTTCATTGAGAGTTCCTCTGTGTCGTCACCGATAGGCTTGATGGCTTCTCCGATCAACAACGCCGTCCAGGGTGAGACTTTTCTCCCCGGACAGATCTTCGTATTCGGCGGCTTCGCACTGCGGGCCAATTCACTTGGACATCTAGAGCAGATCGAAAGCTACGCCCCTGGCCGTTAGGTCAGATTTGGAAGCTTAAACTTCACGGCGGATATCCACGAAGACTTGATCTCCGATGGATCCGAGCCACAGCCGTGCGCGCCGCACTGTCATGTTGGGCACGATCTAACTCTGCCGCCGGACAGCGCCTTGAAGGCCGCACATGAATCCGCTCCGACACATAGTTCGGAGCCGATCGCGCAGATCGAGGACGAGTGGCTGGACACCCCCTCGGGAGCTGCAACATCCGCGGCGATGGAGCTGAACACTAACCCTGTCCCCTATAAAACTCGTGACTCCAAGGTGCCGGACTCCCTGCCGGACTCCGAACCTCCTGCGCCCCTGCCAATCGAATCCGATTGGGCGCCGATCATGGAGTTCACCGCTGCAGACATATTTCAGCACTCACCCCAAAAGGAAGCGATAACAAGGACCAACGGGGCGCGGCAAAGGATAATCCCGCCGATAAACAACCAAAACGGCGACGCAAACGCCGCCCTAAGTCCCGCCTCGACAACAAGAGCGCTCCTAATGACCCAGCAATAGAGCAGGGCAAACTAGTGGACGACGAATATGCAGCCAAGCAACCGTCCGAACAAGACGAATCAAATAATCAATCCATGCCCGGCGAAACCAACAGTCCAGACGATCTCACTCCAGACACCCCGCCGGAGAATAAGAGCCTTCGCAAAAGACTCGTCGCCACTGCAAGAAGTCTGAAGAAGGAAAAACGGAAGCTCAAAACAGCGGAAGACATACTCAGAATGAGGTGGAGCAAAGTGCTCAAAACCGCAGACAAATACGGCAATGGCCATCAATCAAAGAGCTACCCGAAGCGCAAGCTTCTGCCAGAATTTGACGAGGAATCCATAGAGCCCCCACAGTCAAAAAACAAAGAGGCCTCCTGGCCGGATAGACGGCCAGAGGATAGGCCAAAAACTACAAGCGGCGCCGCACCCAATCCGACTCATGATCCTGGGAAAACAGATGGTCTAGCCAGGTCCATTTACGGGCCAAAAAAGAGGGCCCCAGGAATCAACACAACACGCCAAGTGTTCGAAGACAGCGGTACACCCAAATACAGGGGCGCCGCACACCCACTATGTTTCACCAACGAGGTGCTGGATCATGAATTCCCAGCAGGGTTTAAACCCATAAACATAGAGGCCTACGACGGAACAACAGACCCTGGAGTCTGGATAGAGGATTATATACTACACATACACATGGCTAGAGGAGATGACCTCCACGCCATAAAATATCTACCCCTCAAGATCAAAGGACCAGCTCGGCATTGGCTCAAAAGCCTCCCAGAAAACACTGTTGGAAGTTGGGAAGAGCTTGAGGACGCGTTTAGAGCAAATTTTCAAGGGACTTATGTCCGCCCTCCAGATGTAGAAGATTTAAGTCATATAACTCAATAGCCCAGAGAGTCAGCGCGCAAATTCTGGAACAGGTTCCTTACTAAAGAGAACCAAATAGTCGACTGTCCGAGACGAATGGCTCGCCAGACACCTCGGCCAAGAGAAGCCGAGGACAATGTCCGTGCTAACAAGCCTCATGACCCGCTTTTGCGCGGGGGAAGACAGCTGGCTAGCAAGATGCAGCACCAGCGACACAAGTACATCCGAGATCAGAGATGGAAACGGAAAGACACGGCGCAGAAAAGATCAGCGCCGGAATAAAGAGAAAAGCCCAAAGAGCACGGCGGTCAATGCCGGATTCAAAAGCTCACAGCCAGACAACAAAACACTGCCTCTTAAGGACAGCAGTGACGAATTATCCAACCTAAACAAAATTTTGGATCGGATATGTCAAATCCACAGTACCTCCGGAAGGCCTGCAAACCACACCCACCGAGATTGTTGGGTTTTCAAACAGTCCGGCCGACTCAACGCCAAACACAAAGGGCTTGACACACCAAACGAGGACGACGACGAACCCCACCAGCAGGGCACCGGAAAACAAATGACTTTCCCACAAGAAGTCAAAGCAGTAAACTCACTTCATGCGATAATGCGGAATAACAATGCGGCACCCGCTAAGATGGGTCTCGCACGGTCCACCCCAGCGGAACCCCGAGATTGGATGTCAAAACCAATCATTTTTGACCACCTGGATTATTCCAGAAGTGTTCGAAACACAGGATGGACTGCTCTGATATTAGATCCTATAATTGACGGACTACAATTTACACAAGTCCTGATGGACGGCGGCAGCGATTTAAACCTGCTATATCCGAACACAATCCGCAAGTTGGGGATAGACCTTACTAAAATTCGACATAGCCGCACTTCCTTTAAAGGAGTGACGCCAGGCCCTTACGCCAAGTGCACAGGCTCCTTATTACTAGAAGTTGTGTTCGGGTCACCGGACAACTTCCGACGCGAAAAGCTAATCTTCCATGTCGCCCCATTCAAAAGTAGCTATCAAGCACTACTGGGACGCGAAGCTTTTGTCCGCTTTAACGCAATAACACATTACGCGTCTCTTACACTTAAAATGCTCGGTCCACGTGGCATCATTTCATTAAGAGGGTCATCTAAATACCCCGAACATGGCTAGACGAGTCCGACATAAATAAGCTAGGGGCTCCCTAGCCGCGCACCCCTTCACAAGGGGTTGTGCGTATATGCAATAATGAGCTAATATAGACTCCGCTTTATTTATTTATTGATATTTTTCATACACTTTTTCGCCCGATTTCCTTTCAAACTAAGTTCCTCTCTTTTTACAGATGAACACCGTGCACACCCGTCTAGGATAACGGCACAACGGAGACACGGGCGCAGACGTGCAGTAGGGACCCGTTGCTAGGATTCTTTTCAGATTAAGACCCTGCGTAAACCTTTTTTACTGTCTCTTGTTGCTATAATCCCCTGGTTTTTCATGATAACCAGAGAGGATACTGACGTTTTGGCATCGGCCGCATCAGAGGACCTCGCCCGTACCTGGACACAAGGGGCTTAGGGCATTGTTTCACCCGTTATTATAAAAGACCGAACACCTTAGGGAGTGTTCGGTGTCTCGAGTTAGGCCTTATATGCATCAGCTCCGAATCATGTCTTTGGTCAAATGTTGGGTTTGCCCGACTCCTGTGTTTTGCTGCCTTACGTTCTGTATCATCGGCTAACGCGGCACCAGGAGAACTACTGCGATTGTGCCCCAGTTCGGCTGGGCGAGCACCTCAGTAGAGAAAGCCGAAAACTGACTATCATGATACAGCGAGAGACTGGTCAACCACTCGATCGACCACCGGAATGTTTAGAATTCCTCCGCTTTGACGAAGGACCGTTTCCCGGTCAGGCACACATGCATCCCGAATTCGGAGAGCGCGGTGCCCCTAGGGGCTATATCGTAGCCCCACCCTCAAACTCCAATGGCTAAGTGAAAGTGATAAAGCATCATAGTCCGGTTGCCTCGTTTGCTACGCTACCACCTCCTCAACAGGACCGAGACGTCGGATTAAGTGTGAAAGTGCGCTATTTTTGCAAACACCCCCGCACCTTGTGCGTGGGGGATGAAGCCAAAGACTGCCATCTTTCAGGTTATACACACGTATACATAAATGGCCGCATAGGAGATATTTCAATACTTGGAACGCACAAGTATAAAAAGCGATTACATCATAACCATTGTTTTACAAAATAAAACGTTCATTTGAATGTGACATTTTTCGAGCGCTGCGACTCTATTACACGAGCACCACGCATAACTTCCCCAAAATAGTGCTCGGCGGGTAACCGGCTTTCGTCCGAACCCTGGGTGGCAACAGCGGTGGCATCCATCTCTGTCCAATGTGTCTTCACACGGGCAAGGGCCATCTGCGCACCCTCTATGCAGGCCGACCGCTTCATCTCCTTGATATGCGGCACCGCCCCAAGAAACTGCTGCAATAAGCCAAAATAGCTCATCGGCTTGGGCCTCTCCGGCCAGACATGAGTCACGATATCCGTCATGGCAAGTCCGGACAACCTATTCAGCTCAGCCCATTCGGCCAACCGACCGGTCAGCGGAAGTGAACGATCCGGACTATGGAACTGAGACCAAAATAGCTCTTCCGTCTTGCGATCCTTCTGACTTCGGAAGTGCACAACGGCATCCGCCGCACTCGCCGCTAAGTCCATATATGGATCCTCCAGACCCCACAGCTGGCCAAGCTGGGCATACTTTGGATCCGTAAACCTGTGGCGTAGCAGAAAAGGCTTGCCAGCCACAATGTCTCCGGCCTGACGCAGCTCCTCCTTCATAGCCTGCATTGCAGAACGGGCGTCCTTGGCTTCGGCGGTGGCCTTCCCCAGGTCTTCTCGCTCCGATAGGCGCTCCTTTTCAAGAGCCTCATTGCGGTCGGTAGCATCCTTCAATTTAACGGCCAATTCGGCCATCTCTTCCCTGCTTCGGCAGTGTGCAGCCCTTTCGGCTTCTAACTCCTCAGCCGCCCTCGAGGCAGCCGCATTACTTCTTCTGGCTTGCTCCTTGGCTTGAGCAAGTTCTGCCCGGAGCCTCTCCACAGCGGCAGCACCATCTGCATCAAGCACAAATATTGTAAGAGGTGGGCTTTGACTCCCTTAATAGGTGACTGCGGAGAGACAACTTACCTTGCGACTCGTCAAGTCGCTTGTTGACTAGCGCGATGTCTGCATCCGCAACATCGAGTTGCCGCATTAATTCAGCAACTCCATCAGTCCGGCTAGCCCCCGGACCATCCGCCACCTGCATAGGAAAGGCGACACTCAATACCTGTGATTTTGATCCTCGGCACGTTGTCGCTTTCGACAACATACTGAGTCTCAGGGGCTACTATCTATACAGGGCGCACTTTTATGTGCAAAACTGTCAAAAAGGTGCGTCGTTTCAACGTACCTCAAACCCCGCCAGCAAACTCCTGACGGCATTATGCAATCCGCTTTCGGCGGACGAAATCCTTCCAATCACCATGCTCATCAATGCATGGTGATCTTCTGAGATGGACGCCCTCTCAAGCAGATCCTTCAGCTCCCCCGGCCGAACACTAGTTGGCGCCGAACTCTTCAACTCTGCCGGGCTCAGGGATACCCTCCGTGACGACACTTCAGGCTCGTCCGCCCTATCCGACGGCGCAGCAGACGGAGGCGTCTCGCTCTCCATCATCTCCAGACGAAGATCCTCCGAAGACGAGCTCATCTGAGAAGGTCGCAGATCCGAACTACAAGGTAAAAATTTTGGTTATCCTCAGAAGCACAAATAGGGATGTTCCTTATTAATGAACTCCCCTTTTCCTACTCACGGCTCGCTGGAGGGCTGATTCTTTAGAGAAGATTGTACGGTCGGGGCCTCCCCGGACACAGGACCCTCTGGTGAAGACTTCTTCCCCCGCTTAGGGGCTTTGGCCTCCGGATGTTTGGAGGCGGTCCTCTTCTCCCCCTAGAGGGAGGGATTCTCGATCCCCCCTTCTTCAAGTGCCCCCTTGGGCGAGGTGGTAGCTCCTCTATTTTCCCCTTCGCCTCCTTCTAAAGGTGCAACCTCCAACATTCTGACCAGCACGGGCTCCAGCGCGGTCTCTGGGAGGGGGGGCGGACACCGTATCAGCTTTGCTTGCGCTATCCACTCCTGTTGAAGGATAACGGGTTAAAAGGCGAATTGTAGAAAGGCAAACAAACGGTACGTCCGAACTCTGAGCTACTTACTTGAGTATCCGGGCGATTGCAGCTTAGGCCGGCATCCTCGGTCAATTCCGGACACACCGCCTGTGATTCGAAGAACAACTTGTACATCTCCATAGGTGTCGTACCCATGAAGTGTTGGAGAATTCGTGGTCCCTCCGGATTGAACTCCCATAGCCGGAGAGGACGGCGTTTGCAGGGCAGGAGACGCCTAATCAGCATAACCTGCATCACCACGACCAGATCGATCTCCCTCGCTTGGAGGTCTCGAATCCGGCCCTGCAATAGGGGCACGTCTTTTGACGGCCCCCAATTGAGCCCTTGGTTGACCCACGACATCAACCGTCGTGGAGGTCCCGAGCGGAATGGAGGCGGCGGCTTCTGCCTGCTTCCCTTCGGAGCGGTGATATAGAACCACTCCTGCTACCACAAGCCGAGCTCCTCTTGGAAGGAGCCCTCGGGCCACGGGGCATCGACCCTCCTGCTTACGGCCGCCCCGCTGCACTCTGTTTGACGCCCCCCGATCATCTTCGGCTCCACATTGAAGGTCTTCAGCCACAGGCCGAAGTGGGGGGTGACGCGGAGGAAGGCTTTGCAGACGACAATAAACGCGGAAATATGGAGGATGGACTCCGGAGCCAAGTCGTGGAATTCCAACCCATAGTAAAACATGAGCCCTCTCACAAAAGGATCCGTCGGGAAGCCTAAACCCCGACGGAGGTGGGATACAAAGACGACATACTCGCCGGGCTCGGGGGTGGGGATGGCCTGCCCTTCGGCGGCAACCTGTGCGAAATCTCGTAGGACAGGTACTTGGCTTCTCACAGCTTTAGCACGTCCTCCTCCGTAACGGAGGAGGGCATCCACCGGCCCTGAAGGTCGGAACCGGACATTGTTGAAGGTCCGAAGCGCTCGAATCTGGGGCTCTGAGTGGTGGAACTTGGAGCAAGGAGAGGATTCGATGGAAGATTGAAGAAAAGAAACGAGCCTTGGTCCTATTATAAAGAGGAGGAATACCAAGAGCCGTCTCCGTGACCGTTCGGGACTCGCCTTCGATAGAGGAGGCGTGGCGACGGGCGCGGTTGGGTTATCCACGTCCGTATTGATGAGAATCCCGGAATAAGGGGAACACGATCTCTGCTTCGACAAGACGTGCCAAGGAAACCGCTTCGCTAAACGCGCTGAGGTGGTATAATAAAAAATGATTCAAGTAAAGGCTTGGTAGTGGTGTGACGTCATGCCGCACAATACGTCAGCAGATTGAACCTGTGTACATACTATTCTCTCTACGGTGGAATGTGGAATTTATTTTGCAGAGTCGGACACTATCCTAGTGTTCACAATCTTCTATGGATTATTTGGAGGAAGAACCCGCCTTGCAATGCCGAACATTATGCGCGCCGGACTCATCGTCATTGAAGCCAGGTTCAGGGGCTACTGAGGGAGTCCTGGACTAGGGGGTGTCCGGACAGCCAGACTATCATCGTCCGCCGGACTCCAAGACTACGAAGATACAAGATTGAAGACTCCGTCCCGTGTCCGGATGGGACTTTCCTTGGCGTGGAAGGCAAGCTTGGCGATACGGATATGTAGATCTCCTACCATTGTAATCGACTCTGTGTAACCCTAGCCCTCTCCGATGTCTATATAAACCGGAGGGCTTTAGTCCGTAGGACATAACATCCATTACAACAATCATACCATAGGCTAGCTTCTAGGGTTTAGCCTCCTTGATCTCGTGGTAGATCCACTCTTGTACTACCCATACCATCAATATTAATCAAGCAGGACGTAGGGTTTTACCTCCATCAAGAGGGCCCGAACCTGGGTAAAACATCGTGTCCCTTATCTCTTGTTACCATCCGCCTAGACGCACAGTTCGGGACCCCCTACCCGAGATCCGCCGGTTTTGACACCGACAAGGGGATTTCAACCTCATCCGCTCCCCAGATGAAAAGAATAATGACCGAATCAACCGCCCTAGAATGCAGATGTTCAACGACTGCATCGCGGATCTCGGCCTCCGCGAGCTTGAGCGGACGGGTGCCAGGTTTACCTGGACTAACCGCCAAGCCGACCCGACGCGGTCCGTCCTGGACCGCGTCCTAGTCTCCCCGGCATGGGAACTTAGATGCCCCTTGGCCTCACTTCATGCGATTACCCGGATTGGGTCGGACCACGTCCCTCTCCTCCTCTCCACTGCTGACGAACGCCCTTCCACCCCGCCTCGCTTCAGGTTCAAGCTCTTCTGGCTCAACCAAGCAGGCTTCAGGGAGGCGGTCGCGGCCAAGTGGACCTATGCGCACTCCTCTCCCCATCGGTCCATGTCGGCTGTGGATTCCTGGCAGTTTTGTGCCAAGCTCGCCCGCCAATTCATGAAGAGGTGGGGCGCTAACCTTGGCAGGGACCTCCGTGAACGGAAAAAAGTCCTCCTAGCGGCCATCCAGGCCTTGGACTACCGCGCGGACACCTCCAGGATCTCCCCAGATGAGTGGATGGTGCGATATGATCTCGAGGATCAGCTCGCCACCATCTATACGGATGAAGAAGCATGCTGGAGGCTCCGCGGTACCCAGCGTTGGGTGCTGCGGGGCGATGCTAATACGACATATTTCCAGGCGATCGCGAATGGGCGGCGACGTCGGAACTCCATCCACTATTTGTGGGATGGTGCTTCCCAGCTCGTCAGCCCCTCGGACATCCGGACGCATGTGGATGGCTTCTATAAAGCCCTATTCTCCCCCACCCTTCGGGGTGGGGTCGCTCTGGCGCCCGACACTTGGTCGGGCGCCCAGCTTGTGTCTATTGCGGACAATGCCGCCTTAGTTGCCCCGTTCTCCGAGGAGGAAGTCCTCGCGGCGATTAAGGGCATGAACGCCTCCTCGGCGTCGGGGCCGGATGGACTGCCAGTATCCTTTTTTAAAGCATTCTGGCAGACCATCAAACCTGAGATCATGGCTCTCTTTGACGAGTTTTTCTTGGGGACCATGGATCTTGGGCGCCTGAACTATGGGGTAGTCACTCTTATCCCCAAAGTTCCGGGTGCGAAGGACATCCGCCAATTCCGACCCATCACTGTGATCAATGTGATATTTTGGATCCTGGCCAAAGGGTACGCCAATAGGGTGACCCTGCTCGCTGACTCGATCACTCACCCCAATCAATCGGCCTTCATTCAGGGCCATTTTATCCTAGATGGGGTGTTGGTCTTCCATGAGGTCCTTCACGAAGTCCGCTCCAAGCACCAACGGGTGGTATTCCTGAAGCTCGACTTCCATAAAGCCTATGACACTGTGCACTGGCCCTTCCTTCGGGAAGTTTTACTCCGCAAGGGCTTTGATGACCGCTGGGTGACCAGAGTTATGCAGCTGGTCTCCTGCGGCCGGACCGCTATTAACATTAACGGTGAGATCGGCCCCTTCTTCCCCACGCTCTGTGGGGTTCGCCAAGGCGACCCTTTCTCGTCGTTCCTGTTTAACATGGTAGTCGACGCCCTTGCGGCCATTCTCGACAAAGCCAAATCGGTCGGTCACACTCACGGCATGGTCCCACACCTTGTAGGAGGGGGTGGGGTCTCCCTCCTACAATATGTTGATGACACCATAATAATGGTGGAGGGCTCTGCGTCCGATATTGCCAACCTGAAGTTCCTCCTCCTCTGCTTCCAACAGATGTCTGGTCTGACCATCAACTTCGATAAGAGCGAAGTGATGGTGCTAGGATGCCCACCGGAGGAGGCCCAGGGCATTGCGGACCAGCTTAACTGCCGCATGGGTTCTTTCCCCACGACTTATCTGGGGATCCCCATTAGTGACTCGCGCCTCACCGTAGCGGACCTTCGCCCTTCCGTGACCCGAATGCAACACGGGCTCGAGCCCTGGAAGGGCTAGTGGCTCTCGAAGGCGGCTCGGGTCATCCTCATCAACTCCTCGCTGGCTAGCCTCCTCTGGTTCCTCATGAGCTTCTATAGACTCCATGAGACGCTACACCAGGAGGTGACAAAATATCAGTCCAGGTTTTTCTGGGTTGGCGAGGGGGACAAGCAAAAATACCATATGGTGAGCTGGCCGGACATTTGCAAACCCAAGGACCAGGGAGGTCTGGGGATCTTTGTCGGTGTCAAAACCGGCGGATCTTGGGTAGGGGGTCCCGATCTGTGCGTCTAAGGCTAATGGTAACAGGAGGCAAGGGACACGATGTTTTACCCAGGTTCAGGCCCTCTCGATGGAGGTAAAACCCTACTTCCTGCTTGATTGATCTTGATGATATGAGTATTACAAGAGTTGATCTACCACGAGATCGTAGAGTCTAAACCCTAGAAGCTACCCTATGATGATGATGATTGTCCCTCTATGGACTAAACCCTTCGGTTTATATAGACACCGGAGGGGGCTAGGGTTCACATAGAGTCGGATATAAAGAAGGAGATCTAATATACGGATCGCCAAGCTTGTCTTCCACGCAAAGGAGAGTCCCATCCGGACACGGGACGAAGTCTTGAGTCTTGTATCTTCACGGTCCAACAGTCCGGCCAAAGTGTATAGTCCGGCTGTCCGGATACCCCCTAATCCAGGACTCCCTCAGTACCCCCTGAACCGGGCTTCAATGACGATGAGTCCGGCGCGTAGATTGTCTTCGGCATTGCAAGGCGGGTTCCATCTCCGAATACTCCAAAGTAAACCCCGAACACTTAAATCGTGTCCGGTTCCGCAAAACGACTTTCACATTCCACCGTAGAGAGAACGATATTCCACAAATATAATCTGCTAACAACTTTAGATAACGTGACACGACGCCATGGTCGAGTCATTATTGAACCGTCTTCCCACAGCCAGCTACCGCACATATCGAGGCGGTTTCCTCGGCACATCTTGTCGAAGCAGAGATCATGTCCCCTTATCACGGGATTCTCATCAATATGGGTACATGTAACCCAACCGCGCCATCAATCGTGGCGCTTGGGAAATAAGCAATTTTCAACGGGCAAGTGGGGAGGTGCACCATTTTTGTTGCTTCTATAAAGGGATAAGGATTCCCCATTTTTACCCACGCCTTCTTCCTCCTTCGCTTATCCATTCTCGCACCCTCGAGCTCCAGCGCCCTAGCTCACACCTTTTCTGCACAGGCAAACATGTCCGGAGCAGGAGGCGAGTGGGTGGCCTCCACCGTCAAGGAGGAGCATATTACGAAGCTCCGGGCGGCCGGATACTTGGCCGCAGATATCGCGCACCGGCTGCCGGACGTAGGGCAGGTCATTCCGACTCCGGGACCCCACGAGAGGGTTGTGTTCCTCGCCCACTTCATCTGTGGACTGGGATTTCCACTTCATCCCTTTGTCCGCGGGCTTATGTTTTACTACGGGCTGGACTTCCATGATCTAGCCCCAAATTTCATCCTCAACATCTTGGCATTTATCGTCGTGTGCGAGGCCTTCCTCCGCATCAAGCCCCACTTCGGCTTGTGGCTACGAATCTTCTGCATGAAGCCGAAGATCGTGAGCGGCCAGCAAGCGGAGTGCGGAGGCGCCATGGTGGACAGGATGCCCAATGTTACCTGGCTTGACGGCTCCTTCGCGGAGACCGTGAAAGGGTAGCAATCGGGGTGGTTCTACATCACCGAGCCACGCGACGCCAACTGGGCGGCGGCCCCCGAATTCCGATCCGAAATTCCCATGCGGCTCACCTCCTGGGAAAAGAAGGGCCTGGCCTGGGGTGAACCTGCGGAGCTGACAGGACTTCAGAACTGCATCAAGAATATGATGGACAAGAAAATCAAGCTTGTCAACGTGGTCCAGGTCATGCTCGTCCGCCGAATTCTTCCGTGCCAAAGACGGGCATTTAATCTGTGGGAGTTTGTTCCGGCTGAACACTAGACACTTCAAGAGCTTTACGGCACGACACACAAGGACGCATGGAAGGTGCTGTTCAAGGCCTCCGAAATACCTCCTCCCACATCCGAGGACCGCAGACTTCACGCCACGCGGCTCCCCCATCCGATGAGTTTTCTAACCATCACGAGATGTAAGCTTTCCCAGCATACTCATGGGAGGATTTGAAGTCATCATGTGTATTTAATCAGGATTACGTGGTGACGGCGGAGCGGATCAACTGTCCGGCTCCACTGCCAGAAGGTCCAGCAACCGCTCTCTTGACGGAGATGCTAGTCCCGGCGCCTTACAAGGTGCCGGAAAAGAAGGCCGAAAAGAAGGCCCCGGGGACCAGGAAGGGTCTCCGGCGTAAGGTCGTACCGGACGCCTCATCCGAAGATGATGAGGCACACTCCTCCCACGAAGGGGAGGAGGAAAAGGAAAGGGCCGCCCCATCCGGGGAGGCCGAAGGGCCTAAGAGGGCAGCCCAGGGGACCAGGAAGGGTCCCCGGCGCAAGGCCGTCATTGGCTCATCGTCCGAGGACGACGAGGCAGATTCCTCCCGCGGAGGCGGGGGGAAACACGAGGAAATTCCGCCTCCCCGCACTTGGGAGGAGAAGAAAAGGAAAGCCGCCCTGCAGGGGGAGGCTAGGACGCCCAAGAAGGGAAAGGCGTCCCTTCCGGATTACTCCACCACGGCTGCCTACAGCAAGGAGGAGTGGCGGCCCAGGGGCAAGCCCCTAGTAAGATCGTAAGTATCCGCACTCTGTTGTACTTTAGTTCGACTTAGCTTCATAGTTTGTTATAATGCCAAACATGTATATGCAGTCCGCCCAGGGCCCGTCCCGAGGTATCCTCTTTGGATGGGTCTTTGAGCGATTCAGCGATGAATTCGCTCCCGACGGCCACCTCCCCTCGGCCTGCAGATGACACGGAGGTGTGGTCCCAAAGGGAACTAGAGCAGGGGGAGGCGGATCTGGAGACGTCCCAGGGCGAAATTCCAGACGCCGGGCACAAGGGGAGTAAGCTCCCCGCATATTGTGCCGACGAGAGCCGCAGCAAGTCGGGCTCCCAGCCAGACACTGTACTGGAACCTCCAAAGGTTCCGGATTCGGGTAGGCAGCCCCTCGCTAGGGAGGGCGAGTCGGCCGTGCCGATGACTTCCGTTGCGCCAGAGGCGTCAAATAGTCTGTTGGAAGTGCTTCGCGGCGCTTCCATGGATGAAGAGCACCATACTCTTATGAGTGCAGTGATTCAGAAGGTTCGGTCCGCCAAAAGCGGATTGACCGAAGCCTGCACCAGCCTCCTGACAGGCTTTGAGGTAAGTAATCAAAAGTGTGTGAAATTATCACCTGATAGAGAGTAGCCCCTGATACTCTATTTGGTATTCAGAAAGAAAAGCCGAACGGAGGGTTAATTCTAATCTGCAGGAGTCTAACAGTAGGTGTCTATGTGAATAAGCAGGCAGTGCTGCTTGCCGCTGCTGCCCGCACAGCCGAGGTCACCGGACTCAAACGGGACCTTGAGCAGGCCGAAGAGGAGCTCGGCCTCACAAAGAGGCAACTTGAAGAGAACAAAGGTGAGTGATACCCCGTTCACATATCATATAGATGAGAAAAAATTGGTGATGCTAACAAAAAGCGTCATGATTTTGTAATAGGGGCCACGACCGAAGTGGCGGCTCTGAAGAAAGCGCTATCCGAGGCCGAAGATAAGGTGGCCACGGAGCGCATTGAGCGTGAAAAGCAAAATGCTAGGGTGGGCGAGGTACAGCAAGAGCTCCAAGAGCTCGGCAAGAAATTCGAGTCCTTGGAGCATGACTTCAAGACGAAAGAGTCTGAGCTTGCGAAGGCCCTTTTGAGCATGAAAGACGCCAAGGCCGAAGCCGAAAAGGCCCAGCAGGAAATCCAGGTGGCCAAGAAGATAGCGGCGAGTAAGACATTCTTTATGCAGAGCAAGCATGTGGAGGAAACATTTCTTTTACTTACCCGAATTCGGAGCTCTCCAGGGGCATTCGCAGATCTGCCATGCAGCATATCGGATGCCGCAGAGTTCTACTGTGCTGAAGAGGGGAGCTCAATGGAGAAGTTGTTCTGGTCCTAGTATGCTGGAGCCGAACACCCGATGCCTCTGAGTGACCAATTGAAGCAATTGGTTGAACTCCACAGGGCGGCCGAAGTGGCTATGAATGATTTCGTAGTCCGGATGTGGCATGATGAGCCCCTGCCTGCCAGCTACTTCGGTCTTATAAAGCGGATGGTAAATGCATGTCCGCGGCTTGAAGTTATCAAGCGATCCATTTGCATTGAGGGTGCCCGCCGAGCCTTTGCCCATGCGAAGATGCATTGGGCCAAGCTGGATGCAGAGAAGCTGGTGAAGGATGGACCACCGGAGGGCAAGGCGCATCGCTATCCCGAGAAATATTATGATGGCGTTATGAAAGGCGCTCTCCTCGTGGCCGATGAATGTACCAAGGACACAATCTTTGAGTGAATGTACTCCTGTCATTTTTGTAATATAAAAACGAATTTGTTTGCGCTATATAGCACTTTGTTGATTTAAAATATTACCTTTTGTGCGGCTGTTTATAAAATTCTGAAAGTAGGCCAGTCGTCGGCTTCCGCCCCCACGTAACTAGTACTAGGGTGTTCGTGGAAAACCCGAACACTCTTTATCCAAACTTTTGGTCCCTGAAGGAGGTGTTTGGCGCAGCGAACAAGGCAATCGGACTATGCGGCTTTATAACTCTCACTTAGCCATAGAAGTCTACAATTTTAAATTTCGGCGAAGCCCCTAGAGTTCGGAAAGCCGAATTGGGGCGTTATATACGCCTAAATCGGACGAGGCCGATTCCTCGCCTAAAGCGGAAAAAATCTTTAAGGATTTTAAGACCTCTCGAACAGCGACCAGCTCTTGCCGCATCATGTCGGTCAGTTTTCGGCTTTCTCTACTGAGGTGCTCTTCCGAAAGAACCGGGACACAATCGTAGTAGTTCTCGTTGTGCTACCTTAGCCGATATAACAGAACGTAAGGTACCAAAACAAGGGAGCCGGGCAAACCCAACTATTGAACCAAGACATGATTCAGAGCTGATGCATATAATGCTATAAGTTTGGGGTGCCGCACTGTTGAAAGTGTTCGGACTTATCTTGCCGTATTAGGGGGGCGCCATGAGAAGCCCCTGGCGAATTGATCGTACCGAAGTGTACGAACTCAGTATTAAATAAACATTTTTAAGAAAAATGTGAACATAGGAATAATAAGCTGATGCTATATATTATCTCCCATAAATAATACGTCTGAGCATACCTTTTACAATTAATGTGTTGAGCAGAAGTAAAGAGGACTATTTGACATGTCCTATCCAAGGGCGAGCCGCATGTAGGTATATAAAACAGGTATAACGATCATTAACAGATACCACCTGGGTATTCCCTTTGTGCGCAAAGCCTTTTGCCTCCTTGGCTTTCCCTCCTGTGAGGAGTCCGATGATCCGGTTCTCTGAAGAGGCTGCCCGAAAGTAGGGTCCTGAAAGATAAAGAGGGTTATTGAAGAATGTTGCGCCTGAACCGCATTGTTGACCGCATCGCTTATTGCGCCTCCGCCTATGCCCAAGGTATTTTGAGTGCGTAATTGTGTACACGCGGCACGAATGCTGCCTGAATGGGGCTGGGGCGGAGGCTGGACGGATAATCGCGCTCTTGGCGTGCCTGGCGATCCTGTTGCAGGGTACTCCGGACTCGCTTGACGGTGTTCGGGGTTGTTGTCGCCGGATTGGTGGTTTGCCGGAGAAGGCTGCTTTGTACTTCTGCCGCGAGGGCTGCAATATGCTCTTCTGTACGGAGAGAGCGGTCCGTGTTTCCAGTGACTATTATAACCCTGCGAGGTCCTGGCATCTTGAGCTTGAGGTATGCATAGTGTGGTACTGCATTGAATCGGGCGAATGCGATTCGTCCAAGCAGTGCATGATAGCCACTACGGAAAGGGACGATATCGAAGATTAAATCCTCGCTTCAGAAGTTATCCGGAGATCCGAAGACCACTTCCAGTGTTATGGAGCCCGTGCAATGGGCCTCTACTCCTGGAATTACACCTTTGAAGGTGGTTTTGGTGGGCTGATCCTTGAAGGGTCGATGCCCATTTTGCGCACTGTGTCCTGATAAAGCAGGTTCAGGCTGCTGCCGCCGTCCATAAGGACTCGCGTGAGGTGGAATCCGTCGATGATTGGGTCTAGGACCAATGCGGCTGAATCACCGTGACGGATGCTGGCAGGGTGATCCCTACGATCAAAAGTGATCGGACAGGCTGACCATGGGTTGAACTTTGGGGCGACTGGCTCCATCGCATAGACGTCCCGTAGTGCTCGCTTTCGTTCCCGTTTGGGAATGTGGGTGGCGTAGATCATATTGACCGTTTTCACCTGGGGAGGAAATTTCTTCTGTCCCCCCGTGTTCGGACGCTAGAGCTCCTCGTCATCGTCGCTGTGCAGCCCCTTGTCCTTGTTCTCAGTATTTATTTTGCCAGCCTGTTTGAACACCCAGCAGTCTCTGTTAGTGTGGTTTGCTGGCTTATCTGGGGTGCCGTGAATTTGGCACAAGCGATCTAGTATGCGGTCCAGACTGGACGGTCCCTGATTGTTTCTTTTGAACGGCTTTTTCCGCTGATCGGATTTTGAGCCACTGAATCCGGCGTTGACTGCCGTGTCTTCAGTGTTGTTGCCATTGTTCTGTCGCTTATGTCTGTTGCGCCATGGCTTGCCGTTATTGTCGCGGACATCTGAAGTGCCGAAGTTTATTGGCGTGGTGCTAGTGCGAGCCAACCAGCTGTCCTCGCCCGCGCAAAAGCGGGTCATGAGTGTCGTGAGGGCCGCCATGGACTTTGGTTTTTCCTGGCCGAGGTGTTGGGCGAGCCACTCATCGCGGATATTATGCTTAAAGGCCGCCAGGGCTTCGACGTCCGGACAGTCAACAATTTGGTTCTTTTTAGTTACGAACCGAGTCCAGAATTTCCTGGCTGACTCTCCGGGCTGTTGGGTAATGTGACTCAAGTCATCAGCATCCGGTGGTCGCACGTACGTGCCCTGGAAGTTGTCAAGGAACGCGTCCTCCAGGTTTTCCCAACTGCTGATGGAATTTGTCGGTAGGATATTTAGCCAGTGCCAAGCTGGTCCTTTGAGTTTAAGGGGAAGATACTTGATGGCATGTAGATCGTCACCGCGGGCCATGTGAATGTGGAGAAGGAGATCTTCGATCCATACTGCGGGGTCTGTTGTGCCATCGTATGATTCGATGTTTACGGGTTTAAACCCTTCTAGGAATTCGTGATCCATCACTTCGTCAGTGAAGCAGAGGGGGTGTGCGGCGCCTCTATGCCGAGCTATGTGGCTACGCAATTCGAATGAGTCTGGTTGGCTATGTTCGACCCGGCCGGACTTGTTGATAGTGTATCCGGCGTGACGATCATCATCACGTGTTGGGGCGCGCCCCCGCGATCCGTAGATCGATCTTGGTTGTCCTGCCTTGTTTTCCAGTATATCTCGCAGGTCCTGCCTATTGCCCCGGGCCGTAGTGTATTGGCGTGGGGGTGCGGGCTGGTATTCGGGCTGATACGCCGTTTTATCCCGGCCACGAGGTGGCCGGTCAGCCTCGTCCTGTGCTGGTAGTATAGGCTCCTCCTCCAGTTGAGGTAGCCACTTGTGCTTTGGATAACCTTTGGTGTGGCGCTCGAGTCCATATTCCTCGGCTGCTAGGACTTCAGTCCATCTATATGTGAGCAGGTCTTGATCAGCTTGAAGCTGCTGCTGCTTCTTTTTCAGGCTCCTCGCAGTGGCCATAAGCCAGCAATTGAAGCGCTCCTGCTCTACGGGGTCCTCAGGCACGCCGAATTCATCGTCGTCGAGGCTAATCTCATCTTTGGAGGGGCATGTAGTTATCCTCCTCCGGGTATCCGTATGTCGCCTATTCGTCTGGGTTGACCTGCCCGTCTTCCTGTTCGGCCTGCTCGAAGGCAGGCTGATCAGGGTTGTATTCATCTTCGGCACCATCCGGATTGTTTTCGTCTCCTGTGCCAGTATTGATGTGGCGGGGCTTGGAGCAGCGCCGATGATGCCCATGCTTTGCTTTCTTCCTCGAGGGGTTGTCCTCCATTGCCTCATCGCCATTGGTTTCTTTCGGAGTGTCCACCATGTATATATCATATGAGGAGGTGGCTGTCCACCGCCCCGTGGGTGGTGGTTCCTGTTCTTCTCCTGCATCGTCGTCCACACCGTCGATGTCTTCAGAGTCGAAGTCAAGCACGTCGGTTAAATCATCGACCGTGGCAATGAAGTGGGTGGTGGGTGGGCAACGAATTCCTTCGTCGCCTGCTTCCCACTCGAGCCGGACATAGTTCGGCCACGAGTCTCCTGAAAAAGAGAGAGACTTTAACGAGTTTAGCACGTCGCCAAAGGGCGAGTGCTGGAAGATATCCGCAGCGGTGAACTCTATTATCGGAGCCCAACCAGATTCGGCGGGCTCGGGGGTGCGCGGACTGGAACCTACAGCTGGACACGAGTCCGGGGGTCCGGTGTCACAGGCTTCCTTGGGGGTGAAGCCGGTGCTCGGCTCTACCGCCGATGAGTGTGCGGCCTCCGGGGCGGGGTCCATCCACCCGTCCTCGGACAACGCGATCTGCCCCGGATTTAGGTCCGGAGCTCCTGCAGGTGCGATATCCCGAGTATTGTCCGACAGCCGGTCTAAGCCGTGCTCGTCGTGACTGTTCGGCGCTCCTGGCATAGGCCCGAATCCGTCGAAGATCAAGTCTCAGTGGATATCGGCTGTGTAGTTCAAGTTTCCGAACCTGACCTGATGGCCAGGGGCGTAGCTGTCGATCTGCTCCAGATGGCCAAGCGAATTGGCCCGCAGTGCGAAGCCGCCGAACACGAAGATCTATCCGGGGAGAAGTCTCACCCTAGGCCGCGTTGTTGTTGATGATTGAAGGAGCCATCGAGCCTTGCAGCAACGACACAGAGGAACTCTCAATGAAAGCACCAATGTCGGTGTCAAAACCGGCGGATCTCGGGTAGGGGGTCCCGATCTGTGCGTCTAAGGCTAATGGTAACAGGAGGCAAGGGACACGATGTTTTACCCAGGTTCGGGCCCTCTCGATGGAGGTAAAACCCTACTTCCTGCTTGATTGATCTACGCCAACGGAGAGGGCGGCCTCTGGCTTACCATCATATAGAATAAGTACCTCCGAGGACAACCTCTTGCTTTCTGCCAGCGCTCTGGGGATCCCAGTTCTGGCAGACTGTGATTCAGCTCCTCCCCGTGCTCCGAATTGGCACTTCAATCTCGGTGGGTTCCGGGTCCTCGACCCTGTTTTGGTTCGACCGCTGGCTTGGGGATTCCCCTCTGGCCGCCCGCTTCCCGGGCTTATTTTCCATTGCGGCAAACCCCCGGATTTCCGTCGAGACGGCCCTTATTGACTTAGGGCGCCTCGCCTTTTGGCGCCCCTTTGGCCCCCAGGAGGTTGACGCGTGGGACACCCTTCTACAGGACATTGCTTTCTTGCCGATGGATGTAGAGGGCGCCGATGACTCCATGGCGTGGCGCCTGGAGCCCTCGGGATGCTTCTCCACGAAGTCTTTGTACGCTGTCATCGCCCCTTCGCCGGCCCCTGAGCCCTTTAGCCTGATCTGCGACATTCGACTCCCCCTCAAGATCCGGATATTCCTCTGGCAGTGGATCCGGGGACGTCTCCCCTCTGGGGTTGAAGTCCGCAAGCGTAATGGACCTGGGGACGGGATGTGTCCCCTGTGCGCCACGGTTGAGGATTCGAACCATATTTTCTTCAACTGCCCCACTGCCCAATTCCTGTGGTCGTGCTTCCGTGAAACGGTCGGCGGACAATGGTGCAATACCAACTTCCCCGACCTACTCGCGAAGATCCATGCCTCCTCCCCGCGCTACCGCCCATATTAGATGGTTGTGCATTGGGATTCTAGTATGGACGCTTTGGAATATTCGCAACAAGCTCGTTCTTCAGAAAGTGCCTCTGCGACGTGCGACTGACGCGATCTTCAAAATGTGTGGCTATTTGCAGCTTTGGCGGCCGCTTAGCCGCTCCCAGGACCGGAGCGTCATCGACACCCTCCTCACCGACCTTCGATCGATGGCCTTCCGCATGGCGCCCCCACTTCCGCCACCGCCGTCGGAGCCTAATTAGGCTGGACTCGTTCGTGGCGGTCTTTGTGTGTGTCCTTTTGTTCTTAGGGCTTGTTGAGCTGTGCCCTCAGCATTAACCCTACTGGTATCTTGTTGTGTGCGTGTGTGACTTTGAGTGTCTCTTTGTGTGTGTGTGTGAACTCTGTTGGATGTTTGGCTCGGGCGGTTTTGCTTTATCTATAAAGCGGGGCGGAAGCCTTTTTCGGTAAAGGCTATAGCTCGACTATTTAAAACATTGGTTATCATACTAGAAGCAATAAGCAATCACGCACGTTGCTGCGCCACTTTCTTTGTTGCATTTTTTCATTGACCATCCACTCGTTAAACTGTTACGGTGATACATAAAATATACAATATGTAAAAAAATATTTGTCTTGCATGACAACATCCATCGGTTGCACCTTGTTTTGTCATAAATATTGGTGATATATGTGATCCAGGAACAATTATTTTGCTTAGCTTCTGTTGTAAAACTATCAGTTATCTACCAGGGCAGTCTAAAAGCAATCACACAATTATGAATACAACTTTAGCAAGCATGAAGCAGTATCATATGCGATGTATAAAATGTTTCAACCTCCTCCCAAGGAACGCCAAATCATTTTTACAAAACATGACAACCTTGCTTTATATCCGCCAAAACATAAAACACCCACCCCAAAAGAATCATCAAAATGCAAGTACACTTGGATTAATAGTTTCAAAAATAATGTATAGTAGTAAATGCTTAAGCTTTACATGATTTACAAGTAGCTGTTTGTTCTGTCATAAGTCTACCAATATATCACCTTGACCTATCACCGCTGCATTCGAAAGGATGTTAAAAACATACTCCCTCCATTCCAATATATAGTGCGCCCGCGCTTCCCGAGGTCCAACTTTGACCGTAAATTTAACCAACAAGACCAACTGCGGCGGGAGAAAAAATTATATAATTGAAAACTTCTTTCGAATACAAATTCACTGATATAATTTTTGCTCCCGCCGCAATCGGTCTTGGTAGTTAAATTTACGGTCAAAGTTGAAGCACGTGGATAGAGGAAGCACTACATTGTGGAATGGAGGGAGTATTGGTTACTCCCATAAACAAATTTAAGTGGATCAATTATTGCACTTGAAATTTCCAAACATGAACATGTTTGCACATGGAGCCTATGTTCTCTTTCCTCTTCACCTAGTTCAGAAAGTTCTGAATCTACCCTTGTAAAAAGCAGAGTTGATGATGATGGCGTGCCTATCATCCTGCAATATATATTCTAACAGATAGGAAGAAAACTATGACAATTTACCCGCACTCCTCTTCACATTTGCACATAAGGCCTTCCCTCATTCATTCTTTTTCCCACAAGATAAACTACTCATACAAATGCATCTTGATGTTCCATGTAACGCACAGGCATCTTGCTAGTATCTACAAAATAAAATCATCGGCATGTCTTGATACTATGTCAACATGAGAAAACTATGCAAATGTAATCATATGGGTCTTCCACAAATAGACATTCATACATCGTGTCAATGAAATGAAATGATACGCAAATCAAACTGTGCATTCAAAATCGTACCCTAAATGTAGTGGCCTTTTAAATTGTCCCTGCCAGAAAACCCCAAAAAGATCAAACTATTTGTTTTTGCTCGTATTTCAGAGGTTATTTGAAGTATGTGGTATTCGTAATCCTAAATCCACACTTCATCTGTACTTTTATCTTGCACACAGCGTGTCCGTACTGTACAGTATAGTACAACCACATAACAGGTACACATTTACGTTTGAATGTATCGGCTACTCTGGCAGTAACCACTATACACTAAGCTTGGGACGGTAATACACACTCGCAAATTTCTTCGTAATGGAGTCAACACACGCCATCCTTATCCTTTCAGGCGTTGCCGGGTTGTCGAGGGGGAACCAGTCGAGATGGCCCTCCTCCGCCCTAGCTGCCACGGTCGCGTCTTTTATCGCAAACAAGATGGCGGAAGCGAGGAAGAACGGTGGCTCTCCTACAGCCTTGGATGAGTGTATAGCCCTTGGATTTGGAACACCCTGCAGTGAAGAGAATAACATGCAGGTTAATCAAGAGGCACCAGGCAAGTGAATATAAATACATGCCTTCCCGAACAACACAATTCAGGAGTGCCTTGTGAGAAGACAGCTAGGAAGTTAATATGTACTCCCTCTGTAGACTAATATAAGAGCGTTTAAATCACTAAAGTAGTTATCTAAATGCTCTTATATTAGTTTACGGAGGGAGTACTCTGGAATGCCTATGGCCTCTGGAATGGTAGGAAACCCATCCTGTCAGGTATCAATTGCCTTTCCTTTTGATAAAAAGCATTAATTCTTTTCAGATCTTAGTTACCATGATTCGATGATGAATTAGCTATGTAGCACAGGGTTACATTTAAACACCAAAGGCAACACAAGGCAGAATAGCAACAATTAACTGCTACAGTTAGTATAAGACTGGTTAAACGATGTCTGGTTTCATTTTAAAATGATTTTCTTAGTAGTTTCAGCGAGCATTTCTTGCAAGATCTGGCGAGCATGTTACAGTATGTGTATAACAATGCCAGATATGTTGAACGAACTGATGTTGTAGCAGCTCACTTCTAATGTTACAGTACAAAACATCACTTTTCCGTTGTAATATTTTGAATCCAACTTCTTCAACCAGGTCTAATATCCCCCTACACACCTTGAAGACATAATGCGTTTATATATTGGGAACTTACCTTTAATAGTGAAACCTTGAAATTGAGAGGTATATCATTTACAGAGGGTATTTTGTAAGAGCCAGGACCACAAGTAAAAAGGTGTCCAGGTCGAATCCACTTGTGGTTGTCATCCCCCCATTTTAGCTCTTCCATGGCAGCCCAACCCAAACCTTGGATGAAAGCTCCTTCAATCTGAAATAACGCATCGAAGCTGAAGAACAATACAAAAAAAAAGGGAGAGGATATCACTGCTCAGAATCCTAATCCATCATATCCTGTAAACATACCTGGCCAATATCAATTGCTGGATTAATCGAATAGCCAAGATCCATGACAATATCAGCTGTCCTTGTGTGGAAATCCCCAGTTAGGGTGTCAATCTCAACTTCTGCAAATGCGGCTCCATAGGTAAAATAATTAAATGGACTCCCCTTGCCAGCAATCCAGTCAAACCCGATATCAGGGGTGATATAAAACCCATGAGCAGAAAGATCTACCCGTTCCATGTAGCATGCTTGAGCTAACTGAAAAACAGAAGATAAAAGGCCATGCCAAAATTAATTGGACTGCTAATTTTTTACAGTTATAATACAATATTTTTGAATTAAGTTAACTATCCATAAACATACACCTAGGTTATGTGTGAATAGCAGGAAGCATCACCAAGCCAGCTGCATCAATCAATCTAGAAGAATACTCACATGCTCACAGCTGGCGACAGGCACCAAAAAGCTTGAGCTCAGAGAAGCTATGGGGATCATCTTGGCTCAAGCCACAACCCAGAGCATGGACTCAAAATTGTGAATCTACAAAGTTTGAATAGCCTAACAGGGTTCGCTTAGATGTATATCCCTAATTTTGACAACTTGTCAAGTTCAGCTTAACCTTTACCAAACGATTAATATTTCATATAAGTGAACACTATTCTTTCGATGGCACACTCACTTTTGTCGATTTTTTATCAAACACAATCTCAAAGGGGGAGAGCTAGAGCTCGACTTATTGTCAGCCCTAGTTGTGAGCTGTCAAATGTCAGTACAGGGCAAATATGACATCACTGCCACTTCCTCAGATGAAGGAGAAATTCAGTACCTACAGCAAAGAAATGGGTTGTATACTGCAATCCTGGAGGTGGCAACTTCGTGGCAGTAAGCACTCTCACAAAATGCAGGCATAGTATGCTAGGGAAGCACACAAAATTCTACAATATGGTGAGAGAACATATATTTGGGTTAGAAATCAACAGTCTTTGGTGCTCGGTGATCAAGGTGAGGGACTGAGGGTTTCAAGGGATTTCACAGAGGGGAAAGGATGATTTTAAGTGGCTAGATGGAGTTACAACGTCAAGCGCACTTTGTAACACCTCTTTACCATTTTATTTTCAGAGTTAAAAGTCAATAGATGTCAAGAAGATGCGACACCGCCGACATGATCCTCAAACAGGGATGCCCCACAGCCCTATCTGCTCTCTCTGTCGCATGCATCTGGAGTCGGCTTTGCACCTAGTCGTGAACTGCTCATTCGCACGGTGTGTAGGGACAGACTGCTTGCTGCACTTCGGACTGCATTTCGCCTCTCCTGCGCCTAAGGAGCACAACTCTGATGATTGGTGCTTCCGTTCCATCGGCAACACCTCCAAGCCTGCTGCCAGGAAGATTAACTGCAGTGACGATGCCTGGAGCAATGTCAACAGCAGAGGCTCCATTTTATCCATCGGTCCTTCCAGAATATAGCCACCAATCCGTCACCACCAGTGCATATCGTGGAAGAATGGAATAATGGAGCATCATCGGAGGAGATGGGAACCTACAAACCTACCCACGGATGGCCACTGTCGATGCGCGCAAGCCAGGACCAGCAAATGCGAAGAGCAGCGTTCAGCAGATGCATATCATGGATCTTTTTCATACTTGATGATACAGACGTTACAAACTATTTTCCGTGCTTACGCTCCATTACACTGACTCCCGATGGTTTTACTAGTCCAAAGGTTGGTACGATACCTGTAGTCCTGTACTGGTTACCCAGTTGTTGGTCCCAAGTCCCAACACTAGGCCTGGTTACCCAGTTGTTGGTCCCAAGTCCCAACACTAGGCCTATACACCGGCAGTGTCATTAGATATAATGCATTGTACAAATGGAAAGATCCATGACCGAAGGATTGCTACGATAGCATAACCAGGTAGTAAGCATTACAAGGTATCCCCGTCCCATCGAGAAAGAGAATTAACGAATCCTAAGGAAAGGGGCGAGAAACTCAAGGCCACTTTTCCTCCGGGCTTTTAAGATAAACATAGCATAATGACAGTATTGATCATATTTAGTTGTCTCAGAAATAAAATAATGAATTCATACAGTTCACCAAGATTCTTCAAGCAAGAACCAATAATGTTGCCCAACTACTCAAAGACACAGAATAGAATATTGGTAGAATTACCTCAGCGAAGGACTTATGATTCCCCCTACTAGCAATGGGTTCCATCCGAGCCTTTATTTGCTGACAAGCATCCAAAACTGCAGCACCATACAAATCCGAACTGGCAGAGGCTGCTGTTGGTGAAGCATTTGGAACCTAAACACATGAAATACATGATCATCCCATCGTTGCTAACACAAATAGTATAATTAAAAAAAGTAAATATATCTTGTGTAGAGAGAGACTTGTTGGCCCCCCTTACCAGGCATGGGTTCCAAATCTCACCTTATCGGTACTTGTCTCTGAGATAAATACACAGCTTAGAGGGATATCTAGTGATGAGGCGGCAACTTGGGCTATCTTTGTGTGTAAACCCTGTCCCATCTCAACCCCGCCATGCGTTACCAGGACAGTACCATCAGTGTAAACTTGCACAAGAGCACCAGCCTGCAATTGTTCATCCATCAAAACTTATGTTATATTCAATTACGATGCAAACAAACATATAATAATGTAACCCATAGCTAAGTTTTTTACTTGTTTAATATTTTTGAGTGGAACATCTATAATTTAAACAAGGATTCAAAATATCATCATGGTACTGGAGTATACACTGGCGAGAAATGGCACAAAATACAGCATATTAATGAAATTTCGTTCCAATTCACAATCCACACCGAGCACAAATGCTTCCCTAGTACCAGAACCAGCAACTACAATGGGCTTGTGACATGGTAGACACTGCTAGCACGTGTTCTGGGGTACATATGAGATGACTACGACACCACCCGCACCGGGGATGCCCGTTATCCCATTATCCGTTTAGCTATCAGGTGGAGGGCCCAACGAGGCTAAAATTCATAACTTCTCCACAATTTTGTTTTACCTTGCTTTATGATATATCTAAGTAGAAATAAGTATAGCCGTTCATACAAATGATGCTGATCTGATAGAAAATGAGTTATAGAAGGATTACACAAATGCAAGGTTAGAACAAAAATTCATGCTTTTAAAGTCTAGACACACAGGCACACCAATAGCATGTACATGAGTATGAGCAAATCAGGGAGTGGGGTTGGGAAAGCATTCCCACCATATCGACAGCAGGAACAAATCATCCCAATGCGCTAGACTTGTTTGCCATCCTCCCCAAACATTCACCACAAAGCAAATAATGTAGTACTACATCGACAGCGGGAACAAATCATCACAATGCTAGACTCGTTTGCCATCCCTCCCCAAACATTCACCAGAAAGCAAATAATGTAGTACTACATTGACATAAACTCAATAAACATTTAAGCAGAAAAACACGAAAATATGTTCTCAGACTTGCAACTGGAAAAACAGAGCACGTGGACTGTATAGTTTAAACATATGTTGAATAACTATTAGTCTTATGGAATTCCCAAAGGTTAAGTAGCCAAAAGTGAGACCCCAAAAACAGAGCTTTCTATGTGTAGTCTGTGAGGGGAAGCTATTCACCTGATTCATAAATTTTGCAGTGAAGGATATGCCAAATTTTGTGGGAACCATAGCAATGCCTCGCTTCCTCCAACGATTTTCACTGTTAAAAACATTTACAGCTTTGCGAGCCTCCAAAATATTACAAGATGCCTTCAGTTCATCCCAAACCGAATGCATTGTACAATTCTGGAGCAACTGGCCATAATAAAGCTCAGTTCCCTCACTTTGGAAATTAAGTTCCTGTAAACAGTATATTAGTTAACCAACAATGGTGTGACAAGGCTAGCACCATCCACTAAGCTGTGCATGCTTACTTTTATCTCCTCTGGACTCCGCTTGAGTTCTGTAGCCATGTGATGAATCCAATTCTCTGCAATCAACATGCCTTGTGGACCACCAAAACCTCTAAAAGCAGTATTGCTTGGGAAATTTGTAAAGCATACTTTCCCACTGACTCTGATATTTGGTATAGCGTACACATTTTCCGAATGGAAAACAGCACGCTCCAAGACTGCAAGGGACAGATCTAGTGAGTTACCACCGTTGTTGTAAATTTCGAGATCTAAGGCCTGTATCTTCCCGTCATTGGTAAATCCAAGCTGAAAGATCAACCATAGTTAGGTAGAATACAAAAAAGGAAAGTGAAGTTCAGTACTAGTCATATCAGAGCTAAGCATCCACTTGTTATTGTCCCCAATTGACTTCAACATTACATGACAGTGGTCCAGTGTATTTACTGGTTATCACTTAGCATTCAGATTTATCTTTCAAATCTCAAGAAATGATGCATATGGAGATATTGAGTCCTTCAGAACCAATCAACCAAGTTGCTGAGATTATTTGCTATAAACTTAGCAAACTCCAGTCATCAAACTCACAGTATTAACTATCAGACTGAAACGAATGTACTGTTTCAACTCCATACCTTATATTTCCCTAGGAAACTGTGCCTCTGTCCAGTCGTTATCATGTCAACGTCCCTGTCCAAAACAATCTTTACTGGCCTTCTTAGACAATAGGAAGCTACAGATGCCGCGGCAGCAAATATTGCTGATCTAGTTTCTTTTCCACCAAATCCGCCACCAATACGCTTAGTCTTGCAAACAACTTTTGATAGTGGAAGACCAAGAGCATTAGCGACATACTTCTGATGCTTCTGGGGAGCCTTCAGATAAAGAACATTTAGTCAAATTAGAGTATAAGACCGACTACACATGTCATGCTGAACAAAACATGACATAGGACACCAGTAGCAAGAGACAAGTGCCTCACAAATAAGGGCAGGAAAGGCAATACTACTAACCTACAAACTATTGCGAAATATACACCATTTAATATGTGTTTAGTATGACATTGTTATGTTAGTGCTCCACATCCATCGTATTAAATAATGTCATACTTGTTTCTTGTATTTATTTGCATGTTCCCCGTGCATCACTGATAATTTTCTAAACCTAAAGTTTGACAGATAACCAAAAAAAGTTTGTCAGCACCACCTTAACCAGCTTGGCAACTTCCACGTGGCCTGGATGAATGGCGGGTGATGGATTTGGGACCACGTAATAACTAGCAGCAGCATGTTGTGCTCACACTGAAATAACATCAAGCTGAAACCTGCCAAGGTCTGAACCAAGACAGCACTCAACCTTTGGACACACTTCTCTTTGACGAAAGAACACAGTGATGAGCCTTGGGTAGATGTGATGCACATGAGGCTTAATTTATACTCCCTCTGTTCGGTTGTGTTAGGCTGGTAAGCACATCTAGGTAATCCCTGTTTGTAAGGTAATAGTTACGATACTCTCACCCTTCCATGTGGTAAGATTTCATGCCCCCATGGGCTGAAAAATCCAGGCCCAAATCGACTTGAATCCACCGATTTGGCCATCAACAAACCCGAACAGAGGGAGTACTGAAGATTACTGTGATCGAGTCGTTAAGTGATTAAGGACTACATAATATACAAATTCTTAGAAGTGAAGGCTACTGCGAAAATGAAAAGCAAAGCCTACTGCGAAAATTGAATGCACCAGATACTGGGCCATAGCCTACAACAAGCAGAAACACTAGTTGCAGTGGATCCCACCACCTCACCCCTGCCTCTTAACCTGGCATGTTAGAAGAGTAGCAAGTGAGATGTTTCCCCTGCCCCGCATACTGATGCCCAGTAGGGTATTACTTTGCAATATCTCCAGGCAAGAGAAAGGTTCATACTCCTTTTATTTCTAGAGTACTTATACATTTGTGAAGAAGCTATAACTCTGTGAGCATGAAACATATTATCAACATGCAATTCACATTGTAAATTCAAAACTAAGGAACAGAGCATACTTGCGTAGATGAGATCATATGAATTTCATTTCCAGAATCAACTGGCCAGACAAAAGTGCATTGAGGTTCCATGTAGAAGTGCTCTTGACCCCCGACTCGAGTTTCTCCTTCTATAATTTTATCGCATGTATTGGATGCAAAACATTGGTCAACATCCCCATTTGAAAGGCATCTTGTGGTATTGGGATGAAAGCTACCAGCTTTGACAGCTTCCGATATTGAGAGGATTGCTGGCAGCTCAGAATACTCGATATTTACTTTATTTGCAGCAGCTTTTGCGTTATCATGGGTATCTGCCACAACAATTCCAATAATCTGCCAATGAGAAGAGAAAGGTGTAACTGAAAACTTAACAAAAAGTGCGGGATTCCCCACCTCCCAAATCATATCAAAACTTGTATGCCTAAAATATCAGATCTAGCAGATATACCTGACCAACACAAGTAACAACATCAGATGCAAAAACCTCCTCATCATGGATAATTGGCCCAATATGGTTGGAACCAGGCACATCTTTTGAAAGAAAGAGACCAGCAAACCCAGGGGAACATTTGGCAACTGAATCGTCGATAGACAAAATGCGAGCATGAGCCTTCTTACTCAGCACCAGAGCGGCATGTAAGTTATTCGGGGGTGTTGGTGTGTCATCAACATATTCTGCCTCACCAGTGACCTAGCATATTGGATTGAGAGATCAAGCAAGTCAAAAAATAAAGTATAGTTTCCTTTTTGCTGTTTCTTTTCTGTTTTTTTTTCTTTGCTCCATTTGGAGTTTGGTTGTATTTTTGCGGCACTTGTAACAAAAAAAGGTGCACATTTGGATATTTGATCCAAAAAAAAAAATTGTTACAGCGTAGGACAAATAATTATCCAGTAGTGGAGGAAGCTACAACAACATAGCACGTTTCTTAGTTCAAGGCTCGTCCGTATTTATTTATTTGTGCCTTTTACAAGAAGGTTGATCCCACGTGAGAGTAAGAGTATGTGTTCACTTATAACTTTTGCAGCTGGTTCTGCATATGAGTAAGTGTGCAAACATTATTTGTGCCTCTTGCAACAGTGATGGTCCTGCTTGCGAGTATATTGCATTTATTAGTTGTGACTTTTACAAGATTGTTAGCCTCATGTGTAAGTAAGAATGCAGAGAGGAGTGAACTCACCACCAACTCCAATCTTTATAAGTAGGAAAGGTAAATACTACAAGGTTAATAATACCTGAAGAATAGCTGACATATGAACCACTGGTTGTCCCACAGCAGTTCCTTGCCCTACTGATTCATAACCTTGAGTTCCAATAGAAACAGGTCTAGTGTAAGACTGTATAGCTGACATATTAGCTGCATCCAGCCCAACCTTCAATAACCCTTTAATGTTCATCTCATGCGTAACATAAAGGAAAAATTTGAAAAAGAAACTCAAAGTGAGTGAACTGCGAAATTCAACCATTCCACCTGGTGCATTCTCTGCTAGTGGGATGTCCTCTTTTAATAAATTAAAGGTCTCATCCAGCAATCCATCATCCAACTTCTTTCCAATAAGGAATTTTTCAGTTTTTGCAGCAGTAAGTGGAACCGCAGCTACCCCTCCGTAGACAATAGAGACATCAGATACTATCCAGTTTCCTTCAGCTTCTGTTATATGCATACGCATTCCAGCATTCACCAAAGCAATGTCATCCTCCCTTCTATGTGCCTGTTTAAATTCTTTTACATATTCATATGGTCTTGTCCATGGTAGTACAACAGAGAGCAATATTTCATCAGCCTTTAAATCAACTTTGCGATAGCCAAGAAAGAAATCTTTTGCAGCAGTAGTCCTAACATTATTGTTGACATCAATTATCTGGAAATTTGCACCAGTGGCCATCCAAAGTGGGTTTAGATCTGATATTGGACTAGCAGTACAAATATTACCACCAACAGAAGCAACATTCCTGATTTGTGTTCCTGCAAACCATTTTAACTGCCGTAGTATTGCATGGCAAGACGAAGTTTCATGAGAACCATGCTCCGCAATAACATTTTTGAGGAACTTCTGGAGCTGTGCGAGTCTAACTGCAGAACCAATGTGTAAGCCATGTTCTTCCACTTTGAGGGTATGAAGTTCTGGAACATGGGTAACTGAGATCATGACCTTATATTGAGCATTCTTGAACTTTGTTTCAACTCCCACTTCGGAGTTACCAATGATAAGTTTTGCATCTGGGTAGCAAGATCTCAAGTACAGTAGCTGCTCTAATTTAAGAGGTCTATACCATCTGATCCCATTAAACCCATTCAATTTAAGTGGCATAAGTTTTCTCAACTGCATTCTGGGGGGAAAATGAGCTCCTTCTCGCTGTATGAATTTCCATCGATTTCGTTGTATGAACAAGGTAAGTAGACTTTCACGGAAGACAATGTTGAAGATTCATTAGCATTGACATCTGTCTCATTTCTGCATGAACATGGCTTTCCAGTTGAAGGGCAGATAGCTTGGCCATTAGCATTTTCTGAAGGTGAAGCTGTGTACAAGGAATCATCCGTTTTTGCAAAGACGCGGAAGGCATCTATTATTGGTCTGTAGCCAGTACAGCGACACAAATTTCCTGCAAGGCTATCTTCAATCTGCTCTTCAGTAGGAGGATGTTCACTTGATCTCAGCAGTGCATACATGGACATCACAAAACCAGGGGTGCAAAATCCACATTGTGAACCATGTGCCTCGGCTAAACGTTCCTGTAATGGACATACAGCGTCACGAGAAAGGCAAATAGATACAAATGGATGTAGGGAACTGATGAAAGTAATGTTGCTCAATATTTCACTTAATTTTTCCCAGCATACAGAAGGCTGTAGAAACTTAACACAGCACGGACATGTGACAGCTTTATAGTTTATACATGACCACATTTTCAATAAATGGATTTCAAGTAATAAACTCTAGACAGTAACTCGTTTAGTGAGAGGGTAGGTTTTTTGTTAGGGCGTGTACAATGGTGCTATTTTAGCAATGCCACCTAAGATAATTGCTGAGTTGGGCAGAGCCCGTGCCTTGGTGCTGCCCGGTCACCATGGTCGTGTGGGCGGCGTGGTTGCCGGGGTGTGGCGTTCGGTGGCGGTGATGGTTGGCCGAGGTGAAAACCTGCTCTATCTTCAGACGGACCGGCGGCGGCGAAGATCGTTCCCTTCTTGAAGGCGTCGTCGCGGCTCTCATTGCCCGTCATGCGGCTCCGGGGGAAACTCTGATCCTTGGATCGGGCGGTGGCGGCGCTCCGGTGTCGTATCCTTCCTGAAGGCGCCGTCTTGGAGCGCATGGTTCGTCATATGTAGTCTCACCTCTTCGGGGCCGTAGTGCTAGTGGTGGCGTTGCTGCGCTCAGCGCCTTTGTATCCTGTCCTGGGTGTGTGCGTGTGTTGCGGTGGCGTGGCGTGTGTTTGTACTGAATGCTTGTGGTTTGTTGCTTTATATATAAAGTGGGGCGAAAGCCTTTCTCGGTATAATTGCTGAGTTGGAGAAAAGAGAAATGAGAAAAAAGACTTACCTTCCCTTAGCTAAGAGCATCTCTAGTCCATCCCCCAAAAGCTAAATATGGGGGAAATTTTCTGGTTTGGGGAATTAAGCACTAGCTAGTCCATCCCCCAAAATCTACACCTCTAGCCCATTTTTGCTCCAAAGAAGGGCAAGTCTCAGCAAATTGGGGCAGCCCACTCGTCCCTCTCGGCCATTGTACCCATTGTACTGTTATGGATGCAACTTGATTGTATTGAAGGACCATGGGGCATATGTATATTACACAAGACTTGGGTACAAGGAAAGGAAACATAGTCTAATAGGACTCCTTGACCTAATACTAATACTCCTTAACATGTACAAAATGTCATCTCTTAGTTACATAGGAGAATTTTCTAGTATGAATGTATGATCCCATAAATTTAGGAGTAACACAAACATACAATCCATTGCATAATATCTTTGTTTGTTTTCTCTAAATGATATGCATGGTAGATAAGGCTGTCTTATCAACGACTGTACATGCCCTTAGTCCACTTGACATCTTTGGAGAGTGGAGAGACTTGACCTGATTGCATAATATGGTGTATTCATATAATAAAAAACATAACCTATCAAAATAGAAATATATATTTTTCCTGTACTAAGCGTAGCTAATTCATCATTTGATCTACTCAATATTCCTACCATGCCAAATTGAGCTGCTTTAGTTGTGCTCACCAAGTTCTGCAACTTTTGTTAGTCATATTTTACCTGGATACTAGTCTTACAGTAAATAGTATATAGGTGTGTCAATTATTTTATGACATTGTCGTCCTTGTATCAAGCTAAATGGGTTAATGTCACATGTCAGAATCAGACCTGATGATGTTCTCAAAAACAGAATCAGACCACCACACCTGACCTACTGCAGAATACATGGATAGGTTTTACTGCTATAGAATCTTAACCTTTTTCAGTACGTTTTAATCAACAGAATACAGTATTATCATAAAAGAATTTAAATATTCCATATTCATCATTTCACTAGCCAGCATGGGAAAAAAAATACTACCTTCTACCTTGGTAGTCAGGATCATATCGGTAACAGATGTAGCTGGCACAAGTCATACAAAAACAGTGCATCACCTGGACTGGGTGCAAACCTCGCTGGCGATCTCCAATTCCCTCTACTGTGATTATGTGCATTCCTTCCAAAGAATAAAGTGGAGCCAGGCAGGCGTTTATTGCATAATGCCTACATAAAGTAAGTAAATTATTTGGGCCAAAATGGAGCTCAAATTCAAGGAATAGGCAATAGCCACAAAAGATACATGGCAGTTAATATACAGGATTTACATTCGCCACTCAAAAATGGCTCATTAGCAATGCACGCCACTATACCCTTTAAACACCACAGGTTAAGAAATGCATGCAAGCTACAGTATGCAAATGCATGTTGTGTTTCAGCTGGAAGAAAACGGAATGAATAAGGGTGAATGTACTGCAGAATCTATTTCCATTGCTATGTGGCCCACAGTTTTTTTAGGATTGTTTGGTTGGCGGATCCAAGTAGAATGGAATGGAATGGTTCCACCTCAGTGTTCTCCACGAAGAATGGAATTATTCCAGATTTTGTTTGATTGGAGGGATGGGATAGAACGGGATGGTTCCATTATGTGTTTGGTTGGAGGGATGGGATGGAATAAATATTTTTTTTGAGGATTTTTTTTTTGAGGAATGGGATGGAATAAATATGGTTCAAGGCGCGTCGTGTATAGAAATAGCGAGGTTACCTCTAGCATTTGCAAATTTGCATATGTATAAATTTCAGCAACAGCTCATTTGCATTGTCAGCAACATTTATTCGGTTTTCCAGAAACAGTAACTCAAATTAGATAGAATGAGTATGACATCACTCGTTGAAGAAATATGATTCTCACTGTGATTTCTTTGTAGTTTGATCATAGCATGAGACCATGACAGTGCAGGCACCACAACCGCCTTCACCACATCCAAGCTTTGTTCCTCGAAGACCGATATCTACAATACATACCTACAGAGAAATTAGGAAGTAGTTTGCAAAGCACCAAAAGCAAATGATGCAAGTACTATGTGTTACGTTATATCTTGAAGGCTTGAAGCTGACAAATGCAGCAGTCTACGACCCCAACGGATGCTCTTGAACTGCTCACAAGAAGGTGGTCGCTGACTATGATGATGCTATAGCGTCCATCGAGGCTCAGTTTGCTGCCTACAAGACATGGGCGGAGGAGGATAGTTGTGCCTCCACTATTCTCAGTTTCTACCGAAAAAGGCTTTCGCCCCGCTTTATATTATAAAGCAAACCACCCAAGCCAAGCATCCGACAAGGTTCAACAAGGTTCAACAAAGCACACAAACACACGCACACGGAGGTCCACAAGAACACAGAGAAGTCATAAGGGTCAATGCTGAGGGCACAGCACAACAAGCCCTAAACACAAAACACACACTCCACGGAGCAGTTGATGCGGGTTGATGCGGGCTACAGTTGATTCCAAGTTTCTAAGCAACGTGGTTGTTCTTTCTTAGGCACAGTTGATGCGGGCACGTGTTCGTGATCACTACGAGCCCCCTCTATGTACCTCGCTGCTATGCGACAAGAGCAGTGGTTGAATCAGAGCGATGCAACGGGTGATGACTTCTTATTACCCAGCTGTCCTCGGCGTGACATCAGATTGACTCTCTTGGACTGGAGGTTGGACAAATCTACTAGTGCTCTGAATGTCAGCACTCTCACTTGGAGCTTCATTGCATCTACAATTTCTTGACACATCTTTGGGCTGAGTTTCAACAGTTTCATGCTCAGCTGCTAGCTCACCACCCTTGTGAGTCTGTTGAGGCCCTTGAAGCTATTCATATGCATACCGGGCTTTATGGCGTGAGTCTGCGCTTCTTTATCCTTCAGTTCTGGCTGTCTGGGCTCCACCTCCTGCATCTAGTATGACACCCTCCACTGTCCATTCACCACCGGGCCTTGGTGGTGGTTCTCTTTAGCGCTAGAAAGTTTGTCTTGTGCAACTTCATCTTCATCAAGAGAATGGTCACTACTCAAAAGAGTTGGGCCTAGGCCGGGCAGAACCCTAGCTCCTAACACCTTGGTATCAGGTAGCTCAGTTCCGATCATGTCTTCGCCGCCGCCCACCCCGTCGCCTCCGCTGCCGACCAGCACCACTGCGCCGCTGCCCTCCCTGTCCGCGCCGCTGGTCACATCTTCCGGCACCACCACCACCCAGATGCCGGCGCCCTCCACCGCACGACCGGCCGCCGCCTACACTCCGGAGATGACCGGGGTCCTCAACGACCTCGTCACCGCTGTCCAACGGATCAGGCTGTACCTGACCAGCCCCTACAGGCCGCCGCCGCTCCTGTCGCCGACCGCTGCCACCGGGCCGCGGGCCCTGCCGTGGTACTCGGCGCTCCCCGGGGTCTCCGCGGCGCTTGCTGGGCCGCTGCAACCCCCGCCGCCGACCCACAGTGGCCGGCTCCGGCGCCCGCCGCGCCTCCCGCGCCCATCCAGCAGCAGCTGCTGCAGGCTCCTCCTCCACGCAGCACCGGGCCAGGGCCGACCATGCAAGGAGGCGTCCCGATCCAGCAGGTGCGCTTCCTGTCGTCGCCGTCACCGCTCCCGGCCTGGCTGTCCGGGTTGGAGCCGCAGCCCGTCTACACTACGGCCGGGGACCAGCCGGCACCCACTTTGCCGTTCGGCGATCCATCCGGCTCCGCGGGTCCGTCCGGGGGCCGCGCCAACCTGCCGTTCCACGGGGCGCCACCCCCCTCGCTGCTCCGCGCCACCGAGCCATCGGCCAGGGCGGCCATACCCAGACGCCGCCACGCTTCGCCAAGCTGGACTTCGCCACCTACGACGGGGCGGAAGACCCCCTCAACTGGCTCAACCAGTGCGAGCAGTTCTTTCGGGGGCAACGCACACTCGTGTCGGACCGCACCTGGCTCGCCTCGTATCACCTTCGGGACGCCGCACAGACGTGGTACTACGCCCTCGAGCAGGATGAGGGTGGGATGTCCCCCAGGAGCGTTTTCGCGAGCTATGTCTCCTTCGCTTCGGGCCGCCGATCCACGGGAGCCGGCTGGCGGAGCTCCGCCGCCTCCCCTTCACATCCACGGCACAGGACTTCGCCGACTGCTTCCAGGCCCTGGCATGCCACGCGTCGGGCGTGACGGTGCAACAGCGGGCCAAGCTCTTCGTCGGCGGTCTCCCAGACCACATCCGCGTTGATGTGGAGCTCCGGGGACCCCAGGACCTCCAGACGGCCATGTACTACGCCCGCGCCTTCAAGTGTCGCGCGCAGGCCTTGCAGCAGGTAGCCCCGGCTCGCGGAGGTCGACAGCACGCCAGGCAACCCCCGGCACCGGCGCCGGGCCGGCCGCCCCCGGCCGCTCCTGCGACTACCACCACGGCCGCGACGCGGCCCTTCCGTCGGCTCTCTCCGGCCGAGCAACTTGAGCATCGGCGCCAGGGGCTTTGCTTTAACTGCGATGAGCCCTACGTGTCGGGTCACGTCTGCCCGCGCCTCTTCTACTTGGAGACGGCCGACTACGTCGAGGACACACCCGCCGACGGTCTCGGCGAGTTGCCGCCCCCAGCTGCGGAGGCCGCCCCCGCGGCCGCACCCGCGACGGCGCGTGGTCTCGCTCCATGCGCTTGCCGGCATCCGCGACGAGCAGACTACGCTCTTGCCGATGATGATTCACGGCGAGCGCCTGGTGGCCCTCTTGGATACGGGCTACACACATAACTTCCTGCCCGAGGCTACCATGTGCCGCTTAGCGCTCTAGCCGATGGGAGGGGAGCAACTTCGGGTCACGGTGGCTAACGGCGATCGCCTCCGGTGTCATGGGCTGGCGCGGAACGTGCCCATTACTGCCGACGACGAGCACTTCACCATCACGTCCGCGGGCATCGACTTGGGATGCTTTGGCTTCATCCTCGACGTCGACTTCTTGCGGACCCTTGGTCCCATCCTCTGGGACTTCGACGCCCTGACGATGACCTTCTGGCGCTAGGGTCGCCGCGTCCGATGGGAGGGCGTGGGTGGCGCCTCTCCGGCGACGCCGCAGCTTCAGCTGGCCGGGGCCGCCGCCGAGCCCGAGCATCCCTTACTGGATCACCTCCTGCAGCAGCACTGTGACCTCTTCGACGAGCCTCAGGGTCTTCCGCCAGCCCGGGTGTATGATCACCGCATTCATCTCCTACCGGGCACGGCGCCAATTGCAATGCGCCCCTACTGGAGCAGCAGTGCGCGCTCATGCTCGCCTTGGGCATCATCTGGATCTCCACGTCGCCGTTTTCGGCGCCGGTCCTCCTCGTCCGCAAATCGGACGGCACATGGTGCTTCTGCATCGACTACCGCGCTCTTAATGCCGTGACGCTCAAGGAAGTTTCCTATTCCGGTGGTCAACGAGCTCCTAGACAAGCTCCATGGGGCGTGTTTCTTCACCAAGCTTGACCTCCGGTCAGGCTACCACCAGGTGCACATGCACCCAGACGATGTCGCCAAGACGGCGTTTCGGACTCATCACGGCCACTTCGAGTTCTTGGTGATGCCGTTTGGCCTCTCCAACGCCCCGGCGACCTTCCAGCCTCTGATGAACGACGTCCTCCGCCCCTACTTGCGTCGGTTTGGGCTTGTTTTCTTTGATGACATTCTTATCTACAACGCCTCGTGGGCGGAGCACCTTCAGCACGTCGCCATCGTCTTCAACGAGCTTCGGGCGCACCATCTTCATCTTAAGCGCTCGAAGTGCTCGTTCGGGACGCCTTCAGGCGCCTACCTCGGCCACGTCATCTCAGCCGAGGAGGTTGCTATGGACGCCGACAAGGTGGCGGCCGTCGCAGCCTGGCCGACACCGCATTCACCGCGGGCACTTCGCGGCTTCCTGGGCCTCGCGGGGTACTACCGGAAATTTATCCGGGAGTTTGGCCTCATCGCATCACCGCTCATGCGCCTGCTGCGCCGCGACGCATTTGCCCGGGATGAGGAGGCGACGACGGCGTTCGAGGCCCTCAAAGGGGCCCTCACGACGGGCCCCGTTCTTCAGATGTCGGATTTCGACCGCCCGTTTGTGCTGGACTACGACGCCTCCGGTGTGGGGTTCGGCGCCGTCCTTCATCAGGGCGATGGCCCTCTCGCCTTCTTCAGCAGGCCCTTCGCCGCGCGCCATCTTAAGCTCGCGGCTTATGAGCGGGAGCTCATTGGCTTGGTGCAGGCTATGCGCCATTGGCGGCCCTACCTTTGGGGCAGCTCGTTCCAGATTCGCATGGATCACTACAGCCTTAAGTTCTTATTGGACCAAAGGTTGTCTACCGTGCCGCGGCATCAGTGGATCAGCAAGCTCTTTGGCTTTGACTTCACCGTCGAGTATCGTTCGGGCCGCCTTAACACTGTGGCCGACGCCTTGTCTCGCGGCGACGCGGACCCCGACCCCTCCGTCGGCGACTCCGAGGGGGCGGTGCTATGCATCCGCACGGGGCCCTCTTTCACCCTCTTCGCCGACATCCGACGGGCCACCGCGGCCGCGCCGGACGCTCTGCTCCTTCAGCAGAGGCTTGCTGCGGGCGACCTGGAGGAGTCGTGGCGCCTCGCCGATGGCCACCTCCTGCATGGGCGCCGTATCTCCGTGCCGGTGCACGACGACCTCCGTCATCAGGTTCTGCTGCTGGCCCACTCGGCCGGGTGTGCGGAAAACCCTCCATCGTCTCCGCGCTGACTTCTATATCCCCGGTGATCGGGCCTTGGTCCGGGACTGGGTGCGGTCTTGTGTGACGTGCCAGCGCAACAAGACGGAGACACTACAGCCGGCTGGTCTGCTACAGCCCTTGGGGGTGTCGTCTCAGGTCTGGGCGGATATCTCCATGGACTTCATCGAGGGCCTCCCCAAGGTGGGCGGCAAGTCCGTCATCCTCACGGTGGTCGACCGCTTCTCCAAGTATGCTCACTTCATCATGCTCGGCCATCCCTACACTGCTGCGTCCGTGGCCCGTGCCTTCTTCAACGGCATCGTCCGCCTCCACGGGTTTCCAGCTTCAATCATCAGCGATCGGGACCCGGTTTTCACGGGGCATGTCTGGCACGATCTGTTCTGGTTGGCGGGCGTGAAGCTCCGCATGAGCACGGCCTTCCATCCTCAGATGGACGGCCAATCCGAGGTCATCAACAAGGTGATTGCCATGTACTTGCGTTGTGTCACAGGTGATCGTCCGCGCGCTTGGGTGGATTCGCTCGCATGGAGGGCGCCGGCATCTGGGTGGTGGCGGCGCCGAAAGATGCGACCAGCGGCGCGGATAGGGAGGGCAGCAGCGCGGTGGAGAGGGCCAGCGGCGCGGTAGTGCCGGTCGGCAGCGGAGGCGACGGGGTGGGCGGAGGCGAAGACATGATCGGAACTGAGCTACCTGATACCAAGGTGTTAGGAGCTAGGGTTCTGCCCGGTCTAGGCCGTAGCTTGTAGGGGAAGGAGGGAGGAGGGCGAGGCCGAGACCGCGGCGGCCGGCGGCTGGGCGCCGTCCTGCACGGTGGAGGCAGCGGCGGTGATGACAGGAGGCGGCTAGGGCTTAGGGTTTCCGGCTCCTCTGGGAGCCGGGCAATAGAATTGTCTTATTGCTTCCTCTGAAAAAGAGTCTTACAGCTTGTTTATATAACCACGAAAATAAGATAACTTGTGGGCTAAGCCCCTAACTAAACCTGCCCGGTGGGCCTCCTACGGGTATAAGTTACCCCGGTCATAACACCCACGACACTCAATCGAACGCATGGGCGATATCCAGCTTGAGAATGGCACGCGGCTCACCCAGCCAGTGCGGCTATCTCGCCGTTTGCTGAACCAACATGAAATTATCATGTATGCAGCGTTTCCGGGTGAAAATGCATTGGTTCTCCTCTACCAAAGCCCCCAGCCTCGGCGACAACCTGGTGGCCAACATCTTCGCCACCAACAGGGAGAAGATGTGTATGAAACTGAAGGCGTTGGTAGTCCGTAAGGGCCGAGGCAGCCGATCACTTGGGATGGAGCATTAGCAGGGTCTAGTTCAGTTCATGGAGCCCCCGCCCACAGCGGATGCAGCTTGGGAAAGGCAGCCATAACATCGGCCTTCACAGTCCCCATGAAACCGTCCATGCCTAGCACCTTCCCGTGTAGCAACCGACACACCAGTCTCGCACTTCCTCCTCCATAAAGGGTTCGCCGAGGTTGGTCAAGTAGCCTCGGACATGGCGGCATGGTCAGAGACCACCCAACAATTGACCGTGAGTCTATGGATAACCTTATTCTGCTTCCTGTAGGAGGCATGCTGGTGGAAGAAGGTCGTGTTGGTGTCACCCTCCCCTCATTCATCATCGGTTCAGGATTTTTATCAGCTTAACGAGCTCTTTCACATTTTATATATTTTGGGAATAATGGCACCCACTCATCTTCCTGGGCTTTTAGTGGCTATTAATCAGTTATGGTAGACTAACTACATCATGTCTGTTTGTCAGTGCAGTTTCATTTCTACATTAGCAGCACACTGCAAAATAAACTATGTTCAGAGAACATTTTGTGTTGATTCCGTGTCCTACAAGCATCCACCGTCGTGTGATTGCATAAACAGAGCAAAAACATTACTTTGAAGCACATCCGACAAGTTTTCATTTGCTACAGGCTTTCGCCCCGCTTTATAGATAAAGCCACAATCATGAAACAAAGTCTGAAAGTACCACGGCACATAGGTTCAGGCTGCGGGCAGCAGCACAACCGATTCAGGTGCAGACAGCGCGCCACAGATGCTTCCGTGATATGTACGATACAAGTTAGAGAGCGGGAAGGGGGGCGACCTCTGAGGTACTGGAGGAGGGTGAGGTGGGCGAGGCCGTCGGGAAGCACGCGGCGGACGCCGTTGACGTAGATGACCGCCTCGTCGGACCAGTCCACCGCCGCGGACGGCCCCTCCTCCGCCGCCTTCGTGAGCGAACCCATGGGCAATCACCACGGGCGCGAAGGCTTTCTGGAAGCGCGCACCGCCCGCGCCGGATGAGAGACCGGGGCTGGGGGAGGGAGGATCCCGATTTGGATCAAAGCGTTGTGCAGAAGGTTGTCTGCGGCCGCAGGGCTCTGGAATTGTTTAGAGACGGGTCGAATTGGACTCGTGGAGTGATGCGGCGAGGATGATACAGCACGTGCGGTAGTTGTGAGCAAGGCGGTACTTCCACCTGCCGCTGAGTCACGATTCAGTCGACAACGACAAACCGCCAAAACCGACATGAAAATGGAGAAATTTGATTTTAACCCATACTTTACTTTTCGCTTTAATAATTTGGCCCCATAAAATTGACGTGTGAGGCCGGGCCACTTGCCATTGGAACAATTTGAGGGCAAAAACCAAAACAAATAAAGAATGTAATCCAAAGGAAGCGCTCGGCACACGAAACATGGAGGCGGTGGCTGGGCACACCATTTGGTGCGCTCCATAGCAAAAAAAAAGTGAGCCTTACGGAAGCCCAAGGAATAAGGACAACCCAACGAGCGGTCTAAACGGACGCGAAATGTATTCGCATTTTGTCCGTTTGGATGGCTAAACGGACAGGTGTTCGTTCTATGTCAACCCTTCCCTGATCAGTGCATCTAACGGAGCGACTCATTTGGATGAGGATCCGTACCAATAATTTATAGCAGTCGAAAATGCTAGCAAATGGAAGGCACATGGCAACACAAGCATAAATACTAACACACATATTTTTGGTATTTTTTTAAAAAAATAAGCAAAGCTAATAAATAAAAGGCAAGAAAGATAAGAACAAGCAAATGATAATTGTGTGCACATGCACCTAGTTTGTCTGGTGAAGCCTCCCGGCAACGACACTAGAAATCCTTTTGCTACTTGTGTAGTTGTTGGGTTTCCATGAAGAGGAAGGGTGATATAGTATAGTAGCAGATACCACTTCCTTCAAATAAAAACCAACGTTTATCGAACAAGCAGGAGACACCACATGAACAAACGTTAAACAGTATGTGCACACACACAAACAAATACTTGCACCCCAACATGGTAAGAGGGCGTCACACCCCTTGTTCTTACCATTGCAAGGATTAAATCTGGTGGTGATAGATACAATAAATGAAAGTAAAACAAAACAACGAGCAATTATAGGATTTGTTTTAATATGGATGTGAATGGACCCGCAGGTCATAGCATTCACCACAGGCATCTCTCTCGAAGATATTAACGGTGGGTAAACAATTTACTGTTGGGCAATTGATAAAAAAAATGCATAGTTATAATGATCATCCATGGCATAATTAATACATAAGCATTACATCCGTGACAAGTAGACTGCTAAACTTACTGACATCTACTACTATTACTCGCCCCCTTGACCGTTATCCAGCATGCATCGCAAGGTATTAAGTTCACGACAAACAGAGTAATGCTTGAAGCAGGATGACATAATGTAGACAGAATAAGACCATGCAATATGTTCAAACTCTGTCGTTTTACCCTTAGTAGCAACAACACAATACGTTCCTTGCAACTCCTCCTGTCACAGAGTAAGGACACCACAAGATTGAACCTACTACTATGCACCACTCGCTTTGATGATCTAGTCATTAACTTAGCCAAAGAAAACTCATAGATCAAAGCATACATAGCTATAAAATTACACATAAATAAATCTCAAAGAGGATTCAAATACTTTCAATGAATAACCTGATTATAAATCCACAATTCATCGGAAACCAACAAACGCACCGCACAAAATAAATTGGATTGATCTCAGATGAGATCATTGTATTGAAGATCATAAAAAGAGAGAAAGAGTCATCTAGATACTCTATGGACCCTAAGTCTTGTGGGAACTACTCACATCATTGCGGAGGTAACCAAGTCGATGAAGATAGCCTCCCCAATGGTTCCCCCTATGGAAGAGAACTAAAAAAGGCCTCCAGATGGGATCGCGGAAGAACAAAGGTTTGCGGCGGCGGAAGAATTGTTTCGGGACTTGGTACCGAGGTTTACGATTATTAGGGAATTTATAGGACCAGAATTAGGTCAGACAGAGCAGAAGGGGTGCACAAGGCACCTGGGCGCACCCCCTGCCTTGTGGCTCCGTCTTGTATCGTCTGGTCTCCTCCCGGAGCTTCCAAGGTCCCTTCTGGTCCAAAGAAATCGTCAAAAAGTTTTGTCGTGTTTGGACTTCGTTTGGTATGGATTTTCTGAAAAACCAAAAACATGTAGAAAATAGCATCTGGCACTGGGCATTGAGTTAATGCTACTTGTAAACTACGTTGGGATTTTGCCCAAAGAGGAGAGGAGGTGCAGTACAATAGAGATAAGTATTTCCCTCAGTGAGAATCAAGGTTATTGAACCAATAGGCGAACCAAGCGAACTCCCCTTAGCAGCACCTGCACACACAAAAGTAAATACTTGCACCCAACGCGGGCAAGAGGGTTGTCAATCCCCTTGAACTCATTACTTGCAAGGAACAAATCTTGTATAGGTACATAGATAAATTGTAAAACAAAATAAAAGTAAATAAATTGCAGTAAAGTATTTTTAGTTTTTATGATATGGTAAAATTAGACCCGGGGGCAATAGTTTTCACTAGAGGCTTCTCTCTAGAACACATAGTATACGGTGGGTAAACAAATTACTGTTGGGGAATTGGTAGAAAAGCGCATAGTTATGATGTTATTCATGGAAATGATCACACACCAGCAATCCAGCAAAGACGGAGTGGAAGAAGAACGGGAAGGTTGTGCCCTCCCGCAGGGCAGATGGGTGCGACGTCGGCCAGATCTTCGGCTCGTTGTGGGCACTGGCCGTCATCGGCCGCACCTTATCCAAGCCCTCCTCGCTGAGGATGATGGACTTCAGCAACGTCGGGCATGCCCCTGGCGTAGCCGCCTTCCCCATTCCTTTCTTGGGAGCCATGGCGGCTGAAGCAGAGGAAGCAGAGGGGCAGTGCAGAGGAAGGCGGAGAGGAAGATGAGAAGCAATGATGCGCCCGCGCCCTACACAGGCAGGCTTTATGACCAAGGTGGCGGTTACCGAGGCGTCATGGGAAGTGGGGGCATCCCTGTCCGGTCGTGCTGCCACGCGTCCCTTCCTGGGCTCGGCAGTTTTAGACCTTGCGTCATTTTTGCCCCCCCCCAACGGGCGGAACATGCGCACCGGGGGCTACTGTCGGATGTCATGGGTATAGGTCTGACAGTAGTGTATGGGGGTATGAATTAGAGGGCAGAGTCTAGCTACAGCATAGTTGTTACACTCGAATTTACGAGTTCAGGCCCCTCGTGGAGGAGGTAACAGCGCTACGTCTCGGTGCTCTAGAGCTTGATAGACCGGAGTGTATAGTTTACAAGAGATTGTGAACCCTTGTTATGGAGCTTAGGGGTGGCTTAAATAGAGTACGCCTGGTCCCTGATGAATGCTACCATAATTAAGTGTTAAAGGGAGGTTTTAAGGGTGACAGATACTGGTAAGGTCTGTATTGACTGCACTTGAAGGTGGAGGACGCACGTCCTGACCGTTGTGATCTTGAGGAGGTTCCTGGTTTTTTTTATCCGAGTGGACTCAGGTACTCCGAGTGAGATCAGTCGGTCGAGTGGATTGCTTAGGCTCCGAGTGGTTGCCATCTTCCGAGTGGCACTCAGGTTGCAGTAATTATGACGGTAAATCAGCCCTAGGGCCCAGTTTGCAGTGCATGGTATCCTTGGGTAGGGTATGTAGGTCAGGCCTGTGACCCTATCCCTAGTATGTCCTCTTCATCAACCCCCGAATCAGCCGAGGCTTAACCGAAGTGAGCATCATTCGTCGATTGAATCTTCGCAAGTCGCCTCGGCTGATTCTGGACTACACAATGTCCGAGTGAAGCGAAATGCTCGTGTACCAAGTGGCAGGACGGACCTGAGCGTTTCGGAAGGATTTCCCGAGGCGATCAATCGGATTGCGGTATCCCGGATTTCGGGGGATTTGAAATCAAAGATGTACGTGCGCAAATGGTTGCGACACGGTGAGTGGGGAAGGGGGTGTGGCTCCTCGAATTTTGCCCCACGTATTGCATAATCTCCGCCAGAGGGATTTGCGGGAGATCTACGAGCCCGAAAGCCAACGATGTGGATGGGGGGTTGGAGAGACCGGTGGTATAAAAGTTTGATGTGGCCGAGAAGGGGGGTAAGAGAGAGAGAGAGAGAGAGAGAGAGAACCAGATCCTCTTTTCCCCATCTCCTCCAATCTTCTCGCCCACGCCTCCGCCTCCATTCTGCGTGAACCTGCTCGGCGCCAGCGAGCTCTGCGGGGATGGCGAAAGACAAGAGGGTGAAGCTGGAGCACGCGAAGAAGGCGAAGAAGACCTCGAGTTCCAAAGTCAAGCCTCCGCGCGCCTGGGTCCAAGGCGACTGTCTCCCGCCAACGACCATGGCGGAAGACATCGGCGGGCTTGTCAGCGATGGGCCGGTGCCCGACGGGGCCTGGAGGTTGCTGGAGGAGGGGGAGATCAAGCCCACGCCACGCCCCAGAGAGCGCGTATTGTCGGATTACGGGTTCCGCAAACCCTTGAGAGGTTCGAACTATGGGGTGTGTGCAGAGATCTCAACCTACCTAGCCTGCCTACTCACGATCCTCCTAAGCCTAGTGCGACGAGCTCGAAGAGACAAAGAGACATAGCAATTTATCTTGGTTCGGGCCACCTCGCAGTGTAATACCCTACTCCAACGTTTTGGTGGATTGCCTCAGAGGGCTGGGGATGAACTAGTACAGTGGATGAACTGGCCTCAGGAGGTGAGGTGTTCTTGAGCTCAAGAGAGCTGGTGAGGTGGTCGGGTGAGAATGGATCCGATCCCCCTCTATGGTGGTGGCTAAGTCCTATTTATAGTGGCCTTGGTCCTCTTCCCAAATGTTGGCGGGAAGGGATCCCACAACGGCCGGATTTGAAAGGGGACAAGTAGTACAGCTTATCCTGACAAAAGTAGTCTTCGCCTGCGAAAAGCCTCTGGTCGTGACGCTGCGGTGGGCTCGGCGATGACCTCCATCCTGCCGTTCTAGCGGTCTTGGTCTTGTTGCACCACAATGGAAAACCTTTGGCTGATTCCTCGGGACTCCGCGCCCGTGGCTTGCCTCCCTTGCACCGAAGAGGAAACCTGCGCTCTGCGCCCGCTGGCGCCCGCCTGGCGCCCGCCTGGCCTCGGTCGTCATGGCTCACATCAGCTGAGCCTCGTGAGGTATACCTTGCATAGAACTCTCCGCCCCTCGGGAGCCAGCCTGAAGAGGCCGATCCCCTCGGGGGTCTTGGCGTCGTCCGCCTCGCGAGGCTTGGCCCCTCGCGAGGGTCTTGAGCTGTTGATGTCGAAGCTGGGCCGTACCAGGCCATCGATGGAGCCATGTGGTGGGCCGCAGGCAGGCAGGGCTGGATACCCCCATATCCAGAACGCCGGCAGTAGCCCCCGGGCCCAAGGCGCGCTCGGACTTGGCTTCCAGGCGAATCCAAAGGGCAAGTGCGGAACAACGCGGGCCCTAACCGCATGTGGCCTTGATGACACATGGCGACTGATGGGACGTGGGCGTCTCCACTTCCCCACACCGCCTTGATATCCGCCAGGCCTAGCGGTCGCCCGTTGTCAGAATAGCTCGCTCTTCGCAGATTGTCATGCTCGGCTCTCGTTCTTCCTTTCCCAATCTTGTCACTCCGTGCATAGATCCGGCATCGGCGCCTTGCTCCTTTTTTGGCGCTCGCCATGGCCCCTAGCCGAGGAGGAAGGAGGGGAAGCCGTGCGCCCCGGCCGGGCCTCCGTCGGCCTTGGAGCCAGCTCTTGAACAGTCGACGGTGATCAACCAGGAAGGGTTGGACAAGGTCCGCCATGCCCTTGCGGCTGATTCCAACAAGTGGATGGGACGGTCGTCCGCCCTGCGTCTTGGCGCGTGAGCGAAATGAGCGCCACCGAGATCCCCATATATCTCCATGCTCTCCTTGCGGGTCTGATCCCCCCTTTCTCTTCCTTCTTCAATGTTGTAATCTTGCATTACTAAATCCATTTGTTGCATCTAGACCCCCGTTCTGTTATCCTTCTTGCTGTCTTCGCCTTCCTTTGCGAGGCCATGGTTGGCATTACCCCTTCCGTGGCCCTGTTTCGCCATTTCTTCTTACTCCGGTTGGTCGACGCCCGCCAATGCTCTGGGTGCGTGACCTTTGAAGCTGTGGCTGCAACCGCCTGTTTGGGGATTGACTTCGAGCTCTCGCCTGCTGCGAAGGGATTCCGGAAGCAGTGGCTGCTCATGGATGCCAGCGTGTTCAGCCCCCTGCTCTTGACTCCTGGGGCGCTGGCCTCGCCTAGCTCCGGTTGGGGCCACGAGAAGCTCTCCAACCGACGCCTTGCTTTCGTCTGGAAGAGGTTGGTGAGGTTGCAAGAGCTGGAAGTGACGGCGCCGATGGTGGTGAAGGAATTCGTCAGGCAGCACGTCGCTCCCCTTCAGCACCATTCTCGCCCAATGTGGGGCCTCACGGGTGTTGACGATCCCATGAGGCTGCAGAGACCGCCACTGGCTGCTAGGACCTTGAGTATGGTGCTCAAACTCCTGACGGGCGAACCCGAGCCTGCTGACCTTCTGGGGGGTGGCTGCCTCCTCTATCAGTGCTCGAACAAGGCGGCCTTCGCTTGGCAAATGCCTCTATGCGACGAGTGGGGGTTGCTTCTGGAGGGCCTTGAGGGGCCCCGTGAGAATCCCATCTTCGTGGCTCCTCTTCTACTCGACCCTGCCGCGTGCACCCCAAGTGTGGAAGCAAGGGAGAACCCGCGGCCAGCAGCTGTTGAGGGCTCCTCCCGAGGCCTAGTGCCGACGATGGCCCAGGAGGTTGGGGCTCCTGAGGCCCTGAAGGGGGTCACCGCGGGGCTGACGTGACCCCAAGCTCTAGAGGCAGAAGCCCCCGATGCCCATGGCGATGGCTTCGAAGTGGCTGCCGACAGCGTGGAACCCACCGACGGCTCTGGAGCCGTAGTCCAAAAGACCCTTCGGGCGCCCCTGCCCTCGGGGCCTCCGCCCCGGCTGCCCCGTCGAGCACTCCTCCTCCCGAGGATCATTCGTCGGAGTCCGGTCGGCCCCCTTGAATCGCTCTTGAAGAGGAAGAGGTCTCCGTGCCGCAGCGATGGCACCCGTCAGCCGCTGAAGCCGAGGAGATATGTGGCTGCCGATGAGTAAGTACCTTTGCTCCTGATTCCCTGTGCGTCGCGCTTTCTTCTGACCAGGGCCTTGCAGGGCTCCCACGAAGACGAAACCTCGGGAGGCGGGCGCCTCCAAGGATCCCAGCTTGACGCCAGCACACAGCCCCCGGCTCCCCTGGGCCTGCGCAGGGTGTGGGGCCGACTCCAGCTGTCATGACGCCGCAAGGGGGCCCCGGACCTGAGCTCCCTGCTCCCTCTCTCCGTGGCTCAGCCTATGAGACGGGGGACGCACCGGTGATCCTTCCTCTTGTCATTGCTGACAGGGGGCGCCTCTTGGGCGGCCTTTGTCTTCAAGTTACGGGGCTACACCGGCCAGCCCCAGGCTGGCGGCAGGCAGGGCGCCCAGCGCCTCCCCGGCAACCTCCGAGGCCGAAGAGTGCCTTGGTGATGCACTTGCGCTTGCTCGTGGGCGCAGTGCCGTGCGCTTCGAGCTCTTTGGTGAGGCGATGCGTGCAATGATCCAGCTTGGCGGGGAGCTCGCCAATGTCGACACCATGCTTGAGGTGGAAGGCCGCCGCCTGGCGCATGAATGGAAGCAGCTGAAGGTTGCCATTAACCTCAGGAGACTTTAGCGCGACGAGGCTGATGCGCTTGCGGAGGCCTCGCTCGCGACTTCTCGCGAGGCTTGCGCCTGCGCCATGGAGGAGGCCGAGGCTACCAACCGCCGTCGCGAGGCGGCCGAGGAGCGGGAGCGGGAGCTTCTGTCTTCAAATGCGGCCCTTGAGCGAGAAGTCGAGGAGCGCCGCGTCCTTCTGGCCTCCTCGCCAAACGAGGCGGCCTTTGCCGAGGCGGAGCTCCCGAGGCGCCACGAAGACTTGATGTTGGAGACCGTAGAGCAATACATGGTGTTGGAGAGGCTAGAAGTGAGGGAGCACCAGGCTGCTGCGGCTGAGGATTGATACATCTCCAACGTATCTATAATTTTTGATTGTTCCATGCTATTATATTACCCGTTTTGGATGTTTATGGGCTTTACTTTACACTTTTATATCATTTTTGGGACTAACCTACTAACCGGAGGCCCAGCCTGAATTGCTGTTTTTTTTTGCCTATTTCAGTGTTTCGAAGAAAAGGAATATCAAACGGAGTCCAAATGGAATGAAACCTTCGGGAGCGATCTTTTTGGAACAAACGTGATCCAGAGGACTTGGAGTGGAAGTCAAGAAACGAAGGAGGCGGCCACGAGGGTGCCCAGCGCGCCCCCTACAGGTGGGCACATCCCCCACCCTCGTGGGCCCCTCGGGCGTCCACCGACCTACTTCTTCCTCCTACATATACCCATGTACCGCGAAAACATCATAAGCGACCACGAAAAACTATTTCCACCGCTGTAACCTTCTGTATCCGCGAGATCCCATCTTGGAGCCTTCGCTGGCGCTCCACCGGAGGGGGAATCGACCACGGAGGGCCTCTACATCATCTCCAAGGCCTCTCTGATGAGTTGTGAGTAGTTTGCCACAGACCTTCGGGTCCATAGTTATTGGCTAGATGGCTTCTTCTCTCTCTTTGAATCTCAATACAAAGTTCTCCTTGATCTTCTTGGAGATCTATTTGATGTAACTCTTTTTGCGGTGTGTTTGTCGAGATCCGATGAATTGTGGGTTTATGATCAAGTTTATCTATGAGAAACATTTGAATCTCCTCTGAATTCTTTTATGTGTGATTATCTTTGCAAGTCTCTTCGAATTATCATTTTGGTTTGGCCTACTAGATTGATCTTTCTTGCAGTGGGAGAAGTGCTTAGTTTTGGGTTAAATCTTGCGGTGTCCTTTCCCAGTGATAGCAGGGGCAACAAGGCACGTATTGTATTGTTGCCATCGAGGATAAAAAGATGGAGTTTATATCATATTGCATGAGTTTATCCCTCTACATCATGTCATCTTTCTTAATGCGTTACTCTGTTCTTTATGAACTTAATACTCTAGATGCATGCTGGATAGCGGTTGATGTGTGGAGTAATAGTAGTAGATGCAGGCAGGAGTCGGTCTACTTGTCACGGACGTGATGCCTATATACATGATCATGCCTAGATAATCTCATAATTATTTGCTTTTCTATCAATTGCTCGACAGTAATTTGTTCACCCACCGTAATACTTATGCTATCTTGAGAGAAGCCACTAGTGAAACTTGTGGCCCCGGGTCTATCTTTTATCATATAAGCTTTCAATCTACTTTTATTTGCATCTTTACTTTTCCAATCCATGTGCAAAATCATCATTGGCTGGAGGAGACACGTGTCAGGTCCACGCTGGCACAGGTGTAACTCATCCAATGGGCGAGGCGCGCCTATGATATGGTGACACGTGGACCGGCCCATCAAGTTTAAATGGGCCGGCCCAACTAAAGGCCCACAAGATTTTGCGGACCATAATGGGCCGGCCCAGCTAAAGGCCCATGAGATTTTGCGGGCCATAATGGGCTGGCCCAGCTAAGGGCCCACAATATTTCGCGGGCCATAATGGGCCGGCCCAGGTAAAGGCCCACAAGATTCTTGCGGATCATAATGGGCCGGCCCGGCTAAAGGCCCACGAGATTTCGCCGACATTAACGGGCCAGCCCAGCTGTAGGCCCACAAGAATTTGAGGGCCCTAGTAGGCCGGCCCATTAACTGGCTGCCATGTTTTGGGCCAAATGCCGGACCATATTTGATCCGGTCCAGTAATGGCCTACCATGTTCCGGGCCTAATAGTGGCCCATATGAGATCCGGCCCGTTAAAAGCCTACCATGTTCTGGGCCAAATTACGACCCAGATCAGGTACGACCCTTTAAGAGGCTATGGGCTCAATTATGGCCCATATCAGATTCGGCCCGTGAACTGGACACTATGCTTTTGGGCCCACTTGCTAGAGGCCCACTTAGTAATTCGGCCTGACATTAGTTTTGGCCGCTGAAGGACCCGTTTAACATTTCGGCCCTATATTAATTTCGGCCTGTTAAATGCCCGTCATATAGTTGGGCTTAACTACGGCCCGGTTTGCATCCGGCCTGCTCGCAGCCGATATCTGATTGGGCCAAACAAGGACCGAGACAATTTTGGCCTGTTAAAAGCCACTACTTCAAGAGAGTCCATCACGGATAGCTAAATTTTTGTGCTACTTATACTACTTTGGACCCAGGCCACTACCCTACTGGCTCAACTCCCAAGCCCATCTACAAATGCACAACTCAAACGCGCAGAGATAAATAATGATGGTGTTCAAGAGAGTCCATCACGGATAGCTAAGTTGCCTGGCACCTCACTGCTTGTCATATAGTAGGATAAAATAATCGTATTTCCCGTTACTATGAGTGCTCAGTAGACAATATATATAACATGTAGAGTAAAAAAGAGATGCAACAAGTGTACAACCTCTTTGGCGAAGCCATGTCGATCTCAGCGTGATTGGGTTGGCCGATGAGGATGCTCCGGCTGACTTGGCTGTCCGAGGAGGGGAAGAAGATCTTAGGCATCTGGAGATGGAGCCTGAGGTACTGCTCCGCTGTGATGGAGGGTTTCGTCGTTGGAGCAGCTCCGGTGAGTTGTACGATGCCGAGGCTGAAGTAGGACAAGAGAGACAACGTTAACCTGAGTGGAATTCTAATAGCATCTCCAATACATGACGTAAAATACATAACCAAAGTGCTAGATGTAAAATACATCAGCCGCTCATCTCTGAACTTAACTGTCGAAACTGAATTTAAATGTCGAAACTGAACTTAACTCTCAAAACTGAATTTTGCTGTCGAAACTGAATTTTGCTGTCGAAACTGAAGGCACTGGCAAGGTGAGGCTACACGTCGGTCGACTGACTTTTTCATCTATGGTCAGTCGATTTTGCAGCTGTTGGATACGAAATCAAGGGCCTGCAGTTCATCTTCAACCTCCACCCCCTGAGCCGCCAGCCACCACCGGCCAAACAGCAGCCCCCCGCCGCTCGCGGCCGGCGGTGCGCCGCCTCGCCCGCCCCGAAAACACTCCCCACCGCCGGTCCGCCCCCGCCCCGGCCATCCTTCTAGCCCCCCCCCCCCGTGCCAAGCTTTTTCTCCAGCGATCCCCACGCCACCGCTGACGACCACCGCCCCTACCCTGAACCCTAAGATATATAGTGGGGTACCTCTCCGGCGAGCCCCCTCCCTGCTGTGGCTGGTTCTTCCTTCACCCCGGCGAGCCCCCCCACCCCCTGAAAATCGACTGACCCAAAAGTCGATTCAGTCGACTGAAGTGTAGCTAAATCAGAGCAGCATCGCAAGCAAGAGCAGCAGCGCGAGCAAGAGCAGACCAGGAAGGGGACCGAGAGCAAGAGCAAAGTAGCAGCGCGAGCGAGAGCTAAAGCAGCAACAGCTCCTACTGATGTGGACGTCGCCGCCGAGGGAGCGACACCGTGGAGGAAGTGGCCAGCGACGCCGCCGTGGATGGAGCCGCGCCGTGTCGGCTCGGGACTGAGCGCCGACAACACCGTGAGATCGAATCAAGAAGAAAATGCGGTGATTAGTGTACAACCTCTTTGGTGGCGCCGATTAGCCGCAGCTTCATCCGAGGGAACAGTGATGATGATGCTCTTTCGGTGGTGCAGGTGAAGATGATGGTGAGGGAATGGAGGTGGCGCGAAAGACAATGGGAATGTCAGGGCAACTCCTTGGAGGTGGAGGACGGGGTGGCTGAACCGGCGGGACGACGAGATCGACGACGGATCCTCATCCGGCATAGTGGATGAGGGACGTCGAGGTGTTGCTGTGGACGACATCGTCGGGGAAGAGGTTCCGGCTGGGCGGCGGAGGGAGCAGGGTGTGGGGCTTCGTCGTGGGTTTTCGCGGCCTCGGTGTACGAATGGGTGGGCGGATGGGATGGCAATGGGGAACCATAGCTTAGGGACGCGCTTGTCCGAAATGTGGGGTAAGTTACGAAAGTACCCCGATCGAATTGAGGCAGTTCTTTCGGTTCAGTGGTACCACAGGCATTTCGTGTGTTGGGATTTCACAGGAGGTGGGAGTTTTCGCGTGTTGTAATTTCAGAATAGCAAGGCGCGGGTTGAGATGGAGGGAGTTGTCGGAGCACAATGAGACAAAGATATATCTTAAATATTTTGGGCTAACAAGGCGCGGGTTGAAGAGGCGGGAGTTTCGCAGCATGATAGACAGAGACGCTAGCTTGAATTTTTGGCATAACAAGGTGCAGTTTGAAATTTTGGGAGAACAAGCTTAACGTGTACCCAAAAAAAGACAATTTGCACCTCAACACGCACAACACACACACAAACACCATTTAGACTAGAGTAAGGTACACGTGCATTGCACGCATGAGATTTGGCAACCAAATTATGAATAAATACCACATTATTGCATGTAAGCTTTGAGTCATATATGCATGATGTAGATGTTCGTTTAATTCTTATAGTTCATTTCATTCAAAATCATCTAGTTTTTATAAGAAAGCTAATCTATTTTAAGATTCATGGAATTGTGCGTTGTAAGACATAAAGTAAAAACAAATGATGGCAAATCATGTAGAAAAACATTTGGGCAATTCTGATACGGAAGATTCTAGAACAAAGAAGAAGTGCTTGTGTTTTGATGTTTGTGCATTATGCTTAAGTCCAACCATGGAGTCTTCTAGATTATACATGTGGCGAAATCTGGTGGAATCTAGATGATATCCAATGGCCAATAGTGCTCAAATTTGTCATCTTTGGACCATCGGATTCGCCTCATCCAACGACCATCTTTCAAAGTTAAAGTTACCCGCACACAATATAAAAAAATATAAAATATAATATATATAGGGGTATAGATATAAATATGTTATGCGAAAGCCACCCATCTTCTCCAATTAGAATAGTGTGTCCATGCACGGATGCGACGTGGCCAAATGATGTCTGCCATCGGTATCTCAAATTCAAATCAGACTGACCTTGTTCAATGTGTATACATTACAAAATGCTCATTTCCAAACCACACCGCGCAGATCTCCGTTATATTCATGCATGCATGGGTTTCAAACATCAGGATCTCTTATTCAAATATTTGAATTCAACTTTACATTGATTATGACCTTACCTAGTCTTTTACACCCACACAGTCGTCTTCTCTTTATAATTGTACCACTAACTTTCTCTCATGCATGCATGCACACACACTACCAGTCGGCATTATCCATCGCACACATGCAATCTTTTTCTTCTGGTCGGTCTCCCATGAAGGCACACACTCACAGACATCCCCCTCTCCATCATATCGGGCATTCTTTATCTCTCATGCGTGCATGCGCAAAGATCGATGTTCCTCTATATATGTGTGTATATTGCTAGGTCTTTCATAGTTTTCCACACAAACCGATCAATCAATATATCCAGTAAGGTCTCACCCTCTTTCCCACGTCCACATCGATCAATCTATACCTCTCTATATAGGATTAACATATATAGCTAATACACCCACATTAATTATATATCCAACGCCCCCCTCTCATCATCCATGCCTTCCGCTTCATCTCTCAAACGCGCGCACAATTGCGAAGACAGGGGCAGTAAGGGCTGAGGGAGTCCTGGACTAGGGGGTGTCCGGATAGCTGGACTATCAATATCCGCTGGACTCCAAGACTACGAAGATACAAGATTGAAGACTCCGGCTCGTGTCCGGAAGGTACTTTCCTTGGCGTGGAAGGCAAGCTTGGTGATACGGATATGTAGATCTCCTACCATTGTAACCGACTCTGTGTAACCCTAGCCCTCTCCGGTGTCTATATAAACCGGAGGGCTTTAGTCCGTAGGACAACATACATTACAACAATCATACCATAGGCTAGCTTCTAGGGTTTAGCCTCCTTGATCTCGTGGTAGATCTACTCTTGTAATACCCATATCATCAATATTAATCAAGCAGGACGTAGGGTTTTACCTCCATCGAGAGGGCCTGAACCTGGGTAAAAACATCGTGTCCCTCGTCTCCTGTTACCATCCGCCTAGACGCACAGTTCGGGACCCCCTACCCGAGATCCGCCGGTTTTGACACCGACATTGGTGCTTTCATTGAGAGTTCCTCTGTGTCGTCACCGATAGGCTTGATAGCATCTTCAACCAACAACGCTGTCCAGGGTGAGACTTTTCTCCCCGGACAGATCTTCGTATTCGGCGGCTTCGCACTGCGGGCCAATTCACTTGGCCATCTGGAGCAGATCGAAAGCTACGCCCCTGGCCGTCAGGTCAGATTTGTAAGCTTAAACTTCACGGCCGATGTCCGCGGAGACTTGATCCTCGACGGACTCGAGCCACAGCCGAGCGCGCCGCACTGTGACGATGGGCATGATCTAGCTCTGCCGCCGAACAGTGCCTTGGTGGCTGCACACGGATCCGCTTCAGCCATTAGCCCGGAGCCGATCGCCCAGATAGAGGGTCGGTGGATAGACGCCGCCCTGGGGGCTCCAACGTCCACGGCGATGGAGCCGAACACTAATCTTGTCCCCTGCGAAACTCGTGATTCTGAGGCGCCGGACTCCTCGCCGGACTCCGAACCTCCCGCGCCCCTACCAATCGATCCGGATTGGGCGCCGGTTATGGAATTCACCGCCGCGGACATCTTCCAATGCTCGCCTTTCGGCGATATCTTGAATTCACTAAAGCATCTCTCGTTATCAGGAGAGTCCTGGCCGGATTATGGCCAGGATGGTTGGGATACGGACGACGAAGAAATTCAGAGCCCACCCACCACCCACTTTGTAGCCACTGTCGACGATCTAACCGACATGCTAGACCTTGACTCCGAAGACATTGACGGAATAGACGACAATGCCAGAGACGAACAAGAAACAGAGCCTATAAGGCACTGGAAGGCCACCTCGTCATATGACGTATGCATGGTGGATACCCCAAAAGATGGGGACGACGAAGAAACAGCGGAGGCAGATCCCTTGCAGAAACAGCCCAAGCGCCAGCGTCAGCGGCGCCGCTCTAAATCTCGCCACAGCAAGAATAGAGATTCCGACATAGGAGATAATAATACTCCAGAAAGTGCCAAAGACAATCCCCTCCAGCAAGACTCAGCGCAGGAGGATGCAGAAGCAAGCCCTCATGAGGGGGCGGCAGACGAAGAGGTTGAGGATCGTAATTATATGCCTCCCTCCGAAGACGAAGCAAGCCTCAACGATGACGAATTCGTCGTACCCAAGGATCCCGTCGAACAAAAGCGCTTCAAGCGCAGGCTTATCGCCACAACAAACAGCCTAAAGAAAAAGCAGCAGCAGCTTCAAGCTGATCAGAACCTGCTGGCCGATCGATGGACCGAGGTCCTTGCGGCCGAAGAGTATAAACTCGAACGTCCCTCCAAAATTTACCCAAAGCGCAAGCTGCTACCAGAATTCGACGAGGAGGCCATAGAGCCCCCACCGTCCAAAAATAAAGGGGCTGCCTGGCTGGATATATGGCCAGATGATAGGCCAAATTCTGACAGCGGCGCCACACATAAACCAACCAATGAACTTGGAAGGATAGATGGCCCAGCCAGATCCATCTACGGGCCAAAGGAGAAGGCCCCAGGAAGCAAGGCAACACGTCAAGTGTCCGATGATAGCGGCACACACAAATACAGGGGTGCCGCACACCCACTATGTTTCACTGACGAGGTGCTGGACCATGAATTCCCAGCAGGATTTAAACCCGTAAACATAGAAGCCTACGATGGAACAACAGACCCTGGAGTCTGGATAGAAGATTATATACTACATATGCATATGGCCAGAGGAGATGATCTCCACGCCATAAAATACCTATCCCTCAAGCTCAAAGGGCCAGCCCGTCATTGGCTTAAAAGCCTCCCAGAAAATACTGTTGGAAGTTGGGAAGAGCTCGAGGACGCGTTTAGAGCAAATTTTCAAGGGACTTATGTCCGGCCTCCGGATGCAGATGATCTAATTCATATAACTCAACAGCCCGGAGAGTCAGCGCGGAAATTCTGGAACAGGTTCCTTACAAAAAAGAACCAAATAGTCGACTGTCCGAACGCCGAAGCCTTAGCAGCTTTCAAGCACAATGTTCGAGACGAATGGCTCGCCAGGCACCTCGGTCAAGAGAAACCGAGGACAATGTCCGCACTGACAAGCCTCATGACCCGCTTCTGTGCGGGCGAGGATAGCTGGTTAGCACGATGCAGCACCAGCGACCCAAGTACATCAGAGATAAGAGATGGACACGGAAAATCACGGCGCAGAAAAGAGCAGCACCGGAATAAAGAGAAAAGCCCAAAGAGCGCAGCAGTCAACGCCGGATTCAAAAGCTCGCGGCCCAATAATAAAACACAGCCTCTTAAGGATGACAGTGACGAATTGTCCAACTTAAAGAAAATTTTGGGTCGGATATGTCAAATCCACAGTACCCCCGGAAGGCCTGCAAATCACACCCACAGGGATTGTTCGGTTTTTAAACAGTCCGGCCGACTAAATGCCGAACACAAGGGGCTCGACGCGTCAAGCAAAGAAGATAAACCCCACCAGCAGAGCACCGGAAAACAAAAGACTTTCCCACAAGGGGTTAAAGCAATAAACTCACTTCATGTGATACTACGGAAAAATAGTGCGGCACTTTCTAAAAAGAGCTTCACGCGGTCCAACCCAGCAGACCGTAGAGATTGGATATCAAAACCAATCACTTTCGACCACCTGGACTATTCCAGAAGCGTTCGAAATGCGGGACGGACTCCCCTGATATTGAATCCCATAATAGATGGATTGCAATTTACTAACGTCCTAATGGACGGAGGCAGTGACTTAAACCTGCTATATTCAAACATAATCCGTAGGATGGGGATAGACCCTACCAAAATTCGACACAGCCGCACTTCTTTCAAAGGAGTGACGCCAGGCCATTACACCAAGTGCACAGGCTCCATATTACTAGAAGTCGTGTTCGGATCGCCAAACAATTCTCGACACGAAAAATTACTTTTTCACATCGTCCCATTTGAAAGTGAATATCAAGCACTCTTGGGACGAAAGGCTTTTGTCCGCTTCAACGCCATACCGCATTACGCGTCTCTTACACTCAAGATGCTCGGACCGCGTGGCGTAATTTTAGTGCGAGGGTCACTTAAAGACCCCGGACTTGGATAGACGAATCCGGCGTCAGTAGGCTAGGGGCTCCCTAGCCGCATACCCCTTCACAGGGGGCTGCGCGCACAAATAACCGCGGGTTCATACAAACCCCGCTTTAATTATTTATATTTCCAATATTTTTTGCATGAATTGTTTTTTAAACTAAACGTTCCTCTCTTTTTACAGATGAACAACGTGCATACCCGTCCAGGATAACGGCGCAACGGAGACACAGGCGCAGACGTGCAGTAGGGACTCATTGTGAGGATTCTTTTCAGATTAAGACCCTGCGTAGACCTTTTTTACTGTCTCTTGTTGTTATTCTCCCTTGGTTTCTTCCTATAGCCAAAGCGGAGCCTGACGCTTTGGCATCGGCCGCGTCAGAAGACCATGCCCATACCGGGACACTAGGGGCTTAGGGCATCATTCTGCCCATTATTATAAAGACCGAACACCTTAGGGAGTGTTCGGCGTCTTGAGTTAGGCATTATATGCATCAGCTCCGAATCATGTCTTTGGTCAAATGTTGGGTTTGCCCGGCTCCTGTGTTTTGCTGCCTTACGTTCCGTATCGTCAGCTAACGCGGCACCAGGAGAACTACTGCGATTGTGCCCCAGTTCGGCTGGGCGAGCACCTCAGTAGAGAAAGCCGAAAACTAACTGTCATGATGCAGCGAGAGACTGGTCAACCACTCGATCGACTATCAGAATGTTTAGAATTCCCCGCTTCGACGAAGGGCCGTTTCCCGGTCAGGCACACGCACTCCGAATTCGGAGAAGGGCGATGCCACCAGGGGCTATATCGTAGCCCCACCCTCGAGCTCCACTGGCTAAGTGAAAGTGATAAAGCATTATAGTCTGGATTGCCTCGTTCGCTACGCTACCACCTCCTTATAACAGGACCGAGACGTCGGATTAAGTGTGAAAACGTGCTATTTTTGCGAACACCCCAGCACCTTGTGCGTGGGGGCTGAAGCCGAAGACTGCCATCTTTCAGGTTATACACAATTATACGTAAACGGCCGCACAGGAGAAGTTTTACTACTTGGACGCACAAGTATAAAAAGCAGTTATAATATAATCATCGATTTACAAGCTAATGCGTTCATTTGAACGTTACATTCTTCGAGCACTGCGACTCTATTACACGAGCGCCACGCATAACTTCCCTGAAATAGTGCTCGGCAGGGAGCCGGTCTTTATCCGAACCCTGGGCAGCAACAGCAGTGGCGTCCATCTCTGGACAATGCGCCTTTACACGGGCAAGAGCCATCCGCGCGCCCTCTATGCAGGCCGACCGCTTCATCTCCTTTATATGCGGCACCGCTCCAAGGAATTGCTGTAGTAAACCAAAGTAGCTCGTCGCCTTGGACCTCTCTGGCCAGACATGGGCCACGATGTCAGTCATGGCAAGTCCGGACAATCTATTTAGCTCGGCCCATTCGGCCAACCGGTCTGTCAATGGAAGTGGGCGATCCGGACTGTGGAATTGAGACCAATATAGCTCTTCCGTCTCGTGATCCTTAACGGCATCTGCCGCACTTGCAGCTAAGTCCATATACGGATCCTCCGGACTCCACAGCCGCTCAAATTGAGCATACTTTCCATCCATAAACCGGCGACGCAGCAAAAAAGGCTTGCCAGCCACGATCTCTCCGGCCTGGCACAGTTCCTCCTTCATAGCCCGCATTGCAGAGCGGGCATCCTTGGCTTCGGCGGTGGCCTTCTTCAGGTCTTCCCGCTCCGATAAGCGCTCCTTTTCAAGAGCCTCATTGCGGTCGGCAGCATCCTTTACTTTCATGGTCAATTCGGGCCACCACGGCCCTGCTTAGGCAGTGCGCAGCCTTTTCGGCTTTCAACTCTTCGGTCGCCCTCGAGGCAGCTGCCTCACTCCTTCGGGCTTGCTCCTTAGCTCGAGCAAGTTCGGCCCGAAGGCCCTCCACAGCAGCAGCACCGTCTGCACAAACAACATATAATTTATCAGAGGAGGGCTTCGACCCCCTTAATAAAGCGACTGCGGAGAACTCTTTTTTACCTTGCGACTCGTCAAGTCGCCTGTTGACAAGTGCGATATCCGCATCTACCAAGTCAAATCGCCGATTTAACTCGGCAAACTCACTAGTCCGGCTAGCCCCCGGACTATCCGCCACCTATATAGGAACGACGGAATTCATTCCTTTAGATTTCGATCCTCGGTACGCTGTCGTTTCTGACAACCTACCGAGTCTCAGGGGCTACTATCTATACAGGGCGCATTTTTTATATGCAGAACTGTTAAAAGACAAAGGGGTGTGTCATTCTCGAATACCTCAAATCCCGCCAGCAAATTCATGGCGGCATTACGCAATTCGCTCTCAGCGGACGAAATCCTTCCAATCACCATACGCATTAACGCGCGGTGATCTTCTGAAATGGACGCCCTCTCAAGCAGATTCTTCAGTTCTCCCGGCCGGACACTAGTAGGTGCCGAACTCTCTGGCCCCTCCGGACTCGGGGATACCCTCCGTGATGACACTTCGGGTTCGCCTGCCTCATCTGGTGGCGCTGCGGACGGAGGCATATCGCTCTCCATCATCTCCGGAAGAAGGTCCCCCAAAGATGAACTCATCTGAGAAGGCTGCAGATCCGAACTGCAATATAAATATTTCGGTTATCTACAGAAGCGCAAATGAAGGTATTTCCTTACTAATTAACTCCCTCTTTCATACTCACGGCTCGCTGGAGGGCCGATCCTTTGATGATGATTGTGCGTCCGGATTCTTTCCGGGCGCCGGACCCCCCGGGGAAGATCTCCTCCCACGCTTAGGGGCTTTGGCCTCCGGATCTTCGGAGGCGGTCCTCTTCTCCCCCTGAAGGGAGGGGTTCTTGCTTCCTCCCGCTTCAGTTGCCCCTTTGGGCGAAATATTAGCTCCTCTATTTTCCCCGTCGCCCCCTTCTGCGGGCGCATCCTCCAACATTCTGACCAACACAGGCTCCTATGCGGTCTCTGGGAGGGGGGCCGGACACCTTATCAGCCTTGATCGCGCCACCCATTCCTGTAAAGAACAAAGGGTCAGGAGGCGAATTATAGAAAGGAACATAAACAGAATGTCCGGACTCTGAGCTACTTACCTGAGTATCCGGGCGATCGCGGCTTAGACCTGCATCCTCGGCTAAATCCGGACACGCCACCTGCGGTCCGAAGAACAACTTGTACATCTCCACGGGTGTCGCACCCATGAAGTGTTGGAGAATCCGAGGTCCCTCCGGGTTGAACTCCCATAGACGGAGAGGACGGTGTTTGCAGGGCAGAAGATGCCTGATTAGCATAACCTGCATCACCTTGATCAGGTCGATCTCCCTCGCTTGGAGATCTCGAATCCGGCCCTGCAGTGAAGGCACGTCTTCGGACGGCCCCCAATTGAGCCCTTGGTTGACCCACGACATCAGTTGGCGTGGAGGTCCCGAGCGGAATAAGGGCGGCGGCTTTTGCCTGCTGCCCCTTGGAGCGGTGATATAGAACCACTCCTGCTGCCACAGTCCGGGTTCCTCTTGGAAGGAACCTTTGGGCCACGGGGCATCGACCTTTTTGCTTATGGTCGCCCCGCCGCACTCCGCTTGACGCCCCCCGATCATCTTCGGCTCCACCTTGAAGGTCTTCAGCCATAGGCCAAAGTGGGGAATGACGCGGAGGAAGGCTTCGCAGACGATAACGAATGCGGAGATACGGAGGATGGACTCCGGAGCCAAGTCGTGAAAATCCAGCCCATAGTAGAACAGGAGCCCCCTCACGAAGGGATCCGTCGGGAAGCCTAAACCCCGACGGAGGTGGGATACGAAAACGACGTATTCACCGGGCTCGGGGGCTGGCACGGCCTGCCCTTGGGCAGGCAACCTATGCGAAACCTCGTAGGCCAGGTACTTGGCCTCACGCAACTTCAATATGTCCTCCTCCGTGATGGAGGAGGGCATCCACCGGCCCTGGAGGTCGGGGCCGGACATGATTAAGGATCCGAAGCGCTCGAATCTGAGGCTCTGGGTGTTGGAACTGGGAGCGGGGAAGAGATTCGGTGCGAGATTGAAGAACAATGGCGAGCCTTGGTCCTCTTATAAAGGGGAAAAAATACCAAGGGCCGTCTCCGTGACCGTTTGGGATTCCCCTTCGATAGAGGAGGCGTGGCGACGGGAGCGGTTGGGTTACCCACGCACGTATTGATGAGAATCCCGGAATAAGGGGAACACGATCTCTGCTTCGACAAGACGTGCCAAGGAAACCGCTTCGCTAAACATGCTGAGGTGGTATAGTAATTCAAACAAAGGCCTTGTGACGGTGTGATGTCACGCCGCATAATACGTCAGCAGATTGAACTAAGTGTACATTTTATTCTCTCTACGGTGGAATGTGGAATTTATTTTGCAGAGCCGGACACTATCCTGGTGTTCATGATCTTCTCTGGATTATTCAAGGGAGGAACCCGCCTTGCAATGCCGAACATTATGCACGCCGGACTTATCGTCATTGAAGACTGGTTCAGGGGCTACTGAGGGAGTCCTGGACTAGGGGGTGTCCGGATAGCCGGACTATCAATATCCGCCGGACTCCAAGACTACGAAGATACAAGATTGAAGACTCCGGCTCGTGTCCGGAAGGTACTTTCCTTGGCGTGGAAGGCAAGCTTGACGATACGGATATGTAGATCTCCTACCATTGTAACCGACTCTGTGTAACCCTAGCCCTCTCCGGTGTCTATATAAACCGGAGGGCTTTAGTCCGTAGGACAACATACATTACAACAATCATACCATAGGCTAGCTTCTAGGGTTTAGCCTCCTTGATCTCGTGGTAGATCTACTCTTGTACTACCCATATCATCAATATTAATCAAGCAGGACGTAGGGTTTTACCTCCATCGAGAGGGCCCGAACCTGGGTAAAAACATCGTGTCCCTCGTCTCCTGTTACCATCCGCCTAGACGCACAGTTCGGGACCCCCTACCCGAGATCCGCCGGTTTTGACACCGACAAGGGCCCTGCCCCCCCTAACATCACTATATATCGAGGCTAATATGAATGTGATCATTAGAAAATTCCTGTTAAAAATGGTTTAAGTTCATGAATTGACCCTCCTCGTAAAGGATTAGCAATGCTTGGCCCCCTAGCTCATTTATTTTTCATGCCTCCGCCACTGCGCGCAACAGCGCACGTTCTCGCCCCCTCTCTCTAAATATCGATCTCGCACTTGTGCCTTCCTTCATAGTCTCCCTCCACTCGGCCCCTCACACCATCTTCTAGCCCCACCAGATTTTGCCACATGTACAATCTAGCAGACTCCATGGTTGAACTTAAGCATAATGCACAAACCTCAAAACAACAGTGGTTCTCTTTTGTTCTAGAATCTTCCGTATCATAACTGCCCAATCTTTTTTTCTATTTGAATTGCCATTATTTGTTTTTACTTCATTCTTTACAATGCACAATTCCATGAATCATAAAATAGATTAAGGGCTTCTTTGATTAAAAGGATTCTGAAAGGAATTTTGGAGGATTCTAATCCTTAGGAATTTTTCCTATCTTGGTTGTTTGATTCGTAGGATTGTAAACCATAGGAATTTTTCCATATGATTCATTTGCACTAGATTTCATAGGAAACATCCCATCCAGTCAAACCTCTTTGAAAGAATTCTGTGTTTTTTCTATGCACAATTAAACACTCGTACAATCCTGTAGGATTCAAGACGACATTCCACTATAATCCCATGTTTTTCCTATTCCCGCCTTTTGGAAATCCTACGAATCCAAGAGGCCCTAGCTTTTTATAAAAACTAATTGATTTTGAATGAGATGAACTATAAGAATTAAACGAAGGTCTGCATCAGGCATATATGGCTCAGAGCTTACATGCTATAGTGTGGTATTTATTCATAATTTGGTTGCAAAATCTGATGCGTGCAATGCACGGGTACCTTACTAGTACTACGAGTATGTGCAAACCACGTAAATTAGAATTACAATGGCACGCTACATTCATGAAGCCACGTGGCACATGTGGAGGCATTGTCGCGACCTCCTTGTGTGGATTGATCATAGTGACGTGCTGCTGGTTCCAGAAGAATGTACTCGTCGTCCCTGAGCCATATTGTCGGTACATGCACGAAGAGAAGATGTGCACGCATGCCATGCACACACTCATTCCCTCGCGCACACACGCTGGTACACGGGCGGACGCAATTTTGTACCAAGATCCACCCCATGTGATAATTTGACGCGTGTAAAGTCGTTCACTTCATTGATGATCAATTAATACAGCGCATGCAAATTAAGTGGACGTGAGGGCGGAAGAAAGACATTACTACTCGACTACACGCATGCGTGTAGTTAAATCATGGGTTGCCAGTAGTACTTCCATGGGTCTCCTTCGTATTTTGTGCCAATTTTTTATAGTAACATAATATTTATGCATTTGAGCAGTGTAGTCTACTTGAAATTTATGTTCCACTAAACTCATCGGGCGCCGTTTCGGGCCTCGAAACCAAAACCATCAATTAATCTTTACCTTGTTCCCATCCCATTCGAAAGCCTGCTCACACCTACTAGTACGTATCAAACCTGAACGTGTTCCCACTATGCAGGTATTAGTACCAGTGTTAGTACTTAGGTTATAAAAAGGGGAACTACCTAACCGAAAATTACTCTGGCTTTCCTCCTCATAAGTGCTTCTTCTTCGTCCGTCCTTGCCATGGCCGGTGAGCAGAGCTCTAGGTCGAGAACTACTCGTAACAAGGGAGCGGCAACCAAGGCTGCGGGAAAAAAAAGAGAGGGCTCGCCGCCACGCAGAGACCTCAAAAGATCTCTCACGGGCAGGCGATGGCTCCGAGGAGTGCCCTAGCTGCGGAGGCGAACATGCCGAGACAGCCGCGGAGTCCTTATCCCTCGACGGCATGCCCAATCAGCTCAATAAGCACCTCAATAAGCAGAAGGAGTTCATCCAAGGCTTGGTGGAGCTGCTGAAGGAGAGCCTCGATGACATGCCCGCTGAGCTCAATAAGCAGGGGGAGTTGACCGCCGGCTTGGTGATGCTGCTGAAGAAGAGCATTGCCTCGGAGAAGAAGGCGACCGGCGAAATCCTGCAACTTCAGGAGGACAAGGCGAAGCTCTGCCACGAGATCGACCTATTGAAGGAGAAGAACGCCGGCTGGAAGAAGCTGCATGAGAATAGTAGTTCCTCGATAAAGATGCTGCAGGACCTCGTCATGGAACAAAAGAAGGAGTTGGCGAAGCTCCGCATCGAGCACCCGGCTGCTGTCAAGGTATGTAATGTGGCCGTGGAACAGATGATGAAGGCTCGTGTCGAGAAATCCTGTGTCATGGACAGAATGAAGAAGATGGCGGAGGAGACGTGCAAGGAGATGGAGGTCGTGGAAGCGATGAAGAAGCAGTTACGACTCTGCGGCGAATTAGATCATTTGGGGTGATAATCTTCCTTCTTCTTTTGCTCCTGTGTTTCATATTTTGCTTCTGGTGTTTTGCCGCACGTGTCACGTTCTCTGTGAGGCATGAATAGAACAATGCTTTTTTTAGGGAATGAATAGAACAATGCTAACAATGAGATGACTAGCAAATTAGATCATTTTTTATCGCCATATGGCACTGGGCTGCCGTGTTTCATGCTCCTCTGTCGTAGTACTACTCCAGTGGAAAACTTGAGTATACTGGACGGTTCTTTGCTCCTCCTTAGGTCGTCGGCTCATTTATATGAGTAGTCAAATCACAAGGCCCCACCTTCCAGCAGTAATGAGCCGTCAAATCACAAAGGCCCTCGCCTCTCGTGAAACTGACCAAGCTAGACTGCCCAGCCCTCTAGCCTTTTAAAAAATGTATACTTTTGTGCAGTAGTAGTATCGATGGATTGCACCATGGAGCAAAGCTTGAAATTAAAAAAGGTGGTACATATAGAGAGCGCTCGTCGCCAAATTATGCATATAGTACTACTACATCCGTCCTGGTTTATAGGTGCCCTTTGTAGTTTGTGCCAAATTTTGACTAAAGATTTAACTAACAAAATGTTAATGCATGTCAAGAAAAATTATCTCACTGGATTCGTATTTGAACATAGTTTTCAAAAATATAATGTTTGGTGACATACGTGAACATTTAGTTGGTTTAATCTATGGTCAAAATTTGGCACGAAATACAATGGGGACCAATAAACACGGATGGAGGTAGTACTAAAAAGTCTAGTCACAATAATGCTGTCTAGCACAACCCACCCCTCAAATAAAACTAAGCATCCCGGAATTCTTTGACAAAACTAAGCACCCTGAAATTCTTTGACAACTAAACTGCTGGCTATATGATGTTGGCCATATATATTGTACGTATATAATGTGAAGAAACGAGTGGTAGTACTATACCAACTAAAAGATGAAATGTAAGAAATACTAGTATGTACGTACTGAAGAGTTAAAGTAACGAGAAGAAACATAACATAGTTCTGCTGGGGGCTCAACACAACACACCCCTCAAATTAAATTAAGCACACCTGAAATTAAACTTTGCAACTATTCCGGTAGACACTGCATTAGAACCACCATGAGCAACGACACTGCCACCTTACTCGGAGTCCTCATCCATGTCCTCGACTTCGTCCTTGTCCCTCTTCCTCTTGGCCGATACTTCTTTGCTTGAACCACACACTTGGCTCTTGCTCTTCGTCCAACCCTTGTAGATATTGAAACAAAGGTAGCCATCCATTGCAGCATAGTGGATGTGGTCTATATCTAGTACATTCCGCTGCCATGCATAACGATGAAACCTGTATGGAGGTTTCTCCAGTTTACGGTATGAAGGATGAACCATGGCTCCTGCCAGGGTCAACATTGAAGGCTGGCCACCGAAGGGCAGCAGCCGATTCTTTTGGAGGTTGAAGGGGTTGCCTACAACGAGGCCTATCCGACCCAGGACTTCTTCGTCATTCGTAAAGTCTATAGTAACGAATTTGACTAGGTTGCTCTCGAGGAAGTTCTTAAAATCCAGGCATTCAATGTCGGCATGGCATATGTGGTAGACCAAGCATAAGTCATGCACACAAACCTGGATCACGGCGGGCTTCTTCCTCTCTTCGTCCTTTAGATCCTTCTCTCGTCCCAGGACTGTGGTGTACTCAACATCTAGCCCAGTGACCCACTCATCATCTGAGTTTTTGAACATGCGTCTGAAGCAAGAAAGGCATCCTTTCACCGTCGCGAAAGAACGGGTGTAGATGACGTCGAACTCATCGCCGGTGATGGTTCTAACCTTTTACTCACCGCCGATCATGGAGATTTGGGACGCCATGGATTTGGGAGGAGGGTTAGGATTAGTGGAACTGCCGTAATGTGAAAGGATGGGACGACTAGGAGCGAACCGCTATAGTATTAAAGGACGTGTGGGGACGAGTAGGAGCGAACTGCCAGCATGCGAACGGCAGGGTAGTGGCTTTCCATTCTCCCATGATACGGGCTTCCGAGAGCCCTTGGATCTGAGATCGAACGGTTGCATGGCGCGATTCTAGACCTATGGGTGAATATCCTATTCTGGAGGGTTATTCTGCAAATTTTCAGCAACTTAGCATGCAACCGTTTGATCTTAGATCCAAGGGCTGCTAGCAGCCCGTATCATGGTCGCGCCTACCACGACCGTCGCGTCGCTCGTGTGGTCGCGCCCTTGGAGATTTAACACAGTGCGTTAGGCTATCTGATGTTGGCATGTCATACATAGTCATCACTTAGTCACTCATACTATAACAAGGTTAGCTATAAGGTTGGCTATAAGGGTATTTATGTTTTTACTTCTCTCTATCTATTTCTTCATACTCCCTCCGTCCCATAATATAAGAACATTTTTGACACTAGTGTAGTGCCAAAAACGTTCTTATATTATGGGACACATGGAGTAGTATTTATTGCATTTGCCAAGCAGTGACCTCTTCCAATGAAATGGTGTGCTTATTAGTTTTTTGTTGCTAAGTTTGCTTCATTTAATTAGCTATAGACTCAAAATTGTCTTTACACCTAGGTACACGCGCTTAGCACCATTTCTTCCTTGGGTCGCCAAACTAGTCTCTCTCTCTTCTTGATTAACTTGCCACATCAGACTTTATGCCTATGTGGCAAGCTTAGCACCTGTAGGAGCAAGTAAGTACAATAATGCGCTTTACATGGCATTTTTGCATATGTGGAGGAAAGAGAGGCAAGGAAAAAGTGGAGAAGTGGGCTCTCATGCAAGAGCCAGCCTCTACTACATGGTGGAGCATTGGGAGAGGCACCTGTATGGAGGTGGTCAGGAATCGGGAGACTCACACCGATCGTAGCGCCGCAGTTAAAATGATAATGGCAAGTCAAATCACGAGGCCCCACCCGTCCAGCAGTAACTCGCTGTCAAATCACACAGCCCTACATTTGCAGCAGCCTACTCCCTCATCTTCTCGCGTCTCTGTTGAACCGACTAGGCGGAACTGCCCCGCCTACCGCGCAGGAAAAGCCCCGCCCTCGACTTTTAAATAGTACAGTATACTAATTTTGTATCCATGGATTGCGCCATGGAGCAAAGCCTCTAGAAAACGGCAGTACACATGTACGGAGTATACACCACTCCCGTCGTGTTCGCGTCGCACCCCAGACGGTCGGCCGGTCCGGCATGCTGCTCTCCGAATGGAACGCGCGTCATATTGCATTTGCACACACATGTGGGACCGCAATTGAGAACCGACTATAGGCACACTCCCCGGCCCCGCAAGTCGGGTGACTTAATAGAAGAGGGAGATGAGCAATAGTACTAGAGAAGTGTTGTTACTACGTTGGTGCCTGGACGATCCCTGCAAGACACGGAAGTTCAGTTCGTCCATGCATGTGACCAGACTCTAGCAGACACGCCTGGATTGGCTATCGTCTACATATCGTGCAGGCTATGTTGTACATGGATGTAGTTGTGGTGAGAAATCTAAAAAATGTTTCTTGTCATCTCGCAAAATTAGGTGTCATGTGCTTCGGATCACTGCGAAGGTTAAACAGCGACAACTGAGTTGGGCTAGTCATTGGGGGCACATGCACGAAGACTACTCGGCTGCCATCTAGGTCAAGCCGGCTATGTTAATTAGGACATCTATCGACAGACACCTTTTCTACGAGTTTATCTTTAATTTGAGCTTTGTTCCTCGTCTAGTTTGTCCGTCGGGATTCATGTTGTCTCCTTTGGGCAGTGAGGTTATGATTTCTTGTCATGTGGCATTTTTTCGTGTTATGTGTTATAATCCGGCGCTTCAGATCAAAATGACGACAACTGCGCCTCCGGGCCACGTGCATGAAGACTTCTCGACAGTCATTGACGAGGTCAAGCCGGCTCCGGTAGACAAAAGAAAACTAGTACTACTCCACTATATAGGCAGGAGCCTCCGCGCTTGCTTGCTAGTGTTGCTCTCTTCACACTGTCTCGTCCTCTTTAGATCTAAACACGACAGCGGTGGCCTCTCTCTCTCTCTCTCTCTCTCTCTCTCTCTCTCTCTCTGCTCACCGCTGGTCACAGATCCAGCTGGATCCTCTCTGCCCGGGGAAGGTGAGAAGGTGCAACGTTCACACGGTCATCCTCGGCGATGGCTTTTACTCACTGTTGGCGCGTCCCGATCAGCCTGCCTTGTCGTTCTCTCCCAAGCACCGCTGGTGAGGGAGGGCCTCCAACCCCTTCTTCCTTGCTGCCGTAGTGTGGGCAGATCCGACCTCCCGCCGCCCACCTAGCGACATCCCGGTGACCATTAGGTATAACTTCCTTCGAAACTGGCCTTGCTCTACTCCCCGAGCTCCTGACGCCGCTACATTTGTATCTTTTACTATTTCTCAGCCCCCCTCATAGATAGGATTGATCGGCTGTTCGAAAACCACCTAGTTTTTTTTACGTTTAAGAGGTAAAACTAGTTCATGCACTCGAATCTAGTACTACTTGGTTCAAACAAGGAAGAAAGGGGGTGGGGGTGGGGGAGGATTTCTTACCTGAATCTAGGACTTGGTCGAAAGAGGAAATAATGGGGGCGAAAAGTAGGAGAGACCGGCTATCCAACTGGTCTCTAGGTCTAATAGGGAAATAAAGGGAAACGCAGTACAAACTCAATATAAACCTGACCTATTGGTTGAAAAAGGAAAGAAAGTGGGGACTGGGGGACAAGTCAACAGAGTAAGTCCAGCACTAGATTTGCTAGCCTCACACAGTATAAGGTGGCTATAACGAACAAAAATAGGACCAACCCAGATATCCTGTTCTGATGTTTGTTACCCCGAGCCACTCTTATGTAATGCCACTGGTAAAATGTAGCAGTCGCACTGTTAAAAGTAAGGACACGTTAAACCAATGTTGTTTTCAATGTAATGCCTCCAGTAATATGAATCAATGACACTTTTTTACATGTCTTGCTAAATTTCCCATTAAGATAAGTTGGTTCTTTTCGTTAGAAATGCAACTGTCCTGGCCCGCCTACTCTCCCGTGCCCAAAGTAATGTCGTATTTAACGGTTTTCATAGTTAATCCTAATGCCCACACTAATATCTAGCAATGCCACTGCTTTAGATATTGCTACTGTCCTTGTAGGATTGCCATTCAGATAAGGAACGTGCTTCTTTTCATTTGATGCATGTTTCATCACTTGTTAGTCACCTTCCTTTCCACCCTTTTTGTGCAAACAAAGATATACATTTCACGCTCGATCTTAGTTGAACTGCACAAATGATATCCAAATTATAGTTGAACATTCCAGGAGCTTCACAACCAACCTTGATGTTGCTCAATTTTATTGCAACTAATGAAAGAAGCTCTGTGGGTTTCGTTTTCGGATGGAAATGGAACCGGGGCTGGAGCCCTTTTCTTAAATTTTTTTGAAGAAGAAGCTGCTAGCTCACGGGACATTGCTTCATTTTAGGTGAACTGCACCAAAAGGTCCCATGAATTGAATCATCCATGTTGGTGACTGAAAGAGCCAGCTTCAGCATCCAAGTCTAAGCACCCCCGCCCTCCATCCTTGCGACGCACGGTACACCTTGTTTGCCACCTGCTCGACCCTAGTGTCACTGATAAAATGAAGTCATGATACAGTTAAAATAGAGTGAGTGTCCTCTCTATCATTTCATTTCCAATGTAGATAAAGAAAGTGCTTCTCTTTGTTAATGTATGTTTCATCAACTAGTCCCATTGTTAATGTTAAGCGTTTCTGCAAACTGGGGTGCTTAATTTTAGTTGATCTGTGCTTAAATAGAGATTTGAATGTCTTAAGGCGCCTCCTTGTACTACCACTGTACACTGATGTTCATCACTGGCAGAAGGTGTATCTGGGAGACTTGGGACAATTTCCAGTATGAAACGTACCATATGAGGCGCCGCAAGGCCCATCTCGCCCTCGCAGCATGGCATACTATGATACTATCGCAATATTTTCTTCTATTTATTTTGTATGTTTCATCAACTAGTGCCACTATAATGTAATCATGCTTTTTCATTATCTATGCAAATAGGGTTATTCAGCTGCATTTTGGTGGAACTGCACAAATGTACGTATGGAACTGCCATATATGCAGAGTGCGAGGTGTGCCAAGTAAAAATTACCGACACCAACCATGCTGCATGCACGCATTGGCATCCACCACCAGTGGGATGTGTGGCGCTCTCTGTGGATAGATCTTTCTCGGCAGCAAATCCTCTAACCAAATACTAGTAGCTTATATTGGCAGTTTTCTAGGGAGTACTCTTTTCTGAAAGAAGCACCAATCTATTTTTCTTTATTTGTACACTGTGTCACAACTTTGACCCAAAGGTCCAGAGCTATTTTAGGGTGATTGGCGTAGTACTCGGAGACTGGTTGTAAGCATGATTTTCATTAGCTGTCACACTGATTGTAAGCATGAGCAGGTGAAAGATTAGGTTAGTGCGAAGCTTACCTTAAACCCTACCGCCGCCGTTGAAACGAGGCGAGCATGGAGGGAACCATGGAGAACATCGGGGAAGCGACGTCGCGCCATCCAGCCTCCTCTTGCGGTGGGAGAACGAATACTCCTGTGGCTCCGGCTAGCTCTGCACCCTCACGAATGGCACACCATACTCGATCGATTCGTTATCCTCTGGGTGCTCGACCTTCGACCTGTATGCCCACCACCTCCGCCTAACTGTCGCCTCGGGCGAATTTGTCTGCTCCATCGCCCAAAGGAGATACTCGATGAACTTGGAGGACTGCGGCGTGACTACCGCCGAGGAGTACATGTACATCGCCGCCCTCATCGCTGCCGTCTCACTCTTTTGCATACATTGCCACATGGCCCGCACCGTCCTCGAAATCTCCTACTCATTGTCAAACCAAGTAAGGATCTCCTTCAACCTGGCTAACTTTGCCTGGTCGCCGCCGGCGATCTGCCTGATTCGCTGCTGCATCCTCTCCATAGATGTCCTTCTGAGTGGTCCGGTGCTAGCTTTGGAAGATGGAAGGAGAGACGGTGGTCTTGCAATAGAGAAGAGGGAGAGGCAAGATGGTGGTTTTGGAATGGAGATGATGGAGAGGAGAAGAGGTGGTTTTGCAATGGAGAAGATCAGAAGAGGGATGTCACGCCCAATATGCGACCCTATCCAAAAGGAACTCGAAGGTCCCACCAAGGATAGACCCGCATATTGAAACGCTTTTGCAAGGTGGATATCATTACATCAACATTACATAATAGATGGGGATACATACATAAGGCATACAATGCCACATGAATACAACAATACATCATACATAAGACCAACATCCGACTACGGATGAAACACAAGCAGAAGCTCAAACGACATCCACCCTGCTAGCCCAGGCTCCTGACCTGGAACCTATCTCCTGATCGAAGGAGAAGCAGAAGAAGAACTCCAAACAAGCAAACATCGCTCTCGCGTCATGATCATCGCATAACCTGTACTTGCAACTGTTGTTGTAGTAATCTGTGAGGCATGAGGACTCAGCAATCCCATTACCATGGGTATCAATACTAGCAAAGCTTAATGGGAAAGGAAGGGGTAAAGTGGTGAGGTTGCAGCAGCGAGTAAGCATATATGGTGGCTAACATACGCAAATGAGAGCGAGAAGAGGAGCAAAGGAACGGTCGTCAACTAGCAATGATCAAGAGGTGATCCTGAACACCTACTTACGTCAAACATAACACAGAATCCGTGTTCACTTCCAGGACTCCGCCGAGAAGAGACCATCACGGCTACACACGCGGTTGATGCGTTTTAATTCGGATCTGGTGTCAAGTTATCTACAACCGGACATTAACAAATTCCCATCTGCCACATAACCGCGGGCACGGCTCTCGAAAGTTTATACCCTGTAGGGGTGTCCCAACTTAGCCCATGATAAGCTCTCGCGATCAACGAAGGATACCTTCTCCCAGGAAGACCCGATCAGTCTCGGAATCCCGGTTTACAAGACATTTCGACAATGGTAAAACAAGACCAGCAAGACCGCCCGCTGTGCCGACAAATCCCGATAGGAGCTGCACATATCTCGTTCTCAGGGCACACCGAATGAGCCAGACGTCGGGTTGGCATAGACCCTGGTTGCCCAGGGGGCGCCGAACATCGCTCGGTTTGGACCAACACTTAGACAAGCATTGGCCCGGGGGGCTATAATAAAGATGACCCTTGGGTTAATTACTCCCAAGGGAAAAGTAGGTGGTGGTGAGGCAAATGGTAAAACCAAGGTTGGGCCTTGCTGGAGGAGTTTTATTCAAAGCGAACTGTCGAGGGGGTCCCATAAATCACCCGACCGTGTAAGGAACGCAAAATCCGGGAACATAACACCAGTATGACGGAAACTAGGGCGGCAAGAGTGGAACAAAACACCAGGCATAAGGCCGAGCCTTCCACCCTTTACCAAATATATAGATGCATTAATTAAAATAAGAGATATTGTGATATCCCAACAAAATCTTGTCCACCATGGAGCAATCTTCAACTTCACCTGCAACTAACAACGCTATAAGAGGGACTGAGCAAAGCGGTAACATAGCCAAGCAACGGTTTGCTAGGAATGGTGTCAAAGGTTAGAGGTTCATGGCAATTTGGGAGGCTTGAAGAGCAAATGATAGGTAACGCAGCATAGCGATAGAACGAAGCAACTAGCATAGCAATGATAGTAGTGAGATCCAGGGTAGCGGTCATCTTGCCTGAAATCCTGCTAGGAAGAAGAATGAGTCCATGAAGAAGATGAAGCCACGAAGACTAACCACACGTAGACGAACGCATCCTCACGATCGCAACGAAACGGGAACTATCAAGAAGAAGCACACAACATGGGTAAACACACCACATATACACATGACATGATGCACAACCAAGCATGATGCATGACAAGGCTACATGAAGCTACTCATGGCAAGAGATGATGCAAACAAGAGCAACACATCAAAGCAAGTTTAAATGAGGCCGGAAACAACATATAACAATTCCGGTAAGTCCTCATATGTAAGTTTCAAAGTTAGTCCAGATCTGAACAAACATTAAGTTGAAGTTGTTTAACAGCAAGTTAAGATGCACCAAGATGATCTACACGAGATTCTAGTCAAGTTACATATAAAGTTCATTAGATTCGGAGCTACGGCCTAGAAGATATGAGCAAAACAAGTCAAACATGGCATTGATGCAAAATGCATACAAACATCAAGCAAACACCTCAAAAAAAGGATGCAACATGACAATATGAAACTACGTGCAAAATCAAGCGAGTTTCATATATAGCACACTCAAAACAGAGCAACGGTTCAACACATACACTCTATACAAGCTATAACAACAATCTGCCCAAAACAGCAACTAGGCATCCTACAAGCATCAAAACAACACGCTACAGCACCCCAACATAAGAACAAAAGGCATGAGCATGAAGTACAGGTAAAGCATGACAAGACATGAACACTGAGCTATCTCCAGAAACAACTCGAACATGCTCAAAAAGACATGGGAAGTTTGCAAATAATAACAGTTTCAGGCTTAGCAGAAATAACATCAGGTTGCAATGTTTAGAGCTATCAAACAACATGTTACAGGAACTTATCATGGCAAACAAAGGCATTGCATGAATCTACTAAATACATAGAACAGAAGTCCCTTACTGACCATAAGCCAAAAAGGATCAGAAGTTATGATGGCACCCATGTAAACATGGCGAATAATATGACAGATTCATACATGGCAGGAACAACAATAAGTAGACATGTTGGTGAGCTTGAACCACTCACCACAGAGCAATACATGGCATGGAAAGGCAACCAACAGAAAGAATACATGTTTTAGAATCTAAGCACGGCAAGAACAAGTTCATAGGGTGCATGGATCACTAGCAAAACACATGGCCAAAACTGAACTTAATGTTAACAGGCTGACAGCAACATTATTTAGCAAGTTGAGAGCAAGATTACAACAATCTACAGCAAGATATAAATGCAACCAGGGGCATGAATGGATAGAGCATGACATGTATAACAAAACATCCTTAGTGAACATCTCCAGATTATGCATAGAATGACTAGTAGAAGCAGGTTTACATGGCATCACGAAATAACAGATTCAGCCTAGCAAAACAGCAACAACAAGTACCCCACTTAGCAAGCTTGATGCACTCAGTACAGGACTCACAAAAATACATGGATAGCACCCCTGGAAAGATGGCATGGCATAGATCAAAACACATGTAGGCATCAACCTCATAGGATGCACACATCAAACATGGCAAAAATGACAAATGAGCATGTTATAACAGTTTCAGCAGATTAACATCACATAGCACTTTTACAACGATGATTCGGGCATCAAGATGGACTCAAATGAACATGATGCAATGGAATGAAATGAAGTACTCGTCGAGGCAAACAATTTAACTTATTACATGCACGAACGGAGCAGTATGCAGCAAATTATGATGTGATGAACATGGCATGATTATGCAAAATATTCGGGACTTGGCCAAAAATATACCCTCGGGATCTAGGGTTCGTGTGCTGCAGAAGTCAATGGCGGCTGAGGCGGGTCTCTCCGGCGACGGGGCGGCGTGAAGATGGCTGGAGAAGGCGCCGGAGGAGCGGGGAAGAGCGGATCCGGCCGGCTCCTTGTCGGATCTGGCCGGAGGCGCGCCGCGGGGGACGGCGGAGACCGGGGCGGCGGCGGCAAGACGTGGCTGCGCTGGCGAGGGTGGCGCAGCACCGTGGAGATGGCGGCCGGAGGGCGCCGGGGACGCCCCTGGTCGGCGCGCGGGCGGCGGGGCAGGACGGAGGCGCGCGGAGGCGGAGGCAGCGGCCGGCGGCGGGGCCTGCGGTGGCCGGGCCGGCGAGGGAGACCGGGCTCCGCCCGATCCAGGCGAGGGAGGCCACGGGGACGCGGCGGCGCGAGCGGGCGCCCTCGGGCTCGGGGACGGGCCCCGATGGGCTCCGCGGGCCTAGCCCGGGCCTAGGCGGGCCACGGTGGGGGAAAGCCGATAGGGGGCGCGTGGCGAACGGGGAGTGGGCGCGGGGACGTCGCCGCTGACCTGGCGGCGGCGCTGGGTGGTGGCTGGCGGCGGGGGCAGCGCCAAGTGGCGGAGGAGGAGAGGGCCGGCGCGGAAATTGAGGAGGGAGAGGGCTAGAGGTAGGTGGGGGGCTAGGGGATGCCCAAAACGGACTAGAAGGTCCATATATAGCAGGGGGCTAGGGGTAGAGGGGGTTTTGGAGCGTTTTGGAGCCTTCGGATCACGATCCGACGGTCCGGTGCGGAGGGAGACTAGGTGAGGGGTTGGTGGGCTGTGTAGAATGCATTGGGCTGAGAAGAGAGAGAGGCCCGACAGCAGTTTCGGAGACCGAAACGTCCGACGAATATACCGGCTATATCACGGTTATATATTTAACGGTTGGGTAGTCAAATGAACCCCGAATGCGACGAAACTTGGCAGGCGGTCTGTCTATACTATAATAAGACCGCACGACAAGTTGCAACCCATTCCGAGAACATTTTTATGCCACTTATAAAATAATATCCCGGAGATGCCGCGGGCGCGTGCGAGTGTGTCTGGACTCCGAACGGACAACGGAGAGAACCGGCGGGACCCCAACGGATGCAAGTTTCAGAAAAACATGCAGATGAAATGCAGATGATAACATAATAAAATGCAACACGCAAGCAAATGACATGGCAACGCCGGCGAATAACTGGCATACACCTGGTGCAACGAATCCAGGGCGTTACAAGGGAGAGGCGAGACGGTGGTTTTGGAATGGAGATGATGAGAGGAGAGGAGGTGGTTTTGCAATGGAGAAGAGGGAGAGGAGCATGCGGTAGCGATTTAGGATTGGATGAGAGGGCCAGAGCGGTGTGACTGGATCAAAATCAAAATCAATTTACCCTTCAATTAAGAAAGCGACCCCACATTAACTAGTCTCCCATTTATTCTGGGTCATAATTGACCATGATTTTCGCACATAAAATATACGTTATACGTTGCAAAAAAATAATATAATTTGAAAGTACATTCAGATACGAACCGAACAATACAATTTTTTGTGACATGCATTCACATTTTGCTTGTCAAATACAGTACGTGGTCAAACTTTGACCCAAAATACGCAAAACAACACAAAAATACTTCCAAGACCAGCGCCGCTCTTCCGCTCTTCTCCTCTTAAACCACCGCCGCTCCTCTCCTGTTCCAGTCTAAATCCAGTGCCACTCCTCTCCTCTTCCATTTCAAAACCACTGCCCCTCCTCTCCTGTTCCAGTCCAAAACCAGCGTCGCTCCTCTTCCGTTCTAATCCAAAACTAGCGCTGCTCCTCTCCTCTTCCATTCAAAAACCACCGTCGGCGAGTGAAGGTGCTGTGGAGAAGTAGATTGATGGATGAGTACAACTGATACTTGAGGATCGCGGACGGCGACCCTGTGAAGCTAGCTAGGATGTTGGAGATACAGTCTTGGTTTGACAACAAGGACCAACTAGCGGCGACAGCGACATCCATGGCCAAATATCTGCAACAGAGTGAAAAGGCAGTGATACTCCCGGAGGGAGTCGCGCGGGAGTACATAGAGCTTCTCCTCTGGGCCATGGAGCAAACAGATTCACCGACTCCGATCGTGAGGGAGCGGTGGTGGGAGTATCGATCCCAGATGGAGCATCCACCAGAGATTGAAGGATCGAGCATCTACAGGGTGCCGTTTGTGAGGGTGTCCTGCCAGATCGAGCCGGTGGAGTCTTCGTCGACTAAACCCAACTACAAGAGGAGAAAAGCAGTTGGCCCGACGACGCTTCCCTGCCACCCTCTCCCTCGCCGTTCACATCGTCTCACGGGGCGGCTGTCTTTCGCCGAGGAATAGGAGGGGACTGCCCCCCCCCCCAGCCCAATAGTCGGGCAGGTTGTGAATTGTCAGGAGGAGCTTAGGGTTGTCAGTATTTGCAAGTTGTGAATTGTGTTTTGTGTTGTGTATTTTGAGAGTACTTTCAGATATGAATGTATTTTGAATTTCATATTTGCAGTATTGAGCATATGAAGTATTTTATGAATTCTAGAGATCTATTTTTAGCACTTAAAAAATGTCGTTTCATAGGAGTATAAAAGTGCAGACAATGTGATTCTCAGATAAGAAACTGCTAGTTTTAGTTTCAGATAAGAAAGTGCAAGTTCAGTTTCAGATAAGAAACTGCAACTTTCAGAGGCAGAGCATTTATATTAACACGGCCTTTTCAAACAGGGTTAACATCATGTTGGAAGTTTTATTCATGGTTGAAAATGGAACTACCAGCCAGTTAACATCATGCTGATCAACATTCATGCATAGCACATCTTTATATGATGCACAGTCAAAATTCCCACACAATTTCGAGTGTGCGAAACACAGTGAAAATGAGGGACGAAGTTTTGGAAAGTGTTGGACGTGGTGTGCGTAGATGACAATGGGGACCCACATGTAAATGAAGGCAGAGGCAAAAAATTTGGAGATATTTTCCCTGCACAGGTGGAATTGAACCCGGGCGGAACAGCTGCCGGGTAGTGTCACTTGGCCACTAGGCTAGTTCAGTAGTTTCGTTAATAATAAGGCACTTCCTCAGGTGGTCGGATCCCCTCCTGCACCTTTGTGCGCTTGCCGCGACGCTGTTTTCTGCCGTTGTGAACATGCTGAACAAACGAGAGGAATCTGGAGAGGACTATACGTGGAGAGGTGGACAATCGGGACCTACCAGGTCTATGGCCGTACGCAAGCAAGTGCCTCATTGAAAAAATACTACCTCCTAATGCTATACTAACATTGGGGCCCACGGGTTTGTCAACATAGTTACATTTTTTTAGGTGCTTCAACGTAGTTACTATAGGATATAAATTCACAACGAAGCCGGGGAGCTGGCAGGTATCATTTATTATCAACAGGGCAGCAAGTATCAGCTGGGTTTTGGGCTGCTCCGTCTAGGCTTTCATTTTTAACATGCGCAGCCCACGACCTCGGATGGGAGGTCCATAGGCGTGTTTGTATTTTCTTGAGGGCCATCATGTATCGACCGGACTATGGACCTCCCATCTGAGGTTCTATTTTTCCTGAATATCGGTAGCCCAATTTATGTATTTTTTTGAAGAAAACGCAGAGGGCTGTTCTATTTTTCTATATAAGAATAGGAATGCCAGGTCCAACTTATGTTTCCCTTCTACTATATTATATATACTTAAATTATTTTATATGTTATTATATATTATTTTATTGTCATCATATATTTATCAGATACTTACATATGTAAGAAAACAATATCCCACATCTTATTAACTTATAAAAATAATTTCTTAACAATAAAAATCCTGGATTGTTTTGGCACGAAAATCCTAGTGATTGTGTACAAAAGCTTGGTAAGATTTAAGGATGAATGTAATAATATCACTTATTATTTAAATATATTTATAACAAAATGCTCAGCCCCTTTTTATTTTCTGATAACATTGCTGGTCCAACCGAACATTATAATTAGAATCAGCCTAGCAAAATTGTGTATTTCGAGAAAGTGCAAATGACCTATAATTTTTTAGGAAATAAAATAAATGGGCCGCATGGACGCTACATTATTTGTTCACCCAGCCCAGCTAATGGACTGTAATTCAAAAAAAGATCAAATTGATTGTAAATTCTACCGCGCAAAAAAAAAGACTGTAAATTCTGAAAAAATGGGTTGAACACGTGCCACATTTTTGGAGGCTGAAATGTGGGCCAATAGGTCGAAGCCAACGCAAGTCGGTGTCAATTTAGTCAACAAATGATTCTGACATGTTAGCCGTCTTCTTCCTCCAGCGCCGCCGGGACCACCTCCCGCCTCCTGCTGCTATCAGCTCTGCTTAGCACGCTTCGCTATGAAGCGCTACTCCACCGTTGGCCAGGCCATCCCTCCACCCTCCACACCTCCTATTCTTCTCCACCGACTGCCAAACGACACCGCACTAGAACCAGTTAACCCTCGTACGCCTCTTCGTCTGCGACTCTACTCCCGCATCTTCCCATCTCCGGCTCGTTGCTGTCCGGGGCCTCGCTGTCGACCACCACCTTGGATGCGCTCACTGCGAAGTGGTCAACGAACGACACCATCGGAAGTAGACTGTGCGTGGAGACAGCTGGGTCCACGGCCGCACACAAGGAAATGCCTCCTTATTACGCGCAAAATAATGATTGCTCCACATGACATCTGGGACCCACCGGAAGGGCCTCTATATTTCGTGAAAAAAAACGTGCCCCCTGCTGACATGTCGGACCCACCAGCTATCTTCGCACGCAAGGAAGTGCCTCTTTATTACGCACAAAAAAGTGAATACTCCCCCTGCCAGCTGGAACCCAACATAGTGGGAGGCTGACTTGTGGGCCTACCAAGTTGACGGTGACGGAGGGCTTTGTTAACTTAGTCAATATGAACGATTCTAGCTCCTGTTACCATACGATGTTCATCCAAGGGCCGTAGTGCTTCTTCAACCTCTGGTCTTCTTGCTCCAGCCGCCCAAACCAGCGCCGGTTGTGCCGCGTGCTCCTGCCTCCCATGGCCGGCTGTGATGCCGCGGAGGCCTCACCGCCCCTACTACTCCCACCGCTGGCTAGGCCATCCCTCTACTCACCCACACCCCCTGTTATTCTGCAGCGATGGCAGCCTCACACCGCAGCCGAACCAGTGAACCCTCGTACTCCTCTTCGCGTGGGCATCCACTGCTGCGTCTTCCCCGGCTCCGCGTCGTCCCCTTCCTAGGCCTCGCCATCGTCCACTGCCATGGTGCTCTCGGCGCGGTGTGGTCAATGTGGTCAACGACCGACTTCCATTGGAAGAGTACTGTACGTGGAGAGGATGACAGCTGGGTCCACGGCAGCCACAAGGAAGTGCCTCCTTATTACGCGCAAAATAATTATTCCTCCACCTAACAGCAGGGACCCACCGGACAGGCCACCGTATTTCACGAAAAAACGTTTCCCCCTGACTGCTGGGACCCACCAGCTACACCTTCGCACGCAAGGAAGTGCGTCCGGGCAAAAAAGACAATTCGCCCCCCTGACTGCTGGGACCCACTAGCTACATCTTCGCACGCAAGCAAGTGCCTGACAGTCGGGACCCACCTGGTCGAAGCATACGTAGCATTGTCATTCTGGTTGTGAACGTGTACGTACATACTAGTGGATGTAGAGGCGCGCACGTGTCGTAGTAGAGGCGCACACATTGCATGTACATGTACGTACAATGGCCAGTGTGCAAGAAAGAAAATACGGCCACGTACATACATACGGGCGGGGTCTCGAATGCCTACTCGCTCATACGTACGGCCAGGGCTCGTGTACATGGCTGGGTCAGAACGGAGAAACATCGTCATCTTCGTGTTCATGGGGAGCCAACCGGCTGGGTTAGAACGGAATGCATCGTCGTGTTCATCGGGAGGGCTTGGACGGAACATGCGATGGAAACGAGGCCTGGCATACCGCAGAACGGAGGAAACTGCCTTGTGTTCAACCGGCCACGTTTGAAACGGGATCCTGTTCATCGGGAGGGGTCTGGCGTACCACAAAACAGAGGAAACGGACCTCCTTTGGTCAAAACGAGGGGTCCTGTTGATCGGGAGGGGTGTGGCGTACCCTAAAACAGACGAAACAGACTTGTGTTGGAGCGCTACGGTCGAAAAGGGGGTCCTGTTCATCGGGAGGGGTGTGGCGTACCGCAAAATAGGACTCCACGGGATACTGTTCATCTCCACCGGCGACCTCCTCCAGCCTCCACGGGCTACTGTTCATCCACCGTCGACCCCCTCCAGCCTCCATGGGCTCCTGTTCATCCAGCCTCCACTGCGCTACTCCATTGGCTACTGTTCAACCACCCCTATCCACGGGCTCCTGTTCAACCACCCCTCCACGGGCTACTGTTCATCCACCCCTCCACTGTATACTGTTTATCCAGCCCTCCACGGGGTCGTCCTGTTCATCCAGCCCTCCACGGGGTCCTGTTCATCCAGCCCCAACCGGCTCGATCGATCGGAGTCCTGTTCATCCAGAGGCAACGCCACGGGGTCCGGTTCATCCACCCCCACCGCTCACTATTCATCCACCCCCCCGCAACGCTCACTGTTCATCCAGAAGTAGCATTGATCGGCTTCAGTTAGCAGTAGTAGCGAAGGAATCGCTCGATCGGGTTCAGTTAACATCCATCGATCGATCGCTTGGGTTCAGTAACGCGTAGCCTGAAGTGCAATCGCTCGGGTTCAGTTAGAGCCAAACGCCTCGCTCGGGTTCAGTTAGAGCCAACGCCTCGCACACACGCGTGTACGTGTATGAGAGAAACGCGCATTGCTCGGCCCCCGACCTCCCACCGTAACCGGGAACTCTTCGAAATTTTCCTCGCCCTCACTTCTACCATGGTTTTTTCTATCATGGATGGCCCAAAGAATGTCATGCAGCTGCGTCTCCAGCCCACCCAGGATGAAAAGCCCATTTTCTGTCATGATTTTTTGTCATATAAGTAGGAGCCACCACATCTATGATGATACCGGGTTTTGTCACAATTATCGTCATAGAAGTGTCATAAGTATGACAGAAAAAAAATTCATTCGGCCCAAAATGTCACAGATGTGTCTTTTTTTTGTAGTGGTAGGACCTCCGCCCTGAAGGCGAAGCTGCAATCTGTGGAGCAGCGTGCGAGCGCTGCTCAAGAAGCCCTGATTTCTTCCAAATCTGCCTTGGCGTCTACCCGCGCCAAACTGTCTTCACTTCAACAATAGATCAAGGATGTCGCGTCCCTGGCAGAGAGGAGCGCGAACGAAGCGAATCGTCGCCGGACGTTGCAGCACGAGCACGCCTCGATGCTCTAGGGTCTCAGAGTCAGAGCCAACCGCACCTTAGGCACCATCTATGACGAGAGCGCTCCTCACCCGCACGAGAATGATTACGCCGGCCACCTCAACTTCTTTGCCGACATCGTGACCCGCCTGAAGGCTCGGGCCGCGAGGACTCGCGAGCTTGTAGCGGAGAGGAGCCAAGGTCTTCTTGGGCGTGCATTCTCACGTGTCTTCGGCCATCTCCTCAACCACGATCCTCACTTCGACTTCGATGCTGTGCTAGCCCCCATGCCCTTGGTTATTCAGGACAACCTGGCTGGGTGGGTGGACGACCATGTGGATGCCTTGGTAGCAGAATTTGCTCCGGATGACGACACGGTGGTGATTGTGGCCGAAGAAGACGGTGCGGGTAGCGATGACGAGGAGGACGGCCGCCATGACGCAAGCAGCGCGGACGGAGGTGATGAGGAAGGTGCACCCAACTAGGCCCATGTTTCTTTTTTGCTTTGACCTGTATGACAAAAACTTGAACACATCCTCGTGAGAGCATTTTGAGAAGGGGGGGGGCTTATGATGTACGAAACTATGGAATGCTTTTGAAGTAGCGCCTAGAGTGCGACCCCGCACGGCTGTGGGCTCCCAAGCGGGGTAGTTGTTTATGACTTATCTTTGGTTCCGCGGGTCTCGAGTGAGGCCTGGTGTCGCAGCAGTGCTCCTTCTCTTGAGGTGAGCCTGCCGCGGGCTCGCGAGGTTCTGAGCCTCCAAAGGGGCCTGCTGGCCTGCCCTAGAGTGCCTCGTGAGGAACCAGCTGCCAGGTTGTGGCGAGGGGGGGGGCGCATAGCAGCCGCACCCTTGAGCCCCCCCCCCGGGGGCGGGGGGGGGGGGGGGGAGAAACCGATCCAGCGCGCACACCGTTCCCAGCCCCCGCTCATGGGGCGCTTGAGGGTAGGGAAACAGTCACGAGCTTCAGAAAGACGCAAGGACTAAAGGCAAGAGAGCAATGCAAGACGAGAAAACTCCCCCCATTTTTATAAACGCACGAAAACCAAACTGCTTCAAGAAGTCGACAAACAAGTACAAAAAGAAGGCAAGCAAATGGCCACGTTCGGCACCTAGCTAGTCTTCAAGTCTTCTCACCAGCGCGGAGCTAAGTGCTTTCACTGGCTGTACATAGTCATTGGGGACAGTGTCGACGGCCAGCGCGGAGCATGGTGCTTCCACTAGGACATGGGCGGGAGCCCCCATGAGGCCCCAGGGCGGCGCTCAGGAGACTCCGGGGCATGTACATCCCCACTCATTATAACGTGAGAGTGTCACGAGCGAAGACCTTCACAGGCCGGAGCCTTGCTTCATGTCGCCCGATGAGGACCCCGCCGTGCGCCGCCCCCGACCACCATTGGGGAGACTAGAAACCAGGACAAGACGAAGGGGCAAGGGGGACTGAGGGAGTCCTGGACTAGGGGGTGTCCGGATAGCCGGACTATCATCATCGGCCGGACTCCAAGACTATGAAGATACAAGATTGAAGACTTCGTCCCGTGTCCGGATGGGACTTTCCTTGGCATGGAAGGCAAGCTTGGTGATACGGATATGTAGATCTCCTACCATTGTAACCGACTCTGTGTAACCCTAGCCCTCTCCGGTGTCTATATAAACCGGAGGGTTTTAGTCCGTAGGACACAACCATTACAACAATCATACCATAGGCTAGCTTCTAGGGTTTAGCCTCCTTGATCTCGTGGTAGATCCACTCTTGTACTACCCATATCATCAATATCAGTCAAGCAGGAGTAGGGTTTTACCTCCATCAAGAGGGCCCGAACCTGGGTATAAACATCGTGTCCCTTGTCTCCTGTTACCATCCGCCTAGACGCACAGTTCGGGACCCCCTACCCGAGATCCGCCGGTTTTGACACCGACATTGGTGCTTTCATTGAGAGTTCCTCTGTGTCGTAATCGATAGGCTTGATGGATTCTTCAAACAACAACGCAGTCCAGGGTGAGACTTTTCTCCCCGGACAGATCTTCGTATTCGGTGGCTTCGCACTGCGGGCCAATTCACTTGGCCATCTGGAGCAGATCGAAAGCTACGCCCCTGGCCATCAGGTCAGATTTGGAAGCCTAAACTTCACGGCTGACATCCGCGGAGACTTGATCTTTGATGGATTCGAGCCACAGCTGAGCGTGCCGCACTGTCACGATGGGCATGATCTAGCTCTGCCGCCGGATAGTACCTTGGAGGCCGCACACGAATCCGCTCTGACCCATAGTTCGGAGCAGACCGCACAGATCGAGGACAGGTGGTTGGACACCGCCTCGGGAGCTGCAACTTCTACGGCGATGGAGCCGGATACTGACCTTGTCCCTTATAAAGCTCGTGACTCCAAGGTGCCGGACTCCCTGCCGGACTCCGAACCTCCTGCGCCCCTGCCAATCGAATCCGATTGGGCGCCGATCATGGAGTTCACCGCTGCGGACATCTTTCAGCACTCACCCTTTGGCGACATCTTGAATTCGCTAAAGCATCTCTCGTTATCAGGAGAGTCCTGGCCGGACTGCGGTCAGGATGGTTGGGATGCGGACGACGAAGAAATTCAAGTCCCACCCACCACCCACTTTGTAGCCACTGTCGACGATCTAACCGACATGCTAGACTACGACCCCGAAGACATCGACGGTATGGACGACGATGCCGGAGACGATCAAGAACCAGCGCCTACGGGGCACTGGAAGACCACCTCGTCATACGACATATACATGGTGGACATCCCGAAGGACGGGAACAGCGAAGAAGCAGCGGAGGCAGGTTCCCCTAAGAAACAGCCCAAGCGCCGACGTCAGCGGTGCCGCTCTAAATCCCGCCACAGCAAGAATGGAGATTCCGACACCGGAGATAATAACACTCTAGAGAGTGCTGAAGACAACCCCCTCCAGCAAGATTCAGCGCAGGAGGATGCAGAAGCCAGCCCTCACGAGAGAGCGGCAGACAAAGAGGTCGAGGATGATAATTACATGTCTCCCTCCGGAGACGAGGCAAGCCTCAATGACGACGAATTCGTTGTGCCTGAGGATCCTGTCGAACAAGAGCATTTTAGACACAGGCTAATGGCCACGGCAAATAGCCTAAAGAAAAAGCAGCAACAGCTTCAAGCTGATCAAGATCTGCTAGCCGACAGATGGACTGAAGTCCTCGCGGCTGAAGAGTATGAACTCGAACGCCCCTCCAAAAGCTACCCAAAATGCAAGTTGCTCCCCCGATCAGAGGAGGAGGCATATAAACCTTCATCACCAGCGCACAATACGGCAGACCGACCACCTCGTGGCCGCGACAGAGAGGCATCTAAGCCCTCCACCAGAACCGTACCCCGGCACCGCTCGAAAAGTACAAAGCCACGGGGGATTGCGCCGGACTTGCGGGACATATTGGAGGACAAGGCAAGACAATCCAGATCTATCTATAGATCACGTGGGCGCCCCACGACCCATGACGACTACCGTCGCGCCGGATACAACAACTCCGGCCGGGCCAAACACAGCAGACAACGCTCTCTTGAGCTGCGTCATGATATTGCTCAATATAGAGGCGCCCCACACCCACTATGCTTCACAGATGAAGTAATGGATCATCAAATCCCTGAAGGGTTTAAACCCGTGAACATTGAATCCTACGATGGCACAACAGACCCCGCGGTTTGGATGGAAGATTATCTCCTTCATATCCATATGGCCCGCGGCGACGATCTCCACGCCATCAAGTATCTCCCACTCAAGCTTAAAGGACCAGCTCGGCATTGGCTTAACAGCTTGCCCGCAGAGTCAATTAGGTGCTGGGAGGACCTGGAAGCCGCATTCCTCGACAACTTCCAGGGCACATATGTGCGACCACCAGACGCCGATGACCTAAGCCACATAATTCAGCAGCTAGATGAATCGCCCAGACAGTTCTGGACACGGTTCTTAACAAAGAAAAAATCAAATCATCGACTGTCCGGATGCAGAGGCCCTTGCAACCTTCAAACACAACATCCACGACGAGTGGCTGGCCCGGCACCTAGGACAGGAAAAATCGAAATCCATGGCAGCCCTCACATCACTCATGACCCGCTTCTGTGCGGGGGAGGACAGCTGGCTAGCCCGCAGCAACAACCTTAGCAAAAACGCTGGCAGTCCGGATACTAAGGACCACAATGGCAGGTCGCGTCGAAACAAACACAAACGTCGCGTTAACGGCGATAACAATGAGGATACGGCAGTCAACGCCGGATTCAGAGGCTCTAAACCCGGTCAGCGGAAGAAGCCATTCAAAAGAACTACTCCGGGCCCGTCCAATTTGGACCGAATACTCGACCACTCTTGCCAGATACATGGCACCCCTGAAAAGCCAGCCAACCACACCAACAGGGATTGTTGGGTATTCAAGCATGCAGGCAAGTTAATTGCCGAAAACAATGATAAGGGGCTGCATAGAGATGACGAGGAGGAGACCCGGCCGCCGAACAGCAGAGGACAGAAGGGTTTCCCCCCACAAGTGTGGACGGTAAACATGATATACGCAACCCACATACCCAAGAGGGAGCGGAAGCGTGCACTTAGGGACGTATATGCGATGGAGCCAGTCGCCCCAAAGTTCAATCCATGGTCCTCTTGCCCGATCACTTTCGATCGAAGGGACCACCCCACCAGTATCCGCCATGGCGGATTCGCCGCATTGGTTTTAGACCCAATCGTCGATGGATTTCACCTCACTAGAGTCCTGATGGACGGCGGCAGCAGCCTGAACCTGCTTTATCAGGATACAGTGCACAAGATGGGCATAGACCCCTCAAGGATTAAACCTACAAAGACGACCTTCAAAGGCGTCATACCAGGTGTGGAGGCCAATTGTACAGGCTCAGTCACACTGGAAGTGGTCTTCGGATCCCCGGATAATTTCCGAAGCGAGGAGTTAATCTTTGACATAGTCCCGTTCCACAGTGGCTATCATGCTCTGCTCGGACGAACCGCGTTCGCAAAATTCAACGCGGTGCCGCATTATGCGTACCTTAAGCTCAAGATGCCAGGCCCCCGTGGAGTCATCACGGTCAACGGAAATACTGAACGCTCCCTCCGAACGGAGGAACACACAGCGGCTCTCGCGGCAGAAGTATAGAGCAACCTTTTAAGGCAATTTTCGAGTCCGGCCGTCAAACGACCGGACACGGTCAAATGCGCCCGGAGTAACATCAATCAAGACCACCTGGCACGTTCCGAGCACGCATAGCAATGCGGCCCCAACCCCAGCCCCTGCATGATTGCAAGACCAGCTCTCCACGTACATCATTACGCTCGGGAGATACCATGGGCATTGGGGGAGGGGTACGACCACGGTAGGCCCAGAGTGCGGCTCAACCACACCAGGGGCTCCCAAGTGTGTCGCTCTTTTTATTTTCATTTTTCTTCTTTTTTATCCACAGGACTCCGTTTACCAGAGACACTGTCCGGCGGTAAACCTGCCGAACTCACGATGCAACAGCCAGGGAAGGACAAAGGCTACGACGAACATGCAGGTGGTCTCCATTATGAGCATTAAATTTGTTAAATACACCAGTCCGCAGCCTACCCCTAGAGGACGACATCTTTAAATAGTCCAATCCCTTGCTTACCGCACTATTTGTATCGTTCTGCACTCATGGCAAAATCCCTTGAATAAACAATGCATCATTTTTCGCTTATAATTGCATTCCTTTTCTTATATATGTTCATTTATGACATCTTGCATCCGTACACTCTGGTACGGCAGAATACACCAGGGGCTTATGTTCCCCGCATTATGGTGTGATAAGTCCGAACACTTTCACAAGTGCGGCACCCCGAACTTATAGCACTATATGCATCAGCTCCGAATCATGTCTTGGGTCAATAGTTGGGTTTGCCCGGCTCCCATGTTTTGGTACCTTACGTTCCGTTCTGTCGGCTAAGGTAGCACTGGGAGAACCACTGCGATTACGCCCCGGTTGAGTTGGGCGAGCGCCTCAGTGGAGAAAGCTAAAACTGACTGTCATGATAAGGCGAGAGCTGGTCGCTGTTCGAGAGGTCCTTTCGAGTCCCTAAAGACTTATGCCGCTTAGAGCGAGGAACCGGATAGTGTCCGGCCCAGGCGTGGATAGCGCCCCGAACTCAGTCTTCCGAATACTAGGGGCTTCGCCGAAATTTAAAATTATAGAATTCTATGGCTAAGTGAGAGTGTTCAAGCATTATAAGTCCGGTTGCCTTGTTCGTTGTGTTGAGCGCCTCCCTAGATGGACCCAAAAATGGGAACAAGAGTGCTCAAGTTTATCCCGAACACCCCAGCACTAGTGGCATGGGGGCTGAAGCCGACGACGTGCCATCTCTCAGATTTAATAAACGGCCGCACAGAAGGTAATATTTTAAATTAATAAGCGTTGCTTAGCGCATATGAACAAAGTTTTCAGCGCACATGATAACACATTGCGAGTTTACTCAATAATTACATCTTTGGGGCACTCATCCGCAATCTTGCGGGCACCCTTCAGGACACTCTTATAGTACATCTCGGGCGTACGATACTCCTTTCCCGCTGGCGGCGCGTCCGTTATAAGTTTCTCAGCATCCAGCCTGCCCCAGTGCACCTTTGCGCGGGCAAGGGCCCGACGGTCACCTTCAATGCAGGTGGAGCGCTTGATGACTTCCACCCATGGACACGCATCCACCAGCCACCGCACCATGCCGAAGTAGCTCCCAGGCATGGCCTCTTCAGGCCAAAGCCGGACTATGAGGCCCTTCATGGCCTGGTCGGCTACCTTGTGGAGCTCGACCAGCTGCTTCAGCTGGTCGCTAAGGGGCACCGGATGTCCGGCCTCAGCGTACTGAGACTAGAAGACCTTCTCCGTTGAGCTCCCCTCCTCGGCCCGGTAGAATGCGGCGGCATTGGACACACTGCGAGGAAGATCTGCAAACGCTCCTGGAGAGCTCCGAATTCGGGTAAGTAACAGGTAATTCACATTCACATGCTTGCTTTGCATGAAAAATGCCTTACCGCCGCTATTTTCTTCACCGCCTCCATCTCCTGAAGGGCCTTATGGGCCTCGGCCTTAGCAGCTTTGGCAGTCTCAAGAGCCGAGGCAAGCTCGGACTCTCGAGTCTTCGAGTCGTGCTCCAAACTCTCATGTTTTTCCATGAGAGCCTGGATCTCTTGCCGCACCTCCGCCACCGGCGCCTCCTGCTTCTCTCGCTCTGCTCGTTCCGCGGCTGCATTGCGTTCGGCCGCGGACACGGCCTCCTTTAGGGTTGCCACCTCGTTCGTGGCCCCTGCAGTGCCCAAGTTATCCTTGTTATTTCTATTGCAATCAAAATCCTTTTCTGTAAGGTACAAATTTATTACGGTGTTACTCACCTTCTTTGTCCTCGAGCTGCTTCTTGGCAAGGCCGAGCTCGTTCTCGGACCGCTCGAGGTTCTTCTTCAAAGCACCGACCTCCGCAGTCAGTGCGGCAGAGGTCAGCAGCGCAGCCTGCAAACCCATATTGACATAATTTTTAGAACTCCTGCGTATATCTTTTTAGATCCTCAGTCCGGCTTTTCTTTCCGAACACCGAACTGAGCATCAGGGGCTACTGTCTATGTGGTATTACATTATATATTTTAAACTTCTTACCTCAAAGCCTGTTAGAAGGCTGCTGCAGGCTTCGTTCAGCCCGCTCTTGGCGAGTTGAACCTTCTGAATCACCGCACTCATGATAGTACGTGTTCTTCCTCGATGGAAGTGCCGTTGAGCGCCTCCAACAAGTTGTCCGGCGCCTCCGGTTGGACGGAGGCCACCGGCGTCACGGTCTTGCCCTTCTTACGAAGGGGCCGCCTGTCGGACTCCGGAACCACTGCGGGTTTCGGCATGGAGTCCGGTGCAAAGTCCGGGAGGCTACCTTGCGGCACCTCCGGAGCCTCCTCCTGATGGTTCCCCTCCTGGGATCCCACCTCGGCGTCCTCAGCGTCATGAGGGGTGGAGGCAGTCGGAATGGAATCTACATCCGACGAAGCCAATGACCCGCTTGATGAAGCGGGAAGATCATCCTTGGTCGGACTACAGGTATTGTGTGGCATTAGAAGGACACTATGTGACACAAAAGAGAAATTATAAATCACTCAGGAATCCGGATACTTACGATCTCGCCAGGGGCTTGGCCCTTGAGGGCCACTCCTCATCGCCGCCGTCAGCGTTGGCAGAGCCGTCCGGAGGAAGGGTCCTCCCCTTCTTGGACCCTTCGGCCTCCCCTGTTTGGGAATCCTTCCTCTTCCTCTCTCCCCCCTCCTGGGGAGAGTCCTCTTTCTCCTCCTCCTCATCTTCGGGGGAGGAGTCCGCCTTGGAGCCATCGGACGATGAGTTCGATACCACCTGGCGCCGGGAACTCCTTTGGGTTCCCGTGGCCTTCTTCTTGGCCTTCTTCTCCGGCACCACATAAAGTGCCGGGACTAGCAGCCCTGTTAAACGGGCGTCCGCTGGGTCTTCGGGCAGGGGAGCCGGACAGTCTACCTGTCCGGATGTCCTCTGCCTGTCCCGTTAAAGGCATCGGGAGTTTTAGATCCCACATAGAGTCAAACTATGAAAGAAGTAAATGTCCCATAAAGGATAACATATCTTACCACACCGGCCGGGCGCTTGGTGCTGAATCCGCGACCTTCAGTCGCGGACGCGGGGGCTTCTCCACCCTTGAATAGCACCCTCCAAACGGCTTCGTACGTCGTGTCGAAGAGCCCGCTCAGAGTCTGGTGCTGTGCCGGATCAAACTCCCACAGATTGAAGGCCCGCTGTTGGCAGGGGAGAATCCGGCGGACGAGCATGACCTGGATCACATTAACAAGCCTAAGCTTCTTGTTCACCAAGGTCTGGAGACAGGACTGGAGTCCTGTCAGCTCCTCCGAACTGCCCCATAGCAAGCCCTTCTCTTTCCAGGAGGTGAGCTGCGTGGGGATACCAGATCTGAACTCAGGGGCCGCTGCCCATTTAGGGTCACGCGGCTCGGTGATGTAGAACCACCCCGATTGCCACCCCTTGACAGACTCCACAAAGGCCCCCTCGAGCCAGGTGATGTTGGGCATTTTTCCCACCATGGCGCCTCCACACTCCACTTGGACGCCCTTCACTACCTTCGGCTTGACATTGAAGGTCTTGAGCCACAAGCCGAAGTGGGGCTGGATGCAGAGGAAGGCCTCGCACATGACGATAAACGCCGAGATGTTGAGGATGAAGTTTGACGCCAGATTATGGAAGTCCAGGCCGTAGTAGTACATGAGCCCCCGGACGAAGGGATGAAGTGGGAAGCCCAGTCCGCGGAGGAAGTGGGGAAGGAACACGACCCTCTCATGGGGCCTGGGGGTGGGGACGAGATGCCCCTTGTCGGGCAGCCGGTGCACGATGTCGCTGGAAAGGTATCCGGCGCTGCGCAGCTTTTCGATGCGCCCCTCCGTGACGGAGGAGGCCAACCACTTGCCTCCCGCTCCGGACATGGCTGGAGAAGGTTGAGGCGAGATGTGCGAACTTGGGCGCTGGAGCTCGAGTGCGCGGAGATGGATAAGCAAAGGAGGAAGAAGGCGTAGGTAAAAAAAGTGGATCCTTATCCCCTTATATATGGGCGGACGAAGACTATGCGTCCCCACCGGCCTGGTAAAACTCGCTTATCTCCCAAGCGCCACCATCAATGGCGCGGTTGGGTTACCCACGTCCGTATTGATGGGAATCCCGGAATAAGGGGAACACGATCTCTGCTTCAACAAGACGTGCCAAGGAAACCGCTTCGCTAAACGCGCTGAGGTGGTATAATAAAAAGTGATTCCAGTGAAGGCTTGGTAGTGGCGTGATGACATGCCACAAAATACGTCAGCAGATTGAACTTGTGTACATATTATTCTCTCTACGGTGGAATGTGGAATTTATTTTGGAGAGCCGGACACTATCCTGGTGTTCACAATCTTCTATGAATTATTCGGAGGAGGAACCCGCCTTGCAATGCCGAACAATATGCGCGCCGGACTCATCGTCATTGAAGCTTGGTTCAGGGGCTACTGAGGGAGTCCTGGACTAGGGGGTGTCCGGATAGCCGGACTATCGTCATCGGCCGGACTCCAAGACTATGAAGATACAAGATTGAAGACTTTGTCCCGTGTCCGTATGGGACTTTCCTTGGCGTGGAAGGCAAGCTTGGCGATACGGATATGTAGATCTCCTACCATTGTAACCGACTCTGTGTAACCCTAGCCCTCTCCGGTGTCTATATAAACCGGAGGGTTTTAGTCCGTAGGACACAACCATTACAACAATCATACCATAGGCTAGCTTCTAGGGTTTAGCCTCCTTGATCTCGTGGTAGATCCACTCTTGTACTACCCATATCATCAATATCAGTCAAGCAGGAGTAGGGTTTTACCTCCATCGAGAGGGCCCGAACTTGGGTAAAAACATCGTGTCCCTTGTCTCCTGTTACCATCCGCCTAGACGCACAGTTTGGGACCCCCTACCCCAGATCCGCCGGTTTTGACACCGACAGGGACGCTGGCGGCGTCCTTGGTGACTGTAGGCCCACCGCTAGGGGGAAGGGCTCGTCAGCGCCTTCCCCGGCGGGGAACCTACCTCCAGGCGAGGCCCTGCTCCATGCAACACAAGGAAGGCCCTGCCACTGGGCTTCCCCCGTGCTGCTCCCAATGTCCTTCGCACTCCTGCGGGGGATCCGCCGTCCTGAGAGTCCTGGTGGTAGTTGCGCCCTGGTTCACCTGCGATCCATGGTCAGTGTAATCGTGCCCCTGTGGTGTTAGCTGTACCCAGAGGTTGTCGCCGTTGGAGATGTTGGCAAGGCTTGGTGGCAGCTCGAAGGAGAGCTCGGCTTTGTGTATGTCCAGCACCCAGCCTGGCGTGGGGGATTGGTTGGGGCCCTCTCCCAGTGCGTGCCTTGGATCCATCGCGACGGGAATGTAGGCTTCCGGGCTAGCCGCACCGGAAATGCTGCCCGGATGCCTCACGTTCCCGCCTCCTTCAGTCGCCCTCTGGTCCTACCGCCCAGGGGCCGGCGCTCCAGCGCGGCCCCTGGTGATGTCGCCCGGAGCAGCTCCATGCTGAGGTGGTGCGTTCGGAGGGGTGTAGGCTGCTCCACAAAGCTGGCCGGTGTCGAGAGGCTCTTTGGGGGCCCAGGGAGGGGGCGCACGGTTGTGTCGGGGAGGGGCGCGCGCCCCCACCATCGCCTGCAACGTGGGCAGGGTGCAGAATGGCACTGCACCCCTGCACGTCGCATCCAGTAGGTCGGCAACCTGCTCCAGCAGGGCATCGCAGCTGGTTTCCAGAAGCCTGCACCTCAGCAGCTCTCGAGCCACGATGACCACAACCCGCATGTTTGCTTGTTCCCTGCACGTGTGCAGCGCGGTTGTGCAGCGTAGTTTGTAGATCGTGCGGTGCCAGTGGGGACGGCTGCGCCCCGTGCCCCCCGCAGCCGGCCGCCCCAGGCGGAATGCGGGCCGCGAGCAGGGCGGAGTGGAGATCCTCCTCGTCGGTGGGCGTCGTCGCGGAGGCCCGAACCACCCAATGCTCGACATGCGCCCTCGGGGCATCGGCCATGGAGGTGTCAGAGTGACGGTGGATCGATCGACGGAAGAGAAGATCCGATGCACCCCTACCTAGCGCACCAAATGTTGGATTACGGGTTCCGCAAACCCTTGAGAGGCTCGAACTCTAGGGTGTGTGCGGAGATCTCAACCTGCCCAGCCTGCCTACTCACGATCCTCCTAAGCCTAGCGCGACGAGCTCAAAGAGACAGAGAGACACAACAATTTATCCTGGTTCGGGCCACCTCGCGGTGTAATACCTTACTCCAGGGTTTTGGTGGATTGCCTCAGAGGGCTGGGTATGAACTAGTACAGTGGATGAACTGGCCTCAGGAGGTGAGGTGTTCTTGAGCTCACGAGAGCTGGTGAGGTGGTCGGGTGAGAATGGATCCTATCCCCCTCTATGGTGGTGGCTAAGTCTTATTTATAGTGGCCTTGGTCCTCTTCCCAAATGTTGGTAGGAAGGGATCCCACAACGATCGGATTTGAAAGGGGACAAGTAGTACAACTTATCCTAACAAAAGTAGTCTTCACCTGCGAAAAGCCTCTGGTCGTGATGCTGCGGTGGGCTCGGCGATGACCTCCATCCTACCATTCTGGCGGTCTTGGTCTTGTTACACCAGAATGGAAACCTTTGGCTGATTGATTGGGACTCCGCGCCTGTGGCTTGCCTCCCTTGCACCAAAGAGGAAACCAGCGCTGTGCGCCCGCTTGGCCTCGGTCGTCATGGCTCACGTCAGCTCAGCCTCGTGAGGTATACCTTGCATAGAACTCTCTGCCCCTCGGGAGCCAGCCTGAAGAGGCCGATCCCCTCGGGGGTCTTGGAGTCGTCCTCCTTGCAAGGCTTGGCCCCTCGCGAGGGTCTTGAGCTGTTGATGTTGAAGCTGGGCCGTACATGGTGGGCCGCAGGCAGGCAGGGCTAGATACCCCCATGTCCAAAATGCCAACACATACTCCTCGTCACCCACGTGGAGAGAGGTTTCTCCATGTTGCCTCATCTTTTCCTTCGCAGTTTTCTGAACCTTTTCGGTGCTCGACTCCATCATATCCCCCCGAATGTTATAGCATACCTTGCCGCATTCGTTTCCATGTGCGAGAACTTCTTAGGCTTCCATCCACACTAGGGATTGTTCAAACATATCTTCACATGTCGCTCTCAGTCGGTTAAGAAGGCTGACCCGGATGGGGAGAGGACCCATGTGACCCAGCTGTGTGGTGGTCTGGGTATCCAGCTGAGGGGTAGGAGCGCATTCCCCACCATGACTTTTCTTAGTCTGTTAGGGGCTGGCAATCGACCTAGTTTTATTGTAATGATATCCCTTGTGTTGGCTCATCGACTGGTCTTCCTCCTTTACTAACAATGGACAAGGAAGAAAAGATAGAGGTGGGAATCTTAGTAACTGATGTAGTCAGGCTGATTCAGGGTGGAGTCACATGTCTGGATCTGGTGGAGGTCTTCCTCAGTTGGTGGATCCAGCCGCTCCAGGAGTGGGCTCACCCCATGTGGCGGTATGCCGTGCCAAACGACCCCACTCGAGTGCACCTTGAGGATGTTGACTAAGAGACTATGGAGCAATGGCGCAGGTGCATCACCAGAGCTCGAACCCTCGGGGATCGAGACGGATCCTGCCCTTCGATGACTCACACCAGCCAATAGAGGTGCGATGCATATTTCCGAGTGAATTATCTCGCTCTAATCATCCAACTAAATTGACTGGTTTTGATCTGTTTGCTTGGCAGGAGTTTCCGAAGATGTTCTCGCATGTGCCGAATGGAGGACAACTCATCGGGAACGTGGAGAGTGGTCACAGAAGTGTCGAGGACATTGAGGACGGCAACAACGACTTGGATGGGAGCAACGAGGTCGAGTCTTGTCCATCTGCAGGGGTGCGCACTGAACGCCGCTCTAAGCAGACACATGATCCGAGTGCTTGCCAGAGCAAGACCGCAACCTTGAGTGCCAGGAATCTGAAGCGCACTCGGATGTTGACGCCCAAGCCGACTATGAAGACCGCCAAGCAGCTCAAGATTGCCTCGCCCAAACCTCGGAAGGCTCTGCCCAAGATCAAGGTCACTGTGCCTGTCTTCTCGACATGAGTGCCATACTCTTCTACCACTGTGAACTTTCAACTTTTGCTGACCGAGTGAAATTGTGTTCCAGGGCTACCACCTCAACAACGTCGCCCATGCAGATTGACGAGGACTGTGCTGATGCAGATACGTCGGATGTGGCTACCTCCCAGAAAGGTACAGATGATTTCCTCTCGGCTCGGTTTCATCATTCGATTGAACCGTTAACTAACTGACATCGTCGAGTGAATGCAGCGCCTGTGGATATCATCCACGTCGTGGATGACATAAAGAACCGTCAGGGGAGGACACCAAGAGGGGAAGCAAAACCCTGACTATTGCCGGCACTACTGCCACAAGGCACCGCCGAGCAAAGCGCCTCATGCTGCACCTGTGCCTGACTGATGTCTGCTAGAACTACATCAGTATTTCCCCAAAGGGGAAGGGATGATGCAGTATAGCGATGGTAGGTATTTCCCTCAGTGATGAGACCAAGGTTATTGAACCAATAGGAGAACCTCCTCAGATCGCGTAAACATCACCTGCACACAAATAACAAATACTCACAACCCGACGTGTTAAAGGGGTTGTCAATCCCTTTTCGGTACGGCGCCTCAAGATAGGCAAATGGCGTGAGGTAAAAGTGGTAGATATGATAAATAGATCATGGAACAAATAAATTGCAGCAAGGTATTTTTGTATTTTTGGTTTAATAGATCTGAAAATAAATGCAAAGGAAAATAGGTCGCATAGGCAAATATGATGAAAAGAGACCCGGGGGCCGTAGGTTTCAGTAGTGGCTTCTCTCAAGAAAAATAGCAAACGGTGGGAAAACAATTACTGTTGGGTAATTGATAGAACTTCAAATAATCATGACAATATCCAGGCAATGATCATTATATAGGCATCACGTCCAAGATTAGTAGACCGACTCCTGCCTGCATCTACTAATATTACTCCACACATCGACCGCTATCCAGCATGCATCTAGTGTATTAAGTTCATGGAGAAATAGAGTAATGCAATAAGAACGCTGACATGATGTAGACAAGATCTATTTATGCAGAAATAGACCCCATGTTATCAGTGGCGGAGCTAGCATTTGAGATCAGGGTGGTCCACCTCAAAAAAAATAAGAAGAAGAAATATGACATGTGAATGTTCTAACTAATTACCAATATCACATAAACATATATCAATATACTCATCAATATGGTCTTTCAAACACATGAAAATTCTTAGTTAAGGCTATATTTTTATAAAGAGCTAATAGTACATACGACATGGACCATATTACATACCTAGAAAAGTTCTTGGTTTCTTCTTTGGCCACACCTGGTATAGCCCCTGCCTTTGTCTTCCCTATCTTCATAGATTTTCTCTGAAAAAGAGAACCAATGTCTCCAGTTCTCTTCATTCTTCAACAACTCTGCAATAAGAATTTCTATCAATAAAGGTATTTGGAGCAGAAATTATGTGCAAAATAATGCATGTGTTCGGTTCATCCACAGGATACGATAGCACAGCAAAAACACAAATCCTAAATCAGAAATTGGGGAAGCAGAAATTTGGTTTTGATTAACTTAAATTGGGTTGACTTACTGAGTTGCTGCCGCCGGAATGGGGCACTCGGCGGCCGCCGCCGGTTGTGCAGCCATGCAGGATAGGGGCGCACACAACTCGCTGTCACAGGGGGTCGGGAAGGACTGAAGGAGAGGCGGGATCCTCCTCGTCGGCTGGTTTCCGGCCGGCGACCGGCGAGGGCGAGGCAGGGCATGGCCGCATGGCTCTGGGAGTGTGATAAGTATATTTCACACATATAATTTTGGTACTCAAATATAGCATCTATCGTGACATATTCGTCCATTCTTGCCATGATTGATTGAATATTGCTTGATAATCATCAAAAAGGATAATTTACTAGTATTTGGTCTATCTTGCAGAAATGTGCGCAAAGGCACTATAAACTACAAGTTTCTGTCCATGTGGCAATCGAGATGAGCATATGAAAGAAGAGAAGGAAGAGGGACTTGAGTGTGATGAATATTAAAGCTTCAAGGGCAAGAAAGAAAGAGTGGATGGATCAACTTGTGAAGTAGGCAGAGAAGTAGAAGGGCCGAAGTGCAAAAGTGCAGATCTGAGGAGAGGGTCAAAATCCCTAGCGCAGCCTCCATTTTCCCCTTGGGCCTGGCCACATCTTCATCTCTCTCCCCCTCACCACTCCTTCTCCACCTCCGGCCGCCGCCACGGCCAGGCCGGCGTGGTGGTGCGCCCCCGCAGCCCATCCATCACCAGCACCAACACCCAGTGCCACCTAGCACCTCCACACGCTCCACACCGCCGCCATCCATCACCACCACTCCTCGCTTCACCGCGCCATCATCACCACCGCACCACTGAAGACCTCCGCGCGAGAGTTTCCCTGCTGCCGTCCTTCTTCCCTTGCCTCTGCTGCTGCTCTTGCTTGCGCCCCTGTGCTGCTGCCTTTCTTTTCCCCTTGCTACTGCTCTTCTTTCCAGCGCCCCCTTTGCTACTCCTCGTTCCTTCGCTTGCTCTGCTTCTTCCCCTGCCTTGCTAAAGTTCTCTCCTCACGCCCCCTACTGCTGCTACTTCTCAACCCCCCTGCTACCTCTGTTTCTTCTTGAACATGAACCCTTGCTGCTGCTGCTGCTCTCTCTCTCTCTCTCTCTCTCTGAATTTTCTGTAAGCTGAGATGTGTAAAACTTTGTAATGTTCAGATTCTAAGAGCACTTGCAATCTGATATATGTTTAGTTGGTACTTGTCATTATCTGTTAATTAATATTCTGCTAGTGTATGAGAGTGATCTCCTTTGTGTTCATTTCTTGACTTGTGCTTGTTCAGTTCGAATCATTTTGTTGATCTGTGAGCACTTCTTGTAACCCCCTGGTCGTATACATGTTGTCACTCGAGTAGCCTAAACTGTGGTGTAGTACCCCGTACCCATATGTGTGGTTATGTGTGTATTGTAGTCCCCGTGTTAACATTTGTCATCATTCCCATGGCGTTTGTCATTTTATTTGTCATCATTCTTGGTTATTTTAGGTTTATATTTCCTTGCAATCATCATCTGTATTCTGTCACCTAGCTTTAGCCGAGCATAGTCATCGTCGCCTAGTCCCTGTGGAGAACACGACATCCATAGTTTGGGGCATAAAAACCTCGCTATACTTTCAATTGATCATTTTGGCGCCGTTGCCGGGGACTAGCGTCGTATGACTGTGTTAGGCTATAGACTAGGTTTTTCTTCTTTTTCTAGTTTGTGCTATATATTTGTGATATATCTCTAACCACTAACCCCTATTCTAGTTAGTATCTTTTTTTTGTTTTCTTTTCCTTTTTGCAGGTTAGAACTATCTTCTCGGTTATGTCTTACTATTCAGATCATCAGGCTTATGCGAGCAACACTACAAACAACACGGAAAGTATTCAAGAATTGATAAGTAAGATTTCCCATCAATTAGATGATTTAGCTCGGCAGCGAGAAGTAGTTTTTGAGGATAGGCCTAGTTCTTATGATCCTTATTCCAGAGGCCATCCTTATGTTGCTCCTACTTGCCATATTTGTGGATTTCAGGGCCATTCGCCCGCTGAATGTCAGGGTGGCTACTCTCACACTCCAGATTGTTTTGGCATGAGCTTTGCTCAAGAGCATAGCTCATACCAAAACAATTACTCATATGGGTGGCCTGAAAACCCGAATATGTCATATAGGAGCAACAACCCTGAGATCTCACCGTTTGCTTCTAGTAATCATATGCAGGGATTTAGGTATGAAGAGGAGAGCCACAACTATGCTCCACAACAGTCTTATTCAGCTCCTATTCATATACCTCAGCACCAGGAGATGTGTCCAATGGAGTTAAATGGTCCTCCACTTGGTCAACCAACAACTCCCGCACCTGTTGAGCAATCTCATGCACAAGTGCCCACACAAGATGAGTTCGATGACATAGACAAGCTCCCACTTTTGAGTCTCGAGTTCACTTGGAGTGCCGAGGATGATCCTATTAGGAAGGTTATACTAGATGAAATGAAGAAGATCAAGAGTGGGAATGAGATAGTGGAAGAAGTAAAGAAGATTGAGAAGAACATCAACGCTGGCAGTACTATTTCTTCACAACTTGAGCTGAGTAATTCTAGGATTCCCCTTGATACATGTGAGGTTCCAATACCGTCACATCTAGCTGAGCAAGATAGCAAGTGCTTTGAGCAAGAGATACCTCAGATTGAAGAAGATGAACTAGAAGACAAGGAACAAGATGATCAAGATCTGCAATTCCCAAGTGATCAAGTTGAAGACTCGTCATCTACTACTCCTGAAGAATTAAAAGAAGCTGCTGTAGATGAAGATGAAGAACCTAAGATTCATTTGCCTATTGTCATACAAGAGCGTGATGTGTCAGGTTTATCTAATCCTCTTAATGACATGTCTTCATATGATTTGTTTGCTACTACCTTGCATTGCATTATTCCATCACTTAAGGTAGATTTGAAAAACTATTTGCTTGGACATGATCATACACACCCTGTTAGTGGCATTGCTCATATCTCTGTTCATGATACTTATGTTCCTGATGCTATACCCATGCTTAATGAAACGTGTGATTCTAATACTAGCATTGAGCTTACTGATTTGTACCATCCTAAACATGTGCTTTATAGCTATGCTTATGTAATTGGGTATTTTATTGATGATTTAGAGGGCATTACCCCTGTCACTTGTATCGCCTCCTTGGTTGAGTGCTCTTTCAGGTTGTTGCTTGTGCACGATCCACTACATGCTGACCAAGTTCGAGATGACATTCCCTAGGACCCCGGTGGACCCATGGCATGGGGATGAGGAGAAGCAAGGAGCACACATGAAGAGAGAAGCTGGAGCAGGCATGAGGATAGGGAAGCAAAAGGAGAGGAGTCACAATGCACGAGGAAGCAAAGGAGAAGAGTTGCAGTTTAGAGAGTGTCGAGTGAGTGCTACTTCCTATAAAAACCCGGTGAGCTCTTTCATGACCCATTCTGAGTATATCATCCATTGATACATGCTGAAATCAAATGTTATTTGGGTTGCTTAAGCCATGTCTTAAATGTTGCCCCACTGAATTTGATTTGACATATGGTGCTTGATGAGAATATGCAAACTGATTGTTGAATGCCATGTAAACTAGTGATCTACATATTGCTTGCTTTGCTGAAATTAGTGAAAGTTATTAGTTTTGAGTGCTCAAATCCCTAGTACACTAGAAAACTTAATCATTTTCTGCTTTTACCTTGATACACCTAGATCACCACGTTTGGATGTTGTATTTGTGCCAAGTGTCTTCCTATTGAGAGCAATCACCTAACCACTATGGATTAGCATGCTATGTTCCCTGGATCGGTAGCATGTGAACCAGACATGGAGAAGTGATGATTCATGTTTTTGTTCTTATGCGTTGTTCATTTAAGGTAAGTAATAATGAATAAATAAGTCTGGCTACCTACAGTAGCATGTCATGTTCCCGGGATCGGTGGCATGTGAAATTGGGTTAGCTTGGGCAGTAAGTAATAATAATAAAAATGTAATTGTTGAACCAGGTGTATACCATGTTCTCGGGATCCGTGGTATGTTCCTTTGGGGAGACAAACAAAAAAAACTAATAATTGGTCGAGCCAGGTGTATACCATGTTCTCGGGATCGGTGGTATGTTCCTTTGGTAAGATCAATAAAATATTATCATTGCTTCCTTCAAATTCAATAAGTGGTTCAACCACAATGTTCCTGGTAATAAGTGATCTGATCACAAGTTTAAGTTCTTTTTATTTTTTGGATCATGCTCTCTTTAGGAACCATTTGGCGCAGTCATCATTTAAACTTGTTGATCCTCTTTTATCATTGTTAAAGTTTAAAATGGTCATGCTTACTAGTATCCTACTGCTTTGTAGCACTCTTAACCATCAATTTTCACTAGCTAAGTCCAAAAGCATGCATTGTTTAGAGATCTACTTCACTTGGACATTCTTTACTCAGTTCACTGTTCACACTCTTGCTCTTGTCATATGCCTTTGCTTGAGGACAAGCAAAGATTTAAGTGTGGGGGAACTTGATAAGTATATTTCACACATATAATTTTGGTACTCAAATATAGCATCTATCGTGACATATTCGTCCATTCTTGCCATGATTGATTGAATATTGCTTGATAATCATCAAAACGGATAATTTACTAGTCTTTGGTCTATCTTGCAGAAATGTGCGCAAAGGCACTATAAACTACAAGTTTCTGTCCATGTGGCAATCGAGATGAGCATATGAAAGAAGAGAAGGAAGAGGGACTTGAGTGTGATGAATATTAAAGCTTCAAGGTCAAGAAAGAAAGAGTGGATGGATCAACTTGTGAAGTAGGCAGAGAAGTAGAAGGACCGAAGTGCAAAAGTGCAGATCTGAGGAGAGGGTCAAAATCCCTAGCACAGCCTCCATTTTCCCCTTGGGCCTGGCCACATCTGCATCTCTCTCCCCCTCACCACTCCTTCTCCACCTCCGGCCGCCGCCACGGCCAGGCCGGCGTGGTGGTGCGCCTCCGCAGCCCATCCATCACCAGCACCAACACCTAGCGCCACCCAGCACCTCCACACGCTCCACACCGCCGCCATCCATCACCACCACTCCTCGCTTCACCGCGCCATCATCACCACCGCACCACTGAAGACCTCCGCGCGAGAGTTTCCCTGCTGCCGTCCTTCTTTCCTTGCCTCTGCTGCTGCTCTTGCTTGCGCCCCTGTGCTGCTGCCTTTCTTCTCCCCTTGCTACTGCTCTTCTTTCCAGCGCCCCCTTTGCTGCTCCTCGTTCCTTCGCTTGCTCTACTTCTTCCCCTGCCTTGCTAAAGTTCTCTCCTCACGCCCCCTACTGCTGCTACTTCTCAACCCCCCTGCTGCCTCTGTTTCTTCTTGAACCTGAACCCTTGCTGCTGCTCTCTCTCTCTCTCTATCTCTCTCTATCTCTCTCTCTGAATTTTCTGTAAGCTGAGATGTGTAAAACTTTGTAATGTTCAGATTCTAAGAGCACTTGCAATCTGATATATGTTTAGTTGGTACTTGTCATTATTTGTTAATTAATATTCTGCTAGTGTATGAGAGTGATCTCCTTTGTGTTCATTTCTTGACTTGTGCTTGTTCAGTTCGAATCATTTTGTTGATCTGTGAGCACTTCTTGTAACCCCCTGGTCGTATACATGTTGTCACTCGAGTAACCTGAACTGTGGTGTAGTACCCCGTACCCATATGTGTGGTTATGTGTGCATTGTAGTCCCCGTGTTAACATTTGTCATCATTCCCGTGGCGTTTGTCATTTTATTTGTCATCGTTCTTGGTTATTTTAGGTTTAAGTTACACATTCGTAGATATATAAGCACATCCAAAATCCTAGCTTGGGCCGCGGCCCACCTTGGCCACCCTGTAGGGATTTGTAGAGGTGCCAGAGCTCAAAGCTTAAATTGAGAGATAAAAACATTTTGGAAGGAAAACTTTTCCCACCAACGAAAACGACTTAGAGCTCCCAACACTTTCCATGCTAGATACACCATAGGCGGTTCCCAAACAGAAAATAAAGTTTATTCCCTTTTCCACCATTACTTTCACTTTCCATGGCTTGTTAGTATCCACGGGTGCCCTCCATACCAACACTTTCCAAGGAATTTATTATTTGAAAACATAAATTTAATTTAATTTTCATATTGGGATTGGGCATCCTAATACCTTTGTCATACTCTCGTGCAATGACAAGTGAATAAACACTCATCGTGAGAATAACACATCTAGCATGGATAATATTGGCCACCCCTCGCCGCCTCGCGAGCGGTAGAGCATGCAAAAGAGAGATTTATTTTGAAAATTAGAGATGACACATGCAAATTTGCTTAGGACGGCATGGAAATACCGCATATAGGTAGCTATAGTGGACTCATATGGCAAAACTGGTTTAAATGGCTTTGGATGCACAAGTAGTGGTCATACTTAGTGCAAAATGAAGGCTAGCAAAAAGATTGAGAAGCGACCAACCAAAAAGCGAAAAATCTCGTACCCAAGCATTAAGCATAAGTAACACCGAATAATGTACTACAAGTAGGATATAAATTTCATTGCATAACTATTGACTTTCGTGCTTGCATAGGGAATCACAAACCTTAACATCAATATTCTTACTAAAGCACAATTACTCATCAACATGACTCACATATCATATCGTCATATCTCAAAACCATTACTAAGAATCAAGTTTATTTTGTCCAATGATCTTCATGAAAGTTTTTATTATATCCTCCTTGGATATCTATCACTTTGGGACTATTTTCATATGTTGCTTTTGATAAGCTCAAACAAATTTAAGTGAAGAACATGAGCATATTATTTCTTTCTCTCAAAATAATCTAAGTGAAGCAAGAGAGAATTTCTGAAAATTTTACTAACTCCCAAATAAATCTAAGTGAAGCATGAGAGCATTTCTTCAAAAATAACAAAGCACACCATGCTAAGAAAGATATAAGTGAAGTACTAAAGCAAATCCATGGCTCTAAAAATTTAAGTGAAGCATAGGAGCAAGCATAGCATAATTTTTGGCTCTCTCAAAAATGTGTGTTCCACACTTACACAAAGAGAAACAAGCAAAGACTCATATCATACAAGACGCTCCAAGCAAAACTCATAATATGTGACGAATAAAAATATAGCTTCAAGTAAAATACCGATGGTTGTTAGAAGAAAGCGGGGATGCCACTTGGGGGCATCCCCAACGTTAGTTGCTTGCTACTTCTTTGAATATTATCTTGGGGTGCCTCGGGTATCCCCAAGCTTAGCCTTTTGCTAATCCTTATTCCTTCATCCATCGTAAGATCACACAAAACTTGAAAACTTCAAGCACACAAAACTCAACAAAACCTTCGTGAGATCCGTTAGTATAAGAAAGCAAACCACTACTATAAGTACTGTTGCAAACATAGTCATATTTTATTTTTGCATTACATGTACTGTATTCCAACTTTTCTATGGCAAAAACTCATCAAAGAAAACCATAGAATCATCAAAACAAGCACACAACGCAACGAAAACAGAATCTATCAAAAACAGAACTGTCTGTAGCAATCTGGATATTTCGAATACTTATGTAACTCTAAAAATCTTGAGAAATTAGGAAAGCCTGTGAAATTTGTATGTTAATCGTTTGCAAAAAGAATCAACTCAAGATCACGTTTCTGTGATTTATGAAAACTATTTTCGTGAGTGCATAAGTTTCTATTTTTCAGCAAGATCAAATCAACTTTCACCCAAATCAGCCCAAAGGCCTTGCTTGGCAAAAATACTAATTTAAACCACAAAAACACATACAAACTTAGGTATAATTGGGTATTTTATTAAAAACAGCAAGAAAACCAAAAAGCAAAAAGATACAAGCTGGGTTGCCTCCCAACGAGCGCTATCGTTTTACGCCCCTAGCTAGGCATAACGCGTAGGATCTAAGTGTTGCCCTCCGTTATCTTTGCCACTTTAGTAAGGGTCATTTCAAATTCGGGAGTCTCTTTGCGCTTCCCTAAATTTTCCAGAAAAGAAACCATCTTGAGATCTAAAATATCCAACCATCTATTGCCAAGGGAAATCAAAGTGTTCATACGATTGATACTACCATTGAGATGTTTGAGAGGTTCATTATATTTTTGCAATTTAACCATCTGTTTACGCAAGTCACCGAGTTTGTCCAAAATTTGGAATCCCTCTGGGGTGAAAGAAAACCATTTCTTTTGTGGTGGAACCCCCAAAATTCCTTCTAAAATTTCATAGGCAGCATTGAATCAAGCTCAATAAAATTCCCTTTTGCAGAAAAATCCAAGAGTTGTCTATGATGCAAAGCCAATCCTACGTAAAAAATTCTAAACAAATTTTTTGCATCTCCCTTTAGATTACAAACACGGCAAGACTCCATAAGCCTATACCAAGCATCTTTCAAATTTTCCCCTTGTCTTTGTTTGAAGTATAGAACTTCAAAGTCTGGTAACAAAGGAGGAGCATTCAAACTAGCAATAGTGAAACAAGAACACGAATAGATCTGACGAGAAAAGGCGAACGAAAAAGAGGGCGAATAAAACTGCAATTTTTTTGTGAAGTGGGGGAGTGGAAAACGAGAGGTAAATGGCAAATAATATAAATTGCGAGGAGATGAGATTTATGATTAGGAACCTGGTTGATGTTGAAGATTTTCCCCGGCAATGGCGCCAGAAATTCCGTTTGATGTCTGCTAGAACTACGTCGGTATTTCCCCAAAGAGGAAGGGATGATGCAGTATAGCGACGGTAGGTATTTCCCTCAGTGATGAGACCAGGGTTATCGAACCAGTAGGAGAACCTCCTCACACCACGTAAACAACACATGCACACAGATAACAAATACTCGCATCCCGACGTGTTAAAGGGGTTGTCAATCCCTTTCGGCTATGGCGCCTCAAGATAGGCAAATAACGTGAGGTAAAAGTGGTAGATAGGATAAATGGATCACAGAACAAATAAATTGCAGCAAGGTAATTTTGTACGACGCCTCAAGATAGGTTTCACTAGTGACTTCTCTCGAGAAAAATAGCAAACGATGGGAAAACAATTACTGTTGGGAAATTGATAGAACTTCAAATAATCATGATGGTATCCAGGCAATGATCATTTTATAGGCATCACTTCCAAGATTAGTAGACTGACTCCTGCCTGCATCTACTACTATTACTCCACACATCGACCGCTATCCAGCATGCATCTAGTGTATTAAGTTCATGGAGAAACGGAGTAATGCAATAAGAACGATGACATGATGTAGACAAGATCTATTTATGTAGAAATTGACCCCATCTTGTTATCCTTAATAGCAACGATACATACATGTCGTTTCCCTTTCTGTCACTAGGATCAAGCACCGTAAGATCGGACCCATCACAAAGCACCTCTTCCCATTGCAAGATAAATAGATCAAGTTGGCCAAACAAAACCCAAATATCGGATAAGAAATACGAGGCTATAATCAATCACACATATAAGAGATCAAAGAAGACTCAAATAACTTTCATGGATAAAAACATAGATCTGATCATAAACTCAAAGTTCATCGGATCACAACAAACACACTGCACAAAGACTTACATCATATGGATCTCCAAGAGACCATTGTATTGATAATCAAGAGAGAGAGAGAGAGGAAGCCATCTAGCTACTAACTACGGACCCGCAGGTCTACAAAGAACTCCTCATGCAGCATCAGAGAGGCACCAATGGACATGATGCACCCCTCCAAGATGGTGTCTAGATTGGATCTTGTGTTTCTGGACTCTACGGCGGCTGGAACTGATTTTCGCCGACTCCCCTAGGATTTTTGGTTGGGGTATTTATAGAGCAAAGAGGCGGTTCAAGGGGCACCCGAGGTGGGCATAACCGACCGGGGCGTGCCCTGGTGGGTTGTGCTCTCCTCGGAGCTCCCCTCAGGCGTGTTCTTGGCCCACTGGATGTCTTCTGGCCCAAAAAATCCACAAAAAGTTTTGCTGCATTTGGATCCCGTTTGGTATTGATTTCCTACAATGTAAAAAACATGCAGAAAACAGCAACTGGCACTGGGCACTATGCCAATAGGTTAGTACCAAAAATGATATAAAATGACTATAAAATGATTGTAAAATATCCAAGAATGATAATATAACAGCATGGAACAATAAAAAATTATAGATACGTTGGAGACGCACCAGTGACGAGTGGGACTCGTTCTGCGATCGCTGCCGTGTGTCCGCCTGTCGTCATAGGGATGGCGCCTGTACGCGCCATCTCGTGGTGGAGGCATCATGGCGCGATCGTAGTTTTCATGACATTGGGGTGACGTGACTTGATCACGCCTCCGATCTTCGTAGTGATCTCTTGAGGAGGAAGTGGCTGAGTGCCTGCTAGAGCCAAGTGGGCTATGAGACGACTGAATGGTCTTTGCGCACTAATGCGCCCTGGATCCGGTCTCTGGACTGGGATACTGCTGCATTTTGTGACAACACCGTCTTTAGGAGCACCTGGATCTGCCGAATCCCTTCTCCGACCGCTGAACAGGAGGGCTGGATGGAATCCATGATCCTAGTGGCAGCTGTGAGATTTTGCAATGGCGTACTAAGGACTTGATATGTACGAGGTTGGTCACTCAAGAAGAGTCGGCGCTTGTGCCGGCTGGAACTGGGTTGACGCAGTTCATGTTCATCCAACTCCCTTTGAAGCTGCTCGAGGCGATCGCGTTCGACCAAGGTGCCAGGCGATGAGGTCACATATTACAGGTAGGGTTAAGGACCCATCATTTGAGACCCACATGGGGCCTATAACCACCTCGGGTAGGTCCCTTGACCATGCCAGCATTCATATGCATATATCAAGAAGTTCACTTGGATAGCTCACCGACACTCGGACGACCACCCGTCACTCGGCTGATGATACGTCTCCAACGTATCTATAATTTATGAAGTATTCATGCCATGTTTACAACAATTATACATAGTTTTGGTATGATTTGCATGGAACTAACCCAGACTAATGTTGTTTTCAGCAAAACTACCACGGTGTTGTTTTTTATGCAAAAATTAAAAAAAATCAGAATTGGACGGAACCTTTTGACGATTTTTTTGGAAGAAAAGAGAAATAATGGAGCAAAGAACCACCAGAGGCCCCCCTACTTCCCACAAGACACCGGGGCATGCCAGGCCCCTGGCGCGCCCTAGTGGGTGATGGGCCCCTCTGAGCCCATCTTCGCGTGAAACCAAAGCCAAAAAATCCTATAAATACAGAAACCCCTAGAAATAACCCTAGATCAGAAGTTCCACCGATGCAAGCCTGTGTAGCCATGAAAAACCAATCGGGAGCCTGTTCCGACACCCTGTCTGAGTGGTAAATCATCGCCGGAGGCCATCTTCATCATCCCTATGGCCACCATGATGAGGAGGGAGTAGTCCACCCTCAGGGATGAGGGTTTGTATCAGTAGCTATGTGTTTAATCTCTCTCTCGTGTTCTTGATTTGGCAAGATCTTGATGTATTGCGAGCTTTGTTAATATACTTGTATCATATGGTGTTTTCCCTTGTGACGCCCCCAATTCAATCATACACTAGTCATACACGCAAATGTGTATGATCAAGATCAGGGACTCACGGGAAGATATCACAACACAACTCTAGACACAAATTAAAATAATACAAGCTTTATATTACAAGCCAGGGGCCTCGAGGGCTCGAATACATAAGCTCGAAAACAAACGAGTCAGCGGAAGCAACAATATCTGAGTACAGACATGAGTTAAACAAGTTTGCCTTAAGAAGGCTAGCACAAAAGCAACATCGATCGAAAATGCAAGCCTCCTGCCTAGGAGCCTCCTAACTACTCCTGGTCGTCGGCGGCCTCCACGTAGTAGTAGGCACCCTCGGTGTAGTAGTAGTAGTCATCGTCGAAGGTGGCGTCTGGCTCCTGGGCTCCACCATCTGGTTGCAGCATCCGAGAAGAATGGAAAGAGGTGGAAAAAGGGGAGTAAAGAAACAGTGAGTACTCATCCAAAGTACTTGCAAGCAAGGATCTAAACTACATATGCATCGGTATCAATGAAGTGGGTAGTATCTGTGGACTGAAATGCAGAATGCCAGAAGAGAAGGGGAAAGCCTAGCCTATCAAAGACTAGCATCTTCAAGCAGCTCCAAGCATCTTGCAGCAATCAGAAGAGTATAGAATAGTAGTTTATATTTAAAAACATGTTGTAGAAGTAACGCCCAGAGATCCTTCCCTGACTCCTTGCGGGAAAGCAATCTCGGAGCCACATATCCATTACATGCCTTAGCATTAAGTACTCAGTTCTAGTTGTATCGATCGGGATACAACTCTGAGTGTCCGTTGCCGTAGGACAGGCTATCGATAGATGTTTTCTTCCCTGCAGGGGTGCACCAACTTACCCAACACGCTCAATCAACTCCGGCAGGAGACACCATCAGGTCATCACCGGCCTTGGCCGATCAACACACCGTAGTTCTACCTAGGCTCAACAGAGAGGCCAGCACACTAGTCTACATCCTAAATGTGAAGGGGTCATGGGCCAATCGTCCTTTGCAATCCTACGTGTTGCGAGGGCGGTCGGTGAGCAGACCTGGCAACCTCCTTTATACAAGGCATGTGCTTACGCAGTCCAACCAGGCACACGCCGCTCCATCGCTGATGCCAGTGAGCTTTCGGCTGATACATACGATGCAGAGTGCCCATACTTATTCCCGCGTGGTGGTTAGTGCTATTAGGCCAGAGGCCCCTCGAATCAAATATCCAAACTGTTAGTGGATTAGGAGCGCGCGGTAACAAGCAAAGACTCATGATCGATGTGACCCCATCGCCCTATCTCGTGGACTTGCGACAATGGCTAATAATGCCCGGCTACGCCACGTAGTTATCTCGCGGGCACCTTCCAGGTCAACCCGACTCCACATCACTCGCAATTTGCTTGCGCGGGTACCCCTCAGGCCGCCGCGACTTTAGTATCATGGTTATGTGGTAAAGCCACAGTAATTGTGTATCCAAAACACTAAGGGGGAACCCTGAGGAATCACCCTCGATGGAATTCCACCTGATGTAATCGTCAAGGTGAACCTAGGAGGAATCACCCTCTATGACCACAACCGATGAACTAACCTACAAGGTTAACATCAGAAGTATTGACGAGGTATCACCCTCGGCACTCGATAGTAACTCAGTAATGTCGCACAACTAAGGGGGAAGTGATGTGCGGTTTCGGGGCCTGGTCTTCGATCCCGTTGACCGGGTCTTCTAATAATCCAGCGAGGCAGTCGGGATAAGGAGGGGGTCTCTGATGGAGCTCTACCCAGCCTATACTAAGAAGTTTAGGATAAGCAGGTAGGTAATAATAGCAGGTTACAATAAATAGGCTATGCAGTAGAAGTAGGATAATAGTAACAGCAGCAACTTCTAATGCAAGCATAAGAGTGAATAATAGGCGATATCGGTATGCTCAAAAGGGGGGGGTGCTTTCCTGGTTGCTTTGCAAACACCAACAGGTCTTCGACAAGGTAGTCGATCATTAGGTCATCATCGGTCTCGGGGTCTATCGAGAGAGAAGAGGGGGAAGAAAAAATAAATAAGGGCAGACAAATGCAATCACAGAAGCATGGCATGGCAGCACGTTATTCGAGAGGTGCCCTAATGTAGTACTACGCAAGTTAGTGGGAGCGGGAAATTATCTGGGAGTGTTCTCCCAGCTCCGGGTGATTATCAGACAGATGAAACAGAGGGGAAAGTTCCATGTTCATCATCCTAGAGGCATGTGACAGGTATGAGGAGGGCATATTCGGATTCGTCTTGTTTTTTAGATCGTTTTTCATATATTAATTTTTTTCATCCGAGCTACGGTTATTTTTCTACGGATTTCTAAAGATTTAAACAATTTCTAGAATTTTAAATCTAATTTGAAAATTACCAGAAAAGGATTATTGCATCAGCACTGCATTAGCATGATGTCAACCAGTCAAACCGGCTGGTCCCGGTCAAACCTGACCTGCGGGACCCACCTGTCATGGACAGCGGGCTAACTAACTAATTAACAGAGTTAATTATATAGGTGGGGCCCTATGTCAGTGAGTATTTAACTAGTTAAATTAGATTTTAGTTAAAACTTGATAGTTAACTAGTAAACAGAGTGGGCCCCACACGTCAGCGACAATGATGAACAGTAACTGGGGTTGACCGTGGTCAACGAAGTCAAATAGTCAGGGGCCCCACTTGCAGCGTCTATGGGCGGGCCCCAGGCGGTGACAGGTCAGCGCCTGCGCCGGCAGGCACTCCAGCGAGCTCGCGCATGGCGGCGCTACTCCGGTGACCTCGGGTTTACTCCATAGTGCATCAAATCGTGCGTTTCTAGTGGTGTTTGAAAGCTTCCAGTGTCGCGCGTCTCGTCATGGTACTGAACGGAGTTGGGATCGCCGGAAACGCCGCCGGCGTCGAGGTTGGCGGCGACGCATTTCGGGTGAGCTCAGGCGCACGGATTCGGGTCATTTTCGAACGAGTTAACTGGCCAGGCGGACTACGACAAGTGCTAGAAGCACAAAGTGCCAGGCGGAGGAGCTTGGGCGTCTCCATACCGAGGAGCTCGTCGGCAATGGCGGGCGGCAGCATGTGGCGTCGGTGATTGCTAGCTATGGGGCAGCAGCGCGCTAACGGAGGGGAAGGGGAGGGAGAGAAGCTCAAGTTGTGGCACATGGAGGCCCGCGACAGACGTTGGAGCAGCAGAGGTGGCGAGGCTCGTCGGAGCAGCCACGACGGCCGTAGATGGGGACGACGGTGTTAGGCCTCCGCAGGGCTCCACAGCTCCGCCTGGAGGCACCAGGAGGGGTGGTCGTCCATGACGGAGCTTGCTGATAGATCCAGGGGCACGGGGCCGCCGGTGGCAGTGCAGACGACAGAGGGCGACAACGACTCTCTCGGGCAGAGGGGAAAGAAGAGCGCGTGGCACAAGCAAGAAGGAAGGAGAGAGGAATGAGGGTGAGGCATCCAGGGGGAGGGATAGGGCTCGACCTTATCCCTCCAGCTACCTGCCTCATCGCGGTGGTGAGCAGCGACCGGAGGAGATGCGCTCGGCCACAGGGACGGCGACAGGAGGTGACAGAAAAAGGATAAGTGGGGAAGTAAAGGGTAACTTCAGGAGAACTGACCCTTATAGGGTCGATTATCTGGTGGATAATTCAGGGAATATGGTGGAAGTATCTCTCGAGTTGAAACTTAAGAAAACATCGAGAGCAAAGTATGAAAGTACGATAAGAATTTCAAGCGAATGGACATCTGATCTATACCTGAACAGAGTATAAGAAGGGGGTTCTGAGCATCGGGAATAGATCAACTCTCGGAGGGTGGCTCGTGACATCTCATAAAGCCAGGAGCAAAGGATACTTCGGAATCAAGGATATGCAGGGGAGTCAGGTTCCGATCCTGTGGAACTGTGAGGGGGATGTCGATCAAAAGTAGGAAGAACGGTGACATCTTACCAGTCATGACAACAAGGTATTTCGGAGGATAGCCTATTAGTTATGTCGGCGACAACATTGGTACCGAGGGCGAGGGACGAAGAGAACCATTTTCCTGCTCGTTAGGATGAGGAGGACTAATAGGCAAAGTTCTCGTCCATCGGTGGTTACCGGAATGTCATCATCATTGTTAACAGGGTCTTACTAACACGGTTGTACACCGAGGTGCTTACCTAAGAAGGGAATTATCACCGCCCAGTTAAGTAGATTACAAGGAAGGTTAAACAAAACAATGGAAAGGAAAATGCGATTATCAGATTAAATTGAACAATGGAAAGGAAAATGTGTTTAAACACATATTTCAGGGATATATCCTTCCAAGGGACAAGCATAGCATGATATCCACGATAGAATATAAAGTAGAAAACCTTTTAGGTACTGGGAGAGAAATTTCATGACATTACCCATATAGCGGTGTTTGGATAATTGATACAGAAAATTTAGCATTGTGCTTCAAATGTCCTTATTGAAGATTGGGGTACAACAAACATGCTTCGAGATAGCAATGACATGGTCTGTAAGCAAAGGTCGGACCTTGGATACTCAAAGGATTCATCAGGAACAACTTATAGAATAAGTCTTACCATTTCCTCATCAAAGAAGCTAACCTTGCTAGAAAGGAAATTGTAACAACAGGTCCTCCAACCAGGTGTCACTACTGCAGGATGCTGCTAACGCGACACTACGATCAAAGACCCATTGACGGAATTGTGTGCAAAGCATTAATCGCAAACGTTGGTGTAAAAAAACCCGTCAAAAAAGGTGCAAAATGTTTGCAATGACGGATGCATCAAACACGGTTCAGATTTTAGTTCTGTGTGATGTAGGGCATACGGTTCAGTGCAATTAACCATTTGCGATGAGGAGCAACAAAAGAAACGGGCAGCCAGATGAAGGTGTGTGCGATAAACAGCATACGGTTCACTAGGATGAACTGTTTGTAATTAGGTAACACAAAAGAAACGAACAGCCAGATCAAGGTGTGTGCGATATACGGCATGCAGTTCACGCAGATGAACTATTTGTGTTGAGACAAGAGAACATAAATGGTTCAATATAACAAGATGTGTGTGATATGCGGCAAACAGGTCTGTAATCAGAAATGTGTGCGAAGACCGATAATAACACACATGATTGCTGCTAATAAGACGTGTGTGTTGTGCGATGGGATTGCATACAGAACAACAACAACAACAACAACAACAACAACACACACACACACGTACAAGGACATGGTTGCATAACCAAATTAAACATCCACATACATAGGTGGCTACTATAACCATTGCATTTGCACACACCAAAGTAAACTATTACATGCATAATTACATAGGTGGCTACTACACACATGCCATTTCCACACACTAAAGTAAACTATATATTACATGCATGATGAACTAGCATAAATGATCATCTAATCATCATGTACTGCTTGTGGCGCTTGCTCTGCTTGTGGCTCGATCTGGGCTTGTCGATTTGGGTAACGAGGCACTTCCTCATGTCAACGATCCGCCTGTGCATCTCGTAACATGTGTACACACTCTTGGCCGCGAACCTGAGGTGAGGTTCATGCAGTTGCCACATCCAGGCCCTGTGCTAGGATACGGGACTTGTTCTCCGGGCATCCTGCTTCATCTTTTCGTAGTAGGGGTCGATGATGGCCGAGGCGAGTTCAACCAGGGAGTCCTTCTTCGTGCTGCTCCAGACCCTGTAGTGGTCACGGATTTCGACAAGGTTCTTGCAGGCCAAGCCCGTAACACTGAGCGCTTTTACATCATTGGTGGTTTCCACCATGGCGAACTTGTAGTCAGTGCTGTTGATAAACCTGTTGAAATGGTCGCAAGGCTCGGTGGCCATGCAGTAGTGGTAGATGAGAACATGATGGCCCACGCACAACTGGGTGACAACAACCTTCTGATCTATGTCGGGACGACCGACGATGTACTGGAGGTCGATGTCGACCACCTTGTACTTGTCTCCAGCAAGCAACTGCTCAACGGTGTTGATGTAGTCGTCCACCACAGCCGGGTTGAAAGCACAAGTGCTCCCTGGGTGATTTTGGTAATTAATGTCAACATATCTCTTATTGGACTAATATTTCTACCCAGTATATTTCAGATAAGTTCAACATGGGAGTGGCATGGACATGGACAAGAGGATGTGGAACCCTTCAAGGTGCTAAGGACAAATATTGGCAAAAGCTCAAGACTCTACATTTTCATTTTAGTTATCCAAGATCACATTGAGTCCATAGGAAAGCCAATACTATTAAAAGGGGATGAGGTGTTGCTTAATGGCTTGCTTGCTCAAAGTGCTTAGCAATATGCTCCAAAGCCCTCAACCACTTTCTCATATCCACACATGTCCTAAACCTAAAAGTCAAACTCTGCCCCACCGATTTGATCTATTCGGCGCCACCAAGTTCATCTAATACATCCACTGCCAAGCCCTAATCATTTCGGTCTCACCGATGGGATCTCGGTCTCACCAAGATGGGCTTGCAAATTCTCTATGACCTGTTTCAGCAAAATCGGTCCCACCGAGTTTGTTCAGTCGGTCCCACCGAGTTTGCTTCACCAATACTTAGTTTGCTTATTACCAAAATCGGTCCCACCGAGTTTGAGTAATCGGTCAAACCAAGTTGAGGTTTTACTCTAACCCTTGCACATTGGTCTCACCGAATTGAACTTGTCGGTCCCACCAAAAACTCTAATGTTAACATTTTGACCCGAATCAGTCTGACCGAGTTTTACAATTCAGTCCCACCGAGTTTGGGAATCTGTGTGTAACGACTAGATTTTGTGTGGAGGCTATATATACCCCTCCACCCATTGTTCATTCGTGACGAGAGCCATCATAACGTGCCTACACTTCCAACATTCATTTTCTGAGAGAGAACCACCTACTCATGTGTTGAGACCAAGATATTCCATTCCAACCTCAATAATCTTGATCTCTAGCCTTCCCCAAGTTGCTTTCCACTCAAATCATCTTTCCACCATAGCCAAATTTGTGAGAGAGAGTTGAGTGTTGGGGAGACTATCATTTGAAGCACAAGAGCAAGGAGTTCATCATCAACACACCATCTATTACCTTTTAGAGAGTGGTGTCTCCTAGATTGGTTAGGTGTCACTTGGGAGCTGCCGTTAAGATTGTGGAGTTGAACCAAGGAGTTTGTAAGGGCAAGGAGATCGCCTACTTCGTGAAGATCTACCCTAGTAAGGCAAGTCCTTCGTGGGCGATGGCCATGGTGTGATAGACAAGGTTGCTTCTTCGTGGACCCTTCGTGGGTGGAGCCCTTCGTGGACTCGCGCAACCGTTACCCTTCGCGGGTTGAAGTCTCCACCAATGTGGATATACGATAGCACCACCTATCGGAACCACGCCGAAATCCCCATGTCTCCAATTGTGTTTGCATACTCCAATCCCATCCCTTTACTTTCTTGCAAGTTGCATGCTTTACTTTCCACTGCTCATATACTCTTTGCATGCTTGCTTGAATTGTACTGTGTATGCATTACAGAAAAAGACACATCTGTGACATTTTGGGTCGAACAATTTTTTTCTGTCATACTTATGACACTTCTATGATGTCAATTGTGACAAAACCCGGCATCATCATAGATGTGGTGGGCTCCTACTTCTATGACAAAAAATCATGACAGAAAATGGGCTTTTCGTCCTGGGCGGGCCGGAGACGCGGCTGCATGACATTCTTTGGACCGTCCATGACAAAAACAACCATGGTAGAAGCGAGGGCGAGGAAAATTTCGGGGAGTTCCCGGTCACGGTGGGTGGTCGGGGGCCGAGCGATGCGCATTTCTCTCGTACACGTAAGCACGTGTGTGCGAGACATTGAGCTCTAACTGAACCCGAGGGAGGCGTTGGGCTCTAACTGAACCCGAGCGATTGCACTAGCTACGTTACTGAACCCGAGTTATTCCTTCGCTACTGCTGCTAACTGAAGCCGATCAAACCCTGTTGCCTCCTTCCCTTGATGAACAGTGAGCATTGTTGAGGGGGGAGTTCCCGGTGGGGCTGTATGAACAGGACCCTGTGGTGTTGCCTCTGGATGAACAGGACCCCGATCGAGTTGGTTGGGGCTGGATGAACAGGACCCCGTGGAGGGTTGGATGAACAGGACGACCCTGTGGAGGGCTGGTTGAACAATAGCCGGTGGAGGGTTGGACAAAAAGTAGCCCGTGGAGGGGTGGTTGAACAGTAGCTGGTGGAGGCTGGATGAACTAGAGCCAGTGGATGAACAGTCGCAGGTGGAGGCTGGAGGAGGTCGAGGTGGATGAACAGTAGCCCGTGGAGGCTGGAGGAGGTCGACGGTGGAGATGAACATTATCCTGTGGAGTCGCATTTTGCGGTACGCCACACCCCCCGATCAACAAGACCCCGTTTCGACCGTAGGAGGTCCAACAGAAGTCCGTTTCCTCCGTTTTGCGGTACGCCAGACCCCTCCCGATGAACAGGATCCCGTTTCGAACGTGGCCGTTCGAACACAAGGCCGTTTCCTTCGTTCGGCGGTACGCTAGGCCTCGTTTCCACCAGCTATTCCATCCAAGCCGGTTGGCTCCCACACGTTCCGTTGCCTCCCGATGAACACGAGCATTCCGTTGCCTCCCCATGAACACGATAATGACGCAGTTTCTCCATTCTGACCCAGCCATGTACACAAGTCATGGCCGTGCGTATGCGCGAGTAGGCATTCGAGACCCCGCCTGTATGTACGTAAGTTTCCGTTTTTTCTTTCTTGCACCCTGGCCGCTGTACGTACGTGTACATGCTACGTGCGCGCCTGTACTACGGCACGTGCCCTTCCTTACACGGCCACGGTCCATCGCTGCAGCCTGCAGACAGACCGATCGTATGTACGTACACGTTCGCCACCAGAATGACAATGCTACATACGCTTCGACCAGGTGGGTCCCGACTGTCAGGCACTTCCTTGCGTGCGAAGATGTAGCTGGTGGGTCCCAGTAGTCAGGGGGTGAATCATTTTTTCCCGTAATATGGACGCACTTCCTTGCATGCAAAGATGTAGCTGGTGGGTCCCAGTAGTCAGGGGGAAATGTTTTTTTTCGTGAAATACAGTGGCCCGTCCGGTGGATCCCTGCTATCAGCTAGAGGAATAATTATTTTGCACGTAATAAGGAGCCAATTCCTTGCGGCTTCCGTGGACCCAACTGTTAGCCTCTCCACATACAGTACTCTTCTGATGGAAGTCGTTCCTTGACCATGTTGACCACGCTACACCGAGAGCGTCAGGGCGGTGGATGACGGCAAGGCCTAGGAAGGGGACGACGCGGAGCCGGGGAAGACGCGACAGTGGATGCCCACGTGAGGAGGAGTACGAGGGTTCATTGGTTCGGCTGCGGTGTGAGGCTGCCGTCGCCGCAGAAATAATCAGAATAACAAGAGGTGTGCGTGAGTGGAGGGATGGCCTGGCCAGCGGTGGGAGTAGTAGGGGGCGGTGAGGCCTCCACAGCAGCACAGCTGGCCACGGAAGGAAGGAGCAGGCAGCACGACCGACACTACTTTGGGCGGCTGGAGCAAGAAGACCAGAGGTTGAAGAAGCACGACGGCTGTTGGATGGACATCGTACAGTCACTGCAGCTAGAATCGTTCATATTGACTAAGTTGACAAAGCCCTCCATCCCCGTCAACTTAGTAGGCCCACAAGTCAGCCTCCCACTATGCTGGGTCCCAGCTAGCAGGGGGCGTATTCATTTTTTTGTGCGTAATAAGGAGGCACTTCCTTGCATGCGAAGATATAGGTGGTGGGTCCGACCTATCAGCGTGGGGAACATTTTTTCGCAAAATACAAAGGCCCTTCCGGTGGGTCCCAGATGTCAGCTGGAGGAATCATCATTTTGCACATAATAAGGAGGCATTTCCTTGTGTGCGGTCGTGGACCCAGCTGTCAGCCTCTCCACATATAGTCCATGTTCGATGGAAGTTGTTTCCTTGACCATGTTGACCACGCCGATCCAAGAGCACCAGGGCAGTGGACGACGGTGAGGCCTAGGAAGGGGACGACATGGAGCCAAGGAATACGCAACAATGGATGCCCACATGGAGAGGAGTATGAGGGTTCACTGGTTCGGCTTCGGTGTGAGGCTGGCGTCACTGCAGAATAACAGGGGGTGTTGGTGAGTGGAGGGATGGCCTGGCCATAGGTGGGAGTAGTAGGGGGTGGTGAGGCCTCCACGGCAGCATAGCCGGTCACGGGAGACAGGGGCAGGCGGCACGACCGGTGCTGCTTTGGGCGGCTGGAGCAAGAAGACCAGAGGTTGGAGAAGCACGACTGCTGTTGGATGAACATCATACGGTCACTGCAGCTAGAATCGTTCATATTGACTAAGTGGACAAAGCCCTCCATCCCCGTCAACTTAGTAGGCCCACAAGTCAGCCTCCCACTATGCTGGGTCCCAGCTAGCAAGGGGAGTATTCATTTTTGTGTGCGTAATAAGGAGGCACTTCCTTGCGTGCGAAGATATAGCTGGTGGGTCCGACCTGTCAGCGGGGGGAACATTTTTTCGCGAAATACAAAGGCCCTTCCGGAAGGTCCCAGATGTCAGCTGGAGGAATCATTATTTTGCGCGTAATAAGGAGGCATTTCCTTGTGTGCGGTTGTGGACCCAGCTGTCAGCCTCTCCACGTACAGTCCACGTCCGATGGAAGTTGTTCCTTGACCACGTTGACCACGCCGAGCCAAGAGCCCCAGGGCGGTGGATGACGGTGAGGCCTAGGAAGGGGACGACACGGAGCCAAGGAAGACGCAACAGTCGATGCCCACGTGGAGAGGAGTACGAGGGTTCACTGGTTTGGCTTCGGTGTGAGGCTGCCGTCGCCGCAGAATAACAGGGGGTGTTGGTGAGTGGAGGGATGGCCTGGCCAGAGGTGGGAGTAGTAGGGGGCGGTGAAGCCTCCGCGGCAGCACAGCCGACCATGGGAGGCAGGGGCAGGCGACACGAGCGACGCTGCTTTGGGCGGCTGGAGCAAGACCACCAGAGGTTGAAGAAGCACGACGGCCGTTGGATGGACATCATACGGTCACTGCAGCTAGAATCGTTTATATTGACTAAGTTGACAAAGCCCTTGGTACGCGTCAACTTAGTAGGCCCACAGGTCAGCCTCCAAAACTGTGCGCCCCAGATGTCAGGGGAAGGAATCATTTTTTGGGCGGCTGAAGCTAGAATATCCAAGATTGAAGAAGAAGCACGACATTCGTTGGATAGACATCCAACAGCCACTACTGCTAGAACCGTGTGTTGACTATAAGTTGACAAAGCCTTGCATACGCGTCAACTTCTTTTTTTAGGGGACGCGTCAACTTAGTGGGACCACAAGTGTGTGGCAGAGAACTTATAGCCCATTTGCGATTTGTAAGTATGTACAACCCATTTTTGAATTCTAATGGAATTTACTACATCCCATTTACAGTTTGTTAAAAGTACAACCCATTTTCTAGCTAGGACAACGATTAATAATTTCAACAAACCGTTCAAAACAAAATTCAATAAAATTTCCCACATTTTGACGGGATGCGAAATATTTTATACCAAAATTTCTAGTGAGATTAAATATAAATTTGCATTACGTAAAAATCCAACGAAACATTGCGCGTGCAACAATTAAAAATTAAAATTTCCAAAATCCAAAAATAATATTTTGTAAAGTAATTACGTGTTTGGTGCATTTTTTAATAGTTACTGTCTAGTTTTTATAATTACATCCCATTTATTATTTCTTAAAGCCCATTTTCCTGTTATGCCTAATGCATCCCTCCTACGAAAGATTTGCAGCCCAGCGGGGCGGAGAATAACAAGTTGACCTTGCCTGAGTATTCCTCAAAAAGAAGTATAGCTGGGCTAGCCATTTTCATCTTGAAAAAAAATCAATATCCGGCCTGGATATCTGGCCTGGGCTAGACGAGCCACAACCCGCCCAGTTAATACCCTGCTCTCCTCTGAACAACAACGAAAATATAGCTAAAGAAAAACTCTACAGTGCTCACGCCTCAAAAACACAAATACTGTTCGAGCTGCTTGGTCCCAGCCGTTGGCCGCTCCTTGTGCAATTCTCTCGTTTATATTGACTACATAGGTTGACAATGATGTGGGACCGTGATGTCAGGAAACCAGGAGGAAGCAAAAAAATATAGTTTTACATAATAAGGAGGCACTTGCGTACGTACGGCTATGGCCCTAGTGGGTCCCTACTGTCATCCAGTCAAAATAAGTCATCTCCTGAATCCTCATGTTCGTTGACCATGTTGACAATGCTCGGCGCCACGACAAGCGCAAGAACTCGAAGGACGATGGAGAGGGCCTCGCGGGCCCTACAGATGGTCTGATACAGCGCCCGCTGCTCATTCAGGAAGCCAGGATCATCGGACACCTATGAGCACCTTCGAGAGACTGAGACGGCATGAAACGGTAAGGCCGCTCTTGGGGGCTTTGGTTTATTAAGATACAAGTGTAATTTACTCGTCATCGGAAACAACGCGTAAAATACAGGCGTAATGAAACTGAGGGCCCGAGGTCTGTAAGTAAAACTGGCGGGTTGCGCGTGTAATTTGAGAGAACAGTGTATATTTTACTAGTTGAAATCAACCAACCAAGCGCTTCGCCTGAGACCATCTGCTTTTATTTACAAGCGCCAGCTTTACAAGCGTCAGCTTTACAAGCGGTTTTGGTTGGAAAACGATGATCCAATCACGACCTAAGATGATGAGTTGGTCGGAAGATCATATGGTTTCACGTCTAACCTATCCGACTTGTCGTATAGGCTATGAATGAAACATAAGACGATGAACTTCTTAAGCACGGAAACAACAGAAGAGGATGATCTTCTTAACAAGCAAATCACTAGCATTAAATCAACATGCAAAACAATACGAAGCATTATTTTCAGGAGGCACGGTGAACAGCTCATGATGTCGCATGCCACAATATTCCAAGCTCGACTTTGCAATCAAGCACAAGGCCTGGCATTACATAGACAATATTCAGAACAAACTCTTAAAATACCTTACATAAGTCAACATTCTTGTGACTATGCATCTCAGCAGAGTAACTATTTACTTCTAAACTCAACACAGGAATAGGGAAAAACGATCAACGCTGCTCACATCAAAGGGCATCCCACTCAAAAATATCAAATGCATGTCTTCTGGCTAACATCAATGAGCAAAATTTGACAAGGTTTTCCAATTCCAATATATTAAACTAATGTCTTCTTGCTAACATCAATTATTAAACTTTGAAAAGCTTTTCCCATTCAAAATATGTAATGCCTATGATCGTGGAACGAGCAGGGTTTTTCATCAGTTTGTCAGCTGATAGTTCGGTGGCTCAAGGTGATGACAAATGATTAGAGAACCATTCAATGTATTGTGCATGATGAAGTATTATGGAGGACACAAACCATCTCAACATTTTGTGCAGTTCCACTAAAATCAAGCTGAGCAACCCTGTGGATTTCGTATTTATATGTTGCAAAAAACAAAGACACATCAGCACACACATGCATATTGGCCCCAATGTCAACCCACCAATCGGTGGACTAACAAACTGAAAGTACGGTAAACAGATTACCATACCAAGATGCCCCATCATTGTTGCTTAGAATGACATTGACATACTTGGAGTCCTGTCATGGCTTCTTGTACTTGTTTGGGCACTTTTTGCCCAGTGCACTCCACGTGTTGTAGAGTTGCCTATGCTCTCTGCAGACTAGTCATGTCACCAGCATCTACTAATACTCTGTAAAGCTTCTCGATCATTCCTTCTGTAATGTAGCACAAACAATGACTGCTTCTTTCTGCAAAGTGGTATGACCAACTGGACCCAGTAATGTAGCAGTTTGCCTTGGACACAGTGGCTCCTTTTGTGCAGTTCAACTAAAATCAAAGTCAGAATAAAACCGAGCTTTAATTTTGATATCCCTGTAAGCAACAATAGGTATAAGGGAAACAATTACTGAGAAATAACGGTTGATGACTTGTACTCCTAGAAGAAAAACATCTACTGATCTACCTTATCTTAATGGGAAACAAAGCAGGAGAGTAGCAATTCTCCATCAGTGTGATTCATTCATATTGACCGAGACATTATCTTAACAATGCCTTGTTTCAACATGTATAAAGAACGACAAAGCAGAAAAGTACCATTCCTGAAACAATGCAATTGATTCTTGTTAACAGAGACATTATCTTAACAATACCTTGGTTAGACATGTAGAAAGAACTACAAAGCAGGATAGTACCATTCGTAAAACAATGCAACTGATTCATTTTAACAGAGGCAAAAAAGGAATCAATTACTGGCCAATAAAGGAGGATGAAACATGCGGCCACAAAAATGGTAATCCCGCCAATCCCTAACAAGTGTTGCTGATTTGAACTAAGATTCAGTAGTTAATTAATTCTGAGAGTGGCATTGCTTAATTTTACAAGTGGCATTAGATTAACAAAAAGCATAAAGTGTTCCAGGGGAGAGTGGGCACAACAACAACATGTGCTTCCATCTACTTATAAAGGGGGTGATGTAGAGTTTTGTTGTAACAAAGAAACAAGCATCATGTCTAGGTTGGAACAATTTTTGCTCACTTGATGGTAAAAGACAGCAGTTCAATAGCTTCAATTCAACATTTATCCAAAACAGTACCAATACAAGTAGCACAACATCTCAAAGCACACTGCAACATCATGTGGATGAAAGTCGGTACTAACCTTTCTTGACCAAGATTTGAAACAACTCGCAAGGAGGACTTGAAAGAAATCCCAACACATATATGAAATCTCGATCTCCTTTTGTGCAGTTCCACCAAAATTAAGCAAAGTCGCCGGTGTGACATTCAAGTTGAACTGCACAAAACACTCTTAAAACATAAGTGTTTCGCGTAGCGAAGCAAAATGTTGCAATAGCAACAAGTTGAATAGATATCCCTATTTTAAGAGTGGCAAAAAAGGAATCAATTACTGGCAAATAAAGGAGGATCAAACATGCGGCCACAAAAATGGTAATTCCGCCAACCCCTAACAAGTGTTGCAGTTGTGAACTAAGATTCAGTAGTTAATTCTGAGAGTGGCATTGCTTAATTTTACCAGCGGCACTAGATTAACAAAAAAGCATAAACAGTTGCAGGGGAGAGTGGGTGCAACAACACCATGTGCTTCCATCTACTTATAAAGGGGGTGATGCAGAGTTTTGTTGTACCAAAGAAACAAGCATCATGTCTGGAAATTTTTTTGCTCACTTAAGTGGTAAAAGACAACAGTTCAATAGCTTCAATTCAACATTTATCCAAAACAATACCAATACAAGTAGCACACCATCTCAAAGCACACTGCACCATCATGTGGATGAGACCAAGATTTGAAACAACTCGCCAGGAAGACTAGAAAGAAATCTCTATCTCCTTTTGTGCAGTTCCACCAAAATTAAGCAAAGTCGCCGGTGTGACATTCAAGTTGAATTGCACAAAACGCTCTTAAAACATAAGTGTTTCGCGTAGCGAAGCAAAATGTCACAATAGCAACAAGTTGAATAGATACCCCTGTTTTAACAGAGGCAAAAAAGGAAACAATTACTTGCCGATAAAGGAGGATGAAACAAACGGCGACAAAAAGAAGCATCTGACTTATCTTGATGGAAAACAAAGTAGGATAGTAGCATTTCTAAAATAGTTGCATTGATTCATATTAATAGAGGCAGTCTCTTAAAACAACATTCGTTAAAAATGTAATTCATTTTTAACAGTGGCATTGCTTCAATTTTCTGGTGGCATTCTTAAATTAATAACAGCAAAATAGTTGTATGGGACATGGGACATGGGACATGCTAGCACCATGTGCGTCCACACATATAAATGGGTGATGCCGAGTATGTAGCCAAGCAACATATATGCATTGGTCCCATATTTGTTCTCTTTGAACCTTTTTCCTATGTGAGGGCAGCAAATCTTGTCCTGCACAAACTACCCGACCCCCTAGTTTCTTTCCCTTTCCAAAAAAGAGATCGGTTCCTTACAGATGTGTGTACTGGGTTACCCCCTTTTTCCCTTTTCGACCAACAAACCGGCTGGATAGCCAGTCTATACTACTTTCCCTCCCTCCTTTCCTCATTGAACCACGTCCTAGATTCATGCTCCACCCCACCGCACCCTTCTTTCCTCTTTGAACCAAGACCTAGATTCGATTACAGAATCGAAAAAGATCCGCATGCAGTTAGAGCAATGATGGTTTCAAAGAAACTTATACCTTAGGCTCGTCGGGATGTGGCAAGGCGTGTGGCGGGAGGCCGGATCTGCCCACACTACGTACGGCAGCGACGAAGAAGGGATCGGTGGACCTCCCGCATAGGCGCTGGGTGAAAGAGAACAATGCAGCCGACAGTGGATTGCCTCCCTCGCCGAAGGCGATAGAGTGAACGATGCACCTCCTCCCCTTCCCGGTGCGACGGGATCCGGACGTCTCCTTCACCAGCTGTGGGGGGGGGGGAGAGACAAGAGGACAACGCAGTCTTGTTTAGATCTGGTGAAGAGGGTGAGAGACTGTGAATATAGCAAACCCTAGCAAAGGAACGTTGAGCCTCCAGCGTGTGTATATATATGTAGTGCGGCGAGAGTGTGGAGAGTGAAAACCCTAGCGAACAAGCGCTGAGGCTCCAGCCTATATATATACTGTAGTACGGACTGAGCTCCGGTGCCTTAACTGCACCTGCTTTTGGCTGTATGACAGGTGGGCCAACCACATTTTGGGCCCACCTATCATAAACCCAAAGGCAGGTGCACTAAGTCAATGAAGCTGCATCCATATAGTACTCGTGTATACGAATAATATATAGTGGAGTGGTTTTCTTATTCTCTCCATAACAATCGTTTTAAATTGTGTAAGTACGAAACAAAACTCTTTATTTAACGTACCAGTGAAGAAAACTACTACTTCCGATGAACTAACGATCCACGCGTCCTGGTCGCACTTCCTGTGCTTCACGTGCGGTACACTACCCTCCCTTAAGTGAACAACCACAGATGCGCCAAATTATCTAAAACGTGTGAGAGTGTGTACAAATAAAGAATTTTAATTTCAATTATCGGAAAGGTTTGAGAGTATGTATAGTTTTCCCTCTCTAATAATTATGGTTTGTTGTGTTCGGCCTAAACTTGGTCAAACTTTACAAAGCTTGACTTCAGTCAAATCTAATATGCGGAGTAAATAAAAATGGAGGGCTACTACATCCATCCGAGTTTTTAGTCCACACCATTGTTTTAATCAAAGTTAATAGATGGACAAATAAAATTACAGGGGAGTTGGAGACAAAGTTGTGAGAAGGCTTAGAAGTCAATACAAAACTTTTGCTCTTAGTACCAACGTCGATCCTTCTTCGTGGAAACATTTGGTTCATAGCCAATTGTGTGATAAAATTGCACCAACGTGAAAGACGAGTGTGTCACCAATGCAACCAAGGTGAACTGATGAAGGATATCATCTTTGTGGGTAACAAGCAAAGAGCATTGATGGAAGACAACTTTTCATTGAAAATCGATCAGCTTCACCAGCCGACGCAACCATGAGGCGCAACCATGAGCATCGATAAGTTATTGTGGTCATGCATCATCCATTTGGTATCAAGTTTGGGTCAGGCACCTATGAAGTTCGACAAATCCTCATTGTGGTCTGTTTCTTCTCAGTAGTCAAGCTCGAGGAAGGAAGAACCATGTGGCGGAGGACAGTGAGGCGGAACAACAATGGCCGTCCAATTTTGTGCAGTTCCACAAAAACCGAGGAAGATATGCTTGGGTATGGAGATACGCATCGCTGTTTGCAAAAATATAAAAAAGGGATATAGTGTTGTTACTTTGTTTTGGCAGTGGTACAAGATTAACAACGACATCTCAATTGTCAATAAGAATTAATGAAATGTACACCAACAAACAGAAGCATCATGATTATCTTGATGGGAACTAAACCAGGATTGCCGAGAAAAAAAGCATTTCTTCATTTAACCAGTGATAGTATTAGATTAGCAGCAGCAATAGGAGCATATGGACAATGACCGCACAACCACCATGTACTTTTTGTCGAAACAACATGTATACCTCCACCGAGGCATAAATCAGGACAACTTTTTGAGTGGCATTTCCTCTATAATAGTAGGTGATGTTGGACCAGCCGACGAACCCTAGCTACTATACATTGGGAGCTGGGGAGTAGTCGCATAGAAGAAAACCCGCATGCAGCGACCTGGGGAGCTGGACTAGTACAAGAAGTTATACCTCAGGTGGGTGAGATGTCGCTTAGGCGGGCGGGCGGGATATGCCCACATGATGCAGCGAACAAGGGCGTGGAGGACCTTCGTCCGTGCCAGCGCCGGCTCCGAGAGGACGGTGCACATTGGCTTCCTCCATCGCCAACGGCGACAACGTCAATGCTGCACCTCCTCACCTCCCGCAACGGACGGGATTCGGCCGGATCTGTGACCACCGGTGAGGAGAGAGATAGAGTGGACACTGTCATCTTGTTTTGATATGGAGAGGGTGAGAGAGCGAGACGCGAGAAACCCTATCAAACAAGAGACTATAATGGAGAAAAAAATCTCTCCATAGCAGTGGTTTTAAATAGAATACGCGCGTTCCTGGAAAAAAGAAATGAAAACTGGCAGACAATTTATTAATGTACCAAGAAAGAAAACTCGACCAAAAACATGCCCCCGCTTCCAGGTCGCGAGAGTCGTCGCGCACACACACATAGACATAGACATGCATATCCATGTTTACGTAAAATTCCATCTCCATCTCCATCACCAATCATATTTGTCCAACTGGCACATTATTTATGTTGTTAATTATATATGCAGCAATATTAACATACAACATCTCTTGTTTGCGGGCATCCAGACTGCTGCCACGCCCGCTCCTGACAAACCGAACCCTCTTCATCACCCGTGCCGGCTTCCCGCCCGAAACGGTCAGTGCCGCATTCATGCCCGTCCAGAGCGGACGTGACCTCTCACTGGCGCCGACATTGAAGCGGCGCGCCGGCTGGGAGAGCGTCGCCCGTGCCGCTTCCTGGTGCACGCAACTGCTCCACATTCAAAGGTCGCAATAGCCGGCCACAACATGCATGTAAAAAGTTCTTGGGAGTTCGTGCTACAGCTAGTTATCCTCCCCCAACTCGTCAATCTCTTCCAGTAGTGCTAGTACTCCATGGCGCGATCCATCGACAAGCAGGCGAGAAAGTTATCGTATACTCGGTTTGCGGTGAGTGGCATGCCGAGCGACCGTGTGGGGTCGAGCCGTGGAGGAGGGTGAGACACAAACGCGATAGACGTGATTTAAATGTTGGTTTTGCTCGATGGCGCGATCCAACGAAACGAAATGTTGGTTTCTCTCCGTTTTCATTTTTTCTCTGGAAAAACGGAAACTTTCCACTCCATTTTCATTCCTACTCCAAGGTTGCCCCATTACAACATTCCATCAAATACAAAGGAAAACTAACACGCACGCTGATGCATCTCAATGATTCACAGATCATAGCCAATATTTACTTCACAACTAAAGACAAAAGTTGTGAGAGTGTGGACGAAAGAAAAACTACTGATGGGGTCACTATGACTTAAACCCTAAACCCTAAACAGGATTTAATTTCCTGGCTAGGTAGAACATGTCGAAGGAAAGACGGCTGGCACCCTCGGATCATACGATGCTTTTGTGCAGTTCCACTAGAATCGAGCTGAGCATCCCTGATGGCAAAGATATTGAAGAGGTGTGATTAGAATAATAGTACTGGCACTATTTCATGAGACATAAACTCATCACAAGTAGAAGCCGGTAGAAGTAGAGAAAGATCGACATGGAGATGGAGCTACATGGGGAGCTGCAGCAGTGGAACAAGCCGGCTCCAAAAGGAAGATGTACTACCTGGGACGTCGGGCTGTAGCTAGAAGGGTAGTTGGGACGCGGCATCAGCCCATACCGCGGTGACCCCCGATTGGAATGCACCGACTGTGGGTTTTATCCCTCGCCGATGTCGACCGCGTCTACGCAGAACATTGTTCCCTTCCCCCAGCTGCGGGATCAGGCCAGATATGTGACCAGCAGTGTGGCCACCGTCGTTCTATGCTTGTGAAGAGAGCAACCCAAGCAAGCAGGCTTGTAGCTTAGGCTCCTACTAGTGTATATATAGTGGTTTTCTTTTTCTCTCCATATCAACCATTTTATATTGCGTACGTGTCATTGAAGAGTGAAATGATGGTTGCTTCTTCCGACTAACTTACTATGTGATTTGACTGCTCCTTAGTGGCCCCTACACGTACTCCCCCTACGTGTACACACAAATTCGATGGCACTCTTTATCGATCATGTGCGCGCACACACACACACACATCATCCCTCTCTTCGATTCTATGGATACCTCAAGCCAATGATAGCTACACTCTCTTCTTGTGGATCGCCCCTCTATATATATGATATATCGAGGACTCTATTTCACACACATTGCATATGTTACATTTTTTGATTGACCCCCCCCCCAAAAAAACCACTCACGAACCCACACACTATATCTCTCTACGTTTGTATCTCTCTCACACAACCCCATGTAGGTGGTGTACGTACACAAGAAGAGAATAGGTGCATGTACTCACGCTTCGTGCCCAGCCACACCCGCGCGGGTATACGGTGGAGCTCATTTCTGTATGAAATGGCAGCCCACATGCTAATTTGAATGCGTGTAGTGGTTGTTTACCTACGGAGGTTGTGTACCACGCATGCACGAAACAAAGTTCGACTTGATGCATTGGCGCGTTATTTTTAAATAAAGTTATATCGCTCAATGTCACGTAGAATATAAAACAATTTTTATGGAGAAAAAGATAGTCCGCTCCACTATATACAATGGAGCCTGCCTGCCTGGGTTTGTCTCTCTTCAGAGTATCTCCCACAAGGCTGCGGTGGCCTCTCTCTCTCTCTCTCACCGCTGGTCACTTATTCGGCTGCATCCCATCCGCCGGCGGAAAGGGAGGATGTGCATCATTTCTCCGTTCGACGGTGCTGAGGCAGCACGTCCCGATCTACGATACACGCCGTTCTCTTTGACCAGGCTCCGGCGCGGTAGGGCCTATGCCACCTGCTCGTTGCCGCAGTATGGGCAAATTCCGCCCACTGCCGCTCACCTAGTTACATCCCGACGACCTCCAGGTATCCCCTCCGGCTCCACTGCCCGTCTTCCCACGTCGCTGCATGTGGATCTTCCATAGTTCTTTGCCCAAAACGTAGCTCGTCTGGCGTACTTTCCATATTGCAATCTCGTCCTCACACCGTTTTAGACAAACACAGCCATGTTGTTATATTCCCTTAGGACAAGGAATATGCTTCTTTTTTGTCGCCGCATGTGTCATCAACTGTTATTGGCCAGTAATTGTTTCCTTTCTACCTCTTTTTTGCAAACAGGGCTATCCATTTCACCTCGTTGCTATTGCGACCTTTTGGTGAACTGCACAAATCACTTTTTTCTTAAGAGTGTTTTGTGCAGTTGTACTAAAATGTCACACGGGCAACGTCTCTACATTTCAGTGCGACTGCACAAAGGGAGATTGGTTTTGCTCTATCCTCCTCATCCAACTCCGAGCCTAATCTTCTCCAACTAGTTAGTCTTAAGAGAGACTGCAAAGGTGAACGGCTTCTATTTGTGTGTTTATTGTTTCATCAATAGTCCTCTATTATCGTAATCACACTTAATATCTTTAGAACAGGGACGCTCAGCTCTATTTAGTGGAACTGCACAAAATGATCAGAATGTTGCATGCTCCAGGCAGCTACTTTTTTTCCCAACATGCCTTGTTGATTTAGACAGAGCCGGGGGGACGTTGCTGCCAATGAAAGCATGGATCAATTTTAATTTAACACCTTCTCACAACTGTGTCTTCAGTTGTGATGTAAATATTAGCTCTGATCTCCAGTATTAGTTTTTTATTGTTTTTGGAAGAGCATCAATGGCAAGACACACGAAACAAAAGCTGAAAGCTCAGAGCATTGTACAATTTCATGTCGCTGGAAAATTATTTGTGTAGTACGTCAATTATATAAACAAATGTTGGAAGCTTGATAACATTGCCAGAATCCTCTTCAGCATCGGGTCCATGTGTCATGCACAAAATTATACTCCTTCGTTCCTCAATATTTGTCTTTTTACAAATTTCAAATGGGCATATTTTAGAGTGTAGAATCACTAATTTTGCTTCGTATGTAGTCACTCATTGAAATCTCTAGAAAGACAAATACTCCGGAGTATATTTAAGAACCGAGGGAGTAGTGCACAACCACATGGGAGACTCAGCCCGGTCGTTGCGCCGCATTAATAGTGAGTAATAAGCAGTCAAATCATAAGCCCCACCTTTCCCACTATAAGTTGCTTGGAAGAAGCAACCATCAATACGCTCTTCTTTGAAACCGCTCATACTACTCCATCTGTCACTGTTTATAGAGCGTGCTTAAAAAAATCTCTGGGACCAAGGCGACTAGCGATGGGCCTGAAAAATAGCATTGGTAGTTAAAGCACGACGTTTGTTACTAGAGGAAATAATGCGTACACACATGCATGCCGTGCTTCCACCCCGGGTACACACATGCATGCACTTAGTCCACTCCATAGTACATCGAGAGAAAATTGTGGACTTGATTGGGTTACCACGCCCAAATTAATTGAGCATTAAACCAAACGCGTCTAAGTCTCTCTGGTGGTGGAAATGCATTGAGAGAAATGCATCATAATGAAGCGCGCCCTGTAAACTGTGACGGAGGGAGGAGTAGTATGAAGGTGCAAAACCAAGTACGCGCATGGCCAGTCGGTCAACGCACCTCCTGTTGGCATATCATTGACATGTGGGACCGGAGTGTAAGCAAAACAATCTCAATTGACGGCAAAATGGCCAATCCACCATTCCTTGAGAGAGACGAGGAGCGAGAACACACAGACGGGCTCACACGGAGGCCAAGATATATTCGAACATGGTTGATCGATATCATCATTACATGTTCGATGTTTTTTTAATACTATACTATTGGGCTGCCGTTTTCCGCCCTTCTCCCGAATAAATGTGTACTTTATCAGAGATTAAAAAAATACGAGTACAGATGCTCCACCATGCGGTTCTAGTAGTAGTACTACTCGTACTACTAAACCTTGCGCTTGGCTCTTTGCCTCTTCGTGAAGTCGAACAATGATGGTACTCCGCATGTTGGGTACTACAGTGTATGCCTCTAGCAATCTGACACCGAATGAACTGATGCATGTCCACCGCCTGGGCGAGGGTAGGTTGCATTAGTCAAAAGGCACAAGCGAGCTTCACCTTGTCCTGCAAGCTTCTCCTTGTTTTGCGAGTTGACGGGACACACCAAAAAGTAGTGCTGGTCCATACTCCCTCCTTTCCGGTTAATATGGCTTAATATTTTTTGCGGGTAAATGAGAGAGCTTTATTCATATATAAGCATTCTTAGGACGATCAGCCAAGACACTGGTCACTAGGACACTGGTCACTAGGACACGGTATATAGAGTGGCTGGCCTACTGGAACGTGAGAGGGGACAGGTGCAGTTTGTCTCTGTGGCATGGATACCTACCTACAACAATCGATTATCGGTGTGTGGTGGGGGAGGGGGGCTAATTAACTATAGAGGTACAATGGCTGGTATATGTGGGGAGGAGGAGTGATGCCTACCTCATGTATTAAGGGAGATCGATCTACCTCATGTATTAAGGGAGATTGATCGGCATCCATGCATATGTGTAGGAGAGGAATAAGGTTGGGAGAGAGATAGAGCTAGAGTGTTGGAGGGGGTGGTAGTGGAGTTGCTTCTAACAAATGGTGGGAGAGGCTTGCTAGACAAATAGAGGGAACACCTGCAATATCAATAAGAGAGGGGATGGATGCATGTTTGTGCACGTGCGTGTGAGAGACGGGTCAGGAGGCTTGCATGAATGATGACGGGGGATGATATGGCTGTGGTAAGCAGACGTAACTACATAGGAAGATTAGTCGTCCTTTGTCAGAGAAAGGAGAGACATAACTTGTGAGGTACGTCGATCGATGGGTGGGGTGGGGGGGGGGAATAGTTAAAGTCGACCTAGGTATATGTTGGGAGATCGGTCGGTATACATGCATGTATGTGTTAGTGATACGTCTCCAACGTATCTATAATTTTTGATTGCTCCATGCTATATTATCTACTGTTTTAGGCAATATTGGGCTTTATTATCCACTTTTATATTATTTTTGGGACTAACCTATTAACCGGAGGCCCAGCCCAGATTTGCCGTTTTATGCCTATTTCAGTGTTTCGAGGAAAAGGAATATCAGACGGAGTCAAAACGGTACGAAATCAACTGGAGAAGTTATTTTTGGAAGGAAAGCCACCCGATGGACTTGGAGTGCACGTTAGAGAAGAAGGGAGGTGCCCACGAGGGTGCGGGGCGTGCCCACCCCCTGGGGCACGCCCCTGCCTCGTGGCCCTCCTTCGGTCCACCGACGTACTTCTTTCACCCATATATACCTACGTACCCTAAAACTTCCAGAACAGAAGATAGATCAGGAGTTCTGCCGCCGCAAGCCTCTGTAGCCACCAAAAACCTCTCGGGAGCCCTTTCCGGTGCCCTGCCGGAGGGGTAACCCATCACCGGTGGCCATCTTCATCATCCCGGCGCTATCCATGACGAGGAGGGAGTAGTTCACCCTCAGGGCTGAGGGTATGTACCAGTAGCTATGTGTTTGATCTCTCTCTCTCTCTCTCGTGTTCTCTCTCGTGTTCCATCTATGGCACGATCTTGATGTATCCCGAGCTTTGCTATTGTAGTTGGATATTATGATGTTTCTCCCCCTCTACTCTCTTGTGATGAATTGAGTTTCCCCTTTGAAGTTATCTTATCGGATTGAGTCTTTTATGAGAACACTTGATGTATGTCTTGCCGTGATTATCTGTGGTGACAATGGGATATCATGTGCCACTTGATGTATGTTTTGGTGATCAACTTGCGGGTTTCGTGACATTGGGAACCTATGCATAGGGGTTGGCACACGTTCTTGACTCTCCGATAGAAACTTTGGGGCACTCTTTGAAGTACTTTGTGTTGTTTGGATGAATCTGAGATTGTGTGATGCATATCGTATAATCATGCCCACGGATACTTGAGGTGACAATGGAGTATCTAGGTGACATTAGGGTTTTGGTTGATTTGTGTCTTAAGGTGTTATTCTAGTACGAACTCTTTTATAGATTGATCCGAAAGAATAACTTTGAGGTGGTTTCGTACCCTACCATAATCTCTATGTTTGTTCTCCGCTATTAGTGGCTTCGGAGTGACTCTTTGTTGCATGTTGAGGGCTTGTTATATGATCTATCTATGTTATTATTGTTGAGAGAACTTGCACTAGTGAAAGTATGAACCCTAGGCCTTGTTTCCTATCATTGCAATATCGTTTACGCTCAATTTTATCATTAGTTACCTTGCTGTTTTTATATTTTCAGATTACGAAAACCTGTATCTACTATCTATTTTGCACTTGTATCACCATCTCTTCGCCGAACTAGTGCACCTATACAATTTACCATTGTATTGGGTGTGTTGGGGACACAAGAGACTCTTTATTATTTGGTTGCAGGGTTGTTTGAGAGAGACCATCTTCATCCTACGCCTCCTGCGGATTGATAAACTTTAGGTCATCCACTTGAGGGAAATTTGCTACTATCCTACAAACCTGTGCACTTGCGGGCCCAACAACGTCTACAAGAAGAAGGTTGTGTAGTAGACATCAAGCTCTTTTCTAGCGCCGTTGCCGGGGAGGTTAGCGCTTGAAGGTATATCTTTAGATCTTGCAATCGAATCTTTTTGTTTCTTGTTTTATCACTAGTTTAGTTTATAAAAGAAAACTACAAAAAAATGGAATTAAGGATGCCTCATATGCTTCATCTTTTTAATGTCTTTCGTGAAAATGATGGGAAGGAAAATTGTGCTCAAGTACTAGAAGAAGAATTACATAGAATGCTTGGCATAAAATATGTGAATGATAAGCATGATTGCAATGTTGTTAGTATGAATTCCTTGAATATCCATGATGCTAATGATATGCAAAGCCACAAGCTTGGGGAAGCTATGTTTGATGAAGATGATATTTTTTGTCCCCCAAGCTTTGATGAGCAAATTTACTATGATGAAAGCATGCCTCCTATCTATGATGATTATTGTGATGACACGTATGCTTTAAAGAATAATGATAACCATGAAACTTGTCATCTTGATCTTAATTTTCAATCATATGATAGTTATTTTGTTGAGTTTGCTCCCACTACTATTGATGAGAAGAATTTTGCTTATGTGGAGAGTAATAAAATTTCTATGCCTGTAGATCATGAAAAGAATGCTTTAGGTGCTGGTTATATTGTTGAATTCATTCATGATGCTACTGAAAATTATTATAACGGAGGAACATATGCTTGTAGGAATTGCAATAATATCAAGTTTCCTCTCTATGTGCTTCAAGTTTTGAAGCTATGCTTGTTTTACCTTCCTATGCTAGTTGATTATCGTTCCCATAAGTTGTTTTCTCACAAAATCCCTATGCATAGGAAGTGGGTTAGACGTAAAAGTGCTAGTCATATGCTTCATGATGCTCCCGTTATGTTTCAATTCTTATCTTTTATGTGAGCATCATTGTCATCATCATGCCTAGTTAGAAAGGCATTAAAGAAAAGCGCTTGTTGGGAGATAACCCAATACTTATCCTTACTGTTTTTGTGTGTTCACATGATTATGCTACTGTAGTAATCATGTTTTATAGCTTTTGTTTCAATAAAGTGCCAAGTAAGACCTTTAGGATGGCTTACAGTGATAGTTGTGTTGATCCTGCTGAAAATCAGAAACTTTTGCACCCAGTAAATTAGTTTTGTTAACTCACAGAAACGTGCTTCTGATCTGATTCTTTTTGCTCTGGATTGGTACACGAATTTCTTAGGACTTCCTAATTTGGTATGATTTTTGGAGTTCCAGAAGTATACGTTTGATACAGATTACTACAGATTGTCTGTTCTGTTTTTGATAGATTCTGTTTTCTATGTGTTGTTTGCTTATTTTGATGAATCTATGAGTAGTATCGGAGGGCATGAACCATAGATAAGTTGGAGTACATTAGATATTACACCAATATGAATTTAGAATGAGTTAATTACAGTACCAATGTGGTGGTTTTGTTTTCTTTCACTAACGGAGCTTATAAGATTTCCTGTTGAGTTTTGTGTTGTGAAGTTTTCAAGTTTTGGGTAAAGATTCGATGGACTATGGAATAAGGAGTGGCAAGAGCCTAAGCTTGGGGATGCCCCGGAAGGCATCCCCTTTTTCGTCTTCGTTCATTGGTAACTTTACTTGGAGCTATATTTTTATTCACCACATGATATGTGTTTTGCTTGGAGCCCCATTTTCTTTTGTTAGTATTAGCTTGCTGTTATTTAGAATAATGTTTTGCATCTTTAGTTTCAATAAAGAAGTCAAGGATAGCCTTTGCCATGCTTATTTTGCTAGTATACATGTTGCTGTTTGAAAAACAGAAAGTTTACTGCTGTTGCAAAAATTCCCTAGAAAAGTCAGAGAGTGGTATAATGTTGAATCTTTTTGCATATTGAGCTCTGATAAATTTATTACAGTGGGAATTTTAGTTCATAATTTTTGGAGTCAGGGAAGTATTGATACCCTTGCATTCTTTACAGACTGTACTGTTTTGGCAGATTGCTGTTATGGTTACATTGTTTGCATATGTTTGCTTGATTAATGATTCTATTTGAGGATAGGAGTATTAAATATGCAGAGGCATTTAGTATGAAATGTTGAATAATTATTTAAGTGAGTTGTTACAGTAGAAAATGATCAGGTTTTGCATTGGTTTATACTAACCTATCTCACGAGTTCTTGTTGAGTTTGTTGTGAATGAAGCTTTTGATAAAAAGAGAAACCATGATATGAGAGGAATTAAGGAGACACAAAAGCTCAAGCTTGGGGATTCCCAAGGCACCCCAAGATAATATTTCAAGAAGTCTCAAGCATCTAAGCTTGGGGATGCCCCGGTAGGCATCCCACCTTTCTTCTTCAACAACTATCGGTTAGTATCGGTTGAGCCTAAGTTTTTGCTTCTTCACATGAGTTGTGCTATCCTTGCAATGTAGTTTTCTTTAACTTTGCTTGCTGTTTGAATAAAGTATCAAGATCTGAAATTATTAAATGAGAGAGAGAGTCTTCGCATAGTTGCATAATTATTTAGCTACTAATTGACCTTCACTTATATCTTTCGGAGTAGTTTGTCATTTGCTCTAGTGCATCACTTATACCTTTCAGAGCATGGTGGTAGTTTTATTTTGAAGAAATAGATGAACTCTCATACTTCACTTAGATTATTTTGAGAGTCGTTAATAGCATGGTAATTTGCTTAATATTAATATACTTGGTATTCAAGATATGTGAAACTTTCTTATGAGTGTGTTGAATACTAAGAAAAGTTTGATACTTGATAATTGTTTTGAGATATGGGGGTAGTGATATTAAAGTCATGCTAGTTGGGTGATTATGAATTCAAAGAATGCTTGTGTTGAAGTTATCAAGTCCCGTAGCATGCACATATGGTTAAAGTTGTGTAACAAATTTGAAACATGAAGTGTACCTGGCTTGTGCATCCTTATGAGTGGCGGTCGGGGACGAGCGATGGTATTTTCCTACCAATCTATCCCCCTAGGAGCATGCGCATAGTACTTGGTTTTTGATGACCTCTAAATTTTTGCAATAAGTATATGAGTTCTTTTGACTAATGTTGAGTCCATGGATTAAACGCACTTTTACCTTTCCACCTTTGCTGGCCTCTTCGGTACCGTGCATTGCCCTTTCTCACCTTGAGAGTTGGTGCAAACTCGGCTGGTGCATCCAAACCCCGTGATACGATACACTCTATCACACATAAACCTCCTTATATCTTCATCAAAACAACCACCATACCTACCTATCATGGCATTTCCATAGCCATTCCGAGATATATTGCCATGCAACTTCCATCATCATATTCATGACATACATTACTTTTGTCATATTGCCATTAGGGTTGAAAACGGCGCGAAAACGGACGGAACTGGTTGCTATCATATTTGTTTTCATATTTTTTTTACAGAAGTGGAAACGAATACAGAAACCCCGGAAACGAATACGAAAACAGATACTACCGGAAACAAACACGGAGCGAATATAGAGCGGACACGGAAACAAAATTGTGTGTTGACCGAAACTTAAACCCCCTTGAATCATAGAGAAATACAGACAAAAAACAAACAAGTTGATGGAATTCTTAACATGGCTACAAGTCAATATGGTTGTGTCGGTAACATAGGGTAGTATTGTAGTAGTACATGACAATTTCGTATATAGTCTAGCTGAGTATGTGTGTGGTAGTAAAAGTTGGTACGCAAATGATACATTCTGCTCATTCTACTCATTGTGTCATTGTGTGTTGTTTGGTAGTTGGCTACAAAGTAGCCATGAGGCTATAGTAGAAACAAAAAATCCATATTAACGGAAACGGGAAGTTCCTTTTCCACGTCTGTTCCACTGGAAACACCATTCCATTTTTGTTTCCGTTTCCGCATAAAAAAATTCATTTCCATTTCCATTTTGCAAATTTCCATTTCCGTTTTCATATTTCCTCTCCGTATCCATTTTTCCTTCGGAAAAGCAGAAACTTTCCACTCCATTTTCATCCCTAATTGCCATTGCATGATCATGTAGTTGACATCGTATTTGTGGCAAAGCCACCATGCATTATTTTTCATACATGTCACTCTTGATTCATTGCACCATCCTGGTACACCGCCGGAGGCATCCATATAGAGTCATATCTTGTTCTAAGTTTCGAGTTGTAATCCTTATATTGTAATCAATAGAAGTGTGATGATCATCATTATTAGAGCATTGTCCCCCCCCCCCAAAAGAAAGGCCAAAAAAAGAAAGGCCAAAGAAAAAAAGGAAAAAAGGAAGGGGCAATGCTACTATCTCTTTTTCCACACTTGTGCTTCAAAGTAGCACCTTGTTCTTCATGTAGTGAGTCTCATATATTATGCTTCAAAGTAGCACCTTGTTCTTCATGTAGTGAGTCTCATAAGTTGTCTTTTTATACTAGTGGGAATTTTTCATTATAGAACTTGTCTTGTATATTCCTACGATGGGCTTCCTCAAATGCCCTAGGTCTTCATGAGCAAGCGAGTTGGATGCACACCCACTAGTTTTATTTTGTTGAGCATTCATAGCTCTAGTGCATCCATTGCATGGCAATCCCTACTCCTCATGTTGACACCAATTGATGGGCATCTCCATAGCCCGTTGATTATCCTCGTCAATGTGAGACTTTCTCCTTTTTTGTCTTCTCCACACAATCCCCATCATCATATTCTATTCCACCCATAGTGCTATATCCATGGCTCATGCTCATGTATTGCGTGAAGGTTGAAAAAGTTTGAGATTATTTAAGTATGAAACAATTGCTTGGCTTGTCATCGGGGGTATAGAAGTTGGGAACATCTTTGTGTGACGAAAATGAAGCATAGCCTAACTATATGATTTCGTAGGGATGAACTTTCTTTTGCCATGCTATTTTGAGAAGAAATGATTGCATTGATTAGTATGCTTGAAGTATTATTATTTTTATGTCAATATGAACTTTTGTCTTGAATCTTTCGGATCTGAATATTCATGCCACAATTAAGAAGATTTACATTGAAATTATGCCAAAGTATCACTCCGCATCAAAAATTATCTTTTTTATCATTTACCTACTCGAGGACGTGCAGGAATTAAGCTTGGGGATGCTTGATATGTCTCCAACGTATCTATATTTTTTGATTGCTCCATGCTATATTATTTTTGGGACTAACCTATTAACCGGAGGCCCAACCCAGATTTGCTATTTTATGCCTATTTTAGTGTTTCGAGGAAAAGGAATATCAGACGGAGTCAAAACGGAATGAAATCAACTGGAGAAGTTATTTTTGGAAGGAAAGCCACCCGATGGACTTGGAGTGCACGTCAGGGAAGAAGGGAGGTGCCCACGAGGGTGGGAGGCGCGCCCACCCCCTGGGGCGCGCCCCCTGCGTCGTGGCCCCCCTTCGGTCCACCGAGGTACTTCTTTCACCCATATATACCTACGTACCCTAAAACTTCCAGAACAGAAGATAGATCGGGAGTTCTGCTGCCGCAAGCCTTTGTAGCCACCAAAAACCTCTTGGGTGTCCTTTCCGGTGCCCTGCCAGAGGGGGAACCCATCACCGGTGGCCATCTTCATCATCCCGACGCTATCCATGACGAGGAGGGAGTAGTTCACCCTCGGGGCTAAGGGTATGTACCAGTAGCTATGTGTTTGATCTCTCTCTCTCTCTCGTGTTCTCTCTCATGTTCCATCTATGGCACGATCTTGATGTATCCCGAGCTTTTCTATTGTAGTTGGATCTTATGATGTTTCTCCCCCTCTACTCTCTTGTGATGAATTGAGTTTCCCCTTTGAAGTTATCTTATCGGATTGAGTCTTTTATGAGAACACTTGATGTATGTCTTGTCGTGATTATCTGTGGTGACAATGGGATATCATGTGCCACTTGATGTATGTTTTGGTGATCAACTTGCGGGTTTCGTGACATGGGAACCTATGCATAGGGGTTGGCACACGTTCTTGACTCTCCGATAGAAACTTTGGGGCACTCTTTGAAGTACTTTGTGTTGGTTGGATGAATCTGAGATTGTGTGATGCATATCGTATAATCATGCCCACGGATACTTGAGGTGACAATGGAGTATCTAGGTGACATTAGGGTTTTGGTTGATTTGTGTCTTAAGGTGTTATTCTAGTACGAACTCTTTTATAGATTGATCCGAAAGAATAACTTTGAGGTGGTTTCATACCCTATTGTTCAGAGTGACTCTTTGTTGCATGTTGAGGGCTTGCTATATGATCTATCTATGTTATTATTGTTGAGAGAACTTGCACTAGTGAAAGTATGAACCCTAGGCCTTGTTTCCTATCACTGCAATACTGTTTACACTCACTTTTATCATTAGTTACCTTGCTGTTTTTATATTTTCAGATTACAAAAACCTATATCTACTATCCATTTTGCACTTGTATCACCATCTCTTTGCCGAACTAGTGCACCTATACAATTTACCATTGTATTGGGTGTGTTGGGTACACAAGAGACTCTTTGTTATTTGGTTACAGGGTTGTTTGAGAGAGACCATCTATATCCTACGCCTCCTACGGATTGATAAACCTTAGGTCATCCACTTGAGGGAAATTTGCTACTGTCCTACAAACCTGTGCACTTGCAGGCCCAACAACGTCTACAAGAAGAAGGTTGTGTAGTAGACATCAGTTAGAAGCAAATAAGGCATGGGGAGAAGGATAGAGAGAGAGAGGGATGCATCTAGGAGGTGGTGCGAGAGGCATACTATATCGAGGGGGAAGGAGTGTGCGAGTATGAGATCGATGAGAAGAGTGGTGGGAGTGAGGCATGGACGGTGATAAGAGAAGAGGGGAAGCTTGTGTTTGTGCTAGGCACACCTGGCTAGAGAGGCAGATCGATGTGTGCCGTAAAGAAGGAGCTGGGGGGGCCTACACACACCGTGGGTGAACGACCTAAAGTGAAAAGACGAATTTGCGCGACAGAGCTAGAGAATGCCGAGGGAGGGTGAGAGGGATGCGGGCGTGTGCATGCACGAGAGAAAGTTAGCGCTAGCTACAAAGATAAGAGGATTGTGTGGGTGTAAAAGACGAATAGAGATCATAATTCATTATAAAAAGCGAATTCGGATATTTGAAGAATTTATCATAGTGTTTTAAACTGACGCATGTGTTAATATATATAACGGTGATACACATGGTGTGGTTATGAACATGTTATACTACATATAATATATTTTATCTCTACTCTTATAAAAAAATAGAGTTGTTGATGATAGTGTGCCTACCATTATGCAATATAGGTCGTCGATTTATATCTAACGGATAGGAAGGAAACTATGGCAATTTTGAAAAAACATACCCACACCCCTCTCCATATTTGCAAATTAGGCCTCCCCTTGATCATGTTGATATTCTGTGGAACGCATGGGCATCTTGCTAGTACTACATATAATATATAGAACATTGATTATAATTTGGGCTAATGTGTGGCTTTTGCGGCTCAGGGCTAAATACTTGTCATAATGTAGGGGGCGGGGCACTATACTTTGTGTGATAAACACGATGTACGTATGGAACATGGTTTAGATTATGAATATATAGTTAGTACATTAAATGTACTATTATTTGGAATCAACATCAAATGTATTCAAAAAATAGAATTCGAGTTCATATAGTACACATAGTTCATATCTATCTCTATAGTAATCATGTGGTGTGTTATTAAGGTAATACACAAATGATGGTTGAAGTTGGCAACAATCATGATTGTAGATTCTTATTGAAATAGAGAAACGAATTCAAATTCAGTTCGAATTGCAGAGGTAGTATAGACATTTGGAATGCACTAAACTGTTGGTATGAGTAGGTTACATGCATTATACAGCCAGCAAAAAAATTCAATTGGACATAACATGGATTCATACTCCCTCCTTCCATCTATATAAGGCGTAATGCGTTTTTAAGACCACCTTTGACCATTGACAAGATTAATAGTACATGACATGCGCAATGTGAAAATTATATTATTGAAAGCTCCTTTCACACACGAATTTGACAGTGTGCTTTCTGTAAGTTGCATGTCATATATTATTGCTTTCATATTTGGTCAAAGTTAGCATCAAAAAACGCATTAGGCCCTATATAGATGGAAGGAGGGAGTAGCTTTGAATAGCATTTGTATAGTAAAACGGGGCAAGACTCTCTCTTTGTGTGGTGTGAATAGTTTTATTTTTTTCACTTTTTTTGGTTGAGGGAAGTGCGAATTGATTTGGTACGTACAAGTACAATATTACACGTTAGGCTTGTCCCTAAAATTCAACCCACGCCTTGTTATATCCCAAAAATTCAGATATCGTGCTCCCAAAACTGGCGCCTTCACAACCCGCACCTTGCTATCCTGAAATTACAATGCGCGCGAAAACTCCTTCCAGCTGCCAAATCCCGACACGCTAAATCCCCCTTCTAACCCTGAGCCGAAAGGCCGCTAGTTCAAATTGGTGGGGGTACTTTTGTAACACACCCTACATTTTGGACAAGCGCGTCCCTAAGTCATGGTTCACCCCCTCCCATTGCCTCCTTTTTGCCATTCGAAATCGCAGGCCGCCATAACCTCTCTACTCTAGCCGCAAAACCCCACCCTCCTTCGTCTGCCACCTCACCGCTGCCCAGCCGGAGCCTCTTCCCCGACAACGTCGTCCACCGCAACAGCTCGACATCCCTCGTCCACCTTCCTGGATGAGGATCCGTCGTCCATCTCGTCATCCCGCTGGTTCAGCCGCCCCTGTCCTCCACCTCCAATGAGCTGCTCCGACGATCGCCTCGTCTATCGCGGCTGCTCCATCCCCACAACACCGCCTTAACCTGCTCCACCAAAACCGCAGCATCCTCACCGACTCCTCGGACGAAGTTGAGGCCTACTCGGCGCCACCAAAGAGGTTCTACACTCATCGCATCGCACCTTCTCCTTAACTCGACTTCCCAGCGGTGATGGTGCTCCATTCCGCACCCCCATGGAGTGGCTACCTTGAAGCCGGTGCCGCGGGCGACATCTCCATGGAGGCTCTCCCCCAGTGCGAGGCCCCTTCAACAGCGGCGTCCATACTAGCCAGATGTGTTGCTGCTGCACCGGCTCTCGCTCGCTCGCTCACCTAGCTGCTGCTGCTCTGGCTCTCGCTCACTCGCTCGCACTACTGCTGCTCTCCCCCTCGCTTGTGCTGCTGCTCTGCGCCAATTTAGCTACACTTCAGTCGACTGAATCGACTTTTAGGTCAGTCGATTTTCAGGGGGTGGGGGGGGGGGGGCTCGCCGGAGTTAAGGAAGAACCACCCGTAGCGAGGAGGGGGGATCGCCGGAGAGGTACCCCACTATCTATCTTAGGGTTCAGGGTGGGGGCGGGGAGCCTAGAGGGCTGGCCGGGGTGGCGGTGGACCGGTGGTGGGGAGTTGTTTCGGGGCGGCGAGGCGGCGCTGGGGCTGGCGGTTCGGCCAGTGGTGGCTGGCGGCTCAGGGGGTGGGGGGGGGGGTGCAGGTTGAAGATGAACTGCATGCCCTCCCTAAACTACATGTCAAGTGCCTCTCTGCTACCATTGTGTTCAGTTTCAACTGTAACATTCAGATTCCACAGTAAATTTCAGTTTCGACAGTTAAGTTTAGAGTCAACAGTTTTTACCTCATCTGTTGTAGTCAGGTGGTTTTTGGTGATGTAAATTTTACATCTATTTTACATCATCTATTGGAGATGCTATTAGAATCACACTTGAGATTGATGATGTCTGTCTTGTGCTGCTTTAGCCTTGACGTCTTATGGCTCACTAGAGCTGCTCCAATGACAGAACGATCCATCACAACAGAGCAGTGCCTTGGACGCCGTCTACAGATTCCTCAGATCTTCCTCCACACCTCCGACAGCCACCTCTGCCTCAGCTACTTCAGCGACCAACCCAATGATGTTGAGGTCGACACAACTACGGCAAAGAGGTTGTACACTTGTTGCATCACTTATTACTATACATTCATGTCGATCCATTAGGGCTATTTTGGTTCAACGAAAAAATGTAACAATAGGGAATTTTTCTATGGCACTCTATTATTCAATTATTCATGCATTTTGTTGAAAGGAATGGAGCAAAACATCCACCTGGACCTACTTTTCAAAATCCTATGAACAAGACTAAGTGTGTTAGTGGCAGAATAACATTCTAACTGTACACGCTTTCATATGGTTTCACTTTATTTTGGCCATGTTTCTTTGCATTCCTCTGCTCTTCCAATTCCTATGAAGCAAACACCCAAGTTGACAGAAATCATGTGTTTACAAATGCTCTGTTTACCATGTGCATTCCTATCCTATTCCGGTGATTTTCCTATCCCTGCGTTTTTAGAATCATGCAAGCCAAATGAGCCCTTTCAGAATTACTTCAGTTACAGGTAGGTGTCGAAGCGAACTTTGTGTGGTTTGTCCTTCTCCTGCCGTGACGTCGTCCACCTCACCTGAGCTGCTCCATCGACAGAAGCATCCACCAAACTATACATCACGACTCTTGATCGTATTTCGCCGCCTCAGATCTCCTTCCCTGCCACCGGCACCCACCGCAACGGCATCACCATCATTGACTCAGAAGATGAACCTGAGGAGTACACGGGTCCACAAGAGAGGTCGCACTCTTTTGTTTCTGCTTATGTTATGCATTGCTTAAAATTACCTGCTACTTTATCGTCCTATTCACCTCTTGGACTCCCAAGTCAGGTCAAAATTAGTGTTCAAACTTGAGTTCTAAATTAGTTGTGGGGCACATATCGAGGCAACAATGAATAGTATGTCTGTCTAATATCTGGTTCACACCTAGGGTATGCCTATGTTGTTCATCTTGGGTGGGAAACAACTAGTAAAGCAATCATCATCTGTCTTTTTTGTTAAATTAAAGCAATCATCAGCCTGCTATCATTATTTTTGGATCCATCCACTAGTTGTTACCATCACTCTAAATTTCCGCATGCTCTCCTTACATAATCTCACTGCTACCTCTAGAGCACTGCGTTGGTTTTCCCTTGAAGAGGAAAGGGTGATGCAGCAAAGTAGCGTAAGTATTTCCCTTAGTTTTTGAGAACCAAGGTATCAATCCAGTAGGAGGCTCCTCACAAGTCCCTCGCACCTACACAAACAAACAAGAACCTCGCAACCAACGCGATAAAGGGGTTGTCAATCCCTTCACGACCACTTGCGAAAGTGAGATCTGATAGAGATAATAAGATAAGATAAATACTTTCGGTATTTTTATGATATAGATTGAAAAGTAAAGATTGTAAAATAAAGTAGATCGGAAACATATATGATAAAAAATAGACCCAGGGGCCATAGGTTTCACTAGTGGCTACGGTGGGTGAACAAATTACTGTCGAGCAATTGATAGAAAAGTGCATAGTTATGAGATCATCTAGGCATGATCATGTATATAGGCATCACGTCCGCGACAAGTTAACCGAAATGGTTCTGCATCTACTACTATTACTCCACACATCAACCGACTCCTACCTGCATCTAGAGTATTAAGTTCATGAAGAACAGAGTAATGCATTAAGAAAGATGACATGATGTAGAGGGATAAACTCAAGCAATATGATATAAACCCCATCTTTTTATCCTCGATGGCAACAATACATTACGTGCCTTGCTGCCCCTGCTGTCACTGGGAAAGGACACCGCAAGATTGAACCCAAAGCTAAGCACTTCTCCCATTGCAAGAAAGATCAATCTAGTAGGCCAAACCAAACTGATAATTCGAAGAGACTTGCAAAGATAACCAATCATACATAAAAGAATTCAGAGGAGATTCAAATATTTCTCATAGATAAACTTGGTCATAAACCCACAATTTTTCAGATCTCGACAAACACACTGCAAAAAGAGTTACATCGAATAGATCTCCAAGAAGATCAAGGAGAACTTTGTATTGAGATTCAAAGAGAGAGAAGAAGCCATCTAGCTAATAACTATGGACCCGAAAGTCTGTGGTAAACTACTCACAACTCATCGGAGAGGCCTTGGTGATGATGTAGAGGCCCTCCATGGTGGATTCCCCCTCCGGCGGAGCGCTGACGAAGGCTCCAAGATGGGATCTCGCGGATACAGAAGGTTGCGACAGTGGAAATAGGTTTTTGTGGTGCTCCTAGATCTTTTCAGGGTATGGAGGTATATATAGGCGAAGGAGGTCCGTCAGGGGAGCCACGAGGGGCCCATGAGGGTGGGGGCATGCCCACCCCCCTAAGGCGTGCCCTCCTGCCTCGTGGCCGACTCGGCTACTTCTTGACGTCCACTCCAAGTCTCCTGGATTGTGTTTGTTCCAAAAAGATCGCTCCCAAACGTTTCATTCCGTTTGGACTCCGTTTGATATTCCTTTTCTTCGAAACACTGAAATAGGCAAAAAAACAGCAATTCAGGCTGGGCCTCCGGTTAGTAGGTTAGTCCGAAAAATGATATAAAAGTGTAAAGTAGAGCCCATAAACATCCAAAACGGGTAATATAATAGCATGTAGCAATCAAAAATTATAGATACGTTGGAGACGTATCAAGCATCCCCAAGCTTAATTCCCGCTCGTCCTCGAGTAGGTAAATGATAAAAACAGATTTTTTTGATGTGGAATGCTACCTAGCATAATTCTCAATGTAATTTTCTTTATTGTGGCATGAATGTTCAGATCCAAATGATTCAAAATAAAATTTCATATTGACATAAGAGATAATAATACTGCAAGCATACTAACAAGGTAATCATGTCTTCTCAAAATAACATGGCAAAAGAAAGTTCATCCCTACAAAACATATAGTTAGGCTATGCTTCATTTTCATCACACAAGATACTCCCATCAAACACAACCCCGGTTTCAGCCAAGCAATTGGTTCATACTTTTTAACGCGCTTCAGCTTTTTTCAACTCTCACGCAATACATGAGCGTGAGCCATGGATATAGCACTATGGATGGAATATAATATAATGATGGAGGTTGTGTGGAGAAGACAAAAAGGAAGAAAGTCTCACATTGACGAGGCTAATCAACGGGCTATGGAGATGCCCATCAATTGATGTCAACATGAGGAGTAGGGATTGCCATGCAACCACTACAAGAAATATGTCAACTTGTTACCACCACTATTGGTCACTGAAAGGTCACAAATTTCCATTTGCGACCTTTTTGTGACCAAAAACAGAAGGTCAAAAGCTGGCCGTCATAAACTGACTATAGCGACCTTTCTTCTGGAATGGTCAAAGACGTTTACGACCAAAATATTCCTACTGTGGCGTTTTGGTCACTAGCAACCTCCCCAGGCCACGTAGGCATCCAGCGTGGCAAGCTGATGTGGCACAAGATTCAGCCCGGTCCAATTCGGTTTTCTACATGGGCCTAGCCCAACAATTCAGCATATTTGTGTTTTTTTGTCTGTCAATTTTTGGTTGGGTACATGGGCCAAGCCCAATATTGCAGCCTTTTTATTGTTGGGTTGTGGCCTTTTTGTCTAAACGTATTTAGTTTTTCTTTTTTTTCCCAAAAGAAGGGTCCACTAGTCAGATGGGTCCCAGTTGTCATCATCAGTTAGCTGTAGCCTTTTCAGGCGCAGTACACAGGAATACAATTTTACACAGATATATTGTTGAGAAATTTTCATAATTTTGCTGCCAAAGCAGCATGTACACAGGAATACAATTTTGCTATCAAAGCAACATTTCAAACGTACATCTTCATGACATCGTACATAAAAACCAGCAATAAAAAGATTACAATATGCCATTTGGCTTAGATCTTGCATGCGCAGCATCTCACATTCATGTACAGGAGAGGAGGAGGGGCTTGAGTTGTCCTGAAGGATACGCATTCCTGAAGGACACAAAAAGTAGAGGTATTATTTTGGACAATAAGCTCCAAGACAACATTGTAGGCTATTAACATAAAATAAGTTATTATCAGGTTAAGCCTCCTTAGTTTAGTGATCACCATGAGATAGATAGCAGTACATTTGTTATACAGATCAGCTATCAACTCGATGTTTATGTACACCATACAGAAATTGTTTCCAGTTAGAACAAGTTCACTTAATACTCAACTCCTTTATTTGTGTCCATTTAGTGCAAGTCCATTATCCATGCATATAAAATTTTGCTCCCAGCCAGTACCTACCCAACTAAGTACAAGTCAGGAGGCCACTACTATTAAACCAACTCAAGTGAGAGAGCCAGCAAGCTAGGTGGGATATTCCTTATCACTAAAATTAAAAATTTGAGCACACCAAAAATTGATTGTGTGTCATAAGATGTTCCTGAGAGTGCAGCACCATGTTACCATCTCTAAAGCTCATTAGCCAGCAGCAAAAATTGTGTAACATATGTATAATCATTGCAAACAACCTTAGCAAAATAAGCAGAACAAAATTTCATGTAAAATCTTGGTATAACCAGTAGATTATCCCCTAATAGAAGCTAATTAGGCTCCAATACACAAGGCATAGCAATCACAGACTAAATATGCCACGGCCATGAAACAGAGCATGGTATTACAGCAGCTCAGAGATGGAGCTAGAGGTAGGAGAAGGACTCACCGGAGAGGAGGTTGTAGTCGAAGCCGCACACAGGCGCCGCCACCACCGTCACCCTCTAGAGGAGACGCTATCGCTTCATCGACGGACTCATCTGGTACAAGGAGATCATCAAAATGCATCACACTCATGATCATCAAAATGCAGCAGCAGGAGCAAATACAAGTTTAGCGCACCATGAACAGGGGCACTAGGCAATCCAGTAGCAATGTCATATATAGGTAATAATAACAGGACCTTAGATAATTAGTTTTTATTCTTGCTGACACACAAGTTGACAGAATGTACTCAATATATTCTAATAAAAAGGTTTGGGAGCAGAGGGAGAGGGAGGTGGAGATGGACGTGCTACCTGCTACTGCGGTGGTGCCTCTTGGTGGTCATGCTTGAGCTCCTTCTCCTGATGCTGCTCACTAACCTGCAGGACAAACAAGACCATGGGTAAAGGAACAAGACCATGGGTAACAGTACATCTTCACTTGGATATATCTAAGAAGTCCAGTTGGTTCTCACAAGCAAGTGTTCTTAGGTTTGCCTTAACATGAAAGGTTAACTTATACTTAACTGTGAGCAAACAGTACATAACAAAATTATGGATTTGATTTCAAGTAACTGATACTAATTAATGTGTTACTGCCTGATACTGTCGATCAGAAAAGCATAAGCAGCAAACAATATCCTGCGTATCAGTGGAAACAAGGTGACAAACTAATGTTCCAGGGAGGTACTTTATATAATAAAAACTAATAAAAACAAACTAGGCACATGCATAATCACACGGCGGTAGTTTTAGATAATAAAAACTACTGTTCCACGCAGTCTTAGCGCTCCATCAAAGAATCAACTAAAATTACTTTCAAGCAAATAGGTTGTACATTGATCAGGTTGTAAAGGACAAAAATTCAGGGGTGTACCTCACCACCAGGTGTCTGTCGTAGCATACACATTCAGCTTATTCGGTGACAACGGACTAAAAGATGCCTGATATACAATCCTAATTGCAGAAAATTCCTACTAGCACCAAAATACTCAGGCTGAAATCACTGAGTTGAACATACACCATATTGTATCTAATCACAGGACACTAGTCTGTAACAAACTACCTGGTATTGACATACAAGAGTACGGCTAGGCGCGAAGAAGGGTAAAACTGTCACTTTATTTGCTCCCCAAATGCAAGAAGCTAAGGCACTAAAAAGAGGGCAGAAGCTACAATCTTCCTGGTCTAAGCATCATCTGATCAAAGAAGGAAGTACAGGCAGAGGCCAAGCTGTACTACTCGCTTGCGGGCACCAGTTCCATCAGCTCTTAATACCACCGCATCTACTGGCCGGTCATGGACGAACAAAGTCGCAGCAATACATGGAGCTCAAGAGCTAGGGGTCGTTGACACACGCACGGACAGCCGAGTGGGTCGAGGAGGGTACCTTGGCGTGGTTCCAGGTGTTGCCGATGGTGAGGGGCCTGTGGTCGGCGAGGATCTGGAGGAGGCGGCCGGAGATGGCCAAATTGGATGGAGAAGGAGCTCCATCTCCTTGGTGGCGACCCGTCCCATGGAGGTTCGCCCCTCCTGCCATCATCGTCGTCCCATCCACAACCATGTTGACATTCCGAAAGGGAACACAAGACGAGGTGAGGTAAGAAGGAGATAGTGCACAAATAAGGAGGGGAGGGGCTTACCGGTGCCAGATCCGGCCACCTCTGGCCTCGCCGTCGCCGGATTTGGCAGATCCCGACGAAGTTAGGGGTGGCGGCCGAAACCCTAGCCACGAGTGAGGGTTGCGGGCGAGTACTAGAGGGCGCGGGTCGGGGTGTGGGCTCGATGGTGAGGGTCGTCGATGATGGGGGTGGGCGGCGGAGGGGGTGGGACAGTGGGCGGCGGTGGGGGTGGGCGACGGTGGGCGGCGGTGGATTCAGATCAGATCGGAGTGAGGGAGAGGAGAGAGGGGCGTCAGTGCGAGGGAGAGAAGGGTGCGAGAGGAGGAGTGCGGGACGTGGGCGAGATGGGCGACGTGCCGGCCATTGGATCCAGGAGCATCCGACGGTTATTATCCACGATCCGCGTGAGAGGCCTCTGGACCAATCAAAACGCAGTATACATGTATGATATTTTGACCATTTAAATTGGTCGTAATCGACTAAAAGTAAGGTGCTAAATCATGTTAGCTATTTTATCATGACCTGAAAAATTGGAAAAAAAACTTCGCATTGTGTCAGCAAATTTGAATTTAGTTTTCAAGAATAATCACAAATTGAAATAAGACAAATATTTTTATAAAGAGTTATGAGAAATGACTTTTTTTAATTCATTTTTTCATTTATCGTGTGTCCAAAATAAGTTCTTTTGTGAAGGACCTATCATATATTTATTACAAATTTGTACCAAATTAATTTTCTAAAATACTAGAACATATTTAATGCACAATTGACCAAATGGTTGGGTGTAAAAAGTTTTGATCTATCTCTCGTGAAAAAGACAAATTTTCGCCTATTCAGCTGGAAGCGGGTCAAATTTGAACAACAGCTACCTTAGAGTTTGCTCTTTATTTTTTCCAAAAATTATTTCTAGGTACATAATTATCTATTTAATCAGAGAAACGCCAAAAAAATTCCAAGATTCAACCACTAACTAGGAACAGTTATTCCCGCCGTTTTGACCGCATTTTGAAACGGGCATAAAAAAATAAAATAAAATCAAAAAATTGGAAAACCTTCGCATAGTTTCGTTTTATGTGGCCAAGTTACCAAAAAAATTTATAAACTTGTAATACGACAATTATTTTAAAAAAATGTTCTCAGAAACGAGCTATCAAGTGTGAAGATTCATGGCTTTCAAGCCAAATGATCAATCTTATGGCCACATTCATGACATAGTTTGTTCAAATGATCTCATATTATGCACAAGAAGGCATCTTGGAATGGCACACAATGTTGCCTAAGGAAGTTTTCATTTTCTTTGGACGAAAAATTCATTTTCCATTTTTCGAGTGCCCAAAATGAGTTTTTTTGTGAAGGACCTACAATATATTTGTTGCAAAATTGTACCAAATCAATTTTCTAAAATACTAGGACATATTTAATGCACAATTGACCAAAATGGTTGGGTGTAAAACGTTTTGATCCACCTCTCATGAAAAAGACAAATTTCCGACGATTCAGCTGGAAGCGGGTCAAATTTGAACTGTAGCTACCTCGTAGTTTTCTCTTTATTTTTCTCAAAAATCATTTTTAGGTACAAAAGTATCTATTTAATCAGAGAAACACCAAAAATTTTCCAAGATTCAACCACTAGCTAGGAACGGTCAAGCCCGCCGTTTTGACCGCATTTTGAGATGGGCATAAAAAATTCAAAAGAAAATCAAAAAATTGGAAAACCTTCGCATTGTGTCATCATATGTGACCAAGTTTCCATGAAAAATAATAAACTAGTAATAAGCCAATTATTTTTAAAAAGTGTTCTCAGAAACGAGCTATCACGTATGGAGATCAATGGCTTTCAAGCCAAATGATCAATCTTATGGCCACATTCATGGCATAGTTTGTTCAAATGATCTCATATTATGCACAAGGGTGCATATTGGAATGGCAAACAATGTTGCCTAAGGGATTTTTCATTTTCTTTGGACGAAAAAACCATTTTTCATTTTTCGAGTGCCCAAAAGGAGGTTTTTTTTTGTGAAGGACCTCCCAAATAATTGTTCCAAAATTGGACCAAATCATTTTTCTAAAATACTAGGACATATTTAATGCACAATTGACCAAACGGTTGGGTGGAAAAAGTTTTGATCCACCTCTCGTGAAAAAGACAAATTTCTGCCGATTTAGTTGGAAGCGGGTCAAATTTGTACTGCAGCTGCCTTGTAGTTTGCTATTTATTTTTTCCAAAAATCATTTCTAGGTACATAAGTATCTATTTAATTAGAGAAACACCAAAAAAATTCCAAGATTCAACCACTAGCTAGGAAAGGTCATTCCCGCCGTTTTGACCGCATTTTGAAACGGGCATAAAAAATTCAAAAAAAAATCAAAAAATTGGGAAACCTTTTGCATTGTGTCATTATATGTGGCCAAGTTCCCAGGAAAAATAACAAACTTGTAATTCAGCAATTATTTTAAAAAAGTGTTCTCAGAAATGAGCTATCATCTCTAAAGATTCATGGCTTTCAAGCCAAATGATCAATCTTATGGCCACATTCATGGCATAGTTTGTTCAAATGATCTCATATTGTGCACAAGGGTGCATATTGGAATGGCAAACAATGTTGCCTAAGGAAGTTTTCATTTTCGTTGGACGAAAAAACCATTTTCCATTTTTCGAGTGCCCGAAAGGAGGTTTTTTTGTGAAGGAACTACCAAATAATTGTTGCAAAATTGGACCAAATCATTTTTATAAAATACTAGGACATATTTAATGCACAATTGACAAAATGGTTGGGTGTTATATTTTTTGATCCACCTCTCGTGAAAAAGACAAATTTCTGCCGATTCAGTTGGAAGCGGGTCAAATTTGAACTGCAGCTGCCTCATAGTTTGCTATTTATTTTTTCCAAAAATCATTTCTAGTTACATAAGGACCTATTTAATCATAAATACATGGTTTGGTGGCGATATGTCGAGGTTTGGGCGGTGCCCGAGGGCCCCAACTGTAGAGCGCGTAAACTCGCATGCCCGCCGCATGGTCACCTCATGACCGTGGCGTTGCCATGTGATCTGGGTGGCCTAGGCATGTCTAGTGGGTTGGGCACTCCCTAGGTTGGTGCTAGGAAGAAAATTACAACATAAGATTCTCACGAGGAGACCGATCGATGCTCAAACATGAATTAGTAGCCAAGTGTTTGATTAGCGGTACAGGAAATGTACATGGCTAATGGGCGTGAGTTTTGGCTGAGGATGATTAGTTACTAAGAAGACCGTCTTCACAAATTTTTAGCTCAAAAGGAGGAGCCTAGGTGGTACTTGCTTTGCAAACCACCACATTGGACATAAATACGAATGTTGAAGCTCGGCTCAAAATAATGAATGGGTTGAGCTGGCATTTGGTGGAGGATCGTTATTTGGTCATAGGAAAGCACTATAGAAAATGGATACTATTTGGACATGCCAAAGTGGTACTTCCTTCACAAACTGTTACTCTGAACAGAATAGGAAAATGAATATTTTTGAATTATTTTTGAACTAGGCAAGGAATTTTTTTACATATTTGACGAAGATATAACCCAAAGAATTTATGAGATTTTTTTGGGAATTTTGGGAATGACAGAAATATAGGTTGCTTCATAACCTAGGGCAAAAACTGCCACATGGACATGACACATAGGCAAAACTGATGAGGTGGCGCCTAGTCATAGCAACCCACCACAATTTACAAGGCTATGACCATCTATATTGGTCTTTAACAACTAGAAATAAGGCAGCGGACTAGCACTGTTTGCTTTATGACCATTTTGTGTAAGGAAATTACGACCTTTCTGACCAAAATGGTCGCAATGGTTTAGGGTTTGGAGCCCCCCGAACAGCTTTTGACCAATTGGTCTGAAATGGTCACAGATCTATGATCAATTCTTCCAGGGTCACTGACAGAAGGTCACAAGTTGACATATTTCTTGTAGTGAACGGATGCACTAGAGCTATAAATGTATGAAAGCTCAACAGAAGAAACTAAGTGGGTGTGCATCCAACTTGCTTGCTCATGAAGACCTAGGGCATTTTGAGGAAGCCCATCGTTGGAATATACAAGCCAAGTTCTATAATGAAAAATTACCACTAGTATATGAAAGTGACAACATAAGAGAATCTCTACATGAAGAACATGGTGTACTTTGAAGCACAAGTGTGGAAAAAGATAGTAATATTGTCCCCCTTTTTATTTTCTCTTTTTTTGGGCCTTTCCTTTTTTTTATTTGGCCTTTCTTTTTTTTATATAAGGGACAATGGTCTAATAATGATGATCATCACACTTCTATTTATTTACAACTCAAGAATTACGGAACGGTGGAAAGTTGCATGGCAATATATCTCAGGATGGCTATGGAAATGCTATAATAGGTAGGTATGGTGGCTGTTTTGAGGAGGATATAAGGAGGTTTATGTGTGATAGAGCGTATCGTATCACGGAGTTTGGATGCACCGGCGAAGTTTGCACCAACTCTCAAGGTGAGAAAGGGAAATGCACGGTACCGAAGAGGCTAGCAATGATGGAAGGGTAAAAGTTTATTAGCCCTCGAAGCAAAGTACTACTACGCATGCTCCTAGGGGGAGGTTGGTAGGAGTTAACCATCGCGCGCCCCCGACCTCCACACATAAGGAAGGCAATCAAAAGAGCACCCCATGCAACAAATTTGTCACACAACTTTTACCATACATGCATGCTACGGGACTTGCCAACTTCACAATTACCCAACTAGCATGACTCTAATATCACCACCTCTATATCTCAAAACAATTATCAAGCATCAAATTGATCATAGCATCCAATTCACTTCCTATGATAGTTTTTATTATACCCAACTTGGATGCCCATCATTCTAGGACCAATTTTATAACCATAGAAAATACCATGCTGTTCTAAAAGACTCTCAAAATAATATAAGTGAAGCACGAGGGATCAACAATTTCTACAAAATAAAACCACAGCCGTGCTCTAAAAAGTATAAGTGAAGCACTAGAGCAAAACTATCTAGCTCAAAAGATATAAGTGAAGCACATAGAGTATTCTAATAAATTCCAAATCATGTTGTCTCTACCAAAAGGTGTGTACACAAGGATGATTGTGGTAAACTAAATAGCAAAGACTCATATCATACAAGATGCTCCAAATAAAACACATATCATGTGGCGAATAAAAATATAGCTCCAAGTAAAGTTACCGATAGACGAAGACGAAAGAGGGGATGCCTTCCGGGGCATCCCCAAGCTTAGGCTTTTGGTTGTCCTTGGATTATCTTGGGGTTCCATGGGCATCCACAAGCTTAGGCTCTTGCCACTACTTATTCCATAGTCCATCAAATATTTACCCAAAACTTGAAAACTTCACAACACAAAACTCAACAGGAAATCTCATAAGCTCCGTTAGTGCAAGAAAGAAAAACCACCACAGAAGGTACTGTAATGAACTCATTCTTTTTTTATATTGGTGTTAAACCTACTGTATTCCAACTTCTCTATGGATCATACCCCCCCCCCCCAATACTAGCCATAGATGCATCAAAATAAGCAAACAACACACGAAAAACAGAATCCGTCAAAAACAGAACAGTCTGTAGCAATATGTAACTTTCGAATACTTCTGGAACTCTAAAAATACTACCAAAGTAGGAAGTCCTAGTCAATTTGTGTATTGATCTACTTGAAAAAGAATCAACTAAAAATCACATTCCTGTGATTTACTAAAATTATTCTCGTGCGTGTAAAAGTTTCTGTTTTTCAGCAGAATCAAATTAACTATCACCCAAGATGATCCTATAGGTTCTACTTGGCACAAACACTAATTTAAACATAAAAACACATCTAAACAGAGTCTAGATGATTTATTTATTACTAAACAGAAGCAAAAAAGCAAGGAACAAAAATAAAATTGGGATGCCTCCCAACAAGCGCTATCGTTTAACGCCCCTAGCTAGGCATAAAAGCGAGAATAGATCTAAGCATTGCCATCTTCGGCATTCAATTCATAAGTTGCTCACATAATAGATTCATAAGGTAATTTTATTTTATTTCTAGGAAAGCGTTCCATGTCTTTCTCAATGGAAATTGGAATCTAATATTTCCTTCCTTCATATCAATAATTGCACCAATCGTTCTAAGGAAAGGTCTGCCAAGAATAATAGGACATGAAAACTTGCAATCTATATCAAGAAAGATAAAATCTACGGGCACATAATTCGTATTTGCAACAGTAAGAACATCATTAATCCTTCCCATAGGTTTATTAATAGTACAATCTGCAAGGTGCAAGTTTAAAGAGCAATAATCAAATTCACAGAAACCTAGCACATCACATACAATTTTTGGGATCGTGGAAACACTAGCACCCATATCACACAAAGCATAGCATTCATGATCTTTAATTTTAATTTTTATAGTAGGTTCCCACTCATCGTAAAGTTTTCTAGGTATAGAAACTTCCAACTCAAGTTTTTCCTCATAAGATTGCATCAAGGCATCAACGATATGTTTGGTAAAAGCTTTATTTTGACTATAAGCATGAGGAGAATTCAACACGGATTGCAACAAGGAAATAGAATCTACTAAAGAACAATTATCATAATTAAATTCCTTGAAATCCAAAATAGTGGGTTCATTGCTATGTAAAGTTTTGACCTCTCCAATCCCACTTTTACCAAATTTAGCATCAAGATCTAAAAACTCCAAATCATTGGGAAGCCTTTTAACTAAAGTTGACTCATCTCCAGTCCCATCATTATCAAGATTCATATTGCAAAATAAAGATTTAATAGGGGACACATCAATAACTTTTAGATCTTCATCATTATTTTCATGGAAACTAGAAGAACACGCTTTTACAAAGCAATCTTTCTTAGCACGCATCCTAGCGGTTCTTTCTTTGCACTCATCAATGGAAATTCTCATGGCTTTGAGAGACTCATTGATATCATGCTTAGGTGGAATAGATCTAAGTTTCAAAGAATCAACATCAAGAGAAATTCTATCAACATTCCTAGCCAATTCATCAACTTTAAGCAATTTTTCTTCAAGCAAAGCATTGAAATTCTTTTGAGAGATCATAAATTCTTTAACACTATTCTCAAAATCAGAGGGCATCTTATTAAAATTTCCATAAGAGTTTTTGTAGGAATTACCATAATTATCAGAGGAATTACTAGGAAACGGCCTAGAATTAAAGTTTCCTCTATACGCGTTGGTACCAAAATTATTCCTACCAACAAAATTCACATCCATTGATTCATTATTATTTTCAATCAAAGTAGACAAAGGCATATCATTGGGATCAATAGGAGCACTCTTAGTAGCAAACAATTTCATAAGTTCATCCATCTTTCCACTCAAAACATTAATTTCTTCTATCGCATGAACTTTTTTACTAGTAGATCTTTCGGTGTGCCATTGAGAATAATTGACCATAATATTATCTAGGAGTTTGGTAACTTCTCCTAAAGTGATTTCCGTTAAAGTGCCTTCCGCGGCCGAATCTAAAAGATTTCTGGAAGCAAAATTCAATCCGGCATAAGAGTTTTGTATGATCATCCATAAATTCAAACCATGTGTAGGGCAATTGCGAATCATTAATTTCATCCTCTCCCAAGATTGGGCAACATGCTCATGATCTAGTTGCTTAAAATTCATAATATCGTTTCTAAGAGAGATGATCTTAGCGGGAGGAAAATACTTAGAGATAAAAGCATCCTTGCACTTATTCCATGAATCAATACTATTTTTAGGCAAAGACGAAAACCAAGTTTTAGCACGATCTCTAGGTGGAAACGGAAATAACTTCAATTTAACAATATCATTATCCATGTATTTCTTCTTTTGCATATCACACAAATCAACAAAGTTGTTTAGATGAGTAGCGGCATCTTCACTAGGAAGGCCGGAGAATTGATCTTTCATAACAAGATTCAACAAAGCAGCATTGATTTCACAAGATTCAGCGTCATTAAGAGGAGCAATCGGAGTGCTAAGGAAATCCTTATTGTTGGTATTGGAAAACTCACCCAATTTGGTATTATCTTGCGCCATCGTGACAAGCAATTCAACACACAAGCACACAAAAAGGCAAGTAGAAAAGAGAGGCGAACAGAGAAGAGAGGGCGAATAAAACGGCAAAGGTGAAGTGGGGGAGAGGAAAACGAGAGGCAAATGGCAAATAATGTAATGCAAGGGAGATGAGTTTGTGATGGGTACTTGGTATGTCTTGACTTGAGCGAAGACCTCCCCAGCAACGGTGCTAGAAATCCTTCTTGCCACCTCTTGAGCACTGCGTTGGTCTTCCCTTGAAGAGGAAAGGGTGATGCAGCAAAGTAGCATAAGTATTTCCCTCAGTTTTTGAGAACCAAGGTATCAATCCAGTAGGAGGCTCCTCACAAGTCCCTCGCACCTACACAAACAAACAAGAACCTCGGAACCAACGCGATAAAGGGGTTGTCAATCCCTTCACGACCACTTGCAGAAGTGAGATCTGATAGAGATAATAAGATAAGATAAATATTTTTGGTATTTTTATGATATAGGTTGAAAAGTAAAGATTGCAAAATAAAGTAGATCGGAAACTTATACTCCCTCCGTCCGGAAATACTTGTCATCAAAATGGATGAAAACAGATGTATCTACAACTAAAATACATCTAGATACATCCATTTCAATGACAAGTATTTTCGGACGGAGGGAGTATGATAAAAGATAGACCCGGGGGCCATAGGTTTCACTAGTGGCTTATCTCAAGATAGCATAAGTATTACGGTGGTTGAACAAATTACTGTCGAGCAATTGATAGAAAAGTGCATAGTTATGAGATTATCTAGGCATGATTGATACGTCTCCAACGTATAATTTTTGATTGTTCCATGCTATTATATTACCCCTTTTGGATGTTTATGGGCTTTATTTTACACATTTATATCATTTTTGGGACTAACCTACTAACCGAAGGCCCAGCCCGTATTGCTATTTTTTTTGCCTATTTCAGTATTTTGAAGAAAAGGAATATCAAACGGAGTCCAAACGGAATGAAACCTTCGGGAGCGTGATTTTTGGAACGAACCTGATCCAGAGGACTTGGAGTGCAAGTCAAGAAGCAGTTGAGGCTCCCACGAGATAGGAGGGCGCCCCCCTATAGGGCGTGCCCCTTGTCTCGTGGGCCCCTTGGGCGTCCACCGACGTACTTCTTCCTCCTATATAAGACTACGTACCTCGAAAACATCCAGGGAGCAGACAAAACACAATTTCCACCACCGTAACCTTCTGTATCCGCGAGATCCCATCTTGGAGCCTTCACCGGCGTTCTGCCAGAGGGGGAATCGACCATGAAGGGCTTCTACATCAACATCCTTGCCCCTACGATGAGTTGTGAGTAGTTTACCACAGACCTACGGGTCCATAGTTATTAGCTAGATGGCTTCTTCTCTCTTTTTGGATCTCAATACAATGTTCTCCCCCTCTCTTGTGGAGATCTATTCGATGTAAACTCTTTTTGCGGTGTGTTTGTCGAGATCCGATGAATTGTAGGTTTATGATCAAGTTTATCTATGAATAATATTTGAATCTTCTCTGAATTCTTTTATGTATGATTGAGTTATATTTGCAAGTATCTTCGAATTATCAGTTTGGTTTGGCCTGCTAGATTGATCTTTCTTGCCATGGGAGAAGTGCTTAGCTTTGGGTTCAATCTTGCGGTGTCCTTACCCAGTGACAGAAAGGGTTGCAAGGCACGTATTGTATTTTTGCCATCGAGGATAATAAGATGGGGTTTATATCATATTGCTTGAGTTTATCCCTCTACATCATGTCATCTTGCTTAATGCGTTACTCTGTTCTTATGAACTTAATACTCTAGATGCAGGCAGGAGTCGGTCGATGTGTGGAGTAATAGTAGTAGATGCAGGCAGGAGTCGGTCTACTTGTTACGGACGTGGTGCCTATATACATGATCATGCCTAGATAATCTCATAACTATTCGCTTTTCTATCAATTGCTCGACAGTAATTTGTTCACCCACCATAATACTTATGCTATCTTGAGAGATGCCACTAGTGAAACCTATGGCCCCCGGGTCTATCTCTTATCATATTTGCTTCAAATCTACTTTTATTTGCATCTTTACTTTTTGCATCTATATTATAAAATACCAAAAATATATTTATCTTATCATACTATCTTTATTAGATCTCACTTTCGCAAGTGGCCGTGAAGGGATTGACAACCCCTTTATTGCGTTGGTTGCGAGTTCTCAGTTTGTTTGTGTAGATGCGTGGGACTTTTGAGGAGCCTCCTACTGGATTGATACCTTGGTTCTCAAAAACTGAGGGAAATACTTACGCTACTATTGCTGCATCACCCTCTCCTCTTCGAGGAAAACCAACACAAGCTCAGGACGTAGCAATGATCATGTATATAGGCATCACGTCTGCGACAAGTTGACCGAAACGATTCTGCATCTACTACTATTACTCCACACATCGACCGACTCCTTCCTGCATCTAGAGTATTAAGTTCATGAAGAACAGAGTAACGCATTAAGAAAGATGACATGATGTAGAGGGATAAACTCAAGCAATATGATATAAACCCCATCTTTGTATCCTCGATGGCAACAATACATTACGTGCCTTGCTGCCCCTGCTGTCACTGGGAAAGGATACCGCAAGATTGAACCCAAAGCTAAGCACTTCTTCCATTGCAAGAAAGATCAATCTAGTAGGCCAAACCAAACTGATAATTCGAAGAGACTTGCAAAGATAACCAATCATACATAAAAGAATTCAGAGGAGATTCAAATATTTCTCATAGATAAACTTGATCATAAACCCACAATTCATCGGATCTCGACAAACACACCGCAAAAAGAGTTACATCGAATAGATCTCCAAGAAGATCGAGGAGAAATTTGTATTGATATTCAAAGAGAGAGAAGAAGCTATCTAGCTAATAACTATGGACCCGAAATTCTATGGTAAACTACTCACAACTCATCGGAGAGACCTTGGTGATGATGTAGAGGCCCTCCGTGGTCGATTCCCCCTCCGGCGGAGCGTCGGTGAAGGCTCCAAGATCGGATCTCGCGGATACAGAAGGTTGCGGCGGTGGAAATAGGTTTTCGTGGTGCTCCTGGATGTTTTCAGGGTATGGAGGTATATATAGGCGAAGGAGGTCGGTCAGGAGAGCCACGAGGAGCCCACAAGGGTGGGAGGCGTGCCCTCCTGCCTCGTGGCCACCTCGGCTGCTTCTTGACATCCACTCCAAGTCTCCTGGATTGCGTTTGTTCCAAAAAGATTGCTCCCGATGGTTTCATTCCATTTGGACTCCATTTGATATTCCTTTTCTTTGAAACACTAAAATAGGCCAAAAAAACAGCAATTCGGGCTGGGCGTCCGGTTAGTAGGTTAGTCCCAAAAATGATATAAAAAGTGTAAAGTAAAGCCCATAAACATCCAAAACGGGTAATATAATAGCATGGAGCAATCAAAAATTATAGATACGTTGGAGACGTATCACTCACCATATTTTTTCGTATGCATGTCAGCTATTGTACACAGTCATGCTGGACATGTAGAGAAAGAGAGAAGAGTTTTGCGTGGCAATACAATGTCATGCATACATCACTCCATGGTGGGTTCAATGGCAAAACCTCCCCCCTCTCCAGATTGTAATCCAGAGGAAGATATCTGTTCTGAGGCGGATTCAGACGCAGTTGACCACTCCTATTTACCCCCAAGGTGTTTTCTCTACCTTGGCATGATGATAATAGTCATATCATGCATATCTTGCCTTGCAGTGCCTACTTTTGACATCATATATGTCATGTGCTTAGTTTAGACATGTTCTGTAATGCCACCTGTTTAGTTTCTATATCATATATGGGAATTATGCAGTCTCATGTCTTTTAGCCAGCCATAATATATGTGAAATGTGCAATGCCATCCTGTTTTACCAGGCATCATATATTTGAATGATATCTTGCCCATCCTTTTCTTCATTACATTTCCATTTGTCGACAATGTTTGTACATTAAACTACTCTTCCTGTGAATCAGCCATTTGGGTGGGAGATGGAAAAATCTGGAGTGAAAACAAGGCCTTCAGAGCAAACAATGCTACCTATCGAAGCAGATCTCTTGTTGGGTCCCGATAGCTCCTCAAAGATGGATTTAGAGACAGATGACAAGTCCTATTCCCCCACCGAGGTGTATACTCTAACTTGGCACGGTTATACTGCTCATATCATGCATATGGTGTCTTGCATTGCATAGTTTAGACATCATATACACAATATTCAACACCATGTTCTTAGTTCAGACATCATATGGAATGCCCTCTGTTTAGCATATAAATCACATATGTGAATTAAATCATGCGATCCTGATTACTTAGATAACATGTAGGTGAATTATGTCATGCGATCCTGTTTAGTTATTCATCATATCTTTGAATTATGTTATGATATGCTATCCAATTTAGATAGACATCATATATGTGAAATTATGTCATGCTATCCATTTTAGTTAAACAATATACATGTCAACTATTTCATGCCCTCTTTTTTCCACACTATCTATTGCATCTGTCTCTCATACAATGTCTGTACATTCAACTATGTTTCCTGTTTATCAGCCATTTGAATTGGAGCGGGTGATGCCAGTATCTAGCGGACTAAAAACATGGTCTTCAAATAAAATAGTGCTACCTCTTGGTGGAGATAGCACCCCTGTTGTACATGCACGAGAACCAGCCCTACCACACATAACCCAAACTCTCGCAGATTGTACCCCTACTGCGATGGATAGAGAACCAGCTTCACCCAATCTAACCCCAACCCCAGCAGATAGTAACCCAGTTCCTGTTGACACAACATCATCTCCACCACAGAGCTCCCAAAAAGGAGCAGTTAGTAAGGCAGCTCCAGTGCCCAAAGGGCCAGTACTACCATGGCGAACCCCAACTCCACCAGTTAGTACGTCCTGTGGAGGAAGCACAACTAGCTAGTCGTAGTTTAGCATCTATCGCATTTGATGTTGTTAAATCCTATGTGCATATCTTCCATCTTGGAAATATTATACTGAAGATCAAGGAAAATGCCAGTTGCAGGTGTTTGTCCAGGAGTTATGTGTAAGTAATGTTATTCATGGCAATTACTTTGCTTTGTCCCATACATCCTACCTCCATGATGGTTATAATCAGCAAATTTTCCCATTTTTCTCTATAGAGAAGGACCGATCTGGAAACTCAGGATGAGATAACCTGTGCTAATACCTCTGCTATCTTCAAGAATGCTTGGTGGTGGTATCGGAATTACCTGAAGAAAACGTACTTCACCGGCGAAGAAACTCATCAAATTCCCTTACGTTCTCCCGAGACACATTTACTGGACGATGACTGGGAACGCCTTGTTCTGTACTGGTCCCGAACCAAGAATGTGGTAAGGTCTATGAGCTCATTTTCTATTTTTAAGTACTATATTCTTGCGTCTTACTGTACTCTATTCATGTAGAACAAGTGCCTAAACCTGAAGAACAATTGTTCTAATTTAAGATTCCATTGCTAGCATAGTTCAAAAAAGCGCTACGCGTTAATTGTGCGTTTTGCCACCGCCTTGCGCTTTACTAACCAAAGCGCATGCTTATGCGCAGTTATGCACAGATTAAGCATAGTTATGCTCAATGCGTTTTGCCAACACCTAGAGCCTAGGTGCGCTTAAGCGCTCGCTTAGGCGCGCCTTTTTTAACTATAATTGCTATCGTGCATACTGTTTTGCTCTTGTATCACTGTTTTTACTCATACAAACTTATTTTTAAATTGAAGGATCCCATCGAAACTCCAATGGCATAACAGGTATGTTCACGCATGTTTCTTTAACAGGTTTGCTCTTATCAATAGCTCTGTTGATTTCAATTTCAATTGTGTATACAGTTGACTTCTCATATCATGCACATTACTAGCATCACAACAGAGCCAATAGTGTTGTTGTGCATGTAGACCCATGGTACCCATCTGAAATCTTGTTGCGCCGTGTAGTTTCCCATGCTTTGTATTCTTTCACTGCTGCTTTGTCTTGAACTGACATGATTTGAACCATGTCTCTATTTTGATTTGGCAAGACAATGCAGTGACCATAGGACATAGATATATGTTTGTTTGATGCTTTTATTATGTACTAGTACTTGGCAATAGAAGACTTGATAGTTTAATCCTGTCCACCTTACTAATGAGTTGGTTCACCGAAATGAGTTTCATATACTAGTACATGCTAAACCTGTTATGTGTCTGCTTGTTTCTTCTTTTAGAATGCTGACAGAATATTGGGGAAGAGTGCCTTATTAAGCAATGGTAAAGGAAGTAATGCAGATAAGGTTCAGGATAGTGAGACATCCTTGTTGGTCTCCAACAAAGCTGATAAAACAGCTAAGGAAGACTATCTTGAAGATAGTCAGACAACCCCAAAGTCCTGTCTTGGTTTAGTGTTTGAGTTACTGGCCACTACCGCTTGCACAAGCTATTCAAAATCATGTTTGAATCAGTTCGGTTTCTTGAGTCTCAACTACAAGCTGAAAGACATCGATCAGCTGTGCTGCGACAAGAAGCGGAAGGACTGCGGAAGTCCCTGGAGCATTCAAATGCATACTTTCTGGTGCAACAGCAAGCGTTGGAGGATTTTAGCGCCAAACAGGACAATGCTAATAAGCTTGCTAAGCTTATTGCCAGCATGGTGGATATCTAGGTTAACATTTCTTGAGCTCTTCTGAAGTTATTTCAGTTATGCTCTTGTTTTGCCGTTGCATTATTTGCACTGGTGGCCAATTTTGACGGCCAATGTATGTAATATGCTGGTTTGTTCCCTATATTTGCACTGGTGGCGAACTTTGATGCCTAGTGGATGTAATATGTGTAATAGCGGTAATAGGCTAGCGTTAGTTGCTTGCTTATTTATTTCCTTATTGTCTTGTTTAGTTGTTTGCTTGTAGTCACTTCAGTTCTTTTTCCGTGTTTTTCTAGTGGCCACAATAACCTATTTTTGGTAAATAGGCCACAATAATCATGGCAATACATGGACTAACCATGTGCCTCCTGTGGGCCATATGATCCATGGGCCTTCTACGAGCCGTAGGATCCATTGGTCTTCTATACGGGCCGTAGGATCCATGGGCCTTCTATAGGCTGTAGGATCCATGGGCCTTCTACGGGCCGTACGATCCATTGGTCTTTTATGGGCCGTAGGATCCATGGGCCTTCTACGAGGCGTATAATCATTTCGCCAATCATGGGCCATACTATTCGTGGACCATAATGGGCCGTTAATAGGCCGTATTTTGTAACTTATGAAAACGGCCCAACGGGTCTTTTTTGACATAAAAACGGCCCAACGTATTAACGGGACACAAACGGGCCGACTGTAACCACGGGCTGAATTTGCCCACAAGCAGAAAATGACAGTAACGGGCCGTAAGTAACCGAATGCTGGAAATGGGCCCAAGAATAAATGGGCCCTGAGAAGGCCGAAAGATGACATGGGCTGGAAATGGCCCAATGGAATAATGGGCTGTTAATGGGTATATAGTGATACACTGTTCATTATGGGCCAGTTTCACCACGGGCCGTTAATGGGCCAAGAGTTACAAAGGGCCTCATATGGGCCGAAAGACGTCATGGGCCATACATGGGCCGGAAGTTAAAATGGGCTGGAATCATATTGGACGGCCCAGATGACGCTACTGGGCCTGATTCGGATAGGCCGTAACGGGCCCCGGGTTAGCGGGCTATAAATAGGGTATATGCGAATAGGCCGTTAACAGGCTTTCCGTGGGCCGACCCACCACGTTTTGACCAAGTCAAACGGGCTGTCCTTTTCATGGGAATGGGCCTCTGTTGGGCCGTGCCACGTGTTGACGTATCATAGGCGCCTTGGGGTCCAATGAGTGGATTACATCTGTCCCAATGGTGAGCCGACACATGTTTCCTCCAGCCAATTATGATTTTACACGTGGAAAATCCCCATTGGTTGGGGCTGTTAACGGGTTACCAGATCCAAAACCGGACCCGATAGCTTAACAACGTTCCATTACAGTGGATGCCACGTGTCGGTCACCCTTGACGAAAGCACTTCTGTGACACGCGATTTATCGTCATGGAAGTGGACACTTCCGTGATGATAATTTTGGTAATGTCATGGAACACTTCTACGACAACACATGTATGACTATCTTGATTCTGTCATAAAATCTTCATGGATGTACATGCATGACAGAAAACGTGACCTACTGTGACAAACACGTATCATCACGGAAGTGTATTTTTTTGTAGTGATGCTTGAAATTGTGTTAATCTAACACCTCAACTTGAAAAACTTAAAACTGCCACCTTTATTTGTTGAGGGTCTAATCACCCCCCATCTAGACACCTCTTCTCGATCCTTTCACGGGTCGATGGTGTACACCACCGAGAGATCCGTCTCCCTCGCGTGGATCTCCACTTTATGCTTGCCGAACTCCATTGGTGCGCCGCTAGACATCCCCTCTATGTGTTGTCATGGGTGTGCTTGTTGTGTTGTGGGGCGCGATCGAAAGGTTGAAGAGACTAAGGTTATAATGGCCGCGGGAATTAAAGGGGAGTCCGGACGGCCTGGAATATTGATCGGCACGCCCTGATGGAAGTTCTAATTCGCAGCGCGTAGCACCATCGTGCCGCACGTAACTGCATCTCATGGCAACACGTGCGGCGCAACCGCATGCATATGGGGCCCCTGACGTGATTGTTTGCAGGCCCAACCACTGGCAAAGCGCACGTGGAGGGACACGAATAGAGCACTCCGCGGTCGCCTCAACGGCGAGCAACAATATATATTCATATAGCAGTTGAACACGCAAGGAAAAGCTGTCCACAACCCAAGCGCGCTGACGGACACGAGCAGAGCGCGCCACGGCGCCTAATGGCGAGCAACCATATATATGCATAAAGCAGTTGAACTGTATGTATAAATTAAGCACGACTGCTTAATCTATGAATGAAATCAATGCTTAATTACTGAATTTTAGTTGCAAAAATTAGATATTTCTAGTGTTTTTTAGCTGCGTATTTTGACAAATCATAGTGTTACAAGGATTGACAAATGGTAATGTTACTAAATCAACAAATGTTAATCTTTCATGTTTAACAAATGGCAATATACCCAATATGACAGATGCAAATCTTACCAAATTGCCTGTACGCGGTTGCACATGGGTCATCCGAAAAAACCGTTTGCGTTGAATGGAGGTAGAAATCCTGCTTGCCAGATTTTCTCTTGGCTTAGCGCCAAAGTCTCTCTTTGCATACCTTATTCAATCTAAACCGTTTGCGTTGAAGAGATGCACAAATCCTGCCCAGCAAATTTTCCCTTGGCTTACTGTAGAAGACCATAACTCTCACTTTGCATACTGGTGTTCTATCTAAAACGTTTGTGATGAAGAGCTGCACAAATCCTGCTCGGCACATTTTCCCTTGGTTTACTGGGGAAGCTGTCAGTGCACATACAGGTGTTCTATATAAAACATTCACGATGTTAGAGTGGCAGCTAGTTTTTTCAAAATGCCTTCTTTGACTGTTATTCGAGTGCACCTTCTCTCAAAATGGACACGAAAATTACCACAACATGTCGGGTGCCATTCCATGATAGCATGTCAAGGTTCATGAATTTCAGATGAGTTTTGGATTTACTAGAATTTAAAAACAAAGTATCTCAACATTTTGCTGGCAGTCAATAGTGCCCTGGTGTTTTAAATTCATTCCCATTTATTGCATGAGACCTAAGCATGCACCCAAGGGCACAGATTTGATTTTCAAACAATTTATATGCACTGGAGCATGTGCATGTAGTTCAAATTTGAATTATGCACATAAAATGCCTAGAAAACCCAGTTAATATATAAAAATGTCCAAACGAACCCCGAAAAATTGCAAAAATTAACACAACACTCCTGTTGTTCTATGTTTACACTAGAAAATTTCTGAAAGCAATAACAGGCAATGTGTATCATTTCGTCCCCAAAGGTGGCACGTTCCCTACTGAAACCATCAAGCTTATTGTGGGAAGCTCTGGTCTGTGAGAAGCTTATACCCAACCCTAGCCCGAACAGGGTAAAAAATTTACCACGACATGTCGGGTGCCATTCCATGATAGCATGCCAGGTTTCATGAATTTCAGACGAGTTTTGGATTTACTAGAATTTAAAAACCAGCTATCTCAATGTTTGCGGCCGAGTAACGGTGGCAGGGTGTTTGACATTCATTCTCATTTCCTCCATGGGACCTAAGCATGCAACCAAGGCCACAAATTTGAATTTTCAACCAATTTATATGCATTAGAGCATGTGCATGTAGTTCAAATATGAATTATGCACATAAATGCATTGAAAACTCAACTAACGCATAAGAAATGTGCTAACGAACCCCAAAAAATTCCAAATTTTAACACAACACTAATGTTGTTCTATGTTGACACTAGAGAAAAAATTGAAATCAAGAAGAGACAACGACTATCGTTTCGTCCAGAAAGGTGAAATGTTCCCTACCGAAACCATCAGGCTTGTTGTGAGAAGCTGTGGTTTGTTAGAAGCTTATACCCAAACTAGCCCCAAACGGGACAAAAAATTTACCATGGCATGTCGGGTGCCATTCCATGATAGCATGCCAGGTTTCATGAATTTCAGACGAGTTTTGGATTTACTAGAATTTAAAAACTAGGTATCTCAATGTTTGCGGCTGAGTGACGATGGCAGGGTGTTTGACATTCATTCCTATTTCTTGCATGGGACGTAAGCATACAACCGAGGACATAGATTTGAATTTTCAACCAATTTATATGCATTAGAGCATGTGCATGTAGTTCAAATTTGAATTATGCACATAAATGCATTGAAAACTCAATTAATGCATAAGAATGTGCTAACGAACCCCGAAAAATTCCAAAATTTAACACAACACTCATGTATATCTATGTTGACACTAGTGAAAAAATTGAAATCAAGAAGAGGCAACGGCTATCATTTCGTCCAGAAAGGTGAAACTTTCCCTACCGAAACCATTAGGCTTGTTGTGAGAAGCTCTGGTTTGTGAGAAGCTTATACCCAAACCTGCCCCAAATGGGACAAAAATTTTATGAGGGCATGTTGATGCCGCTCCATGATAGCATGCCATGTTTCATGAATTACAGGCGAGTTTTGGATTTACTAGAATTTAAAAATCAGGTATGTCAATGCTTGTGGCCGAGTGACGGTGGCAGGGTGTTTGACATTAATTTCCATTTCTTGCGTGGGACCTAAACATGCAACCAAGGAGACAGATTTGAATTTTCAACCAATTTATATGCATCAGAGCATGTGCATGTAATTCAAATTTGAATTATGCACATAAATGCATTGAAAGGTCAATTAATGCATAAAAATGTCCAGATGAACCTCGATAAATTCCAAAATTTAACACAACACTCATGTTGTTCTATGTTGTCACTAGAAAAAGAATTGAAATCAAGAAGAGGCAACAGATATCGTTTCGTCCAGAAAGGTGAAACGTTCCCTACCGTAACCATGAGTCTTGTTATGAGAAGCTCTGGTTTGTGAGAAGCTTATATACCCCAACCTGCCCCAAATGGGCCAATATTTTTACCACTGCATGTTGATGTCATTCCATGCTAGCGTGTCAAGGTTTATAAATTTTAGACGCATTTTCGATTTACTAGAATTTAAAAACAAAGTATCTCAATGTTAGCGGCCGAGCGACGGTGGTAAGGTGTTTGACATTCATTCTCATTTCTTGCATGGGACTTATGCATGTAACCAAGGACACACATTCGAATTGTTAACCACTTTATATGCACTGGAGCATGTGCATGTAGTTCAAATTTGAATTATGCACATGAATGCATAGAAAACTCAGTTAATGTATAAAAATTTCCAAGCGAACCCCGAAAACTCCCAAAAAATGACACAACACTCGTGTTGTTCTATGTTCACACGAGAAAAATTTAGAAAGTAAGAAGAGGCAACATATATCGTTTGTCCCCCAAGGTGGCACGTTCCCTACCGAAACCATTTGGCTTGTTGTGAGAGAAGCTCCGGTTTGCGAGAAGCTTATACCCAAACCTGCCCCAAATGGGAAAATATTTTTACCACAGCATGTCGATGCTGTTCCATGATATCAAGTCAAGTTTCATGAATTTCAACCGAGTTTTCGATTTACTAGAATTTTAAAACCATGTATCTCAATATTAGCGGCTGAGCGACAATGTCGACATTCATTCTCATTTCTTGCATGTGACCTAAGCTTGCAACCAAGGACAAACATTTGATTTTGCAACCCGTTTTTATGGACTGGAGCATGTGCTTTAATTTTGAATTATGCACCTGAAATGGCTAGAAAACCAATTTAATGTATTAAATTTCCAAAGGAACCCTGAATAATTCCAATTTTTTTAGGACACACATATAGTTGCATGTTCACTGAAGATAAAAGGTCAAGCAATTCAAACACTGTCCATTGCCGTTGTGACCCCATTATGTAATTCAAATCAAAATGAAAAATCAAGTAGATCCCACACTGTTTATTATCACCAACCATGTGAGATGCAGTAAAAATATCCTGGAGCACCATCGGTGTATAGTACGCCTATGGCTTACGCGAGAAGGTGCGTCGGCTACAGTCCACAGCCTGTGTGTCAAGCACACTAGCACGCTCCCCAAATACTCCCGCCTCTACATACCTTGCAATCTCAAAAATATCTGCTCGCCCTTGATCCAAATTTTCAGTAGCACTCGCCTTGTTACTCCTGCCTAGTAAAATTTTCAGTTGCCGCGGTATTTCCTCAAACACCACCTTAACCCCCCCCCCCCCCGCGCCCCCTCCAGACACACCACACACTCCACAAAACCTATGCTCACCGACACACACCACCCCCCATAACCATTGGTAGGTCGCCGCCATCGCCGCCACCTCCATCCTCAACCTTTGCCTGTGTGCTGGGGAGCTCAAGGAGCCAATGGCCCAAGAGAGGTTTATCGCGGCCTCTTCACCTGATGCCGGCAAGGTGGCTGTCGAGGTGTCCCCGTTGTCCTCCATGGGCTCTTTATGGATCCGCCGTCGCCGGTCCCTAGATCCGCCCGCCGCCGCGCCCCTACGCCTCCCTCGGACCCAGCATCCGACGAGGTCCTACCTTGGGGTCCGGCAGCAGCGGCAGGGGATGTGGGTCACCAAGATTACAGATCTGGAGACCCACACCCGCTGGTGGCTCGGTAGCTTCCACTCAGTCGAGATCGCGTCCATGGAGTACAACCGCTAGCTGGCAGGTCCTCTACCATAGCGCGACCTCTAGGCTCAATTTCCCCTTCGGCACATGTCCGGTCCACCTCGTTCCGCCGGAGCCAGGGGTGGTGAGATCGGCTATGGTGCGGGAGGACCACGAGGCGGGGGAGCCCCTTGAGGCCGAGGCCGCCGCCGAGGCCTACATGTGAGAGCTCCGCCGGCAGCAGCCGGAGCTCGTGGAGGCGGAGCGGGCGATCTTTGCCGGCGAGGTTATCGCGCTCTCCCATGACAAAGAGTTCGAAGGCGGTGAGGACGACGACGCGGAGGTTGTCCAGGTGGGCAGCGAGGACGAGGAGATCGACGTCGACGAGTGGAGGAGTGCTTTCCCCAACGCTCCCGATGACGGCACCAGCCCGGACCCGGCTCGTGGCACACCGTACCTGACGAGGAAGGATTGGCTCGACCTCTACTTCGACCGAAATTTATGTTTTATGTTCGTTTATGCAAAACTATCTATGTTTATGTTTGAATGCATGCTACTTTCGGTTGAACCTGCTTTGAACTTGATCAAATTGAAGTTTACAACATTAAGTTTAGGGGATCGACTAGAAACGGCCAAAAATTGCTGGAGTATATATATATATATATATATATATATATATATATATATATATATATATATATCCACTAATTGTTTTAGTCCTTTAACTTTTAAAGGATCGGCTAGAGATGGCCTTATGCCTTGTTTACTTCAGTTCTTCACAATGTGATGCTCTATATGTGCAACTATTTGCCGTGCAATTCAATTTCATCAATAATAGTTTCAACAATACCACTATGAATTATGATATTTGGTTGTTGTTAAGGATATTGCAGTTAACATGCCCTTTCGTTTTTTAACAATAACTACTGTACTTTAGACCTGCACAATACCAGTTTAAATGACTATTTGCTTGTTTATAAATGTTATGCCTGATGCAGTTAACACACCTTTCCACTTCTTGTTTTGCTTAACTAGCGTGCTTAAGCCTGCACACTGAAGCTATTTTGTAGATTATGTTGTCTACCATGGATATATTTGGTTGATGTTTAGCCTGTTGTGCTTAACATGCCTTTATATGTACTCATACAGGACAATATTGAGAACAGTGTTGTTTTTTCCATTGAGGTTAGTTACATCGCATTGCTTATATGTACTCACTGTTCAAGATCTCGGTAGCTGGTACCACATAGCCTGGGGGCTGATAAGGGATTAATCATCGAATCAGACATTTCATTGAATATATTTGTAACCCATTTATCAGTAGGTTAACTAGGGCCATATTTAATATATCTGAGGCTACATAGCAACATGCATTGTACTGAATGACTAAATATGCCATCCCAGGCTACATAGCAACAAGGAAGATTGTTACCTTAATGTTCGTGTTACCTTAATGTTCTGATTGATGTATAGATATACGTTTATAAAATCTTATATAATGGGATGGAGGGAGTGTTGTACTACATAATTTTGCAATTGTTGTTTAGCTTCTAATATTAACTTGGTGCTTTTAGGTACACATGTCCCTGCCAAAGATCCACACTTCGACCCTTTCTGCGTATGGGGCAATGAGATATTGATGACTCAAGTGAGGAAACCGATAAAGATTGTTATTAAAATGGGTCGAAAGATGTCAACCAAACTATATGTCTACACTTTATGCAAGACAACAGTGAACTGCAGATGGTGAGTAAGAACCCTATAGCCTTCTTTTTACTGCCCGTAGTAAGTTGTGTTAGATGACATTGTCTGAATCTTTTTTTCCTTTGTAGTGGATCCTAAAGCAGTTTACTCAAGATTACCTCTCAAACTACATGATTGGCGGATGGCCATCACAAGGGGTTGGACTAGAGTCGTGTGTGCCTTCTGCATCCAGGAGAGCACAATAGGGCCATTCCGCTTCACCTTGTTCAGCAACCAAAATGTCTATCGCCTCTCTCTTTACCATCTGTAATAGTACAAGTATAGAACCCTGGTTAATCATTCTTTATTTGGTGCTTATGTAATTCTTAAACATATGTACCTGTGAATTGAATAATGCATTGGTTGTTTGAACCTGATGGATATGAATAAAGCTATAGCCTACTTTCAAGTTTAAATTAGGTACAATTTTAAATAGCAGCAATTAAATTAGGGCGAAATTACGGTGTGCAGGTCATTACGACGCACACGGTTAATAAAGCACAATGTGTGCGATATACATCATAATTGGACACAGTTCACGGAGTGGAAACGTGTGTAATAATGCAGACAGTTGCTGTTCAAAGCGTGTGTGATGTCAGACATTATTACATACGGTGCGGGAGAACTTGTGTGTGAATGTCTATCTATCATACACGGTTTATAATCATGAACTGTTTGTGATGTGCCAGGCATCATAAACATAGAGCCAGTTTGGTACGTGCCTAGAAAACTCTCGTGACTGGAATCTGCCTAGTTCTAGGTAAAACCACGAAACTCCGACTGCGATAGCAATGCGAGAACAAATGAGTAGCAAGGATGAAGCGTTTCGGATATGTGAGACATCGGAAATGGTTAGGGGCAACTCTATGCATCAAGGCTCCCTATCCCCGACGGTTTTTGGGTCATGTGGGAAGGACCCCCTATCGCCCACAATCACTTGGAGATGGTTCCAAGTGCCGTCGCGGAAAGGGGTTAAAAACCGTTTGTATAGCACCGACGTGTACCAGTGTGTGTTATTCATGACATCACCTTACCGGGTCACATAAAGACCAATGTTATAACTCTGGGAAATATGTTCCAACCATCATATCTGACTGAGATTCAGATCTGATTGGTGTCAGAATACCTTAGACTCAGGATGTCTGACAAGAAAAGGTGCAACACAAATTACTGAGGTGACGTTGTAAGATTCTTGGGAAATGAACCACGGAAGCGAGTTCCGAAACAAGAGTTCATCATTAAACCAAGGAGAGGGTGAGGAGATTGCTGATGGATTTAGCGACAATTCATCGAGATTACCAAAAGATGGATCTCCACAATTATGTGAACAAGGAGATAACATTTGCCAGATCAAATGATATAATGATATATGCTCGAGGGAAACATACAAATTAAACATTGGTTGAAAGGTGCACTCGAAATATCGACTTAGGTAGCATGATCAATGTTAGAATGGTGATTCAATAACCAATAGTCTAAGAATGAAGTATCGTCCATTAACTTCAAAGCAATAGGCTTGCTAGAAGTACAGAATCCCAGCATCACCATTCACTTGTTGGTATTCCGGTTAGCATCAACACGGGGACCAAGAAATGAATGTAGATGGCGAGATGTATCACTTATATCAAGAATTCTTAAGAGGTGGAGCAATCCTCGCAACATCCTTGACATAAAAGACAGTAATACTTCAAGGTAGAACATAATACAAGCTGGATAGTAAGTTGTGTCCATAACAAGAACAAGTTTGTGATGAAGGGAAAGGTAAGGATGTTGTCGATGGTAACTCAAATTACCAAGGGACGAGGATGGCACTTATGATCATGAATTCGACTGATATCCTAGAAGGAGTCAAAATGTTGATGATGATCATGCCAAATTTTGTCGAGAGGCTCCACGAAGAAGCAATCGAACAACGACTGCATCAAGCAAAAGTACTGATGCAGCGAAAGATTATTGGAACCACAGATACGGCACAAACTCAGAATCAAGTTTGTTGTTCAAGGGGGAATGATATGTCGAGGAAAATCAATGTAAGCTTAACTCATCGTCGAAACTGGTGCTCCTGGAATAAGGACCAGGTAGCACAGTTAAGATCATCACGATAATGATATAGCCAAATAGGCTAGGAATGACATGATCAGGTACAAATTTGTAAGTAAACAAGATTACTAAGAGTTGTTGAACCGTAATGCGGACTCGGTTCAGTTATCAATGTCTTTGAGTGTTTAAAAACTGGGAGCCCGTGAAAAATTGGAATCAGTGAGGATGTAGTTTCTTGATGAGGAACTCATAAGTAGTTATGCAGTTCCGTGATAATTCGAGAAACCAGGGGGGTAATACTCGACGATAGATCAAAGTAGAGGTTGGACTTGGGTATTGCTCTATAAAAGACAAGTGCTTAAACTTGCACGAGAAATGATATTTAAAGGAGAACATGGTCGAAACCATGATTGCAAAAGGCCAGATCCCAGATATAATATGAACTTATACTAAGGGAATAATTAATTTAAGAGAAGCTTTAATGATAAATCTACATCTTGTCCATGGGCATGAACACAAAGTTCAAGGTCGAGTCCCACTTCTGCAATGCATAAACTTTCATTCACTTCTTGCGTTCGATGAAGTTGTAGTGTTGAAATTTTATCTAGCAACATACCAGAAGAGTATGACTCGTGAAAACTCTCGGGTTCACACAGATTAGGGAAGGCATAGGTTCAACCCATCGAGGCATCTTAGTAACATATACCGCAAGCTTCAGGAGTAATTAACACAACCTCAAAAGCAGAGCATGGTTGACAAAAGGAGAGGATGCAATTTACCAAAGGCATTATGTATCTGGGAAAGAACTCACAAGGTGATTACATATGAAGTATAGTGTCGGATAAAATCCAACAAAGGATGTGGCGGTCCACAAGGGATCTGATGTGAGCAATGGTACTCAACCAGAAGAAGAGGAAAGAATGCAAGGAGATCATATTATATAATCAACTGACTAATGCAAGCTCAAATGCAAACGAATTAGGATTTCCAAAACAAGGGATCAGAAGCAAACACTCTGATAAGGGATAGATAAGTTTTATAAACTTCGGGGTACAATCGTCGGCAATTGATTGGTCGAGAACCAACTCATATTCAAAATGACGTCTGAGCCAGAAAGATTATTTAAAAGGATCAACTGATGATTGTGTGCATTCGCTCACATGTTGAAATAATAGGAACAAAATGACGGTGTCAAAGGATACTAATGAATATTGCTAGACATATGGGAAGCATCCATAATGCAAGCAGACGGTATTTGCAGAGCAATAGTTTGAAGAGGATTCTCGGAAGATCGAATAGTATTTTGGAGAATCTTATGAAGCATAGGAACAACTGGGGATGAACAGATACTCGATAAGTGTGAGGAATTATCTGTAGGGGTATTCATGTGGTAAAGAACTGCAAGACAATAAGCTTAAAGGATTATCGGGGCAACGAAGAGTACTAGGGGTATCTTGTAACAACACGAGCAACGGGGGATGAAGGTACAAGCGGCAAGGATGTTCTTCACGGGGATTATTGGTGGTTAGGAACTACAACGCAGTAAGCTCAAAGGATTCTCGAGGCAATGGAGAGTACTAGGGGTATCTTGTAACAACAAGAGCAAAGGGGGATGAAGGTACAAGCGGCAAGGATGTTCTTCACGGGGATTATCGATGGTCAGGAACTGCAAGGCATTGGGCACAGGGTCTCGGGAAACATTGAGGAGTATCTGCAGAATCTTCTGGCGAAGCAAGCGATTATCGATAATGTCGGGGATCTCCGGGAGGAAGTGGGTACGAGAACCTAAGTGTCGATGTTAGTAAATCCATTTTAACCCGAATGGAAGAGAGTCCAGAGTCCCAGAGTATAGACAAGAAGTAAGAGATCCTAACACCACCCAATGGCGACATGGGCCCGTAAGACGCACAGCCATGTTAGTAAACGTTTTGTAGCGACTAGACTCGACTTCGTCCAAGGAGTGGGAAAGGGGCCTACCTATAGGCAGTTGGCTCTGATACCAACTTGTGACGCCCCCGATTCAATCATATACTAATCATACACGCAAATGTACACGATCAAGATCAGGGACTCACGGCAAGATATCACAACATAACTCTAGACACAAATTAAAATAATACAAGCTTTATATTACAAGTCAGGGGCCTTGAGAGCTCGAATACATAATCTCGGAAACAAACGAGTCAGCGGAAGCAATAATATCTGAGTACAGACATGAGTTAAACAAGTTTGTCTTAAGAAGGCCAGCACAAAAGTAACATCGATCGAAAAGGCAAGGCCACCTGCCTGGGAGCCTCCTAACTACTCCTAGTCGTCCGCGGCCTCCACGTAGTAGAAGACACCCTCGGTGTAGTAGTAGTAGTCATCATCGAAGGTGGCGTCTGGCTCTTGGGCTCCACCATCTGGTTGCATCATCTGAGAAGAATGGAAAGAGGTAGAAAAAGGGGGGCAAAGTAACTGTGATTACTCATCCAAAGTACTCGCAAGCAAGGATCTACACTACATATGCATCGGTATCAATGAAATGGGTAGTATCTGTGGACTGAACTTCAGAATGCCAGAAGAGAAGGGGAAAGCCTAGCCTATCAAAGACTAGCATCTTCAAGCAGCTCCAAGCATCTTGCAGCAATCAGAAGAGTATAGAATAACAATTTATGTTTAACAAACATGTTGTAGAAGTAACGCCCAGAGATCCTTCCCCGACTCCCTGCGGGAAAGCAACCTCGGAGCCACATATCCATTACATGCCTCAGCATTCAGTATCCAGTTCTAGTTGTATCGATCGGGATACAACTCCAAGTGTCATTTACTGTAGGACAAGCTATCGATAGATGTTTTCTTCCCTGCAAGGGTGCACCAACTTACCCAACACGCTCGATCAACTCCGGCCGGACATACCATCAGGTCACGACTGACCTCGGCCGATCAACACACCATAGTCCTACCAAGGCTCAACAAAGAGGCAAGCACGCCGGTCTACATCCTAAATGCGACCTTTGCAATCCTACACGTTGCGAGGGCGGCCGGTGAGCAGACCTAGCAACCTCCTTTATATAAGGCAGGCGCTTATGTAGTCCATCCCGGCGCGCGCCGCTCCATCGCTGACGTCGGTGAGCTTTCGAGTGATACATATGATGTAGAGTGCCCATACTTATTCCCATGTGGTGGTTAGTGCTACCAGGCCAGAGGCCCCTCGGATCAAATATCCAAACTGTTAGTGGATTAGGAGTGCGTGGTAACGAGCAGAGACTCACGGTCGATGTGACCCTGTTGCCCCATCTCGTGGACTTGCGGCAAGGGCTAAGAATGCCCGGCTACACCATATAGTTATCTCGCGGGCACCTTCTAGGTCAACCCGACTCCACATCACTCCCAAATTTGCTCACGCGTGTACCCCTCAGGGTCGACCCGGCTTTAGTAACATGGTTATGTGGTAAAGCCATTGTAACCATGTGTCCAAAACACCAAGGGGGAACCCTGAGGAATCACCCTCGACAGAATTCCACCTGATGTAATCATCAAGGTGAACCTAGGAGGAATCACCCTCGAGGTCCACTCTTGAGGAGTTGCATGACAGCGTTGTTATTGGGAGTGGTGAAGGAGGAATCACCCTCGATGACCACAACCGATGAACTAACCTACAAGGTTAACATCAGAAGTGCTGACAAGGTATCACCCTCGACACTCAATAGTAACCCAGTAGTGTCGCACAACTAAGGGGGAAGTGATGTGCGGAGCCGGGGCCTGGTCTTCGACCCGTTGATTGGGTCTTCTGATAATCCAGTGAGGCAGTCTGGATAAGGAGGCGGTCTCTGATGGGGCTCTACCCAGCCTATACTAAGCAGTTTAGGATAAGCAGCTAGGTAACAACAGCAAGTTACAATAAACAGGCTATGCAGCAGAAGTAGGATAACAGTAACAACGACAACTTCTAATGCAAGCATAAGAGAGAGAATAATAGGCGATATCGGTATGCTCAAAAGGGGGGCGGGGGTGCTTGCCTGGTTGCTTTGCAGACACCAACGGGTCTTCGACGAGGTAGTTGATCATCGGGTCATCATCAGTCTCGGGGTCTATCGAGAGAGAAGAGGGGGAAGAAACAATAAATAAGGGTAGACAAATGCAATCACAAAAGCACGGCATGGCAGCACATTATTCGAGAGGTGCCCTAATGCAGTACTACGCAAGTTAGTGGGAGCGGGAATTATCCGGGAGTGTTCTCCCAGCTCTGGGTGATTATCGGACATATGAAACGGAGGGGAAAGTTCCATGTTCGTCATGCTAGAGGCATGTGACAGGTATGAGGAGGGCATATTCGGATTCGTCTCATTTTTCATATCGTTTTTCATATATTAATCTTTTTCATCTGAGCTACGGTTATTTTTCTACGGATTTCTAAAGATTTAAACGATTTCTGGAATTTTAAATCTAATTTAAAAATAACCAGAAAAGGATTATTGCATCAGCACTGCATCCGCATGACGTCAACTAGTCAAACCGGCTGGTCTTGGTCAAACCTGACCTGCGGGACCTACCTGTCATGGACAGTGGGCTAACTATCTAATTAACAGAGTTAATTATTTAGGTGGGGCCCTATGTCAATGACTATTTAACTAGTTAGATTAGATTTTAGTTAAAACTATATTAGTTAACTAGTGTCATGCGTTTCTGGTGGCGTTCGAAAGCTTGCAGTGTCGCGTGTCTCGTCGTGGTACTGGATGGAGCTAGGATCGCCGGAAATGCCATCGGCGTTGAGGTTGGCGGCGACGCATTTCGGGTGCGCTCGGGCACACGGATCCGGGTTGTTTTCGAATGAGTTAACCGGCCAGGCGTACTACACCAAGTGCTAGAAGCACAAAGGGCCAGACGGAGGAGCTTGGGTGGCTCTGTGCCGAGGAGCTCACCGGCAATGGCGGACGGCAGCAAGTGGCGTCGGTGATGGCTAGCTACGGGGCAGCAGCACGCTAACGGAGGGGAAGGGGAGGGAGAGAAGCTCACATTGTGGCGCACGGAGGCCCGCGACAGACTTTGGAGCAGCAGAGGCGGCGAGGCTCGTCTGAGCAGCCACGACAGCTATAGATGGGGACGACGGCGTTAGGCCACCGCAGGGCTCCACAGCTCCGCCTGAAGGCACTAGGAGGGGTGGTCGTCCGTAGCGGAGCTTGCTGACAGGGCCAACGGGCACGGGGCTGCTGGTGGCCATGCAGACAACAGAGGGTGACGACGACTCTCTTGGGCAGAGGGGAAAGAAGAGCGTGCGGCGCGAGCGAGGAGGAAGGAGGGCGAGGCGTGCAGGGGGGAGGGATAGGGCTCGACCTTACACCTCCAGCTACCTACCGATGTCTACTATGCAACTTTGTTCTTGTAGACATGTGTTGGGCCTCCAAGCGTAGAGTTTTGTAGGACAGTAGCAATTTTACCTCAAGTGGATGACCTAAGGTTTATCAATCCGTGGGAGGCGTAGGATGAAGATAGTCTCTCTCAAGCAACCCTGCAATCAAATTCAAGAATTCTCTTGTCCCCAACACACCCAATACAATAGCAGAATGTATAGGTGCACCAGTTTGGCGAAGAGATGGTGATAATAAAAGTGTAGTATGTATAGTAGATATGAGTTTTGTAGTGTGAACAATAAAAAACAGCAAGGTAGTAAATAGTAAAACATAGCACAAACGGTATTGCAATGATGGAAAAGAGGCCTAGGTTCCGTACTTTCACAAGTGCAATCTCTCAACATGCTAACATAGTTGGATCATATGATTATCCCTCAAAGTGCAATAAAGAATCACACCCGAGTTCCTATTAGCGGAGAACAAAAGATAGAAATTGTTTGTAGGGTACGAAACCACCTCAAAGCTATTCTTTCTGATCATTCTATCCCAGAGTTCATACTAAAATAACAGCAAGCTATTCTTTCTGATCGATCTAATCAAGAGTTCGTACTAAAATAACACCATATGATGCATATCAACCAACTCTAGTGTCACTAGATACACCAATGTCACCGCGAGTACCCGTGAGTTAATTATACGATATGTATCAAACAATTTCAGATTCATAATACTCAATCCACTCAAAGAACTACAAGGGGACCCCAAAGTTTCTATCGGAGAAAAAGATAATAAAAACGTGCATCAACCCCTATGCATAGATTACCCCAAAGTCACCTCGGGAATCCACAAGTTGCACGCCATAACATATATCAAGTGAATCAAAATAATACCCCATTGTCACCACGGGTATTCATATGCAAGACATATATCACATGTTCTCAGATCTGAACATTCTATCTGACAAGATAAAACTTCAAAGGGTAAAGACTCAACTCATCACAACAAGTGTAGAGAGGGGAGAAACATCATATGGTCCATCTATGTTAACAAAGCCCATGATACATCAAGATTGTGACATCTCAAGATCGCGAGAAAGAGAGATTAAACACATAGCTACTGGTACAAACCCTCAGCCCCGAGGGTGGACTACTCCCTCCTCATCGTGGTGGCTGTTAGGATGATGAAGATGGCCACCAAAGATGATTCCCCCTCTGGTAGGATGCCGGAACAGGGTCCCGATTGGTTTTCAAAGGCTACAGAGGCTTGCAGCGACGGAACTTCCGATCTAGGGTCTCTCCGAGGGATTTCGGAATATTTGGGAATTTATATGGCGAAGAAGGGGTATGGGGGGCCATTGAGGTGAGCACAACCCATCAGGGCGTGCGTGGGGGCCCAGGCATGCCCTGGTGGGTTGTGCCCCCCTGGGGCACCGCCCAGGTGCTGCTCTGGCCCAATGGTTCTCTTGTGGTCCATAAAAAATCCACAAAAAGTTTCGCGGTGTTTGGAGAACTTTCATTTCTGCACAAAAAACAACATGGCGGTAGTTCTACTGAAAATAGCATCAATCCGGGTGAGTTCTATGCAAATCATACCAAAACCATATAAAATTATTGTAAACATGGCATGAATACTTCATAAATTATAGATACGTTGGAGACGTATCAGCATCCCCAAGCTTAATTCCTACTCGTCCTCGAGTAGGTAAATGATAAAAGAAATAATTTATGAAGTGTGAATGCTAGCAAAGTGCACAAGTTTGATCAATGACAATTTCAATCACTTTTCCTAGCATCATAACAACAATTCTTTCTTATAAAACTTCTCATGTTAAAGTAGCAAGCAATTCACATGTTAAGGTTCAAACGATGAATTCTCTTGAAACTCATCAACCTATGTTCTCAGTCACCAAGCAATTGCAATTCAACTTATTCAACAGAGTCCAAGTAAGTGCTCCACATACTCATCCATCATATAGTCCTCTATGATTGCTAACACTCACCGAGTACACATGAGCAAAACGTTTCAACCAGACACATAGAAAGATAGGGGCTTATCATTTCGCCTCCCAACGTATTCACCTCAAGGGTGATGTCAACAATAATAACTCATGCTACCCATATCTAACTGTATATATGTGCCTAGATCTTTCCTCACCACATGATGCTTGCCAAAATAGATAAATAAAAAGGAATAGAGAGAAAAACTTTCACGCTTTTCATAAAAGTAAATACTGAAAAGTAAAAGATAGGCCCTTCGCAGAGGGAAGCAAATGTTGCCATGCGCTTATTTGTTTTTATGCTCAACCCCTTAGTGCAAAAGAACATCACATTATATTTCCCCTTATGGTAGCAACCTTTATTATGTAGTCTGTCGCTTTTATTCTTTGCCATCACAAGTTCGTACAGCGCTCAATTTTCTCTTACACTAAATGATCTAACACTTTTATAAGCAATTTTTATTGCCCTATTGCACCGATGACAACTTACTTGAAGGATCTTACTCAATCCATAGGTAGGTATGGTGGACTCTCCAAACAAGAATTGGGTTTAAGGGGTTTTTGGATGCACAATTAGTATCTCTACTTGGTGCGGAATTTTTGGCTAGAAAAGATAGGGGGCAAGCACCACATGTTGAACGATCTATGACAATATAACTTCTATGTGAATATGAACAAACATAAATCATTACATTGTCTTCCTTGTCCAATGTCAACAATTTTGGTATATGATATTTTGATGAGGTCTCAAAATCACAAAAGATTTCCAAGATAGTGTATTTGCATGTGAAAGTTCTCTTCCTTGTACTAATTATTCGTGAATTGCTTGTATGACCAATATTGTGATTGTCAAGCTTCAAAAGCTTTCACTTTCTAAACCCAATGTGAAGCCACTACTAGGCATGACATGGTTTCAACTTCACGACATTCAGTTTATTCAACAAATTACTCATAGGATAAAAGTGAAGAACAAGAGTAAATGACAAGCTACTCCAAAAAGATATAAGTGAAGATCAAGCGAGTAGTTATGTAAATGGATACCTAATTGTGGGTTCTCTCTTATTTAAAAAACTTTCAGATATAAGTATTTTATTAAAATATCAAGCAAAACAAAACAAAATGACATTCTAAGAATAGCACAACTCATGTGAAGAAGCAAAAAACTTAGGCTCAGCTGATACTAACCGATAATTGTTGAAGAGAAAAGGTGGGATGCCTATCGGGGCACCCCCAAGCTTAGATGCTTGAGACTTAATGAAATATTATCTTGGGGTGCCTTGGGCATCCCCAAGGTTGAGATTTTGTGTCTCCTTAATTCTTCTCATATCACGGTTTTCCTACATCTCAAAAGCTTCATCCACACAAAACTCAACAAGAACTCATGAGATAAGTTAGTATAAACCAATGCAAAAACCTTATCATTCTCTACTGTAACAAGTCACTAAAATTATTATTCAACATTGCATACTAAATGCATCTGCACATTTAATACTCTATCCTCAAATAGAATCATTAAATAAGCAAACATATGCAAACATAACAACAATCTGCCAAAATAGTACAGTCTGTAAAGATTGCAAGATTCATCATACTTCCCTAACTCCAAAAATTATGAGAAAAAAACCACACTGTAGAAAATTTATCAGTGCTTATTCTGCAAGAAAATTAACAATTAATTATATTCTGAATTTTCTAGGGAATTTTTGCAACATCGATAAACTTTCTGTTTTGAAACAGCAACATGTATACCTGCAAAATAAGCATGGCAAAGGCTATCATTGCCACTTTTGTTGAAATAAAATATGCAAAACATTATTATAAATAACAACAAGAAAATACTAACAAAATAAATTGATGCTCCCAGCAAAACACATATCATGCGACGAATGAAAATATAGCTCCAAGTGAGCTTACCGATAATGTTGGAGATGAAAGAGGGGATGCCTTCCGGGGCATCCCCAAGCCTAGGTGCTGGGATCTTCCTTGGATATTACCTTGGGGTTCCTTGGGCATCCCCAATATTATGATATTGTCACTCATTATTCTCCTCATATTGACATCTCATCCAAAACTTGAAAACTTCAATCACACAAATCTTAACGGAACCTTGTGAGATAGGTTAGTATGATAAAGAGCAAACCATTTCACTTTTGGTACTGTCAAAGAAAAGGTTCATAGTTGTTTCCACACAATGCCTACTGTAGCATATCATTTATACAATTTATATTGAGCAATACAAGCCATAGAAACTAGGAAACAAGCAAACTATGCATTGAAAACAGAATCTGTCAAAAACAGAACTGCAGTAATATGTACTCAAACCATACTTCTGCTACACCAACAATTATGAAACAATTGTACCATGTGATAAATTTGTATAGTAATATTTTTCATAAAGAATCAACTCAAAATCACTCTTCTGTTAAAAATGAGAGTTATTTTCGTGAGCGCAAAAGTTTCTGTTTTTCAGCAAGATCAAATCAACCATCACCCAACATGATCCCAACGGCTTTACTTGGCACTTTATTGAAACAAAAACAATAAAACATGATTACTACAGTAGCCTAATCATGTGAACACACAAAAACAGTAGGTAAAAGTGTTGGGTTGTCTCCCAACCAGCGCTTTTCTTTAATGCTTTTTAGCTAGGCATGATAATTTCAATGATGCTCGTATAAAAGAGAAGAATTGAAACACAAAGAGAGCATCATGAAGCACATGGCAAGCACATTTAAGTCTAACCCACTTCCTATGAATAGGGATTTTGTGATCAAAAAATTTATGGGAACAAGAATCAACTAGCGTAGGAAGGCAAAACAAGCACAACTTCAAGATTTTCAACACATAGAGAGGAAACCTGATATTATTGCAACATCTAAATGCATATGTTCCTTTCTCATAATAATTTTCAGTAGCATCATGAATGAATTCAACAATATAACTATCACATAAAAGCACTCTTTTCATGATGCATAAGCATAGAAATTTTATTTCTCTCCACATAAGCAAATTTATTCTCATCAATAGTAGTGGGAGCAAACTGAACAAAGTAACTATATTGTGATTGAAAATTAAAATCACGATGACAAGTTTCATGGTTATCATTATTATTTATAGCATACATGTCATCACCATAATCATCATAGATAGCAACTTTGTTCTCATAGTCAATTTAAACCTCTTCCAAAATAGTGGATTCATCACTAAATAAAGTCATGACCTCTCCAAATCCACTTTCATCATTGTAATCATCATAAATATGAGGCATGCGACAATTATAACAAATTTGCACATCAAATCTTGGGGGACTAAAAACATCATCTTCATCAAACATGGCATCCCCCAGCTTGTGGCTTTGCATATCATTAGCATCATGGATATTCAAAGAGTTAATGCCAACAACATTGCAATCATGCCCATCATTCAAATAATTTGTGCCAAACATGTTATTGACTTCTTCTTCTAACAATTGAGCATAATTTTCCGAACCATCTTTTTCAAGAAAGACATTATAAAGATGATCAATAAAATGATGCAACCTCAATTCCATTTTTTGTAGTTTTCTTTTATAAACCAAACTAGTGATAAGAAAGGAAACTAAAAGATTCGATTGCAAGATCTAAAGATATACCTTCAAGAACTCACCTCCTCGGCAACGGCGCCAGAAAAGAGCTTCGTTGACGGGATGTGAGTGCAGCTTACCTAGCCTCCCCAGCAACGGCGCCAGAAAAGAGCTTGATGTCTACCACGCAACTTTATTCTTGTAGACACGTGTTGGGCCTCCGAGCGTAGAGTTTTGTAGGACAGTAGCAATTCTCCCTCAAGTGGATGACCTAAGGTTTATCAATCCGTGGGAGGTATAGGATGAACATAGTCTCTCTCAAGCAACCCTGCAATCAAATACAAGAAATCTCTTGTGTCCCCGACACACCCAATACAATAGCAAATTGTATAGGTGCACTAGTTCGACGAAGAGATGGTGATAAAAGTGTAGTATGTATAGTAGATATGAGTTTTTGTAGTGCGAACAATAAAAACAACAAGGTAGTAAATAGTAAAACGGAGCACAAACGGTATTGCAATGATGGAAAATGAGGCCTAGGGTCCGTACTTTCACTAGTGCAATCTCTCAACAATGCTAACATAGTTGGATCATATGATTATCCCTCAAAGTGCAATAAAGAATCACTCCCAAGTTCCTATTAGCGGAGAACAAAAGATAGAAATTGTTTGTAGGGTACGAGAGCACCTCAAAGCTATTCTTTCTGATCAATCTATCCTAGAGTTCGTACTAAAATAACAGCAAGCTATTCTTTCCGATCGATCTAATCAAGAGTTCGTACTAAAATAACACCATATGATGCATATCAACCAACTCTAATGTCACCTAGATACCCAATGTCACCGCGAGTACCCGTGAGTTAATTATACAATATGTATCAAACAATTTCAGATTTATAATACTCAATCCACACAAAGAACTACAAGAGGACCCCAAAGTTTCTATTGGAGAAAAGATAAAAAAACGTGCATCAACCCCTATGCATAGATTACCCCAAAGTCACCTCGGGAATCCGCAAGTTGAGTGCCATAACATATATCAAGTGAATCAAAATAATACCCCATTGTTACCACGGGTATTCATATGCAAGACATATATCATGTGTTATCAGATTTGAACATTCAATCCGACAAGACAAAACTTCAAAGGGTGAAGACTCAATTCATCACAACAAGTGTAGAGAGGGGAGAAACATCATATGATCCATCTATGTTAACAAAGCCCATGATACATCAAGATCGTGACATCTCAAGATCGCAAGAAAGAGAGATTAAACACATAGCTACTGGTAAAAACCCTCAGCCCCGAGGGTGGACTACTCCCTCGTCATCGTGGTGGCCGCCGGGATGATGAAGATGGTCATCCGAGATGATTCCCCCCTCCGGCAGGTTCCCGGAACAGGGTCCCGATTGGTTTTCGGTGGCTACAGAGGATTGCGGCAGCAGAACTTCCTATTTAGGGTCTCTCCAAGGGTTTTTGGAATATTTGGGAATTTATAGGCCGAAGAATGGGTACGGGGGGCCACCGAGGTGAGCACAACCCACCAAGGCGCGCCTGGGGGGCCCAGGCGCGCCCTGGTGGGTTGTGCCCCCCTCGGGGCACCACCCAGGTGCTGCTCTGGCCCAATGGTTCTCTTCTGGTCAATCAAAAATTCACAAAAAGTTTCGCGGTGTTTGGAGAACTTTCATTTCTGCACAAAAAACAACACCACGGTAGTTCTACTGAGAACAGCGTCAGTCCGGGTTAGTTCTATGCAAATCATACCAAAAAAATATAAAATTATTTTAAACATGGCATGAATACCTCATAAATTATAGATACGTTGGAGACGTATCACCTTCCTCCTCGCGGTGGCGAGCAGCGACCAGAGGAGATGCGCTCGGCCATAGGGACGATGACACGGTGACAGGAGGTGAGAGAAAAGAGAGGTGGGCTGGGCCGGCTCGGGCTGCAACAGGTAAGGCCAGGTAGGCCCTCTTCATTTTTCTATTTTTCCTTATTATTTGTTAAACAGAGAGAGGAAGGAATAGTTGGGGCATCCAAATGATTTTAGAAAAATGTGGAATTAAGCCCCACAAATATATTGCATTTTTAGGCACATCCACAAAAAGTTTGGGGCCAAAAGGAGAAGATAGGCATTTTTGGAAAATGAAAAGGGCCAAAATGATTGCTGCTAGACCATTAAATAATTTCTAGGGGCAATTCGGGAATTCTAGGAATGTGGGATTTGTTTTTATAATTGTTCTGGGATTATTAGCAATACTATGCACATTTTAGTTTTGCAGTTTGACGAAAGAAATATTTGACTTTATTTCAAGCATGAATTTGAAGTTGGATTTGGGACGAGTGGAATTTTGACTTAACTTGATATGATGACATGGCACATTAATTAGCTTGATGACAGGGTTAACATCAGGGGATGTTACATCCCTTTTCTATCTTGTTGTGATGAATTGAGTTTTCCCTTTGAGATTTCGTTATTATCGGATTGAATATTTTTATGGATTTGAGAGCACTCGATATATGTCTTGCATATGAATACACGTGATGACAATGGGGTATTATATTGATTTTCTTGATATATGTTTTGGCACTCAACTCCCGGATTCCCGAGGTGACATTGGGGTAATCTATGCGTAGGGGTTGATCCACGTTTTCGTCCTACATTCTCCGGTAGAAATCTTGGGGCATTCTTTGAGGTTCTTTGTGTTGGATTAAGTATTATGAATCTGAAATTGTTTGATGCATATCGTATAATCGACTCACGGATACTCGTGGTGACATTGGATTATCTAGGTGACATTAGAGTTGGTTGATGTGTATAATATGGTGTTATTTTTGTACGAACTCTTAGATAGATCGATCGGAAAGGATAAGTTGGTGTTATTTTAGTATGAACTCTTGGATAGATCGATTGTAAAGGATAACTTTGAGGTGGTTTCGTACCCTACAAACAATTTCTTCTTATGTTCTCCGCTAGATAAAAACTTCGGAGTGATTCTTCATTGCACGTTGAGGGGTGGTTATGTGGTCCAATTATATTAGCATTGTTGAGAGATTGCACTAGCGAAAGTACGAACCCTAGGCCTTCTTTCTAAGCATTGCAATACCGTCTGTGCTCACTTTTGTTAGTTGCTACCATGCTGTTTTTTATTGTTCCTATTAGAAAAATTCAATATCTACTATCATTTCTACACTTGTATTACCATCTCTTTGCCAAACTAGTGCACCTATACAATTTACTATTGTATTTGGCGTGTTGGGGACACAGGAGACTCTTTGTTATTTCGTTGCGGGATTGTTTGAGAGAGATAATCTTCATCCTACGCCTCCCACAGATTGATAAACCTTAGGTCATCCACTTGAGGGAAAATTGCTACTGTCCTACAAAAATATGCGCTTGGAGGCCCAACATGAGTCTACAAGAATAAAGTTGCATAGTAGACATCAAGCTCTTTTCTGGCGCCGTTGCCGAGGAGGTGAGTGCTTGAAGGTATATCTTTAGGTCTTGTAATTGAATCTTTTAGTTTCTTGTTCATCACTAGTTTGGTTTATAAAAAGAAAATGACAAAAAAATGGAATTGAGGTGGTCTCATATTGTTCATATTTATGATGTCTTTCTTGAAAATGATAGATCGGAAAACTGTGCTGAATTGATAGAAGAAGAATTCAATAAAATGTTTGGCATAAAATTCATGAATGATGAGCATGATTGCAATGGTGCTAGTATTAATTCTTTGAATGTCCATGATGCTAGTGATATGCAAAGCCATAAGCTTGGGGATGCTATGTTTGATGAAGATGATGTTTTTAGTCCCCCAAGTTTTGATGAGAATATTCATTATGATGATAGCATGCCTCCTATTTATGATGATTACAATGATGAAAGTGGCTTTGGAAGAGTGTCAAATCTAGATAATGATCCCACTATTTTGGAGGGTGTTGAATCTTATTGTGATAATTATGAATGTGGATTTGGAGAGGTCATGACATTTATTTAGTGATGGATCCACTATTTCAGAGGAGGTTTCAATTGATTATGACAGCAATGTTGCTATCTATGATGATTATGGTGATGACATGTATGCTATATTGAATAATGATAACCATGGAACTTGTCATTATGATTTTAATTTTCAATCACATGATAGTTATTTTGTTAAATTTGCTCCCACTACTACGAATGAGAAGAAATTTGCTTATGTGGAGAGTAATAAAATTTCTATGCTTGTGGATCATGATAGGCATGCTTTATGTGATGTTTATATTGTTGAATTCATTCATGATGCTACTGAAAATTATTATGAGATAGGAACATATCCTTTTACATATCTCAATATTATCAAGTTTCCTCTCCATGTGTTGAAAATTTTGAAGTTATACTTGTTTTACCTTCCTATGATAGTTCATTGTTTTTCACATAAATTGTTTGCTTGTAAAATTCCTATGCATAGGAAGTGGGTTAGGCTTAAATGTGCTTTCCATGTGATTCATGATGCTATTTTTCATGTTTCAATTACTATTCTTATGTGAGCATCATTGAAATCATCATGCCAAGCTTAAAAGGCATAAAAGAAAAGCATTTGTTGGGAGACAACCCAATATTTCTACCTACTGTTTTTTTGTTAACATGATTAGGATACTGTAGTAATCATGTGTTTTTGCTTTTGTTTCAACAAAGTGCCAAGTAAATCCTTTGGGATAGTGTGGATGATAATTGGTTTGATTCTTTGAAAAAACGGAAACTTTTGCGCGCAGTATCAGAATTGTTAAAATTCATTGGAACGTGCATTTGATCTGAATTTTTTACACATGATTTACAGACAAATTTCCCATGTTTTCCTAGCTTTCAGAGTTTTTAGAGTTGCATAAGTACGAGAACAATTCAGATCATTATAGATTGTTCTGTTTTTGACAGATTCTGTTTCCAATCCATAGTTTGCTGGTTTTATGGTTTCTATGGCTTATACTGGTCAATATAAATTGTGGAAATGATAGAGTACAACAGGCATTGTGTGATAACAATTATGGATCTTGTCTTGACAATACCAAAGTGAATGATTTGCTCTTTATAACTAACCGATCTCACGAAGCTCCGCTAAGTTTTGTGAGATTGAAGTTTTCAAGTTTTAGATGAGATATCGATATGACGAGAATAAGGAGTGACAAGACCATAAGGTAGGGGATGTCCAAGGCATCCCAAGGTAATATTCAAGGAATACCCAAGCAACTAAGATTGGAGATGCCCCGGAAGGCATCTTCTCTTTCGTCTTCAACATTATCGGTAACCTCACTTGGAGCTATATTTCCATTCATCACATGATATGAGTTTTGCTTGGATCATCATTATATTTTGTTAGAATTTGCTTGTTTTTATTTATATAATGTTTTGCATCTTTTATTTCAATAAAATTGGCAAGGATAGCCTTCACCATGCTTATTTTGCAACTATATGAGTTGTTGTTTCAAAACAGAAAGTTTATCGTTGTTGCAAAGATTTCCGAGAAAAGTAAGAATGTGATAAAATGTTGAATTTTTTTTTCACAACAAGCTATGATAATTTTTCTACAGTGTGGTAAATTTTCAGATTGTTTTGAGTTAAATAAGAATGGATCTTGCTTTATCATTTACAAACTATTCTGTTTGGAGAGATTGCTGTTATGTTTGCATATATTTGCTTGTTTAATGATTCTACTTGAGGATATGAGTATTAAATATGCAGAGGCATTTAGTATGGAATGTTGAATAATAGTTTTAGTGATTTTTTGTAGTAGACAATGATAAGGTTTTCGCATTGATTTATGGGAAACCCTCCCTATCTATAGTCTGATAGATTTCTTGCGTCAGACTAGTCCAATACCGTCCATTCAATTGAAATCCGACGGCTCACAAATTGTGCTTCTTATGTGAAAAAAAACATCCGCGTGGAACTAACTACCCGTAGCCCATAATCTCTCCCCTAATTTCTGCCCGTTCCAACCGCAACACACCGGCCCGATCTCCTCCACGTCGCCCAGATCCCTTCTCCCCCCGCCTCGCACACAGCTCCATCCCGCTCTCCTCCCCGTCGAGCACCACGGCCACCCCACCTTTAAGCTCCCCTGCCTCTCCAAACTTCATGGTCTTCTCCATTGATCGAGCTCCCATCCTCACCTATGATTCATGATTTTTTCATGTCAAATCGGGTGTGCCAGCGGCTGAATCGGCTACCAAAGTAGCACTGGCCGGCCGGAGAAGCTGCAATAGATTGCAAAATACGGCCGCCACCACCCCAATTACAAGCACCCCATATTGAAATCGACGTATTGCAGCGCATCTACCGCTGCAGATTTGATTATCCAACAGCTGAGTACTTATTGGTTTGTATCTTCATTGACTGCCTAGTATTGTTCTGGTGATGTGTTAGATCATTTATCAACAAACTTTTTGTCGGTAGAGATTTGTAGATAATTTGATAACCCATAGCTTCCAAATGTTGAGAAAATATTCCTTTGTCTCAATATTTAGTGCTTCGAATGATGTTGAGAAATGTTGAGAAAATATTGTTTCATCATTTCCTGTATAAAGAGCTTCCAAATATATGCATACGCAGTTGGTGGCAAAAAAATTGCTTTCGTTTTTCAAGATTTCATGCTTCCACCCAACACGAATAATGCACCATATGTATTATTTTCCAGCTTCATACCTCTAAAAAAATGGAAGCATGACTATACCAAATATATGCATCGAGGGTTGTTTGTTCGATTATTGTTAAAATGCTTGTTTGTTACTATGCTTCCATGCAAAATATTCCCAGCCAATTACTATTAGATGGGAGCTTCCAAATATATACATCTGCAGTTGCCGTCAAATTTTTGTTTTCATTTTCCAAAATTAGATGCTTACATCCAACACTAATAATGCACCAGTTGCATTATTTGCCAGCTTAATACCTCTAGAACAATGGAAGCATGTCTGTACCAAATATATGCATCACGGGTTGTTTGTAAGAGTTACTGTTAAAAGGCTTACTTCTGTTTATATAGAGGTATTACGGCACTACAACCATGCTTCTCAAATTTGTTCTATACATCCTATCATTTATGTTGTGGTCGATCAAACTGTCTGTTATTTTCTTATGTGTCTTCCAATATACATACAACTATTTTGCACCACATGATAATTTGCTTCCATGTTTCTGCTTCCATAGTTCAACCAAATTCAGAAAACATTTTGGAATGTAGGTGACAGAACCATCTGTAAGTTATGCTCGGTAGTGCCCTTCATAGCCTCAAGCTGTGCTTGCGACATTTATGGTGGTGTGGAAGACATAAGGGAGCCCGTGGCCATGACATGCCTAGCGAGGAGATCATGGGTGGATAAGATTAGAGGCCGGTGATGATATTGTCTGTGCTAGCATCTGTCTCAAGTTGATGATTTTTTATTTCTTGGATGCAAATTCAATTTCCTTCGAAGTAGATTCTAATATCTCTAGTAGCAATGTCAAATTGATGGAAAGAAATATATTTTTTATGTTGGGAGCAATTCCTTGAAACAACTTTTGGTCATTGTATTGTCTATGCGTAGCAAACAAAATGCATTGATATGTTATACAAGATTTTTCACTAGATCGAAGCAATCATCTGCTGGCATGAAACAATTTCTCAGCGAGTAATGTGACTTAGTTACTTTTTCTCCCTGCTTTATACAACTTGTCTCATGCTTCCATGGACTCTTGCTTCAAATACATTTTGTTTCTCTACATCATACAACTTGCTTTCATGTTTCAATGGATGCATGCTTCGAATTTGATCACCTGGTCTGTTCTCGTCAACCAATTCAATGTGTCAGTTCATGATGCATCTCGCCTGCGGCGGCTACTGGCTTCTTCAATATATAAAGCATGTAAGGAAGCACACATATAGTGGTGCGAAGCAAATATTATTGTGAATGTGTAGTCTATATATGATATGAAACGTGTTAATTCAGGTCGATGTGGAAGAAAATTTTTGGAGACCGGAATGAAGCAAACATTTAGGTCACTGGAAACAAAATATTATGATGAAGCACAATGATTTTGGCGACCAGAATGAAGCATATATTTACATAATTGGAAACATGTTATACAAATGGATGAAGCATGCTAATTTTTAGTCGATGTGGAAGCAAAAAGCAAAAGTCCATAGAAGCATAGTTCTGGTGCAGTGGAAATGAACATAAACGGTTTTTTGGTGCAAATTTTGGTAACATTGGATACAAAAGTTTGCTTCATAAGGAAACAAATTGCATAGTGCCGAAGCTTATTTAGCGAGATTAACTATTTTCTGTTAAAATTCAGAATTACTTTCCTAAGATTGTTTTGCTTTCTAAAATCATGGATTGGTTCCCTAGAATCACGTGACCTGTGCACACGTATTAGTTTCCAGCAATTACGCAAGGCTGTGCAATGTTATTATTTTCCTAAAATCACGCATGGAAATTGCTTTACTCATGCACGTCCTACCATCTATTTGAACGCGTTTAGCTTCCAATCTAACGATGATGGAGTAGTCTGACAGATTGCTATCGGTAGTCTGATCCCTAGTGGTTCCCTTGATTTATACTAACTTATCTCACAAGTTCTTGTTGAGTTTTGTGTGGATGAATTTTTTAAGAATTAGGGAAACCATGATATAAAAGGAATTAAGGAGACACAAAAGCTAAAGCTTGGGGATGCCCAAGGAATCCCGGGATAATATTCCAAGAAGTCTCAAGCATCTAAGCTTGGGAAAGCCCCGGTAGGCATCCCACCTTTCTTCATCAACAATTATTGGTTAGCCTCGGTTGAGCCTAAGTTTTTGCTTCTTCACATGATGTGTTCTATTCTTAGAATTTCATTTTATTTTGTTTTTCTTGCTGTTTGAATAAAATACTTAGATCTGAAATTTTTAAATGGCAGAGAGTCCTCAAATAGCTACCCATTTACTTAACTACTCGCTTGATCTTCATTTATATCTTTTTGGAGTAGTTTGTCATTTACTCTTATGCTTCACTTATATCCTATGAGTAAATTCTTGAATGAATATCATGAAGTTGAAATTATATGTTCATACCATGCTTAGTAGTAGCTTCACATTGGGTTTAGAAAGTGAAATCTTTTGAAGCTTGACAATCACAATATTGGTCATACAAGCAATTCATGAATGATTAGTATAAGGAAGAGAACTTTCACATACAAATATATTATCTTGGACATCTTCTATGATTGTGAATACCCATTAATCATTTTCAAACTTGAGAATATTAGTTGAAGTTGGACAAGGAACACAACGTAATGAGTATGTTTGGGTATATTTGCATAGAAGTTATATTGTTATGGATCCTCCAACATTTGGTGTTTGCTTAGGATGTTTTGCTAGCCAAAAACTCATACTAAGTAGAGATACTACTTGTGCATCCAAAAATCCTTAAACCCAGTTTCTTGCCATGAGTTCCACTACCTACCCATGGATTGAATAAGATCCTTCAAGTAAGTTGTCATAGGTGCATAAAGCAATAAAAAATCCTCCCAAATATGTTTGATCTTTTATTGTAAGGGAAAATAAGCGTTGCATAAACTTGTGATGGCAAAGTAATAAAAGCGACAGACTGCATAATAAAGGTTGCTATCATAAGGGGCAATATAACATGGCATCCCTTTGCATTAAGAGATTGTGCATCCAAATATAAAAAGCACATGACAACTTCTGCTTCCCTCTGCGAAGGGCCTATCTTTTACTTTTCAGTATTTACTTTTATGCAAGAGTCAATAGTATGCATTCTCATTTCAACCTCAATTATTCTTTAGTTGGCAAGCATCATGTTGTGGGGAAAGATATAGGCACATATGGCCACTCAAATATATTTGATCGTGATTTATTATTGTTGGCAATTATCTCTATGATAAATAAGTTGGGAGGCAAAACATTAGGCCCCTATCTTTCTCCGTGTTTGATGGATGCCATTTGTTCTAAAAATATGCTTTGAGTACTAGCAACCATAGAAGACTATATGATGATTGATTATGTGGAGCTCTTACCTAGACTTTGTTGAATAAGTTGAATTGCAATTGTTTGGTCACTAAGAATATAGGTTGTTAAGTTTCAAGAGAAGGCATTGTTTGAACCATAACATGTGAATTGATTGCTACTTTATCATGATGAGTTTTGTGAGCAAAAGTTGCTATTATAATGCTAGGAATAGTGATTGAAATTATCATTATCAAACTTATGCACTATGCTAGAATTCACACTTCATAAAATATTTCTTGTTATCATTTACCTACTCGAGGACAAGTACGAATTAAACTTGGGGATGCTGATACGTCTCCAACGTATCTATAATTTATGAAGTATTCATGCCATGTTTACAACAATTCTATATGGTTTTGGTGTGATTTGTATGGAACTAACCCAGACTGATGCTGTTTTTAGCAGAATTACCATGGTGTTGTTTTTTATGCAGAAATAAAAGTTCTCAGAATTGGACGAAACTTCTTAATGATTTTTTGAAAGAAAAGAGAAATAATGGAGCAAGGAACCACCAGAGGGCCCCCCTGCTGCTCACTGTGGGTGGTGGGCCCCTCGAAGCCCATCTTCGCGTGAAACCAATGCCAAAAAATCCAATATATACAGAAACCCGCAGAAATAACCCTAGATCAGAAGTTCCGCCACCGCAAGCCTCTGTAGCCATGAAAAATCAATCGGGAGCCCGTTCTGGCACCATGCCGGAGGGGGTAATCATCACCGGAGCCCATCTTCATCATCCCTATGGCCGCCATGATGAGGAGGGATTAGTTCACCGCCAGGGCTAATGGTTTGTACTAGTAGCTATGTGTTTAATCTCTCTCTCTCTCTCTCTCGTGTTCTTGATTTGGCACGATCTTGATGTATCACGAGCTTTGTTAATATAGTTGGATGATATGGTGTTTTCCCCTCTCCATCTTGCTGTGATGAATTGAGTTTTCCCTTTGAGATTTTGTTATTATCGGATTGAATATTTTTATGGATTTTAGAGCACTCGATATATGTCTTTCATATGAATACCCGTGGCGACAATGGGGTATTATATTGATTCACTTGATATATGTTTTGGCAATCAACTCGCGGATTCCTCAGGAGACATTGGGGTAATCTATGCATAGGGGTTGATGCACGCTTTCGTCCTACTTTCTCCAGTAGAAATCTTGGGGCACTCTTTGAGGTTCTTTGTGTTGGATTGAGTATTATGAATCTAAAATTGTTTGATGCATATCGTATAATCAACTCACGGATAATTGTGTTGACATTGGATTATTTAGGTGACATTAGAGTTGGTTGATGTGTATCATATGGTGTTATTTTAGTATGAACTATAAGATAGATTGATCAAAAAGGATAACTTTGTGTTATTTTCGAACAAACTATTGGATAGACCGATGTGGTTTTGTACCCTAATTTTTTTTCTTCTTATGTTCTCCACTAGATAAGAACTTTGGAGTGATTCGTCGTTGCACATTGAGGGATGGTTATGTGATCCAATTACATTAGCATTGTTGAGAGATTGCACTAGTGAAAGGTCGGACCCTAGGCCTTGTTTCTAAGCATTGCAATACCATTTGTGCTCACTTTTGTTACTTGCTACCTTGATTTTTTATTGTTCCTATTACAAAAATCAATATCTACTATCATTACTACACTTGAATCACCATCTCTTTGTCGAACTGGTGCACCTATACAATTTACTATTGTATTTGGTGTGTTGGGGACACAAGAGACTCTTTGGTATTTGGTTGCAGGGTTATTTGAGAGAGACGATCTTCATCCTACGCCTCCCATGGATTGATAAAACTTAGGTCAACCACTTGAGAGAAAATTGCTACTGCCCTACAAAATTCCGCGCTTGGAGGCCCAACACGAGTCTACAAGAATAAAGTTGCATAGTAGACATCAGCTGATGAACCACCACTCGGGCCAAGGAGGCAATCAGGCGGCATGGGAGCTGCAACAGTCGAGGAATCCCATGTCATCTATTAAATAGAGTCGTGGCTACCATTACCTGTAACTGCCGTAATAGAGGCTCATAACACCTGTAATTGATGCATTCGGTGTCATTTAATGCCTGGGCGATGTGGAGAACATGGGGTTGCGGCGGACTCTATATAAGTCACACGCCCTCCATGCTCGGGCATGAGCAACCTTGGTAACCATACCAATCGAATCAAAGCAAGCCCCAGGGCACGAGATGTAGGGCTTTTGCCTCCACCGAGAGGGGCATGAACTCATTAAACACCGAGTGTTACACCTACGCCGTAGCTATGCTCTGCCCCTCATATTTGTACCCCGGGTACTCATTATCAGGATCATAACCCCGATAGTTGGCGCCCACCATGGGGCTAGGCGTCTAGCAAAGTTTCATGGCATCGGGGGAATTCTTCATCATCATGTCAGTCTGCGGCAAAATCCATTTCAGGGCACTCTCCTTCATCGCCGATGACTCACGTGGCTTCGTGAGGCCCCGTTGGACGTGGAGGCACTGCCTATCCGCGTCGTGACGCATTTCCGCGCATCATCCTGTGGAGTCCTTCACCGGTAGCCGTCGGCTCCGTACCGAGTGGTCGCGCGCCCTACCATCGCGCCCCGCTGCAAGCATTCTGGGGGCTCGCGGCTGCAGTGCTAGATCAAGCACGTCGTGGCCACCCAGGCCGGGGTGGAGCATGTGGCGGCTCTCGAGTTTGACGAGCCCACCCTCGACCTCTTTGATGGGTCACTCGGCGATTCCTCTGAGGACTTTGAGTGCGAAAGTATCGAGTCGACCATCGAGATTCTCATGTTGGACAACTTCGAGCACCACGTGCCCCCGGGACACGCAGACTCTCGGGACGGTCGTGCAGGCGCATCACACGGCAACATCGACGGTGGTGCTCCGGGTCACGAGTCGTACATGCCCCACGCTCTTTCCTAGGAGCAGCGAGACAAGCTTCGTCGCAGGAGCAAACATCACTTGAGCACCCCCCATCACAAGGACGACACCCACGGCGTTGGCCATGGAGTAGAATTGCCTGGCCACCTTGGTCGTATGTGATCGCCTCAAGCGGCTTCAAAGTGAGTTGGACGAACATGAATGGCATCAACCCAATTCCAGCCGGCACAAGCGCCGGCTCTTCTTGAGTGACCAACCTCGTAAGTATCAAGTCCTTAGTACTCCATTGCAAAATATGGCAGCTGCCACTAGGATCGTAGATTCCATCTAGCCCTCCGGTTCAGCGGTCGGAGAAGGGATTTGGCAGATCATGGCGCTCCTGAAGACAGTGTTGTCACAAAACACAGTAGTGTCCCAGTCCAGAGATCGGATCCACGGCGCATCAGTGCGCGTAGAGACCGTTCAGTCGGCTCATAGCCCACTTGGCTCTGGCAGGCGCTGAGCCACTTCCTCCTCAAGTGATCACTACAAAGATCGGAGGCGCGATCGAGTCGCATCGCCCCGGTGTCATGACAACTACGATCATGCCCTGATGCCTCCACCACGAGATGGCGCGTACACACGGCAGGCGGACACACGACAGCGATCGCAGACCGAGTCCCACTCGTCACTGATATGTCTCCAATGTATCTATAATTATTTATTGTTCCATGCTGTTATATTATCATTCTTGGATGTTTTACAATCATTTTATAGTCATTTTATATCATTTTTTGGTACTAACCTATTGACATAGTGCCCAGTGCTAGTTGTTATTTTCTGCATGTTTTTACATCGCAGGAAATCAATACCAAACGGAGTCCAAACGCAATGAAACTTTTTGTGGATTTTTTTGGGCCAGAAGACATCCAGTGGGCCAAGAACGCACCTGAGGGGAGCTCAGAGGGGAGCACAACCCACCAGAGTGCGCCTGGGGGGCCAGGCACCCCGGTGGGTTGTGTCCACCTCGGGTGCCCCCTGAACCGCCTCTTTGCTCTATAAATACCCCAATATTCCAAAAACCCTAGGGGAGTCGACGAAAATCAATTCCAGCCGCTGCAGAGTCCTGATGACCCACAAGTATAGGGGATCTATCGTAGTCCTCTCGATAATTAAGAGTGTCGAACCCAATGAGGAGCAGAAGGAAATGACAAGTGGTTTTCAGTAAGGTATTCTCTGCAAGGACTGAAATTATCGGTAACAGATAGCTTTGTGATAAGGTAATTCATAATGGGTAACTAGTAACAAAAGTAACTAAAGTGCAGCACGGTGGCCCAATCCTTTTTATTGCAAAGGACAAGCCTGGACAAACTCTTATATAAAGCAAAGCGCTCCCGAGGACACGTGGGAATTTATGTCAAGCTAGTTTTCATCATGCTCATATGATTCACGTTCGTTACTTTGATAATTTGATATGTGGGTTGACCGGTGCTTGGTATTGCCCTTCCTTGGACAAGCATCCCACTTATGATTAACCCCTCTCACAAGCATCCGCAACTATGAAAGAAGAATTAAGGTAAACATAACCATAGCATGAAACATATGGATCCAAATCAGCCCCTTACGAAGCAATGCATAAACTAGGGTTTAAGCTTCTGTCACTCTAGCAACCCATCATGTACTTATTACTTCCCAGTGCCTTCCCCTAGGCCCAAATCATGGTGAAGTGTAATGTAGTCGACATTCACATAACACCACTAGAGGAGAGACAACATACATCTCATCAAAATAGCAAACGAATACCAAATTCACATGATTACTTATAATAAGACTTCTACCATGTCCTCCAGAACAAACGTAACTACTCATAAATCATATTCATGTTCATAATTAGAGGGGTATTAATATGCATTAAGGATCTGAACATATGATCTTCCATCAAATAAACTAACTAGCATCAACTACAAGGAGTAATCAACACTACTAGCAACCCACAAGTACCAATCTGAGGTTTTGAGACAATGATCGGATACAAGAGATGAACTAGGGTTTGAGAGGAGATGGTGCTGGTGAAGATGTTGATGGAGATTGACCCCTCTCGATGAGAGGATCGATGGTGATGATGATGGTGATGATTTCCCCCTCCCGGAGGGATGTTTCCCCGGCAGAACAGCTCCGCCGGAGCCCAAGATTGGTCTTGCCCAGGTTCCGCCTCGAGACGGCGGCGCTTTGTCCCGAAAGCTTCCTTCTGATTTTTTTTTCAGGGCAAAAGACACCATATAGCAGTAGATGGGCATCGAGGGCCTACCAGATTGCCCACGAGGCAGGGGGCGTGCCCAAGGGGGTAGGGCACGCCCTCCACCCTCGTGGCTGTTGGGTGGCCCCCCTCAGGTGCTTTCTTTGCCCAATATTTTTAATATATTCCAAAACTGACTTTCGTGGAGTTTCAGGACTTTTGGAGTTGTGCAGAATAGGTCTCTAATATTTGCTCCTTTTCCAGCCCAGAATTCCAGCTGCCGGCATTCTCTCTCTTCGTGTAAACCTTATAAAATAAGAGAGAAAAGGCATAAGTATTTGTGACAACCTGGATTTTGCCTTCTCTCTTTTTCTGGACTTTATTTGCCCTTGCTTTGGATTTGAGTTTTTGGAATCAATTCAAATGGACTTATCACTTGGGCATGCCCTTGACTTACACCCAAGTGACCCATCTACCTCTCATTCAACATTATTTCTCTTAAAAACCCCAAAATGGCCCAATGAATATTTTTCATAAAAGAAAAATATTCAAATTCTCTTCTGAAACCCATTTTAGAAACTAGTGCTCCAAAGCAACCCTCATTTTTATTGCTCCAAAAATCCTGAGATAATTCCTAAATATTCTTTGAACCTTGGCCCACCTCCTTGAGCAAAAATATTGCATAACTTTTTGGAATATTTTTGCTACAGAAAAGCATTCACTTTTTGGAGACGGTGCAGCGAGCACGGGCACGTCGCGGCCAAAAGCCACAGTGCGCCCGTGCCCCTGTCTTCTTCTCCCCTGATTCCAGTACTCGTCCGTGAGCATGGACAGCTCCCGCGTGATCGCTGAGCTCTCCCCCCTCTCTAGCGCCCTTCGTCGTCGCTCGCCAGCTTCCATAGAACTTCGGCAGTGCCATGTATCCTCCTCCTCCTCTGGCTATATATAGGGCCCCTCCCTCCACTCTGAAGTCTCATACCGCACCTCTCAACCACCACAACCCCATATCTTAGCTGTAGCCCGGTCGGGTATGCCTCTGGCCACCGGCCCTGACCAGAGCTCGCCAGCGACCCCTACAGCGCCTCCACCCCGTTCTAGAGCCCCTCGAGCTCAACCAACCCCACATGCGCATCATTGGAGGTCCAGTGGTGTCGCCTGGAAGCATTGGAGCCCCTGGAGGCGCCCCTCGCCGTCGCCTTCTTCCTCTCTGGCAAGTCCCGACTGCAACCGCCGCTCGCGAGCTCGACTGCGAGTAGCTCTGGCCATCCCCCGATGAGCCACGGGTACAGGAAGGTGCGCCGTGACCCCCTCTCCACTTCTATCCCTCTGGAATCGCCCAAGAACCCCTCCTCGCTGGTGTGAGCTCCGGTGGAGCACCACCGTGCTCTTTTTCTTCTCTCCCCCTCACTCTCCTGACAGGTGGGGCCTGCTGTTAGCCTCTCCACTCGCGCCTGAAGCGGTACGAGTGGAAGCATATTTTGTGTTTACACCATCAACGTCACGCCCCCCAGGTTTTTTGTTTAATTCAAATAAATTCAAAAATTCGACCAGCACTTTGACAAGTGATAACTTTGAACCTATAAGTCCAAATGAGTTGATTCTTTTTGCATTGCGTTTGTTTTAAAGAGCTCTAGCAGCACACCAAAGTGTGGATTTTTCCTTGCTGTCTAGAATTTCTGGTGTTTTTCAAAATGGTTCTTGATATTTTGTTTTGTGGTTTTTAAATATTTTCAGAGGGAGAGACTTGTCTTGAAGATAACCAGGAGGAGTGTGAACCTCCTCTGCACTAAATCAAGCCACACCAACATTTGGATGGTGTCATTTCAATATCTATGAATTTCCTACTTGAATATGAGCTATTTGTCATGCATTGAAATTAGTTAAATAAATATGGTTTGATGCTAGTTACTTTGTCATGCTTCGAATGCTTGCTTAAGTTACTGGTTGAATGCATGAGCCAGTTTGGTCAAGTAGAACAAAGTTTTAACTTAGTGAGAATGCTTTGAGGAGTAACGGTAGTTTCTTTTTGATAATTGGGTTTTCATATAAATTATGAGTTAATCAAAATGATGCATGATAATAACTAGTCAAGTAGAACCAGTAAAGTTTGATGATGAGTAGTGCAAGAAAAGCATGTTTGATGATGTTGATTCATTCATGTGAGTTGTATGCTTTGCATGTCGAATAGTTGCATGATCATGGCATCGGATGACTTGGGGTGGTTTTATTTTCAAGTTAAACCTGATAATAATCCAACTTGAATATAACGTTGATCAAGTCATGGTGCCATTGAATCGTGTTTTCCTCAGTGCGACCACATTTACCTTTATGGGGAGGTCTTGATTCGGTCCTTGTCATGCCTCTTGCCGGTGCCTCCGACGAGGGAAGGTTATGGGTGTGCGGTACTCTGGCCCGGTAAGTAGACATAACCTTGTGTGCCCGTTTGTTTTTATGGTACCTTGTCCCCGTTTGGGACCGTTTTTTCCACGACGGTGGCCGTTGATGCCTTTGGTAGGCATAGCGCCACCCATGACTTAGCCCTGAGAGGGAGTTGGTCGGAGTGGCCGGGAGAGTGTCATGGCAAGGGAAGGGTTTCGTCGAAATACCGTTGGTCCACCTGAATGGGACACCGAGGCTAAGGATTTTGTGGTGTGGGTAAAGTGCGCTACCTCTACAGAGTGTATTCAATCTGTCAATAGCCGTGTCGTCGGTTACGAACACAACTTGGGAGTAAGTCACACCATGGATCAACATTTTTAAGTAATCTTTCACACTAAAGATTTATTTTTGACACTGGTTTTGTGATGATTTGTGGGATCATGAGATGATTGTGAGTGATTGACTTTTGTTGTGATCCGGGTATGATCAGCATTCGGTTACAAGGTAACCCATCTGGTAAGCGAGTCCGAGGGACTCGGTGCACAAGTTGGTTTCACCGCATCAGTAGCATTACTTGCATTGCATTAACCTGGATAATTGTCATGATATTGTTTGTTATTATGCTTATGTTTGTTGTGAGCTTGCAAGTACATTCAATGTACTGACCTGGCGTGTCATGCCAGATTTCACGCAAGTCATATCGGATCAGAGAGCTCCCCCCGTCTAGATCGTGTCCACGTTGGTGTCCCTGTGCTATGGAGTTCCACTTCGTCGTTGTTCCACTGCCGCGTAGTTTATGTGGTCAAGGCCCCTTCATGTTCATTAAATAATCTACATACTGTTCAGCTGCATCGTGTGCCGCTTGGCCTCTCAATTCGATGTAATATCAAAAATATGTTCCGCTAACATCAATAAAGCGGTTGTTTCTGTATCATGTTGTTGTGTGTTGCTAGAAGACTTGATCTTTGGGCTGGCAATGCAAGGTAAACCGGTTTCTCTAAGCCGGGGTACCACAACGCTTGGTATTAGAGCCGCGCTGATTGTAGGACACGCTAGACCGTTAGTGCGTTAGTTGAACGGTAGATAGTTTCGTATGACTGCCGGTAGTCATAGAAATTGATTCATTGCATGCATTTTTATCTATTGTTTTTACTAACCGTCTGATGGTTGTGAGTGTAGAAGGCTCCAGTTCCGATCTTGTACCATCCAGAGCCAGCTCCGTACACATCGCCGCACCTGCTTCAGAACGTGTGGCGACGACTCTACCCAGAGGGCGCTGATCCAGTGTATCAGGCATATCGGGAGCATCTGGCCGGTTCGTTGTATGAGTACTATGCGGAGGTGACTCTACACCATAGTTCCCCTTTCAGTGCTTACACTCGTTCCTCTAAGGGTGGTTTCGCTTCTACGCCATCTTAGTCGGTCCAGTTTGCTGCAATAGAGGTCTTGTAGACTTGCACTACAACGAGGTTCGCATGCACACCCACCCAGGTTTCTATTACTACCCATCTCTGCATGAGAATGGGCGTATTCTCTTTCCTCTTATTGATCCGGCGTGCGATTGTCCTTCTAGCTACCTTTCTCGCTATATCACTGCCGGTTATCTCTTGATCTATGAGTTAGCCGGAGAGCTAACCCGAGCCCGGATAGCCCTTGCCGCCGCTTGGAATAGGAACCCTCTACCTTTTGGTTTCACTCCATACGTTCCTCCAGCCTCTGTTACCCTGGTGACCACCTCAGGGTACCACTAACCCTTTGGCAGTGACCCCTCGCAGTGCCCCTGCTGCGTGGGCTTCCCTTGTAACTACTCCTGTAGCCCCTATGCTTAGGTCTCATCCTGCCCCTGCCCCTGAGGGAGTGTCCTCGAGGCAGCGCCGTCGTGTCTCTTTTAACCTGGAGGTCTCCACTATCAGTTTAGGATCTGAGTCCGGCTCAGGAGAGGAGCCCGCAACAGCGCCAGCCGAGCATTAGATCGCTAGAGTATCACCTTCGTCATGAGGATGATGTATGGATGTAGTCATACGTGTCATGATGCTTAGTTTCTTGTATGAGTGTGGTGAACCCGTCATGATGTTTATCTTTCATGTTGAGTCTATGTATAATTATGTTGGAACCTTTTTATTCGCCTTGGTTTCTTTTCATTATTTTCTTCTGGGATTGTCACTGGCTTTTCCTCCCATTCTTGGATATTTCTCATTGCGGTTGCTTTGTATTGGGAAAATAAATAATAGGATGATGCGGGGAGGCAGCAACAACCAAGCTTGTGAGGATGTCCCTGTTCGTCGCTCCACAAGACAGGCAGGACATTCCCTCGAGCTATTCCAGCCACCACCGCCACATCCGCCCTCTACTGAGAAAATCATGCGTATGTTTGAAGAAAGAAGGAACAATGATCTGATGGAGCTATTGAGAAGTATGCAAGTTATGGTTGGACATAATGGAAATCAGAATGGTCATTACTCCAAGATGTTAGATTTTCAGAGGACCAAGCCTCCCAGTTTTAGTCAAGTTATTGATCCTTTGGAAGCCGATGATTGTTTGAGGGCTATTGAGAAGAAACTGGAAATTTCTCGTACTGAAGAAGGAGACAAGGTTCCGTTTTCAACACATTATCTTGAAGGAGCTGGCGCTATATGGTGGGATAATGCTAAGGCTATGTGGCCCGCGGATGAAGCGATTACTTGGACCAAATTCAAGGATCATTTTCGCAAGTATCATATTCCCGCCGGGATTATGAAAATCAAGTAGCGTGAATTCCTCGCTCTCACTCAAGGAAGCCTGTCAGTAAGTGAGTACTTGAACAAGTTCAACCATTTGGCCCGCTATTCTCTCTATGATGTGGCCACAGAAGAAAGGAAGGTCGACAGATTTCTTAGAGGACTGAACTAACACCTCAGATGTACTCTCAGTATGTTTGATTTCTCGGATTTCCAAACTCAAGTGAACAAGGCCGTCATTGTAGAAAGGGAGCATAAGCTCATGCACGACAACAATCCCACTAATAATGACCACAAGCACAAATTTGAGCCTAAGAAGGATATGCAACCAGTGGAGAAGGCTCGTACTTGGCAAAAGACTCAGGTTGAGTACAAACCCAATTGGCAGCAAAATGTCAACAAGACCACTACGCAAGTCAAGAATGTTGTGACCAGTCCGGTACGTGAAGAATGTTAGCGCAACAATTCCTGCTTTAACTGTGGACAACCGGACATTACGCTAGACAGTTCCCCAAGAACGGCAAGCCAACAACTCCATTCCGTCCACAAGTCAACCACCTGGAGCAATTTTCCATCCCGAGAGCCATCCAAGGACAAATCCATCACCTCTCCGCCAACGAAGCTCAAGAGGAATAGGAAGTTGTCATTGGTATGTTTCTTGTTAATAACATACCTGCAATAATTTTATTTGACTTTTGGGATTCCCACTCTTTTATTTCGCGGAGTTTTGTTGCCCAAAACAAATTTCCTTGCTCGATTTTGGGAAAGAGTATGATGGTACAATCCCCGGGATCGGTGCTTCGAAGCAATCTGGTCTGTCGTAATTTGGAAATTAATATCAAGGGAGTCAAGTTTCCAACGTCCCTGATAGTCATCGAGTTTGACAAATTGAATATTATTCTAGGAGTGAATTGGTTAACCCAATATCAAGTATGCATCAACTGCGCGACCAGAGAAGTCACCATGGCAAGTCAGGAAGGTCGCACCACAAGTTTTTATGCCCGCAGAAGCATACCCAAGAAGGATATGGTTTTCACAGCTGTGGCCAAATAAGTGGAATTGATTCTTGTGGTCAGTGAGTATCCAGATGTATTTCCTGAGGAATTACCAGGAATGCCGCCAGACAGAGAACTAGAATTTGCAATTGACTTGGTGCCTGGAACCACACCGATATACAAGAAATATTATCGGATGCCTTCATCAGAATTGGTGGAATTAAAGAAACAGCTTGATGAGATGCTGCAAAAAGGATACGTCCGTCCAAGCTCTTCACCTTGGGGATCACACGCTATATTCGTGGACAAAAAGGACGACAACTTTTGGATGTATGTGGACTACCGACAGCTGAATGATGTCACCATAAGAAAAAGTATCCACTACCGAGGATTGATGATTTGTTTGATCAACTCACTGGGGCCAAAGTATTCTCGAAGATTGATTTGATGATCGGATACCACCAACTCAAAATCAAGAAGGAAGATATTCCCAAGACCGCGTTCACCACTCGGTACAGTCTTTATGAATATACCGTTATGTCCATCAGTCTCACCAACGCCCTTGCCTTTTTCATGCATATGATGAATAAGCTGTTTATAGATTTCTTGGACAAGTTTGTGGTGGTATTCATCGATGACATCCTCATCTACTAAAAAAGCAAGGAAGAGCACAAGGATCACCTCCGAGCAGTTTTGCAAAGGCTCCACGACCATCAGCTTTATGCAAAGTTCAGCAAATGTGAATTTTGTCTCAAGTAGGTTGGATTTTTAGGGCATGTTCTCTCAGCATAAGGAATAGCCGTGGATCCAAGTAAAGTGAAAGATGTGCTTGATTGGGCCGCACCCACTACAGTCTCAGAAATCCGAAGTTTCCTTGGATTAGCTGGATATTACCGCCGTTTTATTGAAGGATTCTCTAAGATTGCCAAGCCGATGACAGAGCTCCTAAAGAAGGATAAGAAGTTTGAATGGACTGAGGATTGCGAAAGGAGCTTCAATGAGCTAAAAACCAGACTGACATCAGCACTAGTATTGACTCTTCCCAACATCTACCGCAGTTTTGATGTCTACTGTGACGCCTCCAGAAAAGGCCTTGGATGTGTACTCATGCAAGATGGCAAGGTTGTGGCTTATGCATCCCAACAACTATGTCCTCATGAAGGGAATTATCCAACTCATGATTTGGAATTGGCCGCGGTGGTGCATGCTTTGAAGATTTGGAGACACTATCTTATTGCAAAGAGGTGTCAGATATTTACCGACCACAAGAGTATCAAGTATATATTCACTCAACCAGATTTAAACCTTCGTCAGCGAAGATGGCTCGAGTTGGTCAAGGATTATGACCTCAGGATAAATTATCACCCAGGTAAAGCTAATGTGGTGGCCGATGCCCTCAGACGCAAGTCTGCCAGTCTGAATGCTCTAATGAATTCTTTTCCTCTTGAAGTTTGTGAAGAAATCGCTCAACTCAATTTGGTAATAGTTGATGCTAGTCTTGCTAGCATATTGGAAGTTGCTCCTAACCTCGAGGAAGAAATTCACAGTGCCCAGGCAGATGACGAATCACTGCAATCGCATGCCAAGCGTAAGCAAGAAGGAAAGACACAAGATTTCCCTAAGGATCAGCAAGGTACGCTAAGGTTTCGAGGAAGGATTTGCGTACCCGACCAAGAAAATCTGAGAAAGAAGATATTGACAGAAGCACACGAATCTTCGTAGTCAATTCAGCTAGGTGGCACCAAAATGTATGAAGACCTTCGTCAGGTATTCTGGTGGGATTGAATGATGAAAGATATCGCATATTTTGTGGCTTGTTGTGATATATGCAACAAAGTAAAGGCGGAACACCAAAAGCCCGCTGGACTCCTTCAACCCTTACCCGTATCGTAATGGAAATGGGATGATCTCTGCATGGATTTCATCACCGGTCTACCAAGGACCCACCAAGGAAATGACGCAATATGGGTCATAGTGGACACATTAACAAAGGTGGCCCACTTCCTTCCCATCCGGACCACCTACCGTGCCGATCAACTTGCACAGTTCTATGTGTCTAGGATTGTTAGTTTGCATGGCGTGCCAAAGACAATCACTTCTGATAGAGGATCTCTCTTTACTTCAGCCTTTTGGTCCCGTCTACATCAAGCCTTGGGGACTGCCCTGAAATACAACACATCTTATCATCCCCAAACAGATGGAAGACTGAGCGAGTAAATCAAATACTCGAACATATGCTCTGAGCATGTGCTTTGGCCCAAGGATCCAAGTGGGAAGATTGTCTGTCGTACGCCGAGTTTTCCTACAACAACAGTTTCCAGACCAGCTTAAAATGTCACCCTATGAAGCCTTGTATGGCCGTAAGTGCCGCACTCCACTAAACTGGTCTCAAACTGGAGACAATCGTATTTTTGCGACTGATTTAATGATGGAGGCTGAGAAGCAAGTTAAGGAGATCCGAGACAGACTGCAGTTGGCCAAGTCACGACAGAAGAGTTATTATGATACAAAGCACCGTCAGGTCAGCTTCGAACCCAGAGACCACGTGTATTTCCATGTCACCCCTATGAAAGGAGTTAAGAGATTTTAGACCCGAGGAAAATTGGCACCCAGATATATTGGTCCGTTTCCAGTCATGACCAGAGTCGGAATAGTTGCTTATCAGTTGGAGTTGCCACCGGAACTGTCAGAGGTACACAATGTGTTCCATGTATCACAGCTAAGAAGATGTATCTCTCCACCAGAGAAAAGGACTGACATGGCAGAGATAGAACTGGCTAAGGATTTAACATATGAGGAGAAACCAATCAGAATATTGGATGAGACAGAGAGAGTCACTTGCAGCAAAGTGATAAGGTTTTACAAGGTTCAATGGGAGCATCACACCGAGGAAGAGGCAACCTTGGAAAGAGAGCAATTTTCAAGGACTGCCTACCCAGAACTGTTTTCTTGAGCAAACGAATCTCGAGGATGAGATTCATCCTAAGTGGGGGAGGTTTGTGATAGCCTGGATTTTGCCTTCTCTCCTTTTCCGGACTTTATTTGCCCTTGCTTTGGATTTGAGTTTTTGGAATCAATTCAAATGGACTTAGCACTTGGGCATGCCTTTGACTTTCACCCAAGTGACCCATCTACCTCTCATTCAACGTTATTTCTCTGAAACCCCCAAAATGGCCCAATGAATATTTTTCATAAAAGAAAAATATTCAAATTCTCTTCGGAAACCCATTTCAGAAACTAGTGCTCCAAAGCAACCCTCATTTTTATTGCTCCAAAAATCCTGAGATAATTCCTAAATATTCTTTGAACCTTGGCGCACCTCCCTGCGCAAAAATATTGCATGACTTTTTCGAATATTTTTGCTATAGAAAATCATTCCACTTCTATCCCAAAAATGCACTTTGTACAGCAAGTGTATTTTTCTTCGATCCAATGGAGATGGTTTTTCTTGAGCCTCATTACGCTCATAAGAAAAGCTTAACCCTAGGAGATCAGCCAATGACCTTCTAGAAGCCCTCCAAACTTGGCGACCAAGTTTCTGACCAGAAACTTGCCAGCAAGCCTAAGTCATATCTGGTCGGCCTGACATTGAGTTCTCAGCTTTCCTAGACCTAACACTGCACAAACAACAGCCCAGACAAGGTTTGGCTGAGCGTGGGTGTCGTTTTGACCATGCTAGCGTGGTGACCGCATGAGGACACGGGCTCTGGCGCTCTGCGTCGTGCCAGTGCCTCTGTTCAGTGCATGCTTGAGCCAGAGCTCACCGACGACTGCCGCGCCGTGCCATCAGCCTCGACTCATCACCCATGACCCCTCCCTAGCGCTCACCGATGCTGCAGTGAGCATGGACACATCACGGCCAAAAGCCACAGTGCGCCCGTGCCCCTGTCTTCTTCTCCCCCTGCTTCTTGTGCTCGTCCGCGAGCGTGGACAGCTCCCACGTGATCGCTCAGCTCTCTCCCCCTCTCTGGCACCCTGTGTCGTTGCTCGCTGGCTTCCAGAGAACTCTGGCGGTGCAATGTATCCCCCTCCTCCTCCGGCTATATATAGGGCCCCTCCCTCCGCTCCGAAGCCTCACACCGCACCTCTCACCACCACGACGCCATAGCTTAGCCACAGCCCGGCCGGGTAGGCCTCTGGCCGCCATCCCCGACCAGAGCTCATCGGCGACCACCACAACCCCTCCACTCCGTTCCAGAGCCCCTCGAGCTCAACCAACCCTGCAGGCGCATCATTGGAGGTCCACTGGTGTCGTCTGGAAGCATTGGAGCCCCTGGAGTAGTCCCTCGTTGTCGCCTTCTTCCTCTCCAGCAAGTCCCGACCGCAACCCCCACTTGCCAGCTTGATTGTGAGCAGCTCTGGCCATCCCCCGATGAGCCATGGGTACAGGCAGGTGCGCCGTGACCCCCTCTCCACTTCTATCCCTCTGGAATCGCCCAAGAAACCCTCCTCGTCGGCGTGAGCTCCGGCGGAGCACCGCCGTGCTCTGTTTCTTCTCTCCCCTCTCTCTCCTGACCGGTGGGGCCCGCTGCCAGCCTGTCCACTGCGCCCGAAGAGGTACGAGTGGAGGCATATTATGTGGTTACGCCATCAAAGTCACCCCCGAGGTTTTTTGTATAATTCAAATAAATTCAAAAATTTGACTAGAACTTTGACCAGTGATAACTTTTAACCTATAAGTCCAAATGAGTTGATTCTTTTTGCATTGTGTTTGTTTTAAAGAGCTCTAGCAGCACACCAAAGTGTGGATTTTTCCTTGCTGTCTAGATTTTCTGGTGATTTTCAGAATGGTTCTTGATTTTTTGTTTTGTGGTTTTTAAATATTTTCAGAGGGAGAGACTTGTCTTGAAGATAACCAGGAGAAGTGTGAACCTCCTCTGCACTAAGGCAAGCCACACCAACATTTGGATGGTGTCATTTCAATATCTATGAATTTCCTACTTGAATATGAGCTATTTTTCATGCATTTAAATTAGTTAAATAAATATTGTTTGATGCTAGTTACTTTGTCATGCTTGAAATGCTTGCTTAAGTTACTGGTTGAATGCATGATCTAGTTTGGTCAAGTAGAACAAAGTTTTAACTTAGTGAAAATGCTTTGAGGAGTAATAGTAGTTTCTTTTTGATAATTGGGTTTTCATATAAATTATGAGTTAATCAAAATGATGCATGATAATAACCAGTGAAGTAGAACCAGTAAAGTTTGATGATGAGTAGTGCAAGAAAAGCATGTTTGATGATGTTGATTCGTTCATGTGAGTTGTATGCTTTGCATGTCGAATAGTTGCATGATCATGGCATCAGATGACTTGGGGTGGTTTTATTTTCAAGTTAAACCTGATAATAATCCAACTTGAATATAACATTTATCAAGTCATGGTGCCACTGAATCGGGTTTTCCTCAGTGTGACCACATTTACCTTTATGGGGAGGTCTTGATTTGGTCCTTGGCATGCCTCTTCCCGGTGCCTCCACGAGGGAAGGTTATGGGCGTGCGGTACCCTGGCCCGGTAAGCAGACATAACCTTGTGTGCCCGTTTGTTTTTATGGTACCTTGTCCCTGTTTGGGACCTTTTTTGCCACGACAATTGTCGTTGATGCCTTTGGTAGGCACGGGGTCACCTATTACTTAGCCCCGAAAGGGAGTTGGTCGGAGTGGCCGGGAGAGTGTCATGGCAAGAAAGGGTTTCATCGGAATACCATTGGTCCACCCGAATGGGATGACGAGGCCAAGGAATCCGTGGTGTGGGTAAAGTGTGCTACCTCTGCAGAGTGTATTCAATCTATCGATAGCCGCGTCCTCGGTTACGGACACAACTCGAGAGTAAGTCACACCATGGATCAACATTTATAAGTAATCTTGCACACTAAAGATTTATTGTGGGCACTGGTTTTGTGATGATTTGTGGGATCATGAGATGATCATGAGTGATTGACTTCAGTTGTGATCCGGGTATGATCACCGTTGGGTTACAAGGTGACCCATCTGGTAAGCGAGTCCAGGGGACTCGATGCACAAGTTGGTTTCACTGCATCCGTAGCATTACTTGCATTGCATTAACCTGAATAATTGTCATGATATTGTTTCTCATTATGCTTATGTTTGTTGCGAGCTTGCAAGTACATTCAATGTACTGACCCCTGGCGTGTCATGCCAGATTTCAGGCAAGTCATATCGGATCAGAGAGCTTCCCGCGTCTAGATCGAGTCCACGTCGGTGTCCCTGTGCTATGGAGTTCCACTTCGTCGTCATTCCGCTGCCATGTAGTTTATGTGGTCAAGGCCCCTTCATGTTCATTAAATAATGTACATATTGTTCAGCCGCACCGTGTGTGGCGCTTGGCCTCTCAACTCGATGTAATATCAAACTTATGTTCCGCTAGCATCAATAAAGCGGTTGTTTCTGTATCATGTTGTTGTGTGTTCCCAAAAGACTTGATCTCTGGGCTGGCAATGCAAGGTAAACCGGTTGCTCCGAGTCGGGATGCCACAGTATTATGACATAATGTGTAGTAACAGCCCATAATGCAATAAATATCGATATAAAAGCATGATGCAAAATGGACGTATCAACTCCCCCAAGCTTAGACCTCGCTTGTCCTCAAGCGAAAGCCGATATCGAAAAATATGTCCACATGTTTAGAGATAGAGGTGTCGATAAAATAAAATACGGACATGAGGGCATCATGATCATCTATAGAACAACAACATATATATTGTCATTTGATTTCTTATGCTAAAGTAACAATCTATTCAGAATGTAATGTATGAATCAGAAACTTCCCGGAAAACTAACAAACTATGATCTCGATCACTGAAGCAATTGCAATTTATCATAACATCGGAAAGAGTCAATATAAGAGCTTCTCAGAAAGTCCACATACTCAACTATCATTTAGTCTTTCACAATTGCTAACACTAACGCAACACTTATGGGTATGAAGTTTCAATCGGACACAGAAAAAGATAGGGGCTTATAGTTTCGCCTCCCAATCTTTTACCTCAATGGTAATGTCAACAATAATACTTGACGAAAACCTACATCCAAGTAGATATATATATATATATATATATATATATATATATATATATATATATATATCAGAATCTTTCCAACGCATAGTGCTTGCCGAAGGATAAAAGTGCAAAAAGGAAAGGTGAAGATCACCATGACTCTTGTATAAGGGGGAAAGGAAAAAAAATAAAAGATAGGCCCTTCGCCGCGGGAAGCAGAGGTTGTCATGCGCTTTTATGGTTGGATGCACAAAATCTTAATGCAAAAGAACGTCACTTTATATTGCCACTTGTGATAGGGACATTTATTATGCAGTTCGTCGCTTTTATTTATTCCATTTCACAAGCTCGTATAAAGCTTATTTTCTTCACACTAACAGATCACACATATTTAGAGAGCAATTTTTATTGCTCACCGATGACAACTTGCTTGAAGGATCGTACTCAATCCATAGGTAGGTATGGTGGACTCTCATGGCAAAACTGTGTTTAGGATGTTTGGAAGCACAAGTAGTATCTCTACTTGGTGCAAATAATTTGGCTAGCATGAGGGGGAAAGGCAAGCTCAACATGTTGGATGATCCATGACAATATAACTTGTTCGAATATAAGAAAACATAGCCCATTATGTTGTCTTCCTTGTCCAACATCAACCTTTTAGCATGTAATATTTTAATGAGTGCTCACAATCATAAAAGATGTCCAAGATAGTATATTTATATGTGAAAACCTCACTTTCTTTATTACTTCCTATTAATTGCAATGATGACAAAAACTATGTTTGCCAACTCTCAACAACTCTTATTCATCATACTCTTTATATGTGAAGTCATTACTCTCCATAAGATTAATATGATATTTTTATTCTTTGTTTTATTCCCTCAAGATTATAGCAAGATAGCAAAGCCCTCAACTCGAAACTAATCTTTATTATATATAGCTCACGGACTCGATTACATAGATAGAGATCAAAACGAAACTCAAAGCTAGATCATACTTAAAACTTTATTCTACTAGATCAAGATATAACCAAAAGGATTGAACTAAGAAAAACAGTAAAGATAGAAGTGTGATGGTGGTAGGATACCGGGGCACCTCCCCCAAGCTTGGCAGTTGCCAAGGGGAGTGCCCATACCCATGTATTTATGTCTCTTTCTTTGGAGGTGGCGATGATGGAGTTGTTGATGATGTAAGCTTGTAGTCCATCTTCCAAGGCATAGGCTCACCATCATAGAAGGATGATCGAGTCTCCGGGATCCTCAAATCTGCAGCCAAACTCATCCTCTTGAATCTATATTCATACTCACAGTTTTGGTTTTGCAGGTCATAGATCTGGTCTTGGAGGTGCTTGATTTTTTCATGAAGCTTGAAGATGGTCTCCCCAATGTTCTTGGCATCCAACTGATGGTTGTTGGTGAACTCCAGGATCATCATGTGGTTGGCGTTGAGTTGGTGTTCCACCATCCCTTGGCACTTGAGAACTTGTTGCTCCCTTGCTTAGAGTCTTGCCTCCACGCTTCCGGTCCTCCTCGGTCCCTCAACATCGCGGATGTGCAGCACCTCCTCACGCATCTCAATGGTTTGAGGGTGCTGCAGCACCTCCGTGAGGTAAGGGTTGATGACCTTATCGAAAAACTTATCCTTGGGGGCGCTTGGAGATGTCATGGTGATCTAGATCTGTCAAAAAAATAGCTCGAAACAAAAGCAGAGGATTTTGTCGTCGTAGGGTGGTCAAAACCTTCGGAAGATTATATAATGATTTTTTACCGACCAAAAGAAGTATCATGCAAGAAAAACAGAGTCCAGAGGGCACACGAGGTGACCACGAGATAGGGGGGCGCGCCCTCCACCCTCGTTGATGCCTCGTGTCTCTTTCGGACTACTTCTGATTTTCCTAATTTTTTAAATATTCCAAAACGGAGAAAAATTGCTACTTGAACAGTTTTGGAGTCGGTTTACTTACCGTACCTCATACCTATTCCATTTTGGAGTCTGAAAGGTTCTGGAAAGTGTCCCTTATGTACTCCTCTGGGGTTATGGTGTCAACAACATTGGTTTCAACATTTATGGGATTACCAGAGATATAATGTTTGACTCTTTGACCGTTCACTACCTTCGGATTTGTGCCTTCGGCATTGTTGATCTTTATGGCACCGGAACGACAGACCTCCTTGATAATGTAAGGACCTTGCCATTTAGAGAGAAGTTTTCCTGTAAAAAATCTTAAACGAGATTTGTATAGCAAAACATAATCACCTACATTAAACTCACGCTTTTGTATCCTTTTCTCATGCCATCTTTTAACTTTTTATTTAAACAATTTGGCGTTCTCATAGGCCTAGGTTCTCCACTCATCAAGTGGGCTAATGTCAAATAGCCTCTTCTCACTGACAAGTTTGAAATCATAATTGAGCTCTTTAGTAGCACAATATGCCTTATGTTCTAGTTCGAGATGTAAGTGACATGCTTTTCCATAAACCATTTTATACAGAGACATACCCATAGGATTTTTATAAGCAGTTCTATAGGCCCATAATGCATCATCAAGTTTCCTGGACCAATTCTTTCTAGATCTATTAACAGTCTTTTGCAAAATCAATTTAATCTCTCGGTTACTCAATTCCACTTGACCACTAGACTGAGGGTGGTATGGAGATGCAATTCTATGATTAACATCATACTTAGCAAGCATTTTACAAAAAGCACCATGTATAAAAATGTGAACCACCATCGGTCATTAAATATCTAGGGACTCCAAACCTCGGAAAAATAACTTCTTTAAGCATCTTAATAGAGGTGTTATGATCAGCACTACTAGTTGGAATAGCTTCTACCCACTTAGTAACGTAATCAACAGCAACTAAAATATGCGTATACCCATTAGAGGAAGGAAAAGGTCCCATATAATCAAAGCCCCAAACATTAAATGGTTCAATAACAAGTGAATAATTCATAGGCATTTCTTGACGTCTACTAATATTACCAATTCTTTGACATTCGTCGCAAGACAAGACAAACTTACGGGCATCTTTGAAGAGAGTAGGCCAATAAAAACTAGATTGCAATACCTTATGTGTAGTTCTATCTTCAGCGTGGTGTCCTCCGTAAGCCTCGGAGTGACACTTGTGTAGGATTTGTTCCTGTCCATACTCAGGTACACAACGTCTAATAACACCATCTATTCCTTCTTTATAAAGGTGTGGGTCATCCCAAAAGTAATGTCTTAAATCATAGAAAAACTTTTCTTTTGCTGGTATGTGAAACTAGGTGGTATAAATTTAGCAACAACGTAATTAGCATAATCAGCATACCATGGATCAGTATGAGAAGCATTTATGGCAGCTAATTGTTCATCAGGAAAGCTATCATCAATAGGTAGTGGGTCATCAAGAACATTCTCTAACCTAGACAAGTTGTCTACAACGGGGTTCTCAGCTCCCTTTCTATCAATAATATGCAAATCAAATTTTTTTAGCAAGAGAACCCATATAATAAGTCTAGGTTTAGCATCTTTCTTTTCCATAAGGTATTTAATAGCAGCATGATCAGTGTGAATAGTTACTTTGGAATCAACAATATAAGGTCTGAACTTATCACAAGAAAATACGACTGCTAAAAATTCCTTTTCAGTAGTAGCATAATTTCTCTAGGCATTGTCTAGAGTTTTACAAGCATATTGGATAACATTTAATTTCTTATCAACTCTTTGTCCTAGAATAGCACCTACAGCATAATCACTAGTTTCACTCATAATTTCAAAGGGTAAATTCCAATCAGGTGGCTGAACAATAGGTGTAGAAATCAAGGCTTTGTTAAGTATTTCAAATGCTTCTACACAATCATCATCAAAGACAAAAGGAACAACTTTTTGTAAGAGATTAGTCAGAGGCCTAGAAATTTTAGAGAAGTCTTTAATCAACCTCCTATAAAAACCAGCATGACCAAGGAAACTTCTTATACCTTTGATATCTTTAGGACACGACATCTTTTCAATAGCATAAACTTTAGCTTTATCAACTTCAATACCTCTTTCAAAAAATTTATGCCCCATGACAATACCTTCATTAACCATAAAGTGGCAGTTCTCCAAATTCAAGACAAGATTAGTTTCTTCACATCTCTGCCAAACTCGATCAAGGTTGCTCAATAAATCATCAAAAGAAGTTCCGTAAATGGAGAAATCATCCATGAAAACCTCAACAATCTTTTCACAAAATTCAGAGAATATAGAAGTCATACATCTTTGAGAGGTAGCAGGTGCATTGCATAAACCAAAAAGGCATACGTCTATAAGCAAAGCTACCAAAAGGGCAAGTAAAAGTGGTCTTTTCCTGATCCTCTTGTGACACAGGTATTTGAGAGAAACCAGAATAACCATCTGGGAAGCAAAAATGTGTATGTTTGGATAGTCTTTCTAGCATTTGATCAATAAAAGGTAGAGGGTATAATGATCTTTTGTAGTAGCTTTATTTAATTTTCGGAAATCAATTACCATTCTATAACCTGTAACAATTCTTTGTGAGATCAATTCATCCTTATCATTAGGAACAACAGTAATACCTCCCTTCTTAGGGATACAATGAACATGACTTACCCACCTACTATTAGCTAAAGGATAGATTATACCTGCTTCCAGAAGTTTCAATATTTCCGTTCTTACCACTTCTTTCATCTTCGAATTTAACCGGTGTTGGTGATCAACAACTGGTTTAGCCTATGACATGTCAATGCTTTTCCCTTCAAATATAAAGGGCACACCTTCTTCTTGACAACATCCTCAGGCATACCTGCAAGTTTAACGATCCACAAACTTCATCCACATAGATTAGGTGCATATCGAGATGTAATGTTCCATCTCTTGTATAAGGATTAGCTTGCAATTTCTCTATCATACCCGAAGGAATTTCAAAGTAAATGGGTTTAGTAGGTTGAGGATCAACTCTTTGCACTTCTGGTCGGGGTGAAGATACCCCGAACAAGCCCCTCAAAGGATTATTTTCCATAGTAACAAGTGACAGTAAATTTCAGCACACTATATAAATGTTTCCTTACAAAATTCCACCTACCAAAGGCGCTTCACTCCCCTGCAATGGTGCCAGAAAAGAGTCTTGATGACCCACAAGTATAGGGGATCTATCGTAGTGCTTTCGATAAGTAAGAGTATCGAACCAAACGAGGAGCAGAAGGAAATGACAAGCGGTTTTCAGTAAGGTATTCTCCGCAAGCACTGAAATTATTGGTAACAGATAGTTTTGTGATAAGGTAATTCGTAATGGATAACATGTAAAAAAAAGTAAATAAGGTGCAGCAAGGTGGCCCAATCCTTTTTATAGCAAAGGACAAGCCTAGACAAACTCGTATATAAAGCAAAGCGCTCCCGAGGACACATGGGAATTTCTGTCAAGCTAGTTTTCATCATGCTCATATGATTCGCGTTTGTTACTTCGATAATTTGATATGTGGGTGGACTGGTGCTTGGGTACTGCCCTTCCTTGGACAAGCATCCCACTTATGATTAACCCCTCTCGCAAGCATCCGCAACTACAAAATAAGAATTAAGGTAAACCTAACCATAGCATGAAACATATGGATCCAAATCAACCCCTTACGAAGCAACACATAACTAGGGTTTAAGCTTCTGTCACTCTAGCAACCCATCATCTACTTATTCTGCCTTCCCCTAGGCCCAAATCATGGTGAAGTGCCTTGTAGTCGACATTCACATAACACCACTAGAGGAGAGACAACATACATCTCATCAAAATATTGAACGAATACCAAATTCACATGATTACTTATAACAAGACTTCTCCCATGTCCTCAGGAACAAACATAACTACTCACAAATCATATTCATGTTCATAATCAGAGGGGTATTAATATGCATTAAGGATCTGAACATATGATCTTCCACCGAATAAACCAACTAGCATCAACTACAAGTAGTAATCAACACTACTAGCAACCCACAGGTACCAGTATGAGGTTTTGAGACAAAGATCGGATACAAGAGAGAACTAGTGTTTGAGAGGATATGGTGCTGGTGAAGATGTTGATGGAGATTGACCCCCTCTCAGTGAGAGGATTGATGGTGATGACGATGGCGACGATTTCCCCCTCCCAGAGGGATGTTTCCCCGGTAGAACAGCTCCGCCGGAGCCCTAGATTGGTCCTGCCTAGGTTCCGCCTCAAGACGGCGGTGCTTTGTCCCGAAAGCTTCCTTCTGATTTTTTTCCAGGGCAAAAGACACCTTATAGCAGAAGATGGGCATCGAGGGCCTGCCAGGTGGCCCACGAGGCAGGGGGCGCCCAGGGGGGTAGGGCGCGCCCTCCACCCTCGTGGCTGGTGGGTGGCCCCCCTGTGGTGCTTTCTTCACCCAATATTTTTAATGTATTCCAAAACTGACTTTGGTGGAGTTTCATGACTTTTGGAGTTGTGCAGAATATGTCTCTAATATTTGCTCCTTTCCCAGCCCAGAATTCCAGCTGCCAGCATTGTCCCTCTTCGTGTAAACCTTATAAAATAACAAAGAAAAGGCATAAGTATTGTGACATAATGTGTAGTAACAGCCCATAATGCAATAAATATCGATATAAAAGCATGATACAAAATGGACATATAGTATCCAGAAACACAAGATCCAATCTAGACACCATCTCGGGGGGTGCATCATGTCCATTGGTGCCTCTCCGATGATGCGTGAGTAGTTCTTTGTACACTTACGGGTCCGTAGTTAGTAGCTAGATGGCTTCCTCTCTCTCTTGATTATCAATTCAATGGTCTCTTGGAGATCCATATGATGTAAGTCTTTTTGTGGTGTGTTTGTTGGGATCCAATGAACTTTGAGTTTATGATCAGATCTATGTTTTTATCCATGAAAGTTATTTGAGTCTTCTTTGATCTCTTATATGTGTGATTGATTATGGCCTCGTATTTCTTCTCTGATATTTGGGTTTTGTTTGGCCAACTTTATCTATTTATCTTGCAATGGGAAGAGGTGCTTTGTGATGGATTCGATCTTATGGTGCTTTATCCGAGTGACAGAAAGGGAAATGACACGTATGTATCGTTGCTATTAATGATAACAAGATGGGGTCTATTTCTACATAAATAGATCTTGTCTAAATCATGTCATCGTTCTTATTGCATTACTCCATTTATCCATGAACTTAATACACTAGATGCATGTTGGATAGCGGTCGATGTGTGGAGTAATAGTAGTAGATGCAAGCAGCAGTCGGCCTACTAATCTTGGATGTCATGCCTATATAATGATCATTGCTTGGATATCGTCATGATTATTTGAAGTTCTATCAATTTCCCAACAGTAATTGTTTTCCCACCGTTTGCTATTTTTCTCGAGAGAAGCCACTAGTGAAACCTACGGCCCCCGGGTCTCTTTTCATCATATTTGCCTTTGCGATCTATTTTACTTTGCATTCATTTTCAGATCTATTAAACCAAAAATACAAAAATACCTTGCTGCAATTTATTTGTTCCGCGATCTATTTATCCTATCTACCACTTTTACCTCACGTTGTTTTCCTATCTTGAGGTGCTGTACCCGAAAGGGATTGACAACCCCTTTAACACGTCGGGTTGCGAGTATTTGTTATTTGTGTGCAAGTTTTGTTTACATGGTGTGAGGAGGTTCTCCTACTGGTTCGATACCTTGGTCTCATCACTGAGGGAACTACCTACTGTCGCTATACTGCATCACCCCTTCCTCTTTGGGTAAATATCGACGTTGTTCTAGCAGACATCAAAAGGAATTTCTGGCGCCGTTGCCAGGGAGGATCTTCAACATCAACCAGGTTCCTAATCACAAATCTCATCTTCTTGCAATTTTCATTATTTGCCATTTGCCTCTCATTTTTCTCTCCCCCACTTCACAAAATTTGCCACTTTATTCGCCCTCTTTTTCGTTCGCCGTTTTCCCGTCAGATATGTTCTTTTGTGTGCAATCTTGTTGACCACTTTTTGTCATTGTGGATAGTTCTTCCTCTATTACGTACACCCCCAAGAACGAGGTTCTTAACTTTAAACAAAGGGGAGGGGAGAACTTAAAAGATGCTTGGTATACGATTTGCAATGCTCATAATAGATCTGTCCGTAAGCAATCTACCATTGTTCTTCTTTGTTGTTTTTATGTGGGCATCACCACTTGGTATAGATTCGTCCTTCATACGATCACCGGTGGGAATTTCTTGATGTGTCCTTCTCTTGATGATTTTAATGCTTTGGGAAATTTAGTGGGTTCACCACCTCTTATTATCAATGAAACAATTTTGACTCTCGAGCATGTTATGGAAAGACTTGATCTAATTGAAAAGAAAATGCTTACCGTAGAACATGTTGAAAACTTGGATAGAAAAATGCAAAGTTATGCTACCAAAATTGGGTCAAAAGCGGGAGACGTTTTTAAGTTGTTAAAAGAAAATGGAACTACAATTCATGAAAGAATCAAAGAGAGCTTGTCTAGGATTGATAAACTGGAAGAATTTTTTTCTAATCTAGGTACGGCTTTTGCTTCCGCTAAAACTCCCGTGCAAATTAGTAAGACTACTCAAGTCACTAGAAACAAAGGCGCAACTTCTAGCAAAGACAAAGGAGATCATAAATTGATTGGTATTCACTCCAACTTTATTGAAGTCATAAGAGACCCTTTTTGCGAAAATAAGTTTTAAATCTTGTGCCCAAAAGTATTGTTGCAAAATCCTTGGAAAATCCCAAGTGTTCGATCAAAGAATTGGAGGATAAGGATGACAAAACTTAGATCCTACGCGTTATGCCTAGCTAGGGGCGTAAAACGATAGCTCTCGTTGGGAGGCAACCCGACTCGTATCTTTTTGCTTTTTGGTTTTATTGTTGTTTCTAAAAAAAATACCCAATTATGCCTCTGGTTAGATGTGTTTTTGTGGTTTAAATTAGTGTTTGTGCCAAGCAAGTCCTTTGGGAAGATTTGCGTGAAAGTTGATTTGATCTTGCTGAAAAACAGAAAATTTTGGGCTCACGAAATTATTTCTAATTTTTAACAGAAGAGTGATTTTGAGTTTATTCTTTTTGAAGAAGATTAATAGACAAATTTCTCATGTCCAGCAATTTATTTCAGAATTTGTGGAGTTACATAAGTATTAGAAATATTCAGATTGCTACAGACTATTATGTTTTTGACAGATTCTGTTTTCTTTGCGTTGTGTGCTTGTTTTAATGATTCTATGCTTTTCTTTGATGAGTTTTTGCCATAGAAAAGTTGAAATACAGTATATATAATGCAAAAACAAAATAATAATAGCTTTGCAACAGTACTTATAGTAGTGGTTTGCTTTCTTATACTAGCGGATCTCACGAAGGTTTTGTTTGAGTTTTGTGTGATTGAAGTTTTCAAGTTTTGGGTGATCTTACGATGGATGAAGGAATAAGGATTAGCAAAAGGCTAAGCTTGGGGATGCCTGAGGCACCCCAAGATAATATTCAAGAAGTATCAAGAAACTAAGCTTGGGGCTTCCCCCGAGTGGCATCCCTGCTTTCTTCTAACAACCACCGGTATTTTACTTGAAGCTATATTTTTATTCGTCACATATTATGAGTTTTGCTTGGAGCGTCTTGTATGATATGAGTCCTTGCTTGTTTTTCTTTGTCTTTTAAGTGTTGAATCCTTGCTGAACGCACCTTTTTGAGAGAGCCAAAAATTATGCTATGCTTGCTCCTATGCTTCACTTAAATTTTTAGAGCCATGGATTTGCTCTAGTACTTCACTTATATCTTTTTGAGCATGTTTATTTTTTGAAGAAATGCTCTCATGCTTCACTTAGATTTATTTGGGAGTTATTAAAATTTTCAGAAATTCTCTCTTGCTTCACTTAGATTATTTTGAGAGAAAGAAAAAATTATGCTCATGTTCTTCACTTAAATTGGTTTGACCTTATCAAAAGCAACGTATGAAAATAGTCCCAAAGTGATAGATACCAAGGAGAATATAATAAAATCTTTCATGAAGATCATTGGACAAAATTATCTTGATTCTTAGTAATGTTTTTGAGATACGATGATATGATATGTGAGTCATGTTGATGAGTAATCGTGCTTTAGTAAGAATATTGATGTTAAGGTTTGTGATTCCCTATGCAAGCACGAAAGTCAATAGTTATGCAATGAAATTTATATCCTACTTGTGGTGCATTATTCGGTGTTACTTATGCTTAATGCTTGGGTACATATTTTTCGCTTTTTGGTTTGTCGCTTCTCAATCTTTTTGCTAACATTTATTTTGCAGTAAGTATGATCACTACTTGTGCATCCAAAACCCTTTAAATCAATTTAGCCATATGAGTCCACTATACCTACCTATATGTTGTATTTCCATGTCATTCTAAGCAAATATGCATGTGCCATCTCTAATTTTCAAAATAAATTTCTCTTTTGTGTGCTCTACCGCTCGCGAGGCGGTGAGGGGTGGCCAATATTTTCCATGCTAGATGTGTTATTCTCATGATGAGTGTTTATTCACTTGTCATTGCACGAGAGTACAGCAAAGGTATTAGGGATGCCCAATCCCGAATGAAAAATGAATTTACTTTATGTTGTCAAATAATAAATTCCTTGAGAAGTGTTGGTATGGAGTGCAACCGTTGAAGGAAATATGCCCTAGAGGCAATAATAAAGTTATTATTTATTTCCTCATATCATGATAAATGTTTATTATTCATGCTATAACTGTATTAACTGGAAACATGATACATGTGTGAAAACATAGACAAACTTAATGTCACTAGAATGCCTCTACTTGACTAGCTCATTAATCAATGATGGTTATGTTTCCAAGCCATAGACATGTGTTGTCATTTGATTAACGAGATCACATCATTAGGAGAATGATGTGATTGACTTGACCCATACCGTTAGCTTAGCACTTGATCGTTTAGTATGTTGCTATTTGCTTTCTTCATGACTTATACAAGTTCCTATAACTATGAGATTATGCACCTCCCGTTTACCGGAGGAACACTTTGTGTGCTACCAAACATCACAATGTAACTGGGTGATTATAAAGGAGCTCTACAGGTGTCTCCAAAGGTACATTTTGAGTTGGCGTATTTCGAGATTAATTTTTGTCACCCGATTGTCGGAGAGGTATCTCTAGGCCCTCTCGGTAATGCACATCACTATAAGCCTTGCAAGCAATGTAGCTAATGAGTTAGTTACGAAATGATGCATTACGTAACGAGTAAAGAGACTTGCCGGTAACGAGATTGAACTAGGTATTGGATACCGACGATCGAATCTTGGGCAAGTAACATACCGATGACAAAGGGAACAACGTATGTTGTTATGCGGTTTGACCGATAAAGATCTTCGTAGAATTTGTAGGAGCCAATATGAGCATCCAGGTTCCGCTATTGGTTATTGACCGGAAACAGTTCTAGGTCATCTCTACATAGTTCTCGAACCTGTAGGGTCCGCATGCTTAAGGTTTCGATGATAGTTATATTATGAGTTTATGAGTTTTGATGTACCTAAGTATGTTCGGAGTCCCGAATGAGATTACGAACATGACAAGGAGTCTCGAAATGGTCAAGACATGAAGATTGATATATTGGAAGCCTATATGTGGATATCGGAATTGTTCCGGGTAAAATCGGGATTTTACCGGAGTACCGGGAGGTTACCGGAACCCCCCGGGAGCTTAATGGGCCTATATGGGCCTTAGTGGATATAGAGGGCAGCAAGGGGGTGTGGGGCGCCCCCCCCCCCAAGGCCCAAACCGAATTGGTTTAGGGAAAGGGGGGTCGGCCCCCTCTTTCCTTCTCTCCCTCTCCCTTTCCTTCTCCTCTCCTAGTCCAACAAGGAAGAGGGGAGTCCTACTCCCGGTGGGAGTAGGACTCCCCATGGCGCGCGCCCCCTCCTAGGCCGGCCGCCCCCTCCCCCCTTGGATCCTTTATATACAGGGGCAGGGGGGCACCTCTAGGGACAACAATTGATCTCCAAGATCTCTTAGCCGTGTGCGGTGCCCCCCTCCACTATAGTCCTCGATAATATTGTAACGGTGCTTAGGCGAAGCCCTGCGACGGTAGAACATCAAGATCGTCACCACGCCGTCGTGCTAACGGAACTCTTCCCCGACACCCTGCTGGATCGGAGTCCGGGGATCATCATCGAGCTGAACGTATGCTAGAACTCGGAGGTGCTGTAGTTTTGGTGCTTGATCGGTCGGGCCGTGAAGACGTACGACTACATCAACCGCGTTGTTCTAACGCTTCCGCTTTCGGTCTCCGAGGGTACGTGGACAACACTCTCCCCTCTCGTTGCTATGCATCACCATGATCTTGCATGTGCGTAGGAATTTTTTTGAAATTACTACGTTCCCCAACAGTGGCATCAGAGCCAAGTTTTATGCGTAGACGTCATATGCATGAGTAGAACACAAGTGAGTTGTGGGCGATACAAGTCATACTGCTTACCAGCATGTCATACTTTGGTTCAGCGGTATTGTGAGATGAAGCGGCCCGGACCGACATTACGCGTACGCTTACGTGAGACTGGTTTCACCGTTACGAGCACTCATTGCTTAAAGGTGACTGGCGGGTGTCTGTCTCTCTCACTTTATTTGAACTGAGTGTGGCTACGCCTGGTCCTTGCGAAGGTTAAAACAGCACTAACTTGACGAACTATCGTTGTGGTTTTGATGCGTAGGTAAGAACAGTTCTTGCTCATCCCATAGCAGCCACGTAAAATTTGCAACAACAAAGTAGAGGACGTCTAACTTGTTTTTGCAGGGCATGTTGTGATGTGATATGGTCAAGACGTGATGCTATATTTTATTGTATGCGATGATCATGTTTTGTAACCGAAGTTATCGGCAACTGGCAGGAGCCATATGGTTGTCGCTTTATTGTATGAAATGCAAACGCCCTGTAATTGCTTTACTTTATCACTAAGCGGTAGCGATAGTCGTAGAAGCAATAGATGGCGTAACGACAACGATGCTACGATGGAGATCAAGGTGTCGTGCCGGTGACGATGGTGATCACGATGGTGCTTCGGAGATGGAGATCACAAGCACAAGATGATGATGGCCATATCATATCACTTATATTGATTGCATGTGATGTTTATCCTTTATGCATCTTGTCTTGCTTTGATTGACGGTAGCATTTTAGGATGATCTCTCACTAAATTATCAAAAAGTGTTCTCCCTGAGTATGCACCATTGCGAAAGTTCTTTGTGCTGAGACACCACGTGATGATCGGGTGTGATAGGCTCTACGTTCAAATACAACGGGTGCAAAACAGTTGCACATGCGGAATACTCAGGTTAAACTTGACGAGCCTAGCATATACAGATATGGCCTCGGAACACGGAGACCGAAAGGTCGAACGTGAATCATATAGTAGATATGATCAACATAGTGATGTTCACATTGAAACTACTCTCTCTCACGTGATGATCGGACATGGTTCAGTTGATTTGGATCACGTGATCACTTAGATGACTAGAGAGATGTCTGTCTAAATGGGAGTTCTTAAGTAATATGATTAATTGAACTTAAATTTATCATGAACTTAGTACCTGATAGTATTTTGCTTGTCTATGTTTGTTGTAGATAGATGGCTCGTGCTGTTGTTCTGTTGAATTTTAATGCGTTCCTTGAGAAAGATAAGTTGAAAGATGATGGTAGCAATTACACGGACTGGGTCCGTAACCTGAGGATTATCCTCATTGCTGCACAGAAGAATTACGTCCTGGAAGCACCGCTGGGTGCCAGGCCTGCTGCAGATGCAACTAACGATGTTAAGAACGTCTGGCAGAGCAAAGTTGATGACTACTCGATAGTTCAGTGTGCCATGCTTTACGGCTTGGAACCGGGTCTTCAACGACGTTTTGAACGTCATGGAGCATATGAGATGTTCTAGGAGTTGAAGTTAATATTTCAAGCAAATGCCCGGATTGAGAGATATGAAGTCTCCAATAAGTTCTATAGCTGTAAGATGGAGGAGAATAGTTCTGTCAGTGAACATATACTCAAAATGTCTGGGTATAATAATCACTTGATTCAACTGGGAGTTAATCTTCCTGATGATAGTGTCATTGACAGAATTCTCCAATCACTGCCACCAAGCTACAAGAGCTTCATGATGAACTATAATATGCAAGGGATGGACAAGACTATTCCCGAGCTCTTCACAAGACTAAAAGTTGTGGAGGTAGAAATCAAGAAGGAGCATCAAGTGTTGATGGTCAATAAGACCACCTGTTTCAAGAAAAAGGGTAAAGGAAAGAATAAGGGGAACTTCAAGAAGAATAGCAAGCAAGTTGCTGCTTAAGAGAAGAAACCCAAATCTGGACCTAAGCCTGAGACTGAGTGCTTCTACTACAAGCAGACTGGACACTGGAAGCGGAACTGCCCCAAGTATTTGGCAGATAAGGAGGATGGCAAAGTAAACAAAGGTATATGTGATATACATGTTATTGATGTGTACCTTACTAATGCTCGCAGTAGCACCTGGGTATTTGATACTAGTTCTGTTGCTAATATTTGCAACTCGAAACAGGGACAATGGATTAAGCGAAGATTGGCTAAGGATGAGGTGACGATGTGTGTGGGAAATGGTTCCAAAGTCGATGTGATCGTGGTCGGCACGCTACCTCTACATCTACCATCGGGATTAGTTTTAGACCTAAATAATTTTTATTTGGTGCCAGCGTTAAGCATGAACATTATATCTGGATCTTGTTTGATTTGAGATGGTTATTCATTTAAATCAGAGAATAATGGTTGTTCTATTTATATGAGTAATATCTTTTATGGTCATGCACCCTTGAAGAGTGGTCTATTTTTATTGAATCTCGATAGTAGTGATACACATATTCATAATGTTGAAGCCAAAAGATGCAGAGTTGATAATGATACTGCAACTTATTTGTGGCACTTCCGTTTAGGTCATATCGGTGTAAAGCACATGAAGAAACTCCATACTGATGGACTTCTGGAATCACTTGATTATGAATCACTTGGTACTTGCAAACCATGCCTCATGGGCAAGATGACTAAAACGCCGTTCTCTAGAACTATGGAGCGAGCAACTGATTTATTGGAAATCATACATACTGATGTATATGGTCCAATGAATATTGAAGCTCGCGGTGGGTATCGTTATTTTCTCACCTTCACAGATAATTTGAGCAGATATGGGTATATCTACTTGATGAAACACAAGTCTGAAACATTTGAAAAGTTCAAAGAATTTCAGAGTGAAGTGGAAAATCATCGTAACAAGAAAATAAAATTTCTATGATCTGATCGTGGAGGAGAATATTTGAGTTACGAGTTTGGTTTACATTTGAAACAATGCGGAATAGTTTTGCAACTCACGCCACCCGGAACACCACAACAAAATGGTGTGTCCGAATGTCGTAATCGTACTTTACTGGATATGGTGCGATCTATGATGTCTCTTACTGATTTACCGCTATCATTTTGGGGTTATGCTTTAGAGACGGCCGCATTCACGTTAAATAGGGCACCATCAAAATCTGTTGAGACGACGCCTTATGAACTATGGTTTGGCAAGAAACCAAAGTTGTCGTTTCTTAAAGTTTAGGGCTGCGATGCTTATGTGAAGAAACTTCAACCAGATAAGCTCGAACCCAAGTCGGAGAAATGTGTCTTCATAGGATACCCAAAAGAGACCATTGGGTACACCTTCTATCACAGATCTGAGGGCAAGATTTTCGTTGCTAAATTCGGATCCTTTCTAGAGAAGCAGTTTCTCTCGAAAGAAGTGAGTGGGAGGAAACTAGAACTTGATGAGGTAACTGTACCTGCTCCCTTGTTGGAAAGTAGTTCATCACAAGGACCGGTTCCTGTGACAACTACACCAATCAGTGAGGAAGCTAATGATATTGATCATGAAACTTCAGATCAAGTTACTACTGAACCTTGTAGGTCTACCAGAGTAAGATCCGCACCAGAGTGGTACGGTAATCCTATTCTGGAAGTCATGTTACTTGACCATGGCGAACCTACGAACTATGAGGAAGCGATGATGAGCCCAGATTCCACAAAATGGCTTGAAGCCATGAAATCTGAGATGGGATCCATGTAAGAGAACAAAGTATGGACTTTGGTTACCTTGCCCGATGATCGGCAAGCCATCGAGAATAAATGGATCTTCAAGAAGAAGACTGACGCTGATGGTAATGTAACTGTCTACAAAGCTCGACTTGTTGCGAAAGGTTTTCGACAAGTTCAAGGGGTTGACTATGATGAGACTTTCTCACCCGTAGTGATTCTTAAGTCTGTCCGAATCATGTTAGCAATTGCCACATTTTATTATTATGAAATTTGGCAAATGGATGTCAAAACTACATTCCTGAATGGATTTCTAGAAGAAGAGTTGTATATGATGCAACCGGAAGGTTTTGTCGATCCAAAAGGTGCTAACAAAGTGTTCAAGCTCCAACGATCCATTTATGGACTGGTGCAAGCATCTCGGAGTTGGAATAAACGCTTTGATAGTGTGATCAAAGCATCTGGTTTTATACAGACTTTTGGAGAAGCCTGTATTTACAAGAAAGTCAGTGGGAGCTCTGTAGCATTTCTGATATTATATGTAGATGACATATTGTTAATTGGAAATGATATAGAATTTCTAGATAGCATAAAGGGATACTTGAATAAAAGTTTTTCAATGAAAGACCTCGGTGAAGCTGCTTACATATTGGGCATCAAGATCTATAGAGATAGATCAAGACGCTTAATTGGACTTTCACAAAGCACATACCTTGATAAAGTTTCGAAAAAGTTCAAAATGGATCAGGCAAAGAAAGGGTTCTTGCTTGTATTACAAGGTGTGAAGTTGAGTCAGACTCAATGCCCGACCACAGCAGAAGATAGAGAGAAAATGAAAGATGTTCCCTATGCTTCAGCCATAGGCTCTATCATGTATGCAATGGTGTGTACCAGACCTGATGTATGCTTAGCAATAAATTTAGCAGGGAGGTACCAAAGTAATCCAGTAGTCGATCACTGGACAGCGGTCAAGAATATCCTGAAATACCTGAAAAGGACTAAGGATATGTTTCTCGTTTATGGAGGTGACAAAGAGCTAGTCACAAATGGTTACGTCGATGCAAGCTTTGACACTGATCTGGACGATTCTAAATCGCAAACCGGATACTTTTTTATATTGAACGGTGGAGTTTTCAGTTGGTGCAGTTCTAAACAAAGCGTCGTGGCGGGATCTACATGCGAAGCGGAGTACATAGCTGCTTCGGAAGCAGCAAATGAAGGAGTCTGGATGAAGGAGTTCATTTCCGATCTTGGTGTCATACCTAGTGCATCGGGACCAATGAAGATCTTCTGTGAAAATACTGGTGCAATTGCCTTGGCAAAGGAATCCAGATTTCACAAGAGGACCAAGCATATCAAGAGACGCTTCAATTCCATCAGGGACCAAGTCCAGGTGGGGGACATAGAGATTTGCAAGATACATACGGATCTGAATGTTGCAGACCCGTTGACTAAGCCTCTTCCACGAGCAAAACATGATCAACACCAAGACTCCATGGGTGTTAGAATCATTACTGTGTAATCTGGATTATTGACTCTAGTGCAAGTGGGAGACTGAAGGAAATATGCCCTAGAGGCAATAATAGAGTTATTATTTATTTCCTCATATCATGATAACTGTTTATTATTCATGCTATAATTGTATTAACCAGAAACATGATACATGTGTGAATACATAGACAAACTTAATGTCGTTAGTATGCCTTTACTTGACTAGCTCATTAATCAAAGATGGTTATGTTTCCTAGCCATAGACATGTGTTGTCATTTGATTAATGGGATCACATCATTAGGAGAATGATGTGATTAACTTGACCCATTCCGTTAGCTTAGCACTTGATCGTTTAGTATGTTGCTATTTGCTTTCTTCATGACTTATACAAGTTCCTATAACTATGAGATTATGCAACTCTCGTTTACAGGAGGAACACTTTGTGTGCTACCAAACGTCACAACGTAACTGGGTGATTATAAAGGAGCTCTATAGGTGTCTCCAAAGGTACATGTTGAGTTGGTGTATTTCGAGATTAGGTTTTGTCACTCCGATTGTCGGAGAGGTATCTCTGGGCCCTCTCGGTAATGCACATCACTATAAGCCTTGCAATCAATGTAGCCAATGAGTTAGTTATGGAATGATGCATTACGTAATGAGTAAAGAGACTTGCCGGTAACGAGATTGAACTAGGTATTGGATACTGACGATCGAATCTCGGGCAAGTAACATACCGATGACAAAGGGAACAACGTATGTTGTTATGCGGTTTGACCGATAAAGATCTTTGTAGAATTTGTAGGAGCCAATATGAGCATCTAGGTTCCGCTATTGGTTATTGACCGGAAACAGTTCTAGGTCATGTCTACATAGTTCTCGAACCCGTAGGGTCCGCACGCTTAAGGTTTCGATGACAGTTATATTACGAGTTTATGAGTTTTGATGTACCGAAGTTTGTTCAGAGTCCCGAATGAGATAAAGGACATGATGACGAGTCTCGAAATGGTCGAGACATGAAGATTGATATATTGGAAGCCTATATTTGGAACCAGGATTTTACCGGAGTACCGGGAGGTTACCAGAACCCCCCCCCCCCCCGGGAGCTTAATGGGCCTATATGGGCCTTAGTGGAAATAGAGGGCAGCAAGGGGGTGTGGGGCGCCCCCCCCAAGGCCCAAACCGAATTGGTTTAGGGCAAGGGGGGCCGGCCCCCTCTTTCCTTCTCTCCCTCTCCCTTTCCTTCTCCTTTCCTAGTCCAACAAGGAAGAGGGGAGTCCTACTCCTGGTGGGAGTAGGACTCCCCATGGCGCCCCCCCCCCCTCCTAGGCCGGCCGCACCCTCCCCCCTTGGCTCCTTTATATACAGGGGAAGGGGGGCACCTCTAGGGACAACAATTGATCTCCAAGATCTCTTAGCCGTGTGCGGTGCCCCCCTCCACTATAGTCCTTGATAATATTGTAGCGGTGCTTAGGCGAAGCCCTCCGACGGTAGAACATCAAGATCGTCACCACGCCGTCGTGCTGACGGAACTCTTCCCCGACACCCTGCTGGATTGGAGTCCGGGGATCGTCATCGAGCTGAACGTGTGCTAGAACTCGGAGGTGCCGTAGTTTCGGTGCTTGATTGGTCGGGCCGTGAAGACGTACGACTACATCAACCGCGTTGTTCTAACGCTTCCGCTTTCGGTCTACGAGGGTACGTGGACAACACTCTCCCCTCTCGTTGCTATGCATCACCATGATCTTGCGTGTGCGTAGGAATTTTTTTGAAATTACTACGTTCCCGAACAACCGTGGATTCGGCTAGCCATGGAAACTGGAAGTAATGGTGGAAAAAGGAATAAACTTTATTTCCTGTTTGGGAATCGCCTATGATGTATCTAGCATGGAAAGTGTTGGGGGCTCTAAGTCGTTTTCGTTTGTGGGAAAGGTATGCCTCTCAAAAATGTATTTATCTCTCAATTTAAGCATTGAGCTCTGGCACCTCTACAGATCCCTACTTCCCTCCGCAAAGGGCCTTTCTTTTACTTATGCAAATTTTATTTTTGAATTTGAGTCTCCATCTTCTCTTATAAAGCACCAACTAAGGGGCACTATGATCGTATTTGAGCATTGGGTGTAGCTAATATTCGAGTGTGTTTCATGAGTGAATCAATGATTGAGCAAAATGGGCTAGGGATAACTTGCTTTAGTGTTGATATTTTGAAAGACATGGTTGGTTGTTGGTATGCTTGAGTATTAAAGTCTTTATGTCAAAACTAGACTATTGATTTGAATCATATAAAAGTCCAAATGTCCATGCTATAAAGAAAAGAAACGTGATGAACATGTTAGGCAGCATTCATCATTTACCAACTCGAGGACGAGCAGGAATTAAGCTTGGGGATGCTGATACGTCTCCAACGTGTCTATAATTTTTGATTGTTCCATGCTGTTATATTATCATTCTTAGATGTTTTACCATCATTTTATAGTCATTTTATATCATTTTTTGGTACTAACCTATTGACACAGTGCCAAGTGCCAGTTATTGTTTTCTGCATGTTTTTACATCGCAAGAAATCAATACCAAACGGAGTCCAAATGCAGCGAAACTTTTTATGGATTTTTTGGGCCAGAAAACATCTAGTGAACCAGGAACGCACCTGAGGGGAGCTCCGAGGGGAGCACAACCCACCAGGGCACGCCTAGGGGGCCAGGCGTGCCCCGGTGGGTTGTGCCCACCTTGAGTGCCCTCTGAACCGCCTCTTTGCTCTATAAATACCCAATATTCTAGAAACCCTAGGGGAGTCGACGAAAAGCAATTCCAGCCGCCTTAGTGTCCAGAAACACAAGATCCAATCTAGACACCATCTCGGAGGGGAGCATCATGTCCATTCGTGCCTCTCCGATGATGCGTGAGTAGTGCTTTGTAGACCTACTGGTCCGTAGTTAGTAGCTAGATGGCTTCCTCTCTCTCTCTTGATTATCAATACAGTGGTCTCTTGGAGATCCATATGATGTAAGTCCTTTTGCGGTGTGTTTGTTGGGATCCGATGAACTTTGAGTTTATGATCAGATCTATGTTTTTATCCATGAAAGTTATTTGAGTCTTCTTTGATCTCTTATATGCGTGATTGATTATAGCCTCATATTTCTTCTCCGATATTTGGGTTTTGTTGGGCCAACTTGATCTATTTATCTTGGAATGGGAAGAGATGCTATGTGATGGGTTCGATCTTACGGTGCTTGATCCCAGTGACAGAAAGGGAAACGACACGTATGTATCGTTGCTATTAAGGATAACAAGATGGGGTCTATTTCTACATAAATAGATCTTGTCTACATCATGTCATCGTTCTTATTGCATTACTCCATTTTTAAATGAACTTAATACACTAGATGCATACTGGATAGCGGTCGATGTGTGGAGTAATAGTAGTAGATGCAGGCAAGAATCGGTCTACTAATCTTGGACGTGATGCCTATATAATGATCATTGCCTCGATATCGTCATGATTATTTGAAGTTCTATCAATTGCCCAACAGTAATTGTTCTCCTACCATTTGCTATTTTTCTCGAGAGAAGCCACTAGTGAAACCTACGGCCCCCGGGTCTCTTTTCATCATATTTTCCTTTGCGATCTATTTTCCTTTGCATTTATTTTTAGATCTATTAAAACCAAAAATACAAAAATACCTTGCTGCAATTTATTTGTTCCACGATCTATTTATCCTATCTACCACTTTTACCCCACATTATTTGCCTATCTTGAGGCGCCGTACCCGAAAGGGATTGACAACCCCTTTAACATGTCAGGTTGTGAGTATTTGCTATTTGTGTGCAGGTGCTGTTTACGTGGTGTGAGGAGGTTCTCCTACTAGTTCGATAACCTTGGTCCCATCATTGAGGGAAATACCTACCACCGCTATACTGCATCATCCCTTCCTCTTTATGAAATACCCACGTAGTTCTAGCAGACATCAGTCACTCCAGGGACACTCGAGACCCGCCGTTCAACACGAGATTCATTCTCGCTCAGAACCTGGTCGACAGGGGCCGGGGCCTTGCGAGAAGGCCAATATCATGATGTTTCGAGTGGTTCCGTACCATCGTGTCCCGAGTGCTTCAGCCGTTACATACGGGCGGTAGAGATTCTGAGCAACTTCAGGTTTTCCACGGGGATCAGCAAATTCACTGGCGATTCCAAGCCTGACAATGTGTCCATGAAGCATTTGCCGCTGATGCTCGAGGGCTCCGCTCGGGCCTGGTGATGTCTACTACACAACCTTCTTCTTGTAGACGTTGTTGGGCCTGCAAGTGCACATGTTGGTAGGACACTAGCAAATTACCCTCAAGTGGATGACCTAAGGTTTATCAATCCGTAGGAGACGTAGGATGGAGAGGGTCTCTCTCAAACAACCCTGCAACCAAATAACAAAGAGTATCTTGTGTCCCCAACACCCCCAATACAATGGTAACTTGTATAGGTGCACTAGTTCGGCGAAGAGATGGTGATACAAGTGCAATATGGATAGTAGATAAAGGTATTTGTAATCTGAAAATATAAAAACAGCAAGGTAACAAGTGGTAAAAGTGAGCGTAAACGGTATTGCAATGATAGGAAACAAGGCCTAAGGTTCATACTTTCACTAGTGCAAGTCCTCTCAACAATAATAACATAGATAGATCATATAACAATCCCTCAACATGCAACAAAGAGTCACTCCAAAGAAACTAATAGCGGATAACAAACATAGAGATTATGGTAGGGTACGAAACCACCTCAAAGTTATCCTTTTTGATCGATATATTCAAGAGTTTGTAGTAATATAACATAGAGCTATTCTTTCCACTCGATCCATCATAGAGTTCACACTAGAATAACACATTAAGACACAAATCAACCAAAACCCTAATGTCACCTAGATACTCCATTGTCACCTCAAGTATCTGTGGGCATGATTATACGATATGCGTCACACAATCTCAAATTCATCCAACCAACACAAAGTACTTCAAAGAGTGCCCCAAATTTTCTACCGGAGAGTCAAGAAAACGTGTGCCAACCCCTATGCATAGGTTCATGGGCGGAACCCGCAAGTTGGTCACAAAAACATACATCAAGTGGCACGTGATATCCCATTGTCACCACAGATAAACACGACAAGACATACATCAAGTGTTCTCAAATAAAGACTCAATCCAATAAGATAAATTCAAGAGGGAAACTCAATTCATCACAAGAGAGTAGAAGGGGAGAAACATCATAAGATCCAACTATAATAGCAAAGCTCGCGATACATCAAGATCGTGCCATAGAGAGAACACGAGAGAGAGAGAGAGATCAAACACATAGCTACTGGTACATACCCTCAGCCTCGAGGGTGAACTACTCCCTCCTCGTCATGGAGAGCGCCGGGATGATGAAGATGGCCACCGGTGATGGGTTCCCCCTCCGGCAGGGTGCCGGAACGGGCTCCCGAGAGGTTTTTGGTGGCTACAGAGGCTTGCGGCGGCGGAACTCCCGATCTATCTTCTCCGTGGATGTTTTTAGGGTACGTGGGACTATATAGGCGAAAGAAGTCGGTCAGGGGGTGCTCGAGGGGCCCACAAGATAGGGGGCGTGCCCAGTAGGGGGCGCGCCCCTATCTCCTGGCCTCCTTGAGGATCTTCTGACATGAACTCCAAGTCTCCAGGATCATATTCTTCCAAAAAATCACGCTGCCGAAGGTTTCATTCCGTTTGGACTCCGTTTGATATTCCTTTTCTTCGAAATACTGAAACAGGCAATAAAACAACAATATGGGCTGGGCCTTCGGTTAATAGGTTAGTCCCAAAAGTAATATAAAAGTGTATAATAAAGCCCGTAATCATTCAAAACAGATAATAAAATAGCATGAATGCTTCATAAATTATAGATACGTTGGAGACGTATCAGCATCCCCAAGCTTAATTCCTACTCGTCCATGAGTAGGTAAATGATAAAAGAAAGAATTTATGAAGTGTGAATGCTAGAAGGTGCACAAGTTTGATCAATGATAATTTCAATCACCTTTTCTAGCATGATTATATTGTTGGGGAACATAGTAATTTCAAAAAAATTCCTACGCACACGCAAGGATCATGGTGATGCATAGCAACGAGAGGGGAAAGTGTTGTCCACGTACCCTCGTAGACCGAAAGCGGAAGTGTTAGAACAACGCGGTTGATGTAGTCGTACGTCTTCACGATCCGACCGATCCAAGTACCGAACGTACGGCACCTCCGAGTTCAGCACACGTTCAGCTCGATGACGATCCCCGGACTCCGATCCAGCAGGGTGTCGGGGATGAGTTCCGTCAGCACGACGGCGTGGTGATGATGATGTTGTTCTACCGACGCAGGGCTTCGCCTAAGCACCGCAATGATATGACCGAGGTGTAATATGGTGGAGGGGGGCACCGCACACGGCTAAGGAACGATCACGAATATCAACTTGTGTGTCTAGAGGTGCCCCCCTTCCCCCGTATATAAAGGAGCAAGGGGGAAGGGGGCGGCTGGCCTAGGAGGGGGCGCGCCATGGGGAGTCCTACTCCCATCGGGAGTAGGACTCCCTCCTTCCTTGTTGGAGTAGGTGAGAAGGAAAGAGGAGGAGAGGGAGAAGGAAAAGGGGGGCTGCACCCCTTGTCCAATTCGGACCAGAGGGGGGTGCATGCCTCCTTCCTTTTGGCCTCTCTCCTCTATTCCCGTATGGCCCAATAAGGCCCATATACTCCCCGGCGAATTTCCGTAACTCTCCGGTACTCCGAAAAATACCCGAATCACTCGGAACCTTTCCGAAGTCCGAATATAGTCGTCCAATATATCGATCTTTACGTCTCGACCATTTCGAGACTCCTCGTCATGTCCCCGATCTCATCCGGGACTCCGAACTCCATCGTTACATCAAAACTCATAAACTCATAATATAACTGTCATCGAAACCTTAAGCGTGCGGACCCTACGGGTTCGAGAACTATGTAGACATGACCGAGAACCGTTTCAGGTCAATAACCAATAGCGAAACCTGGATGCTCATATTGGCTCCTACATATTCTATGAAGATCTTTATTGGTCAAACCGCATAACAACATACGTTGTTCCCTTTGTCATCGGTATGTTACTTGCCCGAGATTTGATCGTCGGTATCCTAATACCTAGTTCAATCTCGTTACCGGCAAGTCTCTTTACTCATTACATAATGCATCATTCTGTAACTACCTCATTAGCTACATTGCTTGCAAGGCTTATAGTGATGTGCATTACCGAGAGAGCCCAGAGATACTTCTCCGACAATCGGAGTGACAAAACCTAATCTCGAAATACACCAACTCAACATGTACCTTTGGAGACACCTGTAGAGCTCCTTTATAATCACCCAGTTGCGTTGTGACGTTTGGTAGCACACAAAGTGTTCCTCCGGTAAACGGGAGTTGCATAATCTCATAGTTGTAGAAACATGTATAAGTCATGAAGAAAGCAATAGCAAAATACTAAACAATCAAGTGCTAAGCTAACGGAATGGGTCATGTCAATCACATCATTCTCCTAATGATGTGATCCCGTTAATCAAATGACAACTCATGTCTATGGTTAGGAAACATAACCATCTTTGATTAATGAGCTAGTCAAGTGGAGGCATACTAGTGACTTTAAGTTTGTCTATGTATTCACACAGGTATCATGTTTCCGGTTAATACAATTATAGCATGAATAATAAACATTTATCATGAAATAAGGAAATAAATATAACTTTATTATTGCCTCTAGGGCATATTTCCTTCATATATGTCATAACAGTAGTTCATCTCATAAAACTTCTCAAGATCAAGTAACAAGCAATTCACATGTTAAAGCATAGACCATAAACTTTCTTGAAAACTAGCAAACTTCATTCTTAGTCATCAAACAATTGCAATTCATCTTATTTTCAGGAATAGCAAACTCCACATACTCAACTATCATATAGTCTTCTACAATTGCTAACACTCACGCAATACTAATGGTTATGGAGTTTCAATCAGACACTAAGAAAGATAGGGGCTTATAGTGTTGCCTCCCAACGTATTCACCTTTGGGTGATGTCAATAATAATAGTTCATGCTAACTTACATCCAATTGGATATATAAATCAGGATCTTCCCAACACGAGGTGCTTGCCAAAGGATAAAATGAAAAAGGGAAAGGTGAAGATCACCTTGACTCTTGCATAAAAGTAAAAGACATAAAGTAAAAGATAGGCCCTTCGCAGAGGGAAGCAGAGGTTGTCATACGCTTTTAGGGTTGGATGCACAAAATCTTAATGCGAATGAACGTCACTTTATATTGCCACTTGTATATGGACCTTTATTATGCAGTCCGTCGCTTTTATTGCTTCCATAACAAGATCGTATAAAGCTATTTTCTTCACACCAAAAGATCATACATATTTAGAGAGAAATTTTTATTGCTTGCACCGATGACAACTTACTTGAAGGATCTTACTCAATCCATAGGTAGGTATGGTGGACTCTCATGGCAAAACTGGGTTTAAGGATGTTTGGAAGCACAAGTAGTATCTCTACTTGGTGCAAGGAATTTTGGCTAGCATGAGGGAGAAAGGCAATCTCAACATGTTTGAATGATCCATGACAATATACTTCAACTGAGATGTGCGAAAACATAACCCATTACATCGTCTTCCTTGTCCAACATCAACTCTTTAGTGTGTCATACTTAATGAGTTCTCCCAATTATAAAAGATGTCTAGGATAGTGTATTTATATGTGAAATCTCTCTTCCTTCAATATTCTTTCATGAATTGTTCAATTGACCAATACAATGCTTGCTAACCTTCAATAAATTTACAACCTCTACTTCTTAGATGTGAAGTCATAACTCCCCATGGGATAAGAAAATGAGACATATATAGTTTCAGATTTATGACAATCAACTCATAGGATATAAGTGAAGCACATGAGTAAATGACAAACTACTCCAAAAAGATATAAGTGAAGATCAATGAGTAGCTAAATAATTATGCAACTATGTGAAGATTCTCTCTAATTTAAGAATTTCAGATCTTAAGTACTTTATTCAAACAGCAAGCAAAACAAAATAAAATGGCATTGCAAGGATAGCACAACTCATGTGAAGAAGCAAAAACTTGGCTCAACCGATACTAACCGATAGTTGTTGAAGAAGAAAGGTGTGATGCCTACCGGGGCATCCCCAAGCTTAGATGCTTGAGACTTCTTGAAATATTATCTTGGGGTGCCTTGGGCATCCCCAAGCTTGAACTTTTGTATCTTATTAATTCCTCTCATATCATGGTTTCTCTTTTTCTCAAAAGCTTCATCCACCAAAAACTCAACAAGAACTCGTGAGATAGGTTAGTATAAACCAATGCAAAACCTTATCATTTTCTACTATAACAAATCACTAAAATTATTATTCAACATTGCCTACTAAATGCCTCTGCATATTTAATACTCTTATCCTCAAATAGAATCATTAAACAAGCAAACATAAGCAAACAATGCAAACATAACAGCAATCTGCCAAAACAGTATAGTCTGTAAAGAATGCAAGATTCATCATACTTCCCTAACTCCAAAAATTACGAAAGAAAATTCCCACTGTAATAAATTTATCAGAGCTCAAAATGCAAAAGGTTTCAACATTATATCATGCTCTGACTTTTCTAGGGAATTTTTGCAACAGCGGTAAAGTTTCTGTTTTCAAACAGCAACATGTATACTAGCAAAATAAGCATGGCAAAGGCTATCCTTGACATTTTTATGGAAACTAAAGATGCAAAACATTAATCTAAATAACAGCAAGCAAATACTAACAAGAGAAATTGACGCTCCAAGCAAAACACATATCATGTGATGAATAAAAATATACCTCCAAGTAAAGTTACCGATGAACAAAGACGAAAGAGGGGATGCCATCCGAGGCATCCCCAAACTTAGGCTCTTGGTTGTCCTTGAATATTACCTTGGTGTGCCTTGGGCATACCCAAGCTTAGGCTCTTTCCACTCCTTATTCCATAGTCCATCGAATCCTTACCCAAAACTTGAAAACATCACAACACAAAACTCAACAGAAAACTCGTAAGCTCCGTTAGTATAAGAAAATAAACCACCACTTAGGTACTGTAATGAACTCATTCTAAATTCTTATTGGTGTAATATCTACTGTAATCCAACTTATCTATGGTTCATACCACTTAATACTAGCCAGAGATGCATCAAAATAAGCAAACAACACATAGAAAACAGAATCTGTCAAGAACAGAACAGTCTGTAGTAATCTGTATCAAACGTATACTTATGGAACTCCAAAAGTCCTACCAAATTAGGAAGTCCTAAGACATTTGTGTACCAATCCAGAGAAAAAAGAATAAGATCCGAAGCACATTTATGTGAATTAACAAAACTAATTTACTGGGTGCAAAAGTTTCTGATTTTCAGTAGGATCAACACAACTATCACCGTAAGCCATCCTAAAGGTCTTACTTGGAACTTTATTGAAACAAAAGCTATAAAAAATGATTATTATAGTAGCATAATCATGTGGACACACAAAAACAGTAAGGATAAATATTGGGTTGTCTCCCAACAAGCACTTTTCTTTAATGCCTTTCTAGCTAGGCATGATGATGACAATGATGCTCACATAAAAGATAAGAATTGAAACATAATGAGAGCATCAGGAAGCATATGACTAGCACATTTAAGCCTAACCCTGTTCCTGTGCATAGGTATTTTGTGAGCAAACAACTTATGGGAAAAATAATCAAAAAGCATAGGAAGGCAAAACAAGCATAACTTGAAAACTTTCAACACATAGGGAGGAAACTTGACATTATTGCAATTCCTACAAGCATATGTTCCTCCCTCATAATAATTTTCAGTAGCATCATGAATGAATTCAACTATATAACCAGAACCTAAAGCATTCTTTTCATGATCTACTTGCATAGAAAATTCATTACTCTCCACATAAGAAAAATTCTTCTTATGAATAGTAGTGGGAGCAAACTCAACAAAATAATTGTCATGTGAGGCATAATCCAATTGAAAACTAAAATCATGATGACAAGTTTCATGGTTATCATTATTCCTAATAGCATACAAGTCATCACAATAATCATCATAGATAGCAACTTTGTTCTCATAATCAATTGGAACCTCTTCCGAAATAGTGGAATCATCACTAAATAAAGTCGACACTCTTCCAAATCCACTTTCATGTTCATCACAATAAGATTTGACATCCTCCAAAATAGTGGGATCACTACTTGCTAAAGTTTACACTCTTCCAAACCCACTTTCATCAATATAATCATCATAAATAGGAGGCATGCTTTCATAAAAATAAATTTGCTCATCAAAACTTGGGGGACAAAAAATATCATATTCATCAAACATAGCTTCCCCAAGCTTGTGGATTTGCATATCATTAGCATAATGGATATTCAAGGAATTCATACTAACAACATTGCAATCATGCTCATCATTCACATATTTCATGCCAAGCATTCTATGTAATTCTTCTTCTAGCACTTGAGCACAATTTTCCTTTCCATAATTCTCACGAAAGATATTAAAAAGACGAAGCGTATGAGACAAACTTAACTCCATTTTTTGTAGTTTTCTTTTATAAACTAAACTAGTGATAAAACAAGAAACAAAAAGATTCGATTGCAAGATCTAAAGATATACCTTCAAGCACTCACCTCCCAGGCAACGGCGCCAGAAAAGAGCTTGATGTCTACTACACAACCTTCTTCTTGTAGACGTTGTTGGGCCTGCAAGTGCACAGGTTTGTAGGACAGTAGCAATTTCCCTCAAGTGGATGACCTAAGGTTTATCAATCCGTACGAGGCGTATGATGAAGATGGTCTCTCTCAAACAACCCTGCAACCAAATAACAAAGAGTCTCTTGTGTCCCCAACGCACCCAATACAATGGTAAATTGTATAGGTGCACTAGTTCGGCGAAGAGATGGTGATACAAGTGCAATATGGATAGTAGATAAAGGTATTTGTAATCTGAAAATATAAAAACAGCAAGGTAACAAGTGGTAAAAGTGAGCGTAAACGGTATTGCAATGATAGGAAACAAGGCCTAAGGTTCATACTTTCACTAGTGCAAGTTCTCTCAACAATAATAACATAGATAGATCATATAACAATCCCTCCACATGCAAAAAAGAGTCACTCCAAAGACACTAATAGCGGAGAACAAACGTAGAGATTATGGTAGGGTACCAAACCACCACAAAGTTATCCTTTTTGATCGATCTATTCAAGAGTTCGTAGTAAAATAACATAGAGCTATTCTTTCCGCTTGATCCATCGTAGAGTTCATACTAGAATAACACCTTAAGACACAAATCAAACAAAACCCTAATGTCACCTAGATACTCCATTGTCACCTCAAGTATCCATGGGCATGATTATACGATATGCGTCACACAATCTCAAATTCATCCAACCAACACAAAGTACTTCAAAGAGTGCCCCAAAGTTTCTACCAGAGAGTCAAGAAAATATGTGCCAACCCCTATGCATAGGTTCATGGGCAGAGCCAGCAAGTTGGTCACCAAAACATACATCGAGTGGCACGTGATATCCCATTGTCACCACAGATAAACACGGCCGGACATACATCAAGTGTTCTCAAATAAAGACTCAATACAATAAGATAACTTCAAGAGGGAAACTCAATTCATCACAAGAGAGTAGAGGGGGAGAAACATCATAAGATCCAACTAAAATAGCAAAGCTCGTGATACATCAAGATCGTGCCATAGAGAGAACACGAGAGAGAGAGAGAGAGAGAGAGAGAGATCAAACACATAGCTACTAGTACATACTACATACCCTCAGCCCCGAGGGTGAACTACTCCCTCCTCATCATGGAGAGCGCCGGGATGATGAAGATGGCCACCGGTGATGGGTTCCCCTTCCGGCAGGATGCCGGAACGGGCTCCCGAGAGGTTTTTGGTGGCTACAGAGGCTTGTGGCGGCGGAACTCCCGATCTATCTTCTCCGTGGATGTTTTTGGGGTACATGGGACTATATAGGCGAAAGAAGTCGGTCGGGGGGTGTCGGTGTCAAAACCGGCGGATCTTGGGTAGGGGTCCTGAACTGTGCGTCTAGGCGGATGGTAACAGGAGACTAGGGACACGATGTTTTTACCCAGGTTCGGGCCCTCTCGATGGAGGTAAAACCCTACTCCTGCTTGATTGATATTGATGATATGGGTAGTACAAGAGTGGATCTACCACGAGATCAAGGAGGCTAAACCCTAGAAGCTAGCCTATGGTATGATTGTTGTTCGTCCTATGGACTAAAACCCTCCGGTTTATATAGACACCGGAGAGGGCTAGGGTTACACAGAGTCGGTTACAATGGTAGGAGATCTACATATCCGTATTGCCAAGCTTGCCTTCCACGCCAAGGAAAGTCCCATCCGGACACGGGACGAAGTCTTCAATCTTATATCTTCATAGTCTTGGAGTCCGGCCAATGATGATAGTTCGACTATCCGGACACCCCCTAGTCCAGGACTCCCTCAGTAGCCCCCGAACCAGGCTTCAATGACGACGAGTCCGGCGCGTATATTGTCTTCGGCGTTGCAAGGCGGGTTCTCCTCCAATTTCCATGTGCTTGCCGAATAGTGTTCGGCTTCCTTATAAATGTTGCGCTCCTTGGCTTCCACGTCCAATAATGGCCCTCTTCCATGTGTCGTATGAATGCGAAAAGCCAGGGTATTTTTACGTTTTCCCCCTAAGCTGCATGAATAAGCTGCCTATAAGAGAGGCAAGGATCTAGATCCAAATCACACCATCCTCCTTCCGCGAGTACTCATCGGAGTGCCTCTAACAAAAATCCACTCCATCATGGACAGTCGACGCGGCTCCTCCTCTCGCGCTCCCAGCCCTCAGCCAGGAGATTGGAGGAGATGTTCAGTCCCGCACAACGAGCTGGTGACACTCCAAGTGGAGGGATACCTTCCCCCAGCCTTCATGGTTCCGGTTCGAGCCGGACTGGCCACCTACAAAGGTGGAAAGCAGGCGGAGAGCACCCCCAATCCCTCCAAAGGAGAGTGGGTATGCTTCGTCCCTTATCTAATAAGGGGACTCGGATTTCCCATACATCCGTTTCTCCGGGAGCTCCTGGAGTTCTACGGACTCCAGCTTCACCACCTTACACCCACCTCCATTTTGCACATTGCGGGTTTTATAGCTCTTTGCGAGCTGTTCTTGGGCATCGAGCCCCATTTTGCGCTGTGGAAGAGATTGCTTTGCCTCGTGCCAAATTCTCACGAGGGGTCGATATATCAAGTGGGCGGAGCCGAAATATGGCGCATCGCCGGGACCGGATATCTATCCGGAACCCCGAAGAAGGCGTCTGAAGACTGGCCTTTTCGGAATGGTTTTATATGGAAGACGCCCCACTGTCGTACTCAGTTCGGATTGGCCTCCCGGAGTTCAGCAACGCTCCTCTGAAGAAACGCCTGAGTTGGCGCCCGCGGAGCCCTCAACGGGAAGATGATAGGAGCGTCCAATATCTGATGGGCCGGATAAGGTTACTGGCCCATTCTGGACTGACCATGACTGGAGTCATGGCCACGTGCATCATGCGAGGGGTGCAGCCGCTCCAATGTAGGGGCCACCCCATGTGGGATTTCAACGGGGAGAATGACGCCACCCGTCATGGCCGTAAGGGGCCGGGATCGGCTGCCGATCTGGTGAAGATCCTGTCCGGCTTGTACAAGGGGGAGAAGGAGGACTTCCTCCGCACAGGTCCATTGAATGGATTCTCCATGAATAACCCTCGGAGTTGGGTAAGCGGACGTTTATCTATCCGATCCGTGCTTTCAAAGTTAGGTGTCTTACTTTATGATTTCAACGCAGGAACTGCGCCGGGATGTGGAGGGCATACACAGCCCGACTCCACAACCCGAGGATCCGAGAAGATCCCTTGATCCAGCCTCCGAAGAGGATCCGGACATAGAGGTGGAGCTGATTGACGGGGTGTTCCACCAACTTAGCATGGACAATGCTTTAGTCGCCATTACGGCTGACTACCCCGGTTTATCTCTGGCTTCCCAGGTAACTATGACCGGAGTCCTGACACCGTTACTTCATCCGTGCTTATTTCTGACCACCGTATACCAACGGTGTCTCGCAGGAGGTGCCTTCAAGGCGGGAAGCCGAACCTGCAGTGGCTGACCAACAAGGGTCAGTTCGGCCCAGCAGGCGGAAGAGGAGTGCGGCTCGAATTGAAACGTCACCGCAACGGTATAGCACGCCACCGTTTTTAAGGGAAAGATTCCTGGGAGGTATATTAATGCTCATGACTTTTCCAAGAGAAAGAGCGCTCGCCGGACTGTGCCCGGAGAGGTTGCCAACCAAGCCTCCGCCAGCCAGGCTCCAACACCTGGTCCGGAGGGGGAGGCGAGCGCAAGGCGCGAGCTGGATGCTCCTCCAACGGAGGATGCTGACAGGCTGTCCGCCACCGGGTCTGAGGTGGAGAGCGCCATGAATCACAGGCGCCGCCAAACAGTTCTTCGTGACGCGTGTTTCTCCCCGGAGGCGCTGAATGCCTTTAATGCGGGAGACACGCACCTCCGTGCCGCTCAAGATGGTTTAACTAGAGCCACGGAGCAGTATGTGAAAGACATACGGGTAAGGAATTTTAATAGTTATATATGCCAGTAGCCCCCGAGACTTAAAATAGTTAGAATAACTGATTTAAGGATCATTTGATATGCAGGATCTTACGAAGAAGAATACCCACCTGTCCTAGGAGCTTCAAGAGTGCAAGGCCTAACTTGAGGCCGCACTAGCCGCCGCAGGAGGAGCCATAGAGACCCCCTCTGGTAACACATATTTCAAAAAGATAAGTGGTTTATGAAGTGCGGCGTGCGTATAAGTCTGACAATAATATTGCAGATGGTGCCAGACTTGATCCGGACAAGCAGCAGCTACTGCGCCAGCTGAAGGCCGGCGAGAGGGTGCTTATGAAGGTGCAGCAGGAGAGGAACAAACTCCAAGATGCCCACACCCAGCTAGGCGAAGAGCTAAAAGGTGTTCGGGCCCAGCTGTCTGGCTCCATGAAGGAGAATCAGCGGCTTCGTCGCGGCATTTATAGTAAGTGCTTGAGTCGATTGACCGAAATGTGTCTGTAGGTGTGCTCACAGGTCGTCCTTCGGAGGAAATGCCCGGTTCAACGGGTGATCTGCTTCCCGAGCTGCTGCAGCTGCACGAATATGTTCGGCAGGCAATGAGCGGCGTTGTCCAGGCCTTATGGCTGTCCGTCTCCCTGCCCGAGGGTCTTGGAGGGCTTGCGGAGAAGCTTCAGGGAGCACGGCAGCGCTTCCGTCTATGGAAGATATCGGCTTGCCGTCAAGGCGCCCGGGAGGCCTGGGCCATGGTGAAGACGCGGTACACTAAGGCTGATACAAACCACATGGCCGAGGTCGGACCTATGGGGGCCGATGGGAAGGAGATCCCTGTGAGCTTAATGTACGGCCAAGTAGAGTTGGCCGCTAAGTATTCCCAACGGGACTGTAAGCTAGACAGCCTGTTAGATGGGATTGAAGAGGAATACAATCAGTCAATTTGACGATGCAATCTAAAATGACATGTAAAATGCCTTCTAGCCGGATTGTAGATCGTTTGTCTTTGCGGAGCTTTTCGCTTCAGCCTCGGGACCCTAGAGTCCGGAGTGTGTCCGAATACCCTCACGGTTATGAAAAAACTGGGGCATGCATGGAGACCAGGCGTAGGGGTCATTAGTGCTTTATCAAACAAGTGCCCAACTAGTTATGTTATATTACATGGTTAGTAAGAAACATCTTCCAGGGAGAATAGTTCCGTTAGGGGTTCCTTTCCTTGGGAGGCATGCCCTAAAGTGCATGTCCGGACTACGAAAAGAGCAGAAAAGCATCTGGGGGCAGATAAATAAATAAATATGAAATCATCTTTCAAGTCACCGACCAAATATTCCCTTAAGAACGCTAGCTTTCGGCTTCACCCAGTCTGAGGTACACATCCGGCTGACCCGGCAGTATCAATCGCAGAGGTGCTCCCTTTACCTCCTAGCCGAACAATCGGGAACGTAGGGGTAAGCACAGGAGCCAGGCAACCCAGCTTGGCCAAAACTTAAGTCATATCGATGCATATAATGGTGAGTAAAAGGTACATGCGGAAGTGTGACGCATGTGTTGGGCATGAAGCCCGTATAAATAAGCTTCTGTTAAAGAAGCCCCCAGGTATAATGAGTGCGAGCAGCACGTCGAGTGTGTGCGAACAATGCACAGATCAGCCCACAAAGGCTTTACGAAAAGAAGGGAGGAAGGAAGAGAAAAACAAAAGACAGCTAAAGTTTAAAATGTGGACTGAGTCCGGCGCTAGGCGTGGAATCATCGGAGGCGGGCTGCGTTCCATGGGTTCGGCTCGAGTCGGTTGTTCGATGCGTTTCGTAGACGGTATGCTCCGCCGGTCAGGACTTGATCGATGATGAAGGGACCTTCCCACTTGGGCTTGAGTTTGTCCTTTTTCTTGTCCGGCAGACATAGAACTAGTTCGCCAACATTGTAAGTTTTGGCCCGTACTTCTCTACTTTGATATCTTCGAGCTTGCTGCTGATAGAATGCGGAACGAGCCTTTGCCACGTTGCACTCCTCCTCCAATGCATCCAAACTGTCCTGCCGATCCAACTCGGTTTCTCTTTCTTCGTACATGCGCACACGAGGTGAGTCATGAATTATATCGTAGGGCAAAACTGCCTCTGCACCGTATACCATAAAAAATGGTGTGAATCCGGTAGTACGATTTGGCATGGTCCACAGCCCCCAGAGTACGGAGTCGAGCTCCTCCAGCCAGTGCGTGTTAAATTCCGTGAGGGACCGCACTAACCTGGGTTTAATGCCGCTCATGATTAGACCATTTGCTCGTTCGACTTGACCGTTAGTTTGAGGGTGATAGACTGAAGCGTAGTCGAGCTTGATGCCCATGTTTTTGCACCAGAGTTTAACCTCGTCGGCCGTGAAGATCGTGCCGTTATCAGTGATGATGCTGTGGGGGGTGCCATAACGGTGTACTACCCCAGATATGAAGGCTATCATAGGTCCGGATTCAGCCGTTTTAACCGGCTTGGCCTCTATCCATTTGGTGAATTTATCCACCATGATCAATAGGTATTTTTGCTTGTGGGTTCTCCCTTTAAGGGGTCCAACCATGTCAAGCCCCCAGACCGCGAACGGCCAGGTGATGGGTATAGTTTTGAGGGCGGTGGGTGGCATGTGGCTTTATTAGCAAAGAGCTGGCAACCGACGCATCGTTGGACTAAGTCCTGAGCATCTGCCCGGGCACTCGGCCAATAAAATCCTGTACGGAAGGCCTTGCCCACAAGGGCCCGGGCTGCGGCGTGGTGCCCGCCGAGTCCAGCGTGAATTTCAGCCAGAAGATTTCGCCCTTCCTCTTCGGAGATGCACCTTTGAAGGACTCCGGTTGTGCTTTTCTTATAAAGTTCTCCCTCATGGACCTTGTAGGCTTTAGACCGCCGAACTATGCAGCGGGCCTCATTTTGGTCTTTGGGAAGTTCCTGCCTAATTAAGTAGGCTAGGAATGGTTCCGTCCACGGGGCAATGACTACCATTATTTCGTGGGCTGAAGGTGTTATTTCATTGGCTGAGCCACCGATTGTGTCAGAATGTTCAGTGTTGGGCGGTGCGGTTGGTTCCGGGTTGTTATTTCCGGACTCCTCTTCCGATAATACGGATGGCTTAAAGAGCCGCTCCAGGAAGATGTTTGGAGGGACGGCGTCGCGTTTTGCGCCGATGCGTGCCAACACGTCGGCTGCCAGGTTATTATTCCGGGCTACATGGTGGAATTCGAGTCCTTCGAACCGAGCTGACATTTTTAACACAGCGTTACGATAGGCTGACATTTTTGGTCCTTGGTGTCAAAGTCTCTATTTACTTGGGATATTGCGAGGTTTGAATCCCCGCGCACCTCTAGGCGTTGAATACCCATGGAGATTGCCATCCGGAGACCATGTAGAAGGGCCTCATATTCGGTTGCATTGTTGGAGTCCGTGTACATTATCTGAAGTACGTATTGGACTGTGTCTCCGGTTGGGGACGTCAATACAACGCCAGCCCCCAAGCCGGCCAACATTTTGGAGCCGTCGAAATGCATGATCCAATTGGAGTATGCGCCGTAGTCTTTAGGGAGTTCGGCGTCGGTCCATTCGGCGATGAAGTCGGCCAAAACTTGCGACTTTATAGCTCATCGTGGTTTGTAGGTTATGTCGAATGGTAAGAGCTCAATGGCCCATTTTGCAATCCTACCCGTCGCGTCGCGGTTGTTTATAATGTCATTGAGAGGTACTTCGGAGGTCACTGTTATCGAACATTCTTGAAAGTAGTGTCGCAGCTTTCGGGATGCCATGAACACCACGTATGCTATCTTTTGATAATGTGGATACCGGGACTTGCATGGAGTTAAGACAGTGGATACGTAGTACACTGGTTTTTGAAGAGGGAATTTGTGTCCTTCTGTTTCTCGTTCGACGACAAGTACCGCGCTGACAACTTGATGTGTTGCCGCGATATATAATAACATCGGTTCGCCCAGGTTGGGCGCGGCCAGGACCGGATTTGTTGCCAATATGGCCTTTATTTCTTCGAGTCCGGCTGCGGCAACATCCGTCCATTCGAAGTGTTCGGTGCACCGGAGGAGGCGATAGAAGGGCAATGCCTTTTCTCCCAAACGGGAGATGAAGCGGCTTAGAGCCGCTACGCATCCAGTCAGTTTTTGTATTTTTTTGAGGTCTTTTGGGATATCCAGTTGTGACAGAGCTCGGATCTTGGCTGGGTTTGCTTCAATTCCTCTACCGGATACAATGAAGCCCAAGAGCTTTCCGACTGGTACGCCGAAAACGCATTTTTCCGGGTTGAGCTTAATGTCATATGCTTGGAGGTTGTCGAATGTGAGCCTCAAATCGTCTACTAGAGTTTCGACGTGTTTGGTCTTGACGACCACATCGTCTACGTATGCCTCCACTGTTTTGCCGATCTGGGTTGCCAGACATGTCTGAATCATGCGCTGATATGTTGCGCCGGCGTATTTGAGTCCTAAGGGCATTGTGTTGAAGCAGAATGGTCCATATGGAGTAATGAATGCCGTTGCGGCTTGGTCTGTTTCCGCCATCTTGATTTGATGGTATCCGGAGTATGCATCGAGGAAGCACAATGAATCGTGCCCTGCGGTAGCATCGATGATTTGGTCGATGCTGGGAAGGGGGAAAGGATCCTTTGGTCAGGCCTTGTTAAGATCTTTAAAATCGACACACAGGCGCCAGGATTTGTCCTTTTTTGGCACCATTACCAGGTTCGCTATCCAGTCCAGATGTTTTATGTCTCTGATGAATCCGGCTTCTAATAGTTTGGCTAGCTCCTCTCCCATTGCCTGTGTTTTGGGTTCGGAAAATCGCCGAAGAGCCTGTTTGACTGGCTTGAATCCTTTTAGGATGTTTAGGCTGTGTTCTGCCAACCTACGTGGGATTCCTGGCATATCTGAAGGGTGCCAGGCAAAAATATCCCAATTTTCCCGAAGGAATTCTCGTAGTGCGGCGTCTACATCAGGGTTTAATTGTGCCCCAATGGAGGCCGTCTTTGTGGGGTCCGTTGGGTGGACTTGGAATTTGACTATTTCGTCTGCCGGTTTAAAAGAGGTGGACTTAGATCTCTTATCGAGTATCACATCGTCCCTATTCACCATGGAGCGCAGCACAGTGAGTTCCTCTGCCGCTAGGGCTTCGGATAGTGCCTCTAGGGCTAGTGCGGCTGTCTTATTTTCAGCGCGGAGTGCTATGTCCGGATCACTGACAAGAGTGATGATCTGGGCCCGGGCATTTTAAGCTTCATGTACCCGGAATGGGGTATAGCTTGGAAAATTGTGAATGCCTCTCGCCCTAATAAGGCGTGATATCCGCTGCTGAACGGGGCCACTTGGAACATGGCCTCCTCGAACCTGTAATTGTCCGGCGAGCCGAACACCACATCTAGTGTGATTTTTCCTATGCAGCGTGCTTCCCGACTAGGGATTATTCCTCTAAAGGTTGTGCTGCTTCGCTCAATGCGGCTCGAGTCTATTTCCATTTTTTGAAGGGTTTCCTCGTAGATGAGGTTTAATCCACTGCCGCCAACCATGAGTACCTTGGTAAGACGAAAGCCGTCCACTATTGGATTGAGGACCAATGCGGCTGGTGCTCAAGCTGTTCGGAATTCAGGTTCATCACTGGCGTTGAAGGTGATAGCCGTGTCACTCCATGGATTTATTGTTGCTACTTGGTAGACTTCGGCGAGGCTGCAGAGTGTTCATTTCCGCATATTGTTTTATGCGGAAGTCTCGAAGACTGTTAATACCGTACTGGTGCTGTTGGGCTGGTTCTCCGGGGCTAGAAGCTCTTCGCCACTTTTGGCCACCTGCCGTAGTATCCAACATGCTCGAAGGCTATGTGTTGGAGTGGCGCCCTCTGTACTGTGGATTTTACAGGGTCCGCTGAGCCATCCCTCCGGTACAGTTCTGTGCCCTTTATGGGGGTTTTGCTTTTTGGTTTTTGTCCCGGGTGCCTGAGCATGATGCACCCTTTTGTTTCGGACTAGGGTTGTGTTCGGAGCCGGATTGTCCCAAAACTTAGTTTCGGTTTTCCAGGTACTCTCCATCGAACAGTACTTTCATACTATGGACGCCAGGTCGGCGAAGCGTGTAATTTTGCGGCGACTTATGGCGTTCGTGATTCCCTTGTCTGTGCAATTGTTGCAGAAAATTGAGATTGCGCTTTCCTCACGGAAGTCATTTATCCTGTCCATAACCAGGAGGAATCTAGCCCAGTAATGATGTACTGTTTCCATGGGCTCTTGCCGGATTTGAGATAGATCGCTTATGTTTGGGTGGGCGGGTGTAATTAAGTCCGGAACCCCGCCCAACTTGAGGCTCAAGGGCTGAAAAGTTTCCGAATTTGTAAGCTTGGATTGCTAGATGTTGTTCAACGAATCTGGTCCGCTGCCTGACTTTAGGTTCAGTACTTGATTGACGTCCGTACCTCCGCGGGAATCCGGCATGGAGGGATCAGGAATCTAGACATAACTGGTCTTTAATATAGAAGAAGAGCCACTGTGTTGTTCCTCTACCACCGCAACGTGGTGGGTAACCTGGGGAGAGTTAATCTCTCTCAGATCGGTTTTAAGCCCTATCTGATCGTAGTCGTAGCGACTCCCAGGGCGGCGATGCAATCCAAGAGCTCGTTTACGGAAGAGAGCTCCATTGGATCCAGCTGCTCGGTGAATTCCGAGTTGACGTGAAGATCGCTTTTGATGACCCGAGAGGTCATCGTCGAAGCGGCGGCCGAACAGGCGGTCATAAGAAAACCACCTAGCCGGATAGTTTGGCCGGCGGCCAAAGCTCCTTTGGCAATGGTACCGTCTTTAAAGACGAGAAGAGGCATCCTTCCTGATTGTGACGACACAGAGGCATGTTGACTTACCTAGCAATATCAAATGAATTGTGTAGTATTTAAGCAACCAATTGTTATTCCATTTTCTTACTATATTCCTACCTAATAACTTATAGTTTCCAATAGACTTTTCTATTGCCCTGTTTTAACTAAATATTCCCTATAATCCCACTTCTATCAGAAAGCGCCGCTGACAAGGAGACTCTAGAGGTGGAGAATGGGGCTGCCAACAAGCGGAGGCGGGGCGAGCAAGAACCGCAAGCAACTCCAGCAGGCCTAGACTTCATCAGTAGCCTCCCCGATGATATGTTGACAGTCATCATCTCCCTCCTCCCAATAAAATATGGGGCACGGACAACCGTCCTTTCCCGACGGTGGCGCCCCCTATTGAACTCCACCCCTCTCGACCTCATCGACACCCACAAGCTCTGCCATGGCTATTGCAAAAGTTTGGATGTGTTCTGCAAGATTCTCGGCAGTCACCTTGGCCCAACCAGAGGCCTTAGAATGGGCAAGTTCCATTCCAACGGCAAGGACCGAGCCAAGCTTGACGACTAGTTCCGATCCCCCGCCCTAGATCATCTCGAGGAGCTCACTTTTGATGATGGGCATATGCGCTCGCTGCCAATGTCCGCGCTCCGCCTCGCGCCCACGCTGCACGTGGCCAAGTTTAGGAACTGCTATTCCCTCCCACCCTTAATGATGTGCCCGCTCTTATTCTACCATGACTGAAGCACCTCGAGCTCGTCGCCGACTTCCTCCCAAACTGTTACATGGAGCGCCTTCTTCGTGGCTGTACTACACTCGAGTACCTTTGTCTTCAGGCGATCAATGGGTTGAGTAGCTTCCACATCACCTCCATGACTCTTCAAACTATTTATGTGTGTTGCTGGTGTGGCAGGAAGACATCACAAGACCACGGTATGGTCATTAAGGACACACCTGCACTTGAGTGATTACTTGTAGTTGATCAAGAAGGTCCAACAAGAATCAATGTCATTTCTGTGCTAAAATTGATAGTGGAGGGCTACTCGTCTGACAAATACTCTGAACTTGTTATTGGATCCACACCCGTTCAGGTACAACAGCCTCCTTCTACCTCTCCTTCTAGAAATTAACATTATTTCTAATTTTGAAGATGTATGTTCGTCTGTCATCTAGAAAATGATTCAGACAAGCTTGACCCCGAAACTAGGCACAGTAAAGGTCTTGGCACTAGAATCTATCGGCCCCAACCTAGAGCAAGTTGTCGGTTTCCTGAGATGCTTTCTGTTGGGGATATTACCACTAGGCGTGAACCGGCCTACTTGGGCCGGGTTAACTTCATTAGTAGTATAAGCAAATGAAGGCCCAAGGCCTGTAGTCGGTTTAGAACCTGTAGCCGTAAACCGGCCTGATGTATAACTTGTATTGTAAGTTAGGAATAGAGAGATACCAACCGGGATACGAGTATGAACCGGTTGGGACTCTATGGACCGACGGGCGTCATCCGTGTATATAAGGGGGCGACCCGGCGGCGGTTCAAGACAGACAACGACAACTCAAGCCTAGGCGAAGCTTGTTTGCTCCCTAGCCATCGAGACCACATCAATTCCATCACAACTAGACGTAGGCTTTTACCTTCATCGAAGGGGCCGAACTAGTATAAACCCTCGTGTCTTTGTGTCCGTTGTAATCCCTTCAAGTTAACCCGTAGTGATGGCTCCACGACTAAGTCCTTTCACTAGGACATCTGCCGTGACAAATCCATGACAGTTGGCACCCACCGTGGGGCTATCGCACGATGGTTTGATGATCTTGGAGGGCAAGCTCAAAGGACTCAAAGGCTATGCTGTGGGCCGGATGACCAAGAGTCGTTGTGGCAAGATCTACATCGACGATTCAGGATGGGGTCCCGAGGCTGATTCGATCGAGTACGGGTACCGGGTCCCCTTTGGTGGCATACACATTTTCATCGGCAAGATCGGTGAGCCTGGGCCTGAGCCGGACATCTGCACCGACCTCATCGAGACGGCTCAGCGTGCGAGATCTACCCAGGCTAAACCGGCAGTGAAGCGTGCCTTCGTTGGAGTCATCCACGGAGGAGAGCGTAAGGACGAGTCAGAACACGGTAGCGAGACCGTCGTCTATTCCAGCGACGAGTCCTCGACTGGAGAGACCGAATCGCTATACCAGTTGCAAGACGACCAGATTAGGGGCTGTTCCGATGGCGACAGTATTCCGGACCCCCCAGATCAGATCAACCGGGTTGGAATATTCATGGCTGGCACACAGGCGGCAAATCACTCTTCGACCGCCGCAGCAATGCTCTCCGGATCAGCAGCGGCAGCGGCAGCAGGGGCAGGAGGCCTTGTGCGCCCGCCGGTTCAAGTTCTGTCTGACCTGTTTGATGCACTAGCCGTGCTTATGGCAGAGGCCAATCCGGCGGATCAGGATGCCCATGATGCAGAGATTGCAAAGGTGAGAGAGCAGATCGTACAAGCCAAAGCAGATCTGGCAGCAGAAAAGGACAGGATGGCCGCAGAGCGGGCCGCTTTGGATGCCCAGGCCTATAAGCTCATGCTTGACCAGAACGCGTCACAGGAGGTCTTGAAGCGGAAGCACAGATCACGCCTGCCATTAGGGTTTGACCCTCAAAATCTCTTTCACACTCCAGGGGCTGGAACCAGTAATCCGTCGGGGTACCCGGAGGCAAACCGGATCGAGGCACCAGGGCCAGGGGCGACGGTCGAACCCCGCCTGATGGAGCCTCCTCAACAAAACATTGTGATTCCTCCGCCGGTTCAGACACCTCCGGGTCATTATTCTAATCCTATGGACAATCTTGTTGCAGCTGCTGTGCGATTAGAGGCTATCCCGGTCGAAGGGGATTCTCCGCAAGCGATAGAGACGCGCCGGGTTAAGGAACTTCTCCGGACCGCGCTGATTCAATAGGAGGCATATTCATACAGCCGCGATCGGATTCACTCCACACCTCGTCCAAGCCGGAGCTATAGCAGGTGCATGGATGAACCGGCCATATCGAGCAACGCGCGAGGCCGTGAAGAGGCCCATGGCAATAACCCGACGGGTGGTGTTCGCGATGCTCAGGATGTGGTAGACCGGGCCCAGGCACGAAGGGAGGCCGAGTTAGCAGCACAGAACGAGGCGGGTCAGCTTACACCGGTTCGTCCTACCACCTCTGCCGGGCCGGGGGTCGCATCCGCTTTGGGAGTGCCTTGTTTAGTCCCCGCTTTACGCAATGTACGCCTGCCCAAGGATTTCAAGGGTCCGCGCAAGGTGCCGAATTACACCGTTGATTTGTCTCCGGAAGCGTGGGTAGAGAGTTATGAGATGGCCATGGAGATGCTAGATGTGGATGAAACTACATGTGCAAAGTACTTCACCATGATGCTTGAAGGCACGGCCCGTACTTGGTTGAAAAGCCTGCCACCTAATTCTGTCAGCTCATGGGCCCAGTTGCGGGCCCGGTTTATCCAGAATTTCAAAGATACGTGTAACCAGCCCAAGCCCATAGTAGACCTGGCGGCTTGTGTTCAGGAGGACGGAGAATCAACAACCCATTGGGTACGCCGCGTTTCGGAGGTCTTGCACTCGTCTGACAGGATCAATGCTGATTCTGCGATCCTAACCCTGGAGGGCAACTGCCGGTTTAAGCCTTTAAAATTGAAATTGGGGTGCATGGAGCGGTTTTGTAATGACATGGGAACTCTCATGGCTGCTTTAGTGAAGTATGCTGATTCGGATAGTACCAAGGATCCCGAGACTGACGATGATGAAGCAGGGAAGGGAAAGAAGAATAGCAACTCCAAGGGGCAACAGTACAAACCGGCGGGTCATGGAAATGGAGGCAAGCGCAAGGCGGATGGCAGCATGGACTTTGTGGCTAACACTAACGCACAGGATAGGGGTCAGCTGCACAGAGGTAAAGCGGCAAATCGTAATGGGGCTCCAAATCCTAACGCGGATCATTTGAATTATTTGTTGAATCAGACTTGCCCAAAGCACGGGACGAAGGAGGCGCCGGCTAACCACCTTTGGAAGGATTGTTATATTATGCAGGAGTTTAAAAACTCTAATGCCTTCTGGTATGACCGTGGGTCAGGTGGCGGTTCAGGATCCGGTTTCCATGGGCCGGGTCATGATGGAGCTTCCGGTTCAGGTCTCAATCAGGGCGGTCACAACAACCAGAATAATCAGAACGGTCAACAGCAGCAGCAGCAGTCGGGTTATCAGATCCAGCCAAAACAGTTGAACAATGGGCAATATCATGTTTTCACAACTATCTTGGATAAACGCGACCGAAAACTCCACAAGCGAGCAGTGAACTCTGTTGAACCGGCCGTACCACGTTACTTACGCTGGTCGGAGCAGCCTATCATGTGGAGCAGGGAGGACCACCCACCCCGGGTTGACAATCCGGGCCAGCTAGCATTAGTAGTAGACCCTCAGGTGGGAGGTTATAAATTCACCAAGGTACTCATGGATGGAGGGAGCAGTATTAACATCCTATACTATGAGACATTCCGCCGCATGGGGCTAACAGACAAAGATCTCAGACCGTCTAATATGGTGTTCCATGGTGTGGTGCCTTTCAAATCAGCATATCCTGTTGGTAAGATAGCCCTAGACGTGGCTTTTGGGGACGAGCATGATTCCCGATCCGAAAAACTAACCTTTGAGGTGGTGAAGATCCGGAGCCTATATCACGCCTTGTTTGGGCGGCCGGCTTATGCCAAATTCATGGCGCGGCCTTGTTATATCTACTTGCAGCTCAAGATGCCGGGTTACAAGGGGACAATAATGGTTCATGGGAGCCGTAAGGTCGCTTTGGAATGTGAGGAAGGTGATGCGGCGTATGCAGAGTCGGTCTGTGCCACGGAAGATTTGAAATATTATAAGGACAATGTTGATCTGGTGGACATGACCCCTTTGAAGAAGCCAACCACAGAGCATGATTCGGATCTGAAGTTCAAATCGGCAGCTGAGACCAAGCTTGTTGACTTCGTGCCCGGCGATTCGTCCAAGAAGTTCACTGTCAGTGCCAACTTGGACCCTAAATAGGAAAGCGCGCTCATCGAGTTCATCCGTGAGAATTGGGACATTTTTGCATGGAAACCTTCTGACATGCCAGGTGTACCGAGGGAACTCGCTGAGCACACTCTTAATGTGGATCCTAAGTATAAACCGGTAAAGCAATTTCTCCGCCAGTTTAACGAAGAAATGCGCAAGGCCATTGGAGAGGAAGTGGCCAGGCTTTTAGCAGCTGGTTTTATCATTGAGGTGTTCCATCCAGAGTGGCTTGCTAATCCGGTGCTGGTTCTTAAGAAAAACGACACTTGGCGTATGTGTGTGGATTACACGGATCTTAATAGGGCTTGTCCAGCGGATCCTTTTGCCCTCCCCCGCATTGACCAGATCATTGATGCCATGGCGGGTTGTGAGCGTTTGAGTTTTTTGGATGCATATTCTGGATATCATCAGATCAAAATGGCGGTTAAGGACCAGGAGAAGACAGCGTTCATTACTCCCTTTGGAGCCTTCTGCTATGTATCTATGCCCTTTGGGCTCTAGAGTGCCCAAGCCACTTATCAGCGGTGCGTACAGAATTGCCAGCATAAACAGATCGGCCGTAATGTGCACGCTTATGTGGATGATATTGTAGTCAAGTCAAGGCAGAAGGAGACGCTGGTGGATGATTTGAAGGAAACCTTTGACAACTTGCGAGTTTACAAGATGATGCTTAACCCAGCCAAGTGTGTCTTTGGTGTTCCGGCAGGCAAGTTACTGGGTTTTCTTGTGTCCAACAGAGGAATCGAGGCTAATCCAGAGAAGATTACGGCTATCACCTCCCTGGCTAAACCGAAGTGTATCAATGATGTTCAGCGTTTGGCGGGCCGGATCGCCGCACTAAGCCGGTTTATCAGCCGCCTCGGAGAGAAGGCAATCCCTTTGTACCAGATGCTGAGAAAGGCAGATCAATTCATCTGGAGTCCGGCCGCTGATGAAGCATTGGAGGACTTGAAGCGGCAATTAGCCAATCCGCCCGTTCTTGCGGCTCCGGTCGACAAAGAGCCATTATTATTATACGTAGCGGCCAATGCTCGGGCAGTTAGCATGGCTATTGTGGTGGAACGCAAGGAGGTAGGCAAGGAATATCTGGTTCAGCGGCCGGTTTATTATATTAGCGAGGTGCTTATTGAATCCAAACAAAGGTATCCGCATTGGCAGAAGCTGGTATATGGAGTTTTCATGGCAAGCCGGAAGTTGAACCAGTATTTTCAAGGGCACCCCATCACAGTGGTCAGTTCAGCTCCCTTGGGCGATATCATACAGAACCGGGAGGCGACTGGCCGGATTGCCAAGTGGGCTATAGAGCTTGGGCCACACGGATTGCAGTACGTGCCTCGGACGGCGGTGAAGTCTCAAGCGCTTGTTGATTTCATCAATGATTGGACGGAGTTACAAGCACCAGAGGAGAAGCCGGATCACACATATTGGACTATTCATTTTGATGGATCCAGGCAATTGGAAGGCTCGGGGGCTGGAGTCGTATTAACTTCCCCACGAGGTGATAAGTTTTGTTATGTTCTCCGCTTAATGTTCCCTTGTACTAATAATGCAGCTGAGTACGAAGCCTTGCTCCATGGTCTCCGGATGGCTAAAGAGATGAACTTAAGCCGGGTTAAGTGCTTCGGTGACTCGGACCTTGTGGCTCAACAGGTGTCTGGCACTTGGGATTCTAAGGACCCGCTCATGGCCGCATATCATCATGAAGTGGATAATATTGTGGGTCACTTCAAGGGTTATCAAGTGGATCACGTGGACCGTCGAAGGAATGAAGCGGCGGACGCTTTAAGCCGGTTGGGCTCTCAGCGCAAACCGGTCCCGCCTAATGTCTTTCTTGATGTGTTGCACAACCCGTCAGTCAAGCTCCCAGGTGAAGAGGATTTGGCTATTCCTGATCCGGAGGCTCAATTGGTGGCTGCCCTGCATGTCATTCCGGATTGGATAGTTCCTTATCTTGCGTACATGAACCGGGGAGAGTTGCCCGAAGATGAGATTTTAGCCAGACAGATAGTCCGGCGATCCAAGTCTATGACGATTGTCAATGGAGAATTGCATCATTGCAGTGTATCAGGGGCGTTTCAACGTTGTGTTTCTCCTGAAGAAGGCTCTGAAATCTTACGAGAAATCCATGAAGGGGATTGTGGATACCACACCGGTTCAAAGTCTCTGGTGGCAAAGGCGTTTTGTCACGGGTTCTACTGGTTGACAGCGCATGCTGATGCGGAGGACTTGGTTAAATGGTGTGATGGCTGTCAGAAATTTTCAAGGCGTGCTCATGTGCCGGCTCAGGAATTGAGGATGATCCCAATCACTTGGCCGTTTGCAACTTGGGGGCTGGATATGGTCGGACCTTTTAAAAGATCCAAGGATAAGAAAACCCATGTTTTGGTGGCAGTTGACAAATTTACCAAGTGGGTTGAAGCGGAGCCTGTCAGCAAGTGTGATGCAGCGACAGCGGTGCAGTTCATCAAAAAGGTGATTTTCCGGTTTGGCGTTCCACACAGTATCATTACTGACAATGGTACCAATTTATCCAAGGGCGCTATGAAGGAGTTCTATGAACGTGAGCACATCCGACTTGATGTATCATCAGTGGCTCACCCCCAGTCCAACGGGCAGGCAGAACGGGCTAATTAAGAGATCTTGCGAGGCATCAAACCCCGGCTTATGGTTCCATTGCAAAGAACGCCAGGATGTTGGGTTGAAGAACTACCATCTGTGCTATGGAGTATCAATACTACGCCCAACCGATCCACAGGATACACGCCGTTTTTTATGGTCTACGGAGCGGAGGCAGTTCTCCCTAGTGATATCTGGCACGATTCGCCTCGTGTGGCAGCTTATGTTGAAGCGGACAATGGGACAGCATGGCAAGACGCTTTGGACCTATTGGACGAGGAACGTGATATAGCGGCTGCCCGTTCGGCGATTTATCAACAAGATCTTCGTCGCTATCACAGTCGCCGGGTCAGAAACAGAACTTTTCAAGAAGGAGATTTGGTGCTTCGACTCATCCAAGACCAGACAGATATGCACATCCCCACCTTGGGAGGGACCTTTTGTGGTCAGCAAGAATCTGCACAACGGGTCGTACTATCTGATTGATATTCGAGAGCATAAAGACTCACACACATCAGAGGAGGAGACCAACAGGCCGTGGAACATAGCTCATCTTCGGCCTTACTACACTTGAGCCATTGGCTCTATCTATGTACATATTATGACAGTGTATATACTATCTTTGATATAATAAAACCGGAGCCTCAGCTAAAGCGGGGTCTTTGTCTTTTCTTATCATGCGTGGTTACATGGAGTGGTTCTGTTTTAAAGCGGCCTCCGGTTTACCCATTGAATTTTGCTTTTTTATATCACTTGGGGACTTGGTCGCGTCCTAACCAACGCGACACCTTTTGATAGGCGAAAGCCACCAGATCACTTGGGGACATGGTCAAGTCTGAACCAGTCACGCCTCTTGATCGGCCTAAGGCCACAAAATTACTTGGGGGCTTGGTCGAACCCGAACCATTGCCACGCCTTTTGATTGGCATATATGCCATGGTTTCATTTGGGGACCTGGCTGACTTGAACCATTGTCACTCCTATTGGGGGCTTGGTCCTGTCCAACCATGGTAACACCATCTGATCAGCTCAGTATAGCATATTTTTTGCAAAGCGGTTTTTGTCATTGCCTTTGCTTCCATATTTATTTTATGGCTTGTTTTCTTAATTTTTGTTGTGTTTCCTTTATGCCAACAACACCTTTTTCCGGTTCAGCCAATGGATTTGATTCCCTTTTAATACGGAGAAATATGCCCGGTTTACCTTTCCTGTTAACATCATGGAGTAACAGGGGGGCTCGTAATGACCCAGCACGGTTTATATGGGAGCTGTTCTCTCCCCCTTTGACGGTAATGGTTTATAAAACCTCCGCTTCAAGCCTGGCTAAGCCAGCTTCATGCCCAGATATGGCAGGTACTTTGTATCGCCTATTTTGTTATGTGTTTTGAATACATTGCTGATATATATATCAAGATCATAAACCGGCGGGCAGTATAACCGCCACCGAAGTTCAAGTTTTTCTGATTGCAGGAAATATAAATTGAGGTTTTTCAAACAAAAGCATCAGTACTTATGCACGAAGGCATATTCAAAGCAGAAGTATTGACTATCCTATTACAAGGCAACACGGTGCCCAAATAAGATCATTGTTATTTTGGCGGATCATCGTAAGGCAGCTATTTAAACCGGCTTCCGGTTCAAGCCTACTCATCGTCCTGCGCCGCTTCAGCTTCCTCGTCTCTATCCATTGGCTGGAAATCAATAGTGGTCCAGTCGATTCCCATTAAAGCTTGAAAGACAGCCTCTTCATGGATCAGAGAAGACGGTTCAATATTAGGAGCGTAAGTATGCTTACGGATTGGAGGAATCAGATTCTCCGCTTCAAGAGTTGGGGCAGGCACTCACTTGTTCTGATCATTGTATTGAGCTTGATAATGTGTCAAGTCTGCCTCTTCAGCTAATTGACAAGCCAGAGGGCACACTGCACGGTTTATTGCCCTCAAATCTTCTTCATTGAACTCGGAACCATCTTCCTTCAGGCTGGGATAGCCTTGAGCTGCCTCCACAGGATCGAAATCCGGCACCCATGCCTTTGCCCGGATCAAGGCGTTAATGGCTCCGGTTCGAGCAGCAGATTTTTTCAGCTCTTCAATCCGGGCAGGAAGCATTGACAACCTATTAAGAGTGTCCTGAATTAGAGAGGGTGCCGGATTATTATGAGAAGCTGTGGTGATAATCCGCTGCGCTCCAGTATACAATTGTTCAACTAACGTGTAGGTAGCCTTCAGCTTCTTCCGCACATTTGACCCTAAGTGCCCAATGCGTGTACCTGCAACAATACAGGGACGATCTCAAACCGGATTTATTATAAGCAGGCCAGAGTTGTCACAGAAACTAAAAGAAGCTTACAAAAGATAGCAGCGGTCATGGAGTGTATTTGCCGCTTTACGGCGGTCAGCTCATCTACCACCGGTTTAAGGGCAGCTTCAGCATTTTCAGCTCTTTTTGTTAAAGCGGCCTTCTCAGTGGCCCAATCAGCCCGCTCTTTTTTGAAGCCCTCCTTCAGCTGTTCAGTGATGCTCAAGGCGCTGGTTAATTCTTCCCTTGCCTTGTCTGTTTCAGCCTGTTGGGTTTTCAAGGTTTCCTGCAGATCGGTAATCCGGTCCTCTTTGATTCTCACCTCAGCCTGCATACAGATAGCATTTAGCTTTAAACAAACGGTCCAAGAATTTGAAGTACCAACCACATAACAAGTTATACGCTTGATACTTGGGGGCTAATGCACCTTCAATTTTCATTTATTACTAGATTGCAAAGTCCCAAGCTCAATACAGGTATTCAACTTGGCACTTGGGGGCTAATGGCTATTTGATCAATTATGTTCTGATTATAGTTTTTATTGGAGTCCCGGTTTAACTATGCTAAGTTGAACCGGCCCTTGGGGGCTGAGGGAGTCCTGGACTAGGGGGTGTCCGGACAGCCGGACTGTCATCGTCCGCCGGACTCCAAGACTACGAAGATACAAGATTGAAGACTCCGTCCCGTGTCCGGATGGGACTTTCCTTGGCGTGGAAGGCAAGCTTGGCGATACGGATATGTAGATCTCCTACCATTGTAACCGACTCTGTGTAACCCTAGCCTCCTCCGGTGTCTATATAAACCGGAGGGCTTTAGTCCGTAGGACAACATACATTACAACAATCATACCATAGGCTAGCTTTAGGGTTTAGCCTCCTTGATCTCGTGGTAGATCCACTCTTGTACTACCCATATCATCAATATTAATCAAGCAGGACGTAGGGTTTTACCTCCATCGAGAGGGCCCGAACCTGGGTAAAACATCGTGTCCCTCGTCTCCTGTTACCATCCGCCTAGACGCACAGTTCGGGACCCCCTACCCGAGATCCGCCGGTTTTGACACCGACATTGGTGCTTTCATTGAGAGTTCCTCTGTGTCGTCACCGATAGGCCCGATGGCATCTTCAACCAACGACGCTGTCCAGGGTGAGACTTTTCTCCCCGGACAGATCTTCGTATTCGGCGGCTTCGCACTGCGGGCTAATTCGCTTGGCCATCTGGAGCAGATAGAAAGCTACGCCCCTAGCCGTCAGGTCAGATTCGGAAGCCTAAACTTCACGGCCAATGTCCACGGAGACTTGATCTTCGACGGACCCGAGCCACAGCCAAGCGTGCCGCACTATTACGATGGGCATGATCTAGCTCTGTCGCCGAACAGTGCCTTGGTGGCCGCACGCGAATCCGCTCCGGCTATTAGACCGGAGCCGATTGCCCAGTTAGAGGACCGGTGGATGGACACCGCCTCGGGGGCTTCAGCTACCCCGACGATGGAGCCGAACACTAATCTTGTCCCTCGCAAAACTCGTGATTCCGAGGTGCCGGACTCCTTGCCGGACTCCGAACCTCCCGCGCCCCTACCAACCAAATCGGATTGGGCGCCGGTTATGGAATTCACCGCCACGGACATCTGCCAATACTCGCCTTTTGGCGACATCCTGAATTCACTAAAGCATCTCTCGTTATCAGGAGAGCCCTGGCCAGACTATGGCCAGGATGGTTGGGATACGGGCGACGAAGAAATTCAGAGCCCACCCACCACCCACTTTGTAGCCACTGTCGACGACTTAACCGACATGATAGACTACGACTTCGAAGATATCAACGCTACAGACAACGACGCCGGAGACGAACAAGAAACAGCGCCTATAGGGCACGCGAGGGCCACCTCGTCATACAACATATACATGGTGGATACCCCAAAAGAGAGCGATAACGAGGACCAACGGGCCGCGGCAAAGGATAACCCCGCCGATAAACAACCAAAACGGCAGCGAAGACGCCGCCCTAAGCCCCGCCTCGACAACAACAACGCTCCTAAGGACCCCGCATTACAGCAGGGCACAGAAGTGGACGACGAGAATGTAGATAAGCAACCGTCCGAACAGGACGAGTCAGATAATCAGTCCAGGCCCGGCGAACATGACGGTTCGGACGATCTCATGCCGGACACGCCACCGGAAGGTAAAAACCTTCGGAAAAGACTCGTCAACACTGCAAGAAGCTTGAAGAAAGAAGAACGGAAGCTCAAAACAGCGGAAGACACACTCAGAATGAGGTGGAGCAAAGTACTCAGAACCGCGGATAAATACGGCAATGGCCACCAATCAAAGAGCTACCCGAAGCGCAAGCTTCTACCAGAATTCGACGACGAGGCCATAGAGCCCCCACAGTCAAAAAATAAAGAGGCTGCCTGGTTGGATAGACGGCCGGATGACAGGCCAAATTCTGAAAGCGGCGCCGCACATAAACCAACCAATGAACTTGGAAGGACAGATGGCCCAGCCAGGTCCATCTACGGGCCAAAGAAGAAGGCCCCAGGAAGCAAGGCAACACGTCAAGTGTCCGAAGATAATGGCACACCCAAATACAGGGGCGCCGCACACCCGCTATGTTTCACCAATGAGGTGCTGGACCATGAATTCCCAGCAGGATTTAAACCAATAAACATAGAGGCCTACGATGGAATAACAGACCCTGGAGTCTGGATAGAAGATTATATACTACATATACACATGGCCAGAGGAGATGACCTCCACGCCACAAAATACCTACCCCTCAAGCTCAAAGGGCCAGCCCTTCATTGGCTTAAAAGCCTCCCAGAAAATACTGTTGGAAGTTGGGAAGAGCTCAAGGACGCGTTTAGAGCAAATTTTCAAGGGACTTATGTCCGCCCTCCGGACGCAGATGATCTAAGTCATATAACTCAATAGCCCGGAGAGTCAGCGCGCAAATTCTGGAACAGGTTCCTCACTAAAAAGAACCAAATAGTCGACTGTCCGGACGCCGAAGCCTTAGCAGCTTTTAAACACAATGTCCGAGACGAATGGCTTGCCAGGAACCTCGGCCAAGAGAAACTGAGGACAATGTCCGCACTAACAAGCTTCATGACCCGCTTCTGTACTAAACGCCGAACACAAGGGGCTCGACGCGTCAAGCGAAGAAGATAAACCCCACCAGCAGAGCACCGGAAAACAAAAGACTTTCCCACAAGAGGTCAAAGCAGTAAACTCACTTCATGTGATAATACGGAAAAATAGTGCGGCACTTCCTAAAAAGAGCCTCGCACGGTCCAACCCAGCAGACCATAGAGATTGGATCTCAAAGCCAATCACTTTCGACCACCTGGACTATTCCAAAAGCGTACGAAACGCGGGACTGACTGCCCTGATATTGAATCCCATAATCGACGGATTACAATTTACTAAAGTCCTAATGGACGGAGGCAGCGACTTAAACCTGCTGTATTCAAACACAATCCGCAAGATGGGGATAGACCCTACTAAAATTCGACACAGCCGCACTTCCTTTAAAGGAGTGCGCCAGGCCCTTATGCCAAGTGCACAGGCTCCCTATTACTAGAAGTCGTGTTCAGATCACCGAACAATTTTCGACGCGAAAAACTAATTTTTCATATCGTCCCATTTAAAAGTGGATATCAAGCACTCTTGGGACGAAAGGCTTTTGTCCGCTTCAACGCCATACCGCATTACGCGTCTCTTACACTCAAGATGCCCGGTCCTCGAGGCATCATCTCAGTGCGAGGGTCACTTGAAGACCCCGGACACGGATAGACGAGTCCGGCATTGGTTGGCTAGGGGCTCCCTAGCCACACAACCCTTGACAAGGGGTTGCGCGCACAAAGAATCGCGAGTTCATACGAACCCCGCTTTACTTATTTATGTTTCTTCGTTCACACATACCCTTTTTCTTCTCCTTTTTTTGCACGAATTGTTTCCAAGCTAAGCGTTCCTCTCTTTTTACAGATGAACAATGTGCATACCCGTCCAGGATAATGGCACAACGGAGACACAGGCGCAGACGTGCAGTAGGGACCTGTTGCGAGGATTCTTTTTAGATTAAGACCCTGTGTAAACCTTTTTTACTGTCTCTTGTTGTTATTCTCCCTTGGTTTCCTCCTATAACCAATGCGGAGCCTGACGTTTTGGCATCAGCCGCGTCAGAAGACCATGCCCGTACCTGGACACTAGGGGCTTAGGGCGTTATTCCGCCCATTATCATAAAGACCGAACACCTTAGGGAGTGATCGGCGTCTCGAGTTAGGCATTATATGCATCAGCTCCGAATCATGTCTTTGGTCAAATGTTGGGTTTGCCTGGCTCCTGTGTTTTGCTGCCTTACGTTCCGTATCATCGGCTAACGCGGCACCAGGAGAACTACTGCGATTGTGCCCCAGTTCTGCTGGGCGAGCACCTCAGTAGAGAAAGCCGAAAACTGACTGTCATGATATAGCGAGAGACTGGTCAACCACTCGATCGACTACCGGAATGTTTAGAATTCCCCGCTTTGATGAAGGACCGTTTCCCGGTCAGGCACACACGCGCCCCAAAATCGGAGAAGTGCGGTGCCCCCAGGGGCTATATCGTAGCCCCACCCTCGAACTCCACTGGCTAAGTGAAAGTGATAAAGCATTATAGTCCGGATTGCCTCGTTCGCTACGCTACCACCTCCTTAACAGGACCGAGACGTCGGATTAAGTGTGAAAACGCGCTATTTTTGCGAACACCCCCGCACCTTGTGCGTGGGGGCTGAAGCCGAAGACTGCAATCTTTCAGGTTATACAAAAGTATACGCAAACGGCCGCATAGGAGAAGTTTTACTACTTGGGACGCACAAGTATAAAAAGCAATTATCATCGTTTTACAAGCTAAAACGTTCATTTGAACGTGACATTTTTTGAGCACTGCGACTCTATTACACGAGCACCACGCATAACTTCCCCGAAATAGTGCTCGGCGGGGAGACGGCTTTCATCCGAACCCTGGGCAGCAACAGCGGTGGCATCCATCTCTGTCCAATGCGCCTTCACGCGGGCAAGAGCCCTCCGCGCGCCTTCGATGCAGGCCGACCGCTTCATCTCCTTGATATGCGGCACCGCCCCAAGGAATTGCTGCAGTAAGCCGAAGTAGCTCGTCGCCCTGGGCCTCTCTGGCCAAACATGAGCCACGATGTCAGTCATGGCAAGTCCGGATAATCTATTTAGCTCGGCCCATTCGGCCAACCGGTCGGTCCACGGAAGTGAGCGATCCGGACTATGGAATTGAGACCAAAATAGCTCTTCCGTCTTGTGATCCTTCTGGCTCCGGAAGTGCTCAACGGCATCAGCCGCACTTGCCGCTAAGTCCATATACGGATCCTCCGGACTCCACAGCCGATCAAATTGAGCATACTTTTGATCCATAAACCGGCGACGCAGCAGATAGGGCTTGCCAGCCACGATATCTCCGGCCTGGCGCAGCTCCTCCCTCATGGCCCGCATTGCAGACCGGGCATCCTTGGCCTCGGCGGTGGCCTTCTTCAGGTCTTCCCGCTCCGATAAGCGCTCTGTCGGTGTCAAAACCGGCGGATCTCGGGTAGGGGGTCCCGAACTGTGCGTCTAGGCGGATGGTAACAGGAGACGAGGGACACGATGTTTTTACCCAGGTTCGGGCCCTCTTGATGGAGGTAAAACCCTACGTCCTGCTTGATTAATATTGATGATATGGGTAGTACAAGAGTAGATCTACCACGAGATCAAGGAGGCTAAACCCTAGAAGCTAGCCTATGGTATGATTGTATGTTGTCCTACGGACTAAGGCCCTCCGGTTTATATAGACACCGAAGAGGGCTAGGGTTACACAGAGTCGGTTACAATGGTAGGAGATCTATATGTCCGTATTGCCAAGCTTGCCTTCCACGCCAATGAAAGTCCCATCCGGACACGGGACGGAGTCTTCAATCTTGTATCTTCGTAGTCTTGGAGTCCGGCGGACATTGATAGTCCGGCTGTCCGGACACCCCCTAGTCCAGGACTCCCTCAATAGCCCCCGTACCAGGCTTCAATGACGATAAGTCCAGCGCGTTTATAGTCTTCGGCGTTGCAAGGCGGGTTCTCCCTTCAAATTCCATGTACCTGCCGAACAGTGTCCGACTTCATCTTGAATACTGTGTTCCTCGGCTTCTACGCCAAATAATGGCCCTCTTCCACGCGTCGCACGAATGCGAAAAGCCAGGGTGTATTTTGCATTTCACCCCCAAATTGTGCGAGTCGCCCGCCTATAAAAGAGGCAAGAATCCAGATCCAAACCACACCACCTTCCTCCCGCGAATACTCCATCGAAGCGCCTTTGACCTAGAAGTCCATTCCACCATGGATCGTCAATGCGGCTCTTCTTCACGCGCTCCCAGCCCACCGCCGGGGAATTGGAGGAGGTGCTCTATTTCGCACAACGAGCTCGAGAAGCTCCAAACGGGGGGATTCCTCCCTCCGGCCATTATGATCCCAGTCCGGGCCGGACTGGTTACTTATCAAGGTGGGAGACAGGCGGAGGACACTCCAAGCCCCAATAAGGGGGAGTGAGTATGTTTTGTCCCTTATCTAACAAGGGGACTCGGATTTCCAATACATCCGTTCCTCCGCGGGCTCCTGAAGTTCTACGGACTCCAGCTCCACCACCTTACGCCCGCCTCTGTCCTGCATATCGTGGGCTACGTAGCTCTTTGCGAGCTATTCCTGGGCATTGAGCCCCATTTCGCATTGTGGAAGAGGCTATTTTGCCTCATACCCCGTTCTTACCAGGGGTCCATATATCAAGTGGGCGGCGCCGAAATATGGCGCATCGCCGGGACCGGATACCTATCCAGCACTCCCAAGAGGGCGTCCGAAGACTGGCCCTCAGAATGGTTTTATATAGAAGACGCTCCGCTGCTAGACCCAGTTCGGATCGGCCTCCCGGAGTTTAGTGCTGCTCCCTTGAAGAAACGCCTCAGCTGGCGCCCACGGAGCCCCCGATTGGAGGAAGACAAGAGCGTCCATTACTTGATGGGCCGGATAAGATTAATGGTTCATTCCGGCTTGACCATGATCGGAGTCATGGCGACATGCATCAAGCGAGGGGTACAGCCACTGCAATACAGAGGCCACCCTATGTGGGATTTCAACGGGGAATACGATGCTACCCGGCACGGCCGCAAAGGGCTGGATTCGACCGAGGATCTGGTGAAGATCCTGTCCAGCCTGTACAAGGGGGAGAAGGAGGATTTCCTTCGAACGAACCCTTTGGATGGGTTCTCCATGATCAACCCCAGAGGATGGGTAAGTGAACACCTTGAAGGGCCCAGCCCATGCTTTCGAAGTTTAAGCTTCTCACATTATGTCTTCGGCGCAGGGTCTACGCCGGATTGTGGAGGACATGGTAAGTCCTGCTCCGCAACCCAAGGATCCAGAAGGATCCCTGGGTCCGGCCTCCGAAGAGGACCCGGATATCGAGGTGGAGCTGATCGACGGGGTGTATCACCAGCTCAGCATAGACAATGCTTTGGTCGCCATTACGGCGGACTACCCCGGACTAAGTCCGGCTTCCCAGGTGACCGCGACCGAAGTCCGGACACCATTACCTCATCCCTGCCCATTTCTGACCTTCGCGAACGATGGTATTTTGCAGGAAGCGCCTTTACGGCAGGAAGCCGAGCCCGCGGCAGCCGACCAACAGAGGTCAGTCCGAACCAGCAAGCGGAAAAGGAGCGCAGTGCGGACGGAAATGTCGCCACAAAGGTATAGCTCGTATTTGAATTTTTAGAGCAACGTTCCGAGGAAACGTCTAAGTGCCCATGATCTTTGTAGGAGAAAAAGCGCTCGCCGGACTACGAGCGCAGGAATTGCCAATCTGACCAACACCGGCCAGGCTCCAGCGCCCGGCCTGGAGGGGGAGGCAAGCGCAAGACGCGAGCCGGATCCTTCTCCAACGGAGGATACCAACAGACTGTCCGCCACCAAGTCTGAGGTGGAGAGCGCCATGAACCATAGGCGCCGCCGGACAGTATTTCAAGAAACGTGCTTTTCCCCTGAGGCATTGGATGCTTTTAACGCAGGGGACGCACATCTCCGTGCTGCTCAAAATGGTTTTACCAGAGCCACGGAGCAGTATGTGAAAGACATACGGGTAAGGGAATTTTAATGGTTGTATATACCAGTAGCCCCCGAGACTTAAATTAGTTATGCTAACTGATTTAAGGATCATTATAAATTTCAGGCACTTAACGAGAAGAACGCCTAGCTGTCTCGGGAGCTGCAAGATTGCAAGGCCCAACTTGAGGCCGCACTTGCTGCCGAAGGAGGAGACGGAAAGACTCCTCCTGGTAACACATTTTTATTAATAAATATAAGCGCTGTGCGGCGTGCGCGCGAGTCTAATAATGACATTTGCAGGTACCACCGGACAAGATCCGGACAGGCAAGCATTGCTACGCCAGCTAAAGGCCGGCGAGAGTGTGCTGAATAGGGTTCAGCAGGAAAGGAACAAGCTCCAAGATGCCAACGCCAAGCTCGGAGAAGAGCTGAAAGGCGCTCAGGCCGAGCTGTCCGGCTCCGTTAAGGAGAATCAGCGGCTTCGTCGCAGCATTTATAGTAAGTGCTTGAGCGAACTCTTTTGAAAAGAAGAGTTCGGCGAGGAAGCATTTTGACATGATATGTCTTGTAGGTATACTCACGGGTCATCCTGCAGAGGAGATGCCCATACCAATGGGTGATCAACTTCCTGAACTGTTGCAGCTACTAGAACGAGTTCGGTAGGCAATGAGCGGCGTCGTTCAGGCTTTATGGCCAGCCCTCACCCTGCCCGAGGGCCTCGGGGAGCTTGCGGAGAAGCTGCAGGGAGTGCGGCAGCGCTTCCGTTTGTGGAAGATTTCGGCTTGCCGTCAAGGTGCGAGGGAGGCTTGGGCCATGGTGAAGACACGGTACAAGAAGGCAGATCCCAACCACATGGCCGAAGTTGGACCGGTGGGGCCCGATGGGAAGGAGATCCCTGTGAGTTTAGTGTATAGCCAAGTAGAGTTGGCTGCTAAATTTTCCCAACAGGACTGTAAACTAGACAGCCTGTTAGATGGGATTGAGGAGGAATACAATCAATAAATTTGACAATGTATGTTATCCTTTAAAGTGACATGTGAAATGCCTTCTAGCCGGATTGTAGATCGTTTGTCTTTTCCGACCTTTTCGCTTCGACCTCGGGACCCTAGAGTCCGGAGTGTGTCCGAATACCTTTTTGGTTAAGAAACAACCGTGGTATGCATGGAGACCAGGCGTAGGGGTCATTAGTGCTTTATCAGACAAGTGCCCAACTACTTATGTTATATTACATGGTTAGTAAGAAACATCTTCCAGGCAGAATAGTTCCGTTAAGGGTTCCTTTCGCTGGGAGGCATGCCCTAAAGTGCATGTCCGGACTGCAAAGACAGTAAAACATCTGGGGGCAGATAGATAAATAGGTAAAAAAAGTCATCTTTTAAGTCACCGACCGAATATTCCCTTAAGAACGCTAGCTTTCGGCTTCACCCAGTCTGAGGTACACATCCGGCTGACCCGGCAGTAACAATCGCAGAGGTGCTCCCTTTACCTCCTAGCCGAACAATCGGGAACGTAGGGGTAAGCACAGGAGCCAGGCAACCCAGCTTGGCCAAAACTTAAGTCATATCGATGCATATAATGGCGAATAAAAGGTACATGTGGAAGCTTGACACATGTGATGGGTATAAAACCCGTATAATTGAGCTTCTGTAAAAGAAGCCCCCAGGAATAATGAGTGCGGATGGCACATCATGCGTATAATTGAGCTTCTGTAGAAGAAGCCCCCAGGAATAATGAGTGCGGATGGCACATCATGTGTATGCAAAGAATGCAAAAATAGGCCCGAAAGGGCTTTTAAATAAAAAGGATAAAAAGAGAAACAAAAGACAGCCGAAGTGTAAAAGATTGGACGGGGGAAGGGGACGAACTCTTAGTCCGGTGCTAGGCATAGAATCGTCGGAGGCGGGCTGCATTCCATGGGTTCGGCTCGAGTCGGTTATCCGACGCATTTCGAAGACGGTACGCTCCGCCGGTCAGTACTTGATCAATGATGAAGGGACCCTCCCATTTGGGCTTGAGCTTGTCCTTTTACTTGTCCGGCAGGCATAGAACTAGTTCACCAACGTTGTAAGTCTTGGCCCGTACTTCTCTGCTTTGATATCTTCGGGCCTACTGCTGATAGAATGCGGAACGAGCCTTCGCGACGTCACGTTCTTCCTCCAATGTGTCCAAGCTGTCCTGCCGATCAAGCTCGGCCTCTCTTTCCTCATACATGTGCACTCGAGGTGAGTCATGAATAATGTCACAGGGCAAGACTGCCTCTGCGCCGTATACCATAAAAAATGGTGTGAATCCGGTAGTACGATTAGGCGTTGTCCGCAGCCCCCAGAGTACGGAGTCGAGCTCCTCGACCCATTGTGTCGGATTTGGTGAGTCACCTCACTAGTCTGGGTTTAATGCCGCTCATTATTAGACCATTTGCTCTTTCCACTTGACCGTTGGTTTGAGGGTGATAGACTGACGCATAGTCGAGCTTGATGCCCATATTTTTGCACCATGACTTAACCTCGTCGGCTGTGAAGTTCATGCCGTTGTCGGTGATGATGCTATGGGGGACTCCGTAACGGTGTACCACCCCTGATATAAAGTCTATCACTGGTCCGGACTCTACCGTTTTGACCGGTTTGGCCTCTATCCATTTGGTGAACTTATCCACCATGACCAATAGGTATTTTTTCTTGTGGGTTCCCCCTTTAAGGGGTCCAACCATGTCAAGCCCCCAGACCACGAACGGCCAGGTAATGGGTATGGTTTTGAGGGCGGTGGGTGCCATATGGCTCTGATTAGCAAAGAGCTGGCAACCAACGCATCGCTGGACCAAGTCCTGTGCGTCTGCCCGAGCCGTCGGCCAATAAAATCCTGTACGGAATGCCTTTCCTACAAGGGCCCGGGCTGCTGCGTGGTGTCCGCCTAGTCCGGCATGAATTTCAGCCAGGAGGTTTCGCCCTTCTTCTTCGGAGATACACCTTTGAAGGACTTCGGTGGTACTTTTCTTATAAAGTTCTCCCTCATGGACCTTGCAGGCCTTTGATCGCCGGACTATGCAGCGGGCCTCATTTTGGTCTTCGGGAAGTTCCTGCCTAAGTAAGTAGGCTAGGACAGGTTCTGTCCACGCAGCGATTACCGCCATTATGACGTGGGCGGAAGGTGTTATGTCGTCTGCCGAATCACCAATTGGTGCAGTTTTCTCCGGTTTGTAGCTACCGGGCTCCTCTTCCCATAGTACGGATGGCTTGAAGAGCCGTTCCAGGAAGATATTTGGAGGGACAGCATCACGTTTCGCACCGATGCGTGCCAGGACGTCGGCCTCTTGGTTATTATCTCGGGCTATGTGATGGAATTCGAGTCCTTCAAACCGAGTTGACATTTTTAGGACAGCGTTGCGATATGCTGCCATTTTCGGATCCTTGGCATCGAAGTCTCCATTTATCTGGGATATTGCAAGGTTTGAGTCCCCGCGCACCTCTAGGCATTGAATGCCCATGGAGACCGCCATCCGGAGACCATGTAACAGGGCCTCGTATTCGGCTGCATTGTTGGAGTCCGTGTACATTATTTGAAGTACATACCGGACTGTATCTCCGGTGGGGGACGTCAGTACGACGCCAGCCCCCAGTCCGGCCAACATTTTGGAGCCGTCAAAATGCATAGTCCAATTGGAGTATGCGCCGTACTCTTTAGGGAGTTCGGCTTCAGTCCATTCGGCGACGAAGTCAGCCAAAACTTGTGACTTTATAGCTCGTCGAGGTTTGTAAGTGATGTCGAATGGTAAGAGCTCAATGGCCCATTTTGCTATCCTGCCCGTTGCGTCGCGGTTATTTATAATGTCATTGAGTGGTACTTCAGAGGCCACTGTTATCGAGCACTCTTGAAAGTAGTGCCGAAGCTTTCGAGACGCCATGAACACCACATATGCTATCTTCTGATAGTGCGGGTAACGGGATTTGCAGGGGGTTAACACAGTGGATACATAATACACTAGTTTTTGAAGAGGGAATTTATGCCCTTCTTTAGCTCGTTCGACGATGAGGAATGCGCTTACAACTTGATGTGTTGCTGCGATGTATAACAACATTGGTTCGCCCAGAGTGGGCGCCGCCAGGACCGGATTTGTTGCCAGTATGGCCTTTATTTCTTCGAGTCCGGCGGTGGCAGCATCCGTCCACTCGAAGTGTTCGGTGCGCCTGAGGAGGTGATAGAGGGGCAACGCCTTTTCTCCTAAACGGGAGATAAAGCGGCTGAAGGCTGCCACGCATCCTGTTAGTTTTTGTATTTGCTTGAGGTCTTTTGGAATATCCAACTGTGACAGAGCTCGGATTTTGGCCGGATTTGCTTCAATTCCTCTACCGGATACGATGAAGCCCAGCAGCTTTCCGGCTGGTACGCCGAAAACGCATTTTTCTGGATTCAGCTTGATGTCATATGCTCTGAGGTTGTCGAATGTGAGCCTCAAATCATTGACTAAAGTTTCGACGTGTTCTGTTTTGAGATAGGTCGCATATGTCTGGGCGGGTGGGTGGAATAAAATCCGGATCCCTGCCCATCTTGAGGCTCAAAGGCCAAGGGGTTTCCGAATTCGGAAGTGTGTTTTGCTGGGGACAATCCAGTGAGTCCGGGGCGATGCATGATTTTAAGTTCAATGCTCGATCGAAGTCCGTCCCTCCGTGGCAATCCGGCATGGAGGGTTCGGGAATTCGGACATGAATTGTTTTCAACACTGGCAAAGAGTTGCCGTATTGCTCTTCCACCACTGCGACATGGTGGGTGGCCTGGGGAGAGTTAATCTCTCTCAGATCGGTTTTAAGCCCAATCTGGTTGTAGTCCGTAGCGACTCCCAGGGCGGCGATGCGATCCAAGAGCTCGTTAACAGACGAGAGCTCTATTGGATCTAACTGTTCGGCAGCTTTATGGCTGACGCGAAGATTGCTTTCGACGACTTGAGAAGTCATTGCCGAAGCGGCGGCCGGACAGGCGGTCATGAGAAAACCACCAAGCCGGATAGTTTGGCCGGCGGCCAAGGCCCCTCCGGCGAAAACACCGTCTTTGAAGACGGGCGGAGGCATCCGCTCTATCGGCGACGACACAGAGGAACTCTCAATGAAAGCACCAATGTCGGTGTCAAAACCGGCGGATCTCGGGTAGGGGGTCCCGAACTGCGCATCTAGGCGGATGGTAACAGGAGACGAGGGACACGATGTTTTTACCTAGGTTCGGGCCCTCTTGATGGAGGTAAAACCCTACGTCCTGCTTGATTAATATTGATGATATGGGTAGTACAAGAGTAGATCTACCACGAGATCAAGGAGGCTAAACCCTAGAAGCTAGCCTATGGTATGATTGTATGTTGTCCTACGGACTAAGGCCCTCCGGTTTATATAGACACCGGAGAGGGCTAGGGTTACACAGAGTCGGTTACAATGGTAGGAGATCTATATGTCCGTATTGCCAAGCTTGCCTTCCACGCCAAGGAAAGTCCCATCCGGACACGGGATGGAGTCTTCAATCTTGTATCTTCGTAGTCTTGGAGTCCGGCGGACATTGATAGTCCGGCTGTCCGGACACCCCCTAGTCCAGGACTCCCTCACGCTCCTTTTCAAGAGCCTCATTGCGGTCGGCAGCATCTTTTACTTTCACGGCCAATTCGGCCACCTCTTCCCTGCTTAGGAAGTGATCAGCCCTTTCGGCTTTCAACTCCTCGGTCGCCCTCGAGGCAGCCGCATCACTCCTTCGGGCTTGCTCCTTAGCTTGAGCAAGTTCGGCCCGAAGGCTCTCCACAGCAGCAGCACCGTCTGTATAACAGCATATAATTTATGAGAGGAGGGCTTTGACCCCATTAATAAAGTGACCGTGGAGAACTCATTTACCTTGCGACTCATCAAGTCGCCGGTTGACAAGTGCGATGTCCGCATCCGCTGCGTCAAGTTGCCTCATTAACTCGGCAACCCCACTAGTCCGGCTAGCCCTCGGACTATCCGCCACCTGCATAGGAACGACGACATTCATTACTTGCAATTTCGATCCTCGGCACGCTGTCGTCTTCGACAACCTACCGAGTCTCAGGGGCTACTATCTATACAGGGCACACTTTTATGTGCAAAACTGTCAAAAATGGAAGGTGCGTCATTTTCGCGTACCTCAAATCCCGCCAGCAAACTCATAGCATCATTACGCAATCCGCTCTCGGCGGACGAAATCCTTCCAATCACCATGCGCATCAACGCACGGTGATCTTCTAAGATGGACGCCCTCTCAAGTAGATTCTTCAGTTCTCCCGGCTGGATACCAGCGAGCGCCGAACTCTCCGGTCCCTCCGGACTCGGGGATACCCTCCATGATGATACTTCAGGCTCGTCTGCCTTATCTGACAGCGCAGCAGACGGGGGCGTTTCACTCTCCATCATCTCCGGAAGAAGGTCCCCCGAAGACGAACTCATCTGCGAAGGCTGCAAATCCGAACTGCAAGATAAAAATTTCGGTCACCCACAGAAGCACAAATGGAGGTATTTCCTTACTAATGAAATCCCCTTTTCATACTCACGGCTCGCAGGAGGGCTGATTCTTCGGCAATGATTGTGCGTCCGGATTCTCCCCGGACGCCGGACCCCCCGGTGAAGATCTCTTCCCCCGTTTAGGGGCTTTGTCCTCCGGATCTTCGGAGGCGGTCCTCTTCTCCCCCTGGAAGGAGGGGTTCTTGATTCCCCCCTCTTCAGACGCCCCTTTGGGCGAAATATTAGCTCCTCTATTTTCCCCATCGCTCCCTTCTGTGGGCGCGACCTCCAACATTCTGACCAGCACGGGCTCCAGTGCGGTCTCTGGGAGGGGGGCCGGACACCTTATCAGCCGCGATCGCGCCACCCACTCCTGTGAAGAGTAATGGGGGAGGAGGCGAACTCTAGAAAGGCAGATAAACAAAACGTCTGGACTCTGAGCTATTTACCTGAGTATCCGGGCGATTGCGGCTTAGGCCTGCGTCCTCGGCTAATTCCGGACACGCCACTTGCGGTCCGAAGAACAACTTGTACATCTCCACGGGTGTCGCACCCATGAAGTGTTGGAGAATCCGAGGTCCCTCCGGGTTGAACTCCCATAGACGGAGAGGACGGCGTTTGCAGGGCAGGAGATGCCTGATTAGCATAACCTGCATCACCACGACCAGATTGATCTCCCTCGCTTGGAGGTCTCGAATCCGGCCCTGCAGTGAGGGCACGTCTTCGGACGGCCCCCAATTGAGCCCTTGGTTGACCCACGACATCAGTTGACGTGGAGGTCCCGGGCGGAATGAAGGCGGCGGCTTTTGCTTGCTGCCCTTTGGAGCGGTGATATAGAACCACTCCTGCTGCCAAAGTCCGAGTTCCTCTTGGAAGGAACCCTCGGGCCACGAGGCATCGGCCTTTTTGCTTATGGCCGCCCCGCCGCACTCCGCTTGACGCCCCCCGATCATCTTCGGCTCCAGATTGAAGGTCTTCAGCCACAGGCCAAAGTGGGGAGTGACGCGGAGGAAGGCTTCGCAGACGATAATGAATGCGGAGATATGGAGGATGGACTCCGGAGCCAAATCGTGAAAATCCAGCCCGTAGTAGAACATGAGCCCTCTCACGAAGGGGTCCGTCGGGAAGCCTAAACCCCGACGGAGGTGGGATACGAAGACAACGTATTCGCCGGGCTCGGGGGCGGGCACGGCCTGCCCTTGGGCAGGCAACCTGTGCGAAATCTCGTAGGCCAGGTACTTGGCCTCACGTAACTTCAATATGTCCTCCTCCGTGACGGAGGAGGGCATCCACCGACCATGGAGGTCGGAGCCGGACATGATTGAGAATCCGAAGTGCTCGAATCTGGGGCTCTGGGTGCTGGAACTAGGAGCGAGGAGGAGATTCGATGCGAGATTGAAGAAAAGGAACGGTCCTTGGTCCTCTTATGAAGGGGAAAAATACCAAGGGTCGTCTCCGTGACCATTCGGGATTCACCTTCGATGGAGGAGGCGTGGCGACGGGCACGGTTGGGTTACCCACGCACGTATTGATGAGAATCCCGGAATAAGGGGAACACGATCTCTGCTTTGACAAGACGTGCCAAGGAAACCGCTTCGCTAAACGTGCTAAGGTGGTATAATAAAAAACGATTCGAGTAAAGGCTTGGAAGCGGTGTGATGTCATGCCGTGTAATACGTCAGCAGATTGGACTGGTGTACATTTTATTCTCTCTACGGTGGAATGTGAAATTTATTTTGCAGAGCCGGACACTATCCTGGTGTTCATGATCTTCTCTGGATTATTCAAGGGAGGAACCCGCCTTGCAATGCCGAACATTATGCACGCCGGACTTATCGTCATTGAAGCCTGGTTCAGGGGCTACTGAGGGAGTCCTGGACTAGGGGGTGTCCGGACAGCCGGACTGTCATCGTCCGTCGGACTCCAAGACTACGAAGATACAAGATTGAAGACTCCGTCCCGTGTCCGGATGGGACTTTCTTTGGCGTGGAAGGCAAGCTTGGCGATACGGATATGTAGATCTCCTACCATTGTAACCGACTCTGTGTAACCCTAGCCTCCTCCGGTGTCTATATAAACCGGAGGGCTTTAGTCCGTAGGACAACATACATTACAACAATCATACTATAGGCTAGCTTTAGGGTTTAGCCTCCTTGATCTCGTGGTAGATCCACTCTTGTACTACCCATATCATCAATATTAATCAAGCAGGACGTAGGGTTTTACCTCCATCGAGAGGGCTCGAACCTGGGTAAAACATCGTGTCCCTCGTCTCCTGTTACCATCCGCCTAGACGCACAGTTCGGGACCCCCTACCCGAGATCCGCCGGTTTTTACACCGACAGGGGCTATATTGACGGATTTCAAAGTGTTGAGGATTATATTCAAGTCCCGGTTTGACGAAGGTTACAAACCGGCCCTTGGGGGCTAGGAGGACTAATACAGTGGCAGTAAGTAAAGAAGGAAGAAGTGCAAGGAAGTTACCTCAAATTTATCCCTCATCATCTTTACCAGACCAGCTTCACAGTCACGGCTAGTATAAAGCCGGTTCAAATAACCAGAATGAAGATCTTGGGCACTCAGAGCAGCATATGTCTCCAGTTCAACATCCCATTTTCCTTTGTTCAGAGCGGAAAAATCTTCTTTTACGGTATGCTTGGTTAAGGTGACAAGATTCCCGGGTTGAAAGCGACCTACACCGGTAATCACAACGTCATCATCTTTGGACTCGCCGGCTTGCGTTGGTGCGATCGGTTTATCAGCAGGACTGCGGGATTTTTCAATCCGGACGGAGCTGGCAGGCGGGTCAGCAGAGACTGAAGTATTAATAGGCCTTTCCTCAGGAATAGCATTGTCTTGCAAAGGAGGATCATTGGGAATATCCTCAGGAGCAAACGCTTCAAGATCTGGCGCTTTATCATGTTCTGGGGCGACATCTTCTTCAGCCGCTTTATCCAGGCAGGCCTTCTTGCTCGGTTTAGGTTTAGCCCTGAAAAGAAAAACAAAGAGTCAAGGAACAACATAAGTTATTACACAGTATACCGGAAGCATATGCTCAGCTTAGCTTACCCAAGAACCGTTTTCATTGGCGGCAGCTGAGTGGCTGATGATTCACTAGAGGAAGAATGAGAAGTAACCTGATAATCGGAGTCGGACGGATTAAGAGGTTGACGGATGAAACCCGCTTTAGGATATAAATTAATAAAAAGGTCGGAGACCTCGGAGCGGCATTTTCGAACCGGACTGTTTGGTAAACCGGCAGAGGTAACTACCTGGCCACTGTGCCGGGTTGTGCGGCGAGCTTCATGTTGCTGAGTCTTCATAAGAAATTTGGGATCCAAGTAAGCAAGAGGATGAGAAAATTTAACTTTCCAGTTTGCTTGGCGAAATTTTGGCAAAGGCAAAATTTCTGAATCGGAAGAGAGAATAGTTACCTCAGCGACTTCAGCATTACTGGCTTCAGCGTCGTCCTGACAAGTATCATCATCAATAAGGCGTGTAAAAAGTAAGCCTAGTGAATCAAGTTCTACCTCAAGGTCCGGGTTACCCACATCATCATCAATAGCTGGATCAGATGAAGCGGTGATTTTCCTTTTGTAAGCTGGCTTCTTGATAACCTTTGTCTTGGGCCGGGTTGACCGTCCAGCCTTCTCTGTTTTGTCTTGTGGAAGCTTCTTGCTCCAAAACGGATTATCACCCTGGTTAAGCAGTAATTGATGTCAGACGGAGAAAGCAGTAACAGGTTCAATAAAAGAACAATCAAAATCTTACAGCTGGCGGTTTGTTGGTGGCGCAGTAAGGGAGCAGACCGGTTTGAGCACAGAGGTGCTCCTGTTCATTCAACATTTTCTTCACAGAATCTGTGACTTCATCATCAGAGAGTTGGATTTTAGTGTGTCGGAGTGGGTCATCGATGCTATCAGTATACTTGCACATCAAACCAGAGCGCCGGCTGAGAGGCAGTATGCTCCATGATATCCACCAACGTGCAAGGTCTATTCCCGTTAAACCGTTGGCCATAAAGGCTCGGAGCTTGGACAGTTGTGGAGCGTATTTACTTCTCTCCTTGGCACTTAATCTTTGTGGAAAGGGGTAAGTGTTGCTAAGCCGCTCCGGACGAAAGCCAGGCAAGGGATTTTCATTGTCAGGGGAGGTGTATTTGCAATAAAACCAAGTTTCATTCCACTCCTTGGGGTGAGTATGTAGTTTGACGTGGGGATAAGTCATCTCTTTTCTTTTCTGAATTGCCATACCGCCCAATTCCGTATTGGGGCCGTCGGTAAATTCAGTACGGCGGTTTAAGTGGAAGCAGTCTCTAAACAACTCGACAGAAGGCTCCTCTTGAAGGTATACCTCAGAGAGCACTTGGAAGTGACATAGATTGGTAATGGAATTGGGGCCAATGTCTTGCGGACAGAGCTGAAAATTGGCTAATACATCCCGGTAAAATATAGAGCCAGGCGGTTTGAAGCCCCGGGCCAAGTGATCTGCAAAGACCACAACCTCTCCCTCTTGAGGTGTGGGAGGACATTCATTTCCAGGAACCCTCAAGTGGATCGTATCCTTGCTGTCTAAAGCGCCGATCAGGACTAAATCATCCAACTGAGTTTCTGTGATGTGAGAAGGAACCCAATTGCACTCATATACTTGTTTGGCCATGGTGAGATCTACAAGAAATAGGTGATTCCGGTTCAAGAACATGTTGGATAAAAGAAGGTGCTGACCTAAACAATGCTAAACCGGAGGCAGTACATATAAACCGGATTTCTACAAGGTGGCATCATATGGATCCTGGCGGTTCAACAAGGGGACTAATGGTGTATACCGGTTTACTAACTTTTTCTATATTAAGTTAAACCGCCCGATCTAAACATCGGAAGCAAACGAAGTTGTGGATGGCTAAGGATGCAGAAACAGGTTTCACAAGGTTCTATTGCAGCAGTGGATCTGAAGGAAGTTCAGAAAAACAGGAAATATTTAAAAGAGTAAAGCAGAGCGGAAGTGAACCAATGAGCGGATATGTAAATGAGATCTATGGACTTAGGTGGAAATTACAGGCGGATGCTAAAAGATTACTGCTAAACAGAGCAGGGGTTCACAGATTCATTCAAGATTCAGGGTACGAGTATGAACAAGCGACGAACACGGCGCGAACATGAAACCCTAAGAACAGATCTAGGTCAAAAGGAGAAGAAGGCTTACCGGAAACGAAGAAGATGCGGAAGGATACCGCAGTACTCTGGTGCGTTCAGGATGATGCAGCGGCCCAAGATGATGCAGAGGTCGACGGCGGCGGCGGAGCTCCAAGGCTAGCGACACGAAGAAGACGAAGAGAAGGAGACGAAGAGGGGAAAAGGAAATGACCCTTCGGTCCTATTTATAAGGCAACAGACGTGGGTCAGGCGCACGAATCCAGGAGCCAAAATTTCGGAAGTGGAGCTGATGACTTGAGTATCGCAGATCTATTAATAAAGGAGGGCGTCATAAATGTTAACTTCGTGATGACGTCATGCCGGTTTACAGCAACCAGAAATGATGACGACATGGCGGTTTACCAATTACCAGAAGATGCCCAAGACAAAGATTTTGTGAAGGATTGACATGAACCAGTTCAAATCAATCTGGGGCCTAATGTTGGGGATATTACCACTAGGCGTGAACCGGCCTACTTGGGCCGGGTTAACTTCATTAGTAGTATAAGCAGATGAAGGCCCAAGGCCTGTAGTCGCTTTAGAACCTGTAGCCGTAAACCGGCCTGATGTATAACTTGTATTGTAAGTTAGGAATAGAGAGATACCAACCGGGATACGAGTATGAACCGGTTGTGACTCTATGGACTGACGGGCGTCACCCGTGTATATAAGGGGGCGACCCGGCGGCGGTTCAAGGCAGACAATGACAACTCGAGCCTAGGCGAAGCTTGTTTTCTCCCTAGCCATCGAGACCACATCAATTCCATCACAACTAGACGTAGGCTTTTACCTTCATCGAAGGGGCCGAACTAGTATAAACCCTCGTGTCTTTGTGTCCGCTGTAACCCCTTCAAGTTAACCCATAGCGATGGCTCCACGACTAAGTCCTTTCACTAGGACATCTGCCGTGACAAATCCACGACACTTTCCGTGCCTGGAGAAGCTATATATCGAGGTGATGTTCCTTTCCTATTAAATGTTAACCATAAGGGAGTTCAATTTGTGACACCTTTTTCCAAGTTTACAATGACAATGTACTACAATTTTCTGAAGGAATTTTTTTGGAGGATTTCAGTACATACATGTCCCCCCATATGGGTTGCTTGATCCATATGGTTACAATCCATAAGCATTTCTCCTTTGGATTTATCTGTACTAGTTTTCTTACAAGGCTATATTTTTCTAGATTGTAATCAAATGCCCATGTTAATCATGTCAAGATCAAAGATGGCATGTTAGTGCATTTTACAAATCCTGCAAACCAAATAGGCCTGTAGTAGTGTTCAAAACTGCATGTAGGCACTAACACGTTTTCTTCTTTTGCAGATAAGGTTAGGCCCAGTGGTGGATAATGTGATAAAATATAACAATCATGTCGAATGCCTAGATCTGCATCTCTCAGAAATTACTTTGAACGCCGAGGGACCTTACCAGAGATTATATTCGCTAGGTTCTTTGTTGTCAGAGCAAGGGTGCCGAAGGTAATGGGGTTTTCCCTACATTTATTTCGCAAAAATGAATGGTTTGTTGATTAGCGCCGCCTGCAGCAGAATGGAATAGGCTCCAAAAATGCTGAATTTCGTTTTGGAACTTCAGATGACAGAGTAATCGGAAGTCATCATGTCAACCCCATACATGACTTCTCAATGGTTGACCCCTTTGCAAAAATTATGAGGTTCCGAAACCAGACTTAGAAGTGGTAGTATTAGTTTGAACCTCTCTAATATCCATGTTTAGTGGATTAGCGCGAGCATTTGCAGCTGATGAGCTGAATTTCATTTCTAATATCAGTTTGAACCTTGTAATCTTCGAATTTGAGCCATATAACTTTGGAATTTGAACCTTGTAATATTTCGAGCTTTTGTGGTACAATCGTTGAAATGGCATCGTATGAGACTCGTATATTGGTAGCACTATTATGCAATGGTCTTAGATTTTATTAACCATTCTCCAATATTTTTACCTTGTCGATCTCATAGCACACGATCTATATAGCTAACTCGACTGCCATCTTCAACATTATTGCACACAGTTGGTTTCATCAACCGTGTGCCCTATAGAGCGCAGAATTAATTATCGCACTCGAGTGTCCATCACCACCCTTTAGTGTAACTTTTACCTCATCAACCATGGGTAAAGTTATGACCGAAGTCATTCCACACACATCGTTTTTACAAAGCTATTTGCTAATAAACGCCCATGATTTGTCCCTCTTCTAGCCGCCTGATACGTCTCCAACGTATCTAAATTTTTTGATTGTTCCATGCTGTTATATTAACATTCTTGGATGTTTTACAATCATTTTATATCATTTTTTGGTACTAACCTATTAACATAGTGCCCAGTGCTAGTTGCTGTTTTCTGCATGTTTTTTACATCACGGGAAATCGATATCAAACGGAGTCCAAACGCAACGAAACTTCTTGAGGATTTTTTTGGGCCAGAAGACATCCAGTGGGCCAAGGAAGCACCTGGGGGTGCCTCAAGGAGGCAGCACCCACCAGGGCGTGCCAGGAGGCCCAGGCACGCCCTAGTGGGTAGTGCCCACCTCGGGTGCCCCTGAACTGCCTCATCGCTCTATAAATACCCAAGTATTCCAGAAACCCTAGGGGTGTCGATGAAAATCAATTCCAGCCGCCGCAATGTCCAGAACCACCAGATCCAATCTAGACACCATCACGGAGGGGTTCACCACTTCCATTGATGCCTCTTCGATGATGCGTGAGTAGTTCTTTGTAGACCTACGGGTCCGTAGTTAGTAGCTAGATGGCTTCCTCTCTCTCTCTTGATTATCAATACAATGGTCTCTTGGAGATCCATATGATGTAAATCTTTTTGCGATGTGTTTGTTGGGATCCAATGAACTTTGAGTTTATGATCAGATCTATGTTTTTATCCATGAAAGTTATCTGAGTCTTCTTTGATCTCTTATATGCATGATTGCTTATAGCCTCGTATTTCTTCTCTGATATTTAGTTTTTGTTTGGCCAACTTGATCTATTTATCTTGCAATGAGAAGAGGTGCTTTGTGATGGGTTCGATCTTATGGTGCTTGATCCTAGCGACAGAAGGGGAAACGACACGTATGTATCATTGCTATTAAGGATGACAAGATGGGTTCTATATCTAACTAAATAGATAAATAGATCTTGCCTACATCATGTCATCGTTCTTATTGCATTACTCCATTTCTCCATGAACTTAATACACTAGATGCATGCTGGATATCAGTCAATGTGTGGAGTAACGGTAGTAGATGCAGGCAGGAGTCGGCCTACTAATCTTGGGCGTGATGCCTATATAATGATCATTGTCTGGATATCGTCATGATTATTTGAAGTTCTATCAATTGCCCAATAGTAATTGTTTTTCCCACTGTTTACTATTTTTCGCGAGAGAAGCCACTAGTGAAACCTACGGCCCCCGGGTCTCTTTTCATCATATTTGCCTTTGCTATCTATTTTCCTTTGCATTTATTTTCAGATCTATTAAAACCAAAAATACAAAAATACCTTGCTGCAATTTATTTGTTCCGCGATCTATTATCCTATCTACCACTTTTACCTCATGTTATTTGCCTATCTTCAGGCACCGTACCCGAAAGGGATTAACAACCCCTTTAACACGTCGGGTTGCGAGTATTTGTTATTTGTGTGCAGGTGCTATTTACGTGGCGTGAGGAGGTTCTCCTACTGGTTCGATAACCTTGGTCTCATCACTGAGGGAAATACCTACCGTCGCTATACTGCATCATCCCTTCCACTTTGGAGAAATACCGACGTAGTTCTAGCAGACATCAAAAGGACTTTCTGACACCGTTGTCGGGGAGGATCTTCAACATCAACCAAGTTCCTAATCACAAATCTCATCTCCTCACAACTTACATTATTTGCCATTTGCCTCTCGTTTTCCTCTCCAACACTTCACAAAATTTTCCGTTTTATTCGCTCTCTTTTTCGTTTGCCGTTTTCTCATCAGATCTTTTATTTGCTTGAACTTGTCACCATGAGTGACTTTGGTATGGCAGAAACAGATGATGGCCTAACTCCTAAAATGGAGCGTACAGGTAATCTGGATGCCAAAACTTTTGTCTTGGGGCAAGGGAATTTTATGGGGAAAGAACATATCCAAGAATTTTTTAGATGTGTTAGAAAATTAAGTCTCGATGATATTCCTATACTTAAAAGGACTAAATCTTATGTGGAAGCTATTTTAGCACTTGTTCCGAAACTTGAAACTAGATTTATTTGTACCCATCCTACCTTACAAAGATTGTTCTATGAGTTTCTGAAAGCACAAGTGCTCCCTGGGTGATTTTGGTAATTAATGTCAACATATATCTTGTTGGACTAATACTTTTATATAGTACATCTCAGATAAGTCGAACAGTGGAGTGGCATGGACAAGAGGATGTGGAACCCCTTCAAGATGGCAAGGACAAAGGATTGGCTCAAGCTCAAAGCTCAGGACTCTATATTTTCGATTTTAGTGATCCAAGATCACATTGAGTCCATAGGAAGCCAATACTATTAAAAGGGGATGAGGTGTTTCTTAATGGCTTGCTTGCTCAAAGTGCTTAGTGATATGCTCCAAAGCCCTCAACCACTTTCTCATATCCACATATGTCTCAAACCAAAAGTCAAACTTGGCCCCACTGATTTGATCCATCCGGCGCCATCGAGTTCATTTGACATAGCCACTGCCAGAAACACTAATCAATTCGGTCTCACCGATAGGATCTCAGTCTCACCGACATGGGCTTGCAAACTCTCTGTTTCCTATTGCAATAATTTTGGTCTCACCGAGAATATGTAATCGGTCCCACCGAGTTTGCTTGACCAACTCTCTGTTTCGCTTATTACCAAAATCGGTCCCACCAAGTTTGTGTAATCGGTCAAACCGAGATGAGGTTTTACCCTAACCCTTGCACATCGGTCCCACTGAAATACCTAACGGTCACATTATGAGCTAAATCGGTCTAACCGAGTTCTGTAATTCGGTCTCACCAAGTTTGGTAAATTGTGTGTAACGGTTAGATTTTGTGTGGAGGCTATATATACCCCTCCACCCTCTCTTCATTCGTGAGGAAAGCCATCAGAACATGCCTACACTTCCAACATTCATTTTCTGAGAGAGAACCACCTATTTATGTGTTGAGGCTAAGTCCAATCCTACCATATGAATCTTGATCTCTAGCCTTCCCCAAGTTGCTTTCCACTCAAATCATCTTTCCACCAAATCCAATCCTATGAGAGAGAGTTGAGTGTTGGGGAGACTATCATTTGAAGCACAAGAGCAAGGAGTTCATCATCAACACACCATCTATTACCTTTTGGAGAGTGGTGTCTCCTAGATTGGTTAGGTGTCACTTGGGAGCCTCCGTCAAGATTGTGGAGTTGAACCAAGGAGTTTGTACGGACAAGGAGATCGCCTACTTCATGAAGATCTACCCTAGTGAGGCAAGTCCTTCGTGGGTGATGGCCATGGTGGGATAGATAAGGTTGCTTCTTCGTGGACCCTTCGTGGGTGGATCCCTCCATGGACTCGCGCAGCCATTACCCTTCGCGGGTTGAAGTCTCCATCAACGTGGATGTACAATAGCACCACCTATCAGAACCATGCCAAAAATGTATGTGTCTCCAATTGCGTTTGCACACTCCAATCCCATCCCTTTACTTTCTTGCAAGTTGCATGCTTTACTTTCCACTCCTCATATACTCTTTGCATGCTTGCTTTATATGTATTGTGAATGTTTAAACTTGTGCTTAAACTCCGCCTCAACTTGAAGAACTTAAAAATTGCTACTTTTCTTGGTTGAGAGTCTATTCACCCCCCTCTAGACACCTCTTCTCGATCCTTTCAATTTCCCATTATAAAGGATCCTAAAGCTAAAAAGTTAGCCACTCTTGTTTTGATGAATGAATTTGACTACATAATTCGGGAAGCTAGGGAAATCTTTGCTTTTTATGGCATGAATCATGAAAACCCATGATTGATGAAATTCTTTGTAATAGTGATTATGCTTTAAGATATTTGCTTGGAGATAACCAAATCTTTGATGAGAATCTTAAAAAGCAAGTCCCCGTTTTAGATATGATCCAACAAGTTTTTAATGATGTTAATCAACACTATTCTTGGATCACTGCCGGAAATCAAAGGGGTTATGATAAAAAGCAACTTGATAGTGCTAAAGTTTTCATGGATGATGTGTTTTATGTCTTATTTACAAAACATCCCAACACAAATACCTCCAAGGAAAACAAGGATAAAGGTGACAAAACTTTGATCCTACGCGTTATGCCTAGCTAGGGGCGTAAAACGATAGCGCTTGTTGGGAGGCAACCCAATGAATAAAATTTATTTTTGCTTTTTGCTTTCTGTTCTTGAGTGTAAGAACAATTATGATACTGTTATGATTGTGTTTTTTGTGTTTTAATAAGTGTTTGTGCCAAGTAAGGCCTTTGGTAAGATTTGGGTGAAAGTTGATTTGATCTTGCTGAAAAACAGAAAATTTTGTGCTCACGAAATTATTTGTCGTTTTTAACAGGAGAGTGATTTTGAGTTTATTCGTTTTAAAGAAGATTAATAGACAAATTTCTCACTTCCAACAATTTATTTCAGAATTTTTGGAGTTACAGAAGTATTAGAAATATTCAGATTGCTACAGACTGTTCTGTTTTTGACACATTCTATTTTCTTTGCGTTGTGTGCTTGTTTTGATGATTCTATGCTTTTCTTTGATGAGTTTTTGCCATAGAAAAGTTGAAATACTGTATATATAATGCAAAAACAAAATAATAATAGCTTTGCAATAGTACTTATAGTAGTGGTTTGCTTTCTTATACTAACGGATCTCACGAAGGTTTTGTTCGAGTTTTGTGTGATTGAAGTTTTCAAGTTTTGGGTGATCTTACGATGGATGAAGGAATAAGGATTAGTAAAAGTCTAAGCTTGGGGATGCCTGAGGCACCCCGATATAATATTCAAAGAAGTAGCAAGCAACTAAGCTTGGGGATACCCCCGAGTGGTATCCCCGCTTTCTTCTAACAACCATCGGTATTTTACTTGAAGCTATATTTTTATTCTTCACATATTATGAGTTTTGTTTGGAGGGTCTTGTATGATATGAGTCTTTGCTTGTTTTGCTTTGTGTTTCAAGTGTTGAATCCTTGCTGAACACACCCTTTTGAGAGAGCCAAAAAATCATGCTATGCTTGCTCCTATGCTTCACTTAAATTTTTACAGCCATGGATTTGCTCTAGTGCTTCACTTATATCTTTTTGAGCACGGTGTGCTTTGTTATTTTTTAAGAAATGCTCTCATGCTTCACTTAGAATTATTTTGGAGTTAGTAAAATTTTCAGAAATTCTCTCGTGCTTCACTTAGATTATTTTGAGAGAAAGAAAAAAATTATGCTCATGATCTTCACTTATATTTGTTTGAGCTTATCAAAAGCAACATATGAAAATAGTCCCAAAGTGATAGATATCCAAGGAGGATATAATAAAAACTTTCATGAAGATCATTGGACAAAATAAACTTGATTCCTGGTAATGGTTTTGAGATATGACGATATGATATGTGAGTCATGTTGATGAGTAATTGTGATTTAGTAAGAATATTGATGTTCAGGTTTGTGATTCCCTATGCAAGCACGACAGTCAATAGTTATGCAATGAAATTTATATCCTACTTATGGTGCATTATTCGGTGTTACTTATGCTTAATGTTTGGGTACGAGATTTATCGCTTTTTGGTTGGTCGCTTCTCAATCTTTTTGCTAGCCTTCATTTTGCACTAAGTATGATCACTACTTGTGCATCCAAAACGCTTTAAACCAGTTTTGCCTGATGAGTCCACTATACCAACCTATATGCGGTATTTCCATGTCATTCTAAGCAAATTTGCATGTGCCATCTCTAATTTTCAAAATAAATTTCTCATTTGTGTGGTCCACCGCTCGCGAGGCGGTGAAGGGTGACCAATATTTTCCATGCTAGATGTGTTATCCTCACGATGAGTGTTTATTCACTTGTCATTGCACGAGATTACAACAAAGGTATTAGGGATGCCCTGTCCCAAAATGAATAATGAATTTACTTTATGTTGTCAAATAATAAATTCCTTGGAAAGTGTTGGTATGGAGGGCACCCGTGGATACGGTTAGCCATGGAAAGTGAAAGTAATGGTCGAAAAAGGAATAAACTTTATTTTCTGTTTGGGAACCGCCTATGATGTATCTAGCATGGAAAGTGTTGAGATCTCTAGGTCGTTTTCGTTGGTGGGAAAAGTATGCCTCTCAAAAATATTTTTATCTCTCAATTTAAACTTTGAGCTCTGGCACCTCGACAAATCCCTACTTCCCTCCGCGAAGGGCCTTTCTTTTACTTATGCAATTTTTCTTTTGAATTTGAGTCTCCACCTTCTCTTACAAATCACCAACTAAGGGGCACTATGATCGTATTTGAGCATTGGTTGTAGCTAATATTCGAGTGTGTCTCATGAATGGATCAATGATTGAGCATAATGGGCTAGGGATAACTTGCTTTAGTGTTGATATTTTGAAAGACATGGTTGATTATTGGTATGCTTGAGTATTAGAGTCTTCTTGTCAAAACTAGACTATTGCTTTGAATCATATAAAAGTCCATATTTCCATGCTATAAAGGAAAGAAATGTGATGAACATGTTAGGCAGCATTCCACATAAAAAATTCTGTTTTTATTATTTACCTACTCGAGGACGAGCAGGAATTAAGCTTGGGGATGCTGATACGTCTCCAACCTATCTATAATTTTTTATTATTCCATGTTGTTATATTATCATTCTTGGATGTTTTACAATCATTTTATAGTCATTTTATATCATTTTTTGATACTAACCTATTGACATAGTGCCCAGTGCCAGTTGTTGTTTTCTGCATGTTTTTTACATCGCAGGAAATCAATATCAAACACAAACGCAGGGAAACTTCTTGAGGATTTTTTTGGGCCAGACGACATCCAGTGAGCCAAGGAAGCACCTGGGGGGTGTTTCGAGGGGGCGCACCCACTAGGGCGTGCGAGGAGGCCTAGGCGTGCCCTGGTGGGTTGCGCCCACCTCGGGTGCCCCTTGAACTGCCTCTTTGCTCTATAAATACCCCAATATTCCTGAAACCCTAGGGGAGTCAACGAAAATCAATTCCAGCCGCCGCAGAGTCCAGAACCACCAGATCCAATCCAGACACCATCACAGAGGGGTTCACCACTTCCATTGGTGCCTCTCTGATGATGCGTGAGTAGTTCTTTGTAGACCTACGGGTCCGTAGTTAGTAGCTAGATGGCTTCCTCTCTCTCTCTCTCTTGATTATCAATACAATGGTCTCTTTGAGATCCATATGATGTAAGTCTTTTTGCGGTGGGGAAGGTGATTCTGCACAGGAGATGGCGACCTCCTCTCCCACCACCTCCACCACCACCAAGCCATCACGACCTCTGCCCTAGGGGATCATGGAAGGCCTACTACACTAGGATTTCTCGCCCGGCCTTGCGGTCGCGGCTCAGGTGTGTCATCGTTTTGGATCTCCTATTCATTTTTTTCCATCTGGATCGACCAAGGAATTTTTCTTGGTTGTATACTTCTCGTCGGCTTCATTCTCTCTTTTGGAAGAATTAGTAGCCATTGCATTACAATGCTGCATCGGTGGACTTCCATCTCGTCTCAATGTGCACCATCTTGAAGGAAGATCTTATCGGTTTTCTGTAGCCTCCAATCGAGTGGGACATTTTATCTACGGGTTCAAAGATCGAGTTTGGCCAGATTTCATATGTCATTTTCAACTCTATCACCCTGATGCCTTGCGATCAAGACAAATGGACAATTTCTGGCATTCCGACATTCATAGTCCTAAGGTTGCTTCTAGGACACCGATTGCTATCAGGTCAAAACTATCATTCTTGGCGGATGGTCAATATCATGATGATAACTCTCATGCGGAACTTCAAAAATTTGGTTTTCTTCCACCGTCAACAATGGCCACCCGGCCGGAGTCAAGATCTCTACTCTTTTCGGGTGAAGGACCCTTTTGCAAATTTGGCTCAACAGAATTCAAACTCTCTTGGTAAGGCGCCATCTTCAGATCTGATTACGCCAACATTGATGGAGAATATTACTTTTGGTAGTCTCCCATCAATTCATCATGACAGAGTAAAGGCACATAATGCAAGATTTGAAGGCTGTCGATTTAGGGAAGAATCTTGGCAATCTATCCCGGATTTCATTCTACGACATATCATGGATTATCGTTGTTTCAGCTATTCGGGTAAATATATTGCCACCATCTGGAAGCTAATCAGTGTGCCTCCTATTGATTATATTTATTTGCATCTGAATTTATGTGCCTCATGCAATGACACGGGGCACCTTGCTGCCTCCTGCCCTGGTATGTATTGTTCGACTTGTTGGGATAGGCAATGTACATGTGAACATGTGGATATACCAAAATCTTCCAATCCCGAGAATTCGCACGTCGGGAGCCGGCCAACGGGTCCATCATTCTATATTTGTGGTACTGCAGCCCACTTCACATTCTGCTGCCCGGGGGCCTTTCACTGTAAACATTGCACCGTCTTGGGCCATACTTCACAACAATGCTCTAATCACAAGGTTGATCGCTACTGTTGGAGGACCAAAAGGACTTGGGTATCTATGCCTACTGACCATCCCGGGCTGAATAATTTCTTGGGCAAGAATTCTGAAATGTCGCAATGTCCTTTGGAAAGTGCTCGCTCTAATTTTAATAAGGATTCCTTTGTATCTTTGGAAGGAAATGATCCCTCTCTACCCTGTCAAAGATTTGCACCCAATTTGGCTGACACATTGCCATGAGAGAAGGACTTATCTTTTGGAAAGAATAAATCGCACGCCAATTACACAGTGCCGCAGAATCATGATTCTGATTTGACCGTACCTACCAACCTTGGCCTCGCAACCCACCAGAAGGCCGGAACCGTTCGATGCAACATTTGTGGTTCTAGGGGACACGTGGCTTCATCCTGCTCTACTCGGTGGAGGAGCAAAAGGTGGCGTTGGGTCCCCAAGTTACCCCAAAGGGATGCCGCTCCGCATTCCACCTCGACCTCAGCACTGTCCACTGTGCCTTTGCAGAGAGCTCCAGCAATGGCCAACTTTCCCATCAATGTCATCCCCTACCTCCTGCCGGGGATGACCATCGAGCTCGGGCTACTGGACCGTAGGGTGCGCGATGATATGGTGATCGGTCCCGTTCCTCCGCTGCGCCTTGATTTCCTCGCCATCACTGAAGCCAATAGAGCCATCCCCTTCCATCGCAAGGCCGAGCTATGTCACATCATTGAAGGTTTGCTTCATGAATCTGAGTTTTTCTCTACTGAAGCTGGTGACCACCCCCTGGGTGTTGGCATTTTTGGATTTGTGAGCACGATTGTGAGATATGCTATAGTTGGTACCACGTTTGAGATTGATGAGGATGAGTTCGATGAACATGTGGTGATTTCCTTCGTTCCTCATGATGCTGCTCTTAATATGTGTGTTACTTCCTTTGGGCCGGAGAACTAGTTGCTTTACATTGGATTTCCCTAAGATTACCAGATGCAACACTACATGCATAAATCTGTGGATAAGTTCAGACAACTAATTGAATGGCATAATCCTCGTGGAGATCGCCGTTTTGTTCTGCTAAAAGTTTGAGCTATCCACCTCAAGTTTGTCCCTAAGAGCCTAGTTATGCGTCAGCTTGGGGGTGCACAGAAAAGCTGGACAGTTGCTGTCATTATGCTTAGGAGCAGTGACTGGAATGCTCACATTCCAGATGTCCCGCCGGCTACTAAAGATCCTCCTCCAGAGGATGGTATTCCACACCCTCTCCATGGTGACAATTTAACTGCTGAACAGATCTATCAGATGCAGGTTCATAACTGGATTGTCAGAATGCTGCTGCTAATGGGAATGGGAATGCTGCAAACAACAATGATGCCTAGGATGATGCTGCAAATATATAGTTTCAACCTCAGTGGGGGGTATGGCCTCCTTCTCCTCCGCACTCACCACCTACGGTGTTCAATTTTTAGGCTTGGCTGGCAGGAGAAGGGCTGCAAGTCTACCATGGAGTTCACCCAACTAACAATCTGCAGGATAGCCCAGCCGTGGCTTGGAATGACTCGATCTCCATCTTTAGCAGTTCTAATTCTAGTGCAACACTGTCAGATGGTTATGCTTTGGTGCCCCTGAACATCTTCAACCAGCTCATTTCTACCAGTGGCCCTTCCTTTGATGCCTCCGCGTTAGGTGCCTTGAGCTCCAACACTCTAGCTCACAACAATCTTGTGATCACCAAGGAGGTAATACCCATGGAAATTTTACTGTCTATTTCAAATGCTGGTCTGCAACTTTCTATGATTTCTCCTGAGAACACCTATGCATCTTTGCTTCTGAATGACTCGGTGCCAATGTTGAGGCTGAACACTTACCTCCTAGCTGCTATTAGGCCTATTATTGTTGCATATGGTCCCTGGAGCTTGGGGTTTGGCTTTCGTGACATTTCAGTGCAGACTAATGTTAGCATTACTGAGAAAGAGGGACACTTCTCTATTATGTCTGCCACTCAAACTGTCCAACATACTGTAGATTTAGTACATATCACTGAGATGATCCCTGGCAGTAGTTCTTCGGCTCTGTCCTATGGAGAAAATCCTCTTCAACCAACAACTAATCTCGTCGTTGTACCAAGGACTTCCAACTCCCATGTTGTCATCACAGAACTCTGGGATGAGATGGAATTACCTGCTCAGGATGCAACAACACTTCATTGGATGCCATGACCACCTCTTCTGGTTCCGATGCAAGTGACTCCACTAGCTTTATTGCAAGTGATGTTATGAGCTCAGGGAAAGCCATAAGTAGGCGGGGCAAAGCTAAAGCTCTAGCATCTGCGGTTGAGGTTCACCGCAGCAGCCGCTCTAATAAGTATGATGGTTTCAAGATACCGTCAGTGTCTGATGGCAAGGCTAAAACTTCCAAAGTCAAGCCCAGACTTGTCTCTAGTGCTGCTGCCCAAGCAGGTCAAGCTGTTCCTGATTCTCTCAGTGAAGACAAGATCCCCCCGCCTACTCCTATTCCTGTGTTGCAGGACATTGGGATCATCAAGTGCACCATTCCACCAGAAGAAATTACTTCTGAAGCTCCGATGGCTGAAGCTGAGGACGGCCCCTCCAACGCTTAAGCTATTTTCTTGCTTTATTTCAGTTGTTTTTTACTTTGCTATATTTTATCATGGCACTTTTATCAAACCGGAATATTTTGTGCTGGAATGTAAGAGGCTTAAACTCTGAACCTAAGCTTTTGGCGCTCTCGAATGCGATCTCCTCCAGTGGCTGTGCAGTCGTCTGTCTGCAAGAAACAAAAAAACTCACATTGATAATTTGTTCCTGAAGTCTTGCTGCCCAAGAAGATTTGATAAATTTGTGTACATCCCCTCCCAGGGTGCTTTAGGAGGCATTGTCACCATTTGGAACAGTGCCATTTTCACAGGAACAGTTCTCATGGAGGAAGAGTTTGCTCTTGTCATTAAATTCCATTCCACACAATCGGCCCAAGAGTGGACCCTGGTGAACAAATATGGCCCATGTCAAGGTGACCCGAGAGTGACTTACACTGATTGGCTTCACACGCTAAACATACCCTTCAATGAAGATTGTTTGTTGCTAGGACACTTTAACTATATTCACAGCCCTGATAATAGAAATAAACCTAGAGTAATCCTAATGACATGATTACTTTTAATGACATCATTCGCTCTCAGCAATTAATTGAACTGCCAATTAAGGTCGTGCTTACACTTGGAGCAACATGCAGACAGACACCCTCCTGGAACAATTAGACTGGTTTCTCACGTCTAATAACTGGACTTCATCTTACCCTAATACCCTAGTTATGCCACTGGGGAAACCAGTTTCTGATCATATTCCATGTGTTGTTAAAATTGAAACCTCCATACCTCGCAGCAAAATCTTTAGATTTGAGTCTTATTCGACGAAGCACTCTGGTTTTATGGATTTGGTTCACTCTGTGTGGACAAGACCTTTAAAACATGCATATACAAATGCGGCCACTTTACTGTGCAAAAAGGTCAAAGCACTCAGATATGAGTTGAAAAGGTGGAGCAAATGAATATCTAAGCTTAAGGTGGCAATTGAAAACTCTAATCTTGCCCTAGCCAATCTAGATGCCCTCAAAAATCTCTGAATGCTCTCTACTCCAGAACATAATTTCATGAAAATTCTGAAGAAACACATTTTACGCCTCTTGAACTACCAAAGACAATACTGGAAAAATAGGTGCACCATTTGATGGGTAAAACTAGGTGATGAAGACCCTAAGTTCTTAAAGGCGATGGCCTCGGAAAGATTCAGACGTAACACAATTCCAACACTGAAACTATCGGATGGCACAGTGGCAGACGATCATGCAAGTAAAGAGGCGATCATATACCAAGCGTTCAAAGAAAGACTTGGAAAATCTGGGCAGCTTCAAATGAAATTAAACCTGCAAAACATCATCAAGAAAGTTGAGGGTCTGAATCAATTGACTGTCTCATTCACCAAGGATGAAATCGATGTTGTCATCAAGGAAATGCCGGCTGACAGAGCACCTAGTCCGGATGGCTTCACTGGCCTATTTCTGAAAAAATGTTGGCACATAATTAAAGAGGATTTTTTATGAGCTATGCAATCAATTCTACGAGGGTGGACTTAATCTTGAGAGCATTAATGAGGGATTTATCACACTCATACCAAAAGTTTGGTCACCCGAGACAGTTTTTGATTTTAGACCAATTACTTTGCTCAACTGCTACCTCAAGGTTATCACTAAACTGCTCGCAAACCGGCTCCAAAAGCTCATACTTAAAATTGTTCATCACAACCAATATGGCTTCATCAAAGGAAGATCAGTACAAGACTGCTTGGCCTCGGCGTTCGAGTACATCCATCAATGTCAAACCTCAAAACAGAAGATTGTCCTGCTAAAACTAGATTTTGCAAAAGCATTTGACACGATTGAGCATGATGCAATGATTAAAATTATGCAACACATGGGGTTTGAGGCCAAATGGCTTGATTTGATCAAATGCACCTTCTTCTTGGGAAAATCATCAGTCCTCTTAAATGGTGTACTAGGTCGACAATTCAACTACAAGTGTGGTGTGCGTCAAGGTGATCCTTTATCACCCCTCATCTTTGTGCTCGCAGCTGACCTTCTTCAAGCTGCTATTAATGGCGCTTTCTGACAAGGCAAAATACAGCTTCCGTTCCAAAGACAAAACCAGCATGATTATCATGTGATCCAATATGCCGACGATACAATCATTATACTTACCGCTTGACCCAACCAAGCTAGGACAATCAAGGATATTCTCTTAGACTATGCTGCCTCTATTGGATTAAAGATAAACTTCCACAAGTTCACTCTAATCCCATTTAATTGTGATGCCAACTGCTACAATGACATCGCTTCTATGTTTGGATGTAAGGTAGGATCTGTGCCCTTCACTTGGGACTGCCTCTCGGAATAACCAAGCCTATGGTCCAAGATCTCATGCCTCTCATTTGCACGATGGAACGAAGAATGACCAGCACTTTAGCCTTGATGTCCTACGATGCAAAACTGTCACTCCTTAACACGATGATTACATCTCTCACCATCTTCGCTCTCTACACTCTCAAATTCCCACCAAATATATTAGAGCTACTTGATAAAATAAGAAGAAAGTGCCTTTGGACAAAAAAGACTTAGCAAGGGGATAAATGTAATTCATTGGCAGCTTGGGACATGGTTTGTCAACCAAAACAAAGTGGTGGACTCGGCATAATCAATCTCCGTATCCAAAGTGAGGCTCTCCTTCTCAAATATCTGCATAAATTTTACAACCACCATGACCTGCCCTGGGTGGATTGGATCTGGACAACATATTACATGCACAAGATCCCCCACGCGTCGGAACCACGCGGATCGTCCTGGTGGAAGGATGTGTTGAAGCTCACCCCAATCTACAGAGGGATTTCTAAAGCAATTGTGCACATTGGAGACACGGTACTTATGTGGAAAGATCTATGGTTAGACACTACACTTGCGGAATCATACTCGTGGGCCTTCTCCTTCGCAATAAATGAGGATGTTTCAGTTAGAGATTTCTTGGGATCTACTTCACTCCATGAAACGTTTCATCTACCCCTTTTGGTGCAAGTATATGAAGAAGTTTGAGATCTGCAACAAAAGGTGCTCCACGTAGGTAACCATGAAGACTCACATACCCATGACACATGGGAGTATTGTTGGGGATCGAAAGATTTGAAGGCCAACAGATACTACAAATTCTACTTTAGGGATGTGAAGGCCCACCAATCCTATCAATGGCTCTGGAAGTCGAAGGTCACGCTGAAAATCAAGATGTTTGGGTAGTTGCTTCTCTCTGATCGACTAAACACTCGCAACATGCTCAAGAGGAGGCACTATAACATTGGAGACGACTTCAGCTGCTTTCTATGCAATAAACAAGTAGAAGAGGACGTGGAACACATGATCTTCCAATGCCCTTTCAGTAAAAACTGTTGGTCCAAACTAGGGATCACGTGGGAAGACACTAGCTCCAGGTTACAATGGATAGGTCAGGCATCCAACAATTGGGATAAACCCATGTTCATCGAAATCTTTTTACAGGCACCTTGGAGCATATGGAAAGAGAGGAATAACAAGCACTTCAAAAGCATCCCTCCTACTTACCACTCTTGGCTTGATAGATTCAAGAAGGACTTCACCCTCCTTCAACACAGAACTAGAGAAGACTTGAGAGACTTCATTCTCTCTTTTGTAAACACTCTATCACCCCATTAGCTTGCCCATAACTTGGTCTGATTTCACTCTCCCCCAAAGTGGAGGATGAGTTTCTTGTAAATATGAAGTGTACATTGTACTATATCTTTTGAGTAATACAAAACACAGCGGGAGCCTCTTCCATTGTACAAGTTCTCCAAAAAGGTCTTTTTGCGGTGTGTTTGTTGGGATCCGATGAACTTTGAGTTTATGATCAGATCTATGTTTTTATCCATGAAAGTTATTTGAGTCTTCTTTGATCTCTTATATGCATGATACCTTATAGCCTCGTATTTCTTCTCCGATATTTGGGTTTTGTTTGGCCAACTTGATCTATTTATCTTGCAATGGGAAGAGGTGCTTTGTGATCGGTTCGATCTTACGGTGCTTGATCCTAGTGACAGAAGGGGAAACGACACGTATGTATTGTTGCTATTAAGGATAACAAGATGGGGTCTATATCTAAATAAATAGATAAATAGATCGTGTCTACATCATGTCATCGTTCTTATTGCATTACTCTGTTTCTCCATGAACTTAATACACTAGATGCATGTTGGACAGTGATCGATGTGTGGAGTAATAGTAGTAGATGCAGACAGGAGTCGATCTACTAATCTTGGATGTGATGCCTATATAATGATCATTGCCTAGATATCGTCATGGTTATTTGAAGTTCTATCAATTGCCTAACAGTAATTGTTTTCCCACCGTTTTCTATTTTTCTCGAGAGAAGCCACTAGTGAAACCTACGGCCCCCGGGTCTCTTTTCATCATATTTGCCTTCGCGATCTATTTTCCTTTGCATTTATTTTTAGATCTATTAAAACCAAAAATACAAAAATACCTTGCTGCAATTTATTAGTTGCGCGATCTATTTATCCTATCTACCACTTTTACCTCATGTTATTTGCCTATCTTGAGGCGCCGTACCCGAAAGGGATTGACAACCCCTTTAACACGTCGGGCTGCAAGTATTTGTTATTTGTGTGCAGGTGATGTTTACTTGGTGTGAGGAGGTTCTCCTACTGTTTCGATAACCTTGGTCTCATCACTGAGAGAAATACCTACTGTCGCTATACTGCATCATCTCTTCCTCTTTGGGGAAATACCGACGTAGTTCTAGCAGACATCACCGACGCGTGGCCAAACTAGCCGGGCGGGAAGCTTACGCAATATACTGCACAGTTACGCGGGAATAGGCTCACCAAAGATACATTGTGCGCCTCTTCGAGCCCATGTGTGGTCAAACGAAATGCATGCGGTGCGGTGTTGTCAAGCATGCACTGGAACCTACGCTATGAACACTGTGACAAGACGTGATGATTACAGGCCGGCCAGCCCCCATTTATTACAGTGGTCATTTAACCCTTGTGTCTCTTCAACCTTTCGATCGTGCCCCACCATTGCAAGAAGCACGCCCACCACAACAAATTCTTAGAGGGTATCCCGTGCGGCTCCAATGGCGCTCCGAGGGGCTGCCGACGATGAGCAGAAGTTCACCATGCATGTCGTTGTGGACACCCACGGAAGGTTCACGGAGCTCTCGGTGGTGTACACCAACAACCCGGTCTAGGTGGAGCACTCCATCCACATCATGGAGCTGTTGCTTGCCGAGGAGAAGTACAAGGTGGTCGGGTTCAACCTCGAGTACCCCCGCGCTCGTGTCGGGTCTCGTCCCAAGGTCGCCTTCGCCCAAATGTGCATGTGGAACCATGTCCTCGTCTACCACTACTGCCTGGCCACAAGGCCTTGCAAACATTTCGCCAGGTTTGTCAGCAGCCCCCACTACATGTTCGCTATGGTGGACATCACCAATGATGTATAGGTGCTCAAGAATTCGGGCATCGCCTGCCAGAATCTTATCGACATCCAGGGCCAATACAAGATCTAGGGTAGCAAGGAGCATGAGAAGGACTCACTGGTTCACCTCGCTAAGGCCATCATCGACCCCTATTACAGAGACATGAGGATTCCTGCAACAAGGACAAGCGTGCATGGCACTTGGCCTGGATGGAGAAACTTGAAAAATCTCACGTCGTGTACGCGGCCAAGGAGGCGTACACGAGCTACGACATGTACAGGCGGATCGTTGACACGAGGAAGTGCATCCTTCCCCAAAATGGCCAAGGATCCAGTCGGAAGCAGAGCAATGGCAAGCGTCATCACAACAAGAAGTAGATGATTAGATCCTCGTTTCTCCTAGTTTAGTATGCATGTAATTGCTTACTTTGGTGTGTGGAAATGCTATGTGTGTAGTCACTTGTGTAATTTTATGCTTAATTTGCTTATGCAATGATGTCTTTTTAAGTATATATGTTGATGCTCTGTAGACAGAGCGTAGATGTTGTGCGGACAAAGAAAATAACATCGCACATGGACTAAACAATGGAACCCGTCGGTGATGTTTTCATCAATCACTGACAATTATATACTAGCAATCGTTTGCTCACGACACACACGGCTTGTTAACAGGAATCGTCTGTGTTATTATCGGTCTTCCCACACATTTCTAATTAAAGACATGTTTGTCGCGTATCACACACATCTTGTTAAGTTGAACCGTTTCTGTTCTCTTGGCTCAACGCAAACAGTTCATCCGAGTGAACTGTATGCCGTATATCGCACACACCTTCATCTGGCTGCCCATTTCTGTTGTTCCACCTCATCACAAACAGTTTATCCAAGTGAATTGTATGTTGTATATCGCACCCGCCTTCATCTGCCTGCCTGTTTCTTTTGTTCTACCTCTTCGCAAATAGTTAATTGAACTTAACTGTAAGCCCCGCATCACACATAAAACTAAAATCTGAATCGTGTTTGATGTATCCTTCATCGCAAATGTTTTGCATCTTTTTTACGGTTATTTTACATCACCGTTTGCGATTAATGCATCGCACACAGTTTCTTCAAAGGGTCTCTGATCGTAGTGTCGCATTATCAGCATCCTGCAGTAGTGAGAACTCCAAGAAGATCGAGGAGAACATGGTATTGAAGATAAAAGAGAGAGAAGAAGCCATCTAGCTACTAGCTATGGACCCGTAGGTCTGTGGTGAACTACTCACGCTACTATCTATGGACCCGCAGGTCTGTGGTGAACTACTCACGCTACTAGCTATGGACCCGTAGGTCTGTGGTGAACTACTCACGCATCAGGCAGCAAGGATGGTGTCCCTCTGGCAGAGTACCAAAAAAGGCCTCCATATGGGATCACGAAAGAACATAAACTTGCGCCGGCGGGAAAAGGGTTTCAGGTGGATCTCTGTTGGTTTCCTAATATTTGAGAATTTATAGAAGTGGAATTAGGTCAGACGGAGCCTCAATGGGCTCACAAGGTAATAACCCCCCCCCCCCAGGGCGCGCCCTGTTGCCTTGTCATCTCCTCGTTCGTCCTCTAGTCTCCTCCCGAAGCTTCTAGGGTCTCGTATGTCCAGAAAAAATTGTCAAGAATTTTCATATTGTTTGGACTCCGTTTGGATTCACTTTCTAGAAAACCAAAAACAAGCAGAAAACAACAACTAGAACTAGGCACCGGGTTAATAGGTTAGTCCCAAAAATGATATAAAATAACACAATATACATATAAAGTATCCAAGATTGGTAATATAATAGCATGAAACAATCAAAAATTATAGATACGTTTGAGGTGTATCACTATCTATTTTTAATCTTGTAGTTGACAAGAACAAGGGGAGTGACGACCCCCTTGCCTTTGTTGGGTGCAAGCAATTGTTGTGTTTGTGTGCAGGTACTGCTAATGTTGTTAGTGTGGTGCCTCCTATTGGTTAGATAAACCTTGGTTCTTAACTAATGAAAATATATGCTACTTTGCTACATCACCCTTCCTCTTTGGGTAAATCCAACAACTCCATCGCATTGCTTGACGACCCTATAATCCATGCTAATGCTTCTAAGCCGTCACCCCACACCTCTACTATGTCGTCAATTCTGATGGCGCTACATTGATTGCTCATCAATCACAGACACAAAGATGGCTCCTCCACAATGACTATGCAGACGTCCCAACTGCCTGCACCGGCGGCCATGCTAGGTCACGCCACGCATGTTCGATGACACTTATTATCCATCAATGAGCAAGCGACATGAAACATTTTGTCGGCATGTGACGGATCCCAAAAGACCTGGAAGATTGCGTCAAATGACAACCATCGAGGATCAGATCTAAAATTTGACTTCACCTCTCATCTCACCATCCTTCTCCGGGTAAGAGCTGGCAGCCATCAATATTGTCAAAGCACAATCAACATCACTATGGTCAAGAATAATCGGCCACACTTCATCACTCTTTCAATTTTGTTTCATCGTGCTGCAAGTAGCAATGCACGGCTAAATGCATGATCATGGTCAAGGACAATCAGTCACACACCATCCTTTTTTACAGTAATGGCAGTAGGAGGACGTTAGTTGTAAAACAAGATCAAATGACGGTAGTTTTTACACAAAAATTGCCTTTTTTGGGAATCGTAGCATGCAATTTCAAAACATTTCCTAACGCACGCAAGATCTATCTAGGAGATGCATAGCAATGAGAAGGGGAGAGTGCGTCCACGTACCCTCGTAGACCGAAAGTGGAAGCGTTAACTTAACGCGGTTAATATAGTCGAACGTCTTCTCGAATCAACCGATCAAGTACCAAACATACGGCACCTCCGAGTTCTGCACACGTTCAGCTCGATGACGTCCCTCAAACTCTTGATCCAGTAGAGGCATGAAGGAGTCGATGAGTTCCGTCAGCACGACTGCGTGGTGATGGTTTTGATGATGTGATCCGTGCAGGGCTTCGCCTAAGCACTATGACAATATGACCGGATGAGTAAACGGTAGATGTGGGCACCGCACACGGCTAATAAACAACTGTTGTGCCTTGGGGTGCCCCTGCCCCCATATATAAAGGAGGAGGGGGAGGTCGCGGCCCCTAGGGGTGCACCAAGTGGGGAGAATCCCACTAGGACTCCTAGTCCTAGTCGGCTCCCCCTTCCTTCCAACGGAGAGGGGAAAGGGGAAAGAGGGGGAGAGGGAGAAGGAAAGGGGGGCTGCGCCCCCCACCCCTTGTCCAATTCGGACTGCCATGGGGGGCGCCACCTCTTGTGGCCTGCCTCCTCCTCTCCACTATGGCCCATGAGGCCCATTAACTTTCCCTGGGGGTTCTGGTAACCTCCCGGTACTCCAAAAAATTCCCGAATCTTTCCGGAACCATTCCTGTGTCCGTATATAACCTTCCAATATATCGATCTTTACCTCTTGACTATTTTGAGACTCCTCGTCGTGTCCATGATCTCATCCAGGACTCCAAACAACCTTCGGTCACCAAAACACATAACTCATATATTGCATATCGTCATCAAACGTTAAGCGTGCAGACCCTACGGGTTCGTGAACTATGTAGACATGACCGAGACACCTCTCCGGTCAATAACCAATAGCGGAACCTAGATGCTCATATTGGTTCCCACATATTCTACGAACATCTTTATTGGTCGAACCGCAATGTCAACATATGTTATTCCCTTTGTCATCGGTATGTTACTTGCCCGAGATTCAATCGTCGGTATCCTCACACCTAGTTCAATCTCGTTACCAGCAAGTCTCTTTACTCATTCCGTAGTGCATCATCCTATAACTAACTCATTAGTCACATTACTTGCAAGGCTTCATATGATGTGCATTACCGAGAGGGCCCAGAGATACCTCTCCGATAGTCGGAGTGACAAATCCTAATCTGGATCTATGCCAACCCAACAAATACCTTCGGAGATACCTGTAGAGCATCTATATAATCACCCAGTTACGTTGTGACATTTGATAGCACACAAGGCATTCCTCCGGTGTCCGGGAGTTGCATAATCTCATAGTCGGAGGAATATATATTTGACACGAAGAAAGCAGTAGCAATAAAACTGAACGACCATTATGCTAAGCTAATGGATGGGTCTTGTCCATCACATCATTCCACTAATGATGTGACCCCGTTTATCAAATGACAACTCATGTCCATGGCTAGGAAACTTAACCATCATTGATCAACGAGCTAGTCTAGTAGTGACATACTAGGGACACGGTGTTTTGTCTATGTATTCACACATGTATCAAGTTTCCGGTTAATACAGTTCTAGCATGAATAATAAACATTTATAATGAATAAGGAAATATAAAATAACAACTTTATTATTGCCTCTAGGGCATATTTCCTTCAGTCTCCCACTTGCACTAGAGTCAATAATCTAGATTACATTGTAATGAATCTAACACCCATGGAGTCTTGGTGCTGATCATGTTTTGCTCGTGGAAGAGGCTTAGTCAACGGGTCTGCAATATTCAGATCCGTATGTATTTTGAAAATCTCTATGTCTCCCTCCTTGACCAAATCTCGGATGGAGTTGAAGTGTCTCTTGATCTGCTTGGTCTTTTTGTGAAATCTGGATTCCTTCGCCAAGGCAATTGCTCCAGTATTGTCACAAAAGATTTTCATTGGACCCAATGCACTAGGTATTACACCTAGATCGGATATGAATTCCTTCATCCAGACTCCTTCATTTGCTGCTTCTGAAGCAGCTATGTACTCCACTTCACACATTGTTCCCGCCACGATGCTCTTCTTGGAACTGCACCAACTGATAGCTCCCCCATTCAATATGTATCCGGATTGTGACTTAGAGTCATCCAGATAAGTGTCAAAGATAGCGTCGACGTAACCATTTACGACAAGCTCTTTTTCACCTCCATAAACGAGAAACATATCCCTAGTCCTTTTCAGGTACTTCAGGATGTTCTTCAGCGCTGTCCAGTGATCCACTCCTGGATTAGTTTGAAACCTCCCTACTAAACTTATAGCAAGGCACACATCAGGTCTGGTACACATCATAACATACATGATAGAACCTATGTTTGAAGCATAGGGAATGACTTTCATTTTCTCTCTATCTTCTGCAGTGGTTGGGCATTGAGTCTGACTCAACTTCACACCATGTAACACATGCAAGAACCCTTTCTTTGACATGATCCATTTTGAACTTCTTCAAAACTTTATCAAGGTATGTGCTTTGTGAAAGTCCTATCAAGCGTATTGATATATCTCTATAGATTTTGATGCCCAATATATAAGCAGCTTCACCGAGGTCTTTCATTGAAAAACTCTTGTTTAAGTATCCTTTTATGCTATTCGGAAATTCTACATCATTTCCAATCAACAATATGTCATCCACATATAATATTAGAAATGCTATAGAGATCCCACTAACTTTATTGTAAATACATGCTTCTCCAAAAGTCTGTATAAAACCATATGCTTTGATCACCTCATCAAAGTGTATATTCCAACTCCGAGATGCTTGCACCACTCAATAAATGGATTTCTGGAGCTTGCACCCTTTGTTAGCACCTTTAGGATCGACAAAACCTTCTGGTTGCATCATATACAACTCTTCTTTAAGACATCCGTTTAGGAACGCAGTTTTGACATCCATTTGCCAGATTTCATAATCATAAAATGTGGCAATTGCTAACATGATTCGGACAGACTTAAGCATCGCTACGGGTGAGAAAGTCTCATCGTAGTCAACTCCTTGAACTTGTCGAAAACCTTTTGCAACAAGTCGAGCTTTATAGACAATAACATTACCATCAGCTTCAGTCTTCTTCTTGAAGATCCATTTATTCTCTATGGGTCGCTGATCATCGGGCAGATCCACCAAAATCCGCACTTTGTTCTCATACATGGATCCTATCTCTGATTTCATGGCCTTAAGCCATTTTTCGGAATCTAGGCTCATCATAGCTTCTTCATAGTTCATAGGTTCATCATGGTCTAGTAACATGACCTCCAGAACAGGATTACCGTACCACTCTAGTGAGGATCGTGCTCTGCTAGACCTTCGAGGTTCTATAGCAACTTGATTTGTAGTTTCATGATCTTTATCATTAACTTCCTCTCCGGTTGGTGTAGGCATCACGGGAACAGATTTCTTGGATGAGCTACTTTTCAAATTGAGAGTAGGTACAATTACCTCATCAAGTTCTACTTTCCTCCCACTCACTTCTTTCGAGAGAAACTCCTTCTCCAGAAAGGTTCCATTCTTAGCAACAAAAATCTTGCCTTTGGACTTGTGGTCGAAGGAATACCCAATTGTTTCTTTAGGGTATCCTATGAAGACACATTTCTCTGATTTGGGTCTGAGCTAGCCTTTTGACATAATCATCGCATCCCTAAACTTTAAGAAACGACATCTTAGGTTTGTTGCCAAACCACAGTTCATACGGTGTCGTCTCAACGGACTTTGATGGTGCCCTATTTAAAGTGAATGCAGCTGTCTCTAATGCATAACCCCAAAACGATAGTGATAAATTGGTAAGAGACATCATAGATCGCACCATATCTAATAAAGTGCGGTTACGACATTCAGACACACCATTACGCTATGGTGTTCCAGGTGGCATGAGGTATGAAACTATTCCACATTGTTTTAAATCAAGGCCAAACTCATAACTCAAATAGTCTCCTCCACGATCAGATCGTAGAAATTTTATTTTCTTGTTATGATGATTCTCCACTTCACTCTGAAATTCTTTGAACTTTTCAAATGTTTCAGACTTGCGTTTCATTAAGTAGATATACCCATATCTTCTCAAATTATCTGTGAAGCTCAGAATATAACGATACCCGCCATGAGCATCAACACTCATTGGACCGCATACATCGGTATGTATTATTTCCAATAAGTCACTAGCTCATTCCATTGTTTCGGAGAACAGAGCTCTAGTCATTTTGCCCATAAGGCACGGTTCGCAAGTATCAAATGATTCATAATCAAGTGATTCCAAAAGTCCATTTTTGTGGAGTTTCTTCATGTGCTTTACACCTATATGACCCAAACAGCAGTGCCACAAATAAGTTGCACTATCATTATCAACTTTGCATATTTTGGCATCAATATTATGAATATGTGTGTCATCTGTGGGGAATGCAGTAATTTCAAAAAAATTCCTACGATCACGCATGATCTATCTAGGAGATGCATAGCAATGAGCGGGGAGAGTGTGTCCACGTACCCTCATAGACCGAAGGTGGAAGCATTAAGTAATGCGGTTGATGTAGTCGAACGTCTTTGCGATCCAACCAATCAAGTACCGAACGCACGGCACCTCCGCGATCTGCACACGTTCAGCTCGGTGACGTCCCTCAAACTCAAGATCCAGCTGAGGCCGAGGGAGAGTTTCGTCAGCACGACAACATGGTGACAGTGATGATGAAGTTACCACGCAGGGCTTCACCCAAGCACTACGATGATATGATCGAGGTGGAAAACTATGGAGGGGGGCACCGCACACAGCTAAAAGATCAACTTTGTGTGTCTATGGGGAACCCCCTCCCCCGTATATAAAGGAGAAGAGGGGAGGTCGGCTGGTCCTCCTTGGCGCACCCCCAAGAGGCGAATCCTACTAGGACTCCAAGTCCTAGTAGGTTTCCACCAAAAGGGAGAGAGGGGGAAGGAAGGAGAGGGAGAGGGAGAAGGAAAGGGGGGCACCCCCCGGCCCCCCCTTCCTAGTACAATTCAGACCCAAGGGGGAGGGGCCGTGCAGCCTGCCCTAGCTGCCCCTCTCTCTCTCCACTAAGGCCCGTCGAGGCCCATTAATTCCCCCAGGGTTTCCGATAACCCTCCGGCACTCTGGTTTTATCCGAAACTTTTCTGGAACACTTCTGGTGTCCGAATATAGTCGTCCAATATATCAATCTTTATGTCTCGACCATATCGACACTCCTCGTCATGTCTGTGATCTCATCCGATACTCCGAACAACCTTCGGTACATCAAATCACATAAACTCATAATACCAATCGTCATCGAACGTTAAGCGTGCGGACCCTACGGGTTCGAGAACTATGTAAACATCACCGAGACACGTCTCCGGTCAATAACCAATAGTGTAACCTAGATGCTCATATTGGTTCCTACATATTCTATGAAGATCTTTATCGGTCAAACCGCATAACCACATACGTTGTTCCCTTTGTCATCGGTATGTTACTTGCCCGAGATTCGATCGTTGATATCATCATACCTAGTTCAATTTCATTACCGGCAAGTCTCTTCACTCGTTCCTGTAACGCCCCAGATACAACTTTCCATATTCGTAACTCCAACTCCTGCCTTTTCCGGAGATGCGATATGATATTTCCTTCGTGGTTGGGTTTTTGTATTTTGTTTTGCATTTTTGTTCTTGTCTTGCATCTCATCTCATAGCATCATGCGCATTGCATCTGCATGTTTTCATAAAGCTTGCACTTGTTCTTAGTTGCCACATCCCCCCTTGCTTTCGTTGACTGTTCCGAGACCAATTGGGTTTTTGCTTCCCTCTTGACCCTGACCACCTAACCTCTCTTGCCAGCTCGCAGCCCCCTTGAGCGCGCATCTGAAACTTCCCCTAACCTGACCCAGGCTGTCATTACCGTTGGTCTTGGATCATCCCCAAACATCTATAAAATATCTTCGTTTTCTTATTTGGACTCCCTACCTATTTATTCTTGACCGTCTGATTTAATCGGAGGGTCCAAATCTATCCTAAACCCCCTTTCCCTATATATATATAGACCAACTTCATATCTAATCTAAACTAACCCTAAAATCTAGGACATTTGTCCCTCGCGCCGCCGCCGCCGCATCTTCCTCGGGATCCCCAACGCCCCAACCCAGCGCCTCCACTCTCTGCCTCCACCGCACACCCATCCAGCGCCGAGCCACCCGCAACCTTTCGCAGCGCTTGATCCGATCTGGATCGAGGCAACCTTCCTCACCTGCCTCTGCTTCGTCTCGACCACAAGCCACCGGAGCACCAGGGTCCCCCGTGCCCTTCCTCTCCAACCTCCCTTCGTCCAGGAGCCGAGCTCCTCGATCCATCCCCGTGACCGTGCGCCTCCGACCTCGAGCGCCTCCTCGCCGTCGCCTGCGGCCTCCTCCTCGTCGCCCCAGCGCCAGCAGCAGCCATCTCCCTCGCGAGCCCCTGCTTCCTTGTGCTCCGTTGCCGTCCAGCTCGTCCAAGTCTCCTCTGTTCGCCGCTATGGATGCCGCCATCCCAGCTCCTCCGCCATGGACGCCAGGTCCCAGGGCCGTGCCTCTCCTCCTCCTCACCCCGTTTCCCCTGGTTCTCTCCCTCTAATCCCCGCGTTGTTTTCGCCTGTAGGAACCGGCCCGCCATGGAGTTCGTTAGCCGCCTCCGCCACTTCTACACCAGGATCCGCACCACGCCGCCTCGATCCCCTTCGGCAGCAGTCCTCGCGGCCGGCCTGCTACCTCGCCGCCCGGATCCGCTTCCTCCAGCCGACTCCAGCGCCACCAGTGCATCGCCAGCCGGCGCCCCCTGCCTCGCCATTCCCTGTCGCGGTCGCTGCTTCCTGTACAACGACGACCGGCGCCAAGTTCCCCGCGCTTGCACCCCGCTCAATCCCGTTGACCGCGCCCCTGCTTTGTCCACGTGCCTGGGCCTCCTCTGCTTCGGCCCAGCCGCTCCCCTACGCCGCACAAGGCCCAGCCCCCCAATCTGGTCTCCTCTGCAAACTAGGCTTGGCCCATGGTGAGCGCCCCAGCGCCTAGCCCGTTTCGGCCCGATAGTATTTTTTTCCTAGCCTACGAATTTCCTTTTATCCAGTGATTTACTGTTTTGCAGAAAAAAACCCCTGTTGTTCATGCATTTAATAACTCACAAACTATGCATCTTATGTAAAAACATTATATATGAAAAATGATTAGAATTGCATCTAGTTTCATAATCTGCTATTTTCATCCATGTTTAAAATGTTTAAATTGTTGTTTGTAATAATTTGCACAAATGCCATGTTAAAATGATTTATTTCATAACTAAATAACCGTAGCTCGGTTTTAAATGTTCTTTATATGTAAATGGGGTGGAAAATGCATAGAATAACATGGTGCACTTTATTTTCCTGTTTAACAACAATAAAATATGGTTTAGGGCAGAACAGTACCAAATTCATATTATGAACATGGGGATTTTCCGGAATTGTTGTTTGTTGTTCCGGCCTCATTTAAACTTGCCTAGATAGGTAGTTTTATTATGCCTCACCTCTTGCCATGTTTAACAACATTTAATATTGTTGAGTAGCTTATAACGAGAGCGAACTAAATAAATGGATGTGGTGTTTTGTCAATATACAACTCGTTGCATATTGAGCTCCACTTAACTTGTAGTATTGTTTGTTGCACTTTGCCATGCCATGCCTTATTAAACCGGACATGCATCATACTTGTTTGTGCGTCATGCCATGTTTATGCTTGTGCATTAACCATGTTGTTTGTTTCTTTCCGGTGTTGCTTCTTAGTTCCGGTAATGTTGCGATTGTGAGGATTCGTTCGACTACTCCCGTTCGTCTTCTTCATGGACTCGTTCTTCTTCCTAGCGGGATTTCAGGCAAGATGACCGTCACCTTGGATCTCACTACTATCATTGCCATGCTAGTTGCTTCGTTCTATCGCTATGCTGCGCTTCCTATCACTTGTTCCTTAAGCCTCCCAAATTGCCATGAACCTCTGACCTTTGAAACCCTTCCTAGCAAACCGTTGTTTGGCTATGTTACCGCTTTGCTCAGCCCCTCTTATAGCGTTGTTAGTTGCAGGTGAAGTTGAAGATTGCCCCATGGTGGACAGGATTATGTTGGGATATCACAATATCTCTTATATTATTAATGCATCTATATACTTGGTAAAGGGTGGAAGGCTCGGCCTTATGCCTGGTGTTTTGTTCCACTCTTGCCGTCCTAGTTTCCGTCATACCGGTATTATGTTCCCGGATTTTGCGTTCCTTATGCGGTTGGGTGATTTATGGGACCCCCTTGACAGTTCGCTTTGAATAAAACTCCTCCAGCAAGGCCCAACTTTGGTTTTACCATTTGCCTCACCTAGCCCTTTTTCCCTTGGGTTTCCGGAGTCTGAGGGTCATCTTTATTTTACCCCCCCCCCCCGGGCAAGTGCTCCTCCGAGTGTTGGTCCAAACTAGAGCACCGTGTGGGACCATTCCTTGGCAACTTGGATTACGTCGGTACCTGTATGCTTAGCTTATCCAGTGTGCCCTGAGAACGGGATATGTGCAGCTCCTATCGGGATTTGTCGGCAAAGCGGGTGGTCTTGCTGGTCTTGTTTTACCATTGTCGAAATGTCTTGTAAACCAGGATTCCAAGACTGATCGGGTCTTCCTGGGAGAAGGAATAGCCTTCATTGATCGCGAGAGCTTATCATGGGCTAAGTTGGGACACCCCTGCAGGGTATAAACTTTCGAGAGTCGTGCCCACGGTTATGTGGCAGATGGGAATTTGTTAATGTCCGGTTGTAGATAACTTGACACCAGATCCGAATTAAAACGCATCAACCGCGTGTGTAGTCGTGATGGTCTCTTTTCGGCGGAGTCCGGGAAGTGAACACGGTTTTGGGTTATGCTTGACGTAAGTAGGAGTTCAGGATCACCTCTTGATCATTGGTAGATTCACGACCATTCCGTTTGCTCTCTTCTCGCTCTTATTTGCATATGTTAGCCACATATATGCTTAGTCGCTGCTGCAACCTCACCACTTTACCCCTTCCTTTCCCATTAAGCTTTGCTAGTCTTGATACCCATGGTAATGGGATTGCTGAGTCCTCGTGGCTCACAGATTATTACAACAACAGTTGCAGGTACAGGTTATGCGATGATCATGACGCGAGAGCGATGTTTGCTTGTTTTGGAGTACTTCTTCTGCTTCTTCTTCGATCAGGGGATAGGTTCCAGGTCAGCAGCCTGGGCTAGCAGGGTGGATGTCGTTTGATTTTCTGTTTGTGTTTCATCCGTAGTCGGATGGTGCTCTTATGTAAGATGATGTTGTATTTATGTGGCATTGTATGCCTCTTGTATGAATCCCCATCTATTATGTAATGTTGATGTAATGATATCCACCTTGCAAAAGTGTATCAATATGCGGTTCTATCCTTGGTGGGACCTTCGAGTCTCCTTAGGATAGTATCGCATATTGGGCGTGACAAGTTGGTATTAGAGCCTCGACCGACCTTAGGAGCCCCCTTGATTGTTGGCCGTTGTTGAGTCTAGAAGAAAACTATTTTGAGTCTTAGGATTACATATATCGGAGAGTAGGATTCTTTTTACTCCTCAGCCCCCTTCGTCGCTCTAGTAAGGACTCCTGACGTAGATGTTTTGTCTTTCCTCTCCTCAAATTTCACTAAATTTTTTTAGGATCACGCGGGTATCTTGGGATCGTTCCTATATTCTTATGACGAGAACATTGTTCTTTGTGCCTCCTGACATTTAGGGGTTGTGGCAGTGTCCCGGGGAGTTGAGCTCCGAGGTGTTGTCGTCATAATTTTATCATTGCAGTTCTGGAATACCTGAGTTTTGCCGACATCGAAAATCTCTTTTATGCAGTTGTTGGTGAGATAACCTCGACGCCACCCAGTACTGGGGAGTTTGGGAGTATTGCCATAGCTCGTATAACGGATGCTTTTCGAAGGTTGAGGTACACGATTTCTGGAGTTTTCTTGGTTATGTGTTGACGGATGGATACAATTGGATGTAGGGATTGTTAGTTTGGGCGAGATATATTGCTTCCCCTGTATCCCCAACACCAGATTGCATAACCAGAAAGTTTCGGGAGTTTATAGGTGGGAATTCAAGTATCTCGTAGGATATCTTTCCAACAGACACATGATACGATATGGGATCTATCATATGTTTGTTCCGGCTTATTCTGCAAGCCAATCCTTTGTTTTGTTTTATTTGTGGTATTCGAGTTGCTTCAATGTCAAATGTTGAATCCATACCTTTCCTAAACGGTGTTCTCATATTGCTATGTGAATACTAATCCTTTTGATCATTGAGGTTGTCATGTTAATTCTTTTCCAACCGGTGCGCTTCTCTTCGAGATGATCCCATCATTCTCCCCATCCGCAAGATCAATTCTAAGTTTTCTCAATGGTATCCATTTCATCTGTCCCCAAGTTGCCTTTGTTTCCCGCCCTCCCACCCTTTTTCTTCAAGGACTCAGATTTCCTAATCATGTATCCTTTTATTTGTGGGAAGTCTCTTCATTCTTTTCTTTCAATGTTCTTATCCGGTGATTCTCAGGAAGATACTAACGGAGCTTTGAGTTCACCATTCTCCATTATTTTTCTTCTCCGGTGGATTCAATTCGAATTTTCGGTAGTGATTATATTCTTTCCCTCGGCTCAAATGTTTTCCCCTTGCTCATTTGCCTCTCACCATTTTATCTTTTCGGAGTGCTCAAGACATCTCAGGAGATTCATCTATGTTCCAATTAATTCGAGGTTGTCACCTCATTTAAATATTTCAATTGTTCCGGTGCATCATCTATCTCTTCAACAATCCTTTCCAATGGTGTTATCTCTTCAGTGGGCCCTAACCCACAGGATTCTTTCCAGGATCTTACCTGACTCTTCTAATTTTCCGGAGCCATTCTCAAATTCATTTCCAAGTTTGACGTAAGAATCGGTTATCATCAGACATATGTCTTTCTGCAAGATCTTTCAAATTCTTTTCATCGTTGGTTCAACCTTTCCAATTTTCATTCCGGAGTGCATCAACAATTTTCATGGTGGTTCTCATCATCATTCTCAACATGTGAAGACTGAAGAAGAGTTTCTCTTAAATCTTGCTCCATTCTCTTCAAGGTTCATGGTTCTAGCTTGATTCCATCCTCTCATAATTGTTTTCGATTGTGAGAATTTTTTCATCCATCCGGAGCAATTCAGGAGTCTTTTCAGTTTGATTCTCTGGAGCCCATCACCTCATAATTATTCATTCCAGCTTTCAGCCCTCTTCTCCAAATCTTACCGGTGAATCGTTCTAATATCCTTTAATCAGTTCATGTTCTCTTTGTTTTCATGTATCTAAATCCCCTCAAGTATCTTCATTCGTTTTCCAATTCTTTCCGGTGAATGGTGCCCTTGCTACTCTCTTTTCCAATTTTTACGGTGGTTTGTTCAAGATTTCACTTCCTTCGTTATCATATCAATTCATTCGTTGTTTCCAAATCCCACCGGTGGTTCCATCAATACCTTCTCAAGTTTGCGCTATCTCTATCCTTAATCCCTCAAGAAGAATAAGTAGTATGCAAAATCCATTGCTTGTCATCAATTCAATTTGATGAAGGATAAGCATACAATAAATCTTATTCTTATTTACTCAAATTGATTAATCCTTCCTTCGGAGTTTGTTCTTGATGAATAAATTCTCGTTTCTAGTGTTTCATCTTTTCTTTTTCTGGAGTTCCAAGTTTTCTCGGTTATATCATCGTGAAGCTCCATCTAAATTATTGCTAGGCTTCACCTTGTGTTGTCAACCTCTCTTTCTTTCTATCATCCTTTTATTACCGGAGTTCTTCATGGAGGCTCTACATGATGGTTCATCAAGGATTCTTTTCATTCTTCAATTGTTCTTCAAGATTTCTCTTGAAGTTATGATCCGCCAAGCTATACTCAAAATTAAAGATGGTGCTCAACACATGTTTTGTTTTGAGGCGTTCAAGTATTCTTCTTCTTGCATTCCAAAGTGCAATTCTTTCTACCTTATCTTTTGAGGTGGTGTTATGTCACTCTTGACAATTTCCTTCATGTTTCATGATTCATATGTTGTCAAGAATGAGGTATTTTAAATCCATCGTTTTCTCTTCGTTCAAGATATATTTTCGACCAATCAACTTCTTCGTTGGAGTTATCTTGTGTCAGATTTCACCTAAAGCTTTTCCTTAAGGGTTGTTGCTATTTGTGGTGATTATGCATGACCCAAGCTTGCTCTGTATCCTCTTGCTGGAAGAAGTTTTCATCTCTTTGATGCTCTCAATCAAATCAATGGTTTCCATTAGTGGCCGGTTGTCACCTCATAGTCTTGAGATGTTTTCCATAAGCCCACTACAAGCTTATTCATTTCGCTGTTGGTTTTCCAACAATTCCGTTCTAACCATCTTGGAAGGGTGCTTTCCAAGCTCATTTGTGGCAGAAGTTGGTATTTTCTTCTACATTCTGTTATTCCAATGATCTATCTTCTATTCTTTCTTCCGGAGGCATTGTGATGTTGCTCTCTTCACTCATCATCTCAAATTGTGAGGATCGTGTTCTTTTCATGCTTATCCATTTAACCGGAGTGTTGTGTCATCTCTTCAAGTGCTTTTCATCTTATCAAGTTTTCCTTCTTCTTTCAGTCGGAGTGCTACCCAAATTATATCAATTTTATTCCTTCTCTATCTAGTTTTAACCGGAGTGGTTTCAATATCTATCTTATCACTAAACCTCTTGGTTCTCGTCGTATCCCTTGTTCCTCTTTTCTAACGGAGTGTTTTCAACTTTGTTCATCTTCGTTGTTTTCTTTCTTTCATTTTTCTCAACCTCTCAAGGTTCATGGTTTCACTCGTTTGTCGAAGAAGCATCTTAGCTTTACCTCTTATCTTCCTCTTCCGTTTCTCTCCGGTGCCATCCTAGATCTCGGGACGAGATCTTCTCATAGTGGTGGAGTGTTGTAACGCCCCAGATATAACTTTCTATATTCGTAACTCCAACTCCTACCTTTTCCAGAGATGCGATATGACATTTCCTTCGTGGTTGGGTTTTTGTCTTTTGTTTTGCATTTTTGTTATTGTCTTGCATCTCATCTCATAGCATCATGCGCATTGCATCTGCATGTTTTCATAAAGCTTGCACCTGTTCTTAGTTGCCGCGTCTCCCCTTGCTTTCGTTGACTGTTCCGAGACCAATCAGGTTTTTGCTTCCCTCTTGACCCTGACCACCTAAACTCTCTTGCCAGATCGCAGCCCCGTCGAGCGCGCGTCTGAAACTTCCCCGAACCTGACCCAGGCTGTCATTACCGTTGGTCTCGGATCATCCCCAAACATCTATAAAATATCTTTGTTTTCTTATTTGGACTCCCTACCTATTTATTCTTGACCGTCCGATTTAATCGGAGGGTCCAAATCTATCCTAAACCCCCTTTCCCTATATATAGACCAACTTCATATCTAATCTAAACTAACCCTAAAATCTAGGACATTTGTCCCTCGCGCCGCCGCCGCCGCATCTTCCTCGGGATCCCCAACGCCCCAACCCAGCGCCTCCACTCTCTGCCTCCACCGCACACCCATCCAGCGCCGAGCCACCCGCAACCTTTCGCAGCGCTCGATCCGATCTGGATCGAGGCAACCTTCCTCACCTGCCTCTGCTTCATCTCGACCGCAAGCCACCGGAGCACTAGGGTCCCCCGTGCCCTTCCTCTCCAACCTCCCTTCGTCCAGGAGCTGAGCTCCTTGATCCATCCCCGTGACCGTGCGCCTCCGACCTCGAGCGCCTCCTCGTCGTCGCCTGCGGCCTCCTCCTCATTGCCCCAGCGCCAGCAGCAGCCATCTCCCTCGCGAGCCCCTGCTTCCTCGTGGTCCGTTGCCGTCCCGCTCGTCCAAGTCTCCTCTGTTCGCCGCTATGGATGCCGCCATTCGAGCTCCTCCGCCATGGACGCCAGGTCCCAGGGCCGTGCCTCTCCTCCTCCTCACCCCGTTTCCCCTAGTTCTCTCCCTCTAATCCCCGCGCTGTTTTCGCCTGTAGGAACCGGCCCGCCATGGAGTTCGTCAGCCGCCTCCGCCACTTCTGCACCCAGATCCGCACCACGCCGTCTCGATCCCCTTCGGCAGCAGCCGTCGCGACCGGCCTGCTACCTCGCCGCCCGGATCCGCTTCCTCCGGCCGCCTCCAGCGCCGCCAGTGCATCGCCAGCCGGCGCCCCCTGCCTCACCATTCCCTGTCGCGGCCGCTGCTTCCTGTACAACGACGACTGGCGCCAAGTTCCCCGTGCCTGCACCCCGCTCGATCCCGTTGACCGCGCCCCTGCGTTGTCCACGTGCCTGGGCCTCCTCTGCTTCGGCCCAGCTGCTCCCCTACGCCGCACAAGGCCCAGCCCCCCAATCTGGTCTCCTCTGCAAACTGGGCTTGGCCCATGGTGAGCGCCCCAACGCCCAGCCAGTTTCGGCCCGATAGTATTTTTTTTCCTGGCCTGCGAATTTCCTTTTATCCAGTGATTTACTGTTTTGCAGAAAAACCCCCTATTGTTCATGCATTTAGAAACTCACAGACTATGCATCTTATGTAAAAACATTATATATGAAAAATGATTAGAATTGCATCTAGTTTCATAATCTGCTATTTTCATCCATGTTTAAAATGTTTAAATTGTTGTTTGTAATAATTTGCACAAATGCCATGTTAAAATGATTTATTTCATAACTAAATAACCGTAGCTCGGTTTTAAATGGTCTTTATATGTAAATGGGGTGAAAAAATGCATAAAAATGCATAGAACAACAATAAAATATGGTTTAGGGCAGAACAGTACCAAATTCATATTATGCACATGGGGATTTTCCGGAATTGTTGTTTGTTGTTCCGGCCTCATTTAAACTTGCCTAGATAGGTAGTTTTATTATGCCTCACCTCTTGCCATGTTTAACAACATTTAATATTGTTGAGTAGCTTATAACGAGAGCGAACTAAATAAATGGATGTGGTGTTTTGTCAATATACAACTCGTTGCATATTGAGCTCCACTTAACTTGTAGTATTGTTTGTTGCACTTTGCCATGCCATGCCTTATTAAACCGGACATGCATCATACTTGTTTGTGCGTCATGCCATGTTTATGCTTGTGCATTAACCATGTTGTTTGTTTCTTTCCGGTGTTGCTTCTTAGTTCCGGTAATGTTGCGATTGTGAGGATTCGTTCGACTACTCCCGTTCGTCTTCTTCATGGACTCGTTCTTCTTCCTAGCGGGATTTCAGGCAAGATGACCGTCACCTTGGATCTCACTACTATCATTGCCATGCTAGTTGCTTCGTTCTATCGCTATGCTGCGCTTCCTATCACTTGTTCCTTAAGCCTCCCAAATTGCCATGAACCTCTGACCTTTGAAACCCTTCCTAGCAAACCGTTGTTTGGCTATGTTACCGCTTTGCTCAGCCCCTCTTATAGCGTTGTTAGTTGCAGGTGAAGTTGAAGATTGCCCCATGGTGGACAGGATTTGTTGGGATATCACAATATCTCTTATATTATTAATGCATCTATATACTTGGTAAAGGGTGGAAGGCTCGGCCTTATGCCTGGTGTTTTGTTCCACTCTTGCCGTCCTAGTTTCCGTCATACCGGTATTATGTTCCCGGATTTTGCTTCCTTATGCGGTTGGGTGATTTATGGGACCCCCTTGACAGTTCGCTTTGAATAAAACTCCTCCAGCAAGGCCCAACTTTGGTTTTACCATTTGCCTCACCTAGCCCTTTTTCCCTTGGGTTTCCGGAGCCCGACGGTCATCTTTATTTTACCCCCCCCCCCCCCCGGGCCAGTGCTCCTCCGAGTGTTGGTCCAAACTAGAGCACCGTGCGGGACCATTCCTTGGCAACTTGGATTACGTCGGTACCTGTACGCTTAGCTTATCCGGTGTGCCCTGAGAACGAGATATGTGCAGCTCCTATCGGGATTTGTCGGCACAGCGGGTGGTCTTGCTGGTCTTGTTTTACCATTGTCAAAATGTCTTGTAAACCAGGATTCCGAGACTGATCGGTTCTTCCTGGGAGAAGGAATATCCTTCGTTGATCGCGAGAGCTTATCATGGGCTAAGTTGGGACACCCCTGCAGGGTATAAACTTTCGAGAGCCGTGCCCACGGTTATGTGGCAGATGGGAATTTGTTAATGTCCGGTTGTAGATAACTTGACACCAGATCCGAATTAAAACGCATCAACCGCGTGTGTAGCCGTGATGGTCTCTGTCGGTGTCAAAACCGGCGGATCTCGGGTAGTGGGTCCCGGACTGTGCGTCTAGGCGGATGGTGACAGGAGACAAGGGACACGATGTTTTTACCCAGGTTCGGGCCCTCTCGATGGAGGTAAAACCCTACTCCTGCTTGATTAATATTGATGATATGGGTAGTACAAGAGTGGATCTACCACGAGATCAAGGAGGCTAAACCCTAGAAGCTAGCCTATGGTATGATTGTTGTAATGGTTGTTCCTCCTACGGACTAAAACCCTCCGGTTTATATAGACTCCGGAGAGGGCTAGGGTTACACAGAGTCGGTTACAATGGTAGGAGATCTACATATCCGTATTGCCAAGCTTGCCTTCCACGCCAAGGAAAGTCCCATCCGGACACAGGACGAAGTCTTCAATCTTGTATCTTCATGGTCTTGGAGTCCGGCCGATGATGATAGTCTGGCTATCCGGACACCCCCTAGTCCAGGACTCCCTCAGTAGCCCCTGAACCAGGCTTCAATGACGACGAGTCCGGCGCGCATATTGTCTTCGGCATTGCAAGGCGGGTTCTTCCTCCGAATAATTCATAGAAGATTGTGAACACCAGGATAGTGTCCAGCTCTACAAAATAAATTCCACATACCACCGTAAAGAGAATAATATGTACACAAGTTTGATCTGCTGACGTATTTTGGGGCGTGACGTCACACCACTACCAAGCCTTTACTTGAATTATTATACCACCTCAACGCGTTTAGCGAAGCGGTTTCCTTGGCACGTCATGTCGAAGCAGAGATTGTGTTCCCCTTATTCCGGGATTCCCATCAATACGGACGTGGGTAACCCAACCGCGCCATTGATTGCGGCGCTTGGGAGATAAGCGAGTTTTACCAGGCCGGTGGGGACGCATAGTCTTCGTCCGCCCATATATAAGGGGATAAGGATCCGCCTTTTTTACCTACGCCTTCTTCCTCCTTTGCTTATCCATCTCCACGCACTCGAGCTCCAGCGCCCAAGTCCGCACATCTTGCCTCAACCTTCTCTAGCCATGTCCGGAGCGGGAGGCAAATGGATGGCCTCCTCCGTTACGGAGGGGCACATCGAGAAGCTGCGCGGCGCCGGATACCTTTCCAGTGACATCGTGCACCCGCTGCCCGACGAGGGGCAGCTCATCCCCACCCCCAGGCCCCATGAGAGGGTCATATTTCTTCCCCACTTCCTCCGCGGACTGGGCTTCCCACTTCATCCCTTCGTCCGGGGGCTCATGTACTACTATGGCCTGGACTTCCATGATCTGGCGCCAAACTTCATCCTCAACATCTCGGCGTTTATCGTCGTGTGCAAGGCCTTCCTCTGCATCCAGCCACACTTCAGCTTGTGGCTAAAGACCTTCAATGTCAAGCCAAAGGTGGTGAAGGGCGTCCAAGCGGAGTGCGGAGGCGCCATGGTGGGCAAAATGCCCAACGTCACCTGGCTCGAGGGCGCCTTTGTGGAGTCCATCAAGGGATGGCAATCGGGGTGGTTCTACATCACCGAGTCGCGTGACCCTAAATAGGTAGCGGCCCCCGAGTTCAGATCTGGTACCCCCATGCAGCTTACCTCCTGGAAAGAGAAGGGATTGCTATGGGGTAGTTCAGAGGAGCTGACCGGACTCCAGTCCTGTCTCCAGACCCTGGTGAACAAGAAGCTTAAGCTTGTCAACGTGATCCAGGTCATGCTCGTCCGCCGGATTCTCCCCTGCCAACAACGGGCCTTCAATCTGTGGGAGTTTGATCCGGCACAGCACCAAACCCTGAGCGGGCTCTTCGACACGACGTACGAAGCTGCCTGGAGGGTGTTGTTCAAGGGCGGAGAAGCCCCCGCATCCGCAACTGAAGATTGCGGATTCAGCACGTAGCGCCCGGCCGGCGAGGTAAGCTATGTTATCCTTTATGGGACACTCATTTCTTTCACAGTTTGACTCTATGTGGGATCTAAAAACTCCCAATGCCTTTAACAGGACTGGCAGAAGACATCCGGACAGGTCAACTGTCCGGCTCCCCTTCCAGAAGACCCAGCGGACACCCGTTTGATGGGGCTGCTAGTCCCGGCACTTTACGTGGTGCCGGAGAAGAAGGCCAAGAAAAAGGCCATGGGAACCTAAAGGAGTTCCCGGCGCCAGGTGATATCGGACTCATCGTCCGATGACTCCAAGGCGGACTCCTCCCCCGAGGAGGAGGAGAAAGAGGCCACTCCCCCAGCGGGGGGAGAGAAGAAGAGGAAGGCCTCACCAACGGGGGCGGCCGAAGGGTCCAAGAAAGGACGGACCCTCCCTCCGGACTGCTCCGCCAACGCCGACGATGGCGACGAGGAGTGGCCCTCGAGGGCCAAGCCCCTGGCAAGATCGTAAGTGTCCGAATTCCTGGATGATTCATAATTTCTCTTTTTGCCACGTGGTGTCCTTCTAATGCCGCACACAACATGTAGTCCGGCCAAGGATGATCTTCCTGCTTCGTCGGGCAGGTCCTTGGCTACGTCGCATATGGATTCCCTTCCGACCACCTCCACCCCTCGTGACGCTGATGACGCCGAGGTGGGATCCCAGGAGGGGACCCACCAGGAGGGGGAGGCTCCGGAGGTGCCACAGGGCAACCTCCCGGACTTCGTACCGGACTCCGTATCGGAACCTGCAGTGGTTCCGTAGTCCGGCAGGCGGCCCCTTCGTAAGAAGGGCAAGACTGTGACACCGGCAGCCGTCGTCCAACCGGAGGCGCCGGATAACTTGTTGGAGGCACTCAATGGCGCTTCCATCGAGGAAGAACACCGCACTATCATGAGTGCGGTGATTCAAAAGGTTCAGCTCGCCAAGAGTGGGCTGACTGAAGCCTGCAGCAGCCTTCTAACAGGCTTTGAGGTAAGAAATTTAAAATATGTAATATAATACTGCATAGACAGTAGCCCCTGATGCTCGGTTCGGTGTTCGGAAAGAAAAGCCGGACTGAGGATCTAAAAATATATATGCAGGAGGTCTAAAAAATATGTCAATATGGGATTGCAGGCTCCACTGCTGATCTCTGCCGCACTGACTGTGGAGGTCGATGCTTTAAAGCAGAACCTCGAGTGGTCCGAGAGCGAGCTCGGCCGTGCCAAGAAGCAACTCGAGGACAAGGAAGGTGAGTAACACCGTATTAAATTTGTACCTTACAGAAAAGGATTTTGGTTGCAAGAGAAATAACGAGGATAACATGGGTACTACAGGCGCCACAAACGAGGTGGCGACCCTGAAGGAGGCGGTGTCTGCGGCCGAACGCAATGCGGCCGCAGAGCGAGCCGAGCGGGAGAAGCAGGAGGCGCGGGTGGCGGAGGTGCAGCAAGAGCTCCAGGCTCTCATGGAAAAACATGAGGGTTTGGAGCGCGACTCAAGGACTCGAGAGTCCGAGCTTGCATTGGCTCTTGAGAGCACCAAAGCCGCTAAGGCCGAAGCCCACAAGGCCCTCCAGGAGGTCGAGGATTTGAAGAAAATAGCAGAGGGTAAGGCATTTTTCATGCAAAGCAAGCATGTGAAAGTGAATTACCTGTTACTTACCCGAATTCGGAGCTCTCCAGGAGCGTTTGCAGATCTGCCTCGCAGCGTGTCCGATGCTGCCGCATTCTACCGGGCCGAGGAGGGGAGCTCGACAGAGAAGGTCTTCTGGTCTCAGTATGCTGAGGCCGGACATCCGGTGCCCCTGAGCGACCAGCTGAAGCAGCTGGTCGAGCTCCACAAGGTAGCCGAACAGGCCATGAAGGGCCTCATAGTTCGGCTGTGGCCCAAGGAGGCCATGCCTGGGAGCTACTTCGGCCTGGTACGGCGGCTGGTGGATGCGTGTCCCTGGGTGGAGGTCGTCAAGCATTCTGCCTGCATTGAAGGTGCCCGTTGGGCCCTTGCCCGTGCAAAGGTGCATTGGGGCAGGATGGATGCTGAGAAGCTGCTGACGGACGCGCCGCCGGCGGGCAAGGAGTATCGTACGCCCGAAGTGTATTATAAGATTGTCCTGAAGGGTGCCCGCATGATTGCGGATGAGTGCTCCAAGGATGTAATATTTGAGTAGACTCGCATTTTGTTATCCTGTGCGCTGAAAACCTTGTTCATATGCGCTAAGCAACGCTTTTTAATTTAAAATATTACCTTCTGTGCAGTCGTTTATCAAATCTGAGAGATGGCAAGTCGTCGGGTTCAGACCCCATGCCACTAGTGCTGGGGTGTTCGGGATAAACTTGAGCACTCTTGTTCCCATATTTGGGTCCATCTAGGGAGGCGCTCAACACAACGAACGAGGCAACCGGACTTATAATGCTTTAACACTCTCACTTAGCCATAGAATTCTATAATTTTAAATTTCGGCGAAGCCCCTAGTGTTCGGAAGACCGAGTTCGGGGCGCTATCCACGCCTGGGCCGGACAAAGCTGGTTCCTCGCTCTAAGCGGCATAAGTCTTTAGGGACTCGAAAAAACCTCTCGAACAGCGACCAGCTCTCGCCTTATCATGACGGTCAGTTTTAGCTTTCTCCACTGAGGCGCTCGCCCAGCTCAACCAGGGCGCAATCGCAGTGGTTTTCCCAGTGCTACCCTAGCCGATAAAACGGAACGTAAGGTACCAGAACATGGGAGCCGGGCAAACCCAACTATTGACCCAAGACATGATTCAGAGCCGATGCATATAATGCTATAAGTTCGGGGGTACCGCACTTGTGAAAGTGTTCGGACTTATCACACCATAATGCGGGGAACTTAAGCCCCTGGTGTATTCGGCCATACCAAAGTGTACGGATGCAACATGTCATAAACGAACATATATAAGAAAGAAATGCGATTATAAGCAAAAAGTGATGCATTGTTTATTCAAAAATACTGCCATGAATGCAGAGCGATACAAATAGTGCGGTAAGCAAGGGATTAGACTTATTTAAGCATGTCCCCCTCCAGGGGTAGGCTGCGGAATGGTGTATTAAACAGATTTAATGCTCGTAATGGAGACCACCTGAGTGTTCGTCGTAGAACTTCTCCTTCCCTGGCTGTTGCATCGTGAGTTCGGCAGGTCTACTGCCGGACAAGGCCTCTGGTGAACGGAGTCCTGTGGGTAAGAAAAAAGAAAAAGACCGACATACTTGGGAGCCCATGGTGTGGTTAAGCCGCACTCTGGGCCTGTCGTGGTCGTGCCCCTCCCCCTATGCCCATGGTATCTCCAGAGCGTAATGATGTACGCGAAGGACTGGTCTTGCAATTATGCAAGGGCTGGGTTGGGGCCGCATTGCTACGCGTGCTCGGATCATGCCAAGTGGTCTTGTTGTATGTTACTCCGGGCGCGTTTGGCCGTGTCCGGTCGCTTGACGGCCGGACTCGAAAATTGCCTTAAAAGGCTGCTCTGTACTTCTGCCGCGAGAGCCGCTATGTGTTCCTCTGTTCGGAGGGAGCGCTCAGTGTTTCCGTTGACCGTGATGACTCCTCGAGGGACTGGCATCTTGAGCTTGAGGTATGCGTAATGCGGCACCGCGTTGAACTTTGCAAACGCGGTCCATCCGAGCAGAGCGTGATAGCCACTACGGAATGGGACTATGTCGAAGATTAACTCCTTGCTTCGGAAGTTATCCGGGGATCCGAAGACCACTTCCAGTGTGACTGAGCCTGTACAATTGGCCTCTACACCTGGTATGACGCCTTTGAAGGTTGTCTTTGTAGGTTTAATCCTTGAGGGGTCTATGCCCATCTTGCACGCTGGTCCTGATAAAGCAGGTTTAGGCTTCCGCCGCCGTCCATCAAGACTCTGGTGAGGTGAAATCCATCGACGATTGGGTCTAAAACCAATGCGGCGAATCCTCCATGACGGATACTGGTGGGGTGGTCCCTTCGATCAAAAGTGATCGGGCAAGAGGACCATGGATTGAACTTTGGGGCGACTGGCTCCATCGCATATACGTCCCTAAGTGCACGCTTCCGCTCCCTCTTGGGTATGTGGGTTGCGTATATCATGTTTACCGTCCGCACTTGTGGGGGGAAACCCTTCTGTCCTCTATTGTTTGGCGGCCGGGTCTCTTCCTCGTCATCACTATGCAGCCCCTTGTCATTGTTTTCGGCAATTAACTTGCCTGCCTGCTTAAATACCCAACAATCCCTGTTGGTGTGATTAGCTGGCTTTTCGGGGGTGCCATGTATCTGGCAAGAGCGGTCGAGTATTCGATCCAAATTGGACGGACCCGGAGTAGTTCTTTTGAATGGCTTTTTCCGCTAACCGGGTTTAGAGCCTCTGAATTCGGCGTTGACTGCCGTATCCTCAGTGTTATCGCCGTTAATGCGGCGTTTGTTTTTGTTTCGAAGCGACCTGCCATTGCGGTCCTTGGTATCCGGACTGCCAGAATTTTTGCTGAGGTTGTTACTGCGGGCTAGCCAGCTGTCCTCTCCCGCACAGAAGCGGGTCATGAGTAATGTGAGGGCTGCCATGGATTTCGGCTTTTCCTGTCCTAGGTGCCGGGCCAGCCACTCGTCGCGGATGTTATGTTTGAAGGTTGCGAGGGCCTCTGCATCCGGACAGTCGACGATTTGATTTTTCTTTGTTAAGAACCGTGTCCAGAACTGTCTGGCCGATTCGTCTAGCTGCTGAATTATGTGGCTTAGGTCATCGGCGTCTGGTGGTCGCACATATGTGCCCTAGAAGTTGTCAAGGAATGTGGCTTCCAGGTCCTCCCAACACCCAATTGACTCTGCTGGCAAGCTGTTAAGCCAATGCCGAGCTGTTCCTTTAAGCTTGAGTGGGAGATATTTGATGGCGTGAAGATCGTCACCGCGGGCCATATGGATATGAAGGAGATAGTCTTCGATCCAAACCGCGGGGTCTGTTGTGCCATCGTAGGATTCAACGTTCATGAGTTTAAACCCTTCAGGGATTTGATGATCCATTACTTCATCTGTGAAGCATAGTGGGTGTGCGGCACCTCTATATTGGGCAATATCACGACGTAGCTCAAGCGAGCTTTGTCTACTGTGTTCGGCCCGGCCGGAGTTGCTATATCCGGCGCGACGGTAGTCGTCGCGCATCGTGGGGCGCCCACGTGATCCGTAGATCGATCTTGATTGTCTTGCCTTGTCCTCCAATATGTCTCGCAAGTCCGGCGCATTCCCCCGTGGCTTCGCACTTTTCGAGCGGTGCCGGGGTACGGTTCTGGTGGAGGGCCTAGATGCCTCTCTGTTGCGGCCACGAGGTGGTCGGTCTACCGTATTGTGCGCTGGTGATGAGGGTTTATATGCCTCCTCCTCTAATCGGGGGAGCAACTTGTGTTTGGGGTAGCTTTTGGAGGGGCGTTCGAGTTCATACTCTACGGCCGCAAGGACTTCAGTCCATCTGTTAGCTAGCAGGTCTTGATCAGCTCGAAGCTGTTGCTGCTTTTTCTTTAGGCTGTTCTCCGTGGCCATTAGCCTGCATTTAAAGCGCTCTTGTTCGACGGGATCCTTGGGCACGATGAATTCGTCGTCGTTGAGGCTTGCCTCGTCTCCGAAGGGAGGCATGTAATTATCATCCTCTACCTCTTCGTCTGCCGCTCTCTCGTGAGGGTTGGCTTCTCCATCCTCCTGTGCTGAATCTTGCTGGAGGGGGTTATCTTCGGCACTCTCTGGGGTGTTATTATCTCCGGTGCCAGAATCACCATTCTTGTTGTGGCGGGATTTAGAGCGGCGCTGCTGACGTCGGCGCTTGGGCTGTTTCTTAGAGGAATCTGCCTCCGCTGCTTCTTCGTCGTTCCCATCCTTTGGGATGTCCACCATGTATATGTCGTATGACGAGGTGGTCTTCCAGTGCCCCGTAGGCGTTGGTTCTTGGTCGTCTCCGGCATCGTCATCCATACCGTCGATGTCTTCGGAGTCGTAGTCTAGCATGTCGGTTAGATCATTGATAGTGGCTACAAAGTGGGTGGTGGGTGGGCTTTGAATTTCTTCGTCGTCCGCATCCCAACCATCCTGTCCGCAGTCCAGCCAGGGCTCTCCTAATAATGAGAGATACTTTAGCGAATTCAGGATGTCGCCAAAGGGAGAGTGTTGAAAGATGTCCGCGGCGGTGAACTCCATGATCGGCGCCCAATCAGATTCGATTGATAGGGGCGCAGGAGGTTCGGAGTCCGGCGAGGAGTCCGGCACCTCGGAGTCACGAGCTTTACAAGGGACAAGGTCAGTATTCGGCTCCATCTCCGTAGAAGTTGCAGCCCCCGAGGCGGTGTCTAGCCACCCGTCCTCGATCTGCACGGTCGGCTCCGAACTAAGGGTTGGAGCAGACTCATGTGCGGCCTCCAGGGCACTATCCGGCAGCAGAGCTAAATCATGCCCATCGCGACAGTGTGGCGCGCTCGGCTGTGGCTCGAATCCGTCGAAGATCAAGTCTCCGCGGATGTCAGCCGTGAAGTTTAGGCTTCCAAATCTGACCTGATGGCCAGGGGCGTAGCTTTCGATCTGCTCCAGATGGCCAAGCGAATTGGCCCGTAGTGCAAAGCCGCCGAACACGAAGATCTGTCCAGGGAGAAAAGTCTCACCCTGGACTGCGTTGTTGTTGATGATTGAAGGAGCCATCGAGCCTATCGGTGACGACACAGAGGAACTCTCACTGAAAGCACCAATGTCGGTGTCAAAACCGGCGGATCTCGGGTAGGGGGTCCCGGACTGTGCGTCTAGGCGGATGGTAACATGAGACATGGGACACGATGTTTTTACCCAGGTTCGGGCCCTCTTGATGGAGGTAAAACCCTACTCCTGCTTGATTAATATTGATGATATGGGTAGTACAAGAGTGGATCTACCACGAGATCAAGGAGGCTAAACCCTAGAAGCTAGCCTATGGTATGATTGTTGTAATGGTTGTTCCTCCTACGGACTAAAACCCTCCGGTTTATATAGACACCGGAGAGGGCGAGGGTTACACAGAGTCGGTTACAATGGTAGGAGATCTACATATCTGTATTTCCAAGCTTGCCTTCCACGCCAAGGAAAGTCCCATCCGGACACGGGACGAAGTCTTCAATCTTGCATCTTCATGGTCTTGGAGTCCGGCCGATGATGATAGTCCGGCTATCCGGACACCCCCTAGTCCAGGACTCCCTCAGTCTCTTTTCAGCGGAGTCCGGGAAGTGAACACGGTTTTGGGTTATGCTTGACATAAGTAGGAGTTCAGGATCACCTCTTGATCATTGGTAGATTCACGACCATTCCGTTTGCTCTCTTCTCGCTCTTATTTGCGTATGTTAGCCACCATATATGCTTAGTCGCTGCTGCAACCTCACCACTTTACCCATTCCTTTCCCATTAAGCTTTGCTAGACTTGATACCCATGGTAATGGGATTGCTGAGTCCTCGTGGCTCACAGATTACTACAACAATAGTTGCAGGTACAGGTTATGCGATTGTCATGACGCGAGAGCGATGTTTGCTTGTTTTGGAGTACTTCTTCTTCTTCTTCTTTGATCAGGGGATAGGTTCCAGGTCGGCAGCCTGGGCTAGCAGGGTGGATGTCGTTTGATTTTCTGTTTGTGTTTCATCCGTAGTCGGATGGTGCTCTTATGTAAGATGATGTTGTATTTATGTGGCATTGTATGCCACTTGTATGAATCTCCATCTATTATGTAATGTTGATGTAATGATATCCACCTTGCAAAAGCGTATCAATATGCGGTTCTATCCTTGGTGGGACGTTCGAGTCTCTTTAGGATAGTATCGCATATTGGGCGTGACAGTTCCATAATACTTCATCCCGCAACTAACTCATTAGTCACAATGCTTGCAAGGCTTATAGTGATGAGTATTACCGAGAGGTCCCAGAGATACCTCTCCGAAACACGGAGTGACAAATCCTAATCTCGATCTATGCCAACCCAACAAACACCTTTTGGAGACACCTGTAGAGCACCTTTATAATCACCCATTTACATTGTGACGTTTGGTAGCACACAAAGTGTTCCTCCGGTATTCGGGAGTTGCATAATCTCATAGTCTGAGGAACTTGTATAAGTCATGAAGAAAGTAGTAGCAATGAAACTGTCACGATCATAATGCTAAACTAACGGATGGGTCATGTCCATCACATCATTCTCCTAATGATGTGATCCCATTTATCATATGACAACACATATCTATGGTTCGGAAACATAACCATCTTTGATTAACGAGCTAGTCAAGTAGAGGCATACTAGGGACAATATGTATTGTCTATGTATTCACACATGTACTAAGTTTCCGGTTAATACATTTCTAGCATGAATAATAAGCATTTATCATGAAATAAGGAAATAAATAATAACTTTATTATTGCCTCTAGGGCATATTTCCTTCAGTCTCCCACTTGCACTAGAATCAATAATCTAGATTACATAGTAATGATTCTAACACCCATGGAGCTTTGGTGTTGATCCTGTTTTGCTCGTGGAAGAGGCTTAGTCAATGGGTCTGCAACATTCAGATCCGTATGTATCTTGCAAATCTCTATGTCCCCCTCTGACACTTGATGAAGGATGGAATTGAAGCGTCTCTTGATGTGCTTCGTTCTCTTGTGAAATCTGGATTCCTTTGCCAAGGCAATTGCACCAGTATTGTCACAAAAGATTTTCATTGGACCTGATGCACTAAGTATGACACCTAGATCAGATATGAACTCCTTCATCCAAACTCCTTCATTTGCTGCTTCCGAAGCAGCAATGTACTCCACTTCACACATAGATCCCGCCACGACGCTCTGCTTGGAACTGCACCAACTGACAGCTCCTCCATTCAATAAAAATTCGTATCCGGTTTGTGACTTACAGTGATCTAGATTAGTGTCAAAGCTTGCATCGACGTAACCATTTACGATGAGCTTTTTTTCACCTCCATAAACGAGAAACATATTCTTAGTCCTTTTCAGGTATTTCAGGATGTTCTTGACCATTGTCCAGTGCTCCACTCCGGGATTACTTTGGTACCTCCCTGCTATGCTTATAGCAAGGCACACATCAGGTCTGGTACACAGCATTGCATACATGATAGAACCTATGGCTGAAGCATAGGGAATGACTTTCATTTTTTCTCTATCTTCTGCAGTGGTCGGGCATTGAGTCTGACTCAACTTCAGACCTTGTAACACAAGCAAGAACCCTTTCTTTGACTGATCCATTTTGAACTTCTTCAAAACTTTATCAAGGTATGTGCTTTGTGAAAGTCCAATTAAGCGTCTTGATCTATCTCTATAGATCTTGATGCCCAATATGTAAGCAGCTTCTCCAAGGTCTTTCATAGAAAAACTCTTATTCAGGTATCCCTTTATGCTATCCAGAAATTTTATATCATTTCCAATCAACAATATGTCATCCACATATAATATTAGAAATGCTAAAAAGCTCCCACTCACTTTCTTGTAAATACAGGCTTCTCCACAAGTCTGTATAAAACCATATGCTTTGATCACACTATCAAAATGTTTATTACAATTCCGAGAGGCTTGCACCAATCCATAAATGGATCGCTGGAGCTTGCACACTTTGTTAGCACCCTTTGGATCGACAAAACCTTCCGGTTGCATCATATACAACTCTTCTTCCAGAAATCCATTCAGGAATGCAGTTTTGACATCCATCTGCCAAATTTCATAATCATAAAATGCGGCAATCGCTAACATGATTCGGACAGACTTAAGAATCACTACGGGTTAGCAAGACTCATCATAGTCAGCCCATTTAACTTGTCGAAAACCTTTTGCGACAAGTTGAGCTTTGTAAATAGTAACATTACCGTCTTCGTCGGTCTTCTTCTTACAGATCCATTTATTTTGGGCTTGCCGATCATCGGGCAAGTCCACCAAAGTCCGCACTTTGTTCTCATACATGGATCCCATCTCAGATTTCATGGCCTCAAGCCATTTCGCGGAATCTGGGCTCATCATCGCTTCCTCATAGTTCGTAGGTTCATCATGGTCTAGTAACATGACTTCTAGAACAGGATTGACGTACCACTCTGGTGCGGACCTTACTCTGGAAGACCTACGAGGTTCGGTAGTAACTTGATCTGAAGCTTCATGATCATTATCATTAGCTCCCTCACTAGTTGATGTAGGAATTATGGGAACTGATTTCTATGATGAGCTACTTTCCAAAAAGGGAGAAGGTACAATTACCTCATCAAGTTCTACTTTCCTCCCACTCACTTCTTTCGAGAGAAACTCCTTCTCTAGAAAGGATCCATTTTTAGCAACAAAGATTTTGCCTTCGAATCTGTGATAGAAGGTGTACCCAACAGTTTCCTTTGGGTATCTTATGAAGACGCACTTCTCCGATTTGGGCTCGAGCTTATCAGGTTGAAGCTTTTTCACATAAGCATCGCAGCCCCAAACTTTAAGAAATGACAACTTTGGTTTCCTGCCAAACCACAATTCATAAGGCGTCGTCTCAACGGATTTTGATGGTGCCCTATTAAAGTGAATGCAGCCGTCTCTAAAGCATAACCCCAAAACGATAGCGGTAAATCAGTAAGAGACATGATAGATCACACCATATCCAATAAAGTACGGTTACGACGTTCGGACACACCATTTCACTGTGGTGTTCCAGGTGGAGTTAATTGTGAAACTATCCCATGTTGTTTCAAATGAAGACCAAACTCATAACTCAAATATTCTCCTCCACGATTAGACCGTAGAAACTTTGTTTTCTTGTTAGAATGATTTTCCACTTCACTCTGAAATTCTTTGAACTTTTCAAATGTTTCAAATGTTTCAAACTTTTCAAGTAGATATAACCATATCTTCTCAAATCATGTGTAAAGGTAAGAAAATAATGATACCCACCACGAGCTTCAATACTCATTGGACCGCATACATCGGTATGTATTATTTCCAACAAGTCAGTAGCTCGTTCCATTGTTCCGGAGAACGGAGTTTTAGTAATCTTGCCCATGAGGCACGGTTCGCAAGCACCAAGTGATTCATAATCAAGTGATTCCAAAATTCCATCAGCATGGAGTTTCTTCATGCGCTTTACATCGATATGACCCAAACGGCAGTGCCACAAATAAGTTGCACTATCATTATTAACTTTGCATCTTTTGGCTTCAGTATTATGAATATGTATATCAACACTATCGAGATTCAACAAAAATCGACCATTCATAAAGGGTGCATGACCATAAAAGATATTACTCATATAAATAGAACAACCATTATTCTCTGATTTAAATGAATAACCGTCTCGCATTAAACAAGATCCAGATATAATGTTCATGTTGAACGCTGGCACCAAATAACAATTATTTAGGTCTAAAACTAATCCCGATGGTAGATGTAGAGGTAGCGGGCCAAAGGCGATCACATCGACCTTGGAACCATTTCCCACGCGCATCGTCACCTCGTCCTTAGCCAATCTTCATTTAATCCGTAGCCCCTGTTTCAAGTTGTAAATATGAGCAATAGAACCAGTATCAAATACCTAGGCGCTACTACGAGCATTAGTAAGGTACACATCAATAACATGTATATCAAATATACCTTTCACTTTGCCATCCTTCTTATCTGCCAAATACTTGGGGCAGTTCCGCTTCCAGTGACCAGTCTATTTGCAGTAGAAGCACTCAATTTCAGGCTTAGGTCCAGACTTGGGTTTCTTCTCTTGAGCAGCAACCTTTTTCCCGTTCTTATTGAAGTTCCCCTTCTTCCCTTTGCCCTTTTTTCTTGAAACTAGTGGTCTTGTTGAACATCAACACTTGATGCTCCTTCTTGATTTCTACCTCCGCAGCCTTTAGCATTGCAAAGAGATCGAGAATAGTCTTGTTCATCCCTTGCATATTATAGTTCATCATGAAGCCTTTATAGCTTGGTGGCAGTGATTGAAGAACTCTGTCAATGACACTATCATCAGGAAGATTAACTCCCAGCTGAGTCAAGTGGTTATGGTACCCAGACATTCTGACTATGTGTTCACTAACAGAACTATTCTCCTCCATTTTGCAGCTATAGAACTTGTTGGAGACTTCATATCTCTCAACTCGGGCATTTGCTTGAAATATTAACTTCAACTCTTGGAACATCTCATATGCTCCATGACATTCAAAACGTCTTTGAAGTCCCGATTCTAAGCCGTAAAGCATGGCACACTGAACTATCGAGTAGTCATCAGCTTTGCTCTGCCAGACATTCTTAATGTCATCAGTAGCATTTGCAGCAGGCCTGGCACCCAGCGGTGCTTCCAGGACGTAATTCTTCTGTGCAGCAATGAGCATAATCCTCAAGTTACGGACCCAGTCCGTGTAGTTGCTTCCATCATCTTTCAACTTAGCTTTCTCTAGGAATGCATTAAAATTCAAAGGAATGGTAGCACGGCCATTGATCTACAATAACATAGACATGCAAAATAACTATCAGGACTAAGTTCATGATAAATTAAAGTTCAATTAATCATATTACTTCAGAACTCCCACTTAGATAGACATCCCTCTAGTCATCTAAATGATCACATGATCCAAATCAACTAAACCATGTCCGATCATCATGTGAGATGGAGTAGTTTTCAATGGTGAACATCACTATGTTGATCATATCTACTACATGATTCACGTTCGACCTTTCGGTCTCAGTGTTTCGAGGCCATATCTCCATATGCTAGGCTCGTCAAGTTTAGCCCGAGTATTCTACATGTGCAAAACTGGGTTGCACCCGTTGTATGTGAACGTAGAGCTTATCACACCCGATCATCACGTGGTGTCTCGGCATGACGAACTATAGCAACGGTGCATACTCAGGGAGAACACTTATACCTTGAAATTTAGTAAGGGATCATCTCATAATGCTACCGCCATACTAAGAAAAATAGGATGCATAAAAGATAAACATCACATGCAATCAAAATATGTGACATGATATGGCCATCATCATCTTGTGCTCATGACCTCCATCACCGAAGCATCGTCATGATCTCCATCGTCACTGGCGCGACACCTTGATCTCCATCGTAGCATCATTGTCGTCTCGCCAACTATTGTTGCTACGACTATCTCTACCGCTTAGTGATAAAGTAAAACAATTACATGGCGATTGCATTGCATATAATAAAGTGACAACCATATGGCTCCGGTCAGTTGCCGATAACTTTGTTACAAAACATGATAATCTCATACAATAATTTATATCACATCATACTTGACCATATCACATCACAGCAAGCCCTGCAAAAACAAGTTAGACATCCTCTACTTTGTTGTTGCAAGTTTTACGTGGCTGCTACGGGCTTCTAGCAAGAACCGTTCTTACCTACGCATCAAAACCACAATGATTTTTCATCAAGTGTGTTGTTTTAACCTTCAACAAGGACCGGCCGTAGCCATACTCGATTCAACTAAAGTTGGAGAAACAGACACCTGCCAGCCACCTATGTGCATAAGCACATCGGTAGAACTAGTCTCATGAACGCGGTCATGTAATGTCGGTCCAGGCCGCTTCATCCAACAATACTGCTGAATCAAAGTATGACATGCTGGTAAGCAGTATGACTATTATCGCCCACAACTCTTTGTGTTCTACTCGTGCATATAACATCTACGCATAGACCTGGCTCGGATGGCACTGTTGGGGAATGCGGTAATTTCAAAAAAATTACTACGAACACGCAAGATCTATCTAGGAGAAGCATAGCAACGAGCGGGGAGAGTGTGTCCACATACCCTCATAGACCGAAAGCGGAAGCGTTAAGTAACGCGGTTGATGTAGTCGAACGTCTTCGCGATCCAACCGATCAAGTACCGAACGCACGACACCTCCGCGATCTGCACACGTTCAGCTCAGTGACATCCCTCGAACTCTAGATCTAGCTGAGGCCGAGGGAGAGTTCCGTCAGCACGACGGCATGGTGACGGTGATGATGAAGTTGCCGCGCTGGGCTTCGCCTAAGCACTACGACGATATGGCCGAGGTAGAAAACTATGGAAGGGGCACCGCACACGGCTAAAAGATCAACTTGTGTGTCTATGGGGTGCCCCCTCCCCCATATATAAAGGAGGAGAGGGGAGGCTGGCCGGCCCTCCTTGGCGCGCCCCCAAGAGGGGAATCCTACTAGGACTCCAAGTCCTAGTAGGTTTCCACCAAAAGGGAGAGGGGGGAGGAAGGAGAGGGACAGGGAGAAGGAAAGGCCCCCCCTTCCTAGTCCAATTCGGACCCAAGGGGGAGGGGGCGCGTGGCCTGCCCTGGACGCCCCTCTCTCTCTCTCCACTAAGGCCCATCGAGGCCCATTAGTTCCCCCGGGGTTTCCGATAACCCTCCGGCACTCCGGTTTTATCCAAAAAAATTCCAGAACACTTCCGGTGTCCGAATATAGTCGTCCAATATATCAATCTTTATGTTCGAACATTTCGACACTCCTCGTCATGTCCGCGATCTCATCCGGGACTCTGAACAACCTTCGGTACATCAAATCACATAAACTCATAATACCAATCGTCATCGAACGTTAAGCATGCGGACCCTACAGGTTTGAGAACTATGTAGACATGACCGAGACACGTCTCCGATCAATAACCAATAGCGGAACCTAGATGCTCATATTGGTTCCTACATATTCTACGAAGATCTTTATCGGTCAAACCGCATAACCACATACATTGCTCCCTTTGTCATCGGTATGTTACTTGCCCGAGATTCGATCGTCGGTATCGTCATACCTTGTTCAATCTCATTACCAGAAAGTCTCTTTACTCATTCCATAATACTTGATACCGCAACTAACTCATTATTCACAATGCTTGCAAGGCTTATAGTGATGAGTATTACCGAGAGGGCCTAGAGATACCTCTTCGAAACACTGAGTGACAAATCCTAATCTCGATCTATGCCAACCCAATAAACACCTTCGGAAACACCTGTAGAGCACCTTTATAATCACCCATTTATGTTGTGACGTTTAGTAGCACACAAAGTGTTCCTTCGGTATTCGGGAGTTGCATAATCTCATAGTCTGAGGAACTTATATAAGTCATGAAGAAAGTAGTAGCAATGAAATTGTCACGATCATAATGCTAAGCTAATGGATGGGTCATGTCCATCACATCATTCTCCTAATGATGTGATCCTGTTTATCAAATGACAACACATATCTATGGTTAGAAAACATAACCATCTTTGAATAACGAGCTATTCAAGTAGAGGTATACTAGGGACAATATGTTTTGTCTATGTATTCACACGTGTACTAAGTTTCCAGTTAATACAATTCTAGCATGAATAATAAACATTTATCATGAAATAAGGAAATAAATAATAACTTTATTATTGCCTCTAGGGCATATTTCCTTCAGTCTCCCACTTGCACTAGAGTCAATAATCTAGATTACATAGTAATGATTCTATGTAGTTGCTACCATCATCTTGTAACTTAGCTTTCTCTAAGAACGCATTAAAATTCAAAGGAAAGGTAGCACGGGCCATTGATCTACAACATAGATATGCAAAAAACTATTGGGACTAAGTTCATCATAAATTAAGTTCAATTAATCATATTACTTAAGAACTCCCACTTAGATAGACATCCATCTAGTCATCTAAATGATACATGATCCAAATTAACTAAACCATGTCCAATCATCACGTGAGATGGAGTAGTCTTCAATGGTGAACATCACTATGTTGATCATATCTACAATATGATTCACGTTCGACCTTTCGGTCTGTAGTGTTCCGAGGCCATATCTATATATGCTAGGCTCGTCAAGGTTAACCCGAGTATTCTGCGTGTGCAAATCTGGCTTGCACCCGTTGTATTTGAGCGTAGAGCCTATCACACCCGATCATCACGTGGTGTCTCAGCACGAAGAACTTTCGCAACGGTGCATATTCGGGGAGAACACTTATACCTTGAAATTTTAGTGAGGGATCATCTTATAATACTGTCGTCGTACTAAGCAAAATAAGATGCATAAAGATAAACATCACATGCAATCAAAATATGTGACATGATATGGCAATCATAATCTTGTGCTTTTGATCTCCATCATTGAAGCAACGTCATGATCTTCATCGTCATAGGCTTGACACCTTGATCTCCATCATAGCGTCGTGGTCGTCTCGCCAACCATTGCTTCTACGACTATCGCTACTTCTTAGTGATAAAGTAAAGCAATTACACAACGCTTGTATTTCATACAATAAAGTGACAACCATATGGCTCCTGCCAGTTGCCGACAACTTATACAAAACATGATCATCTCATACAACAATCTTTATGTCACATCATGTCTTGACCATATCACATCACAACATGCCCTGCAAAAACAAGTTAGACGTCCTCTACTTTGTTTGTTGCAAGTTTTATGTGGTTGCTGTGGGCTTCTAGCATGAACCGTACATAACTACGACACAAAAACCACAACAGTGATTTATCAAGTTTGTTGTTTTAACCTTCATAAGGACCGGCCGCAGTCAAATTTGATTTAACTAAAGCTGGAGAAACAGACACCCTCCAGACACCTTTATGCAAAACTAGTTGCATGTCTGTTGGTGGAACCGGTCTCATGAACGCGGTCACGTAAGGTTGGTTCGGGCCACTTCATCCAACAATACCGCCGAATCAAAATAAGACATTGGTGGTAAGCAGTATGACAATCACCGCCAACAACTCTTTGTGTTCTACTCGTGCATGTCATCTATGCATAGACCTGGCTCAGATGCCACTATTGCGAAACGTAGCATGCAATTTCAAAAAAATACCTACGGTCATGCAAGATCTATCTAAGAGATGCATAGCAACGAGAAGGGCATAGTGTGTCCACATACCCTCATAGACCAAAAGCGGAAGCGTTAACTTAACGAGGTTGATGTAGTCAAACGTCTTCTTGAATCAACCGATCAAGTACCGAATGTACGGAACCTTCAAGTTCTGCACACGTTTAGCTCGATGACATCCCTCAAACTCTTGATCCAGTAAAGGCACGAAGGAGTCGATGAGTTCCGTCAGCACGACGGCGTGGTGACGGTGTTGGTGATGGGATCCGCATAGGGCTTCACCTAAGCACTACGACAATATGACCGGAGGAATAAACGGTGGAGGGGGCACCGCACACGGCTAAGAAATGACTGTTGTGCCTTGGGGTGCCCCCCTGTGACGCCCGGATAACTAAGCTATAGTAATCCTCTATTAATGATGCCATGTCACCACTATTACTCTTGCTAAACCTCACTTGATTCAAACACAGGTCAAATTCAAATTCCAAAAACAAGTCAAATTCTTATTTCTTCAAACTATCAAGTAAAGATGTTCGATGGGTTGAAAATATTCACTAACTATTTGTGATGAATGATTCAACATCATTTGAGATATTTAATTTCCCTTCGAAATTAAAACAATTCCAAATCAGTTTTTTTTATACTTTTCCATTTGACGATAATCCAAATCAATACAAACTCCTCCCAAACTTTTTGTGGTAGTGCCAAATATTGTAATGTATTTATGTGGCCAAGTTCCACATTTTACAAAGACAAATTGGCAGCTTAAAACATTGCGAACAGATTCTGTAAACAGGTTTTGTAAAATAAAAATTAAAAGAAAGGATCTAATATACCAGGTGCTTTGGCCCATCTAACTAAACAACCAGGCCCCAGCCGACCTCTCGTTTTCCCCTACCTCCCACTACACGGAGCAGAGGAGTGTGTGGCGGCCATCCACCTTGCCGAAGCCGTCGTGTCATCTATCCCACGGTTCCCCGGTTGGATAAGACTATCCCCGATGCCCTAGGGTTCACCCGGTCGCCCTGCCTCTCCCACTTCTCCCCCTCGTGCCGCTCTCCTTATTCCCCTCGCTCAACCGCGCTCGCCATGGCCATCACTACCCATGCGCTCCTCGAGTCCCCCCTCATCCAGCTCCGTCTCTGGGTACTTCGCCTGCCCCGTCCTCGTCGACTGCAAGGAACGGATCAAGGCGGGAGCCACTACAACCTCGGCAACGACTTCTTCTTCCCGATGGCCGCCGTCACCATTGGCGGTACATCTGCTCACCTGCGGCCACCCCGGCCTCCTCGGACCTTCCCCAAGCACAACTTTGAGCCCCTCTTCCATCTCCTTCTCGCCCCGGTGTAGATCCACCGTCATAGGACCCCGCTAGCACCGCATCTGAGCCCCCGCGAGCTCGCGGTCGCCGCCCCTGCACCATGTCCGCGTCCACTTGCGCCGCGACGCTGCCGTCCGCGAGCCCTGACCACATCCGGACGCGACCAGCCAGGGTCAGCCACGCCCAAGGTCCTCCTGCCCGCGCAGCCCTGCACCCGAGCATGGTCTCGCCGCTGCCCGTCCATCGCCCCTGTCCGCTGCACCCGCTGCTCGCGACAGCTCTAGCCGCTGCTGCCGCTTACCCCTCCGGCCTCCCCTGTCGTGCCACCGCCGCTCATGTGTGCGCTCGCCGTCGCTGCACTACGCCTGCTCGCACTGTCCGCTTGCGCGGCCTTGCCCGCCGCTCGTAACGCTCGCGGCCCCACGCGTTCCACCGCCTGCGCCGCCTGCAGCGCGCCCCTGTCCCATCTGCGAGCCGCCGCCAGTGGCTGCTACCGCGCCTGGGCCTCGCTCGCCCGCCCGCAACCACCGCTGGTCCTTGCCGCTACCTGGCCGGCCAGCCGCGGCCGAGCCAGAGGCCGTGCACGCCTTGTGAGGCTGGTTTGTGTCCCAGCGGGCCCCGCTCGCTTAATTAGTAGCTGACACAATTACTGTTAATCCCCTGCCTAATTAGTTAGTACTAACCCCCCATCACTATCAGTCTATGACGTGTGGGCCCCTCTGTTAACAAAACTGTTAAATTAACTCTAGCTTATAAGTTAGTCAATGACAGCTGGGACCCACAATACTCTTTCAAATGGATAAGGTGCATAGTAAGCTGCTGATTGTGTACCCACTGGCCCCACATGTCAGTCTCTTTGGCTAGACAGCCGTTGGGTACACATAGTTTTTCCTATTTATTTTCGAATTAAATAAATTCTAGAAATTTCAAAAAAACATTAAACTTTGAAAAATCATATAAATTAATCCGTAGCTTGAATGAAAATACATTATACATGAAAGTTGCTCAGAAAGACGAGACGAACCAGAAGACATGGTCCGTTCGTCCGCCGCACATCCCTAGCATAGTGAACATTGAACCTTTCCCCTCCGGTTTGTTTGTCCGAAAATACCAAACTTCGGGAAAACATTTCCGGATGTTTCCCCCTTCACCGGTATCGTGTAGCACTGCGTTAGAACACCCCTAGCACCACTTATTGTCATGTTATGCATCTATGTGCTTTGTATTTACTGTTTCTCCCCCTCTTCTTCTCCAGTAGACCCCGAGACCGCTGTTGATGCCCCGGTGATCGACTATGTCACCGACGACCCTTCTTCCCTTTCAGCGGAGCTTCCAGGCAAGCCCACCCCCTTTGATCATCCCGATATCTCCCATTCCATTCTCTCGTCCTTGCATTAGATTTTGTTACTATAATTGTTGGTCATATTCTGATGCATAACCTGCTTTTGTACCTGATGTTGACCTTACCTGCTTATCCTAAACTGCTTAGTATAGGTTTGTTAGTGATCCATCAGTGACCCCCACCTTGTCCTTTTTGCCCTTGCTTCATCATCGACGATTCGATCAACGTGGTCGACGACCAGAGCCCAACACCTCACATCACATCACACCCCCTTTGTTGCCTAACTCTGCAGAGATACTATCGAGTGCCGAGGGTGATACCTCGTAACACACTCCTGATGATAACTCTGTAGTGTAGCTATTCGGTCGTGGTCATCGAGGGTGATTCCTCCTTCACCACCCCTGATATGACTCTGTCGTGCAACCTATCAAGTGTGGGCTTCGAGGGTCCTCCCACGTTCACCTTGATGATTACATCGAGTGGAATCCACCGAGGGTGATTCCTCAGGTTTTCCCTCTTGATGTTTTGGACACACGGTTACCCGGACTTTACTTGAGACCATTGTTGGAGTCGGGTCGGCCCTGAGGGGTACCCGCGAGTTGATGTGAAAGTCGGGCGGGCCCATAGAGCACTCGCGAGTTTGCTACGAGGCACGGCCGGGCATTCTGGGCCCTTGTCGTAAGTCCACGAGACGGGGCGACGGGGTCAAATTATCGTGAGTATCTGCTCATCTCCGTGAGACCCCAATGCACTAATAGGTTTGGGTATTTGTTTTGAGTTGGCCTCTGGCCTTTACGCACTAACCACCACGTGAGAATAGGTATGGGCCTCGATGTCGCAGTATCAGCCTAAGCTTTGTCAGATGTCCAGTTCGACATTGTGGCACGGTCGGATCGTGCTGGCCATCCGAGGTAATGTTGGTATCCACCCTGCACACATGGACCCGGAGTGCAATGGACGATGGGCCCAAGACCCCGTAGTGCTTAGGATGTAGACCGGCAGGGACCTCTCTGCTGAGTCTAGGTAGGGCTGCGATGTTTTGATCTTCCGAGGCCGGGCATTGACCCAGAAAGGTGTGTCCGGCCAGAGTAATCAAGCGTGTTGGGTAACGTGGTGCACCCCTGCAGGGAAGATTATCTATTAATAGCCATGTCCACGGTAACGGACGTTCAGACTTATATCCTGATCTAATATAACTAGAAATGGATACTTGAGATATGTGATGGATATGTGGCTCCGAGATTGCTTTTCTGCAGGGAGTCGGGGAAGGATATCTGGGTGTTGTTTCTACAACATGTTTGTTTAATATTAAACTGCTATTCTTTACTCTTCTACATGCTGCAAGATGCTCAGAGCTGCTTGAAGATGCTAGTCTTCAATGGGCTAGGATCCCCCCCTCTATTCTGGCATTCTGCAGTTCAGTCCACAGATACAAACCTTCCATTTCATACCAATGCATACTTAGTATAGATCTAATGCTTGCGAGTACTTTGGATGAGTACTCACGGTTGCTTTGCTACCCCCTTTCCCCCTTCTTTCTTATTTTCGGTTGTTGCAACCAGAAGGTCGATCCCTGGAGCCATATGCCACCGCCGATGGATGCTACTACGTGGAGACTGTCGACGATCAGGAGTAGTTAGGAGGTCCCAGGCAGGAGGCCTTGCCTCTTCGATCGTGTTGCTTTTGTGCTAGCCTTCTTAAAGCAGTCTTGTTTAACTTATGTATGTACTCAGATATTGTTGCTTCCGTTGACGCTTGTGTATCGAGCTTATGTATTCGAGCCCTCAAGGCCCCTGGCTTGTAATATAAAGCTTGTATTATTTTGATTTGTGTCTAGAGTTGTGTTGTGATATCTTCCCGTGAGTCCCTGATATTGATCGTACACATTTGCGTGTATGATTAGTGTACGATTGAATCGAGGGTGTCATAAGTTGGTATCGGAGCCGACTGCCTGTAGGAACCCCCCTTGCCAACTCCTTGGCCGAAGTTGAGTCTAGTCTTTGAAAAACTGATTTACAAACATGGTTGTGTGGCTTATGGGCCCAGGTCGCCTTTTGGTGGTATTAGGATCTTTTATTCCTCGTCTATACTCTGGGACTCTAATCTCTCTTCTATTCATGTTAAATGGTTTTGCTAACTCTAATTCTAGGTTCTCATAAATACTTTCTCCCAGAGTGCCCCTTCATTCCAAATGATGGCTCCTTCACCAGAAGATTCTGAAGATACCCTTCAATATTTTCTCGAGAATTTTGTGCTTGTCGCTTTTGCGATTCCTTACCATCGAAAAATCCCTCTGGATAACTACATACACCTGTCATTCATATTTTCAATCCCAGTTACTCTTGTTATTACAAGATGGCCCAAAAAACTCTCCATTGTCCTCAGAATTCGATGAGCCTACCACCTTGCAGTTATTTGCCACATGAATACCCTTACGGATAATTACTCGCACTATTGAGTATCTGTTCATCCACAGTTGTGCATGTGTTTCACAAAAATTCTTTGGAATACTATTCGATCTTCCGAAAATCCTCACTAGGCTATTGCTCTTATTCCTCCTTATCTGCTTGCATTATGGTTACTTCCATATGTCTAGCAATACTCATTAGCATCCTTTGTCATCGTAATTTCGAGCATTTGATTCGATTTGTTTGTGAATGCTCGTGATCATCATTCCTAATTAGAATTCTTCCTTTCGGCTCACACGTCACCCCAGACATGAGCTGGTGTTCGACAAATCAAACCTTGATTGATTGTCAATCTATGTCTATTCAACTTACTTGTATTTGATCAGAGTCTCTGCTTCTGATCCCCTGATTTGGAATTCGTATTTTCGTTACATTTGAGATTTGAATTAGTCAGTTGTTTCTATAGTTGGATCTCCTTCCATTCTTTCTTCTTTTGGGTGAGTACCGACACTCAAATCAGATCCCTCGTGGACCACCAGATCCTTTGTTGGGTTTTATCCGACAGTATCCTTCATATTCAGTAACCTTGTGAGCTTTTCCTCGGATACATAATGCCTTTGGTAAATGGCATCCCCCGCTCAACCATACTCTGCTTCCAGGCTTGAGTTATTTTACGCGTGAAGTTTGTGGTATATGCTCCTAAGATGCCCTGATGGGTTGAACCTATGTCTTCCCTAAATTCGTGTGAACTCGAAAGTTATGCGGATTATACTCTACTGGAATTTTGTTAGATAGAATTTTCAACGCTACAACTTCTTCGAATGCGAGAAGTGAATGAAAAGTTGTGCATTAGAGAAGTGGGAGTCGAACCTTGGACCTCTGTGTTCATGCCCATGGACACGATGTAGATCTTATCATGGAAGCTTCTTGTTATAATAATAACCCCTTGTTATTAGTTCATCTTGTATCTATGTTTGGTCCTTTGCAATCGTGGTTCTGACCATGATCGTTCTCCTTTGGTTCCATTTCTCGAACAAGTTAAAGTACTTGTCTTCTTCAGATCGTTTCACCTGTCCAACCTCTACTTTGATATATCTTCGAGTATTACCCTCTGGTATCTCGAGAATATCACGGAACTACATAACTTTTTATGAGTTCTTCATCAACTATTATTTCTCGCCGATTCCAATTTTCCACAGGTTCTGAGTTGTTAAACACTCGAGAACACCGATAACTGATTCGAGTCTACACTTTCCTTTCCATTGTTTTGTTTAACCTTTCTTGCAACCTAACATGTCTAAGCAGTGATAATTCCCTGCTTATGTAAACACCTCGGTGTACAAACTCTGTCAGTAAGACCTTGTTACTATTGTTGATGACATTCTAGTAGCTACCGATGGACGAGAACTTTGCCTTTTGGTCCCACTCGCCTTGCGAGCAGGAAAATGGTTCTCTTTGTCCCTCGCCCTTGGTATCAATGTTGTTGCCAACATAACTAACATGCTATCCTCTTACCAGCCTTGCTATCATGACCGTGCAAAATGTTATTGCCCTTCCTGCTTTTAACCCATATGGTGGGCCCATAACCCACAGTTCCACAAGATTGAAACTTGACTCCTGTACATCCCTGTTTCCAAAGTTGTTCCTCACGCTTGGCTTCGTATGTAAATCACAAGCCACCTTCCTAGTGAGCTTTTGTGGTTTTAGACTCAATACTTATTCCCATTGCTCTGAACCCCTTTCACCCGCTGTTTCAGGCAACGAACGATTGCCTACCCGCTTGAAGCTTGTTATTGCACCTTCTTACCTTGCTCTTGATGACTTTCTTTAATTTAAACTCGAGAGATGCCTCTATACCATGTTCATTGAGATACCCCTTGGGTACCTATGTTGTGTTGAGCTCCGTCCTTCTCGAGTCTTTTCCCCCTTACTTCACCCCTTAAATCTCGGGACGAGATTTCTTGTAGTGGAGGAGAATTGTGACACCCGGATAATTACGCTATAGTAATCCTCTGTTAATGATGCCATGTCACCACTGTTACTCTTGTTAAACCTCACTTGATTAAAATTCCGAAAACAATCGAATTCTTATTTCGTCAAACTGTCAAGTAAAAATGTTCGATGGGTTGAAATATTCACTAACTATTTGTCATGAATGATTCAACATCATTTGAGATATTTAATTTCCCTTGGAATTTAAAACAGTTCCAAATCAGTTTTTTTTATACTTTTCCTTTTGTGAAAAATACAAATCAATACAAACTCCTCCCAAACTTTTTGTGGTAGTGCCAAATATTGTAATGTATTTATGTGGCCAAGTTCCACATTTTACAAAGACCAATTGGCAGCTCAAAATATTGCAAACAGATTCTGTAAACAGGTTCTGTAAAATAAAAATTAAAAGAAAGGACCTAATATACTAGGCGCTTTGGCCCATCTAACTAAACAACCAGGCCCCAGCCCACCTCTCGTTTTCCCCTACCTCCCGCTACAGGGAGCAGAGGAGTGCGTGGCGGCCATCCACCTTGTCGAAGCCGCCGTGTCGTCTATCCCATAGTTTCTCGGTTGGATAAGTCTATCCCCGATGCCCTAGGGTTCACCCGGTCGCCTTGCCTCTCCCACTTCTCCCCCTCGTGTCGCTCTCCTTATTCCCCTCGCTCAACCGTGCTTGCAATGGCCATCACTATCCATGCGCTCACCGAGCCCCCCCCCCCCCCCCCCCCCCCCCGCCCTGTCCTCGTCGACTGCAAGGAACAGATCGAGGCAGGAGCCACTACAACCTCGACATTGACTACTTCTTCCCGATGGCCGCCGTCACCATTGTCGGTCGATCTGCTCACCTGCGGCCACCCGGCCTCCCTGAACCTTCCCCAAGCACCACTGTGAGCCCCTCCTCCATCTACTTCTCGCCCTGATGTAGATCCACCATCATAGGACCCCGCTAGCGCCGCGCCCGAGCCCCCCCGGGCTCGCAGTCGCCGCGCCTACTCCCTGTCCGCATACACTTGTGCCGCGACACTGCCGTCCACGAGCCCTGACCACATCCGGCTGCGACCAGCCCGGGCCGGCCATGCCCAAGGTGTCCCCTGCCCGCGCAGCCCCACACCCGAGCATGATCTCGTCGCTGCCCGTCTGTCGCCCCTGTCCGCTGCGCCCGCTGCAGCTCTAGCCGCTGTTGCCGCCTACCCCTCCGGTCTCCCCTGCCATGCCACCGCCGCTCGCGTGTGCGCTCGCTGTTGCTGCACTGCGCCCGCTCGCACCGTCTTCCTACGCGGCCTTGCCCCTCGCTAGTAACAGTCATCGCGCCCACGCGTTCCACCCCCTGCGCCGCCTTAAGCGCCTGGGCGCCCATCTGTGAGCCGCCGCCACCGGCTGCTACCGCGCCCGGGCCCTGCTTGCCCGTCCACAACCGCCGCTACCTGGCCGGCCAGCCGCGGCCGTGCCACAAGTCGTGCGCGCGTGCACGCCTTGTGAGGCTGGTTTGTGTCCCTAGCCAGCGGGCCCCGCTCGCTTAATGAGTAGCTGACACAATTAGTGATAATCCCCTACCTAATTAGTTAGTACTAACCCCCCATCATGACACGTCTCCAACGTATCTATAATTTTTTATTGTTCCATGTTGTTATATTATCATTCTTGGATGTTGTACAATCATTTTATAGTCATTTTATATCATTTCTTTGGTACTAACCTATTGACATAGTGCCTAGTGCCAGTTGTTGTTTTCTGCATGTTTTTTACATCGCTGGTAATCAATATCAAACGGAGTCCAAACAAAGCGAAACTTTTTGAGAATTTTTTTGTGCCACGAGGGGGGCAGCACCCACCAAGGCGCGCTAGGAGGCCCAGGCGCGCCCTGGTGGGTAGTGCCCACCTCGGGTGCCCACTTAACTGCCTCTTCGCTCTATAAATACCCCAATATTCCAGAAACCCTAGGGGAGTCGATGAAAATCAATTCCAGCCGCCGCAGAGTCCAGAAGAACCAGATCTTATCTACACACCATCACAAAACGGTTCACGACTTCCATTGGTGCCTCTCCGATGATGCGTGAGTAGTTCTTTGTAGACCTACGGGCGTAGTTAGTAGCTAGATGGCTTCCTCTCTCTCTCTCTCTTGATATCAATACAATGGTCTCTTGGAGATCCATATGATGTAAGTCTTTTGCTGTGTGTTTGTTGGGATCCGATGAATTTTTAGTTTATAACCAGATCTATGTTTTTATCCATGAAAGTTATTCGAGTCTTCTTTGATCTCTTATATGCATGATTTCTTATAGCCTCGTATTTCTTCTCCGATATTGTGTTTTGTTTGGCCAACTTGATCTATTTATCTTGAAATGGGAAGAGGTGCTTTGTGATGAGTTTGATCTTACAGTGCTTGATCCCAGTGACAGAAGGGGAAACGACACGTATGTATCATTGCTATTAAGGATAACAAGATGGGGTCTATATCTAAATAAATAGATAAATAGATCTTGTCTACATCATGTCATTGTTCTTATTGCATTACTCCATTTCTCCATGAACTTAATACACTAGATGCTTGCTGGATAGCGGTCGATATGTGTAGTAATAGTAGTAGATGCAGGCAGGAGTCGGTCTACTAATCTTGGACGTGATGCCTATATAAGATCATTGCATGGATATCGTCATGATTATTTGAAGTTCTATCAATTGCCCAACAGTAATTGTTTTCCAACCATTTGCTATTTTTCTTGAGAGAAGCCACTAGTGAAACCTACGGCCCCCGGGTCTCTTTTCAACATATTTGACTTTGGGATCTATTTTCCTTTGCATTTATTTTTAGATCTATTAAACCAAAAATATAAAAAATACCTTGCTGCAATTTATTTGTTCTGTGGTCTATTTATCCTATCTACCACTTTTACCTCACGTTATTTGCCTATCTTCAGGCGCCGTACCCGAAAGGGATTGACAACCCATTTAACACGTCGGGTTGCGAGTATTTGTTATTAGTGTGCAGGTGTTGTTTACGTGGTGTGAGGAGGTTCTCTTACTGGTTCGATAACCCTTGGTCTCATCACTAAGGGAAATACCTACCGTCCCTATACTGCATCATCCCTTCCTCTTTGGGGAAATACCGACGCAGTTCTAACAGACATCAAAAGGAATTTCTAGCGCCGTTGCTGGGGAGGATCTTCAACATCAACCAGGTTCCTAATCACAAATCTCATCTCCTCGCAATTTACATTATTTGCCATTAGCCTCTCATTTTCCTCTCCCCCACTTCACAAAATTTTCCGTTTTATTTGTTCTCTTTTTTGTTCGTTGTTTTCTTGTCAGATCTTTTATTTGCTTGAACTTGTCACCGTAGTGACTTTGGTATGGCAGAAATAGATGATGGCCTAATGTCTACTACACAACCTTCTTCTTGTAGACGTTGTTGGGCCTGCAAGTGCACAGATTTGTAGGACAGTAGCAAATCCCCCTCAAGTGGATGACCTAAGGTTTATCAATCCGTAGGAGGCGTAGGATAAAGATGGTCTCTCTCAAACAACCCTGCAACCAAATAACAAAGAGTCTCTTGTGTCCCCAACACACCCAATACAATGGCAAATTGTATAGGAGCACTAGTTCGGCGAAGAGATGGTGATACAAGTGCAATATGGACGGTAGATATAGGTTTTTGTAATCTGAAAATATAAAAACAGCAAGGTAACAAGTGATAAAAGTGAGCGTAAACGGTATTGCAATGATAGGAAACAAGGCCTAGGGTTCATACTTTCGCTGGTGCAAGTTCTCTCAACAATAATAACATAGATAGATCATATAACAATCCATCAACATGCAAAAAAGAGTCACTCCAAAGCCACTAATAGCGGAGAACAAACGTAGAGATTATGGTAGGGTACGAAACCACCTCAAAGTTATTCTTTCGGATCGATCTATAAAAGAGTACGTACTAGAATAACACCTTAAGATACAAATCAACCAAAACCCTAATGTCACCTAGATACTCCATTGTCACCCCAAGTATCCGTGGGCATGATTATACGATATGCATCACATAATCTCAGATTCATCCAACCAACACAAAGTACTTCAAAGAGTGCCCCAAAGTTTCTACCGAAGAGTCAAGAACGTGTGCCAACCCCTATGCATAGGTTCCCAATGTCACGAAACCCGCAAGTTGATCACCAAAACATACATGAAGTGGCACATGATATCCCATTGTCACCACAGATAATCACGGCAAGACATACATCAAGTGTTCTCATAAAAGACTCAATCCGATAAGATAACTTCAAAGGGGAAACTCAATTCATCACAAGAGAGTAGAGGGGGAGAAACATCATAAGATCCAACTACAATAGCAAAGCTTGGGATACGTCAAGATCGTGCCATAGAGGGAACACGGGATAGAACATGAGAGAGAGAGAGATCAAACACATAGTTACTGGTACATACCCTCAGCCCCGAGGGTGAACTACTCCCTTCTCGTCATGGATAGCGCCGGGATGATGAAGATGGCCACCGGTGATGGGATCCCCCTCCGGCAGGGTGCCGGAACGGGCTCCCGAGAGGTTTTTGGTGGCTACAGAGGCTTGCGGCGGCGGAACTCCCGATCTATCTTCTATTCTGGAAGTTTTAGGGTACGTAGGTATATATGGGTGCAAGGGGTACGTCGGTGGACCTCCGGGGTGCTCACGAGGCAGGGGGCGCGCCCAGGGGGGTGGGCACGCCCCCACCCCCGTGGGCAGCCCGGGACTCCCCTGACGTGCACTCCAAGTCTATCAGTTTGCTTTCCTTCCAAAAATAACTTCTCCAGTTGATTTCATTCCGTTTTGACTCCGTCTGATATTCCTTTTCCTCAAAACACTGAAATAGGCATAAAACAACAAATCTGGGTTGGGCCTTCGGTTAATAGGTTAGTCCCAAAAATAATATAAAAGTGGATAATGAAGCCCAATATTGCCTAAAACAGTGGATAAAGTAGCATGGAGCAATCGAAAATTATAGGTACGTTGGAGATGTATCAAGCATCCCCAAGCTTAATTCATGCTCGTCCTCGAGTAGGTAAATGATAAAAAAGAATTTTTGATGCGGAGTGATACTTTGGCATAATTTCGATGTAAATCTTCTTAATTGTGATATGAATATTCAGATCCGAAAGATTCAAGACAAAAGTTCATATTGACACAAAAATAATAATACTTCAAGCATACTAATCAAAGCAATCATGTCTTCTCAAAATAACATAGCAAAAGAAAGTTCATCCCTACAAAATCATATAGTTAGGCTATGCTTCATTTTCGTCACACAAAGATGTTCCCAACTTCTATACACCCGATGACAAGCCAAGCAATTGTTTCATACTTAAATAATCTCAAACTTTTTCAACCTTCACGCAATACATGAGCATGAGCCATAGATATAGCACTATGGGTGGAATAGAATATGATGATGGGGATTGTGTGGAGAAGACAAAAAAGGAGAAAGTCTCACATTGACGAGGATAATCAGCGGGCTATGGAGATGCCCATCAATTGATGTCAACATGAGGAGTAGGGATTGCCATGCAACGGATGCACAAGAGCTATGAATGCTCAACAAAAGAAAACTAGTGGGTGTGCATCCAACTCGCTTGCTCATGAAGACTTAGGGCATTTGAGGAAGCCCATCGTAGGAATATACAAGCCAAGTTCTATAATGAAAAATTCCCACTAGTATGAAAAGGACAACTTTATGAGACTCACTACATGAAGAACAAGGTGCTACTTTGAAGCACAATATATGAGACTCACTACATGAAGAACTAGGTGCTACTTTGAAGCACAAGTGTGGAAAAAGAGATAGTAGCATTGCCCTTTTTATTTATTTTCTTTTTTTTTGCCTTTCTTTTTTTGGCCTTTTTTCTTTTTTTCTTTTTTTGGGCCTTTCTCTTTTTTCTTTTTCTTTTGGCCTTTATTTTTTTTGTTTGGGCAATGCTCTAATAATGATGATCATCACACTTCTATTGATTACAACATAAGGATTACAACTCGAAACTTAGAACAAAATATGACTCTATATGAATGCCTCCGGCGGTGTACCGGGATGGTGCAATGAATCAAGAGTGACACGTATGAAAAATAATGCATGGTGGCTTTGCCACAAATACGATGTCAACTACATGATCATGCAATGGCAATATGACAAAAGCAATGTATGTCATGATGATGATGATGATGGAAGTTGCATGGCAATATATCTCGGAATGGCTATGGAAATGCCATGATAGGTAGGTATGGTGGCGGTTTTGAGGAAGATATAAGGAGGTTTATGTGTGATAGAGCGTATCGTATCACGGGGTTTGGATGCACCGGCGAAGTTTGCACCAACTCTCAAGGTGAGGAAGGGCAATGCACGGTACCGAAGAGGCTAGCAAAGGCGGAAAGATGAGAGTGCGTATAATCCATGGACTCAACATTAGTCAAAAGAACTCATATACTTATTGCAAAAATTTAGAAGCCATCAAAAATCAAGTACTACGCGCATGCTCCTAGGGGGATAGATTGGTAGGAAAAGACCATCACTCGTCCCCGACCGCCACTCATAAGGATGCACAAGCCAGGTACACTTCATGTTTCAAATTTGTTACACAACTTTAACCATACGTGCATGCTACGGGACTTGCAAACTTCAACACAAGCATTCCTAAAATTCATAATTACTCAACTAGCACGACTTTTATATTATCACCTCCATATCTCAAAACAATTATCAAGCATCAAACTTATCTTAGTACTCAATCACTCAAAAGAAAGTTTCACATATCTTGAATACCCAGTATATTAACATTAAGCAAATTACCATGCTATTAACGACTCTCAAAATAATCTAAGTGAAGCAGAAGAGTTTAACTATTTCTCCAAAATAAAACTACCACCATGCTCTAAAAGGTATAAGTGATGCACTAGAGCAAATGACAAACTACTCCGAAAGATATAAGTGAAGATCAATGAGTAGTCGAATAATTATACAACTATGTGAAGACTCTCCCAATTAATAATTTCAGATCTTGATACTTTATTCAAACAGCAAGCAAAGCTAAAGAAAACTACATTGCAAGGATAGTACAACTCATGTGAAGAAGCAAAAACTTAGGCTCAACCGATACTAACAGATAGTTGTTGAAGAAGAAAGGTGGGATGCCAACGGGGGCATCCCCAAGCTTAGATGCTTGAGACTTCTTGAAATAATATCTTGGGGTGCCTTGGGCATCCCCAAGGTTGAGTTTTTGTGTCTCTTTAATTCCTCTCATATCATGGTTTCTCTTTTTATCAAAAGCTTCATTCACAACAAACTCAACAAGAACTCGTGAGATAGGTTAGTATCAACCAATGCAAAACCTTATCATTTTCTACTGTAACAAATCACTAAAATTATTATTCAACACTTAATACTAAATGCCTCTGCATATTTAATACTCCTATCACCAAATAGAATCATTAAACAAGCAAACATATGCAAACAATGCAACCATAACAGCAATCTGTCAAAATAGCACAGTCTGTAAAGAATGCAAGATTCATCATACTTCCCTAACTCCAAAAATTATGAACTAAAATTCCCACTGTAATAAATTTATCAGAGCTCAATATGAAAAAATATTCAACATTATACCACTCTCTAACTTTTCTATGTAATTTTTGCAACAGAGGTAAACTTTCTGTTTTCAAACAGCAACATGTATACTAGCAAAATAAGCATGGCAAAGGCTATCCTTGACTTCTTTATTGAAACTAAAGATGCAAAACATTATTCTAACTAACATCAAGCAACGATAAAAAATAAAATAAAATAACGCTCTAAGCAAAACACATATCATGTGGTGAATAAAAATATAGCTCCAAGTAAAGTTACTGATGAATGAAGACGAAAGAGGGGATGCCATCCGGGGCATCCCCAAGCTTAGGCTCTTGGTTGTCCTTTGAATATTACCTTGGGGTGCCTTGGCCATCCCCAAGCTTAGGCTCTTGCCACTCCTTATTCCATAGTCCATCGAATCTTTACCCAACACTTGAAAACTTCACAACACAAAACTTAACAGAAAACTCGTAAGCTCCGTTAGCGAAAGAAAACAAAACACCACTTCAAGTTACTGTAATGAACTCATTATAAATTCATATTGGTGTAATATCTACTGTAATCCAACTTATCTATGGTTCATACCCTCTGATACTACTCATAGATTCATCAAAATAAGCAAAGAACACATAAAAAACAGAATCTGTCAAAAACAGAACAGTTTGTAGTAATCTGTATCAAACGTATACTTCTAGAACTCCAAAAATCCTACCAAATTAGGAAGTCCTAAGTATGGCTGGAATTCGAGCCGAGTCGAGCCAGCTCGGCTCGACTCGCTAGAGCTCGTTTTGTTAACGAGCTAGCTCGACTCGACTCATTACTATAACGAGCTCAAACCCAAGATTGGCTCGACTCGTATAACTCGCGAGCTGGCTCGTTTAGCTTGTTAAGCTCGTTTAAGATATAAACATAAAGACCTCAAATATGATAAAAATGATTATGTATATATTAAACATATATATCACAAAACAATTGTAATTTTCTTGTAACGCATGAGTCTGCTAGGTGGCTAGGCCTTCAACTGCTCGGCCTTGGGTTGTGCGCCTGGGACGTAGGTTGTTTAGTGGCTGATCTTTCTTTGTATTGGGAGTGACTGATCTATTGTATCGAGCCTAACGAGTTACACGAGTACTCGTGAGATTGGCTCGTTTAACTTGGTCTATAAACGATCATAAACTAAAGCTTAGCGCGACTCGTTATTCTTCGAGTTCGAGTCGATTCGAGCCGAGTCATGAGCTACTTGTTTAGCTCGCGAGCTTTGAGCTTTTTTTTCCAGCCCTAGTCCTAAGCAATTCGTGTACCAATCTAGAGCAAAAAGAATTAGATCAGAAGCACGTTTCTGTGAATTAACAAAACTAATTTACTGGGTGCAAAAGTTTCTGATTTTCAGCAGGATCAACACAACTATCACCGTAAGCCATCCTAAAGGTCTTACTTGGCACTTTATTGAAACAAAAGCTATAAAACATGATTACTACAGTAGCATAATCATGTGGACACACAAAAACAATAAGGATAAATATTGGGTTTTCTCCCAACAAGCGCTTTTCTTTAATGCCTTTCTAGCTAGGCATGATGATGGCAATGATGCTCACATAAAAGATAAGAATTGAAACATAATAGGAGCATCATGAAGCATATGACTAGAACATTTAAGCCTAACCCACTTCCTATGCATAGGGATTTTGTGAGCAAACAACTTATGGGAACGATAATCAACTAGCATAATGTTCCTCCCTCATAATAATTTTCAGTAGCATCATGAATGAATTCAACAATGTAACAAGCACCTAAAGCATTCTTTTCATGATCTACTAGCATAGAAAATTTACTACTCTCCTCATAAGCAAAATTCTTCTCATCAATAGTAGTGGGAGTATCATAAGAGACTTGAACACTAAAAATTGTTTCCACATTAAAAGAGTAATGTTCAGAAAAAGGGTAATCATAATCATGACAAGATTTGTGAATATAATCATCACTACTTTTTATAGCATAAGTTTCATCACAATAATCATCATAAGTAGCAACTTCGTTCTCATCATAATCGATTGAAACCTCTCCCAAGATAGTGGAATCACTAAATAAAGTTGACACTCTTCCAAATCCAATTTCATATTCATCACAATAAGATCAACATCCTCCAAAATAGTGGGATCACCACTTCCTAAAGTTGACTCTCTTCCGAACCCACTTTCATCAATATAATCATCATAGGTAGGAGGCATGCTATCATCATAACAACTTTGCATATCAAAACTTGGGATGCTAAAAATATCATCTTCATTAAACATAGCATCCCCAAGCTTGGGACAAACATTAATTCCAGCAAATATATTTCCAAATATTTCATCCCAATCAAACATAGCTTCCCCAAGCTTGGGCCCTTTCAAATCATAAGCATAATCACTCTCATCATTAAAAATATTGATAGCACCAATAGTATATCAATTATCATCATCACAATGAGTAGTAGGAGCAACATCATTTGGGAGGGATACCTTTTTACCTTTGTTGCTCCTTCTTTTCTTTTTCTTCTTCACATTATGTGTAGGTTCAACCTTCCTCTTTGAGCTCCTTATTGATGAGATTGGATGAATAGAAAGCTCCTCCTCGTTACCTGATTCATCATAAGAAATAATAGGAGGAGATTGGGAAGTCTCTTCCCTTTCATTAGTATTCTCATAATCCTCTATTTGTTTTCTTTTCTTTATGTAATTGGCAATATAAGGATTTTCAATGCAATTCACCCCACAATACATATAAATCTTCTCTAGATCAAAATCAAGAAATCTATCAAGATTAAATTTTGGAATACCCTCAGTTATACGTTTCATTTCTTCATAACCCAAGAGAAGGCTAAGCTCTTTATGATGCTCAAGGGTAATCAAATTATCACAATATTTGGAAACGACTTGATCATGAAACAAATAGCATTGGAGCTTTAAATGACCATGTTCATTGCAAAGTTCACAAGGGGCACAAAAAATATTGAATCTTTCAGCACAATCATCTAGCTTTTCTTGCAACAATTTAGTTTCTAAGGGCTTATGCCTCTTGCAATAAATATCTTCTCTATTTGGCGTGTTCATGCAAACATGCACTCCACAAAAGTTGACATGCTCATAAGAGATATTTTGATCATACTCACGAAAGATATTAAAAAGGTGAAGCGTATGAGACAAACTTAATTCCATTTTTTTAGTTTTCTTTTATAAACTAGACTAGTGCTAAAACAAGAAACAAAAATATTCGATTGCAAGATCTAAAGATATACCTTCAAGCACTAACCTCCCCGGCAACGGCGCCAGAAAAGAGCTTGATGTCTACTACACAACCTTCTTCTTGTAGACGTTGTTGGGCCTGCAAGTGCACAGGTTTGTAGGACAGTATCAAATTTCCCTCAAGTGGATGACCTAAGGTTTATCAATTCGTAGGAGGAGGATGAAGATGGTCTCTCTCAAACAACCCTGCAACCAAATAACAAAGAGTCTCTTGTGTCCCCAACACACCCAATACAATGGCAAATTGTATAGGTGCACTAGTTCGGTGAAGAGATGGTGATAGAAGTGCAATATGGATGGTGGATATAGGTTTTTGTAATCTGAAAATATAAAAACAGCAAGGTAACAAGTGATAAAAGTGAGCATAAACGGTATTGCAATGATAGGAAACAAGGCCTAGGGTTCATACTTTCGCTAGTGCAAGTTCTCTCAACAATAATAACATAGATAGATCATATAACAATCCCTCAACATGCAACAAAGAGTCACTCCAAAGCCACTAATAGCGGAGAACAAACGTAGAGATTATGGTAGGGTACGAAACCACCTCAAAGTTATTCTTTCGGATCGATCTATAAAAGAGTTCATACTAGAATAACACCTTAAGATACAAATCCACCAAAACCCTAATGTCACCTAGATACTCCATTGTCACCTCAAGTATCCGTGGGCATGATTATATGATATGCATCACACAATCTCAGATTCATCCAACCAACACAAAGTACTTCAAAGAGTGCCCCAAAGTTTCTACCGGAGAGTCAAGAACGTGTGCCAACCCCTATGTATAGGTTCCCAATGTCACTAAACCCGCAAGTTGATCACCAAAACATACATCAAGTGGCACATGATATCCCATTGTCACCATAGATAATCACGGCAAGATATACATCAAGTGTTCTCATAAAAGACTCAATCCGATAAGATAACTTCAAAGGGGAAACTCAATTCATCACAAGAGAGTAGAGGGGGAGAAACATCATAACATCTAACTACAATAGCAAAGCTTGGGATACATCAATATCATGCCATACAGGGAACACGAGAGAGAGCATGAGAGAGAGAGAGATCAAACAGGTATATATGGGTACGTAGGTATATAGGTACGTAGGTATATATCTATCTTCTGTTCTGGAAGTTTTAGGGTACGTAGGTATATATGGGTGCAAGGGGTACGTCGGTGGACCTCCGGGGTGCTCACGAGGCAGGGGGGCACCCAGGGGGGTGGGCGCCCCCCCCCCACCCTCGTGGGCAGCTCGGGACTCCCCTGATGTGCACTCCAAGTCTATCAGGTTGCTTTCCTTCCAAAAATAACTTCTCCAGTTGATTTTGTTCCGTTTTGACTCCGTCTGATATTCCTTTTCCTCGAAACACTGAAATAGGCATAAAACAGCAAATCTGGGCTGGGCCTCCAGTTAATAGGTTAGTCCCAAAAATAATATAAAAGTGGATAATAAAGCCTAATATTGCCTAAAACAGTAGATAAAGTGGCATGGAGCAATCAAAAATTATAGATATGTTGGAGACGTATCATGGCCTAACTCCTAAAATGGAGCGTACGGGTAATCTGGATGCCAAAACTTTTGTCTTGGGGGAAGGGAATTTTATGGGAAAAGAACATATCCAAGAACTTTTCAATTGTGTCGGAAAATTAAGTCGCGATGATATTCCTATACTTAAAAGGACTAAATCTTATGCGGAAGCTATTTTGGCACTTGTTCTGAAACTTGGAACTAGATTTATTCGTACTCATCCTACCTTGCAAAGATTGTCTATGAGTTGCCCGTTATAAAGGAGCCTAAAGCTAAAAATTTAGCCACTCTTATTTTGATGAATGAATTTGACTACATAATTCGGGAAGCGAGGGAAATCTTTGATTTTTTATGGCATGAATCATGAAAAACCCATGATTGATGAAATTCTTTATAATAGTGATTATGTTTTAAGACATTTGCTTGGAGATAACCAAATCTTTGATGAGAATCTGAAAAAGCAAGTCCCCGTTTTAGATATGATCCAACAAGTTTTTAATGATGCTAATCAACACTATTCTTGGATCACCGCCAGAAATCAAAGGGTTTATGATAAAAAGCAACTTGATAGTGCTAAAGTTTCCATGCATAATGTTTTTTATGTCTTATTTACAAAACCTGCCAAAACAAATACCTCCAAGGAAAACAAGGATAAAGGTGACAAAACTTAGATCCAACGCGTTATGCCTAGTTAGGGGGCCTAAAACGATAGCGCTTGTTGGGAGGCAACCCAATGAATAAAATTTATTTTTGCTTTTGCTTCCTTTTATTGAGTGTTAACACAATTATCCTATTGTTATGATTGTGTTTTTTGTGTTTTAGTAAGTGTTTGTCCCAAGCAAGGCCTTTGGGAATATTTGGGTGAAAGTTGATTTAATCTTGCTGAAAAACAGAAACTTTTGCACTCACGAGATTATTTTTCATTTTTAACAGAAGAGTGATTTTTAGTTGATTTTTTGAAGAAGATTAATAGAAAAATTTCTCATGTCCACCAATTTATTTCGGAATTATTGGAGTTACATAATATTCGAAATATTCAGATTGCTACAGACTTTTCTGTTTTTGACAGATTCTGTTTTCTTTGCGTTGTGTGCTTGTTTTGATGATTCTAAGGTTTACTTTGATGAGTTTTTACCATAGAAAAGTTGGAATACAGTAGACATGATGCAAAAACAAAATAAGAATAGGTTTTCAACAGTACTTATAGTAGTGGTTTGCTTTCTTATATTAACGGATCTCACGAAGGTTTTGTTTGAGTTTTGTGTGATTGAAGTTTTCAAGTTTTGGGTGATCTTACGATGGATGAAGGAATAAGGATTAGCAAAAGGCTAAGCTTGGGGGTGGCAGAGTGACCCCAATATAATATTCAAAGAAGTAGAAAGCAACTAAGCTTGGGGATACCCCTGAGTGGCATCCCCGCTTTCTTCTAACAACCATCGGTATTTTACTTGAAGCTATATTTTTATTCGTCACATATTATGAGTTTTGCTTGGAGAATCTTGTGTGATATGAGTCTTCGATTGTTTTGCTTTGTGTTTCAAGTGTTGAATCCTTGCTAAACACACCCTTTTGACAGAGCCAAAAAATCATGCTATGCTTGCTCCTATGCTTCACTTAAATTTTTAGAGCCATGGATTTGCTCTAGTGCTTCACTTATATCTTTTTAAGCATGGTGTGATTTGTTATTTTTTGAAGAAATGCTCTAATTCTTCACTTAGAATTATTTTGGAGTTAGTAAAATTTTTAAAAATTCTCTCTTGCTTCAATTAGATTATTTTGAGAAAAATAAAAAAATTATGCTCATGATCTTCACTTATATTTGTTTGAGCTTATCAAAAGCAACATTTGAAAATAGTCCCAAAGTTATAGATATCCAAGGAGGATATAATAAAAACTTTCATGAAGATCATTGGACAAAATAAACTTGATTTTAGTAATGGTTTTGAGATATGACGCTATGATATGTGAGTCATGTTGATGAGTAATTGTGCTTTAGTAAGAATATTGATGTTAAGGTTTGTGAGTCCCTATGCAAGCACGAAAGTCCATCCTACTTATGGTACATTATTCGGTGTTACTTATGCTTAATGCTTGGGTACGAGATTTTTCGCTTTTTTATTGGTCGCTTCTCAATCTTTTTGCTAGCCTTCATTTTGCACTAAGTATGATCACTACTTGTGCATCCAAAACCCTTTAAACAAGTTTTGCCTTATGAGTCCATTATACCTACCTATATGTGGTATTTCCATGCCGTTCTAAGCAAATTTACATGTGCCATCTCTAATCTTTAAAATAAATTTCTCTTTTGTGTGCTCTACCGCTCGTGAGGCGGTGAAGGGTGACCAATATTTTCCATGCTAGATGTGTTATTCTCACGATGAGTGTTTATTCACTTGTCATTGCACGAGAGTACAACAAAGGTATTAGGGATGCCCGGTCCCGAAATAATGAATTTACTTTATGTTGTCAAATAATAAATTCCTTGGAATGTGTTGGTATGGAGGGCACCCGTGGATACGGTTAGCCATGGAAAGTGAAAGTAATGGTGGAAAAAGGAATAAACTTTAGTTTCTGTTTGGGAACCGCCTATGATGTATCTAGCATGGAAAGTGTTGAGATCTCTATGTCGTTTTCGTTGGTGGGAAAAGTATGCCTCTCAAAAATATTTTTTTATCTCTTGATTTAAGCTTTGAGCTCTATCACCTCTACAAATCCCTACTTCCCTCCGCGAAGGGCCTTTCTTTTACTTATGCAATTTTTCTTTTGAATTTGAGTCTCCACCTTCTCTTACCAAGTAAGGGGCACTTTTCACTACAAAAAAAGACACATCCGTGACATTTTGGGCCGAACGAATTTTTTTCTGTCATACTTATGACACTTCTATGACGATAATTGTGACAAAACCCGGTATCATCATAGCTGTTGTGGGATCCTACTTCTATGACAAAAAATCATGACAGAAAATGGGCTTTTCGTCCTCGGCGGGCCGAAGACGCAGCTGCATGACATTCTTTGGGCCATCCATGACGGAAAAAACCGTGGTAAAAGCGAGGGCGAGGAAAATTTTCGGGAGTTCTAGGTTACGGTGGTTGGTCGGGGCCAAGTGATGCGCGTTTCTCTCATACACGTACGCGTGTGTGTGCGAGGCGTTGGGCTCTAACTGAACCCGAGCGAGGCGTTGGGCTCTAACTGAACCCGAGCGATTGCACTAGCTACGTTACTGAACCTGAGTGATTCCTTCACTACTGCTGCTAACTGAAGCCGATCAAACCCTGCTGCCTCCTTCCCTTGATGAATAGTGAGTGTTGTTGGGGGTTTGGATGAACAGTTCCCGATGGGGGTGGATGAACAGGACCCCATGGTGTTGCCTCTGAATCAGGACCCCGATCGAGCCGGTTAGGGCTGGATGAACAGGACCCCGTGGAGGGCTGGATGAATAGGACGACCCCGTGGAGGGCAGGTTGAACAGTAGCCGGTGGAGGGCTGGATGAACAGTAGCCCGTGGAGGGGTGGTTGAACAGGACCCCATGGAGAGGGCTGGTTGAACAGTAGCTGGTGGAGTAGCGCGCGGTGGAGGCTGGATGAACAGGATCCCGTGGATGAACAGTCGTAGGTGGAGGCTGGAGGAGGTCGACGGTGGATGAATAGTAGCCCGTGGAGGCCAGAGGAGGTCGACGGTGGAGATGAACAGTATCCCGTGGAGTCCCGTTTGTCGGTACGCCACACCCCTCCCGATGAACAGGACCCCCATTTCGACCGTAGTGCTCCAACACAAGAACGTTTCCTCCATTTTGCGGTATGCCACACCCCTCCCGATCAACAGGACCCCGTTTCGATCGTAGGAGGTCCAACAAAAGTCCATTTCCTCTGTTTTGCGGTACGCCAGACCCCTCCCGATGAACGGGATCCTGTTTCGACTGGGGCCGGTCGAACACAAGGCCGTTTCCTTTGTTCTATGGTACGCTAGGCCTCGTTTCCATCGGTTGTTCCGTCCAAGCCCTCCCGATGAACACGACGACGCATTTCATTCCGACTCAGCCGATTGGCTCCCCATGAACACGACGACGACGCAGCTTCTCCATTCTGACCCAGCCATGTACACGAGCCCTGGTCGTACGTATGCGGGAGTAGGCGTTCGAGACCTTGCCCATATGTACGTACATGGTCGTATTTTCTTTCTTGCACCCTGGCCGCTGTACGTACATGTACATGCTACGTGCGCGCCTCTACATCGACACATGCGCGCCTCTACATCGACCAGTATGTACGTACACGTTCACGACTAGAATGACAATGCTACGTACGCTTTGACCAGGTGGGTCTCGACTGTTAGGCACTTCCTTGTATGCGAAGATGCAGCTGGTGGGTCCCAGCAGTCAAGGGGCGAATAATTTTTTTGCTCGTAATATGGACGCACTTCCTTGCGTGTGAAGATGTAGCTGGTAGGTCCCAGCAGTCAGGGGGGAAACATTTTTTCCACAAAATACGGTTGCCCGTCTGGTGGGTCCCTGTTGTCAGGTGCAGGAATCATTATTTTCCGCGTAATAAGGAGGCACTTCCTTGCTGTGGCTGAGGACCCAGCTGTCAACCTCTCCACGTACAGTACTATTTCAATGGAAGTCGGTCGTTGACCACATTGACCACGCCGTGCTGAGAGCACCACGGCGGTGGACGACGGCGAGGCCTAGGAAGGGGACGACACGGAGCCGGGGAAGACGCGGCAGTGGATAACCACGCGGAGAGGAGTACGGGGGTTCACTGATTTGGCTGCGGTGTGAGGCTGCCGTCGCCGCAGTATAACAGGGTGTGTGGGTGAGTGGAGGGATGGCCTGGCCAGCGGTGGGAGTAGTAGGGGGCGGTCAGGCCTCCACGGCAGCACAGCCGGCCACGGGAGGCAGGAGCAAGCGGCACGACCGGCACTGCTTTGGGCGGCTGGAGCAAGAAGACCAGAGGTTGAAGAAGCACTACGGCCGTTGGATGGACATCGTACGGTCACTGCAGCTAGAATCGTGCATATTGACTAAGTTGACAAAGCCCTCCGTCCCCGTCAAATTAGTAGGCCCACAAGTCAGCCTCCCACTATATTGGGTCCCAGCTAGCAGGGGGAGTATTCATTTTTTTGTGCGTAATAAGGAGGCACTTTCTTGCGTGCGAAGATATAGCTGGTGGGTCCGAGCTATCAGCGATGGTAACGTTTTTTTCACAAAATACAGATGCCCTTTCGGTGGGTCCCAGATGTCAGGGGGAGGAATCATTATTTTGCGCGTAATAAGGAGGCATTTCTTGCGTGCGGCCGTGGACCCAGCTGTCAGCCTCTCCACGTACAGTCCACTTCAGATGCATGTCGGTCGTTTACCACGTTGACCACGCCGCGCCGAGAGCACCAGGGCGGTGGACGACAGCGAGGCCTAGGAAGGGAACGACCCGGAGCCAGGGAAGACTCGGCAGTTGTTTCCCACGCGGAGGGGAGTACGATTGTACAAGGGTTTGCTGGATCGTCTGTCGTCGCAGGAGAATAACAGCAGGTGTGGGTGAGTAGAGGGATGGCTAGGCCAGCGATGAGAGCACGGTGGGGCGGTGAGGCCTGCACGGCAGCACAGCCGGCCGCGGGAGGAGGGAGCAGGCAGTCCTGCTGGTGCTTGTTTGAGCGGCTGGAGCAGGAAGAGCAGAGATTGAAGAAGCACGACGGCCGTTGAATGGACATCCAACAATCACTGCTTGTGTGTCAACCTTTTTTTACGAAAGCCTCAAATCTGTGGAAAACAGCATACAACCCATTCGTCATATTTCTAATAATTCACAACCCATTTGCTAATTCTTAAGGGTTTTTTGGAGCCCATATTCTTTTTGTTAGCATTACAGCGCATATTGTGGCCACGGTTAAAAAATTATATGAAATTTTGCATATTTCGGTGTGGTCCGAACTGTTTTTAATCCCGAAATTTCGAGTCACATTCAAACTGATTTTAAAAATAAATGTATATCAATATAAAATCCAACAAATTGTCCACGCGTAAAAATCAATGCAATTTAAAATCTCGAAATGAAAAAAAGAAATTTGAAACTAATTGCCGGTTTGATGTGTTTTAAAAATGTACATCCAATTTCTCATTACTGATAGGCCATTTTCTCGGCAAGCTGAATGAAGCTCTCCTCGTCTTGAAAGATTTGCAGCCTAGACGAGGAAAACTTGACAAATCACAAAAAAACTGGGCTAGCCATTTTCAAAAAGAAAAAAAACTACTGAGCTGGTCTATGGTAAACATAAAAGAAAAGGATGTCTAGATAGGCCAGAGTGCCCCGCACAGCCCAGTTGACACCCTGCTTCTGTCTCAAAAACAAATTAGATAAATGCCACTCCAGTTATGGAGATTCATAAAAATGCCACTGCAATTTCCAAACTTTGAAAAATGCCACTGCAATTTTTGCAAACTTTGAAAAACGACACTACAATTTGCGAACTTTGTAAAACGACACTACAATTTGCAAACTTTGAAAAATGCCACTCCAGACTTCGAAAAATGCCACTGGAAATGGCATGGAATGGCATTTTTCAAAGTTTGGAAATTGCAGTGGCATTTCTAGGAATCACCAGATTTGGAGTGGCATTTATCAAATTAACCCAAAACAAAAATAACTGGGTGAGCTGCTGGGTCCCTTATGTCAGCCGCTCGTTGTGCAATTCTCTCGTTTATTGACTATGTTGACAATGGCATGGGACCCAGATGTCAGAAATCCATTAGGAGGAGCCATTTTTATTGGCTTGAAATAAGGAGGCACTTGCTTGCGTACTGCCATGACCTTCCCGGGTCCTTGCTATCATCCTCTCCATGTACAATCATCTCCTAATTGTGTACGCGTCAACCTGGTAGGCCCACAAGTCAGCCTTTAAACCCGTGGTGGACAAATACAACCCATTTGAAAAAATAACAACCCATTCCATACGTTCAAACGGAAAGTTCAACATTCAGAGCAAAGTAACATGTCTGATCCAGATATAGAGTACTGAACTTCCACGTTGACAACCATCATATCCAAGTTAACTATCTACTCCCACTAATACTCTAGTAGCGTACAAGTACTAACTTACTCTTAGCTAACTAGACGATGCCGGCCGCCATCTGTGGTACATGCTAAACGCCGGCATCGGCGTCCTCCGCCTCGCCTCGGACTTTCCAGAGGTGCGATAGGGCGCGTTGCTCACGCGTGTTGGCCCTTTCCATGCCGGCGTGGTCCATCGGAGCTTGGGCTTCTAAGCCGGAAACCCACTTGACGATCTGGTATTAAAAATCGGTGTCATGAACGCGTGCGTGCCCGACAGCCTCCAAGGCTATTTTCTGGGCGTCGGCCTCCATGTAGTCGGCCCAGTTGCGGGTGCTCTGCTCGTGACTCAGAGCGCCAGTGCGCTGCTGCTCCATGTCCCGCTGGCGACGCAAATCGGCGATATGCTGCTCCTCCGCCAGGAGGTCGTGCTCCAACAACTCCCGCTCCTCCACCAGGCAGTCGCGCTCCAACAACTTCTCATACTCTGCATTGCCATCTAAAGACCGATAGAATGCCTCCTCCCTCCATCTGCCTTCCGATGAAAAACCGAACACTAGTTCCGGTGGTGACCGCCTCCGGCGTCGCCTATCACGGACGAGCGGGGGCATGGCCGACGTGGCGAGAGCGAGGATAAGTGGCGAGCAACGTCGGGCCGGTGGGGGCTTATGAGGATAGGCAGAGTTGGGTCACGGTGCCACCGGAGAAGGCCGGGAAACAATACTTATAGGCGGAAGGTAGCGCGAGGGTCATCGGAATTCAATGCATAAGCAGGCATGGCTTAGTGCACCAGCTTGCCGTGGAAAACTAAAAAAACTAAAATTATGACTGTGTCGTCCCGTCCCGTCCATGCTGGGTCGCATGCCGGCATGACGGTGAAACGAGTGCACTCGAATCATCCAGATGAGGTACTCCCTCCTTGTCAATAATGATTCCACGGATTTAAAAGGCCCGCAACAATTAAAGCGCTTCTTTTTTTGCATCAGTTAGCTGCCTTAATTACGGCTGGCTGCATGCAGCCACTCAGAATCGCTCACAGCCAGTGCCGCGAAGCAGCATGCAACGAGTCGCAGCCGAGGGCACGCATGCAGCCACTTAAATCGCTGGAATTAATTAGGCTTAAACTTCTGCATGCAGTTAATTATTGCCATGCCTTGGTCTTGCTGCTTTGGCTCACGGGACTAATAAACCCGGACGGAGGGAGTATCTTGGTTGGTGAGATTTTTGAATTAAGCCCTGCAAACCGGAAAGGAGGTACTAGTACGTGCGTGATCCGCTATTTATTCGTGTAGGATCGAGTAGGTCATTTCTTGAATTGAGCCCTGCAAACCGGAAAGGAGGTAGTACGTGCATGATCCACTATTTATCCGTGTAAGATCGAGTAGGTCGGATAGTATACGTGTAGGATCGAGTCGGTCGGATGGTGTACGTGTATGATTGCATTAGCTGATGAACCTTAGTTGGGAGATAAGGCATTTACGAACTTTTTGCTGGCAGTTTCTTCAGATTCGCATGGCATTTTCTTCAGAGCAGCTTGTCAGTTTCTTCAGAGGTAGGCATTTTTATTCAAAAAACTGCCACTACGGATCTTGCGTCGCAACTAAAACTTCCAGGAGCGCATTAGTAGGCTAGCTAGTGATTGATCAGTAACTTGTAAACACTGAGCGAACAGAAATAAGGAACTATTAGTAACTTGTAAACACTGAGAACATAGAAATATGGATCATGTTGTGCGCAGCAGTAAGAGCCGATCCGTTCGAAATGTTCACACGAGACTCACAGGCCTGGCATTGTAATATGTTCACATTAGTAGCCCAAATTCAAAACCAACTAGTACGATTCCCATACATAAGATCAACATGTTAATGCATCTCAATGATTCACAGATCATATACAAATATGTAGCTCCAAAAGCAAAGATCTAGAAAAAACATATGTTCTACCTACTAACGTGGATGCTTCTCTTGGCCAACATTCAGTACATACTGAAAGACAAATTTGTTTGTGAAGTCTACAATTCCTCATGCAAACATAAGTGGTTTCACCAATAGCTGGAACCATGAGAATGAACCACACATGATGGAGGAACATCCACTTCAATATGATTTGGTCTTCTCTCGGTCACACGACGAGACTATTTTCGGAATACATACTTTAACTTAGGCAAAATGATGCCCATTGTATAATTAGACCAAAGCAATGAAGCACCTAGTGTTGGCCAATAAATAGTACAGTACTACTTTTCTGCAGTCCATGAAGTGACTATCCAATCTTTCTGTGTCTATTTTCAAATGGCACTGCATGCAGTGACTATACTATTCTCTTGTGCAGTTCAACCAAAATTGCGGTCACTTTGTTTGTTTGCCAAATAGGAACGAGTAGAGATCTCTGTCTGCATAAATATCAAGCAGCTAGTAAACATATACCCCACCTTCTATTTTCGGTTTAAACAGGTCTCTTCCGCTTACCATCTGTCATGTTTTGCACTGGACAATTCGATACAGTCATGTTTTGCCCTGGACAATTTCATACTGAATTGATTTGCTGGTTCAGAGCAGAAATATAGTGCATGTTCTTCATAAGACCAAGGATATCCATGTTCGCAGTGATGGAAGAGGTGAAATCGATACAACCGAAATTGAGCATCCAATCATTGAATCCTGTCCTGCACCTCCAATGTAGGTCCACCCTGCCAATAAATCCACATGAAAACCACTAGTATTACTATCTAATGACAGTACAAAAAGAGTAGCAAACCATATACCTTCGTAATGAACAGCTCATAGTGCCACCAATTGGATATAAAGGTTTGGAAGAAAACATGCTCCTAATGTTGAACCATTTGGACTTTTTGTGCAGTTCCACTAAAATCGAGCATCCCTGTTTGCATAGATATTGAAAGTGTGATTACTATAAAAGTGGTACTAGTTGAAGCATAGACTCACAAATATAAGCATTCCAATTTCTTAATGGGGAAAGGTAGCAAGACTATTTCTAACCACCTATTTGAAGGAATAAATAATGCAACAGTGGCTAATGTCAGGAAGGCATATATAGTTCTTTCTGAAAAAATGATCGATTCCTGACCTTTCCTCTTCTTTTAAGCATATTTTGTGCAGTTCAACTAAAATAAAATGCCATCACTACCTTGACAATTCAGTGACACTATACAAAAGGAAATGACTTAACATTACATCATGATGTCAGGTATGTAGTCGACAGGCATTAGAGACAAACATACAAACCAACATAATGAACATTAATTTTAACAAAGGTGTGACTAGCTTTACCGGGATACTTTGAGTGAACTCTACACCCTCTGTTCCTTAATATAAGACATTTTCGTAGTTCAATTTAAAGTACCCAAACGTCTAGAATTTAGAAAAACAGGTAGTAGTTTTCTTGAGCACATATCTGGGAAAGCTTGCCACACTTTATTTATGTCCATACGTTAATGCAACACCATTTGAATAGTACAAATATACACTAATCCAGTGGCTAGTGCAATGTAGAGTAGTTATTTTATTACAGGGTACAATACAATTGTTTTACTGAACAGATTTCAATAAACTCTAGCACTGGAGGATTTCTATAAGAATTAACAATACAAAATGTAAAGGTAACAAGTTTAAGCATTGGTATACTAGCTGTGCATGAGCATTAAACCAAATACAAAAATCTGAAGGTAACTAGCATTATTAAATAATAACAGTATAAAAAATTGCAAACCATGTACCTTCAAGGTAAATATCATTTCGAACTCGAGGGGACCTAAAAATTGCTATCCTAATCTTGATAATCGGTCAAACATAAAAACTTGATCAAACGAATCAAGAGAACAGCCGGAGGAAGAGGTGCCCACTCTTGACCTTTCCTCTTGACACTGTACAAAAAATTTGACTTATCTCATGAAAGTGAGGTATGTAATCTATAAGCATTAACAGTGCAAAAATCTAAAGGTAGTAACAAGATTCATCGTTGGTATACTGGCTGTGCAACAACATTAGAATGCCTTAGCTGAAAAATCTTTAATACATCCACAATCAATAGCTAACCCTGAAATAATCCAGTGACATTAAATGGCATTGCTTAAATTTATCGGTGGCATTAGACTGAGTGCGGCATTAGTTAAATGTGGCATCACTTTAGTAGTAGCATTGCTTGACTTGACTGCTGCCGTTATACTAACAGCAAAAAAGTGGCAATAAGAGCATGGGAGGCCCATTCGGATAGTGGGCGCACTAGTACGATTTACCTCCACGAACGCATAGAGTGGCAAGCGAGGTATGGTTGCCCATAGCAACAAATATCTAGGCAGCATATGTGGATTACGTCCCATTTTTGTTCTCTTTAGCCACCTTTTTCCTATGTGAGGACAACAAACCGATCGACCTGGTCATTCTCTATTGCGTTGTCATGCCTTTCTACCCTTCTTCAAGCAAGAGACACGAGACTCGTTCCTTAGCTACTGATTTTCCCCTTTTCAACCTAGATGCGGGTTTGATGCCTACTCTCTTGGACAGTACAGTCTCCCTTCCTTTCCTTATTCAACCCAGACATGGATTAGTCTGCATGAAGTAGGGTTTCCTTTAATAGTGCAAATTGAGGTTTTCGTCTACGTGACCAGCAGAGCAAAGGATAGCAAATTGGGAAGATGGTGGAGTGGAAAAAGATCCACATGCAGCGATGTGGCAGATGAGGCAATAAAAGAAGGGTATGGCTCAAAAAGAGGTAGCATACCTAAGGGTCGGCGGGAAGTGGCTCCGCTCGTGATTGTCATCTTCCGCACACACTACGACAGCGAGCTTGGGGACTGAGGCCATCCCGCGTGGGCGCTAGGTCTGAGAGGACGGCCTTGTCATCAGTGCGTGACCTCGCTCGCTGACGACGAGTGCGTCAACGCTGCAAGTCCTTTTCTTCCCCAGCGGATCTGTGACCACTGGTGAGGAGAGAGAGAGAGGCCATCTTTTCAGATCTGGAGAGAGGGTGATAGTGTGAGAAGAAAGTGGGCAGCCCTTAGCAAGAAAGCACTAAAGCTCCAACCTATATATCTTTTTTATACTACTACTACTAGAGGTGGAGTAGTGGTGGAGTAGTTTATATTTTCTCTGCATACAATACCAGTTAGTCCTGCTTCAAAACTGAACGGCACGCCATTAAAAAATAAAGTCAAGAAATAATGCGGCACTTCGGGCCAACGCGGCCAGATCACATTTTGCACGAGAAATGACACACCATGTTTCGTTGACATGTGGTCCCATTCCAACATGTCAGTGAGAAGACAGTGAGTCCTTTTGTACAATTTCCGAACGGACGTCTATGTAGGCCGGGGCGCCTCTTCGTGTACCGTGGCAACCCTCCACCGCCTCTTCGCCTTCCCCTCTCGATTTGGAACTGCTGTCACACGCTCTTCCTCCCTCCTCCATTTGCCTTCACCCTTCCTTCTGCCATTGTTCATCGTCTTCTCCATGGAGGGAACAAGCCAGAAACGACCCTGTTATTCTTGCCCCTATCTGAAAGATGACGTGGTGGAGGAACTCATTGATTGGTGCGATGTCATCACCTCGGCTAGCATGGTAGGTTCGTTCAAGACCATTCTCGACTCAACTAATAACATCATTACAAGGAACCCAAGGGTCTAGGAGCGGTTTGATCTCCCTTATCTTCTTCGTTATAAGCATGTTTGCATGGGTGCGACGGAGGCCTCGCCTTGTGCAAGTTGATGCCGCTTGATAATGATACGTGATGTCAAGATGCCATCGCTTAATGGTAAGGCCTGGGATGGCGCAAATGGAGATTGGTTGTTTATATTGGGTACAATTGCGAGTGGGAACTTGTGAGTGTGTACACTCGTCAGCGGATTCCACTTCCAAAAATCTCAGAGTGCCCTGAGGTTGAGCACATAGATGATCTACGCACGTTCAAATACGATCATGGTGGATGTCGTCTACGGAAGATAGCAATTTGTCGAGTTCCCAACCACTCTTAGGATTATGAGAACTATGAAGTTGTTGCTATCTTTGACAAGCTTGTTGTCGTCGTTACTGATTCCACGGTTCGTCCATGGATATTGCTAAAAAATCAGTTTCTGTACACGGATGAGTACTGTGATGCAATTGAATATGAGGATCTTGTGTTTGTTGCCACCACTCGTGGCACTGTTTTTGCATGGGATCCTCGTAGTTTTGGTACGTTTGTCTTCCATCGTAATTATAATTGTTTCATCCACATGCATGCGGGTTAGCAAGTTTCCCTTTACTAATTAACCTTCTTGTGTTTCCAAGGTCCTGTGAACATTCCACCACCTATACTTGAAAATTTTTATAACCAAGGGGGAGATGACGATGGTGATGATCACGAGCATGAGGACGAGCAGAACTTATATACTCAGTGGTGCCTGGCAACTAATTTCGAGTGATCACCTCTTCTTGTCTGTATACAGTGCACTGAGATTGTTACTACTGAGGGAGCACGTGTTGTCTCCCATGGTCGCCCTCTCCAGACCTATTCCAACACCCGTTGTTGGGTATTCGGGATGGATACTAGTGTGTTAGCGCCAACACCTTCTCCCTGGTTCAGTATTGCTAGTCTTGGAGAAAACTCGCTCTTCCTTGGACCACACTACTGGTGATAGGTGATCCAGCTGCTGTTGACACAACATTACTACCATTTATGAGAAGCAATTGTATCTATACCTCGGACATTGCGGTGGTTCCCTACCTTGGTCTTGATATATGCCACTTCAGCCTGGATGACCAGTCCTGCGTTGCTCTCGATATTGACAATAGTTGGCCCTTCCCAGAGCACCTATGGTTCAAAGCAAGCATTTCCAACGCCGAGGATTGGTTGAGTTGAAGTTCATTTCATTGCTTGTTCTTTGTTGTGTGATGAAAACTTCAGTATTTACTAGAATGTTTTGTTGGAAATAATCTATAATCCAACATGTATCCTCGTTGTCGTTGTGTGTTGATGACTTGTTGTATGTAATGAATGGTACATTTGCAAATGCATGTCATAGACTCAATTTATGAATGGTTTTCGAGTCACTTCTTGGAGTGTGAGTACCGTAGTATTATAGCCAGCATCCGGTTAGTATATGAAGTTGCCACATCACATAGAGCCAACCAATATTGGAGTATGCTAGCCCTCCACCGGCACGCCGCTTCAAATGGTGGACGAAGTGAGAGGTCGTGTCACCTTGTGTCCAGATCTGAGATGCCATGTGTACTAGATGAATGACTCCAAGTTCGACCACCGTGATGCTAGGTGCGAGCCTAGGAATACTGTTGGATAGACCCCCCTCATAATTTTCCTACATTGGTCGTTTGATTCATAGGATAGAATGCTATAGGATTTTTTTCCCTATGTAATCATGTTTTAATTGGCAATCTAGCATCCACTCCAACTTTTGTTTCACTTCCTTTGTTCCTATGAAGAGAGTACTTGCTCTAAATGATGTGCCACTGCAAGAGCCGCCTATATTAATTAACCATGCTCTAAAAAGGTGGGCCAACTTTGGCTATAGTAGTATTGTACTAGGTTAGTAGGTGACCTTGCGCTTGCCTCTTCTCCTCTTCCGGAAGTCGAACAATAATCATGGTAATACAGTAGTACTTCTGGCAATCTGACACCAAATGAACTGTTGTACGTCCACCGCTTGTAAGCAAAAGTTTCTCCTCGTGCTGCGAGCCATCGCGCACGCGTTGGCGAGGGAGAAGGCGTAGTAAGCAAGCTTCTCGTCGTTCTGCGAGTTGACGGGACACATCAAAGTTATTTATTAGTACTCTCTTCAAAAAGGGCCGACCATGTCCATGGCTACCATCCCGTGCTCTGTCATTGAGTACATGCACTATTCACGTGCCATTGAGGAGAAATAATATTGCGTAGTACTAGGAGTGCACGACTCACTTACGCACTGCATATCTCCATTTTCTTGCATGACACGCCACCTTGATGCTAGATGTCCCACGTGTCATGGAGGCATATAGTATGATTTTTAAAATGGAGGCATATAGATGTCCCGCGTGTCGGCAAAAGGATGAACAAAGCTCATGTCTTAAATGAAAGAGTGAAGAACATAGATTCCCAACGACCGAGAAGGAGCAACAAACCTCACGGTCGAGCGTCTGCACCCATAATATTTCATATTATTCAGCGATATAAAATCAACCAAATCTCTCCATGTTCCTATACCATACTATAGTATGAGAATAACTTTGAACGTAAGCCATTGATTCACTCTATACAATGGTCATAGTTGGAAAATCCGAACAAAACCAAGCATTGGATCAACTCTTTTAGCACTCAGATTGTTGCCGCCTACCCACCTAGCCCACCTATATGACCCACCTATATATCCGCTCACGTGTGATGACCACAGGAGCTATCCACTCAGATTGTATGTTAAAAAAATAAAGGTCGATAACTAATGCGGCACCTCGGGCCAACGCGGCTAGATCGCATTTTGCACGAGAAATTACACACCATGTTTCGTTGACATGTGGACCCGTTCCAACATGTCAGTGACGAAGAGTCCTTTTGTACAATTTCCGAACAGACATGTAGGCCGGGGCGCCTCTTCGTGTACCATGGCAAACTGGCAACCGTCCACTGACTCTTCGCCTTTCCCTCTCAATTTGGAACTGTTGTCGCACGCTCTTCCTCCCTCCTCCATTTTCCTTCACCCTTCCTTCTGCCATTGTTCGATCGTCTTCTCCATGGAGGGAACAGGCCCGAAACGACCCTGTTATTCTTGCCCCGATCTGAAAGATGACGTGGTGGCGGAACCCATTGATCGGTGCGACGTCATCACCTCGGCTAGCATGGCAGGTTCGTTCAAGACCATTCTCGACTCAACTAATAACGTCATTACAAGGAACCCAAGGGTCCAGGAGCGGTTTGATCTCCCCTATCTTCTTTGCCGTGACCCTGCTGACTGGCGCGGGGACGAGGGAAGCCTCGCCTTGTGCAAGTTGATGCCGCTTGATAATGATATGTATGATGTTAAGATGCCATCACTTGAGGGCAAGGCTTGGGTAGGCACAAATGGAGATTAGGTTGTTTATATTGGGTACAACTGCAAATGGGAACTTGTGAATGTGTACACTCGTCACCGGGTTCCACTTCCAAAAATCTCAGACTGCCCAGAGGTTGAGCACACCGGTATTCTACACACGTTCAAATACGATCATGGTGATTGTCTTCTACGGAAGATAGCAATTTGTCGAGTTCCCAACCGCTCTTGGCATTACAGGAACTATGGAGTTGTTTCTATCTTCGACAAGCTTGTTGCCGTCCTTTGTGGTTTGACTAGATGGATATTGCTCAAAAATCAGTTTCTATATACGGATGTGTACTGTGATGCAATTCAATACGAGGGTCTTGTGTTTGCTGCCACCACTCGTGGCATTGTTTTTGCATGGGATCCTCGTAGTTCTGGTACGTTTGTCTTCCACCGTAATTATAATTGTTTCATCCACATGCATGCGGGTTAGCAAGTTTCCCTTTACTAATTAACCTTCTTCTTGTGTTTTCAAGGTCCTGTGAACATTCCACCTCCTATACTTGAAAAATTTTATAACCAAGGGGGAGATGAAGATGGTGATGATCACGAGCATGAGGACGAGGAGGGCCCATATACTCGGCGGTGCCTGGCAACTTATTTTGATGGGTCACCCCTTCTTGTCTGTATACAGCCCAATGCAGATGTTACTACTAAGGAAGCAGGTGTTGTCTCCCATGGTCGCACTCTCCGAAATTATTCCAACACCCGTTGCATGGTATTTGGGATGGATACTAGTGTGCTAGCGCAAACACCTTCTCTCTAGTACAGTATTGATAGTATTGGAGAAAACTCGCTCTTCCTTGGACAAAACTATCCAATGATGGTGAAAGGTGATCCAACTATTGTTGACACAACATTACTACCATTTATGAGAAGCAACTGTATCTATACCTCGGACATTTTGGTGACTCCCTACCCTAGTCGTGATATAGTAGGCCGATTCAGCCTGGATGATCAGTCCTGCATTGCTCTCAAGATTGACAGTAGCTGGCCCTTCCCAGAGAATCACTTGTGGTTCAAAGCAAGCATTTCCAACGCCGAGGATTGGTTGAGTTGAAGTTCATTTCATTGCTTGTTATTTGTTGTGTGATGAAAACTTTAGTATTTATAATGTATCCTTGTTGTCGTTGTGGGTTGATGACCTATTGTATGTAATAAAATGATATTCCTATGATAAACTTACTAAATTTATGAATGGCTTTCGAGTCGCTTCTCTGAGTGGGTGCTATGACGAGGCAAAAAAATATTTTCCGAATACATAATTGTACGTGCATTGCAACAGGTTATTGGATGAGGCCAATCAACAATAGTACACTATTTGTACATGCTTCACGCGTCGGGTGGGTGTTTTTACTGTAGCTGCGAATCCCATCATCCTAGGTCCTCGGATGAGTCCAGTAGAAATTGCATTCTGATGTTTGGGTTCAAACTTTCAGAACTGCTACACTACCTCTACATCTACGTATATGTAATACAACAAGTTTTAAACTTGAGACCAGCCACCCACCCTCACAAAGAACACTTTTTAACCTAGCACGGACTCCAGGAAATTTGGCCACAGTGTGAGGTGGGCCATATGTTAATGTGTTCATTGTACGTAACCATCACCTCGAATCCTCCATACTACTACTATATAGTAGGGTGGCATGGGCCAGAACAAGCATTCATGTCCAGGAGTACGGCACAGCCACCAGCACGACTTCCATCTGACACCATATTTCTTGGAGTCCGTGCTACAACTATCTCTCCAACCTCGTCATTTCTCTAACTCAGCCATCGTGCGGCAGGCGAGGTGGCGGTTTGTCGATGGTCGGTGAGGGAGTCCTGGACTAGGGGGTGTTCGGATAGCCGGACTATCATCATCGGCCGGATTCCAAGACTATGAAGATACAAGATTGAAGACTTCGTCCCATGTCCGGATGGGACTTTCCTTGGCGTGGAAGGCAAGCTTGGCGATACGGATATGTAGATCTCCTACCATTGTAACCGACTCTGTGTAACCCTAGCCCTCTCCGGTGTCTATATAAACCCAAGGGTTTTAGTCCATAGAACAACACAACCATTACAACAATCATACCATAGGCTAGCTTCTAGGGTTTAGCCTCCTTGATCTCGTGGTAGATCCACTCTTGTACTACCCATATCATCAATATCAATCAAGCAGGAGTAGGGTTTTACCTCCATCGAGAGGGCCCGAACCTGGGTAAAAACATCGTGTCCCTTGTCTCCTGTTACCATCCGCCTAGACGCACAGTTCGGGACCCCCTACCCGAGATCCGCCGGTTTTGACACCGACATTGGTGCTTTCATTGAGAGTTCCTCTGTGTGGTCACCGATAGGCTTGATGGCTTCTTCAATCAACAACAACGTAGTCCAGGGTGAGACTTTTCTCCCCGGACAGATCTTTGTATTCGGCGGCTTCGCGGTGCGGGCCAATTCACTTGGCCATCTGGAGCAGATCGAAAGCTACGCCCCTGGCCATTAGGTCAGATTCGGAAGCCTAAACTTCACGGCTGACATCCGTGGAGACTTGATATTCGATGGATCCGAGCCGCAGCCAAGCATGCCGCACTGTCACGATGGGCATGATCTAACTCTGCCGCCGGACAGTACCCTGGAGGCCGCACACGAGTCCGCTCCGACCCATAGTCCGGAGTCGACCACGCAGATCGAGGACAGGTGGCTGGACACCGCCTCGGGAGCTGCAACTTCCACGGCGATGGAGCCGAACACTGACCTTGTCCCTTATAAAGCTCGTGACTCCCAGGTGCCGGACTCCCTGCCGGACTCCGAGCCTCCTGCGCCCCTGCCAATCGAATCCGATTGGGCGCCGATCATGGAGTTCACTGCCGCGGACATCTTTCAGCACTCACCCTTTGGCGACATCCTAAATTCGCTAAAACATCTCTCGCTATCAGGAGAGCCCTGGCCGGATTGCGGCCAGGACGGTTGGGATGTGGACGACGAAGAAATTCAACGCCCACCCACCACCCACTTTGTAGACACTATCGACGATCTAACCGACAGGCTAGACTACGACTCCGACGACATCGACGGTATGGACGACGATGCTGGAGACGACCAAGAACCAGCGCCTACGGGGCACTGGAAGGAAACTTCAACCCATGATGTATATATGGTGGACACCCCAAAAGGAAGTGATAACGAGGAACAACGGGAAGCGGCAAAGGATAATTCCGCCGAAAAACAGCCAAAACGGCGACGTAGGCGCCGCCCTAAGTCCCGCCTCGACAACAACAGCACTCCTAAGGACCCAGCAACAGAGCAGGGCAAACCAGTGGGCGTCGAACATGCAACCAAGCAACCATCCGAACAGGATGAATCAGATAATAAATCTATGGCCGGCAAAAACAACAGTCCAGATGATCTCACGCTGGACACACCACCGGAGCATAAGAACCTTCACAAAAGACTTCTCGCCACTGCAAGAAGCCTGAAGAAGGAAAAGAGGAAGCTCAAAACAGCGGAAGACATACTCAGAATGAGGTGGAGCAAAGTACTCAAGACCGCGGGCAAATATGGCAATGGCCACCAAACAAAGAGCTACCCGAAGCGTAAGCTGCTGCCAGAATTTGACGAGGAAGCCATAGAGCCCCCACAGTCAAAAAATAAAGAGACCGCTTGGCCGGATAGATGACCAGATGTCAGGCCAAAAACGACAAGCAGCGCCACACACAAGCCGACTCATGATCCTCAGAAAATAGACGGCCCGGTCAGGTCCATTTATGGGCCAAAAAAGAGGGCCCCAGGAACCAACACAGCACGTCAAGTTTCGAAGACAACGGCACACCCAAATACAGGGGCGCCACACACCCACTATGTTTCACCGATGAGGTGCTGTATCATGAATTTCCTGCAGGATTCAAACCCGTGAACATAGAGGCATACAACGGAACAACAGACCCTGGAGTCTGGATAGAGGATTACATCCTCCACATACACATGGCTAGAGGAGATGATCTCCACGCCCTAAAATATCTACCCCTCAAGCTCAAAGGGCCAGCTCGGCATTGGCTCAAAAGCCTCCCAGAAAATACTATTTGAAGTTGGGAAGAGCTCGAGGAGGCGTTTAGAGCAAATTTTCAAGGGACTTATGTCCGCCCTCCGGATGTAGACGATAGTCGACTGTCCGGACGCCGAAGCCTTAGCAGCTTTTAAACATAATGTCCGAGACGAATGGCTTGCCAGACACCTCGGCCAAGAGAAGCCAAGAACAATGGCCGTGCTAACAAGCCTCATGACCCGCTTTTGCGCGTGGGAAGACAGCTGGCTAGCAAGATGCAGCACCAGCGACCCGAGTACATCCGAGATCAAAGATGGAAACGGAAAATCACGGCGCAGAAAGGATCAGTGCCGAAACAAAGAAAAAAGCCCAAAGAACACAGCGGTCAACGCCGGATTCAAAAGCTCGCAGCCGAACAACAAAACACTGCCTCTTAAAGATAACAGTGATGAGCTATCCAACTTAACCAAAATTTTGGATCGGATATGTCAAATCCACAGTACCTCCGGAAGGCCCGCAAACCACACCCACCGAGCTTGTTGGGTTTTCAAACAGTCCGGCCGACTCAACGCCGAACACAAGGGGCTCGATGCACCGAGCGAGGATGATGACGAACCCCACCAGCAGAGCGCCGGAAAACAAAAGACTTTCCCACAAGAAGTCAAAACAGTAAACTCACTTCATGTGATAGTACGGAAAAACAATGCGGCACCCGCTAAGGTAGGTGTCGCACGGTCCACCCCAGCGGAACCTCGAGATTGGATGTCAAAACCAATCACTTTCAACCACCTGGATTATTCCAGAAGTATTCGAAATGCAGGATGGACTGCTCTGATATTGGATCCTATGATCGATGGACTACAATTTACACAAGTCCTGATGGACGGCGGCAGCGATTTAAACCTGCTATATCCGGACACAATCCGCAAGATGGGGATAGACCTTACTAAAATTCGAAATAGCCGCACTTCCTTCAAAGGAGTGACGCCAGGCCCTTACGCCAAGTGCACGGGCTCCTTACTACTAGAAGTTGTGTTCGGGTCACCCGACAACTTCCGACGCGAAAAGCTAATCTTTCATGTCGCCCCATTCAAAAGTAGCTATCAAGCACTATTGGGACGTGAAGCTTTTGTCCGCTTTAACGCAATACCACATTACGCGTCTCTTACACTTAAAATGCCCGGTCCACGTGGCATCATTTCATTAAAAGGTCGTAAGACCCCAGACACGGCTAGACGAGTCCGGCATAAATAGGCTAGGGGCTCCCTAGCCGCACACCCCTTCACAAGGGGCTGTGCGTATAAGCAATAATGAGCTAATATAGGCTCAGCTTTATTCATTCATTAACATTTCAATTTTTAATGCACTTTTCGCACAATTTCCTTTCAAACTAAGTTCCTCTCTTTTTACAGATGAACAACGTGCACACCCGTCCAGGATACGGCACAACGGAGACACAGGCGCAGACGTGCAGTAGGGACCCGTTGCAAGGATTCTTTTCAGATAAAGACCCTGCGTAAACCTTTTTTACTGTCTCTTGTTGCTATAATCCCATGGTTTCCCATTATAACCAGAGAGGAGACTGGCGTTTTGGCATCGGCCGCGTCAGAGGACCTTGCCCGTACCTGGACACTAGGGGCTTAGGGCATTGTTCTGCCCGTTGTTATAAAGACCGAACACCTTAGGGAGTGCTCAGCGTCTCGAGTTAGGCCTTATATGCATCAGCTCCAAATCATGTCTTTGGTCAAATGTTGGGTTGCCCGGCTCCTGTGTTTTTCTGCCTTACGTTCCGTATCATCGGCTAACGCGGCACCAGGAGAACTACTGCGATTGTGCCCCGGTTCGGCTGGGCGAGCACCTCAGTAGAGAAAGCCGAAAATTGACTATCATGATACAATGAGAGACTGGTCAACCACTCGATCGACTACCGGAATGTTTAGAATTCCTCCGCTTTGATGAAGGACCGTTTCCCGGTCAGGCACATACGCGCCCCGAATTCGGAGAGCGCGGTGCCCCTAGGGGCTATATCGTAGCCCCAGCCTCGAACTCCTATGGCTAAGTGAAAGTGATAAAGCATTATAGTCCGGTTGCCTCGTTTGCTATGCTACCACCTCCTTCACAGGACCGAGACGTCGGATTAAGTGTGAAAATGCGCTATTTTTGCGAACACCCCCGCACCTTGTGCGTGGGGGCTGAAGCCGACGACTGCCATCTTTCAGGTTATACACACGTATACATAAACGGCCGCACAGGAGATATTTCAATACTCGAACGCACAAGTACAAAAAGTGCCTACATCGTAAACATCGTTTTACAAACCAAAACGTTCATTTGAACGTGACATTTTTTGAGCACTGCGACTCTATTACACGAGCACCACGCAGAACTTCCCCAAAATAGTGCTCGGCGGGTAACCGGCTCTCGTCCGAACCCTGGGTCGCAACAGCGGTGGCATCCATCTCTGTCCAATGTGTCTTCACACGGGCGAGGGCCATCCATGCACCCTCTATGCAGGGCGACCGCTTCATCACCTTGATATGCGGCACCGCCCCAAGAAATTGCTGCAATAAGCCAAAATAGCTCTTCGGCTTGGGCCTATCCGGCCAGACATGAGTCACGATATCCGTCATGGCAAGCCCGGACAACCTATTCAGCTCAGCCCACTCGGCCAACCGGTCGGTCAGCGGAAGTGAACGCTCCGGACTATGGAATTGAGACCAAAACAGCTCTTCCGTCTTGTGATCCTTCTGGCTTCGGAAGTGCACAACGGCATCCTCCGCACTCGCCGCTAAGTCCATATAAGGATCCTCCAGACCCCACAGCTGGCCAAGCTGAGCATACTTTGGATCCATAAACTTTCGGCGCAGCAGAAAGGGCTTGCCAGCCACAATATCTCCGGCCTGGCGCAGCTCCTCCTTTATAGCCCGCATTGCAGAACGGGCATCCTTGGCTTCGGCGGTGGCCTTTCCCAGGTCTTCTCGCTCCGCTAGGCGCTCCTTTTCAAGAACCTCCTTGCGGTCGCTAGCATCTTTTAACTTCATGGCCATTTCGGCCATCTCTTTCCTGCTTCGGCAGTGTGCAGCCCTCTCGGCTTCTAACTCCTCGGCCGCCCTCGAGGCAGCCGCATCACTCCTTCTGGCTTGCTCCTTGGCTTGAGCAAGTTCTGCCCGAAGGCTCTCCACAGCAGCGGCACCATCTGCGTCAAGCACACATATTGTAAGAGGTGGGCTTCGGCTCCCTTACTAGGTGACCGCAAATAAACACTTACCTTGCGACTCGTCAAGTCGCCTGTTGACTAGCGCGATGTCCGCATCCGCAACATCGAGTTGCCGCTTTAGTTCAGCAACTCCATCAGTCCGGCTGGCCTCCGGACGATTCGCCACCTGCATAGGAAAGGCGAAAATTAAAACCTGCGATTTTGATCCTCGGCACGCTATCGCTTTCGACAACTTACCGAGTCTCAGGGGCAACTATCTATACAGGGCGCACTTTATGTGTAAAACTGTCAAAACGTGTGTCATTTTTACATACCTCAAACCCCGCCAGCAAACTCCTGACGGCATTACGCAATCCGCCTTCGGCGGACGAAATCCTGCCAATCACCATACTCATCAATGCATGGTGATCTTCTGAGATAGACGTCCTCTCAAGCAGATCCTTCAGCTCCCCCGGCCGAACACTAGTCGGCGCCGAACTCTTCGGCTCAACCGAGCTCGGGGATACCCTCCGTGATGACACTTCAGGCTCGTCCGCCCTATCCGACGGCATAGCGGACGGAGGCGTCTCGCTCTCCACCATCTCCGGACGAAGGTCCCCCGAAGACGAGTTCATCTGCGAAGGACGGAGATCCTAACTACAAGGTAAAAACTTAAGTTATCCTCAGAAGCACAAATAGGGATGTCCCTTATTACAAAACTCCCTTTTTTCTACTTAAGGCTCGCTGGAGGGCTGATTCTTTAGGGGAGACTATGCGGCCGGGGCCTCCCCGGACGCAGGACCCTCTGGTGAAGATTTCTTCCCCTACTTAGGGGCTTTGGCCTCCGGGTCTTCGGAAGCGGTCCTCTTCTCCCCTTGGAGGGAGGGATTCTCGATCCCCCCTTTTTCAAGAGCCTCCTTGGGCGAGGCGGTAGCTCCTCTATTTTCCCCTTCGCCTTCTTCTGAAGGCGCAACCTCCGGCATCCTGACCAGCACGGGATCCGGCGCGGTCTCTGGGAGGGGGGCCGGACACCGTATCAGCTTCGCTTGCGCTATCCACTCCTGTTAAAGGACAACGGGTTAAAAGGCGAATTTTAGAAAGGCAAACAAACGGTATGTCCGAACACAGAGCTACTTACTTGAGTATCCGGGCGATTGCAGCTTAGGTCGGCGTCCTCGGTCAATTCCGGACACACCTCCCATGATCCGAAGAACAATTTGTACATCTCCACGGTTGTCGTATCCATGAAGTGTTGGAGAATACGTGGTCCCTCCGGATTAAACTCCCATAGCCGGAGAGGACGGCGTTTGCAGGGCAGGAGACGCCTAATCAGCATGACCTGCATCACCATGACCAGATCGATCTCCCTCGCTTGGAGGTCTCGAATCTGGCCCTGCAATAGGGGCACGTCCTTTGACGGCCCCCAGTTGAGCCCTTGGTTGACCCACGACATCAATCGTCGTGGAGGTCCCGAGCGGAATACAGGCGGCGGCTTCTGCCTGCTGCCCCTGGGAGCGGTAATATAAAACCACTCCTGTTGCCACAAGCCGAGCTCCTCTTGGGAGGAGCCCTCGGGCCACGGGGCATCGGCCCTCCTGCTTACGGCCGCCCCGCCGCACTCTGCTTGACGCCCCTTGGTCATCTTCGGCTCCACATCGAAGGTCTTCAGCCACAGGCCGAAGTGAGGGGTAATGCGGAGGAAGGCTTCACAGACGACGATGAATGAAGAAATATGGAGGATGGACTCCGGAGCTAAGTCGTGGAATTCCAACCCATAGTAAAACATGAGCCCTCTCACAAAAGGATCCATCGGGAAGCCTAAGCCCCGACGGAGGTGGGACACAAACACGACGTACTCGCCGGGCTCGGGGGTGGGGATGACTTGCTCCTTGGCGGGCAACCTATGCGAAATCTCGTAAGTCAGGTACTTGGCCTCTCGCAGCTTTAGCACGTCCTCCTCCGTGACGGAGGAGGGCATCCACCGGCCCTGTAGGTCGGAGCCGGACATTGTTGAAGGTCCGAAGCGCTCGAATCTGGGGCTCTGGGTGTTGGAACTCGGGGCAAGGAGTAGATTCGATTGAAGGTTGAAGAGAAGAAACGAAGCCTAGGTCCCGTTATAAAGAGGGAGAATACCAAGAGCCGTCCCCGTGACCGTTCGGGACTCGCCTCCGATAGAGGAGGCGTGGCGACGGGCACGGTTGGGTTACCCACGTCCGTATTGATGGGAATCCCGGAATAAGGGGAACACGATCTCTGCTTCGATGAGACGTGCCAAGGAAATCACTTCGCTAAACGTGCTGAGGTGGTATAATAAAAAACGATTCGAGTAAAGGCTTGGTAGTGGCGTGACGTCATGCTACAAAATACGTCAGCAGATTGAGCTTGTGTACATATTATTCTCTCTACGGTGGAATGTGGAATTTATTTTGCAGTGCCGGACACTATCCTGGTGTTCACAATCTTCTATGAGTTATTCGGAGGAGGAACCCGCCTTGCAATGCCGAACAATATGCGCGCCGGACTCATTGTCATTGAAGCCTGGTTCAGGGGCTACTGAGGGAGTCCTGGACTAGGGGGTGTCCGGATAGCCGAACTATCATCATCGGCCGGACTCCAAGACTATGAAGATACAAGATTGAAGACTTCGTTCCGTGTCCGGATGGGACATTCCTTGGCGTGGAAGGCAAGCTTGGTGATACGGATATGTAGATCTCCTACCATTGTAACCGACTCTGTGTAACCCTAGCCCTCTCTGGTGTCTATATAAACCAGAGGGTTTTAGTCCATAGAACAACACAACCATTACAACAATCATACCATAGGCTAGCTTCTAGGGTTTAGCCTCCTTGATCTCGTGGTAGATCCACTCTTGTGCTACCCATATCATCAATATCAATCAAGCAGGAGTAGGGTTTTACATCCATCAAGAGGGCCCGAACCTGGGTAAAAACATCGTGTCCCTTGTCTCCTGTTACCAGCCGCCTAGATGCACAGTTCGGGACCCCCTACCCGAGATCCGCCGGTTTTGACACCGACAGTCGGTTTCCTCAACTGCGGTCCCACTTGTAAGTCCAACTCCAATGCACGACCCCAAACGGACCTCCATTTTGCCTGGATTCTGTCCATTTGGGTAGGGCAATGGGGTCGTGTCCGAGCCATTTCTCGGATGCGATGGTCATGCACCCAACGGCGTGGACGCATCCTAGCCGCGTACATTATTCTTTGCAAACACATGTCTTTTTTTCATCATTGATTTTTGGTACATGGAAATACATCACCAAAATTTGACTAGAAACGCAAGACCAAAGAAAACAAGAACCACAAGAATACATTTTAGAAGATATCCAACTTCCATAACTGCTCCTGTAAATTGGATTAGTGCCTTCCCGATGCATTTATTGTTGATCTGCAGAGGCTCGATCTTGCGTGCTTATTTCTTCTTCGAGTGTAAAGAAGTAGATGTTGCTTCCTTGCATCTAGTATCATGTTTAGCCTCTATTCTATCAACAAGTGCACTAGTCTCATCTCTAGCCGCTACGCTAGCTAAAAGTGCTAGAACATCTACTAAATTGCGCTCTATCAATATATCGATGTACTCTTCTTCCCAATACCAAAACTTGCATCCATTCTACACAATAAAATTTTAAGTTAGCACAACTAGTCTAATCCGAGAGCACAACCAAAGATTTGGTCGAGTTCTTCCTCCTTTTGCCGATACGTGGGACATCCAACATCCAGGTCATGTCATGCAAGAAAATGGAGTGGTAGTTGAAGCCACATGATGTGCATCTTGGGTTAAATTGTAAATAGAATCTTACTACTCTTGACTAACTCCAAAAGCGGCCACCAAATATCTTTATTGGATTTGTTTTTCATCACCAGCATGTCGAGGTGAAAGATGTGCAAGTTCATTGGGTTCTCTTGCGTTTTCACTGACATGTGGGACCCCATATGAGCAAACAGATGATGTGCTCCGTGCGTCTGCTCGCTGGCTGAGAAGAGAGATAGAGGAGGGCTGAGCATGGACTCCAGGAAATTTGTTCTACGTAACCAGCACCTCGATATAGGCTCGATATAGTGGGGTCGCATGGGCCATAACTAGCATTCACGTCTAGCGGTACGGCACACACCACCCACACGAGTCCCATCCGACACCAATTTTCTTGGAGTCCATGCTACAACCATCTCTTCTCCCTCCTATTTTCTCAGACATTGCACGGTGGGCGGGGTGGGGGTTTGCCGATGGTCGGTTTGCTCAACTGTGGTCCCACTTGTAAGTGAAAATGCAACACAGCACGCATTCCCCCTTGAGCAGCGTGCCAGACCAACCGTGTGGGGGTGCAACGCGAACACGACAGGCTTTTCCTTTTGAACTTGTAACTTGTAAATTTTGGTTCTGCTCCATGGCGCGACTGATAGATAGAAATAATGATTTTCCCTAGAGTAATGAGAAGTTTGGTTCTGGCGCGGTTCATGCATGGAGTACGTATGAAAATTATGAAGTTGATGCAAAAGGTAAGATAATTACTAGTAGTACCATATACTACTACATGGATTTGATGGAAAGTTAAAAATACATACGGATCCATCAATGACATCCTCACGCCCTAGTGCGTCGGGTTACCAACTGGCGTGTGAGGAACAGCGGCGTTGGCGGCGAGCTCAACGTGCTTCTGAACAATGCCGTCCAAGGTTGCCCTGCAGTCCAAGAAGGCCAGTGTCCTATCGTCCTCCTCTTGCATGTAGTAGTCCTTGTGGACGATTTGCGCTTAGACGTGGGTGATTATGTTGATGGTGTCTTGCTGCACCAGGCGCTGTGCGGCGGGCGTGACCTCGAGTTGGACATTCTCCGGCGCGATGGCGGGCAGTCGCAGGGCCACCAGTGTGTCGAAGAGGTTGTCACCATAGTGGCCGTTGAGGGTGGCGGGCATCGCAGAGCCTGGACGCGTGGGCTGGAGGCATACGTCAAGGTCGTCCGCGAGCTTCTTGACGATGGTGAACTTGTCGAGGAAGCCGACGAGGACCTCATCAAACAAGGAGATGAAGCTGTCGTCCAAGCGGCCCCTTGCCCTGGCGGCCTCAAGCACTACCTGGAGACGTTCCTCGGTGCTGGGCCGCAGGCCGGCATCGTGGATCATCTGGCATGGCCAGCTAATGCTCGCGCTCATCGCCTCCATGGGTCTAGCTTAGCTTCTAGTCAGCTGATCTTGCGATTGGAGTGATCACTCTTGCCCTTGGTTAGCGTGCGTAGGTGCGTAGGATTTCGTACTAGATTGGACTGGCGGGGAGCCTTTATATATGAGAAGTGCAGACTGTGTTGAATTCACGTGCGTGTTGGCCATCTACTCCTCGGCCCTCTACTGCACCTGCCTTTGGTTGTATGACAGGTGGGCCAGCCACCCGTTGGGCCCACATGTCATGCACCCAAAGGCAGGTGCAGTAAGTCAATGAAGTTGTGTCCCCCTCCGTGTCGGTGCAGTATAGTCATCTCACCAGACCTCTAGTTGGGGCCAAACGAGAGAACTTTGATGTTTACTGGTTTATTGCTCCCCTTTGCATTTTGCACCAAGTTTTGACCTTTGATTTAACTAATAAAATGTTAATGCATGTAACCAAAAATGTTGTGTAAGTCACCTTACAAAAACCAAACAATCCCAAAACACTTAGGCATGGTACATTAACTCCCTCCTCGTTTCTTATTTCGTGACATATCAACCAATGAGAGATGTGGGTCGTGCATGCTTTCAATGACTTGAGACTACCAAACATGACATGCAGTGGTTAGTTCATTGCGTGTAATCCCATTAATTAGCAAAAAGACATTAAGTTCTCTCGCCGATAGGAATAAAACAATACACCATGTATTTATTTACAGAGGGAGTAGTACTTTTTTTGTGACATGCATTACTAGATATTGCTAGTCAAATACTAAAATCCAGATGGACATTGTCGTGGAATTGTCACGTCAGATGTCCTCGTGAAAGGACTTAGTTGTGGAGCCATCGCAACTACGAAGCTTGAAGGGGTTAATCGGGACAAAGGACACGAGAGGTTTTATACTAGTTCGGCCCCTTACGGTGAAGGTAAGGCCTACGTCTAGTTGGGTTGGTATTGATGTTTCGATGACCAGGGAGCGAGATATGCTATGCCCGGCTCTCGATGAGTTGTTTCTTGCCCTAAGCCGCCAGCAGGTCGTCCCCTTATATACACGGGTCGACGCCCTGTGGCCTACAGAGTCCCGGCCGGCTTATAAACAGTGTCCGGCTCGGTGACTAGTTAAATCTACCTTATGATACAAGTCATGCCATCATGGCGGTTTACTATAACGGGCCTTAAGTTGCCTGTGGGCCTTAAGCCCTTTAGTGAATCGCCATCTTCATGCTTGGTCTTGGGCTTCTCTCTGATGAGTCTTCTTTGTGTAAGCCGGCCCCTCCTGGGCGGCTTACACAAATAGTTATATCCCCAACATTAGGTCCTAGATTGATTTGAACCTGTTCATGTCAATCTTAAAAAATATTTTTAAAGAATAAATCTTCAGCCTTCTGACTATACAGAGGGTTTTTCTTTAACCCGCCATGACGTCATCTTCTGGATCCGTCTTAACCCGGCGTGACGTCATCCTTTCTTTAATTCCTTTTCTATTCCATCGTATCCTTCAACGGATCTCGGCTTTTATTGATTGTTCCGAAAATCGAGGCGTTGGGGCCGCTGGATAATAATTCTTATCTCCTCGTTTCCCGCACCGTCTCAGTTATCCTCTCCTTATAAATAGGCGCGACTTAGGTCTTCCATTCTTCCCTCTTTCAGTCGTCCTCTTCCTCTTGCCTCCTCTAGAGCTCCGCCGCCACCGCCGTCGAACCCCTCATCTTCATCGACTCAGGCCGCTGCATCGACCTGACTCTGACCAGAAATCGACGGCGAACCTTCACAGCTTGTCCACATCCATGAGTTCCTCTCCTTCCCTTTCTTTAGATCTGCATTGGAACCCTGTTGAGTTCGTCGGCGTTCATCACCACCCGACGCAAACCCTCGCTAGTTTGCACCTCCAATGCCCTGTTTAGATCATAAAAACTATGTAGAACTGCTGCGGTAATTGTTTGTGTTTATCTTGCATAGAAACAGATCTCATTTCCCTTGTTTGGAAACCCTCTTCGAGTGCATGAACTTCTCTGCCCTGTTTTTAGGTCTAGAAAATTTTCCTTTCAGAGCAATAATTTGATCCAGAATAATAGTTGTTGTCTGTGAAACTTGTTTCTATCACCCGGAAAGCTACTTCTGGTAAATGCCCTTAAACACAACCGTCCAGGTGTCCGGCTTAAATAAATGACACTGCTCTGTAAGCCTTGCTTCTCATAACCTTAGGAATTTTGAACTGCTCTTGATACTTGTAGCGGCTTAAATACTGTTGCACAGTCACCCTTATATATTTAGGCCCCTTCTTAAGCCGCCACTTTAAATAATTTAGATATTTCTCCTAGGTTAAAGTTGAACCGGAAACTTCTTATTTTGTCGTAGGCCAACTGTTGTCATGGCACCTAAGGCGGCCAAAGCCCCTGTGACTTGCAATTGGGTCCCATCCACAGTTACCAAAAGTAAACTTGCTGAGTTCGTGAAACCTGGCCAGCTGCCCAAAAAGGAGGTCATGTCTTATCGTGCCCCTGACCCGTCTGAAGAAAGGCATCATCCCAAAGAAGGGGAGGTGATAGTGTTCACTGATCACATGAACCGGGGATTTGCCCCTCCCGGCTCAAAATTCTTCAGGGAAATTTTAAATTTCTTTGATCTTAAACCTCAAGACATTGGACCCAATTCTGTGTCAAAACTTTGCAATTTCCAAGTCTTCTGCGAGGAGTACCTGGGAGAAGAGCCAAGTCTGCTGTTGTTCAGAGAACTTTTTTACTTGAACCGGCAGAATGAACGTGCCAACGGGCCTAGTCTTGAGCTTGGCGGCATCTCAATCTAGCGGTAGAGAGATTGTATTTTCCCTTATGCTGAGCTGCCGAGTCACCCGAAAGATTGGAACCAGACGTGGTTCTACTGTCAAGACACCTCACCGGCTGATGAGAGGCCTCTGCCCGGTTTTCGCGCCTTGCGCCTTGAGTCCAACCATCCGCTGACGGACAAGTTGACCGCTGTTGAGCGCCTGCCTCTCAACACCACCATCAGGAAAATCAAATCTCTGTTGGGAAATGGGTTAAACGACATCGATCTGGTCCGGGTCTGGGTCACCTGGCGAATACTACCATTAAGCTGCCGCTCCGGCTTAATGCGTACTTACACAGGCGAGAAGGACGACCCAATGCGTCATAGTCCTGACGACTTACCAGATGATGTGGTAGATGCTACAACCCAGTCACTGTTGAAGGAGGGCACTGTAACTAGCAATGCCTTCGGCTTACTTCCCTTCTACAAGAAGAACCCGGCCCCTGCAGTGAGTTATCAATCTTAGTAAACACTTTTCAACATGTTATACCTTTCTTTGTACTTATGATTCCTTATCTTTTTCCATAGGCCGATGATAATTTCTGGAAGGTCAAGTATGACCATGAGGCGGCCAAACAGGCCAGGGCAGCCAAGAAAACCGAAAGGAAAGCCGCCAAGACAGGCACCTCAAAAAAGAAGAAACCCAGCACCTTTGATATGCTTAAATTGGATGACTCTTCTTCGGATGATGAAGAGGTAATATTTTTATTTACTTAACTCTTTTGTTGTTACTTTACTGACATTCTATCCTTTCAGGAGGATACAGGGAATAGTCAAGCAATTGACGAAGAGGTAACTATAATCTCCTCCGACTCAGAGCCTTTGCCAAAGCAAAAAATCAGAAGGGTGACCCGGAAAGTAAGATTTTCACATCCTCTAGCTTACCAAGATCCTCAATTTCTTTTGAAGCAACAACAACTTGAGAACCGGAGGCAGACTCGGGCCAATCAAGACGCGGAACTCTCCTCCGGCTTACCCGATGTAACCAGGAAGCGTCGGACCGAGGTTATCTCCGATTTAGGTTCTGCTTTACCTTTGGTGGGTTTAATTCGCCAACCTCTCAATTCATCTGACTCCAATTATCAGGATACCTCTCCTTCCTCTGACGAGTCGATGCAATCAAACATGCCGGCTTTCAAAATGGCTCCCGGGTAATGTAACCTTTCTTACTTTAAGTTTTTTTTCATACTTATACTTTGATACTCATCCTTCTATCTTTATTGACAGCCTGCAAGTGAAGCCTAGCAAGAGGGCAAAGAAGAATAAGCCATCCCAAGACCCGGTGGTTACTGAACCGGCGCTTGACTCGTGCATTCCTGATAGCTCCACTCATCAGCCACCGCCTGAACCGGCTTCTGATATTCCGGTTCCAACCTCTGACCCGCCTGAAGAAGATGTTGTCCACAACTCTGATAACCCAGAAATTCCTAGCCCGGTCAAGACGACTGACCCGGAAGTTGAATTTCTAAAAAGTCAATATGTTGAACCGGGCCGGCCTACTGTTCTTTCTCAATGCACTGCAAAGGAGGAGTTTGCCCAATGTCAAAAAGCCAAACAGGACATCACTGATTATAGTCACCTAAGCATTGGTGATATAGTCTCGGGCTATCTGAACCAAGTGCACAATAGTCGTGACCTGGAAATTGACATGGTGAAGCAAATACAGCACAAATCAGAGGTATAACTTATGCTTTTTTCCTGAATCTTACTTACTATACCAGCCCCCAAGTCTATTGCTTATGAATGAATATGCTGTAGACTTAGAAATCTACTTACTGTTAGGTTGTCCGGCTTAAAGTGCATACCTTTAACCCGGTGATAGCATGAGACTTTGAATTTGTGTTACACATTAGCCCCTAAGTGTCAAGTATCTTTACTTGTAAAGTGCTTGAGACTTAATATGTATGACTCAGTAGGATAGGTTAAAAAAATTCTTTAAGCATACATTAGCCCCCAAGTGCCAAGTATCTTTACTTGTAAAGTGTTTGGGACTTGAATGTTACCTTACCATGATTCTTACCATAACCTGATGTCAATACAGGCCACCTTAAGTCAATTTGAGTCAGAGATTGCTGACCTGAAGAGCCAGCTAAAAACCCAAGAGCTTGAAACTCAAAAGGCCAACTCCAAGTTTGAATTCAGTGTCTCTGAACAAGAGAAGCTGAGGCAAAATTTTGAGTCAGAAAAGAAAATTTGGGCTGATGAGAGGGCTTCACTGGTGACCCGGGCCGAGGCGGCAGAAGCATCTCTTGCAGAGGCAACAACCGAACTGTCCGACTTAAAACAGCAGATATCCCAAATGGTCTCAGCCATCTTCGGTAAGTCACTCTAAAAAACCTTAAATATTGTAATCTTCCAAGGATTATTGTAATAGTTATCTCCGGCTTATTGTTACGCTTGTGAACATATAGGCCCCAGGAGTACCAACCTCAAGCAAAACATGCTGATCAAGCTTAAGGCGGTTTATACCTTAGTGGAGCAGCTGTACTCCGGGTCACAACGTGCCTTGGCCGTTGTGGCCTTATCAAATACCACTCCTCACCTCCTACAAGATGTGCTGAAGCATCTCGCAGTGCTACCTCAACGAATTCAGGATTTAAGGTGGGCATCTGCGAGAGCCGGAGCCATGGCCGCATTAAGCCGGGCAAGGGCATGGGTGCCAGAACTTGACTTGGCTGATCTCTCTCTTGGATATCCAAGCCTGAAGGAGGACGGCACTGCATTTGACGATCAAGACTTCACTGCCTATGTCAAAGTCGTACGTCCCCTGGCGACCCTTATTGGGAATGATACGGATCTCACTAAATATTCGCCGGGCTATGATAGCGAGAACCGGAGAATTCCAAATATTCCATATGACCAAGTCAGCCTGGTCCCTCCAATGCATAAGCATACCTTTGCCCCTGAAGTGGACCCAGCCGGTTTAATAGATGATGAAGCTGAATTTGAAGCCTTGAGCGGCATTGACTGGACCTCGTCCACCTTCCAGGACAAAGCAACCGGCGGAGAGGCGGAGAAGGATAACCCGGAGTCTTCAAGCCCGCCGAAGGAATGAGTCGCCAGGCGTTTTATATCTTTGCCAAAACAATGCTTCACTTATTCAGACTCGGGGAGTCTTGTAATAGGATAGAAAAAACTTCTTAATGCTTGTCATGCCCTCGCGCATGCTTATGGTGCTTATTACTTTTGTAAGCCGCCATCACTATATTTCTCTGGCTTATGTTAACCATGTATCTCCTTGATGTTTAACTTGCTTTGCCTTATCCTGCACATAAAACAAGCAAAATTTTCTGGGCGATTTACTGCACCAGGGGTTTGTAGAGTATTGATAACCCGGAACATGACCCAAAGACATTGTATATAAGCCGGTTCATGATTATTTTAAAATATAATCACAACAGCATACCTGTGACCCCTTTGACAGTCTTCCCGGCTCATTTGATGCTTTACCTGGCACTTACGATCCTGGGGTGATCAATATTAAACCGGAAGAATCAAGGACCATCTCCTTAAAAAGGTTTCAAGATGGTTAAAGTAATTATATGTATAAGCAATGTTCACAGGCTCCTGATTCGAATACGATCAGAAAACTGTCCCAAAGGGGTTAAGCTAAGATTCGGATACGATCATATAGCCCCCAGTGGCTTTGGCGATGCCGATCAAGTGGGTATCGACAGCTATGTTCTCTTTGGTTCGAATACGACCTATGTTTGAACAGGAAGCCCCCAAGTGAACATAAGAGTTGTTTAATGACGCTGATTCAAATACGATCCACGTCAGACTCAAAGGGGTTAAGCTATGATTCAAATATGATCAAGAAGCCCCAAAGTGGGTTTGGCAGTATGCTGATCAAGTGGGCATCGACAGCTATGTTCTCTTTGGTTCGAATACGACCTATGTTTGAACAGGAAGCCCCCAGGTGACCATGGCTAGATTCAGATATGATCATAAGCCAGTCCAAAGGGAAAGCCGGATTCAGATGTGATCCGCTCCCTGTTGGTTGTCTCCACTACCTGATAAAGAAGACATATAGAGTTTTGAGGGTAAAAAGGACGGAGGTCCTGCTTTATTTCTTTATATAATATGTACATCATCAAAAAATATATACATCTTGAAAGCCGGTGGCTTAAGTATAATAAGGCCGGAGATGAGCAATATTCCACGGCCGGCGGGTCTCCTCCGACTTAAGTGAGTCTTTGTGCTCTCGAATATCGATGAGGTAGTATGACCCGTTGTGCAGATTCTTGCTGACCACAAAGGGCCCTTCCCAAGGCGGGGATAGCTTGTGCATATTAGACTGATCCTGGATGAGCCGGAGCACCAAGTCACCTTCCTGAAAGGCTCTGCTCCTAACCTGGCGCTGTGATAGTGACGCAGGTCTTGTTGATAAATTGCCGAGCGGGCTATTGCCAAGTCTCACTCCTCATCTAGCAAGTCAAGTGAATTCTAACAAGCTTCTTCGTTGTCAGCCTCAATGTAAGCCACCACGCGGGGTGAATCGTGCCGGATGTCACTTGGCAGGACCGCCTCTGCACCATACACCATAAAGAAAGGCGTGTAGCCTGTAGATCTGTTAGGCATAGTGTTGATGCTCCATAACACAGAAGGTAACTCCTCCACCCAACAACCCGGAGTCCGCTGCAAGGGGACTAAGAGCCGGGGCTTAATGCCTTTCAGGATCTCTTGATTAGCTCTTTCTGCTTGACCATTGGATTGAGGATGAGCAATAGCCGAAACATCAAGCCGTATATGTTCTCTTTGACAGAGCTCTTCCATGGCACCCTTGGAGAGATTAGTGCCATTATCAGTTATGATGCTATGTGGGAAACCAAAACGAAAGATCACCTTTTTCATGAATTGAACCGCCGTGGCTGCGTCACACTTACTGACCGGCTCAGCCTCAACCCACTTTGTAAACTTGTCCACTGCCACCAGGAGATGTGTCTTTTTATCCTTAGACCTTTTGAAAGGTCCGACCATGTCAAGCCCCCAGACTGCAAACGGCCAAGTGATTTGGATCATCCTCAATTCTTGAGCCAGCACATGAGCTCGTCGTGAGAACTTTTGACAACCGTCACATTTGCTGACCAGATCCTCCGCATCAGCATGAGCCGTCATCCAATAGAAACCATGACAAAAAGCTTTGGCTACAAGAGACTTTGACCCGGTATGATGGCCACAATCCCCTTCATGGATCTCACGAAGTATTTCTTGGCCTTCTGTAGGGGACACACAGTGTTGAAACGCCCTAGTGACACTTAGGTGATGTAACTCGCCGTTAACAATCGTCATAGATTTGGAGTGCCTGACGATTTGTCTCGCCAAGGTCTCATCCTCAGGTAACTCACCCTGGGTCATATAAGCCAAGTAGGGCACTATCCAATCCGGGGTAACATGAAGAGCCGCCACCAGATGTGCCTCCGGGTCTGGCACTGCTAGCTCTTCCTCAGTAGGCACCTTGACAGAAGGGTTATGTAAAATATCAAGAAAGGTATTAGGCGGCACCGGCTTACATTGGGATCCCAGCCGGCTTAAAGCATCAGCCGCCTCATTCTTCCTTCAGTCAATGTGCTCCACTTGATAACCCTTGAAGTGACCAGCCATGGCATCTACTTCACGATGATAAGCCGCCATAAGGGGATCCTTGGAATCCCACTTGCCTGACACTTGTTGAGCCACGAGATCTGAGTCGCCCAAGCATCTTACCCGGCTTAAGTTCATCTCCTTAGCCATCCCGAGACCATGGAGTAAGGCCTCATACTCAACTGCATTGTTAGTACATGGAAACATAAGCCGGAATACATAACAAAATTTGTCACCTCGAGGGGAAGTTAACACCACTCCAGCCCCCGAGCCTTCTAGCTGCCTGGACCCATCAAAATGAATAGTCCAATATGTGTTATCCGGCTTCTCCTCAGGGGCCTGTAACTCTGTCCAATCATTGATAAAGTCCACCAAGGCCTGAGACTTAATAGCAGTACGTGGCATATACTTCAAATCGTGAGGCCCAAGTTCAATGGCCCACTTGGCGACTCATCATGTGGCCTCCCTGTTCTGAATTATGTCTCCCAAAGGGGCAGAGCTTACCACAGTTATAGGGTGGCTTTGAAAGTACTGCTTCAACTTCCGGTTGGCCATAAACACTCCATAAACAAGTTTCTGCCAATGTGGATACCTTTGCTTAGATTCAATGGGCACCTCACTGATGTAGTAAACCGGTCGTTGAACCGGATGCTCCTTGCCAGCTTCCTTACGCTCCACCATGATGGCAATGCTGACGGCTCGTGAATTGGCAGCCACGTATAGCAGCAACAGCTCTTTATCAATGGGAGCCGCAAGAACCGGGGGTTCAGACAACTGTCTCTTCAAGTCTTCAAAGGCAGCATCACTCCAGACAAAAGTGTCTGTTTTCTTCATCATCTAATATAGCGGTAGCGCCTTCTCACCTAACCGGCTTATGAACCGGCTTAAAGCAGCAACATGACCCGCCAGTCGCTGAACATCATTGATGCACGCCGGCTTAGCCAGAGAGGTAATCGCCTTAATCTTCTCCGGGTTAGCCTCGATGCCTCTGTTTGATACCAGGAAACCCAAAAGCTTGCCTGCAGGTACACCAAATACACACTTGGCCGGGTTAAGCATCATTTTATAAACCCGGAGATTATCAAAGGTCTCTTTTAAATCGGATATTAAGGTTTCCTTCTCTCTGGACTTCACAACAATGTCATCTACATAAGCATGAACATTACGCCCGATTTGATCATGTAGACAGTTCTGCACACATCTCTGATAAGTCGCTTGAGCACTCTTGAGTCCAAACGGCGTAGATACATAACAGAAGGCCCCAAACGGAGTGATGAAAGCTGTCTTCTCCTGGTCCTTAACTGCCATTTTGATCTGATGATAACCAGAGGAAGCATCCAGAAAACTCAAACGTTCACAACCCGCCGTAGCATCATTGATTTGATCAATACGGGGGAGAGCAAAGGGATCAGCCGGACAAGCCTTGTTTAAGTCCGTGTAGTCCACACACATCCGCCAGGTGCCGTTCTTCTTGAGGACAAGCACCGGGTTAGCCAACCACTCTGGGTGAAAAACTTCAATGATAAACCTGGCCACTAAGAGCCGGGCGACCTCCTCTCCAATAGCTTTCCGTCTCTCTTTGTTAAAACGCCGAAGAAACTGCCTGACCGGCTTATACTTCGGATCAATATTGAGAGTGTGCTCAGCGAGTTCCCTCGGTACACCCGGCATGTCAGAAGGCTTCCATGCAAAGATGTCCCGGTTCTCACGGATGAACTCAATGAGTGCGCTTTCCTATTTGGGATCCAAATTTCTGCTAATGCTGAACTGCTTAGAAGGGTCACCCGGGGTAAAGTCAATAGGCTTTGTCTCAGCAGCCGATTTAAACTTCAACGCCGGGTCGTGCTCTGTGTTGGCTTCTTCAGGGAGGTCATATCCACTGGGTCAACATTATCTTGATAAAATTTGAGCTCTTCCGCTGCACAGGACGACTCAGCATAAGCCGCGTCGCCTTCTTCACACTCCAACGCCACCTTCCGACTTCCATGCACAGTGATGGTGCCCTTGTGACCCAGCATCTTGAGCTGCAAATAGACATAACACGGCCGGGCCATAAACTTAGCATAAGCCGGCCGCCCGAACAGAGCGTGGTATGGGCTCCTGATTTTGACCACCTCAAACGTCAACTTCTCAGCTCTGGAATCATATTCGTCTCCGAAGGCCACCTCCAGCTCAATCTTGCCAACTAGGTAAGACGACTTACCAGGGACCACTCCATGGAAAACAGTATTGGATGTTCTCAGATTTTTATCAGTTAATCCCATGCGTCGAAAGGTCTCATAATAGAGGATATTGATGCTACTACCCCCGTCCATGAGTACCTTAGTGAACTTATATCCACCAACCTGAGGTGCCACCACCAAGGCCAACTGACCCGGGTTATCGACCCGCGGAGGATGATCTTCTCTGCTCCATATGATGGGCTGTTCTGACCACCTCAAATAACGAGGGATTGCCGGCTCAACAGAATTGACGGCCCTCTTATGAACCTTCTGGTCATGTTTGCATAAGCTAGTGGTAAACATGTGATACTGCCCACCATTCAACTGCTTCTGGTTGCTTTGATAACCCGATTGCTGCTGTTGCTGGTCTCCTTGACCAGACTGCTGTTGATTATAGCCTCCCCCTTGACGTCCCTGAAAGCCGGAACCTGAGCCTCCACCCGGGCCATGGAAACCGCCAGCTCCTGAACCACCACCAGACCCATTATGGCCATCAAAGGTGTTGGAATTCTTAAACGCCTTCATGATCGCGCAATCTTTCCACAGGTGCGTGGCGGGCCGCTCCCTGGTGCCGTGTCTCAGGTAGGGCTCATTGAGTAGCTATTCAAGAGATGGGCCTGACCCGCCGGATCAAGGCGGTTTTCCCTTACGTCTCTGATTGTTACCTTGCGCATTGGCATTGGCCACAAACTCCGGGTTACCGTCCGCCTTGCGCTTATTGCCGTTTTGATTCCCCGGGTTATGTTGTTGACCCTTTCCATTGTCGTTACTTTTTCCCTTCCATGTCTTCTCATCATCAAACGCGGGATCCTTGGTACTATCAGAATCGGCATATTTAACTAAAGCCGCCATCAGCATGCCCATATCCTTGCAGTCACGTTTAAGGTGCCCCGGCTTCTGCCTCAGCGGCTCAAAGCTACAATTCTTCTCCAACATAAGGACTGCAGAGCCGGCATCCATCTTGTCAGATGAATGAATTATCTCCTTGACCCGGCGTACCCAATGGGTGGTGGATTCGCCCTCCCCCTGCTTACAATTCGTTAAGTCCACAATCGACATAGATTGCTTATAGGTGTCCTTGAAGTTCTGGATGAACCGGGCCTTTAACTCTTCCCATGAGCCAATGGAATTGGGTGGCAAACCCTTTAACCAAGACCGGGTTGTTCCATCTAACATCATGGTGAAATATTTAGCCATCGCCGCGTCATTGACTTCCAACAGCTCCATGGCCATCTCATAACTCTCAATCCATGCCCCGGGCTATAAGTCGGCCGTGTAATTCGGCACCTTTCGAGGTCCCTTGAAGTCCTTGGGCAAACGTACATTGCGCAGAGCCGGTACCAAACAAGGAACACCACCGGTTCTAGTGGCTACTCCCGCCTCAACAGAAGTCGTTGGATACTCCGGGATGTCCTGATAAGCCGCCTGTTGAGCCGCTGCCTGAGCCGCCCATTCGTTCTCCTGACGTATTCGGTCTTGCACCGGGTGATAGCCACCGGGCTGGTTATGGCGTTGGGCATTGCTTGACAAAGCTTCGGACTCCATGTGCCTGCTGTAACTCGGGCTCCGGTTCTAACGAGGCAGCGCTAACCAAGGCGGGGGAGTTGAATGAATTATGTCTCGGCTATAAGAATAGGTCTCCTGCTGAGCTAAGGCCGTCTGGAGAAGTTCTCTGACTCTCCGGGTTTCCACTGCCGTCGGGTCATCACCGTCCATGGGAAAAGCCGCCAAACGTGTTGAAGCTGCAATTAAGTTCTCCATGGGGTTGGAAAAGTGTCCCGGTGGAATTGGCACATAACGCGACGGTGGCATGCTCATGTGAGGTGGTACCATCTCCCGAGGCTGAGCTGGCCCTCCTGTTCTGGCTGTCATAAGCTGATTGGCCTCTGGCAGGTTACTTGGACCGGCACCAGGTGTAGCAAAAAGAACCCGAGGGTCGTAATTCGGAGGTAAACGGGACTGGGTTTTTTTATGTCTCCTCCTCATTACCTCATTGGATGCGTTTAAGCTCATCGTGAGCTGGTAAGCTTCTGACTGCAACCGCTGTGCCCGGGCGTCGAGAGCCGCCGCTCTGTAGCTAGTCTAGTATCGTCAGCTGCCAAGGCCACCTTGGCCTGAGCTATCTCCTCACGCACCTGTGCTACCGCCACGTCATGCTCATCTTTGTCTGCAGGAATAACCGTCGCGGTTAATAGGGCCATAAGCTTGTCCATGAGATCTATCAGCACCTGAGCCGGTGGGCACACGGGGCCGCCTGCCCCGACCGCTCCTAACCCGGATGTTACTGCTGCAGCAGCTGTAGAGTTTGAGCCGGGCTGAGTCCCAGCCATGAAGACTCCTGCCCATCTGGGCGGCTCACAGGGGTCCAGAATACTGATGCCATCGGAACAGCCCCCGAGCACGCCGTCTTGCACTTGGTACAACGAATCTGTTGAGCCGGCGGCCGAATCACCGTCTGAGAAGACGGCCGTCTCACCCCTATCTTCAGATCCTTCAGAAAGTTCCTGTCCATGGACGCATCCCACGAAAGCACGCTTCATAGCCGGTTGAATCCGGGTCTTCCTTGCACGCTGAGCCGTTTCGACGAGGTCGGTGCAGTTGTCCGGCTCAGGGCCCGGCTCACCGATCCGGCCGATGAAGACGTGGATTCCGCCGAAGGGGACCCGATATCCGTACTCAATTGAGCCGACATCGGGACCCTGGCCTTCGTCGTTGATGTAGATCTTGTCGCGACGACTCTTGGTCATCCGGCCCACTACGTATCCCTTGAGCCCTTCGAAGTTGCCCTTCAAGAACTCAAATCCACCGTGCGCTGGGCCCACGGTGGGCGCTAACTGTCGTGGAATTGTCACGTGAGATGTCCTCGTGAAAGGACTTAGTTGTGGAGCCATCGCAACTAGGAAGCTTGAAGGGGTTAATCGGGACAAAGGACACGAGAGGTTTTATACTAGTTTGGCCCCTTGCGGTGAAGGTAAGGCCTACGTCTAGTTGGGTTGGTATTGATGTTTTGATGACCAGGAAGCGAGATACACTATGCCCGACTCTCGATGAGTTTTTTCTTGCCCTAAGCCGCCAGCAGGTCGTCCCCTTATATACACGGGTCGACGCCCTGTGGCCTACAGAGTCCCGGTCGGCTTATAAACAGTGTCCGGCTCGGTGACTAGTTAAATCTACCTTATGATACAAGTCATGCCATCATGGCGGTTTACTATAACGGGCCTTAAGTTGCCTGTGGGCCTTAAGCCCTTTAGTGAATCGCCATCTTCATGCTTGGTCTTGGGCTTCTCTCTGATGAGTCTTCTTTGTGTAACCCGGCCCCTCCTGGGCGGCTTACACAAATAGTTATATCCCCAACAGACGTGGTAGTACTACTAAATCCAGACAGTGGTGCTAGTACTAGTAGTAGTACTACCAATGTAGTAGCACTGTACTATGATAATCCCCAAGTGCAAGGAATCATCGTAGCACTTTCCAAAGGTGGAAGTGATAAGTATGGAGTGTCGAACCCACAAGGAGCTAAAGGTAAGATCAATATTCTCTAAAGCCCTATCTGCCACTGATACGACCCTACGTGCACCGAACAATTACTTCCAACTAGAAACGAGAAATAAAACAACGTTGTGGGTATGAAGAGGATAACTTTGTATAGTATCGGAGAGCTAAAACATAAAAGTAGGTGCTGCTATCATAAAGTTAGAATATATTACTTAGTATTATAAATAGCGAGTGTGGAATAATGGTGGATCGGTGTGCGGAATTGTACTAAGCAATTGTTAACAAGATCGATAGTCGTCATTGCAATTTCATATGAGGGAGAGGCATAAGCTAACATACTTTCTCTACTTGGATCATATGCACTTATGATTGGAACTCTAGCAAGCATGCGCAACTACTAAAGATCATTAAGGTAAAACCCAACCATAGCATTAAAGCATCAAGTCCTCTTTATTCCCATATGCAACAATCCCTCTTACTCGGGTTTGTGCTTCTGTTCACTCACCAAACCACTATAAGCGAATCATGAATGTATTGCAACACCCTACAGCGGGAATCCCTCACGCTTGCGCGACACGGAGGGCACCATAGAACAACATCAAAGTAAAACATACAACTCATACCAATCTAGATCATCAATCAACCCAAAGACAAAAGATATCTACTCAAAACATCATAGGATGGCAACACATCATTGGATCATAATATGTGGCATAAAGCACCATGTTCAAGTAGGGATTACAGCAGGGTGCGGGAGAGTGGACCGCGTAAAATAGATGAGGATGGTGATGATGATGGTGATGTTGATGAAGACAATCACTGTGGCGATGATTCCCCTCCCGATGGCACTCCGGCGCCACCGGAAGAGAGGAGGAGAGGTTCTCCCCCTTGTGCTTCCTCCTCCATGGCCTCCACCCTCTGGTCCTGTGCCTTCATGATGATGAAGACCCCTCCGGGATACTCCTCCATGGACACCGGTGATGATGGCCCCCTCCGGCAGGGCGCCAGAGAGGGCCTAGATTGATTTGTCGTGGCTACAGAGGCTTTCGGCGGCGGAACTTCTGATCTAATCTCCGTTCTGGAAGTTTTAGGGAACGAGAGTATATATGGGTACAGGAGGTACGTCGGTGGACTTCCGGGCTGGTCACGAGGTAGGGGGCACGCCCCCCACCCTCGTGGGCAGCTCGAGACTCCCCTGGTGAGCTTCTGGTACTCCATGGGCTTCTTTTGGTCCAAAAACAGGTTCCGTGGAGTTTCAGGTCTTTTGGACTTTGTTTGATATTCCTTTTCTTTTAAACACTGAAATAGGCAAAAAAAGCAATTCTGGGCTGGGCCTCCGGTTAATAGGTTAGTCCCAAAAGTAATATAAAAGTGGAAAATAAAGCCCAAAATAGTCCAAAACAGTGGATAATCTAGCATGGAGCAATCAAAAATTATAGATACGTTGGAGACGTATCAGGCATCCCCAAGCTTAATTCCTGCTCGTCCTCGAGTAGGTAAGTGATAAAAAAGATAGTTTTTGATGTGGAATGCTAGTAAGTGCTTAAGTTTGATCAATGATAATTCGAATCACTTTTCTAGCATCAATATGTGTCATAATAGCGGCTTATCTCATAAAACTTTTCATGATCAAGTAACAATGTATTCACAATGTCAAGCATGGTTCAGAAACTTCATTGAGAACTAACAAACTATAATCTCAGTCATTGAAGCAATTGCAATTTATCATAACATCAGAAAGAGTCAGGAATAGAGCTTTCAGCAAGTCCACATACTCAACTATCATATAGTCTTCTACAATTGCTAACACTCACGCAATACTTGTGGTTATGGAGTCTCAGCCGGACACTGAGAAAGATAGGGGCTTATTGTGTTGCCTCCCAACGTATTCACCTTTAGGTGATGTCAACAATAATATCCCATGCTAACATACATCCAATTGGATATATATATATAGCATGATCTTTCAAACACAAGGAGCTTGCCAAAGGATAAAATGAAAAAGGGAATGGTGAGGATCATCTTGACTCAAGCATAAAGTAAAAACATAAAGTAAAAGATAGGCCCTTCACAGAGGGAAGCAGAGGTTGTCATGCGCGTTTAGGGTTGATGCACAAAATCTTAATGCAAAAGAACATCACTTTATATTGCCCCTTGTATGTGGACCTTTATATGCAGTCCGTTGCTTTTATTACTTCCACAACAAGTTCGTACAAAGCTTATTTTCTCTGCACTAATAAGTCATGCATATTTAGAGAGCAATTTTTGTTGCTTGCACCGATGACAACTTACTTGAAGGATCTTAATCAATCCATAGGTAGGTATGGTGGACTCTCACGGCAAAACTGGGTTTGCGGGTATTTGGAAGCACAAGTAGTATCTCTACTTGGTGCAAGGGATTTGGCTAGCATGAGGGAGAAAGGCAAGCTCAACATGTTTGGAAGGTCAATGACAATATACTTTAACTGAGATGTCGGAAAACATGAACTATTACGTTGTCTTCCTTGTCCAACGTCAACTCTTTTAGCATGTCATACTTAATGAGTGCTTCAAAATCATAAAAGATGTCCAAGATAATAAATTTGTAGGTGAACCTCTCTTTCCTTATTACTCCCTATTAATTGCAACGATGACCAAAACTACGTTTTCCAATTCTCAACAACTTTTATGCTTCATACTTTCTATGTGTGAAGTCATCACTAACCATGTTATAAGCAAATGAAACATTCCCCCATTTACTCATAGGATATATATGAAGCACATGAGTAAATGACAAACTACTCTAAAAGATATGAGTGAAAGACACTGAGTAGGCAAATAATTAACTAGCCATGGGAGGGTTCCTTTTCTATTCAAAATTCCAGATCCAAAGATTTTATTCAAACAGCAAGTAAAACAAAATAAAATGACATTGCAAGGATAGCACAACTCATGTGAAGAAGCAAAAACTTAGGCTCAACCGATACTAACCGATAGTTGTTGAAGAAGAAAGGTGGGATGCCTAACGGGGCATCCCCAAGCTTAGATGCTTGAGAATTCTTGGAATATTATCTTGGGGTGCCTTGGGAATCCCCAAGCTTGAACTTTTATATCTCCTTAATTCCTCTCATATCATGGTTTCTCTTTTTATTGAAAGCTTCATCCACACCAAACTCAACAAGAACTCGTGAGATAGGTTAGTATAAACCAGCAAAACCTTATCATTTTCTACTATAACAAAACACTAAAATTATTATCCAACATTGCATATTAAATGTCTCTGCATATTTAATACTCCTATCCTCAAATAGAATCATTAAACAAGCAAACATATGCAAACAATGCAAACATAACAGCAATCTGTCAAAACAGTACAGCCTGTAAAGAATGCAAGAGTATCAATACTTCCCTAACTCCAAAAATTATGAGAGAAAATTCCCACTGTAGTATATTCATCATAGCTCATTATGCAGAAAGTTTCAACATTATATCATGCTCTGACTTTTCTAGGGAGTTTTTTTGCAACAGCGGTAAACTTTCTGTTTTCAAACAGCAACATGTATACTAGCAAAATAAGCATGGTAAAGGCTATCCTTGACATTTTTATTGAAAATAAAGAAGCAAAACACTATTATAAATAGCAGCTAGCTAATACTAACAAAAGAAAATTATGCTCCAAGTAAAACACATATCATGTGACGAATAAAAATGTAGCTCCGAGTAAGGTGTACCGATAGTTTTGAAGATGAAAGAGGGGATGCCTTCCGGGGCATCCCCAAGCTTAGGTGCTTGATTCTTCCTTGAATATTACCTTGGGGTGCCTTTGGCATCCACAAGCTTAGGGTCTTTCCACTCCTTATTCTCCTCATATCGATATCTCACTCAAAACTTGAAAACTTCAACCACACAAAACTTAACCAAACTTCGTGAGATAGGTTAATATGATAAAGAGTAAACCATTCACTTTGGTACTGTCAAAGACAAGGTTCATAATTTTTCTCACACAATGCCTACTGTACCATATCATTTCTACAATTTATATTGAGGAATATAAGTCATAGAAACTAGAAAACAAGCAAACTATGCAATGACAACAGAATCTGTCAGAAACAGAACAGTCTGTAATGATCTGAACAATAACCATACTTCTGCTACTCCAAAAATTATGAAATAAATTGGTGGACGTGAGGAATTTGTCTATTAATCTTCTGCAAAAAGAATCAACTCAAAAGCACTCTTCTGTAAAAAAATGACATCTATTCTCGTGAGCGCAAAGTTTCTGTTTTTTTTACAGCAAGATCACATTAACTTTCACCCAAGTCTTCCCAAAGGTCTTACTTGGCACTTTATTGAAACAAAAGCTATAAAACATGATTGCTACAGTAGCTTAATCATGTCAACACACAAAAATAGTAAGGGTAAATATTGGGTTGTCTCCCAACAAGCGCTTTTCTTTAATGCCTTTTAGCTAGGCATGATGATTTCAATGATGCTCACTTTAAAGATAGGAATTGAAACACAAAGAGAGCATCTTGAAGAATATGACTAGCATATTTAAATATAACAAAATTTCTATTCCTAGGGATTTTGTGAGCACACAACTTATGGTAACAAGAATCAACTAGCATAGGAAGGTAAAACATGTATAAGTTCAAAACTTTCAAGCACATAGAGAGGAAACTTAATATTATTGCAACTCCTACAAGCATGTATTCCTCCCTCATAATAATTTTCAGTATTATCAGGGATAGCAACTTTGTTCTCATACTCAGTTGGAACCTCTTCCGAAGTAGTGGAATCATTACTAGCTAAAGTTGACACTCTTCAAAATCCACTTTCATAAATATCACACTAAGATTCAACATCCTCCAAAATAGTGGGATCACTAATTCCTAAAGTTGACACTCTTCCAAACCCACTTTAAATGATAGCATTATTCATACTCCAAAATATATAAGTGGAGTTCATGGATCATTGTACAACTAACCAATATCCAAGCTCAAAGTGTATAAGTGAAGCACATGAAGCATTCTATAAAACCATACTCAAAAGATTTAAGTGAAGCACAAAGAGAAATTCTATAAGACCATACTTAAAAGATTTAAGTGAAGCACATGAAGTATTCTATAAATAAATGAAGGGATATCTCATGCTAGCATGGTTCTAGAAGAAAAAGAAAAACACAAAGGACACAAATCATGTGAACAAAACAAAACCCGAGGTATACCGATAATTGTTGAAGAAGAAAGATGGGATGCCAACCGGGGCATCCCCAAGCTTAGATGCTTGAGTATCCTTGGAATATTTACTTGGTGTGCCTTGGGCATCCCCAAGCTTGAACTCTTGCCTCTCTTTATTCTTCTCATATTGATAGCTCCTCGACCTTCGGACACTTCATCCACACAAAACTTTACCAAAAACTTGTGAGATCCGTTAGTGTAATAAAGCAAATCACTACCTGTAGGTACTGTAATGAACTCATTCTTTATTTGTATGGGTGTTAAACCTACTGTATTCCAAGTTCTCTATGGTTCATACCCAACAATACTAGCCATATATTCATCGAAATAAGCAAACAACACATGCAAAACAGAATCTCTTAAAAACAGAACAGTCTGTAGTAATCTGACAATTCTGTAACTCCTAAAATTTTAAAATAAATTTGACAATTTGAAAATTTTGTACAGAAGTAATGTGCAGAAAGAATCATAACCATTTGACTTTCCAGTTAAAAATGTAAATTCATGCACTACAGCCAAAGTTTCTGTTTTTATTCTGCACAAAGCAAACAAGCAATCTAATCATCCTAAAACCAAGCTTGGCACATTATTTTTATAATACAATGAATATATACAAGGGGATAATTATTTACAGAGAAACTTCCATGAAAAATTCTACGTTGTTTCCGTGAGCATGAGCACAAGTGCTCAAGGTCGACCCTCACTTCTTCAATGCAAAACCTTCCAATCACTTATCTTTTTGAAAAAGTTTTTAGGCATGAGAGGCAAGTAATAATTTTTTTTGTATTTTAATTTTTTTTAAATGTATGTTTCACCCACAACTAAACGGAAACAAAAAGGAAAAACAAAATCTACTTAGTGAAGAAAGCAAACAAGCACACACGAGAATATCAACCCCGCGCTATTGCTCCCCGGCAACGGCGCCAGAAAAGAGCTTGATAATCCCCAAGTGCAAGGAATCATCGTAGCACTTTCCAAAGGTGGAAGTGATAAGTATAGAGTGTCGAACCCACAAGGAGCTAAAGATAAGATCAATATTCTCTCAAGCCCTATCTGCCACTGATACGACTCTACGTGCACCGAACAATTACTTCCAACTAGAAACGAGAAATAAAACTACGTTGTGGGTATGAAGAGGATAACTTTGTACAGTATCGGAGAGCTAAAACATAAAAGTAGGTGCTGCTATCACAAAGTTAGAATATATTACTTAGTATTATAAATAGCGAGTTTGGAATAATGGTGGATCGATGTGCGGAATTGTACTAAGCAATTGTTAACAAGATCGATAGTCGTCATTGCAATTTCATATGAGGGAGAGGCATAAGCTAACATACTTTCTCTACTTGGATCATATGCACTTATGATTGGAACTCTAGCAAGAATCCTCAACTACTAAAGATCATTAAGGTAAAACCCAACCATAGCATTAAAGCATCAAGTCCTCTTTATTCCCATATGCAACAATCCCTCTTACTCGGGTTTGTGCTTCTGTTCACTCACCAACCCACTATAAGCGAATCATGAACATATTGCAACACCCTACAGCGGGAATCCCTCACGCTTGCGCGACACGGAGGGCACCATAGGACAGCACCAAAGTAAAACATACAACTCATACCAATCTAGATCATCAATCAACCCAAAGACAAAAGATATCTACTCAAAACATCATAGGATGGCAACACATCATTGGATCATAATATGTGGCATAAAGCACCATGTTCATGTAGGGATTACAGCGGGGTGTGGGAGAGTGGACCGCGTAAAAGAGATGAGGATGGTGATGATGATGGTGATGTTGATGAAGACGATCACTGTGGCGATGATTCCCCTCCCAATGGCACTCCGGCGCCACCGGAAGAGAGGAGGAGAGGTTCTCCCCCTTGTGCTTCCTCCTCCATGGCCTCCACCCTCTGGTCCTTGGCCTTCATGATGATGAAGACCCCTCCGGGATACTCCTCCATGGCCACCGATGATGATGGCCCCCTCCGGCAGGGCGCCGGAGAGGGCCTAGATTGATTTCTCATGGCTACAAAGGCTTGCGACGGCGGAACTTCTGATCTAATCTCCGTTCTGGAAGTTTTAGGGTACGAGAGTATATATGAGTGCAGGAGGTACGTCGGTGGACTTCTGGGCTGGTCACGAGGTAGGGGGGCGCGCCCCAGGGGGGTGGGCATGCCCCCCACCCTCGTGGGTAGCCCGGGACTCCCCTGGTGAGCTTCCGGTACTCCATGGGCTTCTTTTGGTCCAAAAACAGGTTCCGTGGAGTTTCAGGTCTTTTGGACTCCGTTTGATATTCCTTTTCTTCGAAACACTGAAATAGGCAAAAAACAGCAATTCTGGGCTGGGCCTCCGGTTAATAGGTTAGTCCCAAAAGTAATATAAAAGTGGAAAATAAAGCCCAAAGTAGTCCAAAACAGTAGATAATCTAGTATGGAGCAATCAAAAATTATAGATACGTTGGAGACGTATCATACTACCCGTTGGTCAAATTATTACGTGTTGCTCCTCACGGTGAAGTGACAAGACCCTGCGCCAGAGATGACACCTAAGCATAGGCGCCGTGTTCGGCATACCATAGTCAGCCTCACTGTCTACAGTCACTATCATCATGGCAGTAGAGCTAGCCTGCTTACAACTAGCCGTGTTCGACATAATTTCCCGTGTGTAGATGCCCGTGCATTGCACGGAACACCAAGATTGGGGGTGGACGGCGCCGGCAGCGGCCATCGTGCCATATTTTTCCATGGCCTTCTAGATGTGGTGGGGAGGAGATAAGGCTGATTGTGAGAGACAAGGAGTTGTTTGTAAACAACGAACAAGTGCAGGCATCTTTTTGCAAAACTGGAGAAGTTTGGTTTGTATGCATCAGATCTAGATCCGACGGCTATTGGTGAAAGATGGCAGGCACAACATCATCACCAACTCGGGACCTGTTTGATTCGTAGGATTTTGAAAACGCAGGAATAGGACACGGCAATATTACAAGTTTCAAACTGATGTTACAAATGTTAAGAGTAATGCCTCACCTACGAAGAGGGAATTACTAGGAAGTTTACGTAAGAACTTTCGTTACTTTAGGTGGATGCAGCATTATCGTACAAACTAAAATCCACCGCCCTAACAAGTCACTAATGGGCAAATAAGTTTTCGAGTCTCTGGCCACTTGATGTTTCAAAAACAAATTTAGCTTCTGCGGAGACTTTGTCATTTAGGCTTAGACGCTTGCGGTGATCAGCACGCCATTCATTGTTGCGCCAGAGAACGCCAAACCTCATTACCTTGAGCACACTTGCCTCCAAAATAAAGAACCTGGCCAATTTAATCTCAGATGTGCTGCCTCAGTAGTCAATCAAATCAATTTCTGTAAGATGGAGATCAAGGCATTCGATGAGATTGTTATAGTGCAGCACATTTTTCACTTTCGGGTCTTTTTTTATCTGCAAAAGAAGAGAACATATTAGAGCAGCTGGTTGTATAAGATTGCCGTGTCATCAAGAGGTACCAATATCATTCACTCATACGATAGGGTTGGCTGGCTAGTGATATTATTTCACTCTCTCTCTCTCTTTCTCTTTCCTCTCATTTACCTAGGAGCACGTGAAGAGCTTGGGCATTTGTTGCCTTCCACTATGTGGCCGATGCCATATTTCTCAAAAGTATGCCACATAATACGCATCAATGTCAAATCAAAAGATTTTGGAACCGCTCTCGCGATGTGAGAGAGTTGGCACCGCTGTGCACACAGACCCACATGTATAAACAAATCAATCAAACCAACTACACCAGCCTCTCACTGTCCCAAACAAGTGTTTTTTTATTGCCTCGGTCCTCTCTCTCTCTCTCTCTCTCTCCCACGCAAGTGTTTTTCCATTACGTGAGTTAATTTGGCACCGGAGCAAAGTAGGTGATCCAGATTGGGGCACCGAAACCACATACGGATGTATGTAGATGCATTTTAGAGTGTAGATTCACTCATTTTGCTCTGTATGTAGTCTATAGTGAATCACAACAAAAAGGCACACACGACATGGAAGGCACGGGCTCTGGCGACTCCGGCTCCGCCCCACAGGGCGACGCGTCCGCCCTGCTCCCGCCGCCGCCGCCCGCCCTCCCGACCCCGGCCGCTGATGGCCCCGCCGCCCCCTCTCCCCGCCTCTCCCCTCCCGCTGGGTGTCGCTGGTCGGGCCGATTTTGGCCCCGCACGCTCGTCGTGGTGCCCCTCCGGCCGGCTCGCCTTGGCCCGGCCGGCCGCGCTGCTGCCGCCGCTGGGGATCGTCAGCTTTCCCGTGATCTCCAGGCACTCCCCCATCCGACCCTTCATCGCTTTCTTTGGCTCCTCCAGGCTGTGCTGCTCGCCGTCTCCCCGGCGCCCTGCCTCGCCTCGCCCCCCTCGCCGGTTGTCGGCCGCCTCGCCCGCGCCGGCGGCGGCTGTGGATGCCCTAGCCAGGCGCGTGGTACCCATCCCTGGGCTGGGCCGCCCGATCCTGGGCCTAAGGCCTGGTATGGGCCTGCTCCCCTCCCCGCCCCGGCTGTCTGGCCCACCTGGGCTGTCTGGGCCGGCTGGGCCGCCCCAGCCCTCTAGGGGCCCAGCGCTGGCGTCGGCCCACCCCAGCCCTGTCTGGGGGAGGATTTGGCTCCCGAGAGGGTTTCCCCTCCAGCCGCCTCCCCCCCCCCCCCCGCCACCGCTCGTTGACTGCCTCCTCCTGCTCCCTCCTCTCCCCCCAGTCGCCCCCCCCCCCCCGTCCCCGTCTTCCACCGCGGCCCCTCCGCCCCTCCCCATGACTCGGGACTGGGGAGATGGCACCGGGCGGCCCAAGCGCCCCCTCGAGGAGCCCCACGCGGCTTCCCGCGCCTCGCCGAACGCCCAGCGCCAGGAGGCTGACCTCTGCCACCAGCTAACCTCCCGGGAGCCCCGGCGACCCCCGTCGCGCGACGCCCGGTGATCCCCGGCACGCGACGCCCGACGCTCCCCCGCCTGCGACTCCCGGCGCTCTCCACCGCATGATTCGTGCCGCTCTCCGCCCGCTCCGATCGGTGCTCCCTGGCGCGAGGGGATGGCCGGTGCTCCCCGGCGCAGGATGTGGACCAGCGCTCTCCCGTGCGGGAGGGTCGCCGCGACCGCCCCTGTTCCCCTTCACCCGTGCGCCGCCGCGGCCGCTCGCTGTCGCCCTCCCGGTCTCTCCCCGTTAGCACCGAGGCGGCTCCTCCGTGCCCCTACCAGCCCCCCCCCCCCCCCCCCCCCCCGCAACCAACCGAGCTTGCCTCCCGGCAATGGGGGCGCCGGGGCTCAGGGTCGCCAAGGTGCCAAGAAGAAGAAGTGGAAGCGCCCCGGTCGCCCGCTCAACCCCATGGCCCCGACTCCCGCATCCTCGGCCGCGGCCGTTTCCGAGGCCCCCCGCGATCCCCCGGTCGTGCTTCAACTGTGGCATTGCTGGCCACTACCAGGTTGAGTGCCCCAACCCACCAATGTGCTACCTCTGCAAGGTCTCGGGCCACCCCGCGGCCCTCTGCCCGGACCGCCCGGTGTCGGAGGAGCTCATGATGTGCGGCCACGGCATTGAGGGTCTCGGCTTCTTCCACATCGAGGTCGAGGACGTCCCTCCCACATCTCCATCACTCCTTGTGGTCATGACCATTGTTGGGGCAGGGGTCGCCTCATCGAAGATGATCGAGGCCGAGCTCAACCACCTCTGCCGCCGTGTCTGGGACTGGCAGCTGACTCCAACCTCGGACAGCTCCTTCACCGTGGTCTTCCCCGATGCCCTTAGCCTGGGCCTCTGCACCCGTAGCAACGACATCACCCTCGCCCTCAACAAGCTCGTCGTCAACATCTCTGAGCCCCTGATGGACCCCAAGGTTGTGGCCGTGCTGGATACTGCTTGGATCCTCATCGCTGGCCTCCGCGACATCGCTCGTTCTGAGAAGGTGATCCGCAGTATGTCCAAGCTCCTGGGCAAGGTGGTGGTGGTGGACGAGCTCTCTCTCCGCAAGGAGGAGGAGGTTTGTGTCGAGGTCAAGTGCCTTGACTCCTCCACCCTCCGTGCCACCGTTCAGGTCTTCTTCAACGACCAGGGTTTCGACCTCAAGATCTACCCAGAGCCTCCCAACCACATTGGCCGCCCCGACACTTCACTAAGGGCCACTTTGGCGGGGGAGGTGCGGACCACCGCGACGACTCCCACTACCGCCGTCCGCGCCTCTCCCGCCACGAGGACCCGGAGGACAACGATGAGCGCTCTGGCCGCAGCCACTCCCCCTCGCGCGACCCTTCGGACCCTCCTCCAGGGCGTGGGCATCCGGCAGCGGGGCGATCGCGGGGGGTGGCCTCCGTCGAGGCTGCCCCTGCAGCGCTACCCGTCCCCTCCCCCTCCTCTTCGGACGAGCTCAGTGACATCTCCAGCGTCAGTCTCCTCATCCTCCCGACATCTTCGCCGCGCTCGCCGTGCCTCTCCCCTGAGGCCGCCCTGCCTCCTCTGCCACCGACGGTGGCTTCTCCGCTGCTGTCGGACTCGCCGGTGTTGGATCCCCTCCCCCTTGGGTCCTCCCGGCTGACCCCCCTAGGAAGGATGCTCCGTCGCCCCCCGCCTCTCCTCCGGCGTCCGCTCCCGCCCTGGTGGCCGACTTGCTGGCCCCGGACCCGCCCTCCCCGACATGGCGGGGTTCGGTGCCCTGCTGGCGCCTCCGGCTCCGGCGTCCACGCGGCGCCTGCTCCTGGTGGCCTCCGCTGATGTGGCCACCCCTGTCGCCTCACACCCGCCTCGGTCGGTTCCGTACGTCCGTCGGGCTCGGGCCTCGTCGACTCCGGTGACTGCCTCCTGCTGCAGTGCCCGACTCGACGTGGACCGCCCGGTCGGCTTCCCGGCTCCATCTATCTTTGAGCGGGCTGAGATCTGGGCTGCGGCCCGGAACCTTGAGACACGTGCATCCCACATCCCATCCAGTTCTTCCAGCTGTTCGTTCTCTGCGCTCGAAGCGATCCCGCTCGGCCGCCTCGCTAAGGTGGCTCTAGACTCGGCTATAGTTTTCAGGGGGGAAATGGGTCTGTCGGTGTTCTGGGAACGGGGGTCCCCAGACTTGCCTGCCTGCGGCCTGCGGCGTGGCTCAAAGGAGGCCAAGCACAACCCATCTTCATCAACGCAAGCTCAAGACCCTCGCGAGGGGCCAAGCCTCGCGGGGCGGACGACAAGGAGCTTCCTCAGGCACGGCCTCGTCAGGCTGGCTCACGAGGAGGCGGAGAGTTCAAGGCGGGGTACCTCGTGAGGTGCCCCTGACGCAAGCCATGACGACCAAGGGCGCCAGTCGGGCGCCAGCCCGCGCAGTGTCCTCCCTTTCCTCTTTGGTGCAAAGGGGGCAAGCGCAGGCGAGAGCATCAAGCAAAGGCAACCATTTTGGTGCAACAAGACCAAGACCAGCCCAACGGCTGGAAGGAAGTCATTGTGGAGCCCAAGCAGGCGTCACCACCAGAGCCTTTGACAGGCGAGGACCAACTTTAGTCAGGATAAGTGTACCCGTTGTTCCCCTTTGAAATGGCCAATTGTTGACGCCCTTCCCGCTCAATATTTGGGAAGAGGCCCAGGGCCTTTGCCTATAAATAGGACTAGCCACGCCCAGGGTAGAGGCATCTGGACCTGACCTAGCAATCGGGATCCTTACCAAGAAACCAGTAGATAGAGCGATTGAACTCCTCCCAGCAGTTCGTCGCACCAGCCAAGAACAGACCCTCGCGAGGTTGTTCTTCCTTGTATTGTTCATCATCAAGCCCAAGAGGCAATCCACCACACCACACACTGGAGTAGGGTATTACACCATAATGGTGGCCTGAACCAGTATAAATCTTGTGTCTCTTGTGTTGTTCTGTTTGGTAGTTTAGATCCTAGCGATTCGGCGAGGAGCAAGCCAGCTGGGGGTTGAATCTCCGCGCGCACCCCAGTGTTCAAACCTCAAGGGTCTGCCGGAACCCGAAATCCGACATTTGGCGCGCCAGGTAGGGGTGCGCCGGGATCCACCTTCCGCCGCTCCGCGTCCCGTCGCATCGTCATCACCATGTCCGGCGACCAGGCGGGCAACCCTGATCCTTGGGCGGCATGGCCCGCCCGCACAGAGCCGCTCGCCCCGGGCGACCCCATGCCCCAGGCAGCTCGCGGTCCGCTGGGCGCTGCGGGCCTTGGGCGACGCGGACAGGCCTCGACAGCTCTAACACCGCGACAGACGCGGTCGGCAGCAAGGGCCTCCAACCACGCCGCAGCCACGCCGCCGTACACCCGCCGGGAGCAGGCGAACTCAAGGGCCGCACTCACGGTGGCCCGAGAGCTGCTGCAGTGCAGGCTGATGGAGGGCGGCCGCGACGTGTTGCTAGAACGGGTGGCGGAGCTCCTGGGCTACGCCGCCTCGGGGGCTCATCCCTTCTGCACCCAGCTCCCGCCCTAGGCTCAGGGCGGCCCATGCGGAGGCCCCGCGTGGGCCCGCGGGCTCCACGGCTACTCCAACACCAGCAAAGCTGTCGGCACCGAACCGGCGGCAGCGCTGACTCCGCTCCCCGCCAGCGAAGAAGGACTCGTCGCGACCCACTGCCCTAGTGGGCCGCCGCGCTACCAATGCCAAGTAGGCACATCAGGCAGAGCTGCATGGCGCCTGGAGCCCTATGGCGCGGCCTTCGGGATAACGGCCCCAGAAGAGTACGTGACCCACATGATGGATCAAGGGCACCCACGCGAAGGCGAACATGGCTCACTCCTCAGCCCGAGCTGGGGGGACGAGGCGCCAGAAGCTGAGCTCTTCCAGGAACCCAGGGACGGCCCCACCGGCCATGCTGGAGGCGACGATTACCGGGTACCACTAATCCCTCAGGAGCTGGCATACACTAATCATGGGTCACAGGAGGTGTCGGTCGCCACAGCGAGCAGCTGCCCCGCTCCCGCGGCCTCTTACCCCTCAGGGGGAGGGCGTCGGGGGCTGCAGGAGAGGGGCCGAGATCCGACATCACCACCGCGGCGTTCGGAGCAAGGCGTTCCCAGGAGGTAGGCCCTCCGCTGGGGAGGTGCCTCAGGGCCTGCCCCTGGCGGAGGACCCGTGGTCGTCGGGGGAACCGCTGGCGACCGCTCTACCCCATCGGCGGCGTCCTGGTTTCCGGTCGTCGTTGATGGAACTAGAGTGTGGCGCAAGGCAGGGCCCTCGTCAGGCGATAGGAAGCAAGGCCGGTACCTGTGAAGAAGGCCCAGTGCCTGTGAAGCTCGCCGCCCCGTGACACTCTCACGTAATAATGAGCGGGGTTGTACACGCCCCAGAGTCTCAGGGGTGCCGGCCTCAGGCCCTGGGGCTCCCTCCCACGCCCAGTGGCAGCACTTAGCTCCGCGCTGGTGAGAAGACGTCCAAGACTAGACTAGGTGTCAGGCACGTCCTTTTTCTGCTTTCATTGCTTTTCTCTTGGTTGTTGCTTTCCCTCGCTGGATTTAAGTTGGACTCGAATTTGAGATTTGTGTGTGTTTGGGGAAGGGCTGCTTAGTCTCATTCGAGCAATCTCTCGCATTTCAGTTACGACCTCACCTCAGCTGCCTCCCCTCGCGAGCCCCTCGCAAGCCGGGTCTGGCCTAGCTTGCGTGCAGCCCGGACTGCCGCTGACGTACCCTCTCATGAGGTTTTTCACTGCAGATCCCACAGATTCAATCAAGGGGCGTGCGAGGCGCCACGGCCTCCAACAAGTTATCTCGAGGCCCCCTCGGGGCAAAGGTAAACTAGCCAGCCGGCCCATCACATGGCCAACTGCTTGGCACGGGCGTGTGAGTGGAGCAGCATTCTCTAGTACACTGAACATAAGTTTTACATGAGGGGCACCCCCTCCCAAAATGCTCTTACAACCATCGGGACAAAAGCCTGAGTTCTATTCATGCAGGATAAGGAAACAGGAACGGCGTGCCGTCAGTCAGATAAATCCCCCAATGCATCCTCAGGAGCGCCGCCCGAGCTGTCGCTGGCGTCGCTGGCCTCGCCATCGCCCCCCGCGTTGTCACCAGCGGCGTCAGGGCCGTTCACCACGCCACCCTCGTCGGCGGCCACAATCACGCCATCGTTGTCTGAAGCGAAGGCCCTGACAAGGGCGTCCATATTGTCTTCCACCCAATACGCCAGGTCGTCTCGGACGGCCTGGGGGACTGGGGCGATGGCAGCGTCAAAGTCAAAATGAGGATCCATATTCCGGAGATGACTGAAGACGCGGGAAAAGGCGCGCCTGAGCAGGGCTCGACTCCTCTCCTCCACCAACCTGTTGGCGCGAACCGACCGCGCCTCCAGCTGCGTCACGATGTCAGTGAAGAACTGAAGGTTGCCCGCGTAGTTAATGGCACGCGGCTCGCCGACGGCCGCCTCGCAGATGTTACCCAGGGCCGTGTTAGCCCTCTCTCGAAGCATGGTGAGCATGGGGGCGTGCTCATGCTCCAAGAGCCGCCGCTGACGCATCTTGTCCGTGTTCTGGCGAGCGACGGTCTCAGCCTCAACCACCTGTTGGCGAAGAAGAAGCACCTCGGCATGGGAAGTGGCTGACTCCCCTTGCGCCGCCTCAAGCGCAGCCCGCAAGGCATCGGCACGCCGTGTTGCTTCCTCCAGTCTGGTCCTGAGGGCATTGGTCCTACCTTCGGCCTCGGTCCGGACCAACTCCAGCCTCTCCTTGAACTCGCGCTCGAGGTTCAGGCGAGCCATCGCCACCCGACGTCCGACCTCCTCCAAGACATGGGCCTCCCGCGCAGCGACATCGTCCTCCGCCCGTGTCACCAAGCGCTCCCTCGTCTCCAGGCGCTCGTGCTCGCGCGCGCGTTCGGCGGCTTCCAGCGTCAGCGCCTCCTCACGCTTCTGGAGCTCCACAGAGTCACCGGAGACCACCTTCATCGACGCAAGGGCTGCCTCACGCAGCTCCACCTGCTCCTCCAGTGAGTGGCACCGGGACAAGAGTTCTCGTGCCCGCTCCTCCGTGGCCTCTCGTCGCCGGTCAGCTTCCCGGGCATCTTCGACGGCCTGGGAACGGGCTTCCAGAGAGGCCGCCAGTGACACCTTGGCCTCCTCATCGTCGAGATCGCGCCGACGGTGCGCGATGGCGGCAGCCGCCTCTAGCTCGCGCCTCTCCGCAACCAGCCAAAGGCCCTCGGCCTCAAGGCGCGCGACCTCGTCAGCAAGTTCCTCACCAAGCAGGCTCACTGCGTCAGCCGCCCTCCGGAGGAACCCTTGGCGAAGAGCGCGACGCTCCCCGGCGCGCTCAAGTACGTCTTCCACGCCATCATCTGCCCCAAGCAAGCGCCGTGGGACCCGGATCAGCACACCCCTCTCGGGCAGGGGGCTGGGGGCTGGCGCCCTTGAGATGGTCGGGCGCGCCCTGCTGGAGGCCCGACCTAAGGCCAGTCCATCTCCAAGTAAAGAGCGCCGGGAGTACCCCAGCCAATCATGGTCCACAGCCAGACGAGAAGCCCACGGCAGGCTAGCTACGCCACGAAGAGGCCCGTAGAGGAAGGCCGCGGGGAGCGCAGGGCCGCGCTGCGCCTCGGGAAGGTTCACCTCACCAGCCGGCCTCACCACAAGGGCCTCACTGCTCGGAATGATCGAAGACGGCGGAAAAGGCGGGGGCGAGGCGGATGGCTCCTCATCCACCTCCATGAGCTCGGGAGGAAGTGCCCTGTGAAGCAAGGATCAGGAAAGGCAACAGAAGAATCAGGAGCTACGAAGGGAGAAGGCTTACTCATCAATGGCGAAGTACTTCCTACGCTTCAGCAGGCGGCAAGGGTAATCATCGCCCAGGGCCTCCCTTCTCTTCCGGAGGGCCTCAAAGTCCACGCAGAAGCGACCCAAGAGTTGAGCGCAGGGGTCGGCTTGCGACGACAAGGAAGCACCAAGGCGGCTCGCATCGGGGGCGTCCGCCTGATGCGCGTTGTCAGTCCCCTCACCAAGAAGAGCGGCTGGGGCCTCGGGGGCCTCAGCCGCAAGCGCTGCGGGCAGCCGCTCGCCACCCTCAGCTGCGGCAGCACGGGCCTCGGGGGCCGCTCCCTCGTCAGCGCCGCCCAGTGCTGTCGCCTCGGCGGGGGCACCCACGGCCTCCGGAGGCGCATGCCTCCCTGCCCCGCCATTGGAGGAAGAGTCGCCCTGGACGGCTGAGAGGGCGAACACCACAATTGGGTTCTCGCGAGGCCCCTGGAGGTCAACAGGGCGCGGCCCCCATTTGTCGAAGATGGGTATCTGGCCCACGAAGTCACCTCTGTTCGAGCAGAGGTACAGCAAGCCCCCCCCCCCTTGACGAAGGCCACCGGGGGAAGGGTCCCCAGTCAAGACCAAGAGCACCTTCCTCGGCGCTTCAGGCGTCAGGTCCTCTTCCTGGAGCCGCATACGATCCCCACGACCGCTGAAGGCCCACATTCAATGAGAATGGCGCTGGAGGGGGGCGACGCGGCGTAGCAAGAACTCCTTCACCACCTTGGGCGCTGTCATGCTGAGCCCTCTCAAGAACTCTAAGCGACACCAGATGAAGGCGAGCCGGGGGCTCGCGAGCGTCTCCTGGCCCCAACCTGAGTTGGGGACAGTAGGTGAAGATGGCTCCGTCAGCAGGGGGCTGGGCACCCCCACGTCCACATACAGCCACCGCTCGCGAAACCCAGGCGCGGGCGGAGGAAGACTGAAGTTAATTCCAGAAGCCACTGTCTCCGGCGCAGTGACGAAGCTCACGCACCCCGAACATTGGGTGGGGTCGACAAGGCGCAGAGAGAAAAAATGGCGCAGCAAGGCAACTGAGGGAAGGATGCCCATCATTGCCTCACAAACGAAGGCGAAGACTGCAAGGAGGGTGATGGATTCAGGACCTAGATGCATCATATGGATCTGGTAATGGGAGAGCACGGCGTTGAAGAAATCAGAGAAGGGGGGAACCAGTCCCTCCCATCGGGCGTCGGCGAAATACCGGACCTCGGTGGGAATCCTGTCAATGGCGAAGCGGGACGCGGGCCAGGCTGTTGTCCTCCCGCACTCGTTGAAGATGGTGGCCAGGGCCGAGCTGACCTTGCCCAGGCCTTCTTGATTGATTATGACCGGCCAATCGACAGCGGGGGCCGCCGATGACGACGAGCGAGGCGGCGGCGTGGGCTTCTTCCCTTTTCCCTTCCTCGGCGGGGCCATGACGGTAGAAAGGGAAAGGGGTAGGTTCGAGATTGGATTAGATGTGGGAACTGGAGTTCGAGAGGAGGAAGGACAGAGAGTGCTCGAGCAGCAGGAAAGGGAGCGGCTATGTGCGGCTACGAGTCCGCCTAGCAAGGCATAAAATAAGGAGGCGTGGGGGAACAGTGCCGCCCACGTCCAATCAACCGCCACGTGGCACCCAAGGCCGCGGGCTATTAGGGCCCGCGACGCTTCGCACTTTCCCTTTCGCCTCTCTGCTCGGCCAAGTCCGGGCGCGCCGTGGGCTCGGGGGCTACTGTCGGCGTTCTGGGAACGGGGGTCCCCAGACTTGCCTGCCTGCGGCCTGCGGCGTGGCTCAAAGGAGGCCCAGCATAGCCCATCTTCATCAATGCAAGCTCAAGACCCTCGCGAGGGGCCAAGCCTCGCGGGGCGGACGACAAGGAGCTTCCTCAGGCACGGCCTCGTCAGGCTGGCTCGCGAGGAGGCGGAGAGTTCAAGGCAGGGTACCTCGCGAGGTGCCCCTGACGCAAGCCATGACGACCAAGGGCACCAGTCGGGCGCCAGCCCGCGCAGTGTCCTCCCTTTCCTCTTTGGTGCAAAGGGGGCAAGCGCAGGTGAGAGCATCAAGCAAAGGCAAACATTTCGGTGCAACAAGACCAAGACCAGCCCAACGGCTGGAAGGAAGTCATTGTGGAGCCCAAGCAGGCGTCACCACCAGAGCCTTTGACAGGCGAGGACCAACTTTAGTCAGGATAAGTGTACCTGATGTTCCCCTTTGAAATGGCCAATTGTTGGCGCCCTTCCCGCTCAATATTTGGGAAGGGGCCCAGGGCCTTTGCCTATAAATAGGACTAGCCACCCCCATGGTAGAGGCATCTGGACCTGACCTAGCAATCGGGATCCTTACCAAGAAACCAGTAGATAGAGCAATTGAACTCCTCCCAGCAGTTCGTCGCACTAGCCAAGAATAGACCCTCGCGAGGTTGTTCTTCCTTGTATTGTTCATCATCAAGCCCAAGAGGCAATCCACCACACCACACACTGGAGTAGGGTATTACACCACAATGGTGGCCTGAACCAATATAAATCTTGTGTCTCTTGTGTTGTTCTGTTTGGTAGTTTAGATCCTAGCGATTCGGCGAGGAGCAAGCCGGTAGGGGGTTGAATCTCCGCGCGCACCCCAGTGTTCGAACCTCAAGGGTCTGCCGGAACCCGAAATCCGACAGGGTCCCCCCGTAGAGCAGATGGCGGCTATCCAGGCTCACGAGATCCTTGATGGGAAACTCGCCGAAACCCGGGCCCGCCTCCTCCGCACTCCGGCACCCCAGCCCCCTTCTGGGCTGCCTGTCGAGGAAGTCCGTGGCCACACTTGATCTCGCACGGCCGCTCTCAGAGCTCACAGCGCATCCATCGTCCTGGGGTCAAGCAGCCCCTCTATGGCGGTTTAGATGCGCGCCCTCTTCTGGAACATTCGTGGCTTCGGCCATGACGGCCGCCGCCGCCAGCTAGCAGAGTACATCCGCGACGAGCACATAGACATCATCGCCATCCAAGAAACCATGCGCACGGAGTTCTGCCTTCCCAAGCTTGACGGCCTTAGCTCCCACCTGTTTGCCTGGCATTGGCCCCCTTCTAGTGGGAACAATGGCCATTTGGGTGGCATCCTGTTAGGCGTAAAGGATGCCACCTTTGAGGTGGGCGGTATGGACCGGGGCAAGTTCTTCGTTAGTATGGAGATCTTCGAGCGGGATCTCAATTTTAAGTGGGAGGTCATCATAGTCTATGGACCGGCGGATCATCGCCACTCCCCGACCTTCCTCGCTGAGCTGCAACATAAGATCTCCATTTCCTCCCCCCCCCCCCCTGTGGTCGTCGGAGGTGACTTTAACCTCATCCACTCGCCGGATGAGAAGAATAACGACAGGGTTAACCGTCCCGAGATGCAGATGTTTAACGACTGCATCGCGGAGCTTGGCCTCCGTGAGCTTGAGCGAACTGGGGCCCGGTTCACCTCGACCAACCGCCAGGCAAACCCGATACAGTCCGTTCTGGACCGCGTCCTAGTTTCTTCGGATTGGGAGCTTAGATGCCCCCTGGCCTCTCTGCAGGCCATCATCCGTATCGGGTCTGACCACGTCCCCCTCCTCCTCTCCATCGCGGACGAACGCCCCCCGTCCCCCCCAGTTTCGGTTTGAGCTCTTCTGGATCAACCAGGCCGGGTTCTGCGAGGCCGTTGCGGCCAAGTGGATCGCCGCGCGTGCCGTTCCGCACCGTGCCATGTCCGCCGTGGACTCTTGGCAGTTTTGTGCCAAGCTTGCCTGCCAATTTATGAAGGGTTGGGGCGCTAACCTTGGACAAGATCTGCGTGAGCGCAAGAAGGCCCTCCTGGGTGCCATCCAGGCCTTGGACGCTCGCGCTGACACGTCCGGGATCTCTCCTGACGAGTGGATGCTGAGATATGATCTCGAGGACCAGTTATCGGTCATCTATTGTGATGAAGAGGCTTACTGGCGGCTGCGCGGCACCCAACGGTGGGTGCTCCGTGGTGATGCTAACACGGCTTATTTCCAAGCGATCGCCAATGGCCAGCGTCATTGGAATTCCATCCACTCTCTGTGGGCCGGCGATGCTCAGCTCACTCGCCCCATGGACATCCGGGTGCACGTCGACGGCTTTTATAAAGCCCTTTTCTCCCCCACCCCTCGGGGTGGGGCTGCACTGGCTCCCGACGCCTGGTCGGGAACTCAGCTAGTTTCCTCCGAGGCCAAGGGGGCCTTGGTTGCCCCCTTCTTGGAGGATGAAGTCCTAGCGGTAATCAAGGGCATGAACCCCTCCTCGGCTCCGGGTCCGGATGGTTTGCCGGTATCGTTCTTCAAAACGTTCTGGCAGACTATCAAACCAGAGGTCATGGCCCTCTTTGAGGAATTCTTCACTGGGACCATGGACCTTGGGAGGCTGAACTATGGGATCATTACCCTCATCCCTAAGGTTCCGGGCGCCTCCGACATTTGCCAATTCCGCCTGATCACTGTGATCAACGTGATCTTCCGTATTTTGGCTAAAGGGTACGCCAATAGGGTGACCCTTCTTGCGGACTCTGTCACCCACCCCAACCAATCATCCTTCATCCAAGGCATGTTTATTTTGGATAGGGTGCTGGTCTTTCACGAGGTCCTTCATGAAGTCCACTCCAAACACCACCGAGCGGTCTTCCTAAAGCTAGACTTCCACAAAGCCTACAACACTATCCACTGGCCCTTCCTTCGGGAAGTCCTGCTCAGTAAGGGATTCGACGACCGTTGGTTGACCCGCGTTATGCAGCTGGTCTCCTGCGGCCGGACTGCGGTCAACACCAACGGTGAGATTGGACCTTCCTCCCCACCTTATGTGGGGTCTGCCAGGGCGATCCGTTTTCCCTGTTCTTATTCAACATGTTGGTTGATGCCCTTGCGGTCATTCTTGATAAGGCCAAAGCATGTGGCCACCTTCCTGGTGTTGTCCCCCATCTTGTAGGGGACGGAGGGGTCTCCCTCCTCCAATATGCGGATGACACCATTGTTATGGTGGAGGGCTCAGCGTCTGACATCACCAACCTAAAGTTCCTCCTCCTTTGTTTCCAACGGATGTCGGGATTTACCATCAACTTCGATAAGAGCGAAGTGATGGTCCTTGGTTATCCTCCGGAGGAGGCGGTGTCCATTGCGGATCGGCTTAACTGCTGCCTGTGTTCCTTCCCCACAACCTACCTGGGGATACCCATTAGTGATTCCAGACTCACCGTTGCTGACCTCCGCCCGATGGTGACCCGAATGCAGCACCGAGTTGAAACTTGGCGGGGACATTGGTTGTCGAAGGCGGCGAGGGTGATTCTCATCAACTCTTCGCTGGCTAGACTTCTCTGGTTTCTCATGAGCTTCTAAATCCTACATGAGACCCTTCATCAGGAGGTTGCTAAATACCAGTCAAGGTTCTACTGGGCGGGCGAGGGAGACAAGCAGAAGTAACATATGGTGAGCTGGCCCGACATCTGCAAACCCAAGGACCAGGGTGGCCTTGGGATCCTGTCATCTCGCCGCATGAACACCGCTCTCCTAACCAGCTGGCTATGGTGTATCGCCAATGGGGAGGGAGGCCTCTGGCTGACCATCATCTGTAATAAATACCTGAGGGGCCAACCTCTGGCCTTTTGCTAGCGTACGGGTGGCTCCTAGTTCTGGCAGTCTCTAGTACAGCTTCTGCCCGTCCTCCACCTCGGTACGTCCATCTCTGTTGGATCCGGGGCCTCGACCCTGTTCTGGTTCGACCGCTGGCTTGGGGACTCCCCCTTGGTTGTGCGTTTCCCAGAACTATTTGCCATTGCGGCTGACCCTCGGGTCTATGTCGAGACGGCCCTTATTGACTTAGGGCGTCTCGCTTTCCGTCTCCCCTTCGGCCTTCTCGAGGTGGCTGCTTGGGACTCCCTCCTCCAAGACGTGGCCCTTATGCCGATGAACCTTGAGGAGGACCAGGATGCCATATCCTGGCACCTAGAGTCGTCTGGTCGCTTCTCCACGAAGTCCTTGTATGCGGCCATCGCGCCATCGACGACCCCGGAACCGTTTAACCTGATATGGGACATCCGCCTTCCTCTGAAGATCAGGATCTTTCTGTGGCAATGGATCCGCGGACACCTCCCCTCTGGAGTCGAAGTCCTCAAGCATAATGGCTCGGGCGATGGGATCTGTCCCATCTGTGGCACAATCGAGGATGCTAACCACATCTTCTTCTCGTGCTCTACTGCCCAGTTCATGTGGGCCTGCTTCCGCGAAACGGTCGGTGGCCAGTGGTGCAATACCAACTTCCCCGACTTACTTGTGGAGCTGAATGCCTCCCCTCCCTGCTACCGCCATATTAGATGGCTGTACGTTGGGATCCTCGCCTGGACGCTTTGGAACATTCGCAACAAGCTTGTCATTCAGAAGGTCCCTCTTCGACGTGCGACTGATGCTATCTTCAAAATGTGTGGCTACTTGCAGCTTTGGCGGCCGCTTAGCTGCCCCCAGGACCGGGACTTCATCACCAACCTCCTCGCCGATCTTTGCTCGATGGCGCTCCGCGTGGCTCCCCCGCTCCCGCCCCCTCCGCCTGAGCCCGACTAGGTTGTCGGTCTGCTTTGCGCTTGCGCTATGCGCTGTGTTGTGTTTGTTTAGGGCTTGTTGTGTTGTGCCCTCAGCTCGGACCCTCGTGTCTCTCTGTTTGCTTGTGAACCTCCGTGTGTGTGTGTGTGTTTGGACATGTGTGGAATCTTGTGGGATGCTTGTTGTGGGCGGTTGCTTTATAATATAAAGCGGGGCGAAAGCCTTTTTCGGTAGATTGGGGCACCAGGTGAGCAATGGAGGGGCATCGATGCCAAATGCATCACAAGTGAATTTGGCACGTGTTTTGGCCTACATAGTGGAGGGCCATTATAGCCCACTTTTGTACTACCTCGTATTTAGTATAAAATTTTGACAATAGATTTACCTAAGAAAATGCCAATGCATGTCACTAAAAATTATACCATTTGAAATTATGTTCAAATATGAACCCAACGATATAGTTCTTAGTGACATGCATTAACATTTTGTTAGTTAAATCTATGGTCAAATTTTGATACTACAAAATAGGAAGAGTAAACCAGGAAGGAGGTAGTACTTGCTCTTAGGGTGACCGTAGAGTTACTAGTCTAAGTTACTTTCCACTATGACTAGCCTAGGCTACTATAGTAGTACAACAAAAAAAGATACAGGTGATCACGTGAGAAAAAATACTAAAAACATTTCTTTCGGTGCAGTGCGTAGATGCAGTTTTGAACACTACACTTGTCAACGTAATTTGGGAAAATTACGAAAAAATTGAGCTACGTTGTGATTACCGTTTACTAATAGGAAAGAAGTTTCACCTCGATGAGTAGCTTCTCCATGCACGGAAAGCATGTAAGGAATCTAACAACTTGATCCAGATTGGAGCCGATAGATTTTATTGCCAAGATCTTCACTGTGCGCATAGACTGGGTCAAGCTTGTGGGAATCATTTTCTGGAAGACGGTCGTAAATACATCAAGAAGAAATTTAAAAATGTGAATTTCAAGAAGACATAGAAGAAGATGAGTGTTGTACCTGAACGATTACGGATCCAATAAAGAGTTCGGAGAATTTGGCAGACGAGTACACCAACGCTGTCAATTTTGGTGCGTCAATGACCCTGATTTTTTTTTGGACCTTCTAGATCCGATACAAGCAATCTCTCAAGGAAAGGCGCATTCTCAGTGACCATAACGTGGAACAGCTGGAGTGATCTCTTCCCTATTGATGTCTTGTTGCGGGGCCAGCAAGACACATAAATCCATCGGAGATTTGTCGATGCGATGTGGAGGCTAATGAACCCGTGGATATGCTCAAGACAAAGGTACTCGAGCGTAGTACAGCTGCGGAGCAGGTGCTCCATTGCCTTCTTCGAGATGACAACGTCGAAGAGGTCGAGCTGCTTGAGTTGAGGGAGAAGAAGGGCGGGCGCGACATTAATCTGGGGAAGATAGCAGGAGTTGAAGCTGGCGTGGCGCAGCGTTGGCGTGAGGCGGAGCATGGACGGCGGTAGAGAGCGACATCGTCCAACTTCAAAGCTAAGCTCCTCGAGCTGATCTAGGGTGGGGGATAAGAACCACTCATCGAACTTGGCTCGGACCTTGCAGTTGGTACTGAACATGCGGATGTCAAGGCGTCTGGTTGGCCCAGGGTGCAATAAAGGATCTTGGAGACTATGGACATGCGTGCAATCCCCGTCGTAGAGGCAGCTGTCGACGGTGAGATTGACAGGGACGCAGAGCCAGAGGGGGCACCACCGTCGGGAGAGCAGGGTGGTCCGCACGGCAGATTTGGTGGGGAGGAGGCCGATGATGACGAGCAGCATGTCATCGTGGAGGTTGCTGATGAAGTACAGGCTCGCCGGATGCGGTTTTGGCCGGAGCCGCCTCCGCTTGTTGGCTGCCTTGCCGTCCATCTCAACTGGCGGCGACGTTGGTGTACACGTGTGCTGGTGTGTGTTGTGCGCTAGGTGTGCTCAAGTGCGTCCTTCTATGCATGCCATCGCGCAGTGGTGAATTGTGCGTGAGTGCGTCGTTCATGCGGAAGAAGTGTGTCCTCAATGTGCCCTCAATTTACTAGCGTGCGGGGTGCTACCCCGAGTGGTTTCAACTTAGTTTACTTCACGGCATGTCAGATGGGCCTCTAGTTTACTTATTTTGACCCACTACCACATGGGCCGGCACACGAAGATAGAGAACACGAGCTGACAAGGCAGCATGTGGACTGGTTGACCGGTCAAATAAACAATATACGGAGCTATACACTAACACAGTGAGCGTATAATCCGTCGATATAGAGAGTTCGAGTGAGAGGGGAGGCCCGTGAGAGATAGCAGAGAGAGAGAGAAAGAGCTACTCCCTCTGTTTGATAATGTAATTCCAACATTTTTCTTAAAGTCAAACTTTTGAAACTTTGACCAAGTTTATAAAGAAATTACTTATATCTACAATACCAAAGATAAATGATAGTATGAAGTAAGTACATGCTGTGATGAATCTAATGATCGTTCCAGATGTAAATGTTTTTCTCCACATATACCTGGTCAAACTTTTCTGAGGTTTGACTGTTCAAAACATCCATATGCTTATGGACGTGAGAAACTCCCTAACTAGAGAGAAAGAGAGAGAGAGAGAGAGAGAGAGAGAGAGAGAGAGAGAGAGAGAAATAGAAAGAGTGAGTAAAAAAAGTGTGTGTGCGTGTGTGAAAGAGACATGGAACACACACGATAAAAGTAGAGAAAAAGCGTGTGTGTCTTATGCAAACATATCACACATGCATCTTTGACAACGGAAGCAAGGTGAGGAGATAGTGTGTGGTTGTTTGCAACCGAGAGAGAAAGATCCCTAGCACGTGGCCAAGAGGGGTCTGACAAACAAGGGAGAGAGGTCGAGAGAGACGTACGGAGAAAATGTAGACATGGGGAGGAGAGAGTGTATGTTTGTCATAGAGAGATCCCCTGGAGATCGTGATGGGACTGTTGGAAATATGCCCTAGAGGCAATAATAAAATGGTTATTATTGTATTTCCTTGTTCATGCTATAATTGTATTAACTGGAAACCGTAATACATGGGTGAATACATAGACCACAACATGTCCCTAGTGAGCCTCTAGTTGACTAGCTCGTTGATCAATAGATGGTCATGGTTTCCTGACCATGGACATTGGATGTCATTGATAACGGGATCACATCATTAGGAGAATGATGTGATGGACGAGACCCAATCCTAAGCATAGCACAAGATCGTGTAGTTCGTTTGCTAAAGCTTTTCTAATGTCAAGTATCATTTCCTTAGACCATGAGATTGTGTAACTCCCTGATACCGTAGGAGTGCTTTGGGTGTACCAAATGTCACAACGTAACTGGGTGGCTATAAAGGTGCACTACGGGTATCTCCGAAAGTGTCTGTTGGGTTGGCACGAATCGAGACTGGGATTTGTCACTCCGTATGACGGAGAGGTATCTCTGGGCCCACTCGGTAATGCATCATCATAATGAGCTCAATGTGACTAAGTAGTTAGTCACGGGATCATGCATTATGGAACGAGTAAAGTGACTTGCCGCTAACGAGATTGAACGAGGTATTGGGATACCGACGATCGAATCTCGGGCAAGTAACATACCGATTGACAAAGGGAATTGCATACGGGATTGCTTGAATCCTTGACATCGTGGTTCATCCGATGAGATCATCGTGGAAAATGTGGGAGCCAACATGGGTATCCAGATCCCACTGTTGGTTATTGACCGGAGAACGTCTCGGTCATGTCTGCATGGTTCCCGAACCCGTAGGTTCTACACACTTAAGGTTCGGTGACGCTAGAGTTGTCATGGGAAATAGTATGTGGTTACCGAAGGTTGTTCGCAGTCCCAGATGAGATTCCGGACATGACGAGGAGCTCCGGAATGGTCTAGAGGTGAAGATCGGTATATTGGACGAAGGGTATTGGAGTTCGGAATTGTTCCGGGGGTACCAGGTGATGACCAGCGTGTTTGAAAGGGGTTTCGGAGGCACCGGCAAGCGTTGGGGGGCCTTATGGGCCAAGGGGAGAGGGCACATCAGCCCACTAAGGGGCTGAGCGCCCCTCCCACCCCATCTCACGTAACTAGGAGAGGTGGGGGCGCCACCCCTAGGGCAGCCGCCCCTCCCGGCTTGGGGGGAAAGTTTCCTAGGGGGTGGGGGCGCCCAAACCCATCTAGGGTTTCCCCTGTGGCCGCCGCCCCTCCCCTAGGGAACCCTAGGGCGCCTCCCCCTCCTTCCTTCCCCCTTATATATAGTGAGGGAGAGAGAGGGAAGCCACACCCTTCCCCTGGCGCAGCCCTCTCCCTCCCGAACACCTCCTCCTCCTCCGTAGTGCTTGGCGAAGCTCTGCCCGAGAACTGCAAGCTCCACCACCACGCCGTCGTGCTGCCGGAGCTCTCCCTCAACTTCTCCTCTCCCCTTGCTAGATCAAGAAGGAGGAGATATCCCCAGGCTGTACGTGTGTTGAACACGGAGGCACCGTTGTTCGGTGCTTAGATCGAATTCGGCCGCGATCTGAATCGCTTAGTGAACGACTCCACCGACATCGTTCTTGCAACGCTTCCGCATCGCGATCTTCAAGGGTATGAAGATGCACTCCCCTCTCTCTCGTTGCTAGTTACTCCATAGATTGATCTTGGTGATGCGTAGAAAATTTTGAATTTCTACTACGTTCCCCAACAGTGGCATCATGAGCTAGGTCTATTGCGTAGATTCTATGCACGAGTAGAACACAAGTAGTTGTGGGCGTTAGTTTTGCTCAATATGCTTACCGTTACTAGTCCTATCTTGTTTCGACGGTATTGTGGGATGAAGCGGCCCGGACCGACCTTACACGTACACTTACGTGAGACAGGTTCCACCGACTGACATGCACTTGTTGCATAAGGTGGCTAGCGGGTGCCAGTCTCTCCCACTTTAGTCGGATCGGATTCGATGAAAAGGGTCCTTATGAAGGGTAAATAGCAATTGGCATATCATGTTGTGGTTTTGGCGTAGGTAAGAAACGTTCTTGCTAGAAACCTATAGCAGCCACAAAAAAACTTGCAACAACAATTAGAGGACGTCTAACTTGTTTTTGCAACATATGCCGTGTGATGTGATATGGCCAAGAAGGATGTGATGAATGAAATATATGTGACGTATGAGATTGATCATATTCTTGTAATAGGAATCACGACTTGCATGTCGATGAGTATGACAACCGGCAAGAGCCGTAGGAGTTGTCTTTAATTATTGTATGACATGCGTGTCACTGAATAATGCCATGTAATTACTTTACTTCACTGCTAAACCGTTAGCTATAGTAGTAGAAGTAATCAGTTGGCGAGACAACTTCATGAAGACACGATGATGGAGATCATGATGATGGAGATCATGGTGTCATGCTGGTGACGAAGGTGATCATGTCGTGCCTCAAGATGGAGATCAAAGGCGCAAGATGATATTGGCCATATCATGTCACTTTATGATTTGCATGTGATGTTTGTCATGTTTACATCTTATTTGCTTAGAACGACGGTAGCATAAATAAGATGATCCCTCATTAAAATTTCAAGAAAGTGTTCCCCCTAACTGTGCACCGTTGTGAAAGTTCGTTGTTTCGAAGCACCACATGATGATCGGGTGTGATAGATTCTAACGTTCACATACAATGGGTGTAAGCCAGATTTACACACGCAAAACACTTAGGTTGACTTGACGAGCCTAGCATGTACAGATATGGCCTCGGAACACAAGAGACTGAAAGGTCGAACATGAGTCGTATGGTAGATATGATCAACATGGAGATGTTCACCGATGATGACTAGTCTGTCTCACGTGATGATCGGACACGGCCTAGTTGACTCGGATCATGTATCACTTAGATGACTAGAGGGATGTCTATCTAAGTGGGAGTTCATTAGATGAACTTAATTATCATGAACATAGTCAAAAGGACTTTGCAAATTATGTCGTAGCTTGCGCTTTAGTTCTACTGTTTAAGATATGTTCCTAGAGAAAATTTTAGTTGAAAGTTGATAGTAGCAAGTATGCGGACTGGGTCCGTATACTGAGGATTGTCCTCATTGATGCACAGAAGGCTTATGTCCTTAATGCACCGCTCGGTGTGCTGAACCTCGAGCGTCGTTTGTGGATGTTGCGAACATCTGACATACATGTTTTGATGACTACGTGATAGTTCAGTGTGTAATGTTAAACGGTTTAGAATTGAGGCAACAAAGACATTTTTTGAAATGTCGCAGAACATATGAGATGTTCCAAGAGCTGAAATTAGGATTTCAGGCTCGTGCCCACGTCAAGAGGTAATGAGACCTCCGACAAGTTTCTTAACCTGCAAACTAAGGGAGAAAAGCTCAATCATTGAGCATGTGCTCAGATTGTCCGAGTACTACAATCACTTGAATCGAGTGGGAGTTAATCTTCCAGATGAGATAGTGATGGTTCTCCATAGTCACTGCCACCAAGCTATTAGAGCTTCGTGATGAACTATAACATATCAGGGATAGACATGATGATCCTTGAGCAATTCATGATGTTTGACACCGCGAAAGTAGAAATCGAGTAGGAGCATCAATTGTTGATGGTTAGTAAAACCACTAGTTTCAAGAAGGGCAAGGGCAAGAAGGGATACTTCATGAGACTACAAATCAGTTGCTGCTCTAGTGAAGAAACCCAGGGTTGAACCCAAACCCGAGACTAAGTGCTTCCGTAATGAGGGAACTGTCACTGAAGCAGAACTACCCTAGATACTTGGTAGATGAGAAGGCTGGCAAGGTTGACAGAAGTATATTGGATATAAATTGTATTAAATGTGTACTTTACTAGTACTCCTAGTAGCACCAGGGTATTAAGATACCGGTTCGGTTGCTAAGTGTTAGTAACTCGAAATAAAAGAGCTACGAAATAAACGGAGACTAGCTAAAGGTGAGATGACGATGTGTGTTGGAAGTGTTTCCAAGGTTGATGTCATTAAGCATCGCCTGCTCCCTCTACCATCGATATTGGTGTTAAACCTAAATAATTTTTATTTGGTGTTTGCGTTGAGCATAAACATGATTGGATTATGTTTATCGCAATACGGTTATTCATTTAAGGAGAATAATGGTTACTCTGTTTATTTGAATAATACCTTCAACGGTCTTGCACCTAAAATGAATGGTTTATTGAATCTCGATCATAGTGATACACATGTTCGTGCCAAAAGATGTAAGATAGTAATGATAGTACCACATACTTGTGGCACTGCCACTTAAGTCATATTGGTATAAAACGCATGAAGAAGCTCCATATTTATGGATCTTTGGACTCACTCGTTTTTGAAAAGATTGATACATGCGAACCACGTCTATTGGTATGTACGCATGAATAAACTCCATGTAGATGGATCGTTTGGACTCACTTGTTTTTGAATCAGTTGAGACATGCAAATCATACCACATGGGCAAGATGACTAAAAGGCCTCGTTTTCAGTGAGATGGAACAAGAGAGCAACTTGTTGGAAGTAATACATTTGATGTGTGCAATCCAATGAGTGCTGAGGCACGCAGTGAATATCATTATGCTCTTACTTCACAGATGATTTGAGTAGATTCTTAGTATATTTACTTGATGAAACACAAATCTGAATTATTGAAAGGTTCAAGTAATTTCAGAGTGAAGTTGAAGATCGTCGTGACAAGAGGATAAAATGTCTATGATATGATCATAGAGATAAATATCTGAGTTACGAGTTTGGCACACAATTAAGACATTGTGGAAATTGTTTCACAACTAATACCGCCTGGAACACCATAGTGTGATGGTGTGTCCGAACATCCTAACTGCACCCTATTGGATATGGTGCATACCATGATGTCTCTTATCGAATTAACACTATCGTTTATGGGTTAGGCATTAGACACAACCGCATTCACTTTAATAGGGCACCACACAATTCCATTAAGATGACATCATATGAACTATGGTTTAGAGAAACCTAAGCTGTCATTTCTTATAAAGTTTGGGGTTGCGACGCTTATGTGAAAAAGTTTCAGGCTGATAAGCTCGAACCCAAAGCGGATAAATGCATCTTCATATGACACCCAAAAATAGTTGGGTATACCTCCTGTCTCAGATCCGGAAGCAAAAGGGATTGTTTCTAGAATCGGGTCCTTTGTCGACGAAAAGTTTCTCTCGAAAGAATTGAGTGGGAGGATGGTGGAGACTTGATGAGGTTATTGAACCGTCACTTCAACTAGTGTGTAGCAGGGCACAGGAAGTTGTTCTTGTGGCGCCTACACCAGTTGAAGTGGAAGCTGATGATAGTGATCATGAAACTTCGGATCAAGTCAAACCTCGTAGGTTGACAAGGGCGCGTACTGCTTCAGAGTGGTGCAGTAATCCTGTCTTGAAGGTCATGTTGGTAGACAAGAATGAACCTACGAGCTATGGAGAAGCGATGGTGGGCCCGGATTCCGACGAATGGCCCGAGGCCATAAAATCCGAGAGAGGATCCATGTATGAAACCAAAGTATAGACTTTGGAAGAACTACTTGATGGTCGTAAGGCTGTTGGGTACAGATGGATTTTAAAAGGAAGACGGACAATGATGGTAAGTATCACCATTAAGAAAGCTCGACTTGTCATTAAGATGTTTTCCGACAAGTTCAAGGAGTTGACTCTGATGAGACTTTCTCACTCGTAGTGATGCTAAGAGTCTGTTGAAATTATATTAGCAGTTCCTGCATTATTTATGAAATCTTGCAAATAGGATGTCAAAACATTGTTTCCTCAATGATTTTCTTGAGGAAAGGTTGTATGTGATACAACCAGAAGGTTTTGTCAATCCTAAAAGATGCTAACAAGTATGCAAAGCTCCAGCAATCCTTCTAAGGACTGGAGTAAGCATCTCGGAGTTGGAATATATGCTTTGATGAGATGATCAAAGATTTTGGGTTTATATGAAGTTTATTGGAAACTTGTATTTCCAAAGAAGTGAGTGGGAGCACTATAGCATTTCTGATGAGTATATGTTGTTGACATATTGTTGATCGGAAATGATGTAGAATTTCTGGAAAGCATATAGGGTTATTTGAAAGTAATTTTCAATGGAAAACCTAGATTAAGCTACTTGAACATTGAGCATCAAGATCTATAAGGATAGATCAAAAACGCTTAATAGTACTTTCAAATAAATACATACCGTGACAAGATTTTGAAGGAGTTCAAAATAGATCGGCAAAGAAGGAGTTCTTGGTTGTGTTATAAGGTGTGAATATTGAGTAAGACTCAAGACATGACCATGGCAGAAGAGAGAGAAAGGATGAAGGTCGTCCCCTATGCTTCAGACATAGGCTCTATAGTATGCTATACTGTGTACCGCACCTGAAGTGTAACTTGCCATGAGTCAGTAAAGGGGTACAAGAGTGATCCAGGAATAGATCATAGGACAATGGTCAAACTTATCCTTAGTAACTAGTGGACTAAGGAATTTTCTCGATTATGGAGGTGGTAAAAGAGTTCGTCGTAAAGGGTTACGCCGATGCAAACTTTGACAGTAATCCGGATTGTTCTGAGTAGTAAACCGGAATCGTATAGTAGAACAGTTATTTGAGATAGCTCTAAATAGAGCGTGGTAGATGCATCTAGGAGATGACATAGAGATTTGTAAAGCACACACGGATCTGAAAGATTCAGACCCGTTGACTAATAACCTCTCTCACAAGCAAGATATGATCAAACCCCATGGGTGTTGAATTCATTACAATCACATAGTGATGTGAACTAGATTATTGACTCTAGTGCAAGTGGGAGACTATTGGAAATATGCCCTAGAGGCAATAATAAAATGGTTATTATTGTATTTTCTTGTTCATGCTATAATTGTATTAACTGGAAACCGTAATACATGTGTGAATACATAGACCACAACATGTCCCTAGTGAGCCTCTAGTTGACTAGCTCGTTGATCAACAGATGGTCATGGTTTCCTAACCATGGACATTGGATGTCATTGATAACAGGATCACATCATTAGGAGAATGATGTGATGGAAGAGACCCAATCCTAAGCATAGCAAAAGCTCGTGTAGTTCGTTTGCTAAAGCTTTTCTAATGTCAAGTATCATTTCCTTAGACCATGAGATTGTGTAACTCCCTGATACCGTAGGAGTGCTTTGGGTGTACCAAATGTCACAACGTAACTGGGTGGCTATAAAGGTGCACTACGGGTATCTCCGAAAGTTTATGTTGGGTTGGCACGAATCGAGACTGGGATTTGTCACTCCGTATGACGGAGAGGTATCTCTGGGCCCACTCGGTAATGCATCATCACAATGAGCTCAATGTGACTAAGTAGTTAGTCATGGGATCATGCATTATGGAACGAGTAAAGTGACTTGCAGGTAACGAGATTGAACGAGGTATTGGGATACCGACGATCGAATCTCGGGCAAGTAACATACCGATTGACAAAGGGAATTGCATACGGGATTGCTTGAATCCTTGACATCGTGGTTCATCTGATGAGATCATCGTGGAAAATATGGGAGCCAACATGGGTATCCAGATCCCGCTATTGGTTATTTACCGGAGAACGTCTCAGTCATGTCTGCACGGTTCCCGAACCCGTAGGGTCTACACACTTAAGGTTCGGTGACACTAGAGTTGTTATGGGAAATAGTATGTGGTTACCGAAGGTTGTTCGGAGTCCCGGATGAGAACCCGGACATGACGAGGAGCTCCGAAATGGTCCGGAGGTGAAGATCGGTATATTGGACAAAGGGTATTGGAGTCCGGAATTGTTCCGGGGGTACCGGGTGATGACCAGTGTGTCCGAAAGGGGTTTCGGAGGCCCCGGCAAGCGTTGGGGGCCTTATGGGCCAAGGGGAGAGGGCACATCAGCCCACTAAGGGGCTGAGCGCCCCTCCCACCCCATCTCACGTAACCTGGAGAGGTGGGGGCGCCACCCCTAGGGCAGCCGCCCCTCCCGGCTTGGGGGGCAAGTTTCCTAGGGGGTGGGGGCGCCCAAACCCATCTAGGGTTTCCCCTGTGGCCACCGCCCCTCCCCTAGGGAACCCTAGGGCGCCTCCCCCTCCTCCCTTCCCCCTTATATATAGTGAGGGAGAGAGAGGGCAGCCGCACCCTTCCCCTGGCGCAGCCCTCTCCCTCCCCAACACCTCCTCCTCCTCCGTAGTGCTTGGCGAAGCTCTGCCAGAGAACTGCAAGCTCCACCACCACGCCGTCATGCTGCCGGAGCTCTCCCTCAATTTCTCCTCTCCCCTTGCTGGATTAAGAAGGAGGAGACGTCCCCGGGCTGTACGTGTGTTGAACGCGGAGGCACCATTGTTCGGTGCTTAGATCGGATTCGGCCGCGATCTGAATCGCTTAGTGAACGACTCCACCGACCGCGTTCTTGCAACGCTTCCGCATCACGATCTTCAAGGGTATGAAGATGCACTCCCCTCTCTCTCGTTGCTAGTTACTCCATAGATTGATCTTGGTGATGCGTAGAAAATTTTGAATTTTTGCTTTGTTCCCCAACAGGGACTACATGGGTGGGAAATAGAGTGACAAGGTGTGTGCGTGAGTACCCCGAGAGATATCGAGATAGACGTATGGATGGAAGGATACAATATGTGTGTTCCTGATGGCTAGTGAGAGATAATCATACTTAGGGGGGAGTGCTTGCGCCTATGATGGAGTGAGGGATTATGGTACTTAGGGGGGTGCGTGTCACATAGAGAGAGAACAAGGGCGGAGAGTGTTCGATGGGTCTATACGTATAGTGCGAGCGAGACATGTGTATGTGTGAACCAGGGAGATATAAAGTTTGAGAGAGATAGAGGAGCCCCGATAAGGCTGAGTGGTTCATCAGATAGCTGAGAGGGGGAAAGAGATATTCCATCCGCTCAATAATGCAGTGCATGTAATTTTTTTAGAAGTCAAACTTTGGTCAGGTTTACGCAAATGTTATTTATATCTACAATACCAAAGATACATCATACGAAACTACATCTCATGGTGAATCTAATGTTATATGTTTGTCGTTCTAGATGTAATTGTTTTTCTCCACGTACATGGTCAAACTTTGTGATGTTTGAATTTTCAATAATTCTATACGCTATAGACCGAAGAGAGTGCCTAAGTCGAGAGAGATCAAGTGCGTGTGAAGGAGAATGAGTGAGTGTGCAAAAAGAGTATGTGTGTGAAAGAGAAAGTGACAACAAACGATAAATTAGAGAGAGAGTGTGTTTTTTCATTTCTTATGCAAACATATCACGCATGCATCTCCGAGATAGAAAAGCGAGGCGAGGAGATACACGGAGATAGCTAGTGCGTGATTGTTTGCAACGGAGAGAGACACCCCCTATAGCACATGTCCAATAGAGGTCTGGCCAACAAGGAACAAAGGTCGAGAGGGACACATGGAGAACATGGATGCATGGGGAGGGAGAGAGGGTGTGTTTGTGATAGAGATATCCCCTTGAGATCGTGAGGGGACTATATGGGTGGGAGATCAAGGGAGGTGCGTGCGCGATAGAAAGATGCCCCGAGAGAAATCGAGATAGACCATGCACATGTTTGTGATGGAGACTAAGATTAGCTAGTCATATACATATAGGGGGACTATGTGTGCCTACAATTGAGTGAGAGACCATAATACTTGGCTAGCTAGGCATGAGATTGTGTGTGTGTGTGTGTGCATGTGAGATGGAGAGAGAACGAGGGAGAGAGATAGAGTTTTATATGGGTCTATCGAGTGCGAGTGAGATATGCATGTGTATGTGTGACCCGGGTAGATGGAGAGTTTGAGAGAGAGAGGGAAGAGCTCCGAGACGACAGAGTGGTGCGTGAGAGAGTTACGGGCAACGAGCCAAGGAATTTGTGTGCGTACGATGAGTGTACCCAAAATATCTAGCTTGGACTAGAGAATCATACATAGTGTGCGAGAGAGACCTATAGATGGAGTATATATGCATGCGAACTACAAAGACCCCCCCCACACACACACACAGAGAGAGAGAGAGAGATGGAGAGAGAGAGAGATAGAGAGAGGGAGGGAGAGGGGCCAACAAGGTTTGTGTGTTGGATGCGTGCGACAGAATTGAAGATTGTCGGAGAGAGAGAGAGAGAGAGAGAGAGAGAGAGCAGGAGTCCGGGAGAGGGGGAGGTCGCATTTTATGCATCAAAGACTGATATAAACCATGTTTCGATATAAGCTTGCATTCAAATATTTAAATTGGAGAACATGTTGTCTGAATCCACACATGAACGGAGATATGCGTATATCAAACAAGTTCATCAATTTGACTTTCAACATGTTCATGGAGTACTATAATACTGTACAACATGCTACTCGATTGAGGTGTTCAATTTTGGATTTAGTTCACTATTTTGACCTGGTGAACGAGCTATTTCATTGAATCGAGATATTTCATTTTGGGTTTGATTCCCATTTTTGAGTGGGTCAACTATTTGTCATATAGTAAATCGCTAGCAACGAGCATGTAAAAACACATTACTCCCGAGCATCATCTCTCCATCTAAAAAAGAAGTGGCAAGCTAATATTTCAAAATTTGATTTGAATCGGCTTGGTAAGGTAGACGTGGATGCTCGTTCTCCCAAAATTTGAATGAACCATTAAACACCCTCTGCTCGGTAGAATTCACCCGAGCAAATAAATGGGAGACACGAAATTACCGGCCTATGTGGGACACGCATCAATTGGCCCGTTGTACATCAATGGTAGGTTCGTAACTTCATCCAAGCATGCCTTCTCCTCAGCCGAAATGACATGTGCTGAATAATTCATAAACCATGGTCGGCAAAACACCCTCTCCTCACCCGAAATAGCTCGCGCCCACTATTTCAAAACACGCTCTCCTCGCCCGATATCGCTCCCGCCCACTATACTTCAAAACACGCCCTCCTCGCCCAAAATTGCTCCCGCCCACTATTTGGGGAGAAGCAAAATTACTGTACTATCCCAGACCCTCAGTACACAGACCCAAGCCGAGAAGCCTAAAGGCAGGGGTAGAACTGTAACCCCCCCCCCCCCCCCCCCCACACACACACACACACACACACACATTTCAGACAAATGTGTTCGTAAGACATGGTTCCACTCCCCTCCCAATTCCCTCCCCATTCATACCTCGTGGGTGCCAAATCACCTTCTCCTCGAAAGCTCCCTTCTCCCGAGCCGCGAAACCTCAGCCCCTCCTCCATGGCGCCCCCACCGCACCAATTCACATCCGCCCTCCTCCCAAATGCCGGAGACGCTGTCCATTTGTCATCGTTCACTAGGTCGTCTGCCTCTTACTCCATGCTGCTGGAGCTGCCTCGACGACGGCCACGTGAACCGTACCGGAGCCGATTCACCCCCACCGTTGTTCATGGCACCGAAGCGGCTCCAACTTTGGATCCGTCCAGAGTCTCAGCGCTGCTTCCCCGTAGCAATCGACCATCGCGACATCTCTGCTTCCCTGCCGCTGGTCGCCACCGCAACCGCGCCGGCCTCACCGACTCGGCAGCTGGAGCTACCTACTTCACCATGCCGCCAGATAGGTCGCACCCTCATCTCAAATTACTTTACTTGGGCATCAATTGTCTGAATTTTTATTCTGGGCCAATCGATTCCCAATGGGAAGCAGCACCCCTTGAGGCGGCGGAGCTCCTAGGCTGCCGGTTGGCTGGTGTCTAACGTAAGGGTGCGGGGGCGCAAGTTCACGGGGGAAGCAGCGCTTAGATGGCTATCTTAGAGTTGCGCGGGTTGAAGGTACTGCCATCGCCGGATCTAGATGACGGCGAGTCTTTGTGGATTGGCCCGGGGGCGGCGCAATCACGGCAGTGCAGTGGGGCGGAGAGCGGGGTTTTGGTCGGGGCCATGGACAGCAGAGGCAGGCTACTCTGCCATTGGTCACTGGCTCTTCGGGGAAGATTCCGAACAGTGTCAGCCAGAAGGCACAAGACAACCATCAAGCCATCCGAAGTAGATCGGACAATACCAAAATAAAATAAAATCGTGTGACCCCAATTTAGTTTTCAGTCAACAGACGTTTGACCACTCTCATACCTTGTTGTTGATCTCTTAGGGTATTTCTTCATATCAAACAGATGTGTCGTTCTTAACATTATGCATTATCTGCATCTTCAGCAATACCATCTTTCGACTCATCGCGACTGCTCCAACAAGGGAAGCATACACCAGAAGGGAGCTATATTCCCCACTCAACAGTTGCCTGCATCGAATGCGCGTGCCCGACAAGGACAGCCACAACAACTGCAGGGCCATCGACAAGTCAGCAGATGATGCACTCCTATGGATGGCGGCCAGATAGGTTGTACCCTCATCTTACTTGTGTGCAACATTTATGGCTTTCTTATTCATCTAAGCATGGAAAATAGATTATCACATTTCACTGTATATTCATGCTGATCTCTTACGGGTCTTGTTCAGGAGTTAACGATGTTCCATAGTTCAGCTAAGAGACTTGTTCTTTAGGTAACGATGTTCCATAGTTATCATCCATCAGCCAATGCTATCTCACAGGCTGGTGATTATAGTATTATACCACTTCTAGTATTACCTATGTTGTTCTGTAATTCTTTTGTGTGCCATCTAGTTAATCTCGAGTACAAACGATACATATTCTGTAGCTTTCATCTGTGTTCTCCCTTTAGTTTTTGAGACCTGTTGCTGCTAGTTAACCCTAGTCCTACTATTTATGTCGTCTCCTACAGGCACTCATTACATAAATCTAACTACTAGTTGTCTTCCATGCATGTCAGATATAATTTCACACACTGATGTATCCATAAGAACCTCACGGAGCAATGTAAAGGCCAATAAACTTGATGTCAATGATACCCAATATGATGGAACATGTAAAGGCAGTTCTTCAAAAGACTTGCAGAAAGATGATGAATCCTCTTCAACCCACAAGGTCCTTGCTCTAACTTGGCCCGTGATATGGGTACAACATGCATATAATGTCATGGAGTGTGTCTACTCTGTTGCAATGTCATGTGCTTAGCATGCTGATCATGCATGTAAATATGTCATGCCTTCCTGTTTTTCAGTACCTATTCCATTCATGATAACATGTTTTCAAATTCAAGTATTGTCATTCTACTCTATCGCAATGCCATCTGCTTAATTTGGACATCATGCTTCTGAATATCTTATGCATTGTTATTCATCAGTATGTACTTCATCTGTCTACCATACCATGTTTTTTTTACATTGAAGTGTTGTTCTAGTGCTTTGTTGCAATGCCATCTTAGTTTCCCAATCATACACGTGTATGTTGCCTTAGTTTTTTCTGTATGTATTCCGCTAGCATACAGTTTTACATTCAACTAGTGTTTTTTTACTATGTTGTCCTGTCGTATCCCTAGCTCTTACACCATACTCCCTCCGTCCAGATTACATGTTGATGTATCTAGAACTGAAATATGCCTAGACCCATCCATTTTTTCCGGATGGAGGGAATACATGTCAATATGTCATGCCTTTCTATTCTTCAGTACCTATTCCATCTCTCTGCTGTAGCATGTTTTATAATTGAAGCACCATTCTTCTATACAAGGCATGCAAGGGGAAGATGACTATGTTAGAATCTGAAGGGTTACAAACAAGGTCTTTGCAAAAGATCAAACGCTAGGAGATAGTAAACCAACTCCAGTTATTATAGATACTGCTCCAGCACAGAGAAACCCAACTCCTACTAATAATAAGTAGATTCCAGTGGCCAAAGAACTAGTCCGCTCCAGTCCAGCAAAAATATGTCAACTCCATTCTAAGAAGCGTGTGCGTATCCTTGCATCATGAAATTTGATAGCATGTTGATCATATTTTCTACATGTTTCTTACACATCTCTCTTTTAAAAAAATAAGCTTAACAGATAGAAGAATTTCTGCACTGGTATCATCTGTGAGGAAAGATTCTTGCAGGAATTCTCTATGCTCCAATGCAGATGTGAGTACCTGTTTTATATCACTATATTTTTACATCAGCATGTATTTTGTTAATCAGCGTGAATCCAACCTTTATCTAATCTAAATTTAGTTGTAGCAAAATATTTGTAAGGAAAACTGCCGGGTAGTTTTGATTTTTGTAAGGAAAACTACCGAGTAGTTTTGCATACTGAGCTGCATGAGCGCACTATCTCATATCATGCACATTACTGAATTGTAGTGCTGCTCTGGTTGCCAATTCATTCATTGTGTCAATGTTGCTTTCGTATTACCTTACCTGGCTGATGATAGTTGTGCCATATTGTGTTATTTGGTGTAGGCTAGTTGCCCAAACGTTCATTGTGTCAATGTTGCTTTCCTATTATATGACTTGGCCAATGATAGCAATGCTAGTGTGTTAATTTGGTGCAGGCTGCTAAAGATAAGAAGACAAACTCTGAAAAACAGCAAGGCAACCCCATTGTTTCTTTCCAATAAATCTAGGCCAGGTAATATGGAAATAACTCATGATTAATCTGTTTGGTTTCCCTCCGAATTTATGTTATGATGTAGAGGTCGAGACACTCTCCACTATCAATAATACAAGCCTGCCAAAATCGCCATCTGAATCTGTTCAGTTTCCTCTGTGTCGAATACAACAGAAAAATGTATGTTTATGTACCAATTAATGGCTGAAGCAATGATGGAAATGGTGGAGGAATCAGAGGTGTAGATTCATGCGCAGCAACAACTGATCAATGTTAACAGAGACAGTGTAGCAAAGCAGCAAGAACTTGCCCACATGCTTATGGGCGTCATCTGTGCTGAGGTTGCAGATTGTGACGTTGTAGACCGTTAGGTTCTGTTCATTTATTTGCACTGGCATCAATCTTTTATTGCCTAGTGGATGTAATTTCCTGTAGTATATGCTGGATGCAACGTTTTTCCCTGCATGTTGTACCTTTGCTTGATCGGTTTTGGTCCTGTGCATAATTGCTCGTCGTAATGGGCTCAAATTATCTAATTTGGCCTAAAGACATGTACGAACTTTAGTGGGACCATTAAGTTAATGGGCTGTTACCAGACCGAAAGTTAATGGTCGCCCCTCTTACCTCTTGGGTCGTTAACAGGCCGACATCGAAGCGGGCAACAGGTGGGCCCATTTGATTTCATGGCCTGTTAACAGGCTGTTACTAAGGTCGGGCTACATATGACCCAACTATACTATGGGCCTTTAGCAGGTCGAAAGAGACAGTGGGCTTGTACTGGATCATGAAGAGCATGGGCCGCTAAGAGGCCGAAAGTCAGGTCGTATTGTAAATGGCCCAACTGTGTTGTGGGCCTTTAGCATGCCGAAAGAGAAACCGGGCTGGTATTGGACCATGAAGGGCATGGGCCGTTAAAAGGCCAAAACTTAGGTCCAACTACAAATGGCCCAACTCATTTATGGGACGTCAACAGGCTGAAAGACACACAGGACCGGGAATTGGCCCAACACTTAAATGGGTCGCTAAAAGGCCAAAACTCAGGTCCGACTACAAATGGCCCAACTGATTTATGGGTTGTCAACAGGCTGAAAGATACACCGGGCCAGAAATTAGCCCAACAATTAAATGGGTCACTAAAAGGCCGAAAGATGTACATCATGAAAATTGGCCCAGCTCTTGAATGGGTCGTTAATAGGCCGAAATCTCATCGGGCTGATATTGAGCCCAAATATATAGCAGGCTGTTAACGGGCTCGAACAGACGATGGGCTGCAATGGTGTCAAATCTTTAACGGGCCGTTGACGGGCCGAATTGGCACATCTCGTATGGGTCGTGGGCTTAAATGGACCTGACGCAAGTAGGCCTTATATGGGTCGGCCTGCTAATTTTTACTGGGCCGGCCTTTTTCACCGGAATGGGCCACTATTGCGTCGTGCCACGTGTCGAACTATAATAGGCGCCTCCTGTCCAATGAGAGGATTACATATGTCCCAACGGTGAGGCAACACATGTTTCGTCCGGCCAATGATGATTTTACACGTGGAAAATCCCCATTGGTTTGGGCTGTTAACGGGTTATCGGATCCAAAACCGAACCCGATAGCTTAACAGTGTTCCGTTATAGTGGATGACACGTGTCGGTCACCCTTGACGAAAGCACTTCTGTGACACGCGATTTATCGTCATGGAAGTGGACACTTCCGTGATGATAATTTTGGTAATGTCATGGAACACTTCTACGACAGCACAGGTATGACTATCTTGATTCTGTCATAAAATCGTCATGGATGTACATGCATGACAGAAAACGTGACCTACTGTGACAAACACGCATCATCACGGAAGTGTATTTTTTTGTAGTGTATGATCGTATTTGACCATTGGGTGTAGCTAATATTTGAGTGTGTTTCATGAGTGGATCAATGATTGAGCATAATGGGCTAGGGATAACTTGCTTTAGTGTTGATATTTTGAAAGACATGGTTGCTTGTTGGTATGCTTGAGTATTAAAGTCTTCATGTCAAAACTAGACTATTGCTTTGAATCATATAAAACTCCATATGTCCATGCTATAAAGAAAAAAAATGTGATGAACATGTTAGGCGGCATTCCACATCAAAAATTCTGTTTAATCATTTACCTACTCGAGGACGAGCAGGAATTAAGCTTGGGGATGCTGATACATCTCCAACGTATCTATAATTTTTGATTGTTCCATGCTATTTTATTATCATTCTTGGATGTTTTACAATCATTTTATAGTCATTGTATATCATTTTTTGGTACTAACCTATTGACATAGTGCCCAGGTGCCAGTTGCTATTTTCTGCATGTTTTTTACATCGCAGGAAATCAATATCAAACGGAGTCCAAACGCAACGAAACTTCTTGAGGATTTTTTTTTGGGCCAGAAGACATCCAGTGGGCCAAGAAATCACCTGGGGGTGCCTCGAGGGGGGCAGCACCCACCAGGGCGCGCCAGGAAGCCCAGGCACACCCTGGTGGGTTGTGCCCACCTCGGGTGCCCCCGAATCGCCTCTTCTCTCTATAAATACCCCAATATTCCAGAAACCCTAGGGGAGTCGACAAAAATCAATTCCAGCCGCCGCAGAGTCCAGAACCACCAGACCAATCTAGACACCATCACGGAGGGTTTCACCACTTCCATTGGTGCTTCTCCGTTGATGCGTGAGCAGTTCTTTGTAGACCTACGGGTCCGTAGTTAGTAGCTAGATGGCTTCATCTCTCTGTCTCTCTCTCTCTCTCTCTCTTGACTGTCAATACAATGGTCTCTTGGAGTTCCATATAATGTAAGTCTTTTTGCGATGTGTTTGTTGGGATCTGATGAACTTTGAGTTTATGATCAGATCTATGTTTTTATCCATGAAAGTTATTTGAGTCTTCTTTGATCTCTTATATTCATGATTGCTTATAGCCTCATATTTCTTATCCGATATCTGGGTTTTGTTTGTCCAACTTGATCTATTTATCTTACAATGGGAAGAGGTGCTTTGTGATGGGTTCGATCTTACGGTGCTTGATCCCAGTGATAAAAGGGGAAACGACATGTATGTACCATTGATATTAAGGATAACAAGATGGGATCTATATCTAAATAAATAGATAAATAGATCTTGTCTACATCATGTCATCATTGCATTACTCCGTTTCTCCATGAACTTAATACACTAGATGCATGCTGGATAGCGGTCGATGTGTGGAGTAATAGTAGTAGATGCAGGCAGGAGTCGGTCTACTAATCTTGGACGTGATGCCTATATAATGATCGTTGCCCGGATATCATCATGATTATTTGAAGTTCTATCAATTGCCCAACGGTAATTGTTTTCCCATCGTTTACTATTTTTCTCGAGAGAAGCCACTAGTGAAACCTACGGCCCCCGGGTCTCTTTTCAACATATTTGCCTTTGCGATCTATTTTCCTTTGCATTTATTTTCAGATCTATTAGACCAAAAATACAAAAATACCTTGCTGCAATTTATTTGTTCCGCGATCTATTTATCCTATCTATCACTTTTACCTCATGTTATTTGCCTATATTGAGGCGCCGTACTCGAAAGGGATTGACAACCCCTTTAACACATCGGGTTGCGAGTATTTGTTATTTGTGTGCAGGTACTGTTTATGTGGTGTGAGGAGGTTCTCCTACTGGTTCGATAACCTTTGTCTCATCACTGAGGGAATACCTACCGTCGCTATACTGCATCATCTCTTCCTCTTTGGGGATATACCGATGTAGTTCTAGCAGACATCACATCACTATCAGTCTATGACGTATGGGCCTCTCTGTTAACAAAACTGTTAAATTAACTCTATCTTGTAACTGAGTCAATGATAGCTCGGACCCACAATACTATTTCAAGTGGATAAGGTGCATAGTCAGCTGCTGACTAGGCACCCACTAGCCCCACATGTCAGTCTCTTTGGCTAGACAACCACTGGGTACACATAGTTTTTCCTATTTATTTTTGAATTAAATAAATTTCAGAAAAACATTAAAACTTTGAAAAATCATATAAATTCATTCGTAGCTCGGATGAAAATACTTTATACATTAAAGTCGCTCAGAAAGACGAGAAGAACACGAATATGTGGTCCGTTCGTCTACCACACGTCCCTAGCATAGCAAACATTGAACCTTTCCCCTCCGGTTCATTTGTCTGAAAATACCAAACTTGGGAAAAACATTCCCGGATGTTTCCCCCTTCGCCGGTATCGTGTAGCACTGCATTAGAACACTGATACGTCTCCGTCGTATCTATGATTTTTGATTGTTCCATGCCATTATTCTACAACTTTCATATACTTTTGGCAACTTTTTATATTATTTTTTGGGACTAAAATATTGATCCAGTGCCTAGTGCCAGTTCCTGTTTGTTGTATGTTTTATGTTTCGCAGAAACCCCATATCAAACGGAGTCCAAACGGGGTAAAAATGGACGGAGCTTATTTTTGGAATATTTATGATTTTTGGGAAGTAAAATCAACGCGAGACGGTGCCCGAGGTGGCCATGAGGGTGGCTCGTGCGCCCACTTTAACTGGGCACGCCCCTGACCCTCGTGGGGCCCTTGTAAGGCGGTCGACGCCCTTCTTTGGCCGCAAGAAAGCTAATTTTTGGAAAGATATTTGGGCGAAGGTTTCAATCCAATCGGAGTTACGGATCTCCAGATATAAAAGAAACGGTGCCAAGGCAGAATTTGAGAACGTAGAAACAGAGAGAGATAGATCCAATCTCGGAGGGGCTCTCACCCCTCCCACGCCATGGGAGCCAAGGACCAGAGGGGAAACCCTTCTCCCATCTAGGGAGAAGGTCAAGTAATAAGAAGAAGAAGAAGGGGGGCTCTCTCCCCCTTGCTTCCAGTGGTGCCGGAACTTCGCCGGGGGCCATCATCATCACCGCGATCTACACGAACACCTCCGCCATCTTCACCAACATCTCCATCACCTTCCCCCATCTATATTCAGTGGTCCACTCTCCCGCAACCTGCTGTACCCTCTACTTGAACATGGTGCTTTATGCTTCATATTATTATCCAATGATGTGTTGCCATCCTATGATGTTTGAGTAGATTTTCGTTGTCCTACTGGTGATTGATGAATTGCTATGATTGGTTTAATTTGCTTGTGGTTATGTTGATGTCCTATTGTGCCCTCCGTGTTGCGCAAGCGTAGGGATTCCCGTTGTAGGGTGTTGCAATATGTTCATGATTCGCTTATAGTGGGTTGCTTGAGTGACAGAAGCATAAACCCAGTAAGGGGGTTGTGGCGTATGGGATAAAGGGGACTTGATGCGTTAATGCTATGGTTGGGTTTTACCTTAATGATCTTTAGTAGTTGCGGATGCTTGCTAGAGTTCCAATCTTAAGTGCATATGATCCAAGAAGAGAAAGTATGTTAGCTTATGCCTCTCCCACATAAAACTTGCTATCGGTCTAGTAAAGTAGTCAATTGCTTAGGGACAATTTCACAACTCCTACCACCACTTTTCCACACTCGCTATATTTACTTTATTGCTTCTTTATCTAAACATCCCCTAGTTTATATTTACGTGTTCTTTATTATCTTGCAAACCTATCCTATCACACCTATAAAGTACTTCTAGTTTCATACTTGTTCTAGGTAAAGCGAACACTAAGCGTGCATAGAGTCGTATCAGTGGCAGATAGGACTTGAGAGAATATTTGTTCTACCTTGAGCTCCTTGTTGGGTCGACACTCTTACTTATCAAAAGAGGCTACAATTATCCCCTTCACTTGTGGGTTATCAAGACCTTTTTCTAGCGCCGTTGCCGGGGAGTCATAGCGTGGGGTGAATATTCTCGTGTGTGCTTGTTTGCTTTATCAGTAAGTAGTTTTTTATTTGCTGTCCTTAGTTGTTCTTTATCTTTAGTTATGGATATGGAACACGAAATACCAAAAAAATAGGTTTACTTGCTACTCATGGAGATGGGGAACCTCCCCTCAATGATCGTTATGTGAAAGAAATTATGTACTACTTTGATAATCCTGAGAAAACCCCATTCAATTTTGTTATGGGAGACACGTTGGATCAACGTGAATACTTTAGGGATTATCGCTTGACACAAAAAGGGAAACTATTATGGGATCAAATTTATATGTTGTATTGGTATGCTAGGCAACTATGCTTGAGATATGATTATACTTGTTGCTCTAGGATGAAGGCTCCACACCTTCCCTTTTCATGCAAATTTAATGATGATAAAACCTTGGTTTCTTATGCTAATGGTATCTATGATTATTATGATGTGGAACAAATAGAAGAATTCGTTGCTTTTATGGGTGCTTATGAGATTGAATCTATGTTTAAAGAGTTTGAAGATTTTGATGATTCAGTTTACAGACCTGAAAATTTTGCTATACTTAGATATTGCTATGAAAATTATGAATACAATTCCGATATTGATGCATTTATTGAGAAAGTCTCCGTTGTCCAAGAAGAGATTAATATTTTGCAGGAAGCTATGGAAGAAGAAATTGATGAATCTGTGAGCTCATTGGATGAAAAAGATGATGAGGAGAGCGAAGAAGAAAAGGAGGAAGAGCGGATTAGCTACCCGTGCCCACCTTCTAATGAGAGTAACTCTTCAACTCATACATTGTTTAATTCCCCTTCATGCTTACCGAAGGATGATTACTATGATGATTGTTATGATTCCGTTGATTCTCTTGAAATATCCCTTTTTGATGATGCTTGTGGCCAAGATGCCAATATGAATTATGCTTATGGAGATAAACTTGCTATAATTCCTTATGTTAAACATGAAATTGTTGCTAATGCACCCACGCATGATAGTCCTATTACCTATTTGAATTCTCCCGACTACACTATATCGGAGAACTCCGCCTATGTTGTCTCAACATAGCCGGTCCCAAGCCCGAGTAAAGGAGGAGGGTTGTGATAGGCTTGGCGAGCCAACATAAAAACTCAGCCACTCTTATGGAGATGAAACCCAAAAGATTTTCGTTGGAGCGTAACCCTCTCAGCGACGCGCCACATCGGAACCCGGGTGTGGTGGAAAATGGGCAAGGGCCGGGCCATCACCCCACAAGTGGCGCGCCGTATCTTGATCCAGATACGGTGGCAAGTGAGCGAGGATCGGGTCGTCGCATCCTTAGTGGCGTGCTACATCGACGCCCGGATGTAGTGTAAAATGAGCAAGGGTCTTCGCATTTGACTCGACGAGTGCGAAGGGTAAGGAAGCTAGCCGAGCCTAGGAGGATTCGCTTAGGTAGCTGGAACATAGGGTCTCTGACAGGGAAGCTTCGGGAGCTAGTTGATGCAGCGGTGAGGAGAGGTGTTGATATCCTTTGCGTCCAAGAAACCAAATGGAGAGGACAGAAGATGAAGGAGGTGGAGGATACCGGCTTCAAGCTGTGGTACACGGGGACGGCTACAAACAGAAATGGTGTAGGCATCTTGATCAACAAGAGCCTCAAGTATGGAGTGGTAGACGTCAAGAGACGTGGGGACCGAATTATCCTGGTCAAGCTGGTAGTTGAGGACTTGGTTCTCAATGTTATCAGCGTGTATGCCCTGCAAGTAGGCCACAATGAGAACACCAAGAGGGAGTTCTGGGAAGGCTTGGAAGACATGGTTAGGAGTGTACCGATTGGTGAGAAGCTCTTCATAGGAGGAGACCTCAATGGCCATGTGGGTACATCTAACACAGGTTTTGAAGGGGCGCGTGGGGGCTTTGGCTATGGCATCAGGAATCAAGAAGGAGAAGATGTCTTAAGCTTTGCTCTAGCCTACAACATGATTGTAGCTAACACCCTCTTTAGAAAGAGAGAATCACATCTCGTGACTTTTAGTAGTGGCCAACACTCTAGCCAGATTGATTTCATCCTCTCGAGAAGAGAAGATAGGCGTGCGTGCCTAGACTGTAAGGTGATACCTGGAGAGAGAGTTGTACCCCCGCATAAGCTAGTGGTTGCTGACTTCCGCTTTCGGATTCGTGTCCAGCGGGATAAGCGTGCAAAAGTCGCTAGAACGAAGTGGTGGAAGCTCAAGGGGGAGGTAGCTCAGGTGTTCAAGGAGAGGGTAATTAAGGAGGGCCCTTGGGAGGAAGGAGGGGATGCGGACAATGTGTGGATGAAGATGGCGACTTGCATTCGTAAGGTGGCCTCGGAGGAGTTTGGAGTGTCCAGCGGAAGGAGAAGCGAAGATAAGGATACCTGGTGGTGGAATGATGATGTCCAGAAGGCGATTAAAGAGAAGAAAGATTGCTTCAGACGCCTAGACCTGGATAGGAGTGCAGACAACATAGAGAAGTACAAGATGGCGAAGAAGGCCGCAAAGCGAGCTGTTGGTGAAGCAAGGGGTCGGGCATATGAGGACCTCTACCAACGGTTAGGCACGAAGGAAGGTGAAAGGGACATCTATAAGATGGCTAAGATCCGGGAGAGGAAGACGAGGGATATTGGCCAAGTCAAATGCATCAAGGAGGGAGCAGGCCAACTCTTGGTGAAGGACGAGGAGATTAAGCATAGATGGCGGGAGTACTTCGACAAGCTGTTCAATGGGGAGAATGAGAGTTCTACCATTGACCTAGACGACTCCTTTGATGAGACCAGCATGCGTTTTGTGCGGCGCATCCAGGAGTCTGAGGTGAAGGAGGCTTTAAAAAGGATGAAAGGAGGCAAGGCGATGGGCCCTGATTGTGTCCCCATTGAGGTGTGGAAAGGTCTCGGGGACATAGCGATAGTATGGCTAACCAAGCTTTTCAACCTCATTTTTCGGGCAAACAAGATGCCAGAAGAATGGAGACGGAGTATATTAGTACCAATCTTCAAGAACAAGGGGGATGTTCAGAGTTGTACTAATTGCCGTGGAATTAAGCTGATGAGCCATACAATGAAGCTATGGGAGAGAGTCATTGAGCACCGCTTAAGAAGAATGACAAGCGTGACCAAAAATCAGTTTGGTTTCATGCCTGGGAGGTCGACCATGGAAGCCATTTTCTTGGTACGACAACTTATGGAGAGATATAGGGAGCAAAAGAAGGACTTGCATATGGTGTTCATTGACTTGGAGAAGGCCTATGATAAGATACCGCGGAATGTCATGTGGTGGGCCTTGGAGAAACACAAAGTTCCAGCAAAGTACATTACCCTCATCAAGGACATGTACGATAATGTTGTGACAAGTGTTCGAACAAGTGATGTCGACACCGATGACTTCCCAATTAAGATAGGACTGCATCAGGGGTCAGCTTTGAGCCCTTATCTTTTTGCATTGGTGATGGATGAGGTCACAAGGGATATACAAGAAGATATCCCATGGTGTATGCTCTTTGCGGATGATGTGGTGTTAGTTGACGATAGTCGGACGGGGGTAAATAGGAAGTTAGAGTTATGGAGACAAACCTTGGAATCGAAAGTGTTTAGGCTTAGTAGAACTAAAACCGAGTACATGATGTGCGGTTTCAGTACTACTAGGTGTGAGGAGGAGGAGCTTAGCCTTGATGGCCAGGTGGTACCTCGGAAGGACGCCTTTCGGTATTTGGGGTCAATGTTGCAGGAGGATGGGGGTATTGATGAAGATGTGAACCACAGAATCAAAGCCGGATGGATGAAGTGGCGCCAAGCTTCTGGCATTCTTTGTGACAAGAGAGTGCCACAAAAGCTAAAAGGCAAGTTCTACAGGACGGTAGTTCGACCCGCAATGTTGTATGGCGCGGAGTGTTGGCCGACTAAAAGGTGACATGTTCAACAGTTAGGTGTGGCGGAGATGCGTATGTTGAGATGGATGTGTGGCCACACGAGGAAGGATCGAGTCCGGAATGATGATATACGAGATAGAGTTGGGGTAGCACCAATTGAGGAGAAGCTTGTCCAACATCGTCTCAGATGGTTTGGGCATATTCAGCGCAGGCCTCCAGAAGCTCCAGTGCATAGCGGATGGCTAAAGCGTGCGGAGAATGTCAAGAGAGGGCGGGGTCGACCGAATTTGACATGGGAGGAGTCCGTTAAGAGAGACCTGAAGGATTGGAGTATCGACAAAGAGCTAGCTATGGACAGGGGTGCGTGGAAGCTTGCTATCCATGTGCCAGAGCCATGAGTTGGTTGCGAGATCTTATGGGTTTCACCTCTAGCCTACCCCAACTTGTTTGGGACTAAAGGCTTTGTTGTTGTTGTTGTTGTACACTATATCGGAGAAGTTTGTGCTTATTAAGGATTATATTGATGGGTTGCATTTTACTACTACACATGATGATTTTGATACATATAATATGCATGTGCTTGCTGCTCCTACTTGATATTATTATGAGAGAGGAACTACATCTCCACCTCTCTATGTTTCCAATATGATAAAATTGCAAGAAACTGCTTATACTATGCATTGGCCTTTACTATGTGTGCATGAATTGTTATTTTATGACATGCCGATGCATAGGAAGAGAGTTGGACTTCGTTGTTGCATGATATATGTCACTTTGTGCTCACTACTAAATTACAAATCATTGTTAATTAAAATTGGCTTTGATATACCTTGGGATCCGGGTGGATTCATTACTTGAGCATTATATGCCTAGCTTAATGGCTTTAAAGAAAGCGTTGCCAGGGAGACAACCCGGAAGTTTTAGAGAGTCATTTATTTCTGTTGAGTGCTTTTATATAGTTTAAAAACAAAAAAATAAAGAGGGGAACCCAAAACTTTTCAAAAAGGAAAGTGAAAGTGAGAAAGACAAGCATTGTTGAAGTGGGAGAGCTCCTTGAACTTTGTTCATGCTCACGGAAACTTTGTGAATCTTAATTACAGAAACTTTTCATCAAAAATAATTATCCCCTTGTACAATTCCATTTTATTATAAAAATAATGTTCCAAGGTTTGCCTTTAGGATGTTTACAATGCTTGTTGGTTTGTACGGTGCAGGACAGAAACTTTGGCTGTAGTGTGCGATTTTACATTTTTTACCGGAACGTGAAAAGATTCTGATTCTTTTTGCACTGTCTTGCTGTACAAATTTGTATTTTTTTCCTAATTTTGGTAGAATTTTTGGAGTAACATAAGTATGGTGAATGTTCAGATTTCTACAGACTGTTCTGTTTTTGACAGATTCTGTTTTTGATGCATAGTTTGCTTGTTTTGATGAAACTATCAATTTCTATCAGTGGATTAAGCCATGTAAAAGTTATACAGTAGACACAATGCAAAAAACAAAACATGAATTGGTTTGCAACAGTACCTAGAGTAGTGATTTGCTTTATTATACTAACGGGTCTTACCGAGTTTTCTGTTGAAGTTTTGTGTGGATGAAGTGTTTGATCGAGGAGGTCTCGATATGAGGAAAAGGAAGAGAGTCAAGAGCTCAAGCTTGGGGATACCCAAGGCACCCCAAGTAAATATTCAAGGATACTTAAGCGTCTAAATCTTGGGGATGCCCCGGAAGGCATCCCCTCTTTCTTCAACAAGTATCGGTATGTTTTCGGATTCGTTTCGTTCATGCGATATGTGCAAGTCTTGGAGCGTCTTTTGCATTTAAGTTTCACTTTTCTTTTATGCACCATGCTGGTATGAGATAGTCCTTGGTTGATTTATAGAATGCTCATTGCACTTCACTTAAATCTTTTGGGTATGGCTTTATAGAATGCTTCATGTGCTTCACTTATATCATTTGAAGTTTGGATTGCCTGTTTCTCTTCACTTAGAAAACCGCCATTTGTAGAATGATCTTTTGCTTCACTTATATTTGTTAGAGTGTGGGCATATCTTTTGTATAAAGAATTAAACTCTCTTGCTTTACTTATATTTATTTAGAGAGATGACAGGAATTGGTCATTCACATGGTTAGTCATAAATCCTACATAAACTTGTAGATCGCTGAATATGATATGTTTGATTCCTTGCAATAGTTTTGCAATATAGAGATGATAAAATGTGGGAGATACTAGTAGATGGTTGTGTTTAGTAAGGATATTGGTGTTAAGGTTTGTGATTCCCAAAGCATGCACGTATGGTCTACTCGCTATGTAACCAAATTGGCGTGCATTATATTTTGATTGTTTATCTTTGCGTGAAGGTCGGGGGCGCGTGATTAACTCCTACCAACCTCCCCCCTAGGAGTATGCGTGTAGTACTTTGTTTCAAGGGCTAATAAATTTTTGCAATAAGTATGTGAGTTCTTTATGACTAATGTTGATTCCATGAATTATACGCACTCTCACCCTTCCATCATTGCTAGCCTCTTTGGTACCGTGCATTGCCCTTTTGTCACCTCGAGAGTTGGTGCAAACTTCGCCGGTGCATCCAAACCCCATGATACGATACGCTCTGTCACACATAAGCCTCCTTATATGTTCCTCAAAACAGCCACCATACCTACCTATCATGGCATTTCCATAGCCATTCCGAGATATATTGCCATGCAACTTCCATCATCATCATATACATGACTTGAGCATTCATTGTCATATTGCTTTGGATGATCGTAAGATAGCTAGCATGATGTTTTCATGGCTTGTCTGATTTTTGATGTCATTGCTATGCTAGATCATTGTGCATCCTGGTACACTGCCGGAAGCATTCATATAGAGTCGTATCTTTGTTCTAGTATCGAGTTGTAATATTGAGTTGTAAGTAAATAAAAGTGTGATGATCATCATTATAGAGCATTGCCCCATATAAAAAAAGAGAGGCCAAAGAAGCCTAAATAAAAAAGTAAGCCAAAGAAGCCCGCCCAAAAAAAAGAAAAGAAAAGGGGCAATGTTACTATCCTTTTACCACACTTGTGCTTCAAAGTAGCACCATGTTCTTCATATAGAGAGTCTCTTATGTTGTCACTTTCATATACTAGTGGGAATTTTTCATTATAGAACTTGGCTTGTATATTCCAACGATGGGCTTCCTCAAATGCCCTAGGTCTTCATGAGCAAGCAAGTTGGATGCACACCCACTTAGTTTTCAGTTTGAGCTTTCATACACTTATAGCTCTACTGCATGTAACATCCCAAATTTTCAATTTGGAATGTTATACAATAGATCATTATTGCATATCATATTTATTGCATTTCTGCTCGATCCTAGAAATTCTATGCAACTCAAGGACCCACGGAGAGAGTTGGGGATTTCGTAAATTTCATATTTGAGTTTTCTCAAATTTTGGAAATAGGATAATTTGATTTTATTTATTTTATCTTCAATTATTTCAATTATAAAAAATGAGAGAGGGAATAAAATGACTTTCCCAAAATAAAGAAATATTGAGGATTTAATAAAAAAATCAAATAAGATTTTATTTTGGATTTTATTGCTATTTTATTTGAATTTACGAAAAAATGCGTGTTTTTCAAAATTGCATTTAGGCCCCAAATAAATGTTCATCTAAACCGGCTTGATTTTAGAAGCCGGGGAAAATTTATTTCGGGATTTTTGGAGTCTAGTATGTCTTTCGTTTGTTTTTCTGTGAAAAAATTATTTAAGAAAATAATCCGAACCGACTACGGGCCGGGATCGGCCAGGACTCTCCTGGCCGGGGCCTTTATATATCGCCACCCGGGCCGCCGCCAGCCCCCAGCCCACCCGAGCCGCCGTCGCCGCCGCCGCCGCCCCGCGCCGCCGCCACCGCCGGACCCGCACGCCGAGGTTGACCCCGCCGCCGCCGCCGTTTTTTTAGAGAAAAACCGTTCAGTTTTTCCGTCGGTTTTTTTAGATCGTTTTTTTGGTTTAGGTTAATTAGCGAGCGTTCGCTCGTTCGTTCGTTTTAACGAACGCGTTCATCGTTTAGATCCAAATAACGAACGTTCATTCATTAATCTGTTCGTCGTTTTCTTTTTCTCGGATTTATTCCACGATTTTTCTGATCGTGATTTCTGATCCGAATTTCGTTTTAGTATAACTTTTCGCTCGTTTATCGGAATCAGGCGATTCAAGCGCCTAGAGTTTCGCCTCGAAACCCTCTTTCCGAATAATCAACTCAAACAAGTTTTTGCTACTATAAATTTGACTTAGATCTTAGTAAACGAAGCTTGTTTCTTTCGCTGTTTGTTTTTCGTTGCTTCGTTTGATTTGATTCTTTGTGCAAACCGGAGTTCTTAAGTTGAACCTTCTGGTTAGATCTCTTATTTGAGTTTTACCTGTGCATTAGATGAGTACTTATTGTATACTTGTTTGTTTGCGATAGAGTACCTGGATTGCGCCGCTTGCTACTTCAAATCTCTATGTTTCGCGGATCATCAGCAAGGCAAGTAACACTTTGATCATATCCCTTTTCATACCCAGTTTTTATGCATTAGTTTCAACCCTCAAACATTGCATGAGTAGGATTGATAACATGTGGGTTTTGGGAAGTAGATGAGGTAGTACCTATTACCTGTTTTATTATCAAACCCTTGGGAGTTACTCTACGTTGCTTATTATGCCATGCTATGCTAGTAGACGTGGATTGGGTGAGTGTATCCATGACAAATGTGAGATTGTTAATTTAATGGTTTATTTAAGGTGGCAACTTTAATACACATCTGGGTGGATTGAGGTACCTGGGTATTCCAGGATTGCCTGTTTTCTTTATGGACCGCCACCAAGGCTCAAAGGGATCATGAGATTATTCATGCTAGAAACTTCCGTGTGCAGCCACAAGCTACTATGGGCTCTAGCATAGTTTATTAAGTCGTGCAAACTCTTACAGTGGTAGACTAGCAGATGAGGGGATGTAGGTTGGTATTGTCTACCCGATCGTAAGGTGCTAGCGCTTCTGAAAGACTATGTCTCGGTCATCCGTTTCTCAAACATCTTGTAGTGCCAGAATTCCAACGGAGGAGCTCGAGTCTTGTGGGGAAAAGTGTGCAAACCTCTGCAGAGTGTATATACTAATCATGGTTAGCTGTGTCCCTAGTTATGGACGTTTTGAGTATCTAGTACTTGGATTATCATGTGAATCTCATCATGTTACTTTAATTAATATTGTTGGGTTTTAATGATGATGCTTAATTGGGATTGAGAGGGTGTCTACGCTCTCAATGTCTAACAACCACCATGATAGTTAAATAAAATTTAGTCCTTTGCAGTAGGGAAAAATTGGCTTTACGCAAAACCGTAACCATAGAGCTTTTCCACCAAGCCATATATGCATGTAGAATAGCATTATTCTTTCATTACTCTCTATGTGTTACATTGCCAGCATATTCCATGTGCTGACCTGTTTCGGGCTGCAACGTTCATGTTGCAGACTTTTCAGACAACGAGTAAGATGCCTTAGGATCGTGGTTCTATACTCAGTGATGCCGTTGGAGTTGATGGACTCACTTATCTTCCAAGCCTTCCGTTGTTATCGTTATTAGATGGCCTTAAGCCATATTTATTGTAATAAGTTCTCTTTGGAGACATTCGATGTAATAAGTGTGTGATTGCTACTCTGTTATAAATCCTTCAAGTACTGTGCGTGTCAGTATTACTGATCCAGGGATGACACTGATGCACAAAGATCAGACTGTTTGAGGTCTGGTCGCTACAAGATGGTATCAGAGCACACGCTGACTGTAGGACATGACCACTAAGCTAAATGCCTAGATCACTACTCTCTCTTCTCATTTCTGACTCCTCATCTTTTCTACTCTCTGTTAGGATGGCGGATGCAAGGAACAAGTTCACGCAACTGGATGAAGATACACCCTTTGGACGACACCTGAAGGAAGTCACTAGATACCTGAACATCGGAGTACCAAGCTTCACCAGGACCTACAACGCCACTTTACCTGAAGAGGAGTGCTGGATGATTCAAGTTCATGTTCCAGGAAGGACGTTCATGCCCGTCACTGAGCCCGTAGAGTTTTCCTTTGATGCACCGACCTGGAGTCTAGGAAAGAGCATGGCAGCCCACATCACCATGGGACGTATTGGAGAAGTTTACCACAAGGAGCTTAAAGATACTATCTACCAGATTTGTGGGCGCCAAGATGAGCAATGGGAGATGATCAGCACCAGGAAGGACAGATCAATTGCAGCTTTCATCCAGGAGTTAAACCAGCACATTCGACACCAGGAGAACCAGATGTGCGCAGGCATGGTGGATCTGAAGAAGGCCATGACCAAAATCATGGAACTGGAGGAAGAACTCAAGTCTACACGCGATGGATATGAGGAGGAAATAGCAACGCTAGTAGAGAAGAATGATGATCTGAAGAAGAAGCTAAGAGTGTTTATGGGATTTCCCGCAACGGGAGAAGACGAAGATTGCACTTGTCCAGAGAACTACATCATCATCGACGACACCGACTCGGACCCAGACGATAGTGATGATGACTATGTTGATGAAGCTGGAGCAGATATCATGGAGTCTTCATCGGAGCAGTTTTTCTAGTCGACCACCATAACAGTAGTAGTATTTCCCCCCATGTATCTAGTATAGTCCGAGCACTTTTGTAACGATAGATAGATCGTTGTATGCCCTTGCTTGTTTGAATGAAGTGTTTTTATTGCAATTTGTCTCATGTGCATATGGGTAGTGTTTTCCCTCTAGACCTCATTCTATTCTGCATTCTCATATTTCCTAAACCCTCGGATGCCTCCGAGACGTGACAATGGATTTGCTTTCCCACCGGAGCTCACTCAGTTGATCCAGCAGTAGAATGCATTGATGTAGATACTAGTCCAGAATCAGAATCAGGGGAACAACAACAACAACAACCCACCATCACCACCACCTGTTGATCACTTAACACGTTTTCTTAGGCTGAATCCGCCGGTGTTCTCCAGTAGCACCGAGCCAATTGTTGTAGATGATTGGCTTTGCAAGACAACCAGGGAGTTGACCACTGCAGGATGCATAGATGCGAAGAAGGTGCGATTTGCCGCACATCAGCTTGAAGGACCCGCAGCATCATGGTGGGAGAATTTCACAGCCACCTACCCAGTAGACACTGTCACATGGGATCAGTTTCAGCAGGCTTTCCATACTGCCCATGTTTCAGCAGGAGCAATGGCCATGAAAAAGCGTGAGTTTCGCAACCTACGCCAGGGAGGACGTACAGTTGGCCAGTATGTGGATGACTTTATTAAGTCAACACGTTATGTCCCAGATGACGTTGCTACGGATACAGCTAAGCAAGAGAAGTTTTTGGAAGGACTGAATGATGAGCTGAGCATGCAGTTGATGGTAGCAAGTTTCAATAACTACCAGGAGTTGGTAGATAGAGCTCTCATGATTGAAGGGAAGCAGCAGCAGATCGAGAACCGCAAGAGGAAGTATGGACAAGGGAAGTACAATTCTAGAGCTCAGCAGAAGCCACGTTTTACCCCGAAATCGGAAGGACGGTTGTTGGAAATATGCCCTAGAGGCAATATTAAAATGGTTATTATTATATTTCTTTGTTCATGATAATTGTCTATTGTTCATGCTATAATTGTATTATCCGGAAATCGTAATACATGTGTGAATACAAAGACCACAACAAGTCCCTAGTGAGCCTCTAGTTGACTAGCTCGTTGATCAACAGATAGTCATGGTTTCCTGACTATGGACATTGGATGTCATTGATAACGGGATCACATCATTAGGAGAATGATGTGATGGACAAGACCCAATCCTAAGCATAGCACAAAGATCATGTAGTTCGTTTCGCTAGAGCTTTTCCAAATGTCAAGTATCATTTCCTTAGACCATGAGATTGTGCAACTCCCGGATACCGTAGGAGTGCTTTGGGTGTGCCAAACGTCACAACATAACTGGGTGACTATAAAGGTGCACTACGGGTATCTCCGAAAGTGTCTGTTGGGTTGGCACGAATCAAGACTGGGATTTGTCACTCCGTATGACGGAGAGGTATCTCTGGGCCCACTTGGTAATGCATCATCATAATGAGCTCAATGTGACCAAGTGTCTGGTCACGGGATCATGCATTACGGTACGAGTAAAGTGACTTGCCGGTAACGAGACTGAACGAGGTATTGGGATACCGACAATCGAGTCTCGGGCAAGTAACGTACCGATTGACAAAGGGAATTGTATACGGGATTGATTGAATCCTCGACATCGTGGTTCATCAGATGAGATCATTGAGGAGCATGTGGGAGCCAACATGGGTATCCAGATCCCGTTGTTGGTTATTGACCGGAGAGGCGTCTCGGTCATGTCTACATGTCTCCCAAACCCGTAGGGTCTACACACTTAAGGTTCGGTGACGCTAGGGTTGTAGAGATGTGAGTATGCAGTAACCCAAAAGTTGTTCGGAGTCCCAGATGAGATCCCGGACGTCACGAGGAGTTCTAGAATGGTCCGGAGGTGAAGAATTATATATAGGAAGTCAGGTTTCGGTCATCGGGAAAGTTTCGGGGGTTACCGGTATTGTACCGGGACCACCGGAAGGGTCCCGGGGGTCCACTGGGTGGGGCCACCTATCCCGGAGGGCCCCATGGGCTGAAGTGGGAGGGGAACCAGCCCCTGGTGGGCTGGTGCGCCCCCCCCCCCCTGGGCCCCCTGCGCCTAGGGTTGGAAACCCTAGGGGTGGGGGCGCCTCCACCTGGCTTGGGGGGCAAGTTTCCCCCCTGGCCGCCGCCCCCCCTTGGAGATTGCATCTCCTAGGGCCGGCGGCCCCCTAGGGGGCCTATATAAAGAGGGGGGAGGGAGGGCATCCGCACCCCAAAAGTCTTGGCGCCTCCCTCTCCCCTGCTACACCTCTCTCTCTCGCAGAAGCTTGGCGAAGCCCTGCCATGATCGTGCTGCATCCACCACCACGCCGTCGTGCTGCTGGATCTTCATCAGCCTCTCCTTCCCCCTTGCTGGATCAAGAAGGAGGAGACGTCTTCCCAACCGTACGTGTGTTGAACGCGGAGGTGCCGTCCGTTCGGCGCTAGGATCTCCGGTGATTTGGATCACGACGAGTACGACTCCCTCAACCCCGTTCTCTTGAACGCTTCTGCACGCGATCTACAAGGGTATGTAGATGCACTCCCCTCTCTCGTTTCTAGATGACTCCATAGATTGATCTTGGTGAACGTAGGAAATTTTTTATTTTATGCAATGTTCCCCAACAGTGGCATCATGAGCTAGGTCTATGCGTAGTTACTATGCACGAGTAGAACACAAAACAGTTGTGGGCGTAGATGTTGTTAATTTTCTTGCCACTACTAGTCTTATCTTGCTTCGGCGGCATCGTGGGATGAAGCAGCCCGGACCGACCTTACACGTACGCTTACATGAGACAGGTTCCACCGACTGACATGCACTAGTTGCATAAGGTGGCTAGCGGGTGTCTGTCTCTCCCACTTTAGTTGGAGCGGATTCGATGAAAAGGGTCCTTATGAAGGGTAAATAGAAATTGGCATATCACGTTGTGGTTTTATGTAGGTAAGAAACGTTCTTGCTAGAACACCTGTAGAAGCCACGTAAAAACTTGAAACAACAATTAGAGGACGTCTAACTTGTTTTTGCAGCAAGTGTTTTGTGATGTGATATGGCCAAAGGATGTGATGAATGATATGTGTGATGTATGAGATGATCATGTTCTTGTAATAGGAATCACGACTAGCATGTCGATGAGTATGACAACCGGCAGGAGCCATAGGAGTTGTCTTTATTTTTTCGTATGACCTGCGTGTCATTGAAGAACGCCATGTAAATTACTTTACTTTATTGCTAAACGCGTTAGCCATAGAAGTAGAAGTAGTCGTTGGCGTGACAACTTCATGAAGACACGATGATGGAGATCATGGTGTCATGCCAGTGACGAAGATGATCATGGCGCCCTGAAGATAGAGATCAAAGGAGCAATATGATATTGGCCATATCATGTCACTATTTGATTGCATGTGATGTTTATCATGTTTTACATCTTATTTGCTTAGAACGACGGTAGCTTAAATAAGATGATCCCTCGAAATAATTTCAAGAAAAGTGTTCCCCCTAACTATGCACCGTTGCGAAGGTTCGTTGTTTCAAAGCACCACGTGATGATCGGGTGTGATAGATCCTAACGTTCGAATACAACGGGTGTAAGCCAAATTTACACACGCAATACACTTAGGTTGACTTGACGAGCCTAGCATGTACGGACATGGCCTCGGAACACGGAAGACCAAAAGGTCGAGCATGAGTTGTATAGAAGATATGATCAACATAAAGATGTTCACCGATGTTAACTAGTCCGTCTCACGTGATGATCGGACACGGCCTAGTTGACTCGGATCATGTTTCACTTAGATGACTGGAGGGATGTCTGTCTAAGTGGGAGTTCATTGAATAATTTGATTAGATGAACCTAATTATCATTAACTTAGTCTAAAACCTTTGCAAAATGTCTTGTAGATCAAATGGCCAACGCTCATGTCCACCTCAACTTCAACGCGTTCCTAGAGAAAACCAAGCTGAAAGATGATGGCAGCAACTATACGGACTGGGTCCGCAACCTGAGGATCATCCTCATAGCTGCCAAGAAAGATTATGTCCTAGAAGCGCCGCTAGGTGAAGCACCAATCCCAGAGAACCAAGACGTTATGAACGCTTGGCAGTCTCGTGCTGATGATTACTCCCTCGTTCAGTGCGGCATGCTTTACAGCTTAGAACCGGGGCTCCAAAAGCGTTTTGAGCAACACGGAGCATATGAGATGTTCGAGGAGATGAAAATGGTTTTCCAAGCTCATGCCCGGGTCGAGAGATATGAAGTCTCCGACAAGTTCTTCAGTTGTAAGGTTGAGGAAAACAGTTCTGTTAGTGAGCACATACTCAAAATGTCTGGGTTGCACAACCGCTTGACTCAGCTGGGAGTTAATCTCCCGGATGACGCGGTCATTGACAGAATCCTCCAGTCGCTCCCACCAAGCTACAAGAGCTTTGTGATGAACTTCAATATGCAGGGGATGGAAAAGACCATTCCTGAGGTATATTCAATGTTGAAATCAGCAGAGGTAGAGATAAAAAAGGAACATCAAGTGTTGATGGTGAATAAAACCACTAAGTTCAAGAAAGGCAAGGGTAAGAAGAACTTCAAGAAGGACGGCAAGGGAGTTGCCGCGCCCGGTAAGCCAGTTGCCGGGAAGAAGTCAAACAATGGACCCAAGCCTGAGACTGAGTGCTTTTATTGCAAGGGAAGTGGTCACTGGAAGCGGAACTGCCCCCAAGTACTTAGCAGACAAGAAGGCCGGCAAAACCAAAGGTATATGTGATATACATGTAATTGATGTGTACCTTACAAGTGCTCGTAGTAGCTCCTGGGTATTTGATACCGGTGCGGTTGCTCATATTTATAACTCAAAGCATGAGCTGCGGAATAAGTGGAGACTGGCAAAGGACGAGGTGACGATGCGCGTCGAGAATGGTTCCAAGGTCGATGTGATCACCATCGGCACGCTGCCTCTACATTTACCTACGGGATTAGTTTTAAACCTCAATAATTGATATTTAGTACCAGCTTTGAGCATGAACATTGTATCAGGATCTCGTTTAATTTGAGATGGCTACTCATTTAAATCCGAGAATAATGGTTGTCTATTTATATGAGTGATATGTTTTATGGTCATGCCTCTCTGGTGAATGGTTTATTCTTAATGAATCTCGAGCGTAAGGTTACACATATTCATAGTGTGAATACCAAAAGATGTAAAGTTGATAATGATAGTCCCACATACTTGTGGCACTGCCGCCTTGGTCACATTGGTGTCAAGCGCATGAAGAAGCTCCATGCTGATGGACTTTTAGAGTCTCTAGATTATGAATCGTTTGACACATGCGAGCCATGCCTCATGGGCAAAATGACCAAGACTCCATTCTCCGGAACAATGGAGCAAGCAACCAACTTATTGGAAATCATACATACTGATGTGTGTGGTCCAATGAGCGTTGAGGCTCGCGGAGGATATCGTTATGTTCTCACTCTCCCTGATGACTTGGGTAGATATGGGTATGTCTACTTGATGAAACACAAGTCTGAGACCTTTGAAAAGTTCAAGGAATTTCAGAATGAGGTAGAGAATCAACGTGACCGAAAGATAAAGTTCTTACGATCAGATCGTGGGGGAGAATATTTAAGTCACGAATTTGGTACGCACTTAAGGAAATGTGGAATCGTTTCACAACTCACGCCGCCTGGAACACCTCAGAGAAATGGTGTGTCTGAACGTCGTAATCGCACTCTATTGGATATGGTGCGATCTATGATGTCACTTACCAATTTACCGCTATCATTTTGGGGATACGCACTAGAGACAGCTACATTCACTTTAAATAGGGCACCGTCTAAATCCGTTGAGACGACACTGTATGAATTATGGTTTGGGAGGAAACCTAAGCTGTTGTTTCTAAAAGTTTGGGGATGCGATGCTTATGTCAAGAAACTTCAACCTGAGAAGCTCGAACCCAAGTCAGAAAAATGCGTCTTCATAGGATACCCTAAGGAAACCATTGGGTATACCTTATACTTAAGATCCGAGGGCAAGATTTTTGTTGCTAAGAACGGGTCCTTCCTGTAGAAAGAGTTTCTCTCGAAAGAATTAAGTGGGAGGAAAGTGGAGCTTGACGAAGTACTGCCTCTTGAAACGGTAAGTAGCGCAACTCAGGAAGATGTTCCTGTGGTGCCTGCACCGACAAGAGAGGAGGTTAATGATGATGATCAAGATACTTCGGATCAAGCTCCTATTGAACTTCGAAGGTCCACAAGGACACGTTCCGCACCAGAGTGGTACGGCAACCCTGTCTTGGAAATCATGTTGTTGGACAACGGTGAACCTTCGAACTATGAAGAAGCGATGGCGGGCCCAGATTCCAACAAATGGCTTGAAGCCATGCAATCCGAGATAGGATCCATGTATGAAAACAAAGTGTGGACTTTGACAGACTTGCCCGATGATCGGCGAGCGATAGAAAACAAATGGATCTTTAAGAAGAATACGGAAGTGAATGGTAATGTTACCATATATAAAGCTCGACTTGTTGCTAAGGGTTATGACAAGTTCAAGGGATTGACTACGATGAGACATTCTCTCCCGTAGCGAAGCTGAAGTCTGTCCGGACCATGTTAGCAATTGCCGCATACTATGATTATGAGATATGGCAAATGGACATCAAAACCGCATTCCTTAACGGTCACCTTAAGGAAGAACTGTATATGATGCAGCCGGAAGGTTTTGTCGACCCTCGGAATGCTAACAAGGTATGCAAGCTCCAGCGCTCCATCTATGGGCTGGTGCAAGCATCTCGGAGTTGGAACATTCGCTTTAATGAGATGATCAAAGCGTTTGGGTTTATGCAGACTTATGGAGAAGCCTGCGTTTACAAGAAAGTGAGTGGGAGCTCTATAGCATTTCTCATATTATATGTGGATGACATACTTTTGATGGGAAATGATATAGAACTTTTGGACAGCATTAAGGCCTACTTGAATAAGTGTTTTTCAATGAAGGACCTTGGAGAAGCTGCTTACATATTAGGCATCAAAATCTATAGAGATAGATCAAGACGCCTCATAGGTCTTTCACAAAGCACATACCTTGATAAGATATTGAAGAAGTTCAATATGGATCAGTCCAAGAAGGGGTTCTTGCCTGTGTTGCAAGGTGTGAAATTGAGCTCGGCTCAATGCCCGACCACAGCAGAAGATAGATAAAAGATGAGTGTCATCCCCTATGCCTCAGCCATAGGGTCTATCATGTATGCCATGACCTGTACCAGACCTGATATAAACCTTGCCGTAAGTTTGGTAGGAAGGTACCAAAGTAATCCCGGCATGGAACACCGGACAGCGCTCAAGAACATCCTTAAGTACCTGAAAAGGACTAAGGATATGTTTCTCGTATATGGAGGTGACGAAGAGCTCGTCATAAAGGGTTACGTCAACGCTAGCTTCGACACAGATCTGGATGACTCTAAGTCACAAACCGGATACGTGTGTATTTTGAATGGTGGGGCAGTAAGCTGGTGTAGTTGCAAGTAGAGCGTCGTGGCGGGATCTACATGTGAAGCGGAGTACATGGCAGCCTCGGAGGCAGCGCATGAAGCTATCTGGGTGAAGGAGTTCATCACCGACCTAGGAGTCATACCCAATGTGTCGGGGCCGATCACACTCTTCTGTGACAACACTGGAGCTATTGCACTTGCCAAGGAGCCCAGGTTTCACAAGAAGACCAGGCACATCAAGCGTCGCTTCAACTCCATCCATGCAAATGTTCAAGATGGAGACATAGATATTTGTAAAGTACATACGGACCTGAATGTAGCAGATCCGTTGACTAAACCTCTCCCTAGAGCAAAACATGATCAACACCAGAACGCAATGGGTGTTCGATACATCACAATGTAACTAGATTATTGACTCTAGTGCAAGTGGGAGACTGTTGGAAATATGCCCTAGAGGCTATAATAAAATGGTTATTATTATATTTCTTTGTTCATGATAATTGTCTATTGTTCATGCTATAGTTGTATTATCCGGAAATCGTAATACATGTGTGAATACATAGACCACAGGAAGTCCCTAGTGAGCCTCTAGTTGACTAGCTCGTTGATCAACAGATAGTCATGGTTTCCTGGCTATGGACATTGGATGTCATTGATAACGGGATCACATCATTAGGAGAATGATGTGATGGACAAGACCCAATCCTAAGCATAGCACAAAGATCGTGTAGTTCGTTTCGCTAGAGCTTTTCCAAATGTCAAGTATCATTTCCTTAGACCATGAGATTGTGCAACTCCCGGATACTGTAGGAGTGCTTTGGGTGTGCCAAACGTCACAACGTAACTGGGTGACTATAAAGGTGCACTACGGGTATCTTCGAAAGTGTCTGTTGGGTTGGCACGAATCAAGACTGGGATTTGTCACTCCGTATGACGGAGAGGTATCTCTGGGCCCACTTGGTAATGCATCATCATAATGAGCTCAATGTGACCAAGTGTCTGGTCACGGGATCATGCATTACGGTACGAGTAAAGTGACTTGCCGGTAACGAGACTGAACGAGGTATTGGGATACCGACGATCGAGTCTCGGGCAAGTAACGTACCGATTGACAAAGGGAATTGTATACGGGATTGAATGAATCCTTGACATCGTGGTTCATCCGATGAGATCATCGAGGAGCATGTGGGAGCCAACATGGGTATCCAGATCCCGCTGTTGGTTATTGACCGGAGAGGCGTCTCGGTCATGTCTGCATGTCTCCCGAACCCGTAGGGTCTATACACTTAAGGTTCGGTGGCGCTAGGGTTGTAGAGATGTGAGTATGCAGTAACCCGAAAGTTGTTCAGAGTCCCGGATGAGATCCCGGACGTCACGAGGAGTTCCGGAATGGTCCGGAGGTGAAGAATTATATATAGGAAGTCAGGTTTCGGTCATCGGGAAAGTTTCGGGGGTTACCGGTATTGTACCGGGACCACCGAAAGGGTCCCGGGGGTCCACCGGGTGGGGCCACCTATCCTGGAGGGCCCCATGGGCTGAAGTGGGAGGGGACCAGCCCCTGGTGGGCTGGTGCGCCCCCCCTTAGGCCCCCCTGCGCCTAGGGTTGGAAACCCTAGGGGTGGGGGCGCCTCCACCTAGCTTGGGGGGCAAGTTTCCCCCCTGGCCGCCGCCCCCCCCCCCCCCTTGGAGATGGCATATCCTAGGGCCGGCACCCACCCTAGGGGGCCTATATAAAGAGGGGGTAGGGAGGGCAGCCGCACCCCAAAAGTCTTGGCACCTCCCTTTCCCCTGCTACACCTCTCTCTCTCGCAGAAGCTTGGCGAAGCCCTGCCGTGATCGTGCTGCATCCACCACCACACCGCCGTGCTACTGGATCTTCATCAGCCTCTCCTTCCCCCTTGCTGGATCAAGAAGGAGGAGACATCTTCCCAACCGTACGTGTGTTGAACGCGTAGGTGCCGTCCGTTCGGCGCTAGGATCTCCGGTGATTTGGATCACGACGAGTATGACTCCCTCAACCCCGTTCTCTTGAACGCTTCCGCACGCGATCTACAAGGGTATGTAGATGCACTCCCCTCTCTCGTTGCTAGATGACTCCATAGATTGATCTTGGTGAATGTAGGAAAAAATTTATTTTATGCAACGTTCCCCAACAACAGTTCCAGCATACCCATGGAGGTGGTAGTTCACACAACCATAATGGTTCCAAGAATGGTAACGGGAATGGAGGAAGCAATGGCCAGAACCGTACGAACCCCTCAACACCAGCCAAGAGAGATCTGAGTCAAGTCACTTGCTTTAAGTGCCAAAAGACCGGACATTACGCCAATGAATGTCCTGAAGGCCAGAATGGAAATGGCAATGGAAGCTCTGGGAAGAAGCCAAACCCTTTCAACAGAGGACAGGTGAACCACGTTAGCGTGGAGGAGGTTGAAGCCCAGCCCAATGCAGTAATAGGTAAGTTTTTGGTTAAGTCATTTACTGCACTCGTTCTTTTTGATACTGGTGCATCGCATTCATATATATCAGGGGGATTTGTGGATAAGTATAAACTGCCAACCCAAGCCCTTAGGTCACCCATGTTAGTAACCTTGCCTGGAGCAGAATATATGGCTAGTCTATGGTGTGATCGGTTACCATTAAGGATTGGTAACTACGTGTTTCCCTCAGACCTAATAGTATTGGAATCACAAGGATTGGACGTGATATTAGGCATGGATTGGTTATCGAAGTATGGAGGGAACATTGAATGCGCCAGTAAGACAATTTTGCTCACAACGCCAGAAGGAAGAAGGATCAAGTATGTATCCCGGCATGTGCCGAAGAGGACTCAAGTAAATTCCTTATCAGGAGTTGTGCAGGAGGAAGTACCCGTGGTGAAGGATTTTCCTGATGTATTTCTAGAAGAGTTGCCAGGCATGCCACCGAATAGAGACATCGAGTTTTTGATTGAGCTTTTGCCAGGCACAAGGCCGATATCTAAGAGACCATACAGGATGCCTGCAAAAGATTTGGAGGAGATTAAGAATCAGATTAAGGACTTACTGGATAAAGGCTATATTCGCCCAAGTTCTTCGCCTTGGGGATCGCCAGTACTTCTAGTGGAGAAGAAGGATGGATCATTGAGGATGGTTGTTGATTATCAAGGATTGAATGCAGTAACAATCAAGAACAAGTACCCACTGCCGATGATCAATGATTTGTTTGACCGATTGCAAGGAGCAAAGGTATTTTCCAAGATCGATTTGCGATTAGGATACCATCAGTTGAAGATTCGAGAGCAGGATATACCTAAGACGGCTTTTACCACCAAGTACGGGCTGTACGAGGATACCGTTATGTCATTTTGTCTGACTAACGCACCTGCCTATTTCATGAACATGATGAACAAGGTATTTATGGAGTTTCTGGATAAGTTCGTCATGGTGTTCATTGATGATATTTTGGTCTACTCGAAGATCGAATAGGAGCATAAGGAGCATTTGTGTTTGGTACTTGAGAAGCTCAGAGAACATCAGTTATATGCCAAGTTCAGCAAATGTGAATTTTGGTTGAAGGAGGTTGGATCCCTCGGACATGTTATATCCGAAGAAGGAATAGCAGTAGATCCCACCAAAGTGGTCACTGTGACCAATTGGGTAGCACCAACGACAGATGGAGAGATCCGGAGTTTTCTTGGACTGGCAGGATACTACCGGAGATTCATTGAGAATTTCTCAAAGATTGCGAAGCCCATGATGGAGTTGTCGAAAAAGGATACCAAGTTCAATTGGACTAAGGAATGTGAGGCCAGTTTCCAGGAGTTGAAGGAACGTCTAGTTACCTCGCGAGTGTTGATTCTGCCAGATCAGAGCAAGGATTACGAGATGTATTGCGACGCTTCACATCGAGGACTTGGAGCAGTGCTGATGCAGGAAGGGAGAGTTATTTCGTATGCTTCACGACAGCTTAAACCTCATGAGTTGAATTATGCCACACATGATTTGGAGTTAGCAGCCGTAGTGCATGCGTTGAAGACTTGGAGACATTTCCTTATCGGAAATCATTGTGAGGTGTACACGGATCACAAGAGTTTGAAGTACATTTTCACGTAGAAGGAGTTGAATCTCAGGCAAAGGAGATGGTTGGAACTCATCAAAGATTATGATATGAGGTTGCAGTATCACCCCGGAAAGGCTAACGTAGTAGCCGACGCGTTGAGCCGTAAGAGCCATGTCAATAGACTCATGACCGCAGGGTTGCCAAAGGAGTTAGCCGAGGATCTTTGCGAACTATGTTTGGAGATAGTTCCGAGAGGCTATGTAGCAGCATTGGAAATTCAGTCGACTTTGATGGATAAGATCAGAGAAGCTCAGAAGGCCGACAAGGAAATTGCCGAGATAAAGGAGAAGATGAGCAAAGGTAAAGCTAAGGGATTTCGTGAGGATGAGCACGATACCTTATGGTTTGAAGACCGTGTTTATGTGCCTAATGACCCGGAGATCAGGAAGTTGATTTTGCAAGAGGCTCATGATTCGCCGTATTCGATTCACCCAGGAAATACCAAGATGTATTTGGATTTGAAGGACACTTTCTGGTGGACCGGAATGAAGAAAGATATTGCGGAATTTGTAGCAGTTTGTGATGTATGTCAGAGAGTGAAGGCAGAGCATCAGAAGCCAGCAGGATTGTTACAACCATTGCCGATACCCGAATGGAAGTGGGATAAACTAGGCATGGATTTTATTACAGGATTACCCAAGACTCGTTTAGGCTATGATTCGATTTGGGTTGTAGTCGATCGTTTGACGAAGGTAGCACATTTCATTCCAGTGAAGACCACTTACACCAGTGCTAAGTTGGCCAAGATATACATGACCAGGATCGTATGTCTGCATGGAGCTCCGAGGAGCATTGTATCAGATAGAGGAACCCAATTTACCTCAAAGTTCTGGAATCAGTTGCACGAAACCTTGGGTACCAGGCTAGAGTTTAGTACAGCTTTTCATCCGCATACAGATGGACAGACCGAGAGAGTCAATCAGATTTTGGAGGATATGCTGAGAGCTTGTGCGCTAGATTACGGATCTAGTTGGGACGATAATTTGCCATATGCAGAGTTCTCTTACAATAATAGTTATCAATCCAGCTTGAAGATGGCCCCTTTCGAAGCCCTATACGGAAGGAGGTGCAGGACCCCGTTATCGTGGGATGAAGTTGGAGACCGCCAGTTGTTTGGACCAGATTTGATTAAGGAGTCTGAACAGAAAGTGAAGTTGATTCGCGATAGGCTCAAGGTAGCCCAGTCCAGGCAGAAAAGCTACGCAGATTCTAAATGCAAGGAGGCTGTTTACAAAGTCAGAGATAGAGTCTATCTTCGTGTATCACCACTTCGAGGAGTTAAGCGATTTGGAGTTAAGGGAAAGTTAGCTCCACGTTTTGTGGGACCATATAAAGTTTTGGAGCGTATGGGAGAAGTTGCCTACAAGTTGGAATTGCTTGAGGGATTGTCAGGAGTTCACGACGTGTTCCATGTTTCACAGTTGAAGAAGTGCCACGCAGAGATGGCTGATATACCGCTAAGAGATACAGTGCCGCTAGAGGCGATTCAGTTGGACAGTGATTTAACCTATGAGGAGAAACTAGTTAAGATTCTTGAGTATGCCAGCCGAGTCACCCGTAGCAAGGTTATCAAGTTTTGCAAAGTTCAATGGAGCCACCACACCGAGGATGAAGCCACCTGGGAGCGAGAGGAAGATCTGCTGAAGGACCACCCTCACCTATTTTCTAGCCAACCCGAATCTCGAGGGCGAGATTCATCTTAAGGGGGGTAGGTTTGTAACATCCCAAATTTTCAATTTGGAATGTTATACAATAGATCATTATTGCATATCATATTTATTGCATTTCTGCTCGATCCTAGAAATTCTACGCAACTCAAGGACCCACGGAGAGAGTTGGGGATTTCGTAAATTTCATATTTGAGTTTTCTCAAATTTTGGAAATAGGATCATTTGATTTTATTTATTTTATCTTCAATTATTTCAATTATAAAAAATGAGAGACGGAATAAAATGACTTTCCCAAAATAAAGAAATATTGAGGATTTAATAAAAAAATCAAATAAGATTTTATTGCTATTTTATTTGAATTTACGAAAAAATGCGTGTTTTTCAAAATTGCATTTAGGCCCCAAATAAATGTTCATCTAAACCGGCTTGATTTTAGAAGCCGGGGAAATTTTATTTCGGGATTTTTGGAGTCCGTTTAGTATGTCTTTCGTTTGTTTTTCTGCGTGAAAATTATTTTTAAAAAAAATCCGAACCGACTACGGGCCGGGATCGGCCAGGACTCTCCTGGCCAGGGCCTTTATATATCGCCACCCGGGCCGCCGCCAGCCCCCAACCCACCCGAGCCGCCGCCGCGGCCTACTGCCGCCGCCGCCGGCTGCCGCTGTCGCCGCCGCCGCAGGATCCGCACGCCGAGGTTGACCCCGCCGCCGCCGCCGTTTTTCTTAGAGAAAAACCGTTCGGTTTTTCTGTCGGATTTTTTAGATCTATTTTTTTATGATCGGCTTTTTCGGTTTAGGTTAATTAGCGAGCGTTCGATCGTTTGTTCGTTTTAACAAACGCGTTCATCATTTAGATCGAGAAAACGAACGTTCATTCGTTAATCTGTTCGTTGTTTTATTTTTCTCGGATTTATTCCACGATTTTTCTGATCGCGATTTCTGATCCGATTTTCGTTTTAGTATAACTTTTCGCTCGTTTATCGGAATCAGGCGATTCAAGCGCCTAGAGTTTCATCTCGAAACCCTCTTTCCGAATAATCAACTCAAACAAGTTTTTGCTGGTGTAAAATTTGACTTAGATCCTGATTGGTAAATGAAGCTTGTTTCTTTTGCCGTTTGATTTTCGTTGCTTCGTTTGATTTGATTCTTTGTACAAACCGGAGTTCTTAAGTTGAACTGGTTAGATCTCTTATTTGAGTTTTACCTGTGCATTAGATGAGTACTTATTGTATGCTTGTTTGTTTGCGATAGAGTACCCGGATTGCGCCGCTTGCTACTTCGAATCTCTAGGTTTCGCGGATCATCAGCAAGGCAAGTAACACTTTGATCATATCCCTTTTCATACCCAGTTTTTATGCATTAGTTTCAACCCTCAAACATTGCATGAGTAGGATTGATAACATGTGGGTTTTGGGAAGTAGATGAGGTAGTACCTATTAGCTGTTTTATTATCAAGCCCTTGGGAGTTACTCTACGTTGCTTATTATGCCATGCTATGCTAGTAGACGTGGATTGGGTGAGTGTATCCATGACAGATGTGAGATTGTTAATTTAATGGTTTATTTAAGGTGGCAACTTTAATACACATCTGGGTGGATTGAGGTACCTGGGTATTCCAGGATTGCCTGTTTTCTTTATGGACCGCCACCAAGGCTCAAAGGGATCATGAGATTATTCATGCTAGAAACTTCCGTGTGCAGCCACAAGCTACTATGGGCTCTAGCATAGTTGATTAAGTCGTGCGAACTCTTACAGTGGTAGACTAGCAGATGTAGGGGATGTAGGTTGGTACTGTCTACCCGATCGTATGGTGCTAGCGCTTCTGAAATACTATGTCTTGGTCATCCGTTTCTCAAACATCATGTAGTGCGAGAATTCCAACGGAGGAGATCGAGTCTTGTGGGGAAAAGTGCACAAACCTCTGTAGAGTGTATAAACTAATCATGGTTAGCCGTGTCCCCGGTTATGGACGTTTTGAGTATCTAGTACTTGGATTATCATGTGAATCTCATCATGTTACTTTAATTAATATTGTTGGGTTTTAATGATGATGCTTAATTGGGATTGAGAGGGTGTCTACGCTCTCAATGTCTAACAACCACCATGATAGTTAAATAAAAATTTATTCCTTTGCAGTAGGGAAAAACTGGCTTTACGCAAAACCGTAACCATAGAGCTTTTCCACCAAGCCATATATGCATGTAGAATAACATTATTCTTTCATTACTCTCTATGTGTTACATTGCCAGCATATTCCATGTGCTGGCCCGTTTCGGGCTGCAACGTTCATGTTGCAGACTTTTCAGACGACGAGTAATCTGCCATAGGATTGTGGTTCTATACTCAGTGATGCCGTTGGAGTTGATGGACTCACTTATCTTCCAAGCCTTCCGCTGTTATCGTTATTAGATGGCCTTAAGCCATATTTATTGTAGTAAGTTCTCTTTGGAGACATTCGATGTAATAAGTGTGTGATTGCTACTCTGTTGTAAATCCTTCAAGTACTGTGCATGTTAGCATTACTGATCCAGGGATGACACTGATGCACAGAGATCAGACTGTTTGAGGTCTGGTCGCTACACTGCATCTATTGCATGGCAATCCCTACTCCTCGCATTGACATCAATTGATGGGCATCTCCATAGCCCGTTGATTAGCCATGTTGATGTGAGACTTTCTCCCTTTTTGTCTTCTCCACACAACCTCCACCATCATATTCTATTCCACCCATAGTGCTATATCCATGGCTCACGCTCATGTATTGCGTGAAAGTTGAAAAGGTTTGAGAACGTCAAAAGTATGAAATAATTGCTTGGCTTGTCATCGGGGTTGTGCATGATTTGAATATTTTGTGTGATGAAGATGGAGCATAGCCAGACTATATGATTTTGTAGGGATAACTTTCTTTGGCCATGTTGTTTTGAAAAGTCACGATTGCTTTATTAGTACGCTCGAAGTATTATTATTCTCATGTCAAATGATAGACTATTGCTTTGAAACATTCGTGTCTTAATATTCATGCCATGATTAGACATATGATCAAGATTATGCTAGGTAGCATTCCACATCAAAAATTAACTTTTTTATCATTTACCTACTCGAGGACGAGCAGGAATTAAGCTTGGGGATGCTGATGCGTCTCCGTCGTATCTATAATTTTTGATTGTTCCATGCCATTATTCTACAACTTTCATATACTTTTGGCAATTTTTATATTATTTTTTGGGACTAACATATTGATCCAGTGCCCAGTGCCAGTTCCTATTTGTTGCATGTTTTATCTTTTGCAGAAACCCCATATCAAATGGAGTCCAAACGGGATAAAAACAGACGGAGCTTATTTTTGGAATATTTATGATTTTTGGGAAGTAAAATCAACGCGAGACGGTGCCCGAGGTGGCCACGAGGGTGGCCCACGCGCCCACTTTAACTGGGCGTGCCCCTGACCCTCGTGGGGCCCTCATAAGGCGGTTGACGCCCTTCTTTGGCTGCAAGAAAGCTATTTTTTGGAAAAATATCTGGGCGAAGGTTTCAATCCAATCGGAGTTACGGATCTCCAGATATAAAAGAAATGATGCCAGGGCAGAATCTAAGAACACAGAAACAGAGAGAGACAGAGAGACAGATCCAATCTTGGAGGGGCTCTCGCCCCTCCCACGCCATGGGAGCCAAGGACCAGAGGGGAAACCCTTCTCCCATATAGGGAGAAGGTCAAGTAAGAAGAAGAAGAAGGTGGGGCTCTCTCCCCCTTGCTTCCGGTGGCGCCGGAACACTGCCGGGGGCCATCATCATCACCGCTATCTACACCAACATCTCCATCACCTTCCCCCATCTATATTCAGCGGTCCACTCTCCCACAACCCTCTGTACCCTCTACTTGAACATGGTGCTTTATGCTTCATATTATTATCCAATGATGTGTTGCCATCCTATGATGTCTGAGTAGATTTTCATTGTCCTACCGGTGATTGATGAATTGCTATGATTGGTTTAATTTGCTTGTGGTTATGTTGCTATCCTATTGTGCCCTCCGTGTCGCGCAAGCGTAGGGTTTCCCGCTGTAGGGTGTTGCCATATGTTCATGATTCGCTTATAGTGGGTTGCTTGAGTGACAGAAGCATAAACCCGAGTAAGGGGGTTGTGGCATATGGAATAAAGGGGACTTGATGCTCTAATGCTATGGTTGGGTTTTACCATAATGATCTTTAGTAGTTGCGGATGCTTGCTAGAGTTCCAATCTTAAGTGCATATGATCCAAGAAGATAAAGTATGTTAGCTTATGCCTCTCCCACATAAAACTTGCTATCGGTCTAGTAAAGTAGTCAATTGCTTAGGGACAATTTCACAACTCCTACCACCACTTTTCCACACTCGCTATATTTACTTTATTTCTTCTTTATCTAAATAGCCCCTAGTTTATATTTACGTGCTCTTTATTATCTTGCAAACCTATCCGATCACACCTACAAAGTACTTCTAGTTTCATACTTGTTCTAGGTAAAGCGAACACTAAGCGTGCGTAGAGTCGTATCAGTGGCAGATAGGACTTGAGAGAATATTTGTTCTACCTTTAGCTCCCTGTTGGGTTCGACACTCTTACTTATCGAAAGAGGCTACAATTATCCCCTATACTTGTGGGTTATCAAACACCCCTAGCACCGCTTATTGTAATGTTATGCATCTATGTGCTTTGTATTTACTGTTTCTCCCCCTCTTCTTCTCCGGTAGACCCCAAAATCGCTACTCATGCCCTAGTGATCGACTATGTTACCGACGACCCTTCTTCCCTCTCAGCGGAGCTTCTAGGCAAGCCCCCCCCCCCCCTTTGATCATCCCGATATCGCCCATTCCATTCTCTCATGCTTGCATTAGATTTTGCTATTGTAATTGATTGCTCCTATTCTGATGCATAGCCTGCTTTTGTACCTACTATTGTACCTTACCTGCTTATCCTAAACTGCTTAGTATAGGTTGGTTAGTGATCCATCAGTGACCCCCACCTTGTCCTTTTTGCCCCTGCTTCATCATCGAAGACTCGATCAACGTGATCGACGACAAGAGCCCGACACCTCACATCACATCACACCCCCTTTGTTTCCTGACCCTGTAGAGATACTATCGAGTGCCGAGGGTGATACCTCGTAACACACTCCTGATGATAACTTTGTAGTATAGCTATCTGGTCGTGGTCATCGAGGGTGATTCCTCCTTCACCACCCATGATATGACTCTGTCGTGCAACCTCTCAAGTGTGGACCTCGAGGGTGATTCCTCCCACGTTCACCCCCATGATTACATCGAGTGGAATCCACCGAGGGTGATTCCTCGGGTTTTCCCCTTGATGTTTTGGACACACGGTTACCCGGACTTTACTTGAGACCATTGTTGGAGTCGGGTCGGCCCTGAGGGGTACCCGCGAGTTGATGTGAAAGTCGGGCGGGCCCGCAGAGCACCTGCGACTTTTCTACAAGGCATGGCAGGGCATTCTGGGCCCTTGTTGTAAGTCCATGAGATGGGGCGACGGGGTCGCATTATTGTGAGTCTCTGCTCGTCTCCACAAGCCCCCAATGCACTAACAGGTTTGGGTATTTGTTCTGAGTTGGCCTCTGGCCTTTACGCACTAACCACCACGCGAGAATAGTTATGGGCCTCGACGTCGCAGTATCAGCCGAAGCTTTGTCGGACATCCAGTTCAGCATTGTGGCACGTTCGGATCGTGCTGGCCATCCAAGTTAGTGCTGGTATCCAACCTGCACACAACGACCCGGAGTGCAATGGGCAATGGGCCCAAGACCCCGGAGTGCTTAAGATGTAGACCGGCGGGGACCTCTCTGCTGAGCCTATGTAGGGTTGCGACGTGTTGATCTTCCGAGGTCGGGCGTTGACCCAGAAAGGTGTGTTCGGCCAGAGTAATCAAGCGTGTTGGGTAACATGGTGCACCCTTGCAGGGAAGATTATCTGTTAATAGTCGTGTCCACGGTAACAGACATTTAGACTTATATCCTGATCTAATATAACTAGAAGTGGATACTTGAGATATGTGATGGATATGTGGCTTCGAGATTGCTTTTCTACACGGAGTCGGGGAAGGATCTCTGGGCGTTGTTTCTACAACATGTTTGTCAAATATTAAGCTGTTATTCTTTCCCTTCCACATGCTGCAAGATGCTCAGAGCTGCTTGAAGATGCTAGTCTTTGATAGGCTAGGCTTCCCCCCCCCCCCTCTATTTTGGCATTCTGCAGTTCAGTCCACAGATACAAACCTTCCATTTGATACCAATGCATACTTAGTATAGATCTGATGCTTGTGAGTACTTTGGATGAGTACTCACAGTTGCTTTGCTACCCCCTTTACCCCCTTCTTTCTTCTTTCCGGTTGTTGCAACCAGATGGTGGATCCCTGGAGCCAGATGCCACCACTGATGGATGCTACTACGTGGAGACCACCGACAACCAGGAGTAGTTAGGAGGTCCCAGGCAGGAGGCCTTGCCTCGTCGATCATGTTGCTTTTGTGCTAGCCTTCTTAAGGCAGTCTTGTTTAACTTATGTTTGTACTCAGATTTGTTGCTTCTGCTGACGCTTGTGTATCGAGCTTATGTATTTGAGCCCTCAAGGCCCCTGGCTTGTAATATAAAGCTTGTATTATTTTTATTTGTGTCTAGAGTTGTGTTGTGTTATCTTCCCGTGAGTCCCTGATCTTGATCGTACACATTTGCGTGTATGATTAGTGTACAATTGAATCGGGGGCGTCACACCCCCTGCCCCCGTATATAAAGGAGGAGGGGGAGGTCGCCGGCCCCTAGGGGCGCGCCAAGTGGGGGGAGTCCCACTAGGACTCCTACTCCTAGTCGGCACCCCCCTTCCTTCCAACGGAGAGGGGAAAGGGGAAAGAGGGGGAGAGGGAGAAGAAAAAGGGAGCCACGCCCCCCACCCCTTGGCCAATTCGGACTGCCATGGGGGGCGCCACCTCTTGTGGCCTGCCTGCTCCTCTCCACTATTGCCCATGAGGCCCATTAACTTTCTCGAGGGGTTCCGGTAACCTCCCGGTACTCCGAAAAATTCCCAAATCTTTCCGGAACTGTTCCGATGTCCGTATATAACCTTCCAGTATATCAATCTTTACCTCTCGGCCATTTCGAGACTCCTCGTCATGTCCGTGTCTCATCCGGGACTCCGAATGACCTTCGGTCACCAAAACACGTAACTCATATAATACATATCATCATCGAACGTTAAGCGTGCGGACCCTACGGATTCGTGAACTATGTAGACATGACCGAGACACCTCTCCGGTCAACAACCAATAGCGGAACCTGGATGCTCATATTGGTTCCCACATATTCTACGAAGATCTTTATCGGTCGAACCGCAATGTCAACATACGTTATTCCCTTTGTCAACGGTATGTTACTTGCCCGAGATTCGATCATCGGTATCCTCATACTTAGTTCAATCTCGTTACCGGCAAGTCTCTTTACTCGTTTCGTTGTGCATCATCCCGTAACTAACTCATTAGTCACATTGCTTGCAAGGCTTCATATGATGTGCATTACCGAGAGGGCCCGGAGATACCTCTCCGATAGTCGGAGTGACAAATCCTAATCTCGATTTATGCCAATCCAACAAACACCTTCGGAGATACCGATAGAGCATCTTTATAATCACCCAGTTATGTTCTGACATTTGATAGCACACAAGGCATTCCTCCGGTGTCAGGGAGTTGCATAATCTCATAGTCGGAGGAATATATATTTGACACGAAGAAAGGAGTAGCAACAAAACTCAACAAGCATTATGCTAAGCTAACGGATGGGTCTTGTCCATCACATCATTCCACTAATGATGTGATCCCGTTTTTCAAATGACAACTCATGTCCATGGCTAGGAAACTTAACCATCTTTGATCAACAAGCTAGTCTAGTAGAGGCATACTGGGGTCACGATGTTTTGTCTATGTATTCACACATCTGTCAAGTTTTCGATTAATACAGTTCTAGCATGAATAATAAACATTTATCGTGAACAAGGAAATATAAAATAACAAATTATTGCCTCTAGGGCATATTTCCTTCAGTCTCCCACTTGCACTAGAGTCAATAATCTAGATTACATTGTAATGAATCTAACACCCATGGAGTCTTGGTGTTGATCATGTTTTGCTCGTGGAAGAGGCTTAGTCAACGGGTCTGCAACATTCAGATCCGTATGTATTTTGCAAATCTCTATGTCTCTCGCCTTGACCAAATCTCAGATGGAGTTGAAGTGTCTCTTGATGTGTTTGGTCTTTTTGTGAAATCTGGATTCCTTCGGCAAGGCAATTGCTCCAGTATTGTCACAAAAGATTTTCATTGGGCCCGATGCACTAGGTATTACACCTAGATCCGATATGAACTCCTTCATCCAGACTCCTTCATTTGCTGCTTCCGAAGCAGCTATGTACTCCGCTTCACACGTAGATCCCGCCACGACGCTCTGCTTGGAACTGCACCAACTGACAGCTCCACCATTCAATATGTATCTGGATTGTGACTTAGAGTCATCTGAATCAGTGTCAAAGCTAGCATCGATGTAAGCATTTACGACATGCTCTTTGTCACCTCCATAAATGAGAAACATATCCCTAGTCCTTTTCAGGTACTTCAGGTTGTTCTTGACCATTGTCCAGTGATCCACTCCTGGATTACTTTTGTACCTCCCTGCTAAACTTATAGCAAGGCACACATCAGGTCTGGTACACAGCATAGCATACATGATAGAACCTCTAGCTGAAGCATAGGGGATGACTTTCATTTTCTCTCTATCTTCTGCAGTGGTCGGGCATTGAGTCTGACTCAAATTCACACCTTGTAACACAGGCAAGAACCCTTTATTTGACTGATCCATTTTGAACTTCTTCAAAACTTTATCAAGGTATGTGCTTATCCTGTCAAGCGTCTTGATCTATCTCTATAGATTTTGATGCCCAATATATAAGCAGCTTCACCGAGGTCTTTCATTGAAAAACTCTTGTTCAAGTATCCTTTCAGGCTATTCAGAAATTCTACATCATTTCCAATCGACAATATGTCATCCACATATAATATTAGAAATGCTATAGAGCTCCCACTCACTTTCTTGTAAATACAGGCTTCTCCAAAAGTCTGTATAAAACCATATGCTTTGATCACCTCATCAAAGCATATATTCCAACTCCGAGATGCTTGCACCAGTCCATAAATGGATCGTTGGATCTTGCACACTTTGTTAGCACCTTTAGGATCGACAAAACCTTCTGGTTGCATCATATACAACTCTTCTTTAAGAAATGCAGTTTTCACATCCATTTGCCAGATTTCTGATACGTCCATTTTGCATCATGCTTTTATATCGATATTTATTGCATTATGGGTTGTTATTACACGTTATGTCACAATACTTATGGCTATTCTCTCTTATTTTACAAGGTTTATCATGAAGAGAGAGAATGCCGGCAGCTAGGATTCTGGCTGGAAAAGGAGCAAATATTGGAAACCTATTCTGCACAGCTCCAAAACTCCTGAAACTCCATGAAAGTCATTTTTGGAATTAATAAGAATTATTGAGCAAAGAAAGTACAAGAGGGGGCCCACACCCTGGCCACGAGGGTGGGGGGCGCCCCCCTACTGGGTGCGCCCCCTGTCTCGTGGGCCCCCTGGTGGCCCTCCGATGCCCATCTTCTGCTATATGAAGGCTTTTACCCTGGAAAAAATCATAAGCAAGCTTACGGGACAAAACTCCGCCGCCACGAGGCGGAACCAATCTAGGGCTCTGGCGGAGCTGTTCTGCCGGGGAAACTTCCCTTCGGGAGGGGGAAATCATCACCATCATCATCACCAACGATCCTCTCATCGGGAGGGGGTCAATCTCCATCAGCATCCTCACCAGCACAATCTCCTCTCAAAACCCTAGTTCATCTCTTGTATCCAATCTTGTATCAAAACCACAAATTGGTACCTGTGGGTTGCTAGTAGTGTTGATTACTCCTTGTAGTTGATGCTAATTGGTTTACTTGGTGGAAGGTCATATGTTCAGATCCTTAATGCATATTAATACCCCTCTGATTATGAACATGAATATGCTTTATGAGTAGTTACGTTCGTTCCTGAGGACATGGGTGAAGTCTTGCTATTAGTAGTCATGTGAATTTGGTATTCGTTCGATATTTTGATGAGATGTATGTTGTCTCTCCTCTAGTGGTGTTATGTGAACATCGACTACATGACACTGAAGGAAATATGCCCTAGAGGCAATAATAAAGTTATTATTTATTTCCTTATATCATGATAAATGTTTATTATTCATGCTAGAATTGTATTAACTGGAAACATAATACATGTGTGAATATATAGACAAACAGAGTGTCACTAGTATGCCTCTACTTGACTAGCTTGTTAATCAAAGATGGTTATGTTTCCTAACCATGAACAAAGAGTTGTTATTTGATTAACAAGATCACATCATTAGTTGAATGATCTGATTGACATGACCCATTCCGTTAGCTTAGCACCCGATCGTTTAGTATGTTGCTATTGCTTCCTTCATGACTTATACATGTTCCTATGACTATGAGATTATGCAACTCCCATTTACCGGAGGAACACTTTGTGTGCTACCAAACGTCACAACGTAACTGGGTGATTATAAAGGTGCTCTACAGGTGTCTCCAAAGGTACTTGTTGAGTTGGCGTATTTCGAGATTAGGATTTGTCACTCCGAATGTCGGAGAGGTATCTCTGGGCCCTCTCGGTAATGCACATCACTTAAGCCTTGCAAGCATTACAACTAATGAGTTAGTTGCGAGATGATTTATTACGGAACGAGTAAAGAGACTTGCCGGTAACGAGATTGAACTAGGTATTGGATATCGACGATCGAATCTCGGGCAAGTAACATACCGATGACAAAGGGAACAACGTATGTTGTTATGCGGTCTGACCGACAAAGATCTTCGTAGAATATGTAGGAACCAATATGGGCATCCAGGTCCCGCTATTGGTTATTGACCGGAGACGTGTCTCGGTCATGTCTACATTGTTCTCGAACCGTAGGGTCCGCACGCTTAAGGTTTCGATGACAGTTTTATTATGAGTTTATGTATTTTGATGTACCGAAGGTTGTTCGGAGTCCCGGATATGATCACGGACATGACAAGGAGTCTCGAAATGGTCGAGACATAAAGATTGATATATTGGACAGATATATTTGGACACCGGAAAGGTTCCGGATGAGATTGGGATTATACCGGAGTTCCGGGAGGTTACCGGAACCCCCCGGTAAGTATATGGGCCTTATTGGGCCTTAGTGGAAGGGAGGGAGAAGGAGCAAAGGAGAGGGCGCGCCCCCCCAAGCCCAATCTGAATTGGGAGGGGGGCCGCCCCCCCCCCCTTTCCTTCTTCCCTCCCCTCTCTTCCTTCCCTCTCCTACTCCTAATAGGAAAGGGGGGCCAAACCTACTTGGAGTAGGTTTGCCCCCCTAGGGCGCGCCTCCCCTCTTGGCCGGCCCCCTCCTCCTCTCCTCCTTTATATACGGGGGCAGGGGCACCCCATAGACACATAAGTTGATCATTGTGATCGTTCCTTAGCCGTGTGCGGTGCCCCCCTCCACGATATTACACCTCGGTTATATTGTAGCGGTGCTTAGTCGAAGCCCTGCAACAGTTGAACATCAAGATCGTCACCACGCCGTCGTGCTGAAGGAACTCCTCCCCATACCTCTGCTGGATCGGAGTTCGGTGTGCGTCATCGAGCTGTACGTGTGTCAAGAACTCGGAGGTGCCGGAGTAACGGTGCTTCGATAGGTTGGATCGGGAAGACGTACGACTACTTCCTCTATGTTGCGTCAACGCTTCCGCTTCGGTCTACGAGGGTACGTAGACAACACTCTCCCCTCTCGTTGCTATGCATCACCATGATCTTGCGTGTGCGTAGGAAATTTTTTGAAATTACTACGTTCCCCAACAGTGGTATCAGAGCCTAGGTTTTATGGTTTGATGTTATATGCACGAGTAGAACACAAGTGAGTTGTGGGCGATATAAGTCATACTGCTTACCAACATGTCATACTTTGGTTCGGCGGTATTGTTGGATGAAGCGGCCCGGACCAACATTACGCGTACGCTTACGCGAGACTGGTTTTGCCGCCGTGCTTTGCACACAGGTGACTAGCGGGTGTCAGTTTCTCCAACTTTAGTTGAATCGAGTGTGGCTACGCCCGGTCCTTGCGAAGGTTAAAACAGCATCAACTTGACAAACTATCGTTGTGGTTTTGATGCGTAGGTGAGATTGGTTCTTGCTTAAGCCCATAGCATCCACGTAAAACTTGCAACAACAAAGTAGAGGACGTCTAACTTGTTTTTGCAGGGCATGTTGTGATGTGATATGGCCAAGACGTGATGCTATATTTTATTGTATGAGATGATCATGTTTTGTAACCGAAGTTATCGGCAACTGGCAGGAGCCATATGGTTGTCGCTTTATTGTATGAAATGCAAACGCCCTGTAATTGCTTTACTTTATCACTAAGCGGTAGCGATAGTCGTAGAAGCAATAGATGGCGTAAACGACAACGATGCTACAATGGAGATCAAGGTGTCGCGCCGGTGACGATGGTGATCATGATGGTGCTTCGGAGATGGAGATCACAAGCACAAGATGATGATGGCCATATCATATCACTTATATTGATTGCAAGTGATGTTTATCCTTTATGCATCTTATCTTGCTTTGATTGACGGTAGCATTTTAAGATGATCTTTCACTAAAAATTATCAAGAAGTGTTCTCCCTGAGTATGCACCATTGCCAAAGTTCGTCGTGCCCAGACACCACGTGATGATCGGGTGTGATAAGCTCTACGTCCATCTACAACGGGTGCAAGCCAGTTTTGCACACGCAGAATACTCAGGTTAAACTTGACGAGCCTAGCATATGCAGATATGGCCTCAGAACACGGAGACCGAAAGGTCGAGCGTGAATCATATAGTAGATATGATCAACATAAGATGTTCACCATTGAAAACTACTCCATCTCACGTGATGATCGGTTATGGTTTAGTTGATTTGGATCACGTGATCACTTAGATGACTAGAGAGATGTCTGTCTAAGTGGGAGTTCTTAAGTAATATGATTAATTGAACTTAAATTTATCATGAACTTAGTACCTGATAGTATCTTGCTTGTCTATGTTGATTGTAGATAGATGGCCCGTGCTGTTGTTCCGTTGAATTTTAATGCGTTCCTTGAGAAAGCTAAGTTGAAAGATGATGGTAGCAACTACGCGGACTGGGTCCGCAACTTGAGGATTATCCTCATTGCTGCACAGAAAAATTACGTCCTGGAAGCACCGCTAGGTGCCAGGCCTGCTGCTGATGCAACTAACAATGTTAAGAACGTCTGGCAGAGCAAAGCCGATGACTACTCGATAGTTCAATGTGCCATGCTTTACGGCTTAGAACCGGGACTTCAACGATGTTTTGAACGTCATGGAGCATATGAGATGTTCCAGGAGTTGAAGTTAATATTCTAGAAGAATGCCCGGATTGAGAGATATGAAGTCTCCAATAAGTTCTATAGCTGCAAGATGGAGGAGAATAGTTCTGTCAGTGAGCACATACTCAAGATGTCTGGGTATTGTAATCACTTGATTCAACTGGGAGTTACTCTTCCAGATGATAGCGTCATTGACAGAATTCTCCAATCACTTCCACCAAGCTACAAGAGCTTTGTGATGAACTATAATATGCAAGGGATGGATAAGACGATTCCCGAGCTCTTCGCAATGCTAAAGGTTGTGGAGGTAGAAATCAAGAAGGAGCATCAAGTGTTGATGGTTAACAAGACCACTAGTTTCAAGAAAAAGGGCAAAGGGAAGAAGAAGGGGAACTTCAAGAAGAACAGCAAACAAGTTGCTGCTCAAGAGAAGAAACCCAATTCTGGACCTAAGCCTGAAACTGAGTGCTTCTACTGCAAGCAGACTGGTCACTGGAAGCGGAACTGCCCCAAGTATTTGGCGGATAAGAAGGATGGCAAGGTGAACAAAGGTATATGTGATATACATGTTATTGATGTGTACCTTACTAGAGCTCACAGTAGCACCTGGGTATTTGATACTGGTTCTATTGCTAATATTTGCAACTCGAAACAGGGACTACGGATTAAGCGAACACTAGCAAAGGACGAGGTGACGATGCGCGTGGGAAATGGTTCCAAAGTCGATGTGATCGCGGTCGGCACGCTACCTCTACATCTACCTTCGGGATTAGTATTAGACCTAAATAATTGTTATTTGGTGCCAGCGTTGAGCATGAACATTATATCTGGATCTTGTTTGATGCGAGACGGTTATTCATTTAAATCAGAGAATAATGGTTGTTCTATTTATATGAGTAATATCTTTTATGGTCATGCACCCTTGAAGAGTGGTCTATTTTTGATGAATCTCGATAGTAGTGATACACATATTCATAGTGTTGAAGCCAAAAGATGCAGAGTTGATAATGATAGTGCAACTTATTTGTGGCACTGCCGTTTAGGTCATATCGGTGTAAAGCACATGAAGAAACTCCATACTGATGGTCTTTTGGAACCACTTGATTATGAATCACTTGGTACTTGCGAACCGTGCCTCATGGGCAAGATGACCAAAACACCGTTCTCCGGTACTATGGAGAGAGCAACAGATTTGTTAGAAATCATACATACAGATGTATGTGGTCCGATGAATGTTGAGGCTCGTGGCGGATATCGTTATTTTCTCACCTTCACAGATGATTTAAGCAGATATGGGTATATCTACTTAATGAAGCATAAGTCTGAAACATTTGAAAAGTTCAAAGAATTTCAGAGTGAAGTTGAAAATCATCGTAACAAGAAAATAAAGTTTCTACGATCTGATCGTGGAGGAGAATATTTGAGTTACGAGTTTGGTCTACACTTGAAACAATGTGGAATAGTTTCGCAACTCACGCCACCCGGAACACCACAGCGTAATGGTGTGTTTGAACGTCGTAATCGTACTTTACTTGATATGGTGCAATCTATGATGTCTCTTACAGATTTACCGCTATCGTTTTGGGGTTATGCTTTAGAGACGGCCACATTCACGTTAAATAGGGCACCATCAAAATCCGTTGAGACAACACCTTATGAACTATGGTTTGGCAAGAAACCAAAGTTGTCGTTTCTTAAAGTTTGGGGCTGCGATGCTTATGTGAAAAAGCTTCAACCTGATAAGCTCGAACCCAAATCGGAGAAATGTGTCTTCATAGGATACCCAAAGGAGACAGTTGGGTACACCTTCTATCACAGATCTGAAGGCAAGACATTCATTGCTAAGAATGGATCCTTTCTAGAGAAGGAGTTTCTCTCGAAAGAAGTGAGTGGGAGGAAAGTAGAACTTGATGAGGTAACTGTACCTACTCCCTTGTTGGAAAATAATACATCACAGGAACCGGTTTCTGTGACGTCAACTAGTGAGGAAGTTGATGATGATGATCATAGAACTTCAGATCAAGTTAATACAGAACTTCGTAGGTCAAACAGAGTAAGATCCGCACCAGAGTGGTACGGTAATCCTATTCTGGAAGTCATGCTACTAGATCATGATGAACCTACGAACTATGAAGAAGCGATGGTGAGCCCAGATTCCGCAAAATGGCTTGAAGCCATGAAATCTGAGATGGGATCCATGTATGAGAACAAAGTATGGACTTTGGTTGACTTGCCCGATGGTCGGCAAGAAATTGAGAATAAATGGATCTTCAAGAAGAAGACTGACGCTGACGGTAATATTACTGTCTACAAAGCTCGACTTGTTGCAAAAGGTTTTCGACAAGTTCAAGGGGTTGACTACGATGAGACCTTCTCACCCGTAGCGATGCTTAAGTCTGTCCGAATCATGTTAGCAATTGCCGCATTTTATGATTATGAAATTTGGCAAATGGATGTAAAAACTGCATTCTTGAATGGATTTCTGGAGGAAGAGTTGTATATGATGCAACCAGAAGGTTTTATCGATCCAAAGGGAGCTAATAAAGTGTGCAAGCTCCAGCGATCCATTTATGGACTGGTGCAAGCCTCTCGGAGTTGGAATAAACGTTTTGATAGTGTGATCAAAGCATTTGGGTTTATACAGACTTTTGGAGAAGCCTGTATTTACAAGAAAGTGAGTGGGAGCTCTGTAGCATTTCTAATATTATATGTGGATGACATATTATTGATTGGAAATGATATAGAATTTCTAGATAGCATAAAGGGATACTTGAATAAAAGTTTTTCAATGAAAGACCTCGGTGAAGCTGCTTACATATTGGGCATTAAGATCTATAGAGATAGATCAAAACGCTTAATTGGACTTTCACAAAGCACATACCTTGACAAAGTTTTGAAGAAGTTCAAAATGGATCAAGCAAAGAAAGGGTTCTTGCCTGTATTGCAAGGTGTGAAGTTGAGTAAGACTCAAAGCCCGACCACTGCAGAAGATAGAGAGAAAATGAAAAATGTTCCCTATGCTTCAGCCATAGGCTCTATCATGTATGCAATGCTGTGTACCAGACCTGATGTGTGCCTTGCTATAAGTTTAGCAGGGAGGTACCAAAGTAATCCAGGAGTGGATCATTGGACAGCGGTCAAGAACATCCTGAAGTACCTGAAAAGGACTAAGGATATGTTTCTCGTATATGGAGGTGACAAAGAGCTCATCGTAAATGGTTACGTTGATGCAAGCTTTGACACTGATCCGGACGATTCTAAATCGCAAACCGGATACGTGTTTACATTAAACGGTGGAGCTGTCAGTTGGTGCAGTTCAAAGCAAAGCGTCATGGCGGGATCTACGTGTGAAGCGGAATACATAGCTGCTTCGAAAGCAGCCAATGAAGGAGTCTGGATGAAGGAGTTCATATCCGATCTAGGTGTCATACCTAGTGCATCGGGTCCAATGAAAATCTTTTGTGACAATACTGGAGCGATTGCCTTAGCGAAGGAATCCAGATTTCACAAGAGAACCAAGCACATCAAGAGACGCTTCAATTCCATCCGGGATCTAGTCCAGGTGGGAGACATAGAGATTTGCAAGATACATACGGATCTGAATGTTGTAGACCCGTTGACTAAGCCTCTTCCACGAGCAAAACATGATCAACACCAAGACTCCATGGGTGTTAGAATCATTACTATGTAATCTAGATTATTGACTCTAGTGCAAGTGGGAGACTGAAGGAAATATGCCCTAGAGGCAATAATAAAGTTATTATTTATTTCCTTATATCATGATAAATGTTTATTATTCATGCTAGAATTGTATTAACCGGAAACATAATACATGTGTGAATATATAGACAAACAGAGTGTCACTAGTATGCCTCTACTTGACTAGCTTGTTAATCAAAGATGGTTATGTTTCCTAACCATGAACAAAGAGTTGTTATTTGATTAACAAGATCACATCATTAGTTGAATGATCTGATTGACATGACCCATTCTGTTAGCTTAGCACCCGATCGTTTAGTATGTTGCTATTGCTTCCTTCATGACTTATACATGTTCCTATGACTATGAGATTATGCAACTCCCGTTTACCGGAGGAACACTTTGTGTGCTACCAAACGTCACAACGTAACTGGGTGATTATAAAGGTGCTCTACAGGTGTCTCCAAAGGTAATTGTTGAGTTGGCGTATTTCAAGATTAGGATTTGTCACTCCGAATGTCAGAGAGGTATCTCTGGGCCCTCTCGGTAATGCACATCACTTAAGCCTTGCAAGCATTACAACTAATGAGTTAGTTGCGAGATGATGTATTACGGAATGAGTAAAGAGACTTGCCGGTAATGAGATTGAACTAGGTATTGGATACCGACGATTGAATCTCGGGCAAGTAACATACCGATGACAAAGGGAACAACGTATGTTGTTATGCGGTCTGACCGATAAAGATCTTCGTAGAATATGTAGGAACCAATATGGGCATCCAGGTCCCGCTATTGGTTATTGACCGGAGACGTGTCTCGGTCATGTCTACATTGTTCTCGAACCGTAGGGTCCGCACGCTTAAGGTTTCGATGACAGTTTTATTATGAGTTTATGTATTTTGATGTACCGAAGGTTGTTCGGAGTCCCGGATATGATCACGGACATGACGAGGAGTCTCGAAATGGTTGAGACATAAAGATTGATATATTGGACGGATATATTTGGACACCGGAAAGGTTCCGGATGAGATTGGGATTATACCGGAGTTCCGGGAGGTTACCGGAACCCCCCGGTAAGTATATGGGCCTTATTGGGCCTTAGTGGAAGGGAGGGAGAAGGAGCAAAGGAGGGGGCGCCCCCCCCAAGCCCAATCCGAATTGGGAGGGGGGCCGGCCCCCCTTTCCTTCTTCCCTCCCCTCTCTTCCTTCCCTCTCCTACTCCTAATAGGAAAGGGGGGCCAAACCTACTTGGAGTAGGTTTGCCCCCCTAGGGCGCGCCTCCCCTCTTGGTCGTTCCCCTCCTCCTCTCCTCCTTTATATACAGGGGCAGGGGCACCCCATAGACACACAGGTTGATCATCGTGATCGTTCCTTAGCCGTGTGCGGTGCCCCCCTCCACGATATTACACCTCGGTTATATTGTAGCGGTGCTTAGGCGAAGCCCTGCAACAGTTGAACATCAAGATCGTCACCACACCGTCGTGCTGACGGAACTCCTCCCCGTACCTCTGCTGGATCGGAGTTCGGGGTGCGTCATCGAGTTGTACGTGTGTCAAGAACTCGGAGGTGCCGGAGTAACGGTGCTTGGATCGGTTGGATCGGGAAGACGTACGACTACTTCCTCTACGTTGCGTCAACGCTTCCGCTTCGGTCTACGAGGGTACGTAGACAACACTCTCCCCTCTCGTTGCTATGCATCACCATGATCTTGCGTGTGCGTAGGAATTTTTTTGAAATTACTACGTTCCCCAACAAACACTTCACCATTATTTGGGCCTAGAGGAAGGCATTGGGAGGTAATAAGTAGATGATGGGTTGCTAGAGTGACAGAAGCTTAAACTCTAGTTTATGCGTTGCTTCGTAAGGGACTAATTTGGATCCACTAGTTTCATGCTATGGTTAGGTTTACCTTAATACTTCTTTTGTAGTTGCATGATCAAAGTACCGAACGCGAATCATATGAGCATGATGAAACTAGCTTGACGATAATTCCCATGTGTCCTCGGGAGCGCTTTTCTCATTATAAGAAATTGTCCAGGCTTTTGTCCTTTGCTACAAAAAGGATTGGGCCACCTTGCTGCACCTTATTTACTTTCATTGCTTATTACCCGTTACAAATTATCTTATCACAAAACTATCTGTTACCTACAACTTCAGTGCTTGCAGAGAATACCTTACTGAAAACCGCTTGTCATTTCCTTCTGCTCCTCGTTGGGTTCGACACTCTTACTTATCGAAAGGACTACGGTAGATCCCCTATACTTGTGGGTCATCAAGACTCTTTTCTGGCGTCGTTGCCGGGGAGTGAAGCGCCTTTGGTGAGTGGAACTTGGTAAGGAAACATTTATATGGTGTGCTGAAATTTTCTGTCACTTGTTACTATGGAAACTAATCCTTTGAGGGGCTTGTTCGGGGCATATTCACCCCGACCAGTAGATCAAAGAGTTTCTCCTCAACCTACTGAACCTACTGAAAATGTTTATTTTGAGATTCCTTCGGGTATGATAGAGAAACTGCTAGCTAATCCCTTTGTAGGAGATGGAACACTGCATCCCGATCTACACCTTATCTATGTGGATGAAGTTTGTGGATTATTTAAGCTTGCAGGTATTCCCGATGATGTTGTTAAGAGGAAGGTCTTCCCTTTATCTTCGAAGGGAGACGCATTGACATGGTATAGGCTATGTGATGATACGGGATCTTGGAACTATAAATGATTGAAATTGGAAGTTCACCAGAAGTTCTATCCTATGCATCTTGTTCATCGTGATCATAATTACATGTATAATTTCTAGCCTCGCGAAGGAGAAAGCATCGCTCAAGCTTGGGGGAGGCTTAAGCCAATGTTATATTCATGCCCCAATCATGAGCTCTCAAGAGATATGATTATTCAAAAAAATTATGCTCTGCTTTCTCTCAATGATCGCACCATGCTCGACACTTCCTGTGATGGTTCTTATATGTTGAAGACTATTGAATTCAAGTGGGATTTATTGGAAAGAATTAAACGCAACTCTGAAGATTGGGGTTTCGACGATGGTAAGGAGTCAGGTATGACACCTAAGTTTGATTGTGTTAAATCTTTTATGGATATTGATGCTTTTCGTGGATTTAGCACCAAATATGGACTTGACTCTGAGATAGTAGCTTCTTTCTGTGAATCTTTTGTTACTCACGTTGATCTCCCTAAGGAGAAGTGGTTTAAATATAATCCTCCCACTGAAGTAAAAGTAGTTGCACCTATTACGGTTGAAGAAAAGACTATTACTTATAATGATCCTATTGTTCCTTCTACTTATGTTGAGAAACCACCTTTTCCTGTTAGAATAAAGGATCATTCTAAAGCTTCAACTGTGGTTTGTAAGAGTAATACTAGAACATATACACCTCCTGAGCAAATTAAAGTTGAACCTAGTATTGCTATGGTTAAAGATCTCTTGGCTGATAATATAGATGGGCATGTTATTTACTTCTGTGAGGAAGCTGCTAATATTGCTAGACCAGATGCTAAGATACATAGACCTGTTGTAGGCATGCCTGTTATTTATATTAAAATAGGAGATCATTGTTATCATGGCTTATGTGATATGTGTGCTAGTGCTAGTGCAATACCTTTTTCCTTATATGAAGAAATTATGCATGATATTGCACCCGCTGAGTTAGAAGATATTGATGTTACAATTAAGCTTGCCAATAGAGATACTATTACACCATTTGGGATTGTTAGAGATGTTGAAGTCTTGTGTGGGAAAGTTAAATATCCTACCGATTTTCTTGTTCTTGGTTCCCCACAAGATAGCTTTTGTCCCATTATTTTTGGTAGACCCTTCTTGAATACTGTCAATGCTAAGATTGATTGTGAAAAGGATGTTGTTACAATTGGCTTGGGGGATATAAAACATGAGTTTAATTTTGCTAAATTTCATAGACAACCCCATGATAAAGAATTGCCTAGTAAGGATGAAATTATTGGTCTTGCTTCTATTGTCGTGCCTCCTACTGGTCCGTTAGAACAATATTTGCTAGACCATGAAAATGATATGTTTATGAATGAAAGAAGGGAAATAGATGAATCATTCCTTAAACAGGGTTCTATTCTGAAACACAACTTACCTGTTGAAATCCTAGGGGATCCTCCTCCACCCAAGGGTGATCCCATGTTTGAGCTCAAACCTTTACCTGATAATCTTAAATATGCTTATCTTGATGAAAAGAAGATATATCTTGTTATTATTAGTGCTAACCTTTCAGAGCAAGAAGAGGAAAGATTATTGAAAACTCTGAAGAAGCACCGTGCTGCTATTGGATATACTCTTGATGATCTTAAGGGCATTAGTCCCACTCTATGCCAACACAAAATTAAATTGGACGAAGGCTCCAAACCAGTTAGAGATCATCAACGACGGTTAAATCCTAAGATGAAAGAAGTGGTAAGAAAGGAGATACTAAATCTCCTTGAGGCAGGTATACTTTATCCCGTCACTGATAGTGATTGGGCAAGTCCTGTCCATTGTGTCCCTAAGAAGGGAGGTGTTACTGCTGTTCCTAATGATAAAGATGAATTGATTCTGCAAAAAATTATTACAGGTTATAGGATGGTAATTGATTTTCGTAAAATAAATAAAGCTACTAAGAAAGATCATTACCCTACCTTTTATTGATCAAATGCTAGAAAGACTATCCAAACATACACATTTCTTCTTTCTAGATGGTTATTCTGGTTTCTCTCAAATACATGTGTCAGCGGATGATCAATCAAAAACTACTTTTACTTGCCCTTTCGGTACTTTTGCTTATAGACGTATGCCTTTTGGTTTATGCAATGCACCTGCTACCTTTCAAAGATGCATGATGGCTATATTCTATGACTTTTGTGAAAAGATTTGTGAGGTATTCATGGATGACTTCTCCGTTTATGGATCCTCTTTTGATGATTGCTTGAGCAACCTTGATCGAGTTTTGCAGAGATGCGAAGACACTAGTCTCGTCTTGAATTGGGAAAAGTGCCACTTTATGGTTAATGAAGGCATTGTCTTGGGGCATAAAATTTCTGAAAGAGGTGTTGAAGTTGATAAATCTAAGGCTGATGCTATTGAAAAGATGCCATGTCCCAAGGACATTAAAGGTATAAGAAGTTTCCTTGGTCATGCCGGTTTTTATAGGAGGTTCATTAAGGACTTTTCTAAAATCTCTAGGCCTCTGACTAATTTATTGCAAAAAGATATTCCTTTTGCATTTGAAATACTTAAGAAAGCTTTGATCACTACACCTATTGTTCAGCCACCTGATTGGAATTTACCCTTTGAAATTATGTGTGATGCTAGTGATTATGCTGTAGGTGTTGTTCTAGGGCAAAGAGTTGATAAGAAATTAAATGTTATCCAGTATGCTAGTAAAACTCTTGATACTGCCCAGAGAAATTATTATACTACTGAAATATAATTCTTAACAGTTGTATTTGCATGTGATAAGTTCAGACCTTATATTGTTGATTCTAAAGTAAATATTCACACTGATCATGATGCTATTAAATATCTTATGGAAAAGAAAGATGCTAAACCTAGACTTATTAGATGGATCCTCTTGCTCCAAGAATTTGATTTGCATATTATTGATAGAAAGGGAGCTGAGAACCCCGTTGCAGACAACTTGTCTAGGTTAGAGAATGTTCTTGATGACCCCCTACCTATTGATGATAGCTTCCTTGATGAACAATTAGCGGTCATTAATGCTTCTCGTAGTGCTCCGTGGTATGTTGATTATGCTAATTACATTGTTGCTAAATTTATACCACCTAGTTTCACATACCAGCAAAAGAAAAAGTTCTTTTATGATTTAAGACATTACTTCTGGGATGACCCACGCCTTTATAAAGAAGGAGTAGATGGTGTTATTAGACGTTGTGTACCTGAGCATGAACATGAACAGATCCTACGCACGTGTCACTCCGAACCATATGGAGGACACCACGTTGGAGATAGAACTGCACATAAGGTATTACAATCCGGTTTTTATTGGCCTACTCTCTTCAAAGATGCTCGTAAGTTTGTCTTGTCTTGTGATGAATGTCAAAGAATTGGTAATATTAGTAGACGTCAAGAAATGCCTATGAATTATTCTCTTGTTGTTGAACCATTTTTTACGTTTGGGGCTTTGATTATATGGGACCTTTTCCTGCCTCTAATGGATATACACATATTTTAGTTGCTGTTGATTACATTACTAAGTGGGTAGAAGCTATTCCAACTAGTAGTGCTGATCATAACACTTCTATTAAGATGCTTAAAGAAGTTATTTTTCCGAGGTTTGGAGTCCCTAGATATCTCATGACTGATGGTGGTTCACATTTTATTCATGGTGCTTTTCGTAAAATGCTTGCTAAATATGATGTTAGTCATAGAATTGCATCTCCTTATCACCCACAGTCTAGTGGTCAAGTAGAATTGAGTAATAGAGATCTCAAATTAATTTTGCAAAAGACTGTCAATAGATCTAGAAAGAATTGGTCCAAGAAACTTGATGATGCATTATGGGCCTATAGAACTGCATATACAAATCCTATGGGTATGTCTCCGTATAAAATGGTTTATGGAAAAGCATGTCACTTACCTCTCGAACTTGAAGATAAGGCATATTGGGCCATTAAAGAGCTCAATTATGACTTCAAACTTGCCAGTGAGAAGAGGTTATTTGACATTAGCTCACTTGATGAATGGAGAACCCAAGCCTATGAGAATGCCAAGCTGTTCAAAGAAAAATTTAAAAGATGGCATGACAAAAGAATACAAAAGCGTGAGTTTAACATAGGTGATTATGTGTTGCTATTCAACTCTCGTTTAAGATTTTTTGCAGGAAAACTTCTCTCTAAATGGGAAGGTCCTTACGTTATCAAGGAGGTCTATCGTTCCGGTGCCATAAAAATCAACAACTTTGAAGGCACAAATCCGAAGGTGGTGAACGGTCAAAGAATCAAACATTATATCTCAGGTAATCCTATAAATATTTAAACTAATATTATTGAAACCGTAACCACGGAGGAATACATAAGGGACACTTTCCAGAATGTTTCAGACTCCGAAAAGGAATAGGTATGTGGTACGGTAAGTAAACCGACTCCAAAACAGTTCTAATGGCAACTTTTCTCCGTTTTGGAATATTTAAGAATTTAGGGAAGCAATAAGTAATCCAGGAAGGACACGAGGCCTCCACGAGGGTGGAGGGTGCGCCCACCCTTACTGGGCGCGCCCCCTGCCTCGTGGGCACCTCGTGTGCCTCCCGGACTCCGTTTTCTTGCACGTTACTTCTTTTGGTCGGTAAAAATTCATTATATAATCTCCCGAAGTTTTTGACCACCGTATCACACAAAAATCTTCTGTTTTCGTTTCAAGTTGTTTCTGTTACAGATTTAGAGCAAGATGTCTTCTCAAGAGTCTGTCGGGGAGAGTCGGGTGTCCCACCCGACGCCAGGTCCAGGAGTAAACAGCGATGCTTAACACTTTGGGCCATCAATGGAGGATGAGATGGAGGCCGATTTGAAAAGGATAGATGCCATGGAGGAGGATCAAGAAGTTACCTCTTGCTTCCAAGCAGGATTCATGATGGGGGAACTACAGAGCTCAGCTATTCCAAACTCGGTCATCCCTTCCAATGTTAAATTTCTTTCTTATGAAAATATGAAAAAGAGTGTCACATGTTCTCCAGAAGCTATGAAGCATCCTTGGGTAAAAGGAGCATTAGCTGTCACGGGCAAGCTCCGCAAGGAAAATATGGACTTCAAGCAACAAGTAAATAAGCTCGAGGAGGAGAATCGTATCCTGAGGGGAATCATCGCCAAGAAGATCACAACCCCAACTCTGAAGAAGGAGACATGATCCCCTGGGTATGGGCACTCCCCTTGGCAACTGCCAAGCTTGGGGGAGGTGCCCCGGTATCATATCACCATCACACTCCTATCTTTACCGTTTTACTTAGTTCGATCCTTTTAGTAATATCTTGATCTAGTAGAATAAAGTTTTGGTATGAATTAGTTTTGAGTTTTGCTTTGTGATCTCTCTATGTAATCGAGTCTGTGAGCTATATATAATAAAGATTAGTGTTGAGTCAAGGGCTTTGCTATCTTGCTATGATCTTGAGAAAATAGAAAGAATAAAAGAAATAAAAGAGTTCATATTGATCTTATGGATAGTAATGACTTCACACATAAAGAGTATGATACTTAAAAGTTGTTGAGAGTTGGCAAACATAGTTTTGGTCATCGTTGCAATTAATAGGAAGTAATAAAGAAATAGAGGTTTTCACATATAAATATACTATCTTGGACATCTTTATGATTGTGAGCACTCATTAAAGTATGACATGCTAAAGAGTTGATGTTGGACAAGGAAGACAACTTAATGGGTTATGTTTTCTCACATCTCAGTTAAAGTATATTGGCATGGATCGTCCAACATGTTGAGCTTGCCTTTCCCCCTCATGCTAGCCAAATTCCTTGCACCAAGTAGAGATACTACTTGTGCTTCCAAATATCCTTAAACCCAGTTTTGCCATGAGAGTCCACCATACCTACCTATGGATTGAGTAAGATCCTTCAAGTAAGTTGTCATGTAGCAAGCAATAAAAATTGCTCTCTAAATATGTATGACTTATTAGTGTGGAGAAAATAAGCTTTATACGATCGTGTGATATGGAAGTAATAAAAGCGACGGACTGCATAATAAAGGTTCATATCACAAGTGGCAATATAAAATGATGTTCTTTTGCATTAAGATTTTGTGCATCCAACCCTAAAAGCACATGACAACCTCTGCTTCCCTCTGCGAAGGGCCTATCTTTTACTTTATGTCCTTTACTTTATGCAAGAGTCAAGGTGATTTTCACCTTTCCCCTTTTCATTTTATCCTTTGGAAAGCACCTCGTGTTGGAAAGATCCTGATATATATATATCCAATTGGATGTAAGTTAGCATGAACTATTATTTTTGACATCACCCAAAGGTGAATACGTTGGGAGGCGAAATTATAAGCCCCTATCTTTCTCAGTGTCCGATTAAAACTCCATAACCATAAGTATTGGGTGAGTGTTAGAATTGTAGAAGACTATATGATAGTTGAGTATGTGGACTTGCTGAAAAGCTCTATTCTTGACTCTTTCCGATGTTATGATAAATTGCAATTGCTTCGATGACTGAGATTATAGGTTGTTAGTTCTCAATGAAGTTTCTGAACCATACTTGACATTGTGAATAGATTGTTACTTGAGCATAAGAAATCATATGACAAAATCTATATATGTTGTTGTTATAAGAATGATCATGATGCCCTCATGTCTGTATTTTATTTTTATCCACACCTCTATCTCTAAACATGTGGACATATTTTTCGATATCGGCTTCCGCTTGAGGACAAGCGAGGTCTAAGCTTGGGGGAGTTGATACGTCCATTTTGCATCATGCTTTTATATTGATATTTATTGCATTATGGGCTGTTATTACACGTTATGTCACAATACTTATGGCTATTCTCTCTTATTTTACAAGGTTTATCATGAAGAGGGAGAATGCCGACAGTTGGGATTCTGGTTGGAAAAGGAGCAAATATTGGAAACCTATTCTGCACAGCTCCAAAAGTCCTGAAACTCCACGAAAGTCATTTTTGGAATTAATAAGAATTATTGAGCAAAGAAAGTACCAGAGGGGGCCCACACCCTGGCCACAAGGGTGGGGGGCGCGTCCCCCCTACTGGGCGCGCCCCCTGTCTCGTGGGCCCCCTGGTGGTCCTCCGGTGCCCATCTTCTTCTATATGAAGGCTTTTACCCTGGAAAAAATCATAAGCAAGCTTACGGGATGAAACTCCGCCGCCACGAGGCGGAACCTTGGCGGAACCAATCTAGGGCTCCGGCGGAGCTGTTCTGTCGAGGAGACTTCCCTCCGGGGGGGGGGGGGGGAAATCATCACCAACAGTCCTCTCGTCGGGAGGGGTTCAATCTCCATCAACATCTTCACCAGTACCATCTCCTCTCAAAACCCTAGTTCATATCTTGTATCCAATCTTGTATCAAAACCACAAATTGGTACATGTGGGTTGCTAGTAGTGTTGATTACTCCTTGTAGTTGATGCTAATTGGTTTACTTGGTGGAAGATCATATGTTCAGATCCTTAATGCATATTAATACCCCTCTGATTATGAACATGAATATGCTTTGGTAGTTACGTTTGTTCTTGAGGACATGGGTGAAGTCTTGCTATTAGTAGTCATGTGAATTTGGTATTCGTTCGATATTTTGATGAGATGTATGTTGTCTCTCCTCTAGTGGCGTTATGTGAACGTCGACTACATGACACTTCACCATTATTTGGGCCTAGAGGAAGGCATTGGGAGGTAATAAGTAGATGATGGGTTGCTAGAGTGACAGAAGCTTAAACCCTAGTTTATGTGTTGCTTCGTAAGGGGCTGATTTGGATCCACTAGTTTCATGCTATGGTCAGGTTTACCTTAATACTTCTTTTGTAGTTGCGGATGCTTGCAATAGGGGTTAATCATAAGTGGGATGCTTGTCCAAGAAAGGGCAGTACCCAAGCACCGGTCCACCCACATATCAAATTATCAAAGTACCGAACACGAATCATATGAGCGTGATGAAACTAGCTTGACGATAATTCCCATGTGTCCTCGGGAGCGCTTTTCTCATTATAATAAATTGTCCAGGCTTTTGTCCTTTGCTACAAAAAGGATTGGGTCACCTTTCTGCACATGATTTACTTTCATTGCTTGTTACCCGTTACAAATTATCTTATCACAAAAATATCTGTTACCTACAATTTCAGTGCTTGCAGAGAATACCTTACTGAAAACCGCTTGTCATTTCCTTCTGCTCCTCATTGGGTTTGACACTCTTACTTATCGAAAGGACTACGATAGATCCCCTATACTTGTGGGTCATCAATTTCATAATCATAAAATGCGGCAATTGCTAACATGATTTGGATAGACTTAACCATCGCTATGGGTGAGAAAGTCTCATCGTAGTCAACTCCTTGAACTTGTCGAAAACGGTTTGCAACAAGTCGAGCTTTATAGACAATAACATTACCATCAGCGTCAGTCTTCTTCTTGAAGATTCATTTATTCTCTATGGGTCGCCGATCATTGGGCAGATCCACCAAAGTCCACACTTTGTTCTCATACATGGATCCTATCTCAAATTTTTCATGGCCTTAAGCCATTTTTCGGAATCTGGGCTCATCATAGCTTCTTCATAGTTCGTAAATTCATTATGGTCAAGTAACATGACCTCCAGAACAGGATTACCGTACCACTCTGGTGCGGATCGTGCTCTGCCAGACCTTCGAGGTTCTGTAGCAACTTGATCTATAGTTTCATGATCTTTATCATTAGCTTCCTCTCCGGTTGGTGTAGGCATCATGGGAACAGGTTTCCCGGATGAGCTACTTTCCAAATTGAGACTAGGTATAGTTACCTCATCAAGTTCTACTTTCCTCCCACTCACTTCTTTCGAGAGAAACTGCTTCTCTAGAAAGTTTCCGTTCTTAGCAACAAAAATCTTGCCTTCAGACTTGTGGTAGAAGGTGTACCCAATTGTTTCCTTATGGTATCCTATGAAGACACATTTCTCCAATTTGGGTTTGAGCTTATCGGGCTGAAGCCTTTTGACATAAGCATCACATCCCCAAACTTTAAGAAACGACATCTTAGGTTTGTTGCCAAACCATAGTTCATATGGTGTTGTCTCAATGGACTTTGACGGTGCCCTGTTTAAAGTGAATGTAGCTGTCTCTAATGCATAACCCCAAAACGATGGTGGTAAATTGGTAAGAGACATCATAGATTGCACCATATCTAATAAAGTGCGGTTACAATGTTCGGACACACCATTACGATGTGGTGTTCTAGGTGGCGTGAGCTGTGAAACTATTCCACATTGTTTTAAATGAAGGCCAAACTCGTAACTCAAATATTCTCCTCCATGATCAAATCGTAGAAATATTATTTTCTTGTTATGATGATTCTCCACTTCACTCTGAAATTCTTTGAACTTTTCAAAATTTTCAAACTTGTGGTTCATTAAGTAGATATACCCATATCTGCTCAAATCATCCGTGAAGGTCAGAAAAAATGATACCCGCCACGAGCATCAACACTCATTGGACCGCATACATCGGTATGTACTATTTCCAATAAGTCACTAGCTTGTTCCATTGTTCCGGAGAACGGAGCTTTAGTCATTTTGCCCATAAGGCACGGTTCGCAAGTATCAAATGATTCATAATCAACTGATTCCAAAAGTCCATCTTTATGGAGTTTCTTCATGCGCTTTACACCGATATGACCCAAACGGCAGTGCCACAAATAAGTTGCACTATCATTATCAACTTTGCATCTTTTGGCATCAATATTATGAATATGTGTATCATCACGATCAAGATTCAACAGAAAATAGACCACTCTTCAAGGGTGCATGGCCATAAAAGATATTACTCATATAAATAGAACAACCATTATTCTCTGATTTAAATGAATAACCATCTCGCACTAAACTAGATCCAGATATAATGTTCATGCTCAATGCTGGCACCAAATAACAATTATTTAGGTCTAAAACTAATCCCGAAGGTAGATGTAGAGGTAGCATGCCGACGGTGATCACATCAACCTTGGAACCATTTCCGACGCGCATCGTCACCTCGTCCTTAGCCAATCTTCGTTTAATCCATAGTACCTGCTTCGAGTTACAAATATGAGCAACCAAACCGGTATCAAATACCCAGGCACTACTACGAGAATTAGTAAGGTACACATCAATAACATGTATATCAAATATACCTTTGCTCACTTTGCCATCCTTCTTATCCGCCAAATACTTGGGGCAGTTCCGCTTCCAGTGACCAGTCCCTTTGTAGTAGAAGCACTCAGTTTCAGGCTTGGGTCCATTTTTAGGTTTCTTCCCGGGAGTGACAACTTGCTTGTCATTCTTCTTGAAGTTCCCCTTCTTTTTACCCTTCCCCTTTTTCTTGAAACTAGTGGTGTTGTTAACCATCAACACTTGATGCTCCTTCTTGATTTCTACCTCCGCGGCCTTTAGCATCGCGAAGAGCTCGGGAATAGTCTTTTCCATCCCTTGCATATTGTAGTTCATCACAAAGCCTTTGTAGCTTGGTGGCAATGATTGAAGAACTCTGTTAATGACACAATCATCTGGAAGATTAACTCCCAGCTGAGTCAAGTGATTATGGTACCCAGACATTCTAAGTATGTGCTCACTAATCCATCTTGCAGCTATAGAACTTGTTGGAGACTTCATATCTCTCAACTCGGGCATTTGCTTGAAATATCAACTTCAACTCCTGGAACATCTCATATGGTCCATGACGTTCAAAATGTCTTTGAAGTCTCGATTCTAAGTCGTAAAGCATGGCACACTAAACTAGCGAGTAGTCATGAGATCAAGCTTGCCAGGCGTTCATAACGTCATCTTCTGCTCCTGCAGCAGGCCTTGCACCTAGCGGTGCATCAAGGACATAATTTTTCTATGCAGCAATGAGGATAATCCTCAAGTTAAGGACCCAGTCCGTGTAGTTGCTACCATCATCTTTCAACTTAGCTTTCTCTAGGAACGCATTAAAATCCAAAGAAGCGGTAGCACGGGCCATTGATCTACAACATAGATATGCAAAAAACTATCAAGACTAAGTTCATGATAAATTAAGTTCAATTAATCATATTACTTAAGAAATCCCACTTAGATAGACATCCCCATAGTCATCTAAATGATACGTGATAAAACTAACTAAACCATGTCTGATCATCATGTGAGATTGAGTAGTCTTCAATGGTGAACATCACTATGTTGATCATATCTACTATATGATTCACGTTTGACCTTTCGGTCTCCAGTGTTTCGAGGCCATATCTGTATATGATAGGCTCGTCAAGTTTAACCCGAGTATTCTGCATGTGCAAATCTGGCTTGCACCCGTTGTATTTGAGCGTAGAGCCTATCACACCCGATCATCACGTGGTGTCTCAGCATGAAAAACTTTCACAACGGTGCATACTCGGGGAGAACACTTATACCTTGAAATTTTTAGTGAGGGATCATCTCATAATGCTACTGTCGTACTAAGCAAAATAAGATGCATAAAAGATAAACATCACATGCAATCAAAATATGTGACATGATATGGCCATCATCATCTTGTGCTTTTGATCTCCATCATCGAAGCAACGTCATGATCTCCATTGTCACCGGCTTGACACCTTGATCTCCATAGATGGGTCGTGGTCGTCTCGCCAACCATTGCTTGTGCAACTATCGCTACTGCTTAGTGATAAAGTAAAGCAATTACATAACGTTTGTATTTCATACAATAAAGCGACAACCATATGGCTCCTGCCAGTTGCCGATAACTTTTACAAAACATGATCATCTCATACGACAATCTTCATATGACATTATGTCTTGACCATATCACATCACGACATGCCCTGCAAAAACAAGTTAGATGTCCTCTACTTTGTCTATTGAAAGTTTTACGTGGCTGCTACGGGCTTCTAGCATGAACCGTACATACCTATGGCACAAAAACCACAACGGTGATTTATCAAGTTTGCTGTTTTAACCTTCACAAGGACCGGCCACAGTCAAATTCGATTCAACTAAAGCTGGAGAAACAGACACCCGCCAGCCACCTTTATGCAAAACTAGTTGCATGACTGTCGGTGGAACCGGTCTCATGAACACGTTCATGTAAGGTTGGTCCGGGCCGCTTCATCCAAAAATACCGCTGAATCAAAATAAGACATTGGTGGTAAGCAGTATGACGATCACCACCCACAACTCTTTGTGTTCTACTCATGCATATCATCTACGCATAGACCTGGCTCGGATGCCGCTGTTGGGAAACATAGCATGCAATTTCAAAAAAATTCCTACACTCACGCAAGATCTATCTAGGAGATGCATAGCAATGAGAAAGGGAGAGTGTGTCCGCGTACCCTCGTAGACCGAAAGCGGAAGCGTTAACTTAACGCGATTGATGTAGTCGAACGTCTTCTCGAATCAACTGATCAAGTACTGAATGTACGACACCTCCGAGTTCTGCACATGTTCAGCTTGATGACGTCCCTCGAACTCTTGATCTAGTAGAGGCACGCAGGAGTCGATGAGTTACGTCAGCACGACGGCGTGGTGACGGTGTTGGTGATGTGATCCGCGCAGGGCTTTGCCTAAGCACTACGACAATATGACGGGAGGAGTAAACGGTGGAGAGGGGCACCACACACGGCAAATAAACAATTGTTGTGCCTTGGGGTGCCCCTGCCCCCATATATAAAGGAGGAGGGGGAGGCCGCCGGCCCCTAGGGGTGCGCCAAGTGGGGGGAGTCCCACTAGGACTCCTAGTCCTAGTCGGCTCCCCCTTCCTTCCAACGGAGAGGGGAAAGGGGAAAGAAGGGGAGAGGGAGAAGGAAAGGGGGGCCGCGCCCCCCACCCCTTGTCCAATTTGGACTGCCATGGGGGGCGCCACCTCTTGTGGCCTGCCTCCTCCTCTCGACTATGGCCCATGAGGCCCATTAACTTTCCCGGGGGGTTCCGGTAACCTCCCGGTACTCTGAAAAATTCCCGAATCTTTCCGAAACCATGCCGGTGTCCGTATATAACCTTCCAATATATCAATCTTTACCTCTCGACCATTTCAAGACTTCTCGTCATGTCAATGATCTCATCCAGGACTTCGAACAACCTTCGGTCACCAAAACACATAACTCATATAAATACATATCGTCATCTAACGTTAAGCATGCGGACCCTACGGGTTCGTGAACTATGTAGACATGACCGAGACACCTCTCCGGTCAATAACCAATAGCAGAACCTGGACGCTCATATTGGTTCCCACATATTCTACGAAGATCTTTATCGGTCGAACCGCAATGTCAAAATACGTTATTCCCTTTGTCATCGGTATGTTACTTGCCCGAGATTCGATCGTCGGTATCCTCATACCTAGTTCAATCTCGTTACTGGCAACTCTCTTTACTCGTTTCGTAGTGCATCATTCCATAACTAACTCATTAGTCACATTGCTTGCAAGGCTTCATATGATGTGCATTACCGAGAGGGCCCAGAGATACCTCTCTGATAGTCTGAGTAACAAATCCTAATCTCGATCTATGCCAACCCAAAAAACACCTTCGAAGATACCTGTAGAGCATCTTTATAATCACCCAGTTACGTTGTGACATTTAATAGCACAGAAGGCATTCCTCCGGTGTCCGGGAGTTGCATAATCTCATAGTCGGAGGAATATATATTTGACACGAAGAAAGGAGTAGCAACAAAACTCAACAAGCATTATGCTAAGCTAACGGATGGGTCTTGTCCATCACATCATTCCACTAATGATGTGATCCCGTTTTTCAAATGACAACTCATGTCCATGGCTAGGAAACTTAACCGTCTTTGATCAACGAACTAGTCTAGTAGAGGCATACTAGGGACACGGTGTTTTGTCTATGTATTCACACATCTATCAAGTTTCCAGTTAATACAATTCTAGCATGAATAATAAACATTTATCATGAATAAGGAAATATAAAATAACAACTTTATTATTGCCTCTAGTGCATATTTCCTTCAGCCTTCTCATAGAGAAGCTGCCATGTCACTCTAAGAGACTGCCACCTTTTCCCTCCCCCTCTCAACTAAAACTGCGAGGCGAACGTTCGCAAATGACACCCTCCCTGGCGAACATTCACCAATTATGGACGTCTTTTTTTAGGGAAACGCCATCATGGCTTACTTTATTGAAAGTCAAATAAGTCTTACATCGTTCACGAGAAGTTCAGAACGGGATTATTCTCCATCATGGACTTGATTGCTTCCATCATTTCTGAACTTGATCTATCTATAGCAAAAGATGCCATAATCCGCTTTTCAAGCTTCAGTTCTTTCCAAAGGTGTTGAGCCGGCAAACACTCAAAGAGAAGATGTGAAATATCATCGAGATAATTATGGCACACGGGGCATAAAGGATTTGTCCCTATGTGGCGATTTACAAGTATAGCTTTCACCTGGAGTGTCGCATGAAGAGCCCTCCAACAAAATATTTTTATTTTACCAGGGACCACAAACTTCCAGATTGTACTCCATATAGGATTTGAACCTACGGATGAAGATGCAAACTGCTGTGAAATATTTCCAAATTGATGTCTCCACTCCACGTGATATGCCGACTTGACAAAAAAAAGTTCCAGATTTATTAAAGTGCCACGCCACGAAGTCCTCGAACACGTTTGGGCTGAGTGGTATCCTTAAAATTCGTGCAGCATCTACCACAGAGAAAATGTCCCGAATCAAGTTCTCATCCTATTTACCCGTCCTTGGATCGATTAGGTCTGACACCCTATCAATCAGGACAACCCCCCTCTCAGAGATAATCCTCCTATTCGGGCTGGTTGGAATCCATTTGTCTCTCCACATGTTGATGGACTCGCCACTTCTCACGCGCAAGATGTAAAAAAGTTTGAATACCCACAACTATACTTCGTCATGTGAAAGATGAAACCCCCTTGGGGCCAGCTTCAAGGATATCTTGGTTTGGGTAATATTTGCCTTCACAATCATATCACATAGAGACTCAGGATTGACTATCAACCGCCGCACCTATTATGGACATCCTTTTTAATATTGTTTCGTCATGTAGGGACGCACCGTTATTTAGCCCATTTGTTTAAAATGTACTTCCTTCGTTTTAAATTAAAAATGTTGTTGATTTAGTAACTTTATACTACTACTTTCTCCGTTCCAAAATAAGTGTCTCGACTTTGTACTAACTTTAGTACAAAATTATACTAAGCTTAAGACACTTATTTTGGGACGGAAGAAGTACATTTTTATTAATATATGTGGAACAAAGGTGCTTTAAAAAAATGGAACAAAGGGAGTAAAATAGGTATATATTGAATGTGGGCGGGCCGGCACGCGGCAGTCTTCCCCGATAAAGTCCTCTCTCCTCCTCCGCCGGAATCCTTCGCCTCTTTTCCTCGTCAGCCTCCTTCTCCCATCTTCTGGTGCCGTCCCATGCGGACGTGGTTCCCTCTGCTGGAAAGCAAGGGTTGTTCGCTATAGTTTGCTTGTATTGTTTGTTCGTCTTTGCTCTCGTCTTTTTCTTTGTTTTCAAGAATCGAATCCAACGAAAATTTTCCCTCTTGAAGACCAATCTCGGTTGACCTATCCAAGCCGCCCTCAAACTAATACTACCAGCACCAGTTTGTTTTTCGAAATAAACCGGGGATTCCGCCATGCCCCGCGGCAAGTCCTCCTCCGGCGGCAGCTTGTTCTACCGGAGGAAGCACTCATGGCGCCGCGATGAGTTAGTGAGCAGGAGCACCCTGCATCTGGTGAGGGCCTTCTTCATCATATCCCATCAATTGCTATCAGTTGCCACTTGCCAGTCAGAATCGGTCTGCACACATTGTTTCTTTGTGCGTATTGGGGAGGTGGCAAAATTGTAATATTGCGTCATTCGACATTCTCCAAGTCAGCAGCATTTTGTTGATATATTTTAGTCTGCTATGTTGCTAATTATTATGGCCGCTTTGAATATTCAGAGTCCTTCTATTTTTTGTGTGTATTTTGATGACATGTTTTCTGTATCGCTGTGAATATTCAGAAGTTGTACCTGTACTAAAACAGTTTATCAGGCTTTATGCAGTCAAGAGATCAAATTTCATGACTAAGGCATCACAGACTCATGTCAGACTTCTTTTTATTTGGAAAGGAGTTATTGTTAGTTTTTGGGTAAAACATGTGGCATCATTCCCAGAATATGATAGGGATTTGTAAGATCATATAGTTGCAACAGGCTGTTGTTGTTACTGGCCTCATTATTCTGATGTTTCTTATTGATTTTTATGGCAACACCTGCAGCTGGACTTCGATGACGGTACACCACCAGAACATGCTTGGAGAAGAAAATTAAGTAGTCACGCTAATAGACTGAAGGAGTTCAATGTTACGTTCAGAGAAGCATTTAAAATGGTATGAAAATGCAATTGTCAAACAGAGGTACTAACTGTCCCTGTTGTCATTCTTCTGAAATCTTGAGGAAGATGTCCAAATTATGTTTTCCCCTTGACCATCAGATGAAGCTTGGTCTCCGGCTTTGGTCATATGTTCGAGAAGAAGCTTCCCAGGGAAGGGTAATGCATTGGCATGCTATTTTTTTCTTCTTAAGCATGCATCTAAATTCACATAATTTTGTATTAGAATTTAGAAGAAAGACACCGAGAAGCCTCAGAATGCAAACCCATACCAAAAACCAATTCCAAACAAATGAAATAAAATTATAAAAAATTAGAAGAACATTGAAACAAAGAACATAAATTTCTGATCACGGCAAAACTGTAGCAGCAGCTGCTGACACAGGTCCCTGGTCTGGGATGCTGATGTATCAAGAGCCTGCTGACTGTGCATTTCATATTACTAAATGTTCTACATAAGGAAAACCTTGTTACATTCAAGTGTACCTTTATTTATTGGCTCCTTTTAACATGGATATTTATCAATTTCCAGAAAGCACCGATTGATCCATTCACGAGGGAGAGCAGCAAACCATCAGCCTCACAAGGAGTACCCCTTGGTGGGATGGGGTGTGTGTAACTCATGATGATAAATTTCACAAACATGCTTCAGTTATTTCTGTTGCCAACAATCACTCCCTATTTATGATTTATTCCCCTTTTCAGGACTGGTAGCATATCAAGAGGTTTTAGAGGGGAGTTCAAACATTGGCAGATAACCCCTGGTTCATGTGATATGTCACCAGTGATGGAAAACCAATTTTCGGTGACTGAGACCTTTTACCCTGCTAAACATGCTATATCCTCACCTTTTTCTCAGTTTCATTATTTTTCCTTGCTTCTAATACATATTGTTATGGATCCCAATTTTGAACAATATTTTATGATGAAATCTAATGAGGTGTACATGTTGATATATGTAGTCTATTAATTGGTCAAACATAAAGAAAAATTGACTTAGGACAAAGCTAGAACTTCTAATAATTTGGAACAAAGGGAGTACTTTATATTACCCCCCCCCCCCCCCCCCCTTATTATCCTTTGGAATAGTTGTTTGGAATGCGATACTTCATGGTGTTATCAGCCAACAGACAGGCAGACAGTACATAATTATTGAGAACCCTCTCATTGTGTTAGCCACTAGGTAGATAGATCATAGATGCACTGCTAGTTAATTAAGCAAAAATATACTAATGTCCTAATTTTTTGTTACATATTGAAAATGGCATCATGTTTTTGGATTGTTGAGGTTTGATGAAAACTCACTCATTCCATACTAAAAACAAATGCCCTTGAAGATTATCCTGCCTCATGTGTTAAGTAAGTTTTTTTTTCATGACCATGCGTATTAAGTAAGCTTTGTGATGTATATTTATCTACACTCTTAAGTTCTCTACGAGTGTCAAAGCAAGCAGTGCATGATTTTGCTAAAAGTATAATTTCTTACCTAAAATACACCTCTCATTTCTTTTAATCATTCTGTTCTTAATTCACCGCAGATCTTTATAACTAGAGAAGGAGGAAGCAAAAAGTACTCCTCAGTTTTAGCTCCTGGTCAGCATGATGGTTTAAAGTATGTTTTTTTTTTGCCCTGTCAGACAACACATTCTTAATTTCCTGAAATTTTATCCATGGATGTTCTGCCTAATGGATGCAAGTCTGGAACCTTCTCTTCGGTCTTTGTATGTAAGAATATATATCAGTCATGACACAGTACAACAACAACAAAAATGCCTTTCAGTCCCAAACAAGTTGCGGTAGGCTAGAGTTGAACCCATAATATCTCGTAGTCATGGTTCTGGCACATGGCTAGCTAACTTCCATGCGCCCCTGTCCATGGCTAGTTCTTTGGTGATATTCCATTCCTTCAGGTCTCTCCTTACAGACTCCTCCCATGTCAAGTTTGGTCTACCTCAACCTCTCTTGACATTATCATCACACTTCATCCTTCCGCTACGCGCCGGCGCTTTTGGAGGCCTGCGTTGTATATGCCCAAACCATCTCAGACCATGTTGGACAAGCTTCTCTTCACTTAGTGTTATCCCAACTCTATCACGTATATCATCATTTCAGAGATGATCCTTTCTTGTGTGGGCACATATCCATCTTAGCATGTATATCTCCACTACACCTAACTGTTGAACGTGTCGCCTTTTTGTTGGCCAACATTTCTGCGCCATACAACATCGCAGGTCGAACCGCCGTCCTATAGATAGCGCCACTTCATCCATCCGACTTTGATTTGATGGCCCACATCTTCATCGATATCACCATCCTTCTGCAGTATTGACCCCAAACATCGAAAGGTTTCCTTCTGAGGTACCACCTGCCCATGAAGGCTAACCTCCTCCTCCTTGTGCCTAGTAATCAATTTTAGTTCTACTAAGCCTAAAAGCTTTCAATTCCAAAGTTTGTCTCCACAACTCTAACTTTCTAGTAACCCCAGTCCAGCAAACGTCGACTAGCACCACATCATCTGGAAAGAGCATACACCATGGGATATTTCTTTGAATCTCCCTTATGACCTCATCCACCAAAGCAAAAAGATAAGGGCTCAAAGCTGACCCTTGGTGGCTGGTGCAGTCCTATTTTAATTGGAAACTCATCGGTGTCGCCATCACTTGTTCGAACACTTGTCACAACATTGTTTTACATGTCCTTGATGAGGGTAATGTACTTTGTTGGGACTTTGTGTTTCTCCAAGACCCACCACATGACATTCTACGATATCTTATCGTAGGCCTTTCAAGTCAACGAACATAATATGTAGGTCCTTCTTTTGCTCCATGTATCTCCATAAGTTATCGTACGAGAAAATTGTTAGAAGTGTATAGTCCCCTTTGTGTATATCCCCATTGTATAAGGTTTTTTTTGCACTTTACCACACATGTATATGTATTGGCCTTTGGCCCTTAGTGAATGCTAGTTGCTCATTATCCAACATGGTATCAGATGTTAGGTTAGCCTCTTTCCCGCACGATGCAACTTTGTGCTGATCCCCTCGTCGCTGGCTGTTTCTCCTCGTCCCCGATCTGCTGTTGCGGGCCCTCGTCAGGCTCTCCCTCTCGCACCCGATCCAGATCGGGCCTCCCGCACTGCCTCGTGCTGCGGCTCTGCCTTGCGTCGCCGCCGTCGTCGCCTGCCTCGCACAGCCTCCGCCGCTTGCCTCGCGCGCCCGCCCGTCGTGTGCCTCGTTCTGCCACCGCCTGCTTCGCGCCACCACCTGCCGCTGGCCTCGTCTTGCGCCACCGCTTGCCGCTGGCCTCGTCTGGCCGCTCCGCCCCAGCCTCGGGAGCCCCTGCCAGCTCCCGCTCGGGCCCTTCTCCTCATGAGCCTTTGCTCGCTCCAGCTCGGGCCTCAGCCCGATCCAGATCGGTCCTTCGGTAGCTATTGACCAAAAAAGAAGAAGAAGGAGCCTCTCATGTCTTCTCCGGGCTATGTTGTTGTTCCTCGGTGCTCGGTGATCTTCGATGGCACCAACTATGCTGAGTTTGTGGGCTTCATGCGTATTCATATGCGCGATCTCCTTCTGTGGGTGTTCTATCTGGCGAGGTCCCCTGTCCGCCATGCCCTACTGCTCCTGTGGCTCCCACTCCGCCGGTGCCGCCGGTCCTTGCTGCTGAAGCTTACCAGCCTGATCGAGATGCAGCCAAAGCTCTTGATGATGCTGCAGTTGATGCCTATGATCAGCAGGTATCCGCTTATTCAGATGCTCTTTCTGTCTACCGCGATGATCTGTCAGCCTACACTCGGTGGTGCAATGATGATGCTCCCGCTGTTGCTGTCCTCACTGCAGTGTCCTTCCTCAGTTTGCTTCGGAGTTCATGGGACTTCGGCACAGTTGCAGCGATGTGGTCTTATCTCTGTCAGCGTTATCAGCCCTCTGGTGATGCTCTCTACCTATCAATGGTGCGTCAGGAGCACGCACTTCAGCAGGGTGATTCTTCTGTTGATCAGTTCTATTCACAATGCTCTGCCATCTGGCGTCAGCTTGACTCTCTTTGGACAGTTGTTTGTGGAGCTTGCCATTGCTGTCAGACTACGCGATCTGATTTGGAGTTTCAGCGGGTACATGAGTTCTTATCTCGTCTCCGGTTTGAGTTTGAGCCCCGCCGTGCTCACTTGCTTGCTCGTGGTCGCGTTCCTATCTCGGAGGTGCTTGCTGAGCTTCGTGCTGAGGAGACCCGCCTTCGCTCTGCTGGGTCACTGGTGGTTCCGTCTGTGTTGGCTGCTCGGGCTCCTATGTCGTCTGCTCGGCTCATCGCTCCACCGCTCCTACCTACACCTTCAGGGGGGGAGGGGTCGCCCTCCTTATGTTGAGAAGGGTCGGTCGCGCCGTGACACTTTCTGTGACTACTGCTCCAGGCCAGGTCACCCAGAGTCTGATTGTCGCCAGAAACAGCGAAACCAGAGGCGCTCCTCTTCCAGTGGGACTCCTGTATCGTCATCGACTCCGTCACTCACAGACTAGGATATTGTGCGGCTCAAGCGCCTTCTGGCTTCCTCCGGTTCATCAACGGGCTCTGCTGCTGTGACTGCTTTCACCACTTCATCACCGCCGGCATCTACACCGTCAGGTACATCTTCGTGGGTTCTGGACTCTGGAGCTTCCTTTCATATGTCCTCTGATTCTTCAACGTTGTCTTCTCTTTGCCCTCTTGATTCCCCTATTAATGTTCTTACTGCCGATGGCACATCTCTTCCTGTTGCTAGTCGTGGTATTCTTTCCACTCTGTCCTTTTCTGTTCCTAGTGTTTCACATGTTCCTCGCCTTACAATGAATCTTTTTTCCGCTGCCCAACTTACTGATTCTGGTTGTCGTGTCATTCTTGATGCCGACTCTTGCTCCATTCAGGATCGTCGCACCAAGGCTTTGGTTGGTGCTGGCCCCCGGTGCCGTGAGTTAGAGGACCTTTGGGAGGTTGACTGGCTTTGTGTTCCTTCCACTGCCATCACTTCTGCCAGCTCTCATGCTCTTGCTGCCTCCTCATCTGCGTCCTTCCAGTAGTGCATCATTGCCTCGGTCACACCTGTGGCTCTCGCTCGTCATCATTAGTGCGTTAGGGCCTCTTAGGGTCTGTATCTGGAGATGTTTCTTTACATTGTAATGGTTGTAGACTTGGCAAACAGACCCAGTTACCTTATCCTACTAGTGAGTCGGTATCTCGGCGTCCGTTTGACTTAGTTTATTCTGATGTCTGGGGTCCTGCTCCCTTTGATTCGAAAGATGGTCATCGCTACTATGTCTTGTTTATTGATGATTTCTCTCGCTACACTTGGCTCTACTTCATGAAATCTCGTAGCGAAGTTCTCTCTATATACAAACGATATGCTGCCATGATTCACACCCAGTTTTCCACGCCTATTCGTACTTTTCGTGCTGACTCCGCTGGCGAGTTTCTCTCCCAGCTGTTGCGTGGTTTTCTCGTGGAACAGGGTACTCTTGCCCAGTTCTCATGTCCTGGTGCTCATGCTCAGAATGGCGTTGCCGAACGTAAGCATCGTCATCTTCTTGAGACGGCTTGTGCGATGATGATTGCTGCTTCCCTTCCACCCCATTTTTGGGCTGAGGCTGTTTCTGCTTCCACCTATCTCATCAACATTCAGCCATCGACTGCCCTGCAGGGTGGTATTCCTATGGAGTGTCTCACTGGTCGTTCTCCTGACTACTCAGCTCTTCGTATGTTTGGATGTGTGTGCTATGTCCTTCTTGCCCCCAGTGAACGCACCAAACTGACTGCTCAGTCGGTTGAGTGTGTTTTCCTTGGCTACAGTGATGAGCACAAGGGCTATCGTTGTTGGGATCCTGTTGGTCGTCGCTTGCACATCTCGCGTGATGTGACTTTTGACGAGTCTCGTTCCTACTACCCACGTCCTTCTTCCTCGAGCTTCTCTGTGGATGATATTTCTTTCCTTCTCCTTCCCGATACACCCTGCTATGTGCCTCGTGTGTCGCCTCTTCCTCTGGCACCTCTCATTCATTCTCATTCACCACCGCCACCATCTTCCCCGTCCTCCTCCTCCACCTCTCCACCATCATCTCCAGTCCGTCGCCCTCTCTCACCGTTTCCTCTCCACTATACTCGTCGCCCTCATACTGAGGATGCTTCCCCTGACGCGCCTTCCACCTCTGGTGCGCCTCCCTTCACGCCTCCCCCGGTTCATAACCTCCGTGCTCGGCCTCGCCCCCCGCCTGATCGGTACGGTCTCTTTGTTATTGCTGAGCCCACTTCCTATCGGACTGCCATGACTCAGCCTGAATGGCAGCTTGCGATGGCCGAAGAGCTTGCTGCCCTTGAGCGCTCTGGCACATGGGATCTTGTTTCCCTCCCTTCCGGTGTTCGTCCCATCACCTCTCTGTTTTTTAGTCGCTCGACTAGTCGTCGACTAGTCTATGAGTCGCACTGGCAGGGTCGACTCAGCCTGGCGACTCGACTCATGGGATGAGTCGAGCGACTCGAGCGACTAGTCTCGACTAGTCACGACTAGTCGTGTTTTCTGGGTCAAACGACTCAATTTTTTTGGGCCCGCCTGTCATATGTTTTTTTTACTGTATCGAACCATCCCCTGTGGAAACCTAGATCGAACATGTTCCCCTCCCACGACCCAACCCTCTCCTTGGCAGCCGCCGCCGCACCTAGTTGCTGGCTTGCTGCTCCTTCCCTGGTTGCTGCTGCTGGTCTGCTCCTCCCCTCTGCTGGTTGCTGCTGCTGGTCTGCTCCTCCCCTCATCCCCTGGTTGTTGCTGCTGCTGGTTTGCTCCTCCTCTCCTCCTCTGGTTGTTGTTATTGTTGGTGGTGGTGGTCTGCTCCTCCCCTGGTTGTGCATGAACAAGGGTGGTTGTGCATGATGAAGAGTTGAGGGCTGAATTGGAACCACTCAAGAACAAGGCTGGTTTTATTGTACCTACTTTCTACTGCTTAACTCACGTCGACTCGTCGCATGTCGACTCATCGACCATGAGTCTAGACTAGTCACGACTAGTCTAGAGTCGCTCCCCCCGAGTGACTTGTCGACTCATCGACTCGAAAACCTTGCATCACCTGCAAGTGGGTCTACAAGATTAAGACTCGCTCCGATGGTTCTCTTGAACGCTACAAAGCTCGTTTTGTGGCCCGTGGTTTTCAGCAGGAGCAGGGACGTGATTATGATGAGACATTCGCTCCTGTGGCTCACATGACCACTGTCCGCACTCTCCTTGTTGTGGCTTCTGTTCGTCATTGGTCTATCTCTCAACTTGATGTTCAGAACGCCTTTCTCAATGGTGAGTTGCGTGAGGAGGTTTATATGCAGCCACCACCGGGGTACTATGCTCCTGATGGCATGGTCTGTAGGCTTCGCCGCTCCCTCTATGGTCTTAAACAGGCCCCTCGCGCCTGGTTCGAGCGCTTCGCCTCTGTGGTGACTGCTGCTGGTTTCTTGCCCAGCGATCATGATCCCGCGTTGTTTGTTCACACGTCTCCTCGTGGTCGGACTCTTCTCCTTCTCTATGTTGATGACATGATCATCACTGGTGACGACTCTGACTCTGACTACATTGCCTTTGTTAAGGCTCGCCTTCGTGACCAGTTCCTCATGACTGATCTTGGTCCACTTCGCTATTTTCTTGGGATTGAGATGTCCTCGACCCCTGATGGCTTCTACATCTCCCAGGAAAATATATTCAGGATCTTCTTGCTCGCGCTGCTCTCGGTGATGAGCGCACTGTTGTGACTCCTACGTTCAGCTTTGTGCCTCTGATGGTGACCCTCTTCCTAATCCCACTCGCTATCGTCACCTTGTTGGCAGCCTTGTCTATCTTGCTGTTACGCGTCCTGACATCTCCTATCCTGTCCACATTCTGAGTCAGTTTGTTTCAGCCCCCACCTCTGTCCACTATAGTCATCTCCTCCGTGTTCTATGATATCTTCGTGGCACGATCTCTCATCGCCTGTTCTTTCTCCGCTCCAGCTCTCTTGAGCTCCAGGCCTACTCTGATGCTACCTGGGCTAGTGATACCTCTGATCGACGTTCGCTGTCAGCTTACTGTGTCTTTCTTGGTGTCTCTCTTATCGCCTGGAAGACAAAGAAACAGACTGCAGTTTCTCGCTCGAGTACAGAGGCCGAGTTGCGAGCCATGGCTATGTTGATGGCTGAGGTGATCTGGTTACGGTGGTTACTTGAGGATTTTGGTGTGTCTGCTACTACCTCGACTCCCTTATTGTCAGACAATACTGGTGCTATCAGTATTGCGCGTGACCCGGTGAAGCATGAGCTCACCAAGCACATCGGTGTGGATGCTCACTTTGTGCGGGCTGTTGTGCAGGATCAGACTCTCGATCTTCACTATGTGCCTTCTGAGTTACAGTTGGCGGACTTTTTCACGAAGGCACAAACTCGAGCGCGGCACGACTTCTTTCTATCCAAACTCAGTGTTGTTGATCCACCATGAGTTTGAGGGGGGACGTTAGAAGTGTATAGTCCCCTTTGTGTGTATCCCCATTGTATAAGGGGTTTTCTGCACTTTACCACACATGTATATGTATTGGCCTTTGGCCCTCAGTGAATGCTAGTTGCTCATTATCCAACAAAAATAACTTCCATGGTCGACCTTCTAGGCATGAAACCAAACTGATTTTTTGTCAAGCTTGTCATTCTTCTGAAGCGATGCCCAATGACTCTCCCATAGCTTCATTCTATGGCTCATCAACTTAATTCCACGGTAATTTATATATTTTGGAACACCCCTCTTATTCTTGAAGACCGGTACTAATATACTCCGCCTCCATTCTTCGGGCATCTTGTTTGATCGAGAAATGACGTTGAAAAGCTTAGTTAGGCATACTATTGCTATCTCCAAGGCATCTCCAGAATTCTGTGGGGATACAATTAGGGCCCATGCCCTTGCCTCCTTTCATCATTTTTGAAGCCTCCTTGGCCTCCTGGATTCGTCACACAAAACGTTGTTGGCATCATTAAAGGAGTCGTCCAACTCAATGGCAGGGCCCTCATTCTCTCCATTCAACAGTTTGTCGAAGTACTCTTGCCATCTATTCTTGATCTCCTCGTCCTCCTCGTCCTTCACCAAAAGTCGATTTGCTCCATCTTTGATGCATTTGACTTGGTTGACATCCCTCGTCTTCCTCTCTCGGATCTTGGCCATCTTATAGATGCCCCTTTCGCCTTACTTCATGTTTAAACGCTAGTAGAGGTCCTCATACGCCCGACCCCTTGCTTCACTCACCGCTCGGTTTGTGGTCTTCTTTGCCACTTGTACTTCTTTATGTTGTCAGCACTCCTATCCAGGTGTAGGCATCTGAAACAATCTTTCTTCTCCTTAATAGCCTTTGGAAAATCATCGTTCCACCACAAGGTATCTTTAGCTTCGCTTCTACTTCCCCTGATCACCCCAAACGCAAGTCACCATCTTCATCCACATATTCTTTGCACCACCTCCTTCCTTCCAAGAGCCTTCTTTAATAACCCTTTCCTTGAAAGTGTGAGCTGCCCCCACCCCCTTGAGCTTCCACCACTTCGTTGTAGCGACTTTGGCGCACTTATCCCTCTAGACACATATCCGTAAGCTGAAGTCAGCCACACCAAGCTTATGTTGAGGGACAACACTCTCTCCAAGTACCACCTTGCAATCTAGGCAAGCACACGTGTCCTCTCTTCTCGCGAGGAAGAAATAAATCTGGCTAGAGTGTTGACCCCTGCTAAAATTCACTAGATGGGATTCTCTTTAAAGAGGGTGTTAGCTACGATGATGTCATAGGCTAAAGCAAAGCTTAAGACATCCTCTCCTTGATTCCTGCCGCCATAACTAAAGCCCCCATGCACCCTTTCAAAACTTGTGTTAGATGTACACACGTGGCCATTGAGGCCCCCCTCCTGTGAAGAGCTTCTTGCCAATAGGCACACTCTTAACCATGTCCTAGGCCTACCCAGAACTCCCTCTTGGTGCTCTCATTGTGGCCTACTTGCGGGGCATATGCGCTGATAACACCGAGAACTAAGTCCCAAACTACCAGCTTGATCAGGAAAATCCGGCCCCCTTGCCTCTTGATGTCTACCACTCCATACTTGAGGCTCTTGTTGATCAAGACGCGTGCTCCATCTTTGTTTGTAGTTGTTCCCGTGTACCATAGCTTGAAGCCAGTGTCCTCCACCTCCTTTGCCTTTTGCCCCTTCCATTTAGTTTCGTGTACGCATAAGGTGTTAAGATGTCAACACGTCTCCTCGTCGCTGTATCAACTAACTCCTGTAACTTACCCGTTAGGGACCCTACATTCCAACTACCTAAGCGGATCCTACGTGGCTCAGCTAGCTTCCTTACCCTTCGCACGCGTCAAGTCAAATGCGAAGATCCTTGCTCACTTTTCACTACACCTGGGTGTCGATGTAGTGAGCCACTAAGGATGCGACGACCCGATCCTTGCTCACTTACCACCGTATACAGATCAAGATACGGCGCGCCACCAAGGGGGTTACGCCCCAACATAGTCCTTTTGGGTTTCATTTCCATAAGAGTGGCTGAGGTTTGACGTCGGTTCGCCAAGCCTATCACTACCCTCCTCCTTTACCCGGGCTTGGGACCGGCTATGTTGAGACAACATAGGCGGAGTTAGTCATGACACAATCTATTATAAAAAATAATTATATAATTATTTAACTGATTTGCGGTCCTAATCACATTTCTCATATGAAGGCCATGGATCTTTTTGTAATACACCCTTTCAGTACCTAATGCGCCGGTCTTTAGACTATTTGTGTTCAATTATATGGACAATATAGACAAGCATGATCCCCCTTTTGTGGGGGGTTCTTTCTAGCTTTTAATATCAGTTGTATCGTAAATACTTGACTGATCATGTGATGTTTCTTGATTCAGAAAATCTAGCGATGATGGCATATCATCCTGGGATTGGAAATTAAGGGGTGATCGTTCAACATACCATGCTTTGTTTCCTCGAGCATGGACTGTTTATGATGGTAATGCTACTCATTTATTTTAGTAAGAAATCACTCCAAGCAGTAAGATGGACATCATGATAACAAGATCGCTCCAGTTTCCTTATCTTATGGCTCATAGGTCATAGTTTTTAGTTGGGCATGCACAATAGCTGTATATGATGTTCGAGCTTTCCACATCTGTCTATTATATATTATATATATACTAAAAGCACAATATGGTTGAAAATAGAGAGATATGCTAGAAATTTCCACAAAAAGAAAAACATCCGATCGTTGATCTGGTGGACAGTCTCTTTATAGTAGATCACAACCTTTCGATCTATATAATCGTACCTAAACAGATCATACCCGTTAGATCAACATAAATGTACCTAAATGATCGTACCCATTAGATCTAGTATATAAGCATGCCTAAACAGATCCCATCTGTTAGATCTGTATAAATGGACCTAAACAGATCGATTCTTTGTAATTGTGCCTAAACATATCACACCTATTAGATCTTCATAATTGTACCTCCGCAAGATCATAACTGGTAGATTGCGTAACTATAGCTACATTGTACCTACAGTCCTACACAGATTGTAGCTGGTATATTTTGTAACTCTAGCTACATAAATCACAAACGATACATCATCACCATTGCATTTAGAAAAATCTCACGCGCAAAAATATTTTTAAGCGCACATGTTAATTATTATTAGTTGAACTATAAACGATATTACATGCATGCTAAATGTTTTTTTCGAGAAAACGCAGGGGACATGCGTTTCATTCCATTGAAAAGAGAGAGTTTGTAATTACAATCCTCCTAGGAGGTGGTTTCAGACAGGAAAAATAAGCTAGTGCACATCCCATGTGGTGGGCAGCATGACTCTTAGCCCAGCGGCGCCAGCAGTGGCCCAGAGCCTGGCCACGGCTTTGATCTAAATGTTATTTAAATAACTTAGACCCCACTACATACACTAATGATGTGCAATGGATACATGACTCCTATAAAAATATAGTACAGAATTTCCTTTTACCATCTTATGCTCTGTAAATAATTAGACTACCGACAACATACAAATTCTTTAGGACGATACACTAAAAAAGTGGTTGGAAAGTTATTAGGCTCCAGCATGAGCATCGACAAAGTAGCGCGCAAGCGTTGATTACTAGAACCTAAGGACTGAAGGCTGAGGGTGCTAATCATTGACTTGTTAATTTTTTTGTTTTAGTTATAAAAGAAGGATCCAATTGTATAAGCAAAATCTCAGTGCAAGCATAATTCAAGGAGGATATGAACAGAAGCAGATAAAATGACATAGGGCAAATAACACATCGTTTTAGACATGGATACAGGCCTGCGCTAGCGACCATATGATAATTGATCTTGCAGGTCTGCATATTGCGGGTTAGTTTGGTTGGTGTCATCCACACCTATGGTATAAACAGGTTATTGAGAAAAAAAATCAATATCATTAGATTTTTCTAAATATTTTCAATTCTTTTGCTATTTCTTAGCAACATAATCGTATATTCATATACAAAATGAAGGTCGAAGTTACAGCTTAGGACTGCATCCATGTCTAAAACGACGTGTTATATGCAATGAAGGGGGTAAAATGCAAGAAAAAAAATGTTTGTATAAGATAAAAATAAAAAATGAATACTGAACACTTGCCACTGAATTATAAACTGCTAAGTGCTTTTAGTATGAACTAAATGCGTAATGCATGTTGATATCAGATAGAAAATTAATTGCATGTTTATATTAGGCAGAAAATTAATTACACGTTAATATTAGGTAGGATATCAATTACATGTTAATTACGTGGATAGTCTATATTTGGTATGTTATTAATTGCACGCTAAACATGTTAAACACTCGCCATTGGAGCAATATAGGCTTTGTTGTTGTTGTTGTTGTATAGATATAGATTATGAGGCACATCATTAAAGGTACTGCAAACATGCTAATGAGACTCACAAGTTCTTATCCATTTGATTTAAAAGGTGAACCTGATCCTGAATTGAAATTATCTTGCCGTCAAATATCTCCATTTATTCCCCACAACTATGAAGAGAGTAGTCTCCCAGTCTCCGTTTTTGTCTACACTGTAAGTTCTTCATTACTTGTAGGAGCAATGGTTATTATGGCGCGATATAGACTTAATGTTTCACATGTCTGAAATTTGAACTCCTCATTGTATAAGCTTGTATGCAGAGCTCGTGTATGTTTATGAAGAGTGTATACGCTGTTAACACACTGAGAATATTACTACCAATTTTATTAGAGATTTTTGATTTAGCATCATGCTTTTTCTTATTAATAACTGCTGCCTTATGTAGTATTTGTAATCTTATGTTTGTATGGGTATGAAAATTGTGCAGCTAGTGAATACCGGAAAGGAAAGGGCAAAAGTCAGCCTAGTAATGACCTGGGCGGTAGTAACTTGCTACTCTTTTACTCCAATGTTCTTATGTAATTTTTTCTTCTGTTTCTTTGATTTAATCATGTTCTGTTCTTGATGCGATCCAGAATTCTGTTGGTGGACTTTCACATCAGTCTGGTGGTCATGTAAATGAACCATTCATGTCAGTTGGGCTTTGCTTAGTACAGTTTATGCTATAACTAAAAATATAGTGAAATGATTTGTAATCTGTTTCGTATGCAGTGGAGAAAATGGAATTTCTGGTGTTCTCCTACATCACAAGTAAGTCATCAACTGTCCATAATTGTCTTTCCTATGGTCATTTGGCAGATTTCCCTTGAGCATTTCTATGAAGTGCCAAATGCAAACTAAGAGCTTCTAGCTGATCATTGTTTGCAACAGTATCTCCACACTGGCTTGTTCTTATCGATTTGGGGACGGAGTTTTTTCAGTCACATAACGTATTCTCATCCCTATATTTGTATTAGAAGCACCAACAATCTCTGTCTAAAGAAGCAATAAGTTTTTGCCAGATACATGACATTCTCCGCACGTTTCTTCTAATCTAGTGTTTTGCTTATCTAGCAATAATTATCAATTACAAACGTTGCAGGACTGCCAACAATAATCCTCCAGTAACATTTGCTGTTGCTGCACGTGAAAACCAAAATGTTGATGTCACAGTGTTGCCAATTTTTGGGCTTTCTGGAGAAAGTTCAGTCACTGCTAAGGAGATGTGGGGCACAATGGTCCAGGTGATTTTTCCTTTTGTCCTACAGTCAGAATGCACCTCTTTTTTGTAGGCTTGGTATTGGATATTCGTGCAAAGAAGTGAATCATACATTGAACCGATTTGTCTGTTTGAAATAAACAAAAACTGGCAAAAAAAATTGACTGTACTCTATGTCTTGCCATATAATTTTTGAAAGGGTGGTTGCTTTGACCAAGATAATTTCAATGCTGGCCCCAGCATGCCTTCTTCAGTGGGTGATACAGTTTGTGCAGCAGTTTCTGCTTCAACCTGGGTTGAACCACATGGAAGATGTACGGTCGTATTTTCGTTGGCTTGGTCTTCTCCCGAGGTTAAATTTAAGAAGGGAAGTACGTACCACAGGTAAATTCTATTTTCCAAACTTCTTATGTTTGGTGATAATAATGCTAAGTCCAAATGAGTATGTTGATTCATCTATTCTGAACTCCAAAACATGTATGTTCTGCACACTCATTAGTTTATCCTCCATCCTTACTGTAGCATTATACTTCATAGAACATAGTGATTGTGATTGTATAAACTTAAATCGAATTCCGTAGGCTGAATTTATAATACTGCTACCTTTTCTTAAACTTTCCGTGTTTATTTATCTGAATATATACTAAGATCAATAAGACCAGCTGTTCCATTTGTTTAATAAGGTTTGATTTCGTGCTCTTTTGGCAGGAGATATACGAAGTTCTACGGAACTTCCCCAAGATCTGCTATAAACCTGGCGCAAGATGCCTTGATGAGTATGTTTTTGTTTTTAAAAATTGTGGCATACATTTGGTATATGTTGACTATAGCAGTTAATTTTCTCCTCATACATGAAGATTATGGTTTGATTACTCTATTCTAGCGGTGCTCTCTCTGTTGAGATATTTTTCTGGTTAATTTATTACTTCTGAATCTGTCTATTGATTCCCATCTGATTGACAGAGTACAAGCATTGGGAAGAGGAAATCGATAAGTGGCAGACCCCAATTCTCCGTGATGAGAGGTTTCCAGAATGGTACAGTATAATACTTGTGCATGACTTACACTCATAACTATTTCTAAGATTATTAAGGAAATAGCCTACTTTCTGCCCCAGAGTATCACAAATGTCCTCTTAACCCCCTAATAAGCTATATTTTGCATTGTTACATCTCGGAGTTTTAATACTGGACCACTTCTCTAGGAGGGCGATTTTAGGAGTCGTTCTCTGTTCTTGTCTACTGGGGCATTATAGGCTACTCTGTACTCTCTCATTTCTTCTCTTTGGCTGTAAAACAATCAGTTATCCATGTATAAGCCTCTCCGCCTGCTTGTCCTGCTTGGCAACCAAGGTGCCATCTTCTCTCCTGGATCTTCCTCATCATGCATGCTAGTTGTTGCAGTATTGTGGCCGTTCATCCCACTCGGATGCTTTGAGGTATCTGATTCCAAAGGCTCCACCGTAACCCTAAGACTCGTGATAGTCACGTCAGCTATGCATGCCTCGTGGGCTATCATGCAAAGCCGAGTCGGACCGGGTCATATGCCCATCATTGATGGCCCCCGAGATTGGGATGAAAACCGCAGAGGGCCAGGCCGTCTGCCCGCCCTCCACGGCCCTAAGATTCGAACTGCTTCCTTTACCACTGACTGAGAGCCCATCAATGACAAAGACGAAGAAGCCACCACTCGCCTCACCGTTGACGAGGACAGCCAAGACCCTGCCGATGATGCAACATCTCTCCATCCTGCCGTGGAGATCACGTGACGAGGACGACAGGCTCCCGTAGTACCACCTGGAGAGGCCCCTTCCAACGCCTCAGCTCCGGCGACGGTAGCTGCTTCACCACGCACAGTGCAGTCGGCGATCCTGCGAACACGCCGTCAGACGCCAACAGCCCAACGGTCGGATCGGTGCTGGGCACCATGGGGTCAACAACGAAGCCGCCTATAAGACGGAGTAGGCAACGGCGAGCGCAGTAAAAACATTTACCGATGGGATCGTCCCTCCACCCCTCCCCCTGATCGTCCCTCCGTTTTTTGCGTTCATAGTCGTTCAAAGTTCAGGGTGGTTAATTATTCAGAAAATTAGTTTCATGGTCAACCTGAGGTGCGATACTGTTGCCTTTGGGGGGGTGAGGTGGACAGTTTCCAATTATTAATCACATGGAATTTGAGCCTTCACTTCATATGTCTTTTAGAGAATCTACTTTTTTGTCTATAGCTTTAGCCATGCACAATAAATATATATTTATGCGCTACATTCTACTTTACTCTTGCAGGTACAAAATTACTCTCTTCAATGAGTTATACTTCCTAGTGGCTGGAGGAACTGTTTGGATTGGTAATCATCTCTCCAGATCCTTATTCCTGATTTTCCTTTTCTCTCTGTTGATAGAATTTGACTTGATAGTCTCATCTTGGAATGTCCTTGTCCAGACCTCACCTTCCAAGTTAACAACCCCTTTGTAGCACAGTATTTATTTTACATGAACGGAGACATTACAATACAAATTTGTATTTTCTCCATTCATGAATATTCATGTGGAGTATTCCACATGAACTACCACTAGGTTATTTCTATGTAGAAATAGTTCACTGCAATATTAAGCTGTTTAGAACAAGAAAAAACAAATTCCTCAGGAAATATTTATTTATTTGGAACGAACAAGTTCTTATTGATCTGTATAGCACATTTATTTCAAGTCTAAGTTCTTTTGGAACAAAGAAAACTTATTCGATGTGATTGGTTCCAGAATATATTAACACAGTACTAAATTAATCTTGTCATTTTAATTGCATCTACTCTCATGAATGGTGACAATGCCAAAAGATATAATTATGTGTATGCTTCTATAATGTAGTTTTGTAATTACTGATCTAGTGGTATGTACTCCCAGACAGTGATTTGAGTTCAAGTCTACCTGAGGACAGTGATTTGCCACTTCATAACAGCACTTGCAACTCTACAGTTCCACTTATTGGTTCTAGCCCACCTGATTTTGATGACAAAGAAAATGTTGGGAAGTTTTTGTACCTTGAAGGAGTGGAGTACTTCATGTGGTGCACTTACGATGTACACTTCTATGCTTCGTTTGCTCTGTTGGATCTCTTTCCTAAGATTGAGCTGAGTATTCAACGGGACTTTGCTAGAGCTGTTTTGCGTGAAGATAAAACTAGAGTCAGATTTCTTGCTGATGGTACATGGGGCACACGCAAAGTAATTGGTGCTGTTCCCCATGATCTCGGAGCACATGATCCTTGGCATGAATTGAATGCATACAATATACATGATACAAGTAGATGGAAAGATCTGAATCCCAAGTTTGTGCTCCAAGTTTACAGGGATTTTGCTGCAACAGACGACATGTCATTTGGCAAGGATGTCTGGCCTGCAGTTTGTACTGCTATGGAATACATTGAACAGTTTGATCGTGATGGTGATTGTATGATTGAGAATGATGGTTTTCCTGATCAAACTTATGATGCTTGGACTGTTCTTGGAGTAAGTGCCTACTGTGGTTGTCTTTGGCTTGCTGCCCTTCAAGCTGCAGCCGCAATGGCCCGCAGCCTTGGACATGATGACTATGCTGACAGGTGCATGGTGAAATTTGCGAAGGCTAAACACGTGTTTGAAGCCAAGTTGTGGAATGGTTCATATTTCAATTATGACAGCGGAACAAGTTACAGTAGCCGCTCCATCCAGGCAGATCAGTTGGCCGGACAATGGTACACTGCATCATCTGGCTTGCCACCTCTGTTTGATGAGGACAGAATAAAATGCACGCTTCAGAAAATATTCGACTATAATGTGATGAGGGTGAAAGGAGGACGCATTGGAGCAGTCAATGGTATGCACCCAAATGGGAAGGTAGACGAGACATGTATGCAGTCAAGAGAAATCTGGACTGGAGTAACATACAGTTTAGCTGCAACGATGCTGCTCCACGGAATGGAGGATCAGGCTTTCACTACAGCGCAAGGCATTTTTCTTGCAGGATGGTCTGAAGAGGGCTATGGGTATACCTCTTGTTTCATCACTATCTTTTAAAGTTTTAGTGTTTCACATATATTTGCTTTTGATCAGGATCATGCTTTTTAGTGCTGATGGTTGCCCTATCTTAAATTCTTAATTCATCTAATAATGCCTATGATTTCATTAAATACCACTTGTTCACTGGTTGTTGGATATAATCATATGGGGACTCAATTTATTTGAGATAACTGGTTGTTGGATATAAGCTATAAATAGTTAACATATCACTTCAATCAGGTATTGGTTTCAAACTCCAGAAGCATGGACTATTGATGGCCACTATAGATCTCTGATATATATGCGCCCGCTTGCGATATGGGCAATGCAGCATGCGCTGTCTCCTCCAAGGGCGATCCTCGAGGCCCCAAAGGTAAATACAATGGAGAGGGCCTACGCTTCTCCTGGTGCGCTCCAGTTTCTCCAGGATAGCGTCAGGAAGATGACTCCCAAGAGTGGCTGTTTTTGAGCCAATGTGTGTGTGGTCTGTGGTTGCTGGTGTGATTAGAGATTTAGCTCAATTATTCCTGTACATATATCTGTAAAGAAATGCAGAGTTGCAATTTCCTTTCTGCGGAGGGAGCTTCATGTGCAACCGATCTTGTCTTGTATATTGTGATCACTGTTAGTGAACCCAACTCTGTACAGTACTGTACATTATATGTATAGACCCCATGCGATGTTGTGTGAATTGGTTGATGAAAATTTTGGTTGATAACTGTTAGATGTGTATAGATCATTGTGTACATCCCCATTGTATAAGGGGCTTTTCTGCATTTTCACACACATGTATATGTAATGGCCTTTGGCCCTCAGGAAATACTAGTTGCCATTCATCCAACATGGTATCAGATGCTAGGTTAGCCTCTCGTCCCTGCACGATGCAACTCCGTGCATCCTCTCGATTTTCCTCGTCGCCGGTCGTTTCCGCCCGGATCTGACGCTCGTTGACGAGCTCCTCGCGCAGCTGGCTCCTGCAGGCTGGTCGCCTTGTCCCAGCTGCCCGCGCTCGCTGCTGGCGAGCCGAGCGTCCGCCTCCTGCTGCCGCCTGCCTCTGCCCGGCCGGCCGGCCCCAGGCCATCTCGGCTCCCCTGCCACTCCCTCCGCCCACTCCCGCTCGCCCCGCAAGCTCCTCTGCTCGGTGGCTACTCGGCCCGCACCCTCTCCCCACTCCCGCTCGCTCCTTCGCTCGGCGGCTCCCCAGCCGGCCCCAGCCCAATCCCGCTAGCTCCACTCCCTTCGCCCTCCCGGCCTCAGGCCATCCCGGTTGCTCAGCCTCGATCCCCTGGAGCTGAGCGCTCGCTCGTGCGGGCTGTGCGGGCTGCCTTTTTCCCAATCCAGATCGGGTTTTCCCTGATCCAGATAAGGTTGACCAAAAAAAACAGAGAGAGAGAGGGACACCAATTCCCCATGTCTTCTTCGGGTTATATTGCTGTTCTTCGATGCTCAGTGATCTTTGATGGCACCAACTATGCTGAGTTTGTGGGTTTCATGCGCATCCATATGCGGGGTCTTCTTCTGTGGGGCGTTATCTCTGGCGAGGTTCCCTGTCCGCCCAGCCCTGTTGCTCTGGTGGCCCCTGTTCCACCGGTTCCGCCGGTGCTTCCTGATGATGCTTCTCAGGCTGATCGGGATGCAGCCAAGGCTCTTGACGATGCTGCAGTTGATGCTTATGATCAACAGGTATCCGCATATTCTGATGCTCTTTCTGTCTACCGGGATGATCTGTCTGCTTACACTCAGTGGTACAATGATGATGCTCGAGCTGCTGCTGTTCTTACAGCGAGTGTACTACCTCAGTTTGCTTCGGAGTTCATGGGCCTCGGCACTGTTGCAGCGATGTGGTCCTATCTTTGTCAGCGCTATCAGCCATCTGGCGATGCTCTATACCTCTCTGTGGTGCGTCAGGAGCATGCTCTTCAGCAGGGTGACTCGTTTGTTGATGAGTTCTATTCTCAGTGCTCTGCCATCTGGCGTCAGCTTGACTCACTGCGGACAGTTGTTTGTGGCACTTGCCGTTGTTGCCAGACTACGAGGTCTGACTTGGAGTTTCAGAGGGTCCATGAGTTCTTATCTCGTCTCCGCTCTGAGTTTGAACCTCGCCGTGCTCACTTGCTTGCTCGTGGTCGTGTTCCTATCTCAGAGATGCTTGCCGAGCTTCGTGCTGAGGAGACCCGCCTTCGCTCTGCTGGCTTGCTTCTGGTTCCGTTAGTATTGGCTGCCCGGGCTCCGGTGTCGTCTGCTCGCCTCACTGCTCCGCCACTCCTGCCTACTCCTTCAGGGGAGGTGAGCCGTCCTCCTTATGCTGAGAAGGGCACGTCGCGCCGTGACATTGTCTGTGGTTACTGCTCCCGGCCAGGTCACCCAGAGCCTGATTGTCGCCAGAAGAAACGAGACCAGAGGCGCTCCAGCGGGCCTCCTGTGTCTTCCTCGATTCCGTCACTCACTGACCAGGACATTGTTCGCCTCAAGCGTCTTCTTGCTTCCTCAGGCTCCTCGTCGACTGGCTCTGCTGCTGCTGTGACTGCTTCCTCCCCCTCACCATCACAGGCATCTACACAGTCAGGTACATCTTCGTGGGTTCTGGATTCTGGAACCTCTTTTCATATGTCTTCTAATGCTTCCGCGTTGTCTTCTCTCCGACCTCTTGATTCGCCTGTTAATGTTCTTACTGCCGATGGCACATCTCTTCCTGTTGCTAGTCGTGGTATTCTTTCCACTCCCTCTTTTTCTGTTCCGAGTGTTTCTCATGTTCCTCGCCTTACCATGAATCTTTTTTCCGCTGCCCAACTTACTGATTCTGGTTGTCGTGTCATTCTTGACACCGACTCTTGCTCCATTCAGGATCGTCGCACCAAAGCTTTGGTTGGTGCTGGCCCCCGGCACCGTGAGTCAGAGGGCCTTTGGGAGATTGACTGGCTTTGTGTTCCTTCCGCTGCCACCACTTCTGCCAGCTCTCATGCTCTTGCTGCCTCTTCGTCTGCGTCCTTCTAGCAGTGGCATCATCGCCTTGGTCACATCTGTGGCTCTCGCTTATCTTCCTTAGTGCGTCAGGGCCTCTTAGGGTCTGTATCTGGAGATGTCTCCTTATATTGTAATGGTTGCAGACTTGGCAAACAGACTCAGTTACCTTATCCTACTAGTGAGTCAGTATCTCAGCATCCGTTTGACTTAGTTCATTCTGATGTCTGGGGTCCTGCTCCCTTTGATTCGAAAGGTGGTCATCGCTACTATGTTTTGTTTATTGATGATTTCTCTCGCTACACTTGGCTCTACTTCATGAAATCTCGTAGCGAGGTTCTCTCTATATACAAACGTTTTGCTGCCATGGTTCACACTCAGTTTGCCATGTCCATTCGTACTTTTCGTGCTGACTCTGCTGGGGAGTATATCTCTCAGCTGTTGCGTGGTTTTCTAGCGGAACAGGGTACTCTTGCCCAGTTCTCATGTCCTGGGGCTCATGCTCAGAATGGCGTTGCCGAACGCAAGCATCGTCATTTGCTTGAGACGGCTCGTGCGCTAATGATTGTTGCTTCCCTTCCACCCCATTTTTGGGCTGAGGCTGTTTCCGCATCCACCTATCTCATCAACATTCAGCCATCGACTGCTCTTCAGGGTGGTATTCCTATGGAGTGTCTCACTGGTCGCTCTCCCGACTACTCAGCTCTTCGTATGTTTGGATTTGTGTGCTATGTTCTTCTTGCCCCCCGAGAACGCACCAAACTGACTACTCAGTCGGTTGAGTGTGTCTTCCTTGGCTACAACAATGAGCACAAGGGCTATCGATGTTGGGATCCTGTAGGTCGTCGCTTGCGCATCTCGCATGATGTGACTTTTGATGAGTCTCGTTCTTACTACCCACATTCTTCTTCCTCGAGTTTCTCTGTCGATGACCTTGCTTTCCTTCTCCTTCCCGATACACCCTGCTACGTGCCTCCTGTGTCACCTCTTCCTCTGGCACCTCTCCTCCCTTCTCCCTCACCACCGACCCCATCCTCTCCCTCACCACCGACCCCATCCTCTCCATCCTCCTCCTCCACCTCTCCACCATCATCTTCAGTCCGTCGCCCTCTCTCACCATTTCCTCTCCACTATACTCGTCGCCCTCACACTGAGGATGTCTCCCCTGATGAGCCTTCCACCTCTGGTGCTCCTCCCTCCACATCTCCCCCGGTTCATAATCTCTGTGCTCGGCCTTGTCCCCCACCTGATCGCTACTCCCCTGATCGGTATGGTCTCTCTGCCATTGCTGAGCCCACTTCCTATCGGACTGCCATGACTCAGCCTGAGTGGCAGCTTGCGATGGCCGAAGAGCTTGCTGCCCTTGAGCGCTCTGGCACTTGGGATCTGGTTCCTCTCCCTTCCGGCGTTCGTCCCATCACCTGCAAGTGGGTCTACAAGGTTAAGACTCGCTCCGATGGTTCTCTTGAGCGCTACAAAGCTCGTCTTGTAGCTCGTGGTTTCCAACAGGAGCAGGGACGCGATTATGATGAGACATTCGCTCCTGTGGCCCACATGACCACTGTTCGCACTCTTCTTGCTGTGGCTTCTGTTCGTCAGTGGTCTATCTCTCAACTTGATGTTCAGAACGCTTTTCTCAATGGCGAGTTGCGTGAGGAGGTTTATATGCAGCCACCACAGGGGTACTATGCTCCTGATGGTATGGTCTGTAGACTTCGCCGCTCTCTATATGGTCTCAAACAGGCCCCTCGTGCCTGGTTTGAGCGCTTTGCATCTGTGGTGACCGCCGCTGGTTTCTTGCCCAGTGACCATGATCCCGCGCTGTTTGTTCACACGTCTCCTCGTGGTCGGACTCTTCTCCTTCTCTATGTTGATGACATGATCATCACTGGTGACGACACTGACTACATCGCCTTTGTTAAGGCTCGCCTTCGCGACCAGTTTCTTATGACTGATCTTGGTCCACTTCGCTACTTTCTTGGGATTGAGATCTCCTCGACCTCTGATGGCTTCTACATCTCCCAAGAAAAATATATTCAGGATCTTCTTGCTCGCGCTGCTCTCGGTGATGAGCGCACGGTTGTGACTCCTATGGAGCTCAACGTTCAGCTTCGTGCCACCGATGGTGATCCTCTTCCTAATCCCACTCGCTATCATCATCTTGTTGACAGTCTTGTCTATCTTGCTGTTATGCGTCCTGACATCTCCTATCCTGTCCACATCCTGAGTCAGTTTGTTTCAGCCCCCACCTCTGTCCACTATAGTCATCTCCTCCGTGTTCTACGATATCTTCGTGGCACGATCTCTCAGCGCCTTTTCTTTCCCCGCTCCAGCTCTCTTGAGCTCCAGGCCTACTCTGATGCTACCTGGGCTAGCGATCCCTCGGATCGACGCTCGCTGTCTGCTTATTGTGTATTTCTTGGTGGCTCTCTTATTGCCTGGAAGACAAAGAAGCAGACTGCAGTTTCTCGCTCGAGTACAGAGGCTGAGTTGCGAGCCATGGCTATGTTGACGGCTGAGGTGATCTGGTTACGGTGGTTAATTGAGGATTTTGATGTGTCTGCTACTACCTCCACTCCTCTACTGTCCGACAGTACCGGTGCTATCAGTATTGCGCGTGACCCGGTGAAGCATGAGCTCACCAAGCACATCGGTGTGGATGCCCACTTTGTGCGTGCTGCTGTGCAGGATCAGACTCTCGCTCTTCACTATGTGCCCTCTGAGTTACAGTTGGCTGACTTCTTCACGAAGGCACAGACTCGAGCGCAGCATGGGTTTTTCCTTTCCAAACTCAGTGTTGTTGATCCACCATGAGTTTGAGGGGGGGTGTTAGATGTGTATAGATCATTGTGTACATCCTCATTGTATAAGGGGCTTTTCTGCACTTTCACACACATGTATATGTAATGGCCTTTGGCCCTCAGAAAATACTAGTTGCCATTCATCCAACAATAACATGACAACCAAAACTAAAAATACATATGACTTATTATATCTGATTATATATAACTGTATCGGATTATGTATAACTATAAAATATGTATTGAATACAAATTGAATGGAGAACATTTTTCCATGCATGGTTGAATGTTGTGGTGGGTTTTTTGTCATGCATGATTGCATGTTAAGGTTGGCCTTTCCTATTCCTAATTATATGGTGAGGTGGCATACTTGCATGTTGAGATAAATAAGTTAGTGGGGATAACTCCCTTAGGTATATAAGAATGTGAAAAATCTCATCTCTATTGTTTTGTCTCTTAAAAAACTTGTCTTGTTGATAATGTTGTGTGGTACCTTGCCATATCTTACAGATTCGCATAAGAAGGGATCTGGGTCGCATGGCACCACTAGAAATCCAAGTTTGGCCGGGGTGTGTGTTTTAATGACGAATTTGATTATATTTGGATCCTAGGTCTAATTTAATAGGTTTTTCCGGCGCGCTAACCATCGAACATCGGTTTTTTAAGCAATCGCAGTGAATACCCTTAGGACAGTTACAGTCAGATCCCGATCAACGCATGGATATTACTCTGTGCAGCATGGTAATCTTTTCTGCCATTTCTTTTACTATGTGGCAAAAAAAAATTAGAGCATGGCAAATCCGTTACAACAATATGTCAATTTTATCTGTTTTCGCATGACAATACCGGAAAATCTTAAAAATCTGACATCAGCATTTTTACATTTCCTTTTCTTTATTGTCATGAAAGTTCATGAAATAACGTCCTTGTTTTTCATTAGAAAAACCAATGCCAATATCAAGATCAATCTCCTTTCTATTTTTGGGAGCAGAGCTGAAAAAGAAGGGAAATTCCAATGATATTTCGTTCATTAGAATGTCGACTCCTCACAATCGCACTTTGTGATGTTGCGGGACCATGGCAATTAGAATCTCAAGAAGCTGCAACACCTATGATACAAGGATCATTGACTTACATCATGATATCTTTTTCTTCATCTTCTTATTTTGGTTTTCTTATCATGGATGTTGGTTCGCGCTTTATGGCATTTCAGCGGAGCAAACTAATCTAAACCCACAAAGGTCTAATCAGATAATTGCATGGTTTGTTTTCTAGGGTGAAATGTGTGGGGCATGTGTGTTGACATGGATAGGCTGCATGTTAGTGGTGTCAATATACTCAAAAACTTGGTTCCTCCGAGCGCACCAAAATTAATGGGCCTCACAGAAAAATATATCCATAGTTAAGTTGTTGCCGATGTTGAAGAAGCTTGGCCTTGTCCAGTTATACTATGACTATGAGTCAATCATGAATCATTCACAATAATTAAAGAATTGCTCCAAGCATGACACATGACATCTCGATGAATTCTTGAGCACGACCAAGCTCCCGAGCACGGCCAAAGCCACCGAGCATGGCTACCCCAGGCTTAAGCATTTGGATTAGGCAAAGTAAATTTGCCTACAACATACTTAATGTCAAGCAGGAGAAACCGTAACCCACGACAGGCTACATATTTCAGGGGAATGATGGGGATTTGCATGACGACATCGCATTTCCCCACGTGATAAGGGGGGCAATTCATCAGACTGACATGACTACACAGAACCATCTTTTTGACTATGGTTCTGGCACCATGACGAAAGTTGCGGCCTCCACTAGCTACAGACATTGACGTGTTGAGCTCAGAACGATGTCCGCGACCAAGTGTATCTATTGACCAGAGATACCTAGGATTTAGGCAACGATTACTTGCCACTCTCAACAAGCTCTACGGTGAACACCGGAGCAGCAAAGTCTATTGAAACATTTTACCTTTTTTACTCAAATGGTCATCGTAGGTCCCCCTCCCTCCTAACTCTATAGAAGGGCAGTACCATGGGTATTAGAATGAGACCGCTCCCAAATACTTCTCTAACTTTTGGAGAAAAGTTAGGAAGAGAGAAAGAAGAGAAGGGTTCTTAGGGCAACTATAGGCCCACTTGAGCACGACCAAAGCTGGTTGTGAGCACTCGGCTTAAACTTGAGTTCATTTGTTCATCATCCATCAAACACACATAAAGCAGGACTAGCATATTACATCTATGAATGGCCTGAACCTGGGTAATTGATAGTTGTTAGGAAGCCTTGAGAATCTACGAGTTAGCCCCTGACCGAACAACTAAAGGGGGTCTCCACTAATCCCTCATCTCAACGATCACATGTTGACAGGTGAGGATCACTCTCTTAGATATATGTAGTTATGTAATTATTTTGAAAATGAAACAAACGAGAAAAAAGAAACATGAAAAAAAGCCGAAGAAAAAACACTGAGAACCGGAGTTTCTGGGGAAACCGAACAGAAAACCGCAGTAAAACACATACCAGAAGGAAAAAAAATGACGGAAAACCGGCTGAGCCCTGCCGCTGCTGGGCCGGCCCACGTCGCGGGCGAGCAGCGGCATTTGCGGCTTGGCCCAGCTACAGATGACCCAAATCCGATCATTCCCCGTTGCTGTACAGTTGTTCTGCTCCGTTCTGAAAAGAAAAAAAAAACTGCTCCGGTCCGCCGCCGCCCGCCCGCCCGCCCGCCCCCGTGCTTCATCGCTGCCCGAATTATTCGCCGGAGCAACGCGATCCCTGCACGCTCTTATCGCTCCCGCTCTTCCGGTAAGCTCTTCCGGCTTGCCCTGCCTCCCGCCTATTTCTCTGTCCCCAGTTCTCGCGCAGTCGCGCTCTCTGTGCAGATAGATCTAGACCTCACGCGGACACGCTTCGCGTGCGCTCTGATGTTGCTAGTTCGTTCGATGTTAGCGACTGCGACCTGCGAATCCTTTAGGTGGTACCGATATCTGGGCGCATGTATGATGGTTGTGGTATTCTTTTGTAGAGAATCTGTTTTAACTTTTAAGAGCACATATATTGCTCTGGTAAATTGACCGAATTCGCGCCGCATCTGATTGAATGTCCTCTCTGCTCTCTGCAGCAGAAGATCCATTTTCTGAAATTGGCGCTGAATAGTGCACACAACGATTTCTTCTTCAAGTGGCAATGGTAAGTGAGTCTTGATTAGAAAGGGCCACAGGTGATTGTGCAGCATGGCTAGATGTTGTGTTTAACCAACTTATTTTGCAGGATCCCAAGGGTCTTGACAGCGATAAGTCGGCGAGTAGGCTCTATGTGGGCAATCTGGATTTTAGGATATCAGAGTGAGTTTTTCCTAGTGTATTTGGTTGCATCTTCCTTCCAAGGTCAGCCTGGTGTTATGTGTAAATCCAACATTATAGTGTGATTCTCCAGGTCTGACGTTATCAAGATGTTCTCCCCCTATGGAAAGATCATAGCCGAGGATTTCCTGTTGCATACACGTGGCCCGAAGCGTGGCGAGCCTCGAGGTTATGCCTTTGTTCAGTATACTACCAAAGAGGTACGAGTAATATTCATTACTTGTTGCAAATATTGATGGGTCCTGGTAATTCTCACCTTTGCCACCTGAAGTGAGCATGCAGGAAGCTCAGTTGGCAAAGGAGAAGATGAACGGCAAGTTGGTCTGTGGACGTCCTGTGGTCGTTCATCTAGCGAGCGAGAAGTGTTTCCTAGATTCTGGTAATTCACAAAGAGCGCTGAAGGACAAGAAACTGGCAGGTGGCTCAGGAAGCAAATCAGCACAAACTGATCGTGCTGCAAAGATATCTGCGATAAAAAACAAGTTGAAGTCTCTGGAGAATGATGGCTGTAGCACAAAGAGACCAAGACTTAACCCAGATGACTTGAAAAGCACTGGAGAACAATCTGATAAGAAGCTTTGAAGTGAGCTTAGTCAGCGCATGGGAACAGTGCCCTATTATGCTGGTTGCATGGTTGACGGTGTTGCAGTTGTAATACTCTAGCTTTATTAAGGTAGACAAACTAAAGGTGTAACATTACACAGTTCACCAGATTTGTACAACAGTTTGCACTAATCACCATTCTCCAAGTAACAATTAAGTCTTAATGGAGAAACCATTTTCCAATCTAGTTATCCAGTTAATGCTGGTCTATGCAGCTGATCTTCAGCCCACCCCATATACTTGCCCAACTGAATTGCGTCCCAGTTGGTTTATTCAGCTCTTCTGAAATTGGAAGGTCACTTGCGTCCGAAATCATGTGATGTAAAAGATCATTTTATGTTATTACATCCTGGAGTTGAATAGGATGCGACCATTTTGGATGTTTTTTATGTTGTCACCAACCATACATGGCAATTTTGTTTTTCACTTTGTGCAAACCGATTCTGGTGGTAAGAAATGTGGTGCCGTCACTGCTTTGTAAGATTGGAACCCTCTTAGTCAAGGGGATTTTCTCCAAATGGGCATGTATCAGTACCAGTACAGTGTTTACATTTATACACTAGAAAGTAGAACAGCATATACATTATACAGCAAGGATTGAATAACCATTTCGTTTTAATAAGCCATGTTGCTGTGATATCTCTGAATTTACTTAGATTTAAGAAACTCTAGAAAAGTTTCACAATTGCTCAACGCATTGTAAGTATCTACATGATTATTCCAGTATATTTGGGGAGTAGCATCTGATGAAATCTCATCTGTGCCTATTTCGACTTCAGTGTTATTTATCTGTCTTACAATCTTGGAAGTGGACTTAGTTGGAAACATGCAGGTAACATTTACTTTTCTTTCTTTATGTTGCTATTTGAGTTAGTTTGCTGCCTGGACATCATGCCAGCTCTAGCATCCATGCATATTATTTCTTGAGGGTCATTATTCTGAATAGTGAATACTAATGCAAGGTACTTTGAGTAAATGTTCTGCAAATCTGTGCTCCTGGAAAGCTAGGATTTGTGGGGACAAAATGTACTCGATTGCTCGACAAAGTATGACAACAAGCTCAGAATCTGTCATATATTACAAATGTACATGGCTGCCTGGTCGGGATAATTCATATGTAGTTGTTCTGTCCAATTTGTTGTCAAGTTTTGGAACACGGATCAGTGGCGAACCAGCATCAGTAGCCATTCATGTCTCCAAACCTTAGCTGTCATTTTGCATTGCCTACCATAAAGTCATGTAGATAGCTGCCGGATGGCGGATGCTGTAAGTCTCGCATCTCGTGGCATATTTGTTATGCTACAGCACGTAATGGCATCATCGTTGAAGTTGAATTATTCGCTTTGTCTGTTTCTTCCTTTGTTCTCACAGAAGCTCTTTTGAAAGTTTGCAAAGATGCCATTGCCTAGGCCCGTTGGTATAGAAATCAAAGACTGAGAATATCACGGTATCACCCTGTTTTCCTACTTGATCATTATTACACCCATTTAATCATTACAATGGGGATGCTTTATGCTAGAGACTACTTCTATTCTGCTCAGGTTTCATTACAGTTTCTACGGGTCCCCACTCCTTAAATCTGATTAGGATCGTCTTTGCCAACTGGGATGCTTGTAGTAAGTAAACAACATTGGTCTCTACTCTACTCTTAAACCAACACAGTTCACAGCTGGGATGCTTAGGAAACAGTAAGAGTTCCAGGCATTACCTAAAAGAGCACTCCAATCTGGTATTTCAAGAAAGTAAGGAGCTCTTCAAATCATGTTATCCATCCATAAAATTTCCACAAAACGTGCAATGATTTTCTGAGCAGGCGCAAACCGCACACATGTTCCAGCCTGAAGCACAAACAAATCGTCAAAGACAATATACAGTACTGGTACATTTCCTGAACTAACTATCTCCTCTAATCATGGGCAGGAATGCTTTTCAGGCTTCTTCTCCATGCCTTTCTTTAACAGCTCAGTTTCCAACAAGGTCTTCTTTGTGGCGCGACGGCGCACACATCATGCAGACACGCACCAAACTGCATTCAGGCCGGTTCGGTTCCTTCTGGCTCTGGGGCAGCCTAGACCTGCACTGCACACCTTTAGTCCATCACATCACAAATACGCCTAATCATCACGCTGGATTCGCCATGTGGTTTTTGTTTCACCGCCTGAGCTCGCCACTGAATAACAAAATGGCAGACCGTACGCCATCAGACCGTTGTCCCCCGCCTCTTTTGTGGGCGTTGAGCTTTGTTCTTCTGCCTAAGACCAGGTTCGTGGAACGCCATGGAAAGCTCCCTTGAGAATCTGTGCTTGTTTCCCCCGTCAGCTTAGGCCAACTCCACCGCGCGACCCCAAACGGACGTCCGTTTTGTCCGGATTCTGTCCGTTTGGGTAGGGATTTGGGTCGTATCCGGGCCTGTCCTGGGATGCGGTGGCCGTGCGCCCAGCGCGCGGCCGCATCCATTTGCCCCAACCTGTTCGCGTATATTTCTTTGCAAGTCCTTAACTTTATTTCATCATTCATTTTTGGTACATGAAAAATACATCATCATATTTTGACTAGTAAAGCAAGACCAAAGAAAACAAGAACCACAAAAATACATTTGAAAAGATACCCAGCTTCCATAACTGCTCCCTTGAGTTGGGTTAGGGCCTTCTCGATGCACTCATTGTTGATCTGTGGAGGAGACACGACATTGCACCCTCCTTTCTTCTTCAAGCCAGAAGTCGACGTTGCTTCCTCACACGTAGTATCGTGCCTTGTTGCTTCTTCGCACGTAGTATCGTGCCTAGCCTCTAATCTAACAACAAATGCACTTGTCTCATCTAAAGCCTCTAGGCTAGCTAAAAGTGCACGAACATGCACTACATTTCGCTCTATCAATATATCAATGTACTCTTCTTCCCAATACCAAAACTTGCATCCATTCTACACAACAAAATTTGAAGTTAGCACAACTAGTCAAATCTAGAGCACAAACCGAAGCTAAAAAAAGCGCATACCCCATCGTTTAAGCACTTGAAGAACACCCATCCGGGATGTTCCGGCGTTGTAGACACGCGGCGCACGACCATCCTTGGGCAGTGGTCGCACTTAATGAGTGGCAACGGTGCGCCGGCGAGCTTTTGGGCAAGCACCGAGCCCAGCCGTCCGCCATTCGTGTATCTGCCGGCGGACCACCGACGGTGCAGATCCGAGCGGCTAGAGGAGGAGCCACTGCCTGCATGTGGCCTTGCGGCCCTGCCAGGGCCTTCCGGCGAGGTGCCCGGCCAGTCCATGGCGCGGCCCGGCCTCCCACAGCCGGCCGAGGTCAAGATCGACCGGATCCGCCCCAAAACCGACCGGCGGGTGCGCAAACCAGGTGGTCGTGGTTGGGTAGCTCGGCGGCGCCGAGGGGAAGGGGTTGGGCAAGCTCGCATTCGAACGGCACGGCTGCAATGGCAGTGGCGGCGGCGGCAGCGAGGGGAAGAGTGGAGAGGGGGCGGCCGGAGGGAGGGAGGGGGCTGATAGAAAAAGGCCCGCCTTGTGCCACCGACGGACGGGCCAGGGGAGAACATGCGCAGACGACCCGCGCGTCCGCGTGGTGTCCGCCGGCGAGGTGCCCGGCCAGTCCATGGTGCGGCCCGGCCTCCCACAGCCGGCCGAGGTCAAGATCGACCGGATCCGCCCCAAAACCGACCGACGGGTGCGCAAACCAGGTGGTCGTGGTTGGGTAGCTCGGCGGCGCCGAGGGGAAGGGGTTGGGCAAGCTCGCGTTCGAACGGCACGGCTGCAATGGCAGCGGCGGCGGCGGCAGCGAGGGAAAGAGTGGAGGGGGGGCGGCCGGAGGGAGGGAGGGGGCTGATAGAAAAAGGCCCGCCTTGTGCCACCGACGGGCGGGCCAGGGGAGGACATGCGCAGACGACCCGCGCGTCCGCGTGGTGTCCGTTTCACCCCAAAAGCGATGCAAACTTGGGCTGCGGATGGGTCAAAAGCGGACACAAAGCGGACAAAAGTCCGTTTGCGCCCGCGCGCTGGGTTGTCTCGTTTGTCCGTTTTACCCCAAACAGACGGGGACGGACAGGATAGGATCGCGCGGTGGAGTTGGCCTTACACGTCTCATGCTCCGTAATTTGAATATTGCAGGGCGGTACTCGGCTGAGGCGACAGGAGGAGGATCACTGGGGCGAGCTCGCATGTGGAGGCCAATGGCTCTTGCTTCTTGGTTGGTTGGTGGGTTTCTGTCATGTTTGCTCGGAAAGAAAACCATAGAATATTTCCCCCAAAATTGTTAGTGGTAGATAGTGTTAAGAGATTGTTCGCACTTGCTTAGATTTATGGTCTGGAAACATTGAGCATTGTTCCATGTAGATTCTGGAACTAGCTCGACCGCATATGGCAACATGATAGGGAGATGCTCTCTGCGGGAACACTCTTTTGTCCCGATTACCTCACCCACCCGACTAATCCCCCATTATTGCTGGCTGCATCCATGAGCTTGTCTTTGACAGGTCTTTTGGACTGAATATTGGAGATAACATTTTGTTATTTGTCTTTCCCACTGTAAGGTCTGCAGCACGACAAGTGTCAGTAGAGAGTAGTACATGACACACAAATATAAGATGTTACAACTTTTTTCTGAATTGGATGTATATTGTCACGTTTTAGTGTATTTGTTCACTTATTTCAGTTCGTATGTAGTCTATGTTGAAATATTAAGAATATCTTATATTTGTGAATGGAGGTAGGGTAACACGATTTGCGAATATTTGACGAAATTTAGAGCAGCGTGCGTGTGACACGTCCTCACAGTTCGGTCGGCGTGTAGTTTCAGATGATGCAAATGCAAATGATCATCATTTTGGCCTATATCCACTGTAGTACGATACAAAATGTACAGTATAATTCTCGAGCATATTTGGATGGAATTTTGCAATGGCAACAGTCTGCTCTGTGCCTTGGAACAGTGAAAGGTACACGGTGTGGAATTGCATGCCTTTTTTTAGCCTCTGCATTGGAACAGAAAAAGAAGGGGACACGGCACCAAACGCCTCGCTTCAGAGACGTCAACTGGTCTGTGCCCTTGTTTCTTCTCTCTTCCCACAGCCACCTCCTCCCCCTGCCTCTATATTATCTTCCTCGTCGCGCCACTCACTTCCCGCGCTCGCCTCGGTTCACACGCAGCTACTACCTCTGAGTCCTCACTCACGCGCGCACACTGATCCAAGCCTCTCTCTCGCTATACCTCGCGCACCGTGAACCAGCCGCGTCTATGGAGGCCTCGCCGTCTCGCAGCGACAGCTTCTCCCGCGCGTGGCTCGGCTGCAGGGCGTCCATCGAGCGGGCCGACGCCGACGCTGGCCTCGGGTGCTCGTTCAACAGCTCCACGTCCTTCATCGACATGGACCCCGCTGAGCTCTTCTCCATGCGGTGGACGTCCTCCGCCGCGGTGCCGGCGGAGGATGGGGAGGAGGCTGCCGAGTTCGACTTTGGCCAGCTGACGTGCGCCGGCGCGCAGTGCTTCTCCCCGCTGCTCGTCGGCGCCGGACAGCCCCTTCTCCCGTGCGAGCCTGGCGTCGTGTCCTACGTGTCGTCCCCCGCTTTCTACTCCGCGCAGAGCACGCCAGCCTCCGCGGCCAGCTCGCGCCGTCGTGGCCGGCACGCGCCGCTGGTGGCGACGCGGAGGATACTGCTGAGGTACCTGCGCCTCCTGGCGCCGCTGTGCCGGAAGGTGAGGGCGCTGCCGGTGCGGGCGCTCGCGCCGCGGTCGTCGTCCAGGGCTGCCGCCTTCGCCGCGGCGACGTCGTCCCCGGCGCGGCAGTCCACGTCCAGCTACGCGAGCGCCACGGAGTACTGGTGCCACGGCCACGCCGACACCGCCGTCAGCGACGCCATCCTCTACTGCAAGAAATCCATCCAGGGACGACAGGATGCCGTGTAGGCCGGACGAGCGCTCCGCTCTGGCATAGATCGGTTGCTGCTCTTTCGGGATTTCGATTTCCGGTGTACATCCGATTTGCATGCGGCACTTGAGTGTATAGCGTATACGTTATGAACTGAAGTATGAGCTGTGCTCCAAGGTGGTTTAACCTTGTGAAGCATTTTGAACAAGCACGTACGTTAACCTTGTGATGAAGCTACCCGTCACTGTCACTGTGTTCATTGTTAAGGACGAGATTCGGTTCAAAGGAAATTGTTAACGAAGATACGCACTTCTGTCCTCTCCCTATGATTGCCATGATAGTGTGCGTAAAATAGTATATATATGTATGCAATGCATGCATCAGGCCAGAGTACAGACCCCGTGCGTTAGGTCAACAAACATCGACTTATTGATTATTGTGATTCGTTTGAGCAAACTCATGTGTTTTCCCAGGTGCATTACTAAAACCCATTCAAACCTGTAGGCTGCTGAGATCGATCAGGTCAAGCCGAACGACCATGTCCAAGTCGCCGAGTCAAAGCATATATAGTATATAGCTGCACAGTTGATTCATTATCCTCTGGTCGTCCAGTCAGCCAGGGTAAGAGACATGTAGACCGTTCCATACGGACAATACGATGCAATCTATCTATGCAATCTTCCAAATGCATGACAGTAGCCTCTCTCCCTGCCCCAGCGTCGCCTAACCTAGCGACATAGGGGGCGATCTGCCGCCGCCGGCCCCCAGAGGCCTCCTCCCTCGTCCTCTCTCCCTGCCGCCGCCTGAGGCCACGCCTGTAGCCTGGCCAGTGATGGCGGCGGCAGGGCTTTCCCCCTCGCGTGGTGGTTGCGTCTTCCCCTGGCGGCGGCGGCGCACGGAACTGCGGGCACTGGCGGCGTGGAGCGGTGGGTTCCCGGCGGCGAGTGTGACAACGGCGTCAGCGCAGGCGCAATACCGCGGCAGAGGAGCCCCTGTGGCAGCTGCCCAGATTGCGGATCTTGCCGTACCCAAATGGGCTTCGGCGGGACGGCGGATCTGGTGAGCGTCTACAGGCGAGCATGGTGGGCCTGACGACGCCAGCCTAGGCACCATGGTGGTGCCATGGCCGGTCAGGCGGCGGCGCCCTGAATTCTCCTTCCAGTCCCCGGCAGCGATGGCGGTGGTTCCTGTACAAGTTGCTTGATGGAGGTCCTCTGTTCAGATCCGGGTGAAAACCTGGCCAAGGCTAGCGGTGACGGCGCTGTTACGCGGCGTTTCCTTCTTGAAGGCATCACCAAGGAGAAGTTCAAAACAGCTATCTGCTACCTCCGGGGGAAACCCTAGATCAGTAGATCGGATGACGGCGGCGCTCTTGTGTCGTTTCCCCCTTGGGGGCGTCATTCTTGGAGGTGTACACAGACTCGAGGGAACGGTGGTTGGTTTCTTTGGTGAGCGGTGCTTCATCTTAAACATTGATGGCGGCTGATCTTGACAGCGTGGTGCAGTGGAGACTTGGCGTCTGATGCTTGGAGATGGACTGGCGCAGGAGGAGGACGTTGTCTGGCGTCAAGGTGGCGTCGATGACAGAGTGGCCTGACAGGGTAGAAGCCTCAATATCTGCTCTGAAGACGGACTTGTGGAATGATAGCGGCGACGACACATGTGAGTGCGTCAGACCGGTTTGCGTCCCAGACCCGGTATGTGGCTCGGCTGGGGCTTTCGGCTTTTGATGATAGGCTTAGGTGAGTGGTCTGGATATTTGGCCTAACTAGCACCCCTTCATCATATGGATAAAAGTAATGGCATATGTTGTCAAGATGGCGGATTCAGGCATATTGTTGTAATACTTTGTAAGGTCCTCGAGAATAATCAATAAAGTGCCCGTATGCATCTCCCAGATGCAGAGGCCGGGGCTCATCCACCTTTTCTATAAAAAATTGCATGACAGTAGATACGCACAGGGCATGGAACTCAGATTAAGATCATTTGTAGTACTCTACTATACGCAGGATTGGAATCATCCTGGCATGCAATTAGGCGGGAGAGGGAGAGAGAGAGAGGATATCCGACATGGACCGTTCACCGCCCATACATGGGCTACCCCTCCCGACATGCGCCGGCCGGGGCCAATAATTTGATCGGATGGAAACCGGGTTGTCGTATCTCCCCGGTTCCCGACCGGCGAGTCGGCGACAGCTCTCCAAGGGCACGTAAAACAGTCCGCCCGAGCGCTACCCATCAGAGACCGAGAGAGACAATGTGCATGTAAACGAGGACATTCCAGCAGCAACGTCGCCTCTCACGGTGCAAAAATAGAATGGACTCGTGGGATGGTCCCATCCAAGCCACGGCAGCGCGCGAGAAGATTTCGACGTTATCATCCGGTCGATCGAGTTGGGCCTCCAGCTGTACATACATAATCGATCGGAGTGACGGCTTGAGTCAAGTGCACGTCCTCTTGTACTACTTATGAAGACATCTACACCTGTGATCAGTGGCCGTAATCATGTTTGGTTACGCCGGCCGGTGTCGATCGATCGCTTTGAAGTGTGTCGACCTGTATGTGTGCTACTGGTAGGATAGATTTTCTCTCGGGGCCAGACAAGCAGTTCCCCGTGCTTGGTATCTAGTGCCAAGGAGATCGGGCTGGATCGTGTCGTCGCAAGAGGCCAAGCGAGAGTGACGGCGCGGCGCGGGGCCTGCGTGTATGGGTGTTGGGGATGCGTCGGTTCGGGCGGGAGCGGGACCAGCGGCCGCGCGCCCACATGCATGGGCGACGACGGGGGAGCGAGCGGTCGAACACGAACGCCCCCGCGCGCCCGGGAGCTCGGCGACAGGACAACACCATCCGTCCCGTTGGCCACAAGCCCACAAACCCGGTGGTAGCTCGAGAGCGCCCTCACAGTCACACACGTCCGGCCGGCCGGGTCGACGTACGTGCCCCCGCGGTTTGCTGGTGCTGCTGGCATCATGATGGTGTTCTCCGGATGTTGGTCGGGAGTCTTGACGACGTACGTGCCTGGCTCGCTGCTGGCCCGATCCATTGTGTGCCGGTTATTGTTGTAGTACGTCTTGCGTTCGTTACGGCTACAGTTTGGAGATGAAACGTACACTCGATCGGCTCATCCACATCAACGACACCTCGCGTCGGAACTGGTCGAGGCATGCGGAGGCTATAGCACTGTGCTAATGAACAATTCCGGCACTTCAAAAATTTCTCCAGGGTCCTGAACCATCGAACGACCACTACCGCCGTCAAAACGAGTTGTCGACGTGTCGTTGTTGCATCTCCTTTATCGGAGCTAGGTGTGTCTTGCCGATGACAACCGAAAAGTCTTTTGTATGTGCCCCCTAGAATCAGCGTCCTAGAGCCGCACTCGCAACCGTTGAACCTCTAACCTCTCCACCCTAAGAAGACGACATAAATCTATGTTGAAGCTCTGTCTACTCCGACCAGACAGACGAACCTGAGGACGATCGAAGCCTAGAAATTGAGCTCAAGTAAGAAGCATCGTCATCCATTTGAGCATCACCCTTTACGAGGACTAAAGAAAATTAACCTAAATAACTAGTCGTAGTCGAGACTTCGGGATTGTCCTCCCCGCCACCGGCTGCCGGAGTGGCAAGCAGAGGGGAGACGAATCTATGAGCCTGCCAATGGAGCCTGGCGGGGACAAGTCGCAATAGCCACTGCTTGCAAGGGGAAGGGAAGGAAATGAGCGATGAGATTTCTACTTCAGAACAATATTGGAAAAAAAAACTTCGGTAGATGTGTTGATCTCGACGAGGTTGGGGTATACCCTAATTTTCAAAATAAATAAAATATAAACCCAGGGAGTTGAAATTTTGGCAATCTATCTTGTAGATTTCTTCTTTCTATGGGTAATCGACAACTTTTATACTCTCAGTTGTACTAAATCAACGACAAGTAATATGGAACAGGCAGAGTAATTTTCTACAATGTCATTACAATCGATGATAAGGAGATCCCTAGGGCAAAAGGAAGAAAGTGATCACAATTCGATACACCGAGCGTTCCTCGTAGCAAAATGAACCAATTCATGGGTGGCTCATGCATTCGTTCATTCTTTTTTTTGTTTTTGCGAGGGCACTCATTCAGTCCTTTGTACATGAGCCACAAACAGCACACCTCTTTTGCTCTATATTAAATTTGCAAAACCTTTTGTTTTGAGGATTTTTTTTGGTGGCCTTTTGAGTTAAGCGAAAGAGTTCATGAGAGCCCGAGCAAGCTAAGCTCCACTTCGTTGCTGTACAATAAAGAACAAAAAAAACTCGTATGGTGTGCATCACACATTTCCCCTTATTTTTTGTTTTTTTAGAATAAAATTTCCTTTTTTGATATTTTTAGGGGCATGCCAAACTTTATTGATTAATGCAAATGTTCATGGCTAAAGCAAGATAAAAATTTGGCAAGACTATGAGCTTCTAAATTTGAAGCTCGACCTTCGAAGACGACCGACCAAAACTCAAACGAAATATACCTAGAAATAAACTCCTTCATGATGGAAATGTAATTTTTTTTAGGCAAATGATGGTTTTGTTAGGGGAAACACATGCCCCAGCCCGACGCGCTTTAGGTCGGCCCACGTCTCGGGGGCAGGCCATGAGCCCGTGAGACGCCCGTACCGGCCACTCTCTCGCTCTCCTTCTCTCTCCTCCATTCCACCGCACCGTGTGGGCGTGTACACACACTGACACACGAGACAGCCGCATCCCCTCACTCCACCACCTCACCTGCTGCTGCAGCTCGCCAACCCTAATCCCCCCAGCTCGGCGCACTAGCGCTCGCCCCACCCCACCCCACCCCACTGCACCGCGCTCGCGCTCGCGGCCGGCGGCAAGCGGGGCGGACTCGCGCACGCCGTCTCTCAGCTCCCGCCCCCGGCGGCGCGGCAACCAGGCGGAGGGCCCGGCGTTGAGGGGAAAGCCGGATCGGCACGCTTCAGATCCAGCGACGCCGAAGGGAACCGAGGTGAGGCGCTCGCTAGAGTGTTTAGAACGAGGTCCTCTCGGTGTAGTTTAATGCCGCACAGCAAATCTGCGCATGGCATTTACCTAGCATTTTTTTTTCTTTGCTGGAATAAGGGAGTGGAGGTAGGGGGAGTAAATTTTCTTGCTCTAAATCTGTGAAGTGATTAAATGCTGTCGAATTAGTGCTGTTCCCAGTAATGCCCATGCTGGCCTGGAAGGTTTGTTACTTGTCGATACAGACGCTCCACAGTCGAGTTCCTCGTGGAACAGCTGGCCAGTGTAGCAGAGAGCTAGACATCTAGTGGTGTAAGTATCTTCACGCAGCGATGGATGCGTGGGATTCGTGGAGCTAGACAGCTAGCTGTACTCATGCTGGTCGGTTCTTCTAATTCAACCGCAAACAAATGTTTCCATATTGTGTAGCTCAAGCAAATGGTGTGCTGCCGTCTGCTTATCATTCTTTGTGTTGCTGGATCCTCAGAGGTTCCTTGTGCAATCGGCAGTCCTGCGTGGAGATGTTCTCGGAATTTCGTAACAACAGACTATTGATATATATATTTTTATGATTGATCCCGTGCAAGGATAACATAGTGCTATCTATATAATGCAAATGGTTTGTTTCTATTGGGTATTGAGATTGAAGGTTGTTTCCTCATACCTTTTTCAATCCTTTGTCAAGTGAGTTGGAGTTTCATGGATAGGCAGCATAGTTTGGCTTCTAGTAATGTCCCTTTGCTTGTAGTAGAGTTACCTCATTATATCTCAAAGAAGCTTGCATCTCAGCATCTGTGGTTCATATACAAGGAATAAAACTTACCCTTTTTTGTGCAAGGAAGCACTATTTTTACTCTGTGGTTTGTCAATTCTCTGTGAAACCACAACCATGTACTCCATAACTACCCTCTGTTGTTAGGATGATACATGTAGTCAGAGTGTAGAATGTTCTCTGTAGAAAATCAATTGCTATGGGCAGTATAATTGCATAAGAACTTCCTACTCAGTTCCCTGCATACTTTTAGTTTTGTCAATTGGAATCATACCTGAAAATTAGATGGAAGTGTTTATTTATCTCAATAACATATTAGAAATAGGTAACTTTATGCACCCACGCTTGTGCAGTTAGGAAATATTTTTCAGTGAATTGATCTTTATGTTGCATGTGACTAAAATTTTAATCTTTCATTTTGCATTCTATCTTTTTGCAGGGTTTTTATCCTGTTTATTTTGTGTGGGTGCTACTGCCTCCAATGATCCTGCGAGTTCCACTCTTAAACTTGTCCTGGGACTGAGGACCGTGCACAGTCTCATGCGTGCATTGACATCTTCAGGTTAAAAATGGAGTGGGGTTCCGGTTCTTGTTTTCAAGGTGAGCCATTTTCCCCTGCACAGAAGTTTTTCATGCATATAATTAGACAGTATATTTGATTTCGTTAAAACTTAAGGTTTCTCATAAGCCGGCAGAAACTGAAGGGGGCAGGGGGATCTCACATATGATTTTAGAAGACTGTTTGAACATCTAGTTCTTAATATATGGAAGCTTCTTAAGGGTACACTCACTTCTAGACCGTCACCATGTTGTTATTAAGTCCCACCATCAATATGAGATGATACAACCATTGATAATGTATGTTCAAAATACTTACATGGGAGCATTACTTCCCATGTGAAAATAAATAAATAAATATTGGTTTGACTTTCCTCGACAACACACACACAGACACACTGTATGGGTCTATAATGTTATGTTCTACATTCTAAAAGTCCAAAATACATGATAGTCACAAGGTGATGACCATTCCCAGCCATTAGTCCAATACAAGTGCACTATGATACTAGAGATTGTAGGAAACTAACTGAGGTTTTAAAAAGTATACACACATTACTTTTTAGCTAGACGTCCATATGTAAAAGTGCTTTGTGTGTCATTTTTGTGACCACTGTCTTTGATGTGCTATGCTAAAAGTTTCATTGCAGGTGTACTGTGTCATTGGCTTGTATTGGTATTGATATGGCTCTGTGGCTGTCAGCATGTTCTGTCTCAGCAAACAACACTTGAACCAAAAGATAAATTTCTTCTGTCTGACCCACCTATTGGTCTCTTTGATCCGATAGAGATTTCACCATCTGTTCTCCCACACAATACCAACCCTGTTGAGCCACTGTCACCAATGTATCCAAACTACACATCCTATGATCCGGTTTTGACTGGAAAATGCCATGTAAACTTTTCCGAGCTCTCTTTTATGATGGACAAGACAGCGTCTGATTGTTCTGTACCTTTAGCACCACTAGTTGCCGATGTTATATGTTGTCCCCAAGTTAGTAGCTTGATGAATATATTCCAAGCTGCATATGGTGGTGGAAACAATACGCTTGTTCTCAATCAAGCTTCAGCAAATGCTTGTTTCTCTGACATCATGAGCATACTTGCAAGTAAAGGGGCAAACACCAACATCCCTGAGTTGTGTACTCTGAGGCCATCAAATCTTACTGATGCTTCTTGTCCCGTGAAGGATATTAGCTCGTTTGAGAGAATGGTTAATGTAAGCAAACTCCTGGATGCATGCAGCAGTGTTGACCCACTGAAAGAGTGCTGTAGGCCAGTTTGCCAACCTGCAATAGTGGAGGCAGCGGTTCATATATCCTCAGGAGGGGCAAGCATGTTCGGAAGTTCTAGCTTACCTGGGAGTGCGGCTGGGATTAATGCTGTTAGTGACTGTAAAGGGGTGGTTCACTCCTACTTGTCTATGAAACTTTCATCAGAAGTGGCGAACACTGCTTTCAGAGTATTATCTGGCTGCAAGGTGAACAAAGGTATACAACTTTTGGTACATGCTAATCCCTTGCTTGGGTTGCTGTGATACCAAGATTTCACGAAGTTCGTCATACTTCAATTATAAGTGCCTTTTTTTTCTTACAATCTGACCCTCGTGTCATCACTGCTGTCAGTGTTATCAATACTAATGCATGGCATGAAGTGGAAATTCTGAGTCTTGTTCTGCATTATGCAGTCTGTCCGCTGGAGTTTGATGATCCTTCTTCAGTCGTTAAGGCATGTGGCAAGGCATCTTCAAGGCCTTCATGCTGCGCAGCGTTGCAATCTTACATCGCAGCTAGACAGAAACAAATATTTGTCACAAACTTGCAAGCAATTAACTGTGCAACAATGTTCGGATCAATGCTACAGAAAGCTGGTGTGGGGAATGATATTTACGGGCTGTGTGATATTGACCTGAAAGATTTTAGCCTGCAAGGTATGTATGAAGATATTAGTTCTCTTTAATATTTGCTTCATATCGGAATAGAAAATAATTGTCTATTTTCTATGGCACCATTTGTCAAATTGGAGCAGCTTTTGGGCAGCAAGGTTAGTTCCTTCAATCTACTTTTATCTGGTTCATCATAGATCTGTACTCATGTGGTTCTGTGCTAAATTCAGTATTTCATTCTGTAGGTTGTCTACTTCGGAGCTTACCTACGGACATTGTATTTGACAACGTTACGGGCATTAGCTTTACGTGTGATTTGAGTGACAATATTGCAGCACCATGGCCGTCGTCATCGTCTCTCCAGTCTTTGTCGCTGTGTGCTCCAGGTGAGAGGGTACTCACAAAGATGTTTTGAAACGCATGCGCCACTAAGAAATAAGAGAACTTCCTTGCAACTGTGCATGTATTGACAATAACTTGTCTGTTTCGGTTTCAGAAATGTCATTGCCTGCATTACCGGTCGCGCCATTATCAGGAAGCTCAGGTACTTCAACAGTCTCTCGCTCGCCAGTACAACTATGGGTCCATTCCTTTGCTATTGTTTCCAAAGAGACCTTGCTAACAGATTGAAATAATATTTGTCACGACAGCAGGTATCTCCAGAACTGGAATTGGGATTCTGCTGCCTGTTGTGCTCCTCACCACGACCATCTCCATCTGAGAAAAGCACGCCATGTCCTGAGCCAGGAGCATCGTAATTTTCCCCGCTGTGCAGGCCCTGCGTTGTAAATTATGTCGCATTGCATTCTTGTAAATGAGCCTTTCCCTTCGCCGTCCCATTTTGTCCAGCAGATAGCATTGTGATGTGCTAGAGAGGACTGTTGTACCTTTTGAGGCATTATCTCTGGAAGTAAAATCTCCTAGACTTTGGCTGGTCACCTGGCATGGATTGCGATTTGCGATAGTGGATGACGTGAACAGAATTGGTATGGTTGTTGATACTCAGGATCATACAGTGCAGCAATCAGGTTTATGCCTCTAAATTTTCAGTGAGCATACTGAAGTACAACTAAAAACTGATAAAATTTGCTAAATACTCCCTCCGTCGGAAAAAGCTTGGCCCAAGCTTGTCCTTCAAATGGATGTATCTAGCACTAACTTGATGCTAGATACTAGATACATTCATTTGAAGGACAAACTTTTTCGGACGGAGTGTTACTCAAACAGTGTAGTGTGTCAATCTTAGACTGACGAGAGGTGAGCCCAGAGCTTGCACTACCAAATACCTCAAAACCGTCGTCGCTAGTCTTGAGACTTTGAGAGTAATTGCAGATTGAAGAATTGACACAGATTGTTGAATAAGTTACAATGGCCCGTTAATCGGCCAATATTCTTGTAAGATGAAGTTGCAACGCAATGGAATGGAGCACACATTCTTGTGAACCGTTGCACCTCATTCAAGGATACTCCTTCGAAGGATTGTTTACTAGAACTCATGGTGGTGTCGTTTGCTTCCTCTTTGCTTTAGCTGTATAAATAATTGAATATTCATCTATGAGTAAACGTACTGGGTACATGGATGTATTTTGTATGTAAGCTGACTATACTCATGTGTGAGTTTACAAAAGTGTGCCAAATTGGAAGAAAGCTATCTCTTTCATTCAAGTCAGTTTGGGCAGAGTATATACCTTGTAGCATTTTTGCTTAGCAATGCTATCCACAAAGAAACAGAATGAAAAGTGAAGCGGCGTTTTGGTGCGTGAATAGTAAATCATTAAAAAATCAAAACAAATTCTGAATTTTTTTGTGATGCAAGATGCTCAGATGCGTGATACTCGTGCAAAATTCGTGAAGTTTGAACATTCGAGTAGCTCGTGGCAAAAATAAAATAAAAATCAGATCTGTGAGGAACATTTGAAAACAGCAACGTCCACGCCCAAATTTGACTTTTTTGCCACGCGCTTCTCGAATGTCCAAATTTTACATGAACGTCACGCACATGGACATCTTGATTGCAAAAAAAAATCAGATTTGTTATTTATTTTTAATCACTATACTGTTCACTAGGCTCATCTGAGCCCAGGCACCGAAGTGGATATTTGATGAAAAGGTGACTAATATCCCAGAATCAAGAAGAACGTACATGTGCTCTGTTGGGGGTTGCTGAACCTTGATGCCAACCAGGCGCCACAGAAGATATGACAGAACACCCATCCAACGGAACGGTGAAGGAACAGAGGAGACATATAGCAAATCTGCAGGCGACCCGCATACCCAAAAATTCAGATCTTTAACCTTATCAAAATAAGAAATTTGAATAAAATATTCTGTCTAAAACATATTTTAAGATAGCCCATTCATCAAGCAGTTAGGTATGTGTTGTTGAATATATGGTTTGTGCATGTATATTGTATAGCCTGGCCCACCTCCTAGTCTTTGTATAGTTGAGGTTGTGGCCCACTTTGTACTTCATATATACGTGCGCTTTGCACCGATCAATACATCGTGAAGCATTGCCAAAACAATCGTTTCCAACATGTGTATTAAAATGAATCAAGCAAAATTAGCATTGTTTTGTATCACTCATTATGTATAGAGGTTTTTTTCCCTTGCATGAAGTATAATGTTTGCCGTAGTCAATCAAGCATGCCTAAAGGATGAAAAAACTTAAACCTATTGGATGTTAGACCGAAGACATGCGCTTCCAGCCACTCATTCCTCTGCCAAAGTCGTTAAATTTGTACAAAAACAAAGTTCCCAGCTAAACCAGTTAAGGATGACAATTATCAACAGATTTTTTTTCCGACAAAAGCGCATTACTGACTAATTCATCATATATACACTTCGCTAGAAAAGAGACATATATATACATATACCTCTATTGTAATTGTTTCACAGAAATAGTCATAGTATATCCATAGTTGCTTGTCTCTTGCACAGCAAAGGTTGTAAATATAACGACCGTTGATGCTTGAATACTGTAGTGTACATTTGCCTACGATCTGATATGCAATATCTGTACGCCTAGGATAAAAATTGATGTTGATATGCAACATTCCTCGGAATTAAATAATCACAAAGTGATCAACCATTTTGATACTGAAATTCTTGTTATTAAGATCTGAAAAAACAGCATGCTGATATGGGGAGTGCATCTAACCTTAGCATATGACCAAGGGATGAACAGTGATGCACACAGTGCTCAAGAAGTTCAGAAATTCAAGTATTAGATATCAGCGGCATGCCCACTTTCAGAACAAACTTATCTTAGTAGGCGTACCTCCGATCTTCTTATGTACTAGTGCAATACTTGTGAATAGATGGAAGAGATAGCTAATATACCATGGAGTTAACCAAGTATGAAAACTACAATTCGATGCCATGAGGTATGTATCAACTGGACTGTAGTTGCATAAATAAAAAAATTGATGCTTAACTAACAGAGTAGAAGGGCACACATTAAGAATGCAATTCCTTGCTTATTACAAAGAGTGGCTCCATCTGCAGCAAAATTAACTGAGAAAAAACACATCTAAAGGAGAAGAGGATATCTTCTGAACTACAATTATAGATGTCACAAAACAAAACCATGCTCGACTTTCTCTAGCAAGAGAGATATTTAGAGCTATACCTAGAGGAGGTGTCCGTGCCCGACTCTCTAGCAACAGTGCTTGTGAAAAGAATACAAAACTACAATCTACTATTTGCATACAATTCGTATCATTACCCATATCATCAAATCTGAACCAATTTAGAGTATAATTTTAAAATTTACAGTGGAATTTTAAAGAAAAGGTGACAACCTTTTTTTCACAGGGAAGAAAATGTGGCAACCTATGAACCAGAACCTGCATTATGACTCGTATCGTTTCTGGTTCCCTACAATATCTTATTCCATAAAAAGGTATGTTCTAGAGAACAATTTTTTACTTCACCGTTGCATACAAAACAAACATAAAAAATATATCAAGAAAAAAGCAGGCAAAAAGATCACTTGAATTTGCATCCCAAACAGACAAGACATGAGCTCATGCCAAACATCCAAATGCACACCTTAAAAAATTATCCAAATCTACAACAATCTTTCTTCTACTAAGTTCCAAGAGCAACCTTGGCTTATCTAAACTGAAAATAGGGGAACTATCAGGACCACAAAGTATTGGACCCAAAACACGCATGCACAGCCTGAACATTCATATATCATCCAAAGATCACAGATATTTCCTATGAAAAATTGAACAAATTATTAAACTGCACAACTAAAGTCAGGAGGCACACCCAAAATTTAATCTCAGCCTAGAAGGATCTACAAATGTGGTCATTTAATCAGGTGTGTAGACACCCCTCCAACTTAATGTGACAGAACCATTACATGCACCCCATGCCTGCTTGAAAACAACACAATATTGGCCAACCAAGTTACCAAGGTGCTGAAGACCATCGAGGAGAAAGCCATGACATCTCCTCATGACAGCAGACCCTGGCACTGCCCATCAACCATCTAACTGGGACCCCCCCCAGACTATTATTTGGACAGTACATTAATACCAGGAAACAATTAACCACTAACTGCAAGAGGTAACAACAACTGCAAAAAATAATTAAGGCGAGCACTTGCAAGAAAGAGATCATCCATGCACTGGGCTGCTTGCTCCTGCTAAACACAGAAACCACAAAATATTTTAGCTTAACATAGGAAGTACAGATAGGGCACCTTGCAAGCAACGTCCGGTCAATTGGCCGAACACCTTGCAAGCGACCTTAACACCAGTGTCAGAGGAGGCGAAGGATGCCGGACCTGGGAGTGGGAGGTGAGGTCGCTGGAGAGGCTGGACCCGAGTAGAGAGGACGTCGGCGCACACACAAACCCAGAAGCAAGCGCGCGCACACATAAACACCACACGCGAGGGAGCAGCAGCAGGAGCACGCAAGCTGCACACGCACGCGACACAGAGCACGGGGAGCGGTAGGGCGCACGGCCAAGAGAGCGCAGAGGAGGCAGCCTTCGTGCTGTATCACTGTCCTGCAATTGACACGGCGATGGAGCGAAAGGAAAAGCCAGGGAACTCCTTCCCGTCCGCTTCCGGGGCGCGAGTTGGAGGAGGCGGCGCCAGATAGCTCGAGGCGCCGACCGGAGGTACGACGGCGAGGCGCTGGTGGCCTGGACGCGAGCGCCAACGGATTGGACGGGCTCGAGCCCTCGAGGTCAAGAAAATGGGAAGATTGGAGCGCCCAAAATTTGCCACACGTCGGGTAGGAGCACGCGAATGGTAACTTTCGGCTAAAATTTATCTTTGACACAAACTTGTCGTGTGTCATAAGAAATTACCATCCTTACGTGACTGAAATTGCTATCAAAAAACGTTAGGATCGGAGTGCCACGCATCTGATATATGGCACTTATCATTTGGGTAGAATTTTGCTTTCCCCACCATTACTTCCTCTCCTTGGTCATGCTCTCCATGGGTCTATCATGCCTCCAATAGTCCAATGCAGGGGATGGAAGCGGTGCCGACAAACCAAATGGGATCAAGATGATGAGGCGGAGAGATAGGCGGATGCAGACGTATTGAAGATGGAGGGGCTTTTATAGGAGCGTACCGCGGCAAAGCGGTGGGGAATTGACGCGAGTCCTGCAGGATTTGACGGGATTCTATGGGAGAGACGAAGATCCAGAGATAAATATCTCGTCGCGTAACCAAGAAACCAAGAGGTGGAAAAAAACTCAACGTACATGTGTCATCACTAAAAACTTCACCATGAACCAATCCTTGTCAAAACGGTGGAGGGCATGATCCAAAACAGTCAAAGCAGTGGGGGGCAGAACAATTAGAAACGTGCAAAACACCTGTGTCTGTAAAAAACACGAACAGAAATAACCAGTCACACACATCACTTGCACAACAACGATATTTTTTTCTTCAAAAAACCCAGAAAAATAAATCCCTTGCACGGCTAGTTTCTCACCTACTCCCTCTATAAAGAAATATAAAAGTGTTTAGATCACTAGTAGAGGGAGCTAGCTTCCTTCTTTCATTTCACTTGGGCCATGCAACTGCAACAAGATTGTAAAAATAAGTATGCAGGGCAATAAAGAAACACTACCATGCAAAAGAAAGGCCATCTGAAGAGAAAGGTCCGCATGTACATACCTTGCATGCATATTTTGTAGGGGAACGTAGCAGAAATTCAAAATTTTCCTACGTGTCACCAAGATCTATCTATGGAGAAACCAACAACGAGGGGAAGGAGAGTGCATCTACATACCCTTGTAGATCGCTAAGCGGAAGCGTTCAAGAGAACGAGGTTGAAGGAGTCGTACTCGTCGTGATCCAAATCACCGGAGATCCTAGTGCCGAACGGACGGCACCTCCGCGTTCAACACACGTACAGCCCGGTGACGTCTCCCATGCCTTGATCCAGCAAGGAGAGAGGGAGAGGTTGAGGAAGACTCCATCCAACAGCAGCACAACGGCATGGTGGTGGTGGAGGAGCGTGGCAATCCTGCAGGGCTTCGCCAAGCACCGCGAGAGAGAAGGAGTACTCGGGAGAGGGGGAGGGCTGCGCCAGAACTTGTGGTGCGGCTGCCCTCCCACCCCCCACATATATATAGGGGCAAGGGAGAGGGGGGCCGGCCCCCTCAGATCCAATCTGAGGAGGGGGCGGCGGCCAAGGGGGGGGAGGAGTGCCTCCCAAGTCAAGTGGAGGCCCTCCCCCTTAGGGTTTCCCCTCTCCCATGCGCATGGGCCTTGGGGGGGCTGGTTCCCCTGACCCATTAAGGCTAGGGCGCCCCCCTACAGCCCATGCTGATGTATTGGACGTGGTGGAACAATTTCCGGACCTCCGGAATCCTCCGGAACCTTCTGGAAGCTTCCCGGTACAATATCTTTACTCGTTCCGTAACACATCATCCCGTGATCAACCCCTTGGTCACATTGTGCACATTATGATGATGTCCTACCGAGTGGTCCCAGAGATACCTCTCCGTTTACACGGAGTGACAAATCCCAGTCTCGATCCGTGTCAACACAACAGACATTTTCGGAGATACCTGTAGTGCACCTTTATAGTCACCCAGTTACGTTGTGACATTTGATACACCCAAAGCACTCCTACGGTATCCGGGAGTTACACGATCTCATGGTCTAAGGAAGAGATACTTGACATTGGAAAAGCTCTAGCAAACGAACTACACGATCTTTGTGCTATGCTTAGGATTGGGTCTTGTCCATCACATCATTCTCCTAATGATGTGATCCCGTTATCAACGACATCCAATGTCCATAGCCAGGAAACCATGACTATCTGTTGATCACAACGAGCTAGTCAACTAGAGGCTCACTAGGGACATATTGTGGTCTATGTATTCACAGGTGTATTACGATTTCCGGATAATACAGTTATAGCATGAATAAAAGACAATTATCATGAACAAGGAAATATAATAATACTTTTATTATTGCCTCTAGGGCATATTTCCAACAGTCTCCCGCTTGCACTAGAGTCAATAATCTAGTTCACATCGCCATGTGATTAACACTCACAGGTCACATCACCATGTGACCAACATCCAAAGAGTTTACTAGTGTCATTAAACTAGTTCACATCATCATGTGATTAAGACTCAATGAGTTCTGGGGTTTTGATCATGTTTTGCTTGTGAGAGAGGTTTTAGTCAACGGGTCTGCAACATTCAGATCCATATGTACTTTGCAAATCTCTAGGTCATATTGTAAACGCTGCTTCCACGCTCCACTTGGAGCTATTCCAAATGGTTACTCCACTATACGTATCCGGTTTGCTACTCAGAGTCATTCGGATAGGTGTTAAAGCTTGCATCGACGTAACCCTTTACGCCGAACTCTTTATCACCTCCATAATCGAGAAACATGTCCTTATTTGTTACAAGGACAATTTTGACCGTTGTCCAATGATCCATTTGTTGGAAATATGCCCTAGAGGCAATAATAAAAGCATTATTATTATATTTCTTTGTTCATGATAATTGTCTTTATTCATGCTATAATTGTATTATCCGGAAATCATAATACATGTGTGAATAACAGACACCAACATGTCCCTAGTAAGCCTCTAGTTGACTAGCTCGTTGATCAATAGATAGTCATGGTTTCCTGGCTATGGACATTGGATGTCATTGATAACGGGATCACATCATTAGGATAATGATGTGATGGACAAGACCCAATCTTAAGCATAGCGTGAGATCGTGTAGTTCGTTTGCTAGAGCTTTTCTAATGTCAAGTATCTTTTCCTTTGACCATGAGATCGTGTAACTCCCGGATATCGTAGGAGTGCTTTGGGTGTATCAAACGTCACAACGTAACTAGGTGACTATAAAGGTGCATTACAGGTATCTCCGAAAGTGTCTGTTGGGTTGACACGGATCGAGACTGGGATTTGTCACTCCGTATGACGGAGAGATATCACTGGGCCCACTCGGTAATGCATCATCATAATGAGCTCAAAGTGACCAAGTGTCTGGTCACGGGATCATGCATTACGGTACGAGTAAAGTGACTTGCCGGTAACGAGATTGAACGAGGTATTGGGATACCGACGATCGAATCTCGGGCAAGTAACATATCGATTGACAAAGGGAATTGCATACGGGGTTGATTAAATCCTCGACATCGTGGTTCATCCGATGAGATCATCATGGAGCATGTGGGAGCCAACATGGGTATCCAGATCCCGCTGTTGGTTATTGACCGGAGAGCGATCTCAGTCATGTCTACATGTCTCCCGAACCCGTAGGGTCTACACACTTAAGGTTCGGTTACGCTAGGGTTGTAGGGATATGTATATGCAGTAACCCGAATGTTGTTCGGAGTCCCGGATGAGATCCCGGACGTCACGAGGAGTTCCGGAATGGTTCGGAGGTAAAGATTTATATATGGGAAGTCCTGTTTCGGGCATCGGGACAAGTTTCGGGGTTATCGGTATTGTACCGGGACCACCGGAAAGGTCCCGGGGGTCCACCGGGTGGGTCCACCTGTCCCGGGGGCCACATGGGCTGTAGGGGGTGCGCCTTGGCCTACATGGGCCAAGGGCATCAGCCCCACATAGGCCCATGCGCCTAGGGTTTGAGGGGGGAAGAGTCCTAGGAGGGGAAGGCACCTCCTAGGTGCCTTGGGGGGGGAGGGAAACCCCCCTTGGCCGCCGCCCCCCTAGGATATTGGATCTCCTAGGGCCGGCCACCCCCCCTTGGCCCTCCTATATATAGTGGGGGAGAGGAGGGACTTCATACCTTGGCCTTTGGTTGCCTCCTTCTCCCTCCCCAACACCTCCTCCTCCTCCATAGTGCTTAGCGAAGCTCTGCCGGAGTACTGCAGCTCCATCAACACCACGCCGTCGTGTTGCTGCTGGTGCCATCTCCCTCAACCTCTCCTCCCTCCCTTGCTGGATCAAGAAGGAGGAGATGTGGCTGTTCCGTACGTGTGTTGAACGCGGAGGTGCCGTCCGTTCGGTGCTAGGATCTCCGGTGATTTGGATCACGTCGTGTTCGACTACATCATCCCCGTTCTTAGAACGCTTCCGCTCGCGATCTACAAGGTATGTAGATGCATCTAATCACTCGTTGCTAGATGAACTCATAGATGGATCTTGGTGAAACCGTAGGAAAATTTTTGTTTTCTGTAACGTTCCCCAATAGTGGTATCAGAGCTAGGTCTATGCGTAGTTCTCTTGCACGAGTAGAACACAATTTGTTGTGGGCGTAGATTTGTCAACTTTCTTGCCGCTACTAGTCTTATCTTGCTTCAGCGGTATTGTGGGATGAAACGGCCTGGACCAACCTTACACGTACGCTTACGTGAGACCGGTTCCACCGACTAACATGCACAAGTTGCATAAGGTGGCTGGCGGGTGTCTGTCTCTCCTACTTTAGTTGAAGCGGATTCGATGAAAAGGGTCCTTATAAAGGGTAAATAGAAGTTGACAAATCACGTTGTGGCTTTCACGTAGGTAAGAAAACGTTCTTGCTAGAACCCTACTTCAGCCACGTAAAACTTGCAAACAACAATTAGAGGACGTCTAACTTGTTTTTGCAGCAAGTGCTTTGTGATATGATATGGCCAAAGTTGTGATGAATGATGAATGATCTATATGTCATGTATGAGATGTTCATGCTATTGTAATAGGAATCACGACTTGCATGTCGATGAGTATGACAACCGGCAGGAGCCATAGGAGTTGTCTTTATTTTTTGTATGACCTGCGTGTCATTGAAGAACGCCATGTAAACTACTTTACTTTATTACTAAACGCGTTAGTCATAGAAGTAGAAGTAGTCGTTGGCGTGACAACTTCATGAAGACACGATGATGGAGATCATGATGATGGAGATCATGGTGTCATGCCGGTGACAAGATGATCATGGAGCCCCGAAGATGAAGATCAAAGGAGCTATATGATATTGGCCATATAATTGCATGTGATGTTTATTATGTTTTATGCATCTTGTTTACTTAGGACGACGGTAGTAAATAAGATGATCCCTTACAAAATTTCAAGAAGTGTTCTCCCCTAACTGTGCACCGTTGCTACAGTTCGTCGTTTCGAAGCACCACGTGATGATCGGGTGTGATAGATTCTTACGTTCACATACAACGGGTGTAAGACAGTTTTACACAGCGAAAACACTTAGGGTTAACTTGACGAGCCTAGCATGTACAGACATGGCCTCGGAACACGGAGACCGAAAGGTCGAACACGAGTCGTATGGAAGATACGATCAACATGAGAATGTTCACCGACGATGACTAGTCCGTCTCACGTGATGATCGGACACGGCCTAGTCGACTCGGATCGTGTAACACTTAGATGACCAAAGGGATGTCAAATCTGAGTGGGAGTTCATTATAATTTGATTAGATGAACTTAATTATCATGAACTTAGTCTAAATGTTTTACAATATGTCTTGTAGATCAAATGGCCAACGTAGTCCTCAACTTCAACGCGTTCCTAGAGAAAACCAAGCTGAAAGACGATGGCAGCAACTATACGGACTGGGTCCGGAACCTGAGGATCATCCTCATAGCTGCCAAGAAAGATTATGTCCTACAAGCACCGCTGGGTGACGCACCTGTTCTCCCTGCAGAACAAGACGTTATGAACGCTTGGCAGGCACATTCCGATGACTACTCCCTCGTTCAGTGCGGCATGCTTTACAGCCTAGAGCCGGGGCTCCAAAAGCGTTTTGAGAGACATGGAGCATATGAGATGTTCGAAGAGCTGAAAATGGTTTTCCAAGCTCATGACCGGGTCGAGAGATATGAAGTCTCCGACAAATTCTTCAGCTATAAGATGGAGGAAAATAGTTCTGTCAGTGAGCACATACTCACTATGTCTGGGTTACATAACCGCTTGACTCAGCTGGGAGTTAATCTCCCGGATGATGCGGTCATTGACAGAATCCTCCAGTCGCTTCCACCAAGCTACAAGAGCTTTGTGATGAACTTCAATATGCAGGGGATGGAAAAGACCATTCCTGAAGTATTTGCTATGCTGAAATCAGCAGAGGTAGAAGTCAAGAAGGAACATCAAGTGTTGATGGTCAATAAAACCACTAAGTTCAAGAAGGGCAAGGGTAAAAAGAACTTCAAGAAGGACGGCAAGGTAGCTGCCGCGCCCAGCAAGCAAGCTGTCGGGAAGAAGCCAAAGAATGGACCCAAGCCCGAGACTGAGTGCTTTTATTGCAAGGAAAGTGGTCACTGAAAGCGGAACTGCCCCAAATACTTAGCGGACAAGAAGGCCGGCAAAACCAAAGGTATATTTGATATACATGTAATTGATGTGTACCTTACCAGTAATCGTAGTGACTCCTGGGTATTTGATACCGGTGCCGTTGCTCATATTTGTAACACACAGCAGGAGCTGCGGAATAAACGGAGACTGGCGAAGGACGAGGTGACGATGCGCGTCGGGAATGGTTCCAAGGTCGATGTGATCGCCGTCGGCACGCTACCTCTACATTTACCTACGGGATTAGTTTTGAACCTCAATAATTGTTATTTTGTGCCAAGTTTGAGCATGAACATTGTATCAGGATCTCGTTTAATTCGAGATGGCTACTCATTTAAATCTGAGAATAATGGTTGTTCTATTTATATGAGAGATATGTTTTATGGTCATGCTCCGATGGTGAATGGTTTATTCTTTATGAATCTCAAGCGTAATGCTACACATATTCATAGTGTAAGTACCAAAAGATGTAAGATTGATAGTGATAGTCCCACATACTTGTGGCACTGCCGCCTTGGTCACATAGGTGTCAAACGCATGAAGAAGCTCCATGCTGATGGACTTTTAGAGTCTCTTGATTACGAATCATTTGACAAGTGCGAACCATGCCTCATTGGTAAAATGACCAAGACTCCATTCTCAGGAACAATGGAGCGAGCAACCAACTTATTGGAAATCATACATACTGATGTGTGCGGTCCAATGAGTGTTGAGGCTCGCGGTGGCTATCGTTATGTTCTCACCCTCACTGATGACTTGAGTAGATATGGGTATGTCTACTTAATGAAACACAAGTCTGAGACCTTTGAAAAGTTCAAGGAATTTCAGAGTGAAGTTGAGAATCAACGTGACAGGAAAATCAAGTTTCTACGATCAGATCGTGGAGGAGAATACTTGAGTCACGAGTTTGGTACACACTTAAGAAAATGTGGAATAGTTTCACAACTCACGCCGCCTGGAACACCTCAGCGTAATGGTGTGTCCGAACATCGTAATCGCACTCTATTAGATATGGTGCGATCTATGATGTCTCTTGCCGATTTACCACTATCTTTTTGGGGCTATGCTTTAGAGACTGCCGCATTCACTTTAAATAGGGCACCGTCGAAATCCGTTGAGACGACACCGTATGAATTGTGGTTTGGGAAGAAACCTAAGCTGTCGTTTCTAAAAGTTTGGGGATGCGATGCTTATGTCAGGAAACTTCAACCTGAAAAGCTCGAACCCAAATTGGAAAAATGCGTCTTCATAGGATACCCTAAAGAAACTATTGGGTATATCTTCTACCTCAGATCCGAAGGCAAGATCTTTGTTGCCAAGAATGGGTCCTTTCTGGAGAAAGAGTTTCTCTCGAAAGAAGTAAGTGGGAGGAAAGTAGAGCTTGATGAAGTATTACCTCTTGAACCGGAAAATGGCGCAACTCAAGAAAATGTTCCTGAGGTGCCTGCACCGACTAGAGAGGAAGTTAATGATGATGATCAAGATACTTCTGATCAAGCTCCTACTGAAATTCGAAGGTCCACAAGGACACGTTCCGCACCAGAGTGGTACGGCAACCCTGTCTTGGAAATCATGTTGTTAGACAACAGTGAACCTTCGAACTATGAAGAAGCGATGGCGGGCCCGGATTCCGACAAATGGCTAGAAGCCATGAAATCCGAGATAGGATCCATGTATGAAAATGAAGTATGGACTTTGACTGACTTGCCCGTAGAACGGCAAGCCATAGAAAATAAATGGATCCTTAAGAAGAAGACAGACGCGGATGGTAATGTGACCATCTATAAAGCTCGGCTTGTTGCTAAGGGTTATCGACAAGTTCAAGGGGTTGACTACGATGAGACTTTCTCACCGGTAGCGAAGCTGAAGTCCGTCCGAATCATGTTAGCAATTGCCGCATTTTATGATTATGAAATTTGGCAAATGGACGTCAAAACGGCATTCCTTAATGGTTTCCTTAAGGAAGAATTGTATATGATGCAGCCGGAAGGTTTTGTCGATCCTAAGAATGCTGACAAGGTGTGCAAGCTCCAACGCTCGATTTATGGGCTGGTGCAAGCATCTCGGAGTTGGAACATTCGTTTTGATGAGATGATCAAAGCGTTTGGGTTCTCACAGACTTATGGAGAAGCCTGTGTTTACAAGAAAGTGAGTGGGAGCTCTATAGCATTTCTCATACTATATGTAGATGACATACTTTTGATGGGAAATGATATAGAACTTTTGGACAGCATTAAGGCCTACTTGAATAAGAGTTTTTCAATGAAGGACCTTGGAGAAGCTGCTTATATATTAGGCATCAAGGTCTATAGGGATAGATCGAGACGCCTCATAGGTCTTTCACAAAGCACATATCTTGATAAGATTTTGAATAAGTTAAAAATGGATCAGTCCAAGAAAGGGTTCTTGCCTGTTTTGCAAGGTGTGAAATTGAGCTCAGCTCAATGTCCGACCACGGCAGAAGATATAGAAGAGATGAGTGTCATCCCCTATGCCTCAGCCATAGGTTCTATTATGTATGTCATGCTGTGTACCAGACCTGATGTAAACCTTGCCGTAAGTTTGGTAGGAAGGTACCAAAGTAATCCCGGCAAGGAACACTGGACAGCGGTCAAGAATATCCTGAAGTACCTGAAAAGGACTAAGGAAATGTTTCTCGTTTATGGAGGTGACGAAGAGCTCATCGTAAAGGGTTACGTCGACGCTAGCTTCGACACAGATCTGGATGACTCTAAGTCACAGATCGGATACGTGTATATTTTGAATGGTGGGGCAGTAAGCTGGTGCAGTTGCAAGCAGAGCATCGTGGCGGGATCTACATGTGAAGCGGAGTACATGGCAGCCTCGGAGGCAGCACATGAAGCAATATGGGTAAAGGAGTTCATCACCGACCTAGGAGTCATGCCCAATGTGTCGGGGCCGATCAAGCTCTTCTGTGACAACACTGGAGCTATTGCACTTGCCAAGGAGCCCAGGTTTCACAAGAAGACAAGGCACATCAAGCGTCGCTTCAACTCCATTCGTGAAAATGTTCAAGATGGAGACATAGAGATTTGTAAAATACATACGGACTTGAATGTAGCGGATCCGTTGACTAAACCTCTCCCTAGAGCAAAACATGATCAACACCAGAATTCCATGGGTGTTCGATTCATCACAATGTAACTAGATTATTGACTCTAGTGCAGGTGGGAGACTGTTGGAAATATGCCCTAGAGGCAATAATAAAAGCATTATTATTATATTTCTTTGTTCATGATAATTGTCTTTATTCATGCTATAATTGTATTATCCGGAAATCGTAATACATGTGTGAATAACAGACACCAACATGTCCCTAGTAAGCCTCTAGTTGACTAGCTCGTTGATCAATAGATAGTCATGGTTTCCTGGCTATGGACATTGGATGTCATTGATAACGGGATCACATCATTAGGATAATGATGTGATGGACAAGACCCAATCTTAAGCATAGCGTGAGATCGTGTAGTTCGTTTGCTAGAGCTTTTCTAATGTCAAGTATCTTTTCCTTTGACCATGAGATCGTGTAACTCCCGGATACCGTAGGAGTGCTTTGGGTGTATCAAATGTCACAACGTAACTGGGTGACTATAAAGGAGCATTACAGGTATCTCCGAAAGTGTCTGTTGGGTTGACACGGATCGAGACTGGGATTTGTCACTCCGTATGACGGAGAGATATCACTGGGCCCACTCGGTAATGCATCATCATAATGAGCTCAAAGTGACCAAGTTTCTGGTCATGGGATCATGCATTACGGTACGAGTAAAGTGACTTGCCGGTAACGAGATTGAACGAGGTATTGGGATACCGACGATCGAATCTCGGGCAAGTAACATATCGATTGACAAAGGGAATTGCATACGGGGTTGATTAAATCCTCGACATCGTGGTTCATCCGATGAGATCATCGTGGAGCATGTGGGAGCCAACATGGGTATCCAGATCCCGCTGTTGGTTATTGACCGGAGAGCGATCTCGGTCATGTCTACATGTCTCCCGAACCCGTAGGGTCTACACACTTAAGGTTCGGTTACGCTAGGGTTGTAGGGATATGTATATGCAGTAACCCGAATGTTGTTCGGAGTCCCGGATGAGATCCCGGACGTCACGAGGAGTTACGGAATGGTCCGGAGGTAAAGATTTATATATGGGAAGTCCTGTTTCGGGCATCGGGACAAGTTTCGGGGTTATCGGTATTGTACCGGGACCACCGGAAGGGTCCCGGGGGTCCACCGGGTGGGTCCACCTGTACCGGGGGGCCACATGGGCTGTAGGGGGTGCGCCTTGGCCTACATGGGCCAAGGGCACCAGCCCCACATAGGCCCATGCGCCTAGGGTTTGAGGGGGGAAGAGTCCTAGGAGGGGAAGGCACCTCCTAGGTGCCTTGGGGGGGAGGGAAACCCCCCTTGGCCGCCGCCCCCCTAGGAGATTGGATCACCTAGGGCCGGCCACCCGCCCTTGGCCCTCCTATATATAGTGGGGGAGAGGAGGGACTTCATACCTTGGCCTTTGGTTGCCTCCTTCTCCCTCTCCAACACCTCCTCCTCCTCCATAGTGCTTAGCGAAGCTCTGCCGGAGTACTGCAGCTCCATCAACACCACGCCGTCGTGTTACTGCTGGTGCCATCTCCCTCAACCTCTCCTCCCTCCCTTGCTGGATTAAGAAGGAGGAGACGTGGCTGTTCCGTACGTGTGTTGAACGCGGAGGTGCCGTCCGTTCGGTGCTAGGATCTCCGGTGATTTGGATCACGTCGTGTTCGACTACGTCATCCCCGTTCTTAGAACGCTTCCGCTCGCGATCTACAAGGTATGTAGATGCATCTAATCACTCGTTGCTAGATGAACTCATAGATGGATCTTGGTGAAACCGTAGGAAAATTTTTGTTTTCTGCAACGTTCCCCAACACCATTCCTAGATCATTCTTGTACCCCTTGACTAACTCATGGCAAGGCACACTTCTGGTGCGGTACACAGCATAGCATACTATAGAGCCTACGTCTGAAGCATAGGGGACGACATTCATCCTTTCTCTCTCTTCTGCCGTGGTCGAGCTTTAACTCTTAACTTCATACCTTACAACTCAGGCAAGAACTCCTTCTTTGACTGATCCATCTTGAACACCTTCAAGATCATGTCAAGGTACGCGCTCATTTGAAAGTACTATTAAGCATTTTGATCTATCTTGATGCTTATTGTTCAAGTAGCCTAATCCAGATTTTACTTTGAAAAACACTTTTCAAATAACCCTATATGCTTTCCAGAAATTCTACATCATTTCTGATCAACAATATGTCAATAACATATACTCATCAGAAATTCTATAGTGCTCCCACTCACTTCTTTGGAAATACAAGTTTCTCATAAACTTTGTATAAACCCAAAATCTTTGATCATCTTATCAAAGTGCATATTCCAACTCCGAGATGCTTACTCCAGTCCATGGAAGGATCGCTGGAGCTAGCATACCTTTTAGCATCCTTAGGATTGACAAAACCTTTCTGATTGTATCACATACAACCTTTCCTTACGAAAACTGGTAAGGAAACTCGTTTTGACATCCATCTGCCAGATTTCATAAATGCAGCTAATGCTAACATGATTCCGACGGACTTTAAGCATCGCTACGGATGAGAAAATCTCATCGTAGTCAACTCCTTGAACTTGTGAAAAAAAAACTTCGCCACAAGTCGAGCTTCATAGATGGTGACATAACCATCCACGTCCGTCTTCTTCTTAAAGATCCATTTATCTCAATGGCTCGCCGATCATTGGGCAAGTCCACCAAAGCCCATGCTTTGTTCTGATACATGGATCCTATCTCGGATTTCATGGCTTCTAACCATTTGTCAGAATTTGGGCCCACCATTGCTTCTCCATAGCTCGTAGGTTCATTGTTGTCTAGCAACATGACCTTCAAGACAAGATTACTGTACCACTCTGAAATAGTACGCATCCTTGTCACCCTACGAGGTACGGTAGTGACTTGATCCGAAGTTTCATGATCACTATCATAAGCTTCTACTTCAATTGGTGTAGGTGCCACAGGAACAACTTCCTGTGCCCTACTACACACTAGTTGTAGTGATGGTTCAATAACCATATCAAGTCTCCACCATCCTCCCACTCAACTTTTCGAGACAAACTTTTCCTCGAGAAAGGACCCGATTCAAGAAACAATCCCTATTGCTTTTGGATCTGAATTAGGAGGTATACCCAACTGTTTTGGGTGTCCTATGAAGATGAATTTTATCCGCTTTGGGTTCGAGCTTATCAACCTGAAACTTTTTCACATAAGCGTCGCAGCAACAAACCTTTAAGAAATGACAGCTTAGGTTTCTCTAAACCATAGTTCATACGGTGTCATCTCAACGGAATTACGTGGTGCCCTATTTAAAGTGAATGTGGTTGTCTCTAATGCCTAACCCATAAACGATAGTGGTAATTCGATAAGAGACATCATGGTACGCATCATATCCAATAGGGTGCAACTATGATGTTCGGACACACCATCAAACTATGGTGTTCCAGGCAGTATTAACTGTGAAACAATTTCCACAATGTCTTAATTGCGTGCCAAAGCTCGTAACTCAGATACTCATCTCTATGATCATATCATAGACATTTTATCCTCTTGTCACGATGATCTTCAACTTCACTCTGAAATTACTTGAACCATTCAATAATTCAGACTTGTGTTTCATCAAGTAAATATACAACATCTACTCGAATCATCTGTGAAGTAAGAACATAACGATATTCACTGCATGCCTCAGCACTCATTGGACTGCACACACCAAAATGTGTTACTTCCAACAAGTTGCTATCTTGTTCCATCTTACTGAAAACGAGGCTTTTCAGTCATCTTGCCCATGTGGTATGATTTGCATATCTCAAGTGATTCAAAATCAGGTGAGTCCAAAGATCCATCTGCATGGAGTTTCTTCATGCGTATACACCAATAGACATGGTTCGCATGTCTCAAACTTTTCAAAACGAGTGAGTCCAAAGATCCATCAACATGGAGCTTCTTCATGCGTTTTACACCAATATGACTTACATGGCAGTGCCACAAGTAAGTGGTACTATCATTACTATCTTATATCTTTTTGGCATGAAAATGTGTATCACTATGATCGAGATTCAATAAACCATTCCTTTAGGTGCAAGACCATTGAAGGTATTATTCAAATAAATAGAGTAACCATTATTCTCCTTAAATGAATAACCGTATTGCGATAGACATAATCCAATCATGTCTATGCTCAACGCAAAACACCAAATGACAATTATTCAAGTTTAATACTAATCTTGATGGTAGAGGGAGCGTGCGATGTTTGATCACATCAAACTTGGAAACACTTCCAACACATATCGTCAGCTCACCTTTAGCTAGTCTCCGTTTATTCCGTAGCTCTTTTATTTCGAGTTACTAACACTTAGCAACCGAACCGGTATCTTAATACCCTGGTGCTACTAGGAGTACTAGTAAATTACACATTAACATAATGTATATCCAATATACTTCTATTGACCTTGCCAGCCTTCTCATCTACCAAGTATCTAGGGTAATTCCGCTCTAGTGACTATTCCCCCTATCACAGAAGCACTTAGTCTCGGGTTTGGGTTCAACCTTGGGTTTCTTCACTGGAGCAGCAGCTGATTTGCCGTTTCATGAAGTATCCATTCTTGCCCTTGCCCTTCTTGAAACTAGTGGTTTCACTAACCATCAACAATTGATGCTCCTTCTTGATTTCTACTTTCGCGGTGTCAAACATCGCGAATACCTCAAGGATCATCATATCTATCCCTGATATGTTATAGCTCATCACGAAGCTCTAGCAGCTTGGTGGCAATGACTTTGGAGAAACATCACTATCTCATCTGGAAGATCAACTCCCACTCGATTCAAGTGTTTGTTGCACTCAGACAATCTGAGCACAAGCTCAACGATTGAGCTTTTCTCCCTTAGTTTGCAGGCTAAGAAAATCATCGGAGGTCTCATACCTCTTGACGTGGGCACGAGCCTGAAATCCCAATTTCAGCCCTCGAAAACATCTCATATGTTCCGCGACGTTTCGAAAACGTCTTTGGTGCCTCAACTCTAAACCGTTTAACTGAACTATCACGTAGTTATCAAAACGTGTATGTCTGATGTTCGGAACATCCACAAACGACGTTTGGGGTTCAGCACACTGAGCGGTGCATTAAGGACATAAGCTTTCTACTGTCCGCATAATCGCTATTGTCAACTTTCAACTATATTTTCTCTAGGAACATATCTAAACAGTGGAACTAAAGCGCGAGCTTACGACATAATTTGCAAAGATCTTTTGACTATGTTCAGGATAATTAAGTTCATCTTATGAACTCCCACTCAGATAGACATCCCTATAGTCATCTAAGTGATTACATGATCCGAGTCAACTAGGTCGTGTCCGATCATCACGTGAGACGGACTAGTCATCATCGGTGAACATCTTCATGTTGATCGTATCCTCCATACGAATCATGCTCGACCTTTCGGTCTCTGTGTTCCGAGGCCATGTCTGTACATGCTAGGCTCGTCAAGTTAACCCTAAGTGTTTTGCATGTGTAAAACTGTCTTACACCCGTTGTATGTGAACGTAAGGATCTATCACACCCGATCATCACGTGGTGCTTCGAAACGACGAACTTTAGCGACGGTGCACAGTTAGGGGAGAACACTTCTTGAAATTGATGTAAGGGATCATCTTATTTACTATCGTCGTTCTAAGTAAACAAGATGCATAAACATGATAAACATCACATGCAATCAAATAGTGACATGATATGGCCAATATCATTTTGCTCCTTTTGATCTCCATCTTCGGGGCTCCATGATCATCATCGTCACCGGCATGACACCATGATCTCCATCATCATAATCTCCATCATCGTGTCTCCATGAAGTTGTCTTGCCAACTTATTACTTCTACTACTATGGCTACCGGTTAGCAATAAAGTAAAGTAATTACATGGCGTTGTTCAATGACACGCAGGTCATACAATAAATAAAGACAACTCCTATGGCTCCTGCCGGTTGTCATACTCATCGACATGCAAGTCGTGATTCCTATTACAAGAACATGATCAATCTCATACATCACATATCATTCATCACATTCTTCTTGGCCATATCACATCACATAACATACCCTGCAAAAACAAGTTAGACGTCCTATAATTGTTGTTGCATGTTTTACGTGGCTGCTATGGGTTTCTAGCAAGAACGTTTCTTACCTACGCAAAACTACAACGTGATATGCCAATTGCTATTTACCCTTCATAAGGACCCTTTTCATCTAATCTGTTCCGACTAAAGTGGGACAGACTGGCACCCGCTAGCCACCTTATGCACCAAGTGCATGTCAATCGGTGGAACCTGTCTCACGTAAGAGTACGTGTAAGGTCGGTCCGGGCCGCTTCATCCCACAATACCGTCGAAACAAGATTGGACTAGTAACGGTAAGCATATTGAACAAAATCAACGCCCACAACTACTTTGTGTTCTACTCGTGCAAAGAATCTACACAATAGACCTAGCTTATGATGCCACTGTAGGGGAACGTAGCAGAAATTAAAAAATTTCCTACGTGTCACCAAGATCTATCTATGGAGAAACCAGCAACGAGGGGAAGGAGAGTGCATCTACATACCCTTGTAGATCGCTAAGCGGAAGCGTTCAAGAGAACGAGGTTGAAGGAGTCGTACTCGTCGTGATCCAAATCACCGGAGATCCTAGTGCCGAACGGACGGCACCTCCGCGTTCAACACACGTACAGCCCGGTGACGTCTCCCATGCCTTGATCCAGCAAGGAGAGAGGGAGAGGTTGAGGAAGACTCCATCCAACAGCAGCACAACGGCATGGTGGTGGTGGAGGAGCGTGGCAATCCTGCAGGGCTTCGCCAAGCACCGCGAGAGAGAAGGAGTACTCGGGAGAGGGGGAGGGCTGCGCCAGAACTTGTGGTGCGGCTGCCCTCCCACCCCCCACATATATATAGGGGCAAGGGAGAGGGGGGCCGGCCCCCTCAGATCCAAGCTGAGGAGGGGGCGGCGGCCAAGGGGGGGAGGAATGCCTCCCAAGTCAAGTGGAGGCCCTCCCCCTTAGGGTTTCCCCTCTCCCATGCGCATGGGCCTTGGGGGGGGTTGGTTCCCCTGACCCATTAAGGCTAGGGCGCCCCCCTACAGCCCATGCTGCTGTATTGGACGTGGTGGAACAATTTCCGGACCTCCGGAATCCTCCGGAACCTTCTGGAAGCTTCTCGGTACAATACCGAAAAACCCGAACTTTTTCCGGAACCCGAACAACAACTTTCCATATATAAATCTTTACCTCCGGACCATTCCGGAACTCCTCGTGACGTCCGGGATCTCATCCGGGACTCCGAACAACATTCGGTAACCACATACAAACTTCCTTTATAACCCTAGCGTCATCGAACGTTAAGTGTGTAGACCCTACGGGTTCGGGAGACATGTAGACATGACCGAGACGTTCTCCGATCAATAACCAATTGCGGGATCTGGATACCCATGTTGGCTCCCACATGTTCCACGATGATCTCATCGGATGAACCACGATGTCAAGGACTCAATCGATCCCGTATACAATTCCCTTTGTCTAACGGTTTTGTACTTGCCCGAGATTCGATCGTCGGTATACCGATACCTTGTTCAATCTCGTTACCGGCAAGTCTCTTTACTCGTTCCGTAACACATCATCCCGTGATCAACCCCTTGGTCACATTGTGCACATTATGATGATGTCCTACCGAGTGGGCCTAGAGATACCTCTCCGTTTACACGGAGTGACAAATCCCAGTCTCGATCCGTGTCAACCCAACAGACACTTTCGGAGATACCTGTAGTGCACCTTTATAGTCACCCAGTTACGTTGTGACGTTTGATACACCCAAAGCACTCCTACGGTATCCGGGAGTTACACGATCTCATGGTCTAAGGAAGAGATACTTGACATTGGAAAAGCTCTAGCAAACGAACTACACGATCTTTGTGCTATGCTTAGGATTGGGTCTTGTCCATCACATCATTCTCCTAATGATGTGATCCTGTTATCAACGACATCCAATGTCCATAGCCAGGAAACCATGACTATCTGTTGATCACAACGAGCTAGTCAACTAGAGGCTCACTAGGGACATATTGTGGTCTATGTATTCACACGTGTATTACGATTTCCGGATAATACAGTTATAGCATGAATAAAAGACAATTATCATGAACAAGGAAATATAATAATACTTTTATTATTGCCTCTAGGGCATATTTCCAACAGTCTCCCACTTGCACTAGAGTCAATAATCTAGTTCACATCGCCATGTGATTAACACTCACAGGTCACATCACCATGTGACCAACATCCAAAGAGTTTACTAGTGTCATTAAACTAGTTCACATCATCATGTGATTAAGACTCAATGAGTTCTAGGGTTTTGATCATGTTTTGCTTGTGAGAGAGGTTTTAGTCAACGAGTCTGCAACATTCAGATCCGTATGTACTTTGCAAATCTCTAGGTCATATTGTAAACGCTGCTTCCACGCTCCACTTGGAGCTATTCCAAATGGTTACTCCACTATACGTATCCGGTTTGCTACTCAGATTCATTCGGATAGGTGTTAAAGCTTGCATCGACGTAACCCTTTACGCCGAACTCTTTATCACCTTCATAATCGAGAAACATGTCCTTATTTGTTACAAGGACAATTTTGACCGTTGTCCAATGATCCATTCCTGGATCATTCTTGTACCCCTTGACTAACTCATGGCAAGGCACACTTGCGGTGCGGTACACAACATAGCATACTATAGAGCCTACGTCTGAAGCATAGGGGACGACATTCGTCCTTTCTCTCTCTTCTGCCGTGGTCGAGCTTTAACTCTTAACTTCATACCTTACAACTCAGGCAATAACTCCTTCTTTGACTGATCCATCTTGAACACCTTCAAGATCATGTCAAGGTACGTGCTCATTTGAAAGTACTATTAAGCATTTTGATCTATCTTGATGCTTATTGTTCAAGTAGCCTAATCCAGGTTTTCCATTGAAAAACACTTTTCAAATAACCCTATATGCTTTCCAGAAATTCTACATCATTTCTGATCAACAATATGTCAATAACATATACTCATCAGAAATTCTATAGTGCTCCCACTCACTTCTTTGGAAATACAAGTTTCTCATAAACTTTGTATAAACCCAAAATCTTTGATCATCTTATCAAAGTGCATATTCCAACTCCGAGATGCTTACTCCAGTCCATGGAAGGATCGCTGGAGCTAGCATACCTTTTAGCATCCTTAGGATCGACAAAACCTTTCTGATTGTATCACATACAACCTTTCCTTACGAAAACTGGTAAGGAAACTCGTTTTGACATCCATCTGCCAGATTTCATAAATGCAGCTAATGCTAACATGATTCCGACGGACTTTAAGCATCGCTACGGATGAGAAAATCTCATCGTAGTCAACTCCTTGAACTTGTGGAAAAAAAACTTCGCCACAAGTCGAGCTTCATAGATGGTGACATAACCATCCACGTCCGTCTTCTTCTTAAAGATCCATTTATCTCAATGGCTCGCCGATCATTGGGCAAGTCCACCAAAGCCCATGCTTTGTTCTGATACATGGATCCTATCTCGGATTTCATGGCTTCTAACCATTTGTCGGAATTTGGGCCCACCATTGCTTCTCCATAGCTCGTAGGTTCATTGTTGTCTAGCAACATGACCTTCAAGACAAGATTGTTGTACCACTCTGAAACAATACGCATCCTTGTCACCCTACGAGGTACGGTAGTGACTTGATCCGAAGTTTCATGATCACTATCATAAGCTTCTACTTCAATTGGTGTAGGTGCCACAGGAACAACTTCCTATGCCCTACTACACACTAGTTGTAGTGACGGTTCAATAACCATATCAAGTCTCCACCATCCTCCCACTCAACTTTTCGAGACAAACTTTTCCTCGAGAAAGGACCCGATTCAAGAAACAATCCCTATTTCTTTCGGATCTGAATTAGGAGGTATACCCAACTGTTTTGGGTGTCCTATGAAGATGCATTTTATCCGCTTTGGGTTCGAGCTTATCAACCTGAAACTTTTTCACATAAGCGTCGCAGCCCCAAACCTTTAAGAAATGACAGCTTAGGTTTCTCTAAACCATAGTTCATACGGTGTCATCTCAACGGAATTACGTGGTGCCCTATTTAAAGTGAATGTGGTTGTCTCTAATGCCTAACCCATAAACGATAGTGGTAATTCGATAAGAGACATCATGGTACGCATCATATCCAATAGGGTGCAACTATGATGTTCGGACACACCATCAAACTATGGTGTTCCAGGCGGTATTAACTGTGAAACAATTTCCACAATGTCTTAATTGCATGCCAAAGCTCGTAACTCAGATACTCATCTCTATGATCATATCATAGACATTTTATCCTCTTGTCACGATGATCTTCAACTTCACTCTGAAATTACTTGAACCATTCAATAATTCAGACTTGTGTTTCATCAAGTAAATATACAACATCTACTTGAATCATCTGTGAAGTAAGAACATAACGATATTCACTGCATGCCTCAGCACTCATTGGACTGCACACACCAAAATGTGTTACTTCCAACAAGTTGCTATCTTGTTCCATCTTACTGAAAACGAGGCTTTTCAGTCATCTTGCCCATGTGGTATGATTTGCATATCTCAAGTGATTCAAAATCAAGTGAGTTGAAACGATCCATCTGCATGGAGTTTCTTCATGCGTATACACCAATAGACATGGTTCACATGTCTCAAACTTTTCAAAACGAGTGAGTCCAAAGATCCATCAACATGGAGCTTCTTCATGCGTTTTACACCAATATGACTTACATGGCAGTGCCACAAGTAAGTGGTACTATCATTACTATCTTATATCTTTTTGGCATGAAAATGTGTATCACTACGATCGAGATTTAATAAACCACTCCTTTAGGTGCAAGACCATTGAAGGTATTATTCAAATAAATAGAGTAACCATTATTCTCCTTAAATGAATAACCGTATTGCGATAGACATAATCCAATCATGTCTATGCTCAACGCAAAACACCAAATGACAATTATTCAAGTTTAATACTAATCTTGATGGTAGAGGGAGCGTGCGATGTTTGATCACATCAAACTTGGAAACACTTCCAACACATATCGTCAGCTCACCTTTAGCTAGTCTTCGTTTATTCCGTAGCTCTTTTATTTCGAGTTACTAACACTTAGCAACCGAACCGGTATCTTAATACCCTGGTGCTACTAGGAGTACTAGTAAATTACACATTAACATAATGTATATCCAATATACTTCTATCGACCTTGCCAGCCTTCTCATCTACCAAGTATCTAGGGTAATTCCGCTCTAGTGACTATTCCCCTTATCACAGAAGCACTTAGTCTCGGGTTTGGGTTCAACCTTGGGTTTCTTCACTGGAGCAGCAGCTGATTTGCCGTTTCATGAAGTATCCATTCTTGCCCTTGCCCTTCTTGAAACTAGTGGTTTCACTAACCATCAACAATTGATGCTCCTTCTTGATTTCTACTTTCGTGGTGTCAAACATCGCGAATACCTCAAGGATCATCATATCTATCCCTGATATGTTATAGCTCATCATGAAGCTCTAGCAGCTTGGTGGCAATGACTTTGGAGAAACATCACTATCTCATCTGGAAGATCAACTCCCACTCGATTCAAGTGATTGTTGCACTCAGACAATCTGAGCATAAGCTCAACGATTGAGCTTTTCTCCCTTAGTTTGCAGGCTAAGAAAATCGTCGGAGGTCTCATACCTCTTGACGTGGGCACGAGCCTGAAATCCCAATTTCAGCCATCGAAAACATCTCATATGTTCCGCGACGTTTCGAAAACGTCTTTGGTGCCTCAACTCTAAACCGTTTAACTGAACTATCACGTAGTTATCAAAACGTGTATGTCTGATGTTCGGAACATCCACAAACGACGTTTGGGGTTCAGCACACTGAGCGGTGCATTAAGGACATAAGCTTTCTACTGTCCGCATAATCGCTATTGTCAACTTTCAACTATATTTTCTCTAGGAACATATCTAAACAGTGGAACTAAAGCGCGAGCTTACGACATAATTTGCAAAGATCTTTTGACTATGCTCAGGATAATTAAGTTCATCTTATGAACTCCCACTCAGATAGACATCCCTCTAGTCATCTAAGTGATTACATGATCTGAGTCAACTAGGCCGTGTCTGATCATCACGTGAGACAGACTAGTCATCATCGGTGAACATCTTCATGTTGATCGTATCCTCCATACGAATCATGCTCGACCTTTCGGTCTCTGTGTTCCGAGGACATGTCTGTACATGCTAGGCTCGTCAAGTTAACCCTAAGTGTTTTGCATGTGTAAAACTGTCTTACACCCGTTGTATGTGAACGTAAGGATCTATCACACCCGATCATCACGTGATGCTTCGAAACGATGAACTTTAGCAACGGTGCACAGTTAGGGGAGAACACTTCTTGAAATTGTTGTAAGGGATCATCTTATTTACTACCGTCGTTCTAAGTAAACAAGATGCATAAACATGATAAACATCACATGCAATCAAATAGTGACATGATATGGCCAATATCATTTTGCTCCTTTTGATCTCCATCTTCGGGGCTCCATGATCATCATCGTCACCGGCATGACACCATGATCTCCATCATCATAATCTCCATCATCGTGTCTCCATGAAGTTGTCTTGCCAACTTATTACTTCTACTACTATGGCTACCGGTTAGCAATAAAGTAAAGTAATTACATGGCGTTGTTCAATGATACGCAGGTCATACAATAAATAAAGACAACTCCTATGGCTCCTGCCGGTTGTCATACTCATCGACATGCAAGTCGTGATTCCTATTACAAGAACATGATCAATCTCATACATCACATATCATTCATCACATTCTTCTTGGCCATATCACATCACATAGCATACCCTGCAAAAACAAGTTAGACGTCCTCTAATTGTTGTTGCATGTTTTACGTGGCTGCTATGGGTTTCTAGCAAGAACGTTTCTTACCTACGCAAAACCACAACGTGATATGCCAATTGCTATTTACCCTTCATAAGGACCCTTTTCATCTAATCTGTTCCGACTAAAGTGGGAGAGACTGGCACCCGCTAGCCACCTTATGCACCAAGTGCATGTCAATCGGTGGAACCTGTCTCACGTAAGAGTACGTGTAAGGTCGGTCCGGGCCGCTTCATCCCACAATACCGTCGAAACAAGATTGGACTAGTAACGGTAAGCATATTGAACAAAATCAACGCCCACAACTACTTTGTGTTCTACTCGTGCAAAGAATCTACGCAATAGACCTAGCTCATGATGCCACGTAGGGGAACGTAGCAGAAATTCAAAATTTTCCTACGTGTCACCAAGATCTATCTATGGAGAAACCAACAACGAGGGGAAGGAGAGTGCATCTACATACCCTTGTAGATTGCTAAGCGGAAGCGTTCAAGAGAACGAGGTTGAAGGAGTCGTACTCGTCGTGATCCAAATCACCGGAGATCCTAGTGCCGAACGGACGGCACCTCCGCGTTCAACACACGTATAGCCCGGTGACGTCTCCCATGCCTTGATCCAGCAAGGAGAGAGGGAGAGGTTGAGGAAGACTCCATCCAACAGCAGCACAACGGCATGGTGGTGGTGGAGGAGCGTGGCAATCCTGCAGGGCTTCGCCAAGCACCGCGAGAGAGAAGGAGTACTCGGGAGAGGGGGAGGGCTGCTCCAGAACTTGTGGTGCGGCTGCCCTCCCACCCCCCACATATATATAGGGGCAAGGGAGAGGGGGGCCGGCCCCCTCAGATCCAATCTGAGGAGGGGGCGGCGGCCAAGGGGGGGAGGAGTGCCTCCCAAGTCAAGTGGAGGCCCTCCCCCTTAGGGTTTCCCCTCTCCCATGCGCATGGGCCTTGGGGGGGGGGGCTGGTTCCCCTGGCCCATTAAGGCTAGGGCGCCCCCCTATAGCCCATGCTGCTTTATTGGACGTGGTGGAACAATTTCCGGACCTCCGGACCCCTCCGGAATCCTCCGGAACCTTCTAGAAGCTTCCCGGTACAATACCGAAAAAACCCGAACTTTTTCCGGAACCCGAACAACAACTTTCCATATATAAATCTTTACCTCCGGACCATTCCGGAACTCCTCGTGACGTCCGGGATCTCATCCGGGACTCCGAACAACATTCGGTAACCACATACAAACTTCCTTTATAACCCTAGCGTCATCGAACCTTAAGTGTGTAGACCCTACGGGTTCGGGAGACATGTAGACATGACCGAGACGTTCTCCGATCAATAACCAACAGCGGGATCTGGATACCCATGTTGGCTCCCACATGTTCCATGATGATCTCATCGGATGAACCACGATGTCAAGGACTCAATCGATCCCGTATACAATTCCCTTTGTCTAACGGTATTGTACTTGCCCGAGATTCGATCGTCGGTATACCGATACCTTGTTCAATCTCGTTACCGGCAAGTATCTTTACTCGTTCCGTAACACATCATCCCATGATCAACCCCTTGGTCACATTGTGCACATTATGATGATGTTCTACCGAGTGGGCCCAGAGATACCTCTCCGTTTACACGGAGTGACAAATCCCAGTCTCGATCCGTGTCAACACAACAGACATTTTCGGAGATACCTGTAGTGCACCTTTATAGTCACCCAGTTACGTTGTGACATTTGATACACCCAAAGCACTCCTACGGTATCCGGGAGTTACACGATCTCATGGTCTAAGGAAGAGATACTTGACATTGGAAAAGCTCTAGCAAACGAACTACACGATCTTTGTGCTATGCTTAGGATTGGGTCTTGTCCATCACATCATTCTCCTAATGATGTGATCCCGTTATCAACGACATCCAATGTCCATAGCCAGGAAACCATGACTATCTGTTGATCACAACGAGCTAGTCAACTAGAGGCTCACTAGGGACATATTGTGGTCTATGTATTCACACGTGTATTACGATTTCCGGATAATACAGTTATAGCATGAATAAAAGACAATTATCATGAACAAGGAAATATAATAATACTTTTATTATTGCCTCTAGGGCATATTTCCAACATATTTATCCATGCAGATCAGCCATAACTCCTCGATCTCACAGCCCCCTGTACCCGCCGGGGTCTCCTCCGGGGCCGTGTAGTAGAACGTTTCGCCGTCAGTGTCGATGTCACTGTGGGCTCCATCATTGTCGCTATCCGAACCAGGCAACACATCGTCGTTGTCCTGCATTGACGCGGAGCTCGGATGATGTGTTGTCTCGTGACTGATGAGCAAGTACTAGACAGTTGCATCTTCATATAAAGGGTGGGGGTGGGGGCCAATGCCCCCTGCCTCAACATAAGGCGGGGGAGGGGGTCATGCCTCCCTACCCAACTTAAATAGTCTTCATGGTTGGTAAAGTGTAGTATTCATTAATAAATCATTTATTTTATTTCATATTTTTGTAATGAAGATGTATTGAATCCTTATTTTAGATGGCCCCTAGGTCATCACACCTATTGCCATGGCCGACCTTGCTGGAAATTTCTTGGGCATGCCATGCATATAAAGACATCATGCCAGCTCTCCACTCCGCAGTCACACTCTTCATCTTCGTCGTGTAGATTTTCTAGTCCGCTGTAGTGTTATCTCCTCATTTGTACAGTCATGCAACTTGTGCTCTGTACAAGTCGAGCCATGGGCCGACCCAGTACTGTCGCGACCGGAAAATGCTTTAGGCGTGAGAAGTTTATGTCTTGCTATAAGTAAGCTATTGCTCTTGTGTTGCTATGTATCCTGCAGCGTGCACAATTTAGCCGTCGCAGTAGTGTACCGTACCTCTTCAAGCGATTTTCCTGATGTATGTTTCCTATCGGTTTGCTTTATATCTATTTGCAAGTTCATGTTTGTTTCCCATTTCATTTTTGATTTTTATTTCCCCTCATTGATATAATAAATGTAAGAACAAATAAATTTTCCATGAAACTTTAAAAAAGTTTTAGTGCATTTAAAAAAAATGTTTATCATGATTCATTTGGAAAAATGTTCAACGCTATTTTTTTAAAAAACCTATGTATTATTAAAAAAAAATATTCTTCATGCATTTAGAAAAAGATTCTACATCTTTTTAGAAAAAATTCACCATATATTAATATAATTATTTTGTAAAATTATTCTTACATATTCAAAAATACGTTGAACATTTAGTTAATACATTTCTAAATAATTATTATAAATACAAAATATTTTAATACATGTTAAAATTTAAAATATAGGTTGTCAACATTTTTAATAATGGTGTATTTAAAGACAATGTGAATGAAGATACACAACAATTCTGCTTTCTTGTGGACCTGAATGAACATACGTAATTTTTTCTTACATTTCTTTATTGTAAATCCACCAACATATAAAAACATTTCACGTTCACTTTTTCAAGGGATTCAATAATGAAAATCCAATGAAGATTTAAAATACAAAGTAATTGTGAATTAGTGATTGTTGTAATATTTTTACATTTCTTTTTTAATGTAAAACAAATAAAAAAAGTAAAATAATCATGTACTTGAAAAAGAAAAACAGATACAAAATACACGTGTGGTAAATCACTTCAAGAGATAGGCTACACTCCTGGGACTTGCCTTTTATGCCTTTTATGATAAGGACAAGGAGTCAAGGAGTATGCCTATGAGCTGAAGAATTTCATCCAAAAACAGGTTCTATTGTGGAGTTTAGAGCTTGATGAGCGGACGTGGAGTTTCTACCCCTAGGCACATTTGCTGCTGGTGTGAACAAAAAATTCAAACAATTCTGAATTTTTTTGTGGCATATTTTAAGAAATGTTTGTTATGCATGCAAAATTTCATGAAATCACATTGGTGAAAGGCATGGTAAAAAAAACTGATGCTCTAAAAATGTTACTTTCAAATGCATTTTGAAGCTCTGATTTTGGTTTTTTGCCACGACTAACACCAATGTGATTTTGTGATGAAATTTTGCATGCACAACAAACATTTCTTAAAGTATGCCACAAAAAAATCAGTTTTTTCTATTTTTTGATTCTACTGTTCACGCCAGAGCATTTGAGCTCAGAGTGTAGAAAGGTACTTCTGCTGATGGGAGGCTGCAGCTCGTTGGAGATGGAGAAATAATCAGCTAGTGAGTGCCTGATGGTTCAATGGACTTTATCTGTATCCACTCTTCTACCCGCAGCTGCCTCGGCGATAGGCAAACAATCGGGAAGGAAAGAGACGCCGTGGTCTGTGGCCATTCGTCTCACTCCAGAGACGCCATGCCCTGCGGAGGTAAATGCCGTGGACCATGACGTCTCCCATGCAACCCAAATGTCATGGTGAATGACATCATCAAAAAGGTTTTAATCAGTTTTTCTTAAAAGGGATTAATTGTGATTTTGGCAAAAAAAAAGGTCAAAACAGTGATTTTGGCCGGAAGAACTAGCGCAAGCGCTTGATCTGCTGCTGATGCTTGGATCTGAATCTGTGTATCCGCCAGTATATCTACGAACAAACCAATGCCAGTAATTATCCCGCGCGTCCTCGGACGGTTGTAACTGAACTTCCTCCTTTTCAATGCAAAGAAACGCAAAGGTCCTTTGTGTTTTCTCGGAAGAAAAAATGCCAGTAATTGTACCAGAAGACTGCCTTCCAAGGATCTTGAAGCATTTAAAAGCCACATCCAAGAAGACCTTAATACCTGTGAGAATTACACCCTCTGTTCACTAATATAGGACGTTTTGCCAGTTTAATTTAAACTACCAAAACGTTGGCGCCACCATACTCCCTTAGCTATGGTCACTAGTGTTAAATGGAAGGCAAGTGTTTTCTTGGGCACCTTCGGGAAGTTATCAGCCTGGTTAGTGAGATTGTCAAGCTAGAAGAGTATGTTTCACATTTGATGCTTTCAGTTGCAATGCAGAGACACATAGATTCATGTATGAATAAACAAGTTTGAACAAATGTTTGCTACTGTTACACTACAGATTTCAATACAACGGTCGGTAGGCCTGCTGTGACAGCGGCTACAACCTTGTTGGTTGCTCTGCCGATTGTTGGCGCTGCAAGGGGGGTGCATCATCAGCTTCTTGCGAGGGAGTTGACCCGCTTGTAGATGGCTTCGCCCCAGCTGAAACAACATTCTTGAACCATGTTCCTTGGAAAGTAGGGCTGCCTCTATTTTGTTCACCAGGAGACTCTGGGGAAGCCTGGTTTTTCGAAGTCAGGCCTGCCATAAATCTATATGCTACTCTACTGGCATTGACAATTTCTGTTTTAGCCTGCCTGAACTGCAAAACATAAAGTCGCAACAAGAAAAATCATGTCAAGGAGAATAATCAATACTCCCTCCGTCCGAAAATACTTGTCATCAAAATGGATAAAAAGGGGTGTATCTAGAACTAAAATACATCTAGATACATCCCCTTTTATTCATTTTGATGACAAGTATTTCCGGACGGAGGGAGTACAATATGTATAAGCAAGATAATGGGAAAAGTATGGAATAAGTGAATAACAATGAACCCATAACAGTACACGTAAACGTTATTTCAAAGCTTCAATCCAAAGGCATGAAATAAAAAAACTGATAAACACATAGGGTATTTAGCGAGCATATAGCATCTTGATGAAAAAAATATGAACAAAGAACGTACCAACAATCAGGGAAGCAAAGAGCGAGACAACCAAATAGAACAGATAATTGCAACATTACTTCTAAAGCTAGCTGTGTTCAACTGAAGAACACAATTATAATATTAAAAAGCAAATAAATGTACATTCAAATTAGTCAAGTATCCAAGATGGACATTGCATGAACCGAGACTAAAACAGAAAGCATGCTAAGGCCAAACTAATTAGTTTTTCTTTTTTTGGCAAAAACTTAACTGATTAGGTAAAAACTGGTTTCCCCTTGCTTGTAGTATGCATTTTTCTTAAGTTTTAGCATCTATTTGTACCATCACATTAATATGAGAAAAGAACAGGTACAAAGTCAAACAAACGATTATGCAGCATGGCCGCAAATTCTGTGCATTCATATGGTGGCTGCATGGTTCAGACATTCGGGACTTGCCGGCAGTAACACTCGACCACATGCAGTGCAGCATGTTCAATTTACCAAGACAATCTTTCCTACTTATAAAGATTGGAGTTGGTGGTGAGTTCACATGTGGTTCCAACATCCTTTCCAAATAAACAAATACGAGCATATCCACATGTGGAACTAGCAACCTTCCAAAAGAGATATAAACAAATATACTTTACTCACAAGTGGGATCTATCATAAATAAATAAATACACTACTTTTCACGTGAGACCAACTTTTTTGTAGAAGGCACAAATAACAAGCACAAAATTGTGACTTCAACTCAAAATCGATCTTGGTTTTAGTTTCTCTTCACAACCTACTATGGTCATTTAAAATTCTGTGACATTGCATGCCCCTCACCATATTGTTGCTATCTTTACACTAACGTTATTTGACCATCTCCTAAGCCAATGGCTCCGTGGCAACGCACGGGCACCGTGCTCGTAATGTTGAAAATTCTGCTGAAATAGAAGTCTCACTATCACTAAACCAACCCTAATTTTGCATGCCATGCAGTCACACAAAAAAGGGTAGGAGGCAATGATCCTTGATTTAATGATGAGGTCAAGGACTAAGAAAACCATAATTGCTTATATGCCAAGATATTGGCTGGTATGAACCAATTGCGATGACAATTTGTCACATCTATGACAAAAATAAATTGCTTCGAAGTACCATATTTGAAAATGAGGGCAGGGCCTAAATCTGGTATCTCCGTCGATATGCCCCTTAACTTGCAGATTGTAATAATGATGTACTGCTGAGATACTGTTATGAAATATCTATGCAACGCAGAACGAACTAAACTCATAACAGTTAGGATAGTGTAACACGGCAAATAATCATGGAAGTAGTCGACGAATACAACAGTTGTGCTATCAGAAGACAAAAGGACTGGCGCACATACGAACAGATTAAATACACACCTTAACTGCTGTATTCTCAGCAACCACCACAGCAGTATCGCCAGCATTGGCAAAACGATTAACCCAGCCTGCAAGGTTCAATATACCAGGTCAGTCAAATAAAAAATAAATCAATTGTTAAGTCATTTCAAATCTGAATGGGAATACTACATGCTAGCAAGATGGATAACAATCGGGAAAGAATGATATCTCCATCACTCAAGGCGTCTAGTGGCATATAGCTTAATATTCATGCAATATGTATGTAGTTTTCACACATTAATAATCTTATCCTAAAGACTTTTTATACGTTAATCATCTTATAGCAAAGCTTCAGGTGTGAGGGAACAGCAGTTTATCTTCCGAAATCCCAATTTCCATACTACTCCCTCCATCTCAAAATAAGTGTCTCAAGCTTAGTATAATTTTATACTAGAGTTAGTACAAAGTTGAGACACTTATTTTGGGACGGAGGGAGTATAATAGTACTAACCAAAAAAAAATAGTTCCCAGTCGAGCACACTAAAACCAATCGAACATAGCATAATTGACTTCACGTGGCCCTAGTACACGGAAATGGGCTGCTAAACTGCTACTAACCCTAAATGGTGAAAAACTCAGGGCTCCCAGGCTCCAGAATTCATAAAACCTAGACACTTAGATCACACATGGCGTAGCAGTGGATTACGGTAACCCCATTTGCCCAACAAGTTTTTGACTATTTATTACTCCCTCCGTCCAAAATTAATTGACGCTCAAACGGATGTATGTAGCACTGAAATATGTCCAGATACATCCGTTTGAGCGTCAATTAATATGGGACGGGGGTAGTATTTGGTTAACTAGTTTTTTTCCCTGTTTTTCTTACTATTCAAAATCAAATCTCAAAACAAGTTTCAGGCAGCACAGTTCAGCAACGTAAACTGAGCCTTGCAAGTTGTACAAGCTAATATAGAGTTCCAGCGGAAGATAGATAGCTCCTCATGGTCTTAAAAGGCCATGGGCACCAGTCCTATCGTGAATCTCCTCTACTTGTAAGACAATTGACACCTTCAAGTGAAAGCAATATTAGCTAAATAGTCCTTATACCCCGCACCACTCTTTCCAGCCACATCCACTCTCCTCCCAAGACATTTAACACCTTCAAGATAACACAATCCCTTCCGCTTAATCTGCACAACCGATCATCAGCTCTCAAACAAGTCCACTCCACTCCTGAAGCTGAAGTTGAACACTTCAACATCACCAATCAGCTGAGTAGCAATATACGAAACTCTATGCCCTTGGCTTCTACCACAGCAATTAGCTAAACAATATGGCGGTGGGAACAGAAACATTTCGAGTTACGATCACTGACTATTGGGCCCCTGCTACCAGCTTTCCTTTTTCTTCCTTCTTGCTACTGGTTCCCATTTAACGGATGCGATTAACCAGGAACGTAGTTGAAAGATACAAGGTGAAATGCATAAACAGACATTCTGACTATCTGCTAGCTGAAAACTATCCCCAAACTATCCGCGAAAGGCTCGGCGTCACCACATCATCCAATTCAATTTCATTTTCCTAGTCAAGCCAACCTCATTAGCTAAACTGGAATCCTCCTATCGATTCGACGGCATCGATAAAGTTGTGAATTACTTTTACCACCAGAGATTTGGTATCCTTTCGGGGCCAGATATACATTTGTAATCCACCTATCGGTACTGACTACTACCACTCCAGTGGCTAATCAGAAGAACAAAGCTCCTAATCTCCTCCGATTTCGCAACAAAAAGACAAAACTCCTCCGATTCTTTACCTGGGAGCTTGGGGACGCCGAGCCTGTCGCAGAGCACGTCGCAGAAGTGGTTGCAGTTCCTGGAGAGGAGGTCATAGGAGTGCCCTGGCCAGTCGCGGCTGAGCTCGCGCAGGATCCTGTTCACGGTGGCTATGGTGCACTCCGTCTCCCCGAGGACGATGCGCTCGCGGTATGTGTACATGGGGTTCTTGCTCACGGGGCAGCTGAACACCCCGCTGCCGTTCTCGCAGAACCCGAACGACCACTCCTCCTCGCCATAGACCTGCACGCGACACATCGGGAAATGAGAATTGGGGATCTGGAGGAAGAGGGGCAAGCAGGCAGGCAGGCAGGCAGAATGCGTCGCCGGGATCCGGGCGAGCGGGGGCGCAGGGGGGAAGACCTGGACGGCGCTGTGGAAGATGCCGCCGAGGCCGATGCGGTCCTTGAAGATGCGGTTGATCTGGAGGATGGTGTTGTTGGTCTTTTCGGAGTCGCTGTTGGTCACGTCGTACACGTGGAGCACCACCTCCTTCATCTCGTCGACGGGCAGCCCCTCCCCCTCCGGTCCTTCCTCCCCCTCTCCGGCGGCGACGGCGGCGGAGCGGTTGGGGTGAACCGGGGAGGGGGATCGAATCGTCGGCGGGCGGGTGGTTGCTTTGCAGGTGGTGGCCGTGGGGGTCACGTCCTCGGTACGGGTATTCTTATCGGCGATGGGATCGGGAACATTTCGAGTTACGGCCACTGACTATTGGGTCTCTATTACCAGCTTTCCTTTTTCTTTCCTGTTGCCGCTGGTTCCATTTCACGGTCGCTGGCAACTTCTAAAAAAATAGAGACACCACTCGGTTTATCACGTACACGAAAATATCAGGTGCTCCCATCCTTCGGGTGCTTCCCGTGCTCCAACTTCTTAACATCAATTTTAAATGTCTCGAAAATTCTGAAAAAAAATATGAATGTTCACAGGAAATGTAACTACAAGTCCTAAAAATTTCATATACAAACTCTAAATGAAAATTGAGAAACGAAAATGTGAAATCTAGCATGAATAGTGTCACAAAAAGGCAAAAGCAACATTTGACACTATTCATATCTGAATTTGTCCTTTTTTGTTTCTCAATGTATATTTTAAGTTTGGGCCTGTAAATTTTAGGGGTTGTAGTCACATGCCTTGTGAGCATTCACATTTTTTATGAATTTTTTAAAAACTTTAAAATTGATGTTTTGAAGTTGGAGCATGAGGAGCTCCCCAAGGATGGGAGCACCTTGATATTTTTAAGTTGGACTATGGGGAGCACCCCATGGATGGGAGCACCTATGTTTCCCCTATCACGCACCTCGCCCATGCGAGTGGCGAAGAGGGGCTAGTGGTATTTTCCTCCAGCACCTTGCCGGCGGCCTGGATGACTCCATCCCGATAATCTTGAAGGCGCTTGTCGACATCCTCTGCGAGGTCGCCCTTGAGGACGTTGTATATCACCTTCGCTTCTAGCATGAGCTGAGCTCCTCCATCACCTGCGCCTGCCACTGCACCTTAAAACGTGTACTATGCGGATGGCACAAAAGCTCAAGGATCAATGTCTCTTATACCAATTTGTGAGCGTCCCCTTACTCTCTTGGTCAAGCTAGGGCTAGGCAACTCTCAAAACAGCGAAGTACAATGTTGTTGTGTGATTTCCTTTGATCCACCCTCACAACGAGTTCAAACCATTCCATCCGAAGCCAAATCGTTCCTAGCCAACGAAAACGAAACTAGACGATGATTACATGAGCTAGCGCTTACACGCATTACAAGGCCTAATGTTGTATGACTACATCAACCGCGTTACTAAACGCTTCCGTTTTTGGTCTACGAGGATACATGGACACACTCTCCCGTCTCGTTGCTATGCATCTCCTAGATAGATCTTGCATGATCGTAGTAATTTTTTGAAATACTACATTCCCCAACAGTGGTATCAGAGCCAGGTCTATGCGTAGATGTTTTATGCACGACTAGAACACACAGAGTTGTGGGTGATAATAGTCATACTGCTTACCACCAACTGATAATCCACAAGTATAGGGGATCGCAACAGTTTTTGAGGGTAGAGTATTCGACCTAAATTTATTGATTCGACACAAGGGAGCCAAAGAATATTCTCAAGTATTAGCTGTTGAGTTCTCAATTCAACCACACCTGGATAACTTAATATCTGCAGCAAAGTATTTAGTAGCAAAGTAGTATGAAAGTAACAGTAACGGTGGCAAGAGTAACAGTAGTAGTTTTGTAGTAATTGTAACAGTGAAAACGGTAAAGTAACTAAGCAAAGAGCAATATGTGAAAAGCTCGTAGGCATTGGATCAGTGATGGATAATTATGTCGGATGCGATTCCTCATGTAATAGTTATAACATAGGATGACACAGAACTAGCTTCCGTTCATCGATGTAATGTAGGCATGTATTCCGAATATAGTCATACGTGCTTATGGAAAAGAACTTGCATGGCATCTTTTGTCCTCCCCCCCCCCCCCGGTGGTAGCGGGGTCCTAATGGAAACTAAGGGATATTAAGGCCTCCTTTTAATAGAGTACCGGACCAAAGCATTAACACTTAGTGAATACATGAACTCCTCAAACTACGGTCATCACCGGTAAGTATCCCGATTATTGTCACTTCGGGGTTAACGGATCATAACACATAATAGGTGATTATAGACTTGCAAGATAGGATCAAGAACTCACATATATTCATGAAAACATAGTAGGTTCGGATCTGAAATCATGGCACTCGGGCCCTAGTGACAAGCATTAAGCATAGCAAAGTCATAGCAACATCAATCTCAGAACATAGTGGATACTAGGGATCAAACCCTAACAAAACTAACTTGTTTACATGGTAAATCTCATCCAACCCATCATCGTCCAGCAAGCCTACGATGGAATTACTCACGCACGGCGGTGAGCATCATGAAATTGGTGATGGAGGAAGGTTGATGATGACGACGGTGACGGATTCCCCTCTCCGGAGCCCCGAACGGACTCCGGATCAGCCCTCCCGAGAGAGTTTAGGGCTTGGCGGCGGCTCCGTATCGTAAAACGCAATGAATCTTTCTCTCTGATTTTTTTCTCCCCGAACGTGAATATATGGAGTTGAAGTTGAGGTCGGTGGAGCTTCAGGGGGCCCACGAGGCAGGGGCGCGCCCTAGGGGGGGGCGTCCCCCACCCTCGTGGACAGGGTGTGGGCCCCTGGTGCTGATTCTTTCGCCAGTATTTTTATTAAATCCAAAAAGTTGCTCCGTGGATTTCCATGTCATTCTGAGAACTTTTATTTCTGCACAAAAAGAACACCATGACAGTTCTGCTGAAAACAGCGTCAGTCCGGGTTAGTTCCATTCAAATCATGCAAGTTAGAGTCCAAAACAAGGGCAAAAGTGTTTGGAAAAGTGGATACGACGGAGACGTATCACCAACGTCTTACTTTGATTCGGCTGTATTGTTGGATGAAGCGGCCTGGACCGACATTACATGACCGCATTCATGAGACTGGTTCTACCGACGTGCTTTTGCACATAGGTGGTTGGCGGGTGTCTGTTTCTCCAACTTTAGTTGAATCGAGTTTGACTACGGCCGGTCCTTGTTGAAGGTTAAAACAACACCCTTGACAAAAAATCGTTGTGGTTTTGATATGTAGGTAAGAACGGTTCTTGCTAGAAGCCCGTAGCAGCCACGTAAAATTTGCGACAACAAAGTAGAGGATGTCTAACTTGTTTTTGCAGGGCTTGCTATGATGTGATATGGTCAAGACATGATGTGATACAAATTGTCGTATGAGATGATCATGTTTTGTAACAGAATTATCAGCAACTGGCAGGAGCCATATGGTTGTCGCCTTATTGTATGCAATGCAATCGCCATGTAACTGCTTTACTTTATCACTAAGCGGTAGCGATGGTCGTAGAAGCAATAGTTGGCGAGACGACAACGATGCTACAATGGAGATCAAGGTGTCGTGCCTGTGACGATGGAGATCATGACGATGCTTCGGTGATGGAGATCATAAGCACAAGATGATGATGGCCATATCATGTCACATATTTTGATTGCATGTGATGTTTATCTTTTATGCATCTTATTTTTCTTAGTACGGCGGTAGCATTATAAGATGATCCCTTACTAAATTTCAAGATATAAGTGTTCTCCCTGAGTATGCACCGTTGCTACAGTTCGTCGTGCCGAGACACCACGTGATGATCGGGTGTGATAAGCTCTACGTTCACATACAACGGGTGCAAGCCAGTTTTGCACACGCAGAATACTCGGGTTAAACCCAACGAGCCTAGCATATGCAGATATGGCCTCGGAACACTGAGACCGAAAGGTCGAACATGAATCATATAGTAGATATGATCAACATAGTGATGTTCACCATTTAAATCTACTCCATCTCACGTGATGATCGGACATGGTTTAGTTGATTTGGATCACGTGTTCATTTATATGACTAGAGGGATGTCTATCTAAGTGGGAGTTCTTAAGTAATATGATTAATTGAACTTTAATTTATCATGAACTTAGTCCTGATAGTTATTTTGCATGTCTATGTTATTGTAGATCAATGGCCCGTGCTACCGTTCCTTTGAATTTTAATGCGTTCCTAGAGAAAGCTAGGTTGAAAGACAATGGTAGCAATTACACGGACTAGGTCCGTAACTTGAGGATTATCCTCATTGCTGCACAGAAGAATTACGTCCTGGAAGCACCGCTAGGTGCAAGGCCTGCTGCAGATGTAACTGCGGGCGTTTTGAACGTCTGGCCAAGCAAAGCTGATGACTACTTGATAGTTCAATGTGCCATGCTTTACGGCTTAGAATAGGGACTTCAAAGACGTTTTGAACGTCATGGAGCATATGAGATGTTCCAAGAGTTGAAGTTAATATTTCAAGCAAATGCCCGAGTTGAGATATATGAAGTCTCCAACAAGTTCTATAGCTGCAAAATGGAGGAGAATAGTTTTGTCAGTGAACACATACTCAAGATGTCTGGGTATCATAACCACCTGAATCAGCTGGGAGTTAATCTTACTGATGATAGCATCATTGACAGAGTTCTTCAATCACTGCCACCAAGCTATAAAGGCTTCATGATGAACTATAATATGCAAGGGATGAACAAGACAATTCCCGAGCTCTTCGCGATGCTAAAATCTGCGGAGGTAGAAATCAAAAAGGAGCATCAAGTGTTGATGGTCAACAAGACCACTAGTTTCAACAAAAAGGGCAAAGGAAAGAAGGGGAACTTCAAGAAGAACGGCAAGAAATTTGCTGCTCAGGAGAAGAAACCCAAGCCTGGACGTAAGCCTGAAACTGAGTGCTTCTATTGCAAAGGGACTGGTCACTGGAAGCGGAACTGCCCCAAGTATTTGGCAGATAAGAAGGATGGCAAAGTGAAAGGTATATTTGATATACATGTTACTGATGTGTACCTTACTAATGCTCGTAGTAGCGCCTGGGTATTTGATACTGGTTCTGTTGCTCATATTTGCAACTCGAAACAGGGGCTATGGATTAAATGAAGATTGGCCAAGGACAAGGTGATGATGCGCGTCGAAAATGGTTCCAAGGTCGATGTGGTCGCCGTCGGCACGCTACCTCTACATCTACCATCAGGATTAGTTTTAGACCTGAATAATTGTTATTTTGTGCCGGCGTTGAGCATGAACATTATATCTGGATCTTGTTTGATGCGAGACGGTTACTCATTTAAATCAGAAAATAATGGTTGTTCTATTTATATGAGTAATATATTTTATGGTCATGCACCCTTGCTGAGTGGTCTATTTTTATTGAATCTTGATCGTGGAGATACACATGTTCATAATATTGAAGCCAAAAGATGCAAAGTTGATAATGATAGTGCAACTTATTTGTGGCACTGCCGTTTAGGTCATATTGGTGTAAAGCGCATGAAGAAACTCCATGTTGATGGGCTTTTGGAATCACTTGATTATGAATCACTTGGTGCTTGCGAACCATGCCTCATGGGCAAGATGACTAAAATTCTGTTCTTCGGAAAATTGGAACGAGCTACTGACTTATTGGAAATAATACATGCCGATGTATGCGGTCCAATGAGTGTTGAGGCTCGCGGCGGGTATCGTTATTTTCTTACCTTCACAGATGATTCGAGCAGATATGGGTATATCTACTTAATGAAGCATAAGTCTGAAACATTTGAAAAGTTCAAAGAATTTCAGAGTGAAGTGAAAAATCATCGTAATAAGAAAATAAAGTTTCTACTATCTGATCGTGGAGGAGAATATTTGAGTTACGAGTTTGTTCTTCATTTGAAACATTGTGGAATAGTTTCACAACTTACGCCACCTGGAACACCATAGCGAAATGGTGTGTCCGAACATCGTAACTGCACTTTATTAGATATGGTGCGATCTATGATGTCTCTTACTGATTTAGGGCTATCATTTTGGGGTTATGCTTTAGAGACGGCTGCATTCACTTTAAATAGGGCACCATCAAAATCCGTTGAGACGACGCCTTATGAACTGTGGTTTGGCAAGAAACCAAAGTTGTCGTTTCTTAAAGTTTGGGTTTGCGATGCTTATGTGAAAAAGCTTCAACCTGATAAGCGCGAACCCAAATCAGAGAAGTGCGTCTTCATAGGATACCCAAAGGAAACTTTTGGGTACACTTTCTATCACAGATCCAAAGGCAAGATATTCATTGCTAAGAATGGATCCTTTCTAGAGAAGGAGTTTCTCTCGAAAGAAGTGAGTGGGAGGAAAGTTGAGCTTGATGAGCTAATTGTACCTTCTCCCAAATTGGAAAGTAGTTCATCATAGAAATCAGTTCCAGTGATTCCTACACCAATTAGTGAGGAAGCTAATGATGATGATCGTGAAACTTCAGATCAAGTTACTAGCGAACCTCGTAGGTCAACCAGAGTACGATCCGCACCAGAGTAGTACGGTAATCCTGTTCTGGAAGTCATGTTACTAGACCATGATGAACCTACAAACTATGAGGAAGTGATGATGAGCCAAGATTCCGTGAAATGGCTCGAGGCCATGAAATTTGAGATGGGATCCATGTATGAGAACAAAATGGGGACTTTGGTGGACTTGCCCGATGATCGACAAGCCATAGAAAATAAATGGATCTTCAAGAAGAAGACTGACGCTGACGGTAATGTTACTATCTACAAAGCTCGACTTGTTGCGAAAGGTTTTCGACAAGTTCAAGGAGTTGAGTACGATGAGACTTTCTCACCTGTATCGATGCTTAAGTCTGTCTGAATCATGTTAGCAATTGCCGCATTTTATGATTATGAAATTTTGCAGATGGATGTCAAAACTATATTCCTTAATGGATTTCTGGAAGAAGAGTTGTATATGATGCAACCAGAAGGTTTTGTCGATCCAAAGGGTGCTAACAAAGTGTGCAAGCTCCAGCAATCCATTTATGGACTGGTGCAAGCTTCTCGGAGTTGGAATAAACGCTTTGATAGTGTGATCAAAGCATAGTACATGTGTGAATACATAGACAAAACATAGTGTCCCTAGTATGCCTCTACTTGACTAGCTCGTTAATCAAAGATGGTTATGTTTCCTAACCATATACATGTGTTGTCATTTGATGAACGGGATCACATCATTAGGAGAATGATGTGATGGACAAGACCCATTCGTCTGCTTAGCATTATGATCGTTACAGTTTCATTGCTACTACTTTCTTCATGACTTGTACATGTTCCTCAAACTATGAGATTATGAAACTCCCGAATACCGGAGGAACACCTTGTGTGCTGTAACGCCCCAGATTCGATGCGCCAGGTGTTCGCTAGTTATTCGCCGTCATTGCCATGTCATTTGCTTGCGTGTTGCACTTTGCCATGTCATCATCTGCATTTCATATCATGTCATCATGTGCATTTCATTTTGCATACGTGTTCGTCTCATGCATCCGAGCATTTTCCCCGTTGTCCGTTTTGCAATCCGGCACTCCTATGTCATCCGGCGTCCCCTTTTTGCCTCTTCTCTTGTGCGGGTGTTAAACTTTCTCAGAATGGCCCGAGGTTTGCCAAGCGGCCTTGGTATAGCACCGGTAGACCGCCTGTCAAGTTTCGTGCAATTTGGAGGTCGTTTGATACTCCAACGGTTAACCGGGTAACCGCAAAGCCCTCTTTGTGTTGCAGCCCAACACCCCTTCAAAGTGGCCCAAAACCCATCTAAGTCTCTTCCATGCTCTCGGTCGTTCGATCACGATCGCGTGGCCGAAAACCGCACCTCATTTGGACTCTCCTAGCTCCCCTACCTATAAATATGTGGCCTCCCCCGAATTTGCGGTCTAACCCTAGCCTTCCCCTACCTCGCGCCACCGGACAAAAATCCCCGCGCCGGACACGTCCAGCCTCCACCTCACTCCGGCCAATCAGACGCCGCCACCTCAGCCCCGCTACCACTCTCCTCCAATCCCGCGCCGCCACCTCACCATCTCTCTCTCTCTCCACCCCGCCGCCGGCCCGCGCAGCCCGCTGCAGGCCCGCCCGGCCCGTTCGCCGCCGCCGCCCGGCCCGCGCGAGCGCTGCCCGCGCCCGCCCGCGGGTGCTCCCGCTCGCCGCCTCCGGCCGCCGCCCGTCGCCGCCGGCGACCTCCGCCGCTCGGCCGCGCCTCGCCGGGCCTCGGCTCGCCGCCCGGTGGCCGCGAACCCCGCGCCCCGCGCCTCGGTCCCGCCTCCGCTTCCGCCTCTCCCGCCTCCGGCGCGGCCCCGCGCCGCCGCGCCGCCGGGTCGCTCCGCCCCGGCCGCCCCCGTCCAACTCCGGCCGGCCGCTGAGCGCCGCCGTGCCTCCCTCGTCGCCCCTCCGACTCGCCCCGGCCGGATCCGGCGAGATCCGGTCCGAATCCGCCTCCGCCGTGCCTCCCCGACCTCTCCCACAGCTCCGGCCACCTCCTCCCCGAACTCCAGCGAAGTTCCGGCGAGATCCGTCGCCGCATCAAAATCCGTGCATCCTGAGGTTGACCCCGTTTTTCGTCCAAGTCCCCGATTTGTTGCACATTATCATGCCATGTTTGACCTGTTGTATCTCTGCATCCGTAGCTCCGTTTCGTGCGTGTAATATGTCAGATTGTTCGCCTCGACGAGTACTTCATTTCATTCCATTGCATTATGTTCATTTGAGTTCATCTTGATGCCCGAAATGCTGTTGGAAGAGTGCATGTTGCTGTTAATCTGCTGAAACTGTTATAACATGCTCATTTGTCATTTTTGCCATGTTTGATGTGTGCATCTTATGAACATGAGCTCTACATATGTTTTGATCTATGCTATGTCATCTTTCAAGAGGTACAAACCATGTATTTTTGTGAGTTGTGTGCTGAGTGCATCGAGCTTGCTAAGTAGGGTACTTGCTGTTGCTGTTTTCCTGACAGATTCTGTTATATTTTGTTGCTATGTTAACCTGCTGCTACAAGTCATTTCGTGCATTATTCTGGAGATGTTCACTAAGGATGTTTTGTTATATATGTCTTGCTCTATCCATTCATGCCCTTGGTTGCAATTATAGCCTACTGTATATTGTTGTAATCTTGCTCCAAAGTTGCTAAATGATGTTACTGTCAACCTGTTAACATGAAGTTCAGTTTTGGCCATGTGCTTTTCTAGTGATCCATGCACCCTATGAACTTGTTCTTGCCATGATTAGCTTCATAAACATGTCTTCTTACTGTTGGTTGCCTTTCCATGCTATGTATTACTCTGTGGTGAGTGGTTCAAGCTCACCAACATGCCTACTTATTGTTGTTCCTGCCATGTTTGAATCTGTCATATAACTTGACATGTTTACATGGGTGCCATCATATTTTCTGATCCTTTCTGGCTCATGGTCAGTAAGGGACTTTTGATCTATGCAATTAGTAGATTCATGCCATGCCTTTGTTTGCCATGATAAGTTCATGTAACATGTTGTTTGATAGCTCTAAACATTGCAACCTGATGTTATTTCTGCTAAGCCTGAAACTGTTATTATTTGCGATATTTCCATGTCTTTTTGAGCATGTTCTAGTTGTTTATGGAGATAGCTCAGTGTTCATGTTTTGTCATGCTTTACCTGTACTTCATGTCCATGCCTTTTGTTATTACATTGAGATGCTGTAGCATGTTGTTTTGATGCTTGTAAGATGCCTAGTTGCTGTTATGAACAGATTGTTGTTATGACTTGTATAGAGTGTATGTGTTGCCCCGTTGCTCCGTTTTGAGTGTGCTCTATATGAAACTTGCTTAGATTTGCATGTAGTTTCATATTATCTTGTTGCATCCTTGTTTTGAGGTGTTTGCTTGATGTTTGTATGCATTTTGCATCAATGCCATGTTTAACTTGTTTTGCTCATATCTTCTAGGCCGTAGCTCCAAATCTAATGAACTTTATATGTAACTTGACTAGAATTTCGTGTAGATTCTCTTGGTGCTCTTTAACTTGATGTTTAACAACTTGAACATAAGGTTTGTTCAGATCTGGATCAATTTCGAAATATGCATATGAGGACTTACCGGAATTGTTATATGTTGTTTCCGGCCTCATTTAAACTTGCTTTGATGTGTTACTCTTGTATGCATCTTCTCTTGCCATGAGTAGCTTCATGTAGCTTTGTCATGCATCATGCTTGTTGTGCATCATGCCTTGTTCTTGTGTGGTGTGTTTACTATGTTGTGTGCTTCTTCTCGATAGTTCCTGTTTCGTTGCGATCATGAGGATTCGTTCGTCTACGCTCGGTTCATCTTCGTGGCTTCATCTTCTTCATGGACTCGTTCTTCTTCCTAGCGGGATTTCAGGCAAGATGACCGCTACCCTGGATCTCACTACTATCATTGCTATGCTAGTTGCTTCGTTCTACCGCTATGCTGCGTTACCTATCATTTGCTCTTCAAGCCTCCCCAAATTGCCATGAACCTCTAACCTTTGACACCCTTCCTAGCAAACCGTTGTTTGGCTATGTTACCGCTTTGCTCAGCCCCTCTTATAGCGTTGTTAGTTGCAGGTAGATTTCTCCATGGTGGACAGGATTATGTTGGGATATCACAATATCTCTTATATTATTAATGCATCTATATATTTGGTAAAGGGTGGAAGGCTCGGGCTTATGCCTGGTGTTTTGTTCCACTCTTGCCGCCCTAGTTTCCATCATACCGGTGTTATGTTCCCGGATTTTGCGTTCCTTACGCGGTCGGGTGATTTATGGGACCCCCCTGACAGTTCGCTTTGAATAAAACTTGTCCAGCAAGGCCCAACCTTGGTTTTACCATTTGCCTCACCACCACCTATACCCTTCCCTTGGGTCGGCCAACCCAAGGGTCATCTTTATTTTAGCCCCCCCGGGCCAGCGCTTGTCTAAGTGTTGGTCCGAACCGAGCAGCCTGCGAGGCCCCCTCGTGGCAACTCGAGGTCTGGTTTTACTCGTAGCTTGACTTATCCGGTGTTGCCCTGAGAACGAGATATGTGCAGCTCCTATCGGGATGTCGGTGCATCGGGCGGCTTTGCTGGTCTTGTTTTACCATTGTCGAAATGTCTTGTAAACCGGGATTCTGAGACTGATCGGGTCTTCCTGGGAGAAGGAATATCCTTCGTTGATCGCGAGAGCTTATCATGGGCTAAGTTGGGACACCCCTGCAGGGTATAAAATTTCGAGAGCCGTGCCCGCGGTTATGTGGTAGATGGGAATTTGTTAATGTCCGGTTGTAGATAACTTGACACCAGATCCGAATTAAAACGCATCAATCGCGTGTGTAGCCGTGATGGTCTCTTCTCGGCGGAGTCCGGGAAGTGAACACGGTTTCTGTGTTATGTTTGACGTAAGTAGGAGTTCAGGATCACCTCTTGATCATTACTAGTTGACGACCGTTCCGCTTGCTCTCTTCTCGCTCTTATTTGCGTATGTTAGCCACCATATCATGCTTAGTCGCTGCTGCAACCTCACCACTTTACCCCTTCCTTTCCCATTAAGCTTTGCTAGTCTTGATACCCATGGTAATGGGATTGCTGAGTCCTCGTGGCTCACAGATTACTACAACAATAGTTGCAGGTACAGGTTATGCGATGATCTTGACGCGAGCGCGATGTTTGCTTGTTTTGGAGTTCTTCTTCTGCTTCTTCTTCGATCAGGGGATAGGTTCCAGGTCGGCAGCCTGGGCTAGCAGGGTGGATATTATTTGAGTTTCTGTTTATGTTTCATCCGTAGTCAGATGTTGATCTTGTATATGATGTATTGTTGTATTCATGTGACATTGTATGTCTTGGATGTATCCCCATCTATTATGTAATGTTGATGTAATGATATCCACCTTGCAAAAGCGTTTCAATATGCGGGTCTATCCTTGGTGGGACCTTCGAGTTCCTTTTGGATAGGGTCGCATATTGGGCGTGATAAGTTGGTATCAGAGCCTCGACCGACCCTAGGAGCCCCCCTTGATTGATCGTGTAGTTTGGCCGTTGTTGAGTCTAGAAGAAAACTATTTTCGGAGTCTAGTTATATCGGAGAGTAGGAATTCTTTTTACTCCTCTACCCCTTCGTCGCTCTGGTGAGGAATCTTGACGTAGGTGTTTTGAATTACTTCTCTTCCCTTTCAAATTTTTCTTTAGGATCACGTGGTTAGTTTTTCGTTCGTTGTCCATCCTCTTTTGTCCGGCGCATTCCTCGTCAAGTCAACTCGAACCTCTTTGTCTTTGGGAGATCAATCCCCAGTTCTTCCTCCGACGTCGTTGTTTTTACCTGTCCTCAGTTGTCTTCTTTTCCCACCCGCCCTCCCTTCTTCTTCTCGGAACCGGAGTCCGTAATCGAGTTTCCTTCCTACTCGTGCGATGTCTTTGCTTTCTTTCCTCAATGATTTTAACTGGTGTTTTCTCTTCAAGATATTCGTCGGTTCCCCCTTCCAAGTTGCCTTTGTTTTCCCGCCCTCCCACCCTTTTCTTCCCAGAGTTTGAGTCTCTTTCGAGCGTCTATTTCATTCGCACGGAGCCTCTTCAGTCTTCCCTCATTTATTTCAACCGGTGAATTCTCGTCTCGTTCGTCATTCTGCATCTCTTTCTTTTTCCGATGTTTTCAATTCAAGTTTTTTTTTCGGTGTTGATTATATTCTTTCCCTCGGCTCAAGTGTTTTCCCTTTTCATTCGCCTCTCGCCAGTTTATCCTTCCGGAGTGCTCAAGACATCTCAAGAGATTCGTCTATGTTCGAATTAATTCAAAGTTATCACCTCATTCAAATATTTTAATTGTTCCGGTGCATCATCTATCTGTTCAACAATCATTTTCAACGGTGTTCTGTTTTAGTGGGCCCTAACCCACAGGTTTTTTCCCAGGATCTTACCTGACTCTTCTAATTCCCTCAGAGTTATTTTCAACTCTTTTCAAGTGTGATGTAAGAATGGATTCCATCAGTCACATGCCTTGTCAAGATCGCTTTCAAATTCCTTTCATTGCTGGCTCAACCTTTTCGCTTTTCATTCTTTCGGAGTATCTCAGTAATTTTGGTGTTGATTCTCGTCATTCTCTTCATTCCTCACTTCTTCTTGAGTGATCTCGATTCGTTACCTCTTCACTTGAGATCTTGTTTCACCTCATCCCTTTTCTCTTCCGTCTCGGTCCCAAGATCTCGGGACGAGATGTCTTGTTAGTGGAGGAGTGTTGTAACGCCCCGGATTCGATGTGCCAGGTGTCCGCCAGTTATTCGCTGTCGGTGCCATGTCATTTGCTTGCGTGTTGCACTTTGCCATGTCATCATTTGCATTTCATATCATGTCATCATGTGCATTTCATTTTGCATATGTGTTCGTCTCATGCATCCGAGCATTTTCCCCGTTGTCCATTTTGCAATCCGGCACTCCTATGTCATCCGGCGCCCCCTTTTTGCCTCTTCTCTTGTGCGGGTGTTAAACTTTCTCGGAATGGCCCGAGGTTTGCCAAGCGGCCTTGGTATAGCACCGGTAGACCGCCTGTCAAGTTTCGTGCAATTTGGAGGTCGTTTGATACTCCAACGGTTAACCGGGTAACCACAAAGCCCTCTTTGTGTTGCAGCCCAACACCCCTTCAAAGTGGCCCAAAACCCATCTAAGTCTCTTCCATGCTCTCGGTCGTTCGATCACGATCGCGTGGCCGAAAACCGCACCTCATTTGGACTCTCCTAGCTCCCCTACCTATAAATATGTGGCCTCCCCCGAATTTGCGGTCTAACCCTATCCTTCCCCTACCTCGCGCCACCGGACAAAAATCCCCGCGCCGGACACGTCCAGCCTCCACCTCACTCCGGCCAATCAGATGCCGCCACCTTAGCCCCGCCGCCACTCTCCTCCAATCCCGCGCCGCCACCTCACCCTCTCTCTCTCTCCACCCCGCCGCCGGCCCGCGCGGCCCGCTGCAGGCCCGCCCGGCCCATTCGCCGCCGCCGCCCGGCCCGCGCGAGCGCCGCCCGCGCCCGCCCGCGGGTGCTCCCGCTCGCCGCCTCGGCCGCCGCCCGTCGCCGCCGGCGACCTCCGCCGCTTGGCCGCGCCTCGCCGGGCCTCGGCTCGCCGCCCGGTGGCCGCGGACCCCGCGCCCCGCGCCTCGGTCCCGCCTCCGCCTCCGCCTCTCCCGCCTCCGGCGCGGCCCCGCGCCGCCGCGCCGCCGGGTCGCTCCGCCCCGGCCACCCCCATCCAACTCCGGCCGGCCGCCGAGCGCCGCCGTGCCTCCCTCGTCGCCCCTCCGACTCGCCCCGGCCAGATCCGGCGAGATCCGGTCCGGATCCGCCTCCGCCGTGCCTCCCCGACCTCTCCCACAGCTCCGGCCACCTCCTCCCCGAACTCCGGCGAAGTTCCCGCGAGATCCGTCGCCGCATCAAAATCCGTGCATCCTGAGGTTGACCCCGTTTTTCGTCCAAGTCCCCGATTTGTTGCACATTATCATGCCATGTTTGACCTGTTGTATCTCTGCATCCGTAGCTCCGTTTCGTGCGTGTAATATGTCAGATTGTTCGCCTCGACGAGTACTTCATTTCATTCCATTGCATTATGTTCATTTGAGTTCATCTTGATGCCCGAAATGCTGTTGGAAGAGTGCATGTTGCTGTTAATCTGCTGAAACTGTTATAACATGCTCATTTGTCATTTTTGCCATGTTTGATGTGTGCATCTTATGAACATGAGCTCTACATATGTTTTGATCTATGCTATGTCATCTTTCAAGAGGTACAAACCATGTATTTTTGTGAGTTGTGTGCTGAGTGCATCGAGCTTGCTAAGTAGGGTACTTGCTGTTGCTGTTTTTCTGACAGATTCTGTTATATTTTGTTGCTATGTTAACCTGCTGCTACAAGTCATTTCGTGCATTATTCTGGAGATGTTCACTAAGGATGTTTTGTTATATATGTCTTGCTCTATCCATTCATGCCCTTGGTTGCAATTATAGCCTACTGTAGATTGTTGTAATCTTGCTCCAAAGTTGCTAAATGATGTTACTGTCAACCTGTTAACATGAAGTTCAGTTTTGGCCATGTGCTTTTCTAGTGATCCATGCACCCTATGAACTTGTTCTTGCCATGATTAGCTTCATAAACATGTCTTCTTACTGTTGGTTGCCTTTCCATGCTATGTATTACTCTGTGGTGAGTGGTTCAAGCTCACCAACATGCCTACTTATTGTTGTTCCTGCCATGTTTGAATCTGTCATATAACTTGCCATGTTTACATGGGTGCCATCATAGTTTCTGATCCTTTCTGGCTCATGGTCAGTAAGGGACTTTTGATCTATGCAATTAGTAGATTCATGCCATGCCTTTGTTTTTCATGATAAGTTCCTGTAACATGTTGTTTGATAGCTCTAAACATTGCAACCTGATGTTATTTCTGCTAAGCCTGAAACTGTTATTATTTGCGATCTTTCCATGTCTTTTTGAGCATGTTCTAGTTGTTTATGGAGATAGCTCAGTGTTCATGTTTTGTCATGCTTTACCTTTACTTCATGTCCATGCCTTTTATTCTTACATTGAGATGTTGTAGCATGTTGTTTTGATGCTTGTAAGATGCCTAGTTGTTGTTATGAACAGATTGTTGTTATGACTTGTATAGAGTGTATGTGTTGCCCCGTTGCTCCGTTTTGAGTGTGCTCTATATGAAAATTGCTTAGATTTGCATGTAGTTTCATATTATATTGTTGCATCCTTGTTTTGAGGTGTTTTCTTGATGTTTGTATGCATTTTGCATCAATGCCATGTTTAACTTGTTTTGCTCATATCTTCTAGGCCGTAGCTCCAAATCTAATGAACTTTATATGTAACTTGACTAGAATTTCGTGTAGATTCTCTTGGTGCTCTTTAACTTGCTGTTTAACAACTTGAACATAAGGTTTGTTCAGATTTGGATCAATTTCGAAATATGCATATGAGGACTTACCGGAATTGTTATATGTTGTTTCCGGCCTCATTTAAACTTGCTTTGATGTGTTACTCTTGTATGCATCTTCTCTTGCCATGAGTAGCTTCATGTAGCTTTGTCATGCATCATGCTTGTTGTGCATCATGCCTTGTTCTTGTGTGGTGTGTTTACTATGTTGTGTGCTTCTTCTCGATAGTTCCTGTTTCGTTGCGATCGTGAGGATTCATTCGTCTACGCTCGGTTCGTCTTCGTGGCTTCATCTTCTTCATGGACTCGTTCTTCTTCCTAGCGGGATTTCAGGCAAGATGACTGCTACCCTGGATCTCACTACTATCATTGCTATGCTAGTTGCTTCGTTCTACCGCTATGCTGCGTTACCTATCATTTGCTCTTCAAGCCTCCCCAAATTGCCATGAACCTCTAACCTTTGACACCCTTCCTAGCAAACCGTTGTTTGGCTATGTTACCGCTTTGCTCAGCCCCTCTTATAGCGTTGTTAGTTGCAGGTAGATTGCTCCATGGTGGACAGGATTATGTTGGGATATCACAATATCTCTTATATTATTAATGCATCTATTATTTGTTAAAGGGTGGAAGGCTCGGCCTTATGCCTGGTGTTTTGTTCCACTCTTGCCGCCCTAGTTTCCGTCATACTGGTGTTATGTTCCCGGATTTTGCGTTCCTTACGCGGTCGGGTGATTTATGGGACCCCCCTGACAGTTCGCTTTGAATAAAACTTGTCCAGCAAGGCCCAACCTTGGTTTTACCATTTGCCTCACCACCACCTATACCCTTCCCTTGGGTCGGCCAACCCAAGGGTCATCTTTATTTTAGCTCCCCCGGGCCAGCGCTTGTCTAAGTGTTGGTCCGAACCGAGCAGTCTGCGGGGGCCCCTCGTGGCAACTCGAGGTCTGGTTTTACTCGTAGCTTGACTTATCCGGTGTTGCCCTGAGAACGAGGTATGTGCAGCTCCTATCGGGATGTCGGCGCATCGGGCGGCTTTGCTGGTCTTGTTTTACCATTGTCGAAATGTCTTGTAAACCGGGATTCCGAGACTGATCGGGTCTTCCTGGGAGAAGGAATATCCTTCGTTGATCGCGAGAGCTTATCATGGGCTAAGTTGGGACACCCCTACAGGGTATAAACTTTCGAGAGCCGTGCCCGCGGTTATGTGGCAGATGGGAATTTGTTAATGTCCGGTTGTAGATAACTTGACACCAGATCCGAATTAAAACGCATCAACCGCGTGTGTAGCCGTGATGGTCTCTTCTCGGCGGAGTCCGGGAAGTGAACACGGTTTCTGTGTTATGTTTGATGTAAGTAGGAGTTCAGGATCACCTCTTGATCATTACTAGTTGACGACCGTTCCACTTGCTCTCTTCTCGCTCTTATTTGCGTATGTTAGCCACCATATCATGCTTAGTCGCTGCTGCAACCTCACCACTTTACCCCTTCCTTTCCCATTAAGCTTTGCTAGTCTTGATACCCATGGTAATGGGATTGCTGAGTCCTCGTGGCTCACAGATTACTACAACAACAGTTGCAGGTACAGGTTATGCGATGATCTTGACGCGAGCGCGATGTTTGCTTGTTTTGGAGTTCTTCTTCTGCTTCTTCTTCGATCAGGGGATAGGTTCCAGGTCGGCAGCCTGGGCTAGCAGGGTGGATATTGTTTGAGTGTCTATTTATGTTTCATCCGTAGTCGGATGTTGATCTTGTATATGATGTATTGTTGTATTCATGTGACATTGTATGTCTTGGATGTATCCCCATCTATTATGTAATGTTGATGTAATGATATCCACCTTGCAAAAGCGTTTCAATATGCGGGTCTATCCTTGGTGGGACCTTTGAGTTCCTTTTGGATAGGGTCGCATATTGGGTGTGATATGTGCTATCAAACGTCACAACATAGTCGGGTGATTATAAAGATGTTCTACAGGTGTCTCCGAAGGTATTTGTTGGGTTGTCACAAATCGAGATTAGGATTTGTCACTCTGTGTTTCGGAGAGGTATCTCTGGGCCCTCTCGGTAATGCTCATCACTATAAGACTTGCAAGCAATGTGACTAATGAGTTAGTTGCGGGATGAAGCATTACGGAATGAGTAAAGAGACTTGCCAGTAACGAGATTGAACTAGGTATGATGATATCGACGATCGAATCTCGGGCAAGTAACATACCGATGACAAAGGGAACAACGTATGTTGTTATGCGGTTTGACCGATAAAGATCTTCATAGAATATGTAGGAGCCAATATGAGCATCCAGGCTCCACTATTGGTTAATTGTCGGAGATGTGTCTCAATCATGTCTACATAGTTCTTGAACCCGTAGGGTCCGCACGCTTAACGTTCGATGACGATCTGTATTATGAGTTATGTGTTTTGATGACCAAAGTTTGTTCGGAGTCCCGGATGAGATCATGGATGTGACGAGGAGTCTCGAAATGGTCTAGACATAAAGATTGATATATTGGAAGGCTATATTCGGACATCGGAATGGTTCCGGAGAAGTTCGGGTATTTTCCGGAGTACCAGGAGGTTACCGAAACCCCCCCGAGGAGTTGATGGGCCTTAGTGGGAAGGAGAGGCAGCGGCCAGGAGGTGGCGCCCCCCCAAGCCCAGTCCAAATTGGACAAGGGGTTGGGGGCGCGCCCCTCCTTCTCCCTTCCTTCCCCCTTCTCCTTGAGGTGGAATCCTACTAGGACTTGGAGTCCTAGTAGGACTCCCTTCTCCCGGCGTGCCTAGCAAGGGCCGGCCCGGCCTCCCCCTCCCTCCTTTATATACGGGGTAGGGGGCACCCTAGAACACACCAAGTTTTTCCTTAGCCATGTGCGGTGCCCCCCTCCACATTTACACACCTCGATCATGTCGCCATAGTGCTTAGGCGAAGCCCTGTGCCGGTAACATCATCATCATCGTCGCCACGCCATTGTGCTGACGGAACTCACCCTTGTCCTCAACTAGATCAAGAGCATGAGGGACGTCATCGAGCTGAACATGTGCTGAACGCGGAGGTGCCGTACGTTTGGTACTTGGATCAGTTGAATCGCGAAGACGTTCGACTACATCAACCGCGTTACTAAACGTTTCCGCTTTCGGTCTACGAGGGTACGTGGACACACTCTCCTGTCTCGTTGCTATGCATCTCCTAGATAGATCTTGCGTGATCGTAGGATTTTTTTTGAAATACTATGTTCCCCAACACCAATGTCTTATTTTGATTCGGCCGCATTGTGGGATGAAGCGGCCTGGACCAACCTTACATGTCCATGCACATGAGACCTTCCACCGACTGACATGCAACTAGTTTTGCATAAAGGTGGTTGGTGGGTGTCTGTTTCTCCTACTTTAGTTGAATCGAATTTGACTGCGGCCGGTCCTTGAAGAAGGTCAAAACAACAAACTTGATAAATCACCGTTGTGGTTTTTGCCGTAGGTAAGAACGGTTCTTGCTAGAAACCCGTAGCAGCCACGTAAAACTTGCAAGAACAAAGTAGAGGATGTCTAACTTGTTTTTGCAGGGTAAGTTGTGATGTCATATGGTCAAGACATGATGTGATAAATGTTATTGTATGAGATGATCATGTTTTGTAAGTTATCGGCAACCGGCAAGAGCCTTATGGTTGTCTCTTAATTGTATGAAATGTAAACGCCATGTAATTGCTTTACATTATCACTATGCGTTAGCGATAGTTGTAGAAGCAATAGTTGGTGAGACGACCACGACGCAGTGATGGAGATCAAGGTGTCAAGCCGATGATGATGGAGATCATGACAATGCTTTGGAGATGGAGATCAAAAGCACGAGATGATGATGGACATATCATGTCACATATTTTGATTGCATGTGATGTTTATCTTATATGCATCTTATTTTGCTAAGAACGGCACTAGCATTATAAGATGATTCCTTCACTAAATTTCAAGGTAAAAGTGTTCTCCCTGAGTATGCACCGTTGCTACAGTTCGTTGTTTCGAGACACCACGTGATGATCGGGTGTGATAGACTCTGCGATCACATACAACGGGTGTAACACGGTTTTACACACGCGGAATACTTGGGTTAAACTTGACGAGCCTAGCATGTACAGACATGGCCTCGGAACACTGGAGACCGTGAGGTCGAACGTGAATCATATAGTAGATATGATCAACATAGAGATGTTCACCATTGATGAGTAACCCATCTCATGTGATGATCGGACATGGGTTAGTTGATTTGGATCACGTATCACTTAAATAACTTGAGGGATGTTAATTTAAGTGGGAGTTCATTAGTAATTTGATTAATTGAACTTAATTTATCATGAACTTAGTCTAGTTTTTGCATATCTATGTTGTAGATCAATAGCTCGCGATTTAGCTCCCCTATTTTTGATATGTTCCTAGAGAAAACTAAGTTGAAAGATGATAGTAGCAATGATGCGGATTGGGTCCATGATCTGAAGGTTATCCTCATTGATGCGCAGAGGAATTATGTCCTTGGTGCACCGCTAGATGACAAACCTATTGTGGAGCATATGTAGACGTTATGAACGTTTGGTAAGCTCGATATGATGACTACTTAATAGTTTAGTGCGCCATGCTTTACGGCTTGGAACCGGGACTTCAAAAGTGTTTTGAACGCCACATATCGATGTTCCAATAGCTGAAATTGGTATTTCAGACTCATGCCCGTGTCGGGAGGTATGAGACCTCTGACAAGTACTTTGCCTACAAGATGGAGGAGAATAGCTCAGCCAGTGAGCATGTGCTCAGAATGTCTGGGTACTAAAATCGCTTGAATCAAGTGGGAGTTAATCTTCCAGATAAGATAGTGATTGACAGAGTTCCCTAGTCACTATCACCAAGCTACTAGAACTTCGTGATGAACTATAATATGCAAGGGATGACAAAAATGATTCCTAAGCTCTTCGCGATGCTGAAATCGGTGAAGGTAGAAATCAAGAAAGAGCATCAAATGTTGATGGTTAAACATCACCACTAGTTTCAAGAAAAAGGGCAAGGGGAAGAAAGGGAACTTCAAGAAGAATGGCAAGCAAGTTGCCACTCCCATGAAGAAGCCCAAAGCTGGACCCAAACCTGAAACCGAGTGCTTCTACTGCAAGGGAAATGGTCACTGGAAGAGGAACTGCCCCAAATACTTGGCGGATAAGAAGGATGGCAAAGTGAACAAAGATATATTTGATATACATGTTATTGATGTGTACCTTACTAGTATTCATAGTATCCCCTGGGTACTTGATACCGGTTTAGTTGCTAAGATTAGTAACTCGAAACAGGAGTTGCAGAATAAACAGATACTAGTTAAGGGTGAGGTGACGATGTGTGTTGGAAGTGATTCTAAGGTTGATACGATCACCATCGCACACTCCCTCTACCTTCAGGATTACTGTTGAACCTGAATAAGTGTTATTTGGTGTTTGCGTTGAGCATGAATATGACTGGATCATATTTATTGCAATACGATTATTCATTTAAGTCAGAGAATAATTGTTGTTTTGTTTACATGAATAAAATCTTCTATGGTCATACACCCAATGTAAATGGTTTATTGAATCTCGATCGTAGTGATACACATATTCATAATATTGATGCCAAAATATGCAAAGTTTATAATGATAGTGCAACATACCTATGGCATTGCCACTTAGGTCATATTGGTATAAAGCGCATGAAGAAACTCCATGCGGTTGGACTTTTGGAATCATTTGATACTTATGAACCATGCCTCATGGGCAAGATGACTAAAAACTCCATTCAGAACAATGGAGCGAGCTAATGACTTATTGGACATAATACATACTGATGTATGCGGCCCAATGAGTGTTGAAACACACGGCGGGTGTCGTGGATTTGTCACGGCAGATGTCCTTGTGAAAGGACTTAGTCGTGGAGCCATCACTACGGGTTAACTTGAAGGGGTTAAAGCGGACACAAAGACACAAGGGTTTATACTAGTTTGGCCCCTTCGATGAAGGTAAAAGCCTACGTCTAGTTGTGATGGGATTGATGTGGTTTCGATGACTAGGGAGCAAACAAGCTTCGCCTAGGCCTCGAATTGTTGTTGTCTCCCCTTGAACCGCCGCCGGGTCATCCCCTTATATACACGGGTGACGCCCGTCTGTCCATAGAGTCCCAACTGGTTCATACTCGTATCCTGGTTGGTATCTCTCTATTCCTAACTTACAATACAAGCTTACATATCAAACCGGTTTACGGCTACAGATTCTAAACCGACCACAGGCCTTGGGGCTTTATCTGCCAACTTGGATTAATCACCTCTATACTACTGTTGAAGTTAACCCGGCCCAGATAGGCCGGTTCACGCCCAGTAGTAATATCCCCAACATTAGGCCCCAGATTGATTTGAACTGGTTCATGTCAATCCTTCACAAAAATCTTTGTCTTCAACATCTTCTGGTAATTGGTGAACCGCCGTGTCGTCATCATCTCTGGTTGTTGGAAACCGGCATGGCGTCATCACGAAGTTCACATTTATGACGCCTTCTTTCATTAATAGATCTGCGATAACCAAGGCAACATCTCCTCTTCCAAAATTTGTGGCTCCTGGATTCGCGCGCCTGACACACGTCCTTCGCTTTATAAATAGGACCGAAGGGTCATTTCTTTTTCTCCCCTTCGTCTCTTTCTCTTCGTCTTCCTTGCGTCGCCGACCTCGAAGCTCCACCGCCGTCATCGACTTCTGCACCAACTTGGGCCACTGCATCACCCTAACCGTACCAGAGAACCACGGCGCCCTTCCGCATCTCCCTGAGCTCCGGTAAGATCTCTTCTTTGATGGATCTAGATCTGTTCTAGGGTTTCATGTTCCTGCAGCTATTCTTGCATACTGTTCCCGCTCATGTCGAGGCTCTGGATAGGTCTTTAAAACCCTACTGTAATTATCGGCGGCCTTCTAACATCAGTCTGTAGATTCATACTCAAATCCATAGATCTCATCAATCTTCCTGTTTCTTGAACCCATACTGTTCTGCTTCAAGCTTGTAGACATTTTTCCTTCTTTTCTGAACTGGCTGTAGATCCATTTTTACAGAGAGATTATGCGAAACCTGTTTCTGTGCACTTACGCAACCTCAATTGCCTTCAATGTTTAGATCAGGCGGTTTAACTTAACATAGAAAAAGTTAGTAAACCGGTATATACCATTAGTCCCCTTGTTGAACCGCCATAATTCATCTGTCATATTATGCTACCTCATAGAAATCCGGTTTAAATGTACTGCCTCCGGTTTAACATTGTTCATACCAGCGCATTCTTTTATCCAACACATTCTTGAACCGAAATCACTTATTTTTTGTAGATCTCACCATGGCCAAACAAGTATATGAGTGCAACTGGGTTCCTTCTCGCGTCACAGAAACTCAGTTGGATAATTTAGTCTCGATCGGCGCTTTAGACAGCAAAGATACTATCCACTGGAGGGTCCCTGGTAATGAATGTCCTCCCACACCTCAAGAGGGAGAGGTTGTGATCTTTGCAGACCATTTAGCCCGGGGCTTGAAGCCGCCCGGTTCTAAATTTTACCGGGATGTGTTAGCCAATTTTCAACTCCGCCCGCAAGATACTGGCCCCAATTTTGTTACCAACCTATGTCATTTCCAAGTGCTTTGTGAGGTATACCTTCAAGAGGAACCCTCGGTTGAATTGTTTAGATACTGTTTCCACTTAAACCGCCGCACAGAATTCACTTATGGCCCCAATACCGAATTGGGCGGTATGGCAATTCAGAAAAGGAAAGAGATCACTTATCCCCGTGCCAGACTACACAGTCACCCCAAGGAGTGGAATTCAACATGGTTCTACTGCAAAGATACCTCCCCTGATGATGAAATTCCTTTGCCTGGCTTTCGTCCGGAGCGGCTCAGCAATACACACCCCTTCCCACAAAGGTTAAGTGCCAAGGAGAGAAGTAAATACGCTCCGCAACTATCCAAGCTCCGAGCCTTCATGGCCAACGGTTTAACAGGAGTAGATCTCGCACGCTGTTGGATATCATGGAGCATACTGCCTCTCAGCTGGCGCTCCGGTTTAATGTGCAAGTATACTGGTAGCGTCGATGACCCACTCCGACACACTAATATCCAGCTCTCAGATGACGAAGTCACAGAGGCTGTGAAGAAAATGTTGAACGAACCGGAACACCTCTGCGCTCAAACCGGCCTGCTCCCCTTCTGCACTACCAACAAACCGCCAGCTGTAAGATTTTGCTTGTATTTTTTACTGAACCTGTTATTGCTGCTTCTGTATAACATCAATTGCTGCCTAATCAGGGTGATAATCGGTTTTGGAGCAAGAAGCTTCCTCAAGAAAAACCAGAGAAAACGGAAAGATCAACCCGGCCAAAGACTAAGGTTGTCAAGAGGCCGGCTCAAAAAAGGAAGACCACCGCTTCATCTGATCCGGCTGTTGATGATGATGTGGGTAACTCGGACCTTGAGGTAGAACTCGATTCACTAGGCTTACTTTTTACACGCCTTATTGATGATGATACTTGTCAGGACGACGCTGAAGCCAGCAATGCTGATGTCGCTGAGGTAACTATTCTATCTTCTGAATCAGATCCTTTGCCTTTGCCAAAACTTCGCCAGGCAAACCGGAAAGTTAAATTTTCTCATCCTCTTGCTTACTTGGATCCCAAATTTCTTATGAAGACTCAGCAACATGAAGCTCGCCGCACAACCCGGCACAACGGTCAGGTAGTTACCTCCGCCGGTTTACCGAACAGTCCGGTTCGAAAACGCCGCTCAGAGGTCTCCAACCTTCTTATTAATTTCTATCCTAATGCGGGTTTCATCCGTCAACCTCTTAATCCGTCCGACTCCGATTATCAGGTTACTTCTCATTCATCCTCTGGTGAATCATCAGCCACTCAGCTGCCACCACTGAAAACGGTTCTTGGGTAAGCTAGGATGAACATATGCTTCTGGGATACTGTGTTATAACTTATGCTGTTCCTTGACTCCTTGTTTCTCTTTCAGGGCTAAACCTAAACCGAGCAAGAAAGCCCGCCTGGATAAAGCGGCCGAGGAGGAAGCTGCCCTTGAACAGTATAAGGCACCAGATCTTGAAGCATTCGTTCATGAAGATGTTCCCAATGACCCGCCCTTGCAAGATGACGCTGTTACTGAGAAGAGGCCTATTAATACTTCAGTCCCTGTTGACCAGCCTGCCGGCCCCATCTGGATTGAAAGATCCCGCAGTCCTTCCAAACCTATTGATAAACCGATAGCACCAATGCAAACCGGCGAGTCCAAGGATGATGACATTGTAATTACCGGTGTAGGTCGCTTTGACCCAGGGATCCTGTTACTTTAGCTAAGCATACTGTCAAAGAAGATTTTTCTGCCATGAACAAAGGCAAATGGGATGTTGATCTGACGACGTATGCCGCTCTGGATGCCCAAGACCTTCATTCCGGTTACTTGAACCGGCTATATACTAGTCGTGATTATGAAGCTGGTCTGGTAAAGCTGATGAGGGATAAATTTGAGGTAACTTCCTTATGCTTCTTCTTTCTTTAATTACTGCCACTCTATTAATTCTCCTAGCCCCCAAGGGCCGGTTTGTAATCTTCTTCAAGCCGGGACTTTAATATAATCCGCAATACATTGAAATCCATCCATGTAGCCCCCAAGGGCCGGTTCAATTTAATATAATTAAACCGGGACTCCAATAAAGATTCTAATATCAGAACATAATTGAGAAAATAGCCATTAGCCCCCAAGTGCCAAGTTGAATACTTGTATTGAGCTTGGGACTTTGCGATTTTAGCAATAGATGAAGATTGAACATGCATTAGCCCCCAAGTATCAAGCCATAACTTGTTATGTGGTTGGTACTTCAACTTCTTGTACCGTTTGTTTAAAGCAAAGCACTATCTTTATACAGGCTGAAGTGAGGATCAAAGAGGACCGGATTACTGATCTGCAAGGAACTTTGAAAACCCAACAAGCCAAAACCGACAAAGCAAGGGAAGAATTAACCAGCGCTTTGAGCATCACAGAACAGCTGAAGGAGGGCTTCAAGAAAGAGCGGGCTGATTGGGCCACTGAGAAAGCCGCTTTAATAAAAAGAGCTGAAAATGCTGAAGCTGCCCTTAAACCGGTGGTAGATGAGCTGACCACCGTAAAGCGGCAAGTGCATGCCATGACCGCTGCTATCTTTGGTAAGTTCCTTTTGGGTTCTTTGATAACTTTGGCCTTCTTATAATAGATCCAGTTTGTGATCTCTCTTGTAATGTTGCAGGTACACGCATTGGTCACTTAGGGTCAGATGTTCGGAAAAAGTTGAAGGCCGCCTACACCTTAATTGAACAGCTGTATACCAGAGCGCAGCGGATCATCACCAGTGCATCTCATAACAATCCGGCTCCCACTTTAATTCATGATACTCTGAAGAGGTTGTCAATGCTTCCTGCCCGGATTGAAGAGCTGAAAAAATCTGCTGCTCGAACCGGAGCCATTAATGCCTTGATCCGGGCAAAAGCATGAGTGCCGGACTTCGATCCTGTTGAGGCAGCTCAAGGCTATCCCAGTTTGAAGGAAGATGGTTCAGAGTTCAATGAAGATGACGTGAGGGCGATAAACCGTGCAGTGCGCCCTCTGGCTTGTCAATTGGCTGAAGAGGCAGACTTGTCGCATTATCAAGCTCAGTACAATGATCAGAACAAACGAGTGGCTGCCCAAATTCCCTAAGCGGAAAATCTGATTCCCCCAATCCGTAAGCATACTTACGCTCCTGATATTGAACCGTCTTCTCTGATCCATGAAGAAGATGTCTTTCAAGCTTTAATGGGAATCGACTGGACAACTGTTGATTTCCAGCCAATGGATAGAGATGAGGAAACTGAAGCGGCGCGGGACGACCCACAACCATCAGACCGGGGAGATGAGCAGGCATGAACCGAAAGCCGGTTTAAGTAGCTGCTTTATTATGATCCGCCAGAAGAACAATGATCTTTATTTGGGCACCGCGTTGCCTTGTAATAGAATATCCACTACTTTGCTTTAAATATGCCTTCGTGCATAAGTACTGATGCTTTTTGCTTGAAATCCTCAATGCATATTTCCTGCAATCATAAAATCTTGAACTGCGATGGTAGTTATACCGCCAACCGGTTTATAATCTTTATATATATATCGTCAATGTATGTCATACATATAATCAAATAAGCGATACAAAATACCTGCCATCGCTGGGCATGAAATTTGGCTTAGCCAGGCTTGAAATGGAGGTTTTATAAACCATTACCGTCAAAGGGGAAAAAACAACTCCCATATGTTGAAATACTGGCTTACCATGTAAACCGTGCTGGGTCATTGTAAGCCCCCCTGCTACTCCATAATGTTAACAGGAAAGTTAAACCGGGCACATTCCTCCGGATTAAAAATGAGCCGAATTCGGTCAGCTGAACCAGTTTAAAAAGTGTTGTTGGTTTAAAAGAAACACAACAAAAATCAAAGAATAGTCATAAAAGAAATATGGAAGCAAAGGCAATGATAAAACCGTTTGCAAAAACATGCTTTACTGAGCTGATCAGATGGTGTTACCATGGTCGGACAGGACCAAGCCCCCCTAATAGGTGTGGCGATGGTTCAAGTCAGCCAGGTCCCCAAATGAAACCGTGGCATTTATGCCGATCAAAAGGCATGGCAATGGTTCGGGTTCGACCAAGCCCCCAAGTGATTCTGTGGCCTTAGGCCGATCAAGAGGCGTGACTGGTTCAGACTTGACCATGTCCCCAAGTGATCTGGTGGCTTTCGCCTATCAAGAGGTGTTGCATTGGTTCGGACACGACCAAGCCCCCAAGTGATATCACAAAGCTTTTTTGAAAAGCAAATTTCAAGGGGTAAACCGGAGGCCGCTTTAAGACAGAACAACTCCATGTAACCACACATGATATGAAAGGACAGAGACCCCGCTTTAGCTGAGGCTCCGGTTTTATTATATCAATGATAATATATACACTGTCATAATATGTACATAGATAGAGCCAATGGCTCAAGTGTAGTAAGGCCGAAGATGAGCTATGTTCCATGGCCTGTTGGTCTCCTCCTCTGATGTGCGTGAGTCTTTATGCTCTCGAATATCAATCAGATAGTACGATTCGTTGTGCAGATTCTTGCTGACCACGAAAGGTCCCTCCCAAGGTGGGGATAACTTGTGCATATCCGTCTGGTCTTGGATGAGTCGAAGCACCAAATCTCCTTCTTGAAAAGCTCTGGTTCTGACCCGGCGACTGTGATAGCGACGAAGATCCTGTTGGTAAATCGCCAAGCGGGCAGCTGCTATGTCACGCTCCTCATCCAATAGGTCCAAAGCATCTTGCCGTGCTGTCTCATTGTCCGCTTCAACATAAGCCGCCACACGAGGCGAATCGTGCCGGATATCACTAGGGAGAACCGCCTCTGCTCCGTAGACCATGAAAAACGGCGTGTATCCTGTAGATCGGTTGGGTGTAGTATTGATACTCCATAGCACAGACGGTAGCTCTTCAACCCAACAACTCGGTGTTCGTTGCAATGGAACCATAAGCCGGGGTTTAATGCCTCGCAAGATCTCTTGATTAGCTCGTTCCGCCTGCCCATTGGACTGGGGCTGAGCCACTGACGATACATCAAGTCGGATGTGCTCACGCTCACAGAATTCCTTCATAGCGCCCTTGGATAAATTGGTACCATTGTCAGTAATGATACTGTGTGGAAACCCAAACCGGAAAATCACCTTTTTAATGAACTGCACTGCTGTAGCTGCATCACACTTGCTAACAGGCTCCGCTTCAACCCACTTGGTAAATTTGTCAACTGCCACCAAAAGGTGGGTTTTCTTATCCTTGGACCTTTTAAAAGGTCCAACCATATCCAGCCCCCATGTTGCAAACGGCCAAGTAATTGGAATCATCCTCAACTCTTGAGCCGGCACATGAGCACGCCGTGAAAATTTCTGACAGCCATCACACCGTTTAACCAAGTCCTCCGCATCAGCATGAGCTGTCAACCAGTAGAACCCGTGACGAAACGCCTTAGCCACCAGAGACTTTGAACCGGCGTGGTGACCACAATCCCCTTCATGGATTTCGCGCAAAATTTCATAGCCTTCCTCAGGAGAGACGCAGCGTTGAAACGCCCCTGATACACTGCAATGATGCAATTCGCCATTGACAATGGTCATAGACTTGGATCGCCGGACTATCTGCCTGGCTAGAGTCTCATCCTCTGGCAACTCTCCCCGGTTCATGTACGCAAGATAAGGAACTGTCCAATCCGGTATAACATGCAGGGCTGCCACCAATTGAGCCTCTGGATCAGGAATAGCCAAATCCGCTTCACCCAGGAGCTTGACTGACAGGTTGTGCAACACATCAAGAAAGACATTAGGCGGGACCGGTTTACGCTGAGAGCCCAACCGGCTTAAAGCGTCCGCCGCTTCATTTTTTCGACGATCCACGTGATCCACCTGATAACCCTTGAAGTGACCCGCAACCATATCCACCTCACGACGATATGCAGCCATAAGTGGGTCTTTAGAATCCCAAGTGCCAGACACCTGTTGAGCCACGAGGTCTGAGTCACCGAAGCACTTAACCCGACTTAGATTCATCTCTTTAGCCATCCGGAGACCATGGAGCAAGGCTTCATACTCAGCTGCATTATTAGTACAAGGGAACATTAAGCGGAGAACATAACAAAACTTATCACCTCGTGGGGAAGTTAATACGACTCCAGCCCCCGAGCCCTCCAATTGCCTGGATCCATCAAAATGGATAGTCCAATATGTGTGATCCGGCTTCTCCTCTGGTGCTTGCAACTCGGTCCAATCATTGATGAAATCAACAAGTGCTTGAGACTTCACCGCCGTCCGAGGTACGTACTTCAATCCGTGTGGCCCAAGTTCTATAGCCCACTTGGCAATCCGGCCGGTCGCCTCCCGGTTCTGTATGATATCGCCCAAGGGAGCTGAACTGACCACTGTGACGGGGTGCCCTTGGAAATACTGCTTCAACTTCTGGCTTGCCATGAAAACTCCATATACCAGCTTCTGCCAATGCGGATACCTTTGCTTGGATTCAATAAGCACCTCGCTAATATAGTAAACCGGCCGCTGAACCGGATACTCCTTGCCTGCCTCCTTGCGTTCTACCACAATAGCCACGCTAACTGCGCGAGCATTGGCCGCTACATATAGTAACAATGGCTCCCTGTCGATCGGAGCTGCAAGAACGGACGGATTGGCTAATTGCCGCTTCAAGTCCTCCAACGCTTCATCAGCAGCCGAACTCCAGATGAATTGATCTGTCTTTCTCAACATCTGGTATAAAGGGATGGCCTTCTCTCCGAGGCGGCTGATAAACCGGCTCAGCGCGGCAATCCGACCCGCCAAACGCTGAACATCATTGATACACTTCGGTTTAGCCAGGGAGGTGATAGCCGTAATCTTCTCCGGATTAGCCTCAATTCCTCTGTTGGACACGAGAAAGCCCAGTAACTTGCCTGCCGGAACACCAAAGACACATTTGGCCGGGTTAAGCATCATCTTGTAAACCCGCAAGTTGTCAAAGGTTTCTTTCAAATCATCAACCAGCGTCTCCTTCTGCCTTGACTTGACTACAATATCATCCACATAGGCATGCACACTACGGCCGATTGTTTATGTAGGCAGTTCTGTACACACCGTTGATAAGTGGCTTGGGCGCTCTTGAGCCCAAAAGGCATAGATACATAGCAGAAGGCTCCAAAGGGAGTAATAAATGCCATCTTCTCCTGGTCCTTAACCGCCATTTTGATCTGATGATACCCAGAATATGCACCCAAAAAACTCAAACGCTCACAACCCGCCGTGGCATCAATAATCTGGTCAATGCGGGGGAGGGCAAAAGGATCCGCTGGACAAGCCTTGTTAAGATCCGTGTAATCCACACACATACGCCAAGTGCCGTTTTTCTTAAGAACCAACACCGGATTAGCAAGCCACTCTGGATGGAACACTTCAATGATAAAACCAGCTGCTAAGAGCCTGGCCACTTCCTCTCCAATAGCTTTGCACCTTTTTTTGTTAAACCAGCGGAGAAACTGCTTTACCGGTTTATACTTGGGATCAACATTAAGAGTGTGCTCAGCGAGTTCCCTCGGTACACCTGGCATGTCAGAAGGCTTCCATGCAAAAATGTCCCGATTCTCACGGATGAACTCGATGAGCACGCTTTCCTATTTAGGGTCCAAGTTGGCACTGGCAGTGAACTGCTTGGACGAATCGCCGGGCACAAAGTCAACAAGCTTGGTCTCAGCCGCTGATTTGAACTTCAGATCTGAATCATGCTCTGTAGTCGGCTTCTTCAAAGGGGTCATGTCCGCCGGATCAACATTGTCCCTATAATATTTCAACTCCTCCGTGGCACAAACCGACTCTACATAGGCCGCATCACCTTCCTCACATTCCAAAGCAATCTTGCGGCTCCCATGAACCGTTATTGTCCCTTTGTGACCCGGCATCTTGAGTTGCAAGTAGATATAACAAGGCCGTGCCATGAATTTAGCATAAGCCGGCCGCCCAAATAAGGCGTGATACGGGCTCCGGATTTTCACCACCTCAAAGGTTAGTGTTTCGGATCGGGAATCATGCTCGTCCCCAAAAGCCGCCTCTAGGGCTATCTTACCAACAGGATATGCTGATTTGCCAGGCACCACCCCATGGAACACCGTATTAGACGGTCTGAGACTTTTGTCTGTGAGGCCCATGGGGCGGAATGTCTCGTAGTACAGGATGTTAATACTGCTCCCTCCATCCATGAGCACCTTGGTGAATTTATAACCTCCCACCTGAGGGTCTACCACTAACGCCAACTGGCCCAGATTGTCAACCCGGGGTGGATGATCCTCCCTGCTCCACACGATGGGCTGTTCCGACCAGCGTAAGTAACGTGGTACGGCCGGTTCAACATAGTTCACCGCTCGCTTGCGAAGTTTCCGGTCGCGCTTATCCAAGCTAGTTGTGAAAACGTGATACTGCCCGTTGTTCAACTGTTTTGGATGGCTCTGATAACCCAACTGCTGCTGCTGCGGTTGCTGGTTGTAACCTCCTTGACTGCTCTGATTATTCTGGCTATTATGACCACCCTGATTGAAACCTGAACCGGAAGCTCCATCGTGACTCGGCCCATGGAAACCGGATCCTGAGCCACCACCTGACCCATGGTCATACCGGAAGGCATTAGAGTTTTTAAATTCCTGCGTAATGTAACGGTCCTTCCAAAGGTGGTTAGCCGGCGCCTCCTTCGTCCCGTGTTTTGGACAAGGCTGATTCAACAAATAGTTTAAGCGATCCGGGTTAGGATTCGGAGCTCCACTACGATTCGCCGCTTTACCTCTGCGCCGCTGACCCTTGTCCTGTGCATTAGTGTTAGCCACAAAGTCCATGCTACCATCCGCTTTACGCTTGCCTCCGTTCCCATGGCCTGCCGGTTTATGTTGATGCCCCTTGGAGTTGCTGTTCTTCTTTCCCTTCCCTGCCTCGTCATCATCAGTCTCGGGATCCTTGGTACTATCAGAATCAGCATACTTCACTAAAGCGGCCATGAGAGTTCCCATGTCGTTACAGAACCGCTTCATGCGCCCCAACTTCAACTTCAGAGGCTTAAACCGGCAGTTGCCCTCCAGGGTTAAGATCGCAGAGTCAGCATTGATCCTGTCAGACGAGTGCAAGACTTTCAAAACGCGGCGTACCCAATGGGTTGTTGACTCTCCGTCCTCCTGAACACAAGCCGCCAAGTCTACTATGGACTTAGGCTACTTACACGTATCTTTGAAATTCTGGATAAACCGTGTCCGCAACTGGGCCCATGAACTGATAGAATTAGGCGGCAGGCTCTTCAACCAAGTACGGGCCGTGCCTTCAAGCATCATGGTGAAGTACTTTGCACACGCGGTCTCATCCACATCCAGCATCTCCATGGCCATCTCATAACTCTCTACCCACGCTTCTGGAGATAAGTCAGCGGTGTAATTCGGCACCTTGCGCGGACCCTTGAAGTCTTTGGGCAGGTGTACATTGCGTAAAGCGGGGACTAAACAGGGCACTCCCAAGCTAGAGGCGACCCCTGGCCCGGCGAAGGTGGTAGGACGAACCGGTGTAAGCTGACCCGCCTCATTCTGTGCTGCTAACTCGGCCTCCCTTCGTGCCCGGGCCCGGTCCACTACATCCTGAGCGTCACGAACACCACCGGCCGCTTCATGGCTCCACACATTGCTTGATACGGTCGGTTCATCCATGCGCCTACTGTAGCTCCGGCTTGGACGAGGTGTGGAATGAATCCGATCGCGGCTGTATGAATATGCCTCCTGCTGAATCAAAGCGGTTCGGAGAAGTTCCTTAACCCGGCGCATCTCTATTGCTTGCGGAGAGTCTCCTTCGATCGGGATAGCTTCTAATCACGCAGCGGCTGCGACAAGATTGTCCATAGGATTAGAATAATGACCCGGAGGTGTCTGGACCGGCGGAGGAATCACCACGTTCTGCCGAGGAGGTTCCATCAGGCGGGGTTGGACCGTCGCTCCTGGCCCTGGTGCCTCGACCCGGTTTACCTCCCGGTGCCACGGCGGATTATCGGTTCCAGCTTCCGGAGTGTGAAAGAGATTTCTAGGGTCGAACCCTAATGGCAGGCATGATCTGTGCTTCCGCTTCAAGACCTAATGTGATGCGTTCTGGTCAAGCATGAGCCTATAGGACTGGGCGTCCAAAGCGGCCCGCTTTGCGGCCATCCTGTCCTTCTCTGCTGCCAGGTCGGCTTTGGCCTGTACGATCTGCTCTCTCACCTTTGCAACCTCTGCATCATGGGCCTCCTAATCCGCCGGATTGGCCTCTGCCATAAGTACAGCTAGTGCATCAAATAGGTCAGACAGAACTTGAATCGATGGGCGCACAAGGCCTCCTGCCCCTGCTGCCGCTGTCGCTGCTGATCCGGAGAACATTGCTGCTGCGGTCGAAGAGTGATTCACCGCCTGCGTGCCGGCCATGAATATTCCAACCCGGTTGATCTGATCAGGGGGGTCCGGAATACTGTCGCCATCGGAATAGCCCCTAATCTGGTCGCCTTGCAACTGGTACAATGATTCGGTCTCCCCGGTTGAGGACTCGTTGCCAGAATAGACGACGGTCTCGCTACCGTATTCTGACTCGTCCTCATGCTCTCCTCCGTGAATGACTCCCACGAAGGCACGCTTCACGGCCGGTTTAACCCGGGTAGATCTCGCACGCTGAGCCGTCTCGACGAGGTCGGTGCAGATGTCCGGCTCAGGCCCAGGCTCACCAATCTTGCCGATAAAAACGTGTATGCCACCAAAGGGGACCCGGTACCCGTACTCGATCGAGCCGGCTTCGGGAACCCATCCTGCATCGTCGATGTAGAGCTTGCCACGACGACTCTTGGTCATCCGGCCCACAACATAGCCTTCGAGTCCTTCGAATTTGCCCTCCAAGATCATCAAACCATCATGCGATAGCCCCACGGTGGGCGCCAACTGTCGTTGATTTGTCACAGCAGATGTCCTTGTGAAAGGACTTAGTCGTGGAGCCATCGCTACGGGTTAACTTGAAGGGGTTAAAGCGGACACAAAGACACAAGGGTTTATACTAGTTCGGCCCCTTCGATGAAGGTAAAAGCCTACGTCTAGTTGTGATGGGATCGATGTGGTTTCAATGACTAGGGAGCAAACAAGCTTCGCCTAGGCCTCAAATTGTTGTTGTCTCCCCTTGAACTGCCGCCGGGTCGTCCCCTTATATACACGGGTGACGCCCGTCGGTCCATAGAGCCCCAACCGGTTCATACTCGTATCCCGGTTGGTATCTCTCTATTCCTAACTTACAATACAAGCTTACATATCAAACCGGTTTACGGCTACAGATTCTAAACCGACTACAGGCCTTGGGCCTTTATCTGGCAACTTGGATTAATCACCTCTATACTACTGTTGAAGTTAACCCGGCCCAGATAGGCCGGTTCACGCCCAGTAGTAATATCCCCAACAGCGGGTATCGTTATTTTCTCACCTTCATAGATGATTTGAGTAGGTATGGGTATATCTACTTAATGAAACACAAGTCTGAAACATTCAAAAGTTCAAAGAATTTCAGAGTGAAGTGGAGAATCATTGTAACAAGAAAATAAAGTTTCTACTATCTGATCACGGAGGTGAATGTTTGAGTTACGAATTTGGCCTTCATTTAAAACAATGTGGAATTGTTTCACAACTCACGCCACCTGAAACACCACAGCGTAATGGTGTGTCCGAACGTTGTAACTGTACTGATATGGTGCGATCTATGATGTCTCTTACCAATTTAGCACTATCGTTTTGGGGTTATGCATTAGAGACAATCGCATTCCCGTTAAATTGGGCAGTGTCTAAATATGTTGAGACGACACCGTATGAACTATCATTTGGCAAGAAACCTAAGCTGTCGTTTCTTAAAGTTTGGGGTTACGACACTTATGTCAAAAGGCTTCAGCCTAATAAGCTCAAACCAAATCGGAGAAGTGTGTCTTCGTAGGATACCCTAAGGAAACAATTGGGTACACCTTCTACCATAGATCTAAAGAAAAGATCTTTGTTGCCAAGAATTAATGGATCCTTTCTAGGAGTTTCTCTCGAACGAAGTGAGTGGGAGGAAAGTAGAACTTGATGAGGTAATTGTACCTTCTCTCGAATTGGAAAGCAGTGCATTAGATAAACCCATTCCCGTGATGCCTACACCAACTAGAGAGAAAACTAACGATGATGATCATGAAACTTTAGATCAAGTTACTATTGGACCTCATAGGTCGAATAGAGCATGTTCCGCACTAGAGTGGTACGGTAATCCTGTCCTGGAATTCATGTTACTAGACCATGGCAAACCTACGAATTATGAAGAAGTTACAATGAGCCTAGATTCCGACAAATAGCTTTAAGCCATGAAACCTGAGATAGGATCCATGTATGAGAACAAAGTATGGACTTTGGTGATCAGAATGCCATAGAGAATAAATGGATCTTCAAGAATAAGACTGATGTTGATGGTAATGTTATTGTCTACATAGCTCGACTTGTCGCAAAAGGTTTTCGACAAGTTCAAGGGGTTTACTACGATGAGACCTTCTCACCCGTAGCGATGCTTAAATCCGTCCAAATCATGTTAGGAATTGCTGCATTTTATGATTATGAAATCTGGCAAATGGACGTCAAAACTGCATTCCTCAATGGATTCCTTAAAGAAGAGTTGTATATGATGCAACCAGAAGGTTTTGACAATTCTAAAGGTGCTAACAAAGTGTGCAAGCTCCAGCGATCCATTTATGGACTCGGAGTTGGAATATATGCTTTGATCAGGTGATCAAAGCATATGGTTTTATACAGACTTTCGGTGAAGCCTCTATTTACAAGAAAGTGAGCGGGAGCTTTGTAGCATTTCTGATATTATATATAGATGAAATATTGTTGATTGGAAATGATATAGAATTTCTGGATAGCATAAAAGGATACTTGAATAAGAGTTTTTCAATGAAAGACCTCGGTGAAGCTGCTTATATATTGGGCATCAAGATTTATAGAGATAGATCAAGACGCTTAATAGGACTTTCAAAAAACACATAACTTGATAAAGTTTGAAGAAGTTCAAAATGGCCCTGTCAAAGAAAGGGTTATTGCCTGTGTTACAAGGTGTGAAGTTGAGTAAGACTCAAAGCCCGACCATGGCAAAAGATAGAGAGAGAATGGAAGTCATTCCCTATGCCTCAACCATAGGTTCTATAAAGTATGCCATGCTGTGTACCAGACCTATTGTGTACCTTGCCATGAGTTTGGCAAGGGGGTACGATAGTGATCCAGGAGTGGATCACTGGACAACGGTCAAAGTTATCCTTGGTTTCCTAAGAGGACTAAGGAAATGTTTCTCGATTATGGAGGTGATAAAGAGTTCACCATAAAGGGTTACGTCAATGCAGGCTTTAACACTAATCCAGATGATTCTGAGTCTCAATCTTGGTACGTATTGATAGTGGGAGCAATTAGCTAGAGTAGCTCCATGTAGAGCATTGTAGACATACAAAATTGCAAAATACATACGTATTTGTATGTGGCAGACCCGTTGACTAAACCTCTCTCACAAGCAAAACATGATCACACCTTAGTACTCTTTGGGTGTTAATCACATGGCGATGTGAACTAGATTATTAACTCTAGTAAACTCTTTGGGTGTTAATCACATGGCGATGTGAACTAGATTATTGACTTTAGTAAACTCTTTGGGTGTTAGTCACATGGCGATGTGAACTATGAGCATTAATCACATGACGACGTGAACTAGATTATTGACTCTAGTGCAAGTGGGAGACTGAAGGAAATATGCCCTATAGGCAATAATAAAGTTGTTATTTAATATTTCCTTATTCATGGTAAAGGTTTATTATTCATGCTAGAATTGTATTGATCGAAAACCTTAATACATGTGTGAATACATAAACAAATATCGTGTCCCTAGTAAGCCTCTACTAGAATAGCTCGTTGATCAAAGATGGTTAAGATTTCCTAACCGTAGACATGTGTTGTCATTTGTTAATGGTATCACATCATTAGGAGAATGATATGATGGAAAATACCCATCCGTCAGCTTAGCATATTGACCGTTCAGTTTATTGCTACTGCTTTCTTCATGTGAAATACATATTCCTTCAACTATGAGATTATGCAACTCTCGGATACCAGAGGAATAACTTGTGTGCTATCAAACATCACAACGTAACTAGCTGATCATAAAGATGCTCTACAGGTATCTCCGAAGGTGTTTGTTGAGTTGGCATAGATCGAGATTAGGATTTGTCACTCCAAGTATCGGAGAGGTATCTCTGGGCCCTCTCGGCAATACACATCATAAGCTTGCAAGCAAATGACTAAGGAGTTAGTCACGAGGTGATGTATTATGGAACAAGTAAAGAGACTTGCCAGTAACGAGATTGAACTAGGTATGAAGATACCGACGATCGAATCTTGGGCAAGTAACATACCAGTGGACAAAAGGAACTACGTATGTTGTCATAATGGTTCAACCGATAAAGATCTTCGTAGAATATGTAGGATTCAATATGGGCATCCAGGTTCCGCTATTGGTGATTGACCGGAGAGGTGCCTCGGTCATGTCTACATAGTTCTCGAAATGGTCGAGAGGTAAAGATTGATATATAGAACGATGACGTTATAGTATTATATGAGTTATGTGATTTGTTGACCATGTTGTCTGAGTCCCGGATGAGATCACAGACATGAAAAGGAGTCTCAAAATGGTCGAGAGGTAAAGATTGATATATAGGACGATGGTATTCGGACACCGGAAGTGTTTCGGGGGGTACCGGGTACTTATCGGGTCATCGGAAGGGGTTCCGCGCACCCCCGGCAAAAGATATGGGCCTTATGGGCCAAGAGGGGAAACGCACCAGCCACAAGGGCTGGTGAGCCCCCCATATGGGCTGGCCAAGGTGGAGAAGGAAAGGGAAGGAGGAAAGGGAAGAAAGGGAATAGGATTCCCCCTTCCTCCCCCCTCCCCCCTCTTTCCTTCCCCCTCCGATATATATGGCAGGAGGCGCGCGGCTTGGGAGGAGCCCAAGTAGGATTCGATCCTACTTGGGGTGCCTCCTGGCCTCTCCCATCCCCCTCCCACCTATATATATGTGGAGGCTTCCCTAGCACACACCAGACAATTGCCTAGCCATGTGCGGCGCCCCCTCCACCGTTTACACCCCCGGTCATATTTTTGTAGTGCTTAGGCGAAGCCCTGCGGAGATCACTTCACCATCACCGTCACCATGCCGTCGTGCTGCCAGAAATCATCTACTACATCGCCATCTTGCTGGATCAAGAAGGCGGAGGACGTCACCGAGCTAAACGTGTGCAAAACGCGGAGGTGTCGTATGTTCGGTACTTGATCGGTTGGAGCACGAAGAAGTTTGACTACATCAACTGTGTTGTTAAATGCTTCTGCTTACGGTCTATGAGGGTATGTAGACATACTCTCCCCTCTCGTTGCTATGCATCTCCTTGATAGATCTTGCGTGGGTGTAGGAATTTTTTTTGTTTTCCATGCAAACCATGTGGGGGTACATTATAGTCCACCATGGCCATCGTCTTGTCCAAAGGAAGGACGAAGTCGTCGAGGATCGGCGCATCATCATATATGGGACCTAGCACCAAATGATAAGACACAATAGAGGTAGAGGTTAATTTGTTAGAAAACGAGATGGCCTCACATGCCCTATCAACTACCTCACTCTCTCTATGTGGTGGTGGCTCATTCACTCCCTCTAGGTAGGTGCACTCAATGTCACATATGGTGGAGTCACTCAAATCACTCAAGTGGTGGTTGTGGTGGCTCTCCTCACATGGGAATTGGGGCTACTCGTCATATATGGGGCTAGTGGTGAAGTCACTCTCACTCTCAATATGGTGGCATATGTCACTCAACTCATCACGCCTCCTCGGTCGAAGGGAAAATCCCATGCTCAATCATGTCGTGGTCATATCCGTGGATGAAGGCCGAAGATGGCACATCATCACTCTCCTCTGAGACCAAAGATAAAGTCTTATGTACGGTGTCGTAGGTTGACTCGGAGTAAGAGTCCCAATGGGGCGCCGTTCATGTTGTTGGAGAGGTTTGCGGTCATCACCATGGTCGAAGGGGATGACACTTGCTCGACCGTCTTGTCGTTGTCTTGTATGAGGCCCATATGATGTGGCACCTCATAGGTCGTCTCCATGACCGAAGGGAATTTCCCATGCTCGGTCATCCTCCTTGAGGGTCTTCCGAAGATGGAAGTGTCGCCCTCGCTTGTAGGTGGTCGCCTTGGACTTGATGAGGTTGATGTAGGCGTACTCGTGGGAAGTAGGCGAAGATGTCGTACGTCGAAATGCGAATATGCCTTGATAACACTTGGCGAATATGCCGAAGTGGTGGTGGTAGTCGATGCTTCCATTTGGTGATGACGTTGTCGTTGTAGTCGATGGCGCCCTTCATCGTCGTTCACATTTGGCTTGCAGGCATCTTGGCGGCTGTCTCGAAGATGATGACTGTGCCGCTTGGTACTTTCATCGGTTGGCCGCTTTGAAGATTTGCCACTTGAGCGCCTCCGCCTTGAAGATGACGAAGGGGAAGAAGACTTGTAGTTGGCCCACACATGTCGGATGTCATCCATGTGTGCGTCCAACATGACGTTGATGTAGTCCCTTTTCCTTGCTTCGGAGTGCTGTATGTCGATGGCGAGTCGCTCGATGTGGTCGAGGACCGAAGATGTTGTGCTTTGCCTATCCATCACAAGTATTGAGTAGAGGCGAGTAGGAAATGAGAGAATAATACCAAGTTACCTTTTCCGAAAGTTGAGGATGTATCGAGTATCACTCAAGGTAATGCTACAATAGTAGAATTGGTACCGGGTTTGTTTCTCACACCTACACAAGTAAAGTTTATGGAGGAGCTTGGTTAGGATGGGTGGCACAAAATTTCAAGCAAATGTTAGTCAATATACCGATAATGTTGAGAAGGTTCACAAAATTGCAAGTAAAGCAAGTAGACCAATAGCAAAGAATGGCACATGGAAACACACACACGGATAGATAAACGTGGTCGTGCAACCAAGGAATGAGCTCAAAATGTGGAATCCACGAAAAATGCTCGTGTTGCACAACTCCAAAGAGACGGTAGCACGATTGCTCAATAGGCGGATATGGCACTTGTGCACAACCTATGAAATGCAAAATGTTTCGACTTTCTATCCCAAGTATGCTATATATGTATGATGTTTCGGTGTTTCGCGCACGATGATCCAAGATGATCAATATGGTAGTATGATACGCAATGTGGCAATGCTATGGCTATTGCTTACAAGCTCTTTGTTTCTCTGCTTTTTGCTTAAAAGCTTATTCTTTTTTTTTCGGCCACTTTTGCAAAATGCTCGAACCAAGATAGCAATTTTGTATGCGGGAACAATCTTGTGACACAATAGATGATATGATGATACCAAGATGAGGTATGTATGCAATGGTAGGCTTGTATCAATGATCACTAAAGTGCACAAGTAGCTTGGACCGGCAATACTCAAATGGCTAGTCTCGATAGGAAAGTGACGCAAAATGGCCTAGGGGTTAACAAAGCTATGGCAAGAAGAATGTACAATGATGGGATACCATGATACCAAGATGATATAGAGGTTATCATTCTTGCTTATGGTTAGAGTGTCGAAATGGTGAAGGTGGTTAATGAAGAATCCTTGACGAAGTTGAGCGGTGGTGTTGTCGATGTTGAACCTTTCCTAGTTAGCCGAAACACCCTAGGAAATGGAAAATCGCAAACTCAAAATCTCCAACGGAAAATGTCAAATGGTGGTAGCAGAATGCATTGGAGGTTCCAGAGTTGGCAATGCGGAAGTGGTGGTGGTGGTGGTTGATGAAGAAGCAACCGACCCTAAGTTGCCAAAACACCTTAGGAGACTCAAGTCACCACTCAAGCAATCACAAAATGCTATATGGATCAAAATGGGTTGCAGAATGCTATGGTGGTTTTGTGGATTATATGGTTGAGGCCTAGGCAAAGATGCCAAAATGCCAAAATTTTGATGAAGGCAAATGATGGTGTTAGTATTTTTGTGGGATGGAGGATGTCAATAGCTACAAAACGAGCTAAAGCGCAAAAATTGGACTCCAGATGAATTAGTTATGGCCGAAATGGTTTTTGGAGTTGGGCTGAAACTGGGGGGTGCGCGCACCCGGGGGTTGGGGTGCGGGTGCCCGGGGTGGTCAGCGAGTTGGGCGGAAAAATGGCACGAGGGGTCCGGGTGCCTGGGGGCAAGGGGTGCACGCGCCTGGGGTGGTCACGGGGGTTGGGCAAAACTTGGCTGGGTGTCCTGGTACCCGGGGGTTGAAGTCCGGGTGCCCCGGGGTGGCCGATTTGGGCAGAAATTTTTGGGAAATGGAAGAAACTGATGGATTTTGTGGTGGGAAGGATGGGGATGGTTGGGGAGAGGCTAGATCCACTTGCCAAACAACAAATCCTTGGACCAAAACAACAAAATCTCACAAGATCTAACAAATTGCAAGGAAAAATTGGGGCTATTTTTGTGGGGATTTTCAAATTAGGATGAAAAACAATAAAATCAAGCTAGCAAATGGGGGGTAGGGACTCCAAGATGTGAATCAACTTTTCTCATGATACCAAGATGTTGTAGGGTGAAACCCTAGGAGGGATCTTTTCGCACTTGGAGGGGGGAAAAGGGATGAGCACACAAGAACACAAGGGGGAAATCAGTCAAACAAACCCAAATCACACATCCACTAGGATAGCATACATGAGATCCACAAGCATACAAGATCAATCTAAGGAAAGAAGCACAAAGGTAAGGTTCTTTCCAAATCCTCAAGGGAGATGAAGTTTTGATGATCCTATGATCAGGATCCTTCTCCAAGAGGAGGCCTTGATATCCACAAGAGGATCTTCTCCAAGAGGAGGCCTTGATCTCCAAGAGGAGCTTCTCCAAGAGGAGGTCTAGATCTCCAAGAGGAGGAGGATGAGCAAAGCTCTCTCTTTGTCTATCTAATACTTTGCTAACCCTAGAAATGAGCTAGATGAGGAGTACTCATAGGCTAGGGACGAAATAAGAGGAAAACAGGGGTACAAGGGTCAATTTGCCCAAAAATGCACGCAGGCACATTCGGAGGAGTCCGGGCACCCGGGGTAATGTGGCCCGGGCACCTGGAGGGAGAGGCGCCAGGGAGGGTCGGGCACCCAGACCGGTCAGGGGACCGCGCCCTCGGGCAAGGTGAGGTCGGGCACCTGGGGGGTGAAAGTCCGGGCAACCGGACCGGCCAGGGGCCTCGCCCAGGCCGCGGCTGTAGGGGGGCGGGCACTCGGGGCCATTTGGTGCGGGAACCCATGGGAGGATGGTGCGGGTACCCAGGGGTTCGGGCACTCGGGGGTGGAAGGTGCAGGCACCCGGGGTGTCTAGCGAGCCTCCGGTGCTTCGTGTCTTGGAGCTCTTCCTTCTCCTCCTTGTTCTTGAGGGATGCATGTGTACTTGGAGATCCTTTCTTCATGATCTTCTCCTCGATACCTAGTCATGCACAAAGTCTCTGCTTGAGGTAGAAGACATTTCTCATATGAAATCAAAGGAATCTCGAAGAGGAAAGAGGTAACCTTGGTTTCAATGGTACATGGGAGAGCTCTCGTCAGTGGTCCTCTTCGTGCTTGTGGTGGTGACGGAACGTCCATGGGGATGAACGAGGGATGCTCTGCATCACCTAATGGGCCCATTGTTGGCTTGCAAGCCAATCTGCCACTCTCTTCCTCTTTCTGGGCCTAGTTAATGGCTCATCCTGGTTTCTCGTTGTTGCATCTATTGGAGAGTTGCTCACTAGAGCTCATCGTGACCGGCAAGCCCACCATAACCAGTGACGTGTTCGGCTTCGACGAACCCTTCTCGAGGTTACGAGTGAGCGCCACCCCATTGCCCCCATCACCAGCATGAACTTGGTGCGTTTCTACGAACTGGCATGAAACTCAATTAATATGGCCTCTAATGGAAAAGGTTTCAGCATGAAAGTTGTGTGTCTCGTCGAACCAGTTGATTTCGATATAAAAATCGTCTTAATGTGAGGTTGTATGCAACCTGTGGAGGCAAAACAAGGTCAGGAACAAGAGCTGTAGAGTCATTTCGGACCGACCGAGTTGATTTGATCGGTGAGACCGAGTTGGACCGGAAAATTACCATAGAGTTGTCAACGTTCACTCGGTGGGACCAAAGCAAAACAATCGTGAGGCTGAGTTGATCTGGAAAATTACAGAAGGATACAGAGTTGACATCGTTCACTCGGTGAGACCGAAGCAAACCACTCAGTGGCTCCGAGTTGATCCGGAAAATTGCCAAAGATTTCTGTCCGTTAGGTTAGGGCTTTTGGTGTTTTGGACGAAATTTTTAGTCCTTTTCTTGTATTGGAAGCCCAGCTGCCTCATAAATAGATGAGAGGTGACGGCTGATTGAACAACACACAATCGAACAAATCAATCTACCGCTTTTTACCTTTACCTTTATCTTCTCCTTGTTCTTCTTCTTCCTCGTTCTTCGCTCGTTCTTCTTGTTGCAGAGCAGCAAACCTCGAGGCCCTAGGGGCGATCAGATCGACCTAGGTTAGCCCATAGCTGCCATGCGCCTTGACAGGGTCCCTCCCGGGCTTGTGGGGTTTCGGGTCCTCAAAAGCGCCCGCCGGACTGCTTGCGTACCGTGCTTCTGTCTTGATGATGACACGTACCTAGGGTAGGGTCTTAGGCCTGACCTAGACACCCTACCCAAGGACAATGCCCTAGAGTCAAAGACATTCAAAGTTCAACAGAAGGCACCGACTAAAATCACCTTGAAGTGCAATCCACTCGACAGAAGATTCCAATCGGACACCCAATTCCACTCGACCACAGTAACATCACTTGACCATACGAAGAATCACTCGGAGTACAAAAGATCTAAAGCCACCCCAGGATGGCAACAGTCAGGCGTTCACTCCGTAGTCATAAAGAACATTAATAGCTGGCGTTACCAGTAACACCCGTGCCTTAACTCACATTGAACCATGTGTAACTTAGGGCTGCGAGGGGCCTGGCGCACTCTATATAAGCCGCCCCCTCCTCAGGCACAGGGGTTCGCACCCCCTGTAACTTCCATGCATAATCCAGTCGCAAGCCTCCGGGCACCGAGACGTAGGGTTGTTACCTCCTCCGGGCCTGAACTCGTAAACTTGCGTATACAACCTCACCGTAGCTAGGACCTTGCCTCCTCTTACGTACCCCCTACTCTTACTGTCAGACTCACCCCCACGACAGTTGGCGCCTACCGTGGGGCCGGCGTCTGAGCGACTTCCGGTGAGGTTGCAAATTTTATTCTCCATCAACATGGTTTCCGGTGGTGGTTTGGCTTTGGGCTGCGAGATCCATCTCAGCGCGCTTGTCTTCGTCATTGACGACTCCGCCTGGCTTCAAGAATCTCCCCTCGACGTCGAGGCCCTCCCCGTCTGTGGGGCGGTGCACTTCCGTGCGAGTGTATGCGGCATCCTTCTATGTCAGCCGTCGACCCAGTATCAGTCGGCTCCCATTGCGTCATCGCTCCCTGCCGTCCTCTGTTGCAAACGGTCCGGCCGTTCGCGGCTCCAACGTTGGGTGAAGCACGCGGTGGCTCGCCAATTGACCACCCCTCAAGTCGCGGCAATCGAGCCCGACGAATCCCTTTACGATCTATTCGATCTGCCGACTGGTCACTCGAATTCGCTTTTCTGAGTGTGAAAGCAATGATCCAGTGGCGGAGGTCCTCATGGTCGACTCCCAGCGCAGTCTGCCCGGATTTCATGGCGGCGGCCCATCGCATGATCATGACAAGTACATTCCCGAAGCCCTCACTGCAGAGCAGAGGGAGGAGCTGTATCGTCGCAACGTCCAGGCGCTCCAGACCCCCATCATTTGGGAGACCTCCGAGGCTCGGGCCTTGGAGGCTGCGCACTTGGCCACCTTGGCTGAGTGTACGCATCTAGAAAACCTCTAGCAGGCACTCGATGAACACGCTCGTCAGCAGATCGCTGAATCCAATTGACGTGCACGACATCTGTTTCCGACTGAACCTCAGGTATACTGTACCCCGATCCAAAATGTTGCAGCAGCAGCACGCATAGCAGAGTCAATCCAACCATCCCATTCAGAAGCTGGTAGAGGTTTGCTAGAGATCTGAGCGCTGCTTCAGGCAGCAGGAGAACAGAACTCGGCTGTTTCTCAGTCGCGGAATAGAATTCATAGCAGATTTGTGGTTGCAAACACATTTCAGTCAGCACATAGTTCAAGGTCACCTCTGCGGCATGAAGATTGTGGTCACCACCAGGATCAGTACCTGGGGCGAGGCCATAGGCAGTATGATCATCGGCTTCCCCGTGATGACAACCATCAAGTGCCTACGCCCCCTCCGAGGGGCGGGTCATACGCGCCCCGACGGTATGATGACAGGCACCCGTATGGTGACGAGCAGAGAGCCCCAGTCGACCCAAGAGAGCCTGGATTCAATGCGAGATCACTCCTAGTGCAAGGTTTGGTCGACAGAGGCCGAGCAAACAGAAAAGGACAAGATAGAGACCATCCGATTGGAAACAGAGCATTTGTTTCTGGGCCCGAATGTTTCAGTAGAGCCATCCGATCTGCTTAGATCCCTCCCAACTTCAGGTTGGCTACGGGCGTGAGCTAGTTCACCGGTGAGTCAAAGCCAGACACTTGGCTAGAAGATTACCGAGTGGATGTGCAGATTGTTTGAGGCAGCGATGATGTAGCCATGAAGCACCTTCCCTTGATGCTTGAGGGTTCTGCCAGGGCTTGGTTGAATCAGTTGGCCCATGGAAGTATTTTCTGTTGGGAAGATTTGGCCCGAGTATTCATCAAGACATTCGAAGGCACCTGCAAGAGACCTACTGGGCTAACTGAATTGCAGCACTGCGTTTAGTAGCCGAATCAAACTTTGAGAGACTCCATCTAGAGATGGACTACCCTTCATCATGTAGTGGAAAATATGTCAGAGCACTAGGCGGTTTGCACCTTCAAGGAGGGCGTCTGATACAGAGAGCTCATCCTGAAGTTCGGTTGTTCCAGAGACATGTCTCTGAGCCAAATGATGGAAATTGCCACTCGGTATGCTAATGGCAAAGAGGAAGACCAACTCCACAGTGGCAAGGGAAAACCAGTCGACCAAGACACCAGAGCTGGAAATTCTAGTTGGAAGCAAAAATGTAAAGGTGAACCTATAGGTCCTGCTAAGGTTGTAGTCCTGAATGCACAAGGGAAATTTAAAGGAAAACCCAAAGCACGGTGGAAACCCAAGAAGGTGAAGGATCAGACAGGCCAGGACGTTCTAGATTTGCCGTGTTACATTCATACAAAGAAAGACAAAGAGGGTAACTTGATTCAACCCAAACATACCACTCGGTAGTGTCGACTCCTGATTCAGAGCTTCCGAGAGGATCAACCCAGTGAGAAAGAATCTGATAAGGAGGAGGAAAAAGAGGAAGATGATGGTTACCCAAAGGTCAATGCCACCTTGGTGATTTTTGCTGACGTACAGAGCAAAAGTCGACTGAAAGTCATTAACAGTGAAGTGAATGTGGTTGCTCCGGCAACTATGACGTACTTGAAGTGGTCGAAGACTCCCATTATATTCGACTAGTCAGATCACCCAACACACGTTGCTACTCCTGGATGGCAAGCGCTGGTGGTCGACCCAGTCGTTGGGGGCACCCGATTGACTAAAGTCCTTATGGATGGTGGTAGTGGATTGAACATTCTGCATGCTGAGTGATACGTCTCCAACGTTCTACTTTTCCAAACACTTTTGCCCTTGTTTTGGACTCTAACTTGCATGATTTGAATGAAACTAACCCGGACTGATGCTGTTTTCAGCAGAACTGCCATGATGTTGTTTTATGTGTAGAAAACAAAAGTTCTCGGAATGACCTAAAAATCCACGGAGATAAGTTTTGGAAAATATAAAAAATACTGGTGAAAGAATCAAGACCAGGGGGCCCACACCCTGTCCACGAGGGTGGGCGGTGCGCCCTCCCTCCTGGGCGCACCCCCCTGTCTTGTGGGCCCCCTGATGCTCCACCGATCTCAACTCCAACTCCATATATTCTGTTTCACGGAGAAAAAAATCAGAGAGAAAGTTTCATCGTGTTTTACGATACGGAGCCACCGCCAAGCCCTAATCTCTCTCGGGAGGGTTGATCCGGAGTCTGTTCGGGGCTCCGGAGAGGGGGACTCGTCGCCGTCGTCATCATCAACCATCCTTCATCACCAATTTCATGATGCTCACTGTCGGTGTCAAAACCGGCGGATCTCGGGTAGGGGGTCCCGATCTGTGCGTCAAGGCTGATGGTAACAAGAAGTAAGGGACACAGGTGTTTACCCAGGTTCGGGCCCTCTCGATGGAGGTAAAACCCTACTTCCTGCTTGATTAGTATTGATGATATGGGTAGTACAAGAGTAGATCTACCACGAGATCGTAGAGGCTAAACCCTAAGAGCTAGCCTATGATGGTATGAATGTAATTATGATCGGCCTTCTAAGGACCAACCTCTCCGGTTTATATAGACACCGGAGAGGGCTAGGGTTTACATGGAGTCGGTTACAAGGAAGGAGATATAATATCCGGATCGCCAAGCTTGCCTTCCATGCCAAGGAAAGTCCCATCCGGACACGGGCCGAAGACTTGAGTCTTGTATCTTCACGCTTCAATAGTCTGGACGTTGTACACAGTCCGGCTGTCTGGACACCCCCTAATCAAGGACTCCCTCAGTAGCCCCTGAACCAGGCTTCAATGACGATGAGTCCGGCGCGCAGTATTGTCTTCGGCATTGCAAGGCGGGTTCCTCCTCCGAATACTCCAAAGTGGTCATCGAACACGTAGACCGTGTCCGGATTCGCAGTATGATCTTTGTATGGTATAGATCTGATTTGCTGGCAATCTTCTTGCATCGTGCCCTTGTACCGTGGCTCGGTCCAATGTGAACTGACGCTTCCTACCCCACAACGACTCGTGTTATGAGGCAGTTTTATTGGCATGTCCCGTCGAGGCAGAGATCGTGTCCCTCTTATTACGGGATTTTCCATCAATATGAGCGTGCGTGAGCCCACGACGGCCATTGGTATTACCCCGTGTGTTTTTAGATAAGCCGCAAACGGTCACACCGGAGACTCTTGATATTCACCCTCTTTATAAAGGGGTCGAGACTTACGCCTCTTTCTTCACCTTCATCGCACCTTCCCGCACCTCGAGTTCTAACACCCAAAACCTAAGCTCCACCCCTCTGGAATCCGCCAGTATGTTCGGATCTGATCCTCAAGGCTGGTGGGTCGCCTCCTCGATCGGGAGAAGGACATTGCGAAGCTTAGGGAGGTCGGATACCTAACCGCAGATATCCAGCACAGGCTTCCCGCTCCGAGGCAAGTTATCCCCATGCCGGAGCCCAATGAGGGTGTTGTTTTTGTCCCACACTTACTCTGTGGTTTGGGTTTCACCCTCCATCCTTTCGTGAGGGGGCTCATGTTCTATTATGGGCTGGATTTTCATGATCTGGCTCCAGATGCCATCCTCCATATCTCGTCGTTCATTATCGTGTGCGAGGCTTTTCTCCATGTCACGCCACACTTCGGCTTATGGCTCAAGACCTTCAATGTGAAGCCAAAGATGATCGAGGGGCGACACGTGGAGTGTGGAGGTCTGTAATAAGCAGAAACGCCGGTGCCCCATGGCCGGAGGGTTCTTTCCCGAAAGTATCTAACGTATGGCAGCGGCGGTGGTTTTATGCCAAGGCTCCAAGGGGCACAAACTGGGTAGCCGCCCCTGAGTTCTGCTCAGGCCCTCCATCGCAGTTGGCGTCCTGGACAAACGTAGGATGTAATTGGGGGCCCGCAGGCGATGTGCCAATACTGCAGAACCGCATCCAGGAGCTTCTCGAGAGGGATATCAACCTTGTTAGCATAATGCAAGTGATGTTAATTCGGCGGACGTTGCCGTGCCAACGCCGGCCTCTTCGGATGTGGGAGTTCAATCCGGAGGGTCCGCGGACTGTGAAGCACTTCTTCGGCTTAAAGCTCGAAGAGATGTGCAAATTATTCTTCGGACGGAAGGTAACATGTCCGGATACCACCGAGGATGCGGGCCTAAGCTGCAACCGCCTAGATACTCAAGTAAGTGGCCTTGATACCGGACACCCTGTTTTGTATTTGTCATACTTGTTTATTCTGAACATCATCCGCATCCAGGAGTGTCTCAGCTAGGCGGAGAGAATCAGGTGTCCGGCACCACTTCCCGAAGGCTCGCCCGCCCCTACCGTGGCCAAGATGCTCGACCGAGTACTCAGCTGAATGCCCTCGGGGAAAGACAAGGGGAAGGACGAGAAATCTGAACCCCACACACTACGCATCCGGACCGGGGATAGTCGGGGAGGAGAGGTCGAGGCCGCCTCCCCACGCGGGAAGAAGAGGGCCGCCTCCAAAGATTTGGAGGCAGAGATGCCCAAATTGGGGAAAAAGGGATCCCCAGGGGTCCTTGTCCCGACAGGCACCCTCACCGCATCATGCCCTCGAACGGGCCAACCCTCCAACGAGTCGTAAGTCAATCATTAACTTAAAGGTACTGTATTTCTCCTGGATCAATGACCAGGACTCAACTTTTTGCAGTCCGGCTGGCAGCTCTTCTCAACAGGGATCATCTTCGGGTGACCTTCCTCCGGAGATGATGGAGAGCGAGACCCCACCCACCTCTCCGGTTCTTGACGCGGGCGACACCGAGGTGTCGTCACGGAGGAGCCCGGACCCGCTAAGGCCGGAAGCCAACGCGTCAGCTGCCCTAAGTCCGGATGTACTGACGGGCTTACTGGAGCGAGTTGTGCTCTCGGAGGAGCACCGCTCATTAATGAGCGTGGTGCTCAAGAAGATTTCATCCGCTACAAGCGGTTTGAATGAAGCATTCACAAGCCTGCTCAGAGGCTTTGAGGTATGCAATGGAAAACTCACTATTTCTTTGGTTGTAAGGCACGCGCTAGGTGTGCTCCATATAGATAGCAGCCCCCGAGACTCTGGTTGCCCGCCCTAGGCGGCAAACGGGGGATCATAAACCAATGATAGTTTTGTAAACGTGTGCAGGTACCTATGGGTCCGGCCGCCGGCCCGTCCGTTGAAGTTGCCGAACTATCGAGGCAAATTGGGTCGATTGATGCCGATATTACTCTGATGAATGAGCGGCTGGATACATCACAAGGTATGCGCCCCGTCTCCCATTGCATAGGAAAACATTAAGGTGGTATGTATTAATATGTTTTGTTCGGACTGCAGATGGTGCTGCTGCCGTGGAGGCCCTAAGGGCTGAACTTGCTCTAGCCAAGGAACAAGCTCGGGTGAGCAATGTGGCTGCCCTAAAGGCGGCTGAGGAATTGAGAGCCGAACAGGCTGCTCATCGCCGAAGCAAGGAAAAGATAGCCGAAATGGCTATCGAGTTAAGACATGCCGCTGACCGGTATGAGCTCCTGAAGAAGGAGCATGAAGATAAATCGGCTGACTTGAGCAAGGCACTGAATGCCACCAAGGAAATATGGACCGAGCTCAGGGGTGCGCGGGAGGAGCTTCAAAAGGCCGGAAAAATCGCGGCTGGAGGCTCCTACTTGCTGTGGACGAAGTTCTTCGATCCGAAGTACACTCCCCTTGATGGACGCTGGAGCTCACCGGACGCGTATATGGACCTGGCGAAGAGTACGGCTGATGCTTTGGAGTTCTTCAAAGGTCAGGGTGAAAAGGAGGTGGAGAAGCTTTTTTGGTCGCAGTTCCATGCTCCCGCTCGCCCGCTGCCGTTAAGTGATAAGATGGCTGCTATGGCGGAGCTTCACAGGCTGTCCGGGCTTGCGATGCGGTCCGTAATAGATCATCTTTGGCCGAAGGAGCCTAAGCCGGACAACTACTTTGGTTTAGTGCGACAGTTCCTTGGGGCCGTGCCCCAGATCGATGCCATGAGGAGGTCAGCATGCATAGAGGGTGCGCGGATGGCCCTTGCATGCGTTAAAGCGTATTGGACGGATATGGATGCCACTATGATAGCGTCTCAGGATCCGGTAGGGGGTCAACATCCGGCCGGGCACTACTTGGCGCAGGTCACGGAGGGTGCCCGCCTGATAGAGGCGCAATGCCCGAAGGATCTCCTCTTCGAGTGATGATTCAAATTATTGTAAAAACATTTTGATTAGAAGGTTATATTTATAATTTGTGTCTAAAAATATGAATGTGTCCCCTGTGCTGTCGTTTATATATATATATATATATATATATATATGTGTGTGTGTGTGTGTGTGTGTGTGTGTGTGTGTGTGTGTGTGTGTGTGTGTGTGTGTGTGCGTGTGTGTGTAATCCGAAAGATAGCAGTCGTTGGCTTCAGCCCCCACGCTTACAATGCGGGCGTGTTTGCGAAAAAATGTGCCTGATCACTCTTTATCCAACGTCTTGGTCCGGCAAGGAGGTGATCGCACGTCGAACTAGGCAACCGGACTATATAGTTGTAACACTTTCGCTTAGCCGTGGGATTCTAATAATGGGGCTACTATGTAGCCCTGGTATCATCGCGTGCATCCGAATAGAGGCGCGTATGTACGTGGCTGGGAAATGGCCCTTCGTTAAGGTGGAGGAATCCTAGAGATTCCGGTGAGTCGTCGAGTGGTTGATCAGTCTCTCGCTGTATCATGACGGTCAGTTTTCGGCTTTCTCTACTGAGGTGCTCATCCGGAATAACCAGGGCACAATAGCAGTAGTTCTCCTTTGGCCACCTTAGCCGATTATAATGGAACATAAGGTGGCAAACCCAGGAGCCGGGCAATCCCAACATTTGACCAAAGACATGATTCGGAGCTGATGCATATAAGGCCAAACTCGTGATGCCGAACACTCCCGAAGGTATTCGGACTTTCTAACAGATGATGGGCTCAAGAATGCCCATTCATTATAAACCATGTATGTCCAGGTGCGTGCATTAATCTGTCGTGGCGTAATGCCAAAAAACGGCAGTATCCTTTGTGGGTATGGAACCCGTGGGATTATGAAACAACAAGAGGTAATAGAAAAGGTTTACCAGGGGCTTAATCTAAAAAGAAACCTGTCGGACGGGGCCCTCCTGCACATTTGCGCCTTTGTCCCCGTTGTGCCGCATCCTGGAAGGGTATCGCGCGAATGTTGTCTGCCAAAAAAAGGGAATCTCATAGAAGAGTGCAACGTAAGTGTGCGATGGATAGTAGAAAATGTAAAATGCTGGCCTGCCAATAAGGTTGAGCCGAGAGTGTGGGGCTGTATTATTAGCCCCTGGTGTCCACTATAGGATTACATATACAATTGCCCTGGTTTAATGTGGGCTGCCGGACTTGTCTAACCGTGTCCGTGGTCTTAACGACCTGGTATAATTTTGTTTAGAGGCCGCTTATAGTCCGGCCGCTAGGGCCGTTGCGTTCTCCTCTGCGCACGAAAAGTGCTCCGTTGTTCCACTAACGATGATGACGCCGCGTGAGTTGGGCATCTTGAGTGTAAGGTAGCCATAGTGCGGCAATGCGTTGAAGCGGGCGAAGGCCGTTCTTCCAAGCAATGTTTGATAGCTGCTTTGGAAGGGTGCGATGATGAAGACTAGTTCTTCGCTTCTGGAGTTGCCTGGAGAACCGAATGTTACCTCCAGTATAACAGAGCCCTTGCTGTAAGATTCAACGCCTGGTATCACCCCTTCAAAGGTGGTATGAATTTTGCTAATTCTGGATAAGTCTATCCCCATCCTGCGGACAGTGTCCTCATATATTAAATTGAGACTGCTGCCACCATCCATGAGGACATGAGTGAGATGGTATCCGTCGGTTGTTGGGTCAAGCACCAAGGCATTTGATCCTTCGCGCCGAATGCTAGTTCGGCCGTATAGGTGATCGAAGGTGATCGAACAAGACATCCGGGGTGTGGGTACGATGGGCTCTATATCGTGTGCGTCTTTATGGGCGCGTTCATGCCTTCCCAAGGATGTGCGAGTCGCGTGGATCATGTTCACTGTTTTAACCTCTGGCGGGAATGTTTTCTGTCCCCCAGTGTTCAGTTGGCGAGGTTCATCCTCATCTTCACTTGGTGTTTCCCTTCCCTTATGTTCCGTATTTAGCTTGCCGGCCTGCTTGAATACCCAGCACTCTCTGTGCGTGTGGTTCGCAGGTTTGTCGGGGGTGCCATGAATTTGGCATAGCATGTCCAGAACTCTGTTCAGACCGGACGGTCCCTCTTTACTTCCTTTAGGTTGCTTATTTTGCTGGTTAGGTCGAGAGCCTCGGAATCCGGCATTAACCGTTATGTTATCCGGGCTCTCTTCCATGTTTTGGTGTTTGTTTTTATTATGCCGTGGTTTCCCGTTGCCATCCCTAATCTCGGATGTGCTGGGGTCGCTGGTGCCTTTACGGGCGAGCTAGCTATCTTCTCCCGCACAAAAGCGGGTCATAAGACTTGTTAGGGCTGCCATTGTCCTTGGCTTTTCTTGGCCGAGGTGTCTGGCGAGTCACTCGTCCCGGATGCTGTGCTTGAATGCCGCTAAGGCTTCGGCATCCGGACAGTCAACGATTTGATTCTTCTTAGTGAGGAATCTATTCCAAAGCTTGCGAGCAGACTCTCCGGGTTGTTGGATTATGTGACTTAGATCGTCAGCATCCGGAGGCTGGACATAAGTCCCTTGAAAATTGGCCCTGAAAGCGTCCTCTAGTTCTTCCTAGCTCCCGATTGAATTTTCGGGGAGGCTTTTCAACCAGTGCCGGGCCGGTCCCTTTAGTTTGAGGGGAAGGTATTTGATGGCATGGAGGTCATCTCCACGAGCCATGTGTATGTGGCGGATAAAGTCCTCGATCCAGACCCCTGGTTCTGTCGTTCCATCGTATGCCTCTATGTTTACAGCCCTGTGGGAATTCATGGTCCAGTACTTCATCAGTAAAGCACAGGGGGTGAGCAGCCCCTTTGTATCTGGACGCGCTGTGGCATGCCGTCGGCTGTTGTTGTGTTCGGTGCTTGTTCCGAACTGGTGTTTGGTTGTCATAATTGTTTTGACGACCATAGTCCTTTGCCGGGGTGTCTCTTTTAGATCCGTAGATGGACCTAGCTGCGCTAGCTTTCTTCTCCAGGTCCTCACGTAAATCATGGGCGTCTTTGGCAGCTGATTTGTTGCAATTATGAAGTTGTACTCCTGGTCTCTTGGTCGTGTTGTTCTTCGGTGGAACGGCCTCGTCGTCGAATTCTGGCAGTAGCTTGCGTTTTGGGTAGCTCTTTGTATGGCGATCGTCGCCATATCTTTCTTCAGTGTCTAGCACTTTGTTCCATCTGCGATTGAGATTTCCTGTGCGGCTTTAAGCCGTTGCTTCTGCTTCTTCAGACTTCTCGCTGTGGCCATAAGCTTTCTATGGAGGTTCTCTCGTTCCACGCATTCTTCCGGAACGATGAATGCGTCGTCGTCCGGACTGTCTTCTTGTCCAGGGCCGGATTGATGAACTCATCCCTCTGGATCGTTTTCTTCGGGCGTATGACCTGGACTATGTTCGGCGTGACCTGGTTCGTCCTGCTCCATCGCTGGTTCTGTTTGGTCATTATTGCCATCGGGGTTGACCATAGTATCCATTCTTCTGGCGCTCTTGCTGATATTGTTACTATTGCCGGATTTGGAACAGCGTCTGCGCCGTCGCTTTGGCTTTTGCCCAGGGGTGTTATCTTCCGGATCATCGCCGTCGCCTTCCTTGGGCGTATCCACCATGTATATGTCGTGTGGCGAGGAGTGAATCCGGTACCTCATAGATTCTGAGTCCTCTCCTGCATCGTCATTCAGACCGTCGATGCCTTCGGAGTCGAAGTCCAGCACGTCGGTTAAATCATCAACCGTGGCTATGAAGTGGGTGGTGGGTGGGTGACGAATGTCTTTGTGCCTGCTTCCCACTCGAGCCGGATATAGTTCGGCCCGAGATTCTCTATCAAAGAGAGGGTTTTGAATGAGTTTAGTATGTCGTCGGAGGGCGAGTGCTGAAATATGTCTGCCGTGGTGAACTCCATCACCGGAGCCCAACCGAGATCGGCGGGTCCGGGGATGCACGGACTGGAGCCTTCAACCGGACACGAGTCCAGGGGCCCGGGGTCACCGGTTTCCTCAAAAGTGAAGCCTGTGTTCGGCTCTATCGCCGTTGAGGGTACGGCCTGTGGGGCGAGGTCCAGCCCTCCATCTTTAGGCAACACAACCTGTCCTGGATTTAGGTCCGGGGCTTTTGCCGGGATGATGTCCCGAGCAACGTCTGACAGCAGGTCTAAGCCATGCTTATCGTGACTGTTCGGCGCTTCTGGCGCTGGCCCGAATCCACCAAAGATCAAGTCTCCTCGGGTATCCGCGGTGTCGTTCAGGTTTCTAAACCCGATTTGAGGGCCACGGGCATAGCTATCGATCTGCTTCAAGTGACCAAGTGAATTGGCCCGCAGCGCGAAGCCACCGAACACGAGGATTTGTCCGGGAAGGAAAGTCCCACCCTGGGCAGCATCGTCAATGACGATCGAAGGAACCATCGAGCGTGACGGCGACGTCACAGAGGAACTCTCAATGAAAGCACCAATGACAGCGTCAAAACCGGCAGATCTCGGGTAGGGGGTCCCGATCTGTGCGTCAAGGCTGATGGTAACAAGAAGTAAGGGACACAGGTGTTTACCCAGGTTTGGGCCCTCTCGATGGAGGTAAAACCCTACTTCTTGCTTGATTAATATTGATGATATGGGTAGTACAAGAGTAGATCTACCACGAGATCGTAGAGGCTAAACCCTAAGAGCTAGCCTATGATGGTATGAATGTAATTGTGATCGACCTTCTAAGGACCAACCTCTCCGGTTTATATAGACACCGGAGAGGGCTAGGGTTTACATGGAGTCAGTTACAAGGAAGAAGATATAATATCCGGATCGCCAAGCTTGCCTTCCACGCCAAGGAAAGTCCCATCCGGACACGGGGTGAAGTCTTGAGTCTTGTATCTTCACGCTTCAATAGTCCGGACGTTGTACACAGTCCGGCTGTCCGGACACCCCCTAATCCAGGACTCCCTCACTCACCGCCGTGCGTGAGTAATTCCATCGTAGGCTTGCTGAACGGTGATGGGTTGGATGAGATTTACCATGTAATCAAGTTAGTTTTGTTAGGGTTTGATCCCTAGTATCCACTATGTTCTGAGATTGACGTTGCTATGACTTTGCTATGCTTAATGCTTGTCACTAGGGCCCGAGTGCCATGATTTCATATCTGAACCTATTATGTTTTCATGAATATATGTGTGTTGTTGATCCTATCTTGCAATTCTATAGTCACCTATTTTGTGTTATGATCCGACAACCCCGAAGTGACAATAATCGGGATACTTCTTGGTGATGACCATAGTTCGAGGAGTTCCTGTATTCACTATGTGCTAATGCTTTGTTCCGGTTCTCTATGGAGGCCTTAATATCACTTAGTTTCCGCTAGGACCCTGCTGCAACGGGAGGGTAGGACAAAAGATGTCATGCAAGTTCTTTTCCATAAGCACGTATGACTATATTTGGAATACATGCCTACATTACATTGATGAACTGGAGCTAGTTTCGTGTCACCCTATGTTATAGCTATTACATGAGGAATCGCATCCGACATAATTATCCATCACTGATCCAATGCCTACGAGCTTTTCACATATTGTGCTTCGCTTATTTACTTTTCTGTTGCTACTGTTACAATTCCTACAAAACTATTATCTTTACTTTTGCCACTGTTACCTTTACTATCATACCACTTTGCTACTAAATACTTTGCTGCAGATACTAAGTTATCCAGGTGTGGTTGAATTGAAAACTCAACTGCTAATACTTAAGAATATTCTTTGGCTCCCCTTGTGTCGAATCAATAAATTTGGGTTGAATACTCTACCCTCGAAAGCTGTTGCGATCCCCTACACTTTCGGGTTATCCAGACTAATTTCTGGCGCCATTGCCGGGGAGCATAGCTCTATTCTTTGAGTCACTTGGGATTTATATTTGTTGATCACTATGAGGAATTTGAAAGACGAAAGAACCAAGATTTTTCCCTCAACTACGAGGGGAGGTAAGGAACTGCCATCTAGCTCTGCACTAGATTCTCCTTCTATTTTGAGTAAGCTTGCGACACCTAAACCTGCTACTGCTATGAATTTTGATATGTCACATGTTATTGATGATGCCACTTCTGCTATGCATGATTGTCGTGGAATTAACACGTCAGATGTCCTCATGAAAGGACTTAGTCGTGGAGCCATTGCAACGGGTTAGCTTGAAGGGGTTAAACCGGACAAGGGACACGGGAGTTTTATACTAGTTCGGCCCCTTCAATGAAGGTAAAAGCGTACGTCTAGTTGTGATGGGATTGATTGGGTTTCGATGACCAGGGAGCAAAAACGCTTGCCTGAGTCCCGAGTTGTTGTTTCTTGTCCCTGAACCGCCGCCGGGTCGTCCCTTTATATACATAGGTTGACGCCCGACCAGTCTACAGAGCCCCGAGGCCGACTCATACAAAGTGCCCGGCTTGGTCTCTCCTTTCCTAACTTACATTACAAATTACATAGTCATGGCGGTTTACCACTATGGGCCCTAATCCGCCTTTGGGCTTCGGGCCTCTAAGCTGCATTAGTAAAGCGCCATCTTCTGGATCTTCATCGGCTTCAACATAGTCGAGGGTGAACCGGGCCCTCCTGGCTGGTTTACCCTCAGTAGTTATATCCCCAACATTAGGCCCCAGATTGATTTGAACCTGTTCATGTGAATCTTCAACACTTCAAAGAAATCTTGTAAACATCTCCTTATATTCTCGTAAACCGCCATGTTTACTTCCTGTAAACTTTTGTTAAACGGCCATGACGTCATCCTCTGGACACAGTAACGGCCCATCATGACATCATCTCTGCATAAAAAAGATTAAAAAGATTCCCCTCATTTAATGATATCCCGAAAATCGAGGCGACAGGCGCGCCCTCTCTGCCTCTTCAGGTTCCTCGATTCTTGTGCCTACCCTTTATCTCTTTCTCCTTACAAATAAAGCCCGAGGGTCCTTTTCTTTCTTCCCCTTCCGTGCCTTCTTCTTCCTCGCGACGCCCGAGCTCTGAAGCTCCGCCGCCGCCCTCATCTCTTGAGAACTTCATCGACAAAGGCTGCTGCATCAACCTGAAACGGACCAGAGTTCGCCACATCCCTCCGTAGTAGATCTGCACTGGTAAGTTTCCTCCTTCCCGCATCGTTAGATCTGTGCTAGAGTTCATGCGTTCGTCTGTACAGTTCTTAATTTTTCCTTCTTAGTTCTTCGTTTTTCCTTCTGTCGTGGTTGCTTCGATCCAATAGTAGCGCAAATCTCATGCAGTAGTTACTCTGCATCCATTTTTATTACTAGTAGATATTTGCTTTCTTTTGTAGAGCGCACGACCTTCTCTGTTCTTGCTTAACGCCATTATAAGTCGCAGTAATTTTTCTTTACTGAAGCATGGTAGATCCAGATAAATTTCATCCTTGTGTGGAACCTGTTTCTGCCAACACTTAGCAAATTTTCATTTCTGTCTCCTCCACCTAAGGGCGGTTTAAACTTTTAGCAATTGGTAATCCGCCACCTATCATTAGCCCTCGCTTTAAACCACGAGTTTGATCTGAATAGCAGCTTCCGGTTTATCTCACACATATGCCTTGATCAAATTTTCCGGTTTAACACCAACTAATATTTCTTAAACCGTCAATCGTAAACCGGCCTTCATTTTACCTTTACAGTTTGCTGTTCAAGATGACCAAACAATTCGCCACTTGCAATTGGGTTCCGTCCCGGATCACAGAAACGCAGATCAATGGATATGTAGTGACGGGGGCTTTAGCATCAAAAATGTCCTGCACTGGCGAGTTCCTGGCCCTGAGTGCCCTCCTGAGGCTCAGGATGGCGAAGTTATTGTTTTTATGCAGCACTTAGACCGGGGCTTCAGCCCTCCCGGATCAAAAAATTTCCGGAATGTCCTTGCGAGCTTTCAACTCCATCCGCAAGACATTGGCCCAAATTCTGTATCAAATATATGCAACTTTCAAGTATTTTGTGAAGTTTACCTTCAAGAGGAACCATCTGTCGAGCTATTCCTGGATTTCTTCCACTTAAACCGCCGAACCGAGTTTTCTGATGGCCCTAATACAGAACTTGGCGGGGTATCAATCCAGAAGAGGAAGGAGGTTGATTTCCCACATGCATCACACCACAGTCATCCCAAAGACTGGAACCAAACTTGGTTCTACTGTCAAAACACTGCCCCTACTGAAGAGAATCCCTTGCCGGGTTATTGCCCTCATCGGCTTAGCAATGGCCACCCGTTACCTAAACATTTAACTGCTAGAGAGAGGTAAACTTATGCACCTCAACTCGCCAAGCTCCGGGCTCTCATGGCCAATGGATTAACTGGCGTTGATCTTGTCCGCTGCTGGGTTAAATGGCACATCCTACCCTTAAGTCGTCGTTCTGGATTAATGCATGAGTATACTGGCAACTCCATCGATCCTCAACGGTTTACTGAGATAGAGGTGACCGATGACGAAGTCACCGAATCAGTAAAGAAGATGTTAGAGGAACCCATCGCCATATGTAGTCAAACCGGGCTGGCTCCTTTTTACGCTGCCAACAAACCGCCAGCAGTAAGTCTTTTTACCTTGTATTTTCTTGATCCGCCTCTGCTTTAACATTGTTCTAATAATCCTTTGTTTATCTTTCTAGGGCAACAGCTCCTTTTGGAAAAAGAAGTCTTCAGAAAAAATGATCAGAGCTCCTCGTGCCAAGAGTAAAGTTGTCAAGAAATCAACCAAGAAGAAGACCGGCAAAGCTGCTGATCCGCCCGAGGATGCTAAAGATTCGGATCAAGAGGTAGAACTTGATTCCCTTGGTTCCTTTTTCATACGTCTTCTTAACAACGATTATCATCAGGATGATGCGGAGGTCAGCCGTGCGAACCATGTTGAGGTAATCTCTCTTTCCTCCGGTTCAGATCTTGTGTCGGTTCAAAGATTTCGCCGTGCAGTTCGGAAAGTGAAATGCTCTCACCCTCTTGCTTATTTGGATCCAAAATTTTCTTTAAAGAAACATCAACCTGAAGAGGGCTGCACAACCCGACACAGTGGCCAGCAAGTCACTTCTTCCGATTTACCAGATACTCCAATCCGGAAGCGTCGTCCAGAGGTTATTTGTTCTCCCGAAAAACGTTATCCTTTGAAGGGTTTATTCCGATACACACTTAATCCGTCTGATCCAAATTACCAGGCATCTTCTAACTCGTCTGGCGGTTCATCAACCACACAGCTGCCTCCCCTCGAGACCGTCACTGGGTAAGTGCATCATTTGTTGGTTTGTCTCTTCATGCATCGGTTTACCATACTAATATTTATTTTAATGTTGCAGTGCCAAAGCTCGATTGAGTAAGTAAGCCAAGACCAGCGGTCCCTCTAACGATGTTGAACCGGAAAAGACCCCAGATAATGCTGGCGAAGATACTGATAATGTCATGGATGAATCCGCTCCACAAGATCCAGCTGCTGATGCCAATCCGCCGGAGGCTGATCAGGAAACACATCTTGACACATCAAGTCCACATGCCACGCCTCCAAGTCCAATTGCTGATCCGCTGGGCTCAACTGCTAATCCGCCAAGCCCTGCTGCCAATCCGCCAAGCCCTGCTATCAAACCGCCAAGCCCAGCCAAAGACAAGGTCAATCCATCGAGCCCAGCCAAGGATGACGATGATGTTGTTGTCACTGGTACTGCTTATACCGCCCCCGGCAATCCAGTTGCTTTATCAAAGCACACTGCCAAGGACGAATTTGCTGCTATGAGCAAGGGGAAGGGGAAGACTGATTTGTCAGCCTATGTTGATCTTTCTGCTCAAGACCTTCATTCCGGATTCTTGAACTGGCTTTACACCAGCCGTGATTATGAAGCCGGTTTGGTGAATCTGATGAAGGAATGCTATGAGGTAATTTTCAAAACACCATCTTTATTCCGTCCATTCCTTGTATTGTAGCCCCCAAGGGCCGGTTTATCTTTGAAAGATAAATTGGGTCTTTAAAGATAAATAACAGTTTGACTTTGTAGCCCCCAAGGGCCGGTTTGTCTTGTAAAGACAAACCGGGACTTTATATTCCATACTATACCTTGTTGGCTTTCCTTGCGTATTTTTTGGATCATACACATTAGCCCCCAAGTGCCAAGATTAAAACTTGTATTGATCCTTGGGACTTTAAACATTTAGTAGTAAAGAAGCAATCCGCATTAGCCCCCAAGTGCCGAGTGTATAACTTGTTATATGCTTGGGACTTTGACAATATTTACATGCTCCTTCTCTATTTGTGACAGGCCGACATAAATCGCCAAGGCACTCAAATTGCCGATCTCCAAGAAAACATCAAGACCCAACAAGCAGAAACGTCCAAGGCAAAAGATGAGCTTAAAGCCGCTTTGGCCGCCATGGAGCAACTTAAAGAAGGGTTCCAGACGGCGCGTGCCAACTGGGAGACAGAGAAAAATATATTGCTGAAGCGGGCGGAAGACGCCGAATCAGCTCTTAAACCAGTGGCGGAAGAGCTAGCTGGGTTGAAGCGCCAAGTGAATGCAATGACTTCTGCAGTATTTGGTAAGTGTTTTTGCCAAAACTTCTTGAATGACCATGTTTGTAATTTGCCGGTTTAACATGAAATTCTTAAACCGTTGTAGGTGGCCGCATTGCTCATCTGGGCTCTGATATGTGGATGAAGCTGAAGGCAGCGTACACTCTGATTGAACAACTATATACCGATGCCCAACGGGTTATCCGTGCAGCTTCATACAATAATCCGGCCCCCACTTTGATCAAGGATACTCTAGCAAAGTTATCCGTAACGCCGGCACAGATAGAAGAGATGAATCGATCTACTACCAGGGCCGGCGCTTTGTTGTCACTCACCCGAGCCAAAGCATGGATAGCTGACCTTGATCCGGTGGATATTGCCAAGGGCTTCCCAGTAAACAAGAAAACGGGGCAGAGTTTGACAATGACACCCTCAAAGCTGTGACAAGGGAGATGCGTCCTTTGGCGAGCAACTGGCAGAAGAAGCGAACTTGACGGTTCACCGGTCCTTCTATGATGCCAACAACAAACGGGTTGACACTGTCATACCGAAAGTGCAAAATCTTATCCCGCCAATCCGTAAGCACACTTAGGCCCCTGACGTTGATCCGGCTGAACTTATAAGTGAAGAGGCTGTCTTTCAGGCTTTAACCCGGATTGACTGGACCACCACTGACTTCCTGCTACTGGATGAGGAGGAGGAGGCTGAACCGATGCCAGATGATCCATCCACTTCACGTCAACATGGTGATGAGGCCTGATCCGGCAATCTGATTGATGCTTCATAAACTGTGCTCTGTGGAAATAACAATTCCGTATTTGGGGCCTTAAAGCGCCTTGTAATAGGCCAGTTAAAATACTTCTGTTGCCATCATGCACTGGGATATACTTTGCTTGATCCGCCATGCCGATTTCAATGCTAGCTTATATATTATGCAATCCCTGTGTCTGCATTGAAAAGAGATGTCCTCGCAGTTTACCGCTGGATGGGTCAAAGCTCCCAAGATAAAGCCTGGTTAATAACCAAAATGGAATAAATATGAAATAACTCATACATGTGATTTGGAGTTACTTAATAAGGGTGGAAACCCACATTTTTGAGCTTTCAAAACCCTTACCCTATAATGATAAGATGAATAAGTCATGTCGGGTTATAATGAACACCAGATGATCATATCGACGACATATAGTCAAAGCCAGGCCGGGTTAACAAACACTGGTTTGATGAGATGGCCTGACAACTTATAGCTGAAAGCCAAGCCAGGTTTAACAAACACCGGGTTAACAATATGACTGAAAAGCCACACCGGGTCAAAGAACACCGGTTGAAGACAAATTCAAAAAAGGTGAAAACTTAGCAAAAAAGCCAATAAAAAATCATGTAGTCAAGGCTTTTCAAGGGCTGCCAGGCCCAAATTCTAGGCTTTTCATGGGATGACAGGCCACTGAGTTAAACCATTTTGCAAAGCCTTTTAAGATGGGCCTCCAACTGACCAATCGTCGGTTTAACTTTGACAAGTTCAGGGTCTGTATAAGATTGACTTGTCAAACGTTCGGCGGGTCGTGCCAGGATTACCTGGATAGGAGTGGCTTACTTGATGAAGGCAGGTTAACCTGGGGTTTTAGGTGAATACACCAGGCTTCCAAGCCGTGGGTCGATACCCAATTACAAGGGTCCCTTCAAGCTCTTTGTGGCTTTTGCACAAAAGAGCCCCCAAGTAACTTTGTGAGATGTGCTCAATGCGTGCCTATGTTTGAGCTGTGCATAACATCCAGACTCTCTTTGGCCCCTTGGGTGTGAAGCTCCCAAGCTATGTTGTGGCATGATAGCCGGTTTAATAGGTAAGGTGAGTCATCACTTTGAGAGCAGAAGCCCCCTTGTAACCAAGAAATTTTGGAAGAAACGGTAGAGGCCCTGCTTTTAGCAAGGATGCCGGTTTATTATATTGACTAGAATATGTACATTGTCATAATATGTACAGAAGGAAAGCCTATGGCTCAGGTGTAGTAAGGCCGAAGGAGAGCTATGTTCCATGGCTGCCGAGTCTCCTCCTCAGAACCGTGTGAGTCTTCTAGAACGTCAATGAGGTAGTAAGATCCGTTGTGCAGATTTTTGCTGACCACAAAGGGTCCTTCCCAAGGTGGGGATAACTTGTGCATATCGGTCTAATCCTGGATGAGCCGAAGCACTAAGTCGCCTTCTTGAAAGGTTCGTGTTTTAACCCGATGGTTGTTATAACGCTGCAGGTCTTGTTGATAAACCGCCGACCGAGCCAAAGCCATGTCCCGTTTCTCATCTAACAGGTCCAACGCCTCTTGACGCGCTTGCTCACTGTCCGCTTCAACATAATTGGCAACCTGGGGCGAGTCATGACGAATATCACTTGGAAGGACAGCCTCAGCCCCGTATACCATGAAGAAAGGTGTATAACCCATGGATCGGTTTGGGATGGTGTTTATACTCCATAACACAGATGGTAACTCTTCCACCCAACAACCCGGCGTCCGCTTCAAGGGAACCATAAGCTTGGGCTTAATACCCTTCAGGATCTCTTGATTCGCCCTTTCAGCTTGACCATTGGACTGTGGATGAGCCACAGATGCTACATCAAGCCGGATGTGCTCTCGTTGGCAGAACTCCTCCATCTCACCTTTAGAAAGGTTCGTGCCATTATCTGTGATGATGCTGTGTGGAAACCCAAAACGGAAAATGATCTTTTTGAGAAATTGAACCGCCGTGGCTGCATCACACTTGCTGACAGGCTCCGCTTCAACCCATTTAGTAAACTTGTCAACCGCCACCAACAGGTGGGTCTTCTTATCCTGGGAACGCTTAAAAGGTCCCACCATATCAAGCCCCCAAGTGGCAAATGGCCAAGTGATAGGAATCATCCGTAGCTCCTGAGCTGGGACATGAGCTCGACGTGAAAATTTCTGACAAGCGTCACATCGCTTTACCAGATCCTCCGCAGCAGCATGAGCTGTCAACCAATAGAACCCATGACGAAAAGCTTTCGCCACCAGGGATTTTGAACCGGCGTGGTGACCACAATCCCCTTCATGGATTTCTTGTAGAATCTCTTGTCCTTCTTCAGGGGAAATACAGCGTTGAAAAACGCCTGAAACACTGCAACGGTGTAACTCGCCATTGTGAATAACCATGGACTTGGACCGCCGTATTATTTGTCGAGCGAAAACCTCATCATCTGGTAACTCGCCCCGGTTTAAATACGCCAAATATGGAACCGTCCAATCCGGAGTAGTGTGTAAAGCGGCCACCAATTGGGCCTCCAGATCAGGAACAGCTAAATCCTCCTCTGTAGGCAACTTAACAGAGGGGTTATGCAAGATATCTAAAAAGGTATTGGGTGGTACCGGTTTACGCTGAGATCCCAGCCGGCTTAAAGCATCTGCTGCCTCGTTTTTGCGCCGGTCAATGTGCTCTACCTGATAACCCTTAAAATGACCTGCCACAATATCCACCTCGCGTCTGTAAGCCGCCATTAGTGGGTCCTTAGAATCCCAAGTACCAGAAACTTTCTGAGCCACCAGATCAGAGTCGCCAAAACAGCGGACCCGGCTTAAGTTCATCTCCTTAGCCACTCGGAGACCATGGAGTAAGGCCTCGTACTCAGCTGCATTGTTAGTACATGGAAACATTAAGCGGAGGACATAACAAATTTTATCACCTCGAGGGGAAGTAAGAACAACTCCAGCCCCCGAGCCCTCCAATTGCCTGGAACCATCAAAGTGTATGGTCCAATATGTATTATCCGGTTTGTCCTCTGGTGCTTGTAACTCGGTCCAATCATTGATGAAGTCAACAAGTGCCTGTGACTTGATTGATGTCCGAGGCATATATTTCAATCCGTGCGGGCCAAGCTCAATTGCCCACTTTGCAACCCGGCCAGTTGCCTCCCTGTTCTGAATTATATCGCCCAAAGGAGCTGAACTGACCACTGTAATGGGATGGCCTTGAAAGTACTGCTTGAGCTTCCGACTTGCCATAAAAACCCCATAAACCAGCTTCTGCCAATGCGGATATCGTTGCTTTGACTCCATAAGCAGTTCACTGATGTAGTAAATCGGCCGTTGAACCGGGTATTCCTTACCAGCCTCCTTGCGCTCCACCACAATCGCCACGCTGACAGCACTGGCATTAGCAGCCACGTACAATAACAAGGGCTCGTTGTCAACCGGAGCAGCAAGAACTGGCGGTTCAACCAACTGCCGCTTTAAGTCATCAAACGCCGCATCAGCTGCATCGCTCCATACGAAATCGTCCGTCTTTTTCAACATCTGATATAAGGGAATCGCTTTCTCTCCCAAACGGCTGATAAACCGGCTAAGGGCGGCAATTCGACCCGCCACACGCTGAACATCACTGATACACTTCGGTTTAGCCAAAGATGTAATCGCTTTGATTTTTTCCGGATTAGCCTCAATGCCTCTGTTGGACACCAGAAAGCCTAAGAGCTTGCCTGCCGGAACACGAAAAACACACTTATCCGGATTAAGCATCATTTTGTAAATCCGAAGATTGTCAAATGTTTCCTTGAGGTCATCTATCAAGGTTTCCTTCTTCCTGGCTTTTACCATAATGTCATCCACATAGGCATGAACATTACGCCCAATCTGCGTGTGAAGACAATTTTGCACACAACGCTGATAAGTTGCCTGGGCACTCTTGAGCCCGAAAGGCATAGAAACATAGCAGAAGGCTCCAAAGGGAGCGATGAAGGCTGTCTTCTCCTGGTCCTTAACTGCCATTTTAATCTGATGATAACCTGAATAAGCATCCAAGAAACTCAGGCGCTCACAACCCGCCGTCGCATCAATAATCTGATCAATACGCGGGAGAGCAAAGGGATCTCCCGGACATGCCTTGTTCAAATCTGTGCAGTCCACACACATACGCCAAGTGCCGTTTTTCTTAAGTACGAGCACCGGATTAGCCAACCAATCAGGGTGAAACACTTCAATGATAAACCCAGCAGCCAACAGCCGGGCTACCTCTTCACCAATGGCCTTGAGTCTTTCCTTGTTAAACCGCCGAAGAAATTGCTTGACCGGTTTAAACTTGGGATCAATATTGAGAGTGTGCTCAACGAGTTCCCTCGGTACACCTGGCATGTCAGAAGGCTTCCATGCAAAAATGTCCCGGTTCTCACAGATGAACTCGATGAGCGTACTTTCCTATTTCGGATCCAGATTGGTGTTGACGCTAAACTATTTGGATGGATCGCCAGGAACAAAGTCAACAAGTTTAGTCTCCTCAGCCGATTTGAATTTCAGGGTCGGGTCATGCTCAGTGGTGGGCTTCTTCAAAGGAGTCATGTCTACCGGATCAACATTGTCCTTATAAAACTTCAGCTCCTCCGTAGCACAAACCGACTCAGCGTAAGCCGCATCACCTTCCTCATAATCCAAAGCAATCTTTCGACTTCCATGTGCTGTTATAGTGCCCTTGTGACCCGGCATTTTGAGCTGTAAATAGATATAGCAGGGCCTCACCATGAATTTTGCGTAAGCCGGTCGTCCAAATAGTGCGTGATACGGGCTCTGGATTTTTACCACTTCGAAGGTCAATTTTTCAGACCTGGAATCATGCTCATCTCCAAACACAACCTCCAAAGAGATCTTGCCAACAGGATATGCCGATTTACCTGGTACTACACCATGAAAAACAGTGTTGGACGGTTTAAGATTCTTGTCTGTCAACCCCATGCGAAGAAAAGTCTCATAGTACAGGATGTTGATGCTGCTCCCTCCATCCATCAGGACTTTGGTAAACTTGTAACCTCCCACCTGAGGTGCTACCACCAAAGCTAGTTGACCCGAATTGTCAATCTGGGGCGGATGATCCTCTTTGCTCCACACAATGGGCTGCTCGGACCACCGTAAATAACGTGGTACTGCTGGTTCAACAGCATTAACTGCCCTTTTGTGAAGCTTCTGATCTCACTTACACAAGCTAGTAGTAAACACATGATATTGCCCCCCATTCAACTGCTTGGGGTGACTTTGATAACCTGATTGCTACTGATTCCCTTGATTATTCTGTTGGCCATTACCCCCTTGGTTATGCTGGTTGCCCTGATTATTCTGAAATCCAGAGCTTAAACCGCCGCCACCATGAAAACCTGGACCTGAACCGCCCGACGGACCCTGATCATACCGGAAAACATCAGAATTCTTGAACTCCTTCATGATATAACAATCTTTCCACAGATGCGTGGAAGGGGCCTCTTTGGTCCCATGCTTTGGGCAGGGCTGGTTCATCAAACGTTCCAAATTCATCCCTCCACCGTGCTGGGGCGGTTTACCCTTACGACGCTGCATATGGGTGTTAGCCACAAGATCTGAATTATCTGCCTTGCGCTTACCATTATTCCCATGGCCTCCTTGGTTGTGATGCTGTCCCTTTGCACCGCCGTTCTTCTTTCCCTTCTCTGGTTTCTCATCATCAGAATCAGGATCCTTGGTATTATCAGAATCGGCATACTTGACCAAGGCTGCCATGAGGGTTCCCATGTCATTGCAGTGGCGGTTGAGCCGTCCCAACTTCATCTTCAGTGACATAAACCGGCAATTGTGCTCCAGCGTTATGATCGCTTGACCAACGTTAATCCGGTCAGACGAATGCAAAACTTCTGAAACCCTTCGTACCCAATGAGTTGTTGACACAAGCATCCAGATCCACAATGGACATGGGCTGTTTGCATGTGTCTTTGAAATTGGCTATAAACCGGGCCTTCAGCTGATCCCAGGACTCGATGGAGTTAGCTGGCAAATTTTTCAACCAAGTACGGGCCGTCCCTTCCAACATCATCGTGAAGTACTTTGCACAGGCCGCTTCATCCACATCTAGCATCTCCATTGCCTTCTCATAACTCTCGACCCATGCCTCAGGTGGCTGATCCACAGTATAATTAGGCACCTTACATGGACCCTTGAAATCTTTGGGCAGACGCACATTACGAAGAGCCGGAATAAGACACGGCACTCCCCAAGTGTTGGAAATATGCCCTAGAGGCAATAATAAATTAGTTATTATCACTATATTTCCTTGTTCATGATAATCGTTTATTATCCATGCTATAATTGTATTGATAGGAAACTCAGATACATGTGTGGATACATAGACAACACCATGTCCCTAGTAAGCCTCTAGTTGACTAGCTCGTTGATCAATAGATGGTTACGGTTTCCTGACCATGGACATTGTATGTCGTTGATAACGGGATCACATCATTAGGAGAATGATGTAATGGACAAGACCCAATCCTAAGCCTAGCACAAAGATCGTGTAGTTCGTATGCTAAATCTTTCTAATGTCAAGTATCATTTCCTTAGACCATGAGATTGTGCAACTCCCGGATACCGTATGAATGCTTTGGGTGTACCAAACGTCACAACGTAACTGGGTGGCTATAAAGGTGCACTACGGGTATCTCTGAAAGTATCTGTTGGGTTGGCACGAATTGAGACTGGGATTTGTCACTCCGTGTAACGGAGAGGTATCTCTGGGCCCACTCGGTAGGACATCATCATAATGTGCACAATGTGACCAAGCGGTTGATCACGGGATGATGTGTTACGGAACGAGTAAAGAGACTTGCCAGTAACGAGATTGAACAAGGTATCGACATACCGACGATCGAATCTCGGGCAAGTACAATACCGCTAGACAAAGGGAATTGAATACGGGATTGATTGAATCCTTGACATCGTGGTTCATCCGACGAGATCATCATGGAACATGTGGGAGCCAACATGGGTACCCAGATCCCGCTGTTGGTTATTGGCCAGAGAGCTGTCTCGGTCATGTCTGCATGATTCCCGAACCCGTAGGGTCTAAACACTTAAGGTTCGGTGACGCTAGAGTTGTTATGGGAATTAGTGTGCAGTTACCGAATGTTATTCGGAATCCCGGATGAGATCCCGGACGTCACGAGGAGTTCCGGAATGGTGCGGAGGTAAAGATTTATATACGGAAAGTTGTTGTTCGGGTTCCGGGAAAAGTTCGGGTTTTTCCGGTATTGCACCAGGAAGCTTCCAGAAGGTTCCGGAGGATTCCGGAGGGGTCCGGAGGTCCGTAAATTGTTGCACCACGTCCAATACAGTAGCATGGGCTGTAGGGGGGCGCCCTAGCCTTAATGGGCCAGGGGCACCAGCCCCCCCCAAGGCCCATGCGCATGGGAAGGGGGAAACCCTAAGGGGGAGGGCCTCCACTTGACTTGGGAGGCACTCCTCCCCCCTTGGCCGCCGCCCCCAACCCTAGATGGGATCTAGGGGGGCCGGCCCCCTCTTCCCCCCACCTATAAATAGTGGAGGGGTGGGAGGGCAGCCGCACCCCAAGTTCTGGCGCAGCCCTCCCCCTCTCCCAAGTACTACTCCTCTCTCGCGGTGCTTGGCGAAGCCCTGCAGGATTGCCACGCTCCTCCACCACCACCACGCCATTGTGCTGCTGCTGGATGGAGTGTTCCTCAACCTCTCCCTCTCTCCTTGCTGGATCAAGGCATGGGAGACGTCACCGGGCTGTACGTGTGTTGAACGCGGAGGTGCCGTCCGTTCGGCACTAGGATCTCCGGTGATTTGGATCATGACGAGTATGACTCCTTCAACCCCATTCTCTTGAACGCTTCCGCTTAGCGATCTTCAAGGGTATGAAGATGCACTCCCGTCTCTCTCGTTGCTAGTATCTCCATAGATTGATCTTGGTGATGCGTAGAAAATTTTGAATTTCTGCTACGTACCCCAACACCAGGAACTGAAGGCAAGCCCGGTGCCTCGGTCTACTGACGCTGCTGGCTGAACCGGGGCGGGTTGATGACGACCCAAAGCGGCCTCCCTTCATGCTCTGCCATTATCCACCATGTCTTGAGCATTACGACGCCGAGCACTGCTAGACACTTCTGGTTCATCCATGTGCCTGCTATAGCTTGGGCTCGGACAAGGGGTTGAATGAATTCTATCCCGACTATAAGAATAAGCCTGCTGCTGCACTACGGCTGTTTGAAGAAGGTCCCTAGCCCGCCGCATTTCAATTGCTGCTAGTGAATCGCCCTCCATCAGAATGGCTGCCAAGCACGATGCTGCGGCAATCATGTTATCCAGAGGGCTCGAGAAGTGACCTGGCGGTGTAGACACGTATTGCGGCGGGTTATCTGTTCGCCGGGGTGGTTCTGTTATCCGTAGTTGATCTGGAGCTATCCTAGGTGCATCAGTCCAGTTTGCAGCTGCCGGATTGCTCGGCCCAGCGCCTAGTGTTTAAAAGAGGTTCAATCCTTCGTAGACCAACGGCAGACGAGACCGGTACTTCCTTCGCATTACATCCTCTGATGCGGTCCGATCCAGCATGAGCCGATAATTCTGCGCCTGTATCTGCTGTGACTGGGCATCCAAAGCGGCCCGTTCTTCAGCCATCCTAGCATCCTCAGTTGCCAGGTCCTCCTTAGCCTGTGTTATCTGGTCCTTCAGCTTCACAATGTCCGCATTGTGTTGATCCTGCGTCTCCGGGGTGACTGCCGTGGTTAACAAAGTCGCCTAGGCATCCATCAAACCGGAGAGGACTTGAGCTGGCCGGCGCGCCGGGGCTCCTGCCGCAGCTGCTGATCCGGTATTCATTGCCGCTGTAGATGAAGACTGCAAAGTGGGCTGTGTTCCGGCCATGTAAACAGCAACCCGACTTGGCGGTTGGTTCAAGGAGGTCTGGAATACTGTTGCCGTCGGAATATCCTTCAAACACACCATTATGAATCTGGTACAGGGACTCAGTTTCGCCAGTGGATGACTCGTCGTCGGAATAAACAGCCGTCTCGCCTTCAGACACCGGTTTAGATCCGATCCCATGGACAGATCCTATGAACGCACGCTTCATGGCGGGCTTAACCCGGGCTGGACTCGCACGCTGAGCCGTCTCGACGAGGTCGGTGAAGATGTCCGGCTCAGGGCCCAGTTTGCCGATCTTGCCGACGAAGACATGAATTCCGCCAAAGGGGACCCGGTACCCGTACTTGATTGAGCCGGCCTCGGGGCCCCATCCTTCGTCATCGATGTAGAGCTTGCCGCGACGACTTTTGGTCATCCAGCCAACCACATACCCCTTAAGTCATTCAAAGCTGCCCTTCAAGAACTTGAAACCATCGTGCGATAGCCCCACGGTGGGCCCCAACTGTCGTGGAATTAACACGTCAGATGTCCTCATGAAAGGACTTAGTCGTGGAGCCATCGCAACGGGTTAGCTTGAAGGGGTTAAACCGGACAAGGGACACTGGAGTTTTACACTAGCTCGGCCCCTTCAATGAAGGTAAAAGCCTACGTCTAGTTGTGATGGGATTGATTGGGTTTCGATGACCAGGGAGCGAAAACGCTTGCCTGAGTCCCGAGTTGTTGTTTCTTGTCCCTGAACCGCCGCCGGGTCGTCCCTTTATATACATAGGTTGACGCCCGGCCAGTCTACAGAGCCCCGAGGCCGACTCATACAAAGTGCCCAGCTCGGTCTCTCCTTTCCTAACTTACATTACAAGTTACATAGTCATGGCGGTTTACCACTATGGGCCCTAATCCGCCTTTGGGCTTCGGGCCTCTAAGCTTCATTAGTAAAGTGCCATCTTCTGGATCTTCATGGGCTTCAACATAGTCGAGGGTGAACCTGGCCCTCCTGGCCGGTTTACCCTCAGTAGTTATATCCCCAACAATGATACTTATGATGAAACTACTTCTGTGCGTGATACTACTTTGCCATTAGGTGAATTTCTTGATGAACAACTTGCTAGGGTTAGAGAGAATGAAATTATTGAAGATGCTATTACTGATGATAGTGATGATGACAGTTCTCCCCCTGATTATGAATTACTTGTTGTTCCTGAGGGTTATGTTATGGAGGAGGAAGCTGCTAGAGCTATTTTTGCTTGCAAAGATAAATATGATCTTAAAAGGTTATTAGCTAAATGGAAGCAGCAATCTCTTAATGCTAGAATGAAACATGACCCTGCTTTTGCTACTTCACCTATCTGTGTTACTGATAAGGATTATGAATTCTCTGTTGATCCTAAAATAATTACTTTGGTAGAATTTGATCCTTTTTATGGCCTTGAATCTGAAACTATTGTGGCTCATCTTACCAAGTTGAATGATGTAGCCACCCTGTTTACTAATGATGAGAAGTCTCGCTATTATTAGAACCTTAAGATATTTCCATTCTCATTAAAGGGTGATGCTAAGACTTGGTTTAATTCCCTTGATCCTGGTTGTGTGCGTAGTCCCCAGGATATGATATATTACTTCTCTGCTAAATATTTCCCTGCTCATAAGAAACAAGCTGCCTTGCGGGAAATATATAATTTTGTGCAAATCAAAGAAGAGAGTCTCCCACAAGCTTGGGGGAGGCTTCTTTGATTACTTAATGCTTTGCCTGATCATCCTCTTAAGAAAAATAAAATACTTGATATCTTTTATAATGGACTAACCGATGCTTCCAAGGACCACTTGGATAGTTGTGCTGGTTGTGTTTTCAGGGAAAGAACCGTCGACGAAGCTGAATTACTATTGAATAATATGTTGACTATTGAAAATAATTGGACTCTTCCTGAGCCAATTTCTGAGGCAATTCCTGAACCAATTGAGCCAACTCCTGAGCCTATTCCTAAACCCACTCCTAAGAAGAGAGGTGTTCTATTTCTCAGTCCTGAAGATATGCAAGAGGCGAACAAATCAATGAAAGAAAAAGGTATAAAAGCTTAAGATGTTAAGAATTTACCACCTATTGAAGAAATACATGGTCTTAATGTACCGCCTGTTGATGAACCACATTGTCTTGATAACCCGACACAGGTAGTAAAGGTAAATTCTATCTATAGATATGATAAAGTTGAAATTCTCTCTACTAAATTTCATAGCCCATGCTTAGATGAATTTGATGACTTTATGGCTACACAAGAAAGTTTTAATGCTTATGCTGGTAGAGAATTAAAGAATAATGCTTTCGAGATAGGACGCTTGAGTGATTACATGGCTAGAGTTAAAGGTGAACTTAAACTCATTAGCAAATATGCTTCTATGGTTGCTACTCAAGCTGAGCAAGTACTTAAAGCTCAAAATGATTTGCTTGATGAATTAAATAATAAACCTGACCTTGCTGTTAGAGTGGCTACTAGAACTGGTAGAATGACTCAGGAACCTTTGTATCCTGAAGGCCACCCTAAGAGAATCGAGCAGGATTCTCAGAGAAATAATTTAGAGGCACCTAGTTCTTCCAAAAAGAAGAAAAAGAAAAATGATAGGACTTTGCATGCTTCTAGTGAACCTGTCGTAGACACACCTGAGAATCCCAATGATATTTCTATTTCTAATGTTGAAACTCAATCAGGTGATGAACATGAACCTAGTGATAACGTTAATGATAATGTTCATGTTGATGCTCGACCTACCAAAAACAATGATGTAGAGATTGAACCTACTGTTGATCTTGATAACCCACAATCAAAGAATCAATGTTATGATAAGAGAGATTTTGTTGGTAGGAAGCAAGGTAGAGAAAGAGAACCATGGGTTCAGAAACCCATGCCCTTTCCTCCTAAACCATCGAAGACAAAGGATGATGAGGATTTTGAGCGCTTTGCTGAAATGATTAGACCTATCTTCTTACGTATGCGCTTAACTGATATGCTTAAATTAAATCCCTATCCTAAGTATATGAAGGATATCATTACAAATAAAAGAAAGATACCGGAAGCTGAAATTTCCACCATGCTTGCTAATTACACTTTTAAGGGTGGAATACCAAAGAAACTTGGTGGTCCAGGGGTACCAACTATACCATGCTCCATTAAAAGAAACTATGTTAAAACTGCTTTATGTGATCTTGAAGCTGGTGTTAGTGTTATGCCTCTATCTTTATATCGTAGACTTGACTTGAATAAGTTGACACCTACTGAAATATCTTTGCAAATGACCGATAAATCAACTGCTATACCTGTCGGTATTTGTGAGGATGTGCCTGTTGTGGTTGCAAATTTCACTATCTTAACGGACTTTGTTATTCTTGATATTCCCGAGGATGATAGTATGTCGATTATCCTTGGTAGACCCTTTTTGAATACTGCAGGGGCTGTTATTGATTGCAACAAAGGCAATGTCACTTTTCATGTTAATGGTAATGAGCATACGGTACACTTTCCGAGGAAACAATCTCAAGTTCATAGCATCAATTCTATTGGAAAAAGTCCAACTATCATTATTGGAGGTTTTGAATTTCCTCTTCCTACTGTCAAGAAAATGTATGATATCCTTATTGTTGGGATGTTCATATCCCCATTGAGGTAACTTAGTTTTATTCGAAATTTCTTCGGTTCCGTGTTATTCGGAATGAATTTGTTAACAAGACTTGATCAACCTTGTTAGTGGATTCATTTTGATGATCATGAGATGGATGAAACTAGAAGGCACAACCCTCTGTACCCTCTTTTTACTTTGTGTTATTTAGAATAAATAAAGCAAAAATAGTATTATCCGTCTGTTTTCTGAGTTATCCGTGCAATAAAAAATATTCTGAAAATAAAAGTGCTCCAAATGCCCTGCAAATTTAGTATGATTTTTTATGGATTATTTGAGGATTTTAGGCACTGAAAACACTGCAGAGGGGGCAAGCACCTGGCCACGAGGGTGGAGGGTGCGCCCACACCCCCTGGGCGCGCCCCCTTTCTCGTGGGCCCACTGTGGGCCCCCTCCACTTATTCCTGCACCCACACACTCCATATTCTCCCCAAAAAATCCTCATCCAGCTCAAGCACGAGTTCTAGCTCATTTTGCTGTGATTTTCGATCTCCTTGCTCAAAGCTCCATTCACAAAACTGCTTTGGGAGATTGTTGCTTGGTATGTGACTCCTCCATTGGTCCATAGTTTTTGTTCTTTTGCTTTATTCATTGCAAATTTTTGCTGCATAGGTGACCCTGTTCTTGAGCTTGCATGTCAAATTTATGAGGTCCCAAGTAATTCTAATGCATGATATAGGCTCTAGGCACTTGTAGGAGTAGTTGCTATCAATCTTGTTTAGTTTTATTCACTTTTATTTTGAAGTTACTAAAATTTTAGAAATTTTTCAGAAAAAGAAATATGTCTAGGAGAATGTATCAAGGTGGTTCCTCAATAAAGAAAGGACCCAGGCTTGCTATGCGTGAGCAAGATGATGAACTACCGAGGGACGCAGGAGTGCGAGCTTGTGAGTGGCCATCAGACGATTTTATGATCAAGGCATGCTTTAAGGAGGAATTCGACGCATATGTGCGCAATGCCGATCTTGAGGACTTCTTACAAGATAAGTGTCCTCAGTACTATCTATTGACTGATTCATTTGTGAGAAAGTTTAAATATAAATGTTCACGTAATTCTCAGAGTGTCCTGTTTGATATTTATGATAAACCTTATACCATGGACTTAGAGGATTTACAACTGCTTGCAAACTTCCACAGTGGGGCAATGTTAATGATCCCCACAAATCTGAATTTAGAGACTTTCTTGCTAGTATTACCGTGGGAGAATCTAGGGATATAGCACAAGCTACCATAGGGAGCATTCACTTTCCTGCTATACATTATTTTGCTCTCTTCATTGGTAGATGCATTAACGGTAAAGATGAAGCATGTCATATGTGTGTCCCTAATCTTTGTGTCCTCAAGAGTGCCGTGTTAGGTTATAAAGATTATAACTTGGTGGCAATAGTTGCACATAGGTTGCATAATAATGGTAGGGCTGGAGATTTATTTGGAGGAATTTATGCGACCCATGTGGCTAATTATCTTGGTATAGCCCCACGAGAAGGGGATATGGTGTTGCCTCCTGCTTATTTAGATTATGACGCTATGGTCAAACATCATTTTCTTAGGAGGAATGAACAATTCCTCCAGTATCGACTAATCTTTGACAGACATAGCTCTGTCCATGTTACTCTTCCCGCTCCTTTCCTTTTTGATTACCAGGCAAAAGGAAGATATGTTGTTACCAGGGAGGAAGCAGCTGAACACGAGGGTAGAGCAGAAGCGGCTCGCCAACATGCCGTAGCTCAGGAGGCATTCGCTGCTGCATCTTAGTACGACCCTAGTTACAACAACGGATATCAGCCAGGCTACCCTTGGCCTTAGACCAACTTAGGCCAAAAGCCTAAGCTTGGGGGAGCACGTATTTCTCACCGACTTTACATTCATGTTCACACACTATTCTAGTCGTCGGTGCTCATACTCTTTCATTGTATTATCCATGCTAGTTTAATTTTATTTTTCTAGCTTTCTTCTTGTGTGTTTGATAAACCTTTAGAAAAACCAAAAAAAATAGTTAGTTTAATTCCCATGCTTGTAGTAGAAATTAAAATGAAAACCCAAAAAGATTTCTCGTTCTTCTTTTACTTGTTGGGAGCTTTCCCGTGTAAATAGTTTTATTTTGCTTTCTTTCCTTTGGGGGTCGAGAGTAGAAGACCATATTGAAAATGTTTAGTGGCTTTCATATGCATGATTGTTTAGTTAACTTAGAGCCCATATTACCTTGTCTTCTCTCTTGAGTTGAATGCCTGGAGATTCTAGCTTAGTCCAATGCACGTGCACTATTATTATTATACACATCGTTCTGTCGTGCAAGTGAAAGGCAATAATGACGATATATGATGGACTGATTGAGATGAGAAAAAGCTGGTATGAACTCGACCTCTCTTGTTTTTGTAAATATGATGAGTTCATCGTTCCTGATTCAGCTTATTATGAAGTAAACATATTTGCAATGACATTTAGAGATTATAGTTGCTTGTGCCATGCTTGATTAGCCATGAGTTATAATGGTTTTACCTTGCGTGCCAACATGCTATTAAAATGATTATGATGTGGTATGATGGGATGGTATCCTCCTTTGAATGAATTGAGTGACTCGACTTGGCACATGTTCACGCATGTAGTTGAAACAAATCAACATAGCCTTCACGATATTTATGTTCATGGTGGATTATATCCTACTCATGCTTGTACTCGGTGTGAATTAATTTTAATGCATGTTCATGACTGTTGTCGCTCTCTAAGTTGGTCGCTTCCCAGTCTTTTGTTGGAAATATGCCCTAGAGGCAATAATAAAAGTATTATTATATTTCCTTGTTCATAATAATTGTCTTTTATTCATGCTATAACTGTATTATCCAGAAATCGAAATACACGTGTGAATACATAGACCACAATATGTCCCTAGTGAGCCTCTAGTTGACTAGCTCGTTGTGATCAACAGATAGTCATGGTTTCCTGGCTATGGACATTGGATGTCGTTGATAATGGGATCACATCATTAGGAGAATGATGTGATGGACAAGACCCAATCCTAAGCATAGCACAAAGATCGTGTAGTTCGTTTGCTAGAGCTTTTCTAATGTCAAGTATCTTTTCCTTATACCATGAGATTGTGCAACTCCCGGATACCGTAGGAGTGCTTTGGGTGTACCAAACGTCACAGCGTAACTGGGTGGCTATAAAGGTGCATTACAGGTATCTCCGAAAGTGTCTGTTGGGTTGGCACGAATCGAGACTGGGATTTGTCACTCCGTGTAAGCGGAGAGGTATCTCTGGGCCCACTCGGTAGGACATCATCATATGCGCAATGTGACCAAGGAGTTGATCACGGGATGATGTGTTACAGAACGAGTAAAGAGACTTGCCGGTAACGAGATTGAACAAGGTATAAGGATACCGACGATCGAATCTCGGGCAAGTACAATACCGCTGGACAAAGGGAATTGTATACGGGATTGATTAAGTCCTTGACATCGTGGTTCATCCGATGAGATCATCGTGGAACATGTGGGAGCCATCATGGGTATCCAGATCCCGCTGTTGGTTATTGACCGGAGAACGTCTCGGTCATGTCTGCATGTCTCCCGAACCCGTAGGGTCTACACACTTAAGGTTCGATGACGCTAGGGTTATAAAGGAAGTTTGTATGTGGTTACCGAATGTTGTTCGGAGTCCCGGATGAGATCCCGGACGTCACGAGGAGTTCCGGAATAGTCCGGAGGTAAAGATTTATATATGGGAAGTCCTGTTTTGGTCACCGGAAAAGTTTCGGGGTTTATCGGTAATGTACCGGGACCACCGGGAGGGTCCCGGGGGTCCACCAACCCCGGAGGGCTGCATGGGCCATGTGTGGGAGGGAACCAGCCCCAGGTGGGCTGGTGCGCCCCCCACAAGGGGCCCAAGGCGCAGGGGAGAGTGGGAGGGGGCAAACCCTAGGGCAGATGGGCCCTAAGGCCCATGCTCCCTGCGCCTCCCTCTCCTCCCCCTCTTGGTCGCCTCCCCAAGTCCCATCTAGGGCTGGCCGCACCCCTTGGCGTGGGAAACCCTAAAGGGGGCGCAGCCCCCTCTCGCCCTATATAAAGTGAGGCATAGGGCTGCCCATAACACATGAGATCTTCTCCCTCTTGGTGCAGCCCTGCCTCTCCTCCTCCTCCTACTCTCCCGTGGTGCTTGGCGAAGCCCTGCTGGATTGCCACGCTCATCCATCATCAGCACGCCGTTGTGCTGCTTCTGGATGGAGTCTTCCTCAACCTCTCCCTCTCTCCTTGCTGGATCAAGGCAAGGGAGACGTCATCGGGCTGTACGTGTGTTGAACGCGGAGGTGCCGCCCGTTCGGCACTTGGTCATCGGTGATTTGGATCACGACGAGTACGACTCCATCAACCCCGTTCACTTGAACACTTCCGCTTAGCGATCTACAAGGGTATGTGGACGCACTCTCCTTCCCTTCGTTGCTGGTTTCTCCATAGATAGATCTTGGTGACACGTAGGAAAATTTTGAATTTCTGCTACGTTCCCCAAAAGTGGCATCATGAGCTAGGTCTATTGCGTAGATTCTTTGCACGAGTAGAACACAAAGTAGTTGTGGGCGTTGATTTTGTTCAATATGCTTACCGTTACTAGTCCAATCTTGTTTCGACGGTATTGTGGGATGAAGCGGCCCGGACCGACCTTACACGTACTCTTACGTGAGACAGGTTCCACCGACTGACATGCACTTGGTGCATAAGGTGGCTAGCGGGTGCCAGTCTCTCCCACTTTAGTCGGAACGGATTCGGTGAAAAGGGTCCTTATGAAGGGTAAATAGCAATTGGCATATCACGTTGTGGTTTTGCGTAGGTAAGAAACGTTCTTGCTAGAAACCCATAGCAGCCACGTAAAACATGCAAACAACAATTAGAGGACGTCTAACTTGTTTTTGCAGGGTATTCTATGTGGTGTGATATGGCCAAGAAGAATGTGATGAATGATATGTGATGTATGAGATTGATCATGTTCTTGTAATAGGAATCACGACTTGCATGTCGATGAGTATGACAACCGGCAGGAGCCATAGGAGTTGTCTTAATTTATTGTATGACCTGCGTGTCATTGAACAACGCCATGTAATTACTTTACTTTATTGCTAACCGGTAGCCATAGTAGTAGAAGTAATAAGTTGGCAAGACGACTTCATGGAGACACGATGATGGAGATCATGATGATGGAGATCATGGTGTCGTGCCGGTGACGATGATGATCATGGAGCCCCGAAGATGGAGATCAAAAGGAGCAAAATGATATTGGCCATATCATGTCACTATTTGATTGCATGTGATGTTTTTCATGTTTATGCATCTTGTTTACTTAGGACGACGGTAGTAAATAAGATGATCCCTTACAACAATTTCAAGAAGTGTTCTCCCCTAACTGTGCACCGTTGCTACAGTTCGTCGCTTCTAAGCACCACGTGATGATCGGGTGTGATGGATTCTTACGTTCACATACAACGGGTGTAAGACAGATTTACACACGCGAAAACACTTAGGGTTAACTTGACGAGCCTAGCATGTACAGACATGGCCTCGGAACACGGAGACCGAAAGGTCGAGCATGAGTCGTATAGTAGATACGATCAACATGAAGATGTTCACCGATGATGACTAGTCCGTCTCACGTGATGATCGGACACGGCCTAGTTGACTCGGATCATGTAATCACTTAGATGACCAGAGGGATGTCTATCTGAGTGGGAGTTCATAAGATGAACTTAATTATCCTGAACATAGTCAAAAAGGATTTTGCAAATTATGTCGTAAGCTCGCGCTTCAGTTCTACTGTTTAGATATGTTCCTAGAGAAAATATAGTTGAAAGTTGACAGTAGCAATTATGCGGACAGTAGAAAGCTTATGTCCTTAATGCACCGCTCAGTGTGCTGAACCCCAAACATCGTTTGTGGATGTTGCGAACATCAGACATACACGTTTTGATAACTACGTGATAGTTCAGTTAAACGGTTTAGAATTGAGGCATCAAAGATGTTTTTGAAACGTCGCGAAACATATGAGATGTTTCGAGGGCAGAAATTGGGATTTCAGGCTCGTGCCCACGTCAAGAGGTATAAGACCTCCGACGATTTTCTTAGCCTACAAACTAAGGAGAAGAGCTCAATTGTTGAGCTTGTGCTCAGATTGTCTGAGTACAACAATCACTTGAATCGAGTGGGAGTTGATCTTCCAGATGGATAGTGATGTTTCTCCAAAGTCATTGCCACCAAGCTGCTAGAGCTTCGTGATGAACTATGATATATCAGGGACATATATGATGATCCTTGAGGTATTCGTGATGTTTGACACCGCGAAAGTAGAAATCAAGAAGGAGCATCAATTGTTGATGGTTGGTGAAACCACTAGTTTCAAGAAGGGCAAGGGCAAGAAGGGATACTTCATGAAACGACAAATCAGCTACTGCTCTAGTGAAGAAACCCAAGGTTGAACCCAAACCCGAGACTGAGTGCTTCTGTAATAAGGGGAACAGCCACTGGAGCAGAATTACCCTAGATACTTGGTAGATGAGAAGGCTGGCTAAGTCGATAGAAGTATATTGGATATACATTATGTTAATGTGTACTTTACTAGTACTCCTAGTAGCACCAGGGTATTAAATACCGGTTCGGTTGCTAAGTGTTAGTAACTCGAAATAAAAGCTGCGGAATAAACGGAGACTAGCTAAAGGTGAGCTGACGATATATGTTGGAAGTGTTTCCAAGTTTGATGTGATCAAACATCGCACGCTCCCTCTACCATCAAGATTAGTATTAAACCTGAATGGTTTATTGAATCTCGATCGTAGTGATACACATTTTCATGCCAAAAGATATAAGATAGTAATGATAGTACCACTTACTTGTGGCACTGCCATGTAAGTCATATTGGTGTAAAACGCATGAAGAAGCTCCATGTTGATGGATCTTTGGACTCACACGTTTTTGAAAAGTTTGAGACATGTGAACCATGTCTATTGGTGCATACGCATGAAGAAACTCCATGCAGATGGATCGTTTAGACTCACTTGATTTTGAATCACTTGAGATATGCAAATCATACCACATGGGCAAGATGACTGAAAAGCCTCGTTTTCAGCAACACGGAACAAGATAGCAACTTGTTGGAAGTAATACATTTTGATGTGTGCAGTCCAATGAGTGCTGAGGCATGCAGTGAATATCGTTATGTTCTTACTTCACAGATGATTCGAGTAGATGTAGAGTATATTTACTTGATGAAACACAAGTCTGAATTATTGAATGGTTCAAGTAATTTCAGAGTGAAGTTGAAGATCACCGTGACAAGAGGATGAAATGTCTATGATATGATCATAGAGATGAGTATCTGAGTTACGGGCTTTGGCACGCAATTAAGACATTGTGGAAATTGTTTCACAATTAATACCGCCTGGAACACCATAGTGAGGGTGTGTCCGAACATCATAGTTGCACCCTATTGGATATGGTGCGTACCATGATGTCTCTTATCGAATTACCACTATTGTTCATGGGTTAGGCATTAGAGACAACCACATTCACTTTAAATAGGGCACCACGTAATTCCGTTGAGATGACACCGTATGAATTATGGTTTAGAGAAACCTAAGTTGTCATTTCTTAAAGGTTTGGGGCTGCGACGCTTATGTGAAAAAATTTCAGGTTGATAAGCTCGAACCCAAAGCGGATAAAATGCATCTTCATAGGACACCCAAAACAGTTGGGTATACCTCCTAATTCAGATCCGAAAGCAATAAGGATTGTTTCTTGAATCGGGTCCTTTCTCGAGGAAAAGTTTGTCTCGGAAAGTTGAGTGGGAGGATGGTGGAGACTTGATGAGGTTATTGAACCGTCACTTCAACAAGTGTGTAGCAGGGCACAGGAAGTTGTTCCTGTGGCACCTATACCAATTGAAGCGGAAGCTTATGATAGTGATCATGAAACTTCGGATCAAGTCACTACCGAACCTCATAGGACGACAAGGACGCGTACTACTTCGGAGTGGTACGGTGATCCTGTCTTGAAGGTCATGTTGCTAGACAACAATGAACCTACGAGCTATGGAGAAGCAATGGTGGGCCCAAATTCCAATAAATGGTTAGAAGCCATGAAATCCGAGATAGGATCCGTGTATCAGAACAAAGCATGGACTTTGGTGGACTTGCCCAATGATCGGCAAGCCATTAAGATAAATGGATCTTTAAGAAGAAGACGAACGTGGACGGTAATGTCACCGTCTATGAAGCACGACTTGTGGCGAAGAGTTTTTCACAAGTTCAAGGAGTTAACTACGATGAGATTTTCTCATCCGTAGCGATGCTTAAGTCCGTCGGATTCATGTTAGCATTAGCTGCATTTATGAAATCTGGCAGATGGATGTCAAGACAAGTTTCCTTACCAGTTTTCGTAAGGAAAGGTTGTATGTGATACAATCAGAAAAGTTTTGTCGATCCTAAGGATGCTAAAAGGTATGCTGGCTCCAGCGATCCTTCTAAGGACTGGAGTAAGCATCTCGGAGTTGGAATATGCACTTTGATAAGATGATCAAAGATTTTGGGTTTATACAAAGTTTATGAGAAACTTGTATTTCCAAAGAAGTGAGTGGGAGCACTATAGAATTTCTGATGAGTATATGCTGTTGACATATTGATGATCAGAAATGATGTAGAATTTCTAGAAAGCATATAGGGTTATTTGAAAACTGTTTTTCAATGGAAAACCTGGATTAGGCTACTTGAACAATAAGCATCAAGATCTATAAGATAGATCAAAATGCTTAATAGTACTTTTAAATGAGCACGTACCTTGACATAATCTTGAAGGTGTTCAAGATGGATCAGTTAACGAAGGAGTTCTTGCCTGAGTTGTAAGGTATGAAGTTAAGACTTAAAGCTCGACCACGGCAGAAGAAAGAGGAAGGACGAAGGTCGTCCCCTATGCTTTTATCATAGGCTCTCTACAGTATGCGATGCTGTGTACCGCACCTGAAGTGTGCCTTGCCATGAGTCAGTCAAGGGGTACAAGAGTGATCCAAGAATGGATCACAGGACAGCGGTCAAAGTTATCCTTAGTAACTAGTGGACTAAGGAATTTTCTTGATTATGGAGGTGGTAAAAGAGTTCGTCGTAAAGGGTTACGTCGATGCAAGCTTAACACCTATCCGGATAGCTCTGAGTAGAGATACCGGATACATATAATGGAGCAACAATTTAGAATAGCTCCAAGTAGAACAGTTATTTGGAATAGCTCCAAATAGAGCGTGGTAGCTGCATCTAGGAGATGACATAGAGATTTGTAAAGCACACACGGATCTAAAAGGTTCAGACCCGTTGACTATAACCTCTCTCACAAGCATAACATGATCAAACCCAGAACTCATCGAGTGTTAATCACATGGTAAATGTGAACTAGATTATTGACTCTAGCAAACTCTTTGGGTGCTAGTCACATGGGGATGTGACCTTGAGTGTTAATCACATATCGATGTGAACTAGATTATTGACTCTAGTGCAAGTGGGAGACTGTTGGAAATATGCCCTAGAGGCAATAATAAAAGTATTATTATATTTCCTTGTTCATAATAATTGTCTTTTATTCATGCTATAACTGTATTATCCGGAAATCGTAATACACGTGTGAATACATAGACCACAATATGTCCCTAGTGAGCCTCTAGTTGACTAGCTCGTTGTGATCAACAGATAGTCATGGTTTCCTGGCTATGGACATTGGATGTCGTTGATAACGGGATCACATCATTAGGAGAATGATGTGATGGACAAGACCCAATCCTAAGCATAGCACAAAGATCGTGTAGTTCGTTTGCTAGAGCTTTTCTAATGTCAAGTATATTTTCCTTAGACCATGAGATTGTGCAACTCCCGGATACCGTAGGAGTGCTTTGGGTGTACCAAACGTCGCAACGTAACTGGGTGGCTATAAAGGTGCATTACAGGTATCTCCGAAAGTGTCTGTTGGGTTGGCACGAATCGAGACTGGGATTTGTCACTCCGTGTAAGCGGAGAGGTATCTCTGGGCCCACTCGGTAGGACATCATCATATGCGCAATGTGACCAAGGAGTTGATCACGGGATGATGTGTTACAGAACGAGTAAAGAGACTTGCCGGTAACGAGATTGAACAAGGTATAAGGATACCGACGATCGAATCTCGGGCAAGTACAATACCGCTGGACAAAGGGAATTGTATACGGGATTGATTAAGTCCTTGACATCGTGGTTCATCCGATGAGATCATCGTGGAACATGTGGGAGCCATCATGGGTATCCAGATCCCGCTGTTGGTTATTGACCGGAGAACGTCTCGGTCATGTCTGCATGTCTCCCGAACCCGTAGGGTCTACACACTTAAGGTTCGATGACGCTAGGGTTATAAAGGAAGTTTGTATGTGGTTACCGAATGTTGTTCGGAGTCCCGGATGAGATCCCGGACGTCACGAGGAGTTCCGGAATAGTCCGGAGGTAAAGATTTATATATGGGAAGTCCTGTTTTGGTCACCGGAAAAGTTTCGGGGTTTATCGGTAACGTACCGGGACCACCGGGAGGGTCCCGGTGGTCCACCAAGTGGGGCCACCAACCCCGGAGGGCTGCATGGGCCATGTGTGGGAGGGAACCAGCCCCAGGTGGGCTGGTGCGCCCCCCACAAGGGGCCCAAGGCGCAGGGGAGAGTGGGAGGGGGCAAACCCTAGGGCAGATGGGCCCTAAGGCCCATGCTCCCTGCGCCTCCCTCTCCTCCCCCTCTTGGCCGCCTCCCCAAGTCCCATCTAGGGCTGGCCGCACCCCTTGGGGTGGGAAACCCTAAAGGGGGCGCAGCCCCCTCTCCCCCTATATAAAGTGAGGCATAGGGCTGCCCATAACACATGAGATCTTCTCCCTCTTGGTGCAGCCCTGCCTCTCCTCCTCCTCCTCCTCCCCCGTGGTGCTTGGCGAAGCCCTGCTGGATTGCCATGCTCATCCATCATCACCACGCCGTTGTGCTTCTGCTGGATGGAGTCTTCCCCAACCTCTCCCTCTCTCCTTGCTGGATCAAGGCAAGGGAGACGTCATCGGGCTATAAGTGTGTTGAACGCGGAGGTGCTGTCCGTTCGGCACTTGGTCATCGGTGATTTGGATCACGACGAGTACGACTCCATCAACCCCGTTCACTTGAACGCTTCCGCTTAGCGATCTACAAGGGTATGTAGACGCACTCTCCTTCCCTTCGTTGCTGGTTTCTCCATAGATAGATCTTGGTGACACGTAGGAAAATTTTGAATTTCTGCTACGTTCCCCAACATCTTTTGCTAGCCTTCACCTGTATAAGCAGGAATACTGCTTGTGCATCCAAACTCCATGAACCCCAAAGTTGTTCCATATGAGTCCACCATACCTTCCTATATGCGGTATCTACCTGCCGTTCCAAGTAAATTTGTATGTGCCAAACTCCAAACCTTCAAATGAAATTCTGTTTTGTATGCTCGAGCAACTCATGTTTCAACTAGGGCTGCCTATATCTTCCATGCTAGGCGGGTTATTCTCAAGAGGAGTGGACTCTGCTCCTCATTCACGAGAAAGGGTCGGTAACTGGGATGCCCAGTCCCATGATCCAAAAAGATCAAAGCAAATCAATATAATTAAACAAAACTCCCCCAGGGCTGTTCTTAGTTGGAGGCACTCGTTGTTTCGAGCAAGCCATGGATTGATGCTTGTTGGTGGTGGGGGAGTATACACTTTTACCATTCTGTTTGGGAACTGCCTATAATGCATGTAGTATGGAAGATATCGCCATCGCATAGTTGTTTCGTTGACAGTGAAAGTATGCCGCTCAAAATGTTATTCATCTCTATTTTAAAATCGAGCTCTGGCACCTCTGCAAATCCCTGCTTCCCTCTGCGAAGGGCCTATCTATTTACTTTTATGTTGAGTCATCACCTTCTTATTAAAAAGCACCCGCTGGAGAGCACACTGTCATTTGCATTCATTATTATTGGTTTATATTGGGTATGACTTGACTGGATCTCTTTTACCATGAATTACAATGTTTAGTCAGTCCTTGATCTTTGATGGTGCTCTGCATTTATGTTTTGCGGTCTCAGAAAGGGCTGGAGAGATACCATTTTGTTATATCATATTATGGTTGTTTTGAGAAAGTGTTTTCATCCGAGTTTTATTATTATCGCTCGCTAGGTTATTATGCCATTGATATGAGTAATTGTGAGACCTAGGTGTTATTGTGAGTATGGTTAGTTCATAATACTTGTTGAAACTTGAATGCTGGCTTTACATGTTTACAACAACAAGAGCAAATAGAGTTTGTAAAAGCTTTTCTTTATCACTTTCAGTTTATCAACTGAATTGCTTGAGGACAAGCAAAGGTTTAAGCTTGGGGGAGTTGATACGTCTCCAACGTATCTACTTTTCCAAACACTTTTGCCCTTGTTTTGGACTCTAACTTGCATGATTTGAATGAAACTAATCCGGACTGACGCTGTTTTCAGCAGAACTGCCATGATGTTGTTTTATGTGTAGAAAACAAAAGTTCTCGGAATGACCGGAAAATCCACGGAGATAAGTTTTGGGAAATATAAAAAATACTGGCGAAAGAATCAAGACCAGGGAGCCCACACCCTATCCACGAGGGTGGGGGGTGCGCCCTCCCCCCTGGGCGCGCCCCCTATCTCGTGGGCCCCCTGATGCTCCACCGACCTCAACTCCAACTCCATATATTCCGTTTCACGGTGAAAAAAATCAGAGAGAAAGTTTCATCGCGTTTTACGATACGGAGCCGCCGCCAAGCCCTAATCTCTCTCGGGAGGGCTGATCTGGAGTCCGTTCGGAGCTCCAGAGAGGGGGATTCGTCGCCGTCGTCATCATCAACCATCCTCCATCACCAATTTCATGATGCTCACCGCCGTGCGTGAGTAATTCCATCATAGGCTTGTTGGACGGTGATGGGTTGGATGAGATTTACCATGTAATCAAGTTAGTTTTGTTAGGGTTTGATCCCTAGTATCCACTATGTTCTGAGATTGATGTTGCTATGACTTTGGTATGCTTAATGCTTGTCACTAGGGCCTGAGTGCCATGATTTCATATCCGAACCTATTATGTTTTCATGAATATATGTGTGTTCTTGATCCTATCTTGCAAGTCTATAGTCACCTATTATGTGTTATGATCCGACAACCCCGAAGTGAAAATAATCGGGATACTTCTCGGTGATGACCATAGTTTAAGGAGTTCCTGTATTCACTATGTGCTAATGCTTTGTTTTGGTTCTCTATTAAAAGGAGGCCTTAATATCCCTTAGTTTCTGCCAGGACCCCGCTGCCACGGGAGGGTAGGACAAAAGATGTCATGCAAGTTCTTTTCCTTAAGCACGTATGACTATATTCGGAATACATGCCTACATTACATTTATGAACTGGAGCTATTTCTGTGTCACCCTATGTTATAGCTATTACATGAGGAATCACATCCGACATAATTATCCATCACTGATGTAATGCCTACGAGCTTTTCACATATTGTGCTTCGCTTATTTACTTTTCCGTTGCTACTGTTACAGTTCCTACAAAACTATTATCTTTACTTTTGCCACTGTTACCTTTACTATCATACCACTTTGCTACTAAATACTTTGCTGCAGATACTAAGTTATCCAGGTGTGGTTGTATTGAAAACTCAACTGCTAATACTTAAGAATATTCTTTGGCTCCCCTTGTGTCGAATCAATAAATTTGGGTTGAATACTCTACCCTCAAAAGCTGTTGCGATCCCCTACACTTGTGGGTTATCACTGAGACCCTCCAAGGGATGGGCATTCCGATGTCTAAACTCAGTGAGAGTAACATGTAGTTCCACGGTGTCATTCCCAGAAAAAGGCAAAGTCACTCAGACAGATTTCTCGTGATGTGGTTTTTGGTGATTCCAAGAATTACCGCAAGGAAAAGTTGACGTTTGAGGTGGTGGATTTCCACAGTGCTTATCATGCCATTCTAGGTAGGCCCGCATATGCTCATTTCATGGCCCGACCATGTTACGTATATCTCAAGTTGAAGATGCATGGTCCCAGAGGTGTGATCACAATCACGGGAAATAGGCAGAGAGCAGAAGAGTGCCTTCAGAAAGGCTCAAAGATTGATGATGAGCAGATGGCAGCAGTGGAGATGGAGGAATACTAGAAAAATGCAGATCCGAGTAATTTGCTGCGATCCAAGAAACCTACCTCAGAGTCCACATTTCAGTCGGCTGTGAGAAAAAGCCTATTCATATCCACCCGGAAGACCCCACTGCAGCTCCGACCCACATCTCAACAACACTCAACAGCAAATAGGAAGCCGTACTCATTCAGTTCCTCTATGAGAACTCAGACATCTTTTCATGGAAACCATCAGACATGCCAGGTGTACCAAGAGGGCTGGCTGAGCACCATTTGCGTGTCGACCCAAAAGCAAAACCAGTGAAAGAGCATCTCCGACGGTCTGTCGTGGGAAAAAGAAAGGCGATTGGCGAGGAAGTGGCTCGGCTCTTGGCAGTTGAGTTCATCCGTGAGATTTACCACTCCGAGTGGCTCGCAAACGTCGTCATGGTCCCTAAGAAAAGATGATTCACTTTGTATGTGTATCGACTTCAATCATATCAATTGGGCCTGCCCGAAAGATCATTTTCCTCTCCCTCGCATCGATCAGATTGTTGACTCGACTGTGGAGTGTGAGCGTTTTTCCTTTTTGGATGCATATTCCGGGTACCATCAGATCCGACTGTATGGACCCTATGAAATAAAAACGGCCTTCATCACCCCATTCGGGCGTTTTTGCTATGTTACCATGCCTTTTGGTCTCAAGAATGCTGGTGCCACATTCATGCGCATGATCCAGAAGTGCCTGCTCACTCAAATCAGTTGGAACGTGGAAGTATACATGGACGATATCATGGTCAAGTCACGCAAGAGTTCCAACCTGCTGACCGACCTTGTTGAAACCTTTGCCAACCTAAGAAGATATGACATCAAGCTTAATCCATCCAAGTGCACATTCGGAGTCCCAGGAGGGAAGTTGCTCGGTTTTCTCGTTCCCGAACGAGGAATCGACGCAAACCTAGAAAAGATTGGAGCAATTCTCCGAATGAAACGCCCTGTGCATGTGCATGATGTTCGGAAGCTTACGGGTTGTTTGGCTGCATTGAGTCGATTCATTTCTCGTCTTGGTGAAAACGCGTTGCCTCTTTACCGACTGATGAAAAGTCCTGATACATTCGAGTGGACTCCTGAAGACGAACCTATGGATATCAAGTTCGAAGCAAAAAAGGCATATAAGTCTCAGGCAATTGTAGATTTCTTGGCCGAGTGGATTGAGCAACAGCAACTGACTCAAGTTCACTCGAAACATTGGACCATGTTCTTCGACGGATTAAGATGTTGAATGGTTCTGGTGCTGGTGGTTCTGGTGTCCCCAAGGGGCGACAAACTCGGTTATGTACTCCAGATTCACTTTGATTCCTCCAACAATGAAGCTGAGTACGAAGCACTTTTGTATGGGTTACGTATGGCCATCTCACTCGGCGTCCGTCACCTGATGGTTTACGGCAACTCAGATTTGGTGGTCAATCAAGTGATGAAGCAGTGGGATATCAGGAGCCTTGCCATGACCGGATACTATAATGTAGTGAGAAAATTAGAAAATAAGTTTGAAGAGTTGGAGCTCCACCACATACCCCAACTAAGAATCAAGCAGCTGATGATCTGGCGAAAATAGGTTCCACTCGGAAGTCTATTCCCAGTAATGTGTTCTTGAAGCATCCCCACACCTCGTCAGTACAAGAAGATCCCTTTACAGAGGAGCCCCCACGGCCGATAAGTTCAACCAATCCGACTGAAGTTGAAGTCCTAGCGGTTGTCGACCTAATCATGGAAGTTTTTGGTAATCATCCCCGACTAGACAGTGCCATACATTGCATATCTGCTCAGGCAGGAGCTTCAAGAAGATGAGGATGAGGCTCATCATATCGTTCGCAGATCCAAAGCCTTTACAGTTATAGGGGGACAAGATTTCATAGAAAGTGTAACTGGCATAGCTTAGCGGTGTATCTCTCCAGAAGAAGGTCGACCGATCTTAAATGAGATCCACTCGGGGACCTATGGTCACCATGCGTCCTCTCGGACCATCATGGCCAAAGCATACCGAGAAGGATTCTACTGGCCGCGGGCAAACAAAATGGCTAAGGAGATAGTTGAGAAGTGCAAAGGTTGCCAGTTTTACTCGAACATGTCCCACAAGCCTGCATCGGCCTTGAAGACTATTCCACTCGTCTGGCCATTTGTTGTTTGGGGACTCAACATGGTTGCGCCCCTGAGGACCGGCAGAAGCGGCTTTACCCATCTTCTCTTGGCAGTCGACAAGTTCACTAAGTGTATTGAAGCCAAACCCATCAAGAACCTCGACTCAAGCACAACCATCAGTTTCATCAAAGAGTTAATATTCAGATATGGAGTTCCGCACAGCATCATCATGGACAATGGCTCAAACTTTGATTCCGATGAATTCAGAGCTTTCTATGCTTCCCAAGGCACTCGGGTTGACTACGCATCCGTTGCACACCCGCAGTCGAATGGGCAAGGCCAAAGAGCAAATGGTTTGATCCTCCAAGGACTGAAACCCCGATTGATGCGCGACCTCAAGCATGCAGCGGGCGCTTGGGTGACTGAGTTGCCTTCTGTTCTATGGGGATTGAGGACAACTCCCAACCGGCCGACTGGTCGAACTCCTTTCATCATGGTATATGGAGCTGAAGCTATACATTTGAGTGACTTGCTCCACAATGCGCCCCGAGTAGAACTCTTCTCAGAAGCTGAAGCAGAACGGGCACGTCAAGACACTATTGACCTTCTAGAGGAAGAGAGAGATATGGCCTTGATCCAGTCGACCATCTATCAACCAGATCTTTGTCGGTTCCATGCCTGAAACATTAAAGATCACGCTTTTCAAGAAGGGTACCTTGTGCTCCGAGTGGATCAACAACGGCCTCATAATCTTGCCCCTGCCTGGGAAGGCCCCTTCATCGTCACCAAGGTGCTTCACAATGGGGCATGTCACCTTTACAATGTGGCCAACAAGAAAGACGAGTCACGCTCCTGGAATGCGGATCTGCTCCGCCGCTTTTATACCTAAAACACTCGGATTGTCGAGACGTAATAAGAAGTACTTTTCAGATTGTTTATCAAAGACATGCTTTCTGCAGTCTCAAACTGATTGTTTTCACATAAATGTGTGTCCAAATCCCCCAGTGGGTGGCTTAGCCGCGAACCCGATTTGCCTAAGTTTCAAAACACACTCCGAGTGAAGAGCAACCCTCTCACTCTGGGCTTAGCTGTGATCCCGTACTCGCCTAAGTTTAAAACATACTCCGAGTGAAGAGCAACCCTCTCACTCGGGGGCTTAGCTGCGATCCCGTAATGCCTAAGTTTTAAACATACTCCGAGTGAAGAGCAATCATATCACACGGGGGCTTAGCTGCGATCCCGTACTCGCATAAGTTTCAAAACACACTCTGGGTGAAGAGTAACCCTCTCACTCAGGGGCTTAGCTGCGAACCAGACTCGCCTAAGTTTTAAACATACTCTTAGTGAAGAGCAATCCTCTCACTCGGGGGCTTAGCCGCGAACTAGATTCACCTAAGTTTCAAAACATACTCAGAGTGAAGAGCAACCCTCTCACTCGGGGGGCTTAGCTGCGATCCCGGACTCGCCTAAGTTTTAAACATACTCCAAGTGAAGAGCAATCCTCTCACTCGGGGGCTTAGGTGCGAACTAGTTTCGCCTAAGTTTCAAAACATACTCCGAGTGGAGAGAAATCCTCTCACTCGGGGGCTTAGTTGCGATCCCGTACTTGCCTAAGTTTCAAAACACACTCCGAGTGAAGAGTAACCCTCTCACTCGGAGGCTTATCTGCAAACCAGACTCGCCTAAGTTTTAAACATACTCCTAGTGAAGAGCAATCCTCTCTCTCGGGGGCTTAGGTGCGAACCAGATTCGCCTAAGTTTCAAAACATACTCCAAGTGAAGAGCAACCCTCTCACTCGGGGGGCTTAGCTATGATCCCGTACTCACCTAAGTTTTAAACATACTCCGAGTGAAGAGCAATCCTCTCACTCGGGGGCTTAGCTGCGAACCACATTCACCTAAGTTTCAAAACATACTCCAAGTGAAGAGCAATCCTCTCACTCAGGGGCTTAGATGCAAACCAGATTCACCTAAATTTCAAAACATACTCCGAGTTAAGAGCAAACCTCTCACTCCGGGACTTAGCTGCGATCCCGTACTCACCTAAGTTTCAACACAACGAGGTGCACCCTAGACTGCGTCACAAGTACAATGTTTGGATGCATTCTGAGATGCGCCACAAGTACAACGCCTGGATGCACTCTGAGATGCGCCACAAGTACAACGTCGACTCCGGGTGAAGAGCAACCCTCTCACTCGGAGACTTAGTTGCGATCCCAGATTCGCTTATATCAAGAAAATCCAAGAACATTGGAGACAAAGCAACTGCATTCAGATAAAACAACCAAGTTCGGATAAATCCAGCAAGGTTCAGCACCACAAGAAAAAGTATTCGGGCATCAGGCCCTAAAGAGTTTAGCGATTACAAAATCACTCAGCATTCCGAGGCAAATAAAGTCAAGTTATCAAGTTTTTCACTCGGCGGGAGGTGGGCTAGCTGGCTCGATGAAAGTATCCAAGTCGATGCCATCCGCGATGCAAGTGGCAGCATCAATGAAGGTCTCCATAAAAGATTGAAACTTAAGCTTCTTGGTGTGTACCACCTGAAGAGCTTTCCGCTTCTCTTCCTTGGCGTCCATACAATGAACACGAATGAGTGATAAAGTCACATCAGTGCCGCAGCGAGCAGCTGACTTCTTCCACGCTTGCACTTAGTCAGGGATGCTGTTGAGTCGAGTCATTAGTGACTCGGGGTCATTCAAAAGCACATCCTCTGGCCAGAGCTCCTTGTCAATCTGAGACATTGCAACTTTTAGTCAGGCGATGTAGTCCAAGACGCTGGCAAGACGAGATTCCAGTTGCAGCACGTTCATGGCAGCTTCATCCTTGATGGGATAATTGATGGGGTCCAGTCATGTCTTGATCCGCCCAGTTTCCTCCTTGAAATTCTGACAGAACTCTGCATGCACAAAAAGGTGATGAATTGGCAGCAACATGGTGAAAAAGTTTTTTGCAATCAGTCGGATAAAGGAAAGTACCTTCAAGCATGAGGAAAATCTTCTTGGCGAGACCACCCAGATAAGTTTCCAACTCATCCCTCTTCTGAGTGAGAACATCCACTTTGTCAGTCAAAGCCACCTTCTCCTCCTTCAGTTGCACGGCCTCTTTCTTCGCCTCGTTAACAGCGGTTTTCAGCTTGGCGTTCTCCTCTTCCAACTTTCCGACCAAAGTCAGTTTATGGTCAGCAAATTTAGTCTTCTCATGCGCCGTCTTCTGCGCCATAGCAAGATCAAGGTCCTTCTGCTCCAGAGTCTGCTTCATTTTGTCTAAAGAAATAACATTTCTCAGACGAGCTTGGAGTTGACGGTTTTCATTACGCACATATGTTCAAGTGGACTCACTCGGTTCAAAGGATGGAAAGGAAAAAATAACAAGGCATGCAGTCGACGATTCGTTACCTCCCATGATTGCCACTTCATCTTGAGCCTTCTTCAAGTTCTCCTTGGCCAGATCCAGGTCGAGCTTGAGTTGGATTTTCTCCTGTGCCAAAGCAGCATATTGAGCCCCAAGCTCACAAGATTTGTGCAAACAACAACAAGACAAGTCAATCGACAGTTACTTCTGAATGGAAAAGTGCAAGATCAAATTGTATAGCAAAAGAGTTATAAGACTGCTGCCAAATCAAACATCCAACAGCGGTCTCATGAACTACACCCAGTGGGTGCACTCAGCGTGCCCCACTGGTTACATTTCCCACTTAGCATGGGTAGCCCAGCCCGAGTGGAAGGAGTAAAACCAAAAAAAACATCATCATTGGTTCTTAGACCACCGCCGACTGCCCGCGGTCGGCCGTGGTCTTGGGGACTACACCCAGTGGGTGCACTTAGCGTGCCCCCACTAGTTCAGTTCCCACTCGGCATGACCTGTCTAGGCTGAGTGGTAGTACTACAAGCAAACGTTTCACAAAGACCCCGCCAAATCAAACATTCGACGGCAGTCTCGGGGACTACACCCGGTGGGTGCACTCAGTGTGCCCCCACTGGACTAAGATCTCACTCGACACGACCCGATCGATTCAAGTGAAATAGCTACAAAGTAAAAGAGAAACACCCAGTGGGTGAACAGATGCAAGGTGCAATCTCGTGATACATGTACGGACATCTTAGGAATAATAACGCAGCAGTTCACTGGAAGCATATCCTAACAGAACAATGGTCAAGCTAGAAAAACCAATCGGAAATGAACTTACAATCCCACTTACTCGAACATTGGCTTTGAGAGCAGAGCTGGCGTCATAGGCGGCCTTGCTAGTGTCATACACCACCTTTAGTCGGTTCATCATCAGACCTGCCAGAATCATGGCCTCCTTGGCATCCCCTACTTGGTCCTCCGGGACGTGATGCATAGCAAATAGAAGAGATGACGGAACATGTGACGTGGCCGGTGGAGTAGAACTCTGAAGTTGCGTAATAAGATCTGGATCTTGAGCAGTTGATGCTGAGGGTTGGTCAGTCGACAGAGGATTGGCAAAAGAGGCCGAAGCCCGTACTGGATCGCTGAGTTGTTGGTCCACAGGATCTGATGCCGAGCGAGGCGTTCTGGCTCCAGGCACCCTCTTTCTCAAAGTTCTTCCTCTCCTCCCGGCATTTTTTGGAGACACGTCCTCGTCATCATCGTCAGAAAGCTGGATAATATTTGTTGGTGCTGTAAACATTCGACAGTGAAATTTCAGTCGACCAGAAAGTCAATTGACAAAGCATAGGCGCGGCTATAGAACCATACCTGCTAGAGAGGTGGCCGCATCCGCAGTTTCTGCATCACCACACTCCTCGTCGATGTCCATGGATGTCGCATAAGTAGCAGGACTAGAAGTTTCAGAGTTCACTCGGTAAAGCAAGCGGACGAGTCCACAATAACACAGAAGAACAAAGGAAAGAAACTCTTACGCTGAAGTCACAGGCACAGCCACCTTGATCCTAGGCAAGGCCTTTCGAGGTTTGGGCGGGGCAACTTTGGCCTGCTTCGCAGCCTTCTCTGATGGCTCGGGAGTCGACGTCCGAGTGCATTTTGGAATCTTTGTACTCGACGTAACAGCTTTGCCACATCCCCCTGCAAGGTCTTGCGACTGTTTGGAACGACGCCCCGAGCGGGGCGGTGAGTCGACTTCTGCTTGAGTCCTCACTGTCATCTTCACTGTCATCTGCATACCGATTATCACTACTCTCGCCATTACTGATAACCCACAAGTATAGGGGATCACAACAGTTTTCGAGGGTAGAGTATTCAACCCAAATTTATAGATTCGGCACAAGGGGAGCCAAAGAATATTTGAAGGTATTAGCAGCTGAGTTGTCAATTCAACAACACCTGGAGATTAATTATCTGCAGCAAAGTGATTAGTAGCATAGTAGTATGATAGTTTTGATGATAGTAGCAACAGCAACGGTAACAGTAACAGTGATAGCAGTAATATTGTAGCAGTAACGACAACAGTAGCAATAGTAGTAACTTAGCAAGAACAATATAAGATAAATTCGTAGGCATTAGATCAGTGACTCGTTGGATGATATTCGTCATGAGACAATTATAACCTAGGGCAATACGTCACTAGCTCTAGTTCATAAATATAATGTAGGCATGTATTCCGTAAATAGTCATACGTGCTTATGGAAAGAACTTGCATGACATCTTTTGTCCTACCCTCCCGTGGCAGCGGGGTCCTATTGGAAACTAAGGGATATTAAGGCCTCCTTTTAATAGAGAACCAGAACAAAGCATTAGCACATGGTGAATACATGGACTCCTCAAACTACGGTCATCACCGGGAGTGGCCCCGACTTCTGTCACTCCGGGGTTGCCGGATCATAACACGTAGTAGGTGACTATAACTTGCAAGATCGGATCTAGAACATGGATATAATGGTGATAACATAAACGATTCAGATCTGAAATCATGGCACCCGGGCCCAAAGTGACAAGCATTAAGCATGGCAAAGTCACAGAGTAACATCAATCTCAGAACATAGTGGATAATAGGGATCAAGCCCTAACAAAACTAACTCGATTACATGATGAATCTCATCCAACTCCTCACCAACCAGTGAGTCTACGAAGGAATTACTCACTCCCGGTGGGGAGCATCATGGAACTGGCGATGGAGATGTGTTGGTGATGATGAAGATCGAAGATCCCCCTCTCCGGAGCCCCAAACGTACTCTAGATCTTCCCTCCCGAGGAAGAACAGGGCTTGGCGGCGGCTCCATCTCGTGAAACGCGATAATTCTTTCTCCCTGGTTTTTTTTCTGGAAATATGGGATTTTATAGTGTCGGCTTGGAGGTCAGTGGGGCCACCAGGTGGGCAGCACCCACCTGGGCGTGTCTGGGGGGGGTTAGCGCTCCCTGGTGGGTTGTGCCCACCCAGGTGCCCCCCTCAGGTCCATCCTGGCTCCAGAAATTCTCTTTTATTGTATATATCCTCGCAAAGTTTCGTTCCATTCCGATAACTTTTATTTCTGCACAAAAATAACACCATGGTAGTTCTGCTGGAAACAGCATCAGTCTGGGGTTAGTTTCATTCAAATCATGCAAATTAGAGTCCAAAACAAGAGGAAAAGCGTTAGGAAAAGTAGTTACGTTGGAGACGTATCAACTCCCCCAAGCTTAAACCTTTGCTTGTCCTCAAGAAACTCAGTTGATAAACTGAAAATGAAAAAGAAAAACTTTTACAAACTTTTTTGCTCTTGTTTCATAAATAAGCTTAAACAACACCCATGTTTTCAGCAAAGATTATGACTAACCATGTTGACATTAACTCTTAAAAATTATATTGACTCATATCAATGACATAAACAACTATAGAGCAATAATAAAATATCTCAAATAGCAACGAACACATTGTCAAAACAACCATGATATAATATGACAATAGTGGTATCTCGCTAGCCCTTTCTAAGACCGCAAAACATAAATGCAGAGCACCCTCAAAGTTCAAGCCGCGACTAAACATTGTAATTCATGGTAGAAAAGATCCAGTCATGATGCACCCAACATTAGCTATACACAATGCATCAGCATGACAACAGTGCTCTCAGGTTCTGGCGCTTATTTGAGAAGGTGATGACACAACATAAAAGTAAATGGATAGTCCTTTCGCAGAGGGAAGCAATGATTTGTAGAGGTGCCAGAGCTCATGTTTTTAAAATAGAAGTAAATGATATTTTAAGACATGCACCCTTCTCATTCACTTCATGACCACCAGTTATCAATACCTTTCATGCTAAGCACGCTAGTGGCGGTTCCCAAGCGGAAATGTAAAGGTTATGACTCCATTGGGAGTTTTGTTTGATTATTTGTAAGCTCTTTTCTTTTTGCAGTTTGGGACTGGGCATCCCTATTACCACCCTTTTCTCGTGCGATAGTGAGTGAATAAACACTCGACCTAAGAATAAGCCGCTTAGCATGGAAGATATCGACTACCTCCTGTCGTTCCATGAACGATCCAAGCACACAAAAAGGATATTTAGTTGAAGTTTTTAGAGGTGACACATGCAAATTTACTTAGGACGGCAGGGTAATACTGCATATAGGTAGATATGGTGGAGTCATCTAGAATAACTTGAGTTTCAGGTGTACAAGCAGAGTTCCCACTTAGTACAGGCGAAGGCTAGTAAATAGGTTGAGAAGCGGCCAGCTAGAGAGCAAAAACGGTCATGAACATGCATTACGCATAAGTAACATTGGAAACTAGCATGAGTAGGATATGAACACCATGAACATAAATATCATAGAGGCTATGTTGGATTTGATTCAACTACATGCATGAACATGTGCCAAGTCAAGCCACTCGAACATTCTGAGGAGGATACCATATCATCATACTACATCACAATCATTTTAATGCAATGTTGATATCCAAGGTAAGTCATTATTCACTCCTAGCTACTTATGCATGGCATGAGAAACTATAATCTCTAATTGTCATTGCAAACATGTTTGATCATAATAGGCTGAAGCATGGATACTAGGTTAAACATATTTACAAAAACAGAACAAGTCAAGTTCATACCGTTTCTCTCTGCCACGGCCAATTCATCTAATATCGTCATTATTGCCTTTCACTTGCATGACCGAACGATTTGAAATAATAATAGTGCAAGTGTGCCGTGAACTAAGCTAGAATCTGCAAACATTTTATTCAAGAGGAGAAGACAAGGTAATATGGCTCTTTATTAGATCAACATAATGCAAATGAGATCCACTCAACATTTTCATCGTGGTCTTCTCCTCGGTATGACTCGATAAAAGAAAAAGAAATTCAAAGAAACACACTGAAATATTTTTGGAGTTTTTGGTTTTTCGAAAGCAAGCAAACAAAAAAGGGAAAAGCAAAAACGAGAAAAACTCTTTACACGGGAAAGCTCCCAACAAGTAAAAGAGGAACAAGGAAATCTTTTTGGGTTTTCTTTTAATGCTACAACAATTTAAGCTAGAAAGAGAAATAAAAAAGAAGCAATAAACATATTTTTGGATTTTCTCAAAGTTTTTCAAACACACAAGAAGAAAGCAAGAAAATAAATTAAACATGGATGATACAATGAAAAAGTGTGGACACCGACAACTGGAATGAAATGTGTGAACATGGATATAATGTCGGTGGAAATACATACTCCCCAAAGCTTAGGCTTTTTGCCTAGCTGGGTAATCACCAATCGTAGAAGCCGTGAGGTCAAATGTTGAAGTGCTGGGGAGCAGGCACCATAGGGTCCCACTACTGAGGCTCCGCCTGTGCTGCCGCCAAGTTGTTCCGGTACGCGACAATGTCCTCAGGCATGATTATGTATCCGTTCCTGGCAACATAATCAAACAAAGCAGGTGCAGGCAAGGGGATAACATCACGAGTAGTCTCACTAAAAACTAAATTATAAGGTAAGTTAAGATTAGGGCTATCGACATCAAGAAAATGATGGTCCAACATAGATGCTCTGTCAAGGTAAACCTTGGGCAAGGGGTGATCATGTTGGCGTATCTGCACATTGAAGTGAGTAGCCAAACGAGTAGCGTAAATGCCACCACGTATTTTACCCTTGAATCTGTTAAGGTGGAGGCGACGTGCCACAATAGCTCCCAAGCTAAAAGTATTGTCGCCATAAAGTGCGCGACGTAAAACATCAAAGTTTGGGGCACTAAGTGAACCCACCTTCTCTCTCGCTAACAAGCACTTTGCGATAAATAAAGCAAAATAATGCGTGGCAGGAAACTGCAAGCTAGCGGCAGTGGTAGCCAATACTCCTCTCTCATCCCCCACTATCAGAGTACGGTAAAAACCATCAAACTCTGAGTGCCTAGGCTCCACCAAACCCCCATCAGAAGGAAGGATGCATATGTCACAAAATTTAATAAGTGGAATTTGGCGGGGTTCAGCATATAAGTTAAAAGACACCTCAGGAGGATTATTCCTAGAATGGAACTGAAAGGTTTGCACAAAGGAGTTTGTGAGGAGATGATACTGTTCGCATTCAGCTGCGATGAAGTTGGTGAGGCCGGAATTAGCAGCATATTGGTTGAACTCTCTGAGGATTCCGGCCTCCTCCATGAAATCATTGTCCGGCCACTCACACGGCCGTAGTTCCGCCAACCTCAGGATAAGAAGATCATTGTCAGAAGACTGCCCAATAACCCCCTTGGAGTTCTTCTTGGAAGAGAACTTCCTAAAGATATTCATCTTTTTCCTATGAACAAAATTCTGAAATTTTTAGTCCACAAATGTTTTCTCAACAAAACTTTACAAGATTGGTAGCAACTACTCATAGGGATGTATAGAGGCCATAGCAAGCATTCAAACTACTTAGAACTCAAAGAATTCAACATGCAAGCTCATCCACAGCAGCACTAAGAGTAGCTAATTATTCTAAATAAAAACCACTAAAACAAAAACTAATTGGACACATCGAGGAGTCACATACCAAGCAAAAAGTCCCTGAAACAGTTTGAGAAACGGAGCTTCGAGCAAAGAGATCGAAATCCACGGTCTTGATACGTCTCCAACGTATCTATAATTTTTGATTGTTCCATGCTATTATATTACCTGTTCTGGATGTTTAATGGGCTTTACTATACACTCTTATATTATTTTTGGGACTAACCTATTAACCGGAGGCCCAGTCCAAATTGCAGTTTTTTGCCTATTTTAGTGTTTCATAGAAAAGGAATATCAAACGAAGTCCAAACAAAATGAAACCTTCGGGAGAGTTATTTTTGGAACAAACGCAATCCAGGAGACTTCGAGTGGACGTCAAGAAAGAAACGAGCTGGCCATGAGGCAGGGAGGCGCGCCCCCCACCCTCATGGCTCCCTGACCGACTTCCTTCGCCTATATATACTCATATACCCTGAAAACATCCAGGAGCACCGCGAAACCCTATTTCCACCGTCGCATCCATCTGTACCCGTGAGATCCCTTCTTGGGGCCTTTTTCGGCGCTCCGCCAGAAGGGGAATCGATCAGGGAGGGCTTCTACATCAACACCATAGCCTCTCCGATGAAGTGTGAGTAGTTTACCACAGACCTTCGGGTCCATAGTTATTAGCTAGATGGCTTCTTCTCTCTCTTTGATTCTCAATACAAAGTTCTTCTCGATTTTCTTGGAGATCTATTCGATGTAACTCTTTTTGTGGCGTGTTTGTCAAGATCCGATGAATTGTGGGTTTATGATCAAGATTATCTATGAACAATATTTGAATCTCCTCTGAATTCTTTTATGTATGATTGGTTATCTTTGCAAGTCTCTACGAATTATCAGTTTGGTTTGGCCTACTAGATTGATCTTTCTTGCAATGGGAGAAGTGCTTAGCTTTGGGTTCAATCTTGCGGTGTCCTTTCCCAGTGACAGCAGGGGCAGCAAGGCACGTATTGTATTGTTGCCATCGAGGATAAAAAGATGGGGTTTATATCATATTGCTTGAGTTTATCCCTCTACATCATGTCATCTTGCCTAATGCGTTACTCTGTTCTTATGAACTTAGTACTCTAGATGCATGCTGGATAGCGGCCGATGGGTGGAGTAATAGTAGTAGATGTAGAATCATTTCGATCTACTTGTCGCGGACGTGATGCCTATATACATGATCATGCCTAGATATTCTCATAACTATGCACTTTTCTATCAATTGCTCGACAGTAATTTGTTCACCCACCATAATGCTTTTAGGTTGATTCTTTTTTCAGATGATTAATAGACAAATTCCTCACGTCCACCAATTTATTTCACAATTTTTGGAGTTACAGAAGTATTCGAAAGTTACAGATTACTACAGACTGTTCGGTTTTTGACAGATTCTGTTTTTCGTGTGTTGTTTGCTTATTTTGATGAATCTATGGCTAGTATCGGGGGGTATGAACCATAGAGAAGTCGGAATACAGTAGGTTTAACACCAATATAAATAAAGAATGAGTTCATTACAGTACCTTAAAGTGGTGGTTTGCTTTCTTGCACTAACGGAGCTCATGAGATTTTCTGTTAAGTTTTGTGTTGTGAAGTTTTCAAGTTTTTGGTAAAGATTTGATGGATTATGGAATAAGGAGTGGCAAGAGCCTAAGCTTGGGGATGCCCAAGGCACCCCAAGGTAAAATTCAAGAACAACCTAAATCCTAAGCTTGGGGATGCCCCAGAAGGCATCCCCTCTTTCGTCTTCGTTCATCGGTAACTTTACTTGAGGCTATATTTGTATTCACCACATGATATGTGTTTTGCTTGGAGCGTCTTGTATGGTTTGAGACTTTGCATTTTAGTTTACCACAATCATCCTTGCTGTATACACCTTTTGGGAGATACACACATGAATCAGAATTTATTAGAATACTCTATGTGCTTCACTTATATCTTTTGAGCTAGACAATTTTGCTCTAGTGCTTCACTTATATCTTTTTAGAGCACGACGGTGGTTTTATTTTGTAGAAATTATTGATCTCTCATGCTTCACTTATATTATTTTGAGAGTCTTTTAGAACAGCATGGTATTTGCTTTGGTTATAAAATTAGTCCTAATATGATGGGCATCCAAGTTGGGTATAATAAAAACTATCATATAGAGTGCATTGAACACTATGATCAATTTGATACTTGATAATTGTTTTGAGATATAAAGGTGGTAATGTTAGAGTCATGCTAGTTGGGTAATTATGAAATTGAGAAATACTTGTGTTAAAGTTGGCAAGTCCCGTAGCATGCACGTATGGTAAACGTTGTGTGACAAATTTGAAGCATGGGGTGTTCTTTGATTGCCTTCCTTATGAGTGGAGGTCGGGATCACGCGATGGTTAACTCCTACCAACCCTTCCCCTAGGAGCATGCATAGTAGTACTTTGCTTCGAGGGCTAATAAACTTATGCAATAAGTATATGAGTTCTTTATGACTAATGTGAGTCCATGGATTATACGCACTCTTACCCTTCCATATTTGCTAGCCTCTACGGTATCGTGCATTGCCCTTTCTCACCTTGGGAGTTGGTGCAAACTTCGCCGATGCATCCAAACGTCGTGATACGATAGGCTCTATCACACTTAAACCTCCTTATATCTTCCTCAAAACAGCCACCATACCTACCTATTATGGCATTTCCATAGTCATTCCGAGATATATTGCCATGCAACTTTCCACCGTTCCGTTTATTATGACAACTCCATCATTGTCATATTGCTTTTGCATGACCATGTAGTTGACATCATATTTGTGGCAAAGCCACCTTTATAATTCTTTCATACATATCGCTCTTTGATTCATTGCATATCCCGGTACACCGCCGGAGGCATTCACATAGAGTCATATTTTGTTCTAAGTATTGAGTTGTAATTCTTGAGTTGTAAATAAATAAAAGTGTGATGATCTTCATTATTAGAGCATTGTCCCAAGTGAGGAAAGGATGATGGAGACTATGATTCCCCCACAAGTCGGGATGAGACTCCGGACTTTATGAAAAATAAAAAGAGGCCAAAGAAGCCCAAATAAAAAAAGAGGCCAAAGAAGCCCAAATAAAAAAAGAGAGAAAAAGAGAGAAGGGACAATGTTACTATCCTTTTTCCACACTTGTGCTTCAAAGCACCATGATCTTCATGATAGAGATTCTCCTATGTTGTCACTTTCATACACTAGTGGGAATTTTTCATTATAGAACTTGGCTTGTATATTCCAATGATGGTCTTCCTCAAAATGCCCTAGGTCTTCGTGAGCAAGCAAGTTGGATGCACACCCACTTAGTTTCTTTTGATGAGCTTTCATACGTTTATAGCTCTAGTGCATCCGTTGCATGGCAATCCCTACTCCTCGCATTGACATCAATTGATGGGCATCTCCATAGCCCGTTGATTAGCCGCATCAATGTGAGACTTTCTCCTTTTTTGTCTTCTCCACATAATCCCTATCATCATACTCTACTCCACCCATAGTGCTATATCCATGGCTTACGCTCATGTATTGCGCGAGGGTTGAAAAAGCTGAAGCGCGTTAAAAAGTATGAACCAATTGCTTGGCTGAAACCGGGGTTGTGCATGATGGGAGCATTTTTGTGTGACGAAAATGAAGCATGGCCTAACTATATGATTTTGTAGGGATAAGCTTTCTTTGGCTATGTTATTTTGATAAGACATGATTGCTTTGTTAGTATGCTTGAAGTATTACTATTATTATGTCAATATTAAACTTTTATCTTGAATCATTTGGATCTGAACATTCATGCCACAGTAAAGAAAATTACATTGAGAAATATGCTAGGTAGCATTCCACATCAAAAAATTTGTTTTTATCATTTACCTACTCGAGGACGAGCAGGAATTAAGCTTGGGGATGCTTGATACGTCTCCAATGTATCTATAATTTTTGATTGTTCCATGCTATTATATTACCTGTTTTGGATGTTTATTGGGCTTTACTAAGCACTTTATATTATTTTTGGGACTAACCTATTAACCAGAGGCCCAGCCCAAATTCCTGTTTTTTTGCCTATTTCAGTGTTTCGCAGCAAAGGAATATCAAACGGAGTCCAAACGGAATGAAACCTTCGGGAGAGTTATTTTTGGAACAAACGTAATCCAGGAGACTTGGAGTGGACGTCAAGAAAGAAATGAGGCGGCCACGAGGCAGGGAGGCGCGCCCCAAGGGGGTGGGCGCGCCCCCCACCCTCGTGGCTCCCCTGACCGACTTCCTTCGCCTATATATATCCATATACCCTGAACACATCGGGGAGCACCACGAAACCCTATTTCCACCGCCGCAACATTCTATACCCATGAGATCCCATCTTGGGGCCTTTTCTGGCACTCCGCCGGAGGGGGGATCGATCACGGAGGGCTCTACATCAACACCATAGCCTCTCCGATGAAGTGTGAGTAGTTTACCACAGACCTTCGGGTCCATAGTTATTAGCTAGATGGCTTCTTCTCTCTCTTTGATTCTCAATACAAAGTTCTTCTCGATTTTCTTGGAGATCTATTCGATGTAACTCTTTTTGCAGCGTGTTTGTCAAGATCCGATGAATTGTGGGTTTATGATCAAGATTATCTATGAACAATATTTGAATCTCCTCTGAATTCTTTTATGTATGATTGGTTATCTTTGCAAGTCTCTTCGAATTATCAGTTTGGTTTGGCCTACTAGATTGATCTTTCTTGCAATGGGAGAAGTGCTTAGCTTTGGGTTCAATCTTGCGGTGTCCTTTCCCAGTGACAGCAGGGGCAGCAAGGCACGTATTGTATTGTTGCCATCGAGGATAAAAAGATGGGTTTTATATCATATTGCTTGAGTTTATCCCTCTACATCATGTCATCTTGCCTAATGCGTTACTCTGTTCTTATGAACTTAATACTCTAGATGCATGCTGGATAGCGGTCGATGTGTGGAGTAATAGTAGTAGATGCAGAATCGTTTCGATCTACTTGTCGCAGACATGATGCCTATATACATTATCATGCCTAGATATTCTCGTGATTATGCACTTTTCTATCAATTGCTCGACAGTAATTTGTTCACCCACCGTAATACTTATGCTATCTTGAGAGAAGCCACTAGTGAAACCTATGGCCCCTGGGTCTATTTTCCATCATATAAGTTTCTGATCTATTTTATTTTGCAATCTTTACTTTCCAATCTATATCATAAAAATACCAAAAATATTTATCTTACTATCTCTATCAGATCTCACTTTTGCAAGTGGCCGTGAAGGGATTGACAACCCCTTTATCGTGTTGGTTGGAAGGTTCTTATTTCTTTGTGTAGGTACGAGGGATTTGCGTGTAGCCTCCTACTGGATTGATACCTTGGTTCTCAAAAACTGAGGGAAATACTTACGCTACTTTGCTGCATCACCCTTTCCTCTTCAAGAGAAAACCAACGCATGCTCAAGAGGTAGCAGGTCTCAGGAGCAAGAACACGAGAGATAGAGTGGTAATGATTTTTTTTCTGTGTGAATGGAGTGTTTTGGGAGGAAGAAGTAAGTGAGGAGGCCCACCAGGTGGGCAGCACCCAGCAGGGCGTGCCTAGGGGTGCTGGCGTGCCCTGGTTGGTCGTGCCCACCTGGTGCACCTCCCTTAGGTATTATTTGCACCATAAATTCATAAATATTCAGAAAAAAATCATGTCAGATTTTTAGAGCATTCTGAGAACTTTTATTTTTGGTCTTTTTTTATTGCACAGAAAAAGCAGAAAACTGACGAAGTATGGCATTTTATTTTATTTAAATAATAAAATTAGAAAAGAAAGGTGGGGATAGAAGATAGTGCATACTAAATTCATCAACTTCATACCTCTAAAAAATGATCCATTAATAAGGTTGATCAAGTCTTATTAACAACCACTTTCGATTAGTATGAAACCGAAGAACTTCCGTAAATCACTAGGTTACCTCAATGGGGATATGAATGTCCCCAACAATAAGTATTTCATATTTCTTTTTGACAGTAGGTAGAGGTAGTTGAAAAGTTCCAATAGTGATTGTAGGAGATTTTTCAATAACATTAATACCATTCACTTGGAATTGTTTCTTCGAAAAGTGCAGCGTATGCTCATTACCATTGATATGAAAAGTGACCTTGCTTTTATTGAAATCAATAATAGCCCATGTGGTATTCAAGAAGGGTCTACCAAGAATAATCGACATGTTTTCATCCTCAGGCATCTCAAGTATAACAAAGTCAGTCAAAATAGTAACGTTAGCAACAACAACAGGCACATCCCACAAATACCGATAGGTATGGCAGTTGATTTATCAGCCATTTGCAATGATATTTTAGTAAGTGTGATTTTATTCAAATCAAGTCTTTTATATAAAGATAAAGGCATAACACTAACACCAGCTCCCAAATCACATAAAGCAGTTTTCACATAATTTCTTTTAATGGAGCAAGGTATAGTCAGTATTCCCGGATCTCCAAGTTTTTTAGGTATTCCATCTTTGAAAGTGTAATTAGCAAGCATAGTGGAGATTTCAGCTTCCAGTATTTTTCTCTTATTGGTGACGATGTCTTTCATATACTTTGCATAAGGAGGCATTTTCAAGATATCAGTCAAGCGAGTGCGCAAAAAGACTGGCCTAATCATTTCAGCAAAGCGTTCAAATTCTTCATCATCTTTCTTTTTAGTTGACTTAGGTGGAAAGGGCATAAGCTTTTGAACCCATGGTTCTCTGTCCTTACCATGTTTTCTAGCAACAAAGTCTCTTTTATCATATCTTTTATTCTTAGGTTGTGGATTATCAAGATCAACAGCTGGTTCTATCTCAACATCATTATCTGGTTCTTTATCATTAGGTTGAGTGGTTTCATGAACCTCATAATTATCTTTTTCATTATCAAAAGGTGAGTGTTCATTACCAGATTGAGTTTCAGCATCAGAGATAGAGACTTTATTATCATTATTAGGAGGTTTTTCTACTTCAGGTTCACTAGAGGCAGGCAAAGTCTTATCATTTTTCTTCTTCTTTTTATTTTTAGAAGAACTAGGTGTAGTGGTGTTGTTCCTTTGAGAATCTTGTTCAATTCTCTTTGGGTGTCCCTTAGGATAAAGTGGTTCCTGAGTCATTTTACCTCCTCTAATTGCTACTCTAACAGCAAAGTCACTTATATTACTATTCATTTCATCAAGTAACTCTCTTTGAGATTTAGCAACTTGTTCTAATTGAGTTTGAACCATAGAGGCATGTTTTCCTACACCTCTAACATCATTTGAGATTCTAAATAACAAGTCACTTAAGCGAGCAATCATATCAGAGTTGTATTTCAATTGTTTCATAACATTTGCATTGAAGTGATCTTGCTTTCTAATGTAATTATCAAACTCATAAAGGCATTGACTAGGATGTTTATTACGAGGATCATCACTATCATTGAAATTTCATTAAAGATTTTACCTCTACCACCTTGGGTGGTGGTGGTGCTTCAAGCCCATGTATTTCTTCGATAGGTGGTAAATTATTAACATCCTCGCCCTTAATACCTTTTTTCTTTATAGATTTCTTTGCCTCTTGCATATCTTTAGGACTGAGATATAAGATACCCCTCTTCTTCGGAGTGGGTTTAATAGGTGCTTCAAGAGGAGTCCAATCATCATAATTTTTCAATATGTTATTCAATAATTCCTCAGCTTGCTCAATAGTTCGTTCCTTGAAAACACGGCCAACACAACTATCTAGGAAGTCCCTAGAAGCATCGGTTAGTCCATTATAGAAGATATCAAGTATTTCATTTTTCTTAAGAGGATGATCAGGCAAATCATTAAGCAATTGGAGAAGCCTCCCCCAAGATTGTGGGAGACTCTCTTCTTCAATTTGCACAAAGTTAAATATTTCCTGCAAGGCAGTTTGTTTCTTATGAGCAGGGAAATATTTTTCAGAGAAGTATTAGATCATATCCTGGGGACTACGCACACAACTAGGAGCAAGAGTATTGTACCAAGATTTAGCATCACCCTCTAATGATGACGGAAATAACTTGAGAATATAGTAATAGCGAATCTACTCATCATGAGCAAAAAGGATAGCTATAGCATTCAACTTAGTAAGATGTGCCACAACAGTTTCAGTTTCATAACCATTGAAAGGATCAGATTCAACCAAAGTGATTAACTCTGGGTCGACAGAGAATTCATAATCCTTATTAGCAATAACAATAGGTGAAGTAGCAAATTCAGGATCATATTCCATTTTAGCATTCAGAGATCTTTCTTTATACTTGCATAGTAATTTCTCTAGATCATCTCTATCCTTACAAGCAAGAATATCTCTAGTTGTCTCCTCACTCATAGTGTAACATTTCAGTACCTTTGGAATTCATATTTAGGAGGACTAGTTCTAGTAGGTGTTTCAGTAGTTTCAGTTTCAAGTTCATCATCAGATTCAACAACATCATGTTGTCTTACTCTAGCAATTTGTTCATCAAGAAATTCACCTAGTGGCACATTATCATCAACTAAGGTACTAGCATCATCATCATGAGCAACATTCATAGCATAAGTAGCATCATCAATAACTTGCGACATATCAGAATTAATAGCATGTTGTGGAGTTGCAAGATTACTTATAATAGAAGGTGAATCTAAAGCAGAACTGGATGGTAATTCCTTACCTCCCCTCGTCTTTGAGGGAAAAATCTTAGTCTTAGCATCCTTCATATTCTTCATAGTGATAATATGATAATAATCCCAAGTGGCTCAACAAATATAGCTATGCTCCTCGGCAACGGCGCCAGAAAAAGGTCTTGATAACCCACAAGTATAGGGGATCGCAACAGTTTTCGAGGGTAGAGTATTCAACCCAAATTTATAGATTCGACACAAAGGGAGCCAAAGAATATTTGAAGGTATTAGTGGTTGAGTTGTCAATTCAACCACACCTGGATATTAATTATCTGCAACAAAGTGATTAGTAGCACAGTAATATGATAGTTTTGATGATAGTAGCAGCAACAATGGTAACAGTAACAGTGATATTGTAGCAGTAACGACAGCAGTAGCATAAGTAGTAACTTAGCAAAAACAATATAATATAAATTTGTAGGCATTGGATCGGTGACTCATTGGATGATATTCTTCATGAGACAGTTATAACCTAGGGCGATACGGCACTAGCTCCAGTTCATAAATATAATGTAGGCATGTATTCCGTAAATAGTCATACGTGCTTATGGAAAGAAATTGCATGCCATCTTTTGTCCTACCCTCCCATGGCAGCGGGGTCCTATTGGAAACTAAGGGATATTAAGGCCTCCTTTTAATAGAGAACTGGAACAAAGCATTAGCACACGATGAAGACATGGACTCCTCAAACAATGGTCATCATCGGGAGTGGTCCCGACTTCTGTCACTTCCGGGTTGCCGGATCATAACACGTAGTAGGTGAATATAACTTGCAAGATCGGATCTAGAACATGGATATAATGGTAATAACATAAACAGTTCAGATCTGAAATCATGGCACCCGGGCCCAGCATTAAGCATAGCAAAGTCATAGAAACATCAATCTCAGAACATGGTGGATACTAGGGATCAAGCCCTAACAAAACTAACTCAGTTAGATGATGAATCTCATCCAACTCCTCACCAACCGCGAGCCTACGAAGGAATTACTCACGCTGGTGGGGAGCGCCATGGAATTGGCGATGGAGATGTGTTGGTGATGATGAAGATCAAAGATCCCTCTCCGGAGCCCCAAACGGACTCCAGATCTGCCCTCCCGAGGAAGAACAGGGCTTGGCGGCGGCTCCATCTCGTGAAACATGATAATTCTTTCTCCCTGATTTTTTCTGGAAATATGGGATTTTATAGCGTCGGTTTGGAGGTCAGTGGGGCCACCAGGTGGGCAGCACCCACCTGGGCGCACCTGGGGGGCTGGTGCGCCCTGATGGGTTGTGCCTACCCAGGTGCCCCCCTCAGGACCATCCTGGCTCCAGAAATTCTCTTTTATTGTATAAAAAATCCTTGCAAAGTTTTGTTCCATTCCGAGAACTTTTATTTCTGCACAAAATTAACACCATGGTAGTTTTGCTGAAAGCAGCGTCAGTCCGGGGTTAGTTTCATTCAAATCATGCAAATTAGAGTCCAAAACAAGTGGAAAAGTGTTAGGAAAAGTAGATACGTTGGATACGTATCAATCACTCTCAACTCCTTCTTGGTATTGCTCTCCATTCGGCATCGAGTACATATTGGTGAAAATCTGCAAGACACAAGTTATAAGTATCAGTCGGATTCAAGAACAATCATAGATCGAAAGGAAGAAACACTCGGAAAATTGAGTTCGACCTCTTCTGGAGCATTGTTGGCGTCGAATGGCAGAATCCTCCTGGACTCCCTGGGGTTATCCTTGTTGCCGATAATGCTCCTGAGCCACGGAGCCACCGTCTCCTCATCAACCTCCTCCAGGTGGGTTCGAGCAGTGTCCTCTGGACCCGAGTACATCCACATAGGGTGGTCACGGGCCTGCACGGGCTGGATGCGTCGATTGAGGAATACCTCCAATAGATCCATACCCATCACTCCACCTTGAACCAACGCAACGACGGTGTCGACTAACATACGCACCTCCCCTTCTCCTTCGGCGCTACAACTAGTGAACGAGGGGTGCGGAGTCTCTCCATAATGAAAGGGGGAAGGCCAGTCGGCTGACCAGGAGTCGGAATGTCCTTGCAGTAGAACCAAGTTGACTGCCATCCCCTGACTGACTCGGGAAAGGTCATGGGGGGAAAAGAACTCTTACCTCTCATTTGGATCCCTAACCCCCCGCACATCTGGATCACGTGCGTCTTTTCATCATCCAGGTTAGCTTTCTTCACCGTCTGAGAATGACAAGTGAATATGTGTTTGAACAGACCCTAGTGTGGCTGGCACACCAGGAAGTTTTCGCACATTGAGATGAATGCGGCAAGATACGAGATCGTGTTGGGAGGAAAATGGTGGATCTAAGCGCCGAAGAAATTCAAAAAGCCCCGAAGAATGGGTGCGGAGGCAGAGAGAAACCTCGCTCGACATGGGTGGTGAGAAGGATGCACTCACCCTCGCGCGGCTGAGGCTCGGATTCTCCCTCTGACAGCCTCTAGGACCCATGGGCAATCAGGCCGTCGGTGGCTAGGTTCTCTAGGTCTTCCTTCATAATGGTGGAATGGATCCAGTCCCCCTGGATCCAACCAGGCGACAGACCGGACCGCGGCGTCGACCCCCTCACCGTCTTCTTGCCTTTTGCTGCCTTCTTCGCTCGCTCCAGGGCCGAGGTCTGGTCCTTCACCATGGCAGCGAAGCTCAAGAGGGCCGAGCGGAGGCGTGGAGAGCAGAGAGAAGTGAGGTGGAGAAGCAGAGAGGAAGGGGATCAAATGGAATGCACAGTGCCTCGCATCGGCCTCGGCACTTTTTATGGGGTTGCTTTCGAGTGGCTGACCCGTGGGCCTGAGGAATCTTATCGCATCCCGTCATAGGCGCTGGCTTGATACGTGGAGAAAAAGGTGGCACGAAGATCGAGGAGTCCCTATCTGCTCATTTCGTTTACTGTGCCATGCCCCGTTCCGCGCGCTTCTCCAAAATTTCGAATCCCGTGAGATTCGGAGACCGCGGAGCATTCAATCGCGTCAAAAGATTTCACACTCTGATTCACTCGAAGATTTACTGCATAATTCAGTCGGTGATCTCAGAAACCAGAATCGATCAAGGCTATTGATGCAGGGTTAAAGTACCAGTGTGCTTTCCAGATCTCTACGAAATGCCTCTGAAGCATGGAATCGAATCGTAACCAACTTCAACCCTTCTTCACTCGGACCTCAATCCATTCGGGGGATAATGACAATGACACGTACCTAGGGTAGGGTCTTAGGCCTGACCCAGACACCCTACCCAAGGACACTGCCCTAGAGTCAAAGACATTCAAAGTCCAATAGAAGGCACCGACTGAAATCACCTTGAAGTGCAATCCATTCGACAGAAGATTCCACTCGGACACCCCAATTCCACTCGACCATACGAAGAATCACTCGGAGTACAGAAGATCTAAAGCCACCCCAGGATGGCAACGGTCGGGCGTTCACTCCATAGTCATAAAGAACATTAATAGCTGGCGTTACCAGTAACGCCCCTGCCTTAACTCACATTGAACCTTATGTAACCGAGGGCTGCGAGGGGCCTGGCGCACTCTATATAAGCCGCCCCCTCCTCAGGCACAAGGGTTCGCACCCCCTGTAACTTCCACGCATAATCAGTCGACAAGCCTCCGGGCACCGAGACGTAGGGTTATTACCTCCACCGGGAGGGGCCTGAACTCGTAAACTTGCGTGTACAACCTCACTGTAGCTAGGACCTTGCCTCCTCTTATGTACCCCCTACTCATACTATCAGACTCACTCCCACGACACGGCTGGGTCTCCTTTGACGTGAGTTGTGGTGCATCACCACCGGCGTCGAGGGTACACGATGACGTGTTCGTGTGCGAACACACTTTTTGGCGACTCCGCTGGGGAAGAAGCTTCGAACGGTCTCCGCCCCGTTCTTGCTACGAAGAGATCGTCATCAAGGATTTGCTATCTACAAAGGTAATATGAATACTGAATCCCCTTATGTAGATGCAAATAATTCATATGGTGATACTAGATCGCTCAATGAGTATACTCTATCGGCCAACCCTAGTTTTGTCAATCATGCATCTAATTACGTGCAAGGGCCAATTCAAAGTAATTTACATGCTTTAACTTCTTATGATACTAGTAACATGCATCATATGTATTCCAACTCTCATGCATTGGCAACCCCACAAATCGTTATGCCGATGAACAACATGATGAGTTCGGTAAATAAATTTGAAACACCACATGTTGGAAGTGTTTCACCCTTTTATTCATCGACAACTAATTTGCAATATACTAGTCCATACATGTCGATGGATGGGAGAATTGTCCATGCTAGTAGTTATTCGTCCAATTACTCTCAACCATCATATGCTACACCTCACGTTAATAATTTTACGGCACCATACACAACTGTAGATGTTCATAATTTGGCTTCAAACCTTCATGGTCATAGCCGAATAAATGTCAATTTTACAGGAATGGTTGTGCCTAATATTGTAGACGATGAGGTAGTTGTTGTTGTTGTTGCATTAAAGAGTTTAGCCCAAAATAAGAGGATTAGTGCTCCTTGCCTTGAAGAACATGATAAGGGCCTAGTTCCTGATTATAATGCGATAAAATCTAGAGTTTTACGAGAAGATGTATCTTTGCCAATCGATAGAACTGACGAGCAAAAATATGATTCTACAACAATGTGTATGCCTTCACCTAGTACTACATCATACTATACACCCCCTGGAGAATTGCAAAGTTTCGGTAATACCCGTGTGCCATTGCCGAAAGAATCTAAAAGCATTGGGGGGCAATCATATCTGGAGTGGACTGAAATTGAGAAAAAGCTTAAAGCCAATTCTGCTACCCGTCGCCAGAAACAAATAGAAAAAGAATTGGCTCAAAGAAAATAAGCATTGCCAATTGGTAGAATCAATGAAAAGAAAGATGATTCGGAAAGTGAAAGTCCTTCAATTGTAAAGACAGAATCAATTAGTATATATTCTGAATCGATCAAGGCAAGCATTATTGAGAAAGGGCATAGAAAGCATAGCAAAACGACCATGCTTGATTTTTCTGAAGTTAATGGAACCTACTTCTCGCCCTGTGAGTTTTGTGCCACAAAAATTGAATATCCTCAAGCAAGGTTGTCTAAATCGTGATTCTGAATTAGATCGGAGCTCCGATGGTAGGATCACAAATCGTAGAATCTTCACTATCAGGATTGTAGAGACGTAGATTTTAAAGACCAAAATTGTAGAATCAGAGGGGTTAGTTTGGATCGTAAAGTCGTAGAATCGTACAACAGAATCGTGATTCTAACAACCTTGTCCTCAAGGACAAGAACAAGTAGCCCAATAAAGTTCAGTTGACAAAGATCTTCAATGTAATGATGCACGGAACTAAGAAAAAGAGAGCGGTGAGGCGTTGGGAAGCCATCCAAAGATGGAGCAAGATATTGTTCAAGTCACACCACTATCATGCTCTCCGAACATATTTGAAGAGGTTTGCATAGAAAGTAATTTACCTATTTGCAGATTTCATCTCAACTTCATTGTTGATGCATCTATTATAAAAATTCTCATAAGTAATTTTGAAAGACCAATGAAGAAGGGCAATTTACTTGTTGGCAATAAAATTGTCATTAAGCATATCGGCCAACCCATTGCGCCATTCATAGAGACCGATAGTGATTTATTGCAACCAAAGATTTTGCCATTGCTTTATTTAAAGTTCATATCTAATTGGGTAGCTTTGCTTGTTTCATACTTGGCTTACACTTGGTCTCAATTGAGGCATGTATGTTCTAACCATTTTCATTTCAGAAACTTAAAGCCAAGATTAAATTCTTTTGAGAAAATTGATGCTAGTATAATATCTTACCCAATGACATCGGAAAAACAATGCGAGAGAGAATTCATAGCCGAATGGGAAGATGCCAAATCTGAACCATTCATGTGCTTAGTTCCAAAGCCGTTCTCGCAGGAAGATCGGCTAGAAATTGGGAAGTACACCTTCAATTCAAACATGTGTGATCAAATCTTTGATTTGTTTTTAACAAATAATTATATTAGAATTCTTGATCACCATGTCGAGCCATCTATCCAAGGACAAATGTATTGTAATAATTCTGAGGATTGCAACATGTTTCGTCAAATAGTTAAATCGGCCATTGAAAAAGGACGATTGAAATTGTTGGACCAAAAGATGACCATTCTGTTATGATTAGTCCCGATGGCAAACAGTTTTTGCATCGGCTGGTTCAAGACGATCCATCTAAAGTGAAGGTAAAAATTACAGGTGACAGGATCAAGCTTTCAAGTAAAGAATTTGTTGAAGAGCACAATAAACATAAACTTGAGGGTGAGAATTCCATTGAAGCTACAGCGAAGACGCCAAGGACTGGGGGCAGCAAGGAAATCCAATGGTCAATGAAAGCAAAGCAAAACAAAAGAAAGGCCGAAATAAGTGCAAGTGTAAGAGATCAAAAATCACCTTCGTTGAACTATTGGATAAATATCAAAAGAAAAGTGGAGAGAAGAATCTTATCGGCCAAATCATGCAAATAAACCAAGATCACCCCCAAGGTGCAAATATGGGGATCGATATTGGTAAAGTGAGAATTTTAATCCTTATTTTGGGCCGCCAATGCCAATGTCGTGGATGCCTCCCTATGCTCATGTAGATCCACATCCATCATGGGACAAGTATGATACAAGGGCGCATTCTCCATCTTATTATAAACCAGCTCCCCATTATTATGCAGCTCCAAGAAGATCAACGTTCAGTGAGCAGTCATATGTTCAAGACCGTTTCAATAAAAAAGAATCTGTCCGGAGCTCAAGAAAGAAGAAAGAGGTGGTCAAGCAAGTATACCGGGTCAAGAAATATGGTCGTAAATGTGTTACTTCAGATTTGATCTCAAATAACAAAGAGCCAATTAAAATGTTGACATTGGCTACAAAAAGCAAAGAAGTGGAGCAATCAATTGTTAAAAACAGAAGTGTCAAATCTGAAGAAAACAAGTTGAGGTTGCACAAGGCCAAAAAAGAATTGCCATTGGTCAAACAGAATCCCAACCGAAATGCCCACTCGGCTTATTGTATTAGCAAAAGAAGGAATTACAAAATCTTAGTGCACAAGAGCTGAAAAAGAAGAACATGGCATGGGTTCGCAAGAGGATCAATCAAAAGAAAAATGGTGTGCATGCTTCTATTGTAAGAAGTACAATAAAAGTAAAGAAAGAGAAGGATGGAAGCAACAAATAATTAAGCCAAAGGTGTGCATCACAACATCAAAATCTTCGGTTAGCACATGATCCATTTTCTTCAACCATGCCATTGATGCCTTTGCCATGGAATTCACCCCTAGGTTTGATCAATTACCCTCCATGGATTTATTTTGATCCATGAATGCAACATAATTTTCTATATCATGAGAGGGTATTACCAAATCATTATACATTTGGTTAGTTATATTTTTGTTGTTAATACGAAGGGGCCAAAATATTTTATTACTATTTCATTTGTTTATTTCGGCTATTCATGCTTTGGTTGGTGAATTCTACATAGACCTCATGGTAATGGCCGATATTTATCTATCACCCTAAGAATATATCTAAGAATGGCCGGTGTGGTATTCTAACATCGTCCTTAGTTTGAGTGGGGATTGAGATAAGTGCTTGCATAGAAATTTGTCAAATTGATGCCATTGAAGATATTATGCATAGACTAATTCACCAAAAACTACAAAGTGGACTTGTGTTTTTATTGGGTGTGCTTTGGCTTATTAGTTTTTAGAATTTATGTAAAGCCAAATCATGGTTGATTTTATTATTGAGCATCATATTGACATCATGCATAATACTGATTTTAGCTTTATCTCTCTAGTACTATGGTGATTATATATTGATGGTTACATTTGTAGCAATGGCCAAGGTGTTGGTGTTTTTTATATATCTCCTTATGGTGCTATTCTGTGAAGCCTCATGCCGCTTAAAATATTTATGCACAAATGATCAAAGCCGAATATGCATTGTTATTCGGATTGGAGCTTTTCCTTACTATAGGAGATGTACATAGTGAGGCTTTCGGTATTTTGTTATTAGTATAGTGCAACAAATATCCAAGGGTTATGAATGTTTTGACGAATCACTTTTAGTTTATCTTGAGGTATGTCTAGACGTAAAATTTACCTTGGGTTGTTTTAATATTCGTCATATATCTAGACATGACAATTGGAGAGAGTTGGCATAGCAAGCATCCGGCTACCATGTTGGTCATGGTGTATTGCACATCTATCAATGGTCGATGTTTATTCTTGCCGACATAGGTAAGGCCGAACCAAATCCCACCGCTTCGGCCACTAATGAAATTTTTATGCAGGCGAAAGTAAGGATTAGAGGAAGTTCATTATTGTTTATCTGTAAAATCCTAGTGAAAGGGTGAACAATATGGTTCGGAGGATCGCTTGGAGATACATATCAATGGAACTTTATCACCGGATTGTTAATGAAGTTGAGAAGATTTCGCCCAGGTTTGCATCAAGAAGTTCACACAAGCAATGGCCGATATATACTTATCGCCCTAAGAAGACATGGCGGATGGAGTGTTGACATCGTCCTTAGAGTAAATACGTCACAAGTTATTTTTCGGCACGCTAGCTTGCCGAAAAACATCCCTCCCGGGAGTGTGGGGTTTCGGGTCAACAAAAGCGCCCGCCGGATTGCTTGCGTACCGTGCTTCTGAACGGGTCCCCTTTGACGTGAGTTGCGGTGCATCACCCCCGGCATCGAGGATACACAGTGACGTGTTCGTGTGCGAACACAGTTGTAAAGTCTTGAACCTCAAGAGTTTTTGCCAAATTTCCGTGAGACTGCAAGTTTGTCGTGGAATTGGTACTACAAATGGAGGCATATCTTAGTTCGGATGTGGCAATCACCACGAGCAAGCACCTGCCGATGGTCGTTAGTTGGAAGACATCTCATGTATCTGTTAGTGCCTTTTCGGTCTGGTGTGGAGTACAACAGAGGCAACTATCTAACACATCATTATCAATGGTTGATTGGAAGACCACCTTTTATGTCTGATGTGAAAAATCTTGCACTGGCCTTTATTGGTCGGGCTAAGCATCAACAAAATTGCGTCATTATCTTGTTGAAGGCATCATCTACTTGTTGCTACACTCGTCTTTGTTAACTGGTCTTGGCATACAAGATGAAAATCCTTGTTCATGCCCTCTTCGGTCAGACTAACGACATTGACGCGAGGATGTTTATTCATGTTTATTCTTTCTTGAAGGAGTTTCTATGGAAGAAGATGACTTTAATTGGTTGTAGGTGTTTATTTCATAGTATTTTGATTCAGCCATGGTTGCTTACTCTATTTAATACTATCTATGTTTCTAAATGTAAAACGTTACGCCTTATATTTAGGAACAGAGTGTAATTAATAAAAATGGATATGTGCATTATAATAACGTAGATACCGGGGTTTAACCTCCTTAAAAAAATGGAATGGAAGCAGCTGGCGATGGACTTTGTCAAATCTCTTCGTGAAGCTAATGAAGTTGCATGCCTTGTGCAATCACATATGCTTAGGAAGGTGCTTAGAAAAACAAACGGGTTTTTCAGTGCCTATTTCTACAAGTGCCTAATTAAACATTCATCCTCTACAAATAAGCACTGGGTTTACTTCTCAAAGCACCAACACCTTGCATTATACTCCCTTCGTTCCTAATTATAAGACCTTTTAGAGATTCCACTATGAATTACATACGAATGTATATATACATACTTTAGAGTGTAGATTCACTCATTTTGCTCCATATGTTGTCTATACGAACGGATGGAGTACATCCTAAATGATATAACAATCACTTGAGGAATAAAGTCTATTCACCATAAAAGAAAACCCACAATGGATCAGTTCAATCACCCAAGGCTGCTTAGTTCCATCCACGTCTTCAAGTCATGAGAAGGCTGCTGATGGAAGCTTAAGGATAAGATTCTAATAACTACTGTAAGTAATACGTAGAATAGCATGTACGAACTTTTACTATGGGATACACCTACCAGTGAATGGAATTTCAGAGCAATTTGTATCAACAACTTCAATACGACTGGCACAAGATGCAAAATTACATGCTTGAGATAATAAAAGGCAATATGTTAACTCAGATATACATGGGATGTTTAAATAAGTGTACACAAAATTACAAGCCTTAGATACACAAGAAGAATTTATTCAATCAACAGGTATAATACAAGCCCAGGCGCAAGCCATCTCATACAAATGTCGTTTCTTCAGAAAGGCCCCAAAAGAAATAGTTACAGCAACAAATAATCCATGCCCATTCGCCCAATAAGCGAGCATAAAATAAATAGATGCACAAGACATGGAAATATCGGCTTCACTAGAGCTAGAGGTAGATCTTCAATGCCCTCAGCTGGTAATTTGGTCTGTGCTCCCAAGGAAAACAAAATGAATTAACTTGAATCCCGGAAACAATCTTGAACCAAATGAAATGAAATTCAAAACGAACTGAGACAACAAAGAACTGGCACACACACAAGAAACGTGGAAAAACAAGACTTGACTTACAAATAGAATATGAAGCACGGTATGTTCTCAAATTAAATCTTACTGGTCCAGGCAGATATTTGGTTTCCAAAAGGGTGCAATTTTCAAGATCTAAATTACTCAACCTCAGAAATATTGCAGATAAATATCAATAACAAGTCTGTATGAACATTCTCAGGATTCCAGGATCTAGACTAGTTGTCTGACACATTGCATTCTTTTAGATAATTGGTTTTAAGAAACGAAATATTTTCAACCAGACGTATATGATACAAACCTTGGCTCTTAGTAGGGAGGATCAGGGTTAAATGCTAAAGTTTCCCTCCAGATGAGCTCTTTCATATGTTCTTCTGTAAAAGATGGTTGCTCAAAATCAAAGCTGAAAGGTGCCGGGCAAGTGGGTTCTTCATTGATGTCATGAAGAGAAGCCAAGTATGGGTGGTGCAGAGCCTCGTCAACTGCATGAAAAATGATTTTGAGCCATAGTAAAGCGAACAAAACTAATATAAGTAGTTAGTTCAAGCCCATGTACCAGTGATGCGTCTGCTTGGGTCAAACACCAGCATTCTCTCTAACAGATCAACTGCACCATCAGACATGTTGCGGAAGCGCAGGCGGAAGTCCTGCCTTGGGTACTGTGGTAATTGCTTCATGTATCTTCGTGCATTGTCACTCCGAAGAAATCCCAGGCTCGAATCATCTGGTGATCCTATCAGCTTTTGAAGCAGAAAGCCGGAAAGGACTGATTAATATTTGATACAACAGGTTCAAGAGACATCATTAAAAAGGAAGCAAAATGCATTCAGTGGGTACTAAAAATGGTCGATTTGAAGCTCAGAATGTATTGCACAGAAACCAACCAGTATATATAGTAAAATGTATACTTTGAAGAGAGGAGACATCCACAGAAACTTGCACGAAGTTAACAATCCAAATATGGATTCCAGATCCGATGATACAGTAAAATGTTGACGCACCTACATGCTACCAGATGCAAAATACATTTACTAATTCAGTGTTTGCGTAAAAGTAACCAACTTCTATTAAAACACAAGATGCAAAACAGCTCTAATAATACATTCAGATGTGCCAAGAAAGATCCAATTATGCTATTGTTTCAAATAGAACAATTGTCAAATTCTACTAAAGAAGCTCAGAAACAGACCCATCTTCATTGATTGACAGCTTCCAAATAGACAACAACATGACTTGTCAAAGTGGATACCAAAAAAATCACGTGACGAGTTGAACAAACCTACCTCAGTGATCAATTTTAACTGTTGGATGTAATCTCTTCCAGGAAACAGGGGTTGACGAGTAATAATTTCACCAAGTATACACCCAACTGACCAGACATCAATAGCAGCAGTATATTGTGAACAGTTCAACAGCAACTCTGGTGCTCGGTACCAACGAGTGACCACATACTCTGTCATGAGATCGGTTTCTGAAGTGGTCCTTGCAAGCCCAAAGTCTGCAATCTTGAGATCGCAATTTGCGTTTAGGAACAAATTGCTTGGCTTCAGATCACGGTGCAAGACATTTGCTGAGTGCACATATTTTAGCCCTCGAAGCAACTGATACAAGAAGTACTGCAATGGAAAACATGTAACTTATGATTGCTGGAAGACAAAGCTCATAAACCTAAGCTAAGAACTAAAGAAGGCACAGAACACAACATGTAACTTATGATTTCTGGAGGACAAAGCTGATAAACCTAAGCTAAGAACTAAAGAAAGCACAGAACAAAATTGTGAGTACATGTCAATCGCTATCTACATTAGTCACAACAAGATTTGTTTCAACTACATAAGAACCTTGGCACAAGCAGGAGGCAACAAACCTGGCAATGGTCATCAGTCAATGATTGATTTGAGCGAATGATCTGATGGAGGTCGGTGTCCATCAACTCAGTAACAATGTACACATCCTTAAAATCATCTCTTCTTGGGGGGCGTATTAAATCCTTTATGGCAAGAATCTGTGATCCAATTTTGAAACCATGATCAGAATAAACCCATCATAGGAATGACTGACAGTGTGAGTATGAGTGGACAACAAAGCCCATTAACAGTAAAATTGTAATGACAAACACCACTTCTAGAAACTTAGACAAAGGAAATAGAACCACTAGTAGAAGCCAACTTCAGAGAAATTTGTCAGTGCACACTCGACCCTATGACTGTGATGCCAGCTGATCCCTATGCTTCTAGATGCTTCTTCAGTAAGAAGCTTAAGTATTATTATAAAACTTCATCATGTACATAATCAATCAATAAGGGTTAGTTCCTGGGTAGGGCTGTACTCTAAGATTTACATTCTAAGTACATATTAAATCACCACTAGATTTTAAATTTGGTGTTGAAAAGGAACTAATAAGAGCAGCGTTCACAATCCAACATGTGTTGCTCAAGCACAGTGGTAAGCTATCTTATGTATAGAAATGTAAAACACACAGCAAACACTTATAGTGGTACGGCAAGTACACACAGCAATCACTATACATGTCCAAACAAACTAAAATAGACAACTCTTACATTCTCATGGTCCATGTGGCGAAGAAGCTTTATTTCTCTCAGCGTCCGCTTGGCGTCGATGTGGTTGTCAAATGCATTTCCAATCTTCTTGATCGCAACCTCCTCTCCTGTATCCGAACTAACCGCCGCGCTACAAATAGGGAACAGAATAGGCAAAATATAAGCACTCCTACTGCAACCCTTAGGGTGGGGCGTCGCCGTGACTCACTTCCTCATCATAACTTTATGCCTAAAACGTCACACACGCATGTGTGCCAAATCTGGGCAGACACCGCCGCACGGCACGGAATATTCTACACATGGCATAGATAGATAGCAGCTCGGATTCGCTATTAACTGCAGCAGCACGCATATAATCCGCGATTCGGGAGGGGGGAACGCACCAGACAATGCCGTAGGCGCCTCGGCCGATGGGGCGGATGGGAGGGGCGTACTTGGAGGCGACCTCGAAGAGGTTGCCGTAGACGTTGTAGAGCACGTAGCGGCCGCCGTGTGTCGCCATCCCCTGGATCTGCGCGGCCCCGCCCGCGGCGGCGCCGCCGCCGGAGGTATCCATGGCCTCTTCGTCGCCGCTCGCGAGGGGGAGGAGCCGAGGAGGGGGGATAGTAGGGTTGGGTTCTAGGGTTGGTGCTTCACAGCGACTAGTCGTTCATGGGCTCGGGGACTCTGGTGGAGAAGCTTCCCCCTCTTTTTGACTTGGGCGGCGACTGGGGAATGAGGCTGGGAGCGAGCGGAGGCGAGGACGGAGACCGCGCGCGTGGGGCGACGTTAAGGGGAAAACAGAAGGAAAAAAAGGTAGATAGGGGTAAATATCCCATTTGCTTAATTTATTGCTTTATACTCCGTACTTTTTTTAGTTGTATTTCTTTATACTAGTAGTATTAAAAAGTTTCGAAAAAAGTAGTATTAATTTTTTTTTATGATGGTTCATATATACTTCGGTTCATACACACCTTTTTTGGCGAGATCATACACACCTTATATTGCTCTAACGCCTTTACAGATCTACTCCCTCCATCCTTTATTGTAAGAAACTGCAAAGATGTCTTACATTAAGGGACAAAGATTGTATCTAATTATACAGTCTTTACAAATAATTAAAGATGATACACCGTGAGTTGTGAAGATTAGTTGCAATTATTTAAATGATTGCTTGTATGAAACATTAATGTTTGGATTAATAATAATATAAAAAATTAAAACTGAAATACATATAATTTATTGCATTTTATTATCGTATATTTGTAGAATCATAATTAATATAAGTAGCATGCATGCGCAAACAAAGATGTGTCTATGTTAAAAAAAACAGATGTGCCTTTTCCATGCCCGGTGGCATAGTGAATTACTCCCTTCGTTCCTAAATATTTGTCTTTCTAAAGATCTCAATAAGTGACTACATACGGAGTAAAATAAGTGAATTTACACTCTAAAATATGTCTATATACATCCGTATGTGATAGTCCATTTGAAATCTCTAAAAAGACAACTATTTAGAAACGGAGGGAGTACATGGTTTGCATGTTAGTACAAGAATTGCATGTGATGGGTCTTCTCTCATGCATGATGACATGATGGGTTAACATAGTTGCATGTTACAAGAATTAAAATCTTGTTATATCATTCCACCTAAATGCGCCCGGTGGCCACCTTCTTCGCACCGCAATACTTCATAACGGTGTTTAAATTGTGTATCACTGATGGAGTAGCGACTTCATACACATGTATATTATGTGTGTGTAAAATTTCATAACATTATACTTTCACACGTGGCATAAAAAAAGACAAATACATATTTCTAAAATGGACTAATTTATTCTGTTGTTGAGCTGGAATTATTATTTTCTGTACAACCTACAAATCACAATATTTTCAAATAAATTTTGACACATTCGTGTTTTCCACGGATTTTTTTTATATTTTTTTAACTTTGAAATATGCCTTTTGAACTTTTTAAAATACCCAGCTCACCAAAAGCCTCCACTCAGAGGACGGAAAAATATCTAGTGCTATCAAGTTTTAGGTGCTACCATGATACAAGTTTATGGACCGTCGGATTCTTAGATCAGACGGCTCTCAACAACTCTGCAATATTTGCAGAAAAGCTAACGAAGAGTCCAAAAATTACGCATAGGTCCAGCAGATCCAACAGCTTCCGGATGCCGTCCGATCTAAAAATCCGACAGCCCAGATGCGCGTATCACGGTAGCGTTTAAGCCTTGGTAGCACCAGATACTCTCCCCTCAGAGGACAAGGGCATAATTGGAGTCCTATAGGTGACGCCACATCCTGATCTGATGGGCCTGGCGAGAAGAATGGTCAGACAAAAGTCAGTCACATGTCGGCAGGGCCGGCCCTGTGTTTTGGAAGGCCCTAGGCGAACTCGGTGACATGGGCCCCTATATAAATTTCAACCAAATTTGACTATAATAATTCAACTGACTCCATCGACAACAACAATAACTAAATTCAAACCGAATCCATCGACAACAATAATACTAAAAAGATGGGAAAATAAAACTAACATGCCATGATTACCTCAAATAAGAATCAAATTCAACTGACTCCATCGACAACAATAATACTTCAGTGCTTCAAAAAAAGTTTCTTCGGACGTTTCTTGATGCAATAATACTTTCTTTTTTTCTTCTCCTTTTTTCAGCACCAACATCTTCTTCTTAGGCAACATGGCAGGATAATGTCCTAAAATCATGAAGAAAAGAGGGTACAAAGAATTAAGAATTTATAATCGGATGATTGGAACCCTAGACATACATGAGGATAGTTGAATACGTACATACTACTGAAATTGTCAAATTGGGATCTGGGGCGATGGATTAGGTCATCAGGAACATGGATGGATCATGGATACATATACGGGCTGAAGAAACTGACGGATGGAATGGATCATGGATTACCTCGTTGGCTCGTTGCAGACTTTGGGTTACCGGACTGCTATGCGGCGCGCGCAGCGGCAAGCCGGCAACGGCCCAGACGGCAAGGCGCCGAGCGCCGAGCGGCAGGCAGGACGAAGAGATTAGAGACCAACCATCCAGACCCCAGACGAAGGAAAAGAAAATGAGCAGCCGGTACCGATCGCTGGCGCTAGCGTAACACTTCGTAATCGGTCGCATGGGTCTCGCGCCCTAACCCATCTCATTTTTTTACCATTTTTTTGCTGGGCATTAGTATGTATATGTACTACATCATGGACCCCCCTCCCGCCTGGGCCCTGGGCCGCCGCCCCACCGCCCATGCCCCAGGGCCGGCCCTGCATGTCGGCCTCTGCCTTCATTCCTAGTGGTTGGCTGAGATAGTTTCCTCGCGTTCCGGGCACTTTCTTCCCGTGCCTTTCTCCGGTCATCAGTCTCAGGGTCTCCGACATCATGTAATAACCAACCACCCGAACCACAATTTCTTCCAAGGTCACCTTTGCAGGACGCACAGCGACCCGTGTGAAGGCGCGACGCAGACCTTGCTGGTGTACTAATCAAAGTCAGGAAGGGCTACGTGTGTTTAGCTCCCTCCGATCTTTTCTGGTTGCTAACGCGTAGCCCAGATGCTAGAAGGTCAATGACAGAAAAAGTTAGAAAAGTACCACCAAATTGTTTGGAGATTTGTTGGAGGAGACTCGTTGTCCATGACGTGGTTTTACCGTGACTGGGCTTGCATGTATGTGTATACAACAAATCTTTATGCAAGTCACCCCTCAAAAGAAAATCTTTCTACAAGTCAACTGAATAACAAAATCATTTTCATTTTGGTAAAACCAGAAGAGTGACACACGTAAATGTGCGGCAAGATTTCGGTATGACGTGTGAGAGCATCTACAGTCGGGTGCCCCAAACCCGCCTCAAATGCCCGGGCGGACGGCCCGTTCACGAAAATACGACTCAGACGGGCGCCTTAAACGGGCCTCAAACGCCCGGACTGATCAGCACCCCACATATCCAGCCCAAATATGGGACATATATGGAGCAGTCTGGGCGCGCCCGGCACGTCAGACTGACGCTGGGGTCCCACAGAAAAACACTCTAAAATCCGACGGTCCGAAGCTCTTCTCCTCCGTCGGACCAATGGCGCCGCGTGGCGCCGCTTCGGCGGGCCGTGTAGTGCTTAGCTCGACTATTTAAGCCGACTGTTGGCACCCAAATCCTACCCGTCCACATTTTCCCCCTCTCATCCGCCGCCGCCGCCACTTTTCACTTGCCATCCGCCACCACTAGTAGCCATGTCCCCATGCCGTCGGGTAAGGAGCTACCCATATCTAACGCCGGAGCGCCAGCTACAGCTCCTTGAGCATGTCTGGGCAAGGCCCGAAGCCCGGATCGCCATGGGGCTACCTCAGGATGTGGTGGATCCGGAGGAGCCGGAGGAGGGTGTGGCAGACTTTGAGGACGCGGATCTGCAGGCGGAGCAGCAGTCCATCCTTGATTCCCTCCGCTCGAAGTCAGATGCAGAGGCCAGACGCCGTTGTCGGCAGGTAATGGAGGCGAAGAAAGCCGCGAAAGTCGACGAGATGCTCGGGTACATGGATGAGGAGGAGCCAGAGCCCTCCTACACGCCCGTCCACCGGGCACCGACGTCGTGGACATCTTCAACGACGAATCGTAGCTAGCGTGTCGTAGTATATACGTTTATTTTGCATGGTTTGTATGGATCTTGGGGGTGAAATATGAGAGATTCTCATGCAAAGAAGGAAATTTAAGGCGTGACCGGCCACTATCCGCGGACGCGCCCGATCGTGTCTGCGGACATTTGTGAGGTCCAATTTGCCAAGTCCGGCCGTAGAAGCTCGTATATCATTTAGGATCCTGTAAGAGGGATAAGACCCTACTCATGATTCTAGCTATTTCTTCTCACCTATGAGGATTACAGTATTGTGAAGTCTCGACCTAGTCCTAGCCATGCCTTATACAATTCCCAAAATGGCTAGAAGTTAAGAGCATCTCTAACGTTGACCCCAGTCCGCAGATACTAATGCGGGAGTCGGTCATCCAACGTTGCCCACATATATCCAGTCCTATTTTAAGCCCGCACACTCAAATAGCTGCATATATAGTCTAGAATAGTTCAAATGTTCAAGTGCAATGGTAGTTCTAATTAGATAAGTTCAAATATTACACTCGAACATTATTGCCCCCTTTAACTGTCCACAGATGCTCAATCAGATCTTTCTTTAGTTGTTTCTGAGTTGCTCGATGCCGAATTTGTTGATGTATTTGAACAAACTCTTCAAATGTGGTTGGATTCTGGTCAGTAAGTTTGATAGGATCACCCATGTTCTCAAATTCAAGACTAGCGGCAGCATCGTCATCCTCATCCTCCATGATCATGTTGTGCATGATCACACAACAGGTCATCACCTCCCACAAGGTCTCCGCATCCCATTGTTTAGCTGGTCCATGAACAACTGCAAAATGTGCTTGCAAAACTCCAAATGCCCTCTCAGCATCCTTTCTAGCTTCTTCTTGTCTTTGGGCAAAGTGAGCATTTTTCTAGACAACTGGGTTAGAGATGGTGTTGACAAAGGTAGCCTACGGAGGATAGATATCATCAACCAGACAGTAACCCTTGTTGTACTCATGTCCATTGACAGTATAGTGGTGAGGAGGAGCTTTTCCTTCAGTCAGCCTAGCAAACAATGGTGATCACTGCAGCACATTGATGTCATTCTGAGACCTGGGCATGCCAAAATAAGCGTGCCAAATCCAAAAATCATGTGATGCAACTACTTCAAGAATGATGTGTGCATCTTAACATGACCCTAGTATTGCCCTTGCAAAGTCTTTGTGCAGTCCTTCCATTTCCAATGCATGCAGTCAAGTGATCCGAGCAAACCCGGCCACCCTCTTGCTTCCGAGATTGCTAAGAGCCTCTTGGTATCTGCTACAATTGGTTCTATCAGGTAATGAGGTCCAAACACCGAGACCACGGTAGTTGCAAACCTTGCCATGGCATCTCCACATGTGCTCTCAGACATCCGTAGGTACTCGTCCCACGAATCAGCGGCCGTGCCATATGCAAGCATCGGCAGTGTGCCCGTGCACTTCTGGTAACCAAAGAACCCAATTGTTAGGGCATTTCCTACTTTATGTGTTTTGGTGTTGATGACAATGCATTTTTGTGGACTAGTCGTGTGCCTAAGCTACACAGGTTTACTTCATGTGGCACAAGACGGTTAGGCATTCCTTCTAGACGGAAAAGATCGAAGATGGAGTTTCCGACGCTTTTATTTCTTTGGTCGTAGGAAATCTGTACTATTAAGAGCTAGTCCGCATTGGAAGGCACTAGGCGAATCAAAGAACAAATACACTCATATTTCACCCGCATATATCCTTCCGTTCGAAGAGAGAGCACCTCAAATCCTACCTACTGCAGTTTTTACCACACCAGTGGTTGTGCTGTTGGTGGTAGCGGTTGTACTGGCTGGGCCGTGTTTCCGGGGGAACCACCACACAAGGGGTGATACCCTATGGTTGTGAGCTCCAGGTGGTCGCTAAGTGCCGGTCCATCCAGGGGTGATATCCACACAACGGTTGTACTGGGGCCAATACCGCCCAACTACCAGTCAGGGGTGACTCCCTTTGGGTCTTGGTGGCGGCAGTAGCCGGTGGTGGCCCGATAGTTCCCGGATGGCCTAACGGACTGGTACTATCGGTGTCTGGAGTGGTTGTACCGGTCAAGACTTAGCCACCACAAGCACTTATTTCTAGCGGTTATATCGGGCCTGGTACCGCCCCAACCACCATTTAGGGGTGGCTCCCTTCTGGTTTGGTGGCGTTAGAAGGTGGTGGTCGGATGGTAGTTCTCGGATGGCTTCAGCTAACCGTACTACCGGTCTGACCCCGGTTGTCCCGCCCAGTGCCATAACACGGGGTAACCTGTGAAATGTGGTACTACTGGTGCTTGCACGGGTTGTACCAGTTGTTTGTTAAAGCTGTTGTAATGGTTGGATTTGAGGGTGACTATAAAAGGGAGTGGTTCTTCCACCTCCCACCCACCTCTTTCCTCTCTCTCTCTCCTTCATTGATCCCCTTTGACCTTTCTTGCCGGATCTCCTTCTCTAGCCAACCAAACTTGTTGATTTTCTAGGGATTGAGGGAGGAGACTTGGATCTACACTTCCACCAAAGGAAATTTGATTCCCCCATACTCGCTTGTCTGGATTTTGTTACTCTTGGGTGTTTGGGCACCCTAGATGGAAGAGGTCACCTTGGAGACACATTCCATTGTGGTGAAGCTTCGTGGTGGTGTTGGGAACCTCTAATTAAGTTGTGGAGAGAGCTCCAACCTCGTCTGTAAAGGTTCAGTCGCCGCCTTCAAGGGCACCACTAGTGGAATGACGACATCTTGCATTGTGCGAGGGCGTGAGGAGAATACGGTGGCCCTAGTGGCTTCTTGGGGAGCATTGTGCCTCCACACCGCTCCAACGGAGACACACTAAGGGAGTCCCAGACTAGGGGGTGTCCGGATAGCCGAACTATCATCTTCGGCCGGACTCCTGGACTATGAAGATACTAGATTGAAGACTTCGTCCCGTGTCCGGATGGGACTTTCCTTGGCGTGGAAGGCAAGCTTGGCGATACGGATATGTAAATCTCCTACTATTGTAACCGACTCTGTGTAACCCTAACCCTCTTAGGTGCCTATATAAACCGGAGGGTTTTAGTCCGTAGGTGAAAGTGCAACTATCCCTGGGTGGTTTTGGTAATTCATAACAACATATAGCTCATTGAGCTAATGCTATTCCAAGACTATTATTTCAGGAAAGCTCAGTGAATGGCATGGCATGGATGATGAAAGTGGATCCCTCAAAATACTAAGGACAAAGGATTGGCTCAAGCTCAAAAGCTCAAGACTCTTCATTTTATATTTTAGTGATCCAAGATCACATTGAGTCTATAGGAAAAGCCAATACTATCAAGGAGGGATGAGGTGTTGCTTAATGAGCCTCTTGCTTCATGTGCTTAGTGATATGCTCCAAAACCCTCAGCTACTTTCCCACATCCACAAATGACCTAAACCCAAAGCCAAAATCGGTCACACCGATTCTTCCTATCCGGCGCCACCGATTCCAAAAGTCATAGCCACTGACACAAACCCTAAGCAAATCGGTCTTACCGATAGGGATCTCGGTCTCACCGAGATGGGATTGTAATCTCTCTGTTTCCCTTCGTAACGTTTCGGTCTAACCGAAGTGAGCGATCGGTCCCACCGAGATTGCAATGTAAACTCACTGTTTCCTTTTTGTAACATTTCGATCTCACCGAAAAGAGCAAATCGGTCCCACCGAGTTTACCTGACCAACTCTTTGGAAAGCTTATTACCAAATCGGTCTCACCGAGTTTGTGTAATCGGTCTTACCGAGATTACGTTATGCCCTAACCCTAACCGAATCGGTCTCACCGAGATGCATGTTAGTCCCACCGAAAATCGCTAACGGTCACTAGGTTTACTAAGTCGGTCCGACCGAGTCTGTTGAATCGGTCCCACCGAGTTTGGTAAATTGTGTGTAACGGTTAGATTTTGTGTGGAGGCTATAAATACCCCTCCACCTCCTCTTCATTCGTGGAGAGAGCCATCAGAACGAACCTACACTTCCAACTTACCATTTCTGAGAGAGAACCACCTACTCATGTGTTGAGACCAAGATATTCCATTCCTACCATACGAATCTTGATCTCTAGCCTTCCCCAAGTTGCTTTCCACTCAAATCTTCTTTCCACCAGATCCAAAACCTACGAGAGAGAGTTGAGTGTTGGGGAGACTATCATTTGAAGCACAAGAGCAAGGAGTTCATCATCAACGCACCATTTGTTACTTCTTGGGGAGTGGTGTCTCCTAGATTGGCTAGGTGTCACTTGGGAGCCTCCGACAAGATTGTGGAGTTGAACCAAGGAGTTTGTAAGGGCAAGGAGATCACCTACTTCGTGAAGATCTACCGCTAGTGAGGCAAGTCTCGTGGGCGACGACCATGGTGGGATAGACAAGGTTGCTTCTTCGTGGACCCTTCGTGGGTGGAGCCCTCCGTGGACTCGCGCAACCGTTACCCTTCGTGGGTTGAAGTCTCCATCAACGTGGATGTACGATAGCACCACCTATCGGAACCACGCCAAAAACATCTGTGTCTCCAATTGCGTTTGAATCCTCCAAACCCTTCCCTTTACTTTCTTGCAAGTTGCATGCTTTAATTTCCGCTGCCTATATACTCTTTGCATGCTTGCTTGAATAGTGTGATGATTGCTTGACTTGTCCTAAAGTAGCTAAAATCTGCCAAACTCTAAAATTAGGAAAAGGTTAAGTTTTTAATTGGTCAAGTAGTCTAATCACCCCCCCTCTAGACATACTTCAAGGTCCTACAAGTGGTATCAGAGCTTTGGTCTCCATTTGCTTTGATTTCCATAGCTTTTGGTGGTCATAGCCTTGGTTTCACAACCTAGGAGAGTATGGCGTCTAGCGAGGGAAATTATCACCGTAGAGGTCCTTACTTTGATGGTACTAATTTTGCTAGTTGGAAGCATAAGATGAAAATGCATATTCTCGGACATAACCCCGCCGTTTGGGCAATTATTTGTATTGGCTTGCAAGGTGAATTCTTTGATGGGAGAGAACCGAACCGTGAAGCTAATGCGGAAGAATTGAAGATGCTGCAATACAACGCTCAAGCTTGTGATATCATCTTCAACGGATTGTGCCCCGAAGAGTTCAACAAAATCAGCCGTCTTGAGAATGCAAAGGAAATTTGGGATACTTTGATTGATATGCATGAAGGTACCGAATCCGTCAAGGAATCCAAGTTGGATGTGCTCCAAAGTCAGCTTGACAAGTTCAAAATGAAGGATGGTGAAGGTGTCGCTGAAATGTACTCTAGGCTTGCTCTTATCACAAATGAGATTGCCGGCTTGGGAAGTGAAGAGATGACCGACAAATTCATCATCAAGAAGATCCTAAGAGCATTGGATGGAAAGTATGATACTGTGTGCACATTGATTCAAATGAGGCCAAACTACAAAGATCTCAAGCCAACGGAAGTCATTGAAAGAATTGTTGCTCATGAGATGTCACTAAAGGATAAGGTGGAACTTCACAACAAGTCAAGTGGTGCTTACAAAGCCTCAAGTGAAGCCCCCACATCATCAAGTGAGAAACAAACCTTCAATGAAGAATTGAGCTTAATGGTGAAGAACTTCAACAAATTCTACAAGAGTAGAAGCAAAGAAAGAAGCTCCAAGTCAAGGTCTTACAATGACAAGAGATCTTCTAGTCGAGAGCGCAATTGCTACAATTGTGGGAGACACGGACACTATTCCAATGAGTGTACGACACCCTACAAAAGAAGAGAAGATTCTCTAAGAAGAAGGAGCAAAAGAGAAGAATCACCACCAAGAGAGAGGAGGAGTAGAGATGATCGTTATGAGCGAAGACCTCACGGAGAAGCAAGGATTAGGAAAGGAAGGACAAGTCATCAAGGAGCTACACAAAACGAAGACATCAAGCTCATGTTGGTGAATGGGTTTCCGGCTCTGACTCCAACAATCACTCCGAGAGAAGCTATCACTCCGACTCCGAGTATACTCAAGATGAAGGTGTTGCCGGTCTAGCACTTGTGTCAACCAACTCCTACGACATATTTGATTCACCAAATGAAGGTGTTGGAAGATGCTTCATGGACAAAGGTCCAAAGGTAACACATCCTGAGTATGTTGATTTCAATAGTGATGAAGATGACTTGCTTGTGGATGATGGTTTACTTGTTGACAACTCTAGTGATGAATACTATGATGAAACGTCAATTAATCATGCTAATCAAGATAAAACGAATGACAATGATAAGGAGAAGATTGAGCTTCTAACTAAAGAACTAAACACTCTTAAGTTGGCTCATGAAACTATCTTCGAAGATCATCGAGAACTTTTAAGGGCTCATGAGAAGTTACGCTTTGAAAAGCTCAATCTTGAGCAAGAGCATGAGTTCCTAAAAGCAATCAATGATGATCTTCGCAAGAAAAGTTCTTCTTACATTGCCAAGCATTTACTCTTATCTACTTGCCTCAAGTCAAGTCTAGTAACAAGTACAAGAAAGGTACTTCCTCTAGTAGTAACAATAACAATGTCAAATCCAATATTGTTGCTTCTAGTAGTTCTCTTGATTCCACTAATGATTCTCTTAGCCAAGTTACACTTGAGCAAGAAAATAGCTTATTGAAGGGAATTATAGAGAAAGGTGTTTACAAGAGCCTTGCCGGGAGTAAGCAATTCGAGGAAATTGTACACAAGCAAGGAAGGCACCGGAAGAATCAAGGTGTTGGTTTTGAACGAAAGTTCAATGCCAATGGAGTTGAGTGGGAAGAAGATCAATACCCCAAGACGAAGTTTGTTCCTCAACAAGAGAAGTGTGATCCTACTTCCTTCAAGGGAACACAAGCACAAGATGATCTTCCACCACAAGACCACAAGAACAAAGGCAAGGACAAGCTTCAAGAAGAGATTGATGCATTTGAAGAAGCACCTAAAGCCTCGTTCAAGTGGGTTCCCAAGACTACATCAAGTTCTACTTCATCAAGTACAACTACAACTACAAGGATTCCCATCAAGATGATGTGGATCCCGAAGAAGAAGAACTAGAGAGTTCTTGAGGGTGACTCCGCCAACATTCTCCACTCATATCATTATGGCAAGAACAAGTGCAATCAACTTCCACATCTTGCATTAGTTCAAGGAGTCACAAACCCTCATGTTGGTAAGGCAAGGAACAAGGTAACCTAATGATTTCATGGACATCATCTTGTGTGTGCATCACTCTATGTCTATGGATATTCTTGTTTGTTCCTTGTGGGACTAACCCATGTAGGTAAGTTGAAAGTGCAACTCACTCCAAAGGATTGCTCCAAATGATCTACATCAACGTTGAGCATCCACATCTTCGACACTTACATGAAGTCATCATCGACAAAACCCAAGGTTAGTTCATCCCTCTAAGGGGGGATCTCACATCTAGGGGGAGCTTAACTCTAAGAATTGAGTCAAAGCAACTCTAATGGTGTGAAAATATCAATGCATTATGTAAAAGTGGTAACCCCACTTGAGCTTAAACGATGAGTATGACCTATGATCAAATGTTTTCATTTGACTCCTAAGTCAATATACTCATATATAGATGACCTAGTCATCGCCAATTGCTTGATAGATGCTAGAATTGGTTGTGCATGCTTTGCCACATATTTCATTTGCCATTTTATTGTGTGAGCATGTTGGTGCATATTTTACTCATTCAAGGACATCCACTTGTTGTTTTGATTGTTTGGTTTCTTTTCTTTTTGCCAAGTGGATGGACAAGAATTCCTAAGAACTTTCTCTAGCTATCTATGCTTTTCTCGTCTCAAACTCTATTCATGCTACATCACAAAATTTGATCAAGTTAGATTCAAACCACTCTGTGTGAGGAGCACTCGGAGTCCCCGATTCGTCATGGACTTAAACTTCCAAAACCTCTTTGTGATTCTCGGTCTGACCGATTCCTCCATTTTGGTCCTACCGAGATCATTAAGTTGATCTGAGTTTTCAATCTCGGTGCAACCGGTTTGAACTTTTCGGTCACACCGATTTGCTGTAACTGTACACTATTATGCATCTCGGTGCCACCGAGTTGTTCCACTCGGTCACACCGATAGGGTCGGGCTATATATAGTCACGGGCAAAATTTTGGAAATTTCTCTGAACCCCTTCGCCCGCGCAATAGCTCGCTCTGCCATCGAAGGTCTCCGGATCGTCTCCTCGTCGCCAGCAGCCTCCAGTAGCTGGTCTCCGCCGTCGTCAACAGATTTCGCCCCCGCCATTGCCGTTGTAGCGAGTCCACCGCCAAGTTAGGGTATGGACTCGATCTTTGTGCTATCCTCGTCTGATTCCTAGCACATTGTATTCTTATTGAATCTTGCCACGATTGAAACAATCCTATCCACTCAATGTAGTCCGTAGATTAGATGGGATTCAAAATTTTAGGGTTAGGTTTCCGCCGAAACCATCTCGGACCCACCGAGTTGAAAAACTCGGTCTCACCGATTTGGCTTATGCCATTGCACTAGTGACTCTCGGTCTGACCGAGAATTGCTAATCGGTGCGACCGATTTTAGGATTCTGTGAAACCCTAGCAGTCTCGGTGCCACCGAACTGTGACTTGGTCCAACCGAGATCATCAGTTTAGGTTCCAAAACTGCTTCAGTATCACCGAGTTTGAAAATCGGTTGATCCGAAATGCTTTCTGTGGAAAACTAAAACTGAATTTTTGAATCATTCTTTTGCAAAAATCTCTGGATTTTGTGATGCTCATCCATTCTATCTCATCTATAACTCTTCACAGGGTCAGCAGTCAGCTTTTTGCAGCATGTCAGACCAGAGTGACAGCCAGAACAGGTCAGAAGAGCAGATGGACTTGAGTGAGGGCACTAGTCCCTCAACTACAGATGAAGGGAGAAGAAGCACTCCAAGCAACCTCCCTAAGGCTGCTACTAGGCAAAGGAGGAAAAGAACTTCAGACTCAGAGGATGAGGACTACAAAGCTGAAGAAGATGAGGCTACTTCCAAGAAAGTGGTGCTCAAGAAGGAATATGGCTCTGCACATAGCACAAAGCCTAGACTGAAAAAGAAAGTTCCTGCCAAGAGGACACCAATGCCCAAAGCCAGAAAGTCCACTCAAGTGCCAGAGCAGACTGAACCCAAAGAGGCACCTGCAAAGAAAGTCACTTCTTCCAAATCTCAGAAAGTACCCACTGGAGAGACTATGAAGTTCACCATAGAATCAGAGGATGAAGGTTCTCAGGACAAGAAGAAGAAGAGAGCAAGAACCACAACTGCTCAGGTTCTTGGAAAGCCCTCTATGAGAAGAGATGCTGAGGAGGAAGAGGTTGCTGCACCAGCACCTAAGGCACCAAAGCTTATGGGTGATGCTATAAGGTCAGGGGCTGCAACATCTAAGCCCAAGGAAGCACCCAAAGCTGCCTCCAAGGCCAAGCAAGTACCAAAGAGGAATACTAGGAGTATTCCAGCTGCTGAGAAAAACAAGGCCCCAGTGCCAAATGTTGCTGAAGAAGAAGATGAAGAAGGACATGTCCTAAGGAAGCTCAAGCCCAAGATACCAGACCACAATGATGCCCATCCTATGGCTGAGGACATGAGGATCAGGAAGGATTCAGGGCTGAGGCTGTGGAGGATGGAAGATCCATATGCTTCAAGGAGAAGAACTGTTGTTGATTACAGGTTCCATACAAAGGAACAACATGACTTCTATGAGACAATTCTGTTGGATAAGAAGCCCATAGTTTGTGACATGAGGTGGGTCGAATAGACCTACATCAAGGACAATGAAGAGCACTATCCTGGAGTGCAAGACAGCTTTGTTGCTTGTGGAGTTGCTGATTTTGTTGGGCAAAAGTTCACCCACTGGAATGATGAGCTTATCATGCAATTTTACTCCACAACACACTTTTATCCAGATGGGAGAATTGTTTGGATGTCTGAAGGTACAAGGTACCAATCCACTGTTGAAGAATGGGCAAGTCTGATAAATGCCCCAAAGGAAAATGAGGATGACCTGGATATTTATGCAAAGAAGAAGATGGATCACAATTCCATGGCTCACATGTACAAGGAGATCCCAGACAAGGCAGTTGAGACTCACAAGTTTGGATCAGTCCACTTTCTGCTGTCAGGGCTACCAACAATCAATTGGATTCTGAGGCACACTCTGTTGCCCAAGTCTGGTGACCATAACATGATCAGAGGGCATGCCATCAACATGTTGCATGTGTTTGATGTGCCACAAAAGTTCAAAGTCATGAGCCTTATGATTGAAACCATAAAGAGGACTGCAGCAGATCAGAAGAGGAGCTGTGGATTTGCACCTCAGATTCAGGAATTGATCAATTCAAAGATGGGCACAGGGAAATATCAATTGGATAAGGAACACTTTCCACTTTATCCAGACTTTGAGGACAATGAGGTTGTCATGAATGAGAATGACCCATCATCAGTTCAAGCTCAAGAGAAGAAGGAGAAGGCAAAGAAGGAGAAGGCCGCCAAGATGCCAACTCAAGAGGAGGCATCTGAATATATCTTGAAGAACAAGCAGGAGCAGCTTGGTTACTTGATAGCATCAACACTGAGGATTGAGAAAGGACTGGCCACCCTCACTCAGAATCAGGAGAGCTTGGAGAGAATCATGGAACTCAAATTCCATGACCTTGATGTCAAAGTAACTGAGATTCAGTCAGTTGTGGAGCAGCTGCAGGATGATATGCAGGAGAGGCATGGCAACACTACCACTAATGTGTTTGCCAGAGTGCCTAGAGCCCAGAGGTGAGTTGCAGTGCCTGTGACAGACACTGGACCAACAACTTCAGCACCAGCTACTGCCCCTTCAGCTCCAGTGCAACCAGCTCCAGCATCAACTCCAGCACCCTCTACTTCAATTGAAGCCTTTGTCCAAGGAGTTATCAGGACACCACCACCAGAAGATCAAGCCTGAGAGTCGATCTAGCACTATGCATTTTCTATGAACTTTTTGGTAACTTGTTGCCAAAGGGGGATAAAAATGTATAGATCATAGGCTTCGAGAGAGAGAGTGTTGCTTTTGTTCTCTCTTGCTTTATTTGGTGGTTAAACTTGTTTGCTTTTGATTGCCTGAGATACTATGCTTGTGAGACATTGATGATCATGTGTTTGATCATAAGCTACACTTATGCATGTTTGATGATATTATCCTATCTATCCTATGTGCTCATTCACTATGCTTGGTGATGAGTGCATGTATTCAATGTTTATTATTTTGAGCGCTCCACCAAGATGTATGTGACATGGAAGAGTAACCCATCAGCCTAATTCATTGTGCATTTGCAGTCCAAAGCAAATCTTAAACTATGCACAAATTTAGGGGGAGCTCTTGCTTATCACATACTTCTCAAAGCGACGATGTTATTCAATCTTATTATCATTTGTCGAAGCTTTGATCTATATGTTGTCATCAATTACCAAAAGGGGGGAGATTGAAAGTGCAACTATCCCTAGGTGGTTTTGGTAATTCATATCAACATATAGCTCATTGAGCTAATGCTATTCCAAGACTATTATTTCAGGAAAGCTCAATGAATGGCATGGCATGGATGATGAAAGTGGATCCCTCAAAATACTAAGGACAAAGGATTGGCTCAAGCTCAAAAGCTCAAGACTCTTCATTTTATATTTTAGTGATCCAAGATCACATTGAGTCTATAGGAAAAGCCAATACTATCAAGGAGGGATGAGGTGTTGCTTAATGAGCCTCTTGCTTCATGTGCTTAGTGATATGCTCCAAAACCCTTAGCTACTTTCCCACATCCACAAATGACCTAAACCCAAAGCCAAAATTGGTCACACGGATTCTTCCTATCCGGCGCCACCGATTCCAAAAGTCATAGCCACTGCCACAAACCCTAAGCAAATAGGTCTTACCGATAGGGATCTCGGTCTCACCGAGATGGGATTGTAATCTCTCTGTTTCCCTTCATAACCTTTCGGTCTAACCAAAGTGAGCGATCGGTCCCACCGAGATTGCAATGTAAACTCCCTGTTTCCTTTTTGTAACATTTCGGTCTCACCGAAAAGAGCAAATCGGTCCCACCGAGTTTACCTGACCAACTCTCTGGAAAGCTTATTACCAAATCGGTCTCACCGAGTTTGTGTAATCGGTCTTACCGAGATTACATTATGCCCTAACCCTAACCGAATCGGTCTCACCGAGATGCATGTCAGTCCCACCGAAAATCACTAACGGTCACTAGGTTTACTAAGTCGGTCTGACCGAGTCTGTTGAATCGGTCCCACCGAGTTTGGTAAATTGTGTGTAACGGTTAGATTTTGTGTGGAGGCTATAAATACCCCTCCACCTCCTCTTCATTCGTGGAGAGAGCCATCAGAATGAACCTACACTTCCAACTTACCATTTCTGAGAGAGAACCACCTACTCATGTGTTGAGACCAAGACATTCCATTCCTACCATATGAATCTTGATCTCTAGCCTTCCCCAAGTTGCTTTCCACTCAAATCTTCTTTCCACCAGATCCAAAACCTATAAGAGAGAGTTGAGTGTTGGGGAGACTATCATTTGAAGCACAAGAGCAAGGAGTTCATCATCAATGCACCATTTGTTACTTCTTGGAGAGTGGTGTCTCCTAGATTGGCTAGGTGTCACTTGGGAGCCTCCGACAAGATTGTGGAGTTGAACCAAGGAGTTTGTAAGGGCAAGGAGATCGCCTACTTCGTGAAGATCTACCGCTAGTGAGGCAAGTCCTTCGTGGGCGACGGCCATGGTGGGATAGACAAGGTTGCTTCTTTGTGGACCCTTCGTGGGTGGAGCCCTCCGTGGACTCGCGCAACCGTTACCCTTCGTGGGTTGAAGTCTCCATCAACGTGGATGTACGATAGCACCACCTATCGGAACCACGCCAAAAACATCCGTGTCTCCAATTGCGTTTGAATCCTCCAAACCCTTCCCTTTACTTTCTTGCAAGTTGCATGCTTTAATTTCCGCTGCCTATATACTCTTTGCATGCTTGCTTGAATAGTGTGATGATTGCTTGACTTGTCCTAAAGTAGCTAAAATCTACCAAACTCTAAAATTGGGAAAAGGTTAAGTTTTTAATTGGTCAAGTAGTCTAATCACCCCCCCCCCTCTAGACATACTTCAAGGTCCTACAGTAGGACGAACAACAATCATACCATAGGCTAGCTTCTAGGGTTTAGCCTCTCTGATCTCGTGGTAGATCTACTCTTGTACTACCCATATCATCAATATCAATCAAGCAGGAGTAGGGTTTTACCTCCATCGAGAGGGCCCAAACCTGGGTAAAAACATCGTGTCCCTTGTCTCGTGTTACCATCCACCTAGACGCACAGTTAGGGACCCCCTACCCGAGATCCGCCGGTTTTGACACCGACATTGGTGCTTTCATTGAGAGTTCCTCTGTGCCGTCGCCATCAGGAAGGATGCCCCGTCCCGTCTTTAAAGACTGCACTGTGTCTAAAGGAGCTTTGGCTATCGGCCAAACTCTCCGGATAGGCGGTTTCCTTGTGACCGCATGTTCGGCCGCCGCGCCGACGATGACTTCTCGGGTCATCGAAAGCAATCTTCACGTTAACTCGGAACTCGCCGAGCAGTTAGATCCGGTGGAGCTCTCTTCCTTAAATGAGCTCTTGGATCGCATCGCCACCCTGGGAGTCGCTATAGACTACGATCAGATTGGGCTTAAACCCGATCTGAGAGAGATTAACTCTCCCAGGTTACCCACCACGTTGCTGTGGTAGAGGAACAATGCGGCGACCCTTCTTCTATCTTAAGGACTAGCTATGTCCGTATTCCTGATCTCTCCATGCCGGATTCCCGCGGAGGGGAGGACATCAGTCAACCCCTCAACCTAAAGTCAGGCAGCGGGCTAGATTCATTGGACAGCATCCAAGAACCCATGCTTCCAAGTTCGGAAACTTCTTGGCCCCTGAATTTTAGATTGGACGGGGTTCCGAATTTAATTCCACCCGCCCACCCAAACACAAGCGATCTATCCCAAATCCGGCAAGAGCCCGCAGAAACAGTACACCATTACTGGGCCAGATTCCTCCTGGTCATAAACAGGATAAAGGATTGCCGTGAGGAGGACGCGATTTCATTCTTCTGCAATAATTGCACGAACAAGGGAATCCTCAACGCCGTAAGTTATCGCGAAATCACACGCTTCGCCGACTTAGCGTCCATAGTACGAAAGTACTGTGCGATGGAAAGCGCCTGGAAAACCGAAATAAATTTTTGGGATAATCCGGCCCTGAATACAAACCCAGTCCGAAATAAAAGGGTGCATTATCGCCAGGCACCTGGGTTAAACACCAAAAAGCAAAAACCCTCTATAGGGCATGGAACCGCACTGGAAGGATGGCTCAATGGACCCTGCAAAATTCATAGTACAGAGGGTGCCACTCCAACTCATAGCCTTAGAGCATGTTGGATACTACGGCAGGTGGCCAAAAGTGGCGAAGAGCTTCTAACTCCAGAATACCAGCCCAAGGATACCAATACGGTATTAACAGTCTTCGAGACTTCCGCATCAAATAATATGCAGAAACGAACACTCCGCAGCCTTGCCGAAGTCTACCAAGTAGCAACAATAAACCCATGGAGTGACATGGCTATTACTTTTAATGCCAGTGACGAACCTAAATTCCGAACAGCCCGAGCACCAGCCGCATTGGTCCTCAGTCCAATAGTGGACGGCTTTCGCCTTACCAAGGTACTCATGGACGGTGGCAGCGGACTGAACCTCATTTACGAGGAAACCCTCCGAAAAATGGAAATAGACTGGAGCCGCATTGAGCGAAGCAGCACAACCTTTAGAGGAATAATCCCCAGTCGGGAAGCATGTTGTACAGGAAAAATCACACTGGATGTGGTGTTCGGCACGCTAGATAACTACAGGTCCGAGGAGGTCACGTTCCAAGTGGCCCCGTTCAGCAGCGGATATCACGCTCTACTAGGGCGAGAGGCATTCAGAATTTTTCAAGCTATACCCCATTACGGGTACATGAAGCTCAAAATGCCCGGGCCCGGCGGAATCATCACTCTTGCTAGTGACCCGGACATAGCACTCCGCGCTGAAAATAAGACAGCTGCACTGGCCCTGGAGGCACTATCCGAAGCCCTAGCGGCCGAGGAACTCACTACGCTGCGCTCCATGGTGAATAGGGACGATGTGATACTCGATAAGAGATCCAAGTCCACTTCCTTTAAACCAGCAGACGAAATAGTCAAATTTCAAGTCCATCCAACGGACCCTACAAAAACGGCCTCCATTGGGGCACAATTAAACCCTGATGTAGACGCTGCACTATGAGAATTCCTACGCGAAAATTGGGACATCTTTGCCTGGCACCCTTCAGACATGCCAAGAATCCCACGCCGGCTGGCCGAGCACAGCCTAAACACCATAAAAGGATTCAAGCCAGTCAAACAGGCTCTTCAGCGTTTCTCCGAACCCAAAAGACAGGCCATGGGAGATGAACTAGCCAAATTATTGGAGGCCGGATTCATCAGAGATATAAAACATCCGGACTAGCTAGCAAACCTGGTGATGGTACCAAAGAAGGACAAATCCTGGCGCCTATGCGTCGATTTTAAAGACCTCAACAAGGTTTGCCCAAAGGATCCCTTCCCCCTCCCCCGCATCGATCAAATTATCGACGCTACCGCAGGACACGATTCATTGTGTTTCCTCGACGCATACTCCGACTACCAACAAATTAAGATGGTAGTGCCTGACCAGGCCGCAACGGCATTCATCACCCCATACGGCCCATTCTGCTTCAACACAATGCCCTTTGGTCTCAAAAACGCCGGCGCAACATATCAGCGCATGATTTAGACATGTCTGGCAAACCAGATTGGCAAAACAGTGGAGGCATACGTAGACGATGTGGTCGTCAAAACCAAGCACGTCGAAACTCTAGTAGACGACTTGAGGCTCACGTTCGATAATCTCCGAACATATGACATTAAGCTTAACCCGGAAAAATGTGTTTTTGGCGTACCAGCCGGAAAGCTCTTGGGCTTCATTGTATCTGGTAGAGGAATTGAAGCAAACCCAGCCAAGATCCGAGCTCTGTCACAATTGGATATCCCAAAGGACCTCAAACAAATACAAAAATTGACGGGATGCGTGGTGGCTTTAAGCCGCTTTATCTCCCGTTTAGGAGAAAATGCATTACCCCTTTATCGCCTCCTCCGACACACCGAACACTTCGAGTGGACGGATGCCGCCACGACCGGACTCAAAGAAATAAAAGCCATATTGGCAACAAACCCGGTCCTGGCCGCGCCCAACATAGGCGAACCAATGCTATTATATATCGCAGCAACTCATCAAGTGGTGAGCGCGGTGCTCGTTGTCGAACGAGAAACGGACGGACACAAGTTCCCCCTTCAAAAACCAGTTTACTACGTGTCCACTGTCCTGACTCCATGCAAGTCACGGTACTCGCATTATCAGAAGATAGCGTACGCGGTGTTCATGGCATCCCGGAAGCTGCGGCACTACTTTCAAGAGTGTTCCATAACAGTAGCCTCCGAAGTACCTCTTAATGACATTATAAACAACCGCGACGCGACGGGCCGGATTGCCAAATGGGCCATTGAGCTCCTCCCGTTCGACATAACCTATAAGCCACGACGAGCTATTAAGTTGCAAGTTTTGGCCGACTTCATCGCCGAATGGACTGAAGCCGAACTCCCTAAAGAGTACGACGCATATTCCAACTGGATCATGCACTTCGACGGCTCCAAAATGTTGGCTGGTCTGGGGGTTGGCGTCGTCCTGACGTCCCCAACCGGAGATACGGTTCAATACGTACTCCAGATAATGTATACGGACTCCAACAACAGCCGAATACGAGGCCCTTCTACCTGGCCTCCGGATGGCAGTCTCCATGGGCATTCAACGCCTAGAGGTGCGCGGGGTTCGAACCTCGCGATATCCCAAATAAATGGAGACTTCGATGCCAAGGATCCAAAAATGGCAGCTTATCGCAACACCGTCCTAAAAATGTCAGCTCGGTTTGAGGGGCTCGAATTTCACCATATAGCCCGGGATAACAATCAGGCAGCAGACGTATTGGCACGCATTGGCGCAAAGCACGATGCCGTCCCTCCCAACATCTTCCTAGAGAGGCTGTTTAAGCCATCCGTACTATGGGAGGGGGAATCCAGAAATAATAACCCGGACCCAACCGCACTGCCCGACACCGAACATTCTGACATAATCTGCGGTTCTGCCAACGAAGTAACATCCTCAGCCCACGTAATAATGGTAGTCATTGCCCCGTGGACGGAACCATTCCTAGCCTACCTAACCAGGCAGGAACTTCCCGAGGACCAAAACGAGGCCCGCTGCATAGTGTGACGATCTAAAGCCTATAAGGTCCATGAGGGAGAGCTTTACAAGAAAAGCTCAACCGGAGTCCTTCAAAGGTGTATCTCCGAAGAGGAAGGGCGGAACCTTCTGGCTGAAATTCATGCCGGACTCGGCGGACACCACGCTGCAGCCCGGGCCCTTGTAGGCAAGGCCTTCAGTACAGGATTTTATTGGCCGACGGCCCGGGCAGATGCTCAGGACTTAGTCCAACGATGCGTCGGTTGCCAGCTCTTTGCTAATCAAAGCCACATGCCACCCACCGCCCTCAAAACTATACCCATAACCTGGCCCTTCGCGGTCTGGGGGCCTGACATGGTTGGACCCCTTAAAGGAGGAACCCACAAGCAAAGATACCTACTGGTCATGCTGGATAAGTTCACCAAATGTATAGAGGCCAATCCTGTCAAGACGGCCGAATCCAGACCGGTGATAGACTTCATATCAGGGGTCGTACACCATTATGGCGTCCCCCATAGCATCATCACTGACAACGACACGAACTTTACGGCCGACAAGGTTAAACTCTGGTGCAAAAACATGGGCATCAAACTCGACTATGCTTCAGTCTATCACCCTCAAACTAACGGTCAAGTCGAGCGAGCAAATGGTCTAATCATGAGCGGCATCAAAACCCGATTAGTGCGGTCCCTTAAGGAATCTAACACGCACTGGGTAGAGGAGTTCGACTCCGTACTCTGGGGGCTGCGGACCACTCCAAATTGCACCACCGGATTTACACCATTCTTTATGGTATACGACGCAGAGGCAGTTCTGCCCTGTGACATAATTCATGACTCACCTCGCGTGCGCATGTACGAAGAAAGAGAAGCCGATCTCGATCGGCAAGACAGTTTGGACGCATTGGAGGAGGAGCGTGACGTGGCAAAAGCCCGTTCCGCATTCTATCAAAAGCAAGCTTGAAGATATCAAAGCAGAGAAGTACGGGCCAAAACTTACAACGTTGGCGAGTTAGTTCTACGCTTGCCGGACAATAAAAAGGACAAACTCAAGCCCAAATGGGAAGGTCCCGTTATCATCGACCAAGTCCTGACTGGTGGAGCATACCGTCTGCGAGATGCATCGGACAACCGACTCGAGACGAACCCATGGAACGCAGCCCGTCTCCGAAGATTCTACGCCTAGCGCCGGACTCTGAGTTCGTCTCCTTCCTCCGTCTATATTTTACATATTAGCTGTATTTTGTTTCTCTCCTTCTCCCCCCTTTCCTATTACAACCTTTGAAAGCTTGTTCGCGCATTGTTCGCACACACTTGACGCACTATCCGCGCTCATTGTACCTGGGGGCTTCTTTAACAGGAGCTTATTTATACGGGCTTCATGCCCAACACATGTGTCACACTTCCGCATGTACCTTTTATTCACCATTATATGCATCGATATGATTAAGTTTTGGCCAAGCTGGGTTGCCTGGCTCCTGTGCTTACCCCTACGTTCCCGATTGTTCGGCTAGGCGGTAAAGGGAGCACATCTGCGATTGTTACTGCCGGGTCAGCCGGATGTGTACCTTAGACTGGGTGAAGCCGAAAGCTAGCGTTCTTAAGGGAATATTCAGTCGGTGAACTAAAAGACGATTTCTTACCTATTTATTCATCTGCCTCCAGATGTTTTTCTGCTTTTTTCGCAGTCCAGACATGCACTTTAGGGCATGCCTCCCAGGGAAAGGAACCCCTAACGGAACTATTCTCCCTGGAAGATGTTTCTTACTAACCATGTAATATAACGTAACTAGTTGGGCACTTGTATGATAAAGCACTAATGACCCCTACGCCTGGTCTCCACGCATGCCCCGGTTCTTATATAACCGCGAGGGTATTCGGACACACTCCGGACTATTGGGTCCCGAGGTTGAAGCGAAAAGGTCCGCTATGACAAACGATCTACAATCCGGCTAGAAGGCATTTTACATGTCATCTTAAATTACATAGTCAACTTGACTGGGCATATTCCTCTTCAATGCCATCTAGCAGGCTGTCTAGTTTACAGTCCCGTTGGTAATACTTTGCGGCCAATTCTACTTGGCCGTACACTAAGCTCACAGGGATCTCCTTCCCATCGGGCCCCGCAGGTCCGACCTCGGCCATGTGGTTTGGGTCAGCCTTCGTGTACCGCGTCTTCACCATGGCCCAGGCCTCCCTCGCGCCTTGACGGCAGGCCGATATCTTCCATAAGCGGAAGCGCTGCCGCGCTCCCTGAAGCCTCTCTGCAAGCTCTCCAAGGCCTTCGGGCAGGGAGATAGATGGCCACAAGGCCTGGGCGACGCCTTTCATCACCTGCCGAACTCGTTCATGCAGTTGCAAGAGCTCGGGAAGAAGGTCACCCGTAGAACCGGGCATCTCCTCTGCAGGACGGCCTGTGAGCATACCTACAGACATAACTCTGTTAGACGACTTCCTCGCCAAACTATTTTTCAAAGTTCGTTCAAGCACTTACTAAAAATGCCGCGTCGAAGCCGCTGATTCTCCTTAACGAAGTAAGATAGCTGGGCACGAACATCCTTTAGTTCCTCACCAGTTGGGTGTTGGAATCTTGGAGATTATTTTTCTCCTGCCTCACCCTTCTAAGCACATTCTCGCCAGCCTTTAACTGGCGCATGAGCTGTTGCTTGTCCGGATCTATCCCGGCGCCATCTGCAATATTATTGTCAGACTTATACACACGCCACACTTCACAAATTACTTGTCTTTTGAAGCATATATTACCAGAGGGGGTCTCTTTGGCTTCCCCCGCTGTGGCTAGTGCGGCCTCAAGTTGGGCTTTGCACTCCTCCAGCTCCTGGGACAGTTGGGTATTCTTTTCGGTAAGACCCTGCACAACAAATGATCCTTAAATCAGTTATTCTAACTATTTCAAGTCTCGGGGGCTACTGGCATATATAACTGTCAAATCTTCTCACCCGTATGTATTTTACATACTGCTCTGTGGCTCTGGCTAGACCATTTTGAGCGACACGGAGGTGCGCATCTCCCGAATTAAAGGCATCCAATGCCTCTGGGGAGAAACACGCGTCACGAAGAGCTGTCCGACGGCACCTGTGATTCATGGCACTCTCCACCTCGGAATTGGTGGCAGATAACCTATCGGCATCCTCTGTTGGAGGAACATCCGATGCATGCCCCGTGTTCGCCTCCACTTCTGGACCTGGCTTTTGAGCCTGGCGAGCGGAGGACTGATTGGCAACCTCTCTAGATACAGTTCGGCGAGCGCTCTTCTTCCTGAAAAGGCATGAGCGTTAGTATGCCTCCCGGGAATAAAGTCGGGGAGTAAGGTGACGCGCCATACCGTTGCACCAGATTTTCGATCCGGACCGCACTTCTTTTTAGCCTGCTAGGCTGTGCTGCCCCTTGTTGGCCAGCCGCCGCGGGCTCGGCCTTCCGCCTCAAGGGCGTCCCCTGCAAAACACCATCGGTATACGGTGATCAAGAACACGCATGGATGGGTCATTTTCAAAGTATCGGGACTTCGATCTCAGTTACCTGCGAGGCGGGAAGTATTCCGGGGTAATCGGTCGTGATGGCGACCAAGGCATTATCGATGCTCAGTTGATGGAAAACCCCGTCGATTAGCTCCACTGATATGTATGGATCCTCTTGGGAGGTCGGATCGAGGAACCGTTCCGGATCCTCAGGTTGTGGAGGTGGGCTGTTTATATCCTTTACGGCCCGGCGCAGTTCCTGCGCCAAAATCACAAAATGGGATACTTGACTATGGGAGTACGGATCGGATAGGCAAAAATGAATGTTCGCTTACCCAGCTTGGAGGATTGTTCATAGAAAATCCCCTGCGGATCGATGCGGAGGAATTCCTCCTCTTCTCCCTTGTACAATGCGGACAAGATATTCATCAGATCGGCGACCGATCCCGGCCCCTTACGGCCGCAGCGGGTGGCATCATCCTCCCCGTTGAAATCCCACATGGGGTGGCCTCTATACTAGAGCGGCTGCACCCCCCCGCATAATGCATATGGCCATGACCCCGATCATGGTCAGTCCTGAATGAGCCAACAACCTTATCCGGCTCATCAGGTAAATGACGTCCCTGTCGTTTTCCCTCTGAGGGCTCCGTGGACGCCAGCTTAGGCGTTTCTTCAAAGGAGCGTTATTAAACTCAGGGAGGCCGACCCGAACAGGGTCCGGCAGGGGGACATCTTCTATATAAAACCATGCCGAAGGCCAGTCTTCGGACGCCTTCTTCGGGGTTCCAGATAGATATCCGGTCCCGACGATGCGCCATAGTTCGGCTCCGCCCACTTGATATATCGACCCCTCTTGAGAACGGGGCACAAGGCAGAACAACTTATTCCACAGCGCAAAATGAGGCTCGATGACCAAAAACAGCTCGCAAAGGGCCACGAAGCCCGCGATATGCAAAATGGAGGCAGGCGTAAGGTTGTGCAACTAGAGGCCATAGAACTCCAGGAGCCCCCGGAGAAATGGATGAATTGGAAATCTGAGCCCTCTTATCAAATAAGAGACAAGGCATACCCGCTCTCCTTTGGAGGGGCTGGGGACGCTCTCCGCTTGCTTTCCGCCCTTATAGGTGGCGAGTCCGGCTCGAACCTGAACCATGAAGGCTGGGGGAAGAAATCCCTTGGTCTGGAGTGCCACTAGCTCACTATATGGGACAGAGCATCTCTCCCAATCTCCAGGCTGAGGGCTGGGAGGGCGAGAGGAGGAGCCGCGTCGATTATCCATGATGGAATTGATTTTTGTCAGATGCGCTCTGATGAATGCTCGCGAAGGGAGGATGGTGTGATTCGGATCTAGATCCTCGTCTCTTTTATAGGCAGCTCACTGCGCAGCTAGGGGGATAAATGTAAAAATACCCTAGCTTTTGGCATTCGTTCGACACGTGGAAGATGGCCATTATTGGGCGTGGAAGCCGAGGAGCGCAATATTTACAAGAAGCCGGACACTATTCGGCAGGTACACAGGATATGGAGAAGAACCCGCCTTGCAATGCCAAAGACAATCTACGCGCCGGACTTATCGCCATTGAAGCCTAGTTCGGGGGCTACTGAGGGAGTACCGGACTAGGGGGTGTCTGGATAGCCGAAATATCATCTTCGGCTGGACTCCTGGACTATGAAGATACAAGATTGAAGACTTTGTCCCGTGTCCGGATGTGACTTTCCTTGGCGTGGAAGGCAAGCTTGGCGATACGGATATCTAGATCTCCTACTATTGTAACCGACTCTGTGTAACCCTAACCCTCTTCGGTGCCTATATAAACCGGAGGGTTTTAGTCTGTAGGACGAACAACAATCATACCATAGGCTAGCTTCTAGGGTTTAGCCTATCTGATCTCGTGGTAGATCTACTCTTGTACTACCCATATCATCAATATCAATCAAGAAGGAGTAGGGTTTTACCTCCATCAAGAGGGCCCGAACCTGGGTAAAAACATCGTGTCCCTTGTCTCCTGTTACCATCCGCCTAGATGCACAGTTCGGGACCCCCTACCCGAGATCCGCCGGTTTTGACACCGACACACACCTCTCCCTAAAGGGCGGGAACTTCAGTAACACATCCTCGGTTCCATCATCTCTGATAACCCACAAGTATAGGAGATCGCAACAGTTTTTGAGGCTAGAGTATTCAACCCAAATTTATTGATTCGACACAAGGGGAGCCAAAGAATATTCTCAAGTATTAGCAATTGAGTTGTCAATTCAACCACACCTGAAAGACTTAATATCTGCTGCAAAGTATTTAGTAGCAAAGTAGTATGGAAGTAACAGTAACGGTGGCAAAGGTAACAGTAGCAGTTTTGTAGCGATCGTAATAGTGGCAACGGAGAAGTAACTTAGCAAAGATCAATATGAGAAAAGCTCATAGGCAATGGATCAATGATGGATAATTATGTCAGATAGCATTTATCATGCAACATTTATACATAGGGTGACACAGAACTAGCTCCAGTTCATCAATATAATGTAGGCATGTAATCCGAATATAGTCATACGTGCTTATGGAAAAGAACTTGCATGGCATCTTTTGTCCTACCCTCCCGTGGCAGCGGGGTCCTATTGGAAACTAAGGGATATTAAGGCCTCCTTTTAACAGAGTACCGGACCAAAGCATTAACACTTAGTGAGTACATGAACTCCTCAAACTACGTTCATCACCGGGAAGTGTCCCGACTATTGTCACTCCGGGGTTGCCGGATGATAACACGTAGTAGGTGACTATAACTTGCAAGATAGGATCAAGAGCACTCATATATTCATGAAAGCATAATAGGTTCGGATCTGAAATCATGGCACTTGGGCCCTAGTGACAAGAATTAAGCATGGCAAAGTCATAGCAACATCAATATTAGAACATAATGAATACTAGGGATCAAACCCTAACAAAACTAACTTAGTTACAGGGTAAATCTCATCCAACCCATCACCGTCTAGCAAGCCTACGATGAGATTACTCACGCACGATGGTGAGCATCATGAAATTGGTGATGGAGGATGGTTGATGATGATGATGGAGACGGATTCCCCTCTCCGAAGCCCCGAAAGAACTCCGGATCAGCCCTCCTGAGGAAGAACAGGGCTTGGCGGTGGCTTCGTATCGTAAAACGCAATGAATCCTTCTCTCTGATTTTTTCTCCGCGAACGTGAATATATAGAGTTGGAGTTGAGATTGTTGGAGCTCTAGGGGGCCCACGAGGCAGGGGGCGCGCCCTAGGGAGGGGGGCGCCCCCACCCTCATGGCCAGGGTGTGGGCCCCCTTCTATTAATTCTTTCGCCAGTATCTTTTAGTAATTCCAAAACACGACTCCGTGAAGTTTCAGGTCATTCCGAGAATTTTTATTTCTGCATGAAAATAACACCATGGCAATTTTGCTGAAAACAGCGCCAGTCCGGCTTAGTTCCATTCAAATCATGCAAATTAGAGTCCAAAACAAGGGCAAAAGGGTTTGGAAAAGTAGATACGTTGGAGACGTATCAACTCCCCCAAGCTTAAAGCTTTGCTTGTCCTCAAGCAATTCAGTTGACAAACTGAAAGTGATAAAGAAAAACTTTGACAAACTCTGTTTGATCTTGTTGTTGCAAATATGTAAAAACAGCATTCAAGAGCAAAGATCATGAACTAACCATATTCACAATAACATTTAGGTCTAATGTTTAGTCATATCAGTGGCATAATCAACTTGTGGGTAATAATAATAAATCTCGGATGACAACACTTTCTCAAAACAATCATGATATGATATAACAAGATGGTATCTTGCTAGCCCTTTGTAAGACCGCAAAACATAAATGCAGAGCACCCCTAAAGATCAAGGACTGACTAGACATTGTAATTCATGGCAAAAGAGATCCAGTCACAGTCATACTCAATATCAATTAATAACAATGCATACAAATGATGGTGGTGCTCTCCAACTGGTGCTTTTTATAGGAGGATGATGACTCAACATAAAAGTAAATAGATAGGCCCTTCGTAGAGGGAAGCAGGGATTTGGAGAGGTGCCAGAGCTCGAGTTTTGGAACAAAGATAAATAATATTTTGAGCGGCATACTTTCATTGTCAACATAAAAACCAAGAGATCTCGATATCTTCCATGCTACATACATTATAGGCGGTTCCCAAATAGAATGGTAAAGTTTATACTCCCCCACCACCAACAAGCACATTCCACGACTGGTCCGAAACAACGGGTACCGTCCAACTAACAAAAACCCTGGGGGAGTTTTGTTTGCAATTATTTTGATTTGATTTGAGCATAGGACTGTGCATCCGGATTACCGGCCATTTTCTCGTGAATGATGAGAGGAGTCCACTCATCGTGAGAATAACCCACCTAGCATGGAAGATATAGACAACCCTAGTTGATACATGAGCTATTCGAGCATACAAAACAAAATTTCATTTGAAGGTTTAGAGTTTGGCACATACAAATTTACTTGGAACGGCAGGTAAATACCGCATATAGGAAGGTATGGTGGACTCGGAACAACTTTGGGGTTTATGGAAGTGGATGCATAAGCAGTATTCCCGCTTAGTACAAGTGAAGGCTAGAAAGAGACTGGGAAGCGACCAACTAGAGAGCGACACAGTCATAAACATGCATTAGGATTAACCAACAATAAGTGCAAGCATGAGTAGGATATAAATCACCATGAACATAAATATCGTGGAGGCTATGTTGATTTTGTTTCAACTACATGCGTGAACATGTGCCAAGTCAAGCCACTCGAATCATTCAAAGGAGGATACCACCCTATCATACTACATCACAACCATTTTAATAACATGTTGGCATGCAAGGTAAACCATTATAAACTCCTAGCTAATTAAGCATGGCATGAGTAACTATAATCTCTAATTGTCATTGCAAACATGTTTCATTCATAATAGGCTGAATCAGGAATGATGAACTAATCATATTTACAAAAACAAGATAGGTCGAGTTCATACCAGCTTTTCCTCATCTCAATCATTTCATCATATATCATCATTATTGCCTTTCACTTGCACGACCGAACGATGTGGATAATAATAATAGTGCACGTGCATTGGACTAAGCTGGAATCTGCAAACATTTAATTCAAAGGAGAAGACAATGTAATATGGGCTCTTTGTTGGATCAACAATAATGCATAAGAGAGCCACTCATCATTTTCATCGTGGTCTTCTCCTCTCGACCCCCAAAGAAAAGAAAAGAATTTCAAAGAAACACACTGAAATGTTTTTGGAGTTTTTGTTTTTCCGAAGAAAGTAAAACAAGGACGAGAAAAACTGTTTACACGGGAAAGTTCCCAACAAGCAAAAGAAGAACGAGATATCTCTTTCGGTTTTCTTATTTAATTACTACTACTACAAGCATGGAAAGTAAACTAGCTAGAAGCTACAACTAATTTTTTTTGGTTTTTCTCAAAGTTTTTCAAACACACAAGAAGAAAAGAAGAAAAGAAAATAAACTAGCATGGATAATACAATGAAAAAGTATGAACACCAACAACTAGAATGAGTGTGTGAACATGAATGTAATGTCGATGAGAAATACGTACTCCCCCAAGCTTAGGCTTTTTCCTAAGTTGGTCTACACCCACGGATGGCCTGACGGATATCCAAATTTGTAGTCGGGGTTGTACTGAGATGCAGCAGCCACTGCCTGAAGGGCTGCAGCATGGAGGCGAGCGGCCTCCTTCTTCCTCTCATATTCATTTTCCTCCTCTCTGGTTATAAAATATCTCCCATTTTCCTAAAAGTTAAAGAAGGCAGGAGCAGGAAGGGTAATATGGACAGCATGCTGTCTGTCAAAGATTAGTCGGTACTGGAGGGACTGTTTGTTCTCTCAAGAAACTAATGGCGAACCATAGCATTATAATCTAGAAAATCAGGTGGCAACTCAATATCATTTTCACTTATGGATACACCAAGATAATCAGCTAAACGAGTTGCATAAATTCCACCGAATAAATCTCCATCTTTAGCAATAAGATGTAACCGCCGTGCAACAATGGCCCCCAAGTTATATCTTTTATCACCTAATACCGCACTCCTGAGGACACTAAGATCAGGGACGCAAATGTGGCTAAGATCATGCTTACTGTTAATGCATCTACCTGTAAAGGGAGAAAAGTAATGTATGGCAGGAAAATGAATGCTCCCTGTGGTAGCTTGTGTGATATTTCTAGTTTCTCCCAAAGTGATGCTAGCAAGGAAATCATTATATTCAGATTTGTGAGGTTCACTAAAGATGCCCCACTGTGGGATTTTGCAAGCAGTGTTAAAATCTTCAAGTTCCATGGTATATGATTTATCACAGAGGTCAAATATAACAGTGTGAGTGTTGCATTTAGATGAAAAATTAAACCTCCGCACAAAGGAATCAGTGAGGTGATAGTATTGGCGGCACTTATCTGATACGAAGTCCTCAAGATCAGCATTATGCACATACGCATCAAATTCATCTTTGAAGCCTGCTTGGATCATAAATTCATCCAACGGCCATTCGCAAGGCCGCACTGGAGCTTCTCTTCGTGGTTCAAGGTCCGACTCATGTATCGCGAGCCTCGGTGCTTACTTCCATGAAGAACCACCTTGGTACATTTTCCTAAAGATTTTTCTTCCTTTGAAAAATTTCTAAATTTTAGTGACTCGAAATAAAAGTGAACTAAACTCAACAAGGTTGCTAGCAACCACTCCCACAAGTGCCTAGAGGCTATATCATGCATTAAAACTACTTTGGACCATATAAATTTGACATGCAAGCTCAAGAACACGGTCACCCCAGCAGCAAAATTTGCAATAAATAAAGCACTAGATCAAAAACTAATTGGACCATTGGAGGAGTCACATACCGAAGAACAATCCCCAAAGCAGTTTTGTGAATGGAGCTTTGACCAAGGAGATTGAAAATGGCAGCAAAACAAGCAAGAACACGAGTTTGAGCTGCGGGATGATTTTTCTGGAGGAAGACAAAGTGTGTGGGTACTGGAATAAGTGGAGGGGGCACGTGGGACCTGAGGGAGCCCTGGATTAAGGGGTCCTCGGACAGCCGGACTATATACTTTGGCCGGACTGTTGGACTATGAAGACACAAGATTAAAGACTTTGTCCCGTGTCCGGATGGGACTCTCCTTTGCGTGGAAGGCAAGCTTGGCAATTTGGATATGTAGATCTCCTTCTCTGTAACCGACTCTGTGCAACCCTAGCCCCCTCCGGTGTCTATATAAACCGGAGGGTTTAGTCCATAGGACAACAACAATCATAATCATAGGCTAGTTTCTAGGGTTTAGCCTCTACGATCTCGTGGTAGATCAACTCTTGTAATAGTCATAGCATCAAGATAAATCAATCAGGAAGTAGGGTATTACCTCTATCGAGAGGGCCCGAACCTAGGTAAACATCGTGTCCCCCGCCTCCTATTACCATTAGCCTTAGACGCACAGTTCGGGACCCCCTACCCGAGATCCGCCGGTTTTGACACCGACATTGGTGCTTTCATCGAGAGTTCCACTGTGCCATCCCGATAAGGCTTGATGGATCGCCTTGTTGTCAAGGACAACATCACCTCTGAAGGAACCCTGGCTGTAGGCCAGACTCTTTGGCTGGGCGGCTTCGTCATGACCGCCCATCCGGCCGCCACGCCGACGATGACTTCTCAGGTTATCAAGAACAGCCTCCATGTCAGCTCGGAACTCACCAAGCAGATGGATCCAATGGAGCTCTCCTCCCTGAACGAGCTCTTGGATCGCATCGCTGCCCTGGGAGTCGCTATGGACTATGATCAGATCGGGCTTAAACTCGACCAAAGCGAGATTAACCTTCCGTTGGTCACCCATCAGATAGCGGTGGTGGAGGAACAAAACAGTGATTCTTCCTCTATTTTGAGGACAAACTATGTCTGGATTCCCGAGCTCTCCGAGCCGGATACCCATCTACGGGAGGACATGGCCCAGGCTCCGAACTTAGAATCGGGCAATGGGCCACAAATATTGGGCAACATCTCGATGCCCTAACTTCCAAGCTCGGGAGCTCCTTTGCCCCTGGGTCTCAGATCGGATCAGGATTTGGACTTAAATATACCCACCCACCCAGACACAAGTGATCTTTCCCACATTAGACAAGAGCCCCAAGAGATAGTACATCACTTCTAGGCCAGATTCCTCCTTGTAATGAGCAAGGTTAAGGACTGTCGCGAGGAAGACGCAATCTCATTCTTTTGCAAAAACTGCACGAACAAGGGAATTCTCAACGCCATAAGTCGCCGTGACATAGCACACTTTGCTGACTTGGCGGCCATAGTACAGAAGTACTGTGCGATGGAAAGCGCCTGGAAAACCCAAACAAAATTCTGGGATCCTTCGGCTCTCACTAAACCCCTCGTCCGAGCTAAAAGGTGCGCTTTCGCAAGTCACCCAATCCAATTAAAAAGAAGCCAAAGCCCTCTACAGGGCGTGGAACCGTATTGGAGGGATGGCTCAATAGGCCATGCAAAATTCACAGCACACCGGGCATCATACCAACGCACAACCTTAGAGCATGTTGGATACTCAGGCAGGTGGCCAAGAGCAGCGAGGACCTCCTCATCAACAATACCGCAGAGCACCATCACGCGGAGAATAACAATATAGTACTGATAGTCTTCGAGACTTTCGCCTCAAACAATAGGCGTAAGTGAGCACTCCGCAGCCTCGCCGAAGTCTGCCACGTTGCAGCAATAAATCCGTGGACAACACGGCCATAACCTTCAATGCCAGTGACAAACCTCAATTCCGAACAGTCCAAGCACCAACCGCTTTGGTCCTTAGTCCAATTGTGGACGACTTTCGGCTTACTAAAGTGCTCATGGACGGTGGCAGCGGATTAAACCTCATCTATGAGGAAACTCTTAACAAAATGGAAATAGACAAAAGCCTCATTGAGCAAAGCAGCACGACCTTCAGAGGAATCATCCCTAGTCGGGAGGCACGATGCGTGGGAAAAATTACACTGGATGTGGTATTTGGCACGCCGGAGAATTATAGGTCCGAAGAAATCACATTCCAAGTGGCCCCGTTCAGTAGTGGATACCACGCCCTTTTAGGGCGGGATGCATTCACAAGCTTCCAAGCTATACCCCATTACGGGTACATGAAGCTCAAGATGCCTGGGACCAATGGAATCATCACTCTAGCTAGTGATCCAGACATAGCACTCCGCGCCGAAAATAAAACCGCCACACTAGCCCTGGAGGCATTATCCGAAGCCCTCGCGGCCGAAGAGTTAACTACGCTGCGCTCCAGAGTGGACAGGGATGACGTGATACTCGACAAACGACCCAAATCCACCTCTTTTAAACCAGCAGACGAAATAGTCAAATTCCAGGTCCACCCAACAGACCCTACAAAAACAGCATCAATTGGGGCACAGCTGAACCCCACAATAGATGCCGCACTATGAGAGTTCTTGCGCGACAATTGTGACATCTTCGCCTGGCATCCTTCAGACATGCCAGGTATCCCACGCAGGCTGCCGAGCATAGCCTAAACATACTAAAGGGATACAAGCCGGTCAAGCAGACTCTTCGGCGCTTTTCAAAACCCAAGTGACAAGCCATGGGAGAAGAGCTAGCCAAGCTACTCGAGTCCGGATTCATCAGAGAAATAAAACATCCGGACTGGCTAGCAAACCTAGTGATGGTACCAAAGAAGGACAAATCCTGGCGCCTATGTGTCGATTTCAAGGACCTCAATAAGGCTTACCCTAAGGATCCCTTCCCCCTCCCCCGCATCGGTCAAATCATCGACGCTACCGCAGGACACGACTCACTGTGTTCCCTCGACGCATACTCCGGATACCATCAAATCAAGATGGTGGAGTCCGATCAAGCCACAACGGCATTCATCACTCCATACGGCCCCTTCTGTTTTAACACCATGCCTTTCGGGCTCAAAAACGCCGGTGCAACCTATCAACGCATGATTCAGACATGCCTGGAAACACAAATTGGCAAAATAGTGGAGGCATACATAGACGATGTGGTCATCAAAACCAGACACGTCGAATCTTTAATAGACGACTTGAGGCTTATGTTCGACAATCTCCGAACATATGACATCAAGCTCAATCCGAAAAAATGCATTTTCGACGTACCTGCCGGAAAGCTCTTTGGCTTTATCGTTTCCAATAGAGGAATTGAAGCAAATCCGACTAAAATCCGAGCTCTGTCACAGTTGTCTACCCCAACAGACCTCAAGCAAATCCAGAACTTAACTGGATGCGTGGCCGCCTTAAGCCGCTTTATATCCCAATTAGGAGAAAAGACACTACCTCTTTATCGCCTTCTTCGACGCACCGAACACTTCGAGTGGACGGATGCGGCTACGGCCGGACTGGACGAAATAAAAGCCCTCTTGGCCACCAATCCAATCCTGGTCGTGCCAAATATCGGCGAACTATGCTGTTATATATAGCTGCAACACACCAGGTTGTAAGCGCAGTGCTCGTCGTCGAACGAGAGACAGACGGACATAAGTTCCCGCTTCAAAAGCCGGTATTTCTTCATCACGCGAGACTGATGAAAATGAAGATTTGGACGACACTGTGGCAGGCCCTACTTCAACAACCGACCCGGACAACGCTGGTGCTCCTCCATCGACTTCGTGAAGATATTCTTCAGGGGCGTTAGTCCTCATTTTTTGTCCCTTTTGGTCATTCGATGACAAAGGGGGAGAAATTTGAGTTAGTCTTCAAGCGGGTCTATATATGGGCGTTTTTTTGCTATGTTACAACTCTCGTTCTTCTGAAGTGTTTGTTGGATCGAGTTGTAAACTTAAGTCCGATGGTGACCTGATACTTTTGCTCTGCTTTTCCGCATGCTATTTCCTCATATATGTTATGTACACATGTTGAATTACACCAGTCACCATATTTCATCATGCGTTTCAAATTCTTCATTCGATATGTTAAATGTGTGTATGAATTACAAGATATAGGGGGAGATCTCCATGATATTACTCTACAATGTGCATTGCTCATTGAAAGCAAATTCCTCACATATGCACATCTTCAGGGGGAGTTCTTCTATATCTTGCAATCAAATTCCTCAATATTGAGCACTTTCAGTTGATATAGTTATCCCCGTTGAAAACTTAACCTATTTGTCATCAATCACCAAAAAGTGGGAGATTGTAAGTGCATCTAGTGCCCCTTAGTGATTTTGGTGTATTGAAGACTTATAGGTTAAGGGACTAATATGTTTGTGAGTGTACACAGGCTCTATAAGTCGATGAGGAGTTTGATATTTACGATGAATGTCAACCCCTAAAAATGTATGTCTTCAGCTAAAGACTTTGGTTCTCCTGAAGATTTTGAAAGTGAAGAAATTGGTGTGACCTTGAAGACTTGGATATTCATGCGAGGATTATGAAGCGTGAAGACTTTTATTTGTGTAGTTTCATTTTCTCTTTCTTGAGTCACAGGAAACACCATATTGTTAAAGGGGGTCGAGGTAATACTAAGGAAACTAATTTCCAAGTGATGCTCATCTCAAAATCCTACACCTACCCAATCCTTTCCAGTGAAGTCATTGGAAATCTCATATCAGTTCAGTGAATTTCTTCAGTGACAGAGACGAAGATCTTCTGGTCTCTGAGGAATTTGTTCTGACTGAGGAGTTAGGAATTCGCTAGTGCAGATTGCCTACACTGTGAGGAACATGATAGCCCTGAGGAATTTGATACCTCAAATCCGTCCGTTGCTGTGCTACGTGCCAACTGTCCAAAATACCCTACCACCTAACGGTCATATCATTGAAGGGCGTCTATGTATTATCATGTCGGGCTGCTTCCTAGGCTATAAATAGCCCGCCCTACAACCACTAGCTGGTTGGCTACTCCGATAGAAACTGACACTTGTCATTGAGAGCATCCCATCCTCCGAGGACTTTGAGCAAAAATCATCAAGTGAGGAAAACCCAAACCCAAACACCTACAAACCCAAAGTGATTGAGCATCACCGAAGAGATTGTTCCTGTGTGGAACCGACGCTTGTCACCTTTGAGGACTGTGTATCCTCCAGACGGTTAGGCGTCATGGTCTGAGCATCCAAGAGGAATTGTTGATCACCGAGTGACCAAGTATGTGAAGGTTTGGAAGTCACCTGCGAAGAATTACCACGAGTTTTGGGTGAGGTCTGTGTGACTTTAGCTCAAGGAGAATATGGCGAGGACTGTGTGTCCTCGAGTTTAAATACTCAGCCGCTCCAACCAGACATACAACTGTCAAAACAGTTGGAACTGGTGTACCAAATCATTATCTTCACCAAGCCAACTGGTTCTATTTCCTCAACCCTTTCATTTCCTCATTCATGTGTTGATGAACCTGATCATTACTATTTGAAGACTTTGACTGAAGACTTTCTCTATTTCCTCAATCCTAATTCTTCAGTCACATAGTCTTCAGCCTACTTATCCTGTTATCATGCTTTCTGTACTCTGTGTTTGTTTTCATTTCATCATGATGACCATGCTACTACTCTGTTATGCTTATACCCGAGTACTTATTCCGCTGCTAGTTGTTCGTGACTTAGGAATTTCCTCACCCTGAAACTCCTCAGTGATGAATTTGTAAAAATTGCCTATTCACCCCTCCTCTAGTCAACTTAACGCACTTTCACAAAACATACATCAAGTGAATAAATAGAACCCCCCATTGTCACCGTGGGTATCCCACACAAGACATACATCAAGTATTCTCAAATACATGATAGTATTCAATCCGATAATAGTGAAACCTCAAAGGTAAAACTCAATTCATCACAAGAAGGTAGAGGGGAAGAAACACCATATGATTCAACTATGATAACAAAGCTCACGGTACATCAAGACTGTGCCAAATCAATAACACGAGAGAAAGAGAGATCAAACATATAGCTACTAGTACATACCCTCAGCCGCGAGGGTGAACTACTCCCTCGTCGTCATGGAGACCGGCGGGATGATGAATATGGCCACCGGTGATGGTTCCCCCTCTGGCAGGGTGCCGAAACGGGATCCTGATTGGTTTTTCGTGGCTACAGAAGTTTGTGGCGGCGGAACTCCCGATCTAGGTTTCTTTTTGGGGGTTTCTGGATTTATAGGAATTTTCGGCGTCAGTTTTAAGTCAGGGGGGTCCATGAGGCGGCGACAAGGCAGGGGCACGCTCCACCCTTGTGGATGCCTCGTGGCTCCTCTGGGCCAACTCTTTTGCTTCGGGAGCTTCTTCTGGTCCAAAAAAAATTCATCGTAAAGTTTCAGCTCGTTTGTACTCCGTTTGGTATTCCTTTTCTGTAAAACTCAAAAACAAGGAAAAAATAGAAGCTGGCATTGGGCTCTGGTTTTATAAATTAGTCCCAAAAAGAATATAAGATAGCATATTAATGCATATAATCATCCAAAACAGATAATATAATAGCATGTAAAAATAAAAAATTATAGATACGTTGGAGACGTATCAAGCATCCCCAAGCTTAATTCCTACTCGTCCTCGAGTATGTAAATGATAAAAAATAGAATTTTTGATGTGGAATGCTACCTAACATATTTATCCATGTAATTTTGTTTATTGTGGCATGAATGTTCAGATCCATAAGATTCAAAACAAAAGTTTAATATTCACATAAAAACGATAATACTTCAAGCATACTAATAAAGCAATAATATCTTCTCAAAATAACATGGCCAAAGAAAGCTATCCCTACAAAATCATATAGTCTGGCTATGCTCCATCTTCATCACACAAAATATTCAAATCATGCACAACCCCGATGACAAGCCAAGCAATTGTTTCATACTTTTGATGTCAACTCTCACGCAATACATGAGCGTGAGCCATGGACATAACACTATAGGTGGAATAGAATATGGTGGTTGTGGAGAAGACAAGAAGAAGGAGATAGTCTCACATCAACTAGGCGCATCAACGGGCTATGGAGATGCCCATCAATAGATGTCCATGTGAGTGAGTAGGGATTGCCATGGAACGGATGCACTAGAGCTATAAGTGTATGAAAGCTCAAAAAGAAACTAAGTGGGTGTGCATCCAACTCGCTTGCTCGTGAAGATCTAGGGCAATTTGAGGAAGCCCATCATTGTAATATACAAGCCAAGTTCTATAATGAAAAATTCCCACTAGTATATGAAAGTAACAAAATAGGAGACTCTTTATCATGAAGATCATGGTGCTACTTTGAAGCACAAGTGTGGTAAAAGGATAGTAACATTGCCCCTTCTCTCTTTTCTCTCATTTTTCATTTTTTTGGGCCCTCTCTTTTTTGGCCTCTTTCTCTTTTTATTTTTTTGATTGGATTCTTTGGCCTTTTTATTTTTCCTCACATGGGGCAATGCTCTAATAATGAAGATCATCACACTTTTATTTACTTACAACTCGATACTTAGAACAAAACATGACTCTATATGAATGCCTCCGGCGGTGTACCGGGATGTGCAATGACTCAAGAGTGACATGTATAAAAATTATGAATGGTGGCTTTGCCACAAATACTATGTCAACTACATAATCATGCAAAGCAATATGACAATGATGAAGTGTCTCATAATAAATGGAATGGTGGAAGTTGCATGGCAATATATCTCGGAATGGCTATGGAAATGCCATAATAGGTAGGTATGATGGCTGTTCTGAGGAGGGTATATGGTACCGGTGAAAGTTGCGCGACACAAGAGAGACAAGCAATGGTGGAAGGGCAAGAGTGCGTATAATCCATGGACTCAACATTAGTCATAAAGAACTCACATACTTATTGAAAAAATATATTAGTGATTGAAACAAAGTACTACGCGCATGCTCCTAGGGGGATAGATTGGTAGGAAAAGACCATCACTTGTCCCCGAGCGCCACTCGTAAGGAAGAGAATCAATAAATAAATCATGCTCCGACTTCATCACATAATGGTTCACCATATGTGCATGCTACTGGAATCACAAACTTTAACACAAGTATTTCTACAATCCAAAATTACTCACTAGCATGACTGTAATATAACCATCTTTATATCTCAAAACAATCATAAGGAATCAGAATTCTCGTAGTATTCAATGCACTTAATATGAAAGTTTTTATTATATCCCTCTTGGATGCCCATCATATTAGGACTAAATTCATAACCAAAGAAAATTACCATGTTATTTAGAGACTCTCAAAATAATATAAGTGAAGCATGAGAGTTCATCAATTTCTTCAAAATAAAACCACCGCCGTGCTCTAAAAAGATATAAGTGAAGCACTAGAGCAAATGACAAACTACCCCAAAAGATATAAGCGAAGCACAATGAGTAGTTGAATAATTATGTAACTATGTGAAGACTCCTTCTCATAAATAAAGTTTCTGATCTTAGGTAATTTATTCAAACAGCAAACAAAACAAAATAAAATGACATTGCGAGGACAACACATATCATGTGAAGAAGAAAAAACTTAGGCTCAACCAAAACTGACCGATAGTTGTTGAAGGAGAAAGGTGGGATGCCTACCGGGGCATCCCCAAGCTTAGATGCTTGAGACTTCTTGTAATATTAACTAGCGATGCCTTGTGCATCCCCAAGCTTGAGCTTTTGTGTGTCCTTAATTCCTCTCATATCATGGTTTCCCTAATTCTTAAAAACTTCATTCACACAAAACTCAATAAGAACTCATGAGATAAGTTAGTATAAATCCATGCTAAACCTTATCATTCTCTACTATAGAAAACCACTAAAATTATAATTTGACATTGCATACTAAATTCCTCTGCATATTTAGCACTCCCATCCTCAAATAGAATCATTAAACAAGCAAACATATGCAAACAATGCAATCATAACAGCAATCTGTCTAAACAAGATAGTCTATAAAGAATGCAAGAGGAATCATACTTCTTTAACTCAAAAAACTCTAAAAAATTACCACATTGTAGATAATTTGTTATTACTCATTGTGTAAAAATTTCAAGATTTTATCATGTTCTAACTATTCACCAATATTCAAAACATAACAGCAAACTTTCTGTTTTCAAACAGCAACATATAGACTTGCAAAATAAGAATGGTAAAGGCTATACTTGACCTTCTTATTGAAATAAAAGATGCAAAACATTACTCTAAATAATAGAAAGCAAATCCTAATAAAAGAAAATGACACTCCAAGCAAAACTCATATCATGTGGTGAATAAAAATATAGCCTCAAGTAAATTTACCGATGGATTGAAGACGAAAGAGGGGATGCCTTCCGGGGCATCCCCAAGCCTAGGCTCTTGTTTGTTCCTTGAGTATTACCTTGGGGTGCCTTTGTCATCCCCAAGCTTAGGCTCTTGCTACTCCTTATTCCGAAGTCCATAGAAACTTTACCCAAAACTTGAAAACTTCACAACACAAAACTTAACAGAAAACTCGTTAGCTCCGTTAGTATAATAAAGCAAATCACCACTTAGGTACTGGTGTGAACTCATTCTAAATTTATATTGGTGTTATATCTACTGTATTCTGTTGGAAATATGCCCTAGAGGCAATAATAAAATGGTTATTATTATATTTCCTTGTTCATGATAATTGTCTATTGTTCATGCTATAATTGTATTAACTGGAAACCGTAATACATGTGTGAATACATAGACCACAACATGTCCCTAGTGAGCCTCTAGTTGACTAGCTCGTTGATCAATAGATGGTTATGGTTTCCTGACCATGGACATTGGATGTCACTGATAACGGGATCACATCATTAGGAGAATGATGTGATGGACAAGACCCAATCCTAAGCATAGCACAAGATCGTCTAGTTCGTTTGCTAAAAGCTTTTCTAATGTCAAGTATCATTTCCTTAGACCATGAGATTGTGCAACTCCCGGATACCGTAGGAATGCTTTGGGTGTTCCAAATGTCACAACATAACTGGGTGGCTATAAAGGTGCACTACGGGTATCTCCGAAAGTGTCTGTTGGGTTGGCACGAATCAAGACTGGGATTTGTCACTCCGTGTGACGGGGAGGTATCTCTGGGCCCACTCGATAATGCATCATCATAATGAGCTCAATGTGACTAAGTAGTTAGTCACGGGATCATGCATTACGGAACGAGTAAAGTGACTTGCCGGTAACGAGATTGAACGAGGTATTGGGATACCGACGATCGAATCTCGGGCAAGTAACGTAACGATTGACAAAGGGAATTGTATACGGGATTGCTTGAATCCTTGACATCGTGGTTCATCCAATGAGATCATCGTGGAACATGTGGGAGCCAACATGGGTATCTAGATCCCGTTGTTTGTTATTGGCCAGAGAGCTGTCTCGGTCATGTCAGCATGATTCCCGAACCCGTAGGGTCTACACACTTAAGGTTCGGTGACGCTAGAGTTGTTATGGGAATTAGTGTGCAGTTACCGAATGTTGTTCGGAGTCCCGGATGAGATCCCAGACGTCACGAGGAGTTCTGGAATGGTCCGGAGGTAAAGATTTATATATGGGAAGTCCTATTTTGGCCACCGGAAAATGTTCGGGATTTTTTGGTATTGTACCAGGAAGGTTCTAGAAGGTTCCGGAGTGGGGCCCACCTGCATGGGGGGACCCACATGAACGTGGGTAGTGAGGGAAAGGCCCCACACCACTGGTCAAGGCGCACCAAGACCCCCCCTTAGAAGGAATAAGATCATATCCCGAAGGGATAAGATCAAGATCCCTAAAAAGGGGGGATAACAATCGGTGGGGAAGGAAATGATGGGATTTCTTTCCTCCCACCTTTGCCAACGCCCAATGGACTTGGAGGGCAAGAAACCAGCCCCCTCCACCCCTATATATAGTGGGGAGGCGCATGGGAGCTTCACCCTTGCCTCTGGCGCAGCCCTCTCCCTCCCCAACACCTCCTCCTCCGTAGTAGTGCTTGGCGAAGCTCTGCCGGAGAACTGCAAGCTCCACCACCACGCTGTCGTGCTGCCGGAGCTCCCCCTCAACTTCTCCTCTCCCCTTGCTGGATCAAGAAGGAGGAGACGTCCCCGGGCTGTACGTGTGTTGAACGCGGAGACACCATTGTTCGGTGCTTAGATCGGATTCGGCCGCGATCTGAATCGCTTAGTGAACGACTCCACCGACCGCGTTCTTGCAACGCTTCCGCATCGCGATCTTCAAGGGTATGAAGATGCACTCCCCTCTCTCTCATTGCTAGTTACTCCATAGATTGATCTTGGTGATGCGTAGAAAATTTTGAATTTTTGCTACGTTCCCCAACAGTGGCATCATGAGCTAGGTCTATGCGTACTTTATATGCACGAGTAGAACACAAGTAGTTGTGGACGTCGATTTTGTCAATTTACTTGCCACTACTAGTCTTATCTTGATTCGGCGGCATCGTGGGATGAAGCAGCCCGGAGCGACCTTACACGTACGCTTACGTGAGACAGGTTCCACCGACCGACATGCACTAGTTGCATAAGGTGGCTAGCGGGTGTCTGTCTCTTCCACTTTAGTCGGATTGGATTCAATGAAAAGGGTCCTTATGAAGGGTAAATAGCAATTGGCATATCACATTGTGGTTTTGGCGTAGGTAAGAAACGTTCTTGCTAGAAACCTATAGCAGCCACGTAAAAACTTGCAACAACAATTAGAGGATGTCTAACTTGTTTTTGCAGCATATGCCGTGTGATGTGATATGGCCAAAGGATGTGATGAATGAAATATATGTGATGTATGAGATTGATCATGTTCTTGTAATAGGAATCACGACTTGCATGTCGATGAGTATGACAACCGGCAGGAGCCATAGGAGTTGTCTTAATTTATTGTATGACCTGCGTGTCATTGAATAACGCCATGTAATTACTTTACTTTATTGCTAAACTGTTAGCCATAGTAGTAGAAGTAATAGTTGGCGAGAAAACTTCATGAAGACACGATGATGGAGATCATGATGATGGAGATCATGGTGTCATGCTGGTGACGATGATGATCATGGCACCCCGAAGATGGAGATCAAAAGGAGCAAAATGATATTGGCCATATCATGTCACTATTTGATTGCATGAGATGTTTATCATGTTTTTACATCTTATTTGCTTAGAACGACGGTAGCATAAATAAGATGATCCCTCATAAAATTTCAAGAAAGTGTTCCCCTTAACTGTGCACCGTTGCGAAGGTTCGTTGTTTCGAAGCACCACACGATGATCGCGTGTGATAGATTCTAACATTCGCATACAACGGGTGTAAGCTAGATTTACACATGCAAAACACTTAGGTTGACTTGACGAGTCTAGCATGTACAGACATGGCCTCGGAACACAAGAGACCGAAAGGTCGAACATGAGTCGTATAGCAGATGCGATCAACATGAAGATGTTCACCGATGATGACTAGTCCGTCTCACGTGATGATCATACACGGCCTAGTTGACTCGGATCATGTATCACTTAGATGACTAGAGGGATGTCTATCTGAGTGGGAGTTCATTAGATGAACTTAATTATCATGAACATAGTCAAAAGGACTTTGCAAATTATGTTGTAGCTTGCGCTTTAGTTCTACTGTTTTAGATTTGTTCCTAGAGAAAATTTAGTTGAAAGTTGACAGTAGCAATTATGCGGACTGGGTCCGTATACTGAGCATTGTCCTCATTGCTGCACAGAAGGCTTATGTCCTTAATGCACCGCTCGGTGTGCTGAACCTCGAGCGACGTTTGTGGATGTTGCGAACATCTGACATGCACGTTTTGATGACTACGTGATAGTTCAGTAATGTTAAACAGTTTAGAATTGAGGCACCAAAGACGATTTTGAAACGTCGCGGAACATAGGAGATGTTCAAAGGGCTGAAATTGGGATTTCAGGCTCATGCCCATGTCAAGAGGTATGAGACCTCTAACGAGTTTCTTAAGCCTGCAAACTAAGGGAGAAAAGCTCAATAATTGAGCATGTGCTCAGATTGTCTGAGTACTACAATCACTTGAATCGAGTGGGAGTTAATCTTCTAGATGAGATAGTGAATGTTCTCCATAGTCACTGCCACCAAGCTATTAGAGCTTCGTGATGAACTATAACATATCAGGGATAGACATGATGATCCTTGAGCTATTCACGATGTTTGACACCGCAAAAGTAGAAATCGTAGGAGCATCAATCGTTGATGGTTAGTAAAACCACTAGTTTCAAGAAGGGCAAGGGCAAGAAGGGATACTTCATGAAACGGCAAATCAGTTGCTACACTAGTGAAGAAACCCAAGGTTGAACCCAAACCCGAGACAAAGTGCTTCTGTAATGAGGGAACGGTCACTGAAGCAGAACTACCCTAGATACTTGGTAGATGAGAAGGCTGGCAAGGTTGACAGAAGTATATTGGATATACATTATATTAAATGTGTACTTTACTAGTACTCTTAGTAGCACCAGGGTATTAAGATACCGGTTCAGTTGCTAAGTGTTAGTAACTCGAAATAAAAGAGCTACGGAATAAACGGAGACTAGCTAAAGATGAGATGACGATGTGTGTTGGAAGTGTTTCCAAGGTTGATGTGATCAAGCATCGCCTGCTCCCTCTACCATCGAGATTGGTGTTAAAACCTAAATAATTGTTATTTGGTATTTGCGTTGAGCATAGACATGATTGGATTATGTTTATCGCAATATGGTTATTCATTTAAGGAGAATAATGGTTACTCTATTTATTTGAATAATACCTTCAATGGTCTTGCACCTAAAATGGGTTTATTGAATCTCCATCGTGATGATACACATGTTCGTGCCAAAAGATATAAGATAGTAATGATAGTACCACATACTTGTGGCACCGCCATTTGAGTCATATTGGTATAAAACGCATGAAGAAGCTCCATATTGATGGATCTTTGGACTCACTCGTTTTTGAAAAGATTGAGACATGCGGACCACGTCTATTGGTATATACGCATGAAGAAACTCCATGCAGATGGATCGTTTGGACTCACTTGATTTTGAATCACTTGAGACATGCAAATCATATCATATGGGCGAGATGACTGAAAGGCCTCGTTTTCAGTAAGATGGAACAAGAAAGCAACTTGTTGGAAGTAATACATTTTGATGTGTGCAGTCCAATGAGTGCTGAGGCACGCAGTGGATATCGTTATGTTCTTACTTCATAGATGATTTGAGTAGATGCTTAGTATATTTACTTGATGAAACACAAGTTTGAATTATTGAAAGGTTCAAGTAATTTCAGAGTGAAGTTGAAGATCATCGTGACAAGAGGATAAATGTCTATGATATGATCATAGAGATAAATATCTGAGTTACGAGTTTGGTACACAATTAAGACATTGTGGAAATTGTTTCACGACTAATACCGCCTGGAACACCATAGTGTGATGGTGTGTCCGAACATCATAGTTGCACCCTATTGGATACGGTTTGATACCATGATGTCTCTTATCGAATTACCACTATCGTTTATGGGTTAGGCATTAGAGACAACCGCATTCACTTTAAATAGGGTACCACGTAATTCCGTTGAGATAACACCGTATGAACTATGGTTTAGAGAAACCTAAGCTGTCGTTTCTTAAAAGTTTGGGGCTGCGACGCTTATGTAAAAAGTTTTGCCTGATGAGCTCGAACCCAAAGCGGATAAAATGCATCTTCATAGGACACCCGAAAACAGTTGGGTATACCTCCTAATTCAGATCCGGAAGCAAAAGTGATTGTTTCCAGAAACTGGTCCTTTCTCGAGGAAAAGTTTCTCTTTAAAGAATTGAGTGGGAGGATGGTGGAGACTTGATGAGGTTATTGAACCATCACTTCAACTAGTGTGTAGCAGGGCACAGGAAGTTGTTCCTATGGCGCCTACACCAATTGAAGTGGAAGCTGATGATAGTGATCATGAAACTTCAGATCAAGTCACTACCAAACCTCGTAGGTCGACAAGGATGCGTACTACTTCAGAGTGGTACGTAATCCTGTCTTAGAGGTCATGTTGCTAGACAACAATGAACCTACGAGCTATGGAAAAGCGATGGTGGGCCCGGATTCCGATGAATGGCTCGAGGCCATAAAATCCGAGAGAGGATCCATGTATGAAAACAAAGTATAGACTTTGGAAGAACTGCTTGATGGTCATAAGGCTGTTGAGTACAGATGGATTTTAAAAGGAAGACGAACAATGATGGTAAGTGTCACCATTAAGAAAGCTCGACTTGTCGCTAAAGATGTTTTTCGACAAGTTCAAGGAGTTGACTACGATGAGACTTTCTCACTCGTAGCGATGCTAAGAGTCTGTTGGAATTATATTAGCAGTTACTGCATTATTTATGAAATCTTGCACATAGGATGTCAAAACATTGTTTCCTTGACGATTTTCTTGAGGAAAGGTTGTATATGATACAACCGGAAAGTTTTGTCAATCCTATAAGATGCTAACAAGTATGCAAAGCTCCAGCAATCCTTCTAAGGACTAGAGTAAGCATCTCGGAGTTGGAACATACACTTTGATGAGATGATCAAAGATTTTGGGTTTATACAAAGTTTGTGAGAAACTTGTATTTCCAAAGAAGTGAGTGGGAGCACTATAGAATTTCTGATGGGTATATGTTGTTGACATATTGTTGATTGGAAATGATGAAGAATTTCTGGAAAGCATATAGGGTTGTTTGAAAGGTGTTTTTCAATAAAAACATGGATTAAGCTACTTGGACATTGAGCATCAAGATCTATAAGGATAGATCAGAACGCTTAATAGTACTTTCAAATGAACACATACCGAGACAAGATTTTGAGGGAGTTCAAAATAGATCGGCAAAGAAGGAGTTCTTGGCTGTGCTGTAAGGTATGAGTATTGAGTAAGACTCAAGACCTGACCACAGCAGAAGAGAGAGAAAGGACGAAGGTCGTCCCCTATGCTTTAGACGTAGGCTCCACAGTATGCTATGCTGTGTACCGCACCTGAAGTGTGCCTTTCCATGAGTCAGTCAAGGGGTACAAGTGTGATCCAGGAATGGATCACAGGACAACGGTCAAGGTTAGCCTTACTAATTAGTGGACTAAGGAATTTTCTCGATTATGGAGGTGGTAAAAGAGTTCGTCGTAAAGGGTTATGCCGATGCAAACTTTGACACTAATCTAGATGACTCTGAGTAGTAGACCGGATTCATATAGTAGAGCAGTTATTTGGAATAGTTCCAAATAGCGCGTGGTAGCTGCATCTAGGAGATGACATAGAGATTTGTAAAGCACACAAGGATCTGAAAGATTCAGACCCGTTGACTAATAACCTCTCTCACAAGCGAGATATGATCAAACCCAATGGGTATTGGATTCATTGCGATCACATAGTGATGTGAACTAGATTATTGACTCTAGTGCAAGTGGGAGACTGTTGGAAATATGCCCTAGAGGCAATAATAAAATGGTTATTATTATATTTCCTTGTTCATGATAATTGTCTATTGTTCATGCTATAATTGTATTAACTGGAAACCGTAATACATGTGTGAATACATAGACCACAACATGTCCCTAGTGAGCCTCTAGTTGACTAGCTCATTGATCAATAGATGGTTATGGTTTCCTGACCATGGACATTGGATGTCATTGATAATGGGATCACATCATTAGGAGAATGATGTGATGGACAAGACCCAATCCTAAGCATAGCACAAGATCGTGTAGTTCGTTTGCTAAAAGCTTTTCTAATGTCAAGTATCATTTCCTTAGACCATGAGATTGTGCAACTCCCGGATACTGTAGGAATGCTTTGGGTGTTTCAAACGTCACAACGTAACTGGGTGGCTATAAAGGTTCACTACGGGTATCTCCGAAAGTGTCTGTTGGGTTGGCATGAATCAAGACTGGGATTTGTCACTCCGTGTGACGGAGAGGTATCTCTGGGCCCACTCGGTAATGCATCATCATAATGAGCTCAATGTGACTAAGTAGTTAGTCATGGGATCATGCATTACGGAACGAGTAAAGTGACTTGCCGGTAACGAGATTGAACGAGGTATTGGGATACCGACGATCGAATCTCGGGCAAGTAACGTACCGATTGACAAAGGGAATTGTATACGGGATTGCTTGAATCCTTGACATCGTGGTTCATACGATGAGATCATCGTGGAACATGTGGGAGCCAACATGGGTATCCAGATCCCGCTGTTGGTTATTGGCCAGAGAGCTGTCTCGGTCATGTCTGCATGATTCCCGAACACGTAGGGTCTACACACTTAAGGTTCGGTGACGCTAGAGTTGTTATTGGAATTAGTGTGTAGTTACTGAATGTTGTTCGGAGTCCCGTATGAGATCCCAGGCGTCACGAGGAGTTCTGGAATGGTCCGGAGGTAAAGATTTATATATGGGAAGTCCTATTTTGGCCACCGAAAAATGTTCGGGATTTTTCGGTATTGTACCGGGAAGGTTCTAGAAGGTTTTGGAGTGGGGCCCACCTGCATGGGGGGACCCACATGAACGTGGGTAGTGGGGGAAAGGCCCCACACCCCTGGTCAAGGCGCACCAAGATCCCCCCTTAGAAGGAATAAGATCATATCCCGAAGGGATAAGATCAAGATCCCTAAAAAGGGGGGATAACAATCGGTGGGGAAGGAAATGATGGGATTTCTTTCCTCCCACCTTTGCCAACGCCCCAATGGACTTGGAGGGCAAGAAACAAGCCCCCTCCACCCCTATATATAGTGGGGAGGCGCATGGGAGCTTCACCCTTGCCCCTGGCGCAGCCCTCTCCCTCCCCAACACGTCCTCCTCCGTAGTAGTGCTTGGCGAAGCTTTGCCGGAGAACTGCAAGCTCCACCACCACGTTGTCGTGCTGCCGGAGCTCCCCCTCAACTTCTCCTCTCCCCTTGCTGGATCAAGAAGGAGGAGACGTCCCCGGGCTGTACGTGTGTTGAATGCGGAGACACCATTGTTCGGTGCTTAGATCGAATTCGGCCGCGATCTGAATCGCTTAGTGAACGACTCCACCGACCGTGTTCTTGCAAGGGTCTTCAAGGGTATGAAGATGCACTCCCCTCTCTCTCATTGCTAGTTACTCCATAGATTGATCTTGGTGATGCGTAGAAAATTTTGAATTTCTGCTACGTTCCCCAACAGTGGCATCATGAGCTAGGTCTATGCGTAGTTTATATGCACGAGTAGAACACGAGTTGTTGTGGATGTCGATTTTGTCAATTTACTTGCCACTACTAGTCTTATATTGATTCGGCGGCATCATGGGATGAAGCGGCCCGGACCAACCTTACACGTACGCTTACGTGAGACAGGTTCCACCGACCGACATGCACTAGTTGCATAAGGTGGCTAGCAGGTGTCTGTCTCTCCCACTTTAGTCAGATTGGATTCGATGAAAAGGGTCCTTATGAAGGGTAAATAGCAATTGGCATATCACGCTGTGGTTTTGGTGTAGGTAAGAAACGTTCTTGCTAGAAACCTATAGCAGCCACGTAAAAAACTTGCAACAACAATTAGAGGACGTCTAACTTGTTTTTGCAGCATATGCCGTGTGATGTGATATGGCCAAAGGATGTGATGAATGAAATATATGTGATGTATGAGATTGATCATGTTCTTGTAATAGGAATCACGACTTGCATGTCGATGAGTATGACAACCGGCAGGAGCCATAGGAGTTGTCTTAATTTATTGTATGACCTGCGTGTCATTGAATAACGCCATGTAATTACTTTACTTTATTGCTAAACCGTTAGCCATAGTAGTAGAAGTAATAGTTGGCGAGAAAACTTCATGAAGACACGATGATGGAGATCATGATGATGGAGATCATGGTGTCATGCCGGTGACGATGATGATCATGGCACCCCGAAGATGGAGATCAAAAGGAGCAAAATGATATTGTCCATATCATGTCACTATTTGATTGCATGAGATGTTTATCATGTTTTTGCATCTTATTTGCTTAGAACGACGGTAGCATAAATAAGATGATCCCTCGTAAAATTTCAAGAAAGTGTTCCCCCTAACTGTGCACCGTTGCGAAGGTTCATTGTTTCGAAGCACCACACGATGATCGGGTGTGATAGATTCTAACATTCACATACAACGGGTGTAAGCCAGATTTACACATGCAAAACACTTAGGTTGACTTGACGAGTCTAGCATGTACAGACATGGCCTCGGAACACAAGAGACCGAAAGGTCGAACATGAGTCGTATAGCAGATGCGATCAACATGAAGATGTTCACCGATGATGACTAGTCCGTCTCACGTGATGATCAGACACAGCCTAGTTGACTCGGATCATGTATCACTTAGATGACTAGAGGGATGTCTATCTGAGTGGGAGTTCATTAGATGAACTTAATTATTATGAACATAGTCAAAAGGACTCTGCAAAATATGTTGTAGCTTGCGCTTTAGTTCTACTGTTTTAGATATGTTCCTAGAGAAAATTTAGTTGAAAGTTGACAGTAGAAATTATGCGGACTGGGTCCGTATACTGAGCATTGTCCTCATTGCTGCACAGAAGGCTTACGTCCTTAATGCACCGCTCGGTGTGCTGAACCTCGAGCGACGTTTGTGGATGTTGCGAACATCTGACATACACGTTTTGATGACTACGTGATAGTTCAGTAATGTTAAACAGTTTAGAATTTAGGCACCAAAGACGATTTTGAAACGTCGCGGAACATATGAGATGTTCAAAGGGCTGAAATTGGGATTTCTTTCCTCCCACCTTTGCCAACGCCCCAATGGACTTGGAGGGCAAGAAACCAGCGCCCTCCACCCCTATATATAGTGGGGAGGTGCATGGGAGCTTCACCCTTGCCCCTGGTGCAGCCCTTTCCCTCCCCAACACCTCCTCCTCCTCCGTAGTGCTTGGCGAAGCTCTGCCGGAGAACTGCAAGCTCCACCACCACGCTGTCGTGCTGCCGGAGCTCTCCCTCAACTTCTCCTCTGCCCTTGCTGGATCAAGAAGGAGGAGATGTCCCCGGGCTGTACGTGTGTTGAACGCGGAGGCACCATTGTTCGGTGCTTAGATCGGATTCGGCCGCGATCTGAATCGCTTAGTGAACGACTCCACCGACCGCGTTCTTGCAACGCTTCCGCATCGCGATCTTCAAGGGTATGAAGATGCACTCCCCTCTCTCTCGTTGCTAGTTACTCCATAGATTGATCTTGGTGATGCGTAGAAAATTTTGAATTTCTGCTACGTTCCCCAACATATTCCAACTTCTCTATGGTTCATACCCTCCGATACTACTCATAGATTCATCAAAATAATCAAATAAAACATAGAAAATAGAATCTGTCAAAAACAGAACAGTCTATAATAATCTGGAAATTTTCCATACTTCTGTAACTAAAAAAATTCTAAAAATTAGGACAACATGGGAAATTTATATATCAATCTTGTGCAAAAAGAATTAGGGTTTTATCACGCTTCTGTAAAAAATTATAATTATTTTACTAAGCGCAAAAGTTTCTATTTTTCAGCAAGATCAAATCAACTATCACCATAGACCAAAAATGGAAACTACAAGACCAAAAATGGTGGACTTTATGCCTTTAATGGACTGTATGGAAAGGGGAATGACTGCCAGCTCCTCTTTCCTTAACCAAGGTGAAAGATTACAGTTCCTGAACTCTGCTCTGTCCTCCAGGCCAATCTTCTTTCTGTGTAGCCTGGCTGTTCCTGCTGGTATCCTTAAGCAGTTAGAGAGAATCCAAAGGCAGTGCCTATGGAGGAAACATAGAGATGAGCCATCCCCCTCTCTTGCTGCTTGGTAGCTTATTTGTAGACCAAAAAATAAAGGAGGGCTTGGTATCCTAAACCTGGGTGTTCAGAATGTGGCACTGCTACTAAAGCATGCTAGTAATTTCCTCAACAAAATAGATATTCCTTGGGTGTCCCTAATCTGGGACTCGTATTACTATGAAGGAGTGCCCCAGGGAACAAATGATTGTGGATCCCTTTTGTGGAGGGATATTTGCAAGGTGATGCAGAACTTTAGAGATTGCTCCTGGGTGCAGATTAGTGAAGGAGACACTGCTCTTTTTTGGTCTGACAATTGGAATCTTGGCAATGAAGTTTCTAGCCTGCTGGTACGTCTTGAGCTTGCATTGGTTTTCCTTGAAGAGGAAAGGGTGATGCATTAATAGTAGCGTAAGAATTTCCCTCAGTTTTTGAGAACCAAGGTATCAATCCAGTAGGAAGCTCCTCAAAAGTCCCACGCACCTACACAAACAAACAAAGAACTCGCAACCAACGCAATAAAGGGGTTGTAAATTCCTTCACGGCCACTTGCGAAAGTGAGATCTAATAGAGATAGTATGATAAGATAAATATACTTTTGGTATTTTATAATATAGATGCGAAAAGTAAAGATGCAAATAAAAGTAGATTGGAAGCAAATATGATAAGAGATAGACCCGGGGGCCATAGGTTTCACTAGTGACTTCTCTCAAGATAGCATAAGTATTACGGTGGGTGAACAAATTACTGTCGAGCAATTGATAGAAAAGCGAATAATTATGAGATTATCTAGGCATGATCATGTATGTAGGCATCACGTCTGCAACAAGTAGACCGACTCCTGCCTGCATCTACTACTATTACTCCACACATCGACCGACTCCTGCCTGCATCTAGAGTATTAAGTTCATAAGAACAGAGTAACGCCTTAAGCAAGATCACATGATGTAGAGGGATAAACTCATGCAATATGATATAAACCCCATCTTTCTATCCTCGGTGGCAACAATACAATACGTGCCTTGCAACCCTTTCTGTCACTGGGTAAGGACACCGCAAGATTGAACCCAAAGCTAAGCACTTCTCCCATGGCAAGAAAGATCAATCTAGTAGGCCAAACCAAACTGATAATTCAAAGAGACTTGCAAAGATAACTCAATCATACATAAAAAAATTCAGAGGAGATTCAAATATTTCTCATAGATAAACTTGATCATAAACCCACAATTCATTGGATCTCGACAAACACACCGCAAAAAGAGTTTACATCGAATAGATCTCCACAAGAGAGGGGGAGAACATTGTATTGAGATCTAAAAAGAGAGAAGAAGCCATCTAGCTAATAACTATGGACCCGAAGGTCTGTGGTAAACTACTCACAACTCATCAGAGGGGCTATGGTGTTGATGTAGAAGCCCTCCATGGTCGATTCCCCCTCCGTCAGAGCGCCGACGAAGGCTCCAAGATGGGATCTTGTGGATACAGAAGGTTACGGCGGTGGAAATTGTGTTTTGTTGGCTCCCTGGATGTTTTCGGGGTACGTAGGCTTATATAGGAGGAAGAAGTACGTCGGTGGCCGCCCGAGGGGCCCACGAGACAGGGGGCGCACCCTATAGGGGGAGCGCCCTACACTCTCGTGGCCTCCTCGACTTCTTCTTGACTTGAACTCCAAGTCCTCTGGATCACGTTCGTTCCAAAAATCACGCTCCCGAAGGTTTCATTCTGTTTGGACTCTGTTCGATATTCCTTTTCTTCAAAATACTGAAATAGGCAAAAAAACAGCAATACGGGCTGGGCCTCCGGTTAGTAGGTTAGTCCCAAAAATGATATAAATGTGTAAAATAAAGCCCATAAACATCCAAAAGGGGTAATATAATAGCATGGAACAATAAAAAATGATAGATACGTTGGAGACGTATCAAGCATCCCCAAGCTTAATTCCTGCTCGTCCTCGCGTAGGTAAATGATAAAAAATGAATTTTTGATGTGGAATGCTACCTAGCATAATTCTCAATGTAATTTTCTTTATTGTGGCATGAATGTTCAGATCCAAATGATACAAAATAAAAGTTCATATTAACATGAAAATGGTGATACTTCAAGCATACTAATCAAAGTAATCATGTCTTCTCAAAATAACATGGCCAAAGAAAGCTATCCCTAAAATCATATAGTTTGGCTGTTGCTCTATCTTCATCATCACAAAGTATTTAATCATGCACAACCCCAATGACAAGCCAAGCAATTGTTTCATACTTTAATAATCTCAAACTCTTTCAACTTTCAGGCAATACAGGAGCGTGAGCCATGGACATAGCACTATATGTGGAATAGAATGGTGGTTGTGGAGAAGACAAAAAGGAGAAGATAGTCTCACATCAACTAGGCGTATCAACGGGCTATGGAGATGCCCATTAATAGATATCAATGTGAGTGAGTAGGGATTGCCATGCAACGGATGCACTAGAGCAATAAATATACGAAAGCTCAACAAAAGAAACTAAGTGGGTGTGCATCCAACTCGCTTGCTCACGAAGACCTAGGGCATTTTGAGGAAGCCCGTCATTGGAATATACAAGCCAAGTTCTATAATGAAAAATTCCCAGTAGTATATGAAAGTGACAACATATGAGACTCTCTATCATGAAGATCATGGTGTTACTTTGAAGCACAAGTGTGGAAAAAGAGATAGTAGCATTGTCCCTTCTCTCTTTTTCTCTCATTTTATTTTTTTCCTTCTTTCCCCCCCCCTTTTTTTTCTTTGGCCTTTCTCTTTTTTTCTTTTTGGCCTTTCTCTTTTTTTTCTTTTTGTAAAGTCCGAAGTCTCATCCCGACTTGTGGGGGAATCATAGTCTTCATCATCCTTTCCTCACTAGGACAATGCTCTAATAATGAAGATCATCACACTTTTATGGATTTACAACTCAAGAATTACAACTCAAAGATAGAACAAGGTATGACTCTATATGATGTCAATTACATGATCATGCAAAGAGCAATATGACAAAAGTAATGCGTGTCATATGAACGGAATGGTGTAAAGTTGCATGGCAATATATCTCGGAATGGCTATGGAAATGCCATAATAGGTAGGTATGGTGGCTGTTTTGAGGAAGGTATATGGTGGGTGTATGGTACCGGCGGAAGTTGCGCGGCACAAGAGAGGCTAGCAATGGTGGAAGGGTGAGGTGCGTATAGTCCATGGGCTCAACATTAGTCAAAAGAACTCATGTACTTGTTGCAAAAATCTAGAAGTCATCAAAAACAAAAGCACTATGCGCACGCTCCCAGGGGGATATATTGGTAGGAAAAGACCATCGCTCGTCCCCGTCCGCCACTCATAAGGAAGACACTCAATAAATAAAATTTTGCTCCAACTTCATCACAAAGCAGTTCACCATACATGCATGCTACGGGAATCACAAACCTCAACACAAGTATTTTTTAATCACCTCAACTAGCATGACTTTAATATCACTACCTCCATATCTCAAAACAATTATCAAGCATCAAATTGATCATAGCATCCAATTCTTTTCTATGATAGTTTTTATTATACCCAACTTGGATGCTCATCATTCTAGGACCAACTTTGTAACCATAGCAAATACCATGCTGTTCTAAAAGACTCTCAAAAATATATAAGTGAAGCATGAGAGACTAGCAATTTCTTCAAAATTAAGTCACCACCGTGCTCTAAAAAATATAAGTGAAGCACTACAGCAAAAACTATCAAGCTCAAAAGATATAAGTGAAGCACATAGAGTATTCTAGCAAATTCTAATCAAGTAGGTTTCTCCCAAAAGGTGTTTCAGCAAGGATGATTATGGTAAACTAAAAAGCAAAGACTAATATAATACATGACGCTCCAAGCAAAACACATATCATGTGGTGAATAAAAATATAGCTCCAAGTAAAGTTACCAATGAACGAAGACGAAAGATGGGATGCCTTCCTGGGGCATCCCCAAGCTTAGGCTTTTGGCTATCCTTGAATATCTTGGGGTGCTATGGGCATCCCCAAGCTTAGGCTCTTGCCACTCCTTATTCCATAGTCCATAAAAGCTTTACCCAAAACTTGAAAACTTCACAACACAAAACTCAACAGGAAATCTTATAAGCTCCGTTAGTGAAAGAAAACAAAACCACCACATAAGGTACTGTAATGAACTCATTATTTATTTATTTTGGTGTTAAACCTACTGTATTCCAACTTCTCTATCGTTTATAAACTATTTTACTAGCCATAGATGCATCAAAATAAGCAAACAACACACGAAAAACCGAATCTGTCAAAAACAGAACAGTCTGTAGAAATATGTAACTAAAGCAAACTTCTAGAACTCTAAAAATCCTACAAAAATAGGAAGTACTGGACAATTTATATATTGATCAGCAGAAAAAAGAATCAACGCAAAAGCACGTTTCTGTGATTTAACAAAACTAAATTCGTGCGCGCGAAGTTTCTGTTTTTCAGCAGAATTAAATCAACTATCATCATAGGTTATCCTATAGGTTCTACTTGGCACAAACACTAATTAAAAGATAAAAACACATCTAAACAGAAGGTAGATGCAAGATTTATTACTAAACAGGAACAAAAACAAAAAACACAAAGAAAATTGGGTTTCCTCCCAACTAGCGCTGTCGTTTAACGCCCCTAGCTAGGCATAAAAGCGAAGATAGATCTAAGTAGTGCCATCTTTGGCACTAAATTCATAAGTAGCCCGCATGATAGAATCATAAGGTAATTTGACTTTCTTTCTTGGAAAGTGCTCCATGCCTTTCTTTAATGGAAATTGGAATCTAATATTCCCTTCCTTCATATCAATAATCGCACCAATCGTTCTAAGGAAAGGTCTACCAAGAATAATAGGGCAAGAAAGATTGCAATCTATATCAAGAACGATAAAATCTATGGCACCAAATTTCTATTTGCAACAATAAGAACATCATTGATCCTTCCCATTGGATTTTTAACGGTGGAATCCACAAGGTGCAAATTTAAAGAGCAATCATCAAGATCATGAAAACCTAGAATATCACATAAAGTTTTCGGAATCATGGAAACACTAGCACCCAAATCACAAAAATTAAAACACTAATGATCTTTAATTCTAATCTTTATAGTAGGTTCCCACTCATCATCAAGTTTTCTAGGTATAGAAACTTCCAAATTAAGTTCTTCATCATAAGATTGCATCAAGGCATCAACGATATGTTTGGTAAAAGCTTTATTTTGACTATAAGCATGAGGAGAATTAACAACGGATTGCAACAAGGAAATACAACCTTCTAAAGAACAATTATCATAATCAAATTTCTTGAAATCCGAGATAGTGGATTCAATACTATTTAAAGTCATGACCTCTCCAATCCCACTTTTACCAAATTTAGCATCAAGATCTAAAAACTCTGAATTCTTGGGACGCCTTCTAGGTAAAGTTGACTCATCATCAGTCCCATAATTATCAAGATTCATATTGCAAAACAAAGATCTAATAGGAGACACATCAATAACTTTAAGATCTTCATTATTATTTTCATGGAAACTAGAAGAACACGCTTTTATAAAGCTATCTTTCTTTGCATGCAATCTAGCGGTTCTTTCCTTGCACTCATCAATGGAAATTCTCATTGCTTTGAGAGACTCATTGATACCATGCTTAGGAGAAGAAGATCTAAGTTTAAGAGAATCAACATCAAGTGAAAGTCTATCAACGTTCCTAGCCAAATCATCAACTTTGAGCAATTTTTCTTCAAGCAAAGCATTAAAATTCTTTTGAGAAATCATAAATTCTTTCACAATATTCTCAAAATCAGAGGGCATATTACCATAAGAATTATTGTAGGAATTTCCATAATTATTAGAGGAATTACTAGGGAATGGTCTAGCATTAAAGTTTCCTCTATAAGCATTGTTTCCAAAACTATTCCTACCAACAAAATTAACATCCATAGATTCATTATTATTCTCAATCAAAGTAGACAAAGGCATATCATTGGGATCAAGAGGAGTATTTTTAGTAGCAAACAATTTCATAAGTTCATCCATCTTTCACTCAAAACATTGATTTCTTCTATAGCATGCACTTTTTTACTAGAAGATCTTTCGGTGTGCCATTGAGAATAATTAGCCATAATATTATCAAGGAGTTTTGTAGCATCTCCTAACGTGATTTCCATAAACGTGCCTCCCGCGGCCGAATCTAAGAGATTTCTAGAAGCAAAGTTCAAACTGGCATAAATTTTTTGTATGATCATCCATAAATTCAAACCATGAGTAGGGCAATTGCGAATCATCAATTTCATTCTTTCCCAAGATTGGGTAACATGCTCATGATCAAGTTGTTTAAAATTCATAATATCGTTCCTAAGAGTGATAATCTTAGCGGGAGGAAAATATTTAGAGATAAAAGCATCTTTGCACCTGTTCCAAGAATCAATACTATTTTTAGGCAAAGACGAAAACCAAACTTTAGCACGATCTCTAAGTGAAAACGGAAATAACTTCAATTTAACAATATTGTTATCCGTATCTTTCTTATTTTGCATATCACACAAATCAACAAAGTTGTTTAGATGAGTAGCGGCATCTTCACTAGGAAGGCCGGCAAATTGATCTTTCATAACAAGATTCAGCAAAGCAATATTGATTTCACAAGACTCAACATCATTAAGAGGAGCAATCGGAGTACTAAGGAAATCATTATTATTGGTATTGGAGAAATCACACAATTTGGTATTATCTTGCGCCATGGCAACAAGTAATCCAACACACAAGCAAACAGAAAAAGGCAAGCGAAAAAGAGAGGAGATTGGGAAAGAGAGGGCAAATAAAATGGCAAGGGTGAAGTGGGGGAGAGGAAAATGAGAGGCAAATGGCAAATAATGTAAATGCGAGGGAGATGAGTTTGTGATGGGTACTTGGTATTTCTTGACTTGAGCGAAGACCTCCCGGCAACGGCGCCAGAAATCCTTCTTGCTACGTCTTGAGCTTGCATTGGTTTTCCTTGAAGAGGAAAGGGTGATGAAGCAATAGTAGCGTAAGTATTTCCCTCAGTTTTTGAGAACCAAGGTATCAATCCAGTAGGCGGCTCCTCAAAAGTGCCACGCACCTACACAACAAACAAAGAACTCATAACCAACGCAATAAAGGGGTTGTCAATCCCTTCACGGCCACTTGCGAAAGTGAGATCTAATAGAGATAGTATGATAAGATAAATATATTTTGGTATTTTATAATATAGATGCGAAAAGTAAAGATGCAAATAAAAGTAGATTGGAAGCAAATATGATAAGAGATAGACCCGGGGGCCATAGGTTTCACTAGTGACTTCTCTCAAGATAGCATAAGTATTATGGTGGGTGAACAAATTACTTTCGAGCAATTGATAGAAAAGCGAATAATTATGAGATTATCTAGGGATGATCATGTATGTAGGCATCACGTCCGCAACAAGTAGACCGACTCCTGCCTGCATCTACTACTATTGCTCCACACATCGACTGACTCCTGCCTGCATCTAGAGTATTAAGTTCATAAGAACAGAGTAACGCCTTAAGCAAGATCACATGATGTAGAGGGATAAACTCATGCAATATGATATAAACCCCATCTTTTTATCCTCGATGGCAACAATACAATACGTGCCTTGCAACCCTTTCTGTCACTGGGTAAGGACACCGCAAGATTGAACCCAAAGCTAAGCACTTCTCCCATGGCAAGAAAGATCAATCTAGTAGGCCAAACCAAACTGATAATTCAAAGAGACTTGCAAAGATAACTCAATCATACATAGAAGAATTCAGAGGAGATTCAAATATTTCTCATAGATAAACTTGATCATAAACCCACAATTCATCGGATCTTGACAAACACACCGCAAAAAGAGTTTACATCAAATAGATCTCCACAAGAGAGGGGGAGAACGTTGTATTGAGATCCAAAAAGAGAGAAGAAGCCATCTAGCTAATAACTATGGACCCGAAGGTCTGTGGTAAACTACTCACAACTCATCAGAGGGGCTATGGTGTTGATGTAGAAGCCCTCCATGGTCGATTCCCCCTCCGTCAGAGCGCCGACGAAGGCTCCAAGATGGGATCTCGCGGATACAGAAGGTTACGGCGGTGGAAATTGTGTTTCGTTGGCTCCCTGGATGTTTTCGGGGTACGTAGGCTTATATAGGAGGAAGAAGTACGTCGGTGGCCGCCCGAGGGGCCCACGAGACAGGGGGCACGCCCTATAGGGGGGCGCCCTACCCTCTCGTGGCCGCCTCGGCTGCTTCTTGACTTGCACTCCAAGTCCTCTGGATCATGTTCGTTCCAAAAATCGCGCTCCCGAAGGTTTCATTTTGTTTGGACTCCGTTTGATATTCCTTTTCTTCGAAATACTGAAATAGGCAAAAAAACAGCAATACGGGCTGGGCCTCCGGTTAGTAAGTTAGTCCCAAAAATGATATAAATGTGTAAAATAAAGCCCATAAACATCCAAAAGGGGTAATATAATAGCATGGAACAATCAAAAATTATAGATACGTTGGAGACGTATCACCTGCAGACTAGATTTCCAAGGTTATTCTCTTTTACTAAGGATCCTTGGATCTCAGTTAACGAAATTTTCAATACCCAGGACATGTACCAGCATTTCCATCTTCCTCTGTCTGCTCAAGCTTTTGATGAGTTAAACATGCTCAAAGATATGATGGGCTCTCACAGCAGAGAAGCTGGCTCTAAGGATTTGTGGTTGTGGCAGGGCTCATCCAAGCAATTCAGGCCCAAGATGTTCTACTCCCACACTTTTGTGTCAGAAACTTTCAATCCTTTGCTTTGTTGGATTTCGAAGTCCTCTTGCACCCTCAAGATCAAGGTGGTTGCTTAGATGCTTATTATGGACAGAATGAACACCAAGGATATGGTTGAGAGGAGACATTGGTACATGGAGGATGGAGTTCATTGTAGGTTGTGTCCCTTGCAGACTAGAGAAACTAGGGACCATCTGTTCTTTAACTGCAACTTCAGTGTTAGAATTTGGAATTATTTGCAGATTGATTGGTCTGCTGGCAGCTCCATGTCTGATTTGGTTATTCAGGAAAGAAGAAGTTTTGATAAGCCTTTCTTCACTAAAGTGGTGTTTATTGCCTGCTGGAATATCTGGATCATCAGAAATGCCAAAGTTTTCAGAAGTGAGAGGGCAAGTTTCAATAAATGGAGAGGTGCTTTTAGGCATGATATTAGTCTAATGCAGCATAGAATCAAGTCTGCTTACAAGGATGACTTGCTAAAATGGATCTCCTTTCTTCCCCCTTAAGTTTGTTTTGTAAGCTTTCTTTTTTGTTTTCTGGTTACCTCTTGTAATCATCTTGTTGTATTTGTTGTGTCTTCTCAATAAAGTTTTGATATGTTGTGGGGGTTTGCCCCACAGTTCCCAGTCAAAAAAAAACTATCACCATAGACCATCCCAAAGGTCTTACTTGGCACTTTATTAAAATATTCTGAAAGCTATAAAACATGATTAATACAATAGCTTAATCATGTGAACACACAAAAATAGTAGGTAATGGTGTTGGGTTGTTTCCCAACAAGCGCTTTTCTTTAATGCCTTTCTAGCTAGGCATGATGATTTCAATGATGTTTGCATAAAAGATAAGAATTGAAACTTAAAGAGAGCATCATGAAGCATACGACTAGCACATTTAAGTCTAACCCACTTACTATGCATAGGTATTTTGTGAGCAAATAACTTATGGGAGCAAGAATCAAGTAGCATAGGAAGGTAAAACAAGCATAACTCTAAGTTTTTCAACACATAGAGAGGAAACTTGATATTATTGCAATACCTAGAAGCATATGTTCCTCTCTCATAATAATTTGCAGTAGCATCATGAATGAATTCAACAATATAACTATCACATAAAGCATTATTTTCATGATCCACGTGCATAAGATTTTTATTACTCTCCACATAAGCAAATTTATTCTCATGGATAGTAGTGGGAGCAAACTCAACAAAATAACTATCATGTGAGGCATAATCCAATTGAAAATTGAAATCATGATGACAAGTTTCATGGTTATCATTATTCTTTATAGCATACATGTCATCACAATAATCATCATAGATAGCAACTTTGTTCTCAAAATCAATTGAAATCTCTTCCAAAATAGTGGATCCATCACTAAATAAAGTCATGACCTCTCCAAATCCACTTTCATCAATATAATGATCATAAATAGGAGGCATGCTATCATCATAATAAATTTGCTCATCAAAACTTGGGGGACAGAAAATATCATCTTCATCAGACATAGCATCCCCAAGCTGATGGCTTTGCATATCATTAGCATCATGGATGTTCTAGGAATTCATACTAACAACATTGCAGTCATGCTCATCATACAAAGATTTAGTGCCAAACGTTTTATTAACTTCTTCTTCTAGCACTTGAGCACAATTTTCCTTTCCATCATTTTCAGGAAAGACATTAAAAAGATGAAGCATATGAGGCAACCTCAATTCCATTTTTTTGTAATTTTCTTTTGTAAACTAAATTAGTGATAAAACAAGAAACTAAAAGATTCAGTTGCAAGATCTAAAGATATACCTTCAAGCACTCACTTCCCCGGCAACGGCGCCAGAAAAGAGCTTGATGTCTACATACAACTTATTCCTTGTAGACGTTGTTGGGTCTCCAAGTGCAGAGTTTTGTAGGACAGTAGCAAATTTCCCTCAAGTGGATGACCTAAGGTTTATCAATCCGTGGGAGGCGTAGGATGAAGATGGTCTCTCTCAAACAACCCTGCAACCAAATAACAAAGAGTCTCTTGTGTCCCCGACACACCCAATACGATGGAAAATTGTATAGGTGCACTAGTTCGGCGAAGAGATGGTGATAGAGTGTAATATGGATGGTAGATATAGGTTTTTGTAATATGAAAATATAAAAACGGCAAGGTAACTAGTAACAAAAGTGAGCAAAAACGGTATTGCGATGCTTGGAAACAAGGCCTAGGGTTCATAATTTCACTAGTGCAAGTTCTCTCAACAATGATAACATAATTAGATCATATGGCAATCCCTCAACATGCAACAAAAGTCATTCCAAAGTTCCTATCGTGGAGAACATAAGATGAAATTGCTTGTAGGGTACGAAACAACCTCAAAGTTATTCTTTTCGATCAATCCATTGAGCTATTCCTATAAGTGTCACAAACAGCCCTAGAGTTTGTAGTAAAATAACACCATATGAGACACAACAATCAAACCTAATGTCACCTAGATACTCCAATGTCACCACAAGTATACGTGGGTCAATTATACGATATGCACCAAACAACTTCAGATTCATAATATTCAAACCAACATAAAGAACCTCAAAGAGTGCCCCAAGATTCCTACCGGAGAAACAAGGACGAAAATGTGCATCAACCCCTATGCATAGATTACTCCAATGTCACCTTGGGAATCCGTGAGTTGAGTGCCAAAACATACATCAAGTGAATCAATATAACACCCCATTGTCACCATGGGCATCCCATGCAAGACATACATCAAGTATTCTCAAATCCATAATATTATTCAATCCGATAATTGTGAAACCTCAAAGGTAAAACTCAATTCATCACAAGAAGGTAGAGGGGAAGAAACACCATATAATTTAACTATGATAACAAAGCTCGCGGTACATCAAGATCGTGCCAAATCAATAACACAAGAGAGAGAGAGAGAGAGAGAGAGAGATCAAATACATATCTACTAGTACATACCCTCAGCCCCGAGGGTGAACTACTCCCTCCTCATCTTGGAGACCGCCGAGATGATGAAGATGGCCACCGGTTATGGTTTCCCCCTCCGGCAGGGTGCCAGAACAGGCTCTCGATTGGTTTTTTGTGGCTACAAAGGCTTGCGGTGGTGGAACTCCTGATCTAGGTTTCTTTCTGGGGGTTTCTGGATTTATAGGAATTTTTGGTGTCGGTTTCAAGTCAGGGGGGTTCATGAGGCGATGACATGGCAGGGGGCGCGCCCTCCACCCTTGTGGATGCCTCGTGGCCCCTCTGGCCCAACTCTTTTGCTTCGGGCTTCTTCTGGTCCATGAAAAATCACCGTAAAGTTTATCTCATTTGGACTCCGTTTGGTATTCCTTTTCTGTAAAACTCAAAAACAGGGAAAATACAGAAATTGGCACTGGGCTCTAGGTTAATAGGTTAGTCCCAAAAATAATATAAAATAGCTTATAAATGCATATAAAACATCCAAGATGGATAATATAATAGCATGGAACAATAAAAAATTATAGATACATTGGAGACGTATCAATCATCAAGCGAGTGGACGGGACAAGCCTATGGTACGTGGACACGTGGCTTGACCCAACAATGGCCCGTTTAGGCTAAAAGGTCGGACCTGTCAAAATAAGCGGGCCGGCCCTTTAGCAGCCTACTTGAGTTAGGCCCATTCACAAGCATGACCCATAAAAGTTACACAGAATCGGCCCATCAAAGGCTCATTCTAGTTTTGAAAATTTCCAGCCCATCGTTAGTTCCAGCTTGTTAACGGCCCGCTACATCTTTGGGCCCAATTATGGCCCGACCTTCTTTCAGCTTGTTAGCAGCCGATCATTAGTTCCAGCCCGTTAACGGCCCGGTATGTCTTTCGGCCTTTTCTCGGCCCATTCTGCAGTTGGGCCAACTTCTAGCCCGTTGTGACATTCACCATTTCCTCGGCCCATTAGGTAAATGGGCCAATTCCTAGCCCATTTTGTCTTTCATCCTGTTAACGGCCCGCAGAATAGTTGGGCCTTTGATGGTGCAACCTAATTTTGGGTCCATTAGCGGCCCACGTTCCGTAGGGCACAATTTCAGTCCGACGCGACTTTCATCCTGTTAAAATCCTAGTTTGCAAGTTGGGCCTCTTCTGGCCCAAAACACTTTTGGCCTCTTACTGGCCCGTCAAGTCAAAGGGCCGAGACAAAATTGACATTTATTTCGGCCTTCTAGGGCCCGCGGGCCATTACCATTCATACGGCCCTATCGAGCTTTCGGCTTGTTAATTGCCTGCTAAGAGCCGTTGTTACGGTGGGCCACATCGCGTGGGATCCGCTAAATATTAAGCTGACCAGCCCAATTAAGGCCCACCTTGACTTACATGTTTGTTCCTTCGGATGGCGTCCAGGTAATGTTTGGGTGTGTTGGCCCCCGCTTCAACGATATACTAAAAGTGCAACTAATCCCTGGGTGGTTTGGGTAATTCATAACAACATATAGCTCATTGAAGTAATGCTCTTTAAAGATGATCATTTGAGAAAGTTCAATGATTGGCATGACATGGACTAGGGATGTGGACCCCTCAAAATGCTAAGGACACATATTGGAAACAAGCTCAAGACTCTACATTTTTAATTAAGTGATCCAAGATCACATTGAGTCAATAGGAAAGCCAATACTATTAAAAGGGGATGAGGTGTTGCTTAATGGCTTACTTGCTAAAAATGCTTAGTGATATGCTCCAAAACCCTCAACCACTTTCTCATTTACACATATGTCCTAAACCTAAAAGTCAAACTCGGCCCCACCGATTTGAACTATCCGGTGCCACCGAGTTCATTTGACATAGCTATTGCCACAAACCCTAATCAATTCGGTTTCACCGATAGGGATCTCGGTCTCACCGAGATGGGATTGCAAACTCCCTGTTTCCTTTTTGTAACATTTCAGTCTCACTGAAATGGGAAAATCGGTCCCATCGAGTCTGCAATGCAAATTCACTATTTCCTTTTCGTAACATTTTGGTCTCACCAAAGTGAGCGGATCGGTCCCACCAAGTTTGCCTGACCAACTCTCTATGTGCCTATTACTGAAATCGGTCTCACCAAGTTCATGTGATCGGCCACACCGAGATTATGTTATGCCCTAACCCTAGCGTATCGGTCCCACAGAGTTGACCTTGTCGGTCCCACCGAAAACTCTAACGTTCATATTTTGACCTGAACCGGTTTGACCGAATTTTACATTCGGTCTCACCAAGTTTGGGAATCTATGTGTAATAGTTAGATTTTGTGTGGAGGCTATATATACCCCTCCACCCATTCTTCATTCATGGAGAGAGCCATCAGAACGTACCTACACTTCCACTTCTCATTTTCTGAGAGAGAACCACCTACTCATGTGTTGAGACCAAGATATTCCAATCCAACCACAAGAATCTTGATCTCTAGCCTTCCCAAGTTGCTTTCCACTCAAATCATCTTTCCACCATAGCCAAATCTGTGAGAGAGAGTTTAGTGTTGGGGAGACTATCATTTGAAGCACAAGAGCAAGGAGTTCATCATCAACACACCATCTATTACCTTTTGGAGAGTGGTGTCTCATAGATTGGTTAGGTGTCACTTGGGAGCCTCTGTCAAGATTGTGGAGTTGAACCAAGGAGTTTGTAAGGGCAAGGAGATCGCCTACTTCGTGAAGATCTACCCTAGTGAGGCAAGTCCTTCGTGGGCGATGGCCATGGTGGGATAGACAAGGTTGCTTCTTCGTGGACCCTTCATGGGTGGATCCCTCCGTGGACTCTCGCAGACGTTACCCTTCATGGGTTGAAGTCTCCATCAACGTGGACGTACGATAGCACCACCTATCGGAACCACGCCAAAAATCTCCATGTCAACATTGTGTTTGCTCCCTCCAAACTCCTCCCATTTACTTTCTTGCAAGTTGCATGCTTTACTTTCCGTTGCTCATATACTCTTTGCATGCTTGCTTGAATTGTATTGTGATTGCTTGACTTGTGCTAAGTAGCTAAAATCTGCCAAGAATTAAAATTGGGAAAAGGTTAAGTTTTTATTTGGTCAAGTAGTCTAATCACCCCCCTCTAGACATACTTTCGATTCTACAAGTGGTATCAGAGCTTTGGTCTCCATTTGCCTTGATTTCCATAGCTTTGGTGATCATAGCCTTGGTTTCACAACCTAGGAGAGTATGGCGTCTAGCGAGGGAAATTACCACCGTAGAGGTCCTTACTTTGATGGTACTAATTTTGCTAGTTGGAAACATAAGATGAAAATGCATATTCTTGGACATAACCCCACCGTTTGGGCTATTGTGTGTATTGGTTTGCAAGGTGAATTCTTCGATGGGAGAGAAATGAATCGTGAAGCTACCACGGAAGAATTGAAGATGTTGCAATACAATGCTCAAGCTTGCCATATTCTCTTCAATGGATTGTGCCTCGAAGAGTTTAACAAAATCAGCCGTCTTGAGAATGCAAAGAAATTTGGGATACTTGATTGATATGCACGAAGGTACCAACTCTGTCAAGGAATCCAAGTTGGATGTGCTTCAAAGTCAACTTGACAAGTTCAAAATGAAGGATGGTGAAGGTGTCGCTGAAATGTACTCTAGGCTTGCTCTCATGACAAATGAGATTGTCGGCTTAGGAAGTGAAGAGATGACCGATAAATTCATCATCAAGAAGATATTGAGATCCTTGGATGGAAAATATGATACTATGTGCACTTTGATCCAAATGATGCCAAACTACGAAGATCTCAAGCCAACCGAAGTCATTGGAAGAATTGTTGCTCATGAGATGTCACTCAAGGATAAAGAAGAGCTTCACAACAAGTCTAGTGGTGCATACAAAGCCTCATGTGATGCTCCTACATCATCAAATGAGAAACAAGCCTTCAATGAAGAATTGAGCTTAATGGTGAAGAACTTAAAAAAATTCTACAATAGTAGAAGCAAGGAAAGAAGTTCCAAGTCAAGGTCCTACAATGACAAAATATCTTCTAGTCGTGAGCGAAATTGCTACAATTGTGGAAGACCCGGACACTACTCCAGTGAGTGTACGGCTCCCTACAAAAGAAGAGAAGACTCACCTAAAAGGAGAAGCAAAAGGGAAGAATCACCTCCAAGAGAGAGAAGGAGTAGAGATGATCGCTATGAACGAAGAACCTCTCGAAGAAGCAAGGATTCGGAAAGGAAGGACAAGTCATCAAGGAGATACACAAAATGAAGACATCAAGCTCATGTTGGTGAATGGGTATCCGGCTCCGACTCCGACCACCACTCCGAGAGAAGTTATCACTCCGACTCCGAATATACTCAAGATGAAGGTGTTGCCGGTCTAGAATTTGCGTCAACCAACTCCTATGACATATTTGATTCACCAAATGAAGTAATTGGAAGATGCTTCATGGCTAAAGGCCCCAAGGTAACACACCCCGAGTATGTTGATTCCAATAGTGATGAAGATGACTTGCTAGGTGATGATGATTTACTTGTTGACAACTCTAGTGATGAATACTATGAATGAAAATGCTATTAATCATGCTAATCAAGATGAAATGAATGGCAATGATAAGAAGGATATTGAGTGTCTAACTAAAGAACTAAACACACTTAAGTTACCTCATGAAAATACATTAGAAGATCATCGAGAACTTTTAAAAACTCATGAGAAGCTACGCTTCGAGAAGCTCAACCTTGAGCAAGAACATGGGTTCTTAAAGGCCATCAATGATGATCTTTGGAAGAAAAGTTCTTCTTACATTGCCAAGCGTTTACTCTTGTCTACTTACATGCCACAAGTAAAATCTAGCAACAAGAACAAGAAGAATTTTTCCTCTAGTAGTAACAATAATAATGCTAAATCCAATATTGTTGCTTCTAGTAGTTCTCTTGATTCCTCTAATGATTCTCTTAGCCAAGTTACACTTGAGCAAGAAAATAGCTTATTGAAGGGAATTATAGAGAAAGGTGTTTACATGAGCCTTGCCGGAAGTAAGAAATTTGAGGAAATTATACACAAGCAAGGAAGGCACCGGAAGAATCAATGTGTTGGTTTTGAATGAAAGTTCAATGCCAATGGAGTTGAGTGGGAAGAAGATCAATACCCCAAGATGAAGTTTGTTCCTCAACAAGAGAAGTATGATCCTACTTCTTTCAAGGGAACACAAGCTCAAGATGATCTTCCACCAAAAGACCACAAGCTAAAAGGCAAGGACAAGCTTCAAGAGGAGATTGATGCATTTGAAGATGCTCCAAAGGCCTTGGTCAAGTGGGTTCTGTTGATGCTGGAACGCGTCACACGAACATGTCGATGTGTACTCGCGACGCCGAGGGAGATGCTCCACAACTCACATCGCGGGAGGCCGACTTCCAGCGCGATACGCAAGACAGCAAGCCGGCGCTTTTGGGACCCGAAACCCCACACGCCCGGGAGGGAGCCCGTCTGGACGCGTGGCAGCTATGGGCTGCCCTAGGTCGACCTGATCGCCCCTAGGGCCTCGAGGTTCGCCGCCCTGCAATGAAGAAGAACGAACGAAGAACGAGGAAGAAGAATAACTAGGGTTAAGGAGAAAAGATAAAAGATAAAAAGTGGTAAATTGATTGATCGATTGTGTGTTGTTCAATCGGCCGTCACCCCTTAGGTATATAAGAGGCGGCTGGACTTCCCGTGCAAGGAAAAGGCTTGGATTCACGTCCAAAACCCTAGTCAAATTCGGATTGGTTTTGTCCGAACTTTCCAAAACTGTTCGGTTTAAACGGGCTGCACCTTGCGGGTCTTTTTTGTGGTGGTAAACGATCTCGGATAGAAACAAGCCCAGAAGCAATCTTGACCGTTTCGACGAGACGAACAACTTTTATGTTGAACGTTTTTTGATAAGAGGTCATCTCGAGGGTCAAATCGGTCGCGCAAAACAGGCTATCCCTCGCGCTACCCATCAGACAGGGTGTCTGGTGGGGCACGCTAGTTTTTGCCTCGTGACAGGGCTGTATTCCGATGGCTCTAACTTTTGCATACGAACTCGGATTGAAATGATTTTTATATCAAAATCGATCGTTTCGACGAGACGAAGACAATCCGTGTAGATAATTTTCCATTTGAAGTCGTCTTGGGGGCTTAATCAGCCAAACTGTACTCTGAATATAAGATCTTAGTACTTTGAGCATAGTATCGGCCTTCGAGATGAAATCGGACTGCGATGACCCAAACTTCAAAGATGTTCATATCGACAATACGGAACTCTTTCATGAAGATCACTTCTCCATTTGAGTCCATCTTAAATAAGTTATCGACCGTGCCAAAATCTGGTGTCAACACATGCCCCCCTGTTTTTCGGCAAAACTTGTGTGCCGAAAAATAACTTGCACGAAGTTTGTTCTAAGCGCAATGTCAACACTCCATCGGCCATTTTGTACGTGCTTTGGACGATAAGTATATATCGGCCATTTAGATTAGCAACAAAAGTGAAGCTAATCGAACATATAATGATTTGGTAATACCCTTTCATGATGTAAGAAATTATATTTTATCCATGGATTAAAATAAGCCCATTGAGGGTAATCAATCATACCTGATGAAAAATTCCATGGCATAGGCATCAACGGCATTGTTGAAGAAAATGGATAATGTGTGGACCGAAGATGTTGAAACCTTCGGCTTGGTCCTTCGTAGCTTTCACTCTTTTCCTTCTTCACCTTTGTCGCACTCCCTGTAAAGGAAGTTCGCACATAATTATTATTTTGAATATTTCCTTTGGGAACCCACGCCATATTTCTATTTTCAAGTTCTTGTGCACTAAGCTTCTGCAACTCCTTCTTTTGCCAATACAATAAGCCGAGTGGGCATCCCAGCTGCGATTTTGTTTGAAGTAATGGTAGTTCTTGTTTTACCTTGTGCACTCTCAACTTCTTCCCTTCAGATTTGGCACTTGATTGACTTGCCTCATTGCCTTTTGTAGCCAATGTCAACACTTTAATTGGCTCTTTTTCATTTGAGATCATATCTGAAGTGGCACTCTTACGACCATCTCTTTTGACGCGGTAGATTTGCTCAACCACCTCCTTATTCTTCCTTGTGCACCAGACCGACTCTTTATGATTGAAACGGTCTTTGACGCGTGATTGTTCAAATGTTGATCTCCTTGGAGCTGCATATTATTGGTGAGATGGTCTAGAATAAGATGGAGAATGTGCCCTTGTATCATACCTGTCCCATGATGAATATGTATCTATATGAGCATAGGGAGGCATCCACGGCATTGGCATTGGCGGCCCAAAATAAGGATATGAATATGTTGCATTAAAATTATCACTTTGCCAATACCAATCCTCATATATGCGCCTTGGGGTGATCTTGGTTTCTTTGCATGATTTGGCCGATAATCATTCTTCTCTTCACTCTTCTTTTGATATTTATCCAATAGTTCAGCGAAGGTGATTTTTGATCTCTTACACTTGCGCTTATTTCGGCCTTTGTATCCTTTGGTTGTGCTTGCACCAATTATTGGATTTGCTTGTTGCCCCCCAGTCCTTGGCATCTCCATTGTAGCTTCGATGGAATTCTCGCCCTCAAAATTATGTTCATTATGCTCTTCAACAACTTCTTTACTTGAAAGCTTGACCCCATCACCTGCAGTTTTTACCTCCTCTTTAAATGGATCGGCTTGAAGCAGCCGATGCAAAAACTTTCTGCCATCGAGACCAATCAGAATAGACTGGTCATCTCTTGGTGTCTCAACAAATTTCAATCGTCCTTTATCAATGGCCGATTTAACTATTTAACGAAACATATTGCAATCCTCAAAATTATGTTTGAACGAATGATGCAACCTACAATACATTCGTCCTTGAATTGATGGCTTGACATGGTGATCAAGAATTCTTATGTAATTATTTTTCAGCAATAAATCAAATATTTGGTCACACATGCTTGAATTGAAGGTAAACTTTTTGCTTTCTAGCCGATCTTGCTGTGTGAACGGCTTTGAAAATAAGCAAACGAATGGTTCAGATTTAGAATCTTCCCATTCGGCTATACACTGTGTTTTCCACTCTATCTCTGGTGTCTTTGGATAAGATATTATATTAGCATCGGATTTCTCAAAAGAAATTAACCTTGGCTTTAAACTTCCGATACGAAAATATTTAGAACACTCATGTCTCAATTGAGACAAAGTGCAAGCCAAGTAAGAAATAAGCAAAGCTACCCAACTAGATATGAACTTTAGATAAAGCAAGGGGGAAAGCTTTGGCCACAACAATAAGTTGTTATCGGTCTTTATATATGGTGCAATGGGTTGACCGATATAGTCTATAACAATTTTGTTGCTAACAAGTAAATTACCCTTCTTCATTGGTCTTTCAAAATTACTTATGAGAATTTTTCTTATAGAAGCATCGACAATAAAGTTGCGACCAAATCGGAAGATAGGCAAGTCATTGCTAGACATACCTCTTCAATTACGTTGGGAGAGCATGATGGTTGTATCACTTGAATAATACTTTGTTCCACTTTTGAATGACTCTCCAATGCCTTGGCATCCTCTTTTTCTTTGATAGATTCGGTACACATACTATTTGATTCGGCTTTTTTAATAACCGAATTAAATTTGTTATCCGAATCACCACTCTTTCTTTCTTTGATTCGCAAGGTTGCTTGTTCTTGTCTAAATTCAGCAAACATTGCAGCTAGTCTATCTTTAAGCTTTTTTCGACCAATTTCAGCCCAATCTTCATCGGATTTCCCCCCAATACTTTGAGACGCTTTCGGCAATGGTGTGTTGCTGAAATTCTGTAATTGTGCAGGGGCAACATGATATGCTACGTTACTAGGTAAAGACACATGCGCTCTGGTAGAATTCTCACTTATTCGGCCATGAGCATGAAGGTGCGGAGCCGAATCACGAATATCTACAATTGCGTATGGTGCCGAAAAATTCATAGCATGAGGTGTAGCATACGATGTTTGAGGGTAACTGGCCGAATACCTAGTAGTGGCATGGCCAATTCCCCTATCCACCGGCACGTTTGGATTAACATACTGTAAGTTATTTGCCGATGAATAAAAAGTTGAAACACTTTGTTGCATACTATTGGAAGTTCCTACATGGGGTGTCTCAACATGATTAACCGAACTCATCATGTTGTTCATCGGCATATAGATTTGTGGGGTTGCCGATGCATGGGAGTTGGGATACATATGTTGCATGTTGCTAAAATTATATGAAGTTGAAGCATGAAGATTATTCTGAATCAGCTGTTGCACATAATTAGATGCATGATTGATAAAACTAGGGCTAGCCGATACAATATGCTCATTAGACGATCTAGCAACAACATATGTATTATTTGCATCTACATAAGTGAATTGGGTATTCATGTTACCTTTGTAGATTGCAAACCCTAGATGACGATCTCTTCATAGCAACAACGGGCTGGAGACCGTTCAAAGCTTCGTCCCCAGTGGAGTCGCCAAAAAGTGTGTTGACGCTGGAACGCATCACACGAACACGTTGATGTGTACTCGCGACGCCAAGGGAGATGCTCCGCAACTCAGATCGCGGGAGGCCGACTTCCAGCGCGATACGCAAGACAGCAAGCCAGCGCTTTTGGGACCCGAAACCCCACACGCCCGGGAGGGACCCCGTCTGGACGCGTGGCAGCTATGGACTGCCCTAGGTCGACCTGATCGCCCCTAGGGCCTCGAGGTTCGCCGCCCTGCAATGAAGAAGAACGAACGAAGAACGAGGAAGAAGAATAACTAGGGTTAAGGAGAAAAGATAAAAGATAAAAAGTGGTAAATTGATTGATCGATTGTGTGTTGTTCAATCGGCCGTCACCCCTTAGGTATATAAGAGGCGGCTGGACTTCCCGTGCAAGGAAAAGGCTTGGATTCACGTCCAAAACCCTAGTCAAATTCGGATTGGTTTTGTCCGAACTTTCCAAAACTGTTCGGTTTAAACAGGCTGCACCTTGCGGGTCTTTTTTGTGGTGGTAAACGATCTCAGATAGAAACGAGCCCAGAAGCAATCTTGACCGTTTCGACGAGACGAACAACTTTTATGTTGAACGTTTTTTGATAATAGGTCATCTCGAGGGTCAAATTGGTCGCGCAAAACAGGCTATCCCTCGCGCTACCCATCAGACAGGGTGTCTGGTGGGGCGCGCTAGTTTTTGCCTCGTGACAGGGCTGTATTCCGATGGCTCTAACTTTTGCATACGAACTCGGATTGAAATGATTTTTATATCAAAATCGATCGTTTCGACGAGACAGAGACAACCCGTGTAGATAATTTTCCATTTGAAGTCGTCTTGGGGGCTTAATCAGCCAAACTGTACTCTGAATATAAGATCTTAGTACTTTGAGCATAGTATCGGCCTTCGAGATGAAATCGGACTGCGATGACCCAAACTTCAAAGATGTTCATATCGACAATACGGAACTCTTTCATGAAGATCACTTCTCCATTTGAGTCCATCTTAAATAAGTTATTGACCGTGCCAAAATCTGGTGTCAACACATGCCCCCCTGTTTTTCGGCAAAACTTGTGTGCCGAAAAATAACTTGCACGAAGTTTGTTCTAAGCGCAATGTCAACACTCCATTGGCCATTTTGTACGTGCTTTGGACGATAAGTATATATCGGCCATTTAGATTAGCAACAAAAGTGAAGCTAATCAAACATATAATGATTTAGTAATACCCTTTCATGATGTAAGAAATTATATTTTATCCATGGATTAAAATAAGCCCATTGAGGGTAACCAATCATACCTGATGAAAAATTCCATGGCATAGGCATCAACGGCATTGTTGAAGAAAATGGATAATGTGTGGACCGAAGATGTTGAAACCTTCGGCTTGGTCCTTCGTAGCTTTCACTCTTTTCCTTCTTCACCTTTGTCGCACTCCCTGTAAAGGAAGCTCGCACATAATTCTTATTTTGAATATTTCCTTTGGAAGCCCACGCCATATTTCTATTTTCAAGTTCTTGTGCACTAAGCTTCTGCAACTCCTTCTTTTGCCAATACAATAAGCCGAGTGGGCATCCCAGCTGCGATTTTGTTTGAAGTAATGGTAGTTCTTGTTTTACCTTGTGCACTCTCAACTTCTTCCCTTCAGATTTGGCACTTGATTGACTTGCCTCATTGCCTTTTGTAGCCAATGTCAACACTTTAATTGGCTCTTTTTCATTTGAGATCATATCTGAAGTGGCACTCTTACGACCATCTCTTTTGACGCGGTAGATTTGCTCAACCACCTCCTTATTCTTCCTTGTGCACCAGACCGACTCTTTATGATTGAAACGGTCTTTGACGCGTGATTGTTCAAATGTTGATCTCCTTGGAGCTGCATAGTATTGGTGAGATGGTCTAGAATAAGATGGAGAATGTGCCCTTGTATCATACCTGTCCCATGATGAATATGTATCTATATGAGCATAGGGAGGCATCCACGGCATTGGCATTGGCGGCCCAAAATAAGGATATGAATATGTTGCATTAAAATTATCACTTTGCCAATACCAATCCTCATATATGCGCCTTGGGGTGATCTTGGTTTCTTTGCATGATTTGGCCGATAATCATTCTTCTCTTCACTCTTCTTTTGATATTTATCCAATAGTTCAGCGAAGGTGATTTTTGATCTCTTACACTTGCGCTTATTTCGGCCTTTGTTTCCTTTGGTTGTGCTTGCACCAATTATTGGATTTGCTTGTTGCCCCCCAGTCCTTGGCGTCTCCATTGTAGCTTCGATGGAATTCTCGCCCTCAAAATTATGTTCATTATGCTCTTCAACAACTTCTTTACTTGAAAGCTTGACCCCATCACCTGCAGTTTTTACCTCCTCTTTAAATGGATCGGCTTGAAGCAGCCGATGCAAAAACTTTCTGCCATCGAGACCAATCAGAATAGACTGGTCATCTCTTGGTGTCTCAACAAATTTCAATCGTCCTTTATCAATGGCCGATTTAACTATTTGACGAAACATATTGCAATCCTCAAAATTATGTTTGAACGAATGATGCAACCTACAATACATTCGTCCTTGAATTGATGGCTTGACATGGTGATCAAGAATTCTTATGTAATTATTTTTCAGCAATAAATCAAATATTTGGTCACACATGCTTGAATTGAAGGTAAACTTTTTTGCTTTCTAGCCGATCTTGCTGTGTGAACGGCTTTGAAAATAAGCAAACGAATGGTTCAGATTTAGAATCTTCCCATTCGGCTATACACTGTGTTTTCCGCTCTATCTCCGGTGTCTTTGGATAAGATATTATATTAGCATCGGATTTCTGAAAAGAAATTAACCTTGGCTTTAAACTTCCGATACGAAAATATTTAGAACACACATGTCTCAATTGAGACAAAGTGCAAGCCAAGTAAGAAATAAGCAAAGCTACCCAACTAGATATGAACTTTAGATAAAGCAAGGGGGAAAGCTTTGGCCACAACAATAAGTTGTTATCGGTCTTTATATATGGTGCAATGGGTTGACCGATATAGTCTATAACAATTTTGTTGCTAACAAGTAAATTACCCTTCTTCATTGGTCTTTCAAAATTACTTATGAGAATTTTTCTTATAGAAGCATCGACAATAAAGTTGCGACCAAATCGGAAGATAGGCAAGTCATTGCTAGACATACCTCTTCAATTACGTTGGGAGAGCATGATGGTTGTATCACTTGAATAATACTTTGTTCCACTTTTGAATGACTCTCCAATGCCTTGGCATCCTCTTTTTCTTTGATAGATTCGGTACACATACTATTTGATTCGGCTTTTTTAATAACCGAATTAAATTTGTTATCCGAATCACCACTCTTTCTTTCTTTGATTCGCAAGGTTGCTTGTTCTTGTCTAAATTCAGCAAACATTGCAGCTAGTCTATCTTTAAGCTTTTTTCGACCAATTTCAGCCCAATCTTCATCGGATTCCCCCCAATACTTTGAGACGCTTTCGGCAATGGTGTGTTGCTGAAATTCTGTAATTGTGCAGGGGCAACATGATATGCTACGTTACTAGGTAAAGACACATGCGCTCTGGTAGAATTCTCACTTATTCGGCCATGAGCATGAAGGTGCGGAGCCGAATCACGAATATCTACAATTGCGTATGGTGCCGAAAAATTCATAGCATGAGGTGTAGCATACGATGTTTGAGGGTAACTGGCCGAATACCTAGTAGTGGCATGGCCAATTCCCCTATCCACCGGCACGTTTGGATTAACATACTGTAAGTTATTTGCCGATGAATAAAAAGTTGAAACACTTTGTTGCATACTATTGGAAGTTCCTACATGGGGTGTCTCAACATGATTAACCGAACTCATCATGTTGTTCATCGGCATATAGATTTGTGGGGTTGCCGATGCATGGGAGTTGGGATACATATGTTGCATGTTGCTAAAATTATATGAAGTTGAAGCATGAAGATTATTCTGAATCAGCTGTTGCACATAATTAGATGCATGATTGATAAAACTAGGGCTAGCCGATACAATATGCTCATTAGACGATCTAGCAACAACATATGTATTATTTGCATCTACATAAGTGAATTGGGTATTCATGTTACCTTTGTAGATTGCAAACCCTAGATGACGATCTCTTCATAGCAACAACGGGCTGGAGACCGTTCAAAGCTTCGTCCCCAGTGGAGTCGCCAAAAAGTGTGTTGACGCTGGAACGCATCACACGAACACGTTGATGTGTACTCGCGACGCCAAGGGAGATGCTCCGCAACTCAGATCGCGGGAGGCCGACTTCCAGCGCGATACGCAAGACAGCAAGCCAGCGCTTTTGGGACCCGAAACCCCACACGCCCGGGAGGGACCCCGTCTGGACGCGTGGCAGCTATGGACTGCCCTAGGTCGACCTGATCGCCCCTAGGGCCTCGAGGTTCGCCGCCCTGCAATGAAGAAGAACGAACGAAGAACGAGGAAGAAGAATAACTAGGGTTAAGGAGAAAAGATAAAAGATAAAAAGTGGTAAATTGATTGATCGATTGTGTGTTGTTCAATCGGCCGTCACCCCTTAGGTATATAAGAGGCGGCTGGACTTCCCGTGCAAGGAAAAGGCTTGGATTCACGTCCAAAACCCTAGTCAAATTCGGATTGGTTTTGTCCGAACTTTCCAAAACTGTTCGGTTTAAACGGGCTGCACCTTGCGGGTCTTTTTTGTGGTGGTAAACGATCTCGGATAGAAACGAGCCCAGAAGCAATCTTGACCGTTTCGACGAGACGAACAACTTTTATGTTGAACGTTTTTTGATAAGAGGTCATATCGAGGGTCAAACCGGTCGCGCAAAACAGGCTATCCCTCGCGCTACCCATCAGACAGGGTGTCTGGTGGGGCGCGCTAGTTTTTGCCTCGTGACAGGGCTGTATTCCGATGGCTCTAACTTTTGCATACGAACTCGGATTGGAATGATTTTTATATCAAAATCGATCATTTCAACAAGATGAAGACAATCCGTGTAGATAATTTTCCATTTGAAGTCGTCTTGGGGGCTTAATCAGCCAAACTGTACTCTGAATATAAGATCTTAGTACTTTGAGCATAGTATCGGCCTTCGAGATGAAATCGGACTGCGACGACCCAAACTTCAAAGATGTTCATATCGACAATACGGAACTCTTTCATGAAGATCACTTCTCCATTTGAGGCCATCTTAAATAAGTTATTGACCGTGCCAAAATCTGGTGTCAACAGGTTCCCAATACTTCATCAAGTTCTACTTCATCAAGTACATGTACAACACCAAGGATTCCCATCAAGATGTGGATCCCGAAGAAGAAGAACTAGAGAGTTCTTGAGGGTGACTCCACCAACATTCTTCACTCATATTAATTTTGGCAAGGACAAGTGCAAACAACTTCCACATCTCGCACTAGTTCAAGGAGTCACAAACTCTCTTGTTGGTAAGACAAGGGATGAGGTAACATAATGCTTTCATGGACATCATCATGTGTGTGCTTCACTCTATGTCTATGGATATCCTTGTTTGTTCCTTGTGGGACTAACCCATGTAGGTATTGAAAGTGCAACTCACTCCAATGGATTGCTTCAAATGATCTACATCAACAATGAGCATCCACATATTCAATATCTACATGAATTCATCATCGACAAAACCCAAGGTTAGTTCATCCCTCTTAGGGGGGATATCACATCTAGAGGGAACTTTACTCTAAGAATTGAGCTAAAGCAACTCTAATGGTGTGAACACAACAATGCTTTATATAAAAGTGGTAAGCCCACTTGTGCTTAAACGATGAGTATGACCTATGATCAAATGTTCTCATTTGACTCCTAAGTCAATATACTCATATATAGATGACCTAGTCATCACCAATTGCTTGATAGATGCTAGAGTGATTGTGCATGCTTTGCCACATATTTCATTTGCTATTTTATTGTGTGAGCATGTTGAATGCATACTTTTCTCATTCGAGGACATCCATTTGTTGCTTTAATTGTTTGGATTTTCTTCTTTTGCCAAATGGATGGGCAAAAATGCCTAAGAACTTCCTTTAGCTATCTATGTTTTTCTCTTCTCAAATTCAATTCATGCTACATCACAAAGTTCTAACAAGTCAAATTCGAACCCTCTGGTGAGGAGCACTCGGAGTTCCCGATTCGTCATAGACTTAAACTTCTAAAACCTCTTTGTGTATTTTGGTGTGACCGATTCATCCATTTCGGTCACACCGAGTTCACTGGGTTGGTCAAGTTTTCCATCTCGATGCAACCGATTAGAAATTTTTGATCTCACTGAGTTGCAGCAACCGCTTGCGATTCTGCATCTCGGTGCCACCGAGATGTTCCACTCGGTCACACCGATAGTGCCAGGATATAAATACCGACATGTCAATTTTTTTGGAAATTCCTCCAAAACCTCTTCGCCCGCGTGTGTCTTACTCTGCCGCCTCGGGTCTCCGCATCATCTTCTTATCGCCAGCGACCTCCCGCCGCTGGTCTCCGCCGCCGTCCATGGAAATCTTCACCTCCATTGCCGCTGTAGCGCGCTCATCACCAAGTTAGGGTGTGAGTTTGACACTTTGTGCATTCTTTTAACTCCGATTCCTAGCACAAAGGCAATGCCATGTTTCTTTCCAAGTATGAGATCGATCTATCCACAGAAAACATCCCTTAGACTAGATTTGATTTGAAAATTTAGGGTTAGGTTTCCGCGTATAAGTAAGCAAGTAGTTGGCCATTCTGTAGCTCAATTAAAGTCTTAGGGAGCATAATGAACAACAGAGGGATTCATACAAACCTACTACAGCAAGCAAAACTATGCAATCATTAGCCTCGTATAAACTAGATTGTGAGCCTCATGTAGTAATAGTTGGTTAATAGACTTTGAAGCTTCAGGCACACTTTGCCAGAGTAATAAATAGTAAGGCCTTTAAATGTCAACTAATAGTTATACAAGTACCCAACATCAGGCATCATTGTTTGGGCATCTCATTAATCGAGGACAAATAAAGCAATTGAAAAGAGCAATTTAATTATGCCTGAAACAAACAAGCAATTGAACTGTTGAGTTGGCAGCATGCATACATGCATGCCTCAATAAAATCCATGGCCTAGCTACATTTACTATATAAAGGAACAAGTAATGTAATATTGTTTGCCCGCTATGAAGTATCTCGACTAGTATGTAATCAAGATCCTAGTAATGATAGGGAGGCTAATGATGTGAATATGTGTTTGGTTATGACATTTATGACATTGACAACTCTACCATAGCAGGAAGCAGTTTCACACTGTTCACTACTATAAGATGTTTTAGATATTTAAAAGTAGACTACATCCGTAATGAGTGAACAGACACATTAAAATGTGTTCACATACATCTGATTTACAAAAAAGTTAGAACATCATATAATAGTGAGTGGAGGTTTTTTCAATCAATGGCCAAATGGCTGGGTTATAGGTGAAGAACCCTACGCAAGCACAATGTCAGACAAATGAGATGTCCTGGTAATTGTAATATAGTGACTTACCATAACTGGTTAAAAAGGCTCATCACCGCTCCTCCTTCTCTTGCAAGGCTCCTTCCTAACATCTTGTACTTGGAAATCCTAATCTTATCTTCATTGCACCCCCTCTGCAAGGTGACACAAACTAGTTAATGTTCTCCTTGGAAGATAAATATGCATACTTTCCAGTCTATGAAAAACACAAAAGGATGAGTTTATAAAAAAAACAACACCACATAATGAAACATGCCACATCTCTTATACACAATGAATGAGCATTTACTAAAAACTAGGCATACCTTCGAACTGGATCTCCAGGTACTATTGGAGAGCCTACTTTAGTGTACAGCCAAACCTTTATGTCGCCTATGAGTTATACAAGCCCCAACTGCAGTAGCCCTTAGTGTTTAAATCGTTGACAAGCTCTGTTAGCCCAAGAACAACAAGTAATCAAAGCAAACAATCCTAGTATGGTTGGCTGATACAAACAAGCAATTGAACAGATGTGTGAGCAAATCTTGCATAAAACTGAATTTCATATCAAGAACAGAAGCATAGAAGGAGGCTTAAAGACCATCACTTGACTGGCCAGATTCAAGGGGCATTTAAACACCATGTGCAACGTATGAACTAACATAAACATTGCATATTTCAGATCTATAATGAAATGCACATGTATTAGGTTATGCTATGTATGATGCCTAAATGTACACTATAGTAGGCATGAGTGATTCATCATTGCATGCACAATTGAATTGCAGGTTAAGGGCCAGTTCTATTCTGACTTTTAGGGCTTATTGTCAAAATAAGCCATAAAAGATGTAAAGAAGTCATTTTTGAGTTATGGGCTTGGGCTTAACTTATTTCGCTTGGGGGGGGGGGGGTGCTTCGGGTCAAAGCTCACTAAAAGTTGAAGGATAGGGGAATAGCAAAATGACTCTGTTGTCTGCCTATATTACACTCAAAATGCCACTGCTCACGCCCACGTCACACCTGACCCTCAAGTAGAAACAAACACGCAAGTGTTCATTGCCCTGCCCGCTTGTATCTCCTCTCCCATTTCCCTCTACCTCGATCCCGTGCCTGTAGCGCTAGGGTTCCTCCAGCGAGCTGTCGCCACTGGTCCCACATGGCCTGCTCCTCGACGATGCTCTGTCCATCTAGGCTACATGGCCGGCGGGTAGGGCCAAATCTCTCGACTGCTTCTCCCTCTGGTGCTGCCCCTCACTCTCATGATCTCCAGCAGCTGCTCCGCTATGGTCCATCCAATGCACTACTCATGCGGTCGCCACACAACTACGACCGATGCCCCACTCCGGCAGAAGGCACCTCATTCCCCCTCCCCTCCTCCTAGGGCGTGGCCTTGAGGTGCTGTTGAAGGATGAGCTCATCCAACAAGGTGAGGATCTCCTCTAATTTTTTGCCAAATTTTCATTCTGATCCGCTATACAACGAATTGTTATGAGCTGCTGCTGCTGCTATATGATGCATTACTATGAGCTTCTCCTGCTGCTGCTATATGATGAATTGCTATGAGTTGCTGCTGCTATATGATGAATTGCTAAGAGCTGCTGCTGCTGCTATATGATGAGTTGCTACAAGCTGCTCCTGCTGCTGCTATATGATGAATTGCTATGAGTTGCTCCTGCTGCTGCTGTATGATGAATTGCTATGAGCTTCTGCTGGTATATGATGAATTGCTAGCCGTTGCTGCTGTATGATGAGTTGCTACTACTGCTATATGATGCTTTCAGGTGGTGCTGCTATACGATAAAAACCAGCCACTTGGACCATCGAATTTCGATAAATAATGGTTCTTCATTTAAATTTAGGTCATGCATTCTTCATTTAAATTAGGCAATGGGATCTCTATGGAAGATAATGACCAAAGTAGATTGTGCCAAGTAGACGGTATCTTTGTATTTGCATTTTGGACAAATATTGATGATCTGTTTTCCTATCATATTAATTACTGCATTGAGTTCAATTTGTCTTGTTTGCAAGTCAAATTAATTTTCATATGGGCAGCAAAATGACAAAACATAATGCAATCTAGACTTCTCACTGATCATACCACAAATAAGCTGAAAAGGCAGGCAATGAAAAGAACTGGTTGGCTTATTATCTGGAGCTTATATTCAAAGGTGCTTATTTTCTTAGGATAACTCAAAATAATTGTCCCTAAGAAACTTGGCCAACAGCACTGACATACAAATAACATGTCATGATGATTACAATGGAGGCCCAGTACTTTTGCCAGATTCTCCCAGAATCTAACCCCTACCCAGATTCTCCTAGAATCTTTGGGCCCTATTTGTTTTACAATCCTATCTAGTTAGGGTCTAATTAGATAGGATTGTAAAACAAACGGGGGTCAAAGATTCTAGGAGAAGCTAGAGAGGGGCAGATTCTGGGAGAATCCTGCAAAAGAACTGGGCCAGAACGACCTACCATAGCACACTGTATAGGCTCACCACCGCCTCTCCTTTTTTGCGATGTTCCATGAAATTGCCACATACATCTTGTACTAAGAAATATTGTACTTTTTCATTGTGTAACCTTATCTGCAAGTTGACGTGGATAATTTCAGATATCTCTACATGATAATACATTGCATATCCCTTGCGCATGTTTAAACCACCAATTAAGATTGTGTGCATAGCATAAACTAGACATGACTCTGTGTACTAGACTAGCAGGAAATCTAAGGGACCCTAATGTAGTGTACTGGAATTCCTACATGCCACCTACGATGTGTAATGTACTACCTCTGTTCCTAAATATATGTCTTTCTAGAGATTCCAGTATGGACCACATATAGATGTATATAGATGCATTTTTGAGTGTAGATTCACTCATTTTGCTCTGTATGTAGTCTATAGTGGAACCTCTAGAAAGAATTCTATTTAGGAACAGAGGGAGTATGAAATCTACATCTCTAATTTAGCAGCCAGTAGTGGAAATCATTGTCTACACAGAGCGATTACTGGTTGAAAATCCTAGCAAAGCACGCTGGCAGGCACACAACAATACGAGAGAGAGAGAGAGAGACTTACAAGATCATAGCAATGCCTCAGTCCAGGATCTTGGTTGGCCAAGCTATTAGATCAAGAAGAAACATCGTCCTTGTAGTTTTTGCCAGCTACATAACATGTAATAATGACCTGTTAGTATATTTGAAGTATATCAGGCAGGTGATGCTGGATGGGTTTAAAGGTGACAAGTACCTAGGCCGCGGTGGGTGGCATCTTGCCAGCTTGTGAGAATCATGTTAGAAACGTCAAGGGTGATGACGTTGTGCTAGCTGTCGGGGTCCGTAAGGAGATCTAGAACCGTGGAGTAGGGTGTTTGTGGAGCGGCTTTGGTAGGGTGGACTACGGTGTGGGCAAAGCGAATCTGAGGCCGTGGACGAGGTCGTCGATGAAGCTGCTCTGGTGGTTGGGTTCAGGATATGGTGTCGATGATGCAGATTTGCGGCCGTGGACGGGGTGTCAGAAGCTGCTCCAGTAGGTTGGATGAGGGTGCGATGAAGCGGATGTCAGGCCGTGGACTTGGGCGTTGGCAAAGCGGCCCCGGTAGGGTTGAGAATGGTATAGGCGAAGCTACTCCGGTAGGGTTGAGGATGGTGTTGGCGAAGCGGCTCCGGTAGGGTTGAGGAAGGTGTCGATGAAGAGGATTAGAGGCCGTTGACGGGGGCTCGGTGGGGCGGCTCCGGGGGTGTGGACGAAGCATCTCCGGTGGGGAGTATGAAGGATCCATTGCAGATGCGCTACGGTTGACGAGAGTATCAGAGAAGAAGATCCGGCGCCGTGGACAAGGCCGACACTAAATAGGCCGTAGTATAGTGGTGGATGAGCTGTCTACTTGTTTCTAGGGGAGGTGGACGGGTAGATGAAGCCGCAGAAGCAGATCCGGCGAGGTGGACACCGCTAACAGTGAATGGGCTATGGTACGCCGGTGGATGAGCCGTCTAGGGTTTCGAGAGGGGAGGTGTAGCAAGGCCGATGAAGTACGGACGGCGTGATGTAAGATGTTCTGGTGCTGTGGAGTAGTCATTTTTGTGGGAGGGGGAGAGGAAATGGGGGTGCCGTGTGGTGGGGGAACCGGAAGTTACAAAAGCATCTCCATGCACCAAGGACAGAAGGGGAATTTCACATGCTAAAGCCTAGGTGGCGGAAATTTTAGAAGGAGGCGGGAGATTTTGCCGCCCGCGGGATCGTTCGTATCTAGTTTCAACTAATTTTAGATAGTGCCAGCAGGAAGGTCATGCGATACTGTGTACACGGGGCACATGTCCGCACTTAACAACTGGTATGAAGTCCACCCCGGAAAAGAAGACAATAACTCGAGATGATGCACAGATAACTTGGACGTTCACATGGGCACGGCCAATCGTACGGGTGTAGAGGCGCGTTCACAAAAAAGGGATAAAACGCTCAGCCTATGTATTTCTCGTGTAAATATATAATTTAGTGCCATTGGTTATTTATTTTAAAGATAATGCATTGACATGTTAATTTTAATATAGAGGCACAAAAAGAAATGGATATTGTAGTCCCACAAAAGAAATGGATATTGTCGTCCGCTACTTAAAAGTGTAACCTCATATGATTATATAGCCTCCATTTCATAAAATGTGTACCCATTGAATTCATATATGAATATTACATATATTACTCCATAATAGAACCTTAAATCATCCAAGACTAATGAATTTGAATGAAAAACTAACAATGGTGCATGTACATGATAACTACAGTGGTTGTTTGAAGAAACATCACTCAAACTTTTTCATGCACAATTGAAAAGGACTTTTTTGGGGGGGCGGAGGAATGCCATATGTGAGTGTCCAATCTTTATAGCGTTGAATCAATATTGTATATTTGACCATGATACGAAGTAGATATTGATTTATGTTCAAGCGATGCACGTCCACGGTCGCTAAATAGTGATACGTGAATGAATTGTGCAATCTCTGTCACACGCTTACATATCTCATTTCTCTGTGGGCATCGGAATCACACACGTGCACTTCGTCTATTTCTCTCCGTCCGTCAAGGTCAGAATTCATCTTTCTACCCCATCCTACAAGTCTCTCACACAAAAACACACACGCTCTCTTTGTCGAACACGCCCACCCCTTTAATTCCGCCCACCCACCGCCACTAATGTCTCAAAGGATAACTATGTTTCGCACACATATGCGTAAGGTTAACTCGAGTCCGGGAACCATATGAATACATACAATGGGATTCCAGCAGAGCACCTTTTGTTTTGAGATTTCACTCTCTCTGTCTCTCACCCACTCACACACACACACACTGCTTGTTTATCTCCGTGATGCTTTAAGTATGCCTTGCACACATGCTATCTACCTATCCCTCAATATAGATATGTATCACACAAACTCCTTCTCCCTTATCTAAGTGTCACTGGCACCCCCCCCCCCCCCACACACACTTCCCGACATCGAAGGAGTAGGGTGACACCTCGATCTTGATACTAGTCTATATAGTAGCTTCTCTCTCAAACACACACAACTCACACACACACTCGCTAGTTGTGCCTCTGCGCCTACCACGCGCACACTCTTGATATGTCTTTCCCTCCCTCCCCCTCCCCACCCCGAACAATGACAGCAGAAGGGTGACAACTCGATCTTGATTTTAATCTATCAATTGGCTTCTCTCTCTCTCTCTCTCTCACACACACACACACACTAGTTGTGTCTTTGTGCCTCGCTCACACACACTCGATACGTCTTTCTCTCCGTAGCCCCCTCGATATGTAGACTACTCGCGTGTGCACAACTGTAGTGACGATGACGCTGAACAAGTGTGCCTTGTTTTTACCGGCCTCATGTGATAGTTTTCACCCTATTTTCTGTTAATTAACAAGAAAACCTTTTCTTTGTTACTACTAGTGAATTTGAGATCATTCGGGGCAGACATAAAATATATCACTTCAACCCAATTATCACAGTAACTATTTAAAAAGAAACTAGCAAGATGCCTGTGCGTTGCATGGAACATCAAGATGCATTTGTATGAGTAGTTTATCTTGTGAGAGAAAAGGATGAACGAGGGAAGGCCTTATTTGCAAATGTGGATAGGGGTATGGGTATCTTTTTGCAAAATTGCCATAGTTTCCTTCCTATCCATCAGATATAAATCAGATGACCTATATTGCAGGATGGCAGGCACACTATCATCATCAACTATGTTTTTATAAGAGTAGAAAGATAGATAGATATATAGATATAGATACAGGTATAGGTATAGATATAGATATAGATATATCTCTTGCATTGTACACAATGAACATCTGGTGGACTGGTTAGCGTCGGATACTCGCAACGCGATCACCTAAGTTTGAATTCTGTCTTAAACTTTATATTTTTATATATTTTAATATATACTTCTTTCGCTACTGTACTAACACTAGAACCCACAGAGTACTTAGAATACAAGATTAAGAATGGATTTGTTTCTTTTGAACTTTCTATACTTTTCTGTAGCCACCCTGCAGGTCATGTACAATGTACATGCAATTAACATTTTATAGAGGGAGAATCATACACGCAATTAGATCAAATGGATTGGATGTGACTCTATTTGCATAAGAGCATCTCCAACGACAACCGACAAATTTACTTCCACTTCCTTCCGCGGGGGACGATATCCAACGCCAGTGGCATACATTTTCACAACTCTAACCAACCAGAGGAAATTCATGCAAACACAGACTGATTTCATATAAGCATGAAAGATTTCGTATAAAAAGCCAGATCTTCATATAAACATGACGAATTTCATTACATTTACATGAACTTAGCGGTGCTAATCCAGCTCTCGTGGTATAATTAATACCTAATCTAAATGGCCGCCCGCGGATCCTTTGTCTTCCTCATGTCTGGCAGACACTTGCGGGGTCGTCGAAGGTCCTTGCAAGAGACGAAGCAGCCAAGAAACCACCTGTATATGCAGTCGTCGCCTCGGCAGTGGCCTTCATGGGACCCAAGCGGCGGCGGCCTCCCGTGTTCTACTTCTCCTCGATGATGGCAGTGGACACGGAGAAGCTAGCCACCAACTCATCGCTCTCTGCTCACCCAGCTTCTGTCTCCGCCTGCATGGTGCTGCCGAACCACGTGCTAAACTGGAGCGGTGAGTTGCCGAACCACGTGCCGACTTGGGGCGGCAACTGGCTCTGTTGGGCCAAGCGAGGTAGGTGAAGCAGTGAGCGGCCTCGCTCGTATCCGGAGGGCTCGGCGGGCCACCCAGTCGGGTAGTATGCTAGAGAACGGCTCCTCGGAAGCCATCTGAAGAGTGGAGAAAATGGTGAAGGAGGAGATGGGGGAGTGGTGGAGGTGTGCGATTCTTGCCCACTATCTGGCATCGTTTAAATAGAGGGTGGACGGTAGGAGCATGGCTAGCGTCTGACCTCATTTAAACTGAGGGCAGACGGCAGGAGCTCAGCCGGTGTTGCGCTTAATTCCGATCTGCTCATGAACGGACGTGTGGCGGGAGTAGGTTTCTCGGTTTGCATGTGGGTTTTAACAGAGGCGTTTGATGGATGCGAGGAGGCGTGTTCAGCCGGGTGTGCAGCGGGTGGTGCAATACTATTCGATTTGATAGCTACTAGTAACCGGGACAGTTACCGATATGGCTTTAACGCAGACGAGGGAGAAGGTAGCGGTTCTGAAATGTTGAACGGCCAATGATGCATCCTCCTCCAATTAGCATGCTAATGATTGCATGAGGGAAGTAATGGGAGGAGGACGGGGAAAAGAGGCAGCATGATGTGAATGCAACATAGTTTGCACTCATTTAAAGGCGCCCCTCCATTCCAATGCATCTACCACATCATATGCACCTAAGCACCTACACTAAGCACAAAAGTGCTCACTCCAGACCCATGGTGGCGATGCGCGCGAGCGGCCAATGGCTGTGCCAGATAGTCCACGATGCTGGCCTGCGGCATGGCACCAAGGATCATCTCTAGATGGTGTTGGCAACCGGCTGGTTCATGGCCATCATCGACGCCAGCTACGACTCTCAGTTGGACAAGATGATTGTTGCCACCATCAACAAGTTCACCATCGTGAAGAAGCTCGCAGACGACATCGCCGTACTCCTCCAGCCTGTGCGCCCAGGCTCCTTATTGCCTGCCACCCTAATCGGCCTCCACGGTGAGAAACTCTTTCAAGCACTAGTAGCCCTGCGGCTGCCCGTCGACACATCGAAGAATGTCCACCTCGAGGTCGCGCTTGCTGCTAGGTGCTTTGCCCTGCAAGAATTCATCAACCTACACATCCAGGTGTACGAGGAAATCATGTACATAGGCATCTACAAGGCCGCTGAGTATGTTATGATGTTGGCCTTCGTCAACCGGCTGAAAGCCTTAGAAGCCTTTGTTGAGAAGCACCTTGACCTCGCCCCAAAAGCCGCCGCTCTTGAGCCGCCGGCCGGTGGCCCGACGCGCTGAGTCGAGGAGGAGGAGGAGGTCATTGATGGATGCATCTTTCTTCTTGCCTCCTATAATCACCACTGTGATCGCGTCATCGTCGCGTTAATTCTTATTATACTATTGCATTGCCGTTCTAGTCAATAAAGACATGTGTGATCCCTTTACTCACATTTGGAGTCAATTATATACATCACTGTAAGTGTGTAACTAGTACTCCCTCCATCAATTTATAAGTCGTGCTTACCTTTTGCATCAACTTCGTAGTTTACGTAGGATGCTTTACCCGACCTATGAACTACTCGTAAATTAAAAAACTGAGACCGAACTTATAAATTCAAAACTACTTGTGCAGCACGCCTGTCACGTTCGCAAGTTCAAAACGAGAAACTGGAACACGTACATGAAGCATGTCCCTTCCCCGTTGCATACCACACTATTATTCTAGGCCCCCGATCAACACACATAGGCTAGGCTTTATATCACTACAACATGTGGGACCGCATGTGACCAAACCGGCGACGCTCCAACCTAGATACTACCCTGCTAATCTGGCGGGAAAAGCCCCGCCCTAGTGTTTCCAATCGTTATTTCTATATATCGATCATGGCAAGGAGCAGAACCAAATGTTACAATTTATACATGTTTCTCTACTCCTATAAAAGACTCAGTTGGTGATGATGGTATGTCTGCCATCCGTCATTTCTGACCATTAGATCTGCATCTAATGACTGTGAGGTAAGTTATGAAATTTTTGCAACAATAGCCCACTTCTCTACTCCAATTTGTAGAAAACCCCTTATTATCTTATAAGCAACCACATCCGTCTCTCACCTCATCAAAACAGCCTGAGAAATATATTTTGAGTGAAAAGTAATATATATTTAGTGGTATATATGTATATCAAAACAAGAGTGTTTTCTTTCAAGTTTGTGACCAAGTACTATTCTACTTTGGATCCATTGCAACGCACAGGCACATTGCTAGTAAAAGGAAAAGGCATGCCACGTTCACATCGCACCCCACACGGCTGGGAATCGGGAGTACTCCACGGCCTGTCCGGCACGCCACATAGCTAGGGAAGGCGTGTTGCCTCGAATTTTTACTTTCATGTGGGACCGCAATTGAGGAAACCGACTATCGACAAATCGCACCCCGCCCGCCATGTTGGAAAACAGAAACTAGGAGGGGAAGATCTAGCTGTAGCACGGAAGCCAGGAAATTTGATGTCAGATGGGCCTCGTTGATAGAGTAGGAGCACTCTATACTTCTCCTACTATGAAGTTTGTAAAACTAATACTACCACCAGTATACAACTAGGTACGTGCACTGCACACCATCGTAGGAACAAAAAACGGGAAGATCTTGTTTTGGGTGATTTATCTTTTTGCAGTCAATGTAGTATGAATAATATGATGTGGGGGAGGGGGACCCATGAAGCCACGTGGCACGTCTGGAGGTCTTATTTAGAGCTTCTTGTGTGGATCTATCACACTGTCGTGATGCTCGTTCGAGAAGAACGTGTATGGGTACTTATAATAGATCCGAATCGCAGCCACCTGCACCATTGGATTAACATCAATCAACGGTTTATATCGTGTACGTGCAAATACACACATTGAATCCGGAAAGATAATGAATATAGAATATATATAATACATAATACTGCATATTGGGTTTCTCTAAAGTCAAACTTTGTATACTTTTAACAATTTGTAGGAAAAAGTATTAACATATACACCACCAAATATATATATCATTTGATTCATCATTGCTTTTATTTCCACATCGTGTAAATTTGTTAGTGTAAATGTTCATATTGTTTTCACCAAATTCGGTCAAGCTTTGTAAAGTTTGGCTGTTGTCAAAGCTATATATGTCTGGAGTAAATTACAAACGGAGGGAGTGGAATAGATATAGATATAACTATACAAATAAAAAATATAGTAATATAGTCTATAGATATAAATAAGGCTACTACCCTTTTCTAGGTTAGAACTCGCGTTGTTGTGTACACATTGTTTTGCTTCACTATAATTTGCATTTGCGGGGTGTGTACAGGACTACCGCCTTTTGTTTAGTACCAACAACCCCGCCATTATCCTTAATTAATTCATATAGGCAATTACGATTGCATTATCTTAGTTCTAGCCGGTTCTTCGGTTTCTTGGAGGAACTCCATCTCGTTATTCAGGTTGATTTTGTGCATACGACAAGATCATCGTCAATCGAAGATTTGTTTAGTAACGATTGTCGATTTGTATCACCTAGTACGATCTAGCTGGATCATCAACGTCAAAATCCACCAAGCCGATACTTATCCCCACTCATTGAAAGATTGGGTCGCCATCATAAGACTACCACCAAGACAATTCCTTTCCTATAACATACAGAGAACCCATCTCATTATTCAGGTCCACACCTCCCTTTCTCTCTCAAAACACACACACCTCTCCACATGATGCGTGTCTCTTGGTCTATCTTCCATCCCATGACAAAAAGGCACACTGCCATTCTCTTCTTCTTGCTACCCCCATTTATGTATTTAGGTCTCCTTGCAACAAACAAACATTCATCTGTCTCTCTACTATATCTTTCTACCACACATAACCTTCCACCACTAGCCAGTTGTGCTGTCAAGTTCTATCCAGCTCTCTCACACGTGAATAGATGTTGTATGTGTCCCTTCAACGCACACACGCTATCGCTCTCCCATATCCGCAACCTCATAACCTTGTCGATCCCGATGTTACACAGACCTCTCTCTCTCTAACACAGACACACGCACACACCCTCTCTCTCCCTTTCGGACACTCCTCTCTCTGTGACACACAAAGTATTTCGAACACTCATATGCCCCTCTGTCATTAGGTATAGCTGCTCCCGCCCCCCTCTTTGTCACACAAATATTCTCTCTATATCTATCTCTCGCAATAATACATGCATAGTCTAAATTGAAACCAACTACAAAAATGAGCTTTGATTAGAAAAATCAAATCCACTCCCAAACAGAATATGAAAATAGGGTGAAATCATGCACACAAATGTTTGTTGCGTGCATGAATGTCAGTGATACAGATGTACTACTCGTACATCATAGATTTATTTACCCAAAACCACCACACCTGGGGCTAGGGTAACAACTTAGTACCAGATTTGAACCAGGGCACAAAAACTCACCGAAACTGCACCTAATGCATAACACAGAGCACTGATTTTGGAATTTGGTCAAGAAAACAGTAAAACTGACAGGTGGGTCCTGCTTGTCAAGCCGACGTGGCAAAGACTAATCCAAGTAAATATTTGACCCGCTGAGGTGGACGGGGGACCCAACAGTCAGCCACTCATCTTCTTACTCATTTTATATTCTTCCTCCTCTATTACTCTGCCCAGCGGCGGCTGGTCCGGAGCGGAGGCAAGCGCACGGGCACATTGATGGGAGATGGCCTTCGAGAGGAAAGGGAGGAGGTGCGGGAAGGGCCCACCGGTGGTAAGGTGCAAGGATGGCCAGTGGCGTTGACGACGGTGAGCTGGGTGGTGGCGAAGCTCGGGCTAGCACAAGCGCCGAGTTATAGCTTGCAAGTGAGCAAGCTAAGCCGCTAGATGGCCTCACGGGAGCTCCAACATCTTAGTATAGTGCATGCTCCAGATAGTACCCTAAGAGTCGGGATGTGAGCATCGTGCCCCTGGCTGCAAGGAGTACTGCATGGTGCCCATCGTGGTTTAGGAAAATCTCATGACTCCACCGCTCCCTGGATGAGTGCGAGCTCCAGTGGGCGCTCGAGGAGTCCTGTGCCAATATGCATGTGGCGGTGGACGTGCAAGGTTATCCTTTGAGCTCTCATCCTCTTACGAAGACGCCTCCACCGCCCCCGTCGTACGTTCTCTGCCTCGGCTCCGACGGTTGGAGTTTAGTTCTATGGAACATTAATATTTGGATTAATCATACCTCTACCAAATTGTGAAGGATCAAGACTAATACAAAAAATAACCTATGACTAACAGTCATAAATATATGATGTGGTGTCATTGCATGCTGGAGTATATTGCAATTTACGGATTGCATGCATGACTAGCTTATATGGCTTGGTTGCATGGCTAGGAAAGGCTAGAGAAAAATAAATAGATAATGTGTTTAGAGTGCACTCCACTAAATGGGATCATGTAAATATCTTTAGAGTGCACTCCACTTTTTTCTTCTTCAGACGCTTAGGCGCACCGGATACCGTGCCACCCTACAAAATGTTAGAAAATTTTTACTCCAATGTTTTAAAAATCTATTATTATCTTGAAACCAGCCACACCTGCCCCTCACCTCATGAAAACAGCTCGAGCAACATGTCTTCAGTGAAGTATAATTTATTTTTACTAATATATGTATATAAAACTAGAGTGTTTATATTTCAAGTTTGTGAACAAGTATTATTCTACCACTTTGGATCCATTGCAACACACGGGCCGGCACATTGGTAGTAGTAAGAACCAAATTCCGAGTTTGGCACGAGTGCATACTGCGGGAGCACCACAAGGCCTGGCGCAGGAGTTGACCGAGCTTCAGTGGCTTAGTGCACCAGCCTTTGAGTCAATGACATGTGGACCCTAAATGCGGCTGGACCACATGTCATTCTCATAAAAGCAGAGGGGCGGTGGGACCGAGAGGGGTGATGCACAGGTCGGGGGACGTGTGGTGTCCTGGGTTCGAGCGGCGTCATGGGAATCGCGTGTGGCTGTGGTAGAAACTTGATGGTCGCCGCAGTTCAGCTGGCCCGCATGTCATGCACATAAAGGCAGAGGAGCGGTGGGGCCGAGAGGGGTGATGCGCACCTCAGGGAACGTGGTGTCGTCGGTTGGAGCGGCGTCGTGGGAGTCGCGTGTGGCAGTGGTAGAAGCATGATGGTCGCCCTAGTTCAACTTCCATGGACAAGCTGTCATGTCTACTGACACATGCATTGCATACCGCTCCCTGCAAGAAGTAGTAGTAGAGAAAACTAGGCGGATGAATAGTTCATTATAGTCAAGCGGACCTATATCAATGTTCACATAGTACACTTGTTCCAAAGACATGCACATGAGCGAAATAGTTCATCTATATCAATATACACAAATAGGAAATATATTTTTTACATGAGAGGAACTAGTTCATCCATCTATAGTGCCCTGCTTCTTCTCCTTCTTCTTCTTCTTCTTCTTCTTCTCATTTTCTATGGGAGACGGCTTCTCAACAAGCTCTTTCGACCTTGCAGCTATCTCAAAACTCACACGAGCATCGAGGGTAGCATATTTTATGCACTCGTAGGTCCAGGGATAATTATCCCATCTAGACGACCTTAATCCCAGCGTCTCGTCACTGTCGACATTCTGGGAACCAGGGTACCCAGACTTGCCTGCCTGTGGCCCATAGCATGGCTCCGTCGATGGCTTGGTATGGCCCATCCACAACACCAACAAGACAAGATCCTCGCGAGGGGCCAAGCCTCGTGAGGTGGACGACGCCAAGACCTCTTGAGGGAGTGGCCACCCCAGGCTGCTCCTGAGGAGCGGAGATTTCTATGCAGGTGCCCAACCTCACGAGGTTGCGGTGATGCAAGCCATGAATACCAAGGCCAGGCGGGCGCCAGCGGGCACAAAGGAGCCATTTTGATCTTTCGTGCTAAGGAGGCAAGTGCAGGCGCGGGGTCCCGAGGAATCAGGAAAAGGTTTCCATTCCCGTGTAACAAGACCAAGACCGCCAGGATGGCAGGAAGGATGTCATCACCGAGCCCATCGTAGCGTCACGACCAGAAGCTTTACAGGCGAAGACCACCTTTCATTAGGATAAGATGTACTACTTGTCCCCTTTCAAATTGGCCACTGTGGGATCCCTTCCCGCCTAAGTTTTGGGGGAAGAGGACCAAGGCCACTATAAATATAGGTTAGCCACCACCGAAGAAGGGGGTCGACTCATTCCCTCACCAGAGCAGACCTTGCGAGGTTGTTCTTCCCTTGTACTAGTTCACCCCCGGCCCCTTGTGAGGCAAATCCACCACAAAGCAGGAGTAGGGTCTTACACCGCAAGGTGGCCCGAATCTGGGTAAACTGCTGAGTACTTTCTCTTCCTTGTTCATCGAGCTAGGCTGCGGGGAGACAGATTGGTTGGCTGGAGAGGTTGAGTTCTTCGCACACGCCCAGAGTTCGAACCTTTCTTGGGTCTACGGAGCCCTGAATCTAGCATTTGGTGCGCCAGGTAGGGGGCATGTCGAGATCCTTGCCCCTTCGCCAACCAGGTACTGCCCTCGCCCCGTCGCGCCCATGGCGGAGGCTCCCTGAGCTTGCGCTGAGCGTTGGGCCACTCGCGCCCCCCGGGCGGCGCCTCCGACCACAGAGCTCATCATCACCCCATGCTCCTTATGGCTAACGACGTCGCCGGCATCCCCGGTCATCAGCGATGGGCCCCGCCACTACCCACTCCCGCACGGCGCCACAATAGCGCCACCGCGCGGTCCTCCGACTATGCTGCAACATCGTCCTCACACGCTCGATGCGGGTTGATGAGCGCATGGGCTGCACTCCTCATGGCACGAGAGTTGCTAAGATGCCGGCTGTCAGAAGGCAGCGGCGACGGTGTGTTTGGCCAGGTTGCTGAGCTACTCGATGCCACCTGCGAGGGCGCGGAGCCTTTTCGCGTCGTGCCAGCGTCACGGACGACGTCGGGGATCCGCACATGCCCCTGTTGTTTATGCTCGTGCAACTTCTTGAGCTTGCGTTGGTTTTTCCCTTAAAGAGGAAAGGGTGATGCAACAAAGTAGAGATAAGTATTTTCCTTAGTTTGAGAACCAAGGTATCAATCTAGTAGGAGACAACACACAAGTCACCGAATACCTGCACAAAGAATCAAACAACTTGCACCCAACGCGGTAAAGGGGTTGTCAATCCCTTCATGGTTACTTGCAAAAGTGAGATATGATAGAGATAGATAAACGGTAAAACAAAGATTTTTGGTATTTTTTGTATATAGAACGGAAAGCAAAAGATTGCAAAATAGTAGATTGGAAACTAATATTATAGATCGGAAACTATTAATGATAATTTACAGCGCATTTGATTATTTATTCGGATACACCTATTTACTGGGCTGGGTGAAAAATAATATTGCGTACATGCAGTCCATTTATCATTTCTGATAATTTACAAGCTATTTGATTTTTGTAGAAATTGACCCTTTTTCTGGGATGGGTGAAAAAACAATGATGGTCTGGACTAAGCATTTCATATAAAAAATAATATTGGGATAGGAATATTATAAAAGAAATTAAGCTGGGCATGGTAATCTTATTATATATAAAATAAACTGAGTTGTGCATTTTATTAAAAGAAACATAGGCTAGGCTGCACTTATTTTAGGATCTTGTGTACAACTATCGGCCCATTTGCATTGCTGATGTTCAACGAAAAATCCATGTGTACTACAGTACAACTTTACATGGCTACTCAGCCCACATTCAATGATGCCTGACAATGCCCAAACAAGGCTTCTGTACAACTTTTTGAAGTTGCCGAGCTCAATTAATAACTTAAGAAAAAAGTTAGAGTATAGTGGAACCTAACTAAAACCTGTCACGAGCGAAGAAATAACTCAATGGTCCCACTTGTGTGTTTATGTGTGTGTGTGAGAGAGAGAGAGACCCATCGGTCGATGCTCGTAAATACATCTTTCAGCCATATGCATTGTTGATGCTCAGTAAAAACTTATATAGTTGACACAATCATATAAAACATCATAGCACACTGAACTTGCATACAAAAATTTCATGCAGGAGGCACAATCAGGGTGGAAGCAGTGGATCCCTATGGGTAGGTCTATGTTGAAACCAACAAACTCATACATAACCATTCATCGTCTTTATCAATGACGGGGAAGCATCTTGAATGTTGTGCAAAGAAAACAGATAGACAACACAATAAATTCTGCTAGCACATGAAGTTGATGTACACCCCTTTCTGAAAAATGTTCAGGTACAAAAATAGAACATGTCACAATCAAATGTACGAGTGCTTGTAGAGTTCATCACAAGTTAGTAGTGGTTGAGAGAGAGAGCGAGAGAGAGCGCCCCGAGCGAGAGAGCGAGAGAGCGCCCCGGGCACCACCCCTCCCCGCCGGCCGCCACTCCGGCGACGGTGCACTCCCACGGCCGTGTTTAGTTGTCGTCCCACCCCATGTCATCTAGCCCCCACTCCGGCAAGCGGCCGGTGGTGTCGGGCCTTGGCATGTCCTCGAGCTCCAGCGCGGGCTTGGAGGAGTTGGGTCTTGCGTGTGGCCCCTCCCCGGATGCGGTCATGGCGGTGGCCGCTCCGGGCATGGTGGCCTGGAGGCAGCCCCCACCGACGCGCAAGGAGAAGTGGTGGCGCAGGCTCGACCGCCGGGGGCAGGTGTAGGACCTTGAAGTATGTCTAGAGGGGGGGATTAGACTACTTGACCAATTAAAAACTTAACCTTTTCCCAATTTTAGAGTTTGGCAGATTTTAGCTACTTTAGGACAAGTCAAGCAATCATCACACTATTCAAGCAAGCATGCAAAGAGTACATAGGCAGCGGAAATTAAAGCATGCAACTTGCAAGAAAGTAAAGGGAAAGGTTTGGAGGATTCAAACACAATTGGAGACACGGATGTTTTTGGCGTGGTTCCGATAGGTGGTGCTATCGTACATCCACGTTGATGGAGACTTCAACCCACAAAGGGTAACGGTTGCGCGAGTCCACGGAGGGCTCCACCCATGAAGGGTCCACGAAGAAGCAACCTTGTCTATCCCACCATGGCCGTCGCCCATGAAGTACTTGCCTCACTAGCGGTAGATCTTCACGAAGTAGGCGATCTCCTTGCCCTTACAAACTCCTTAGTTCAACTCCACAATCTTGTCGGAGGCTCCCAAGTGACACCTAGCCAATCTAGGAGACACCACTCTCCAAGAAGTAACAAATGGTGCGTTGATGATGAACTCCTTGCTCTTGTGCTTCAAATGATAGTCTCCCCAACACTCAACTCTCTCTCATAGGTTTTGGATCTGGTGGAAAGAAGACTTAAGTGGAAAGCAACTTGGGGAAGGCTAGAGATCAAGATTCATATGGTAGGAATGGAATATCTTGGTCTCAACACATGAGTAGGTGGTTCTCTCTCAGAAATGGTAAGTTGGAAGTGTAGGTTCGTTCTGATGGCTCTCTCCACGAATGAAGAGGAGGTGGAGGGGTATTTATAGCCTCCACACAAAATCTAACCGTTACACACAATTTACCAAACTTGGTGGGACCGACTCAACAGACTCGGTCGGATCGACTTAGTAAACCTAGTGACCGTTAGTGATTTTCGGTGGGACTGACATGCATCTCGGTGAGACCGATTCGGTTAGGGTTAGGGCATAACGTAATCTCGGTAAGACTGATTACACAAACTCGGTGAGACCGATTTGGTAATAAGCTTTCCAGAGAGTTGGTCGGGTAAACTTGGTGGGACCGATTTGCTCTTTTCGGTGAGACCGAAATGTTACAAAAAGGAAATAGAGAGTTTACATTGCAATCTCGGTGGGACCGATCGCTCACTTCGGTTAGACCGAAACGTTACAAAGGGAAACAGAGAGATTACAATGCCATCTCGGTGAGACCGAGATCCCTATCGATAAGACCAATTTGCTTAGGGTTTGTGGCAGTGGCTATTACTTTTGGAATCGGTGGCGCCGGATAGGAAGAATCGATGTGACCGATTTTGGCTTTGGGTTTAGGTCATTTGTGGATGTGGGAAAGTAGTTGAGGGTTTTGGAGCATATCACTAATCACATGAAGCAAGAGGCTCATTAAGCAACACCTCATCCCTCCTTGATAGTATTGGCTTTTCCTATAGACTCAATGTGATCTTGGATCACTAAAATATAAAATGAAGAGTCTTGAGCTTTTGAGATTGAGCCAATCCTTTGTCCTTCGTATTTTGAGGGATCCACTTTCATCATCCATGCCATGCCATTCATTGAGCTTTCCTGAAATAATAGTCTTGGAATAGCATTAGCTCAATGAGCTATATGTTGTTATGAATTACCAAAACCACCTAGGGATAGTTGCACTTTCAATCTCCCCCTTTTTGGTAATTGATGACAACATATAGATCAAATCTTCGACAAATGATAATAAGATTGAATAACATCGTCACTTTGAGAAGTATGTGATAAGCAAGAGCTCCCCCTAAATTCGTGCATAGTTTAAGATTTCCTTTGGACTGCAAATGCACAATGAATTAGGCTCATTGGTTACTCTTCCATGTCACATACATCTTGGTGGAGCGCTCAAAATAATAAACATTGAATACATGCACTCATCACCAAGCATAGTGAATGATCACATAGGATAGATTGGATAATATCATCAAACATGCATAAGTGTAGCTTATGATCAAACACATGATCATCAATGTCTCACAAGCATAGTATCTCGGGCAATCAAAAGCAAACAAGTTTAACCACCAAATAAAGCAAGAGAGAACAAAAGCAACACTCTCTCTCTCGAAGCCTATGATCTATACATTTTTCTCCCCCTTTGGCAACAAGTTACCAAAAAGTTCATAGAAAATGCATAGTGCTAGATCGACTCTAAGGCTTGATCTTCTGGTGGTGGTGTCCTGATAACTCCTTGGACGAAGGCTTCAGTTGAAGTAGAGGGTGCTGGAGTTGATGCTGGAGCTGGTTGCACTGGAGCTGAAGTGGCAGTAGCTGGTGCTGAAGTTGTTGCTCTAGTGTCTGTCACAGGCACTGCAACTCACCTCTGGGCTCTAGGCACTCTGGCAAACACATTAGTGGTAGTCTTGCCTTGCCTCTCATGCATATCATCCTGCAGCTGCTCCACAACTGACTGAATCTCAGTTACTTTGACATCAAGGTCATGGAATTTGAGTTCTATGATTCTCTCCAAGCTCTCCTAATTCTGAGTGAGGGTGGCCAGTCCTTTCTCAATCCTCAGTGTTGATGCTATCAAGTAACCAAGCTGCTCTTGCTTGTTCTTCAAGAAATATTCAGATGCCTCCTCTTGAGTTGGCATCTTGGCAGCCTTCTCCTTCTTTGCCTTTTCCTTCTTCTCTTGAGCTTGAACTGATGATGGGTCATTCTCATTCATGACAACCTCATTGTCCTCAAAGTCTGGATAAAGTGGAAAGTGTTCCTTATCCAATTGATATTTCCCTGTGCCCATCTTTGAGTTGATCAATTCCTGAATCTAAGGTGCAAATCCATAGCTCCTCTTCTGATCTGCTGCAGTCCTCTTTATGGTTTCAATCATAAGGCTCATGACTTTGAACTTTTGTGGCACATCAAACACATGCAACATGTTGATGGCATGCCCTCTGATCATGTTATGGTCACCAGACTTGGGCAACAGAGTGTGCCTCAGAATCCAATTGATTGTTGGCAACCCTGACAGCAGAAAGTGGACTGATCCAAACTTGTGAGTCTCAACTGCCTTGTCTGGGATCTCCTTGTACATGTGAGCCATGGAATTGTGATCCATCTTCTTCTTTGCATAAATATCCAGGTCATCCTCATTTTCCTTTGGGGCATTTATCAGACTTGCCCATTCTTCAACAGTGGATTGGTACCTTGTACCTTCAGACATCCAAACAATTCTCCCATCTGGATAAAAGTGTGCTGTGGAGTAAAATTGCATGATAAGCTCATAATTCCAGTGGGTGAAATTTTGCCCAACAAAATCAGCAACTCCACAAGCAACAAAGCTGTCTTACACTCCAGGATAGTGCTCTTCATTGTCCTTGATGTAGGTCCAGTCGACCCACCTCATGTCACAAACTATGGGCTTCTTATCCAATAGAATTGTCTCATAGAAGTCCTGCTGTTCCTTTGTATGAAACCTGTAGTCAACAACAGTTCTTATCCTTGAAGCATATGGATCTTCCATCCTCCACAGTGTCAGCCCTGAATCCTTCCTGATCCTCATGTCCTCGGCCACAGGATGGGCATCATTGTGGTTTGGTATCTTGGGCTTGAGCTTCCTTAGGACCTGTCCTTCTTCATCTTCTTCTTCAGCAACATTTAGCACTGGGGCCTTGTTTTTCTCAGCAGCTGGAGTACTCCTAGTATTCCTCTTTGGTACTTGCTTGGCCTTGGAGGCAGCTTTGGGTGCTTCCTTGGGCTTAGATGTTGCAGCCCCTGACCTTATAGCATCACCCATAAGCTTTGGTGCCTTAGGTGCTGGTGCAGCAACCTCTTCCTCCTCAGCATCTCTTCTCATAAAGGGCTTTCCAAGAACCTGAGCAGTTGTGGTTCTTGCTCTCTTCTTCTTCTTGTCCCGATCACCTTCATCCTCTGATTCTATGGTGAATTTCATTGTCTCTCCAGTGGGAACTTTCTGAGATTTGGAAGAAGTGACTTTCTTTGCAGGCGCCTCTGTGGGTTCAGTCTGCTCTAGCACTTGAGTGGACTTTCTGGCTTTGGGCATTGGTGTCCTCTTGCCAGGAACTTTCTTTTTCAGTCCAGGCTTTGTGCTATGTGCAGAGCCATATTCCTTCTTGAGCACCACTTTCTTGGAAGTAGCCTCATCTTTTTCAGCTTTGTAGTCCTCATCCTCTGAGTCTGAAGTTATTTTCCTCCTTTGCCTAGTAGCAGCCTTAGGCAGGTTGCTTGGAGTGCTTCTGCTCCCTTCATATGTAGTTGAGGGACTAGTGCCCTCACTCAAGTCCATCTGCTCTTCTGACCTGTTCTGGCTGTCACTCTGGTCTGACATGCTACAAAAAGCTGACTGCTGACCCTGTGAAGAGTTATAGATGAGATAGAATGGATGAGCATCACAAAATGCAGAGATTTTTGCAAAAGAATGATTCAAAAATTCAGTTTTAGTTTTCCACAGAAAGCATTTCGGATCAACCGATTTTCAAACTCGGTGATACCGAAGCAGTTTTGGAACCTAAACTGATGATCTCGGTTGGACCGAGTCACAGTTCGGTGGCACCGAGACTGCTAGGGTTTCACAGAATCCTAAAATCGGTCGCACCGATTAGCAATTCTCGGTCAGACCGAGAGTCACTAGTGCAATGGTATAAGCCAAATCGGCGAGACCGAGTTTTTCAACTCGGTGGGTCCGAGATGGTTTCGGCGGAAACCTAACCCTAAAATTTTGAATCCCATCTAATCTACGGACTACATTGAGTGGATAGGATTGTTTCAATCGTGGCAAGATTCAATAAGAATACAATGTGCTAGGAATCAGACGAGGATAGCACAAAGATCGAGTCCATACCCTAACTTGGCGGTGGACTCGCTACGGCGGCAATGGCGGGGCCGAAATCTGTTGACGACGGCGAAGACCAGCTACTGGAGGCTGCTGGCGATGAGGAGACGATCCGGAGACCTTCGATGGCAGAGCGAGCTATTGCGCGGGCGAAGGGGTGCGGAGAAATTTCCAAAATTTTGCCCGTGACTATATATAGCCCGACCCTGTCGGTGTGACCGAGTGGAACAACTCGGTGGCACCGAGATGCATAACTGTGTACAGTTACAGCAAATCGGTGTGACTGACAAGTTCAAACCGGTTGCACCGAGATTGAAAACTCAGATCAACTTAATGATCTCGGTAGGACCGAAATGGAGGTTTTGGAAGTTTAAGTCCATGACGAATCGGGGACTCCGAGTGCTCCTCACACAGAGTGGTTCGAATCTGACTTGATCAAATTTTGTGATGTAGCATGAATAGAGTTTGAGACGAGAAAAGCATAGATAGCTAGAGAAAGTTCTTAGGAATTCTTGTCCATCCACTTGGCAAAAAGAAAAGAAACCAAACAATCAAAACAACAAGTGGATGTCCTTGAATGATTAAAATATGCACCAACATGCTCACACAATAAAATGGCAAATGAAATATGTGGCAAAGCATGCACAACCAATTCTAGCATCTATCAAGCAATTGGTGATGACTAGGTCATCTATATATGAGTATATTGACTTAGGAGTCAAATGAAAACATTTGATCATAGGTCATACTCATCGTTTAAGCTCAAGTGGGGTTACCACTTTTACATAATGCATTGATATGTTCACAGCATTAGAGTTGCTTTGACTCAATTCTTAGAGTTAAGCTCCCCCTAGATGTGAGATCCCCCCTTAGAGGGATGAACTAACCTTGGGTTTTGTCGATGATGACTTCATGTAGGTGTCGAAGATGTGGATGCTCAACGTTGATGTAGATCATTTGGAGCAATCCTTTGGAGTGAGTTGCACTTTCAACTTACCTACATGGGTTAGTCCCACAAGGAACAAACAAGAATATCCATAGACATAGAGTGATGCACACACAAGATGATGTCCACGAAATCATTAGGTTACCTTGTTCCTTGCCTTACCAACATGAGGGTTTGTGACTCCTTGAACTAATGCAAGATGTGGAAGTTGATTGCACTTGTTCTTGCCATAATGATATGAGTGAAGAATGTTGGCGGAGTCACCCTCAAGAACTCTCTAGTTCTTCTTCTTCAGGATCCACATCATCTTGATGGGAATCCTTGGAGTTGTAGTTGTACTTGATGAAGTAGAACTTGACGTAGTCTTGGGAACCCACTTGAACGAGGCTTTAGGTGCTTCTTCAAATGCATCAATCTCTTCTTGAAGCTTGTCCTTGCCTTTGTTCTTGTGGTCTTGTGGTGGAAGATCATCTTGTGCTTGTGTTCCCTTGAAGGAAGTAGGATCATACTTCTCTTGTTGAGGAACAAACTTCATCTTGGGGTATTGATCTTCTTCCCACTCAACTCCATTGGCATTGAACTTTCGTTCAAAACCAACACCTTGATTCTTTCGGTGCCTTCCTTGCTTGCGTACAATTTCCTCGAATTGCTTACTCCCGGCAAGGCTCTTGTAAACATCTTTCTCTATAATTCCCTTCAATAAGCTATTTTCTTGCTCAAGTGTAACTTGGCTAAGAGAATCATTAGTGGAATCAAGAGAACTACTAGAAGCAACAATATTGGATTTGGCATTGTTATTGTTACTACTAGAGGAAGTATCTTTCTTGTACTTGTTACTAGACTTGACTTGAGGCATGTAAGTAGATAAGAGTAAACGCTTGGCAATGTAAGAAGAACTTTTCTTGCGAGGATCATCATTGATTGCTTTTAGGAACTCATGCTCTTGCTCAAGATTGAGCTTTTCAAAGCGTAACTTCTCATGAGCCCTTAAAAGTTCTCGATGATCTTCGAAGATAGTTTCATGAGCCAACTTAAGATTGTTTAGTTCTATAGTTAGAAGCTCAATCTTCTCCTTATCATTGTCATTCATTTTATCTTGATTAGCATGATTAATTGACGTTTCATCATAGTATTCATCACTAGAGTTGTCAACAAGTAAATCATCATCCACAAGCAAGTCATCTTCATCACTATTGAAATCAACATACTCAGGTTGTGTTACCTTTGGACCTTTGGCCATGAAGCATCTTCCAACACCTTCATTTGGTGAATCAAATATGTCGTAGGAGTTGGTTGACACAAGTGCTAGACCGGCAACACCTTCATCTTGAGTATACTCGGAGTCGGAGTGATAGCTTCTCTCAGAGTGATTGTCGGAGTCGGAGCCGGAAACCCATTCACCAACATGAGCTTGATGTCTTCGTTTTGTGTAGCTCCTTGATGACTTGTCCTTCCTTTCCGAATCCTTGCTTCTCCATGAGGGTCTTTGCTCATAACGATCATCTCTACTCCTCTCTCTTGGTGGTGATTCTTCTCTTTTGCTCCTTCTTCTTGGAGAATCTTCTCTTCTTTTGTAGGGTGCCGTACACTCATTGGAATAGTGTCCGAGTCTCCCACAATTGTAGCAATTGCGCTCTTGACTAGAAGATCTCTTGTCATTGTAAGACCTTGACTTGGAGCTTCTTTCTTTGCTTCTACTCTTGTAGAATTTGTTGAAGTTCTGCACCATTAAGCTCAATTCTTCATTGAAGGTTTGTTTCTCACTTGCTGATGTGGTGGCTTCACTTGAGGCTTTGTAAGCATCACTTGACTTGTTGTGAAGTTCCTCCTTATCCTTGAGTGACATCTCATGAGCAACAATTCTTCCAATGACTTCCGTTGGCTTGAGATCTTTGTAGTTTGGCATCATTTGAATCAATGTGCACACGGTATCATACTTTCCATCCAATGCTCTTAGGATCTTCTTGATGATTAATTTGTCGGTCATCTCTTCACTTCCCAAGCCGGTAATCTCATTTGTGATAAGAGCAAGCCTAGAGTACATTTCAGCGACACCTTCACCATACTTCATTTTGAACTTGTCAAGCTAACTTTGGAGCACATCTAACTTGGATTCCTTGACGGATTCGGTACCTTCATGCATATCAATCAAAGTATCCCAAATTTCCTTTGCATTCTCAAGACGGCTGATTTTGTTGAATTCTTCGGAGCACAGTCCGTTGAAGATGATATCACAAGCTTGAGCATTGTATTGCAGCATCTTCAATTCTTCCGCATTAGCTTCACGGTTCGGTTCTCTCCCATAAAAGAATTCACCTTGCAAGCCAATACAAATAATTGCCCAAATGGCGGGGTTATGTCCGAGAATATGCATTTTCATCTTATGCTTCCAACTAGCAAAATTAGTACCATCAAAGTAAGGACCTCTACGGTGATAATTTCCCTCGCTAGACGCCATACTCTCCTAGGTTGTGAAACAAAGGCTATGACCACCAAAAGCTATGGAAATCAAAGCAAATGGAGACCAAAGCTCTGATACCACTTGTAGGACCTTGAAGTATGTCTAGAGGGGGTGATTAGACTACTTGACCAATTAAAAACTTAACCTTTTCCCAATTTTAGAGTTTGGTAGATTTTAGCTACTTTAGGACAAGTCAAGCAATCATCACACTATTCAAGCAATCATGCAAAGAGTATATAGGCAGCGGAAATTAAAGCATGCAACTTGCAAGAAAGTAAAGGGAAGGGTTTGGAGGATTCAAACACAATTGGAGACACAGATGTTTTTGGCGTGGTTCCGATAGGTGGTGCTATCGTACATCCACGTTGATGGAGACTTCAACCCACGAAGGGTAACGGTTGCGCGAGTCCACGGAGGGCTCCACCCACGAAGGGTCCACGAAGAAGCAACCATGTCTATCCCACCATGGCCGTCGCCCACGAAGGACTTGCCTCACTAGCGGTAGATCTTCACGAAGTAGGCGATCTCCTTGCCCTTACAAACTCCTTGGTTCAACTCCACAATCTTGTCGGAGGCTCCCAAGTGACACCTAGCCAATCTAGGAAACACCACTCTCCAAGAAGTAACAAATGGTGCATTGATGATGAACTCCTTGCTCTTGTGCTTCAAATGATAGTCTCCCCAACACTCAACTCTCTCTCATAGGTTTTGGATCTGGTGGAAAGAAGATTTGAGTGGAAAGCAACTTGGGGAAGGCTAGAGATCAAGATTCATATGCTAGGAATGGAATATCTTGGTCTCAACACATGAGTAGGTGGTTCTCTCTCAGAAATGGTAAGTTGGAAGTGTAGGTTCGTTCTGATGGCTCTCTCCACGAATGAAGGGAGGTGGAGGGGTGTTTATAGCCTCCACACAAAATCTAACCGTTACACACAATTTACCAAACTCAGTGGGACCGATTCAACAGACTCGGTCAGACCGACTTAGTAAACCTAGTGACTGTTAGTGATTTTCGGTGGGATTGACATGCATCTCGGTGAGACCGATTCGGTTAGGGTTAGGGCATAACGTAATCTCGGTAAGACCGATTACACAAACTCGATGAGACTGATTTGGTAATAAGCTTTCCAGAGAGTTGGTTAGGTAAACTCGGTGGGACCGATTTGCTCTTTTCGGTGAGACCAAAATGTTACAAAAAGGAAACAGAGAGTTTACATTGCAATCTCGGTGGGACCGATCGCTCACTTCGGTTAGACCGAAACGTTATGAAGGGAAACAGAGAGATTACAATCCCATCTCGGTGAGACCGAGATCCCTATCGGTAAGACCGATTTGCTTAGGGTTTGTGACAGTGGCTATGACTTTTGGAATCGGTGGCGCCGGATAGGAAGAATCGGTGTGACCGATTTTGGCTTTGGGTTTAGGTCATTTGTGGATGTGGGAAAGTAGCTGAGGGTTTTGGAGAATATCACTAAGCACATGAAGCAAGAGGCTCATTAAGCAACACCTCATCCCTCCTTGATAGTATTGGCTTTTCCTATAGACTCAATGTGATCTTGGATCACTAAAATATAAAATGAAGAGTCTTGAGCTTTTGAGCTTGAGCCAATCCTTTGTCCTTAGTATTTTGAGGGATCCACTTTCATCATCCATGCCATGCCATTCATTGAGCTTTCCTGAAATAATAGTCTTGGAATAGCATTAGCTCAATGAGCTATATGTTGATATGAATTACCAAAACCACCTAGGGATAGTTGCACTTTCAGCAGGGCGTGCGTGGCGAGCCCTCGGCGCGCCCCAGGACGGAGATCTCACCGGAGATGGCCGGGTTGTGCTTCAGATGCTTTGAAGAAGGGCACTTCAGGAAGGATTGTACGAACGACATCGTCTATTTCCGGTGTGGCGGCGTGGGTCATGGCTCCAAGGACTGCAAGAGACCTCACAGCCCATCCCCTGAGGAGGAGCTTCGCCGGCAGGTTGCGGCAAGGGTGGCCCACGCGGACCAGGGACCCTCGCGTCATGGGGCGGGAGCGGGGCGCTGGCTCTCCTCCCCCCTCCACTCCCGCTCGTGCCGGCGGCAGCCCCCGCGGCTTGGCCCCACCTGCATGCCCTATGCTTGGCCACTGGCTAGCCGGAGGTGTTCGACCCAAGAGAGCTCTGCATCATCCCCCGCTCGTCGGCGATGGCAGACCTGGAGCGAAGGCTGCAATTTGCGATGGTCGCGTACGCGGCCGGCGCCCGTCACGACATCACGCCGGAGTTCGTGCTGGAGACGCTGGAGGTGGTAGCCGGCATCGGAAGGGAATGGGTCTCGGTGCACAGCCACCGCTCGGAGGACTTCCTCGTCGTCTTCGACCACTAGGAGCACCACAGCAGGGTCGCGGCACTGCCGTTCGTCGAGCTCCAGGGGGTCAGGCTCTACCTCAGGCAGTGGAATAGGCAAGCCCAGGCGGTGCACGCCATGTTCAGCTTCAAGGTCTCCCTCGTGCTGGAGGGCATTCCGTCGCAAGCATGGGAGCGGGACGTGGTCGAGAGCCTTCTGGGCTCCTCTTGCATCGTCGACATGGTGGCACCGGAATCAAGCTCAAGGCACGATCTCTCCGTGTTCAAGGTCACGGCATGGACGGCAGCGCCGGAGGCCATTCCCACACTCTGGTGGCTTGCGGTTCCGGAGCCAGGGTTGGTTGTACCGATGAGGGAGCCCACTCTGCCGCAATACAAGGTTCTGATTCATCTGGATTCAGTGATAGATTTCTCAGATCGTGATGAGCCGTTCTTCCTTGGGGTTTCGTCGGGCAGCAAGCAGAGCGGCGTTCCCTCCGATGGCCGTATCAGTGGAGAAGGGAGAAGCAGGGGAAGCCCCAGTCGAAGGCCGTGGCAGTATGGAGTGCGTGATGATCGCGGAATGGGTACTGGCCATGGCGCCACTACCCCGGCTAACTGCTCCAGCGCCGATGGTGGTTGGCGCCTCCCGGCCATGGTGGAGAGAGGCCACATCGCCCAGGAGGGCCCCGCTGGCCCGGTCATGGATTGGCTTTCGGTCAGATTGACCGCTTTTGACCGTTTGACTGTACTGCCGGGCGCGGCTGCGGCATCCGAGGGGAGGGCAAATTCAAATCTGCAATGAAGACCTGCCTCACACGCAGCCAATGTGGCCGACAGCTCAGCACAAAGATCGAGGGAGCAGCGCTCCAGAATGGTGGGGCCGCGTCCGGGGTTGGTGGCAAATAAGGTTTCCGGAGATGCCACTGGCCTGCAGGAAAGGGATGGTGGCCCCACGGTGGAGACGGCAACACGTGACGTGCAGATCTTGGAGAGGACGGTTGGTTTGATGGATCGCACCATTGTTCCTCATGTCGAGATAGAAGGCACCAACACCAATGGAAGGGAACTGCGCGCACTGATCCCTAGTAATTCGATGGAGGACCCGACAAGGTTGTCTGGCTCGGGTGGTAGAGAGGCAGGAGGCACAGTCGCTCCAGTGGAGCTGTTGCCTCTAGATGTGGGGATGAGTGCCACCCTGGCTGGGCCGCAGCAGGGCTTAGTGGTGGGCCAGGACGCCCCAATCATTGCGCCGGTGGGGGACGCGGCTTCGGACCGCCCAATGGATGAGATCCTGGTGGCCATGGATGGGCATTGTAGCACGGATGGATCCCATGCAAATCAGCCTGTACTGCATGCACATGCACATGCACGTACGGACGTGGTGGACGTAGGGGGCGCAATCGCTGAGACTATTGTTGTGGTGGAGCTGGAGGATGCTATGCAGGAGGGAGATGTGGCTGACCAGGCCAGTTGCTTGGTCGCCACCAACGGCACTATGACTCCGGAGGAGGCCCTGGCATTCGCGAAGATGAAGACGTTTTGTGCCAACATAGTGAAGAAACTGGCACCCCCGCTCCTAAAGGAAGTCTAGGATTCATCCCTGAGACCTGAAGCCGAGCCATTTACTCCGAAGCACACTACCCGTGCAGCGAACCGCAATCTGAGCTCTTGCACCGGCAAGTCAAAGACTACAGAGAACGTGCTGCTGCGCACCCTGGGTCCCATCGCGAATGACATGGTGGTCGATGACGATGCGGTGAAGGATCTTCAGAGGCTCTTCGACTCGCCACTGGGGGAGCAGCACGTGAGGGTCATTGCCGCCCTGTTCGGCTAGACAGTACCCCCACTCCGAGACCTTGAGGGGACGATGGGGGAGAGCATTGCAGCATAGTTGTAGCTGTGAGATGGTGTTGGAGATGTCCTTCATTTTCCATGGATTACAGGCGGGAGGTCTTGTGTTGGAATGTTCGTGGGCTTAACAACCCGGCGAAGAGGAAAGCTGTGAGAAGCTTTGTGGAGTCGGTTAGGGTTAACTTGGTCTGTCTCCAAGAGACGAAACTTGATGTTGTAGACATCTTCCGAATTATGGACTGTTTGGGTCCATCTTTTGACGGCTTCGCGTACTTACCTGCGGTTGACACGCGTGGTGGCATTGTGGTTGCTTGGGACAGCACGGTCCTAGCCATGGACCAATTCTCCTTCGATACTAATTTCCTGACCGGCATGGTTCACCTAAAGGATGGGGCAACCTGGTGGCTATCGGTGGTCTATGGACCGCAAGGTGACGAGCTCAAGAACCAGTTCCTGCTCGATCTATATAGTAGAAGACTGCTCTGCCCGGGGCCTTTGATGGTGTTGGGGAATTTCAACATGATCCTCCGCGCCTATGAGAAAAGCAACGCTAACCTAAATAGGAACATGTTGGCTAGATTTATAAGCTTTGTGGACAACCACGAGCTCAAGGAGATTTATATGCACGGGCGCAGGTTCACCTGGACGAATGAAAGAGATGCGCCGACTTTCACGAAGATTGATAGGGTGTTGGTGTCTGTCGAGTGGGAGCTGGCGCATTCGGACCACCTTCTCCAAGCCTAATCCTCAAACATATCTGATCATGCGCCATTGCACTTGTCCACGAGTGCGCTGTCTGCTCCCAAGAGAATATTCCGCTTTGAAGTGTTTTGGAAGGCTTTGCTAAGCTAAACAAGGCACACATTGTGCTTATTCCCAAGAGGGCTGATGCGGTGGAGGTGGGCGAGTACAGACCGATTAGTATCCCACATAGTTTCTCCAAAATCTTCTCCAAGGTCTTGGCCAACCAGGCTCGTGGAAGAATGCATGAAATGGTGGACGCAAACCAATCCGCTTTCATCAGTGGTAGAAGTATACACGACAATTTCCTCCTCGTGAGACAGGTGGCCAGGAAGATACATGCTCAAAAACAAAGCGCACTCTTCTTGAAGCTGGATATATCACGGGCTTTCGACTCGCTTTCTTGGGCCTTCCTGTTCGAGATCCTAAGAGCCAAAGGCTTTGGCCCAGCCTGGTTGTCCTGGGTTGCGGCCTTGCTATCCACGACATCAACGAAAATCATAGTAAATGGTGCGCCAGGTCGCACAGTCTACCACGCCAAGGGACTTAGACAAGGGGACCCTTCTTCCCCTCTGCTCTTCGTCATAGCAATGGGCGCCCTCACGTGCCTAGTTCGCAAAGCCACGGAGAATGGAATGATCAGCTTGTTTAGAGGTATCTCGCTGATTCAGAGGCTTTCCATCTACGCCGACGATGTTGCACTTTTCATAAGGCCGTCCACGCAGGACCTGGTTGCGGTGCGTGAGATGCTCGCGGCCTTTGCTGAAGCTTCGGGGTTACGCATCAACTTTGGCAAGTTTGAGGCCATTCTCATCCGAGGGGATGAGCAGGACAATCAGAGAGTTGCTACTCTGATGCATTGTGCTATGGGCAGTTTCCCTTGCAGCTATCCGGGGATCTCTCTGGCGATTAATAAGATGAAGAGAGTGGACTGGCAGCCCATGTTAGACCAGGTTAGGAAGATAGTCCCGGCATGGCAGCACGACCTTATTCAGAGATCAGGCAGGTTGATTCTTTCCAAATTTGTGATCTCCGCGAGACCGATCCATCAACTTTTGGTGCTCAATGCCCCTGGATGGGTGTTGGAGGAGATTGACAAATGCATCCGGGCTTTCTTTTGGGCGGGAAAGGAGAAGGTCAATAGCGGGCAATGTTTGGTTGCATGGGACACGATTTGCAGGCAAACCTATTATGGAGGTTTGGGCATCAAAAACCTGCATCTGCAGGCCCTCGCGCTCAGAGTTAGATGGTAATGGCTGCGGCGAACTGATCCGGCAAGGCCATGGCAAGGGATAAGGATGTCCATGGACAAGAAGGTTGAAATGGTCTTCGACAGCCTGGTCAAGATCACCGTGGGTAATGGGGCGAGTACCCTATTCTGGAAGGACCGTTGGGTGCACGGATTCAAAGTGGATGAGATCGCACCCTTGATTGCTCCCATGGTGTGCAACCGCGTCATGAACACGAGGACAGTGGAGCAAGCCCTAGTTGACAATGCTTGGGCAAGACGTGGAAGGTGATCTATCGTTCATGGCCCATATGCAGGTGGCCAACCTATGCCTCGCGATTGCATTTGTGCCTAGAGACGAGTAGGCGCATGATGAGTTTCATTGGCCCGCTGACCCCTCTGGAAGATACACGGCTAGATCCGTCTATAAGAGATTGTGCATGGGGCTTGAGCGTTCACCCACTGACTGCTGCATATGGAAGGGCCGGGCACCGTTGAAGTGCAAGATCTTTGCGTGGTTAGCTGCCAAGTAGCGGCTGTGGACTTCTGACAGAAGGGTGAGACATGGACTGTAGGACGAGCCGTCTCCTTGCCACCTTTGCTTGCAGGAAGAAGATAATGTAGACCGCATCTTTGGGCATTGTGTATATGCGAGAGAAGTGTGGCAGGGATGTGCGGAAAGGCAACATATCAACATAAGCCTCCCCTCAGATGTGGGCACATTGCAAGACTGGTGGCTCGGGCAAAGGAGACACTTCTCTAACAAAGTGCGAAGAGGATTTGATTCCTTCGTTATCAGTACCTCCTGGCTGATTTGGAAGCAGCGAAATGAGAGGGTCTTTAACAGACAATCACAACAAAGATCGGCCACGCAGCTGGCAGACATGGCCCTCGAGGAGGTGAAGTCTTGGAGGGACGCATGTTTCAGAGAAGGAGGTTTAGATCATTTTGTGAGAGATTGAATCTTCGGTTTTGTTTTAGTGGTGAAAGGGTTGGTGTACCTAGGTTGGCGTACTCTCAAAAAAAAACAATCAAATGTACTGGCACATCAGTGCTTCACACTGATAGCTCGGATTTGTTGTATCTGAGAAGATTTAGTTGTTACCTCAAATTAGAGCACATCCAGGCAGCCATCTCTGCCTCTTCTCCCAAAGAAGTAGTGGCCTCTGCCGCATGATGGAGTAGGTCCTGTCCCATCCATCATTCCAAGCAACACAGGGAAAGTCTGACATTGACTCCTGTAATGGACATCGTCGACGAACCCTGGCACCAGCGGTGGCGGCGGGACTTCAATTGATGGATTGACCACTTCTTCAACATGCACGAACACTCGATACAGGTACATCCCTAACATGGTCCGTGGCGGCCTTGGCAGCGACGAATAGTACAATCCCGGTTCCTGCACCGATATCTCAACACCAATCACCTTCGGCATGGTGGACGGCTTCTTCATCTATGCCATAACCGTCAGAGCCCAGCTATCTGGAGGAACAAACATAGTTACGAGCTCACCTCCTAGGTCGTTGATACACTGTACGCATCAGTGCTATACAAACGGTTTTAAACCCCTTTCCGCGACGACATTTAGAACTGTCGCCAAGTGAGTGTGGGTGATGGGGGGTCCTTCCCACATGACCCAGAAATCGTCGGGGATAGGTCCTCCTGGGACACCAAATGAGTTTGTGTGCGATAGGGTGACCCATGGAAACCCAAACATTTCCATAGGTATGTACATCCCACACGGTGAATCCCGGAAAACATTTCCGTAGGTATGTACATCCCACACGGTGAATCCAAGAAAAACATTTCCGCAGGTATGTATATCATACGGAGTCAATCCAAGGAATATGTTTTCGTTCTTATGTACATCCCACACAGTCAATCCAGGGAAAACGTTTCCGTTCGTATGTACATCCCACACAGTCAATCCAGGGAAAACATTTTCGTTCGTATGTACATCCCACACAGGTTTTTGTATAGGCTCATGTGTGATACGTGTAACTATCACACACACTCTGCCTTGGTTAACTGTTTGCTTTTATCAACTACATCACACACGATTTGATGAAGAAAACTATGTGGCATTGGGCTATCCATCACAAGCACTTTTACTTCTAGAACCGTTTGCAAAGTTTCATGACCCATTTGGCAGATTTATTAGTTTACAATTAATAATTCCAGTATTACAAAAATTCACATTTCATATCGAACAACTGTTTGCCAATTTCATATCAGGCACATAGATATATTTTAACATCACAGTATGATGGCTATCGGAAAACAGCACAGTGCAACATATAGATAGTTCAACTTCATAAGAACAATATTAGAACAATATATTCATTTCACTAATCGAGATCATCCAGGCTCGCCTTATCCACCTCTGCTTTTAGTTCAATAAGAACCTGTTTTGCACTGGCCAACTGGGAAAGTGCCTCCTCCTTCGCCAACACCATCTTAGCAAAGTTTGATTTAAAAAAACTAAGCTCATTCTCTATCTTCCTCTTTTTATCGTGCATCTTCAAATATTCTTAATCGTTGACAGCACTATCTCTAAGCCTACCTCTGTTCTCTTCCTGATACATGCTCCAGAGCTTTGCTAGGCACATCTTCAAAGACTGTGGCAACACTTGATCAACCCACTCCAAGTAAGAACACTTCCGTTCATCCTATAATATTTAAAACTAGATTAGTAATAATTGTAGGGGAAATGGGTTTATAGCAATATAGAAAATCACCAATACTTATTTTGAAAAACTTAAGAAATGGGTTAATTATGACATATCTTCTCAAAAAGATCAATGTGCAAATGAATTAATTACTACTGACACAACAACCAAATTCTGAAACATCAGAAGCTATAATTAACTACAACAACACTACAAGTTCTTACTCATGTACTATAAATTACAAATTGAACATTTTAAGAGGAAGGTAAATATAACTGCAACAGCATAGTGATAGTGTTTGGATGACAACAAATTGATACTAGCAGGTATGTACATGCACAAATTTAGTAACATAGAACTAATAGCACAAAGGCGTCCACTATGTATGCCAAAACCGGTGTAAAGACAACCGTTGCTACATCTTGCACCGGTGCCCTGCACTGGCGAGCCGATGCAGCGGAAAAAAACCAGGGACCCGAACTTCGGAGCACCTAGTTGCTCCGACGCCCAGTTCCTTCGTGCCATAAAGATTTAGTATTTTACTGCTTGGCTGCTCGGATGTGTGGACAAGTTGACTTCTCAAACTCCTGAAGCGGTGCCAAATAATTTTCTAATGGCACCGCTGATGAGATACAGCATTTTTAGATACTAGGTACAAACTGTGACACTGTCTTAGGATGCGTTTGGTTGAAGGTGTGGTATGAATGGGTTGGGACCACGACAGTGTCTGGATCATATCTAACAACTGATTTGTAACAACGAAAGAGGGTATAACCTTCTCTGCACATGCCAAAAACTTCCTCCCACTATCCACAGATTCAAACACAACTAGGTTCACGCATGGAGATTGATGGTGACAACTAGCAGACAGATCTTTAGCCACCCGCTGCATTCGTTGCAACTGATGGTCCTAGGGAACTATAAGAGGAAGAAATGACTCAAAATGACCGTCAGGTAAAAATCCTTCATTTAAAGTCATAGCCTGAGAGAGAGAAGAGAGGCATACCTGGGTGGTGAAGGAGTCGTCGGAGGAGGAGGAACCGCTGGAGAGGTCTTTGAAGAAGACCATGGCGACCCCGGCGGTAGGATGCGAGACGGCGAGAGCGAGGAAGCAAGTGAGGAAGCAGCTATAGCTTAGGAAGAAAGGAAGGGGAAATAGGGAAAATGTGACTTGTGGTCGGGGAGAAAAGGGGATGGGGAGGTGGAGGGTAGATATTTCAGTGGTAGGCCAAAAATTTCGAAATGTGGAGGGAAACTTTGCGCGCGGTGCCACCGGAGACCGTTCACTTTGAATGATAGTGTGCCTCACAAACGATTCTTCTCCTTAACATGCATGGGATGAGTTTGATAATTTAAATTTTGGTGGAAATTTCCCCGCATACGTCATTGCATAATTTAACATCGCTTGCTAATTTGGGCACAAAAAATAGTATGCAGCACATAGACCAGACTTACTGAATCGAGCAATTTTAGTAATTAAACAGAGATATTTCACCTAAACATTGCTCTAACAAAAGACCAGCATTAAAAACAAAGCCTAAGTATGAATAATTTTGACAAATCCGCCCCGCGCCAGCCTATGCATCGCCGGTGTCAGATGAGATGTCAATGACTTGTCCTGGCGACATGCCGCCGTTGGTGGACTCCGCGTCCACCCTACTGAAGTCGACTGCGTCCTCATCCTCGTCCTCGTCCTCGGCACCACCCTCAAGGTTGTAGTACTCGTAGTAGTGGCTGCGCCAGAGCTCGCGTTGGTACTCCACTGCCGATTCCTCGACGTACAGACTCTTCTCTACCTCGACCTGGGCCACACGCAACTCCTCCTCCCGGTGCTCCTCGATCTCCGCCGCCTCCTGCATCTCCAGCTCCCGCTCGACGACCTCATGAGTAAGCAGGTGCTCCATGGCCATTGGCGCCTTTTCGGACGTGGGTTGCATGCTGGATTCCGAGGTGTCCTGGAATATCTTGGCGTGGATGACCTCGACCCGGCCCACGGCGGCACGAACGGCAGCTTGAGGGCTCTCGGCGTTTGCAGCCACCATCGCAGCAGCAGCTGCAGCCGTCTCGGCTGCTGCAGCTACCCTGTCGGCTGCCGCTGACGTCCTCCTAGTGGAAGCGGCCACGCTCAATGAGGATGCGGCAGCACTCTCGGCGTAGGCGGCCGCGCTCTCGGCACAGGCGGTGGCGCTCGGGGGGGGGGGGGGGGACGCGGCCATCGTACAGGCCTTCATGAAGCGTTTCCACGGTGTCATCTTTGCAAGAAGGGGTACGGGAATGGGGATCGGGATTTGTGGATTCGGGGGTTGCCGGCACTGGAGCAGACGAGCCGGCGAAGCTTAAGGAGGAAGACTTAAATTGTGTGTGATGTTGTAGATATTTTTTATTAGCTGTGAGGAGTAAAGTGGCAACGGATGGTGTTTTAAATGTACGAGAAGATTTGTAGTACTAATACAACTGTCATGTCAAATTTTGGAAAATTTCAAGGGTCATTTGACCTTTTAAGACATTTAAGTGATTTTCTAGCCATTTAATGACCGTAATTGAAATTTGAACTACATGTACATGCACCAACTAACCAAAACGGTTTGAAAAGTCATATTTTGTGTAGTTGTGTGCGATTTAATTCCACGTGCAGTAAATTGAAAGGAATTTTCAAACATATTGGTCTAACGGCTATGACACAATTAAGCATGGAGTGCCATGGCATTTAATTCCAAAAAATTAAAAACATGAAACCTTGCTTGAGGTAATGTCATACCACCAAGATGATGTGGTACAAAAATTGACCTGTTTAATGAAAGTTTGGACACACACCCCTCACAAACCGGAGCAACTCACTAGAAGGCTTGTGGTTCTGAGAGGGAACAATGCATGTTTGCTGACGAATGGCAGATAGCTTCCTCTTACGGACTTCAAATTTTTTCTATGTGCAATGTGCACTAATACTAACTATCATGTGAAAATTTGGAAAATTTTAGGGGTCATTTGACCTTTTGAAGACATTTAAGTGATTTTGTAGCCATTTAATGACCGTAATTCAAATTTGAACTAGATGTACATGCAACGGCTAACCATAACGGTTTGAAAAATCATGTTTGTGTACTTGTGTGCGAGTTAATTCCATATGCAGTTAATTAGAAGGAATTTTCAAACATATTGGTCTCACGGCATGGACACATGCATGGAGTGCCATGGCATTTTAATTCCAAAATATTAAAAAATGATCAGGAAAACATGAAACTTTGCTTGATGTAATGTCATGTGCCACCAAGATGATGTGGTACAAAAATTGGCCTGTTTGATGAAAGTTTGGACACACACCCCTCACAAACCGGAGCAACTCACTAGAAGGCTCGTGGTTCCGAGAGGGAACAATGCATGTTTGGTGATGAATGGACGATAGCTTCCTCTTACGTCCTTCAAAAAATTCTATGTGTAATGTGCACTGATACAAACTGTCATGTGAAAATTTGGAAAATTTCAGGGGTCATTTGACCTTTTGAAGACATTTAAGTGATTTCCTAGCCATTTAATGACTGTAAGTCTAATTGGAACTAGATGTATATGCAACGGCTAACCATAACAGTTTAAAAAATCATATTTGTGTACTTGTGTGGGAGTTAATTCTATATGCAGTAAATTAGAAGGAATTTTCAAACATATAGGTCTCACGGCATGGAAACATATGTACATCCATGGAGTGCCATGGCATTTTAATTCCAAAAAATTAAAAATTGATCAAGAAAAAATGAAATCTTGCTTGATGTAATGTCATGCCACCAAGATGATGTGGTACAAAAATTGGCCTATTTGACGAAAGTTTGGACACACACCCCTCATAAACCGGAGCAACTCACTAGAAGGCTCGTGGTTCTGAGAGGGAACAATGCATGTTTGATGACGAACGGCAGATAGCTTCCTCTTACGGCCTTCAAATTTTTCTATGTCTAATGTACACTGATATAAACTGTCATGTGAAAATTTGGAAAATTTCAGGGGTCATTTGACTTTTTGAAGACATTTAAGTGATTTCCTAGCCATTTAATGGTCGTAATTCTAATTTGAACTAGATGTACATGCAACGGCTAACCATAACGGTTTGAAAAATCAAATTTGTGTACTTGTCTGCGAGTTAATTCCATGTGCAGTAAATTAGAAGGAATTTTCAAACATATTGGTCTCACGGCATGGACACATGTACTTGCATGGAGTGCCATGGCATTTTTATTCCAAAAAATAAAAAATGATCAGAAAAACATGAAACCTTTCTTGATGTAATGTCATGCCACCAAGATGATGTGGTACAAAAATTGGCTTGCTTAACAAAAGTTTGGACACACACCCTCACAAACCGGAGCAACTCACTAGAAGGCTCATGGTTCCGAGAAGGAACAATGCATGTTTGATGACAAACGGCAGATACTTCCTCTTACGGCCTTCAAAAAATTTCTACGTGTAATGTGCATTGATACAAACTGTCATGTGAAAATTTGGAAAATTTCAGGGGTCATTTGACCTTTTGAAGACATTTAAGTGATTTCCTAGCCATTTAATGATCGTAATTCAAATTTGAACTAGATGTACATGCAATGGCTAACCATAACAGTTTAAAAAAAATCATATTTGTGTACTTGTGTGCGAGCTAATTCCATGTGCAGTAAAGTACAAGGAATTTTCAAACATATTGGTCTCACGGCATGGACACATGTACATGCATGGAGTGCCATGGCATTTTTATTCCAAAAAATTAAAAAAGATCAGAAAAACATGAAACCTTGCTTGATGTAATGTCATGCCACCAAGATGATGTGGTACACAAATTGGTCTGTTTGTGTAGCAACCATGATCCCAATGGACACACACAGTACTCGAGGAATTATAACAGAGTTCAATCACACGCTTATTACACCGAGTCCTCATAAAGAGTATGATTACACAAAATAATATGGCTGAAGGCCATCTAAGCTAAATAACTGCGGAAGCTTCGAAGGTAAATGAGTCCATCAACTCCAACGGCATAGCTGAGTGCATGACAATGACCTATCGCACCTTATTCATCGTCTGAGTAGTCTGCAACATGAGACATTGTAGCCGTGTAAGTCAGCACATTGAATATGCTGGCAGAGTTACACTGTAAAGAAATGAATGCAAGAACTATATCTATATTTAAACCTATTTACCGAATAGGTACTCAGGAAAATCATGCTTACCGGTGAGGTCTGATTCTCGATGTTGAGACCAATGTCTTCGGTCTTCTTCAGCCACATTTTTTGGGCCTTGAAGAGCAACTTCCAAATGTCTTTGTGTGTCATGCCGAAGAAGTTCTTCAAGGTCCGTGGCTCCTCCGGATTGAACTCCCACATGTGAGAGGCCCCGAGTTGGCAAGGGAGAGCCTGGCGGAAGAGCATCACCTGAATCACGTCTATGAGACCGATGTTTTTGCCTATCATGCCGGTGATGCACTTTTGCAGCATCTGCACCTCCGCCGTGGACCCCCAGTCAAGGCCCTTAGCGGTCCAGGAGGTGAGCCTAGTGGGAGGTCCAGATCAAAAGTCGGGCGTGGTCGCCCAGTTGGCATTGCGGGGTTCGGTGATGTAGAACCACTCTTGTTGCCACACCTTAACCGTCTCCACGAATGCCCCTTTGGGACAGACGGTGTTGGGAAGCTTGCTCACCATGGCCCCCCGCAGTCTGCGTGTTGTCTGTCGACCACCTTCGGCTTTAGATTGAAAACCTTGAGCCATAGGCTGAAGTGTGGCGGGATGCGAAGGATAGCCTCGCACACGACGATGAACGCCGATATGTGGAGGAAAGAGTTTGGGACTAGATCATGGAAATCTAGCCCGTAATAAAACATAAGGCCGCGGACGAAGGGCTGAAGGGGAAACCCTAGCCCGCGGAGGAAGTGGGGAATGAACACCACTCTCTCACCGGGCTCCGAGGTAGGCATGACCTGACCCTTGTTGGGGAACCTGTGCGCAGTGTCCGCAGATAGATATCCCGCGCCCTGGAGCCCCTTGACGTCCTTCTCGGTGACGGGGGAGGCCTCCCACTTGCCTTTTGAGCCGGATCAAGACATGGCTGGGGAGGTTGGTGGTGGAAGGAAAGATTGAAGTTTTTGGGCGCCGGAGCTCAGAGGTGGGAAGGCAAGAGTTAGAAGAAGGTGTGGAAGAAAGGAGGGATTTTCTACCCTCTAATAGGTAGTGAAATACCAAACATCCCCCACTCAGGCCTTACAACCCGCCTGTTCCCAAAGAGGTCGTGCGAATGGCATGGTTGGATTACCCAAAATCACATTGATGAGAATCCCGCAACGGGCGGGCATGATCTCTATTTTGATAAGACGTGCCAATGGAGGCTATGCCTTGAAACATGAAATGGAAGGCGTGAAAATGGTTCGAAATACTCAAGAGCCAGATGTGACGCTTCACCGAATTAAGTTGTCAGTAAAAGACAGTGTTTTATTTTGACATCCTGCCTTTGTGGCTAAAGGTTGTATTAATTATACAGAGCCGGACATAGTTCCTTTGTGCAGGGAGTTATCCTAAAATGTTCACGAGAAGGAACTTGCCTTGTGATGCCGAAGACAAACCACGTGCCGAACACATTGTCATCAAAGACTGGTTCAGGGGCTACTGAGGGAGTCCTGGATTAGGGGGTCCTCGGGTGTCCAGGCTATTTGATATGGGTCAGACTGATGGGGCGTGAAGGTACAAGCAGAAGACTTTCCCCTTGTGTCCGGGTAGGACTCCCATATGCGTGGATGGCAAGATTTGTGTTCAGATATGCTATTTCCTTCCCCCACAAATCGACTCTGTACAACCCGAGGCCCCTCCTTGTGTATATAAACCGGAGGGCTTAGTCCATAGAGGCTATCAGAATTCTCATAGGCTAGACAGCTAGGGTTTAGTCATTACGATCTCGTGGTAGACCAACTCTTGTAACCCCTAAACTCATTGAATACAATCAAGCAGGACATAGGGTTTTACCTCCTTTAAGAGGGTCCGAACCTGGGTAAACATTGTGTCCCCATTGTCCCTTGTTATCATTAATCCTCAGAGGCACAGTTCGGGACCCCCTACCCGAGATCTGCCGGTTTTGACACCGACAGTGGCCGCAACACACGCCTCCGCAGAGGCGAGTAATCAGGAGATCTACAAGGAGTCCCGTCGGTTCGAGAGGGGTCGTCTGGAGCGGTAGAGGGTGTTCGAGGTGAGCGTCGCTGAAGGTGCAGCAGCGGCAGGCACCGTATTGCAGCTGTCCAGCTCGTCGGTAGGCTCCTCCTCCTCTGCCTCTTACTGAGTGCGCTCGGCAGAGGAGAGGCTGCTGGAAGTAGTACAAAGCCCCTCCATAGTAGTACTAGTATTTAGGGGCTATTTTGTTCAGTTCATCTGACTATAGATATGGTGGAACTGTACAATGTACTTAAAATTAGCTAGTATATATAGTTGAACTAGCTTTTCAGTACATGGTTGGCAACAATTGGGGAAAAGTTTGGTCGGTTCAGCTGTCGCGTTGAACTATTTGTATAAAGAACGACTGCTTTATCTATGAATGAAATCTATTCTTAATTACTGAATTTTAGTTGCAAAAATTAGATAGTGCTAGTGATTTTTAGCTGCATATTTTGACAAATGGTAGTGTTATAAGGTTGACAAAGGGCAATGTTAATAGATAAACAAATGTCAGTCTTTCCAGTTTGACAAATGGCAATATACCCAATATGACAGATGCAAATCTTACCAAATTGTCTATACGTGGTTTCACACGGGTCATTCGAAAAAACCGTTTGCGTGCCAGATTTTCTCTTGGCTTAGCGTCGAAGTCTCGCTTTGCATACCATATTCAATCTGAACCGTTTGCATTGAAGAGATGCACAAATCCTGCATGGTGAATTTTCCTTGGCTTACTGGGGAAGACCATAGCTCTCACTTTGCATACTGGTGTTCTATCTAAAATGTTTGCGATGAAGAGCTGCACAAATCCTGCTCGACACATTTTCCCTTGGCTTCCGAGTGAAGCTGTCGGTTTGCATACGAGTGTTCTATCTAAAACATTTGACATGAGTGTTTTATATTTAAAAACCATTGGTGTTTTTTCAAAGAAAATCGTTTGATAAGTCTGTACATTCAGAGAGAAAAATGCAAGTTTGTTCAAACCATATCTTTCATTCAGTCACACTACAACTTTATATTCGTATGATCGAGATATAGTATTAAACCAGAAAAAACTAATTCCGGCGATGGTGGAGGCGGCGTGCGCGCCGGCGTTGTCGTTGTCGTTGTCGTCCTCCGGGACGCCGTTGTTGAAGTCTTCAAGGCAGCACAAAATGTTCTTCACATGTAAATCAAACATCATATCATCACGCGATCAACGGGCAGGGCGCGGGAGGATGGAAACTCGCGGCGCTGCGAGGTAGCGGTCGACAGCGGCGTCCCATGCCGCTGAGGGGGGTGCATGCACGGGCGCGGGCGCAACGGGTGCAAGCAAACACACGGGGAACACCGCCACGGTGGGTGCAAGGGCGCATACGGGCATGGGCACGAGCTCTAGCGCTGGCATGTACACGAGCTCACACGGGTCCGCGGATACCTTGCTGACGCCCTCGGCTTCTATCTTTGCTATAGTGCTCGGTGACCAGCCCATCAATGCTACAGGGATGGTCGCTGGCATGGGCACGGGGATGGGATCTGGAACGGACATGGGGGCAGCAACCGTCGCGGCCAGCTCGTTCAGGGCCATGTCCATGAAGCCCCATTCCTCCTTATTTTCTATCTCCTCCGGCTCGGAGTCGACTTCACTAAATTGGAAGACTAGTGGCAGATGATCCTTCTGCACCATGGCATTGGTGGAGGTCTGCAGGAGGGGAATGGGAGGCGAACAATAAGGCCGCCCGTATTAAACTGTGGCTTTGGCGCCATTAATGAAGAGGATGCGAGCAAGGCGGGCGGCCATGGAAGTCAAAGGGCTCGCTTCCTAGTGAGCCTGCACGGCGTACAGCTTGCACGCTTCCTGATGAGCCTGTGCATTGGAGTACAGCTCGCATGCCTCCCGTTTAGTCAAGCACCTATCTGCACGGCACCTCCTAGCCACTAAAAGAGTGACACGTGGCGTCACGTGAATGGTTAACAGAATGCACATGATTTAAATTATACAAAACGTTTGAGATGTTAAAGTGGCAGCTATTTGTTTCAAAGTGCCTTTGTTGGTTGTTATTCGAGTGTGCATTCTCTCAAAATGGACATGAAAAATACCACAACATTTTGGGTGCCATTCCATGATAGCATGCCAAGTTTCATGAATTTCAGACAAGTTTTTGATTTACTAGAATTTAAAAACAAAGTATCTCAATGTTTTGCCGACAATCAACAGTGCCCTGGTGTTTGAAATTCATTCCCATTTCTTGCATGGGACATAAGCATGCACCCAAGGACACACATTTGATATGTCTCCCCATTTTTTGCACTAGAGCATGTGCATGTAGTTCAAATTTGAATTATGCACATAAATGCCTAGAAAACTCAGTTAATGTATAAAAATGTCCAAATGAACCCCGAAATTGCAAATTTTAACACGACACTTCTGTTGCTCTATGTTGCCACTAGGAAAAAAATTTGAAATAGGAAGAGGCCACGAATATCGTTTCATGCACCAAGGAGGCACATTCCCTACCAGAACCATGAGGCTTGTTGTCAGAAGCTCTGCTATGTGAGAAGCTTATACCCAAACCTGCCCCAAATGGGACGATTTTTTATCACAGCATGGTGATGCAGTTCCATGATAGCATGCCAAGTTTCATGAATTTCAGGCGAGATTTGGATTTACTAGAATTTAAAAACCATGTATCTCAATGTTTGCGGCCGAGCGACGGTGGCAAGGTGTTTGACATTCATTCTCATTTCTAGCATGGGACCTAAGCATGCAACCAAGGACACGGATTTGATTTTTCAACCAATTTATATGCACCGGAGCATGTGCATGTACTTCAAATTTGAATTATGCAGATAAATACATTGAAAACTTAGTTAATGTATAAAAATCTCAAAATGAACCCCAAAACATTCCAAAATTTAACACAACACTCCAGTTGTTCTATGTTGACACTAGAAAAATAATTGAAATCAAGAAGAGGCAACGGATATCATTTCGTCCAGAAAGGTGAAACGTTTCGTACCTTAACCATGAGGCTTGTTGTGAGAAGTTCTGGTTTGTGAGAAGCTTATACCCCAACCTGCGCCAAATGGGACAATATTTTTACCACGGCACGTTGATGCCGTTCCATGATAGCATGTCAAGTTTCATAAATTTCAGACGCGTTTTTGATTTACTAGAATTTAAAAACCATGTATCTCAATGTTAGCGGCCGAGCGATGGTGGCAAGGTGTTTGACATTCATTCCCATTGCTTGCATGGGACTTAAGCATGCAACCAAGGACACACATTGGAATTTTGAACCCATTTATATGCACTGGAGCATGTGCATGTAGTTCAAATTTGATATGCACATAAATGCATAGAAAACTCAGTTAATGTATAAAAATGTCCAGGCAAACCTCAAAAAATCCCAAAAATTGACATAAAACTCCTATTGTTTTATGTTGACACTAGAAAAGTTTTGAAATCAAGAAGAGGCAACGGATATCGTTTCGTCCTCAAAGGTGGCACGTTCCCTACGGAAACCATCAGGCTTGTTGTGAGAAGCTCTGGTTTGCGAGAAGCTTATAACCAAACCTACCCCAAATAGGACAATATTCTTACCATGGCATGTTGATGCTGTTCCATGATATCATGTCAAGTTTCATGAATTTCAGACAAGTTTTCGATTTACTAGAATTTTGAAACCATGTATCTCAATGTTAGCGGTCTAGCGACAGTGTCAAGGTATTTGAAATTCATTCTCATTTCTTGTATGTGACCTAAGCTTGCAACCAAGGACACACATTTGATTTTTCAACTCGTTTTTTTGCACTGGAGCATGTGCATGTAGTTCAATTTTGAATTATGCACATAAATGCCTAGGAAACTCAGTTAACGTATAAAAATGTCCAAACGAACCCCGAAAAATTCCAAAATTTAACACGACACTCCTGTTGTTCTATGTTGACACCAGAAAAAAATTGAAAGCAAGAAAAGGCGACGAACATCGTTTTGTCCACAAAGGTGACATGTTTCCCTACCAGAACCATGAGGCTTCTTGTGAGAAGCTTATGCCATAACCTGCCCCAAATGGCACAATATTTTTTACCCCAGCATGTTGGTGCCATTCCATGATAACATGCCGAGGTTCATGAATTTCAGACGAGTTTTGGATTTACTAGAATTACAAAAGCAAGTACTTCAACGTTTGCCGGAGAGCCACGGTGCCGTGGTGTTTGAAATTCATCCCCATTTATTACATGAGCCATAAGCATCAACCCATGGACACATATATGATTTTAAACCCATTTTGGTGCACCGGAGCATGTGCATGTAGTTTAGTTTTGAATTGTGCACCTGGAATGCCTAGAAAACAAACTTAATGTATAAAAATGTCAAACGAACCCTGAATAATTCCAAGATGACACACTTATAGTTGCATGTTCACTGCAGATAAAACTTCTAGCAATTCAAACACCCTCCTTTGTCGTTGTGACCCCATTATGTAATTCAAATCAAGACGAAAAATCAAGTAGATCGCACATAGTTTATTATCACCAATCATGTGAGATGCGGCACAAAATATCTTGGAGCATTGTCGGAGTATAGTACGCCTATGGCTTACGCGAGAAGATTTGTCGGCTATAGTCAACAACCAGCGTGTCAAGCACACTAGCTTGCTCCCTAAATATCATTTCATTGTTCAATCGTCGCCGGTGAAAGATGGGGATGTGGACCCGCATTGTGAGGGCAACTTCGACGGCCCACTCCCGTGAGAGCGCAGCTGTAGCTGCCATGCACGTCCTAACAAGCTGCATGAGCGTGGCCGCAATCTGCGACCGGGCGGCCAAGGCAGCCCAAACGATCGTTGTTGCTTCTCAGGTGGCGGCAGCAATATCTACCTCGGGGATAGCAACTAGCGAGAGCGGCATAGCAGCTGTCCATTCCGCAGTGGCGGCCTTAGCCCAGATGGAGGCCGCCCACCCCCAACTTGTGACGGTCACTGCACAAATCGAACGAAGCTTCTCCGACAACGGTCGGCAACCCACGGCCGAAGAGTTGGCAATCACCGAGAGCGTTTGAGCAGCCGTCCGTTCCTCCGCGGCATACCTTGCCACGACAGAGCCCGTCCAAGCCCAGATCGCGGCCGTCCACACCCAACTCGTGGTGACCTTTTCCAAAGAGATGGCAGATGCGGATGACGAGATGCTTGCCCAGTATGGTGCGATGGATGCCATGGAGCCCCCTTCCTAGGAGATCGTCGAGCGCGAGCTGGACATGGAGGAGGCGATGGAGATCGACGAGCACCGGCCGTAGTAGTACACTTTGTTTTGTTTAATTAAGAGCGCTGGTCTTTAATTTGTTAGAGTAATGTTTAGGTCACCTAGCTCAGTTTAATTGCTGAACTTGCTCGATTAAGAAGTGTGGGTGTGCTGTAGTCTCCTTTGTGTACCCAAATTATGCAATGACGTGGATGACCACTATAACCAGGGAAATTCAGACCAAAATTTGCACGTTCAAACTCATCACACATGGGTTAAGCTATATGAATCATTTGTGATGTTCACATATCGTACACAGTGCTCAATAAGGGATCGTGTCTGATGACACTTTGCGCGCCAGCTTTTTCGCTGCACCAATCCAAAATTTTCGGCTTTCACGGAAATATCTACCTCCCCGCCCCTCCCCCTTACCAAAAGCCACATTTCCCGTGTTTCCACCTTCCTTTTCAAGTTGAAACCTTCACACCTTGCTTGCAGCACCGCCTCCTCGCTGGCGACCCTCCTTCACGCTGCTCAGCCTCGTCGATCTAGGCAGGTAATCCACACCCGACCCCCATCCTCCTACTCCTTCCACATCCCACATGCCCCGACCGCTGGCATGACACCTTCCACCCAAATCACCGACCCCTCCCCCAAATAAGCACCGGCCTAAGCCATGGTGGATGCAGTATAGCCAGGAGCTCAAAGAGCATTTGGTAGCGGGGAAGCAAATCGAGGCCACACGCGCGGACGAGGTTGCGATAACTGCCATTCGTGCCGACCCCCAGATCTTGGAGGAGCACCTCGCCGTCGAGGCCACCGTTGACGCCTCGCCGACGCCACTATGCAGTTGTCTGCTTTAAACAATAATTCGTGGCGTTTTCTCGAGGCCACCATCGCTGCCTTCGTTGAAGACTACGAAGTGTTTTCTCAGCGTGCCCGTGCTTACCTCAACTCGAGAGCCAGCGGGTTGGTGCCTGGAGCAGCTCAGGCAACTCACCACTACGACAAGGGCACCCACGATGTGGAGGCCTCGCCCTCTTCCATGTCCAAGGAGTCAATCATCATTGATATCTTTGATGAGGAGGAGGAGCTTGTCTTATTATCTCACTATAAGGACCTATGTTCAGTTTGCTAGCTACGCCGGTTAAGCATGCTCGGTTTACCCGTTGCATGTGCTGCTCCTGCCTTTACTTAACAAATTCTAGTGAATTGTCCTATCTACTTTTACCATGCAATCTGTTGCTCTAGTGTATATGTTCTATATGCCATGCAGTGTGGTGCTCACATATTAACTGTTTGGTTAATTAGTTGTCGTGTTCAGTTAACTGTTTGATTCAATTCTGCAAATGTGATGTTCAATCTTCAGGGTGCAATTTTGTATTGTCTTCCATGTGAGAAATAAATCAAATTTTTCTTTACAAAATACATGAGAAACAAATACAGTTGCTATATTTCCAAGTTGTCAAGCATGCTTGGTTTGGTTAACTGTCTGATCTTCTAGTATGTTATACATTGTGCAATGTGGTGCTCAGTTAATAGTTGGTTCATTTGTTGTGGTGTTTAGTTAACTGTTTGGTTCAATTCTGCAATGTGATGTTTAATCATTGTGGGTGCATTTTGTTATTGTATACCATGTGAGAAATAAATTGAATTTGCATGTACTAAATACATGAGAAACAAATACAATTCCTATATTTCCAAGTTGTTAAGCATGCTTGGTTTGGTTAACTGTCTGATCTTCTATTAGGAGTATGTTATATTGTGCAATGTGGTGCTCAGTTAATGTTTGGATCCTTTGTTGTGGTGTTTAGTTAACTGCTTGGTTCAATTCTGCAATGCAATGTCCAATTGCCATGGATAGAATTTTGTATTGTTGTGCATGTGAGGAATAAATCAAATTTGGCTGCACTTAATACATGAGAAACATATACAATTGCTATATTTCCTAGTTCTTAATCATGCTTGGTTTGGATAAATGGGTTTTCCATGTGGCTCGAATTAACTCAATGAATCTGCGGTGTGCTTATTTTTCGTCAACATATTTTACTGATAGCATGCGAACCCTCACTTAACCTGATCACTAACTACCTTATATGTCTTGCACGGAAACAATGGGAAGCACTGAGGTTTATAATCGAGGTTTGCACATGCATGGTCCTTTGTCTAATAGCACATTATTGTGCAATTGCAGGAACCATTCTAATATTTAGATTTTTAACAATTTGGTCTTGCACATGTAGGTCCTGCTGTCAGAGGTTTTGACCCACTGTTTGATCCTTTTTGCATATGGGGAAATGAGTTGTCCATGAACGTATTCCTTGGATTAACTGTGTGGGATGTACATACTAACGGAAATGTATTCCTTGGATTGACTATGTGGAATGTACATATGAACGGAAACGTTTAGTTGGGACTGACTGAAAGTGCTAGTATCGACTAGAGGGGGGGTGAATAGGCGATTTTAATGAAAGTCTTCAAAACTTGGAAGTTTCAAAGACAAACAATAGAAATGACCAAGTTGATATGCAGCGGAAGATAAACTACCATAAGCAAGCCATAGTCAAGTATGCAATGATGTGAAAGTACAGGACTAATAGCAGCTAAGTAGTAAGGATCAGGATGGAAGATAGTATGAAGCCAATCAACAGTAGTAGTCAGGCAATGAAGTCAAACAAGTATGACAATGACTTCACAAAGACAAACTTAAGTAAAGGAAGGGAGAGGATAGAACCAGTCACTTGTTGAAGACACAGGATTTGTTGGACCAGTTCCAGTTGATGTGACAACTGTACGTCTGGTTAGGGAGGCTGAGATTTAACTCAGAAGACCGCGTCTTCACCTTATTCCCCTTGATCTAAGGACACAAAGTCCTCGCCCAATCACTCTGGTAAGTCTTCAAGGTAGACTTCCAAACCTTCACAGACTTCGTTCACCGGCAATCCACAATGACTCTTGGATGCTCATAACGCGACGCCTAACCGGCTGGAGGATACACAGTCCTCAAGTGTAATAAGTCTTCAGGTCACACAGACAGAAAGACTTCAGTGATTCCTAACACTCTTTGGCTCTAGGTGTTTGGGCTTTGTCCTTGCAAGGATTTCTCTCTCTCAAAGGCTTCGAGGTGGGTTGCTCTCAAACGACAAAAGCCGTGCACTAACTCTGAGCAGCCACCAATTTATGGTGTAGGGGGTGGGCTATTTATAGCCACTAGGCAACCCAACCTGATATGTCCGAAATGACCCTGGGTCACTAAGGAACTGACACGTGTTCCAACGGTCAGATTTCAAACACACACGGCAACTTTACTTGGGCTACAAGCAATGCTGACTTATCCAGCTCTGGATAAGATTTGCTCTCATTGTCTTCGCTCGAAGACATAGGATTTGGGTTGAGCATCACTTCAGTCACTCTGACTTAGTTCACTTGGACCCCACTTAACAGTACGGTGGTTCCTATGACTCAACAAAGAAGAAAAGGAAACAACGAAACCACACAGTCTTCGCGCTCCATAGTCTTCACGCAATGTCTTCTCATGTCATAGTCTTCAATATGAATATCTTCTCATACCAACATTGTCTTCAATGTCTTCATACATTTTTAGGGGTCATCTCCGGTAGGTAAACCGAATCAATGAGGGACACTACCTGCGTTATCCTGCAATTCTCACAAACGCATTAGTCCCTCAACCAACTTTGTCGTCAATACTCCAAAGCCAACTAGGGGTGGCACTAGATGCACTTACAATCTCCCCCTTTTTGGTGATTGATGACAAACTGGTTGAAGTTTTCAACGGGGATAAAGTATGTGAAATTGTAAGGATAGAGAATTGTCTTCATAAGTAGCAAGGGCTCCCCCTGAAGATGTGCATATAAGTAATTTGCTTTTGGAATGCAAATGCACATGGCGGGTTGTACTTGTGGAGATCCTCTTCAACTTATGAAGATAATTCATCATGCATGAAATGATATAGCAAGTAAAATGACATGCATAATGAAAAATGGACGTTTGCAGAATGATCTAAGTGCGGAAGTTATCATCGCACATGCGGAATTTATCATCGCATCACAGTAAAGCAAATAAGTAGCAGACGACCATCGAGTTTAGGTGTTACAACTCAAAGAACCAAATGTTTCAAAAGCAAGAGTTGTAAGCACGAGGCAAAATATAATGCAACCGCCCATAAGAATACGCTTGAAGACTATCAACTCATACGCTTCTCCCCCTTTTGTCAGGAATGACCAAAAAGGTTTGAAGACATAGAGCATCTACTCGTCCTCGTGAGTAGGTGAAGCAGCAGGGTTGTCGTTGTTGGTTGGCGGTGCAGACGTACTTGGTGTAGTGTCGATGCGTGCAGTAGTAGGAGGCGGTGAAGTAGCATCATCTTCATCATCGATCACTCTGGCATTCACAGTTGCCGCGGAGGAAGAATAGTCAGAGTCTTCAAGAGATGGAGTTCGACGTAGGACAGCAGTCCGTGGAGGAGTGGAGTCAAACTTGAATCTTTCATTGAAGCCATCGTCTTGAAGATCTGCTTCAGCACTAAGCAGCGTCAAACTCTTCCATGATCGCCGGCAAGTCTCATGAGCAACAAATGCATTCTTGGTGGCAAGGTTTCGAATGCGATTGACATCCAACATGATAATCAAATTGAGGTCCAGAGGCAGCAGGCGGAGGTACCAGAATGGGCCATCAGACAGTGGTTAGCTGACCATGATTGTATGCTTGCTCAATTGTATGGGGCCTTGGTGGCGGAACAGGAGCAGTGGCAACAGCTGAGGCTTCAGGCTGCACAACAAGTGCTTCAGGAGCAGTTGCCTCATTGGCTTCAGGCACACTGGTTGGTTCAAGCTCCACATTAGCTTCAGCCATGACTACGTCATTGGCTTCACTTGCGTTGGTAGTGGCAGCTTCAGGATTTTCAACCTCCACTTGACGAGCTGGAGGGTCGGGCACTGGTGCGTTCACATCAGGAACAGCTTCTTCAATAACCGGGGGAGTGGGGACATGTACGTATTCTTGTCTTTCATCGGCTGATGCAGCCGGAATGTCTTCAAAAGCTTGGGCTTCAGACGCGGAGACATTCTCAGATGGAGTGGCTTCAGGAAACACTTGACGTGCAACGGGTTGATGATGCACTTCTCCTTCTGGAACGCTCGAAAGAGGGACTTGAGGCTTTTGTCCTTTGCGAAGCCTGCGAAATGCTGGCAACGCCTTTGGAGATGGAGTTGGCTGGGCCTCAAAGTCTTCTTCTTCTTCTTGCACGGGTGGTGTAGCTTGTTGTTGTTGTTGGGGAGTACTGGGGGAGTCTTGTTGTTGTGGGTGATCAGCCCACGATGCATCCTGAGCAATTGGCGTCAGAGGACGACCAATGCTGATGAGTTCGCTGTTCGTGAGAACAGGCGATGATACCACATTGTGTTCGATCCGAGGAAGAACTTCATCATCTTCAACATTGTCATCATGACCAATGTCTTCAGCGGCGGTGGGTTCAGCTGCTGGAATGTCTTCAGCTTCATGAGCCTCTGTGGGAGCAGGCTCATGAACTATCATCCGTCTTTCTTGATGTTCAGACGCAGGGCGAACCACTGAAATGGGTTCAACAACCAAGGGCTCTGTGGGAGCAGCCCTATTCTTCTTGGTCTTGCTCTTCTTCTTGGAGGGGGCGGCATCAGAGGCTTCAGTATTCTTCCTCTTTTCTGGCTTCAACCTCGGCAGTCCTCGTCTTCTTCTGTTCTAAAGCGGTTGAAGTGACTTTTGGCTTCGAGCCAGTCATGCTGCTGGGGAAGATAATGCGAGGTGCTTCTTGACTTGAAGGCGCAGGTTGGGCAGTAGAGAGCTTCTTCTTTTTCTTTGCATCCATCCTGGGGTCAATGCCAGGACGGCCAAGAGACTTGCGCTTCTCAGCCTCATTGTAGGAAAGCACACACTTGTCAGCCAAACTCTTCATACGCTCGCGGGAGCCTTGGGCTTCTTGGCGCTTCTTGAGAAAGGCTTCTTTAAGCTCATGCAGCATCACCTTGAAGTTTCTGACATCTTGCACACTGAGCTTCGCCACATGCTTCTTGAACTGAGCTTTCTCATAATCAATTTTGTTCTTCAGCTCAACGATGCGCTGAGCGAGAGCTAGCTCAGAAGAAATGGCGCCATTGAAAGAGACGCTGAGGCCAATGGGAAGCTGCAGATCTTCAAAGCTGAGATTTGGTGTGTCAAACCACTCATCAATGAAGTTATGGATGATTGCCACATCGAAGAGAGGCATGTTGTTGAAGATCTCTGCTTCTTCCTTGCTCTTTATCAGTTTCTCAAGTGCATCATCTGCAAGATCTTCATCGCTAGACAGATCAATGGGTTCTTCACGCAGAATGGCAGCAGGAGTCAAGGTTTGATCAGTATGCCTGACAATTTGCTTTATCTTCTCCGTCTTCTTGGAGATACGGGATTGATCTTCAGACTGCACACTGTCTTCAGGAGGTGCAGTGGCCAGTGGCTTCGCACGTGAAGCTTTTGAAGGTGCTGATTTAGAAGCCTTTGGCTTCTTTTGCTTTTGCGGCTTTGGAGGAGGAGCTGGGGCTTCATCAGTGTCAGCATCATTATCAGAATGATCTACCCTGGCACCTTGGACCAAGATGTAGGTGATGAGGCCATCGAGGTTGGAGAAGGGGCCGATGACATTGGGTTCTACATCACGAGAGCCATCGGCACGGGGAGCAGAGGGACTAGGGTTGAAGTCTAATCCCAATGACTTCTTGTTTTCTTTGGCCGAAGCCTTGGCGTGCTGAAAGTTGCGCTTGAAGAGAGCATCATCACGACATCAGAGTAATGATGTGGGATCGGCGTTCTCAGGCTGAGGTCCACGGACCATACAAGGATAGAAACCTTGTGCAATAGCTTCAGCTCTGTTCTTGGGTTGAAGGCCTCGATAGAGAATATCGCCCCAAGGACTCTTGATAGCATTCTTCTCTGCATATTCCTTGGTCACGAACTTGTACTTGAACCACTCTTCAGCCCAATAGCGTCGAATCCGTTGGATTCGTGTCTTGCGCTGATGATAAGTCTCTTCAGGATCTGTCTTGTAGAGCTCTGCTAGGTCATCAGGCAGATCTTTTGATGTTCCCTCTCGGCGCTGTCTACCACCCTTCCTTGCTGATTTTTCTGCAGCCATGAACTTCAGACTGAATGGCTTCAATATGTTCAAAGGCTTCAGAGACTTACGCTTGTTGTTCAAGCAGGAACTGGCTTCAGGAGAGTTGATATGATGCTGTAAGTATTCTGCAAACAAATGCAGACTATGCGAACCAAGGGATTCTCCCATGGACATGTACCTGTGACAGCATTAGAGATGCGAGGGAAGGGGAAGAGGTCATATGCATTCTCAGAAGATTTTGAAGATAAATCAGTTTGAAGACATTGACCTCATGATGCGAAGACATTCACTTATATGGGGTGAGTTGGTTCCATATTTGTACCAATCCGTGAATAAGTACAAGTGAGGAATCAAACTAGATATGAAATCTAAGTGAATAGACTAGGCAGTATGAGATGCAGACAGAATAGATCTAACTCTGTGTAGGCAGAAACCACTTTTGGTAAATAGGATGAAATCTTGAAGATCAAAAAGGTGGTAAAAATAGGGTTATAATTACCGCACGAAGAACTGCTAGATGGGATGAATAGGAGACCGAGCAGTTCAGCCCACCGTGCCCTAACTTGGCGACGGAGGACACCTACGGCGACGGCGGAGAGGACGATGTCCGCGGCCGGCGTGAGGACGGCGTCGGAGAAGTCACGGCAGCTAAGCGCTTCGTTGTCGGCATCGTCGAGAGCTAGCGGTGGCGCTAGGGTTTGACGAGGTGGAGAGGTGGAAGAAGGATTTCTTTACTGCAGGGGACAAGTATTTATAAGTAGGTGTGCAGCACAGCGCAATTACGCTGGTGCCCCTGGCGGTTCACATCTGAGGGGCACGTGGCAAGCATGCAACATACTCAGAGTTGTCCCACGTTCCCACGCCCGCCAGGCATGTCGGATGGTTGTTCCGGCTTCTCCGGATTTCAACAATAAAGATGAGTTATTTAAAACAGACTTAATGTTTGTCTTTGTGCCTTCTGCTGACTAGGACGCAGAGAAGACATTCGACAGTTTCAATAGAATTCATATGATTTGGACAAATAGAGTTTGAGATTGAAAGCATAGAGAGGTTAGGGTCCGATCACATTCACTTAGTTCAAAAGATTCAACTTGAAGACATAGCTATAAGTGAATGTTGTAGAGGACAGAACACTTGTATATATATATATATATATATATATATATATATATATATATATATATATATATATATATATATCAGAAAGCAATCAAATCATCATAGTGAAGAAAATTTGGTGGTGGTGTTACCCACCGTATGCGAAGTCATTGCAAAAAATTTGGTGGTAGTGAAGAAAATTGAAACTGAAGACAAACCAAATGCGAAGTCATTGCAAAAAATAACTCCATGAGCGAAACACTTCAAACAGAGAAATTTGGTGGTGGCGTTACCCACCGTATAGGAAGTATTAGACCCAGACACGGCGCACAATTATCGTGGCGCTCCGAAATCAAATTCCATGTTAATGTATTCACACTCAGAGTGTAAGTCTTCATTGATTGAAGATATACATTACTTTGTGTGTTGCACATCTAAGTCATCAACATGCATAAGTGTTAGGATGTGTGCCTGATCACAGGACATTAGAGGATTCCAAGATATTTAGCTCACACCATAACTTGCAAAACCTTTTCTCATCCAAGGGCTTTGTGAAGATATCTTCCAGTTGCTCTTCAGTGTTGACATGAATGATGTCGATATCTTTCTTCATGACATGATCTCTGAGAAAGTGATGACGAATTTCAATGTGCTTTGTATTCGAGTGCTGGACTGGATTGTTGGCTATCTTGGTGGCACTTTCGTTGTCGCAGAAGAGAGGTACTTGTTTCAGATTGATGCCATAGTCCTTGAGAGTTTGCTTCATCCATAGAAGCTGAGCACAACAAGATCCAGCAGCAATGTATTCAGATTCAGCAGTTGAGAGTGATACACAGTTCTGCTTCTTTGAAGACCAACAGACAAGTGATCGACCCAAAAAGTGACATGTGCCTGATGTAGACTTGCGATCCACCTTGTCACTAGCATAATCAGCATCCGAGAATCCAACCAAATCAAATTTTGAGCCCTTGGGATACCATAATCCGAGTGTTGGGGTGTAAGCCAAATATCGAAGAATTCACTTTATAGCTAAGTGATGCGATTCCTTTGGTGCCGCTTGGAATCGAGCACACATGCAAACACTAAGCATAATATCTGGCCTAGATGCACATAGATAAAGTAAAGAACCAATCATGGAGCGGTATACCTTTTGATTGAACTCTTTACCATTGTCGTCGGGACCAAGATGGTGTTTGGCAGGCATTGGCATCGTGTAACCTTTGCAGTCTTCCATTCCAAACTTCTTCAGACAATCTTTGAGGTATTTCTCTTGAGATATGAAGATTTCATTCCTTTGCTGATGAATTTGAAGACCAAGGCAGAACTTCAGCTCACCCATCATGGACATCTGATATTGCTCTTGCATCATGTACCCAAACTCATCACTATACTTCTGGTTGGTGCAGCCGAAGATTATGGCATCCACATATATTTGGCACACAAACAGTTCACCATCATATGTCTTCGTGAAGAGTGTGGGATCGAGGATCCTGGTTTGAAGCCTTTGCTCTTCAGGAAGTCTTTGATCGTATCATACCATGCGCGAGGAGCTTGTTTGAGGCCATACAGTGCTTTGTTTAGCTCGTACACCATATCAGGAAGTTTTGGATCTTCAAAGCCAGGTGGTTGAGCGACATATACTTCTTCTTCAATCTTGCCATTGAGAAATGCACTCTTCACATCCATTTGATAGAGCAAGATGTTGTGATGATCAGCGTAGGCTAGCAGTATGCGAATAGCTTCAAGCCTAGCCACAGGAGCAAATGTTTCATCGAAGTCAATTCCTTCTACTTGAGTATATCCTTGAGCCACAAGACGTGCTTTGTTTTTGACGACTTGACCAGGCTCATCTTGCTTGTTTCGATATATCCATTTTGTTCCAATAATGTTATGCTTGCGAGGGTCAGGTCGCTTGACAAGCTCCCAAACATTGTTCAGCTTGAACTATTGAAGTTCTTCTTGCATAGCTTGAATCCAATCAGGTTCCATAAAGGCTTCAGCAACCTTCTTGGGTTCTGATATTGACACAAATGAAAAGTGCCCACAGAAGTTTGCTAACTGTGTTGCTCTTGAGCGAGTCAGTGGACTAGGTGCATTGATGCTGTCGACTATCTTCTCAATTTGTACTTCATTTGCAACACGAGGATGAACTGGACGAAGACTTTGCTCTTGCTGATCATTGTCATCATTGAGAGGATTGTCTTCAGTCTGAGCATTGTCTTCAGGTTGGTTAGGTGCAGAAATGATAAGTTCCTCTTCAGGCTGTGCTTCAGAAGGCATGATTTCACCAGTTCCCATCAGCTTGATAGATTCGCTTGGAGGAGCTTCATCTAGTGTACTTGGCAGGAGTTCTCTTTGTGAACCATTTGTTTCATCAAATCTCACATCCACAGTTTTGACGATTTTGTAGAGATAGAGGTTGAAGACTCTGTAGGAGTGTGAGTCCTTTCCATAGCCAAGCATGAAGCCTTCGTGAGCCTTAGGTGCAAATTTTGACTTGTGATGGGGGTCCTTGATCCAGCATCTAGCTCCAAATACCCTGAAGTAACTGACGTTTGGCTTCTTGCCAGTGAGGAGCTCATAGGATGTTTTGTTCAGAAGCTTATGGATGTAGACACGATTGATGATGTGACATGTTGTATCAATAGCTTCAGGCCAGAACTTTCTTGGTGTCTTGTATTCATCGATCATTGTTCGAGCCATCTCAATGAGGGTTCTGTTCTTGCATTCAACGATGCCATTTTGCTGAGGTGTGTATGGAGCAGAGAACTCATGAGTGATTCCCATTGTATCCAGATAAAGATCAAGTCCGGTGTTCTTGAATTCAGTGCCATTATCACTTCTGATATGCTTGATCTTCACACCATAATTGTTCATTGCTCGATTGGCGAAGTGTCTGAAGACATCTTGCACTTCAGTCTTGTAGAGAATTATATGAACCCATGTGTATCTTGAGTAGTCATCAACAATGACGAAGCCATAGAGACAAGCAGTTGTTGTGAGGGTGGAGTAATGAGTAGGTCCAAACAAGTCCATGTGCAATAGCTCGAAGGGTTGAGACGTTGTCATGATTGTCTTCGAGGGGTGCTTTGCCCTTGTCATCTTTCCAGCTTCGCAGGCACCACACAAATGATCCTTCTTGAACTTGACATCCTCGATGCCTATGACATGCTTCTTCTTGACGAGTGAGTGTAAGTTCCTCATGCCAGCATGCCCTAGCCTTCGATGCCAGAGCCAGCATTCTGAAGCTTTTGTGAGAGTACATACGGCAAGCTGTGGACCTGCTGAGAAATCTACCATGTACAGATCATCTTTTCGATACCCTTCAAAGACTAGAGACTTGTTAGATTCCATTAGCATAAGGCAGTGATATTTTCTGAATGGCACAATCATGTTCAAGTCACAAAGCATTGAGACAGACATTAAGTTGAAACCAAGGGATTCAACAAGCATCACTTTATCCATGTGTTGATCCTTTGAGATTGCAACTCTACCTAGACCCAATACCTTGCTTTTACCAGTGTCAGCAAGCGTGATGTGACTCTTGTCGGATGGACGTAAGGTTGAGTCCATGAGAAGACTTCGATCACCAGTCATATGATTTGTGCATCCACTGTCCATAATCCATTCTGAAGCTTTTGGTGATGTACCCTACAGTGCAGTTAGGAGGATAGGCTTCACAAGAGTGTTGTGAAGCATAAGCATTTGGCGCATATAGGGATTGTCACAGCTTAGATCAAGATTAGGATACAGAGTATGACAGGTAAGCGATTCAGATGTGATGTATATAGTAAGACATTTTATCATGCATTCTTAATGTGTTTTAGGTCCCCAGCAATAGCATCGGACGCCTTTGATTGCAAGTTGGAGACCTTTCTCTGCAAAATAAAGTTAATTCTTCTTCGCCACCCACATCTTCAGGGGTGGCTTAGAAGCAATGAGTCTAAGTGCAGCATCTGAGAATTTTGGCTTTGGAGCCCTAGCAAATAGCCTTGCAGGAGATGAATGATACTCATATGAATAAGCAGAAAAGTTCTTAGTCCTATGAACATAGCGGTTCGAAGATACACGCTCATATTCATAAGTCTGAGCATGATTTCCCTGCAAAACATTGGCATTAGGGTGACTCAAGTGAGTCCTGTATCTGTATGAAGCCTTTGGGCCATATGAAGCTATAGGTCTGGGGTTTGTCTTCTTCCTTGGTGGTGTCATGACGACATTCACAGGAAGATTCTCAATGTACTGCTTAGGTACCCAGATCTTCTTCATAGGTGGTCCATTCCTGCAGTTAGTACCAATATACCTGGCAAACACTTCACCATTCTGATTTTTGAACAGCTTATAGTTTGCATCAAAGGATTCATCAATGATAATAGGATTAGCACAGGTAAAGCTAGATAAAGTGGATGGATCTACTGAAGGTTCCTTTGCGGCAACCCATGTGGTTTTGGGGTACTGCTCAGGCTTCCAGTATGAGCCATCAACATTCATTTTCCTCTCGAACCCAACACCCTCTTTCCTAGGGTTTCGGTTCAGAATCTGCTTTTTGAGGACATCGCAGAGTGTCTGATGTCCTTTCAGACTCTTATACATCCCTGTTTCAAGCAATGTCTTCAACATAGCATTTTCATCAGCAATAGCAGTGGTATCCTCCGCAGAGGGGTTAGTAACCACATCAGTAGGTGAAGACAATGAAACAGTAGCAGCAGTGGAACATTCAGCAACAGATGTAGCGTTATCACGCTCAATGCATTTTAGACATGGTGGTTCAAATCCATCCTGAGCGGAACTGATCTGTTGAGCGCGAAGTGACTCATTCTCTTTTTGAAGATCTTCATGAGCCGCTCTCAATTTCTCAAGCTCTTGTTTCCTTTGAAGATAATCATAGGAGAGCCTTTCGTAAGTTGTTGAGAGCGTTTCATGACGACTTTCAAGTTCTTGGTACTTAGCATGAAGATTTTTTATGTCTTCAACTAAGGACTGTGAACGTGTCATTTCCACGTCCAACAGGTCATCGCTTTTGTCTAACAGTTTTTGAGTATGTTCCATAGCCTTTTGTTGTTCAGTTGCAATTTTAGCAAGTGTTTTGTAGCTAGGTTTGGATTCACAATCAGAGTCATCTTCACTTGATGTTTGAAAGTAAGCATCACGTGATTTTACCTTGGCACCACGTGCCATGAAGCAGTAGGTGGGAGTAGGATCGTCTTCGTCATCAGCTTCAGCGTTGGTGTGGAAGTCATTGTCTTCAGTGTTGAAGATGGACTTGGCAACATAGGTTGTGGCTAGAGCCAGACTTGCAACGCCAGGGTCGGACTCCTCTCCAGACTCCACCTCCACCTCCTCAGAAGCAGACTCCTCCTCCGAATCCATTTCCTTGCCAACAAAGGCATGAGCCTTGCCAGATGAGCTCTTCTTGTGTGATGAAGACTTGGAAGAAGACTTAGAAGAAGACTTTGAGGATTTCTTCTTCTTCTTGTCATCAGAATCATATTCCTTGCTCTTCTTCTTCTTCTTCTCATTGTCCCACTATGGACACTCAGATATGTAGTGACCAGGTTTCTTGCACTTGTGGCAGGTTCTCTTCTTGTGGTCATGGGTGGAAGCTTCATCATTCCTTGAGCTGGATCGTGAAGACTTTCTGAAGCCTTTCTTCTTAGTGAATTTCTGGAACTTCTTCACAAGCATAGCAAGTTCCTTTCCAATGTCTTCAGGATCTTCAGAACTGCAATCAGATTCTTCTTCAGATGAGGAAACAACTTTTGCCTTCAAGGCGCGAGTTCGGCCATAGTTTGGGCCATAGATATCTCTTTTCTCAGAAAGCTGGAACTCATGTGTGTTGAGCCTCTCAAGTATATCAGACGGATCGAGTGTCTTGAAGTCAGGACGTTCTTGTATCATGAGGGCAAGGGTGTCAAATGAACTGTCAAGTGATCTCAGTAGTGTCTTGACGATTTCATGCTTGGTAATCTCAGTGGTGCCGAGAGCACGAAGCTCATTTGTGATGTCAGTGAGGCGATCGAACATGAGCTGGACATTTTCATTGTTGTTTCTCTTGAAGCGGTTGAAGAGGTTGCAAAGAACACTGATCCTTTGATCTCTCTGGGTTGATACGCCTTCGTTGACCTTGGATAGCTAGTCCCAAACTAGCTTTGATGTTTCCAGAGCACTCACACGGCCATACTGTCCTTTGGTTAGATGACCACAGATAATGTTCTTGGCAGTAGAGTCCAGTTGAATGAACTTCTTGACATCAGCAGGGGTGACACCTTCACCAGTCTTGGGAACGCCGTTCTTGACGACATACCAGAGGTCGACATCAATGGCTTCAAGATGCATACGCATCTTATTCTTCCAGTAGGGATATTCAGTTCCATCGAACACGGGGCAAGAAGCGGAGACTTTGATTATCCCTGCAGTCAACATAGCTAAAACTCCAGGTGGTTAAACCGAATCACACAGAACAAGGGAGTACCTTGCTCTGATACCAATTGAAAGTTCTAGTATCGACTAGAGGGGGGTGAATAGGCGATTTTTATGAAAGTCTTCAAAACTTGGAAGTTTCGAAGACAAACAATAGAAATGACCAAGTTGATATGCAGCGGAAGATAAACTACCATAAGCAAGCCATAGTCAAGTATGCAATGATGTGAAAGTACAGGACTAATAGCAGCTAAGTAGTAAGGATCAGGATGGAAGATAGTATGAAGCCAATCAACAGTAGTAGTCAGGCAATGAAGTCAAACAAGTACGACAGATAGACAATGACTTCACGAAGACAAACTTAAGTAAAGGAAGGGAGAGGATAGAACCAGTCACTTGTTGAAGACACAGGATTTGTTGGACCAGTTCCAGTTGCTGTGACAACTGTACGTCTGGTTAGGGAGGCTGAGATTTAACTCAGAAGACCGCATCTTCATCTTATTCCCCTTGAGCTAAGGACACACAGTCCTCGCCCAATCACTCTGGTAAGTCTTCAAGGTAGACTTCCAAAACTTCACAGACTTCATTCACCGGCAATCCACAATGACTCTTGGATGCTCAGAACGCGACGCCTAACTGGCTGGAGGATACACAGTCCTCAAGTGTAATAAGTCTTCAGGTCACACAGACAGAAAGACTTCAGTGATGCCTAACACTCTTTGGCTCTGGGTGTTTGGGCTTTGTCCTCACAAGGATTTCTCTCTCTCAAAGGCTTCGAGGTGGGTTGCTCTCAAACGACAAAAGCCATGCACTAACTCTGAGCAACCACCAATTTATGGTATAGGGGGTGGGCTATTTATAGCCACTAGGCAACCCGACCTGATATGTCCGAAATGACCCTGGGTCACTAAGGAACTGACACGTGTTCCAACGGTCAGATTTCAAACACACACGGCAACTTTACTTGGGCTACAAGCAATGCTGACTCATCCAGCTCTGGATAAGATTTGCTCTCATTGTCTTCGCTCGAAGACATAGGATTTGGGTTGAGCATCACTTCAGTCACTCTGACTTAGTTCACTTGGACCCCACTTAACAGTACGGTGGTTCCTATGACTCAACAAAGAAGAAAAGGAAACAACGAAACCACACAGTCTTCGCGCTCCATAGTCTTCACGCAATGTCTTCTCATGTCATAGTCTTCAATATGAATATCTTCTCATACCACCATTGTCTTCCATGTCTTCATACATTTTTAGGGGTCATCTCCGGTAGGTAAACCGAATCAATGAGGGACACTACCTGCGTTAGCCTGCAATTCTCACAAACGCATTAGTCCCTCAACCAACTTTGTTGTCAATACTCCAAAACCAACTAGGGGTGGCACTAGATGCACTTACACTGACTATGTGGAATGTACTTACGATCGGAAATGATTTGGCCTGTATAATTGTATTTTTTTAGCATAATTGTATGTATAATCGTATTTCATTGCTCGTCCATCGCACACGATCTCATTTTGCCGAGCGTGTGTGCCAGGAGGGCCTATCCCCGATGGTTTCTGCATCGTGTGGGAAGGACCCCCCTATCGCACACACTCACTCGGCGACGGTTTAGAATGCCGTCACGGAAAGGGGTTAAAAACCGTTTGTATAGCACCTCGTTGCACCAATGCCATTCATACCATTTGAACCTTGATTTCTAGCCTTCCCCAAGTTACTTTCCACTCAAATCCTTCTTCCACCATAGCTAAATCTGTGTGAGAGAGTTGAGTGTTGGGGAGACTATCATTTGAAGCACAAGAGTAAGGAGTTCATCATCAACACACCGTCTATTACCTTTTGAAGAGTGGTGTCTCCTAGATTGGTTAGGTGTCACTTGGGAGTCTCCGACATGATATGGAATTGAACCAAGAAGTTTGTAAGGGTAAAGAGATCGCCTATTTCATGAAGATCTACCTGAGTGAGGCAAGTCCTTCGTGGACAAGGTTGCTTCTTCGTGGAGCCTTCGTGGGTGGAGCCCTCCGTGGACTCGCGCAGCTGTTACCCTTTGTGGGTTGAAGTCTCCATCAACGTGGACGTACAATAGCACCACATATTGGAGCTACGTGTTTGCACACTCCATTTCCCATCCCCTTTACATTCTTGCAATTGTATGCTTTACTCTTTCCGCTGCCTATACTCTTGTCATGCTCATACGAAATGTATTGTGTGCCTTTTAACATGTGCTAAACTCAAGCTTAACTTGAAAAATTGTAAAAGCTGCCACTTTTGTTTGTTAAGGATCTAATCACCCCCCCCCCCCCCCTCTTCTTGATCTTTCAAGTCTCCACCTCTAATGGATACGCGTACGTAGCAAGCGGACCCATGCAGGAGTAACAAGCGGTGTAAAAAGAACCGCAAAATAAATCACATTATCCCAGTTTCGAACTCCCGATCCACCTCTAATGGATACGCGTACGTAACCACTCCAGCTGATCAACGCTAGTGACGAGTACGCAACGCGAAATACTTTAGAACAAACTGCATTAGCCAATCCAAATATTTTCCCTTTTTTCAAACATTTGACAAAAAAATTGAATACCTTTAAAAAAGATTCCAAACCTTTTTTAAGAACATAAACAAGTTTTGAAAAAAATGCCCAAATTTTGGATTTGTAACCAAATTTAAAAACGAGAAGAATGTATGAATTCATGCACAAATTCTAAAAAACAGGAATTGTTTTCAATTCCAAATTTTATTCACAAACACGAACAAGTTTTTTTTTAAATGTGACCAATATGTGAATTGGTGAACAAATTTAAAATTGGGATTTATTCTGAATTTCGTGACAGATTTTGATAAGGAAATTTTAAAAAAACATGACATTTTGGACAAAAGCGAACATTTCTTTAATCTGTAAAAACAAATTGAAACTCTGAACAAAATATGAAAAAGCGAACATTTTTTGAATTTGTGAACTAAAGGTGAAAACAGATTATTTATTTTTTTGAACTTATGTGTGTTTATTGAAAAAGAGAACATTTTTTCAAATATTTGAACACTTTTTGAATTTGCAAACAAAATTTGAAAACAGGATTTTATTTGAACTTATGAGCTTTTTTTGAAAGGAAAACATTTTTAAAATATGACAAACATTTTGTGAATTGTGATGATTTTTCTTAAAAAAAGGAACATTTTTGACATTCCGATCATTTTTTGTAATTTAGAACAATTTTAATATTCTGAAAAACAAAAATAGATACAAAAAACGAGAAGAAAAAGGAATTAAAAATGAAAAAGAAATAAACAGGACAAAGGAAAAAAAGATAACGGAAATAGAACCAGATAACTAACAACAAGAAAAAATAAAAATTAAAAATTAAAAACAATAATAAAAACAGAACAAAACCATAAAAGAAACAGCAGGAAAAAATAACGAGAAAAAAACCAGGCCTAGACCTGTTGGGAACCTTCTGGAAGGTTCCCAAAACTGGGATCAGTGAAACGTGCAAACGGGCCGGTCCATTTAATCGCTCGCCTCACCATGCCTATGCGTTTGCACACAACTTGACGCAAAGAGCGTCGTATAGGGTTTTCCTTTTTTCCTCCAATGACGCTGAGCAATAGGCTGGTGCAGGTGGTTAAGAGGGCTTAGCGACCGGAATACAGTGTTAGAGGGCTATGTAGTCCAGAAAAAATCGATAGATTCAGACGTTAGTTTTGATGAATTATGTGTACGCATAAAAACTGACTTGGAATCACATCTACAACATTAGGGTATGTTGTTTCTAACTTTGATTTATGCACTATTGGTATTTTTACTCTGTATGTTGCAACAACTAACATTCATGAAATGTCATTGGGGTATATATTTCGCTTCAAGCGGAAGTACAAACAAAGTAAAGAAAAAATATATATAAGTTTGCTTCAACAATGCATTAGCAGATACAAACGGCAATCAATTTTTCACTGTTACAACAGCCGGTGCTTCCTCACGATTTTTCAGTATCACTCCAGTCCATATACATTGGTACGATGATTCAAGATTAATTCTGTATACTCGTCACTGCTGGATCAGAGTATTGTGCACCTGTTCAGACCAAGGGAGGAAAAAATCCGCCTCGCAGAAGGCCAGATGCGGCCAATAAGTCCTGGCCTCTCTTCATCAAAGGCATGATCTGACTCTGCACTCGGAGGACTAGACTTCCCGCTTCCATCTCTATCCCTACTTGTCACTGCCTCGCCAGACCCTGCCGTGTCGCCACCATTCTTGGACTTCACACCAACTTCAGATATCTCTCCTGGCTTCTTGTCAAATAGTCCTTTGAACTGCTTCCTTGCCTTCTTTTCAATTTCCTTTGTTTGTGCATCAACTGTTAGTTACAAACTTTGAACACTATTCCCTCCGTTCCTAAATACTCCGTACAAGTCTTTCTAGAGATTCTAATATGGAGTACATACCGAGCAAAATGAGTGAATCTACACTCTAAACTACGTCTATATACATCTGTATGTAGTCCATAGTGAAATCTCTTGAAAGACTTGTATTTAGAAACGGAGGGAGTATGAGTTTATGCATGTTCTGTTGCATACCTGTTCCTTCTGTTTAAGTTTAACAAGGGCCGCTGTAGCATCAGGCTCCGAGGACTTATCGACGGTTACCATCTAATGAAGCGATGCCATTACATATAGATTAGGCCTCTACCAACCAAACATGATTCTGAAGCATGGTGCCACTAACCTTCTCAAAATCGTTCTTTGCATCATCAAAGTCCCCACCTAACATGTATGACATTCCTCGGCGGTAGAGTGCTTTGACATGCACAGGATTTGCATCAAGCACCTGCTCAAACACAAGTAAATCAAGAACAACAGCAGGATAATAATGTGAACTTTGTGCAAATCTATACTTTGCAGAGGCTGATGGATCAGTGTAGCAGACTTGAATGGAGTTCAGGAGGTGAAGTGCAAAATTGCAATCCACGAGGGAGTAGAGCAAAACTGTAAGTCCATTTGACCTTTGATCCCCCAACCCTAGTCCATCCGACCTTCACCCAATGGGCCATGTGGCTGTTTTCATGGTAGCACTGTCACGACCTAGATTATGGAGCGCATAGTGGTGGATGGTAGGAGGGCGAGGACGAGGGAGTTTAGGCTTGACGCCTTGAGGATAGATCTGTTCTGGAGGAAAAACGTCCCCTTTTACCGAAAAAGGCTTTCACCCCGCTTTATATATAAAGCAACGATTCTCAACAACCCGGTACAAACACCCGCCAACACTACACACGCACACCCAAGGCAAGATACATAGGCGCTGAGCGCAGCAACAACATCCCTAGCGCTACGAGAGCAACCGGAGTCCTCAACCGTGAACACGCCACCGTGAAGAGATGAAGCCACATACGTCGAACCGTGGGCTCCAAGGCGGCGCCTTCAGGAAGGAAAGGACACCGGAGCGCCGCCACCGCCCGACCCGAGGATTAGAGTTTCCCCTGGAGCAACACAACGGGCAACGATAGCCGCGACGACGCCTTCAAGAAGGGAACGAGCTTCGCCGCCGCCGGTCCGTCTGAAGATAGAACAGGTTTTCACCCCGGCCAACACTCACCGCCACCGAACGCCACACCCCGGAGACCACGCCACCCACACGGCCATGGCCACCGGGCAGCACCAAGCCATGGGCTCTGCCCATGAGCACCGCGGAACCACCACCAGGGCCACCGCCCCGACATCCAAGACCTTGACACCCCACTCGAGACCTCCCGCTACCCCAACCAAAGATACAGGCGGAAAGGATCCACCTTTCGCACCCCTGGGCTGCCCCCAACGCCTCCATCGACCCGTCCTACGGCACCGGGCGCGAGGCGAGGTCGGTCCTGCTGCCGGGCGCGAGACGAGCTCGGTCCTGCTGCCAAGCGCGAGACGAGCAATGGACAGTAGCCGGGGAAGGACCGAACCTTCGACGACGGTAGCGACCAGACGACGAGGACAGTGACCGAAGGTCGAAACGGGCCGCCTACAAACGAGCCGACGCCGAAAAACCAGCCGCCGCCGCAACTGAACTGCCGTGATGTCGGCTCAGCGAATGGAAGCCACCACACCCAGAGGGCCGAGCCACCTCGCCGCCACCGCCCACAGCCGGAGCAGCCGCCACGCCGGGCCACTGCCCCAACCCGCGCCGCCCGCCGGAAAAATGCATCAGATCCGGCTGGCACACACCCACCACCACCAGCCCTAGCCCGCCTCCAGCCCCCGACCGAAACCAGAGGAGAAGAAGGGCGAGACCCACACCGCTGCGCCGCCACCTCCGCCAGCAGACCACCACCGCGGAGATGACCGCCCGCAGCCCGCACCCACCGCGTCTGGATCTGGCAGCCTGCCTTCACCACACTGGCCGTGCACCACCAGGGCGTGCCTGTAACGCCGCCATCGCACCCGCGCGCCACCACCGGCGTCGATGCAACGCCACGTGGTGGAGCCCCACGGAAGCGCCACCACCAGGTCCAGGGCCGTCGGTCCACGCCGACCACCCGGCACGAAGAGACGAGAGGGGCCCCGCCGCCGCAGGCGGCGACCAGGCTTCGCCCGGCCCCGCCCTCTGCAGTGGCGAGGGAGGATCCCCTTTTCTCTGTTTATTTCTTCAATACCTAATTACATGTTAATTGTGTAGCTTTATAGTGCAGCTTGCTAGTAGGCTAGGGAAGACTTGAACCGACTCAACTAATCAAACAAACTAGACATGGAAACCAATAAGGACCTATCCGGACGGGTCCAGTACCCCATGGCGTGAGAAGCTACGCCCAAGTTCCTTTCAGTGTATTACCTTATTGCACGCTTCAATAGACTTCCTGTACTCACCCATCTTCTGGTAGCAAGCAGCTACATTTAGATGTAGAGAACTCTGCATTTGCAACATAAAAGGTTTAACAGAAACAAGTAGAAAAACATATATTACTAATGGGAGGAGAAATGTGTGTGCGCGTGGGGTGGTGGGGTGGTGGGGCGGGGGTGATCTAGTGGTCAGTGCATCAATCGGTATGGTAGGAGAAAGCTGGAAAATAGAGTATCATCATACTCTTGAATTGGCAAAGATTTTCCCCTCTTCATCGTCTTGAGGATGCACGTGGTTATACTCCCTAAGCAACTGCATCCATAGAGGGTAGGGAAACCAAAGTCAGCAAAAACTTTAAGAGCTGTTGGCATGGCTTGTTTCACATCCAAGCATTTTCTTTTGACAGGCAAAGTAAGTTTTAGCATGACTTTTCTTTTTATAACTGGAAAACAGAAGGGGAGCCCCAAAATAAAAGGGTACACTATATTAAAAGAAAATGAGCACAAAGATATTCACAGCATATTTACAGAAGGAAAAAATTAATGGACCCAAACAAAAGGGGGGAAACAAACATGGCTTTTCCGTGGACACCTGCATGGAGTTGCATACTTTGTGCTATCTCACTTAATACATGGAGCTGCACAAAAAAATCTAGAACTGACAAAAAAGATCTCCCAGCCCCCCTGTAAAATGTTTTTTGCCATATACTTTGCATCATGTGAGCTAAGCTCCGCCAAAATAATAATCTTAGTACAATGAGATATCCTGCACTCCAGCACATTTATCCCAACAACATAAATTGCAGGATTTGCATGAAGCGCCATGATTAAAATGAGAGTCAATTTATAATTAAGAACCACAACGGCATGCTCATGCCGTGACGTTGGCATAGCTGTGGTGTTATCTCTTGTTTATTGTCAATATCGCTTTAATTCATTTACATTTAACATTTAGATTCAAATTGAAGAATTTCGACACTTTGCACAAACCTCAGGCTCCACTGAGAAAACTAGTGGTGCGGAGCACCCTAGGGTCATCACCATGGCTTTGGCTTTTGCCAACGCATCACATATACTAAGGTGAATTCCATCCTCTATGTGTGTCTACTTGGTTCTCTCATGGGTGGTATACTAGTTGACCCTCCTTCATGCATACATAGGTTTGAGCTGAGCTTCACGCAAGTCAAGGAGGAGTGCGCACAAGAGTACGCCCACACCATACACAGAGAAGCTTGGAAGCGGAGATGCAAGAGAGAAGATGGGCAGCTGGAATCCAGTAGCCAGACTATCCAGCCTATAGCCGGACAAAAAACTCCTTTGGATCACCATCTGGCCCTTCGTCTGGCTACCGCGTGCAAGGCAACGGAAGCTAAATTGGTGAAGTCAGACTGTCTGGCTTGGAACCCGGAAAGTACAGCTCCTAGAGCGAGCCCTCCGAGTGGCGCCTGTGGAAGCCCTGATCCGGACGAGTTGCAGGCTTGTGACCCGGACAGGCCGGCATGTGCCTGCGTGCAAATCTGGCCCACAAGCTATGTATCCCCTCTCTCACCTCCCCCACTTAGCTCTTCGTGGCTAGGACTATATATACCTTTCCCCCACCTCCTCTCTAGGGTTAGCAAAGCAGAAACTAGATCTTGAGAGAGCATTGCTCCTTGACTCCTTGTACCTCCTCTTAGAGGATCAAGCCCTCCTAAGGGAGAAGAATCCCTTTGGATTACCAAGACCTCCACATCCTTTGGATTGGAGAAGACCATCTCTCAAGACCCTCACATCTCTTAGAGATTGGGGAAGGACTACCCTAGTTATCCTTTATCTTCTTTGTTTTTCTTGGATCTACATGCACCTCATGTATTGGCTTGTGATCTGAGGGATACTTGGTGTGGATTTTGTCCAATTGGTGTTCTCTCGTGTTTTCTTGTGGATTTGTCCCGTGTTCTTCATGAATACAGACAATACACCCTAAATCCATCTCCAATTCGTGAAGATCAGGCCACCCTAGGGGTTGGTCCTACATCAACCAGTTTACTAGATCTCGTCAGTTTTGGACAAGACAGGTTTCCCTCAACCCCAACCCTTTTTTGTAAAAAGAAGGAAGTGCATGGTGCACTTCTCCAAAAATCTGAAATGAACTCAGCAGATGTAGTGTCAAATTTAATCTGTATATTGAGCAATCAGTTCTGGTGGGTAGCAGATGAACTTAGGCACTTAGCACATGCTATTTTGGCCTATTTTTGGCTCTTTTGGACTTTGCTTGTTCTTATATGTTGTTAGAATGTTAAACTTGCATAAAGAATGTTTATCCGCCTTTGTTTTCGTTTTCAGGGCTTGTTGAGCTGTGCCCTCAGCAGAACCCTCTTGTACTCTATGTTGTGTGACTGTGTGTGTGTGTGTGTGTGTGGACATTTGTGATACCTTGTGGCTGTGGTGGTTTGCTTTATTTATAAAGCGGGGCGAAAGCCTTTTTCGGTATATGTTGTTAGAATGTTAAACTTGCATAAAGAATCAAAAGGAAATAATATAACACCGACATACAACATGAATAGACTGGCTACTCTTCCTGGCCATGCCCGGGAACATGTTTGCAAACAAGAATAGTTTTTTTAGGAAAGATGTAGAGACACAGATGAATATCGCTACCTAAGACTCAATTTATATAATAAATAGAGGTAATCAATTTATTGCACAGCAACTTCAAGTACCAGCGGACATACCTTCTCATATTTTGCTTTTGCAAGTTCAAATTTTCCTTCTTTAAATAGTCTGTTACCCTGTGAAAGCGATTCTGTTTAACGTCAGTTGTCTAAAATCTAAAACAATAATGAAGTACCAGATCAAAATTATGAAATACTTTGTAACTAAGTGCTGGTTGAATGTAGGCTCAAACTCTAGCAAAAAAAAAAAACTCAAACTCACTATAGACTAGACCCAGCTGATGGCCCAAAGGAAAGCTCAGGATTCTCATAAGCCTATACATCTAATGGCATCTTAAACCAAATAACCATCTTCAGGATTGCAAGACACTTGGTTGAAATTCATTTGACATGTTGCTCTAGCAAACAACATTCAAATAGCAGTTGAAATAATTTGTCCAAATAGAAAGGAAAGAGAGAAACTAATTTTTATGCAAAGATGTCTCGTAAGTTTCTTGCATATACCCATTTTCTGCAAAAGTGCATCTACGACAGTCTTGTTGAAGTGTATATGAGGATTGCATAGCCCTTTCCATCAGCCCGGACTTTTGGTTGTGTTGGCTAGTGCATGAAGCTTAACATGGTATCAGAGCCCAAGGTCTTGAGTTCAAGTCCTGACTTTCGCAATTTATCTAAAAATTGCTGCTGCCCCCCTCTCTGTCCACGTATAGGCCTCACACGTGTTGACTTCCCGCATCACAAGTGAGAAAAGGTGTTGAAGTGTATATGTGGATTGCCTAGCCCGCCTAGCAATTTTCATCAGTCGGACTTTTGGTTGCGTTGGCTAGTGCATGAAGCTTAACAAGTCTCACTCGAATACAAATTGGCGGGATTAAAGATAATATAATCATTGTAAGTATACCGTGTTCTTAATTTTATCCGCCTCTTCCATGATTTCTTTGAAGGTCAAGCCAGTCCAATCCTGCATTTTCACTAGTTAAAATCATATGACAAGCATAACCAAAGAAAAAATATATTAATATATAAATAATAGAAATAATTCCGTAGGTAAATGTTGCACTAAGTTATGAGAAAGCTCCCAAGGGAAACTATTGGCATTTACCTGTGCACATACGTGACGCATGTAACACAGTCTATTACTTTATTTTGGAATTTAGCACAATAAAAAGAACTACAGATAAATCAAAAGGCAATAATTATCAATAGAGATGGTTGTATGCCATGCAGTTGCAGTACTCACGATAATCATGAAGTTATAAATCCAAAATAAAGAATCACTCAACAAATCCAAAACAACCATTGCTCGACAGAATTGGCCAAGGGTCAAAAAACGACAATAAAGCTAAGTCTGATCCCAAGCAGTGCCTATAATGGTATTATGACACCGTAAAAAGCAACAGAAAAACAAATGGTTTCATACCTTGGGAACTTCAAATCCAAGTAATTCAATTTCCCACCGAACATGAGCTCCTTCAGGAACATTCGCTGGCCTGTTGCACCATATCCGATTATTCAAAAAGCTTCATTGCCAAAAAAAATTTACGAATGTAAAGGTTGATACGACCTTGGGAATTTATCATACGCAAAATCTGGAGGGCATGTGACAATAGATTTTTCACCAGGAAGCATTAGTCGAACACACATTTCAAATCCTTCAGGAACCTACGACAATGCATCAAAACATCTGTTACTCTTCTTCAATTGATAGGATGAAACATATTTTAACATTCAATACTAGAGATATGTAGTTACAGAATTCTAAGAGAAAACGATAACAGGAAGTGTATAAAAGTATTGCTCCCTCCCTCCGAAAAAGCTTGTCTCTCCATTTGAGGGACAAGCTTTTTCGGACGGAGGGAGTACTTATGTGATAACAAAGTCCCATTTTATTTTTTCACGTAAGTATGTGATAGTTCTAAGAAAGGACAATAAGTATACTGAACCATCAATTTGGAAGCGAAGCCCTGAAACCCTATTGGGAGTTCAAATTATTAACATATACAAAGTTTAAAGGTCAATGCCATATGTGATCAACTTTCACAGTTTCTGTATTGTAAATTCTTATTTTTGAACTAAATAAAGTCTAAGTGATACTTTAAAAAATAGGAAACAAAAGTAGGATTCGGAGACCCATGGTTCTCAAAACAAAATGGTCGGTATTATTTTTGTTGTCCATTTGCCACATTCTGATAGCAAGATTTAATAAAGTAACTAAGATTGATTATGTAGATAAAATAAAAGCTATAATATTTACCAATCCTTCTCCGGAACAGAACTCCAATGGTTCCCCATCATTATCAATTTGTGTATCATAAAATACTGAGTTTGGTTCATCAAGGAGCATCCCCTTGTAATGAACTCTTAACAAGCTATCATGAAGGGGGCAGTCCATAGGAAATTCACCTGATATTTTGGAAGAAAACAAAAAGCAGCTTAAGTAAGCGTGTTACATGGTAAAACAAGAACGGAAAATGATAACTTCATGTACTACTCATCAAGATTAAAAATCTACAATGATCACCCTATTAACGAACTTGCACTTATAAAGTAAAATTAACATGATAAATAGCAAATAGTTTTGTCTAATTTCTCACTCCTTAGTTCTGTTCTTAATCTGTATTCCAGTATCCTTTTAGACCTATTACTTGAATCAAACAGAAAACCATCCATCATTCCAAGTAAGAAAAAGGACAACAGGAAATAGGGAGATTTTAAATAAAATAGACAAATGTGCTATTACATTTATTACCTTTTAGATCTGTACTTAATGGATTTTCTACTAATAAATTAAAACATTGAAATTCTTCAAATGGTAAAAAGAGCTAAAGAATGTGTATCCTCTAAAGTATCACAGTAACCAAGCACAAGAAAATCGAAAGTTACCAGTTTTCAGTAGGTGGACACACAGGACAGAAAGTAACACTTCCGGTATAGTTCTGTGAAAGATAAATTTTGCTACACTACAAAGGACAGAGGGAAGAAAAGCAACATTTATAGTATAATTCTGTGAAAGATAAAGTTTGCTACACTACAAGGGTCAAAGGTGTTGGGACCAGAGGGGGCATAGGTAGTATCAACATGTAAAATACAAAAGGTTACCAACCACTTCCATCAACTACACGGCGCTTTATGAGGCGTCCATCACCAAGCATATCCCTCACCTATTATTACATCACACAAACTGTTAGCATAACTTTGTATGTTATAGGCATAGTTATAGCTAAAGGAAGATTCTAGTGAATCACAGTAAAGTATAATACAATTAGGTGCGTATTCGATAAAGTAAAGTAGAGTAAGAAGCCTTCAGTGTGTTGTATCTACACTACCAGCTATAAGAACCTGTGTGCATTGAAAAGTTAGGTAAGCTGGAGTACCTATGATGGTCCTATCACCCCTTGCCAAGTGAATTTATTTTTATAATAAAATGTCAGTTATCCATATTGGATATTTTAGGCCAAGCCACAACTCTAGTATCAATATCCAGTTCTCTACTGCTTCTTTAAATGAGCCAGAAAATCATAATAATTCGATTTTGGTCTTCAACTTTCTCAAGTAACATGAGATTTCCAAATTTCCTAGGTAATAAATTTCTTCAATGTATTTTAAAAGCCACAAATATTGATGGTTTGCCAGTCGTTAGTTGTGATTGGTTAGATATGGAAATTGACTAGGCTACCTTGCATGTTTTAGACTTTTGAAGTGAATTGTGGGTCTAGCGCCTTGATTTAGATTTATGTTATAATGAATAGTAGACCATGGTGTGGCATCACAAATGATGGGTAACAAATTACTCCATTATATAGCCCCTAAAATCAGTTGTAGTGTAGTATATGAATCATAATCATTTGGTGATAAAAGAAAGTATGACCAGACAAACTTCATCATGTTCCCAAAAAGACAAACTTCATCATCCTCAAGGAGAGCATGTAATTCCATCAAAAACACAGCCCGAATAAAGCAGGAATACTATGGTATGTAACGGAAACCCCCTAGAAGACCATAGGCCGTAATTCAAATTCTAAACAAATGTTTAATGGAAGTATCTAATAGCTAATTATGACTATACCTGAGTAAACTGAACAAGTTCCACCTCAAAATGAACTTCTTCAAGGCCTTCAAGTTGCGGCATTACTGAGGACTCTGTCAAATAGGTACTGGTAACATAAATAGTTGCTTTTTCCTTGCGTGCCATTGTTCCAATTCCCATCTCAAGGCCTTTAGGTGCCTAAACTAAAACAGGAAAAAAATGCATAGCAAACAGAAGTTAGGAGAATCAATGGGAATGATATAGCTCTTTATGCATTTTAGAATGATAGAATCAGCAGATGAGTTTTACATTACACCAAGTATGCTAGACCTAAACTAGATAGCCCAAATAATTCGTACAGTGGGCACCGTGTGGTTCTCAAATACGCCCTCTGTAAAGATATATAAGAGCGTTTAGATCACTGAAGTAGTGATCTAAATGCTCGTATATTTCTTTACGGAGGGAGTAAGTTGCAAATTTCGACAGAAGTGTTTAGACAAGCACATGATATACCTATATCTTGCATTCCTATAAGATACAATAGAATGTCCAAAAGCGCAAAATTAATACCCTATGCTGTTACTACATGCAACAAGGATACCACTGACCTCAGATTTACCCAAAGTGAAGAAATATGGCACTTCTTTACTGGGAAGAATTTCTTTTCCATCTGCTGTTCTTGCAGTTATCCTGGAGATGACAAACAAAAATGTCCTAGTTAAATTATTTTTCATAAGAATCTAAGTAATATCATAGTAGGCTGAATATGTAAATGCAACTGTTAGGAAATATGCAACTTGTATTTCCTGGGGGCCAATGGCCAGTATATATATAGATGTACAGGTGGTAAATATGCATGAAACCCCTCATACAACAGGGGAAATTATACAAGCTATAATGGAACATAATATAACTCTACCCCCCTCCCCCCTCTTCAAACTCAGGGTGGATCGACAACACTGAGTCTGGAGAGATAAAATCCATGTTGCGCTCTAGTCTGGGCCTTCGTAAAATCCGCCAACTGTAACTCGAAAGGCACATACTGAAGAGGAATAACCTAATCCTGTACAGCAGCACGCATAAAAGAAGCATTAACACCAATATGCTTGGGGAGCTCATGCTTCACTTGTACTGTTTGACGGGAGGGGAGTAGGTGTAGTGACAGAAACACCAAACTCCTGAAGTAAGTAACCATCGTAACCAAGTCACAACGCAGCCTCCGCACTCAAATGGGAAACTGCAGTCTATTTCTTCATCTTCCACGCGATGAGAGAACCAACAAGAAAATAAGCAGAAAGTGAACGGCTATCTGAGGGACCACTAGCCCACGAAGCATCCGAATAGGTCTGAAGCTGTAAAGAACTGGAGCAGGAAAAGAAAAGACGTTGAAAGATCGTGCCACGAAGATATCGTAGAACACGAAGGTGACTACAGTGAACCGAAGTGGGAGCAGAAACAAACTGGCTCAAAATGCCCATGACGCGTCGGATCAGACAAGGGATCGCCATCGGAAGCACGAAGTTGAACATTGAGCTCCATGAGAGTGTCAACAGTGCACTCATCAGTAAGAGCAACACGAGCAAGAAGATCCTAAATATATTTCTCTTGGGAAATAAAGAAGGTATCAGAGGTAGAGGAAACCTCAATCCCAAGAAAGTAGCGAAGAGAGCCAAGATCAAACATAAGAGACTGCTCACTAAGACATGCCTTAACAAAGGCATGTACTCATGGTTGTCACCGGTGATGATCATGTCATCAACATATAGAAGAAGAAGAGTTGACCGAGTCAGCCCGATCTGTGGAGGGTGACAAAGCATCCCGATCTCCGAAGAGCGTTGACTGGGGCGGCCAAATCTCTGGAGGGGACGAAGCAGCCCAATCAGGAGGCAACGCTGACCGGGTTAGAGAAGTAGTGGGCTGACAAAGGAAAAGGGCATCTGCAGTCGGCCGAAGAGCGGCAGCAGATGCAAGATGGGAAGCAGCAACCGACCAAAGAGGGGAGAGCAGCGGCTCGACAACCACGTGATTAGGCAGTCACTTTATGGTTTTGATCAATTGGGGTTGCACAGTTGACAAACCAACATGCCAACTGTTAAGCTTCATGCACTAGCCAACGCAACCAAAACTCCGAACTGATGGAAAGGGCTAGACAATCCACATATACACTTCAACACCCCCCCCCCCCTCACATGTGACGCGGAAAGTCAACACGTGGATAGACTCAGAGGTATGGCTCAAGAGGCTTATACGTGGACAAAGGGGGGCGACAACAATTTTTGGATAAATTGCTGAAGCCAGGACTTGAACTCAAGACCTTAGCTCTGGTATCATGTTAAGATTCATGCACTAGCCAACGCAACGAGAGTCCGAACTGATGGAAAGGGCTAGGCAATCCACATATGCACTTCAATACCCCCTCTCACATGTGATGCGGGAATTCAATACATGAATAGACACAGAGGTATGGCTCAGAGGGGGGCAACAACAATTTTTAAATAAACTATGAAAACCAGGACTTGAACTCAAGACCTTAGGCTCTGATACCATGTTAAGCTTCATGCACTAGCCAACGCAACCAAAAGTCCGAACTGATGAAAAGGGCTAGGCAATCCACATATACATTTCAACACCCCCTCTAACGTGTGACACGGGAATTCAACACATGAATAGACTCAGAGGTATGGCTCAAGAGGCCTATACGTGGACAGGGAGGGGCAACAACAATTTTTAAATAAACTGCGAAAGCCAGGACTTGAACTCAAGACCTTAGGCTCTGATACCATGTTAAGCTTCATGCACTAGCCAGCACAACGAAAAGTCCGAACTGATGGAAAGGGTTAGACAATACTTCAACACCAACATCACAGAGGAGGTCAGGGTATACTTCTTTGAGAAATAGTTATTCCTTTCCTGACTTGACCACTTCTATACGAAGAAAGTACTTGAGTCGACCAAGATCTTTAACTTCAAAGGTCTTACTCAGACACCCATTTAACCTTGCTATCTCTCCGTCAACATCACTGGTGATAATGATATCATCAAGATAAACTGCAAGGATGTTTATTTTCCCTTTAGAGTTTCTATAAAACAATGTATGATCACCATTGCATTGTCCAAGGATGTTTATTTTCCCTTTAGAGTTTCTATAAAACAATGTATGATCACCATTGCATTGTCCATACCCCATGTCACACGCCGCCCGTCTAAACTTGTCAAACCAAGCTCTTGGAGACTGCTTCAGTCCGCAAAGGGCTTTCTTCAGCCTGCATACCTCGCCAACAGTCTCAGAAGTCGAGAACTCACGTGGAATCTCCATGTATGCCTCCTCTTGCAAGTCCCCATGCAAGAAGACATTCTTCACATCAAGTTGGTATAAAGGTCAGCCAAAATTTGCTACACATGAGATCAAAACCCTCCCGGTGTTCATCTTTGCTACTGGAGCAAAGGTCTCATAGTAGTCAATGTCGTATGTATGGCTATCGACCCCCCCCCCCCCGGGTCGCCGCCACAAGCTTTTCTTTGTACCTTTCAACCTTTCCTTCTGCATTTTGCTTCACAGTGTACACCTACTTGCAGTTGAATGCCTTCTTTCCTTTTGGAAGGGGTGTCAGTACCCGTGTCTTATTCTTACGCAGAGCCTCCGGCTCTGCCGCCCGCCACTTTGAGTCCTTGCCTTCTTCTAGTCAATCGGAATTGACACAGACTGAAGAGAAACAATAAATGCTATGTGGGCTGGAGATAATGCTTCATGGGAGACGTAATTTGCAATATCATCATCATCGAACCCATATCGTTTCTCCGGTATCCCCGTTGTTGCTCGAGTAGTTCTCCTCAAAGCAATTTTCCCCTTTAATTGATCCTTTAGCCCAATCCCCGTCAGAGGAGATGGAGATCACATCATTATTACCCTGTTGTTTCGTCAGTGGTTGATCTAGTTGCTCCCCCTGATGTGCAACACCATCATCTCGCTTCCATGAATACACCTTTAGCTGCTCCTCTTGCTTTGCTGTCCACCTTGGCACACTACCAATCTGAGCTGGTGCACGGTTCCGTGAATACACCTTTAGCTCTCCTCTTGCTCTCTTGCCCACCTCGGCACACTACCAGTCCGAGTCTGTGTGCCAACCTACACATCATCAGTGGAAGCTGGTGCTTGCATCGCAGGAGCCACATGAGTTACTAAAGGTGATTGTTGCATCTCCATTTGTGTGTACTACTCTCCCCTCTTGACCAATCTCCGGGGGAGACATTGGTCAAGTTCTTCAAACAAGACACTGAGATCTGTTTTCTCACCATAAAGGGTTCTGATTCACGGAACGTAACATCCATGCTCACAAATGTCCGCCTCTCAGACGAACTCCAGCATTTGTACCTCTTTGTCCCGAAGAATACCCAATAACAAAACAAGTGCAACAGAACACCTTGGGGAGAACTGGGAATTTATTTTCTGTGAAAACCAACTCACACGGTGATTTCATACCCGTCACCCGGGATGGCATGCAGTTGATGAAGCAGGTGGCAATTTTTCCTCTCTGCCACCCCATTTTAGGAGGTGTGTCCGGACAAGATGTTTGATGCAGGATGCCCTTGTCCAACATAAAGGTACGAATGGCCTTGTTAACATACTCAGTGCCATTGTCGGATCCGAGGGCTTGAATTTTCATATTAAATTGAGTTTGAGCAAGTGCATAAAAGACATTGAAACGCTGAAACATGTCATATTTATGTTTCAGAAGATAGACCCAAGTCATCCGAGAATGGCAATCAATGAATGTAACGAAGTACTTTATACCACTGACAAATAACACTGGACATGTCCATACATCAAGAGTGGATTAACACAAAAGGAGATATGCTCCGATCCCCTTACTCACATATGAGTTTTTGATATATTTAGCAAACTCACACGCATCATAGTTCAGCTTGCTCTTGTCCACACCACTCATGACATCAAGAAATACTTGATACATTTTGTCAAAGGACACATGTCCCATCCTATAGTGATGCATTAAGGCTCTAGTCATCTTATCCTCAGCAACCGCAGCTAACATGTGCATTCCCTCCCTGTCCATCATGCTACGGTCCATGTACCACAGCCCCTCTACGCCTCAATCCAGTCCCAAAACTCCTGCCCGTCGATCTCTCCTGGATCAAAAACACAACCTTGTCAAGAATTATTCGGTAATCAATTTGGTCCACCAAAGCACTCAAGGACACTAAGTTCACGGGAAAAGCTGGCACATGCAAAACTGAGGATAATTCAATTTTCGGTGTGTAGCTGACTGTCCAAACATCTGTGATTGGCTGGGTTGTGCCATCCGCTGTGTGAATGGTTTTCTAATGTGTGTGAGAAAGTGAAACATAGGATGTATACAACATATTGTGATGCTCCAGAATCAAGCACCCCTTCATAATTTATTTTATGGGCTGCTATTGATGCATGTTCAGTGCCACCCTCATTTGTATAGACAAATTTGGCATAACTGGTAGCAGTTTCCTGTCCTCCTTTTCATTGCTTCCCTTCAACTGAAGCAGCTACTTTTGCCCTGAGAGCATCCCAAGAACCACCACTCCCACTCCCACCACCTTTCTCTGGCACTAACGAGTGTGCTAACATAAGTTCTGAGTGACTCAAAGTTGTTCTTCACTTGACTAAGCTGCTGCTCATTTTCAGCAGTGCGCTGCCTCTGTCGTGTGATCTCTAACATCATATATTCAACAACGCTGCCTCATCTCATTCAGCATACCGTTTCATGATCACTGCAAATTTCTCCATCTTCTCGACTTTCACCAACATGGACACAACTTGTATGATCTTCCTCCTGATCTCTTCCAAACCAATCCTCACCTTTTCTTTCTCATTTGCAGTTTCAGATTCAGTCACAATCACTCTATTGACAAGAGACTCCATCTCGTCTTCTCCTAGCTGTGCCACCTGTTCATGGTGTAATTTGGCTAGTAGTCTGTTGATAGGCCATTAGTTAATAGTCATTCAAGCTAATCAGTTACTATTTTTTGTAAAGATTGCAACAGGAATTTTCATGGACAAGAGGATACTTTGGACATGTCCTAGCCATACTCACAGTATTTCAGAGTTACCACGATGCTACCTAGGACAAGTCCTAACAAGGATCAGAGGTCAAAGCTGAAGATTGCAATGCTACGGGTGGAGTTACATAAGGGAAAATGCAACATGCAGAAATACGCGTGAAGAGTGGAGAAATATCATTCATACGTGATCACCATGATGCGTTGTGATTAGCAACGTGGCCGGAATATTTTATTCATAAAAGGCAAGGCGATGAGTACTTATATATGTGAATATGGCCAAGAGGGGTTGCCATGCAGGTTAGCTATGCGTGTTAGCTGGCCGATTAAAAACGTAAAGTGCTATATATGGTAATCGTGCTATACATGGTAATCCAATTAAGATGGCCAGATTCTAGTCGGTTTAGCTTTGGAATCGTTTTTGTATACGCCAAGACCAGCTTGCCAATATAAATGTAAGGCCATGGCCGATTGAAAAAAACACCAATCGATCTATTCACAAAATACATATTACTTTTTCACGTTCGTTTCTTTCTGTCGTTCTTCCTGCCAAGCCCTGGCAGCCCTAGGGTTTGGTTGATCTTTGCCGTTTTGCGTTGAAAAGCGGTAGTCTCTAACAAAGCGAGGAGATCTTTGTTGCTTTGCTTGTAAAGCAATCATTCGTCGCCACGAAAGCACGACGGTTATCGTGGTGTCGCGCTGCAATTTTGTGTGGCAACGCCACTAGTGCTGCCTCCTCTGCAATCAGCAGCCACAACAACAAAGCTACACCACCACCAGGATCACTCACTTCAGCTACTCACTTAGCTGTGAGAGCCTCTGCTACATGCACCAGCACCAAGCTAGCAGCAGCAGAATCAGCAGCAGCTCTCAGTAGCAGTCACTGCCACCTTCAGGACCACAGCCCCTACCGGATAGTCTGCTCGCAATCTGGTCACTCAAATCCTTCTTCTCCAATCAGTATGCATGCAGAAGCAAATCAGCAGCAGCGCAGCACTGCATCTTCTTCCTTCTCACCACAAACAGCAAGCAGCAGCGGCAGCTCCTTCTCCTCTCCAATCACCTTCTCTTCTCAGCAGCAGCCGCAGCTCCTCCTTCTCCTTCCCTCAGCAGCAGCCGCAGCTCCTCCTTCTCCTCTCCTCATCCAAGCTCGCCGCCTCCAGCTCCACCTCCTCGCCGAACCGAGGCAGCCGCCGTTGCCCGCGCAGCCGGCGCATAGCCGCACGCACGCCGCACACACACACAGAAGCCACGCCCAGATGCGCCGCCTCCTCCTCGCTGGCTCCGCTAGCTCCAGTGCCCCGACCTGGTCTGATACCATGTTGACAAGAGAGAGATACATACCCCAGCGGCTGCTGGTTCGTGTGTGTTGCGGGCGCAACTGACCAGACATGGTCTGCCTCCTCTTCTAGATCACTGGAACGGGCCTGGGCCTTATGGGCCAGGCTGAACATGGGCTCACATACAACAGTCATCCTCTCAGGACCAGTACCTAGAATAGGCTTAACAGACTCCACCCCTCACCCACATACCCATGTCACGGTTGCACGTGACAGATATAGCTATTAAGTTTCATGCACCAACCAGTAGAACAAAAAGTGTGAACTGATGGAGAAGGTTGGGCAATCCACATATACTTCAACAACAAAGAGAAGGCAAGCAATTTTTTTATTAAATTGCGAAAGCCGAGACTTGAGCGCAAGACCTCTTCGCTCTAATACTATATTAAGTTTCATGCACCAACCAGTAGAACCAAAAGTCCGAACTGATGGAGAAGGTTGGGCAATCCACATATACTTCAACAATAGCAATTGTGGCAGGAAAGGAAGATGAAAAGCAGTAGAAGTAAAGGAAGCCTGGCATGCCTATCAGATAAAAGTTCTGGACAAGGGTAATTTAGACACAGCACCATAAAACACCGCTGTCTTGCTCTCGAGCACCAATATGGCATAACAGATGCTAATTTAGTTATCTATTTATTTCCCCCAAGAAAACACAACAAGCATTATGCCTTGTTGTACTGATAGAGCTGGAAAAGTGTTATTTACGAGTCTGCAGTAGGCTACAGCCAAGTGAACAAAAAGAGCCCTAAGTCTAACCATTGGGCAGGACGGTGTGACCCAAGGGTTTGCCTCCTCGATCGTGTCTAGGAGGTCGAGTATGGATGGGGTATCATTGAGGAAAAGACATGTTTCCTTCGGTTCCAAATCCATGATGGAGCTTGTCCCGTGCCTCAGCGCAGAGGGAGTGGCCACAACCATTGTTCTCAACAAGTCAGTGAATTCTTTGCCGCCCGCCGGAGATGCCGCTGTTGCCGTAGATCTTATCCATGACAGCGCCTTGAACCAAACTAGATGCCAAAAGACGCAGTCGATCGTGTCTAGGAGGTCGAGTATGGCTGGGGTATCATTGAGGAAAAGATATGTTTCCTTCGGTTCCAAATCCATGATGGAGCTTGTCCCGTGCCTCAGCACAGAGGGAGTGACCACAACCATTGTTCTCAACAAGTCAGCGAATTCTTTGCCGCCCGCCGGAGATGGCGCTGTTGCCGTAGATCTTATCCATGACAGCGCCTTGAACCAAACTAGATGCCAGAAGACGCAGTCGACAAGCAGGTGGGTTCATTTACTCGTGGTTTTTGAAGGGAAACTGCAAGGGAAGCCCCCAACAGTATAAATAGGAACACAAATTCATGTCCATGAGGACTTGAACCCAGAAGTAGGATTGCATTCACTCCCCCGACCAAGTGAGCTAGGCTCACTTCCTTATAGTCTCAGTGGTTTGTATCCCCTCATCCCTTTCTGTGCAAATTGACCATTATATGTTTGTATCATCAAATGCAACTACAATTTCAGTTTACACTTCAGTTTTCTAGTAGTCATATTAAAGAAGTCAATTATGTAGGGCACTAACCATAAAGAAAGAAAAACTATGTGCTAACGCTGCCAAGCACTAAGCAGAATTTATTAGATTTAGAGTAAAATAAACATTTACCGTGCTGTCACTTCATATGGTTCTCTAGGTGTTTCCCACCCCTTGCCTTCATCAACTATCTGCCACATCCAAAGAGCAATGATAAGTTTGCCACAATGCTGAAGCATCTGCTCTCATTTACTTGACCTCTTATTGTATAACCAACAAAAAAAGTCTAACATGGGAGTAAAGGATGCCGATAACATTTGGGGAATCCCAAACTGAATATATGAATCCTTTTACTGTGCTAACTTTGGAAAGCACAAAAAATATCAAACAGGTGCTCCAGACATAAATAAAATAAAGTACTTAAAAATCCCAACTGGATAAAACTGAATATATTTTATGCTATCAATATAGAATGTCTGTTTACCTTCTTTACAACCCCTAAATCCTCGGTCACGACCTGAAAGAGAGAGAAAACTAGAGTCAATAATCGAATCGAATGTGGCAAATAATATTATTATGTGTCTGATTGGTATTCTCTGTGACAAGAGAGTGCCACAAAAGCTTAAAAGGCAAGTTCTACAGGACGGCGGTTCGACCCGTAATGTTGTATGGCGCTGAGTGTTGGCCGACTAAAAGGCAACATGTTCAACAGTTAGGTGTGGCGGAGATGCGTATGTTGAGATGGATGTGTGGCCACACGAGGAAGGATCGAGTCCGGGATGATGATATACGAGATAGAGTTGGGGTGGCACCAATTGAAGAGAAGCTTGTCCAACATCGTCTGAGATGGTTTGGGCATATTCAGCGCAGGCCTCCAGGAGCTCCAGTGCATAGCGGACAGCTAAAGCGTGCGGAGAATTTCAAGAGAGGTCGGGGTAGACCGAATTTGACATATGAGGAGTCCGTTAAGAGAGACCTGAAGGATTGGAGTATCACCAAAGAACTAGCTATGGACAGGGCTGCGTAGAAGCTTGCTATCCATGTGCCAGAGCCATGAGTTGGTCGCGAGATCTGATGGGTTTCACCTCTAGCCTACCCCAACTTGTTTGGGACTAAAGGCTTTGTTGTTGTTGTTGTTGATGTGTCTGATTGGTACTAGGCATTGCAGTGAGTACAAAGTCATGGAGTCAGGAAATCAACTACCTAGGGCATAGTTTTAAAAACCCGACCGGACCGGCGGTCTGATCAGAAAAATCGGAACCGGAGCCTTGTCCGTTTTTTATGTCGCATTGGTCTTTTAGTAAAAAAAACAGGGAAATATTAAGAAAATGGTGCATAAACTAGGGATCAAACCCGATCTTGAGCCATGGCACGCTAAAAGGCCGAATAACCAACTGGGCTAGCAACACTTTGTGATTTATTAATGGATTACATCAAATATTATGTCTAACCATTTGATCTGGGATCATTTTTTTCTGAAAAATTAGCTTAAATATTGCTGTTTTTGGTTGTCAATTAACCAATGAGCTGGTGGTCTGACCGTTGAAAATCTGAATCGACAGTCTCACCGGTTTGGTTTTTAAACCATGACCGGGGGTTAGAAAAAGAGAAAAAAAATTAGGGTACCGACTTGGCGAATGGAGCTTATATGAACCATATGTTTATCTGACCAACATGCTTACTTGCGTGTTGCACTTAACTCGATAGTTCCCATAGGGGATGCCATGTCATGATCGATATCATTCACCTAATCATGAAAGATAGAAATACAAATCTCTATTGTTCACACAGTTTATTATGCTGTATACTGATACATTACACATATGGTGATGTTGTAGTTCTTCGTGAGATATATTGGCCCAACATCCTAGATGGTAACAGAAATAATCGGTAACTCGATAGTTCCCATAGGGGATGCCATGTCATGATCGATATCATTCACCTAATCATGAAAGATAGAAATACAAATCTCTATCGTTCACACAGTTTATTATGCTGTATACTGATACATTACACATATGGTGATGTTGTAGTTTCTGAGATATATTGGCCCAACATCCTAGATGGTAACAGAAATAATCGGTAACCATGAAAGCCATCATTATGGTGTGGGGCAAGCATCGTGTGCAACAGTAGCAATAATGTGCACGGCAACAGCAGAAGGATGCATGCAGGGCGAACAGCTCTTTTAGGTGGCTATTATGTTGCGAACAGAGTCTTAATTAACATAAATTGCATAACTCTTCAGACTCATATCATGCTGAAATTGATCGATTTAGAAGTACAAAAGGAAATTAATGGCTGAAAATATATCAGAACCATTGTACCATCATGATTCCGAAATATATACAACGTATCATGCTCAAATCACAACAAGGCTAACCTTGGCTTTAAAGAAATCCAACATCTCAACCTCAAACTGAAGCTCATCATCTTTTGGGAAGCCATCTGGAGGTGTAACCGGGCAATCATCCTCTGCATAGTGTATTTTCGGCTCCATTTTAAACTGAAAAGATAGATTGTGACCACGGGGTGGGGATTAGAGAGAGCAGTAGATATTTGCAACTTCAGGACATGTGTATTCAAACCATAGCATTCTCAGAAATATGTGCCCTTCCTACAACATTCTTGTTATTTAATTTACAAGTTGCACTCTGTTTAACAGAATACCATAGCAATTTCACCCTTCAGCATTGTTGGAAAGCCTTCAGCAAAGCCAAGGATCATTTTGCTTTTCCCCAACACAAATCTGAGTGAGATTCCTTTTCCTGTTATAATAATAATGATAAAACGAGATGATTAGAGCCCAATACACCGAGCTGAGTACCTAACAAAAGAGAAAGGTATAGATACTAATATAAATGCATGTGGCAGTGAAAGTGAATTATAAGATAGATATCCTAACAAAAGTTTTTACGTTTATCTCGTCTAACCTAATATATGTCGTAATGCAAGATGAAAGGAAGCATAGTGTAAGTGCTTTTACTGGAAGGGTTAACAAGCAAAGCTCGATACCACTGAACTGTTTTTCTTTTCTTTATTCGCAGCATGCACAAACTTTAATGTTATATCTGCTATTAGAAGACTGCAAATCTGTAGCTTGATACTTGAAAGCTACACCGACTGGAAGATGGCTATGGAAGCACTAAATTTCTATGAAGATAAGAATCTGTCGAGTCCAAAGCATCCTGATGGTGTTTGTAAACTAAAAGAACTGTATATATGTAGTGCTGTGCTAAATGTGTTTTGCCTAATCACCTCCATGTTCCCTTCTTGTAGAATTCACAACAATGCCCTCCATGGTTCGAATAGTGCAATGAAGTATGACCTGCAAAATGACTAGAATTAACAAAGAGTTTGATCACGAAATGTCCAACTGTCTCCTATAACAAAAAAAAAAATCAGAGATTGTCCAGTGAAAGGTCGAGAAAGCCATCATGAGGGCCCTGAACATTTATACGACATAAAGGCACATGATTTCGTCTGTATTATTTTGAGTGCTGAACAGCACCTCAAAATTTGAGCCGTGATGTGATCATCCGTTTTTAAATGAATAGATGGATATTGCACAAATTGATGATTGGCTCGATCAACTAGAATTAAAGGACTTCTTCATTATTCAACAATAACAGTACAAAGGCCCTAAACCCTAAAACCTTTTTATATTAAGGTAAAGCATTTCATGAAAACCTTTGCAGGAAATATTTCCATTGAGCACCAGCTTTTTGTCATATGACTTCCAGTATTTAGCGATGTAGAACTAGAGGTATTTGTCATCAGAAAATACATAGAGTTATAAAGCCAGCCCAGCCCACCCGGTGACGAACAACCTTCTATCCTGAACAAACAGCATTCAGAGACATCGTTACTAGGTACTCTCAATTCAATGTACATACTTTTTCTTGACATTGTTTGTTTTGAGGTTGCTTACCACATACACCATGTGGTCAATGTACATACTTTTTCAATTGTTCATAAGTTAGCCTAGCAGTAGCAATAAAACTCTCGAGAGCACTGGGCCTCAAAGGCTGAGGGTGGTAAGATGGCAAAAGTTTGATTCACAAAGCCCTATGTCACAATAGTCTGCAGCAAATAAAGGTTTGGAACGAAGGGAAAATAACCGGCCCTGACCTGATCTCCATCTGCAGGAGTCGCGTCTCCCCTGCCTGACCGGATAACCGCCTTCATCAAACTCCCAGGAGTAAGCTTCTCCCTCCTGCAGCACACCCAAGGCATGAATAAAACCCATTTGCAGCTTATTACTCCAGCAAATTACTAGGTAGCTAGGTAGCTAAGTAAGAACTTCCGCGACTCTGCCCCCGTTATCCAGCAAATTCGCACGTTGAACAAATTCTCTCTGCCCAATTTTCTGATGCGTGCCTCGCTGTAGAGTCCCTAGCCGTACGGATTGCCGCGGGGGGGGGGGGGGGGGGTAGTGCTGACCTCTTCTCGGCCGCCTCCTCGGCGGGAGATTTCTTCTTGGCGGGAGCCGGCGGGGGATCGTCGCAGGACATGGCTGAAGCTCGTGGAACAGCGGCTGATGCAGATAGGGAAAGAGGAGGGGATCGATCTCCTCTCCAATCGCGTATGTGTGCGTTTAATGGCGGAGCTGGGAGCAGTTGAGGTAGGGGCAGGACTAGACTGGACTGGGTTGGACTTGGACGCTTCAGCGCTCACCGGCGTCAACGGCCGGCGGAGGATCCAAAGAAAAACCACGCGATCCGGTTGGCCGAACATCGCATCCCATCCACGGACTGGGACTCCGTATAACTCCAACGCGTGAGTCAAACGGACGGCGTTTTTGTCCGCTTTATCCGTTTGAATTGGCCGCCCACTCGGCGTCCGCTCTGTTTGATATTTGGGTCGGTGGTGCATCCAACGCGCTGACCCGTATATATCGGCTGGCCGTTCTTCTTCAACAAATGGCATAGATTTTACATTATTTTACACATGAATTTTGCATTATTTCACAAGCAAACATATAGTCCACAACCAAATAAATAGCATGGTTTTACGAGCCGAAAAAAAAATAGTCTCACATAGTTTTGCAAGCCGAATAAAAAAAGATACATTGGTTGCCACCATGAACCCACATATACCCAACCAAATCATTTTGCAGTTGCATGTGAGTTTTCCAATCAAGCATGTCATGATGAAATTGGATGAACTGTTCAAAGGTTGCCGCTCCTCCATGTTCAAACACAATATTCTCACCCTAAAACTGAAACCCTTGATCGTAGAGACGTTTCGGGCGCTCATCTCCTACGATCATATTGTGCATGATCACACAAGCAGTCTTTACCTCCCACGGTTTCTTCGTGCTTCAAGTCTTAGCAGGATAACGAACGATGCCCCATCAAGATTGCAAAACATCAAAGGCACGCTTGACGTCCTTCTGAGCACTCTCTTGCTCTTGGGCAAATCTTTTCCTCTTCTCTCCACAGGGTTGGGGATTGTCTTCACAATAGTGGTCCACTGAGCATATATAGCGTCACCTAGGTAGTATACTTTGTCGTACTTGTGGCCGTTGATGGTAAAATTAACCGGTGGGCTGTTGCCTTCGGCAAGCGTAGCAAACACCGGCGAGCGCTGAAGCACGTTGATATCATTGTGTGATCCAGTCATGCCAAAGAAAAAGTGCCAGATCCAGAGATCTTGAGATGCCACGGCCTCAAGTATGACTGTAAGTGCATCTAGTGCCACCCCTAGTTGGTTTTGGAGTATTGACGACAAAGTTGGTTGAGGGACTAATGCGTTTGTGAGAATTGCAGGATAACGCAGGTAGTGTCCCTCATTGATTCGGTTTGTCTACCGGAGATGACCCCTAAAAATGTATGAAGACACTGACGACAATGGTGGTACGTGAAGATATTCATATTGAAGACTATGACATGAGAAGACACTGAGTGAAGACTATGGAGCGCGAAGACTGTGTCGTCTCGTTGTTTCATTTTTTTTCTTTGTTGAGTCATAGGAACCACCGTACTGTTAAGTGGGGTCCAAGTGAACAAAGTCAGAATGACTGAAGTGATGCTCAACCCAAATCCTATGTCTTCGAGCGAAGACAATGAGAGCAAATCTTATCCAAAGCTGGATGAGTCAGCTTTGCTTGTAGCCCAAGTAAAGTTGTCGTGTGTGTTTGAAATCTGACCTTTGGAACACTGTTAGTTCCTTAGTGACCCAGGGTCATTTCGGACATATCAGGTCGGGTTGCCTTGTGGCTATAAATAGCCCACCCCCTACACCATAAATTGGTGGCTGCTCAGAGTTAGTGCACGACTTTTGTCGTTTGAGAGCAACCCACCTCGAAGCCTTTGAGAAAGAGAAATCCTTGCGAGGACCAAGCCCAAACACCTAGAGCCAAAGAGTGTTAGGCATCACTGAAGTCTTTCTGTCTGTGTGACCTGAAGACTTATTACACTTGAGGACTGTGAATCCTCCAGCCGGTTAGGCGTCGCGTTCTGAGCATCCAAGAGTCATTGTGGATTGCCGGTGAACGAAGTCTGTGAAGGTTCGGAAGTCTACCTTGAAGACTTACCAGAGTGTTTGGGCGAGGACTGTGTGTCCTTAGCTCAAGGATAGTAAGGTGAAGACACGGTCTTTTGAGTTGAATCTCAGCCTCCCTAACCAGACATACAGTTGTCACAGCAACTGGAACTGGTCCAACAAATCCTGTGTCTTCAACAAGTGATTGGTTCTATCCTCTCCCTTCCTTTACTTAGAGTTTGTCTTCGTGAAGTCATTGCCTATCTGTCGTACCTGTTTGACTTCATTGCTTGACTACTATCGTTGATTGGCTTCATACTATCTTCCATCCCGATCCTTACTACTTAGCTGCTATTAGTCCTGTACTTTCACATCATTGCATACTTGACTATGGTTTGCTTGTTGTAGTTTATCTTCCGCTGCATATCAATTAGGTCATTTCTATTGTTTGTCTTCGAAACTTCCATGTTTTGAATACTTTCATAAAAATCGCCTATTCACCCCCCTCTAGTCGATAACTAGCACTTTCAATGACAGTGCAAATGCCCTGACATGGCCCTTATACTGCCCTTGCCAAGCAGAAGGGCAGTTCTTCCACTCCTAGTGCATGCAGTCTATGCTGCCAAGCATGCCTGGGAAGCCCCTGCTGGCATTCATCATCAACAAGTGGGCTGTATCTTGAGGAATCGGCTCTCTCAAGTACTCAGGGCCAAAAACAGTAATAACAGCCCTGCAGAGACTTGTACATGGAGTCTAGGCATGCAAACTCGCTCATACGGACGTACTCGTCAATGAGATCACCGAGCACTCCGTATGCAAGCATTCGGATGGCTGCAGTGCATTTCTGATAAGAGAGAAGCCAATCTTTCCAAGAGCATCCTCTTTGCACTCGAAATAGTCATTATAGCCAACCACCCCCTCTCTAATATGGTTGAAAAGATGCCTACTCATACGGAAACGGCAGCGGAATTTCTGATGTTTAAACAATGGGTTCGTTGTGTCAAAGTAGTCCTTCCAAAGAAGGAAATGCCCGCTCTCTCTGTTGCGATTCAACGTCAGAAGGTGCCACTGAATGGAGCCACGAAACAACGGCCACTGGCTATTGAGGTGGTGATGGACCAACATGGCAACCAAGATCTCCTTCTTATCATCGGACAAGGAATCGTTGGAGTCGCAAAGGAAATTGTGAAAAAAGAACTCGTCGGCGGAGTCCATTTTATACCTGGAAAACTGTCGAACAGCTTGCGGGCGTTGACGAAGGAGCCGTCCACCGAAGGGAGTCACGCCGCCCTCGGACCAGCTACCTGCCCTGGCGGCGTCCGACGAGCGTGTCGATATCAGGACGAAGGAGCTGGCCGAGACGGCGTGGCGGCTTCTTGGTCGCGGTTGTGTCGGGGAGTGGGAGTGGGAAGCTTTAGGATCCCCGACGGCAAGACGGCGGTGGCGGTGACGTGGGAGGTGGCGGCGTTGTGGGGGTGGATGTTGCGGCACCGGCAGCTGGCAGAGGCATCAGAAAAATGGGCAGTGGCATTGGCGACGAAGGAGGCGGGCGAGGTTTTGCTATTGGAATGGGAGAGGATGGCACATTTGCCACCGAACAGTGGGCCAGAGGGAGGAGTAGGCGCGCGCGCGTCCGTCTCGTGTCCGCGCCGATGCAAATCCGGCTCAAAAATGGACCGGGAATGAGTCGGCAGGTGGACGAAAAGCGGACGCGCGTCCGTTTGGGTTGGCGAATTGGGCTGACTTTTCTGTCTGCCCCGACCCAAACAGACGCGCGCGGACGAAATGGGTCGGCGCGTTGGAGTTTCTCTAAGAGCATGGCTAATAATACACTATTGGCTATATGATATTGACATGCCATCTATAGCCAATCTTGTAGCCGGCAAGTACAATAGTAAGATGTAAAGATGTGCTACTTATTAATACATGGCCCACCTCCCACTCTCACATAGTGTCTAGGAGCGCGTGCTGCAGTTGGCTCTTATTCTGTAACACCGGAGTTCCTATGCGCCACTCATTGCGTAATACAGTGAAAAATCGCAAAAAAGATAGCCAATCTTGTAGCCGGCAAGTATAATATTAAGATGTAAAGATGTGCTACTTCATTAATACATGGCCCACCTCCCACTCTCACATAGTGCCTAGGAGCGCGTGCTGCAACTGGCTTTTATTTTGTAACCGGGAGTTCCTATGCGCCACTCGTTGTGTAACACAGTGAAAAATCGCAAAAAAGAGTGCTGGAGGAAGGGATCGAACAAGGGACCTCATGTTGCTTAAGCACCAGCCAAGTGATAGGTCTCCAACGTTTCTATAATTTTTGATTGTTCCATGCTATTATATTATCTATCTTGGATGTTTTATATGCATTTATATGCTATTTTATATTGTTTTTGGGACTAACCTATTAACCTAGAGCTCAGTGCCAGTTTCTGTTTTTTTCCTTGTTTTTGAGTTTCGCAGAAAAAGGAATATCAAACGGAGTCCAATTGAGCTGAAAATTTATGGAGATTATTTTTGGAAAATATAAAAAATACTGGAACGAAAAGATATTAGAGAAGAGTCCCGAAGCCACCACAAGGGTGGAGGGCGCCCCCACCCCCTAGGGCGTGCGCCCCGACCTTGTGGCTACCTCGTGGGTCCCCCTAACTTGTTCCCGACGCCAACGCTCCTATAAATCGCAAAACCTCTAGAATAGAAACTAGATCGGGAGTTGCGCCGCCGCAAGCCTCAGTAGCCATCAAAAACCAATCGGGACCCTGTTCTGGCACCCTGCCGGAGGGGAAAATCATCACCGGTGGCCATCTTCACCATCCCGGCGGTCTCCATGACAAGGAGGGAGTAGTTCACCATCGGGGCTGAGGGTATGTACCAGTAGCTATGTGTTTGATCTCTCTCTCTCTCTCTCTCTCTCTCTCTCTCTCTCTCTCTCGTGTTCTTGATTTGGCACGATCTTGATGTACCACGAGCTTTGCTATTATAGTTGGATCTTATGATGTTTCTTCCCCTCTACCTTCTTGTAATGGATTGAGTTTTACTTTTGAAGTTATCTTATCGGATTGAGCACTTGATGTATGTCTTGCATGTGCTTATCTGTGGTGACAATGGGATATTCACGTGATCTACTTGATGTTTGTTTTGGTGATCAACTTGCGGGTTTTGTGACCTTGTGAACTTATGCACAGGGGTTGTCACGCATTTTCGTCTTGACTCTCCGGTAGAAACTTTGGGGCACTCTTTGAAGTTCTTTGTGTTGGTTTGAATAGATGAATCTGAGATTGTGTGATGCATATCATATAATCAAACCCGCGGATACTTATAGTGACATTGGAATATCTAGGTGACATTAGGGTTTTGGTTGATGTGTATCTTAAGGTGTTATTAGAGTAGGAACTCTAGGGCTATTGTGACACTTATAGGAATAGCCCAATAGATCGATCAGAAAGAATAACTTTGAGGTGGTTTCGTACCCTACAATAATCTCTTCGTTTGTTGTCCTCTATTAGTGACTTTGGAGTGACTCTTTGTTGCATGTTGAGGGATTGTTATATGATATAATTATGTTATCATTGTTGAGAGAACTTGCACTAGTGAAAGTATGGACCCTGGGCCTTGTTTCGAAGCATTGCAATACCATTTTCGCTCACTTTTATCACTTGCTGCCTTGATGTTTTTATATTTTCAGATTACAAAAACCTATATCTACTATCCATATTACGCTTGTATCACCATCTCTTCGCCGAACTAGTGTACCTATACAATTTACCATTGTATTGGGTGTGTTGGGGACACAAGAGACTCTTTGTTATTTGGTTGCAGGGTTGTTTGAGAGAGACCATCTTCATCCTACGCCTCCCAAAGATTGATAAACCTTAGGTCATCCACTTGAGGGAAATTTGCTACTGTCCTACAAAACTCTACACTTGGAGGCCCAACAACATCTACGAGGATAAAGTTGCATAGTAGACATCAAGCTCTTTTCTGGCGTCGTTTTCGGGGAGGTTAGTGCTTGAAGGTATATATTTAGATCTTGCAATCGAACCTTTTAGTTTCTTGTTTTATCACTAGTTTAGTCTATAAAAGAAAATTACAAAAAAATGGAATTGAGGTTGCCTCATATGCTTCATCTTTTTAATGTCTTACATGAAAATAAGGATTCCGATAATTGTGCGAAGGTGTTAGAAGAAGAATGCATTAAAATGTTTGGCACTAAATCTTTGAATGATGAGCATGATTGCAATGTTGTTAGTATGAATTCTTTGAATATCCATGATGCTAATGATATGCAAAGCCACAAGCTTGGGGATGCTATGTTTGATGAAGATGATATTTTTTGTCCCCCAAATTTTGATGAGGAAAATTATTATGATGAAAGCATGCCTCCTATATATGATGATTATATTGACGAAAGTGGGTCTGGAAGAGTGTCAACTCTAGGTAGTATTGATCCAACTATTTTGGAGGGTGTTGAATCTTATTGTAAGAATTATGAAAGTGGATTTGGAGAGGTCATGATTTTATTTAGTGATGAATCCACTATTTTGGAAGAGGTTTCAATTGATTATGAGAACAAAGTTGCTATCTATGATGATTATTGTGATGACATGTATGCTATAAAGAATAATGATAACCATGAAACTTGTCATCATGATTTTAGTTTTCAATTGGATTATGCCTCACATGATAGTTATTTTGTTGAGTTTGCTCCCACTACTATTCATGAGAACAAATTTGCTTATGTGATGAGTAGTAAAATTTCTATGCCTGTAGATCATGAAAATAATGCTTTATGTGATGGTTATATTGTTGAATTCATTCATGATGCTACTGAAAATTATTATGAGGGAGGAATATATGCTTGTAGGAGTTGCAATAGTATCAAGTTTCCTCTCTATGTGTTGAAAATCTTGAAGTTATGCTTGTTTTGCCTTCCTATGCTAGTTGATTCTTGCTCCCATAAGTTGTTTGCTCACAAATCCCTATGCATAGGAATTAGGTTAGACTTAAATGTGCTTGTCAGATGCTTCATGATGCTTCGTTTATGTTTCAATTCTTTACTTTTATGCGAGCATCATTGAAATCATCATGCCTAACAAGAAAGGTGTTAAAGAAAAGCGCTTGTTGGAGACAACCCAACATTTATACCTACTATTTTTGTGTGTTCACATGATTAAGCTACTATAGTGATCATGTTTTATAGCTTTTGTTTCAATAAAGTGCCAAGTAAGACCTTTGGGATGATCTATGGTGATAGTTGATTTGATCTTGCTGAAAAACAAAAACTTTTGCGCTTAGGAAAACAATTCTCATTTTTAAATGAAGCGTGATAAAATACTGATTCTTTTTGCATAGGGTTAATAAACAAATTTCTCAGGTTATCCTAATTTTTCAGAATTGTTTGAGTTACATAAGTATTCGAGAGTTACAAATTACTACAGACTGTCTTGTTTTTGATAGATCTGTTTTCGATGCATAGTTTGTTTGTTTTCTAGTTTCCATGGCTTATATTGCTTAATATAAATTGTAGAAATGATAGGGTACAATAGGCATCATGTGAGAAAGATTATGAATCTTGTCTTGACATTACCTAAGTGGCGATTAGCTTTATTATACTAACGGAGCTCATGAGTTTTCTGTTAAGTTTTGTGTTGTGAAGTTTTCAAGTTTTGGGTAAAGTTTTGATGGACTACGGAATGATGTGTTTTTGTGGTCTAAATTAGTGTTTGTGCCAAGCAAGGTCTCTGGGATGATTTGGGTAAAAGTTGATTTGATCTTGCTGAAAAACAGAAATTTTTGCGCTCATGGAATTATTACTCATTTTTAACAGAAGAGTGATTTTGAGTTGATTCTTTTTGCAAAAGATTAATAGACAAATTGCTCACGTCAATCTAGTTTTTTCAGAATTTTTTGAGTTATAGAAGTATTCGAAATATTCATATTGCTACAGACTGTTCTGTTTTTGACAGATTCTGTTTTCTTTGCGTTGTGTGCTTGTTTTGATGATTCTATGGTTTTCTTTGATGAGTTTTTGCCATAGAAAAGTTGGAATACAGTATATATAATGCAAAAAAAATAAGAATATGTTTGCAATAGTACTTATAGTAGTGGTTTGCTTTCTTATACTAACGGATCTCGCGAATGTTTTGTTGAGTTTTGCGTGATTGAAGTTTAAACTTGATTTTTTAACTTGATGGCGACTCCACCACCCACCCTCCCCTCCCACTAGCGCCCATGGCAACTCCCATGATCCCACCCATCCCACCCAAATTCAACCAACCAAATCTGTTTCCCCTCCTATGGATCCATTCAATGATCCACATTCCATTGCTCATCAACTGGATTTTTCATTTGGACATCATTTCAGATCTCAGGTTCGTGATCTATTTGCCTCGACAGTCAACCCGGTTTCCCCCTCATCTGGTTTCATCTTGGTGGCATCTTTTGGAAGATCAAGGTTTAGACTTGATCCATTGAATGTAAGTCTTGCCATCTCATCATGTACTGGTGCTGCCTACGATGCTATCAACGTCACACACATCATTGGCAACATATTTAGTTTCACGGTTTGTTCAAAGACAGTGGGGTTTCATCTTGTCCATTTGAAATTTTTCACATGCAATATGTTCAAATGTTCCTTTCATCTATGGAGCGGTGGTGGCCCCAATTGAATTTATGAAGAGAAAGTTTGGATCAAAGAGCAAGAGGCAGAATGGCATCGTGTGACCTATAAAAGGAAGCCTCTTCCCCGACACGTCTCGGTCAACAAAGTTTATCAAATAATTCATAATGACATATCATCTGTGCCTCAGCCCAATCAAGGTATCATACTAATGGCATTAACAATCATCGGCCTCTAACTGGTGCCAACTCCACCCCGATTGGTAATCCTCAGATTTCATCAGTGGATTTGGATGATCGTAATAATCGGCCGATCGAGGTACGTAGCTCAACCAACCCCATGCATAGCAGATCGTTAGTTGCTGGGCCCAATGAACTTTCAAATTGCCACTCTAGCATGGGCCTTAATGCCCCCCACTTGTGGAGCCCAATTGCGCTAGTACAATCCAGCCCACTTGTGAGCCCGTGAGGGAGTCGTTTCACATTCCAAATTTTTCGCCTGGACTTATTTTCTGCATGAAATGCTTGGGATATGGTCATTATCCAGCGGGTTGTTGTAACAGTATCAGATGCAGAAAATGTTTCGATTATAAGCGCTAGATTTTGTCTCAACAAGAAAAACCGCACGCTGATATATCAGATAAAAAATTATGCGCCTACTGAGCACAATAAATCCCAGGAGACCCCCCCCCCCCCCGCCTCCTCGCATTCTACTCCGTGCCTAGCTCCCACGCTCCACCAAACACCATCGCCCTTGGCACCAACACCATGGCTTGCTACCCATGCGACCCATACCCTCACCTCCCCGCCGGCACCACGATCATTGCTCCGGGTCCTGAACGCGTGCAGCGCGGCTACGTCGTCCTCGGAGCTTCCTATGGTCTGCGATGAGTGGGCAATCGCTACTCTGGTTCCTGGTGTCCCACCTGAAGATTTCCCTGCCGCCAATGCAATGATCTTAGAGTTTCTTGAAGCCAAGGGATGGAGGATCAACTACACATCTAGATGTGGTATGGGTATGGTTCTGATCCAATTTACAACTGCCTGTTCGAGAGATTTTTCTATCAGCAATAGTCCTTATGAGATTGGAGACTCTGTTATTTGCATCACTAGGCATGATAGGAGTCTGAACTACCATAGCATCACCTTTACCCATGATGCTTGGCTCATGTTGATGAACTACCCCCTTGAATGCTGGGATGTAGGAGTTGTTAGCCGCATGGTTTCTCAATATGGTAAGTTTCTGATCTGGAACAAGGACCCGAGAGACAAAACTAGAATTATTGTTAAGGTCAGAGTAATGAGTGTTGATACTTTGCCTGTTAGCATTGTTTTTCTGTGCAACTTGGACGATGTTGGGTATGGTGATTCATGGACTTGTCCCACCTACATCCTATCTCGTGAGGTTTGTTGGCCAACTAGGTGGTGGTGAGGATCCTCTGCCCCCCAATGGAGGAAATCTGTAAGTGCATCTAGTGCCACCCCTAGTTGGTTTTGGAGTATTGACGACAAATTTGGTTGAGGGACTAATGCGTTTGTGAGAATTGCAGGATAACACAGGTAGTGTCCCTCATTGATTCGGTTTACCTACCGGAGATGACCCCTAAAAATGTATGAAGACATTGACGACAATGGTGGTATGTGAAGATATTCATATTGAAGACTATGACATGAGAAGACATTGAGTGAAGACTATGGAGCGCGAAGACTGTGTCGTTTAGTTGTTTCCTTTTTCTTCTTTGTTGAGTCATAGGAACCACCGTACTGTTAAGTGGGGTCCAAGTGAACAAAGTCAGAATGACTGAAGTGATGCTCAACCCAAATCCTATGTCTTCAAGCGAAGACAATGAGAGCAAATCTTATCCAGAGCTGGATGAGTCAGCTTTGCTTGTAGCCCAAGTAAAGTTGCGGCGTGTGTTTGAAATCTGACCGTTGGAATACGTGTCAGTTCCTTAGTGACCCAGGGTCATTTCGGACATATCAGGTCGGGTTGCCTAGTGGCTATAAATAGCCCACCCCTACACAATAAATTGGGGGCTGCTCAGAGTTAGTGCACGACTTTTGTCGTTTGAGAGAAACCCACCTCGAAGCCTTTGAGAGAGAGAAATCCTTGCGATGACCAAGCCCAAACACCCAGAGCCAAAGAGTGTTAGGCATCACTGAAGTCTTTCTGTCTGCGTGACCTAAAGACTTATTACACTTGAGGACTGTGAATCCTCCAGCCGGTTAGGCGTCGCGTTCTGAGCATCCAAGAGTCATTGTGGATCGCCGGTGAACGAAGTCTGTGAAGGTTCGGAAGTCTACCTTGAAGACTTACCAGAGTGATTGGGCGAGGACTGTGTGTCCTTAGCTCAAGGGGAATAAGGTGAAGACGCGGTCTTCTGAGTTGAATCTCAGCCTCCCTAACCAGACGTACAGGTGTCACAACAACTGGAACTGGTCCTGTGTCTTCAACAAGTGACTGGTTCTATCCTCTCCCTCCCTTTACTTAGTGTTTGTCTTCGTGAAGTCATTGCCTATTTGTCGTACCTGTTTGACTTCATTGCTTGACTACTATCGTTGGTTGGCTTCATACTATCTTCCATCCTGATTCTTACTACTAAGCTGCTATTAGTCTTTGTACTTTCACATTATTGCATACTTGACTATGGTTTGCTTGTTGTAGTTTATCTTCCGCTGCATATCAATTAGGTCATTTATATTGTTTGTCTTCGAAACTTCCACGTTTTGAAGACTTTCATAAAAATCGCCTATTCACCCCTCTCTAGTCGATAACTAGCACTTTCAATTGGTATCAGAGCAAGGTACTCCCTTGTTCTGTGTGATTCGGTTTAACCACCTGGAGTTTTAGCTATGTCGATGATGTCTACTACACAACCTTCTTTTTGTAGACGTTGTTGGGCCTGCAAGTGCACAGGTTTGTAGGACAGTAGCAAATTTCCCTCAAGTGGATGACCTAAGGTTTATCAATCCGCGAGAGGCGTAGGATGAAGATGGTCTCTCTCAAGCAACCCTGCAACAAAATAACAAAAAGTCTTGTGTCCCCAACACACCCAATACAATGGTAAATTGTATAGGTGCACTAGTTCGGCGAAGAGATGGTGATACAAGTGCAAAATAGATAGTAGATATAGGTTTTTGTAATCTGAAATAATAAAAACAGCAAGGTAACAAGTGGTAAAAGTGAGCGTAAACGGTATTGCAATGGTAGGAAACAAGGCCTAGGGTTCATACTTTCACTAGTGTAAGCTCTCTCAACAATAATAACATAGATAGAACATATTGTTGGGGAACGTAGTAATTTCAAAAAAATTCCTACGCACACGCAAGATCATGGTGATGGCATAGCAACAAGAGGGGAGAGTGTTCGTCCACGTACCCTCGTAGACCGTAAGCGGAAGCGTTAGCACAACGCGGTTGATGTAGTCGTACGTCTTCACGATCCGACCGATCCAAGCACCGAACGTACGGAGCCTCCGAGTTTAGCACACGTTCAGCTCGATGACGATCTCCGGCCCTCCGATCCAGCAAAGGCTCCGGAGATGAGTTCCGTCAGCACGACGGCGTGGTGACGATGATGATGTTCTACCGGCGCAGGGCTTCGCCTAAACTCCGCGACGATATGACCGAGGTGGAATATGGTGGAAGGGGGCACCGCACGCGGCTAAGGAACGATCCGTAGATCAACTTGTGTGTCTATGGGGTGCCCCCTGCCCTCGTATATAAAGGAGGGAGGGGGGAGGCCGGCCGGCCCCTTTGGGCGCGCCAAGGGAGGGGGAATCCTCCTCCTAGTAGGAGTAGGATTCCTCCTTTCCTACTCCTACTAGGAGGAGGAAGGAAGGGGGAGAGGGGGGAAGGAAAGGGGGGCGCCGCCCCCCTCCTAGTCCAATTCGGACCAGAGGGAGAGGGGGCACGCGGCCCACCCTGGCCGCCCCTATCTCTTCCCACCTAGGCCCATGTGGCCCATTAACTATCCCGGGGGGTTCCGGTAACCCCCCCGGCACTCCGGTTTTCTCCGAAAACTCCCGGAACCTTTCCGGTGTCCGAATATAGTCGTCCAATATATCAATCTTTATGTCTCGACCATTCCGAGACTCCTCGTCATGTCCGTGATCACATCCGGGACTCCGAACAAACTTTGGTACATCAAAACTTATAAACTCATAATAAAACTGTCATCGAAACGTTAAGCGTGCGGACCCTACGGGTTCGAGAACTATGTAGACATAACCTAAAACCATTCTCGGTCAATAACCAATAGCGGGACCTGGATGCCCATATTGGTCCCTACATATTCTACGAAGATCTTTATCGGTCAAACCGCATAACAACATACTTTGTTCCCTTTGTCATCGGTATGTTACTTGCCCGAGATTTGATCGTCGGTATCCAATACCTAGTTCAATCTCATTACCGGCAAGTCTCTTTACTCGTTCCGTAATATGTCATCTCATAACTAACTCATTAGTTACATGCTTGCAAGGCTTAGGTGATGAGTATTACCGAGAGGGCCCAGAGATACATCTCCGACAATCGGAGTGACAAATCCTAATCTCGAATTATGCCAACCCAACATGTACCTTCGGAAACACCTGTAGAGCACCTTTATAATCACCCACTTACGTTGTGACGTTTGGTAGCACACAAAGTGTTCTTCCGGTAAACGGGAGTTGCACAATCTCATAGTTGTAGGAACTTTGTATAAGTCATGAAGAAAGCAATAGCAGTATACTAAACGATCAAGTGCTAGGCTAACAGAATGGGTCATGTCAATCACATCATTCTCCTAATGATGTGATCCCATTAATCAAATGACAACACATGTCTATGGTCAGGAAACATAACCATCTTTGATTAATGAGCTAGTCAAGTAGAGGCATACTAGTGACTATGTGTTTGTCTATGTATTCACACATGTATCATGTTTCCGGTTAATACAATTCTAGCATGAATAATAAACATTTATCATGATATGAGGAAATAAATAATAACTTTATTATTGCCTCTAGGGCATATTTCCTTCAGTCTCCCACTTGCACTAGAGTCAATAATCTAGATTACATAGTAATGATTCTAACACCCATGGAGTCTTGGTGCTGATCATGTTTTGCTCGTGAGAGAGGCTTAGTCAACGGGTCTGCAACATTCAGATCCGTATGTATCTTGCAAATCTCTATGTCTCCCACTTGGACTTGGTCCCGAATGGAATTGAAGCGTCTCTTGATGTGCTTGGTCCTCTTGTGAAATCTGGATTCCTTTGCCAGGGCAATTGCACCAGTATTGTCACAGAAGATCTTCATTGGTCCCGATGCACTAGGTATGACACCTAGATCGGAAATGAACTCCTTCATCCAGACTCCTTCATTCGCTGCTTCAGAAGCAGCTATGTACTCCGCTTCACATGTAGATCCCGCCACGACGCTTTGTTTAGAACTGCACCAACTTACAGCTCCACCGTTTAATAAAAACACGTATCCGGTTTGCGATTTAGAATCGTCCGAATCAGTGTCAAAGCTTGCATCGACGTAACCATTTACGACTAGCTCTTTGTCACCTCCATATACGAGAAACATATCCTTAGTCCTTTTTAGGTATTTCAGGATGTTCTTGACCGCTGTCCAGTGATCCACTCTTGGATTACTTTGGTACCTTCCTGCCAAACTTATTGCTAAGCATACGCCAGGTCTGGTACACAGCATTGCATACATGATAGAGCCTATGGCTGAAGCATAGGGAACATTTTTCATTTTCTCTCTATCTTCTGCTGTGGTCGGGCATTGAGTTTGACTCAACTTCACACCTTGTAGCACAGGCAAGAATCCTTTCTTTGCCTGATCCATTTTGAACTTTTTCAAAATTTTGTCAAGGTATGTGCTTTGTGAAAGTCCTATTAAGCGTCTTGATCTATCTCTATAGATCTTGATGCCCAATATGTAAGCATCTTCACCGAGGTCTTTCATTGAAAAACTTTTATTCAAGTATCCCTTTATGCTATCCAGAAATTCTATATCATTTCCAATTAATAATATGTCATCAACATATAAAACTAGAAATGCTACAGAGCTCCCACTCACTTTCTTGTAAATACAGGCTTCTCCAAAAGTCTGTATAAAACCATATGCTCTAATTACACTATCAAAGCGTTTATTCCAACTCTGAGATGCTTGCACCAGTCCATAAATGGAACGCTGGAGCTTGCACACTTTGTCAGCACCTTTTGGATCAACAAAACCTTCCGGCTGCATCATATACAACTCTTCTTCTAGAATTCCATTCAAGAATGCAGTCTTGACATCCATTTTCCAAATTTCATAATCATGAAATGCAGCAATAGCCAACATGATTCGGACAGACTTAAGCATCGCTACGGGTGAGAAAGTCTCATCGTAGTCAACCCCTTGAACTTGTCGAAAACCTTTCGCAACAAGTCGAGCTTTATAGACAGTAACATTACCATCAGCGTCAGTCTTCTTCTTAAAGATCCATTTATTCTCAATGGCTTGCCGATCATCGGGCAAGTCAACCAACGTCCATACTTTGTTTTCATACATGGATCCCATCTCAGATTTCATGGCCTCTAGCCATTTTGCGGAATCTGGGCTCATCATCGCTTCCTCATAGTTCGTAGGTTCATCATGGTCAAGTAACATGACTTCCAGAATAGGATTACCATACCACTCTGGTGTGGATCTTACTCTGGTAGACCTACGAGGTTCAGCAGAAACTTGATCTGAAGTTTCATGATCAATATCATTAGCTTCCTCACTAATTGGTGTAGTCGTCACAGGAACCAGTTCTCATGATGAACTACCTTCCAATAAGGGAGTAGATACAGTTATCTCATCAAGTTCTACTTTCCTCCCACTCACTTCTTTCGAGAGAAACTCCTTCTCTAGAAAGGATCCATTCTTAGCAACGAATGTCTCGCCTTCAGATCTGTGATAGAAGGTGTACCCAACAGTCTCTTTTGGGTATCCTATGAAGACACATTTCTCCGATTTGGGTTCGAGCTTATCTGGTTGAAGTTTCTTCACATAAGCATCGCAGCCCCAAACTTTAAGAAACGACAACTTTGGTTTCTTGCCAAACCATAGTTCATAAGGCATCGTCTCAATGGATTTAGATGGTGCCCTATTTAACGTGAATGCGGCCGTCTCTAAAGCATAACCCCAAAACGATAGCGGTAAATCGGTAAGAGACATCATAGATCGCACCATATCAAGTAAAGTACGATTACGATGTTCGGACACACCATTTCGTTGTGGTGTTCCGGGTGGCGTGAGTTGCGAAACTATTCCGCATTGTTTCAAATGTAAACCAAACTCGTAACTCAAATATTCTCCTCCACGATCAGATCGTAGAAACTTTATTTTCTTGTTACGATGATTTTCCATTTCACTCTGAAATTCGTTGAACTTTTCAAATGTTTCAGACTTGTGCTTCATTAAGTAGATATACCCATATCTGCTCAAATCATCTGTGAAGGTGAGAAAATGACGATATCCGCCACAAGCCTCAACATTCATCGGACCACATACATCTGTATGTATGATTTCGAACAAATCTGTTGCTCTCTCCATAGTTCCGAAGAACGGTGTTTTAGTCATCTTGCCCATGAGGCACGGTTCGCAAGTACCAAGTGATTCATAATCAAGTGATTCCAGAAGTCCATCAGTATGGAGTTTCTTCATGCGTTTTACACCGATATGACCTAAACGGCAGTGCCACAAATAAGTTGCACTATCATTATCAACTCTGCATCTTTTGGCTTCAACATTATGAATATGTGTATCACTACTATCGAGATTCAATAAAAATAGACCACTCTTCAAGGGTGCATGACCATAAAAGATATTACTCATATAAATAGAACAACCATTATTCTCTGATTTAAATGAATAACCGTCTCGCATTAAACAAGATCCAGATATAATGTTCATGCTCAACGCTGGCACCAAATAACAATTATTCAGGTCTAAAACTAATCCCGAAGGTAGATGTAGAGGTAGCGTGCCGACTGCGATCACATCGACTTTGGAACCGTTTCCCACGCGCATCGTCACCTCGTCCTTGGCCAGTGCTCGCTTATTCCGTAGTCCCTATTTCGAGTTGCAAATATTAGCAACAGAACTAGTATCAAATACCCAGGTGCTACTACGAGCTCCAGTTGGGTACACATCAATAAAATGTATATCACATATACCTTTGCTCACTTTGCCATCCTTCTTATCCGCCAAATACTTGGGGCAGTTCCGCTTCCAGTGTCCAGTCTGCTTGCAGTAGAAGCACTCAGTTTCAGGCTTAGGTCCAGACTTGGGTTTCTTCTCTTGAGCAGCAACTTGCTTGCCATTCTTCTTGAAGTTCCCCTTCTTCTTCCCTTTGCCCTTCTTCTTGAAACTAGTGGTCTTGTTGACCATCAACACTTGATGCTCCTTCTTGATTTCTACCTCCGCGGCTTTCAACATCGCGAAGAGCTCGGGAATAGTCTTGTTCATCCCTTGCATATTATAGTTCATCACGAAGCTCTTGTAGCTTGGTGGCAGTGATTGGAGAATTCTGTCAATGACACTATCATCAGGAAGATTAACTCCCAATTGAATCAAGTGATTATTATACCCAGACATTCTGAGTATGTGTTCACTGACAAAACTATTCTCCTCCATCTTGCAGCTATAGAACTTATTGGAGACTTCATATCTCTCAATCCGGGCATTTGCTTGAAATATTAACTTCAACTCCTGAAACATCTCATATGCTCCATGACGTTCAAAACGTCGTTGAAGACCCGGTTCCAAACCGTAAAGCATGGCACACTGAACTATAGAGTAGTCATCAGCTTTGCTCTGCCAGACATTCTTAACGTCGTCAGTTGCATCAGCAGCAGGCCTGGCACCCAGCGGTGCTTCCAGGACATAACTCTTCTGTGCAGCAATGAGGATAATCCTCAGGTTACGGACCCAGTCCGTGTAATTGCTACCATCTTCTTTCAACTTTGCTTTCTCAAGGAACGCATTAAAATTCAACGGAACAGCAACACGAGCCATCTATCTACAAACAAACATAGACAAGCAAGATACTATCAGGTACTAAGTTCATGATAAATTTAAGTTCAATTAATCATATTACTTAAGAACTCCCACTTAGATAGACATCTCTCTAGTCATCTAAGTGATCACGTGATCCATATCAACTAAACCATAACCGATCATCACGTGAGATGGAGTAGTTTTCAATGGTGAACATCACTATGTTGATCATATCTACTATATGATTCACGCTCGACCTTTCGGTCTCTGTGTTCCGAGGCCATATCTGCATATGCTAGGCTCGTCAAGTTTAACCTGAGTATTCTGCGTGTGCAAAACTGGCTTGCACCCGTTGTAGATGGACGTAGAGCTTATCACACCCGATCATCACGTGGTGTCTCGGCACGACGAACTTTGGCAATGGTGCATACTCAGGGAGAACACTTCTTGATAATTTTAGTGAGAGATCATCTTAAAATGCTACCGTCAATCAAAGCAAGATAAGATGCATAAAGGATAAACATCACATGCAATCAATATAAGTGATATGATATGGCCATCATCATCTTGTGCTTGTGATCTCCATCTTCGAAGCACCATCATGATCACCATCGTCACCGGCGCGACACCTTGATCTCCATCGTAGCATCGTTGTCGTTACGCCATCTATTGCTTCTATGACTATCGCTACCGCTTAGTGATAAAGTAAAGCAATTACAGGGCGTTTGCATTTCATACAATAAAGCGACAACCATATGGCTCCTGCCAGTTGCCGATAACTTCGGTTACACAACATGATCATCTCATACAAAAATATAGCATCACGTCTTGACCATATCACATCACAACATGCCCTGCAAAAACAAGTTAGACGTCCTCTACTTTGTTGTTGCAAATTTTACGTGGCTGCTACGGGCTTAGCAAGAACCGTTCTCACCTGCGCATCAAAACCACAACGATAGTTTGTCAAATAGACTCCGTTTTAACCTTCGCAAGGACCGGGCGTAGCCACACTCGGTTCAACTAAAGTGAGAGAGACAGACACCCGCCAGCCACCTTTAAGCACGAGTGCTCGTAATGGTGAAACCAGTCTCGCGTAAGCGTACGCGTAATGTCGGTCCGGGCCGCTTCATCTCACAATACCGCTGAACCAAAGTATGACATGCTGGTAGGCAGTATGACTTATATCGTCCACAACTCACTTGTGTTCTACTCGTGCATACAACATCAACGCATATAACCTGGCTCGGATGCCACTGTTGGGGAACGTAGTAATTTCAAAAAATTTCCTACGCACACGCAAGATCATGGTGATGGCATAGCAACGAGAGGGGAGAGTGTTCGTCCACGTACCCTCGTAGACCGTAAGCGGAAGCGTTAGCACAATGCGGTTGATGTAGTCGTACGTCTTCACGATCCGACCGATCCAAGCACCGAACGTACGGAGCCTCCGAGTTTAGCACACGTTCAGCTCGATGACGATCTCCGGCCCTCCGATCCAGCAAAGGCTCCGGAGATGAGTTCCGTCAGCACGACGGCGTGGTGACGATGATGATGTTCTACCGATGCAGGGCTTCGCCTAAACTCCGCGACAATATGACCGAGGTGGAATATGGTGGAAGGGGGCACCGCACACGGCTAAGGAACGATCCGTAGATCAACTTGTGTGTCTATGGGGTGCCCCTGCCCCCGTATATAAAGGAGGGAGGGGGGAGGCCGGCCGGCCCCTTTGGGCGCGCCAAGGGAGGGGGAATCCTCCTCCTAGTAGGAGTAGGATTCCTCCTTTCCTACTCCTACTAGGAGGGGGAAGGAAGGGGGAGAGGGGGGAAGGAAAGGGGGGCGCCGCCCCCCCTCCTAGTCCAATTCGGACCAGAGGGAGAGAGGGCGCGCGGCCCACCCTGGCCGCCCCTCTCTCTTCCCACCTAGGCCCATGTGGCCCATTAACTCTCCCGGGGGGTTCCGGTAACCCCCCCGGCACTCCGGTTTTCTCCGAAAACTCCCGGAACCTTTCCGGTGTCCGAATATAGTCGTCCAATATATCAATCTTTATGTCTCAACCATTCTGAGACTCCTCGTCATGTCCGTGATCACATCCGGGACTCCGAACAAACTTCGGTACATCAAAACTTATAAACTCATAATAAAACTGTCATCGAAACGTTAAGCGTGCGGACCCTACGGGTTCGAGAACTATGTAGACATGACCTAAAACCATTCTCGGTCAATAACCAATAGCGAGACCTGGATGCCCATATTGGTTCCTACATATTCTACGAAGATCTTTATCGGTCAAACCGCATAACAACATACTTTGTTCCCTTTGTCATCGGTATGTTACTTGCCCGAGATTTGATCGTCGGTATCCAATACCTAGTTCAACCTCGTTACCGGCAAGTCTCTTTACTCGTTCCGTAATACGTCATCTCATAACTAACTCATTAGTTACATGCTTGCAAGGCTTAGGTGATGAGTATTACCGAGAGGGCCCAGAGATACATCTCCGACAATCGGAGTGATAAATCCTAATCTCGAATTATGCCAACCCAACATGTACCTTCGGAAACACCTGCAGAGCACCTTTATAATCACCCAGTTACGTTGTGACGTTTGGTAGCACACAAAGTGTTCTTCCGGTAAACGGGAGTTGCACAATCTCATAGTTGTAGGAACTTTGTATAAGTCATGAAGAAAGCAATAGCAGTATACTAAACGATCAAGTGCTAGGCTAACAGAATGGGTCATGTCAATCACATCATTCTCCTAATGATGTGATCCCATTAATCAAATGACAACACATGTCTATGGTCAGGAAACATAACCATCTTTGATTAATGAGCTAGTCAAGTAGAGGCATACTAGTGACTATGTGTTTGTCTATGTATTCACACATGTATCATGTTTCCGGTTAATACAATTCTAGCATGAATAATAAACATTTATCATGATATGAGGAAATAAATAATAACTTTATTATTGCCTCTAGGGCATATTTCCTTCACATATGACAAGCCCTCAACATGCGACAAAGAGTCACTTCGAAGCCACTAATAGCGGAGAACAAACGTAGAGATTATGGTCGGGTACGAAACCACCACAAAGCTATTCTTTCGGATCGATCTATAAAAGAGTTCATACTAGAATAACACCTTAAGATACAAATCAACTAAAACCCTAACGTCACCTAGATACTCCATTGTCACCTCAAGTATCCGTGGGCATGATTATACGATATGCATCACACAATCTCAGATTCATCCAACCAACATAAAAGTACTTCAAAGAGTGCCCCAAAGCTACTACCAGAGAGTCAAGAACGTGTGCCAACCCTATGCATAGGTTCCCAAGTGTCACGAAACCCGCAAGTTGATCACCAAAACATACATCAAGTGGATCAATAGAATAACCCATTGTCACCACAGTTATCCCACGCAAGACATACATCAAGTGTTCATAAAAGACTCAATCCGATAAAATAACTTTAAAGGGGAAACTCAATTCATCACAAGAGAGTAGAGGGGGAGAAACATCATAAGATCCAACTACAATAGCAAAGCTCGGGATACATCAAGATCGTGCCATAGAAGAACACGAGAGAGAACACGAGAGAGAGAGATCAAACACATAGCTACTAGTACATACCCTCAGCCCCGAGGGTGAACTACTCCCTCCTCATCATGGATAGCGCCGGGATGATGAAGATGGCCTCCGGTGATGGGATCCCCCTCCGGCAGGGTGCCGGAACGGGGTCCCGATTGGTTTTTGGTGGCTACAGAGGCTTGCAGCGGTGGAACTCCCGATCTATGTTCTGACGTGGGGTCCAAGTCCATCAGGTGGGTTTCCTTCCAAAAATAACTTCTCCAGTTGATTTCGTTCCGTTTTGACTCCGTCTGATATTCCTTTTCCTCGAAACACTAAATAGGCATAAAACAGCAAATCTAGGCTGGCCCTCCGGTTAATAGGTTAGTCCCAAAAATAATATAAAAGTGGATAATAAAGCCTAATATTGCCTAAAACAGTAGATAAAGTAGCATGGAGCAATCAAAAATTATAGATACGTTGGAGACGTATCAAGCATCCCCAAGCTTAATTCCTGCTCATCCTCGAGTAGGTAAATGATAAAAAAGAATTTTTGATGTGGAGTGATACTTGGCATAATTTCAATGTAATTCTTCTTACTTGTGGTATGAATATTCAGATCTGAAAGATTCAAGACAAAAGTTCATATTGACATAAAAATAATAATACTTCAAGCATACTAATCAAAGCAATCATGTCTTCTCAAAATAGCATGGCCAAAGAAAGTTATCCCTACAAAATCATATAGTCTGGCTATGCTCCATCTTCCCCACACAAAATATTTAAATCATGCACAACCCCGATGACAAGCCAAGCAATTGTTTCATACTTTAACATTTTCAATACTTTTTCAATCTTCACGCAATACATGAGCGTGAGCCATGGATATAGCACTATATGTGGAATAGAATGGTGGTTGTGGAGGAGACAAAGAGAGGGGAAGATAGTCTCACATCAACTAGGCGTATCAATGGGCTATGAAGATGCCCATCAATAGATATCAATGTGAGTGAGTAGGGATTGCCATGCAACGGATGCACTAGAGCTATAAGTATTTGAAAGCTCAAAAAAAGAAACTAAGTGGGTGTGCATCCAACTCGCTTGCTCACGAAGACCTAGGGCATTTGAGGAAGCCCATCATTGGAATATACAAGCCAAGTTCTATAATGAAAAATTCCCACTAGTATATGAAAGTGACAAAATGAGAGACTCTCTATCATGAAGATCTTGGTGCTACTTTGAAGCACAAGTGTGGTAAAAGGATAGTAACATTGTACCTTCTCTCTTTTTCTCTCATTTTTTAATTTTTTATTTGGGCCTTTTCTCATTTTTTATGGCCTCTTTTTTTATTTGGGCTTATTTGGCCTCTTTTATTTATTTTTTCGTCCGGAGTCTCATCCCGACTTGTGGGGGAATCATAGTCTCCATCATCCTTTCCTCACTGGGACAATGCTCTAATAATGATGATCATCACACTTTTATTTTTCTTACAACTCAACAACTACAACTCGATACTTAGAACAAAATATGACTCTATATGAATGCCTCCGGCGGTGTACCGGGATATGCAATGAAACATGAGTGACATGTATGAAAGAATTATGAAAGGTGGCTTTTGCCACAAATACGATGTCAACTACATGATCATGCTAGCAATATGACAATGATGGAGCGTGTCATAATAAATGGAACGGTGGAAAGTTGCATGGCAATATATCTCGGAATGGCTATGGAAATGCCATGATAGGTAGGTATGGTGGCTGTTTTGAGGAAGGTATATGGTGGGTGTATGATACCGGCGAAAAGTGTGCGGTATTAGAGAGGCTAGCAATGGTGGAAGGATGGGAAAAAGTGTGTATAATCCATGGACTCAACATTAGTCATAAAGAACTCATATACTTATTGCAAAAATCTAGAAGTTATCAAAGCAAACTATTACGCGCATGCTCCTAGGGGGATAGTTTGGTAGGAAAATACCATCGCTCGTCCCCGACCGCCACTCATAAGGAAGACAATCAATAAATAAATCATGCTCCGAGTTCATCACATAACGGTTCACCATACGTGCATGCTACGGGAATCACAAACTTCAACACGAGTATTCTGTAAATTCACAACTACTCAACTAGCATGACTCTAATATTATCACCTTCATATCTCAAAACAATTATCAAGCATCAAACTTTTCTTAGTATTCAACACACTCATAAGAAAGTTTCACATATCTTGAACACCAAGTATATTAATCATTAAGCAAATTACCATGCTATTAACAACTCTCAAAATAATCTAAGTGAAGCATGAGAGATCAAGTTTCTTTAAAACAAATCCACCACTGTGCTCTAAAAGATCTAAGTGAAGCACTAGAGCAAAAATTATCACGCTCAAAAGATATAAGTGAAGCACTATGAGCAAAACTATCAAGCTCAAAAGATATAAGTGAAGCACATAGAGTATTCTAGCAAATTCCAATTTGTGTAAGTCTCTCTCTCATTAAAGAATTTCAGATCTTGATACTTATTCAAACATCAAGCAAAGCTAAAGAAAACTACATTGCAAGGATAGCACAACTCATGTGAAGAAGCAAAAACTTAGGCTCAACCGATACTAACCGATAGTTGTTGAAGAAGAAAGGTGGGATGCCTACCGGGGCATCCCCAAGCTTAGATGCTTGAGACTTCTTGAAATATTATCTTGGGGTGCCTTGGGCATCACCAAGCTTGAGCTTTTGTGTCTCCTTAATTCCTCTCATATCATGGTTTCTCTTTTTATCAAAAGCTTCATTCACAACAAACTCAACAAGAACTCGTGAGATAGGTTAGTATAAACCAATGCAAAACCTTATCATTTTCTACTGTAACAAATTACTAAAATTATTATTCAACATTGCATACTAAATGCCTCTGCATATTTAATACTCCTATCCTCAAATAGAATCATTAAACAAACAAACATATGCAAACAACGCAAACATAACAGCAATCTGTCAAAACAGTACAGTCTATAAAGAATGCAAGAGTATCAATACTTCCCTGAATCCAACAAATATGAACTAAAATTCCAACTGTAATAAATTTATCAGAGCTTAATATGCAAAAAGATTCAACGTTAGACCATGCTCTGACTTTTCTAGGGAATTTTGGCAACAGTGGTAAACTTTCTGTTTTCAAACAGCAACATGCATACTAGCAATATAAGCATGGCAAAGGCTATCCTTGACCTTTTTATTGAAACTAAAGATGCAAAAACATTATTCTAACTAACAGCAAGCAAAAACTAACAAAATAAATTGACGCTCCAAGCAAAACACATATCATGTGGCGAATAAAAATATAGCTCCAAGTAAAATTACCGATGAACGAAGACGAAAGAGGGGATGCCTTCCGGGGCATCCCCAAGCTTAGTTGCTTGGTTGTCCTTGAATATTACCTTGGGGTGCCTTGGGCATCCCCAAGCTTAGGCTTTTGCCACTCCTTATTCCATAGTCCATCGAATCTTTACCCAAAACTTGAAAACTTCAACCACACAAAACTCAACACAAAACTCGTAAGCTCCGTTAGTATAAGAAAATAAAACCACCACTTAGGTACTGTAATGAACTCATTCTAAATTCATATTGGTTTAATATCTACTGTACTCCAACTTATCTATGGTTCATACCCTCCGATACTACTCATAGATTCATCAAAATAAGCAAACAACACATAGAAAACAGAATCTGTCAAAAACAGAACAGTCTGTAGTGATCTGTATAAAACGTATACTTCTGGAACCCCAAAAATTATGAAATAAATCGCTGGACCTGAGAAATTTTTATATTAATCATCTGCAAAAATAATCAACCTAAAATCACTCTCCAGTAAACAATGGCAGCTAATCTCGTGAGCGCTAAAGTTTCTGTTTTTCACAGCAAGATCACATAAACTTCACCCAAGTCTTCCCAAAGGTTCTACTTGGCACTTTATTGAAACAAAAGCTATAAAACATGATTAATACAGTAGCATAATCATGTGGACACACAAAAACAGTAAGGATAAATATTGGGTTGTCTCCCAACAAGCGCTTTTCTTTAATGCCTTTTAGCTAGGCATGATGATGACAATGATGCTCACATAAAAGATAAGAATTGAAACGTAACGGGAGCATCATGAAGCATATGACTAGCACATTTCAGTCTAACCCACTTCCTATGCATAGGGATTTTGTGAGCAAACAACTTAGGAGAACAATAATCAACTAGCATAGGATGGCACAACAAGCATAGCTTCAAGAATTTAAGCATATAGAGAGGAAACTTGACATTATTGCAATTCCTACAAGCATATGTTCCTCCCTCATAATAATTTTCAGTAGCATCATGAATGAATTCAACAATATAACCAGAACCTAAAGCATTCTTTTCATGATCTACAAGCATAGAAAATTTACTACTCTCCACATAAGCAAACTTCTTCTTTATGGCATATGTATCATCACAATAATCATCATAAGTAGCAACTTCGTTCTCATCATAATCAATTGAAACCTCTCCCAAGATAGTGGAATCACTAAATAAAGTTGACACTCTTCCAAATCCACTTTCATATTCATCACAATAAGATTCAACATCCTCCAAAATAGTGGGATCACTACTTCCTAAAGTCGACTCTCTTCCGAACCCACTTTCATCAATATAATCATCATAGGTAGGAGGCATGCTATCACCATAACAACTTTGCATATCAAAACTTGGGATGCTAAAAATATCATCTTCATTAAACATAGCATCCCAAGCTTGGGACAAACATTAATTCCAGCAAATATATTCTCAAATATTTCATCCCAATCAAACATAGCTTCCCCAAGCTTGGGCCCTTTCATATCATAAGCATAATCATTCTCATCATTAAAAATATTGATAGCACCAATAGTATAGCAATTATCATCATCACAATGAGTAGTAGGAGCAACATTATTTGGGAGGGATACCTTTTTACCTTTGTTGCTCCTTCTTTTCTTTTTCTTATTCACATTATGTGTAGGTTCAACTTTCCTCTTTGAGCTCCTTATTGATGAGATTGGTTGAATAGAAAGCTCCTCCTCGTTACCTGATTCATCATAAGAAATAATAGGAGGAGATTGGGAAGTCTCTTCCCTTTCATTAATATTTTCATCATCTTCTATTTGCTTTCTTTTCTTTATGTAATTGGCAATATATGGATTATCAATGCAATTCACTGCACAATACATATAAATATTCTCTAGATCAAAATCAAGAAATCTATCAAGATTAAATTTTGGAATACCCTCGGTTATATGTTTCATTTCTTCATAACCCAAAAGAAGGCTAAGTTCTTTATGATGCTCAAGGGTAATCAAATTATCACAATATTTGGACACGACTTGATCATGAAACAAATAGCATTGGAGCTTTAAATGACCATGTTCATTGCAAAGTTCACAAGGGGCATGGATAATATTGAATCTTTCAGCACATTCATCTAGCTCTTTTTGCAACAATTTGGTATCTAAGTACTTATGCCTCTTGCAATATCTATCTTCCCTATTTGGTGTGTACTTACAAACCCAATGCACTCCACAAAAATTGACATGTTTATAGGAGACATTTTCATCATAACTAGTGCAATCATCATTAGCATCATGGATATTCAAAGAATTCGTACTAACAACATTGCAATCATGCTCATCATTCAAATATTTAGTGCCAAACAATTTAGAGATTTCTTCTTCTAGCACTTGAGCACAATTATCCTTTCCATCATACAAACGAAAGATATTAAAAAGGTGAAGCGTATGAGACAAACTCAACTCCATTCTTTTGTAAATTTCTTTATAAACTAGACTAGTGCTAAAACAAGAAACAAGAAGATTCAATTGCAAGATCTAAAGATATACCTTCACTTACCTAGCCTCCCCGGCAACGGCGCCAGAAAAGAGCTTGATGTCTACTACACAACCTTCTTCTTGTAGACGTTGTTGGGCCTACAAGTGCACAGGTTTGTAGGACAGTAGCAAATTTCCCTCAAGTGGATGACCTAAGGTTTATCAATCCGCGAGAGGCATAGGATGAAGATGGTCTCTCTCAAGCAACCCTACAACCAAATAACAAAAAGTCTCTTGTGTCCCCAACACACCCAATACAATGGTAAATTGTATAGGTGCACTAGTTCGGCAAAGAGATGGTGATACAAGTGCAAAATAGATAGTAGATATAGGTTTTTGTAATCTGAAATAATAAAAACATCAAGGTAACAAGTGGTAAAAGTGAGCGTAAACGGTATTGCAATGGTAGGAAACAAGGCCTAGGGTTCATACTTTCACTAGTGTAAGTTCTCTCAACAATAATAACATAGATAGAACATATGGCAAGCCCTCAACATGCGACAAAGAGTCACTCCGAAGCCACTAATAGCGGAGAACAAATGTAGAGATTATGGTCGGGTACGAAACCACCACAAAGCTATTCTTTCGGATCGATCTATAAAAGAGTTCGTACTAGAATAACACCTTAAGATACAAATCAATCAAAACCCTAATGTCACCTAGATACTCCATTGTCACCTCAAGTATCCGTGGGCATGATTATATGATATGCATCACACAATCTCAGATTCATCCAACCAACATAAAAGTACTTCAAAGAGTGCCCCAAAGCTACTACCAGAGAGTCAAGAACGTGTGCCAACCCCTATGCATAGGTTCCCAAGTGTCACGAAACCCGCAAGTTGATCACCAAAACATACATCAAGTGGATCAATAGAATAACCCATTGTCACCACGGTTATCCCACGCAAGACATACATCAAGTGTTCATAAAAGACTCAATCCGATAAAATAACTTCAAAGGGGAAGCTCAATTCATCACAAGAGAGTAGAGGGGGAGAAACATCATAAGATCCAACTACAATAGCAAAGCTCGGGATACATCAAGATCGTGCCATAGAAGAACACGAGAGATAACACGAGAGAGAGAGATCAAACACATAGCTACTAGTACATACCCTCAGCCCCGAGGGTGAACTACTCCCTCCTCGTCATGGATAGCGCCGGGATGATGAAGATGGCCTCCGGTGATGGGATCCCCCTCCGGCAGGGTGCCAAAACGGGGTTCCGATTGGTTTTTGGTGGCTACAGAGGCTTGCGGCGGCGGAACTCCCGATCTATCTTCCGACGTGGGGTCCAAGTCCATCAGGTAGGTTTCCTTCCAAAAATAACTTCTCCAGTTGATTTCGTTCCGTTTTGACTCCTTCTGATATTCCTTTTCCTCGAAACACTAAAATAGGCATAAAACAACAAATCTGGGCTGGGCCTCCGGTTAATAGGTTAGTCCCAAAAATAATATAAAAGTGGATAATAAAGCCCAATATTGCCTAAAACAGTAGATAAAGTAGCATGGAGCAATAAAAAATTATAGATACGTTGGAGATGTATCAGTCGACTGCAGGGATAATCAAAGTCTCCGCTGCTTGCCCCGTGTTCGATGGAACTGAATATCCCTACTGGAAGAATAAGATGCGCATGCATCTTGAAGCCATTGATGTCGACCTCTGGTATGTCGTCAAGAACGGCGTTCCCAAAACTGGTGAAGGTGTCACCCCTGCTGATGTCAAGAAGTTCATTCAACTGGACTCTACTGCCAAGAACATCATATGTGGTCATTTGACCAAAGGATAGTATGGCCGTGTGAGTGCTCTGGAAACGTCGAAGCTAGTCTGGGACTGGCTATCCAAGGTCAACGAAGGCGTCTCAACCCAGAGAGATCAAAGGATCAGTGTTCTTCACAACCTCTTCAACCGCTTCAAGAGAAACGACAATGAAAATGTCCAGCTCACGTTTGATCGCCTCACCGACATCACAAATGAGCTTCGTGCTCTCGGCGCCACTGAGATTACCAAGCATGAAATCGTCAAGACACTACTAAGATCACTTGGCAGCTCCTTTGACACCCTTGCCCTCATGATACAAGAACGCCCTGACTTCAAGACACTCGATCCGTCTGATATACTTGAGAGGCTTAACACACATGAGTTCCAGCTTTCTGAGAAAAGAGATATCTATGGTCCCAACTATGGCCGAACTCGCGCTTTGAAGGCAAAAGTTGTTTCCTCATCTGAAGAAGAATCTGACTGCAGTTCTGATGGTCCTGAAGACATTGGAAAGGAACTTGCTATGCTTGTGAGGAATTTCCAGAAGTTCACTAAGAAGAAGGGCTTCAGAAAGTCTTCCCGATCTAGCTCAAGAAATGATGAAGCTTCCACTCATGACTACAAGAAGAGAACATGTAACAAGTGCAAGAAACCTGGACACTATATCTCTGAGTGTCCACAGTGGGACAATGAGAAGAAGAAGAAGAAGAGCAAGGAATATGATTCTGATGACAAGAAGAAGAAGAAATATTCAAAGTCTTCTTCCGAGTCCTCATCAAAGTCTTCATCTCATAAGAAGAGCTCATCTGGCAAGGCTCGTTCTTTTGTTGGCAAGGAGATGGATTCAGAGGAGGAGTCTGCTTCTGAGGAGGCAGAGGTGGAGTCTGAAGAGGAGTCCGACCCTGGCGTTGCAAGTCTGGCTCTAGCCACAGCCTATGTTGCCAAGTCCATTTTCAACACTGAAGACAATGACTTCCACACCAACGCTGAAGCTGATGACAAGGACGACCCTGCTCTCACCTACCGCTTCATGGCACGTGGTGCCAAGGTAAAATCACGTGATGCTTACTTTCAAACATCAAGTGAAGATGACTCTGATTGTGAATCCAAACCCAGCTACAAAACACTTGCTAAAATTGCAACTGAACAACAAAAAGCTATGGAACATACTCAAAAACTGTTAGACAAAAGCGATGACCTGTTGGACGCGGAAATGACACGTTCACAGTCCTTAGTTGAAGACATAAAAAATCTTCATGATAAGTACCAAGAACTTGAAAGTCATCATGAAACACTCTCAACCACTCATGAAAAGCTCTCCTATGATTATTGAGGGAGTCCTGGACTAGGGGGTGTCCGGATAGCCGGACTATCATCATCGGCCGGACTCCAAGACTATGAAGATACAAGATTGAAGACTTCGTCCCGTGTCTGGATGGGACTTTCCTTGGCGTGGAAGGCAAGCTTGGCGATACGGATATGTAGATCTCCTACCATTGTAACCGACTCTGTGTAACCCTAGCCCTCTCCGGTGTCTATATAAACCGGAGGGTTTTAGTCCGTAGGACGAACAACCATTACAACAATCATACCATAGGCTAGCTTCTAGGGTTTAGCCTCCTTGATCTCATGGTAGATCCACTCTTGTACTACCCATATCATCAATATCAATCAAGCAGGAGTAGGGTTTTACCTCCATCGAGAGGGCCCGAACCTGGGTAAAAACATCGTGTCCCTCGTCTCCTGTTACCATTCGCCTAGACGCACAGTTCGGGACCCCCTACCCGAGATCCGCCGGTTTTGACACCGACATTGGTGCTTTCATTGAGAGTTCCTCTGTGTTATCACCGATAGGCTTGATGGCTTCTTCAATCAACAACAATGCCATCCAGGGTGAGACTTTTCTCCCCAGACAGATCTTCGTATTCGGCAGCTTTGCACTGTGGGCCAATTCACTTGGCCATCTGGAGCAGATCGAAAGCTACACCCCTGGCCATCAGGTCAGATTTGGAAGCCTAAACTTCACGGCGGACATCCGCGGAGACTTGATCTTCGATGGATTCGAGCCACAGCCAAGCGTGCCGCACTGTCACGATGGGCATGATCTAGCTCTGCCGCCGGGAAGTACCTTGGAGGCCGCACACGGATCCGCTTCGACCCATAGTTCGAAGCCGACCGCGCAGATCGAGGACCGATGGCTGGACACCGCCTCGGGAGCTGCAACTGCTACGGCGATGGAGCCAAATACCGACCTTGTCCTTTGCAAAGCTCGTGACTCCGAGGTGCCGAACTCCCTGCCGGACTCCGAACCTCCTGCGCCCCTGCCGATCAAATCCGATTGGGCGCCGATCATGGAGTTCACTACTGCGGACATCTTTCAGCACTCACCCTTTGGCGATATCCTAAATTCACTGAAGTATCTCTCGTTATTAGGAGAGCCCTGGCCGGACTGCGGTCAGCATGGTTGGGATGCGGACGACGAAGAAATTCGAAGCCCACCCACCACCCACTTTGTAGCCACTGTCGACGATCTAACCGACATGCTAGACTACGACTCCGAAGACATCGACGGTATGGACGACGATGCCGGAGACGATCAAGAACCAGCGCCTACAGGGCACTGGAAGACCACCTCGTCATACGACATATACATGGTGGACACCCCAAAGGATGGGGACGACGAAGAAGCAGCGGAGGCAGATTCCTCTAAGAAACAGCCCAAGCGCCAACGTCAGCGGCGCCGCCCTAAACCCTGCCACAGCAAGAATGGAGATTCCGGCACCGGAGATAATAACACCCTAGAGAGTGCCGAAGACAACCCCCTCCAGCAAGATTCAGCACAGGAGGACGGGGAAGCCAGCCCTCAAGAGAGAGCGGCAGATGAGGAGGATGACAATTACATGCCTCCCTCCGGAGACGAGGCAAGCCTCAACGACGACGAATTCGTCGTGTCCGAGGATCCCGTCGAACAAGAGCATTTTAAACGCAGGCTAATGGCCACGGCGAACAACCTAAAGAAAAAGCAGCAACAACTTCGAGCTGATCAAGACCTGCTGGCCGACAGATGGACCGAGGTCCTCGCGGCCGAAGAGTATGAACTCGAACGCCCCTCCAAAAGCTACCCAAAACGCAAGTTGCTCCCCCGACTAGAGGAGGAAGCATACAAACCTTCATCACCAGCGCACAATACGGCAGACCGACCACCTCGTGGCCGCGACAGAGAGGCATCTAGGCCCTCCGCTAGAACCGTACCCCGGCACCGCTCGAAAAGCGCGAAGCCATGGGGGAATGCGCCGGACTTGCGGGATATATTGGAGGACAAGGCAAGACAATCCAGATCTATCTACGGATCACGTGGGCGCCCCACGACCCACGACGACTACCGTCGCGCCGGATACAGCAACTCCGGCCGGGCCGAACATAGCAGACAAAGCTCTCTTGAGCTACGTCGTGATATTGCTCAATATAGAGGCGCCGCACACCCACTATGCTTCACAGACGAAGTAATGGATCATCAAATCCCTGAAGGGTTTAAACCCGTGAACATTGAATCCTACGATGGCACAACAGACCCCGCGGTTTGGATCGAAGATTATCTCCTTCACATCCATATGGCCCGTGGTGACGATCTCCACGCCATCAAATATCTCCCACTCAAGCTTAAAGGACCAGCTCGGCATTGGCTTAACAGCTTGCCAGCAAAATCAATCGGGTGTTGGGAGGACCTGTAAGCCGCATTCCTTGACAACTTCCAGGGCACATATGTGCGACCACCAGACGCCGATGACCTAAGCCACATAATTCAGCAGCCAGACGAATCGGCCAGACAATTCTGGACACAGTTCCTCACAAAGAAAAATCAAATCGTCGACTGTCCGGATGCAGAGGCCCTCGCAGCCTTCAAGCATAACATCCGCGATGAGTGGCTGGCCCGGCACCTAGGACAGGAAAAGCCGAAATACATGGCAGCCCTCACATCACTCATGACCCGCTTCTGTGCGGGAGAGGACAGCTGGCTAGCTCGCAGTAACAACCTCAGCAAAAATTCTGGTAGTCCGGACAGCAAGGACCGCAATAACAGGTCGCGTCACAACAAAAACAAACGCCGCATTAATGGCGATAACACTGAGGATACGGCAGTCAACGCCGGATTTAGAGGCTCTAAACCCGGTCAGCGGAAAAAGCCATTCAAAAGAACTACTCCGGGTCCGTCCAATTTGGACCGAATACTCGACCGCTCTTGCCAGATACATGGCACCCCCAAAAAGCCAGCCAACCACACCAACAGGGATTGTTGGGTATTCAAGCAGGCAGGCAAGTTAATTGCCGAAAACAATGACAAGGGGCTGCATAGCGATGACGAGGAGGAGACCCGGCCGCCGAGCAGTAGAGGACAGAAGGGTTTCCCCCCACAAGTGCGGACAGTAAACATGATATACGCAACCCACATACCCAAGAGGGAGCGGAAGCGTGCACTTAGGGACGTATATGCGATGGAGCCAGTCGCCCCGAAGTTCAACCCATGGTCCTCCTGCCCGATCACTTTTGATCGAAGGGACCACCCCACCAGTATCCGCCATGGTGGATTTGCCGCATTGGTTTTAGACCCAATCGTCGATGGATTTCACCTCACTAGAGTCCTGATGGATGGCGGCAGCAGCCTGAACCTGCTTTATCAGGACACAGTGCGCAAGATGGGCATAGACCCCTCAAGGATTAAACCTACAAAGACGACCTTCAAAGGCGTCATACCAGGTGTCGAGGCCAATTGTACAGGCTCAGTCACACTGGAAGTGGTCTTTGGATCCCTGAATAATTTCCGAAGCGAGGAGTTAATCTTCAACATAGTCCCGTTCCGCAGTGGCTATCACGCTCTGCTCGGACGAACCGCGTTCGCAAAGTTCAACGCGGTGCCGCATTATGCATACCTCAAGCTCAAGATGCCAGGCCCTCATGGAGTCATCACGGTCAACGGAAACACTGAATGCTCCCTCCGAACGGAGGAACACACAGCGGCTCTCGCGGCAGAAGTACACAGCAGCCTCTTAAGGCAATTCTCGAGTCCGGCCGTTAAACGACCGGACATGACTAAACGCGCCCGGAGTAACATACATCAAGACCACCTGGCACGTTCCGAGCACGCGTAGCAATGCGTCCCCAACCCCAGCCCTTGCATGATTGCAAGACGAGCTCTTCGCGTACATCATTACGCTCTGAAGATACCATGGGCATAGGGGGAGAGGCACGACCACGATAGGCCCAGAGTGCGGCTCAACCACACCAGGGGCTCCCACGTGCATCACCTTTTTTTTCTCCTTTTTTCCCACAGGACTCCGTTTACCAGAGGCCCTGTCCGGCAGTAGATCTGCGGAACTCACGATGCAACAGCCAGGGAGGGACAACGGCTACGACGAACACTCAGGTGGTCTCCATTATGAGCATTAAATCTGTTTAATACACCATTCCGCAGCCTACCCCTGGAGGGAGACATGTCTAATAGTCCAAACCCTTGCTTACCGCAGTATTTGTATCGTCCTGCACTCATAGCAGAATTCCTTGAATAAACAATACATCACTTTTTGTTTATAATTGCATTCCTTTTTTTTCATTATATGTTCACTTATGACATCTTGCATCTGTATACTTTGGTACGGCCGAATACACCAGGGGCTTATGTTCCCCGCATTATGGTGTGATAAGTCCGAACACTTTCACAAGTGCGGCACCCCGAACTTATAGCATTATATGCATCAGCTCCGAATCATGTCTTGGGTCAATAGTTGGGTTTGCCCGGCTCCCATGTTTTGGTACCTTACGTTCCGTTCTATCGGCTAAGGTAGCACTGGGAGAACCACTGCGATTGCGCCCCGGTTGAGCTGGGCGAGCGCCTCAGTGGAGAAAGCTAGAACTAACTGTCATGATAAGGCGAGAGCTGGTCGCTGTTCGAGAGGTCTTTTCGAGTCCCTAAAGACTTATGCCGCTTAGAGCGAGGAACCGGCTGTGCCCGGCCCAGGCGTGGATAGCGCCCCGAATTCGGTCTTCCGAACACCAGGGGCTTCGCCGAAATTTAAAATTATAGAATTCTATGGCTAAGTGAGAGTGTTCAAGCATTATAAGTCCGGTTGCCTTGTTCGTTGTGTTGAGCGCCTCCCTAGATGGACCCAAAAATGGGAACAAGAGCGCTCAAGTTTATCCCGAACACCCCAGCACTCGTGGCATGGGGGCTGAAGCCGACGACTTGCCATCTCTCAGATTTGATAAACGGCCGCACAGAAGGTAATATTTTAAATCAATAAGCGTTGCTTAGCGCATATGAAACCAAGTTTTCAGCGCACAGGATAACACATTGCGAGTCTACTCAAAAATTACATCTTTGGGGCACTCGTCCGCAATCTTGCGGGCACCCTTCAGGACACTCTTATAGTACATTTCGGGCGCACGATACTCCTTGCCCGCCGGCGGCGCGTTCGTGATAAGCCTCTCAGCATCCAGCCTGCCCCAGTGCACCTTTGCGCAGGCAAGGGCCCGACGGGCACCTTCAATGCAGGCGGAGCGCTTGATGACTTCCACCCAAGGGCACGCATCCACCAGCCGCCGCACGAGGCCAAAGTAGCTCCCAGGCATGGCCTCTTCAGGCCACAGCCGGACTATGAGGCCCTTCATGGCCTGCTCGACTACCTTGTGGAGCTCGACCAGCTGCTTCAGCTGGTCGCTAAGGGGCACCGGATGTCCGGCCTCAGCATACTGAGACCAGAAGACCTTCTCCGTTGAGCTCCCCTCCTCGGCCCGGTAGAATGCGGCAGCATCGGACACGCTGCGAGGCAGATCTGCAAACGCCCCTAGAGAGCTCCGAATTCGGGTAAGTAACAGGTAATTCACATTCACATGCTTGCTTTGCATGAAAAATGCCTTACCCGCCGCTATTTTCTTCACCGCCTCAATCTCCTGGAGGGCCTTATGGGCCTCGGCCTTAGGGGCTTTGGCACTTTCAAGAGGCCCACGTTATCCTTGTTATCTCTATTGCAACCAAAATCCTTTTCTGTAAGGTACAAATTTAATACGGTGTTCCTCACCTTCTTTGTCCTTGAGCTACTTCTTGGCAAGACCGAGCTCGTTCTCGGTCCGCTCGAGGTCCTGCTTCAAAGCACCGACCTCCGCAGTCAATGCGACAGAGGTCAACAGCGCAGCCTGCAAACCCATATTGACATAATTTTTAGAACTCCTGCGTATATCTTTTTTAGATCCTCAGTCCGGTTTTTCTTTCCAAACACCGAACCGAGCATCAGGGGCTATTGTCTATGCGGTATTACATTACATATTTTAAAAACTTCTTACCTCAAAGCCTGTTAGAAGGCTGCTGCAGGCTTCGGTCAGCCCGCTCTTGGCGAGCTGAACCTTCTGAATCACCGCACTCATGATAGTGCGGTGTTCTTCCTCGATGGAAGCGCCATTGAGCGCCTCCAACAAGTTGTCCGGCGCCTCTGGTTGGACGGAGGCTGCCGGTGTCACGGTCTTGCCCTTCTTACGAAGGGGCCGCCTGCCGGACTCCGGAACCACTGCGGGTTCCGGCGCGGAGTCCGGCACGAAGTCCGGGAGGTTGCCCTGTGGCACCTTCGGAGCCTCCCCCTCTTGGCGGGTCCCCTCCTGGGATCCCACCTCGGCGTCCTCAGCATCGCGAGGGGTGGAGGCGGTCGGAATGGAATCCACATCCGACGGAGCCAAGGACCCGCTTGATGAAGCGGAAAGATCATCCTCGGCCGGACTACAGGTAGTGTGCAGCATTAGAAGGACACTATGTGGCACAAAAGAGAAATTATAAATCATTCAGGAATCCGGATACTTACGATTTTGCCGGAGGTGAGGGAGTCCTGGACTAGGGGGTGTTCGGACAGCCGGACTATCAATGTCCGCCGGACTCCAAGACTACGAAGATACAAGATTGAAGACTCCGGCTCGTGTCCGGAAGGTACTTCACTTAGCGTGGAAGGCAAGCTTGGCGATACGGATACGTAGATCTCCTACTATTGTAACCGACTCTGTGTAACCCTGGCCCTCTCTGGTATCTATATAAACCAGAGGGCTTTAGTCCGTAGGACAACATACATTACAACAATCATACCATAGGCTAGCTTCTAGGGTTTAGCCTCCTTGATCTCGTGGTAGATCTACTCTTGTACTACCCATATCATCAATATTAATCAAGCAGGAGTAGGGTTTTACCTCCATCGAGAGGGCCCGAACCTGGGTAAAAAACATCGTGTCCCTTGTCTCCTGTTACCATCCGCCTAGACGCACAGTTCGGGACCCCCTACCCGAGATCCACCGGTTTTGACACCGACATTGGTGCTTTCATTGAGAGTTCCTCTGTGTCATCACCAATAGGCTTGATGGCATCTTCAACCTGCAACGCTGTCCTGGGTGAGACTTTCCTCCCCGGACAGATCTTCGTATTCGACGGCTTCGCACTGCGGGCCAATTCACTTGGCCATCTGGAGCAGATCGAAAGCTACGCCCCTGGCCGTCAGGTCAGATTTGGAAGCTTAAACTTCACGGCCGATGTCCGAGGAGATTTGATCCTCGATGGACTCGAGCCACAGCCAAGCGCGCCGCACTGTGACGATGGGCATGATCTAGCTCTGCCGCCAAACAGTGCTTTGGTGGCCGCACACGAATCCGCTCCGGCCATTAGTCCGGAGCCGATCGCCCAGATCGAGGGCTGGTGGATAGACGCCGCCCCGGGGGCTTCAACATCCACGGCGATGGAGCCGAACACCAATCTTGTCCCCTGCGAAACTCGTGATTCCGAGGCGCCGGACTCCTCGCCGGACTCCGAACCTCCCGCGCCCCTACCAATCGATTCAGATTGGGCGCCGATTATGGAATTCACCGCCGCGGACATCTTTCAATGTTCGCCTTTCGGCGATATCTTAAACTCACTAAAACATCTCTCGTTATCAGGAGAGTCCTGGCCGGATTATGGCCAGGATGGTTGGGATGCGGACGACGAAGAAATTCAGAGCCCACCCACCACCCACTTTGTAGCCACTGTCGACGATTTAACCGACATGCTAGACTACGACTCCAAAGACATCGACGCTATGGAAGACGATGCCGGAGACAAACAGGAACCAGCGCCCACAGGGCACTGGAAGGCCACCTCGTCATATGACGTATACATGGTGGATACCCCAAAAGATGGGGACGACGAAGGAACAGCGGAGGTAGATTCCTTAAAGAAACAGCCCAAGCACCGGCGTCAGCGGCGCTGCTCTAAATCTCGCCACAGCAAAAAAGGAGATTCCGGCACAGGAGATAATAACACTCCAGAGAGTGCCGAAGACAATCCCCTCCCGCAAGACTCAGCGCAGGAGGATGCAGAAGCAAGCCCTCATGAGGGGGCGGCAGATGAAGAGGTTGAGGATCATGATTACATGCCTCCCTCCGAAGACGAAGCAAGCCTCAACAATGACGAATTCGTCATACCCGAGGATCCCGTTGAACAAGAGCGCTTCAAGCGCAGGCTTATCGCCACAGCAAACAGCCTAAAGAAAAAGCAACAACAGCTTCAAGCTGATCAGGACCTGCTGGCCAATCGATGGACCGAGGTCCTCGCGGCCGAAGAGTATAAACTCGAACGTCCCTCCAAAAGTTACCCAAAGCGCAAGCTGCTCCCCTGATTAGAGGAGGAAGCATACATACATCCATCACCAGCGCACGATATGGCTGACCGACCACCCCGTGGTCGTGACAGAGAGGCATCCAGGCCCCCAGCCAAGACCATATCCCGGCATCGCTCCAAAAGTACGAAGCCAAGAGGGAACACGCCAGACTTGCGAGACATATTGGAGGACAAAGCAAGGCAATCCCGATCCATCTATGGATCACGTGGGCGCCCTACGACCCATGACGAATACCGTCGTGCCGGATACAATAACCCCGGCCAGGCCGAACACAGCAGACAACGCTCTCTCGAGCTGCGTCGCGATATTGCTCAATACAGGGGCGCCGCACACCCGTTATGCTTCACTGACGAAGTAATGGATCATCAGATCCCCAAAGGGTTTAAACCCGTAAACATCAAATCTTACGATGGCACAACAGACCCCGCGGTGTGGATTGAAGACTATCTTCTCCACATCCATATGGCCCGCGGCGACGATCTCCACGCCATACAGTACCTCCCACTCAAGCTTAGAGGACCAGCTCGGCATTGGCTTAACAGCTTGCCCGCAGAGTCAATTGGGTGTTGGAAGGACCTGGAGGCCGCATTCCTTGATAATTTCCAAGGCACATATGTGCGACCACCAGACACCGATGACCTCAACCACATTACTCAGCAGCCAGACGAATCGTCCAGGCAATTCTGGACACGGTTCTTGACAAAGAAAAATCAAATCGTCGATTGTCCGGACGCAGAGGCCCTTGCAGCCTTCAAACATAATATCCGGGACGAATGGCTAGCCCGGCACCTCGGGCAGGAAAAGCCGAAATCCATGGCAGCCCTCACATCGTTAATGACCCGCTTTTGTGCGGGAGAGGACAGCTGGCTAGCCCGCAGCAACAATCTCCGTAAAAATTCTGGCAGTCCGGATACTAAGGACAACAACGGCAGGTCACGTCGAAATAAAAACAAGCGCCGAATTAACGGCGATGATAAGGAGGATACAACAGTCAATGCCGGATTCCGAGGCTCTAAACCCGATCAACGGAAGAAGCCATTTAAAAGAACCATTCCGGGTCCGTCCAATTTGGACCGAATACTCAACCGCTCATGCCAGATACATGGCACCCCTGAAAAGCCAGCTAACCACACCAATAGAGATTGCTGGGTATTCAAGCAGGCCGGCAAGTTAATTGCCAAAAACAATGACAAGGGGCTAAATAGCGACGACGAGGAAGAGACCCGGCCGCCGAACAACAGAGGACAGAAGGGTTTTCCCCCACAAGTACGGACGGTGAATATGATATACGCGACCCATATACCCAAGAGGGAGAGGAAACGCGCACTAAGGGACGTCTATGCGATGGAGCCAGTCGCCCCAAAGTTCAACCCATGGTCCTCTTGTCCAATCACTTTCGATCGAAGAGACCATCCGACCAGCATACGCCATGGCGGATTCGCCGCATTGGTCTTAGACCCAATCGTCGATGGGTTTCACCTCACGAGAGTCCTGATGGATGGCGGCAGTAGCCTGAACCTGCTTTATCAGGATACAGTGCGCAAAATGGGCATAGACCCATCAAGGATTAAACCTACAAAGACAACTTTTAAAGGTGTCATACCAGGAGTGGAAGCCAACTGTACAGGCTCAGTCACACTGGAAGTGGTCTTCGGATCCCCGGATAATTTCCGGAGCGAAGAGTTAGTCTTCGACATAGTCCCGTTTCGCAGCGGCTATCACGCTCTGCTCGGACGAACCGCGTTTGCCAAATTCAACGCGGTGCCGCACTATGCATACCTAAAGCTCAAGATGCCAGGCCCTCGTGGAGTCATCACGGTCAATGGAAATACGGAACGCTCCCTCCGAACGGAGGAACACACAGCGTCTCTCGCGGCAGAAGTACAGAGCAGCCTTTTAAGGCAATTCTCGAGCCCGGCCGTTAAACGGCCGGATACAGCAAAGCGCGCCCGGAGCAATATCAACCAAGACCACCTGGCGCGATCAGAGCACGCGTATCAATGCGGCCCCAACCCTCGCCCGCGTATGATCGCAAGAATAACACTCCGCGTACATTATTACGCTTTGGAGATACCATGGGCACAGGGGAGGGGGCACGATCACAACAGACCCAGAGTGCGGTTCGACCACACCAGGGGCTCGCAAATGTGCCTCTTTTTTTATATTATTTTTCTTATTTTTTGTACACAGGACTCTGTTAACCAGAAGCCCTGTCCGGCGGTGAACCTGCCGAACTCATGATGCAATAGTCAGGGACTAAAGAAGGCCGCGGCGAACACTCAGATGGTCTCAATTATGAGCATTAAATTCGATTATATACACCAAATCCGCAGCTCATCCCTGGAGGGGGACATATTTATTTAGTCCAAATCCCTTGCTTACCGCACTATTTGTATCAGTCCGCTCTACTAGCAGACTTTTTCTTTCATTAATAATGCAGCACCTTTATGATCGCAATTGCATTACATTTTTTATATACGTTCATTATATGACATTCCGGCACCCGTATATTTTTGGTACGGCATAATACACCAGGGGCTTATGTTCCCCGCTTTATGGTGTGATAAAGTCCGAACACTTTAACAAGTGCGGCACCCCGAACTTATAGCATTATATGAATCGGCTCCGAATCATGTCTTGGGTCAATAGTTGGGTTTGCCCGGCTCCCATGTTTGGCTCCTTATGTTTCCGTTCCGTCAGCTAAGGTAGCACTGGGAGAACCACTGCGATTGCGCCCCGGTTGAGCCGGGTTAACGCCTCAGTGGAGAAAGCTAAAACTGACCGGCATGATAAGGGGAGAGACTGGTCTCTGTTTGAGAGGTTTTTTCGGGTCCTTAAAGACTCACGCCGCTTCGAGCGAAGTTCCGGATTATGTCCAATGAAGGCGTGGATAGCGCCCTGGATTCGGCCTTCCGAATACCAGGGGCTTCGCTGAAATTTAAAATTATAGAATTCTATGGCTAAGTGAGAGTGTTCAAGCATTATAAGTCCGGTCGCCTTGTTCGTCGTGTTGAGCGCCTCCCTAGATGGACCCAAATATGGGAACAAGAGTGCTCAAGTTTATCACCGAACACCCCAGCACTTGTGGCTTGGGGGCTGAAGCCAACGACTTGCCATCTCTCAGATTTTATAAACGGCCAAACAGAAGGTAATATTTTAAATTAAACAAGCGTTGCTCATGGCGCATATGAACGAAGTTTTCAGCGCACATGATAAATACACAGCGAGTTCACTCAAAGATTACATTTCGGGAGCACTCATCTGCAATATTGCAGGCTCCCTTCAGGACAATATTATAATACTTCTCCGGCGTGCGATACTCCTTGCCCGGTGGCGGTGGATCCGTGAGAAGCTTCTCCGCATCCAATTTGCCCCATTGCACCTTTATGCGGGGAAGGGCCCGACGAGCACCTTCGATATAGGCGGAGCGCTTGACTACATCCAGCCTAGGGCATGCATCCACCAGCCGCCGCACGAGGCCAAAGTAGCTACCAGGCATGGCCTGTCCAGGCCACAGCCGGACTACGAGGCCCTTCATGGCCTCCTCAGCTACTTTGTGGAGTTCGATCAGCTACTTCAGCTGGTCGCTTGGGGGCACCGGATGGCCGGCCTCAGTATACTGAGACCAGAAGACCTTCTCCGTCGAGCTCCCCTCCTCGCCATGATAGAATGCGGCGGCATCAGCCGCACTACGCGGCAGATCTGCAAATGCCCCTGGAGAGCGCCGAATTCGGGTAAGTGTCCGGTAGTTCACATTAACATGCCTGCTTTGCATGAAAAACGCCTTACCCGCCGCTATCTTCTTTATGTCCTCAACCTCCTGAAGGGCCTTCTGGGCCTCGGCCTTGGCGGACTTGGCACTTTCGAGAGCCGAGGCAAGCTCGGACTCTCGAGTCTTGGAGTCACGCTCCAAACTCTCATGTTTTTCCATGAGAACCTGGAGCTCTTGCCGAACTTCCGCCACCCGCACTTCTTGCTTTTCTCGCTCAGCCCGTTCCGCGGCCGCATTGCGTTCGACCGCGGACACAACATCCTTCAGGGTTGCCACCTCGTTAGTGGCCCCTGCAATGCACATATTATCCTTGTCAATTTTATTCGCAACCAAAATCCTTTTCTGTAAGGTACTTATTCAAAGAGGTGTTACTCACTTTCTTTTTCCTCGAGCTGCTTCTTTGCCTGGCCGAGCTCTTGCTCGGACCGCTCGAGATTCTTTTTCAGCATGTCAACCTCCGCTGTTAGTGCGGCAGAGGTCAGCAGTGCAGCCTGCAAACCCATATTGACATATTTTAGGCAACCCTGCGTATATCTTGTTATAGATCCTTAGTCCGGCTTTTCTTTCCGAACACCGAACCAAGCATCAGGGGCTACTGTCTATGCGGTATTATATTACATAATTTTAACTTCTTACCTCAAAGCCTGTTAGAAGGCTACTGCAGGCTTCGGTCAGCCCGCTTTTCGCAAGCTGAACCTTCTCAATCACCGCGCTCATGATGGTGCGGTGTTCTTCCTCGATGGAAGCGCCTTTAAGCGCTTCCAGCAGGTTATCCGGCGCCTCCGGTTGGACGGAGGCCGCCGGTGTCACGGTCCTGCCCTTCTTTCGAAGGGGCCGCTTGCCGGACTCTGGAACCACTGCGGGTTCCGATGTGGAGTCCGACACGAAGTCCGGGGGGCTGCCTGACGGCGCCTCCGGAGCCTCCTCCTGATGGGTCCCTCTTTGGGATCCCACCTCGGCGTCCTCGTTGGCGCGTGGGGTGGAGGCAGTCGGGATGGAATTCACATCCGATGAGGCCAATGACCCGCTCGATGAGTCGGGGAGATCATCATTGGCCGGACTATGGACAGAATGCGGCGTTAGAAGGATACTTCGCGACATAAAAGAAATTATACATCAAGGATCCGGATACTTACGATCTTGCCGGACGCCTGGCCCTTGGAGGCCGCTCATCCTCACCAACGTTGATCTTGGCGGAACTTTCTGGGGGGATAGTTCTCCCCCTCTTGGACCCTTCGGCCCCCCCGATGGGGGAAGCCTTCCTTTTCTTCTCTCCCTCCTCCGGGAGAGAGTACTCCTCCTCCTCGTCTTCGGGAGAGGAGTCCTCGTCGTCGTCAGACACCTGATTGCGGGAACTCTTTCGAGTCCCCGCGGCCACCTCCTTGGCCTTCTTCTCCGGCACCACGTGCGGTGCCGGAACCAACAGCCCTGTTAAGCGGGCGTTCGCTGGGTCTTCTGGCATGGGAGCCGGGCTGATAAGCAGCTTGGCCTTCTCCATCCATTCCTGTCAAAGGAAGAGGCAGATTGAAGCCTCACTAGAGTCAATCTAATTATCACAAGTGTCCCGTAATGGGGTCGAATCACTTACCTCGTCAGTTGGATTCTGCGAGCTAAATCCGCGGTCTTTGGTCGCGGACATAGGGGCTTCAGCGCCCTTGAATAGCACCCTCCAGGCGCCTTCGTATGTTGTATCGAAGAGCCCGTTTAGCGCCTGGTGCTGTTCCGGATTGAACTCCCACAAATTAAATGCCCGTTCTTGGCATGGGAGGATCCGCCGGATGAGCATGACTTGGACCACGTCGACGAGCCTGAGCTTATTGCTCACCATCTTCTTGATACATGCTCGGAGTCCCGTCACCTCCACTGGATTCCCCCATTGCAAGCCCTTCTCTTTCCAGGAGGTGAGCTGCATGGGGATGCCTGATCTAAACTCGGGGGCCGCCGCCCATGTGGATTTGCGCGGCTCGGTGATATAGAACCACCCCGATTGCCACCCCTTGACGGAGTCCACGAAGGTCCCTTCTAGCCAAGGGACGTTGGGCAATTTGCCCAACATAGCGCCTCCGCATTCCGCTTGCGTACCCTTCACAACCTTCGGCTTGACGTTAGAGGTCTTGAGCCACAGGCCGAAGTGGGGCCGGATGCAGAGAAAGGCCTCGCACACGACGATAAACGCCGAGATGTTGAGGATAAAGTTCGGCGCCAGATCGTGGAAATCCAGGCCGTAGTAAAACATGAGCCCCCGGACAAATGGATGGAGCGGAAAGCCCAGTCCGCGGAGGAAGTGGGGAAGGAAGACGACCCTCTCATGAGGCCCGGGGGTAGGGATGAGCTGCCCATCGTCGGGCAGCCGATGCGCGATATCGCCGGAAAGGTATCCGGCGCTGCGCAGTTTGGTGATGTCCTCCTCCTTGACGGTGGAGGCTAACCATTTGCCTCCCGCTCCAGTCATATTCGGAGAAGGTCGAGGTGAGATGCGCGAGTTCGGGCATTGGAGCTTGAATCCGCGGGGATTGATAAGCAAAGGAGGAAGAAGGCGTAGGTGAGAAGGTGAATCCTTATCCCTTATATATAGGCGGACAAAACTATGTGTCCCCCACCGGCCTGGTAAAACTCACTTATCTCCCAAGCGTCACCGTTGATGGCGCGGTTGGGTTACCCACGCACGTATTGATGAGAATCCCGGAATAAGGGGAACACGATCTCTGCTTCGATAGGACGTGCCGAGGAAACCATTCTGCTAATGCTGAGGTGGTATAATGATTCAAACAAAGGCCTGGTGGCGATGTGATGTCGCGCCGCATAATACGTCAGCAGATTGAACTAAGTGCACATTTTATTCTCTCTACGTTGGAATGTGGAATTTATTTTGCAGAGCCGGACACTATCCTGGTGTTCATTATCTTCTCTGGATTATTCAAGGGAGGAACCCGCCTTGCAATGCCGAACATTATGCACGCTGGACTTATCGTCATTGAAGACTGGTTCAGGGGCTACTGAGGGAGTCCTGGACTAGGGGGTGTTCGGACAGCCGGACTATCAATGTCCGCCGGACTCCAAGACTACGAAGATACAAGATTGAAGACTCCGGCTCGTGTCCGGAAGGTACTTTACTTAGCGTGGAAGGCAAGCTTGGCGATACGGATACGTAGATCTCCTACTATTATAACCGACTCTGTGTAACCCTAGCCCTCTCCGGTATCTATATAAACCGGAGGGCTTTAGTCCGTAGGACAACATACATTACAACAATCATACCATAGGCTAGCTTCTAGGGTTTAGCCTCCTTGATCTCGTGGTAGATCTACTCTTGTACTACCCATATCATCAATATTAATCAAGCAGGAGTAGGGTTTTACCTCCATCGAGAGGGCCCGGACCTGGGTAAAAAACATCGTGTCCCTTGTCTCCTGTTACCATCCGCCTAGACGCACAGTTCGGGACCCCCTACCCGAGATCCGCCGGTTTTGACACCGACAGGAGGCTTGGCCCTTGAGGGCCACCCCTCGTCGCCAACGTTGGCGTTGACGGAGCTGTCCGGAGGAAGGGTCCTTCCCCTCTTGGACCCTTCGGCCTCCCCCGTTGGGGAAGCCTTCCTCTTCCTCTCTCCCCCCTCCTGGGGAGAGTCCTCTTTCTCCTCCTCGTCTTCGGGGGAGGAGTCCGCCTCGGAGCCATCGGACGATGAGTCCGATACCACCTGGCGCCGGGAACTCCTTCGGGTTCCCATGGCCTTCTTCTTGGCCTTCTTCTCCGGCACCACATAAAGTGCCGGGACTAGCAGGCCCGTTAAACGGGCATCCGCTGGATCTTCGGGGAGGGAAGCCGGACAGTTAACCTGTTCGGACATCCTCTGCCAGTCCTGTTAAAGGCATTGGGAATTTTTAGATCCCACAATAGAATCAAACTATGAAAGAAATAAATATCCCATAAAGGATAACATGTCTTACCGCACCGACCGGGCGTTTCATGCTGAACCCGCGATCTTCAGTTGCGGATGCGGGGGCTTCTCCGCCCTTGAACAGCACCCTCCAGGCAGCTTCGTACGTTGTGTCGAAGAGCCCGCTGAGGGTTCGGTGCTGTGCTGGATCAAACTCCCACAGATTGAAGGCCCGTTGTTGGCAGGGGAGAATCCGGCGGACAAGCATGACCTGGATCACGTTGACAAGCTTGAGCTTCTTGTTCACCAGGGTCTGGAGACAGGACTGGAGTCCGGTCAGCTCCTCCGAACTGCCCCATAGCAAGCCCTTCTCTTTCCAGGAGGTGAGCTGCATGGGGGTACCAGATCTGAACTCGGGGGCCGCTGCCCATTTAGGGTCCCGTGGCTCGGTGATATAGAACCACCCCGATTGCCACCCTTTGATGGTTTCCACAAAGGCGCCCTCGAGCCAGAGGACATTGGGCATTTTTCCCACCATGGCGCCTCCGCACTCCGCTTGGACGCCCTTCACTACCTTCGGCTTGACGTTGAAGGTTTTTAGCCACAATCCGAAGTGGGGCCGGATGCAGAGGAAGGCCTCACACACGACGATAAACGCCGAGATGTTGAGGATGAAGTTTGGCGCCAGATTGTGGAAGTCTAGGCCGTAGTAGTACATGAGCCCCCGGACGAAGGGATGAAGTGGGAAGCCCAGTCCGTGGAGGAAGTGGGGAAGGAATATGACCCTCTCATGGGGCCTGGGGGTGGGGATGAGCTGCCCCTTGTCGGGCAGCTGGTGCGCGATGTCGCTGGACAGGTATCCGGCGCCGCGCAGTCTTTCGATGTGCCCCTCCGTAACGGAGGAGGCCATCCACTTGCCTCCCGCTCCGGACATGGCTGGAGAAGGTTGAGGCGAGATGTGTGAACTTGGGCGCTGGAGCTCGAGTGCGCGGAGATGGATAAGCAAAGGAGGAAGAAGGCGTAGGTAAAGAAGGTGGATCCTTATCCCCTTATATATGGGCGGACGAAGACTATGCGTCCCCACCGGCCTGGTAAAACTCGCTTATCTCCCAAGCGCCACCATCAATGGCGCGGTTGGGTTACCCACGTCCGTATTGATGAGAATCCCGGAATAAGGGGAACACGATCTCTGCTTCGACAGGACGTGCCAAGGAAACCGCTTCGCTAAACGCGCTGAGGTGGTATAATAAAAAACGATTCAAGTAAAGGCTTGGTGGTGGCGTGCCGTCATGACACAAAATACGTCAGCAGATCGAACTTGTGTACATATTATTCTCTCTACGGTGGAATGTGGAATTTATTTTGCAAAGCCGGACACTATCCTGGTGTTCACAATCTTCTATGAACTATTCGGAGGAGGAACCCGCCTTGCAATACCGAACAATATGCGCGCCGACTCATCGTCATTGAAGCCTGGTTCAGGGGCTACTGAGGGAGTCCTGGACTAGGGGGTGTCCGGATAGCCAGACTATCATCATCGGCCGGACTCCAAGACTATGAAGATACAAGATTGAAGACTTCGTCCCGTGTCCGGATGGAACTTTCCTTGGTGTGGAAGGCAAGCTTGGCGATATAGATATGTAGATCTCCTACCATTGTAACCGACTCTGTGTAACCCTAGCCCTCTCCAGTGTCTATATAAACCGGAGGGTTTTAGTCCGTAGGACGAACAACCATTACAACAATCATACCATAGGCTAGCTTCTAGGGTTTAGCCTCCTTGATCTCGTGGTAGATCCACTCTTGTACTACCCATATCATCAATATCAATCAAGCATGAGTAGGGTTTTACCTCCATCGAGAGGGCCCGAACCTGGGTAAAAACATCGTGTCCCTCGTCTCCTGTTACCATCCGCCTAGACGCACAGTTCGGGACCCCCTACCCGAGATCCGCCGGTTTTGACACCGACAATTATCTTCAAAGGAAGCAAGAGCTTGAGAAATTTAGAGCGGCTCATGAAGATCTTCAAAAAGAGAATGAGTCACTTCGTGCTCAACAGATCAGTCTCGCTCAGGATGGATTTGAACCACCATGTATAAAATGCCTTGAGCGTGATAACGCTACCTCTGTTGCTGAATGTTCCACTACTGCTACTGTTGCATTGTCTTCAACTACTGATGTGGTAACTAACCCCTCTACGGAGGATACCACTACTATTGCTGATGAAAATGCTAGCTTGAAGACATTGCTTGAAACAAGGATGTATAAAAGTTTGAAAGGACATCAGACACTTTGCGATGTCCTCAAAAAGCAGATTCTGAACCGAAACCCTAGGAAAGAGGGTGTTGGGTTTGAGAGGAAAATGAATGTTGATGGTTCCTACTGGAAGCCTGAGAAGTATCCCAAAACCACATGGGTTGTTGCAAAGGGACCTTCAGTGGATACATCCACCTTATCTGGCTTTACCTGTGCTAATCCTATTATCATTGATGAATCCATTGATGCAAACTATAAGCTGTTCAAGAATCAGAATGGTGAAGTGTTTGCCAAGTATATTGGTACTAACTGCAGGAGGACCACCTATGAAGAAGATCTAGGTTCCCAAAAGCTGTCTTGAGAATCTTCCAGTGAATGTGATCATGACACCACCTGGGAAGAAGACAAACCCCAGACCTAAGGCGTCATATGGTCCAAAGGCTTCATACAGACAGAGGACTCACCTGAGTCACCGTAACGCCAATGTTTTGCAGGGAAACCATACTCAAACTTATGAATATGAGCGTGTGTCTTCAAACCGCTATGTTCATAGAACTAAGAACTTTTCTGCTTATTCATATGAGTATCATTCATCTCCTGCAAGGCTATTTGCTAGGGCTCCAGAGCCGAAGTTCTCAGATGCTGCACTTAGACTCATTGCTTCTAAGCCACCCCTGAAGATGTGGGTGGTTAAGAAGAATTAACTTTCTTTTGCAGGGAAGGGTCTCCAGCCGAAAATCAAAGGCGTCTGATGCTATTGCTGGGAACCTAAAACATCTTGTAGGGCGCAAGATCAAATGCCCAAATGGTCTCACTATGTATTTTGTTCCTGAATTGTTTGCCATTCATCCTATCAGTCCTAATCTTGATCTGAGCTTCAATAATGCTCTTGCCCGTCAAATGTTTATGCTTCATAATACTCTTGGTGAAGCCTATCCCCCTAACTGTACTGTAGGGTATGACACCTCATGCTTAAGAATGGATTATGGACAGCGGATGCACTAATCATATGACTGGTGATCGAAGTCTTCTCATGGACTCAACCTTACGTCCATCAGACAAGAGTCACATCATATTTGCTGACACTGGTAAAAGCAAGGTGTTGGGTCTAGGTAGAGTTGCAATCTCAAAGGATCAACACATGGATAAAGTGATGCTTGTTGAATCCCTTGGTTTCAACTTAATGTCTGTCTCGATGCTTTGTGACTTGAACATGATTGTGCTATTCGGAAAATATTGTTGCCTTGTACTAATGGAATCTGACAAGTCTCTAGTCTTTGAAGGGTATCGGAAAGATGATCTATACATGGTAGATTTCTCAGCAGGTCCACAGCTTGCCATATGTCTTCTTGCAAAAGCTTCAGAATGCTGGCTCTGGCATCAGAGGCTGGGGCATGCTGGCATGAGGAACTTACACACACTCGCCAAGAAGAAGCATGTCATAGGCATCGAGGGTGTCAAGTTCAAGAAGGATCATTTGTGTGGTGCCTGCGAAGCTGGAAAGATGACTAGGGCAAAGCACCCCTCGAATACAATCATGACGACATCTCAAACCTTCGAGATGTTACACATGGACTTATTTGGACCTACTCACTACTCTACCCTCACAACAACTGCTTGTCTCTATGGCTTCGTCATTGTTGATGACTACTCAAGATATACATGGGTGCACATAATTCTCTACAAGACTGAAGTGCAAGATGTCTTTAGACGCTTCGCCAATCGAGCCATGAACAATTATGGCGTCAAGATCAAGCATATCAGAAGTGACAACGGCACTGAGTTCAAGAACACCAGACTTGATCTTTATCTGGATACAATGGGAATCACTCATGAGTTCTCTGCTCCATACACACCTCAGCAAAATGGCATCGTAGAGCGCAAGAACAGAACCCTCATTGAGATGGCTCGAACAATGCTCGACGAGTACAAGACACCAAGAAAGTTCTGGCCTGAAGCTATTGATACAGCATGTCACGTCATCAACCGTGTTTACATCCATAAGCTTCTGAACAAAACATCCTATGAGCTCCTTACTGGCAAGAAGCCAAATGTCAGCTACTTCAGAGTATTTGGAGCTAGGTGCTGGATCAAGGATCCCCATCACAAGTCAAAATTTGCACCTAAAGCTCACGAAGGCTTCATGCTCGGTTACGGAAAGGACTCACACTCTTACAGAGTCTTCAACCTCTATCTCTACAAAATCGTCGAAACTGTGGACGTGCAATTTGATGAAACCAATGGTTCACAAAGAGAGCTCCTGCCAAGTACACTAGACGAAGCTCCGCCCAGCGAATCTATCAAGCTAATGGGAACTGGTGAAATCATGCCTTCTGAAGCACAGCCTGAAGAGGAACTTATCATTTCTGCACCTAACCAACCAGAAGACAATGCTCAGACTGAAGACAATCCTCCCAATGATGACAATGATCAGAAAGAGCAAGGTCTTCGTCCAGTTCATCCTCGAGTTGCAAATGAAGTACAAATTGAGAAGATAATTGATAGCATCAATGCACCTAGTCCACTTACTCGCTCAAGAGCAACACAGTTAGCAAATTTCTGTGGGCACTTTTATTTTGTGTCAATATCAGAACCCAAGAAAGTTGCTGAAGCCTTTATGGAACCTGAATGGATACAAGCTATGCAAGAAGAACTTCAACAGTTCAAGATGAACAATGTTTGGGAACTTGTCAAGCGTCCCGACCCTCGCAAGCATAACATTATTGGCACAAAATGGATATATCGAAACAAGCAAGATGAGCATGGTCAAGTCGTCAGAAACAAAGCACGTCTTGTGGCTCAAGGATATACTCAAGTTGAAGGAATGAACTTCGATGAAACATTTGCTCCTGTGGCTAGGCTTGAAGCTATTCGCATACTGCTAGCCTATGCTAACCACCACAACATCTTGCTATATCAAATGGATGTGAAGAGTGCATTTCTCAATGGCAAGATTGACGAAGAAGTATACGTCGCTCAACCACCTGGCTTTGAATATCCAAAACATCCTGATATGGTGTACAAGCTAAACAAAGCACTGTATGGCCTCAAACAAGCTCCTCGCGCTTGGTATGATATGATCAAAGACTTCCTGAAGAGCAAAGGCTTCAAACCTGGATCCCTTGATCCCACACTCTTCACAAAGACATATGATGGTGAACTGTTTGTGTGCCAAATATATGTGGATGACATTATCTTCGGCTGCACCAACCAGAAGTATAGTGATGAGTTTGGATACATGATGCAAGAGCAATATCAGATGTCCATGATGGGTGAGCTGAAGTTCTTCCTTGGTCTTCAAATTCGTCAGCAAAGGAATGGCATCTTCATATCTCAAGAAAAATACCTCAAAGATTGTCTAAAGAAGTTTGGAATGCAAGATTGCAAAGGCTACACGACGCCAATGCCTGCCAAACACCATCTGGGTCCCGACGACAATGGTAAAGAGTTCGATCAAAAGGTATACCGCTCCATGATTGGTTCCTTACTTTACCTATGTGCATCTAGGCCAGATATTATGCTTAGTGTTTGCATGTGTGCTCGATTCCAAGCGGCACCAAAGGAATCACATCACTTAGCTGTGAAGTGAATTCTTCGATATTTGGCTCACACCCCAACACTCGGATTATGGTATCCAAAGGGCTCAAAATTTGATCTGGTTGGATTCTCGGATGCTGATTATGCTGGTGACAAGGTGGATCGCAAGTCTACATCAGGCACATGTCACTTTCTGGGACGATCACTTGTCTGTTGGTCTTCAAAGAAGCAGAACTGTGTATCACTCTCAACTGCTGAATCTGAATACATTGCTGCTGGATCTTGCTGCGCTCAGCTTCTATGGATGAAGCAAACTCTCAAGGACTATGGCATCAATCTGAAACAAGTACCTCTCTTCTGCGACAACGAAAGCGCCATCAAGATTGCCAACAATCCAGTCCAGCACTCAAAGACAAAGCACATTGAAATTTGTCATCACTTTCTCAGAGATCATGTCATGAAGAAAGATATTGACATCATTCACGTCAACACTGAAGAGCAACTGGCAGATATTTTCACAAAGCCCTTGGATGAGAAAAGGTTTTGCAAGTTACGGTGTGAGCTAAATATCTTGGAATCCTCAAATGTCCTGTGATCAGGCACACATCCTAACACTTATGCATGTTGATGACTTAGATGTGCAACACACGGAGTAAAGTATATCTTCAATCAATGAAGACTTACATTCTGAGTGTGAATACATTAGTGTGGAATTTGACTTCGGAGCGCCACGATAATTGTGCGCCGTGTCTGGGTCTAATACTTCCTATACGGTGGGTAACGCCACCACCGAATTTCTTTGTTTGAAGTGTTCCACTCATGGCGTTATTTTTGCTATGTCTACGCATTTGGTTTGCCTTCAATTTCAACTTATCTTCATGATTTTCTTCACTATGTTGATTTGATCGCTTTCTGATATACATACTAGTGTTCTGTCCTCTACAGCATTCACTTATAGCTATGTCTTCATAGTTGAATCTTTTGAACTAAGTGAATGTGATCAGACCCTAATCCCTCTATGCTTTCTATCTCAAACTCTATCTGTCCAAATCATATGCATTCTATTGAAACTGTCAAATGTCTTCTCTGTGTCCTTGTCAGCAGAAGACACAGAGACAAACATTAAGTCTGTTTTAAATGATTCATCCTTATTGTTTGAAATCCGGAGAAGCCGGAACGACCATCCGACAAACCTGGCGGGCGTGGGAACGTGTGACAACTCTGAGTATGTTGCATGCTTGCCACGTGCCCTCAGATGTGAACCGCCACTGGCACCTGCATAATTGCGCTGTGCCGCACACTTCCTTATAAATACATGTCCCCTGCGGTAAAGAAAACCTTCTTCCACCTCTCCACCTCGTCAAAACCCTAGCGCCACCGCTAGCTCTCGACGACGCCGGCGACGAAGCGCTTAGCTGCCGCGACTTCTCCGACGCCGTCCTCACGCCGGCCGTGGACATCGTCCTCTCCGCCGCGCCATTGGTGTCCTCCATCACCAAGTTAGGGCACGGTGGATTGAACTGCTCAGTCTCCTATTCATCCCATCTAGCAGTTCTTCGTGTGGTAAATACAACTCTATTTTTACCATCCTTTTGATCCTCAAAGATTCATCCTATTTACCAAAATTGGTTTCTGCCTATACAATGTTAGATCTATTATGTCTGCATGTCATACTGCCTAGTATATTCACTTAAGCTTCATATCTAGTTAGATTCCTCACTTGTACTTATTCACGGATTCGTACAAATCTGGAACCAACTCTCAACATATAAGTGAATGTCTTCGCATCATGAGGTCAATGTCTTCAAACTGATTTATCTTCAAAATCTTCTGAGAATGCATATGAACTCTTCCCCTTCCCTCGCATCTCTAATGTTGTCATAGGTACATGTCCGTGGGAGAATCCCTTGGTTCTCATAGTCTGCATTCGTTTGCAGAATTCTTACAACATCACATTAACTCTCCCGAAGCCAGTTCCTGTTTGTCCAGCAATCGAAAGCCTTTGAAGCCTTTGAACGTGTTGAAGCCATTCAGTTTGAAGTTCATGGCTGCAGAGAAATCAGTAAGGAAGGGTGGCAGACAGCATCGTGGGGGAACATCAAGAGATTTGCCTGATGACCTCTCAGAGCTTCACAAGACAGATCCTGAAGAGGATTATAATCAGCGCAAGACACGAATCCAATGGATTCAACGATATTGGGCTGAACAATGGTTCAAATACAAGTTCGTGACCCAGGAACACGCTGAGAAGAATGCTATCAAAAGTCCTTAGGGTGATATTATCTTTCGAGGCCTTCCACCCAAGAACAGAGCTAAAGCTATTGCACAGGGTTTCTATCCTTGTATGGTCCGTGGACCTCAGCCTGAAAATGCCGACCCATCGTCATTGCTCTGGTGTCGTGATGATAATCTCTTCAAGCGGAACTTCCAGCACGCAACGACATTGGCCAAGGAAAACAAGAAGTCATTGGGATTAGACTTCAACCCTGGTCCCTCTGCTCCCCGTGCTGACGGCTCACGTGATGCAGAACCCAATGTCATCGGTCCTTTCTACAACCTTGATGGCCTCATCACTCACATCTCGGTCCAAGGTGCCAAAGTGGATCATTCTGATGATGATGCTGACACTGATGAAGCCCCAGCTCCTACTCCAAAGCCTCAGAAGCCAAAGAAGGCTAAGGCTTCAAGATCAGCTGCTCCTCCAAAAGCTTCACGTGCGAAGCCACTGGCCGCTACACATCCTGAAGACAGTGTGCAGTCTGAAGATCTATCACGTATCTCCAAGAAGATGGAGAAGAAAAAGAAAATCGTCAAAAATACTGATCAGACATTGACTCCTGCTGCCATTCTGCGAGAAGAGCACATTGATCTGTCCAGCGATGAAGATCTTGCAGATGATGCTCTTGAGCAACTGATCAAGAGCAAGGAAGAAGCATAGATCTTCAATGATTTGCCTCTCTTCGATGTGGCAATCATCCATAACTTCATTGATGAGTGGTTTGACACCCCAAATCTCAGCTTTGAAGATCTGCAACTTCCCATTGGCCTCGGCATCTCCTTCAATGGCGCCATTGCTTCTGAGCTAGCTCTTGCTCAGCGCATCGTTGAACTGAAGCACAAGATCGACTATGAGAAAGCTCAGTTCAAGAAGCATGTGGCAAAGCTCAGCGTGCAAGATGTCAAAAACTTCAAGATCATGCTGCACGAGCTCAAAGAAGCCTTTCTCAAGAAGCGCGAAGAAGCTAAAGGCTCTCGTGAGCGCATGAAGAGTCTGGATGACAAGTGTGTGCAAGCCTACAATGAGGCCGAGAAGCGCAAGGCTCTTGGTCGTCCTGGCATTGACCCCAGAATGGCTGCAAATAAGAAGAAGCCATCAACTGACCAATCTGCACCTTCAAGGCAGGAAGAACCTCGCATAGTCTTCCCAAGCAGCATGACTGGATCGAAGCCAAAGGTCAGGTCAACCACTTCAGAACTGAAGAAGACGAGGACTGCCGAGGCTGAAGCCAGAAAAAGGAAAAATCCTGAAGCCTCTGATGTTGCTCCCTCCAAGAAGAAGCGCAAAACCAAGAAGGATCAGGCTGCTCCCACAGAGCCCTTAGTTGTTGAACCTATCTCAATGGTTCGCCCTACATCTGAACACCAAGAACGACGGATGATAGTTCATGAGCCTGCTTCCACAGAGGTTCATGAAGCTGAAGACATTCCAGCAGTTGATCCCACCGCTGCTGAAGACATTGGTCACAATGACAATGTTGAAGATGATGAAGTTCTTCCTCAGATCGACAACTTGGTATCATCGCCTGTTCTCACGAACAGCGAACTCATCAGCATTGGTCGTCCTCTAACGCCAATTGCTCAGGATGCATCATGGGCTGATCACCCACAACAACAAGACTCCCCGAGTACTCCCCAACAACAACAAGTCACACCACCTGTGCAAGAAGAAGAGGATGACTTTGAGGCCCAGCCAACTCCATCTCCAAAGGCGTCGCCAGCATTACGCAGGCTTCGCAAGGGACCAAGGCCTCAAGTCCCTCTTTCGAGCGTTCTAGAAGGAGAAGTGCACCACCAATCTGTTGCACGTCAAGTGTTTCCAGAACCACTCCGACTGTGAATGTCTCTGTGTCTGAAGCCAAAGCTGCTGAAGACAATCCGGCTGCATCAGCCGATGACAAACAAGACGAAGAACGTGTCCCTACTCCCCCCATTACTGAAGAAGCTGTTCCTGAAGTGAACGTGCCAGTGCCCGACCCTCCAGCTCATTAAGTGGAGGTTGAAAATCTTGAGGCTGCCACCACCAACACAAATGAAGCCAATGACGTAGTCATGGCTGAAACAAATGTGGAGCCTGCACCAACCAATGTGCCAGAAGCCAATGATGCAACTGCTCCTGAAGCATCTGTTGTGCAGCCTGACGCCTCTGTTGTTGCCATTGCTCCTGTTCCGCCACCAAGGCCCCATACAATTGGGCAAGCATACAACTATGGTCAGCTAATCACTGTCAAGTGGCCCATTCTGGTCCCTCCGCCTAATGCCTCTGGTCCTCAGTTTGATTATCATGTTGAGCATAGGCCTCTGGTCCAGAAACCAAATCCAAGACTGCCAAGGTTCCCAGGTACTGCCACCTCTACAGGGTCCTTCAATGCAAATGACTTCAAAAGTCACAACACCTTCTTTGACAGAGCAAAGAACCCCTACTCAAGGCCAAGAATATCATCTGATCATTTCTGGAGCTATCAGCAGCGAAGCTATTACTCCTGCGTTCTGTATGATCAAGGGCGCATTTTCCCTCATATGCGCCTCGACACTGAAGCCATTGCTGGACTGCCATGCTTAGAAGAAGCACTTGACTGCTTTCATGATGCAGGTCTGCTCAGCTTTGTGACAAACAAAGAACATTGGAATGAGGAACTTTTGCTTCAATTCTATGCTACCCTCCACATTCGCGGCTACTACAGGGATACAAAGACATGGGTTCTCGAGTGGATGACAGGAAATGTTCATCATGAAGCCAAAGCTCTTGACGTCATTGAGCTTATAGGCCTACCCACTCCCGGAGAGTTTTTCGAACCTGATTGTCAACTCCACCGCGATGCACTGGAGAGCATCTTCCATAAGCCAGAGCCCAACATGAGCCAGATGTTGAGCATGATGAAGCCTCTTCCACCTGACGCTGAATACCCAAAGGAGTTCTTTGTTGATGACCTTGAGTATCTGCCTCGCACAATATATCACATCATCAGGCAAACTCTATGGCCTATCAAAGGGCATTCATCAGCTGCAAAACTTGAAGGAGCCATGAAGACATTGGTCTTTTACATCCTCAATGGCATCAGCTTCAATACACAAGAATTCTTCATCCGGCAACTGGCTGCGTCTGGATCTGACCTTTTTGGCCTGAAATTCTATGCTCCATGGATCATGCGCCTCATCAAGCTACACTCTGCTATCAACTATCAGCCCTCTGCTCGCAATCATCTGATCTTTCTACCAGAGGTTCATATGTCAGTTGAAGCCATATACCCTGAGCCTGCCAAGAAGCCTCTTTGTCTTCAAAATGCTGATCACCAAAGCTTCACTCAACCCATGGAAGGAGTCCAAGCAGTAACTCGTGTCTATCCAATGGTTGGGAACACTCGTTTGCCTCACCGTGCGCAAACTGAAGCTACTAAGAGCACAATTGCCCAAAGGCCTAAGAAGCGCTCTCGCGTCCTAAATGACCGAGAACTTCTTGTGGCACTGCATCAGAAACAAGACAAGCATCACTTCTGGCTCAAGCGACAGATGCAAAGCCTCTTGGTGCACGTCAATCGCATTCGAAATCTTGCCACCAAGAATGCTTTTGTCACTCACGAGACCTGTCGGCGATCATGGAAGAGCTTGACACTGCTCAGTGCTGAAGCAGATCTTCAAGACGATGGCTTCACTGAAAGATTCAAGTTTGACTCCACTCCTCCACGGAATGCTGTCCTACGTCGAACTCCATCCCTTGAAGACTCTGACTATTCTTCCTCCGGGGCAACGGTGAATGCCAAAGTGATTGATGATGAAGACGATGCTACTTCACCGCCCCTACTTCTGCACGCATCAACACTGCACCAAGTTCGTCTGCGCCGCCAAACAACAACGACAACCCTGCTGCTTCACCTACTCCTCATGGGAACGAGTAGATGCTCTATGTCTTCAAACCTTTTTGGTCCTTACTGACAAAAGGGGGAGAAGCATATGGGTTTGATAGTCTTCAAGCGGGTTCATATGGGCGGTTGCTTTATATTTTGCCTAGTGTTTACAACTCTCGCTTTTGATATATTTGATTCTTTGAGTTGTAACACTTAAACTCGATAGTCGTCTGCTACTTATTTGCTTTTCTATGATGCGATGATAAATTCCGCATGTGCGATGATAACTTCCGCACTTAGATCATTCTGCAGACATCCATTTTTCATTATGCATGTCATTCTCTTAGTTATATCATTTCATGCATGATGAATTATCTTCATAAGTTGAAGAGGATCTCCACAAGTACAACCTGCCATGTGCATTTGCATTCCAAAAGCAAATTACTTATATGCACATCTTCAGGGGGAGCCTTTGCCACTTATGAAGACAATACCCTATCCTTTACAATTTCACATACTTTATCCCCGTTGAAAACTTCAACCAGTTTGTCATCAATCACCAAAAAGGGGGAGATTGTAAGTGCATCTAGTGCCACCCCTAGTTGGTTTTGGAGTATTGACGACAAATTTGGTTGAGGGACTAATGCGTTTGTGAGAATTGCAGGATAACACAGGTAGTGTCCCTCATTGATTCGGTTTACCTACCGGAGATGACCCCTAAAAATGTATGAAGACATTGACGACAATGGTGGTATGTGAAGATATTCATATTGAAGACTATGACATGAGAAGACATAGAGTGAAGACTATGGAGCGTGAAGGCTGTGTCGTTTAGTTGTTTCCTTTTTCTTCTTTGTTGAGTCATAGGAACCACTGTACTGTTAAGTGGGGTCCAAGTGAACAAAGTCAGAATGACTGAAGTGATGCTCAACCCAAATCCTATGTCTTCGAGCGAAGACAATGAGAGCAAATCTTATCTAGAGCTGGCTTTGCTTGTAGCCCAAGTAAAGTTGCTGTGTGTGTTTGAAATCTAACCGTTGGAACACGTGTCGGTTCCTTAGTGACCCAGGGTCATTTCAGACATATCAGGTCGGGTTGCCTAGTGGCTATCAATAGCCCACCCCCTACACCATAAAGTGGGGGCTGCTCAGAGTTAGTGCACGGCTTTTGTCGTTTGAGAGCAACCCACCTCGAAGCCTTTGAGAGAGAGAAATCCTTGCGAGGACAAAGCCCAAACACCCAGAGCCAAAGAGTGTTAGGCATCACTGAAGTATTTCTGTCTGCGTGACTTGAAGACTTATTACACTTGAGGACTGTGAATCCTCCAGCCAGTTAGGCATCGCGTTCTGAGCATCCAAGAGTCATTATGGATCGCCGGTGAACGAAGTCTATGAAGGTTCGGAAGTCTACCTTGAAGACTTACCAGAGTGATTGGGCGAGGACTGTGTGTCCTTAGCTCAAGGGGAATAAGGTGAAGACGCGGTCTTCTGAGTTGAATTTCAGCCTCCCTAACCAGACGTACAGTTGTCACAGCAACTAGAACTGGTCCAAAAAATCCTGTGTCTTCAACAAGTGACTGGTTCTATCCTCTCCCTCCCTTTACTTAGTGTTTGTCTTCGTGAAGCCATTGCCTATTTGTCGTACCTATTTGACTTCATTGCTTGACTACTATCGTTGGTTGGCTTCATACTATCTTCCATCCTAATCCTTACTTCTAAGCTACTATTAGTCTTTGTACTTTCACATTATTGCATACTTGACTATGGTTTGCTTGTTGTAGTTTATCTTCCGCTGCATATCAATTAGGTCATTTCTATTGTTTGTCTTCGAAACTTCCACATTTTGAAGATTTTCATAAAAATCGCCTATTCACCCCCCCTCTAGTCGATAATTAGCACTTTCAAAATCCACATCCCCTCCCGCACGTTCAGGAGGGTTTTTGGCATGATGAAGTGCTTGGTAACATCCCCATGGAGCAGGTTGTTATCAACCCACACAATGAGCATCTTGGGGCTCCATATGAGGATGTCCATGACCCTGCTGCTGTTGGCAATGCCAGCAATGACCAAAACGAGGTGATCCACACTGCTGCCTTGCCTATTCATATGCAGGTTGATTCTGCAGTTCAGACACACAATGTAGAGGTGCTGGATGATCAAATGGATTTTATTCCTTTGCCTGATGCTGAAGAGAAGAACCCATAGGATATGCAAGCTAACAGTCCAATATTTGTGCCTGCTAATGTATGCATGGATTATGAGGATGCACATATCTCTGGGAATGTTGAGTCCAACAACTATATGTTTGACAACATCGTTGTTCTTAAGGGTCTCATTGGCAACATTGTGTCCAATGCCCATGACATCTTGCCCAAACTGGGTGGCTCCAAAATTTAATGCTAAATGTAACATTCTGGATGTTGAGGGCACTCAGGGTTTCAGGAAAAAATGCTATCTGCAAATCATGACTGTTCAAGACCAGCCTGCACCTGTCAGCTTTGCCAATCTTACTGAGATCTCTGAAGAAGCATTTGCTGAGGTCTGCAAACCATCTGGGAACAACAAGAGAAAGAAGAAAGCAATTGTTGATGAGGCTTTCTGCAGAAGGAGCAATAGAATTGCTCAAATCAACCCGGGTTTCAAGGACAAATATTGTGTTGAAGCTGCCAAAGGCAAGGCTGGCACCTCCAACATGCAGATATCCAAGCAGAATAAAGATTCACAGCATATTGGGAAAAAAGTAGATGTTGCTATCAATCTTGGGACAAGATTTGAGGCTGTTGTGCTGGACAAAAATGCTCCTCCACCTCCAGTGTTACCACTTGGAACTATCCAGGCTATTGGGACAGGTCCTTGCAAGATGGCACCTCATGAAGTGTCATCCTCAGCCCTGAACTATGACAGCTCTGATGATTAGTATGTTTGCTTTGCTATGGGGTTTTGACATCTCCCCTAACTGTTGTCTCCTTTGGCTTAAATCCGGTTATCATCAAACTTGCTGCTTTATGGTTTATTATGTTATGTGCCTGTGTGCACCTTTGCTTATTTTGGACTGTAATAAGTACTTTGGCATGTGGTTATGTACCCCTTCAGATAGACCATCTTATGTGATCTGTAATGCCAGTTATGTTTACTGTTATGATGTTTCTTGCCTCTCCTGCCTGTTGATTTATATGCCCCCTCATATGAGTTCTTATCTCCCAATGAAGTTAACAAAAGAAGTAATCCCTCCATACCATGCTAGCTATGCCATGTTTAACACTCCATTACACATGTATAATGAGTAGAAGCTGGAATATTCTTAATTGGAATGTTAGAGGGATTAACTCGAATGAAAGATGGGATGATATCAGGATGAAAATTAATGAAAGTTTATGTTGTGTTATGACCTTCCAAGAAACAAAGAGAGAACAATTTGATTTGGCATATATTAGGATTTTTTGCCCAAAAAGGTTCAGCCAATATTATTTCATGCCCTCTGCTGGTAATTCAGGAGGTTTGATTACCATCTAGAATGGCAATCTTTTCAATGGCAGAGAAATATCCAAAGATTTCTATCAGATTACTATTGAGCTCACTTCAAAGCTGGATAATACTGTTTACTTCATAACTAATGTTTATGGGCCAAACTCTGTTGAGGGCAAAACTGAATTTTCTAATTGGTTGCTGAATGTTAATATTCAACCTATGCAATTGTGGCTCATTGTTGGAGACTTTAACTATATCAGAGGGCCTGAGAACAGAAACAAAGGAGGAGGTGACCACAATGATATGATGCAGTTTAACAACATCATTGTTAATCTTGATCTAGTTGAGATTCCACTGAAAGGCAGGCAGTTCACCTGGACTAATATGTAGGATTCTCCTCTCTTGGAGAAGCTTGACTGGATCTTGACCAGTGCTGATTGGACTAGCAAGTTCCCAAATACTCTTGCCACCCCCATGGCCAAGCTTTCCTCAGATCATGTTCCCATAGATATTCAGATTGATAGCATGATCCCCAAGTGCCACATGTTCTGGTTTGAGGAATTATGGTTGGATTTCGAAGGTTTTATTGACACTGTCACTAACTATTGGAATAATTGCATTTTTTATGCTGACTCAGCAACTTGGTGGCTAGGTTTAATTCCATCAGAAAAGGACTGAAGATTTGGAGCAAACAGTTATCCCAGCTCAATAAAACCATTGAAAATTGCTGCTTCTATGTTAAGCTCCTGGATGGCATTGAGAACCAAAGATACCTTCATCCACATGAGAAGAACTTCAGGAAGATTTTGATCCAGCACACTAATAAACTTCTTGAGGCTAAAAGAAAATATTGGAGAATTAGAGCTAATATTAGATTGGCTCAGCTGGGCGATGAAAAAACCAAATTTTTCCATGCTATTGCTACCCAAGTTTTCAGAAGTAATTATATTACTTTCCTTCTTAACACTGATAACTTGATTGTTAATGATCATGAGTAGAAAGCTGCCATTTTGTGGAACTCTTTCAAAAACAGGATTGGCACTGCTGGTGCATCCCAGATGAATTTCAACATTGATCACCTATCCAGATCAATTAACCAAGAGGAGTTGGAACAACCTTTCTCTACGAAAGAAGTGCATGATATCATTAGTTCCATGCCTAATGACAAATCCCCTAGACCTTATGGATTTAATGGTATTTTCATGAAGAAATGCTGGCATATCATTAAAGAGAGTTTCTACAAATTTCCCCAGGATTTCCAATCTGAGAGTGTGGATCTTGCCCCAATTAATACTGCTTATATTGCCTTGATTCCTAAGAAGGAAAACCCAGGAACTCCCAATGATTTCAGGCCCATCTCCTTGGTGAGTATGCCCATCAAAATCCTTACTAAGCTGCTTGCAAACAAAGTCCAAAAATGCATCATTCCTGTGATTAGCAAGAATCAATATGGTTTCATCAAAACCAGAAATATTCAGGATTGTCTTGCATGGTCTTTTGAGTACATCCATATGTGCCACAAATCTAAGAAATAAATTGTCATATTCAAAGTGGACTTTGAGAAAGCTTTTGACAAGATCAACTATGGGGCCATCATTTTCATGCTCAAACACCTAGGGTTTGGAGACAAATGGATTAGATGGATCAATAACATCCTTCAGACAGCTTCTGCCTCTGTAATACTAAATGGTGTGCCTGCGAAGAAAATCAAATGCAAATGTGGAGTAAGACAGGGAGACCCTCTCTCCCCACTCTTATTTGTTATTGCTGCTGAATTGCTACAGATCTTGATTAACCAAGCTTGACACAATGGCCACATCAGCACTCCCATTGAGCAACCTGCTTCCATGTCATACCCTATTGTCCAATATGCTGATGACACCCTAATAATTATGCCAGCTGTGCCTCATCAGATCTCATATGTTATGGAGACTTTACAGACCTTTTCAGATTTCACTGGTCTTCATGTGAATTTCCACAAATCCTCACTTGTCCCCATTAACATCTCTGATGAGAAAGCCACTCAACTTGCCAATATCCTGGGCTGCAAAAAAGAAAGCATGCCTTTCACTTATCTGGGATTGCCAATGGGGTCCACTAGACCCAGAACTGGTGAGTTCATGCTAATGGTTTCAAGATTGGATAAAAGGTTATCTGGGATTGCAACAATGATGTCATATTCAGGTAGACTGACTCACCTCAAGGCCATCATTACTGCTCTACCTATATTTGCTATGTGTTGTATCAGGGTGCCTTTCACCATCTTGGATCACTTTGAAAAATCTGGCAGAACTTTTCTTTGGTATGGTAAAGACATCAACAAATTTGGCAAATGCCTTGTCAAATGGGAACAAGTTTGCTTGCCCAAGGATGCTAGTGGTCTTGGTGTTCTGGATCTTAGAACACACAACAAAGCACTCTTGACTGAATTCCTACACAAGTTCTTCAATAAGATGGATATCCCATGGGTGCAGCTTATTTGGAGTAAATACTATGGAAATGGTGAGCTACCACAATTTCCAACAAGACTTGGCTCATTCTGGTGGAGAGATTGTTGCTCTATTCTTGATAAATACAAATACCTCACCTCATGCATTCCTGGTATTGGTGACACCATTTCTTTATGGTATGACAACCCACTGAAAGACAACTTCCCACATTTGTATTCCTATGCCATTAACAAAGACATCTCTCTCCAGAAGGCTTGCATTGAAACTGAGAATGATTTCTATAGTATGTTCCACCTTCCTATGTCTTTTGTGGCTGTTCAACAGAGCACTGAGCTCATGGCCCTCATTAATGGAGTAATGAACAATAGTGATCCTGACATTTGGAAGTTTAATTGGGCCTCTGGACAATACAATGCTAAGAAGGTTTACTTTGAATATTTGGGATGCCCTGAGAAAGCACCCAAACCATTCCAATGGATACGGAAATCTGGTTGCCTTCCTAAGCAAAATTTCTTTTTCTGGCTCCTTCTCCTGGATAGATTAAATACCAGAGATCTTCTCACCAGGAAAAACTTCTACATTGAGAGCTCCATATGTGTTCTGTGTGATGATGAGCCCAATGAATACATGAAACATATTTTCTTCTCATGTGATTTTAGCCAAAACTTTTGGTTATCACTTGGTTTTGAATGGAACACTGATTTGAATTGCAATGATATGCTTATTGAAGCCAGAAACAGAACTCAGATTCAGCCCTTTAAAGAATGCCTAATTGGTGGTTGTTGGACCATCTGTAAACACAAGAACAACATCATTTTTGACAACAAAGAAACGGACTTGAACTATTGTATTTCCTGCTTCAAGGATCATTATGGCACCATCATCGAAAGAGTTAAACCTAGTTTAAAGGAGGGTATGCAAAGCTGGTTGGACTATTTGTAAACACTTAATTTTTATGTTTCCCTCCCCCCTATTAATGAAAAATAGAGTTACAGTAGGGTTTTTACCCTACTGTGTTTACTCAAAAATAGTTTTCAAGTTTTGGGTGATCTTACGATGGATGAAGGAATAAGGATTAGCAAAAGGCTAAGCTTGTGGATGCCCGAGGCACCCCAAGATAATATTAAAGAAGTAGGAATCAACTAAGTTTGGGGATGCCCCCGAGTGGCATCCCCGCTTTCTTCTAACAACCATCATATTTTACTTGAAACTATATTTTTACTCGTCACATATTATGAGTTTTGCTTGGAGCGTCTTGTATGATATGAGTCTTTGCTTGTTTTGCTTTGTGTTTTAAGTGTTGAATCCTTGCTGAACACACCTTTTTGAGAGAGCCAAAAATTATGTTATGCTTGCTCCTATGCTTCACTTAAATTTTTTTAGAGCCATGTATTTGCTCTAGTACTTCACTAATATCTTTTTGAGCATGGTGTGTTTTGTTATTTTTGAAGAAATGCTCTCATGCTTCACTTAGATTTATTTGGGAGTTAGCAATTTTTTTAGAAATTCTCTCTTGCTTCACTTAGATTATTTTGAGAGAAAGAAATATTTTGCTCATGTTCTTCACTTAAATTTGTTTGACCTTATCAAAAGCAACATATGAGAATAGTCCCAAAGTGATAGATATCCAAGGAGGATATAATAAAAACTTTCATGAAGATCATTGGAAAAAATAAACTTGATTCTTAGTAATGGTTTTGAGATATGACGATATCATATGTGAGTCATGTTGATGAGTAATTGTGCTTTAGTAAGAATATTGATGTTAAGGTTTGTGATTCCCTATGCAAGCACGGAAGTCAATAGTTATCCAATGAAATTTATATCCTACTTGTGGTGCATTATTCGGTGTTGCTTATGCTTAATGCTTGGGTACAAGATTTTTCACTTTTTGGTTGGTCGCTTCTCAATATTTTTGCTAGCCTTCATTTTGCACTAAGTATGATCACTACTTGTGCATCCAAAACCCTTTAAACCAGTTTTGCCATATGAGTCCACTATACCTACCTATATACGGTATTTCCATGCCGTTCTAAGCAAATTTGCATGTGCCATCTCAAATTTTCAAAATAAATTTCTCTTTTGTGTGCTCTACCGCTCGCGAGGTGGTGAGGGGTGGCCAATATTTTGCATGCTAGATGTGTTATTCTCATGATGAGTGTTTATCCACTTGTCATTGCACGGGAGTACGGCGAAGGTATTAGGGATGCCCAATCCTGAAATGAAAAATGAATTTACTTTATGTTGTCAAATAATAAATTCCTTGGAAAGTGTTGGTATGGAGGGCACCCATGGATACGGTTAGCCATGGAAAGTGAAAGTAATGGTGGAGAAAGGAATAAACTTTATTTTCTGTTTGGGAACCGCCTATGATGTATCTAGCATGGAAAGTGTTGGGAGCTCTATGTCATTTTCGTTGGTGGGAAAAGTATACCTCTCAAAAATGTTTTTATCTCTCAATTTAAGCTTTGAGCTCTGGCACCTCTACAAATCCCTACTTCCCTCCGCGAAAGCGTTTCTTTTACTTATGCAATTTTTATTTTGAATTTGAGTCTCCATCTTCTCTTATAGAGCACCAACTAAGGGGCACTATGATCGTATTTGAGCATTGGTGTAGCTAATATTCGAGTGTGTTTCATGAATGGATCAATGATTGAGCATAATGGGCTAGGGATAACTTGCTTTAGTGTTGATATTTTGAAAGACATGGTTGCTTGTTAGTATGCTTGAGTATTAAAGTTTTCATGTCAAAACTAGACTATTGCTTTGAATCATATAAAAGTCCAAATGTCCATGCTATAAAGAAAAGAAATGTGATGAACATGTTAGGCAGCATTCCACATCAAAAATTCTGTTTTTATCATTTACCTACTCGAGGACGAGCAGGAATTAAGCTTGGGGATGTTGATACGTCTCCAACGTATCTATAATTTTTTATTGTTCCATGCTGTTATATTATCATTCTTGGATGTTTTACAATCATTTTATATCATTTTTAGTACTAACCTATTGACATAGTGCCCAGTGTCAGTTGTTGTTTTCTGCATGTTTTTTACATCGCAGGAAGTCAATACCAAACGGAGTCCAAACGCAGCGAAACTCTTTAGGGATTTTTTTGGGGGCCAGAAGACATCCAGTGGGTCAGGAACGCACCTGAGGGGAGCTCCGAGGGGAGCACAACCCGCCAGGGCGCGTCTGGGGGCCCAGGCGCGCCTAGGTGGGTTGTGCCCTCCTCGTTGGCCTCCCGCACCGCCTCTTTGCTCTATAAATACCCCAATATTCCAGAAACCCTAGGGTAGTCGACGAGAATCAATTCTAGTCTCCGTAGAGTCCAGAAACACTATATCCAATCTAGACACCATCTCGGAGGGGTGCATCATGTCCATTGGTGCCTCTCCGATGATGCGTGAGTAGTTCTTTGTAGACGTACGGGTCCGTAGTTAGTAGCTAGATGGCTTCCTCTCTCTCTCTCTCTCTCTCAGTTATCAATACAATGGTCTCTTGGAGATCCATATGATGTAAGTCTTTTTGCGGTGTGTTTGTTGGGATCCGATGAACTTTGGTTTATAATCAGATCTATGTTTTTACCCATGAAAGTTATTTGAGTCTTCTTTGATCTCTTATATGCGTGATTGATTATAGCCTCGTATTTCTTCTCCGATATTTGGGTTTTGTTTGTCCAACTTGATCTATTTATCTTGCAATGGAAAGAGGTGCTTTGTGATGGATTCGATCTCACAGTGCTCCATCCTAGTGACAGAAAGGGAAATGACACATATGTATCCTTGCTATTAAGGATAACAAGATGGGGCCTATTTCTACATAAATAGATCTTTTCTATGTCATGTCATCATTCTTAATGCATTACTCCGTTTTTCCATGGACTTAATACACTACATGCATGCTGGATAGCGGTCGATGTGTGGAGTAATAATAGTAGATGCAGGCAGGAGTCAGTCTACTAATCTTGGATGTGATGCCTATATAATGATCATTGCCTAGATATCGTCATGATTATTTGAAGTTCTATAATTGCCCAACAGTAATTGTTTTCCCACCGTTTGCTATTTTTCTCGAGAGAAGCCACTAGTGAAACTTGCGGCCCTCGGGTCTCTTTTCATCATATTTGCCTTTGCGATCTATTTTCCTTTGCATTTATTTTTAGATCTATTAAACCAAAAATACAAAAATACCTTGTTGCAATTTATTTGTTTCGCGATCTATTTATCCTACCTACCACGTTTATCTCACGTTATTTGCCTATCTTGAGGCGCCGTACCCGAAAGGGATTGACAACCCCTTTAACACGTCGGGTTGCGAGTATTTGTTATTTGTGTGAACGTGTTGTTTACATGGTGTGAGGAGGTTCTCCTACTGGTTCGATAACCTTGATCTCATCACTGAGGGAAATAGCCGTCGTCGCTATACTGCATCATCCCTTCCTCTTTGGGGAAATACCATCGTAGTTCTAGCAGACATCAAGCACCATCTTCAAGTAGAGATTATAGCGGGGAGAAGGGTGTTACACCGCTGCATAGAGGGGGAGAGAGTTGGTGATGATGGCTGCGAAGTTGTTGTTGTAGATTGTAGTCATGATGATGGCCCCGACGGCGTTCCGGCGCCACCGGGAGAGAGGGGGAGAGAGCCCCCCTTCTTCTTCTTCTTCTTCTTCTTCTTCCTTGACCTTCCCCCTAGATGGGAGAAGGGTTTCCCCTCTGGTCCTTGGCTTCCATGGCGGCAGAGGGGCGAGAGAGATAATCCCCAAGTGCAGGGAATCATCATAGAAATTTCCAAAGGTGGAAGTGATAAGCATGGAGTGTCGAACCCACAAGGAGCTCAAGGTAAGATCAATATTCTCTCAAGTCCTATCTGCCACTGATACGACTCTACGTACACCGAACGTTAGCTTCCAACTAGAAACGAGAAATAAAACTACGTTGTGGGTATGAAGAGGATAACTTTGCATGGTATCGGAGAGCTAAAATATAAAAATAGGTGTTGTTATCATAAAGTTACAATATATTACTAAATATTATAAATAGCGAGTGTGGAATAATGATGGGTCAATGTGCGGAATTGTCCTAAGCAATTGTTAACAAGATCGGTAATCATTATTGCAATTTCATATGAGGGAGAGGCATAAGCTAACATACTTTCTCTTCTTGGATCATATGCACTTATGATTGGAACTTTAGCAAGCATCCGCAACTACTAAAGATCATTAAGATAAAACCCAACCATAGCACTAACATATCAAGTCCCCTTTATCCCATACGCAACAACCCCCTTACTCGGGTCTATGCTTCTATCACTCAAGCAACCCACTATAAGCGAATCATGAACATATTGCAACACCCTACAGCGGGAATCCCTCACGCTTGCGCGACACGGAGGGCACCATAGAACAACAAATAAGAAAACATGCAACTCAAACCAATCTAGATCATCAATCAACCCAAAGAAAAAGGATATCTACTCAAAACATCATAGGATGGCAACACATCATTGGATCATAATATGTGATATAAAGCTCCATGTTCAAGTAGGGATTACATCGGGGTAAGGGAGAGTGAACCGCTTAAAGGAGATGAGGATGGTGATGATGATGGTGATGTTGATGAGGATGATCACCGCGGCAATGATTCCCCTCCTGATGGCACTCTGGCACCACCGAGAGAGAGGAGGAGAGGTTCTCCCCCTTGTGCTTCCTCCTCCATGGCCTCCCCCATGGATGGGGAGAGGTTCTCCCTCTAGTCCTTGGCCTTCATGGCGATGATAGCCCCTCCGAGATCCTCCCCCATGGCCACCGGTGATGATGGCCCCCTCTGGCAGGGTGCAGAGTGGGCCTAGATTGATTTCTCGTGGCTACAGAGGCTTGCGGTGGCGGAACTTCCGATCTCTCTTCTGTTCTGGGGTTTTTAGGATTTATAGGAAGGGTTGGCATCAGTTTCACGTCAAGGGGGCCCACGGGGACTCCATGAGGTAGGAGCACCCTCCCGGGGGGTAGGGCGCGCCCCCACCCTTGTGGTGACCTCGGGACTCCCCCCGGTAGCTTTTCGTTCCAGTATTTTTTATATTTTCCAAAAATATTCTCCGTTGATTTCAGCGCATTCTGAGAACTTTTATTTCTGCACAAAAACAACATCACGGTAGTTTTGCTGAAAACAGCGTCAGTCCGGGTTAGTTCTAATCAAATCATACCAAAATCATGTAAAAATACTATAAACATGGCATGAATACTTCATAAATTATAGATACGTTGGAGACCTATCAGCATCCCCAAGCTTAATTCCTGCTCATCCTCAAGTAGGTAAATGATAAAAGAAATAATTTATGAAGTGTGAATGCTAGCAAGTGCACAAGTTTGATCAATGATAATTTCAGTCACCTTTACTAGCATCATTATATATCATAGTAGTAGCTCAACTCATAGAACTTCTCATGATCAAGTAACAAGTTATTCACATGATAAAGTAAAGATCATAAACTTTCTTAAAAACTAACAAACCATGCTCTTAGTCATCAAACAATTGCAATTCATCTTATTTTCAAGAAGGGTCTATGCAAGAGCTTTGATTTAGCAAACTCCACATACTCAACTATCATTTAATATTTCACAATTGCTAACGCTCACGTGATAGTTATCGGTTCAAAGTTTGAATTGGACATAGAGAAAGATTGGGGCTTATAATTTCGCCTCCCAACCTTGTCAACAATAATACTTTATGAAAACCTACATCCAAGTGGATATATATATCCAGATCGCTCCAACACAAAGTGCTTGCCAAAGGAAAAAGTGACTCTTTTATAAGGGTACAAGATAAAAGTAAAAGATAGGCCCTTCGCAGAGGGAAGCAAAGGTTGTCATGCGCTTTTATGGTTGGATGCACAAAATCTTAATGCAAAAGAACATCACTTTATATTGCCGCTTGTGATAAATACCTTTATTATGCAGTCCGCCACTTTTATTTCTTCCCTATCACAAGTTCGTATAAAGCTTATTTTCTTCACACTAATAGATCATACATATTTAGAGAGCAATTTTTATTGCATGCACAGATGACAACTTACTTGAAGGATCTTACTCAATCCATAGGTAGGTATGGTGGACTCTCATGGCAAAACTGGTTTAAGGGATGTTTGGAAGCAAAAGTAGTATTTCTACTTGGTGCAAAGAATTTGTCTAGCATGAGAGGGAAAGGCAAGCTCAACATGTTGGATGATCCAAGACAATATAACGTCTATTCGTATATAGGAAAACATAACCCATTAAGTTGTCTTCCTTGTCCAACATCAACTTTTTAGCATGTCATATTTTAATGAGTGCTCACAATTACAAAAGATGTCCAAGATAGTATATTTATATGTGAAATTTCTCTTCCTTCATATTCTTTCATGAATTGTTCAAGTGACCAATACTGCGTTTGCTAACTTTCAATAAATTTACCACCTATACTTATTATGTGTGAAGTCATTACTCCCCATGGTATAAGCATATGAAATATATATAAATTCAGATTTATGATATTCAATTCATTCAACCATTTACTCATAGGATATACCTGAAGCACGTGAATAAATGACAAACTACTCCAAAAATATATAAGTGAAGAACACTGAGTAGTCAAATAATTAACTAGCCATGGGAGGACTCTCTCTCATTCAAGATTTAAGACCCAATGATTTATTATTAAAGATTTCAGATCCAAAGGTTTATTCAAATAACAAGTAAAATGAAAATATGCTCCAAGCAAAACACATATCATGTGAAAAATATAGCTCCGAGTAAGGTATACCGATGGTTTTGAAGACGAAAGAGGGGATGCCTTCCGGGGCATCCCCAAGCTTAGCTGCTTGAGTCTTCCTTGAATATTGCCTTGGGGTGTGTCGGTGTGGGTGCTTCTGTACCCCTTACTGGTGCACAGACGGTCGCAGCCACCCCTACCACAGGGCATGGCGAGGTAGAGGAAGACAACAGGAGGCAAGACAAGAACAAAGAACATCAAGGCAAGTGCCCAGAATAGCAAGCAGCAAGAGGCAAGCAGGGCCACGCCCATCAACAAGCCTTGCCGAGGCGACCTGCGAGGCCCCCGGCAAGCCCCTTGCCGGGGCAGCTTGTGAAGAGACCAGCAGGGCCACCACCGTTCGGGTTGAGAGCTCTGACACCATCGACAATGTTCAAGATCAAGACTAGAAGATCACATGCCTGGTAGCATGCGGCTCCTCACGAAGATCGATGACCCACGAGTCCACGTGGGATCAAATGATGAAGACCCCCGGCAAGATCCTTGCCGGGGACAACTCCAAGGCCCCCGGCAAGCCTTGCCGGGGATGATCGCTGGGCCGCGGCCAGGCCCGCGCTCGGCAGGATTCCGCCACCTCACCACCACTCCAACACAGCGATAAGCATGCCAGCGAAGCAGCCGCCTGCGTGGTGACATACAGATCTCCATGGAAGCCTACCATGTTGCCAACATAGCAGCTGGTTGGTGCTACGTCTTGAGCTTGCGTTGGCTTTCCTTGAAGAGGAAAGGGTGATGCAGCAAAGTAGCGTAAGTATTTCCCTCAGTTTTTGAGAACCAAGGTATCAATCCAGTAGGAGGCTCCTCAAAAGTCCCACGCACCTACACAAACAAACAAGAACCTCGCAACCAACATAATAAAGGGGTTGTCAATCCCTTCACGGCCACTTGCGAAAGTGAGATCTGATAGAGATAATATGATAAGATAAATATTTTTGGTATTTTTATGATATAGATGGAAAAGTAAAGATGCAAATAAAAGTAGATGGAAAACTTATATGATAAAAGATAGACCTGGGGCCATAGGTTTCACTAGTGGCTTCTCTCAAGATAGCATAAGTATTACGGTGGGTGAACAATTTACTGTCGAGCAATTGATAGAAAAGCGCATAGTTATGAGATTATCTAGGCATGATCATGTATATAGGCATCACATCCGTGACAAGTAGATCGAAACGATTCTGCATCTACTACTATTACTCCACACATCGACCGACTCCTGCCTGCATCTAGAGTATTAAGTTCATGAAGAATAGAGTAACGCATTAAGAAAGATGACATGACGTAGAGGGATAAACTCATGCATTATGATATAAACCCCATCTTTTTATCCTCGATGGCAGCAATACAATACGTGCCTTGCTGCCCCTGCTGTCACTGGGAAAGGACACCGCAAGATTGAACCCAAAGCTAAGCACTTCTCCCATTGCAAGAAAGATCAATCTAGTAGGCCAAACCAAACTGATAATTCGAAGAGACTTGCAAAGATAACTTAATCACACATAAAAGAATTCAGAGAAGATTCAAATATTTCTCATAGATAAACTTGATCATAAACCCACAATTCATCGGATCTCAACAAACACACCGCAAAAAGAGTTACATCGAATAGATCTCCAAGAAGATCGAGGAGAACATGGTATTGAGATTCATAGAGAGAGAAGAAGCCATCTAGCTAATAACTATGGACCCAAAGGTCTGTGGTAAACTACTCAAAACTCATCAGAGAGGCCTTGGAGATGATGTAGAGGCCCTCCGTGGTCGATTCCCCCTTCGACGGAGCACCGGCGAAGGCTCCAAGATGGGATCTCGCGGATACAGAAGGTTGTGGCGGTGGAAATAGTTTTTGGTGGTGCTCCTGGATGTTTTCAGGGTACATGGATATATATAGGAGGAAGAAGTAGGTCAGTGGATGCTTGAGGGGCCCACGAGGGTGGGGGCGCGTCCACCCCCAGGGGGCTGATACGTCTCCAACGTATCTATAATCTTTGATTGCTCCATGCTATATTATCTATTGTTTTGGGCATTATTGGGCTTTATTATCCACTTTTATATTATTTTTGGGACTAACCTATTAACCGGAGGCCCAGCCCAGATTTGCTGTTTTATGCCTATTTCAGTGTTTCGAGGAAAAAGAATATCAGACGGAGTCAAAACAGAACAAAATCAACTGGAGAAGTTATTTTTGGAAGGAAAGCAACCCAGGGAACTTGGAGTGCACGTCAGGGGAGATACGGGCTGCCCACGAGGGTGGGGGCGCGCCCACCCCCCCCCCCCCCCGCGGGTGCGCCCCCCTGCCTCGTGGGGCCCCCGTAGGTCCTCCGACGTACCCCCTGCACCCATATATACTCTTGTACCCTAAAACTTCCAGAACAGAAAATAGATCGGGAGTTCCGCCGCCGCAAGCCTCTGTAGCCACCAAAAACCTCTCGGGAGCCCATTCCGGCGCTACCCATCACCGGTGGCCATCTTCATCATCCCGGCGCTATCCATGACGAGGAGGGAGTAGTTCACCCTCGGGGCTGAGGGTATGTACCAGTAGCTATGTGTTTGATCTCTCTCTCTCTCTCGTGTTCTTGAGGTGATACAATCTTGATGTATCCCGAGCTTTGCTATTGTAGTTGGATCTTATGATGTTTCTCCCTCTCTACTCTCTTGTGATGAATTGAGTTTCCCCTTTTGAAGTTATCTTATCGGATTGAGTCTTTATGAGAACACTTGATGTATGTCTTGCCGTGATTATCTGTGGTGACAATGGGATATCATGTGCCACTTGATGTATGTTTTGGTGATCAACTTGCGGGTTTCGTGACATTGGGAACCTATGCATAGGGGTTGGCACACGTTCTTCACTCTTCGATAGAAACTTTGGGGCACTCTTTGAAGTACTTTGTGTTGGTTGGATGAATCTGAGATTGTGTGATGCATATCGTATAATCATGCCCACGGATACTTGAGGTGACAATGGAGTATCTAGGTGACATTAGGGTTTTGGTTGATTTGTATCTTAAGGTGTTATTATAGTACGAACTCTTTTATAGATTGATCCGAAAGAATAACTTTGAGGTGGTTTCGTACCCTACCATAATCTCTACGTTTGTTCTCCGCTATTAGTGGCTTCGGAGTGACTCTTTGTTGCATGTTGAGGGCTTGTTATATGATCTATCTATGTTATTATTGTTGAGAGAACTTGCACTAGCGAAAGTATGAACCCTAGGCCTTGTTTCCTATCATTGCAATACCGTTTACGCTCACTTTTATCATTAGTTACCTTGCTGTTTTTATTATTTCAGATTACAAAAACCTATATCTACCATCTATTTTGCCCTTGTATCTTCATCTCTTCGCCGAACTAGTGCACCTATACAATTTACCATTGCATTGGGTGTGTTGGGGACACAAGAGACTCTTTGTTATTTGGTTGCAGGGTTGTTTGAGAGAGACCATCTTCATCCTACGCCTCCTACGGATTGATAAACCTTAGGTCATCCACTTGAGGGAAATTAGCTACTGTCCTACAAACCTATGCACTTGCAGGCCCAACAACGTCTACAAGAAGAAGGTTGTGTAGTAGACATCAAGCTCTTTTCTGGCGCCGTTGCCGGGAAGGCAAAGGTAAAGGGCACTCACTCACACCCCGTCAACTAAGCTCTTTTCTGGCGCCGTTGCCGGGTAGGTGAGTGCTTGAAGGTATATCTTTAGATCTTGCAATCGGATATTTTTGTTTCTTATTTTATCACTAGTTTAGTTTATAAAAGAAAACTACAAAAAAATGGAGTTAAGTTTGTCTCATACGCTTCATCTTTTTAATATCTTTCGTGAGTATGATGGAAAGGAAAATTGTGCCCAAGTGTTAGAAGAAGAATGCATTAAAATGTTTGGCACTAAATCTTTGAATGATGAGCATGATTGAAATGTTGTTAGTATGAATTCCTTGAATATCCATGATGCTAATGATATGCAAAGCCACAATCTTGGGGAAGCTATGTTTGATGAAGATGATATTTTTTGTCCCCCAAGCTTTGATGAGCAAATTTACTATGATGAAAGTATGCCTCCCATCTATGATGATTATTGTCATGACACGTATGCTTTAAAGAATAATGATAACCATGAAACCTGTCATCTTGATCTTAATTTTCAATCATATGATAGTTATTTTGTTGAGTTTGCTCCCACTACTATTGATGAGAAGAATTTTGCTTATGTGGAGAGTAGTAAATTTTCTATGCTTGTAGGTCATGAAAAGAATTCTTTAGGTGCTGGTTATATTGTTGAATTCATTCATGATACTACTGAAAATTATTATGAGGGAGGAACATATGCTTGTAGGAATTGCAATAATGTCAAGTTTCCTCCCTATGTGCTTAAATTCTTGAAGCCATGCTTGTGTTACCTTCCTATGCTAGTTGATTATTGTTCCCATAAGTTGTTTGCTCACAAAACCCCTATACATAGGAAGTGGGTTAGACTTAAATGTGCTAGTCATATGCTTCATGATGCTCCAGTTATGTTTCAATTCTTATCTTTTATGTGAGCATCATTATCATCATCATGCCTAGCTAGAAAGGCATTAAAGAAAAGTGCTTGTTGGGAGACAACCCAATACTTATCCTTACTGTTTTTGTGTGTCCACATGATTATGCTACTGTAGTAATCATGTTTTATAGCTTTTGTTTCAATAAAGTGCCAAGTAATACCTTTAGGATGGCTTACGGTGGTAGTTGTGTTGATCCTGCTGAAAATCAGAAACTTTTGCACCCAGTAAATTAGTTTTTTTAATTCACAAAAACGTTATTCTGATCTGATTCTTTTTGCTCTGGATTGGTAAACAAATTTATTAGGACTTCCTAATTTGGTAGAATTTTTGGAGTTCCAGAAGTATATGTTTGATACAGATTACTACAGACTGTTCTGTTTTTGACAGATTCTGTTTTCTATGTGTTGTTTGCTTATTTTGATGAATCTATGAGTAGTATCGGAGTGTATGAACCATAGATAAGTTGGAGTACAGTAGATATTACACCAATATGAATTTATAATGAGTTCATTACAGTACCTAAGTGGTGGTTTTATTTTCTTATACTAACGGAGCTTACGAGTTTTCTGTTGAGTTTTGTGTTGTGGAGTTTTCAAGTTTTGGGTAAAGATTCGATGGACTATGGAACAAGGAGTGGCAAGAGCCTAAGCTTGGGGATGACCAAGGCACCCCAAGTTAATATTCATGGATAGACAAAATCCTAAGCTTGGGGATGCCCCGGATGGCATCCCCTCTTTCGTCTTCGTTCATCGGTAACTTTACTTGGAGCTATATTTTTATTCACCTCATGATATGTGTTTTGCTTGGAGCGTCATTTTCTCCTGTTAGTATTTGCTTGCTGTTATTTAGAATAATGTTTTGCATCTTTAGTTTCAATAAAGAAGTCAAGGATAGCCTTTGCCATGCTTATTTTGCTAGTATGCATGTTGCTGTTTGAAAACAGAAAGTTTACCGCTGTTGCAAAAATTCCCTATAAAAGTCAGAGAGTGTTATAATGTTGAATCTTTTTGAATATAGAGCTATGATAAATTTATTACAGTGGGAATTTTAGTTCATAATTTTTGGAGTTAGGAAAGTATGGATACTCTTGCATTCTTTACAGACTGTACTGTTTTGGCAGATTGCTGTTATGGTTGCATTGTTTGCATATGTTTGCTTGTTTAATGATTCTATTTGAAGATAGGAGTATTAAATATGCAGAGGCATTTAGTATGCAATGTTGAATAATAATTTTAGTGATTTTTTACAGTAGAAAATGATAAGGTTTTGCATTGGTTTATACTAACCTATCTCACGAGTTCTTGTTGAGTTTGTTGTGAATGAAGCTTTTGATAAAAAGAGAAACCATGATATGAGAGGAATTAAGGAGACACATAAGTTAAAGCTTGGGGATGCCCAAGGCACCCCAAGATAATATTTCAAGAAGTCTCAAGCATCTAAGCTTGGGGATGCCCGGTAGGCATCCCACCTTTCTTCTTCAACAACTATCGGTTGGTATCGGTTGAGCTTAGGTTTTTGCTTCTTCACATGAGTTGTGCTATCCTTGCAATGTAGTTTTCTTTAGCTTTTCTTGATGTTTGAATAAAGTATCAAGATCTGAAATTATTCAATGAGAGAGAGTCTCCGCATAGTTGCATAATTATTCGACTACTCATTGATCTTCACTTATATCTTTCGGAGTAGTTTGTCATTTGCTCTAGTGCTTCACTTATATCTTTTAGAGCATGGTGGTAGTTTTATTTTGGAGAAATAGTTGAACTCTCATGCTTCACTTATATTATTTTGAGAGTCTTAAATAGCATGGTAATTTGCTTAATGTTAATATACTTGGTATTCAAGATATGTGAAACTTTCTTTTGAGTGAATTGAATACTAAGATAAGTTTGATGCTTGATAATTGTTTTGAGATATGGAGGTGATAATATCAAAGTCGTGCTAGTTGAGTAATTGTGAATTTGAGAAATGCTTGTGTTGAAATTTTCAAGTCCCGTAGCATGCACGTATGGTTAAAGTTGTGTAACAAATTTGAAACATGAAGTGTACCTGGCTTGTGCATCCTTATGAGTGGCGGTCGGGGATGAGCGATGGTCCCTTCCTACCAATCTATCCCCCTAGGAGCATGCGCGTAGTACTTGGTTTTTGATGACTTCTAAATTTTTGCAATAAGTATATGAGTTCTTTTGACTAATGTTGAGTCCATGGATTATACGCACTCTCACCTTTCCGCCTTGGCTAGCCTCTTCGGTACCGTGCATTGCCCTTTCTCACCTTGAGAGTTGGTGCAAACTTCGCCGGTGCATCCAAACCCCGTGATACGATACGCTCTATCACACATAAACCTCCTTATATCTTCCTCAAAACAGCCACCATACCTACCTATCATGGCATTTCCATAGCCATTCCGAGATATATTGCCATACAACTTCCACCATCATCATCATGACATACATTACTTTTGTCATATTGCCATTGCATGATATTTTAGTTGACATCGTATTTGTGGCAAAGCCACCATGAATTATTTTCCATACATGTCACTCTTGATTCATTGCACCATCCCGGTACACCGCCGGAGGCATTCATATAGAGTCATATCTTGTTCTAAGTTTTGAGTTGTGATCCTTGTGTTGTAATCAATAGAAGTGCGATGATCATCATTATTAGAGCATTGCCCAAATAAAAAAAAAGAAAGGCCAAAAGAAAAAAGAAAGAAAGGCCCAAAAAGAATATAAAAAAGGCAATGCTACTATCTCTTTTTCCACACTTGTGCTTCAAAGTAGCACCTTGTTCTTCATGTAGTGAGTCTCATAAGTTGTCTTTTTATACTAGTGGGAATTTTTCATTATAGAACTTCGCTTGTATATTCCTACGATGGGCTTCCTCAAATCACTAGATCTTCGTGAGCAAGCAAGTTGGATGCACACCCACTAGTTTTCTTTTGTTGAGCATTCATAGCTCTAGTGCATCCGTTGCATGGCAATCCCTACTCCTCATGTTGACATCAATTGATGGGCATCTCCATAGCCCGTTGATTATCCTCGTCAAAGTGAGACTTTCTCCTTTTTTGTCTTCTCCAACAATCCCCATCATCATATTCTATTCCACCCATAGTGCTATATCCATGGCCCACGCTCATGTATTGCGTGAAGGTTGAAAAAGTTTGAGATTATTTAAGTATGAAACAATTGCTTGGCTTGTCATCGGAGGTATAGAAGTTGGGAACATCTTTGTGTGACGAAATGAAGCATAGCCTAACTATATGATTTTGTAGGGATGAACTGTCTTTTGCCATGCTATTTTGAGAAGACATGATTGCTTTGATTAGTATGATTGAAGTATTATTATTTTTGTGTCAATATGAACTTTTGTCTTGAATCTTTCGGATCTGAATATTCATATCACAAGTAAGAAGAATTACATTGAAATTATGCCAAGTAGCACTCCGCATCAAAAATTCTTTTTTATCATTTACCTACTCGAGGACGAGCAGGAATTAAGCTTGGGGATGCTTGGTATGTCTCCAACGTATCTATAATTTTTGAATTCTCCAAGCTATATTATCTACTGTTTTGGGCATTATTGGGATTTATTATCCACTTTTATATTATTTTTGTGACTAACCTATTAACCGGAGGCCCAGCCCAGATTTGCTCTTTTATGCCTATTTTAGTGTTTCGAGGAAAAGGAATATCAAACGGAGTCAAAACGGAACGAAATCAACTGGAGAAGTTAATTTTGGAAGGAAACCAACCAGATGGGCTTGGAGTGCACGCAAGGGGAGTCCCGGGCTGCCCACGAGGGTGGAGGGCGCCCCCCTGGGCGCGCCCCCTACCTCGTGAGCAGCCCGGAGGTCCACCGACGTACCCCCTGCACCCATATATACCTACGTACCCTAAAACTTCCAGAACAGAAGATAGATCGGGAGTTACGCCGCCGCAAGCCTCTGTAGCCACCAAAAACCTCTCGGGAGCCCGTTCCGGTGCCCTGCCGGAGGGGGAACCCATCACCGGTGGCCATCTTCATCATCCCGGCGCTATCCATGACGAGGAGGGAGTAGTTCACCCTCGGGGCTGAGGGTATGTACCAGTAGCTATGTGTTTGGTCTCTCTCTCGTGTTCTTGAGGTGATACGATCTTGATGTATCCCGAGCTTTGCTATTGTAGTTGGATCTTATGATGTTTCTCCCTCTCTACTCTCTTGTGATGAACTGAGTTTCCCCTTTTGAAGTTATCTTATCGGATTGAGTCTTTATGAGAACACTTGATGTATGTCTTGCCGTGATTATCTGTGGCGATAATGGGATATCATGTGCCACTTGATGTATGTTTTGGTGATCAACTTGCGGGTTTCGTGACATTGGGAACCTATGCATAGGGGTTGGCACACGTTCTTGACTCGCTGATAGAAACTTTGGGGCACTCTTTGAAGTACTTTGTGTTGGTTGGATGAATCTGAGATTGTGTGATGCATATCGTATAATCATGCCCACGGATACTTGAGGTGACAATGGAGTATCTAGGTGACATTAGGGTTTTGGTTGATTTGTATCTTAAGGTGTTATTCTAGTACGAACTCTTTTATAGATTGATCCGAAAGAGTAACTTTGAGGTGGTTTCGTACCCTACCATAATCTCTACGTTTGTTCTCCGCTATTAGTGGCTTCGGAGTGACTCTTTGTTGCATGTTGAGGGCTTGTTATATGATCTATCTATGTTATTATTGTTGAGAGAACTTGCACTAGCGAAAGTATGAACCCTAGGCCTTGTTTCCTATCATTGCAATACCGTTTACGCTCACTTTTATCATTAGTTACCTTGCTGTTTTTATTATTTCAGATTACAAAAACCTATATCTACCATCTATTTTGCACTTGTATCTTCATCTCTTCGCCGAGCTAGTGCACCTATACAATTTACCATTGTATTGGGTGTGTTGGGGACACAAGAGACTCTTTGTTATTTGGTTGCAAGGTTGTTTGAGAGAGACCATCTTCATCCTACGCCTCCTACGGATTGATAAACCTTAGGTCATCCACTTGAGGGAAATTTGCTACTGTCCTACAAACCTGTGCACTTACAGGCCCAACAACGTCTACAAGAAGAAGGTTGTGCACTAGACATCAGGGGCGCGCCGGGCACCCTTGTGGCCACCTCGTTTGTTGCTTGACGTCCACTCCAAGTCCCCTGGATTGTGTTTGTTCCAAAAAGATCGTTCCCGAAGGTTTCATTCCGTTTGGACTCCGCTCGATATTCCTTTTCTTCGAAACACTGAAATAGGCAAAAAAAATAGCAATTCGGGCTGGGCCTCCGGTTAGTAGGTTAGTCCCAAAAATGATATAAAAGTGTAAAGTAAAGCCCATAAACATCCAAAACGGGTAATATAATAGCATGGAACAATCAAAAATTATAGATATGTTAGAGACGTATCAGTTGGCCAGCATGGCGCTGCATGCCTCGTCGGCCTAGACACATGGCGAGGCGAGGGGAAGCGGCAAAGGATGGGATGGCTTCTGTTATCGTTCCCAATAAAGTGAGAGGACACGTAGGCATCGCATTAAATGCACTTGTCCTACGTTGATCGAGCGATAAGCTTGTATCACTGTAGCTTGCCACCTCCTGTGTGCCACTGTGGCACCCCCTTTGTGTATAAAAGGAGGCCCGAGGCGCAGAGAGAGAGGATTCAGACTTTGGACAAATCACGCATCGTAGCTAGTTCAAAAGCTCAAGAACACTCATATAACCAGATAAAGCAGGACTAGGACATTACGCATCTTCGCGGCCCGAACTTGGATAAAAATCCTCCGTGTCCTAATGACTCGACCTGCTCTTCGTGCAACTAATCCCCCGCTGAATGTAGAAGGGATCCTTATGACCCCATAGGTGATTGGTTTCCCCGACAACTTTGTCGTGCCAGGTAGGGGGTGTTAGTTGTGAGAATCTGGTCCATAGTTAGTGTAGTAGCTCTTTCACCGCCATGGCTCCGAAGAAGAAGACGACTACGGCGATCGGCCTGTCCGGGGCCGCTCCGCCCCACCCGCGTGGACGGGTGACGGGGCTGGCGCCAGCGGTGGAGGAGATCGAGATCGTCCACACCATCCGAATACAAGAAGTCTGGCCGCCGGCGTCCTCCGCAGCAGCGATGGGGTTCGGCGCTCCACCGGGCCTAAGGGTGGAGTTATGCCAACTGCGGGTGGTGCGGGGACCTCCAAGGGCGGAAGATCGACCTCGCCAACGCGCGTACTATGGTCTCTTCAGCTCGTGCATGATGAACCGCGTCGCGACGTTGAGGACCCTGGGCGTCGCCATGGTAAGATCCCTCAGTGTCACTCTCAAGACACGCAGGGCCGACATGCACATCATGGTGCAGGCAAAAAGAGCGCGTGCCCGCGGAATCGAGATGGGACTCCTTCTAACGTCGTTAGAAGTCCGAGTTCCTCTCATTCCTCGCGCGTGTCGCTGCCACCCACCCGAGCGGAAGCGCTGTCACAAGCGGAGCTGCTCCTCGACTTTCCTCCTGCCTTGGAGAAGCAAGAGGAGTGGAGGGCTGCTATCCAAAGCCTTATTGGCCATGCCAACAGAGATGGCCACCGGAGAGCGAGCCCCTCACGGCGCCCAAATGACGAGCCGACGCGTGTAGGCAGTGGAAGGGTCGAGGGTGCCGCAACCACGGGGCACTCCCCTCCGCCACGATCGGCCCGTCAGGGCGATGCCCGGGACACGTGTCCACGGCATCATCAGACCCACGGACGCGCCGTGACCAATGCCAAGTTCTTCAAGAGCGCCTCAAGGAGGACGCCCGGACTACCATCGAGTGGCGACAGGAAGCACGTCACCAGTCCGATAGGCATGCTGGGCCCGCTGAGTACATGCCTGCGCCGGGGGATGCTAGTGATTTGCCATATGCAATCACTTGTCCAACATTCACCCGCGAGTTGCGGCAGTTCTAGTGGCCCAACACCCGCATGTTCAAACCAGAAGTCCCGGAGAAGTACGACAGCAAGACTCACTTGTCTGAGTTCTTGAGCATTTACACCATTGCAATGCAAGCTGCCGAAGCACGAGATGACAAGATACTCGCCAACTATTTCCCGTTGGCACTTAAGCCCAACGTCAAGTCAAGGTTGATGCATCTGCCGATAGATTCCATTGCCTCTTGGTCCAACCTGTGCCACGAGTTTGTTGGTGCCTTCACAGGCGGCCACGTAGCTCCTAGGCAGGCAAGTGACCTGCACGTGATCCCTCAGAGGGATGGCGAATCCTTGCGCAAGTACATACAGAAGTTTAGCCGCGTGCAGTACAACATCCTCGATGTTCATCCTGCCGCCTTCATCAGCACGTTCCACCAAAACGTGCGCAATCAAAAGATGCGTGAAGAGTTGGCCATGAACAAGGTCGCGGATGTTGCCGATCTGTATGTTCTGGCTGATAGATGTGCCTGAGCGGAGGAAGGAAGGAAGTACCCTGGAAAAGACATCGACGTGGGAAGTGACTCAGAAGACGAAGACATCGTTGCCCCAGCGAAGAAGGGCCGGCGGCATAACAGGAAGCGCAAGGGCAAGACCGTCTTGCCGTTGAGGAATCTGGCGACCCCGACACCGCCAAGAAGGCCAAAGTCGATGACCCCGGCAAGGAGGTTGCCGGGTGTGATGCATGCCGGGCCTTGGCGGCTGCCGGCAAGTCAAGGGGCTCCGACAAGCGGTACTACAAGATTCACCGTACCAAGGGCCACGATCTCCAAAACTACCGCCAAGTGGAGCTGCTGATGGAGAAGCAAAGGGCTGAGTACGAGAGACGAGACAAGGAGAAGGGCCAAGGAGGCGCTGAAGGGTCCGGCAAGAAGCGCGGCGGCCAAGGAGGACGCAACAACAAGAAAAAGCAGCAAGAGAGGCCTGCCCGAGGCCGCGACAAGAAAGAGGAGGATGACGATCGTGATGATGATGAAGAATCCACTGAGCATGAGTTCCAGAAGGCAACAGAGATCATTTGTGTCGACGGAGGTGCTTCGCTGCATTCTTCTCACCGCCAACTGAAATAGTGGGTGCTGAGAGTAATGCAACGGAACCAATGGCCGATGCCCAGAAGCCGTTGAGGTGGTCCCACACGCCTATCGTCTTCAACGCCGAGGATCACCCTGATTGCATCACTGCGGTCGGGTGTTTGCCGTTGTTGGTATTCCCAACAATACGCAACCTCAAGGTGACGAAGATGTTAGTTGATGGTGGGGCCGGCCTTAACTTGATCTCACCCAACGTGGTCAAGAGGCTGCAGATTCCTGATGAGGACCTCGAAGAGACAGGCACGTTCCAAGTGATCAATCTGGGGAGAAGTCAGCCCAAGGGGAAGGTCATGCTACTAGCTACATTTGGTGGTGACCTCAACTACAGGACGAAGAGGATCGTTTTCGATGTCGCTGAGATCCCGTTGCCATACAACGGGATCCTTGGCCGCCCTGCGCTGGCCAAGTTCATGGCGGCATGACACTACGCCTACAACAAGTTGAAGATGCCTGGCCCGATGAGCATCATCACTATCGGTTGCGATAGGAAGGATGCACTCATCTGCACCGAATAGCTCTACCGAGAGGCGGTTGCAGCATCTGCCGCCCAGGCACCTGCTCCTGCCACAGGGAAGAGGACTAGTAAGGCTTCAGCCGCCGACAAGATTCCTGGCTCCGGCAGGGGCTCCTGTACCTTGTCCGGAAAACATGCCTCCTTGGAGTGCTGTGTTTCCGCCGGAGATGTACCAGAGAGCTCTACCAGAAAGAGCAAAAAGTCCAAGGCAGCCCCACCAGAAACCAAGAAGGTGTCCATGAAGGAGGACAGCACGGGCGGAGCTTTCGTCATAAGCTCCACCCTTGACAGTAAATAGGAACGCGCGCTCGTCGCCTTCCTGCGGGCGAATGTTGACGTGTTTGCATGGCAAGCATTTGACATCCCTGGCGTTCCCAGGGAGGTGATTGAGCACCATCTTGCTGTCTGCCCTCATGCACGGCCTGTCAAGCAGAAGGTCAGAAAGCAAGCTTTGGAGCGACAAGAGTTTATCGTCGAGGAGATCAGGAAATTGGAGGCAGTAGGTTTGGTCAAGGGAGTTCTCCACCCGACGTGGTTGGCCAATCCGGTCGTAGTACGTAAGGAAAATGGGAAGTGGAGGCTATGTATCGACCATACTGATATCAATAAAGCCTGTCCTAAGGATCCTTTCTCATTGCCACGTATCGATCAGATAGTGGACTCCACTACTAGGTGCGACCTGTTGTCGTTCCTTGATGCCTATTCAGGGTATCATCAGATCTTCATGGCAAAGGAAGATGAAGAGAAAATCGTGTTCATCACCCCATGTGGTACGTACTATTTTGTACGGGTGCCATTCGTATTGAAGAGCGCTGGTTCAACATTCGCTCGGGCAGTCCAAATTGGTTTTGAGCCCCAACTCCATAGAATATGGAAGCTTACATGGACGACATAGTGGTCAAAACCAAAGATAAGGCTACGCTCGTGCAGGACCTAGAAGAAACTTTTGCAAACCTGCACATAGTCAACCTCAAGCTCAACCCAGAGAAGTGCGTGTTCGGCGTTCCGTCCGGCAAGCTTCTTGGTTTCTTTGTGTCTCAACGTGGGATCGAAGCCAATCCCAACAAGATCAAAGCAATTGAACAAATTGAGGTGCCAAGACAGGTCAAAGATGTTTGAAGGCTTGCCGGCTGTATCGCTGCCCTGAGTTGGTTCATCTCTAAGTCTGCTGAGCGTGCCCTCCCCCTTTTCAAGATTTTGAAAAAGGCGGGTCCAATAAAATGGACCTCGGAGGCAGAGGCAACACTACAAGATTTAAAGAGATACCTCTCCTCTACGCCAATACTGGTCGCACCCAAGCCATGAGAGTCGTTGTTGCTGTACCTGGCAGCGACGAATCAAGTGGTCAGTGCTGCACTAGTGGCACAGAGAGAAGTCGAGGAAGAGGCGACAGCGGCGGCAAGGCCCTTAGGAGAAAAGCTGGACCCGGCAGGCTCCGATCCCGGCAAGGGAGAGCCCCCGACAGGACCCGATCCCGGCAAGACAACACCTGCGTAGGCAAGCAAGGTAGAGCAGAAGAAGACGGTGGTGTAGCACCCAGTCTACTTTGTCATCTCCCTTTTGTAGGGGGCCAGGTCAAGGTACTCCGGGATGCAGAAGTTGCTTTTCGGCCTGCTTGTGGCCTCGAGAAAGCTGCGTCATTATTTTCAAGCACACGAGATCACTGTCGTCACTCGCCCCCCGTTACAACGGATTTTGCACAATCCAGACGTGACAGGGATGATTGTGGAGTGGGCAGTGGAGCTATCAAGCTTCGGGCTCAGGTTTGAAAGTACCTCGAGGATCAAGAGCAGAGCCTTGGCAGAATTCATAGCGGAATGGACGTTCACGCCCGACGAAGAAGTTCAAGAAACCACCCTTCCTGGTAAAGAGGCAAGTAGTCATTGGATTATGTAATTCGATGGAGCCTTCTCGTTACAAGGTGCAGGTGCCGACGTGTTTCTCATCACACTGTAGGACCTTGAGAAGGGGTGTCTAAAGGGGGGGTGATTAGACACTAAGTACCAAAGTTGTAATTTTTAAGATCTTTAAGTTTAAGTGGAGTTTATGCACAAGTTTAACATTCACAACACATATCAAGCAAGCATGCAAGGAGTATATGAGCAGCGGAAAGTAAAGCATGCAACTTGCAAGAATGTAAAGGGAAGGGTTTTGGAGGATTCAAACGCAATTGGAGACACGGATGTTTTTGTCGTGGTTCCGATAGGTGGTGCTATCGTACATCCACGTTGATGGAGACTTCAACCCACGAAGGGTAACAGTTGCGCGAGTCCACGGAGGGCTTTACACACGAAGGGATCATGAAGAAGCAACCTTGTCTATCCCACCATGGTCGTCGCCCACGAAGGACTTGCCTCACTAGCGGTAGATCTTCATGAAGTAGGCGATCTCCTTGCCCTTACAAACTCCTTGGTTCAACTCCACAATCTTGTCGGAGGCTCCCAAGTGACACCTAGCCAATCTAGGAGACACCACTCTCCAAGAAGTAACAAATGGTGTGTTGATGATGAACTCCTTGCTCTTGTGCTTCAAATGATAGTCTCCCCAACACTCAACTCTCTCTCATAGGATTTGGATCTGGTGGAAAGAAGATTTGAGTGGAAAGCAACTTGGGGAAGGCTAGAGATCAAGATTCATATGGTAGGAATGGAATATCTTGGCCTCAACACATGAGTAGGTAGTTCTCTCTCAGAAAATGTATGCTGGAAGTGTAGGTTCAGTCTGATGGCTCTTTCCACGAATGAAGAGGACGTGGAGGGGTATATATAGCCTCCACACAAAATCTAACCGTTACACACAATTTACCAAACTCGGTGGGACCGAATCAACAAACTCGGTCGGACCGATTTAGTAAATCTAGTGACTGTTAGAATTTTCGGTGGGACCGATATGCAACTCGGTAGGACCGATATGGTTAGGGTTAGGGCATAACTTAATCTCGGTGAGACCGATTACACAAACTCGGAGAGACCGATTTTGGTAATAAGTTTCCCAGAGAGTTGGTCAGGCAAACTCGGTTGGACCGATTACACAAACTCGGTAGGACCGATTTTGGTAATGAGTTAACCGGGAAGTTTGCATTGTAATCTCGGTAGTACCGATTACTCAAACTCGGTGAGACCGATTTTTGTAATGGACATACACAGAGAGATTACAATCCCATCTCGGTGAGACCGAGATCCCTATCGGTGAGACCGATTTGCCTAGGGTTTGTGGCAGTGGCTATGACATTTGAACTCGGTGGCGCCGGATAGAAAGAATCGGTGGGGCCGAGTTTGACTTTAGGTTTAGGTCATATGTGTGGAAGTGGGAAAGTAGTTGAGGGTTTTGGAGCATATCACTAAGCACTGTGGAGCAAGAAACTCATTAAGCAACACCTCATCCCTTCTTGATAGTATTGGCTTTCCTATAGACTCAATGTTATCTTGGATCACTAAAATATAAAAATGAAGAGTCTTGAGCTCGAAACTTGAGCCAATCCTTTGTCCTTAGCATCTTGAAGGAGTTCCCACATCCTTTAGTCCATGCCACTCCATTGTTGAACTTATCTGAAACATACTAGATAAAAGTGTTAGTCCAACAAGAGATATGTTGACATTAATTACCAAAACCACCTAGGGAGCACTTGTGCTTTCAATCTCCCCCTTTTTGGTAATTGATGACAACATACATCAAAGCTTTAGATAAAGATATAAATAATAGCAAGTAAAGCTTTGGAAAGACATGTAACAAGCATAGGCTCCCCCTACATGTATGCAATCATGTGAATATGGAATATAGAAGCATGTGAGAGCATAACCATGATAGAGCAGGCAATGTGTTACATGTATCTTGGCCATGTGCATCAGAGCGAAGAATATTAAAGAAAATACCTGCATGCCCATGGGTCCTTCTTGCAAACAGTATGTACATCAGCAAGAATTCCTCATACACATGATTGTGATGCATATACTTACCTTGTAGTCTTGAGTTGGCTTAGGATGGAATGAACCTGCGTAAACAAGGTTAGATAACACAGGTACATCTACTAGCCAGAGCAAACAGAAGAAACCACAAGAATACCAAGACTGGGATGACATGTAGAGAGTGAGTACTAAGTACCACATTGGATTAGACATGTCCCCAAGAGTAAAGATATGCAATGAATTTAAGCGATTTCTTTCCCTTAGATGTCTTGCTCCCCCTGAATCTAGCATGGGATACTGGGAGAAGATAGGGAACAGAAAATCAGAGCTGAAAGATATAAATGAACAGAGCTAATGCAAGCTAATGCAAATAAGCACATATGAACATGTCTTTCCCCTCAAGAAGACATGTGGCATCTCTCCTCTTGAACACCAAGCATCTGGGATCCTTGAGAAATACTTTCTACTTGAGTATTCTCTCCCCCTGGAGATCTCTTTCTCCCCCTGAGGAGGTGATATTCTCTTTCTGATGTGATCTCTCTAAGTGATAAGCTTTGATGTGATCTCTCTCTCCCCCTTTGACATCAATTTCCAAGAAGGGTCTTCTGGAATCTGTCGTGAATGGGTTTGGTCCTTGAGTCACAGCACAAAGCAATGATAAAAATGTGATGCGTGTAGAGGACCAGATTCATTGAGTGGAGCTGGATCAGAAGAAACACAGAATAAGTGGCAAACTGTTTTGCCTGTTGTGAAATCGGTGGCACTGAGTGGTATGCTTCGGTTGTACCGAAAGGATTCGGTTGGACCGAAAACAACAAATCGGTGAAACCGAGTTCGTCACAGAGAAAACACTTGTCACCTCAGCTCACTAGACTAGTAAGATCTCACAAAGATTTGCAAGGAATTTACTGAAAGATTTGCAATGAATTGGATGTAGAAGATGCAGAGAAAACAGAAAGAAATCTAGATGAAGTTTTTTTTGAAAAGGGGAAAGAAATATGCATGAGACAAATGCAAAAATACAGAAGAGAACACAAGAGAACTTCATCTAGAAATGGCCGGCGACAAAGTCACCTATGTTAGAGTATATTGACTTAGGAGTCAAGTGAGATCACTTGATCATAGGTCATACTCATCGTTTAAGCTCAAAATGGGGTTGCCATTTTTCGTTCAAGGATCTTGATGTATTCAGATCTTGTCGAGTTGCTTTAGCTCATGACTTGGAGTAAAGCTTCTCTAAGATGGAATAACATACCTTGGTTGGTGGTGTTGAACATGTAGTTGAACTTGTGTGGGTTGCTCAAGATTGATGTAGCTCATCAAGAATTGGGAGCACCACTTGGAAGTTGAGTTCATCTACCTACATGGGTTAGTTCTTGCAAGGAAGAGCACTTGTGTATCCAAAAAATGACAATCATGAAGCTCAACATAGAATTTGTCAAAGGATATGTTTGAATGGTTCCGTGCTTCCTTTTCTTTAACCATCATAGTGTAGAAACTTGGTGATGTAGAGATTGCTCAAGATGTGAGTAGATTACACTCTCATGGAATTTGATTCAACCAAGTACCTACATGGGTTAGATAACATGCAAGTTGCAAATATATCCAAGACATAAGATTTTCATCATAAGAGAAATATCAAGGATTAGTCATAAGCTCATGTCTTGCATGTATCCAATGGAGTTTCTACTCCAAGTTTGAAGCATCAATGATGTTTAATTCTCCTCTTAACCTGCAAAACACTTTCTCATCAAGAGGTTTAGTGAATATATCCGCTAATTGCTTTTCAGTGCGAACATGCTTAAGATCAATGTCGCCCTTAGCAACATGATCTCGAATGAAATGATGACGAACTTCAATATGCTTAGTTCGAGAATGTTGTATGGGATTATGACCAATTTTGATAGCACTTTCATTGTCACAAAGCAATGGAACATGTTTCACATATATCCCATAATCTTTAAGAATTTGGGTCATCCAAAGTAATTGAGCACAACATGAACCAGCGGCAATGTATTCCGCTTCGGCGGTGGATAAGGATACCGAGTTTTGTTTCTTGGAGGACCAAGACACAAGAGATCTACCAAGAAATTGACAAGTACCCGAAGTGGACTTTCTATCAACCTTGTCTCCGACATAGTCCGAGTCGGAGTAGCCAACAAGATCGAAAGAGGCCCTCTTAGGATACCAAATGCCAAAATTTGGTGTATGGATTAAGTATCTCACTATCCTTTTCACGGCCTTAAGATGACATTCTTTAGGAGCAGCTTGATATCATGCACACATGCACACACTTAGCATGATATTGGACGTGAAGCACATAGATATAACAATGAACCAATCATAGAGCGGTAAACCTTTTGATCAACCGGTTCACCATCTTTGGTCAAGTCAAGATGTCCACTAGTAGGCATGGGTGTAGTCATACCTTTGCATTCTTGCATATTGAACTTCTTGAATAAGTCCTTGGTGTACTTCGTTTGAGAAACAAAGGTACCTTCCTTAGTTTGCTTGATTTGCAACCCAAGAAATAATTTGAGTTCACTCATCATAGACATCTCAAACTTTTCCGACATTAGCTTCCCAAACTTTTCACTAAAATGAGGGTTAGTTGAACCAAATATAATATCATCAACATAGATTTGGCACACAAATAGTTCTCCATTAACCCTTTTAGTAAAAAGAGTAGAATCAATTTTCCCAATTTCAAAGCCTTTTTCAATAAGGAACTTGGTCAAGCATTTATACCACGCTCTAGGAGCTTGTTTAAGACCATAAAGGGCTTTGTGAAGTTTGTAAACATGATTGGGTTTCTTAGGATTGACAAAGCCAGGAGGTTGCTTAACATAAACTTCCTCCTCTATTTCACCATTTAGAAAAGCACTTTTAATGTCCATTTGGTACAAGGTGATATCATGATGATTAGCATAGGAAAGTAAGATGCGAATGGACTCAAGTCTAGCAACGGGAGCGTAAGTCTCACAATAGTCCATACCTTCGACTTTTGTGTAGCCTTGGGCGACGAGACGTGCTTTGTTGCGAACTACTTGTCCATGTTCATCTTGCTTGTTGCGAAACACCCATTTGGTACCGATGATGTTGTGGTTGTTGTCGGGCTTCTCAACCAATGTCCAAACTTGGTTCCTCTCAAAGTTGTGTAGCTCTTCATGCATAGCATTTATCAAATCTGGATCTTCCAATGCTTCTTCGACCTTCATAGGTTCAATGCTAGAGATGAAAGAATAGTTTTCACAAAAGTTAGCTAAACGAGTTTTAGAGCGAGTGATTCTCCCGGTTTGGATATCATTGTAGATTTGCTCGACGGGATGGTCTTTAGCAATTCTTGCTCGAACTCATGAAAGCTTTTGCTTGGTTCTTGGTTGAACTTCTTCTTCATCTTGTTCTTCTTCTTGGCCTTCTTCATTGTCGGCGTTGTCCTTCTCTTGTTGTGGTGGAGAAGGAGGTCGTTGACGTTCATCTTGATGCACTTCCTCGTTTTCTTCATCTTGGTGTGTCCCACTTGTGGATGCTTCCGTGTCAACTCTTGGTTCACCTTGTCGTGAAGTAGAAGCTTCCACTTGGACGGACGAGGTACTCTCCTTCACCTCCGTTGGATGGACCTTTCCAATAGACAAGTCTTGGATTGCTTCTGAAGGATCTTTGTCTCCTACATCAATTAGCAATTGCTCTACTTGTGAGCCATTAGATTCATCAAACTTCACATCTACCGTCTCTTCAACCTTTTGGGTGAAATTGTTGTAGACACGGTAAGTGTGAGAGTTTGAGCCATAACCTAGTAGGAAACCTTCATGAGACTTAGGAGCAAATTTAGAACGACGATGCTTATCAAGAATGTAGCACTTTGAGCCGAATACTCGAAAGTATCCAACTTGGGGTTTGTTACCGATGAGGAGCTCGTATGCCGTCTTGCCGAGTAGCTTGTGAAGATACAAGCGATTTGTTGCATGACAAGCTGTCTCAACCGCTTCTGCCCAAAAGTGCTTTGGTGTCTTGTATTCATCAAGCATCGTTCTCGCCATTTCGATGAGCGTCCAGTTCTTCCTCTCAACAACTCCATTTTTTTGAGGTGTGTACGTAGCCGAGAACTTGTGTGAAATCCCTTCTTCGTCAAGAAAGGTGTCCACATTTGCGTTCTTGAACTCCGTTTAGTTGTCGCTGCGAACCTTCTTGATATTCACTTCAAATTGATTTTGGGCCTTCCTAGCGAAGTTTTTGAAGATCTTTTGGACCTGCGATTTATCATCGAGAAAGAACACCCACGTAAATCTTGAAAAATCATCAACTATAACTAGACCAAAAGAATTTCCACCGAGACTCTTGTAGGAGTTGGGAACAAAAGATCCATGTGAAGTAGCTCGAGTGGCCTCCTTGTGGTCATGATGTTCTTCACGGGATGCCTTCCTCCAACCTGTTTACCTGCCTGACAAGCAGTGCAAAGTCTATCCTTATCAAATATGACATTGTTAACACCAAGGATATGATTTTCTTTAATAAGCTTGTCAAGGTTTCGCATACCAACATGACCTAGTCGTCTATGCCATAACCAACCCTTTGACGATTTAGCAATGAAGCAAGTTTTATGTTGAGCCTTTTTAGTGAAATCAACAATGTATAGATCACCTCTACGCACACCGGTAAAGACCATTTTATGATTGTCTCAACGAAACACTTGACAATCTACTTCAGTAACTAGGACATTGAAACCAAAATCAGCAAGTCTAGATACTGAAAGTAAGTTGTATCCAAGAGATTCAACGAGCATGACATTTTGTATGGAGCTATCATGTGATATGGCCACCTTACCGAGGCCAACCACCTTACCCTTTGAGTTTTCACCAAAAGTGACATACTTTTGAGGACTATCATTTTCAGCAAGCTCATGAAACATGTCTTTATCTCCGGTCATGTGATCGGTACATCCACTATCAAGAACCCATTCCTTTCCTCCTAACATATATCCCCGAAGATTTGCCATAAGACCAAAGTGTCTCATTGCATCATCAAGATCGAAGTCACTATCATCATCCTCATCATAGTATCCATGTTCAACATCGTCATGTGGTGGATCAAATCCTAGGGAGGGTAATTCGTTAGAGTGAGTTTGACAATGATCTTGCTTATGAATTTTTATAGCTTCGGAAATAATATCACTAATAATTCCAACATTTCCTTTGGCACGCATAAGGTTTGTAAGCTCAAATAGATGATCACCAAACATAGGATCACTAGTATTCATCTTACTCAAGGCAATAGACTTATGGAGAATTTCATCAAGATTTTTCAAGGAATAATTTGGAATGCGTTCCTCAAGAAATTTCCATATAGTGTAGGCACACTTAAGAGTAGGCAAACATCCAATCAAGTTTCTAGGCAATCCTCTAATGATAAGTTCGGCAGTTCTAAGATTCCTAATCATGTCAATGGACTCATCAAGGGTAGGATGCATAGGATCAACATGAGGTGCACAAGGGCTAGCAATGTACTTGTTCAAATGATATTGATTGAAAATTACAAGCATCTCATTTTTCCACTCATGAAAATACTCTCCATCAAGAATAGGCACTCTATGTCTAAGACTCCCAAAGTAGACTCATCCATCTTCCTCCAATGGTGATGAAACCAAGGCAATGGAGACCAATGCTCTGATACCACTTGTAGGACCTTGAGAAGGGGTGTCTAGAGGGGGGGTGATTAGACACTAAGTACCAAAGTTGCAATTTTTAAGATCTTTAAGTTTAAGTGGAGTTTAGGCACAAGTTTAACATTCACAATACATATCAAGCAAGCATGCAAGGAGTATATGAGCAGCGGAAAGTAAAGCATACAACTTGCAAGAATGTAAAGGGAAGGGTTTTGGAGGATTCAAACGCAATTGGAGACACGGATGTTTTTGTCGTGGTTCCGATAGGTGGTGCTATCGTACATCCACGTCGATGGAGACTTCAACCCATGAAGGGTAACGGTTGCGCGAGTCCACGGAGGGCTCCACCCACGAAGGGTCCACGAAGAAGCAACCTTGTCTATCCCACCATGGTCGTCGCCCACGAAGGACTTGCCTCACTAGCGGTAGATCTTCATGAAGTAGGCGATCTCCTTGCCCTTACAAACTCCTTGGTTCAACTCCACAATCTTGTCGGAGGCTCCCAAGTGACACCTAGCCAATCTAGGAGACACCACTCTCCAAGAAGTAACAAATGGTGTGTTGATGATGAACTCCTTGCTCTTGTGCTTCAAATGATAGTCTCCCCAACACTCAACTCTCTCTCATAGGATTTGGATCTGGTGGAAAGAAGATTTGAGTGGAAAGCAACTTGGGGAAGGCTAGAGATCAAGATTCATATGGTAGGAATGGAATATCTTGGCCTCAACACATGAGTAGGTAGTTCTCTCTCAGAAAATGTATGCTGGAAGTGTAGGTTCAGTCTGATGGCTCTCTCCACGAATGAAGAGGAGGTGGAGGGGTATATATAGCCTCCACACAAAATCTAACCGTTACACACAATTTACCAAACCCGGTGGGACCGAATCAACAAACTCGGTCGGACCGATTTAGTAAATCTAGTGACCGTTAGGATTTTCGGTGGGACCGATATGCAACTCGGTAGGACCGATATGGTTAGGGTTAGGGCATAACGTAATCTCGGTGAGACCGATTACACAAACTCGGAGAGACCGATTTTGGTAATAAGTTTCCCAGAGAGTTGGTCAAGCAAACTCGGTTGGACCGATTACACAAACTCGGTAGGACCGATTTTGGTAATGAGTTAACCGGGAAGTTTGCATTGTAATCTCGGTAGTACCGATTACTCAAACTCGGTGAGACCGATTTTTGTAATGGACATACACAGAGAGATTACAATCCCATCTCGGTGAGACCGAGATCCCTATCGGTGAGACCGATTTGCCTAGGGTTTGTGGCAGTGGCTATGACATTTGAACTCGGTGGCGCCGGATAGAAAGAATCGGTGGGGCCGAGTTTGACTTTAGGTTTAGGTCATATGTGTGGAAGTGGGAAAGTAGTTGAGGGTTTTGGAGCATATCACTAAGCACTGTGGAGCAAGAAACTCATTAAGCAACACCTCATCCCTTCTTGATAGTATTGGCTTTCCTATAGACTCAATGTTATCTTGGATCACTAAAATATAAAAATGAAGAGTCTTGAGCTCGAAACTTGAGCCAATCCTTTTTCCTTAGCATCTTGAAGGAGTTCCCACATCCTTTAGTCCATGCCACTCCATTGTTGAACTTATCTGAAACATACTAGATAAAAGTGTTAGTCCAACAAGAGATATGTTGACATTAATTACCAAAACCACCTAGGGAGCACTTGTGCTTTCACACGCCTACCGGAGAACACCTCAAGTATGTGATCCAGATGCACTTCCCCCGGGAGAGTTCGACAAACAACACCGCTGAATACGAGGGGCTGCTCGCTGGTCTCAAGATCGCGACTGACCTTGGGATTAGGAAGCTTATTATTAGGGGAGATTCACAACTTGTCGTTGTGCAGGTCAACAAGGATTATCAGAGCCCGCTGATGGAGGCTTATGTGGATAAAGTGAGGAAGTTGGAAGAGTGCTTTGACGGTCTACAAGTAGAACATGTTCCTCAAGCAGAGATCAACATTGCTGATGACCTGTCGAAACGCGTTGCCCTCAAGCTACCTGTGGAACCAGGTACCTTTGTGCTTCAATTAACTCAGCCATCCGTCGAGCCATCAGCGGAACAGAGCAAGTGAAGGAAAGTGGGGCCCGAAAAGTACTTTCCCGCAAAGCTCCCAGGAGCCGCCGGCAAGGAAGTTGTCAGGTACCCCAAGCTTGCCGAGGGGCAGCAGCTTCTGACGGGGCCCCAGGCCCTTGCCATCAAGGCGGCCGCCCCCACAACATACAGTCTGTTTCCTCCAAACAGGAGAGCTCCTGGAGGAGTAGGAAGAAGCAGAAAAAGTAGCCCGTCGGTCCAACATGTACCAGTTCGTGGATGATGCCCTTCATAGAAGAAGGCCGAACGGCGTGAAACTGAAGCGTATTCCTTGGGAGGACGGACTGGAGTTGTTGGCAGATATACACGGAGGCATATGTGGCTCCCACATAGGGTCAAGAGCCCTTGCCGGCAAAGCATTCCGGCAAGGTTTCTTCTGGCCCACCGCCCTCCAGGATGCAACGACACTAGTAACCAAGTGTGAAGCATGCCATTCTCATTCGAAGAAGCTTCATCAACTAGCTCAAGCCCTTCAAACAATCCCTCTCTCCTGGCCTTTTTCAGTCTGGGGACTCGACATACTGGGCCCCTTTCCCCATGCTATCGGGGGCTTTGAGTACTTGTACGTCGCGATTGACAAGTTCACAAAGTGGCCAGAAGTAGAGCCAGTGAGGAAGGTGCCAGCACAATCAGCCGTCAAGTTCTTTAAGGGACTCGACTGCCGTTTTGGTGTGTCAAACAGAGTCATCACCGACAACGGCACACAGTTCACAAGCCGCACCTTCATGCAGTATATCCAGGACCTTGGCAGCAAGTAAAGGAAATATGCCCTAGAGGCAATAATAAAGTTATTATTTATTTCCTCATATCATGATAAATGTTTATTATTCATGCTAGAATTGTATTAACCAGAAACATGATACATGTGTGAATACATAGACAAACATATAGTCACTAGTATGCCTCTACTTGACTAGCTCATTAATCAAAGATGGTTATGTTTCCTAACCATAGACATGTGTTGTCATTTGATTAATGGGATCACATCATTAGGAGAATGATGTGATTGACATGACCCATTCCGTTAGCCTAGCACTTGATTGTTTAGTATATTGCTATTGCTTTCTTCATGACTTATACATGTTCCTGTAACTATGAGAATTATGCAACTCCCATTTACCGTAGGAACACTTTGGGTACTACCAAACGTCACAACGTAACTGGGTGATTATAAAGGAGTACTACAGGTGTCTCCGAAGGTACATGTTGAGTTGGCGTATTTCGAGATTAGGTTTTGTCACTCCGATTGTCGAAGAGGTATCTCTGGGCCCTCTCGGTAATGCACATCACTATAAGCCTTGCAAGCAATGTGACCAATGAGTTGGTTATGGAATGATGCATTACATAACGAGTAAAGAGACTTGCCGGTAACGAGATTGAACTAGGTATTGGATACCGACGATCGAATCTCGGGCAAGTAACATACCGATGACAAAGGGAACAACGTATGTTGTTATGCGGTTTGACCAATAAAGATCTTCGTAGAATATGTAGGAACCAATATGGGCATCCGGGTTCCGCTATTGGTTATTGACCGAGAATAGTTCTAGGTCATGTCTACATAGTTCTCGAACCCGTAGGGTCCGCACGCTTAACGTTACGATGACAGTTTTATTATGAGTTTCTAAGTTTTGATGTACTGAAGTTTGTTTGGAGTCCCGGATGTGATCACGGACATGACGAGGAGTCTCGAAATGGTCGAGACATAAAGATTTATATATTGGACGACTATATTCGGACACCGGAAGTGTTCCGGGTGATTTCGGAGAAAACCGGAGTGCGGGAGGGGTTACCGGAACCCCCCAGGAGAGTAATGGGCCTTATGGGCCTTAGTGGGGAAGAGAGAGGGGCGGTCAGGGTGGGCCGCGCGCTCCCTCTCCCTCTTGTCCGAATTGGACTAGGAGGGGGGCGGCGCCCCCCTCTTTCCTTCCCCCTCTCCCCCTTCCTTCCTCCTCCTAGTAGGAGTAGGAAAGGAGGAATCCTACTCCTACTAGGAGGAGGATTCCTCCTCCTTGGCGCGCCCCCCTTGGGCCGGCCGGCCTCCCCCCTTGCTCCTTTATATACGGGGGCAGGGGGGCACCCCATAGACACACAAGTTGATCTACGGATCGTTCCTTAGCCGTGTGCGGTGCCCCCCTCCACCATATTCCACCTCGATCATATTGTCGTGGAGTTTAGGCGAAGCCCTGCGCCGGTAGAACATCATCATCGTCACCACGCTGTCGTGCTGACGGAACTCATCCCCGAAGCTTTGCTGGATCGGAGCCCGGGGATCGTCATCGAGCTGAACGTGTGCTGAACTCGGAGGTGCCGTACGTTCGGTGCTTGGATCGGTCAGATTGTGAAGACGTACGACTACATCAACCGCATTGTGCTAACGCTTCCGCTTACGGTCTACGAGGGTACGTGGACAACACTCTCCCCTCTCGTTGCTATGCCATCACCATGATCTTGCATGTGCGTAGGATTTTTTTTCGAAATTACTACGTTCCCCAACAGTGGCATCCGAGCCTAGGTTTTATGCATTGATGTTATATGCACGAGTAGAACACAAGTGAGTTGTGGGCGATACAAGTCATACTGCTTACCAGCATGTCATACTTTGGTTCAGCGGTATTGTGAGATGAAGCGGCCCGTACCGACATTACGCGTACGCTTACGCGAGACTGGTTTCACCGTTACGAGCACTCATGCTTAAAGGTGGCTGGCGGGTGTCTGTCTCTCTCATTTTAGCTGAATCGAGTGTGGCTACTCCCGGTCCTTGCGAAGGTTAAAACAGCACTAACTTGACGAACTATCGTTGTGGTTTTGATGCGTAGGTAAGAAAGGTTCTTGCTAAGCCCGTAGCAGCCACGTAAAATTTGCAACAACAAAGTAGAGGACGTCTAACTTGTTTTTGCAGGGCATGTTGTGATGTGATATGGTCAAGACGTGATGCTATATTTTATTGTATGAGATGATCATGTTTTGTAACCGAAGTTATCGGCAACTGGCAGGAGCCATATGGTTGTCGCTTTATTGTATGAAATGCAAACGCCCTGTAATTGCTTTACTTTATCACTAAGCGGTAGCGATAGTCATAGAAGCAATAGATGGCGTAACGACAACGATGCTACGATGGAGATCAAGGTGTCACGCCGGTGACGATGGTGATCACAACGGTGCTTCGAAGATGGAGATCACAAGCACAAGATGATGATGGCCATATCATATCACTTATATTGATTGCATGTGATGTTTATCCTTTATGCATCTTATCTTGCTTTGATTGACGATAGCATTTTAAGATGATCTCTCACTAATAATCAAGAAGTGTTCTCCCTGAGTATGCACCGTTGCGAAAGTTCTTCGTGCTGAGACACCACGTGATGATCGGGTGTGATAGGCTCTACGTTCAAATACAATGGGTGCAAAACAGTTGCACACGCGGAATACTCAGGTCATACTTGATGAGCCTAGCATATACAGATATGGCCTCGGAACACAGAGACCGAAAGGTCGAATGTGAATCATATAGTAGATATGATCAACATAGTGATGTTCACCATTGAAACTACTCCATCTCACGTGATGATCGGACATGGTTTAGTTGATTTGGATCACGTGATCACTTAGATGACTAGAGAGATGTCTGTCTAAGTGGGAGTTCTTAAGTAATATGATTAATTGAACTTAAATTTATCATGAACTTAGTACCTGATAGTATTTTGCTTGTCTATGTTTGTTTGTAGATAGATGGCTCGTGCTGTTGTTCCGTTGAATTTTAATGCGTTCCTTGAGAAAGCAAAGTTGAAAGATGATGGTAGCAATTACACGGACTGGGTCCGTAACCTGAGGATTATCCTCATTGCTGCACAGAAAAGTTACGTCCTGGAAGCACCGCTGGGTGCCAGGCCTGCTACTGATGCAACTGACGACGTTAAGAACGTCTGGCAGAGCAAAGCTGATGACTACTCGATAGTTCAGTGTGCCATGCTTTACGGCTTAGAACCGGGTCTTCAACGACGTTTTGAACGTCATGGAGCATATGAGATGTTCCAGGAGTTGAAGTTAATATTTCAAGCAAATGCCCGGATTGAGAGATATGAAGTCTCCAATAAGTTCTATAGCTGCAAGATGGAGGAGAATAGTTCTGTCAGTGAACACATACTCAAAATGTCTGGGTATAATAATCACTTGATTCAACTGGGAGTTAATCTTCCTGATGATAGTGTCATTGACAGAATTCTTCAATCACTGCCACCAAGCTACAAGAGCTTCGTGATGAACTATAATATGCAAGGGATGAACAAGACTATTCCGGAGCTCTTCGCAATACTAAAAGCTGCGGAGGTAGAAATCAAGAAGGAGCATCAAGTGTTGATGGTTAACAAGAGCACCAGTTTCAAGAAAAAGGGCAAAGGGAAGAAGAAGGGGAACTTCAAAAAGAACGGCAAGCAAGTTGCTGCTCAAGAGAAGAAACCCAAGTCTGGACCTAAGCCTGAAACTGAGTGCTTCTACTACAAGCAGACTGGACACTGGAAGCGGAACTGCCCCAAGTATTTGGCGGATAAGAAGGATGGCAAAGTGAACAAAGGTATATGTGATATACATGTTATTGATGTGTACCTTACTAATGCTCGCAGTAGCACCTGGGTATTTGATACTGGTTCTATTGCTAATATTTGCAACTCAAAACAGGGACTACGGATTAAGCGAAGATTGGCTAAGGACGAGGTGACGATGCGCGTGGGAAATGGTTCCAAAATCGATGTGATCGCGGTCGGCACGCTACCTCTACATCTACCATCAGGATTAGTTTTAGACCTAAATAATTGTTATTTGGTGCCAGCGTTGAGCATGAACATTATATCTGGATCTTGTTTGATGCGAGACGGTTATTCATTTAAATCAGAGAATAATGGTTGTTCTATTTATATGAGTAATATCTTTTGTGGTCATGCACCCTTGAAGAGTGGTCTATTTTTATTGAATCTCGATAGTAGTGATACACATATTCATAGTGTTGAAACCAAAAGATGCAGAGTTGATAACGATAGTGCAACTTATTTGTGGCACTGCCATTTAGGTCATATCGGTGTAAAGCGCATGAAGAAACTCCATACTGATGGGCTTTTGGAATCACTTGATTATGAATCACTTGGTACTTGCGAACTGTGCCTTATGGGCAAGATGACTAAAACGCCGTTCTCTAGAACTATGGAGCGAGCAACTGATTTGTTGGAAATCATACATACTGATGTTTGTGGTCCAATGAATGTTGAGGCTCGCGGCGGGTATCATTATTTTCTCACCTTCACAGATGATTTGAGTAGATATGGGTATATCTACTTAATGAAACACAAGTCTGAAACATTTCAAAAGTTCAAAGAATTTCAGAGTGAAGTGGAAAATCATCGTAACAAGAAAATAAAGTTTCTACGATCTGATCGTGGAGGAGAATATTTGAGTTACGAGTTTGGTCTACACTTGAAACAATGCGGAGTAGTTTCGCAACTCACGCCACCCGGAACACCACAACGAAATGGTGTGTCCGAACGTCATAATCGTACTTTACTAGATATGGTGCGATCTATGATGTCTCTTACTGATTTACCGCTATCGTTTTGGGGTTATGCTTTAGAGACGGCCGCATTCACGTAAAATAGGGCACCATCAAAATCCGTTAAGACGACGCCTTATGAACTGTGGTTTGGCAAGAAACCAAAGTTGTCATTTCTTAAAGTTTGGGGCTGCGATGCATATGTGAAGAAACTACAACTAGATAAGCTTGAACCCAAATCGGAGAAATGTGTCTTCATAGGATACCCAAAAGAGACTATTGGGTACACCTTCTATCACAGATCTAAGGGCAAGATTTTCATTGCTAAAATCGGATCCTTTCTAGAGAAGGAGTTTCTCTCGAAAGAAGTGAGAGGGAGGAAAGTAGAACTTGATGAGATAACTGTATCTACTCCCTTATTGGAAAGTAGTTCATCACAAGAACCGGTTCTTGTGACAACTACACCAATTAGTGAGGAAGCTAATGATATTGATCATGATACTTCAGATCAAGTTTCTACTGAACCTCGTAGGTCTACCAGAGTAAGATCCGCACCAGAGTGGTACGGTAATCCTATTCTGGAAGTCATGTTACTTGACCATGATGAACCTACGAACTATGAGGAAGCGATGATGAGCCCAGATTCCGCAAAATGGCTAGAGGCCATGAAATCTGAGATGGGATCCATGTATGAAAACAAAGTATGGACTTTGGTTGACTTGCCCGATGATCGGCAAGCCATTGAGAATAAATGGATCTTTAAGAAGAAGACTGACGTTGATGGTAATGTAACTGTCTATAAAGCTCGACTTGTTGCGAAAGGTTTTCGACAAGTTCAAGGAGTTGACTACGATGAGACTTTCTCACCCGTAGCGATACTTAAGTCTGTCCGAATCATGTTAGCTATTGCTGCATTTCATGATTATGAAATTTGGCAAATGGATGTCAAAACTGCATTCTTGAATGGATTTCTAGAATAAGAGGTGTATATGATGCAGCCAGAAGGTTTTGTTGATCCAAAAGGTGCTAACAAAGTGTGCAAGCTCCAGTGATCCATTTATGGACTGGTGCAAGCATCTCGGAGTTGGAATAAACGCTTTGATAGTGTGATCAAGGCATATGGTTTTATACAGACTTTTGGAGAAGCCTGTATTTACAAGAAAGTGAGTGGGAGCTCTGTAGCATTTCTGATATTACATGTAGATGACATATTATTAATTGGAAATGATATAGAATTTCTGGATAGCATAAAGGGATACTTGAATAAAAGTTTTTCAATGAAAGACCTCGGTGAAGCTGCTTACATATTGGGCATCAAGATCTATAGAGATAGATCAAGACGCTTAATAGGACTTTCACAAAGCACATACCTTGATAAAATTTTGAAAAAGTTCAAAATGGATCTGGCAAAGAAAGGGTTCTTGCCCGTACTTCAAGGTGTGAAGTTGAGTCAAACTCAATGCCCGACCACAGAAGAAGATGGAGAGAAAATGAAAGATGTTCCCTATGCTTCAGCCATAGGCTCTATCATGTATGCAATGCTATGTACCAGACCTAACGTATGCTTAGCAATAAGCTTGGCAGGAAGGTACCAAAGTAATCAAGGAGTAGATCACTGGACAGCGGTCAAGAACATCCTGAAATACCTGAAAAGGACTAAGGATATGTTTCTCGTATATGGAGGTGACAAAGAGCTAGTCGTAAATGGTTACGTCGATGCAAGCTTTCACACTGATCCGGACGATTCCAAATCACAAACTGGATATGTGTTTTTATTAAACGGTGGAGCTGTAAGTTGGTGCAGTTCTAAACAAAGCGTCGTGGCGGGATCTACATGTGAAGCGGAGTACATAGCTGCTTCTGAAGCAGCAAATGAAGGAGTCTGGATGAAGGAGTTCATTTCCGATCTAGGTGTCATACCTAGTGCATCGGGACCAATGAAGATCTTCTGTGACAATACTGGTGGAATTGCCTTGGCAAAGGAATCCAGATTTCACAAGAGGACCAAGCACATCAAGAGACACTTCAATTCCATTCGGGACCAAGTCCAAGTGGGAGACATAGAGATTTGCAAGATACATACGGATCTGAATGTTGCAGACCCGTTGACTAAGCCTCTCTCACGAGCAAAACATGATCAGCACCAAGACTCCATGGGTGTTAGAATCATTACTATGTAATCTAGATTATTGATTCTAGTGCAAGTGGGAGACTGAAGGAAATATGCCCTAGAGGCAATAATAAAGTTATTATTTATTTCCTCATATCATGATAAATGTTTATTATTCATGCTAGAATTGTATTAACCGGAAACATGATACATGTGTGAATACACAGACAAACATATAGTCACTAGTATGCCTCTACTTGACTAGCTCATTAATCAAAGATGGTTATGTTTCCTAACCATAGACATGTGTTGTCATTCGATTAATGGGATCACATCATTAGGAGAATGATGTGATTGACATGACCCATTCCGTTAGCCTAGCACTTGATCGTTTAGTATATTGTTATTGTTTTCTTCATGACTTATACATGTTCTTGTAACTATGAGAATTATGCAACTCCCGTTTACCGGAGGAACACTTTGGGTACTACCAAACATCACAACGTAACTGGGTGATTATAAAGGAGTACTACAGGTGTCTCCGAAGGTACATGTTGAGTTGGCGTATTTCGAGATTAGGTTTTGTCACTCCGATTGTCGGAGAGGTATCTCTGGGCCCTCTCGGTAATGCACATCACTATAAGCCTTGCTAGCAATGTGACCAATGAGCTGGTTACGGAATGATGCATTACATAACGAGTAAAGAGACTTGCCGGTAATGAGATTGAACTAGGTATTGGATACCGACGATCGAATCTCGGGCAAGTAACATACCGATGACAAAGGGAACAACGTATGTTGTTATGGGGTTTGACCGACAAAGATCTTCGTAGAATATGTAGGAACCAATATGGGCATCCAGGTTCCGCTATTGGTTATTGACCGAGAATAGTTCTAGGTCATGTCTACATAGTTCTCGAACCCGTAGGGTCCGCACGCTTAATGTTACGATGACAGTTTTATTATGAGTTTATAAGTTTTGATGTACCGAAGTTTGTTCGGAGTCCCGGATGTGATCACGGACATCACGAGGAGTCTAGAAATGGTCGAGACATAAAGATTGATATGTTGGACGACTATATTCAGACACCGGAAGTGTTCCGGGTGATTTCGGAGAAAACTGGAGTGCCGGAGGGGTTACCAGAACTCCCCGGGAGAGTAATGGGCCTTATGGGCCTTAGTGGTAAAGAGAGAGGGGCGGCCAGGGTGGGCCACGCGCCCCCTCTCCCTCTGGTCCGAATTGGACTAGGAGGGGGGGCGGCGCCCCCCTCTTTCCTTCCCCCTCTCCCCCTTCCTTCCTCCTCCTAGTAGGAGTAGGAAAGGAGGAATCCTACTCCTACTAGGAGGAGGACTCCTCCTTGGCACGCCCCCCTTGGGCCGGCCGGCCTCCCCCCTTGCTCCTTTATATACGGGGGCAGGGGGGCACCCCATAGACACACAAGTTGATCTACGGATCGTTCCTTAGCCGTGTGCGGTGCCCCCCTCCACCATGTTCCACCTCGATCATATCGTCGCGGAGTTTAGGCGAAGCCCTGCGCCAGTAGAACATCATCATCGTCACCACGCCGTCGTGCTGACGGAACTCATCCCTGAAGCTTTGCTGGATCGGAGCCCGGGGATCGTCATCGAGCTGAACGTGTGTTGAACTCGGAGGTGCCGTACGTTCGGTGCTTGGATCGGTCGGATCGTGAAGACGTACGACTACATCAACCGCGTTGTGCTAACGCTTCCGCTTACGGTCTACGAGGGTATGTGGACAACACTCTCCCCTCTCGTTGCTATGCCATCACCATGATCTTGCGTGTGCGTAGGAATTTTTTTCAAAATTACTACGTTCCCCAACAGCAAGGTATGTTTTGCTTTTGTTGCTCATCCAAGAAGCAATGGCCAAGTAGAAAGGGCAAATGCTGAAGTATTGCGAGGCCTCAAAACAAGGACTTTTGACAAGTTGCGCAAGTGTGGAAGGCGCTGGATTGATGAGTTGCCAACGGTTCTTTGGTCAATTAGAATGATACCAAATCGAGCCACTCGCTAGACACCCTTTGCCCTAGTCTACGGGGCAGAAGCAGTTCTCCCCACTAAACTCATATACGGGTCACCTCGAGTGCTTGCTTATGATGAGCTTGAGCAAGAGCAGTTGCGCCAAGATGATGCGATGCTCCTTGAGGAAGATCGTCTTCGAGCTCCTGTGCGGGCCGCTCGCTACTAGCAAGCCTTGCGCCGCTACCATAGCCGCAAGGTTCACGCACGAAGCCTTGAGGAAGGTGACCTTGTTCTTCGGCGCGTTTAGTTCGCTAAGAATTCCAACAAGTTGACGCCAAAGTGGGAAGGCCCCTATCGGGTAATACGAGTCACCAGGCCCGGCGCAGTCCGCCTGGAGACCGAAGATGGCATTCCAGTGAGCAACTCCTGGAACATCGAACATCTTCGCAAGTTTTACCCATAGGGAGCGGCTGCCGGGAGCTTCGGCAAACCCCTTGTACTAGCCTTGCCGCCAAGGCATATAACCCTATGTACAGAGCCAGGCGTAGACCCCGCATGCAGCGAGATAGTTTTTAGCTTGTACAGTTTCTTGCTAGTTTCCATGTTCATATATATATATATATATATATATATATATATATATATGCATGCGTACTTGTCCAGGATATTGTGCTACCTTAGATTCTAACAGGTGTTGGGAAACCGCCAAGATTCCATGCCCCTGTCCTCTCTTCCCTCTAGCCGCAGTAACGACACCCCAGCAAGAGATTGAGAAGACTATTTGGTGCGGCGTCTCCATCAACAACTTAATCACATAAAGTTCCTCCCCTGTCCATTCATGTTCGTAATTTGTGACTTGCGCTTAGAAAACCTCGCCACTCTATCTAGACATGGGTGCTCCCATCCCCGACTCGACCGCTGCTTCGATCGGGGTAATTGCAGTAACCATGGGCAAAAGAAGAGTTCGGCAGGGGGCTGGATCCTGTGCCTGTAACCCGACAGATGTGATTCTCCGGCAGGCACAGGAGCGTCGGCAAGGTAGTTTGCCAAGGAGACTCATTTATTTTTCATTAAAGGGGCATTTTGCCTCTGCACGAGTGTACACGTGCATGAGTTCCCGGCAAAAGCTCATATTTTTCATTGATATGCTGATGCGAGTACACATATTACAGAACATAAACATGGGCTCGGTAGAGTACATTTCCTAGAAACTTAAGATTTGGCAAGTGCCTACAAATTGAGAAAAAGATAAGTGTCCCGTAATCCCCGCTCTTGCCCCATTCCTCTCCAGGCATGGCGGTCCGTGCAAGGTGACGGGCATGTGGAACTGGGCGATGGAGAGCTTGACGTGGAAGCCCGCCGACCACCGTCGCCAGGGACAGCAGGATGAGGCCCCCAGCAAGGCGTGTTGTCGGGGGAGGGAGCAGGCCAGACGATGGTGCAGCCACTGGCGGTCAGCCGGAGTCGGAGTCGTTGTCCCCCCACCCGCTGTCGTCATCCTCGCTGGCGCGGTCATCCTCGCCCCTGTCGCTCGAGGAGGAGCTTTCGTCGTCAGTGGAGCTCTCCACGCAACACCCTAGGCGAATTCCGGAGTTCCCGAAGACCTTAACGGAGAGCAGGCCACTCTCCATTAACTTAAAATAGAGAACGTGCCCCTCTGCCAAGCTGTGGGCATGGGCGAAGGTCTTCCGCCCCTGACAAAGGTACATGATGTGAGGGCGGGGAAAGTCGACACCAACCCACATGCTGCCTTTCCCACAGTCCTTCATATGAAGCCTCAAGGCCCGCGGGGCCTCCTCCTTCATCACCCGAGCGAACAGAGTCGGAAGCCGGAGGCGACTGCACACATGCTTATGCAGCCTGATGAAGAACTCATAGGGTTGGTCCATGATGTGGCCGCGCACCAGAGGAGGGGCCGCCGGCGGAAGCGTAGCGGGTACGCCGCCCCGTCTGCCTCCTCCCCGAGCACCATGACGACCTCGGCCCCGTCCCCTTCCTCTCCCCCTCATGGCGGGCTCCGCCGCCGGGGGCTCCGAGGAAGCAAGGACGCGTTGTCGAGCAGAAGCCCTCGTTGCCGCCGTCGAGGCACTAGCGCGCCCTTTCACCATGGAGCATCAGAAGAAGATGGCATGCAAGAGGGGGAAAGGAGGGTGAGCATGGAGAAGCACCGTCCCTCTCCCCCATTTATAGAGGAGCGAGGCTGGGACCTGGCCACCCAGCCCAGCCCAAGGGGCGGCCGCCCCGCACGACCAATGTGGCCTCTTGAAGCGTGGGGAATCAGAACCGTCCCGCTCCCCCGATCCACAAGCACCTGATTTTCCGCCTCGACATTAATGCCCACGTTCTCCGCGCCCGCCGCCTGCCCTTCCCAACGCATGGACGGTACGTGACAAAGCAGAAGGGGCATAAGGATGGGTGGGATGACCAATTGCCCCCCCCCCCCCCCCGTGATCATGGGGAGCGACGACTTGCAGGCTGCGACCCGAGTCCACTTAGTAAATGAGTAGCGCCCCTACAAATTCCTTCCTTTTTGATAAGGGAAGCACAGGCCACCTCTTTGCTATCGACTGCGAGATGACGCGAGCATGCTGAGGCCATCCCACGCACGACCCCCACGTCACGCACTCGACGCGGGATGTGGGGAAGCACAACTGCCAGAAAGATAGTGGCGGTTCGCCTCTGCCACGCCCGCCCGCACACTGCTTTGGGCCTGGCCCAACTACGCCTTGCGCTTATGTGTGGCCCAGGCCCGGGGGCTCCTGTCCGTGTACAAAAGCATGGGTGCTTCTGTACCCCTTACTGGTGCATGGACGGTCGCAGCCACCCCTACCGCAGGGCATGGCGAGGCAGAGGAAGACAGCAGGAGGCAAGACAAGAACAAAGAACATCAAGGCAAGTGCCCAGAATAGCAAGCAACAAGAGGCAAGCAGGGCCACACCCAGCAACAAGCCTTGCCGAGGCAACTTGCGAGGCCCCCGGCAAGCCCCTTGCCGGGGAAGCTTGCGAAGGGACCGGCAGGGCCACCACCCTTGGGGTTGAGAGCTCTGACACCATCGACAATGTTCAAGATCAAGACTTGAAGAGCACATGCCTGGTAGCATGTGGCTCCTCACGAAGATCGATGATCCACGAGTCCACGTGGGATCGAATGATGGCCGGGGACAACTCCAAGGCCCCCGGCAAGCCTTGCCGGGGATGATCGCTGGGCCGCGGCCAGGCCCGCGCTCGGCAGGATTCCGCCACCTCACCACCACTCCAACACGGTGATAAGAATGCCAGTGAAGCAGGCGCCTGCGTGGCAACATACAGATCTCCGTGGAAGCCTACCGCGTTGCTAACACAGCAGCTGGTTGGCCAGCATGGTGCTGCATGCCTCATCGGCCCAGATGCGTGGCGAGGCGAGGGGAAGCGGCGAAGGACGGGATGGCCTCTGTTGCCATCCCCAATAAAGTGAGAGGACACGTAGGCATCGCATTAAATGCGTTTGTCCTACATTGATCGAGCGATAAGCTTGTATCACTGTAGCTTTCCACCTCCTGTGTGCCACTGTGGCACCCCCTTTGTCTATAAAAGGAAGCCTGAGGTGCACAGAGAGGGGATTCAGACTTTTGGACAAAGCACACATCATAGCTAGTTCAAAAGCTCAAGAACACCCATATAACCAGATAAAGCAGGACAAGGGTATTACGCATCTTCACGGCCCGAACCTGGATAAAAATCCTCTTTGTCCTAACGACTCGACCTGCTCTTCGTGCAACTAATCCCCTGCCAAACGTAGAAGGGATCCTTGTGATCCCATAGGTGATTGGTTTCCCCGACAGGGTACCTTCGGAATCCCCAAGCTTAGGGTATTTCCACTCCTTATTCTCATCATATCGATATCTCACCCAAAACTTGAAAACTTCAATCACACAAAACTTAACGGAACTTCGTGAGATGGGTTAGTATGATAAAGAGTAGATCATTCACTGTGGTACTGTCAAAGACAAGATTCATAATTGTTCTCACACAATGCCTACTGTACCACATCATTTCTACAATTTATATTGAGCAATATAATCCATAGAAACTAGAAAACAAGTAAACTATGCATTGAAAATAGAATCCGCCAGAAACAGAACAGTCTGTAATGATCTGAATAGCAACCATACTTATGCTACCCCAAAAATCGAGACAAATTAGGAAAAACTGAGCAATTTGTGTACCAATCCATATAAAAAAGAATCATATCAAAATCATGTCTCTGTGAATTATCAAAACTAATTTAGTGGGCGAAAAAGTTTCTGATTTTCAGCAGGATCAACACAACTATCACCGTAAGCTATACCAAAGGTCTTACTTGGCACTTTATTGAAACAAAATCTATAAAACATGATTACTACAGTAGCATAATCATGTGAAAACACAAAAATAGTAAGGATAAATATTGGGTTGTCTCCCAACAAGCGCTTTTCTTTAATGCCTTTTAGCTAAGCACGATGATTTCAATGATGCTCATATGAAAGATAAGAATTGAAACATAAAGAGAGCATCATGAAGCATATAACTAGAACATTCAAGTCTAACCCACTTCCTATGCCTAGGGATTTTGTGAGCAAACAAATTACGGGAACAACAATCAACTAGCATAGGAAGGCAAAACAAGTATAACTTTAAAACTTTAAGCACATAGAGAGGAAACTTGATATTATTGCAACTCCTACACGCATATATTCATTCCTCATAATAATTTTTAGTAGCATCATGAATGAATTCAACAATATAACCATCATATAAAGCATTCTTTTCATGATCTACAAGCATAGAAATTTTACTACTCTCCACATGAGCAAAATTCTTCTTATTAGGAATAGTGGGAGTAAACTCAAAAAAATAACTATCATGTGAAGCATACTCCAATTGAAAATTAAAAGCATGATGACAAGTTTCATGGTTAACATATTCCTTTATAGCATACATGTCATCACAATAATCATCATAGATAGCAACTTCATTGTCATAATCAATTGGAACCTCTTCCGAAATAGTGGAATCATTACTAACTGAAGTCGAGACCTCTCCAAATCCACTTTCATAAATATCATACTAAGATTCAACACCCTCCAAAATAGTGGGATCATTACTTCCTAAAGTTGACACTATTCAAAACCCACTTTCGATGATAGTATTATTCATACTCCAAAAGATATAAGTGAAGTTCATGGAGCATTCTACAATTAATATAGATTAACCAATATCCAGGCTCAAAATATATGAGTGAAGCACACAAAGCATTCTATAAAGCCATACTCAAAAGATATAAGTGAAGCACAAAGAGCATTCTATAAGATCATACTCAAAAGATATAAGTGAAGCACATGAAGCATTCTATAAATCAATGAAGGGCTATCTCATACTAGCATGGTTCCTAAATAAAAAGAAAAACACAAAGGACACAAATCATGTGAATAAAACAAAAACCAAGGTATACCGATAATTGTTGAAGAAGAAAGATGGGATGCTAACCGAGGCATCCCCAAGCTAAGATGCTTGAGTATCCTTGAAATATTTACTTGGGGTGCCTTGGGCATCCCCAAGCTTGAACTCTTGCCTCTATTTATTCTCCTCACATCGGTAACTCCTCGTTCTTCAAACACTTCATCCACACAAAACTTAACAAAAACTTTTTGAGATCCGTTAGTATAATAAAGCAAATCACTACCTTTAGGTACTGTTGTAAACTCATTCCAATTTCATATTAGCATTATATCTACTGTATTCCAACTTCACCATGGTTCATACCCCCCAATACTACCCATAGATTCATCAAAATAAGCGAACAACACATAGAAAACAGAATCTGTCAAAAACAAGACAGTCTGTAGTAATCTGGAAATTTCGTATACTTATGTAACTCCAAAAATTCTAAAAAATATATGAATTTTTTTTAAAATTGTATAGAAGTACTGTGCAAAAAGTTTCAGCCCCGTTTGACTTTCCAATAAAAAATGTAAATTCACGCGCTACAGCCAAAGTTTCTGTTTTTGCACTGCACATAGTAAACAAGCACTCTAATCATCCTAAAACCAAAGCTTGGTACATTGTTTTTATAATACAATGGATATATACAAGGGGATAATTATTTTCAGAGAAACTTCCATGAAAAATTCTACATTTTTTCCATGAGCATGAACACAAGTGTTCAAGGTCGACCCTCACTTCTCCAATGCATAACTTTCCAATCACTTCTCTTTTTGAAAAAAAATTAGGCATATGAGGCAAGTGAATCTTTTTGTATTTTCATTCTTTTAAATTTATTTTGTATGTTTCACCCACGACTAAACAGAAACAAAAGGGAAAACAAAATCTACTTAGTTAAGAAAGCAAACAAGCATACACGAAAATATCAAGCCCACGCTATTGCTCCCCGGCAACGCCGCCAGAAAAGAGCTTGACCATCCCCAAGTGCAGGGAATCATCATAGCAATTTCCAAAGGTGAAAGTGATAAGCATGGAGTGTCGAACCCACAAGGATCTAAAGGTAAGATCAATATTCTCTCAATTCCTATCTGCTACTGATACGACTCCACGTACACCGAGCGTTAGCTTCCAACTAGAAACGAGAAATAAAACTACGTTGTGGGTATGAAGAGGATAACTTTGCATGGTATTAGAGAGCTAAAATATAAAAGTAGGTGTTGTTATCATAAAGTTATAATATATTACTAAATATTACAAATAGCGAGTGTGGAATACTGATGGGTTGGTGTGCGGAATTGTCCTAAGCAATTGTTAACAAGATTGGTAATCATTATTGCAATTTCATATGAGGAAGAGGCATAAGCTAACATACTTTCTCTTACTTGGATCATATGCACTTATGATTGGAACTCTAGCAAGCATCTGCAACTACTAAAGATCATTAAGGTAAAACCCAACCATCGCATTAACATATCAACTCCCCTTTATCCCATACGCAACAACCCCCTTACTCGGGTTTATGCTTCTGTCACTCAAGCAACCCACTAAAAGCGAATCATGAACGTATTGCAACACCCTACAGCGGGAATCCCTCAAGCATGCGCGACACGGAGGGCACCATAGGACAGCACCAATAATAAAACATGCAACTCAAACCAATCTAGATCATCAATCAACCCAAAGACAAAGGATATCTACTCAAAACATCATAGGATGGCAACACATCATTGGATCATAATATGTGGCATAAAGCACCATGTTCAAGTAGGGATTACAACGGGGTGCGGGAGAGTGGACCACGTAAAAGAGATGAGGATGGTGATGTTGATGAAGACGATCACAGCGGCGATGATTCCCCTCCCAATGGCACTCTGGCGCCACTAAGAGAGGAGGAGGAGGAGAAGTTCTCCCCCGTGTGCTTCCTCCTCCATGGCATCCCCCCTGGATGGGGAAAGGTTCTCCCTCTGGTCCTTGGCCTTCATGGTGATGATAGCCCCTCCGAGATCCTCCCCCATGGCCTCCGGTGATGATGCCCCCCTCCGGCAGGGTGCCGAAGAGGGCCTAGATTGATTTCTCATGGCTACAGAGGCTTGCGTCGGCGAAACTTCCGATCTCTCTTCTGTTCTGGTTTTTTAGGATTTATAGGAAGGGATGGCGTCAGTTTCGCGTTAAGGGGGCCCACGGGGAGTCCACGAGGTAGGAGCACCTTCCCGGGGGGTAGGGAGTGCCCCAACCCTCGTGGTGGCTTTGGGACTCCCCTCCAGTAGCTTATATTTTCCAAACATATTCTCTATTGATTTTTAGCGCATTCCGAGAACTTTTATTTCTGCACAAAAACAACACCATGGTAGTTGTACTGAATACAGCGCCAGTCCGGGTTAGTTCTAATCAAATCATACCAAAATCATGTAAAAATATTATAAACATGGCATGAATACTTCATAATTATAGATACGTTGGAGACGTATTAGATTGCCCCTCCGAGATTGGATCTCTCTCTCTCTCTCTCTATTTCCTTCTGTTTCTGCACTCCCAGATTCTACCCTTTCACCGTTTCTTAAATTCCTGGAGATCCGTAACTCCGATTGGGCTGAAATTTTAACACAGTTTTTATCCGGATATTAGCTTTCTTGCGGCGAAATAAGGGAACCAACTACCTTACGGAGTAGCCACAAGGGCCCAGGGCGCGCCCTACCCCCTGGGGCGCACCCCTCACCCTTGTGGGCCCCTTGGGCATTGTCTCGCGTTGTTTCCACTTCCCAAAATTCACATATATTCCAAAAAAATCTCCATAAGTTTTTATCCCGTTTGGACTCCATTTGATACGGATTTTCTGCGAAACAAAAAAACATGCAACAAACAGGAACTGGCACTAGGCACTGGATCAATATGTTAGTCCCAAAAATAGTATAAAAATTTGCCAAAAGTATATGAAAGTTGTATAATATTGGCATGGAACAATCAAAAATTATAGATACGACGGAGACGTATCAGCATCCCCAAGCTTAATTCCTGCTCGTCCTCGAGTAGGTAAATAAAAAAGATAATTTTGATGTGGAATGCTACCTAGCATAATCTTGATCACATAATATAATCATGGCATGAATATTAAGACATGAGTGTTTCAAAGTAATAGTCTATCATTTGACATAAAGACAATAATACTTCAAGCATACTAATAAAGCAATCATGTCTTTCTCAAAATAACATGGCCAAAGAAAGTTATCCCTACAAAATCATATAGTCTGGCTATGCTCCATCTTCATCAAACAAAGTATTTCATCATGCACAACCCCGATGACAAGCCAAGCAATTGTTTCATACTTTTAATGTTCTCAAGACTTTTCAACTTTCACGCAATACATGAGCATGAGCCATGGATATAGCACTATAGGTAGAATAGAATGTGATGGTGGAGGTTGCGTGGAGAAGAAAAAAAGGAAGAAAGTCTCACATCGACGCGGCTAATCAACGGGATATGGAGATGCCCATCAATTGATGTTGATGCGAGGAGTAGGGATTGCCATGCAAAAGATGCACAAGAGCTATAAGTGTATGAAAGCTCAAACTGAAAACTAAGTGGGTGTGCATCCAACTTGCTTGCTCATGAAGACCTCGGGCATTTGAGGAAGCCCATCATCAGAATATACAAGCCAAGTTCTATAATGAAAATTCCCACTAGTATATGAAAGTGATAACTCAAGAGACTCTCTATATGAAGAACATGGTGCTACTTTGATGCACAAGTGTGGTGAAAGGATAGTAGCATTGCCCCTTCTCTCTTTTTCTCTTTTTTTGGGCTCTCTCTTTTTTTTCCTCTTATTTATTTTTTATTTTATTTTTTTTATTTTTCGTCTGAAGTCTCATCCCGACTTGTGGGGGAATCATAGTCTCCATCATCCTTTCCTCACTGGGACAATGCTCTAATAATGATGATCATCACACTTCCATTTACTTACAACTCAATATTACAACTCAATATCTAGAACAATTCGACTCTATATGAATGCCTTTGGCAGTGTACCAGGATGTGCAAATGATCTACCATAGCAAAGATATCAAAAAACGGACAAGCCATGAAAATATCATGCTAGCTATCTTACGATCATGCAAAGCAATATGACAGTGAACGCTCAAGTCATGTATATGATGATGATGGAAGTTGCATGGCAATATATCTTGGAATGGCTATGGAAATGCCATGATAGGTAGGTAGGGTGGCTGTTTTGAGGAAGATATAAGGAGGCTTATGTGTGATAGAGAGTATCATATCACGAGGTTTGGATGCACCGACGAAGTTTGCACCAACTCTCGAGGTGAGAAAGGGCAATGCACGGTACCAAAGAGGCTAGCAATGATGGAAGGGTGAGAGTGTGTATAACCCATGGACTCAACATTAGTCATAAAGAACTCACATGCTTATTGCAAAAATTTATTAGCTATCAAAACAAAGTACTACACGCATGCTCCTAGGGGGATAGATTGGTAGGAAAAGACCATCTCTCATCCCCGACCGCTACTCATAAGGAAGACAATCAAAAATAAATCATGCTCCGACTTCGTTACATAATGGTTCACCATACGTGCATGCTACGGGAATCACAAACTTTAACACAAGTATTCTTACCAATCCACAATTACTCACTAGCATGACTCTAATATCACCATCTTTATATCGCAAAACTATTGCAAGGAATCAAACATATCATATTCAGTGATCTACAAGTTTTATGTAGGATTTTATGACTAACCATGTGAATGACCAATTCCTGTCAACTCTCTAAATAGATATAAGTGAAGCACGAGAGTTTAATTCTTTCTACAAAAGATATGCCCACGCTCTAACAAATATAAGTGACACAAAAGAGCATTCTACAAATGGCGGTTTTCTATGTGTAGGGAAACAGGCAATCCAAACTTCAAATGACATAAGTGAAGCACATGAAGCATTCTATAAAGCCATACTCAAAAGATATAAGTGAAGTGAAAAGAGCATTCTATAAATCAAACAAGGAATATCTCATACCAGCATGGTGCAAAATAAAAATAAAAAGCACACGACACTCCTAGATTTACGCATATCATGTGACGAATAAAAATATAGCTCCAAGTAAAACTACCGATGATCGTTAGAAGAAAGAGGGGATGCCTTCTGGGGCATCCCCAAGCTTAGTTGCTTGGGAGTCCTTGAATATTACCTTGGGGTGCCTCGGGCATCCCCAATCTTAGGCTCTTGCCACTCCTTATTCCTTCATCCATCGTGATCTCACCCAAAACTTGAAAACTTCAATCACATAAAACTTAACAAATCCCTCGTGAGATCCGTTAGTATAATAAAACAAATCACCACCATAAGTCTTGTTGCAAACTCATTAATATTTTATTTTTGCATTTTAGCTACTATAATATAAATTTTCCATGGCTTATACCACCGATACAATCGATAGTTTCATCAAAACGAGCAAAACAATACATCAAAAACAGAATATGTCTTAAACAGGACAGTCTGTAGTAATCTGAACATCAACCATACTTATGTAACTCGAATAATTATGAAAAATTAGGAAAAAAATAAAAAATTTGTATAGAAGTATTGTGCAAAAAGTTCTATAAGCTTTTGACTTTCCAGTAAAAAATGTAAAATCATGCACTACGGCCAAAGTTTCTGTTTTCGCACCGCACAAACCAAACAAGCAATCTAATCATCCTAAAGGCAAATCTTGGCACTTTATTTTTATAATACAATGGAATTGTACAAGGGGATAATTATTTTTGTGATAATCTTCATTAAAAATTCTACATTGTTTCCGTAAGCATGAACACAAGTGTTCAAGGTCGACCCCCACTTCACCAATGCATCACCTTTCAATCCTTCTCTTTTTGTGAAGTTTTAAGTTCCCCTCTATATTTTTTGGCTTTGAACTTTATAAAAGCACTAAACAGAAAGAAATGACTCTCTAAAACTTCCAGGTTGTCTCCCTAGCAGCGCTTTCTTTAAAGCCATTAAGCTAGGCATATAGTGCTCAAGTAATGGATCCACCCGGATCCCAAGGTATATCAAAGCCAATTTTAATTAACAATGATTTGTACTTTAGTAGTGAGCACAAAGTAACATATATCATGTAATGACGAAGTCTAACTCTCTTCCTATGCATCGGCATGTCATAAAAGAACAATTCATGCACACAAAGTAAAGGCCAATGCATAGTATAAGCAATTTCTTGCAATTCTTTCGTGTTGGAAACATAGAGAGTTAGAGATGTAGTTCCTCTCTCATAATAATTGCAAGTAGGAGCAGCAAGCACATGCATATTATATTCATCAAAATCATCATGTGTAGTGGTAGAATGCAACCCATCAATGTAATCCTTAATAAGTGCAAACTTCTCCGATATAGTGTAGTTTGGAGAATTCAAAAAGGTGATATGACTATAATGTGTGGGTGCAAAGCAACAATTTCGTTCTTAACATAAGGAACAATAGCAAATTCATCTCCATAAGCATAATTCATATTGGCATCATGGCCACAAGCATAGCAAGCATCAAGTTCATCAAAAAAGGATGTTTCAAATGAATCAACAAGATCATAGCAATTATCATAGGATTCATCCTTCGGTAAGAATAAAGGGACATTAAACAATGTATGAGTTGGAGGGTTACTCTCATTAGAAGATGGGCACTGGTAGCTAATCCTCTCTTCCTCCTTTTGTTCTTCGCTCTCCTCGTCATCTTTTCCGTCTAGTGAGCTCACAGTGTCATCAATTTCTTCTTCCGTAGTTTCCTGCAAAATATTACTCTCTTCTTGGACAGTGGAGACTTTCTCAATAAACACATCAATATCAGCATTGTATTCATAATTCTCATAGCAATATTTAAGTATAGCAAATTTTTCAGGACTATAAACATCATCATCAAAAGCTTCATACTTTTCAAACAAAGATTCAATTTCATAAGAACCCTTAAAAGCAACGAATTCTTATATTTGTTCCACATCATAGTAATCATATATACAGCTAGCATAAGAAGCTAAGGTTTCATTATCGTCAAATTTGCATGAAAAGGGAAGGTGTGGAGCCTTCATCCTAGAGCAACAAGTATAATCATATCCCAAGCAGAGTTGCCGAGCATACCCATGCAACATATGAATTTGATCCCATAAGAGTTTCCCTTTTTGACTCAAGCAATAATCCCTAAAGTATTCACATTGATCCAACGTGTCTCCTAAAATTGAATGGGGTTTTCTCGGGATTATTAAAGTAGTGCAGAATATCTTTCACATAATGAGCATCGAGGGTTTTAGGAAGTTCCCCATCTCCATGAGTAGCAAGTAAACCTAATTTTTTTGTATTTCGTGATCCATATCCATAACTAAAGATAGAGAACAACTTAGAACAGCAAATAAAATCTACTTAGTGATAAAGCAAACAAGCACACCCGAGAATATTCACCCCACGCTATTGCTCCCCAGCAACGGCGCCAGAAAAAGGTCTTGATAACCGACAAGTATAGGTGATTAGTTTTAGCCTTTTTTGATAAGTAAGAGTGTCGAACCCAACGAGGAGCTAAAGGTAGAACAAATATTCCCTCAAGTTCTATCGACCACCAATACAACTCTACGCACGCTTAACGTTCGCTTTACCTAGAACAAGTATGAAACTAAAAGTACTTTGGAGGAGTTGTAGGATAGGTTCGCAAGATAATAAAGAGCACGTAAATAAAAACTAGGGGATGTTTAGATATAGACATGACTAAGTTAGTTTTAGTAGAGAGCTTTTTGTCACGAGAAAGTTATTTGTCCCTAGGCAATCGATAACTAGACCGGTAATCACTATTGCAATTTCATATGAGGGAGAGGAATAAGCTAACATACTTTCTCTTCTTGGATCATATGCACTTATGATTGGAACTCTAGCAAGCATCCGCAACTACTAAAGATCATTATGGTAAAACCCAACCATAGCATTAAAGTATGAAGTCCTCTTTATTCCCATACGTCATAACCTACTTATCCGTGTTTGTGTTTCAGTCACTCACGCAACGCAGACAATAAGCAAACCATGAACATATTGCAAACCCTACAACGGGGATCCCTCATGCTTACGCGACATGGAGACCACCATAGGACAGCTGAAAGTGCAACTATCCCTAGGTGGTTTTGGTAATTAACAACAACATATAGCTCATTGAGCTAATGCTATTCCAAGACTATTATTTCAGGAAAGCTCAATGAATGGCATGGCATGGATGATGGAAGTGGATCCTTCAAAATACTAAGGACAAAGGATTGGCTCAAGCTCAAAAGCTCAAGACTCTTCATTTTACATTTTAGTGATCCAAGATCACATTGAGTCTATAGGAAAAGCCAATACTATCAAGGAGGGATGAGGTGTTGCTTAATGAGCCTCTTGCTTCAATGTGCTTAGTGATATGCTCCAAAACCCTCAACTACTTTCCCACATCCACAAATGACCTAAACCCAAAGCCAAAATCGGTCACACCGAAACTTCCTATCCGGCGCCACCGATTCCAAAAGTCATAGCCACTGCCACAAACCCTAAGCAAATCGGTCTTACCGATAGGGATCTCGGTCTCACCGAGATGGGGTTGCAATCTCTCTGTTTCCCTTCATAACGTTTCGGTCTAACCGAAGTGAGCGATCGGTCCCACCGAGATTGCAATGTAAACTCTCTGTTTCCTTTTTGTAACATTTCGGTCTCACCGAAAAGAGCAAATCGGTCCCACCGAGCTTGCCTGACTAACTCTCTAGAAAGCTTATTACCAAATCGGCCTCACCGAGTTTGTGTAATCGGTCTAATCGAGATTACGTTATGCCCTAACCCTAACCGAATTGGTCTCACCGAGATGCATGTCGGTCCCACCGAAAATCACTAATGGTCACTAGGTTTACTAAATCGGTCCGACCGAGTTTAACAATTTGGTCCCACCGAGTTTGGTAAATTGTGTGTAATGGTTAGATTTTGTGTGGAGGCTATATATACCCCTCCACCTCCTCTTCATTCGTGGAGAGAGACATCAGAACGAACCTACACTTCCAACTTACCATTTCTGAGAGAGAACCACCTACTCATGTGTTGAGACCAAGATATTCCATTCCTACCATATGAATCTTGATCTCTAGCCTTACCCAAGTTGCTTTCCACTCAAATCTTCTTTCCACCAGATCCAAACCCATTGAGAGAGAGTTGAGTGTTGGGGAGACTATCATTTGAAGCACAAGAGCAAGGAGTTCATCATCAACGTGCCATTTGTTACTTCTTGGAGAGTGGTGTCTCCTAGATTGGCTAGGTGTCACTTGGGAGCCTCCGACAAGATTGTGGAGTTGAACCAAGGAGTTTGTAAGGGCAAGGAGATCGCCTACTTCATGAAGATCTACCGCTAGTGAGGCAAGTCCTTCGTGGGCGACGGCCATGGTGGGATAGACAAGGTTGCTTCTTCGTGGACCCTTCTTGGGTGGAGCCCTCCGTGGACTCGCGCAGTCGTTACCCTTCGTGGGTTGAAGTCTCCATCAATGTGGATGTATGATAGCACCACCTATCGGAACCATGCCAAAAACATCCATGTCTCCAATTGCGTTTGAATCCTCCAAACCCTTCCCTTTACTTTCTTGCAAGTTGCATGCTTTAATTTTCGCTGCCTATATACTCTTTGCATGCTTGCTTGAATTGTGTGATGATTGCTTGACTTGTCCTAAAGTAGTTAAAATCTGCCAAACTCTAAAATTGGGAAAAGATTAAGTTTTTATTGGACAAGTAGTCTAATCACCGCCCCCTCTAGACATACTTCAAGGTCCTACAACGGCACCAATAATAAAACATGCAACTCAAACAAATCACGATCATCAATCAACCCATAGGACAAAACAGATCTACTCAAACATCATAGGATAGCCATACATCATTGGGAAATAATATATAGCGTTGAGCACCATGTTCAAGTAGAGATTACAGCGGGGAGAAGGGGTATTACACCACTGCATAGAGGGGGCGAGAGTTGGTGATGATGGCGACGAAGTTGTTGGTGTAGATTGTAGTCACGATGATGGCCCCGGCGACGTTCCGGCGCCACCGGGAGAGAGGGGGAGAGAGCCCCCCCTCTTATTCTTCTTCCTTGACCTTCCCCCTAGATGGGAGAAGGGTTTACCCTTTGGTCCTTGGCATGCATGGTGGAGGAGGAGCGAGAGCCCCTCCGAGAAGGATCTCTCTCTCTCTGTTTCCTTCTGTTTCTGCGCTCCCAGATTCTGCCCTTTCACCGTTTCTTAAATTCCCGGAGATCCGTAACTCCGATTGGGCTGAAATTTTAACACGATTTTCATCCAGATATTAGCTTTCTTGCAGCGAAAGAAGGGCACCAACCGCCTTACGGAGTGGCCACAAGGGCCCAGGGCGCGCCCTACCCCCTGGGGCGCGCCCCTCACCCTTGTGGCCTCTCGGGCATCATCTCGCGTTGATTCCACTTCTCAAAATTCACATATATTCCAAAAATATCTCCGTAAGTTTTTATCCCGTTTGGATTCCGTTTGATATGGATTTTCTGCAAAACAAAAAACATGCAACAAACATGAACTGGCACTGGGCACTAGATCAATATGTTAGTCCCAAAAATAGTAGAAAAAGTTACCAAAAGTATATGAAAGTTGTATAATATTGGCATGGAACAATAAAAAATTATAGACACGACGGAGACGTATCAGTGCACTCAACTCACTAGCAATTGGTTCATCATAATTGGATCTTTTAAAAATATTAGCAAGTGGATGAGGATCCATATCAATAGATTTTTAGCAAGCAAAGATGCAAGAAAATAGAAGACACATGGCACACAAGCAAAGATAACAAACGAAAAAAGGCAAACGGAAAGAAGGCAAATAAAAGGCAAATATTTTTGTATTTTTTTGAAAATGTTTTAGTAGTGGGCGAGAGGAAAACGAGAGGCAAATGGCAAATAATGTAAATGCAAGAGATGATAGTTTATGATAGGTACTTGGTAGGCTTGATATAGATTCTCCCTGGTAACGGCGCCAGAAATTCTTCTTGCTACTTCTTGAGTTTGCATTGGTTTTTCCCTTGAAGGGGAAAGGGTGATGTAGCAAAGTAGAGATAAGTATTTTCCTGAGTTAAGAACCAAGGTATCAATCCAGTAGGAGGAACACACAACTCTCCAATTATCGCACCTACACAAACAAACAAATACTTGCACCCAACGTGATAAAGGGGTTGTGAATCCCTTCACGGTTACTTGCAAGGATGAGATCTGATAGAGATGGATATAAAAGATAAGTAAAATTGTAAAATAAGATAAAAGTAAATAAAATTGCAGCAAGATATTTTTTATTTTTTTAATTTTAGACTTGGAAATAATATGATAAAAATAGACCCGGAGGCCATAGTTTTCACTAGAGGCTTCTCTCTTGAAAGAAAGCATACGGTGGGTAAACAAATTACTATTGAGCAATTGATAGAAAAGCAAATAATTATCACGATATCCAAGACAATGATCATGTCTATAGGCATCATGTCCGAGACAAGTAGACCGACTCATCCCTGCATCTACTACTATTACTCCACACATCGGCCACTATCCAACATGCATCTAGTGTATTAAGTTAATAAGAACGGAGTAACGCCTTAATGGCAACAATACAAATACATGTCATGTACCCTTCTGTCACTGGGATTGAGCACCGCAAGATTGAACCCATTACAAAGCACCTCTCCCATTGCAAGAAAAATCAATATAGTTGGCCAAACCAAATCAATAGATCGAAGAGAAATACAAAGCTATATAAATCATGCATAAAAGAGTTCAGAAAAGACTCAAATAATATTCATAGATAATCTAATCAAAAACCCACAATTCATCGATCTCAACAAATGCACCGCAAAAGAATATTACATCGAATAGATCTCCAAGAACATCGAGGAGAACAATGTATTGAAGATCAAGGAGAGAGAAGAAGCCATCTAGCTACTAGTTATGGACCCGTAGGTCTGTGGTAAACTACTCACACATCATCGGAAGGGCAGCAAGGTTGATATAGAAGCCCCCCATGATCGAATTCCCCTCTAGTGGAGTATCGAAAAAGGCCTCAAGATGGGATCTCACAAGGACAAAAGCTTGCGATGGCGGAAAAGTATTTTTGGTGTGCCTTGTGGTCTAGGGGGAATATTTGGGTATTTATAGAAGAAAAGTTAGGGTTGGAAGTGCCGGGGGGCACAAGCTTGCCCCCCCCCCTAGGGCGCACCTTCTGAGCTTGTTGCCATCTCGTGGCCCTTCTGGCCTCCTCCCGAAACTTCTAGGGTGTCTTGTAGTTCAAGAAAAATCATCAAAAAGTTTTGTTCCATTTGGACTCCGTTTGGTATTGATTTTCTGTAAAGGCAAAAACAAGGAAAAAACAACAACTGGCACTTTGGCAGTAGGTTAATAGGTTAGTTTCATAAAATAGAAAATAGCATAATAATGCATATAAAACATCTAAGTAAACCTGGGAATAGTTTGTAATCTAGATTAAACCCAACCCAAATCCATACATATAAGTCCAACAATCAGACCGGACCAGACCAAATTACAAATGCTATAATCCAAACCATTCCAAACGGTATGTATTTTCAAGCCAAACCCATCCAACCCATTCCCCACATACAGTTTCAAACCAAGGGCGTGTCCAATTACTACAGGAAGAGAGGCGTTGGAAGGGTGATTTAGCTGTTGCTGCATGTTACTCACCACCACTACGTACGTACATAGAACAAGCTATAATGCTACTGTATGTGTAGATGCACTCTGTCCATCATGGTATAGGACGATCTTGTTCGCACTGTCCGACATCGTCGACCAACTCGCCGGCGCCGTTTAGCAGGAAGAAGAAGGGGTACACCTCGTAGGGCGCCTGTGACTATTGTATATCACATTGTTTGGCGGTAGTTGGGCAGCTCGGGCACCCGCCTGTGCGACACACAGCCCGCAGTCCACCACTGCCGCCGCCACCACCGAGTGTCTATCGCAATCCCCTTGTCCGCACCATCGCTGGAGTCGTTGGACATGAGCTTCATTGCACTCAGTTGAACGCGGCCAAATACATCAGTCCATGCGGGTGGCGTTCCAGGTGTTGAGAAGGCTGAGCGTGTAGGCCATGTCCGTAACGCCGCGGCCAACCAGAGCATGCAGTCCTACCGCGGGACGTTGCCACGACACTGCCCAAGGCCCCATATCACCGAGGAGGAGCAGTCGGTGGTGGCCGTGGCGTAGCAGGCGGAGGCATGCGGGACGAGGTCGCGATTGAGAACCTGGTCGATGATGGTCCGTGTTTCCGCACTGGCACCATTCTTGGTGCAGTACGCACCCAATCGGGTCCATGTTGGAGCATGGACGTGCCATGGTGAGCAGGAGCATCACCATCGGCACCAGTAGTGGAGAAGACGAGGAAGATGCTGCCAATGGGTGATTGCTTTTCCCGACAAAAGAAAGGATGATTGATTTGATCGGGACCCTAACCTAGTCCCTGATTTAGTTCTCACTCCATGGGTTGGAATGGTTTGAGTAGTTAATGGCTTTTGCTACATAGGTCTCTCCAGCATAAAAAAACTACAATAGACTATTATCACTTTAGTTTCCTATCCAATTTCCCAGGGACAATCCTTATATTTATTGTTCTTTTACAAACCAACAACTTACATTAATTTACAAGTTCTTTATTATCTTGCAAACCCATCTTTTCATAGCCACAAAATCGATTTATTTCTTGTTTCTAGGTAAAACAAACATTCGGTGTGCGTAGAGTTGTATCAGTGCTTGATATAACTTGAGAGAATACTAATCCTATCTTTAGCCCCTTATTGGGTTCAAAACTCTTACTTATCAAAAATGCTACAATAGAGCCCCTACACTTGTGGGTTATCACCCAACACCGACCCCGGGGTAATGGCGAAAACTCTTACCTCCAAAGAGGATGCTAACTCTACCAAAGAGCTAGTGGTTTGTCGCCTAACCCTATCCAAGGGAAGAATGGGTTGGATGCTAATCCCGCGGTACCTCCACCTATGACTTTTGGTCCTCCCACCTTCGCCATGCCTCATATAACCCATCTTGGCCCTCCTCATCAATTAGTACTTCTAATTTTACTAATAGGGTGTTTCTTATGAAGTCTCACATTAATAGCTCTTCGAATCAATTGTGGAGAATCATTGAAAAAGGGTTCAATCCCTGTATAAGAAACTTGACACCAAGAGAATTGGTTGACGAGCAACTCAATGCATCCGCCTCGTACATCATTCGAAAGTCTTTGTCTGCCGAGTACCTTCCTCACATCCGTCCCTTTGTAACCGCTAAGGATGCTTGGGATCATCTCAACACTTTGTTCAAGGGCAGCACAAGCATTCAACGTTCTATATTTGACGTTGTTCAAGATGAAGCCGATGAGTTTGTCATGCACAAAGATGAGACCTTTGAAGAGCTCTACCATAGATTAAGGCTCTTGCGGTTTCATTGAGGGATCATGGTAGTGAGAACTCGGATGACAGTTGGATCAAGCACTAGTTTCTTAAGGCAATCATGCATTTTGACAAGAGCACTTCTTTGGTGAGTAGCCAAAGACCGGAGTTTCACTTCATATCCTCAATAATGTGTTGGATGAGTTCACCTCCCTAGGAATCTTGAGCAAGACCATCGACAATGCTCTTGCTTGTGCTCTTGGGGTCAAGAAGCTCAACCTTGCTTTGAAGACCAAAATGGTCCAAGTTAAAGATGCTAGAGAAGAGGAATATGAGGAGTGTTGCCTCGAGCAGGACCAAATATGCTTTCAATGAGCACATGGCTCTAGCTTCAAGAGATTTTTTGGGGCAACAAGAGGAACTTCAACTCCAACGATTCAAAGGAAAACTCAAGTAGTTTCAAGCCAAAAGGTCAAATAGTTAGGACTTGCTACAATTGTGGGAACATGAGTCACTTCATCGCGGATTGCACATATGAGAAGAGGGAAGACAACGCAGTCAAGCTTATCCGCAAGGACAAGTCCAAATCTTTCCAAAACAAGAACTTCACGAAGAAGAAGCCTCAAAGGGTGTTGGTGGTGCAAGAAGAGTGCCTCCTCGATGATGATGATGATGATGATGATGAACCAAGTGGTGAAGTTGTGGGCTTTGCCTTCCATTGCCACCACTTCCTCTCTATCAACGTCACTCTTCGACTCCCCCAATGGGAACAAGATCACCACCCACAACTGCCTCCTCCCACCAAACCATTCATCTCAACTAACGCATCTGCGATGAATTGTGTGGCGGAAAGTGTGAAGACTAAGGAAGAAGAAAATGAGTTGGGAAAATTCATGTCCAAAATCAAGGGAGAAACCACGAGGCATTTTGAGGTGCTTGATACGTCTCCAACGTATCTATAATTTTTGATTGTTCCATGCTATTATATTAGCCCTTTTGGATATTTATGGGCTTTATTTTACACATTTATATCATTTTTGGGACTAACCTACTAACCGGAGGCCCAACACGTCTTGCTGTTTTTTTGCCTATTTCAGTATTTCGAAGAAAAGGAATATCAAACGGAGTCCAAACGGAATGAAACCTTTGGGAGCGTGATTTTTGGAACGAACGTGATCCAGAGGACTTGGAGTGCAAGTCAAGAAGCAGCCGAGGCGGCCACGAGGGTGGGGGGCGCGCCCCCCTATCTCGTGGGCCCCTCGGACGGCCACTGACGTACTTCTTCCTCCTATATATACCCACGTACCCCGAAAACATCCAGGGAGCCAACGAAAAACAATTTCCACCGCTGTAATCTTCTGTATCCACGAGATCCCATCTTGGAGCCTTCGCCGGCGCTCCGCTGGAGGGGGAATCGACCATGGAGGGCTTCTACATAAACACCATAGCCCTTCCGATGAGTTGTGAGTAGTTTACCACAGACCTACGGATCCATAGTTATTGTCTAGATGGCTTCTTCTCTCTTTTTGTATCTCAATACCATGTTCTCCCCTCTCTTGTGGAGATCTATTCGATGTAACTCTTTTTGCGGTGTGTTTGTCGAGATCCGATGAATTGTGGGTTTATGATCAAGTTTATCTATGAGAAATATTTGAATCTCCTCTGAATTCTTTTATGTATGATTGAGTTATCTTTGCAAGTCTCTTCGAATTATCAGTTTGGTTTGGCCTACTAGATTGATCTTTCTTGCCATGGGAGAAGTGCTTAGCTTTGGGTTCAATCTTGCGGTGTCCTTACACAGTGACAGCAGGGGTTGCAAGGCACGTATTGTATTGTTGCCATCGAGGATAAAAAGATGGGGTTTATATCATATTGCTTGAGTTTATCCCTCTACATCATGTCATCTTTCTTAATGCGTTACTCTGTTCTTATGAACTTAATACTCTAGATGCATGCTGGATAGAGGTCGATGTGTGGAGTAATAGTAGTAGATGCAGGCAGGAGTCGGTCTACTTGTCACGGACGTGATGCCTATATACATGATCATGCCTAGATAATCTCATAATTATTCTCTTTTCTATCAATTGCTCGACAGTAATTTGTTCACCCACCGTAATACTTATGCTATCTTGAGAGAAGCCACTAGTGAAACCTATGGCCCCCGGGTGTAACACCCACGATGCGGCTATATCTCTCACGTGTCGAAGCATGACTTAGAGGCATAACCACATGGTGGTTTTGTCGCAAGAAGGGTCATCTTCACACAATCCCATGTACTGAACAAGAATGGGATAAAGAGTTGTCTTACAATCGCCACTTCACACAATGAACATATAATTCATACAACATTCAGAGCACACACATAGTCCGACTACGGACGAAGCCAAAAGAAAAGAAGATAACCCAACTGCTAGATCCCCGATCGTCCCAACTGGGCTCCACTACTGATCATCAAGAAACGAAACATAGCAACGACCAAGGTCCTCATTGAGCTCCCATCTGAGCTCGGTTGCATCACCTGCACTGGTATCATCGGCACCGGCAACTGTTGTGATAGTATCTGGTGAGTCACGAGGACTCTGCAATCTCAAAACCCGCGAGATCAAGACTATTTAAGCTTATGGGTAGGAAGTGGTAATGAGGTGGAGTTGCAGCAAGCACTAAGCAAATATGGTGGCTAACATACGCAAATAAGAGCGAGAAGAGAAGCAACGGAACGGTCGAGAAGCTAGAACTGATCAAGAAGTGATCCTGAAACTGCTTACGCACAATCATAACACCAAGGCCGTGTTCACTTCCCGGACTCCGCCGAGAAGAGACCATCACGGCTACACACACGGTTGATGCGTTTTAATTAAGTCAAGTGTCAAGTTCTCTACAACTGGATATTAACAAATTCCCATCTGCCACAAAACCGCGGGCACGGCTCTCGAAAGTTTATACCCTGTAGGGGTGTCCCAACTTAGCCCATCACAAGCTCTCACGGCCAACGAAGGATATTCCTTCTCCCAGGAAGACCCGATCAATCTCGGAATCCCGGTTTACAAGACATTTCGACAATGGTAAAACAAGACCAGCAAAGCCTCTCGATGTGCCGACAAATCCCGATAGGAGTCGCACGTATCTCGTTCTCAGGGCACACCGGATTGTCCAAACTTCCGGTAGGCCAGCCCAGAGTTGCCCCTGGTGGCCACCGGCAGCTGACAGGTTGGACCAACACTCACGACGAGCACTGGCCCGGGGGGTAAAAATAAACATGACCCTTGAGTCTGCAGAACCCAAGGGAAAAAAAGCTTAGGTAGGCAAATGGTAAAACCAAGGTTGGGCCTTGCTGGAGGAGTTTTATTCAAAGCGAACTATCAAGGGGGTCCCATAAATCACCCAACCGCGTAAGGAACGCAAAATCAAGGAACATAACACTGGTATGACGGAAACTAGGGCGGCAAGAGTGGAACAAAACACCAGGCATAAGGCCGAGCCTTCCACCCTTTACCAAATATATAGATGCATTAATTAAATAAGAGATATTGTGATATCCCAACATAATCCTGTCCATCATGGAGCAATCTTCAACTTCACCTGCAACTAACAACGCTATAAGAGGGGCTGAGCAAAGCGGTAACATAGCCAAACAATGGTTTGCTAGGAAGGGTGAAAAGGTTAGAGGCTGACATGGCAATATGGGAGGCATGGTAAACAAGTGATAGGTAGCGCAGCATAGCAATAGAACGAAGCAACTAGCAAGCAAAGATAGAAGTGATATCGAGGGTAAGGGTCATCTTGCCTGAGATCCCGCAAGGAAGAAGAACGAGACCATGAAGTAGACGAACCAACGTAGTCGAATAAATCCTCACAAATGCAACGTTACCGGAACTATCAAGTAGAAGCGCAACCGGAAAGAAGCAAACAACATGGTAAACAACCATCACATAAACATAGCATGATGCACAAACAAGTATGATGCATGTCCGGTTTAATGAGGCATGGCATGGGAAAGTGCAACAAACAATACTATAAGTTAAGTGGAGCTCAATATGCAACGAGTTGCATATTGACGAAACACCACATCGAGTTATTTAGTTCACTCTCGTTTAGGTACACAACAATATTAAATGTGGTTAAACATGGCAAGAGGTGAAGCATAATTAAACTAACTATTTAGGCAAGTTTAAATGAGGCCGGAAACACAAACAACAATTCCGGAAAATCCCCATGTTATTTAGCAATTTAATGCAACAACAATTTTAAACATTTTAATTGTTGTTATCATGATACGGATGACATATGCAAGTTTTATGCCATTTTATGAAAATGTTGACATGAGCATGTTATGAAGCATTTGTCACCATTGCGGAATGAAAGGGGTGCCATGGCAACGAATTCAAAAATGGTGCCACGCAACATATCGATTCCGATAGCTCATGGAGATACCGGTGCAAAAGGTAGTGTGACGGGAGCATGTCATGCAAGGATGGTGGGGTGATCCCGGCTACCGAGTTCCCACGGGTCAATGGCATGGGAAACGCGGAATGTGCAAAGACAACTCAGAAATGGTGCAAACATGAGCATCTCATGCATCGTAAACATTCGTTCTCGGAAGGGCATCTCGGCGGTTATACCTTCAAAGCGTGCATTTTGGAGCGAATCGAGTTCGTAGTGGAAGTAGTCGTTCACGAGTCATCGTGGGAAGTAGTGGCACACGTGGTGGCATAGTGGAAGTAGTGGTACACGTTCGTTTTCGGAGAGGTACTTGAAGAATCCAACGTCTTCGGGGCGACGGTAGTGGTACACGCGATGTCGGGGTACTTGTCGGTCCGGTCTTGGCGGTGTAGATGTACAGGTTGTCGGGGTACTTGTCGCATCATCGGGTGTAGTTGTACATGAGGGTCTTGACGAATCCGAAGGGTACTTGACGGGTCCGGTCTTGGCATCCCAACGAGGATCACAGATGTATGGGGTGCAAGTTATGCCAAGGTGGAATTTGGCAGCGAGCATGGAGGCTTCGGGGCTGCGTCTTGGCGACCAAACGACAGTATGGCCTCAAGGTTGCACAGCCAAGTCGAGCAGTGGCACGACACAACATCAGGCAGAGCCATGGCAGCACAGTGCATCCCAAATGGCGAGCTCGGGGTGCTCGAGGCCGTGCGGCAAGGCGACGAGGACGAGGCACGTCAGGGCAGCAGTCCGGAAGGTGCATAGGCGAGGATGAAGCAGAGAGGTGGCCGGGGTGCCTTGGCGCAACGGAGGCGGAGCAGAGGAGGGCAGCGGTGGCGTGCTTGCTGGATGGAGCAGGGGCGGCGAAGCGGAGCAGAGCAGCAGCGCTCGTGCTCAGCGGCGGGGCGGCGAATTCGCGGCGTAGACGGAAGCAGAGGGCGACGTGAGGCAGGGGGCGCCGGAGTTGGCCTCCAGTGGCGGTGCGGGAGGCCCGGCGCGGCGTCCTGGCGAGGCAACGGCGCGGAGGAGGGCCGACAAGGGGGCGCGATGGAGCTCAACGGGCGTGCTCCGGCGGAGAGGCTTGAGCGGGGGCGGACGCGGAGGAGAGGAAGGAGCGGTCATCGACCTGCTGGGCTCCGATGGCGCGGTTCAACGAGGACAAGGTGGAGGTCGGGTGCTGGCGCGCAGAGGGAGATGGGGATCGAGCGTGAGGAGAGGGAGAGGGGGCCGGGCGCTGGTGGCGCTGGAGGGAAGGAGATGGGGATCGGGAGGGGGTTCGATCGGGCTAGGGTTTAGGTTAAGTGGGGCGGCTGGGCCTTAGAGGCTGGCCCGGTAGAGAAAGAAGTGGCCAGAGGCCTGGCTGGGCAGCTGGGCTGGGCTCTCTCTCTCACACACACTAATTTTCTTTAACAGAAAAGCATTAGAGAGAAGGAAAAGGAAGATGGGCTAGGGAAAAGAAGTTGAGCAGGAGGACAATTTTCCTGGACTCATAAAAATGTGCTCGTTCCAAGAAAAATGGAGTGGGCAAGATTGCAAGGTTTACATTTGAATTTAATTCAAATGGTTTGAACAAGGAGTAGGAATCCGAAGTTTCCGAAAATGTTGAACATTTAAGAAGAGCCTCGATAAAACGATAAAAGAATAAGAGGACAAGTCGGAGACCAAGAATTGAGATAACAAAGGCATTGAGATTTATTTGCAAGTGTGTCAAAGGTAATTCCACATCCATGGAATACTTTATAATAGCTCCCTAATATTGGGAGGATATGTTATAAAGAGAAGTCACCCTTCCCTCGATTTAAATAGATGAACCATCTATGCAATTTATTAGTTGAGTTCATATGCAAAGGTTAATGACATGATGGCATGATGACATGATGCAATGCAAAAATAAAAGAGCAAGCACAAAAGAAACACACGGTGATCATGAAAATATGGAAGTCTTCTGAAGCGTCGGTCTCAGGGCGTCACACGGGTCTATATTTTATCATATAAGCTTTCAATCTACTTTTATTTGCATCTTTACTTTTCCTATCTATATTATAAAGTACCAAAAATATATTTATCTTATCATACTATCTCTATCAGATCTCACTTTCGCAAGTGGCCGTGAAGGGATTGACAACCCCTTTATTGCGTTGGTTGAGAGTTCTTTGTTTGTTTGTGTAGGTGCGTGGGACTTTTGAGGAGCCTCCTACTAGATTGATACCTTGGTTCTCAAAAACTGAGGGAAATACTTACGCTACTATTACTGCATCACCCTTTCCTCTTCAAGGAAAACCAAAGCAAGCTCAAGACGTAGCAAGAAGGATTTCTGGCGCCGTTGCCGGGGAGGTCTTCGCTCAAGTCAAGACATACCAAGTACCCATCACAAACTCATCTCCCTCGCATTTACATTATTTGCCATTTGCCTCTCGTTTTCCTCTCCCTCACTTCACCCTTGCCGTTTTATTCGCCCTTCTTCTGTTTGTCTTTTCGTTTACCTTAATGTCTTACTTGGCTCGTTTGCTTGTTTGGTTGGAATAATTGTGTATTTATTACTAAACAAAGAAGCTAAGATATATGGATCCTCATCCGCTTGCTAATCTTTTTAAGAGATCCAATTATGATGAACCAATTGCTAGTGAGTTTTGTGCACTAGATTATCTTTATGAAGTTTTGCTTGAAATTCGTGAATCTGAAAACAGTGATGAAGAACTTTATGAAGTGATTCACGATAGATCTTGGAATAAAAAGCATGATTGCAATGATTTTACTATAAATTCTCTTAATGTCAATTGTGCTAATAATATGCAAAACCCCAAGCTTGGGAATGCTAGTTTTGCTATGTCTACTACTTGTTGCAATGATCATGATTGGAGTGATTCTTCTTATGATCTTGAAAATTTATTTAAGCCCCATGATGAATATGAGATTGATAATAGTGTTTGCAATAATATTGAAAGTGGGTCTGGAAGAGTGTCAACTTTAGATCCCACATATTTGGAGCATGTTCAATCTTATGGTATTTTTGATAAAAGTGGGTTTGGAGAGGTCATGACTTTAGTTAATGTTAATCCCACTATTTTGGAAGAGTGTCAACTTCGCATGCATGTGGATCGTGTTGGAAATATTTTACGTGATAGTTACTTTGTTGAATTTTCTTATGATCCTACATGTAATTATTATGAGAGAGGAAAATATGGTTGTAGAAATTTTCATGTTACTAAATTACCTCTCTTCATGTTGAGATTGCTATCATCTCTTTGTTCTTCCTTGCATATGCTCGTTTTTGCTTGCCTTGATAATTTGTTTGCTTACAAGATGCCTATGCATAGGAAGTATGTTAGACTTAAGTGTGTTTGTCACATGTTTTATGATGCTCTCTTTGTGCTTCAATTCTTATCTTTCATGTGAGCATCATTGAAATCTCAATGCCTAGCTAAAAAGGCTTTAAAGAAAAGCGCTTGTTGGGAGACAACCCAATATTTTTCCTTGCTATTATTTAATAAATTTTGCATCTACCTTCTGTTTAGAGGTGTTTTTATGTTTTAGTTAGTGTTTGTGCCAAGTAGAACCTATAGGATAACCTATGGTGATAGTTAATTTGATTCTGCTGAAAAACAGAAACTTTGCGCGCACGAAATTAGTTTTGTTAAATCACAGAAACATGATTTTGCGTTTATTATTTTTGCTGATGATCAATAGATAAATTGCCCAGGACTTCCTATTTTTGTAGGCTTTCTAAAGTTCCATAAGTTTGCGTTAGTTACAGATTAAGACAGACTGTTCTGTTTTTGACAGATTCTGTTTTTCGTGTGTTGATTGCTTATTTTGATGCATCTATGGCTAGTATTAAGTAGTATGAACCATAGAGAACTTGGAATACAGTATATTTAACACCAATATAAATAAAGAATGAGTTCATTACAGTATCTTATGTGGTGGTTTTGTTTTCTTTCACTAACGGAGCTTATGAGATTTTCTGTTGAGTTTTGTGTTGTGAAGTTTTCAAGTTTTGGGTAAAGATTTGATGGACTATGGAACAAGGAGTGGCAAGAGCCTAATCTTGGGCATGCCCATGGCACCCCAAGATATTCAAGAGTAGCCAAAAGCCTAAGCTTGGGGATGCCCCTGGAAAGCATCCCCTCTTTCATCTTCGTTCATTGGTAACTTTACTTGGAGCTATATTTTTATTCGCCACATGATATGTGTTTTGCTTGGAGCGTCGTGTATGAAATTAGTATTTGCTTTTCAGTTTTCCACAATCATCCTTGCTGTACACACCTTTTGGGAGAAGTCCACTTTATTAGAATTTATTAGAATACTCTATGTGCTTCACTTATATCTTTTGAGCTTGATAGTTTTTGCTCTAGTACTTCACTTATATCTTTTAGAGCACGGAGGTGGCTTAATTTTGAAGAAATTGCTAGTCTCTCATGCTTCACTTATATTATTTTGAGAGTCTTTTAGAACAGCATGGTATTTGCTATGGTTACAAATTTGGTCCTAGAATGATGAGCATCCAAGTTGGGTATAATAAAAACTATCATAGAAAGTGCATAAAACACTAGGATCAATTTGATGCTTGATAATTGTTTTGAGATATAGAGGTGGTAATGTTAGAGTCATGCTAGTGGGTAATTATGAAATTGAAAATACTTGTGTTGAAGTTGGCAAGTCCTGTAGCATGCACGTATGGTAAAAGTTGTGTGACAAATTTGTTGCATGAGGTGCTCTTTTAATTGCCTTCCTTATGAGTGGAGGTCGGGATCGCGCGATGGTTAACTCCTACCAACCCTTCCCCTAGGAGCATGCGTAGTAGTACTTTGCTTCGAGGGCAAGTAGACTTTTGCAATAAGTATATGAGTTCTTTATGACTAATGTGAGTCCAAGGATATACGCACACTCACCCTTCCACTTTTCTAGCCTCTATTATACCGCGCAACTTTCGCCGGTATCATGCACCCATTATTTACCTTCCTCAAAACAGCCACCATACCTACCTATTATGGCATTTCCATAGCCATTCTGAGATATATTGCCATGCAACTTTCCACCGTTCCATTTATTATGATACGCTCCATCATTGTCATATTGCTCTTTGCATGATCATGTAGTTGACATCGTATTTGTGGCAAAGCCACCTTCATAATTTTCATACATGTCGCTCTTGATTCATTGCATATCCCGGTACACCGCCGGAGGCATTCATATAGAGTCATATCTTGCTCTAGTTTTGAGTTGTAATTTTGGAGTTGTAAATCAATAGAAGTGTGATGATCTTCCTTATTAGAGCATTGTCCGAGTGAGGAAAGGATGATGAAGACTATGATTCCCCCACAAGTCGGGATGAGACTTCAGACTTTAAAAAGAAAAAAAAGAAAAAAAAGGAGAAAGGCCAAAAAGAAAAAAAAAAGGCCAAAGAAAAAAAAAGAGAAAAGAAAAAAAAGAGAAAAGAAAAAAAAGAAAAAAAATAATATGAGAGAAAAAGAGAGAAGGGACAATGATACTATCCTCTTTACCACACTTGTGCTTCAAAGTAGCACCATGATTTTCATAATAGAGAGTCTCCTATGTTGTCATTTTCATATTCTAAGTGGGAATTTTTCATTATAGAACTTGGCTTGTATATTCCAATGATGGGCTTCCTCAAAATGCCCTAGGTCTTCGTGAGCAAGCAAGTTGGATGCACACCCACTTAGTTTCTTTTATTGAGCTTTCATATATTTATAGCTCTAGTGCATCCATTGCATGGCAATCCCTACTCACTCACATTGATATCTATTGATGGGAATCTCCATAGCCCGTTGATACGCCTAGTTGATGTGAGACTATCTTCTCCCTTTTTGTCCTCACAACCACCACCATATACCACCATAGTGCTATGTCCATGGCTTGCGCTCATGTATTGCGTAAGAGTTGAAAAAGTTGAAGCGCGTTAAAAAGTATGAACCAATTGCTTGGCTGAAACCGGGGTTGTGCATGATGGGAGTATTTTGTGTAATGAAAATGAAGCATGGCCAACCTATATGATTTTGTAGGGATAAGCTTTCTTTGGCTATGCTATTTTGATAGGACATGATTATTTGTTAGTATGCTTCGAAGCATTATTATTTTTTATGTTTTACAAACTTTTATCTTGAATCATCTGGATCTGAACAATCATGCCACAATAAAGAAAATTACATTGAGAATTATGCTAGGTAGCATTCCACATCAAAAATTCTGTTTTTATCATTTACCTACTTGAGGACGAGCAGGAATTAAGCTTGGGGATGCTTGATACGTCTCCAACGTATCTATAATTTTTGATTGTTTCATGCTATTATATTACCCCTTTTGGATGTTTATGGGCTTTATTTTACACATTTATATCATTTTTGGGACTAACCTACTAACCGGAGGCCCAGCCCGTATTGCTGTTTTTTTGCCTATTTCAGTATTTTGAAGAAAAGGAATATCAAACGGAGTCCAAACGGAATGAAACCTTTGGGAGCGTGATTTTTGGAACGAACGTGATCCAGAGGACTTGGAGTGCAAGTCAAGAAGCAGCCGAGGCGGCCAGGAGGGTGGGGGCGCGCACAGCCCTACAGGGCGCGCCCCTGTCTCGTGGGCCCCTCGAGCGGCCACCGACGTACTTCTTCCTCCTATATATACCCACGTACCCTGAAAACATCCAGGGAGCCAACGAAAAACAATTTCCACTGCCGTAATCTTTTGTATCCGTGAGATCCCATCTTGGAGCCTTCGCCGGTGCTCCGCCGGAGGGGGAATCGACCACGAAGGGCTTCTACATCAACACCATACCCCTTCTGATGAGTTGTGAGTAGTTTACCACAGACCTTCGGGTCCATAGTTATTAGCTAGATAGCTTCTCCTCTCTTTTTGGATCTCAATACCATGTTCTCCCCCTCTCTTGTGGAGATCTATTCGATTTAACTCTTTTGCGGTGTGTTTGTCGAGATCCGATGAATTGTGGGTTTATGATCAAGTTTATCTATGAGAAATATTTGAATCTCCTTTGAATTCTTTTATGAATGATTGAGTTATCTTTGCAAGTCTCTTCGAATTATCAGTTTGGTTTGGCCTACTAGGAAATATGCCCTAGAGGCAATAATAAAGTTATTATTTATTTCCTCATATCATGATAAATGTTTATTATTCATGCTAGAATTGTATTACCCGGAAACATGATACATGTGTGAATACATAGACAAACATAACGTCACTAGTATGCCTCTACTTGACTAGCTCATTAATCAAAGATGGTTATGTTTCCTAACCATAGACATGTGTTGTCATTTGATTAACGGGATCACATCATTAGGAGAATGATGTGATTGACATGACCCATTCCGTTAGCCTAGCACTTGATCGTTTAGTATGTTGCTATTGCTTTCTTCATGACTTATACAAAGTTCCTACAACTATGAGATTATGCAACTCCCGTTTACCGGAGGAACACTTTGTGTGCTACCAAACGTCACAACATAACTGGGTGATTATAAAGGAGCTCTACAGGTGTCTCCAAAGGTACATGTTGAGTTGGCGTATTTCGAGATTAGGTTTTGTCACTCTGATTGTCGGAGAGGTATCTCTAGGCCCTCTCGGTAATGCACATCACTATAAGCCTTGCAAGCAATGTAGCTAATGAGTTAGTTACGGAATGATGCATTACGTAACGAGTAAAGAGACTTGCCGGTAACGAGATTGAACTAGGTATTGGATACCGACGATCGAATCTCGGGCAAGTAACATACCGATGACAAAGGGAACAACATATGTTGTTATGCGGTTTGATCGATAAAGATCTTCGTAGAATATGTAGGAGTCAATATGAGCATCCAGGTTCCGCTATTGGTTATTGACTGAGAACAGTTCTAGGTCATGTCTACATAGTTCTCGAACCCGTAGGGTCCGCACGCTTAACGTTACGATGACAGTTTTATTATGAGTTTATAAGTTTTGATGTACAGAAGGTTGTTCGGAGTCCCGGATATGATCACGGACATGATGAGGAGTCTCGAAATGGTCGAGACATAAAGATTGATATATTGGAAGCCTATATTTGGATATCGGAATCGTTCCGAGTAAAATCGGGATTTTACCGGAGTACCGGGGGGTTACCTGAACCCCCCGGGGGTTAATGGGCCTACATGGGCCATGAGGGAGAAGAGGAAGGCCGGCCAGGGCAGGCCGTGCACCCCCTCCCCCATAATCCGAATAGGACAAGGAAGGGGGGCGGCGCCCCCCTTTCCTCTTTCCCCTCCCCCCTTTCCTTCCAACAAGGCAAGAGGAGGGAGTCCTACTCCCGGTGGGAGTAGGACTCCTCCAGGCGCACCCCTAGGGGGCCGGCCACACCTTCCCCCTCCCTCCTTTATATACGGGGGAAGGGGGGCACCCCAAGACACACAAGTTCATCATCGTGATCGTTCCTTAGCCGTGTGCGGTGCCCCCCTCCACCATATTCCACCTCGGTCATATCGTTGCGGTGCTTAGGCAAAGCCCTGCGTCGGTAGAACATCATCATCGTCACCACGCCGTCATGCTGATGGAACTCATCCCCGACACCCTGCTGGATCGGAGTCCGGGGATCGTCATCGAGCTGAACGTGCGCTGAACTCGGAGGTGCCATACGTTCAATACTCGGATCGGTCGGATCGTGAAGACGTACGACTACATCAACCGCGTTGTCATAACACTTCCGCTTATGGTCTACGAGGGTACGTGGACAACACTCTCCCCTCTCGTTGCTATGCATCACCATGATCTTGCGTGTGCATAGGAATTTTTTTCGAAATTACTATGTTCCCCAACAGTGGCATCCGAGCCAGGTTTTATGCGTAGATGTCATGTGCACGAGTAGAACACAAGTGAGTTGTGGGCGATACAAGTCATACTGCTTACCAGCATGTCATACTTTGGTTCAGCGGTATTGTGAGATGAAGCGGCCCGGACCGACATTACGCGTACGCTTACGCGAGACTGGTTTCACCGTTACGAGCACTCGTGCTTAAAGGTGGCTGGCGGGTGTCTGTCTCTCTCACTTTAGTTGAACTGAGTGTGGCTATGCCCGGTCCTTGCGAAGGTTAAAACAGCACTAACTTGACGAACTATCGTTGTGGTTTTGATGCGTAGGTAAGAACGGTTCTTGCTCAGCCCGTAGCAGCCACGTAAAATTTGCAACAACAAAGTAGAGGACGTCTAACTTGTTTTTGCAGGGCATGTTGTGATGTGATATGGTCAAGACGTGATGCTATATTTTATTGTATGAGATGGTCATGTTTTGTAACCGAAGTTGTCGGCAACTGGCAGGAGCCATATGGTTGTCGCTTTATTGTATGAAGTGCAAACGCCCTGTAATTGCTTTACTTTATCACTAAGCGGTAGCGATAGTCGTAGAAGCAATAGATGGCGTAATGACAACGATGCTATGATGGAGATCAAGGTGTCGCACCGGTGACGATGGTGATCACGACGGTGCTTCGGAGATGGAGATCACAAGCACAAGATGATGATGGCCATATCATAATACTTATATTGATTGCATGTGATGTTTATCCTTTATGCATCTTATCTTGCTTTGATTGATGGTAGCATTTTAAGATGATCTCTCACTAAAATTATCAAGAAGTGTTCTCCCTGAGTATGCACCATTGTGAAAGTTCTTCGTGCTGAGACACCACGTGATGATCGGGTGTGATAAGCTCTACATTCAAATACAACGGGTGCAAAACAGTTGCACACGCGAAACACTCAGGTTAAACTTGACGAGCCTAGCATATACAGATATGGCCTCGGAACACGGAGACCGAAAGGTCGAACGTGAATCATATAGTAGATATGATCAACATAGAGATGTTCACCATTGAAACTACTCCATCTCACGTGATGATCGGACATGGTTTAGTTAATTTGGATCACGTGATCACTTAGATGACTAGAGAGATGTCTGTCTAAGTGGGAGTGATTAATTGAACTTAAATTTATCATGAACTTAGTACCTGATAGTATTTTGCTTGTCTATGTTTGTTGTAGATAGATGGCTCGTGCTGTTGTTCCGTTGAATTTTAATGTGTTCCTTGAGAAATCTAAGTTGAAAGATGATGGTAGCAATTACACGGACTGGGTCCGTAACCTGAGGATTATCCTCATTGTTGCACAGAAGAATTACGTCCTGGAAGCACCGCTGGGTGCCAGGCCTGCTGCAGATGCAACTGACGACGTTAAGAACGTCTGGCAGAGCAAAGCTGATGACTACTCGATAGTTCAGTGTGCCATGCTTTACGGCTTGGAACCGGGTCTTCAACGACGTTTTGAACTTCATGGAGCATATGAGATGTTCCAGGAGTTGAAGTTAATATTTCAAGCAAATGCCCGGATTGAGAGATATGAAGTCTCCAATAAGTTCAATAGTTGTAAGATGGAGGAGAATAGTTCTGTCAGTGAACACATACTCAAAATGCCTGGGTATAATAATCACTTGATTCAACTGGGAGTTAATCTTCCTGATGATAGTGTCATTGACAGAATTCTTCAATCACTGCCACCAAGCTACAAGAGCTTCGTGATGAACTACAATATGCAAGGGATGGACAAGACTATTCCCGAGCTCTTCGCAATGCTAAAGGCTGCGGAAGTAGAAATCAAGAAGGAGCATCAAGTGTTGGTGGTCAATAAGACCACCAGTTTCAAGAAAAAGGGCAAAGGGAAGAAGAAGGGGAACTTCAAGAAGAACAGCAAACAAGTTGCTGCTCAAGAGAAGAAACCCAAGTCTGGACCTAAGCCTGAGACTGAGTGCTTCTACTGCAAGCAGACTGGACACTAGAAGCGGAACTGCCCCAAGTATTTGGCGGATAAGAAGGATGGCAAAGTGAACAAAGGTATATGTGATATACATGTTATTGATGTGTACCTTACTAATGCTCGCAGTAGTACCTGGGTATTTGATACTGGTTCTATTGCTAATATTTGCAACTCGAAACAGGGACTACGGATTAAGCGAAGATTGGCTAAGGATGAGGTGACGATGCGCGTGGGAAATGGTTCCAAAGTCGATGTGATCGCGGTCGGCACGCTACCTCTACATCTACCATCAGGATTAGTTTTAGACCTAAATAATTATTATTTGGTGTCAACGTTGAGCATGAACATTATATCTGGATCTTGTTTGATGCGAGACGGTTATTCATTTAAATCAGAGAATAATGGTTGTTCTATTTATATGAGTAATATCTTTTATGGTCATGCACCCTCGAAGAGTGGTCTATTTTTATTGAATCTCGATAGTGGTGATACACATATTCATAATGTTGAAACCAAAAGATGCAGAGTTGATAATGATAGTGCAACTTATTTGTGGCACTGCCGTTTATGTCATATCGGTGTAAAGCGCATGAAGAAACTCCATACTGATGGACTTTTGGAATCACTTGATTATGAATCACTTGGTACTTGCGAACCATGCCTCATGGGCAAGATGACTAAAACGCCGTTCTCCGGAACTATGGAGCGAGCAACTGATTTATTGGAAATCATACATACTGATGTATGTGGTCCAATGAATATTGAGGCTCGCGGCAGGTATCGTTATTTTCTCACCTTCACAAGTGATTTGAGCAGATATGGGTATATCTACTTGATGAAACACAAGTCTGAAACATTTGAAAAGTTCAAAGAATTTCAGAGTGAAGTGGAAAATCATCGTAACAAGAAAATAAAATTTCTACGATCTGATCGTGGAGGAGAATATTTGAGTTACGAGTTTGGTTTACATTTGAAACAATGCGGAATAGTTTCGCAACTCACGCCACCCAGAACACCACAACGAAATGGTGTGTCTGAACGTCGTAATCGTACTTTACTAGATATGGTGCGATCTATGATGTCTCTTACTGATTTACCGCTATCGTTTTGGGGTTATGCTTTAGAGACGGCTGCATTCACGTTAAGTAGGGCACCATCAAAATCCGTTGAGACGACGCCTTATGAACTGTGGTTTGGCAAGAAACCAAAGTTGTCGTTTCTTAAAGTTTGGGGCTGCGATGCTTATGTGAAGAAACTACAACCAGATAAGCTCGAACCCAAATCGAAGAAATGTGTCTTCATAGGATACCCAAAAGAGACTATTGGGTACACCTTCTATCACAGATCTGAGGGCAAGATTTTCGTTGCTAAAATCGGATCCTTTCTAGAGAAGGAGTTTCTCTCGAAAGAAGTGAGTGGGAGGAAAGTAGAACTTGATGAGATAACTGTATCTACTCCCTTATTGGAAAGTAGTTCATCACAAGAACCGGTTCCTGTGACAACTACACCAATTAGTGAGGAAGCTAATGATATTGATCATGAATCTTCAGATCAAGTTTCTACTGAACCTTGTAGGTCTACCAGAGTAAGATCCGCACCAGAGTGGTATGGTAATCCTATTCTGGAAGTCATGTTACTTGACCATGATGAACCTACGAACTATGAGGAAGCGATGATGAGCCCAGATTCCGCAAAATGGCTAGAGGCCATGAAATCTGAGATGGGATCCATGTATGAAAACAAAGTATGGACTTTGGTTGACTTGCCCGATGATCGGCAAGCCATTGAGAATAAATGGATCTTTAAGAAGAAGACTAACGCTGATGGTAATGTAACTGTCTATAAAGCTCGACTTGTTGCGAAAGGTTTTCAACAAGTTCAAGGAGTTGACTACGATGAGACTTTCTCACCCGTAGCGATGCTTAAGTCTGTCCGAATCATGTTAGCAATTGTCGCGTTTTATGATTATGAAATTTGGCAAATGGATGTCAAAACTGCATTCCTGAATGGATTTCTGGAAGAAGAGTTGTATATGATGCAACCAGAAGGTTTTGTCGATCCAAAAGGTGCTAACAAAGTGTGCAAGCTCCAGCGATCCATTTATGGACTGGTGCAAGCATCTCGGAGTTGGAATAAACGTTTTGATAGTGTGATCAAAGCGTATGGTTTTATACAGACTTTTGGAGAAGCCTGTATTTACAAGAAAGTGAGTGGGAGCTCTGTAGCATTTCTAACATTACATGTAGATGACATATTGTTGATCGGAAATGATATAGAATTTCTGGATAGCATAAAGGGATACTTGAATAAAAGATTTTCGATGAAAGACCTCGGTGAAGCTGCTTACATATTGGGCATCAAGATCTATAGAGATAGATCAAGATGCTTAATTGGACTTTCACAAAGCACATACCTTGATAAAGTTTTGAAAAAGTTCAAAATGGATCAGGCAAAGAAAGGGTTCTTGCCTGTATTACAAGGTGTGAAGTTGAGTCAGACTCAATGCCCGACCACAGCAGAAGACAGAGAGAAAATGAAAGATGTTCCCTATGCTTCAGCCATAGGCTCTATCATGTATGCAATGCCGTGTACCAGACCTGACGTATGCTTAGCAATAAGCTTGGCAGGAAGGTACCAAAGTAATCCAGGAGTGGATCACTGGACAGCGGTCAAGAACATCCTGAAATACCTGAAAAGGACTAAGGATATGTTTCTTGTTTATGGAGGTGACAAAGAGCTAGTCGTAAATGGTTAAGTCGATGCAAGTTTTGACACTGATCCGGACGATTCTAAATCGCAAACTGGATACGTGTTTTTATTAAACGGTGGAGCTGTAAGTTGGTGCAGTTCTAAACAAAGCGTCGTGGCGGGATCTACATGCGAAGTGGAGTACATAGCTGCTTCGGAAGCAGCAAATGAAGGAGTCTGGATGAAGGAGTTCATTTCTGATCTAGGTGTCATACCTAGTGCATAGGGACCAATGAAGATCTTCTGTGACAATACTGGTGCAATTGCCTTGGCAAAGGAATCCAGATTTTACAAGAGGACCAAGCACATTAAGAGACGCTTCAATTCCATCCGGGACCAAGTCCAGGTGGGAGATATAGAGATTTGCAAGATACATACGGATCTGAATGTTGCAGACCCGTTGACTAAGCCTCTTCCACAAGCAAAACATGATCAACACCAAAACTCCATGGGTGTTAGAATCATTACTGTGTAATCTAGATTATTGACTCTAGTGCAAGTGGGAGACTGAAGGAAATATGCCCTAGAGGCAACAATAAAGTTATTATTTATTTCCTCATATCATGATAAATGTTTATTATTCATGCTAGAATTGTATTACCCGGAAACATGATACATGTGTGAATACATAGACAAACATAACGTCACTAGTATGCCTCTACTTGACTAGCTCATTAATCAAAGATGGTTATGTTTCCTAACCATAGACATGTGTTGTCATTTGATTAATGGGATCACATCATTAGGAGAATGATGTGATTGACATGACCCATTCCGTTAGCCTAGCACTTGATCGTTTAGTATGTTGCTATTGCTTTCTTCATGACTTATACGAAGTTCCCACAACTATGAGATTATGCAACTCCCGTTTACCGGAGGAACACTTTGTGTGCTACCAAATGTCACAACGTAACTGGGTGATTATAAAGGAGCTCTACAGGTGTCTCCGAAGGTACATGTTGAGTTGGCGTATTTCGAGATTAGGTTTTGTCACTCCGATTGTCGGAGAGGTATCTCTGGGCCCTCTCGGTAATGCACATCACTATAAGCCTTGCAAGCAATGTAGCTAATGAGTTAGTTACGGAATGATGCATTACGTAACAAGTAAAGAGACTTGCCGGTAACGAGATTGAACTAGGTATTGCATACCGGCGATCGAATCTCGGGCAAGTAACATACCGATGACAAAGGGAACAACATATGTTGTTATGCGGTTTGATTGATAAAGATCTTCGTAGAATATGTAGGAACCAATATGAGCATCCAGGTTCCGCTATTGGTTATTGACCGGGAATAGTTCTAGGTCATGTCTACATAGTTCTCGAACCCGTAGGGTCCGCACGCTTAACATTACGATGACAGTTTTATTATGAGTTTATAAGTTTTGATGTACCGAAGGTTGTTCGGAGTCCCGGATATGATCACGGACATGATGAGGAGTCTCGAAATGGTCGAGACATAAAGATTGATATATTGGAAGCCTATATTTGGATATCAGAATCGTTCCGGGTAAAATCGGGATTTTACCGGAGTACCGGGGGGTTACGGGAACCCCCCCCCCCCCCCCCCGAGGGGGGGGTTAATGGGCCTACATGGGCCATGAGGGAGAAGAGGAGGGCCGGCCAGGGCAGGCCGCACGCCCCCTCCCCCCCTTAGTCCGAAGAAGACAAGGAAGGGGGGGCGGCACCCCCCTTTCCTCTTTCCCCTTCCCCCTTTCCTTCTCCAACAAGGCAAGAGGAGGGAGTCCTACTCCCGGTGGGAGTAGGACTCCTCCAGGCGCACCCCTAGGGGGCCGGCCGCACCTCCCTCCTCCCTCCTTTATGTACGGGCGAAGGGGGCACCCCAAGACACACAAGTTCATCATCGTGATCGTTCCTTAGCCGTGTGCGGTGCCCCCCTCCACCATATTCCACCTCGGTCATATCGTTGCGGTGCTTAGGCGAAGCCCTGCGTCAGTAGAACATCATCATCGTCACCACGCCGTCGTGCTGACGGAACTCATCCCCGACACCCTGCTGGATCGGAGTCCGGGGATCGTCATCGAGCTGAACGTGTGCTGAACTCGGAGGTGCCGTACGTTCGGTACTCGGATCGGTCGGATCGTGAAGACGTATGACTACATCAACCGCATTGTCATAACGCTTCCGCTTACGGTCTACGAGGGTACGTGGACAACACTCTCCCCTCTCGTTGCTATGCATCACCATGATCTTGCGTGTGCGTAGGAATTTTTTTTGAAATTACTACGTTCCCCAACAAGAAGTGCTTAGCTTTGGGTTCAATCTTGCGGTGTCCTTACCCAGTGACAGCAGGGGTTGCAAGGCACGTATTGTATTGTTGTCATCGAGTATAAAACGATGGGGTTTATATCATATTGCTTGAGTTTATCCCTGTACATCATGTCATCTTTCTTAATGCGTTACTCTGTTCTTATGAACTTAATACTCTAGATGAATGCTAGATAGCGGTCGATGTGTGGAGTAATAGTAGTAGATGCAGGCAGGAGTCGATCTACTTGTCACGGACGTGATGCCTATATACATGATCATGCCTAGATAATCTCATAATTATTCGCTTTTCTATCAATTGCTCGACAGTAATTTGTTCACCCACCGTAATACTTATGCTATCTTGAGAGAAGCCACTAGTGAAACCTATGGCCCCCGGGTCTATCTTTTATCATATAAGCTTTCAATCTACTTTTATTTGCATCTTTACTTTTCCTATCTATATTATAAAATACCAAAAATATATTTATCTTATCATACTATCTTTATCAGATCTCACTTTCGCAAGTGGCCGTGAAGGAATTGACAACCCCTTTATTGCGTTGGTTGCGAGTTCTTTGTTTGTTTGTGTAGGTGCGTGGGATTTTTGAGGAGCCTCCTACTGGATTGATACCTTGGTTCTCAAAAACTGAGGGAAATACTTACGCTACTATTACTGCATCACCCCTTCCTCTTCAAGAAAAACCAACGCAAGCTCAAGACGTAGCAGCGCTCTTGGAACAACTTGGAGAAGGAAATGCAATTATTGAATCTCAAGATGAGACCATCATGAGGATAGAAGGGCATAGTCGTGAGTATGCCGATGAGATCGTGGATCAATTTCTAGCTCTTGTGGAAGAGCGGGGTCTTAGGTTGTCTTGTGACACATATTGTGGAGATTGCCAAATTAACTAAAGACCTTGATCATGCTCATGCTATTTCTAATGATCTCAATGCTAAAAATGATAAGCTAGAGGGGAACTAGTCATTCTAGTTCAGAGCAAAGGACCATATTTCCTCAAAAGAAAAACTACCCTATACATTCCAAATGACCAAATCTTGTTCTTGTATCATACCAAACATGAAGGGCATACATATATGATTAACTAATCGGAGACTTCGTGAGTTGTTCTACCAAGCCAAATTAATTTCCGAACCCTCATATGCAACTTGCCACATCTCGCCTGCTAATTCGAGTGCCCCTACCAATTTCTTCAACTATCCAAGGGCCGACGGTGACTCCTCTCAATGACTCAAATCTCATCATACCTCTTCGACTATATCACTTTAGTTAAACTAGCCATTATGTTACGGTTATTGTTTGCTAAAAACAAACACTAACCATTATACTCTACATATATCATGGCTTAGTTGTGGGAGCAATATATCATGCCAAGTTTGTATCTTCTGACCCGATGGTTGTTAGAATTACTGCCGACTCTAGGTTGTATTTAAGCTTGGTGCTATCTTATACTCCCTTCGCTCACTATTATAAGATGTTCTAACCTATTTTTGATTAGGATGTATGTAGACGTATTTTAGCGTGTTTGTTCACTCATTTCGGTCCGTACATAGTCAATATTAAAATATCCAAAACATGTTATATTTGTGAACGGAGGGAGTAGTAAATAATGTTAGCTCACCTTTTCTCTATCCTTTCCCGAACTTAGCCTTGCAAGTTGCAACTGAATTGTTCAATATATGTCATGCCCTGTTGTCCTCCATAAGCTTTGTAAATTCTGCAATTTCCTAGGTTTAGATTTGCCTACCGATGGTATGTGAAACTACTGACGTTGCAGCTGGACTTAGAACATCGTATGAATGTTCATCTATTTTTTTGTAATGCTTCCTGGCTTGTATGATTCACCCCTTCACTCGTTCCTTTTGTGACTTTTCGTTGTTCGATTTCTGGGCATTACGGTCGGTCGTAGTTTGTAGCACGACTGCTGTCATGAACTGAAAATGTCCCTCGCGGCTCACCATGGCTGCTAAGAACTTAAGATGTGCTTATAAAAAGACCATGACATAATTTGTTGCTGCTGTTTCTAGATGGGTTTTCTAGATCAATTCATTTTTGCCATATGTTGCTGATGTTTCTAGATGGGTTTTCTAGATCAATTCATTTTTGCCATATGTTGTTCAGAGGATACATGTGTTGCTCATTGGCTCATTGCTACTTTGCTAGATTTCTGGGCTTGATCCAGAATGATATTACACAATCTGTAGCACAATTACACACACAAAAATTCTGTTACAATGCGCAATTTACATCTACGGAATGATATTTTATCTCACCTCAAATGGCATGAGCCCCATGCTGGGACATCTTAACGTAAATCAGGAAACTTCAAAAAATGATTTTTGAATTCTTGAATTTTTCAGGAAAATTCACACACTTGAAACTACATAAAATGATTTTTAAATTTTTCAGAAAAGGGCCCCATGGAGCCCGAGCTCCAATAGCAATTTACGTATATTTAGCCCTTATAAAGTACTTCCTCCGTCCCAAAATAAGTGACTCAACTTTATACTAGCTTTGAGTATATTGTTAAGGGTATTTTTCCATCTAGTGTGGTTTGCTATCTCAAAATGAACCCAAAAAGACAGTGCATGGGGTGATGGCTCGCCAAAAAGGTACTCCCTCCGTCTCATAATGTAGGACGTTTTTTTGCACTACACTAGTGTCAAAAAAGTCTTATATTATGGGACAGAGGGAGTAGTACATTACAATACGAACATACAATATGTGTTCCACTCAATGTGCCACCGCTACTGCTAACAACTAAGAGAAAAGAAAGAAAAATGATAAAATAACTAAATAAGAAAATGTCTACTGTATATGATCTGCATTCAGGAATCAGGCCCTAGAGCTAAGCAATTCTCTCTAACAAACAAAAACGATAAACAATAACAAAAAAGAATCGTAGAACGATACTGAGGTTCCTCTGCATTTCCTAATGCTTGCAGCACTGCGAGGTTCTAATCTCAACTATGCCCTGTAGATAAACATTTCTTTCCAATGGTCCACGCAAGCTGTTGCCAGAAGTGAAGTATCAATAACAAACTTCAGCGATGAGGCTTATGAGGAATGCTCTTCAGTTGAACTGATGTCACGCCCTTGCTGCATCTCAAGCAACTTCTGTTCCTCCTCATCATTCTCTTCCTTCGGCTCAACATTTGGTGCCTTGGGCTTTGTGGTGGATTGCTGGTACAGAACACCACCAGACATGCAGATCAACAGCCCAATTGTTCCCACAAGGGATGAATGCTTGTCCCAGATAAGCAGATTAATCACGACAGTGAGGAGCTTGTTTACTATACCAAGGACCGTAAATCCAGTAGCTGAGATAGCCCGTCTGCAGGAGAACCCAAAGAAGGATATTGCTAACCCAAAAAGGCACGACAAAGCAACCGGAAGAATCACGTCGAATGACAGCCAGTTTGTCATCTTAGAGCTGTCGACCTTCATCTGACTGAACTCTCCCATTACAAGGAGCTCAATGGGGAACAGCATCAAGGCCTCAAGATTGTTGTAAAGCACAAGGCCCCATGTATTCAGGCCAATGGTCATGACAACGTGCTTGATGTATACGAAATCAATGGACATACTTGCTAGGTAGGCCACTGCCCAGCTATAAGCAGTCGCAGTGAACTGGTTGTCTGTGAAAACGTAGATCACACTTCCACCAAGTATGGTGGATAGTGAAAGCCATGTCTTGAATGACGGCCATGGTTGGTGAAGGTACAACGTCTCTCCGATGGCCACAAATATTGGCACGGCAGAGCGAAACACAATGAAAGTGTCCACATTGGCATGCAGCAAGAGTTCGCTGTTTGTGAAGATGGAGATGTAGAACATCACAGCAGCAGGTAAGAACTTCCACATGGTTGCGAAATTAAGGCCATCATGCTCAATAAGCTTTGCTTGTCCACATAGGAGAACTCCAACAACACTGGTCAAGTACTGTAGAGCTGTCAGTGCCCCAGGGTACGGAAATTTCATGATTGCCCATTTGTTGATAATGGAGAGCAAAGATGCTGACAGGCAATAACCAGCAGCCAAGCCATACACTGAAGCTTGCTGTACAAGAGTGCTCAATATGCTACTCCAGGCTCCAGTTTTTTGGAGAGCACTGGAACCATTGGCTGAAGAACCTTCTTTCGAGGGCTCTGAGGAATCAGACATCTGCAGCATCCAAAATTATATTTTAAGTGCTCGGAATAAATAAACGAACTGTTAAAATTCACGATGGATCCTACTCATCTTATTGGAATAAGTAACCAGGAGCCTATTGTAACATATGACATAAACAAAACTCTCAGTTCAAAATTCTATACACATGATATTTGATGAGCATTGAAAATCGGATGAGAAAAATATGAACAGGAAAGGTAACCAACATTTCGAAAGTGCCAAGCAGGATAATAAAACTGACAAAGTAGTGGTATTAAGCAAGATAACCAACATTAGGGAATTACAACATTGTTTCCGTACTAGTCCCTCTAGTAAAAGAGCAACACTTTCTTGATGTTAAAAGAAACAATTAAGCCTTGTATGATCACATAAGTCAAATATCCTACATGGACAAGGGTCACAGGGCATAAACATAGCCTGCAAGAGTAACCACAGTTAAGTTCAGAAGCAGTACTAGTTAAAGAGTTTATCATTATCTGCAGTGATGCAGATTCTCTGAAGTAATGACTATGCAACAACACATGCAAGTTCAAGGATTCAAAATTTCAAAGGGTGGCACATATAAACATGCAGCATGCTCAATTAACACATAAGAAATGCTGCAAATCTTGGATGCATCCCCAACGTTTCCTCAGAGTAAATCAAAATCTGCTTGCCAAGGTAACACGGAGCATGAGCAGAAGATAGATAGTGCCTCCTGCGATTGCTAGCTCTAATCGAACAGGAGAAGGAACTTAGGCGACATAAATGACGAAATGCGCCCCGGAGCCGCCCCGAACCCTAGATCAAACCCGAAGAAGAATCGAAGCATATACCTGGACGGCTTTCTACGGGCTGGGATTTGGAACTGGAGCAAGATCTCCGGGGAGTCGTCGGGGGCTCGTGATCCTCACCGGGGCGACGGGCGCTAGGGAGCGGGGCGGAACAGCGCCGGCGCTGCGGGGCATGGGTGCCTGTCAGACTGCGCCATTGTAGTTGAGGAGGTCGGTGGTTTTTTTTTTTTTTGAGCAACTGAGGAGTCGGTGGTGTGAGGTTGGGTTTAGAACGACAGACAGAGAGAGACAGAGGAAGAGAGAGGGGCCGTTTTCGCCCCTCCCTATTTTTGGGCCAGGCCCACCTCGTGTCCGTCGGACAACAAAAAAAAAGAGATAAGTGTGGCTGCTGGGATTCGAGCCCAGGTCTCCACGGCCACAACGTGGAATTCTCACCACTAAACTACAGCCACTTTGATGTTTAAATGTGTATCTACCAGTACTTGTCTGAGAGAAACCTGTACGCCGTACGGCAGGAAACTCAGTGTTCAGAGTCTGGATCATTTGGGAACTCAATCTCTGCTGCTGTAAATGGGACGATAGAGCGAAAACTACGCGAAAATCCGTTGGCGTGGACGAGCTCGCCTGCTCACTTTATCGCTGGGCGTTGAATAGAGTGGGCATATGAAGCGCGTGTGGTATTTCAGGGCGTGGACGAGGGGTAATTTAATGTGAGAAGCGGATGGGAGAGACGGCGTTTGCACGGCGCGAGGCGACGGTCGTCAACTAATAGCGGCGACGTTTTATTCCTGTAGTAACATGAGACGTTTTACTCCGCCACCCCCAATTTAAGGCTGCTACCAATCGATCCCCAAATCGAAGAAGAGACCCTAAGCGCAAACGCTTGCTCGTCAGATCTCCAAATCGGAGCAAGGTACAGCAGTGCCACAGAGAGATGGCAGACGCGAATCAAGGTGCTGATCTGGCGTCCCTGCCAATCGTGCCCTGCCCGGACCGCGGCAGGAATGTAGCCGGGCGAGGGCAGAACGCCGGCGAGTGTTTCTACAAGTGCCGGAATCACAGCGTAAGCATCTAATTTATGCATCATTTTCGTCGGATCTGTCCATCTCTTATTTCTTAGCCTTTTTTCGCTTGTCAAATACAACCATCATGATTCACGCGGGGGATGTGATTTCTACCGATGGCAGCAAGCCTACGCCGACCATCTCGCGTCGCTTGGCCCAGCCGCACCACCATTGGTGCAAATCGAGCCACCGCAGGAGCAAGGAGGACAAGGACTGAGAGTTCAAGATCTACAGCTGCCGCACGCACCACAGGAGCAGCAGAATGGCGTGCCGTTTCTTCAGTTAGCGCCGTTGCAGGATACATTCTCGCCGCGCTTCCTGCTGCAGGGCGCCAGGGGACCGTTGGTGTTGACGCTGCATCAATCTGGTGGTTTCTGTGGCGAATCTTGTCATTGGCGTGGCAATCCTTGTGTTGGTTGTGGCCGATGTGGTCATGGGCGTGCTTGCTAAGGCGTTAGATGCGATGAAGTGAAATGCTAGGTTAGCTGACAAGTATGAAATCGTGTAGGCGCAGCTAGGGATGTTCGCTGATGGCATACCTTTTTTTAATGATGAAGCTTAAGTGTGTGTGATATACTCTCGGTTTGTTCAACTTAATAGTTAACTAGAAGCAACATGCAAGCTTTGCCACGCCGGCTCATGAGTCCAGCATAAATTTTGCACGTTGTGCCAATGTATTGCACAAATTACAATTTGGGTAATTTGGATATAGAAACAATGCATACATCCCATTCTTGGTACAGAAAAACACATTGGGTCATCTCAGACAATAACCATTTAATTAAGTAAAAGGATAATGTTCAGAAAAAGAATAAACCTTTGATTTTATTAACAAAAAGATATATTGTCACTAAAGTGTAACTTGGAAAATTACAAATTTTCAAACATGTTATCTAAAATGGATATCTACGGTAAGGCTATTTAGATGAAAAGAGGAACAAAAACCAAACATTAATCGACAGAGTAGCTTATTTTGCTAAGCAGTTGCATTTAGCACCAAGTGCAAATAGGTAGATGATGTGTCCTTGTATCGCGGGACACCAATAATGTTTGCAATGCATCTAGAGTCACAATCTAGTACTACTGTTCATAGGATTGTGTGTTTCAGATTTAAGCTTTCTCGTGTGCATTTCTTGCTGAAAGCATTCCCTGCTATATGAATTTCAGGAAACAACAGATGTATTAAGGATGGCCTGTTTCCCATGACATGGTAAGGATCTGGACAAATAGAACAATTATCAATTTAACTCTAGAAGTAGACACATACTACTTACAAACAAAGTGAAAAATGAGAAGATTTGCAGTCTTGAGAGATCTCATGTGAGTTATATATATTGTTCTGATGTAGGTAGTTCATTCCTTTAGAGATGTCCCTAGCCATTCTATTTCTGCAAGCTTGAAAGAACTGCTCTTTTAATTGTATACACACCCTCCTGACAGGAAATCTGAAACATGTACATATACCAAAAAAAGGGGGATAATGTGTCAAACACTATTAGCATTATCCGCAGCATGGTAACAATTTTTTTTCAGAAATCATGGTAACAACTGTAAACATTAATCCCGATGTAATCTACCTTTAGAATATAAATAAATAAGTTGGGTTGTCTTGTACATGCTCCATATTCCTAAACTACTTATGAACAGCGAGTCACCTATGAGCCAAAGTGAATTTCTCTCTATATTTCTATATGCGTGCGCATAAGTATCATTGTGAGTAACTCAGCAAGACATTTGAACACCCGCGAATTTGCAACAAATGGGAGCTAGAGATTTTATTGGAGAACAAAATTTTACACTAACCTACACATATCTTTTTTTTTTTTGAAACGGAGGCAAAAGCTATACCGATGTTAATGGCTACATCCTGACTACACTATGGTCTGCGGTGCCTAAGAAACTAAAACATCAAACGACACTCTTCTAGGTTTTCTAAGTTTCTACTGTTTTCACTTTGCAATCGGAAAACAAACTGGGACTTGCATGTTGTCGTTTGATCCAGATGTAACCTTGTTCCAAAACTTGAGCAGCTTCAAGTCCATTTCCCGAATATCTGCTCCACCTGATGATATTTCCACACCGGTAGATGGGGAAATACTATCTCCAACTTGAATACCTTCAAACGACAATGATGATGAGCTTGATATTGTCAAAGTTTGGGCCTGTGCAGAACCCAATTTTAGCATACATAATAGGCTTGTTATTCAAGAAAATCACAAAAAACATGACTGCATAAACTTCTCTAGCCAATTTTAGCACACATAACAGGCTTGTTATTCGAGAAAATCACAAAATACGACCACACAAACTCCTGTTTTGCATCATGGAACGTGAACTCCACCAGGAGATTGCATTTTCTGTTCTTCAGGTAAGACATTAACGGGTTCTGTCCTAACTTTCAATTTCAGGTAAAGAAAATTTCCTGAAACCAAAAAGGAGAGCACGAAAATCATCCAACCCCAAACGAACCAGAATGATTGACCACACATGAGTCCCTCAAAAATCCGTCACGCCCCTCCCGCACTTTCCTTTCGATGCACGCGCCGCTTAGCGCGCCGCATTCATGCCGGCCCAGAGCACGCGGAGGTCGGCATTGATGCCGCGATGTGGCCGGAGGGAGGGAAGGCGGCGCTGACCGACGCGACCTCTTGGTAGCCGCCGCTTCAATGCGGATGCAGGTTCCCAAGGTTCCAACTCTGGCTGCTGCGCCGCATTTAAGTGGCTGACCGGCCCTTCGCATGGCCTGGCCGGGGCTATTTAAGCCGTGCTCCGGCCCCATCCACACCACATGCTCCTCCTCCTCCTTCTCGCGGCACCCCCCCCTCCACATCTCCGGCGATGGGCAAGTCCTGGGCGTCAGCGTCGACAGGCGGTTCTGGGCAGGATCTGGTGGCTCGTGGAGACGCCGCCCTCGAACTCCTGTGACGAGGAGGATCAGCAGCTGCCGCCAGCGGTGCCGGGCCAGGTCTACGCCAGCACCGATGCGGAGTTCAAGGAGTAGATGGAGCTGATGCTCCGTTGCTCCGTAGTCCACACCAATGGCCTGGCTCCGCCACTAGGGGTGCTCCTCCCCATGAAGCCGGAGCCGGCATCTCCTCCACGCTCTCCGCCGCCGCGCGGCAGTGGCATCCAAATCGAACGCCGCGTCAAGGAAGAGCGGCTCTCGCCGCCGCCCCGGCGCATCGTGAATGTGGAGCGCCGCTCACCGCGGCCCCCTGCCAAAGGCGTGCAGGCGCATCATGCACTACCTCCGCGGCGGCTCCTCCTCATCGTCGTCGTCCCGGAGCACAATAAGGCCGCACGAGTACACCGACCGGGAGCAGCGCCGACAAGACAAGCGCAACGCCGTGCGCCGTTCCCAGTTCGTGGTCTCCGACGTCCGCAGCCAAAGATCACGGCGGACCCAGACCTGGTGTAGCCTGAGCCCTAGACCGCTTCGTGACGACGTCGGAGACGGCTAAGCGTCGTCTCCGCTACTTCGATAGGGAAATGGACAGGTACGGCGAGGAATGGTCCCTCGCTGAGATCGCCGCCGTCGAAGACGACGCCTCCAACGACCGCCACCCTCTCCCCCAACCCATGTTCTCGGTGGCTGCGATTCGCACTGCACACGACGCAAGAGGAGCCGGAGAGGGTCATCCGCGAGTATCAAGCGGCCGCCGAAAAGCCCTACCGCGGCGCCACCAACTTCCGCCACCCCAAGCCCGACTTCGACGACTCCGATCACTGGTCAGGTGACGATGACGGAGGAGGAGGAGCCCGCCAGCCCGACATTGGCTACGAGGTCACCGTGAAGTATATGATAGTTTAGGATTTTAGTTTTAGGTTTTTAGGTTTTTAGTTCGAGCAATTTTAACATGGTTCCTCTTACCCCTCTTTTCGCATGGGAGGTAAGAAGGCAAGAGTAATCAAATCCACAACTGAGTGAAATCAACGGCTCAGCTCTACTATATACTCTTACCTCTCATATGAAAAGAGGAGGTGAGAGGGCCATGTTAAAAATCCTCTTTTAGTTCATCGAACGAAATATCGTCCAGCTTTATGTACGAATTATCCTGCTTCAATGAAATCAGTTGTGTTTATGTCAAAATTCGCCGTGTTTACACGAATTTCGCCAGGTTGGTTTGAGTTCTTGTAAAAATTGTGTGCGACTAGCGTTGAATGTCGGTCTTCTGCATATGTGTCCGCGGACTGGTTCCTGTCCGCGGACGGACGCCGGGAGGTTTTTTGCGGGTTACCGTCGGAGATGCCCTAACTTGTTACTCTTGTTTCTAAAAAAAGTGAAGGTTAACTGTGATGTTCAAGCTCCACTCGCAGCTTATCTTCTTGCTTCGAACGGCAGCCAGAGCTCCACTCGGGGGATTCCTTGACCGTGACTCAAGCTCGCGCTCCAGGAGATACGGGTGAAAGTCGCGGTCGTCCGTCGCCATTGCGGTGGTACGTCCAGGACGGGACATGTACCAACGGAACAGACAGAAAGGCGCCGTCACATAACCCCTGTTTTTCACGTCGGCGTGCCGTATGACACTGTTCACTGGTCGCATGATACGTCCTCCCTACGATCGTATTGATTACACGCATGCACGCGGCGCTGTTCTATTGGCACGCGTTCCAGGAGCAGGCGAGCCCGGGCGCTCTATGGCCGCTCTCGAAAACTACGTCCTCAAAACGTATATGAGACAACTGAAGGAGGCCTAATATCTGTCAGAGCACACGATTTTGTAGTACAGCATGCCATGAATATCCTCATGCTTTATCTTAGCCCCAACGCTATTCAATATAGACAAGACACATTCTAAGCTCGTTATCGAGCTGTTACGCTCGGTGTTCCTTCAACAAAATTCAGGTCCTCCAGGACATGTCAGCCACTCAACATGAGTTTTCCTTGCAGAGAACCGAGTTAACTAGGCTATCACAGGTCCAGACGAATATCTATCTATATTACAATTGCAAATATAGGCTAATAATATTGGAAACCAAGCAACAATGTGATGTGGGATCACTTGCTTTGAAGATAAAAATGGCTCAACTACAACCATCCGGATTGATAGGAGACTTGCTTGCTGTTCTACATTACTGTCCTATGGGGATAACTTGACTCTCATCAAATCTGTTTTCACAAGTCTGCCAACTTTTCTCATGAGCACTCCTACCCTTCCTCTTGGAACTGTTGAGAAAATTAATAAATATCTCAGACACTGTTTCCGGATAAAATATGGCATGGAAGACAAAGGTACTGCCCTCATTGCCTGGAGCAAAGTCTGCAAGCCCAAAAATCAAGGAGGTTTGAGAGTTTTGGATCTGGCAATTCACAACAAAGGTTTACTTATGAAGAACCTTCACAGATTCTTCAATGGAGCTCAGCTGCCATGGGTCTCACTGATAGAAAATAATATTATTACTCTGATGGCTTTGCTGAAGACAGAAATGTGGGCTCTTTCTAGTGGAAAAGCATATGCAAACTTATCCCAGAATTCAAAACTGTGGCAAGTACTATTGGAAATGGAGACACAATCTTGTTTTGGAAAGATGACCGGGGGACAGGGGATTCTCCAATCGCACGCAGCACAATTATTCTCTTATTGTAATATGAAGAACATAACTGTTAAGCAATTCTTCCAAGCACCTGATCAGCTCTCATTATTTCAAACTCCTCTTTCAGTGGAAGCTTTTCATCAGCTGCAGAACATTCAAAATGCCAGTCAAGCTATTCAGCTATCAGATGCTCATGACATTTGGAAATATCCATGGGGCAATCTTTTTTCCTCCATGAAGCTATACAAAAAGCTCACAACAGGACCAGACACTGCATCGGTTTTTAAAAAGCTCTGGAAGAACTCTGCCATGCTCAGATACAAGATCTTTTTCTGGCTTCTGTTACATGATAGAAACAATACAAGGAACCTTCTTCACAGGAAATCATTCTTTCTCCCTTCCTACAATTGCGAGCTGTGCAACACTGGGACAGAGGAAACTTCTCTTCACCTATTTTGGGACTGTCCTTTTGCTATGAATTGCTGGGATTGCATTGCTCCTCTCAGAAATAGAGGAATCTCTGCTTATGATGAAATCTGTTCACTACTTCAACAACCCCCAAGTCCTATTGCTATGGAGATCACGATCATGGGATGCTTGCAACTTTGGATGCAGAGGAATAAGAAAATCTTCAAAACTCAGCCTCAATCCATCCACTCTTGGAAAGGATCTCTCAAATCAGATTTGCTCCTCATCAAGCACATAATTAAAAGTAAATATTAGACTTGCTATCAAGCTGGATTGAAGAAAAACTTGAATTAATTTGTAATGATAGGTTTCCCACGAGCTGGCATTGGGTGATTTTTGTAACATGCTTGGACTTTTGTTTTTTATTTTCATTATTAATATATGAATAGCGTAGAACAATTGTTCTACGGTTTTTGGTTCAAAAAAAAAAAAACTACAACCATCCGGTGATGCTTTTATCTGCTTCCTCCCACTTATTAGGGTCTCCCATTATCTGAAAACACTTATATTAAGTTCTGACCTCATCCTCGCCCGACCGAGAGAGCATTCAGATGTGCAGCCATATTGGCAATCATGATGGTCCTGAGACCTGAGTCCTGACATTGCAACACACTCAGCAACAATGCCAACAATACAAAAGATTTGAGTTCACAGATAAGCCACTACACTGTAATTCTCCTTGATAAATACCACACCATGTTATTAGAATCGGATACAGAGACGAGGTATCATGATTTGCCAACACATTATTATTCGAATCGGCCTAACAACAAGTGAATATGCCACAGCTGATGACCAGAAGCACAAGTGCTAATCTGATCAGTTTATTTATTTGTATTTCCCTGATGATGACTCCTTGGAAGGAACAGCCTTTGCAATCTGCCTGCAAGAAGAAGAGGCTTCTCGCAGTCCATGAGTTCCATGCATCGATCGACCTCACGCGTTCTTGGTTGCAGTGTAGTTCTCGTAGGCCAACTGTGCCGCCAAGAGATCGACCACGGCCGTGCCAACGGACTTGAACACGGTGATCTCATCGTCGCTGCGCCGCCCGGCCACGGTCCCCGCGGCCAGCTCCGAGAGCGTCCCGGCCACATCCTCCCTCCGCAGCACGCCGCGCTGCAGCGCGCCCACAAGCTCCCCGGCCTCCTCCAGCGCCGCCTCGAAGTCGATGAACACCCTGCCACGACGGAGCGCCTCGTCGTCGCACTCCCGCATCGCCGGCGTGAACGACCCCACCAGGTCAAGGTGCGCCCCGGGCCTCAGCAGCTCCCCACGCACGATCGGCTCCTGCGACCCCGTCGCGCAGCTAACGATGTCCGCCGCGGACACCGCCTCGTCCATGCCGTCGACCTCCTCGACGGCCACTCCCGGGTGCGCGTCCCGGAGCTTGGCGACGAGCGCGGCGGACTTGGCCTTGGTGCGGTTCCATACCAAGATGCGGGAGAGTGAGGGGAGCGCGGACAGGTGCGCTTCGGCGAGGTAGGGCGCGAGGGCCCCGGCACCCGCGAGCGCGAGGGTGGAGGGGGGCCGGGAGGGGGAGACAAGGAGGGAGGCGGCGAGGGCGGAGACCGCGGCGGTGCGGAGAAGGGTGAGCGCGGAGCCGTCGACGGATGCGAGGGGAACGCCGGAGGCGGAGCTGAAGAGGGAGACGGTGGCGTGGATGGACGGGAGGTGCGGGGAGTTGGCGGGGAAGGAGGTGACGGCCTTGAGGGCGAGGTAGGGGAGCGAGGGGTGAGCGCACCATGAGGGCATCAGGAGGAGCGCCGCGGAGGGCGAGGTGGGGACCGGGAAGGAGACGCGGTGCGGGCAGTGGATGTCCCCGGAGAAGGCGGGGAGACCCGCGCGGAGGTGGGAGATCAGGGACGGGAAGGGGAGGACGGCGTGGAGCGCCTCGGCGTCGATGTAGACGAACGAGTGGGACGGCGGCGCTGCCATGGTGCCGCGGTGGGGCTGCTCCCGCTCTGCTCGCGGCGTTCGCGATTGCGTGTTTGGGAAGGGGGATTGCGTTGACCAGGGAGTCCTAGTCGTACACAGGGCTTGGTATATTTTATACTCTCTCCGCCCCTGCTTTCTCAGGGCATCTCCAGCCGCGCCCTCAAGAAGGCCTTTCCAGGCGTTTTTTTCGCGCCGGCGCCGAAAAAACGGCCCAGTCGCGTCCCCAGGAGCCCGATTTTCGCCGGCTTGGGCCAAAAACAGCGCCGGCGGACCAAGCCTGAACCCGGCGCGCTGGGGGGCGCTCGGGGGCGCCGGGCGAACTTTTTTGGCGCGAAGAAACCGCGGGCCCGACGCGTCAGCGACACGGCTTTCTTCTCGGCCCTTCGTCGTCCTCATCGCCTCGTTTCCCGCGGCGAATCAATGCCAAAGCTGCCGCGTGCCGCGCCGGTCAGCCTGCGCCATTGATGCCTCACAGGCGGCGCAGTAAAGGCCGGACGACGCGCGTCCCTCGCCCTCGCCTCGCCCGCCACGCGTACGCAAGGTGCCACGCGTGTGGGCGGCGCCTCGGCCTATATATGCCGCCCAGGCGCACTCGGCGTCTCACACTTCCTCGCCCGCCGTCGTTTCTCCCTCTCCTCTCCTCCCTTTCGACGTTTCTAGTTCAAAACCAATGGCCGAGCGCTTCCCAGGCGACGGCGCAGCGGCGAACGGCTTCGGCCGCCGCCATCTTCACGAAGACGAGGCTCGCCTCCTTTACAAGGCCGAGTACCCGGTCCCGCCGAACATGCGGGTGCCCGGGGCGTGGAGGATCAGCGCGGGCGGCGTACCAGTGCCCCCGATACCCACCGGCGCGGCGTGGCGTGCGGAGATCGCACGCATCCGCTTGAACCTGCCGCGTGCGGCGAGGGAGGGGCCACGGTACGTCCCCGACAGCCCGTTGTGGGAACCGTACTTCCGCCGCCGTCACGCCCAGCAGCTCGAGGCCACCAACGGCGTCGTGCCCTCCGGCAGGCAAAACTCCGCCGGCCGGCATCGGTGGTGGGGCGTGCCAGGGCGCACGTTGGAGGCCGTCCTCGAGTACATCGAGGGCGGCAACACGCCGCGCCTCGACTACCCCGCTCCCTCTTCCTTTTCACGCCGCCGGGGAAGCTCCTGGACCCCGAGGCGCATGGAGACCGGGGGGGCCTCCTCTTCGTCCGGCGGCTCGCCCTGCCTCCGCCCCGTCAAGCCGGAGCCCCAGGACACGCCGGTGGCCGCGCGCACCCGCAGCTCCGGCGTCCGTATCGGCGCCAACGCCTCGCCACCCACCGGCCGTTTCGTCCTCGTCGAGCCCAAGCCGGAGCCCGGCCTCCCCGCGGAGTACGAGGAGATAGCCCAGCGCGGCTTCTCCGACGAGGACGCCATGCAGTGGGCACGGGACGACTACCTCCGCAACGAGACGGTCCGGCAGTGCCGGGCCCTGGAGGAGATCGCCACCCGCAAGCGTGGGCGTGAGGACGAGCACGGCGTCGTGATCCTCGACAGCGACGACGACGACGCCCCCGGACCTTCCAACCCGCCGCCGCGCCAACCGGGGAGGGGTGCAGCAGGGACGGCAGAGGTTTAGGCGGTGGCGGCGGCGGCGACGACGACGACGACGACGACGACGACGGCGGCGGCGGCGACTGCACGCGGTTCTACAGCCTCCTCAGCATGTAGAACCGTGTGGGCGGGCGGTGAGGGAGACGGCGGGGGTAGCCCGCGGCAGTTTTTTTTGTAAAATATGTCTAAGTTTGAACGAACTCGCCGTATTTGCGTTAAATTTGAGTCGTTTTGCGCCGTGTTTGCCTTTTTTACTCGAACCGTGGGCGCCGCGACTGGGGGGCATCTCGCCCCCAGTGCGCGGTTTAGCGCCGGTGCGCACCCAGAGGGCGATTTTTTGCCCCTCCTGGGAGGCCAACGGCTGGAGATGCCCTCAGCCACACACTTCTTAGAGCCTTTTCTTTTTTGAAATTTCGTATACCATTAAACATATTACAACACAAAATCACGAAAACCACGATGAAAAAGAGAGAGGGCACATGTCCAGAAATATTCAAGAAAACTCCATTGAAGCAGATTTCTGCAACAGACATTGTTACCGCTTGCCATCTTTGAAGATGAAGAAACACCATCGCACATAATGGGAATGGGGATTGCGTTGACTAGAGTAGTCGTACACAGGGTTGGGCTCCGCGCCTGCTTTCTCAGCCACACACTTGTTAGAGCATCTCTACGGCTTATAAGAGTATTTCCAACAGAAGCGCGGTTGTACGGCGCGCTATTTTCTTTTGCAGCGCTGAAATAGCGTTTTAGCGTGCACAGGAGGGTGGTTGCTTTACCAGGCGCTGTAAAATTTAGCGCGCCACTATAGCGCTTCACCATGAACTGCAAAATCTAGCGCGCGCAACCAGCCGGTCCTTGAAAAAAAATGAAACAACACATAGGCGCGGCGGCGGCAGGGCATCGGAGGAGGCGAGGAAGAAGGCGCGGCGGGAGGGAAAGAGTGGCGGTTGGCGGGCGCTCGCGAGCGGCTTTTAACCAACGCGTTGGGCGACACGTGCCAAAACTGCCGCGTGCGATGCCGCTTTTTTTCGCGCGCCTGCTGGAGCACGCCGCGCGGTCTCTCGCGCGCCAAATTGGCGGTTTATCAAGCGTGTCGGATATTTCGCGCCCCTGTTGGCGATGCTCGGCCAACTCCCACGCCAAAGAAAACAATGGGGCGACGTCTGGCCGTTTTCTTGATGCGCTGGTCATGCACCCAACGCGCGGACGCATCTGGTCCGACTGCCTGGATTTTTTTGCAAACGGAAGTTTGTCACCGCGGTTGTAGTTCATGCCAGCGGCCATAGTTCATGATGGCAACAAAGCAAGCAACCGGTACACATATGCCAGCCTACAAAATGATCAACCTCTCGACTTTTCACGCTGGTAACATAGCCAGCGACCGGCACGCTTGCCAACCTACAAAATGATCAACCCCAAGTTCTCTCGCCGACAACAAAGCCAGCGGCCGGCACACTTGCCAGCCTTCAAGAAGAACGACCATAGTCCACGGCAGAGTCCTCCCTAGTTCATGTTGTCTCGGTCGAACATCTTCTTTTGCTGGCTCTTGAACCAACTTCTTCTCTTCAGGGACATGTTGTTCAAGTCCACGCTCATGATTGCTAGTGCCACCTCTTTTGATTTGGTGTCAGCATTGGTGGCATTGATCGCGAGCTTCTTCGTCTGGACGACCTCCTTCATGTCAAGCTTCCTTCTCTTGGTGGCCTCCTCCATGTCAAGCTTCTTCTTTTGGAGCTCCAAGTATATCTTCATTTGCTCCTCCTTTCCTTGGCGCTTCCTCTAGTCCCTCACTTCCTTTTGAGTCATCATGTCGTGCAAAGTTTCTTGCAAGGCGATAGATATCACATCATGTTTCTCGTCAACCTTCGAGCTGGTCTTGCCCCTCGGCCTCTTCACAACATCTCCAATCCCAGCCATGGCCACCGGCCCTCCTTTCTTCTTTAGAGCGGCATATTGATCTTTGAACTTGGGGCAATATTTGATGAGCGACCCGAGTGAATGGCTTGTTCTTATGCCAGGCCTTGAAGGCTTCCAAAGATTGCCTACATGTCGGTGGTAAAACTGACAGACCTCGGGGTAGGGGCCCGAGCTGTGGATCTCGGATCAATGGTAACAGGGACGAAGGAGATAGTATTTACCCAGGTTCGGTCCCTCTCGAAGAGGTAATACCCTACGTCCTACTTTGATTATATTGATGATGATGATGTATCGAGTACATGTTTGATCTACCTCGAGATCGTAAGGAGACACATAAATCTAGGGCTAGGTGAATGTAATTGTGTTGAGATCCCCTCTATGGGCTAAACCCTTTGGCTTATATACACGCTAGGCAGGGCATCTAGGGTTTCAAGGTCGGTATCTTGGGGCACGCGTGGAGGCGGTAGGAGATGTCTTGGAGTATACGCCAAGACTTTGGTAGATGCAGTCTTGACCACGTCCAAGCGTGTAGCCTCCGGAGTCTTGCCATATAACGCTCACGGGCCTACCCAAGGATCATGGGCCGACTAGGTTGGTACCCCCTAGTCCAAGACACCGTCAGTAGCCCTTGAACTGGTCTTCGACGCCGAGGACGACGTTCTTGCACTTCGGCTCCAGAGTCTTCGGCTCAACAGGCGAGTTCCTGCATAATATCCTTTCAGCTCAGCTTCAAAGTCTTCGGCCTGATAGACGAATTTGCTTGGGGCCCACTCCCACTGCACATGGCGTACAATCCCAGACCTTGATCGCCGCGTCTTCTAGGAAACCAAGTCACTTTATGGCGAGACGTCGAAGCGTCGCCAACCCCCCTTTTTCTTTATTTATAAGCACACAATCTAGGATTACGGTAGAACACATCTTGACCCCTCCTAGACAATCCACACAACCTTTCCCCTTCTCTCCCAGGTCCACCCCGAGAGTGCTAACAATGGCAAGCGATGCGGGTTCCTCGAGGCGACCCCATGGCCCCATCAAAAGCGACTGGGGGAGCTGCTCCGTCATGCGTCTCTAACTGGAGCGCCTAGCCACCCAGGGCTATCTGCAAGATTCAGATCTAGCCTCTACTCGTCCGGGATTAACATCCATAAACAGACAAGTGCATGCCGAGAGTCACCCTACCCCATGCGAGGGCGAATGGGTATGCTTCGTTCCCTTCCTCCTTCGTGGCTTGGGATTCCCTATCCATCCCTTTCTTTGGGGTTTGCTTGAATTCTACGGGCTACAACTCCACCACCTCACCCCCAACTCAATCTTACATATCGTTGGGTTTGTTGCCCTTTGCGAAATGCACCTCGGATGTGAGGCACACTTCGGGTTGTGGCAGAGGTATTTTTGCATAATGCCCTGCTCTCCGACCAAGAAGTTGTACGAAGTGGGTATGACTGAGATTTGCCGAATTGAGGGGACTGACTACCCCCCAGGTACCCCTCGAGAGGATACCGACTTCTGGTCGTCCCAGTGGTTTTATATAGACGATGTTCCACTATACGACCCAGTTCGGCCCGGGCTTCCAGAATTCTCCTTGGAACCTCCAAAGAAGCGTTACAGCTGGAGATCGCGGAGTGCCTCTCAGGAGGAAGACGCCAATATAGTCATTCTGGCAGCTCAAGTGAAGCTGCTAACAAACACTGGCCTCACCATTATAGACGTAATGGCTACGATGATCAACCGAAGAGTCCAACCACTTCGGCAATGCCAACACCTGTTATGCATGTATAACAGAACCGAAGATGCCTCCCGATCCATTCAGAAGAGCTTAGATGACCAGAGGGCCTCTGGGACCGCATTGGTCGGCATTCACTATGGATTGGCGGAGGAGTTCGCAAGGTGGCAGTTCCGAGACAGGATGTCCTATTACAATCCTATCGATATATGAAGTTTTTCTTAAATTTCCTCGTCTATCTGAATTGTTTCATTTCCAATTCTTCTGACCGACCCTTCACTAAATCCGAAAAAAGATGGAGGCGATGGTCGAGACTTTAAGCAGCCCCGCATCTGAACCAGAGACACATCATCGGGCGGACGACCCCATCTTCCATGAAGATAAAAAACTGCCCCTTATGTACAAAGAGGGGAAGTTCTATTTGGAGAGCCTTGACGGCTCAAGGGTAGGCGACACTCCCTATGTACTGGGAACACGGCCGACCTCATCGATAAAACCCCTTACCACTACTCAAAAGAGAGCTTCTCGTCTCGAGGCCCCTAGTCCCCTGATTTCTACTCCAAAGGGACAATGTACAAAATGCCCACACAGAGAATCGAGCCCTTAAAGGAGCCCTCCGGAGGATACGTCGGGAGCTCGGGTGCACATGGCGACCGTGGAGGCAGACTGAAATGTTTCCTCGGCTCATAGGTAATATCCTTGTTATTGTGTTTCTGAGAATAACTCATCATAGATTTTGATTCTTTTAATACTTTCGTAGGTAGCCCATTCCTCCTTCAACAGCGGAGGACACAAGGATCGAAGGGACATCTGTTCTGAGCAGTGGCGCGGGACCCCTCCCTACTTTGGGAGCTGCTCCCGAAGTACCTCAACCAGATGATTTGGGGACCTGTGGCTACCCCTCCGGGGTCGAAAGCGCCATGAGCCACCGACGATGGAAGGCTTCCTTAAGGAATTCCGCCTTCACTTGTCAGGAGTTTAGCGCTCTTAGCTGGGTGGACGCCTACCTCGGGATGACCCGTTCTGTCTTTGAAAAGGCAGTGGGTGTTCTATCACATGGTTTGCAAGTAAGGTTTTATCCGAGGCCACATCATTTCAGAGATCTCTTGTGCTTGATATAATTTGTTTGCTTAAAGGCAAACTAAACCGTCGAGCATGGCAGTAGCCCCTAAGGCTTGGTATGGGCACTTGTGACTATATCGAGGCTTGCAACTAATAAAAACGATGCCTTTGACAGGGCGCTCGGGAGAAAAATAATCAACTCACCAAGGTACTTGCCCAAACGAAGGGGAAGCTGAACACTGCTCTAGCCGAGGTAGATCATGTAAAAAAATCACCCGAGAAGCACAAGGTAAGCATCTGTTTCGCCTTGTGTACTTTTTGCGTGAACATCCTGAGGTAATATGACAACATGGTACATTTTAGCAGCGGAATCCCTTGGTCACCTGGAAAGTGATACGTCTCCAACGTATCTATAATTTTTGATTGTTCCATGCTATTATATATCATTCTTGGATGTTTTACAATTATTTTATAACAACTTTATATCATTTTTTGGGACTAACCTATTGACGTAGTGCCCAATGCCAGTTGTTGTTTTTGCTTGTTTTTTACTTCGCAGAATATCAGTACCAAACAGAGTCCAAACGCAGCAAATTTTTTTGGAGATTTGTTTTGGACCAGAAGACAACTTGGGAGCCAAGTAAGCACCTGGGGGAGGCCCGTGGGGCCCACAATACACCAGGGCGTGCTAGAGGCTGATACGTCTCCAACGTATCTCTATAATTTTTGATTGTTCCATGCTATGATATTATCCATCTAGGATGTTTTATATGCATTTATATGCTATTTTATATGATTTTTGGGACTAACCTATTAACCTAGAGCCTAGTGCCAGTTTCTGTTTTCTCCTTGTTTTTGAGTTTTACAGAAAAGGAATACCAAACGGAGTTCAATTGACGTGCCAATTTTTGATGATTTTTTTGGACCAAAAGAAGCCCCTGGAGTGAAAGAGTTGGGCCAGAAGAGTCCCGGGCTGCCCACGAGGGTGGGGGGTGCGCGCCCCTGGGCGCGCGCCCCTGCCTCGTGGACAGCCCGGAGACCCCCCCCCCTGACGTGAGACCTACGCCAAAAATTCCTATAGATACCGAAACCTCCAGAAAGCACAATAGATCGGGAGTTCCGCCGCCGCAAGCCTCTGTAGCCACCAAAAACCAATCGGGACCCTATTCCGGCACCCTGCCGAAGGGGGGATCCCTCACCGGTGGCCATCTTCATCATTCCAGCGCTCTCCATGACGATGAGGGAGTAGTTCACCCTCGGGGCTGAGGGTATGTACCAGTAGCTATGTGTTTGATCTCTCTCTCTCTCTCTCTCTCTCTCTCGTGTTCTTGATTTGGCACGATCTTGATGTACCGCGAGCTTTGCTATTATAGTTAGATCTTATGATGTTTCTCCCCCTCTACTCTCTTGTAATGGATTGATTTTTCCCTTTGAAGTTATCTTATCGGATTGAGACTTTAAGGATTTGAGAACACTTAATGTATGTCTTGTTGTGCTTATCTGTGGTGAGAATGGGATATTCACGTGATCTACTTGATGTATGTATTGGTGATCAACTTGTGGGTTCAATGAACTTATGCATAGGGGTTGGCACGCGTTTTCGTCTTGACTCTCTGGTAGAAACTTTGGGGCACTCTTTGAAGTACTTTGTGTTGGTTGAATAGATGAATCTGAGATTGTGTGATGCATATCATATAATCAAGCCCACGGATACTTGAGGTGACATTGGAGTAGGTGACATTAGGGTTTTGGTTGATTTGTGTCTTAAGGTGTTATTTTAGTACGAACTCTATGATAGATCGAACGGAAAGAATAGCTTCATGTTATTTTACTACGGACTCTTGAATAGATCGATCAGAAAGGATAACTTTGAGGTGCTTTCATACCCTACCATAATCTCTTCGTTCATTTTCTGCTATTAGTGACTTTGGAGTGACTCTTCGTTTCATGTTGAGGGATATTTATATGATCCAGTTATGTTATTATTGTTGAGAGAACTTGCACTAGGGCAAGTATGAACCTTAGGCCTTGTTTCCTAGCATTGCAATACCGTTTACGCTCACTTTTATCATTAGTTACCTTGCTGTTTTTATATTTTCAGATTACAAATACCTATATCTACCATCCATATTGCACTTGTATCACCATCTCTTCGCCAAACTAGTGCACCTATACAATTTACCATTGTATTGGGTGTGTTGGGGACACAAGAGACTCTTTATTATTTGGTTGCAGGGTTGTTTGAGAGAGACCATCTTCATCCTACGCCTCCCATGGATTGATAAACCTTAGGTCATCCACTTGAAGGAAATTTGCTACTGTCCTACAAACCTCTGCACTTGGAGGCCCAACAACGTCTACAAGAAGAAGGTTGTGTAGTAGACATCAAGCTCTTTTCTGTCGCCGTTGCCAGGGAGGTGAGTTCTTGAAGGTATATATTTTGATCTTGCAATTGAATCTTTTAGTTTCTTGTTTTATCAGTAGTTTAGTTTATAAAAGAAAACTACAAAAAAATGGAATTAAGGGTGCCTCATATGCTTCATCTTTTTAATGTATTTCGTGAAAATGATGGGAAGGAAAATTTTGCTCAAGTACTAGAAGAAGAATTACATAGAATGCTTGGCATAAAATATGTGAATGATGAGCATGGTTGCAATGTTGTTAGTATGAATTCTTTGAATACCTATGATGCTAATGATATGCAAAGCCACAAGCTTGGGGATGCTATGTTTGATGAAGATGATATTTTTTTGTCCCCCAAGTTTTGATGAGCAAATTTATTATGATAAAAACATGCCTCCTATTTATGATGATTATTGTGATGACACATATGCCATAAAGAATAAACATAACCATGAAACTTGTCATCATGATTTTAATTTTCAATTGGATTATGCTTCACATGATAGTTATTTTGTTGAGTTTGCTCACACTACTATTGATGAGAATAAATTTGCTTATGTGGAGAGTAGTAAAATTTCTATGCAAGTAGATCATGAAAATAATGCTTTATGTGATGGTTATATTGTTGAATTCATTCATGATGCTACTGAAAATTATTATGCGGGAGGAATATATGCTTGTAGGAGTTGCAATGATATCAAGTTTCCTCTCTATGTGCTTAAAGTTTTAAAGTTATGCTTGTTTTGCCTTCCTATGCTAGTTGATTATTGTTCCCGTAAGTTGTTTGCTCACAAAATCACTATGCATAGGAAGTGGGTTAGACTTAAATGTGTTAGTAATATTCTTCATGATGCTCTCTTTATGTTTCAATTCTTATCTTTTATGCGGGCATCATTGAAATCATCATGCCTAGCTAAAAGACATTAAAGAAAAGCGCTTGTTGAGCGACAACCCAATATTTATCCTTATTGTTTTTGTGTGTTCACATGGTTATGCTACTGTAGTAATAATGTTTTATAGGTTTTGTTTCAATAAAGTGCCAAGTAAGACCTTTAGGATAGCTTACGGTGATAGTTGTGTTGATCCTGCTAAAATCAGAAACTTTTGCGCCCAATAAATTAGTTTTGATAATTCACATAAACGTGATTTTGATACGATTATTTTTGCTATGGATTGGTAAACAAATTTCTCAGGTTTTACTAATTTTGTAGGATTTTTGGAGTTACATAAGTATTAGAGAGTTACAGATTACTACAGACTGTTCTGTTTTTGACAGATTCTGTTTTCTATGTGTTGTTTGCTTATTTTGACGAATCTATGAGTAGTATCGGAGGGTATGAACCATAGAAAAGTTGGAATACAGTAGATATTACACCAATATGAATTTAGAATGAGTTCACAACAGTACCTAAGTGGTGATTTATTTTCTTATACTAACGGAGCTTACGAGTTTTCTGTTGAGTTTTGTGTTGTGAAGTTTTCAAGTTTTGGGTAAAGATTCGATGGACTATGGAATAAGGAGTGGCAAGAGCCTAAGCTTGGGGATGCCCAAGGCACGGTAATATTCAAGGACAACCAAGAGCCTAAGCTTGGGGATGCCCCGGAAGGCATCCCCTCTTTCGTCTTCGTTCATCGGTAACTTTACTTGAACCTATATTTTTATTCACCACATGATATGTGCTTTGCCTGGAGCGTCATTTTGTTTTATTTTGTTTTGCTTGATGTTTGAATAATATCCCAAGATCTGAAATTCTTAAATGTTAGAGAGTCTTCACATAGTTACATAATTATTCAACTATTCATTGATCTTCACTTATATCTTTCGGAGTAGTTTGTCATTTGCTCTAGTGCTTCACTTATATCTTTTTAGAGCACGGTGGTGGTTTTATTTTGAAGAAATAGATGAACTCTCATGCTTCACTTATATTATTTTGAGAGTCTTAAATAGCATGGTAATTTGCTTTGAACTTTCACATAAAGTGCATTGAATACTATGAGAAGTTTGATACTTGGTAATTGTTTTGAGATATGAGGATGGTAATATTAGAGTCATGCTAGTTGGGTAATTATGAAATTGAGAAATACTTGTGTTGAAGTTAGCAAGTCCCATAGCATGCACGTATGGTAAAAGTTGTGCAACAAATTTTTAGCATGGGGTGCTCTTTTGATTGCCTTCCTTATGAGTGGAGGTCGGGATCGCGCGATGGTTAACTCCTACCAACCCTTCCCCTAGGAGCATGCGTAGTAGTACTTTGCTTCGAGGGCTAATAAACTTTTGCAATAAGTATATGAGTTCTTTATGACTAATGTGAGTCCATGGATTATACGCACTCTTACCCTTCCATCATTGCTAGCCTCTACGATACCATGCATTGCCCTTTCTCACCTTGAGAGTTGGTGCAAACTTCGTCGGTGCATCCAAACCCCGTGATACAATATGCTCTATCACACATAAACCTCCTTATATATTCCTCAAAACAGCCACCATACCTACCCATTATGGCATTTCCATAGCCATTCTGAGATATATTGCCATGCAACTTTCCACCGTTCCGTCTATTATGACACATTCCATCATTGTCATATTGCCTTGCATGATCATGTAGTTGACATCGTATTTGTGGCAAAGTCACCATGCATAATTCTTTCATACATGTCGCTCTTGATTCGTTACATATCCCGATACACCACCGGAGGCATTCATATAGAGTCATATTTTGTTCTAGTATCGAGTTGTAATCCATGAGTTGTAAGTAAATAGAAGTGTGATGATCATCATTATTAGAGCATTGTCCCTTGAAAAGAAAGGCCAAAAAAAGAGAATGGCCAAATTAATAAAAAAAGAGAAAGGCCAAATAAAAAAGGAAGCCCCCCCCCCCCAAAAAGGGATAATAAAAAAGGGGACAACGTTACTATCCTTTTCCACACTTGTGCTTCAAAGTAGCACCATGATCTTCATGATAGAGAGTCTCCTATGTTGTCACTTTCATATACTAGTGGGAATTTTTCATTATAGAACTTGGCTTGTACATTCCAATGATGGGCTTCCTCAAAATGCCCTAGGTCTTCGTGAGCAAGCAAGTTGGATGCACACCCATTTAGTTTCTTTTCTTGAGCTTTCATACATTTATAGCTCTAGTGCATCCGTTGCATGGTAATCCCTACTCCTCATGTTGACATCAATTGATGGGCACCTCCATAGCCCATTTATTAGCCTCGTCAACGTGAGACTTTCTCCTTTTCTTTCTTCTCCACACAACCTCCATCATCATATTCTATTCCATCCATAGTGCTATATCCATGGCTTACGAACCAATTGCTTGGCTGAAACCGGGGTTGTGCATGATCGGAGTATTTTGTCTGACGAAAATGAAACATACCTAACTATATGATTTTGTAGAGATAAGCTTTCTTTGGCTATGTTATTTTGATAAGACATGATTACTTGTTAGTATGCTTAAAGTATTACTATTTTTATGTCAATATGAACTTTTATCTTGAATCATTTGGATCTGAACATTCATGCCACAATATAGAAAATTACATTGATATGCTAGGTAGCATTCCACATCAAAAAATTTGTTTTTATCATTTACCTACTCGAGGACGAGAAGGAATTAAGCTTGGGGATGGTTGATACGTCTCCAACGTATCTATAATTTTTGATTGTTCCATGCTATCATTTTATCCATCTAGGATGTTTTATATGCATTTATATGCTATTTTATATGATTTTTGGGACTAACCTATTAACCTAGAGCCCAGTGTCAGTTTCTGTTTTCTCCTTGTTTTTGAGTTTTACAGAAAAGGAATACCAAACGGAGTCCAATTGACGTGCCAATTTTTGATGATTTTTTGGACCAAAAGAAGTCCCTGGAGTGAAAGAGTTGGGCTAGAAGAGTCCCGGGCTGCCCACAAGGGTGGGGCGGGTGATAACCCACAAGTATAGGGGATCGCAACAGCTTTCGAGGGTAGAGTATTCAACCCAAATTTATTGATTCGACACAAGGGGAGCCAAAGAATATTCTCAAGTATTAGCAGTTGAGTTGTCAATTCAACCACACCTGGATAACTTAGTATCTGCAGCAAAGTATTTAGTAGCAAAGTAGTATGATAGTAATGGTAACAGTGGCAAAAGTAAAGATAGCAGTTTTGTAGTAATTGTAACAGTAGCAACGGAAAAGTAAATAAGCGAAGCACAATATGTAAAAAGCTCGTAGGCATTGGATTAGTGATGGATAATTATGTCGGATGCGATTCCTCATGTAATAGCTATAATATAGGGTGACACAGAACTAGCTCCAGTTCATCATGTAATGTAGGCATGTAATCCGAATATAGTCATACATGCTTATGGAAAAGAACTTGCATGACATCTTTTGTCCTACACTCCCGTGGCAGCGGGGTCCTAACGGAAACTAAGGGATATTAAGGCCTACTTTTAATAGAGTACCAGACCAAAGCATTAACACATAGTGAATACATGAACTCCTCAAACTATGGTCATCACCGAGAAGTATCCCGATTATTGTCACTTCGGGGTTGTCGGATCATAACACATAATAGGTGACTATAGACTTGCAAGATAGGATCAAGAACTCACATATATTCGTGAAAAGATAATAGGTTCAGATCTGAAATCATGACACTCGGGCCCTAGTGACAAGCATTAAGCATAGCAAAGTCATAGCAACATCAATCTCAGAACATAGTGGATACTAGGGATCAAACCCTAAAAAAACTAACTTGATTACATGGTAAATCTCATCCAACCCATCACTATCCAGCAAGCCTATGATGGAATTACTCACGCATGGCGGTGAGCATCATGAAATTGGTAATGGAGGATGGTTGATGATGACGACGGCGACGAATCCCCCTCTCCGGAGCCCCGAACGGACTCCAGATCAGCCCTCCCGAGAGAGATTAGGGCTTGGCGGCGGCTCCGTATCGTAAAACGCGATGAAACTTTCTCTCTGATTTTTTTCTCCGCGAAACGGAATATATAGAGTTGGAGTTGAGGTCGGTGGAGCATCAGGGGGCCCATGAGCCATGGGGCACGCCCAGGGGGAGGGGGCGCGCCCCCCACTCTCGTGGACAGGGTGTGCCCCCCTGGCCTTGATTCTTTCACCACTATTATTTATATTTTCCAAAAGTTATCTCTGTGGATTTTCAGGTCATTCTGAGAACTTTTGTTTTCTGCACAATAAACAAGACCATGGCAGTTCTGCTAAAAACAGCGTCGGTCTGGGTTAGTTTCATTCAAATCATGCAAGTTAGAGTCCAAAACAAGGGCAAAAGTGTGTGGAAAAGTAGATACGTTGGAGACATATCAACTCCCCCAAGCTTAAACCTTTGCTTGTCCTCAAGCAATTCAGTTGATAAACTGAAAGTGGTAAAGAAAAACTTTTACAAACTCTGTTTGCTCTTGTTGTTGTAAATATGTAAAGCCAGCATTCAAGTTTTCAGCAAAGATTATGAACTAACCATATTCACAATAACACTTAGGTCTCATATTTACTCATATCAATGGCATAATCAACTAGCAAGCAATAATAATAAATCTCGGATGACAACACTTTCTCAAAACAATCATAATATGAAATAACAAGATGGTATCTCGCTAGCCCTTTCTGAGACCGCAAAACATAAATGCAGAGCACCTTTAAAGATCTAGGACTGACTAAACATTGTAATTCATGGTAAAAGAGATCCAGTCAAGTCATACCCAATATAAACTAATAGTAATGAATGCAAATGACAATGTGCTCTTCAGCGGGTGCTTTTTAATAAGAAGGATGATGACTCAACATAAAAGTAAATAGATAGGCCCTTCGCAGAGGGAACCAGGGATTTGTAGAGGTGCCAGAGCTCGATTTTAAAATAGAGATGAATAACATTTTGAGCGGTATACTTTCACTGTCAACGCAACAACTATGAGATGGCCATATCTTCCATGCTACATACATTATAGGCGGTTCCCAAACAGAATGGTAAAAGTTTATACTCCCCCACCACCAACAAGCATCAATCCATGGTTTGCTCGAAACAACGAGTGCCTCCAACTAGCAACAGCCCTGGGGGAGTTTTGTTTAATTATTTTGATTTGCTTTGATCTTTTTAATCATGGGACTGGGCATCCCGGTTACCAGCCATTTTCTCGTGAATGAGGAGCAGAGTCCACTCCCCTTGAGAATAACCCACCTAGCATGGACGATACAGACAACCCTAGTTGAAACATGAGCTGCTCGAGCATACAAAACAGAATTTCATTTGAAGGTTTGGAGTTTGGCACATATAAATTTACTTGGAACGGCAGGTATATACCGCATATAGGAAGGTATGGTGGACTCATATGGAATAACTTTGGGGTTTATGGAGTTTGGATGCACAAGCAATATTCCCGCTTAGTACAGGTGAAGCCTAGCAAAAGACTGGGAAGCGACCAACTAAGAGAGTGACAATAGTCATGAACATGCATTAAAATTAATTTACACCAAGTGCAAGCATGAGTAGGATATAATCCACAATGAACATAAATATCGTGAAGGCTATGTTGATTTGTTTTCAACTACATGCGTGAACATGTGCCAAGTCGAGTCACTCAAATCATTCAAAGGAGGATACCATCCCATCATACCACATCATAACCGTTTTAATAGCATGTTGGCACGCAAGGTAAACCATTATAAACTCATAGGCATAAGCAACTATAATCTCTAATTGTCATTGCAAACATGTTTACTCATAATAGGCTGAATCAGGAACGATGGACTCATCATATTTACAAAAACAAAAGAGGTCGAGTTCATACCAACTTATCTCATCTCAATCAGTCCATCATATATCGTCATTATTGCCTTTCACTTGCACGACCGAACGGTGTGTATAATAATAATAGTGCACGTGCATTGGACTAAGCTGGAATCTGCAAGCATTCAATTCAAGAGAGAAGACAAAGTAATATGGGCTCTAAGTTAAATCAACAATCATGCATATGAGAGCCACTAAGCATTTTCAATATGGTCTTCTACTATTGACCCCTAAAGGAAAGAAAAGAAAATAAAACTATTTACACGAGAAAGCTCCCAACAAGTAAAAGAAGAACGAGAAATCTTTTTGGGTTTTCATTTTAATTACTACTACAAGCATGGAAATTAAACTAACTATTTTTTTGGTTTTTCTTAAGGTTTATCAAACACACAAGAAGAAAGCTAGAAAATAAATTAAACTAGCATGGATAATACAATGAAAGAGTATGAGCACTGACAACTAGAATAGTGTGTGAACATGAATGTAAAGTCAGTGAGAAATACGTACTCCCCCAAGATTAGGCTTTTGGCCTAAGTTGGTCTAATGCCAAGGATAGCCTGGCTGATATCCGAAGTTATAACTGGGGCCGTACTGAGATGCAGCAGCCAATGCATCCTGAGCTGCGGCATGTTGACGAGCTGCCTCTGCTCTCCCCTCGTGTTCGGCTGCCTCCTCCCTGGTAACATATCTTTGTTTTTCCTGGTAATCAGAAAGGGAAGGAGCAGGGAGAGTAACATGGACAGCACGACATCTGTCAAAGATTAGTCGATATTGGAGGAATTGTTCATTCCTCAAAAGAAAATGATGTCTGACCATCGCATCATAATCTAAATAAGCGGGAGGCAACTCCATATCACCCTCTCGTGGAGATATACCAAGATAATTAGCAACACGGGTCACATAAATCCCTCCAAATAAATCTCTAGATATACCATTCTTATGCAACCTACGTGCAACTATTGCCCCCAAGTTGTAATCTTTATTACCTAACACAGCACTCTTGAGGACACAAAGACCAGGGACACACATGTGACATGCTTCATCTTTACCGTTAATGCATCTACCAATGAAGAGAGCAAAATAATGTATAGCAGGAAAATGAATGCTCCCTATGTTAGCTTGTTCTATGTCCCTATATTCTCCCACAGTGATACTAGAAAGAAAGTCTTTATATTCAGATTTGTGGGGTTCATGAACATTGCCCCACTGCGGGAGTTTGCAAGCAGTAGTAAAATCTTCTAGGTGCATGGTATACGATTCATCATAAATATCAAACAGGACATTCTGAGAATTACGCGAAGATGTAAATTTAAACCTTCTCACGAATGAATCAGTCAATTGGTAGTACTGAGGACACCTATCTTGTATGAAGTCCTCAAGATCGGCATTACGCACATATGCGTCAAATTCATCCTTGATGCATGCATTAACCATAAACTCTTCTGATGGCCAGTCACAAGCCCGCACTTCTGCTTCCCTTGGTGGTTCATCGTCTTGCTCACGCATAGCACGCCTAGGTCCTCTCTTTGTTGAGGAACCACCTTGGTACATTCTCCTGGACATATTTCTTTCTTTGAAAAATTTCTGAAATTTTTAGTAACTTCAAAATAAAAGTCAATAAAACTAAACAAGATTGATATCAACTACTCCCACAAGTGCCTAGAGCCTATATCATGCATTAGAATTACTTGGGACCTCATAGATTTGTCATGCAAGCTAAAGAACAGGGTCACCTATGCAGCAAAAAATTGCAATGAATAAAGCACTAGAAAAAAAACTAATTGGATCAATGGAGGAGTCACATACCAAGCAACAATCTCCCAAAGCAGTTTGGTGAATGGAGCTTTGAGCAAGGAGATTGAAAATCGCAGCAAAATGAGCTAGAACTCGTGCTTGAGCTGGATGGGGATTTTTTTGGGAGGAAGATGGAGTGTGTGGGTGCAGGAATAAGTGGAGGGGGGCCACCGTGAGCCCACGAGACAGGGGGTGCGCCCAGGGGGTGTGGGCGCGCCCTCCACCCTTGTGGCCAGGTGCTTGCCCCCCTGCTGTGTTCTTAGTGCCTAAAATCCTCAAATATTCCATAAAAAATCATACTAAATTTGCAGGGCATTTGGAGCACTTTTATTTTCGGGATATTTTTTATTACACGGATAATTCAGAAAACAGACAAATAATATTATTTTTGCTTTATTTATTCTAAGTAACAGAAAGTAAAAAGAGGGTACAGAAGGTTGTGCCTTCTAGTTTCATCCATCTCATGATCATCAAAATGAATCCACTAAGAAGGTTGATCAAGTCTTGTTAACAAACTCATTCCGAATAACACGGAACCGACCAGAAATGGCTCTCTCTCCCTCCCTCTCCTTTCCCACCTCTCTCCTCTCCCACCTGCTGTCCACCAACAATGGATATCTTTAGATTCCACCACCATGGAGGGCCTTCTACATTGGGATTTTGCTCCTGGTTTGTCCCTAGCCGATCAGGTGAGATGTAAGTTTGGTTCTACGATGCACTTCTCTCCCTCCCGAGAGGAGTTCTTTTTGGTCGTTTCTTTCTCTTCGGCTTCATTCCCTCTCACAAATGATTCGGTGGAATTGGCTTTGCAATGTTGCATTGGAGGGATTTGCTATGGTTTCAAGGTTGTGGCCCTTTCCTCACGATCATTTCGTTTTTTTGTGTCCAACAACAAAGTGGGGCATTTCATTTATGGATTAAAAGATCGTGTTTGGCCCGACTTTGTATGCCACTTCCATCTGTTCAATGGCCATTTTGCTAAGCATTTCTTTGCCTCACATTGGCATGCTGATCAAGAATTGGTTGAGGTTTTGGATCGACAGCCCGTGGCCATCTCTGCTTCTCTGGTTTTCTTGCGAAAGGGGCAATCTCTTGATCATTCATCAGCCAAAGAGCTCGGCAATTTAATCTTATTAATTTGAAGCAATGGAATTTTTCTATCTCGAATGATCACGAAGCTTCTACATCTTCGTTGGTAAAGAACACAGATAATATCCAAATTCACGTTGATTCGATCCAACCACCAACTCACCACGGCGACATCAATGCTATTTCCTCGGGCAACATTGATCGTATTGCATTAATGGAACTTTTGTTGTCTGAGGCGGAATTGGAGGCTAAGCAATCACCCAATGACATTATTTTCGGGGCCTTTAAATACCCCTTAAATGCCCCATATCCGCCCTTACCACGTTGTTTTTTGAAATCTGCTCTCAGCTATGCACCGGAACATACTACGTGGCCTCCCTCTCTCAGTGCTAAGCACAAAGCAGATTTGGCCCAAGCCCATTATGTTGGAAATATGCCCTAGAGGGAATAATAAATTGATTATTATTATATTTCCTTGTTCATGATAATCGTTTATTATCCATGCTATAATTGTATTGATAGGAAACTTAGATACATGTGTGGATACATAGACAACACCAAGTCCCTTGTAAGCCTCTAGTTGACTAGCTTGTTGATCAATAGATGGTTACGGTTTCCTAACCATGGACATTGGATGTCATTGATAACGGGATCACATCATTAGAAGAATGATGTGATGGACAAGACCCAATCCTAAGCATAGCACTAGATCGTGTAGTTCGTATGCTAAAGCTTTTCTAATGTCAAGTATCTTTTCCTTAGACCATGAGATTGTGCAACTCTCGGATACCGTAGGAGTGCTTTGGGTGTACCAAACGTCACAACGTAACTGGGTGGCTATAAAGGTGCATTACAGGTATCTCCGAAAGTATCTATTGGGTTGGCACGAATCGAGACTGGGATTTGTCACTCCGTGTAAACGGAGAGGTATCTCTGGGCCCACTCGGTAGGACATCATCATAATGTGCACTATGTGACCAAGGGGTTGATCACGGGATGATGTGTTACGGAACGAGTAAAGAGACTTGCCGGTAACGAGATTGAACAAGGTATGTTGATACCGACGATCGAATCTCGGGCAAGTATCGTACCGCTAGACAAAGGGAATTGCATACGGGATTGATTAAGTCCTTGACATCGTGGTTCATCCGATGAGATCATCGTGGAACATGTGGGAGCCAACATGGGTATCCAGATCCCGCTGTTGGTTATTGACCGGAGAGTCATCTCGGTCATGTCTGCATGTCTCCCGAACCCGTAGGGTCTACACACTTAAGGTTCGGTGACGCTAGGGTTATAGAGATATTAGTATGTGGTAACCCGAAAGTTGTTCGGAGTCCCGGATGAGATCCCGGACGTCACGAGGAGTTCCGGAATGGTCCGGAGGTAAAGAATTATATATAGGAAGTGCTATTTCGGCCATCGGGACAAGTTTCGGGGTCATCGGTATTGTACCGGGACCACCAGAAGGGTCCCGGGGGTCCACCTGCCCCGGGGGGCCACATGGGATGTAGGGGGTGCGCCTTGGCCTACATGGGCCAAGGGCACCAGCCCCAAGAGGCCCATGCGCCAAGAGAAGAGAAAAAGGGGAGAGTCCTAAAGGGGGAAGGCACCTCCGAGGTGCCTTGGGGAGGATGGACTCCTCCCCACCCTTGGCCGCACCCTTCCTTGGAGGAAGGGGCAAGGCTGCGCCCTCCCCCTCTCCCTTGGCCCTATATATAGTGGGGAAAAGGAGGAGCAATCATACCTAAGGCCTGGCGCCTCCCTCTCCCTCCCGTGACACATCTCCCTCCTCCCGCAGCGCTTAGCGAAGCCCTGTTGGAATCCCGCTACTTCCACCACGCCGTCGTGCTGCTGGATCTCCATCAACCTCTCCCTCCTCCTTGCTGGATCAAGGCATGGGAGACGTCTCCGTTCTGTACGTGTGTTGAACGCGGAGGTGCCGTCCGTTCGGCACTAGGATCATCGGTGATCTGAATCACGACGAGTACGACTCCATCAACCCCGTTCACTTGAACGCTTCCGCTTAGCAATCTACAAGGGTATGTAGATGCACTCTCCTTCCCCTCGTTGCTAGTCTCTCCATAGATAGATCTTGGTGACACGTAGGAAAATTTTGAATTTCTGCTACGTTCCCCAACAGTGGTATCAGAGCTAGGTCTATTGCGTAGATTCTTTGCACGAGTAGAACACAAAGTAGTTGTGGGCGTTGATTTTGTTCAATATGCTTGCCATTACTAGTCTTATCTTGATTCGGTGGCATCGTGGGATGAAGCGGCCCGGACCAACCTTACACGTACGCTTACGTGAGACCGGTTCCACCGACGAACATGCACTAGTTGCATAAGGTGGCTGGCGGGTGTCTGTCTCTCCCACTTTAGTCGGATCGGATTCGATGAAAAGGGTCCTTATGAAGGGTAAATAGCAATTGGCATATCATGTTGTGGTTCTTGCGTAGGTAATAAACGTTCTTGCTAGAAACCCATAGCAGCCACGTAAAACATGCAAACAACAATTAGAGGACGTCTAACTTGTTTTTGCAGGGTATGCTATGTGATGTGATATGGCCAAAAAGGATGTGATGAATGATATATGTGATGTATGAGATTGATCATGTTCTTGTAATAGGAATCACGACTTGCATGTCGATGAGTATGACAACCGGCAGGAGCCATAGGAGTTGTCTTTATTTATTTATGACCTGCGTGTCAACTTAAACGTCATGTAATTACTTTACTTTATTGCTAACGGTAGCCATAGAAGTAGAAGTAATAGTTGGCGAGACAACTTCATGAAGACACGATGATCGAGATCATGATGATGGAGATCATGGTGTCATGCTGGTGACGATGATGATCATGGAGCCCCGAAGATGGAGATCAAAAGGAGCAAAATGATATTGGCCATATCATGTCACTATTTGATTGCATGTGATGTTTATCAAGTTTATGCATCTTGTTTACTTAGAACGACGGTAGTAAATAAGATGATCCCTTACAACAATTTCAAGAAGTGTTCTCCCCTAACTGTGCACCGTTGCTACAGTTTGTCGTTTCGAAGCACCACGTGATGATCGGGTGTGATAGATCCTTACGTTCACATACAACGGGTGTAAGACAGATTTACACATGCAATACACTTAGGGTTAACTTGACGAGCCTAGCATGTACAGACATGGCCTCGGAACACAGAGACCGAAAGGTCGAGCATGAGTCGTATAGTAGATACGATCAACATGAAGATGTTCACCGATGATGACTAGTCCGTCTCACGTGATGATCGGACACGGCCTAGTTTGACTCGGATCATGTGATCACTTAGATGACCAGAGGGATGTCTATCTGAGTGGGAGTTCATAAGATGAACTTAATTATCCTGAACATAGTCAAAAGGATTTTGCAAATTATGTCGTAGCTCACGCTATAGTTCTACTGTTTAGATATGTTCCTAGAGAAAAATTTAGTTGAAAGTTGATAGTAGCAATTATGCGGACTAGGTCCGTAAACTGAGGATTGTCCTCATTGCTTCATAGAAGGCTTATGTCCTTAATGCATCGCTCAGTGTGCTGAACCTCGAACGTTGTCTATGGATGTTGCGAACATCTGACATACACGTTTTGATAACTACATGATAGTTCAGTTAAACGGTTTAGAGTTGAGGCACCGAAGACGGTTTTTTGAAACGTCGCGAAACATATGAGATGTTTTGAGGGCTGAAATTGGGATTTCTGGCTCGTGCCCACGTCAAGAGGTATAAGACCTCCGACGATTTTCTTAACCTACAAACTAAGGGAGAAAAGCTCAATTGTTGAGCCTGTGCTCAGATTGTCTGAGTACAACAATCATTTGAATCGAGTGGGAGTTGATCTTCCAGATGAGATAGTGATGTTTCTCCGAAAGTCATTGCCACCAAGCTGCTAGAGCTTCGTGATGAACTATAATATATCAGGGACATATATGATGATCCTTGAGATATTCGCGATGTTTGACACCACAAAACTAGAAATCAAGAAGGAGCATCAATTGTTGATGGTTGGTGAAACCACTAGTTTCAAGAAGGGCAAGGGCAAGAAGGGATACTTCATGAAACGGCAAATCAGTTGCTGCTCTAGTGAAGAAACCCAAGGTTAAACCCAAAACCCGAGACTAAGTGCTTCTGTAATAAGGGGAACAGCCACTGGAGTAGAATTACCCTAGATACTTGGTAGATGAGAAGGCTGGCAAGGTCGATAGAAGTATATTGGGTATACATTGTGTTGATGTGTACTTTACTAGTACTCCTAGTAGCACCAGGGTATTAAGATACCGGTTCGGTTGCTAAGTGTTAGTAACTCGAAATAAAAGCTACGGAATAAACGGAGACTAGCTAAAGGTGAGCTGACGATATGATGTTGGAAGTGTTTCCAATGTTGATATGATCATGCATCGCACGCTCCCTCTACCATCGAGATTGGTGTTAAACCTAAATAATGGTTATTTGGTGTTTACGTTGAGCATAGACATGATTGGATTATGTCTATCGCGATACGGTTATTCATTTAAGGAGAATAATGGTTACTCTGTTTATTTGAATAATACCTTCAATGGTCATGCACCTAAAATGAATGGTTCATTGAATCTCGATCGTAGTGATACACATGTTCATGCCAAAAGATAGTAATGATAGTACCACCTACTTGTGGCACTGCCACGTAAGTCATATTGGTATAAAACGCATGAAGAAGCTCCATGTTGATGGATCTTTGGGCTCACTCATTTTTGAAAAGTTTGAGACATGCGAACCATGTCTATTGGTGTATATGCATGAAGAAACTCCATGCAAATGGACCGTTTGGACTTACTTGATTTTGAATCACTTGAGACATGCAAATCATACCACATGGGCAAGATGACTGAAAAGCCTCGGTTTCAGTAAGATGGAACAAGATAGCAACTTGTTGGAAGTAACACATTTTGATGTGTGCAGTCCAATGAGTGCTGAGGCAAGCAGTGAATATCATTATGTTCTTACTTCGCAAATGATTCGAGTAGATGTTGAGAATATTTACTTGATGAAACACAAGTCTGAATTATTGAATGGTTCAAGTAATTTCAGAGTGAAGTAGAAGATCATTGTGACAAGAGGATAAAATGTCTATGATATAATCATAGAGATGAATATCTGAGTTACGAGTTTTGGCACACAATTAAGACATTGTGGAAATTGTTTCGCAATTAATACCGCCTGGAACACCATAGTGTGATGGTGTGTCCGAACATCATAGTTGCACCCTATTGGATATGGTGCATACCATGATGTCTCTTATCGAATTACCACAGTAGTTTATGGGTTAGGCATTAGAGACAACCACATTCACTTTAAATAGGGCACCACGTAATTCCGATGATATGACACCGTATGAACTATGGTTTGGAGAAACCTAAGATGTCATTTCTTAAAAGTTTGGGGCTGCGACGCTTACGTGGAAAAGTTTCAGACTGATAAGCTCGAACCCAAAGAGGATAAATGCATCTTCATAGGACACCCAAAACAGTTGGGTATACCTCCTGTCTCAGATCCGAAAGCAATAAGGGATTGTTTCTAGAATCAGGTCTTTTCTCGAGGAAAAGTTTCTCTCGGAAGAATTGAGTCGGAGGATGGTGGAGACTTGATGAGGTTATTGAACCGTCACTTCAACAAGTGTGTAGCAGGGCACAGGAAGTTGTTCCTGTGGCACCTACACCAATTGAAGTGGAAGCTTATGATAGTGATCATGAAGTTTCGGATCAAGTCACTACCGAACCTCGTAGGGTGACAAGGATACGTACTACTTCAGAGTGGTACAGTAATCCTGTCTTGAAGGTCATGTTGCTAGACAACAATGAACCTACGAGCTATGGAGAAGTGATGGTGGGCCCAAATTCCGACAAATGGTTAGAAGCCATGAAATCCAAGATAGGATCCATGTATCAGGACAAAGCATGGACTTTGGTGGACTTGCCCGATGATCGGCAAGCCATTGAGATAAATGGATCTTTAAGAAGAAGACAGACGTGGACGGTAATATCACCGTCTATGAAACTCGACTTGTGGCGAAGAGTTTTTCACAAGTTCAAGGAGTTGACTACGGTGAGACTTTCTCACTCGTAGCGATGCTAAGAGTCTGTTGGAATTATATTAGCGATTACTGCATTATTTATGAAATCTTGCAGATAGGATGTCAAAACATTGTTTCCTCGACAATTTTCTTGAGGAAAGGTTGTATGCGATACAACCGGAAGGTTTTGTCAATCCTGAAAGATGCTAATAAGTATGCAAAGCTCTAGCAATCCTTCTAAGGACTGGAGTAAGCATCTCGGAGTTGGAATGTATGCTTTGATGATGATCAAAGATTTTGGGTTTATACAAAGTTTATGAGAAACTTGTATTTCCAAAGAAGTGAGTGGGAGCACTATAGAATTTCTGATGAGTATATGTTGTTGACATATTGATGATCAGAAATGATGTAGAATTTCTAGAAAGCATATAGGGTTGTTTAAAAGGTGTTTTTCAATGGAAAGCCTAGATTAAGCTACTTGAACGTTGAGCATCGAGATCTATAAGGATAGATCAAAACGCTTAATGGTACTTTCAAATGAGCACATACCTTGACATGATCTTGAAGGTGTTCAAGATGGATCAGTCAAAGAAGGAGTTCTTGCCTGAGTGGTAAGGTATGAAGTTAAGACTTAAAGCTCGACCACGGCAGAATAGAGAGAAAGGACGAAGGTCGTCCCCTATGCTTAAGACATAGGCTCTACAGTATGCTATGCTGTGTACCGCACCTGAAATGTGCCTTGCCATGAGTTAGTCAAGGGGTACAAGAGTGATCCGAGAATGGATCACAGGACAGCGGTCAAAGTTATCCTTAGTAACTAGTGGACTAAGGAATTTTCTCGATTATGGAGGTGGTAAAAGAGTTCGTCGTAAAAGGTTACGTCGATGCAAGCTTAACACCTATCCGGATAGCTCGGAGTAGAGATACCGGATACGTATAATGGAGCAACAATTTAGAATAACTCCAAGTAGAACAGTTATTTGGAATAGCTCCAAATAGAACGTGGTAGCTGCATCTAGGAGATGACATAGAGATTTGTAAAGCACACACGGATCTGAAAAGGTTCAGACCCGTTGACTATAACCTCTCTCACAAGCATAACATGATCAAACCCAGAACTCATCGAGTGTTAATCACATGGTAATGTGAACTAGATTATTGACTCTAGTAAACTCTTTGGGTGTTAGTCACATAGGGATGTGACCTTGAGTGTTAATCACATATCGATGTGAACTAGATTATTGACTCTAGTGCAAGTGCGAGACTGTTGGAAATATGCCCTAGAGGCAATAATAAATTGATTATTATTATATTTCCTTGTTCATGATAATCGTTTATTATCCATGCTATAATTTTATTGATAGGAAACTTAGATACATGTGTGGATACATAGACAACACCAAGTCCCTAGTAAGCCTCTAGTTGACTAGCTCGTTGATCAATAGATGGTTACGGTTTCCTAACCATGGACATTGGATGTCATTGATAATGGGATCACATCATTAGAAGAATGATGTGATGGACAAGACCCAATCCTAAGCATAGCACTAGATCGTGTAGTTCGTATGCTAAAGCTTTTCTAATGTCAAGTATCTTTTCCTTAGACCATGAGATTGTGCAACTCCCGGATACCGTAGGAGTGCTTTGGGTGTACCAAACGTCACAACGTAACTGGGTGGCTATAAAGGTGCATTACAGGTATCTCCGAAAGTATCTGTTGGGTTGGCACGAATCGAGACTGGGATTTGTCACTCCGTGTAAACGGAGAGGTATCTCTGGGCCCACTCGGTAGGACATCATCATAATGTGCACTATGTGACCAAGGGGTTGATCACGGGATGATGTGTTACGGAATGAGTAAAGAGACTTGCCGGTAACGAGATTGAACAAGGTATGTTGATACCGACGATCGAATCTCGGGCAAGTATCGTACCGCTAGACAAAGGGAATTGCATACGGGATTGATTAAGTCCTTGACATCATGGTTCATCCGATGAGATCATCGTGGAACATGTGGGAGCCAACATGGGTATCCAGATCCCGCTGTTGGTTATTGACGGAGAGTCATCTCGGTCATGTCTGCATGTCTCCCGAACCCGTAGGGTCTACACACTTAAGGTTCGGTGACGCTAGGGTTATAGAGATATTAGTATGCGGTAACCTGAAAGTTGTTCGGAGTCCCGGATGAGATCCCGGACATCACAAGGAGTTCCGGAATGGTCCGGAGGTAAAGAATTATATATAGGAAGTGCTATTTCGGCCATCGGGACAAGTTTCGGGGTCATCGGTATTGTACCGGGACCACCGGAAGGGTCCCGAGGGTCCACCGGGTGGGGCCACCTGCCCCGGGGGGCCACATGGGCTGTAGGGGGTGCGCCTTGGCCTACATGGGCCAAGGGCACCAGCCCCAAGAGGCCCATGCGCCAAGAGAAGAGAAAAAGGGGAGAGTCCTAAAGGGGGAAGGCACCTCCGAGGTGCCTTGGGGAGGATGGACTCCTCCCCACCCTTGGCCGCACCCTTCCTTGGAGGAAGGGGCAAGGCTGCGCCCTCCCCCTCTCCCTTGGCCCTATATATAGTGGGGAAAAGGAGGAGCAATCATACCTAAGGCCTGGCGCCTCCCTCTCCCTCCCATGACACATCTCCCTCCTCCTGCAGCGCTTAGCGAAGCCCTGTTGGAATCCCGCTACTTCCACCACGCCGTCGTGCTGCTGGATCTCCATCAACCTCTCCCTCCTCCTTGCTGGATCAAGGCATGGGAGACGTCTCCGTTCTGTACGTGTGTTGAACGCGGAGGTGCCGTCCGTTCGGCACTAGGATCATCGGTGATCTGAATCACGACGAGTACGACTCCATCAACCCCGTTCACTTGAATGCTTCCGCTTAGCGATCTACAAGGGTATGTAGATGCACTCTCCTTCCCCTCGTTGCTAGTCTCTCCATAGATAGATCTTGGTGACACGTAGGAAAATTTTGAATTTCTGCTACGTTCCCCAACACATTATACGCTACCGGATATTATTTCTTTGTCCTCTAATTGGGCCTCTCTTTGTTCTCGTTGCCTGCAATGGGGCCACTGCAAGATTGCTTGCCACGCCAGATTGATTTGCATTCAATGCTCCGCACCTGACCACAAGGCAAGTCACTGCCCCAGCATTGGTAAGTCTCCTCTAATTGATGAACTTAATTTTGTGACTAAGAATCTGGGCGCAACTGGATCCTCTGCTCCTGCTAATTCTATAGCCGCCCCCCCAGAGATAACAAACGCACCGCCCGTTGCACTGCTTGTGGGTTTTATGGACACGTGGCACGATCCTGTCACAAACGCATCCGCGCCCAAAGATGGAAATGGATTCCCAAATCTGCTCTGCTTTCCATTCCTACCCCTCACGCTCCGTCTCCCTCCTCGAGTTCTCAACCGACGTGCCCCTACACGGTCCCATTACCAGTCTCGCTCACTGGCCAAACCCAGCCGCCCCCGCGGCCCTTGGCAATGGCGAACTACCCACTGAATCCAGTGCCGTTCCTGCCTCCGGGGTTCACCGTCGAGCCTGGTCCGGCGGATCATGTGGTGCGCAGCGGGATGATCGTTGGTCCAATTCCGCCGCTCAGCCATGAGTTCTTGGCCATTGCGGAGGCCAGTGAGTACGTCCCTCTGCATTTCCAGGCTGCCGTTCGCAATGCCATTGTTGGTCAGCTCCATGCCTCTCAGCTCTTTCCTACTGAAGTCAGTGACCATCCACTTGGTATTGGGATCTTCGGTTTTGAGGATTCTTTCTTGCGTGACACTGTTGTCAACACACCCATTGAACTCGAGGATGAAGATCTTCTTATCAACTTTGTGCCACACAATGAAGCTCTGAATCGCCACACCACCACTTTTGGCCCAGAGGTTTGGTTGATGTTTTTTGGTTTTCCATATGATTATCAGACTGGTTATTACATTACCAAGGCTCTTGGAGGCTATGGATCTCTGGTGTCCTGGTACAATCCTAGGCAAGACCGACGTTACATGCTGATCAAAGCCCGTGTTCTTTGCCTGCATCTGATCCCAAAGAGCTTCGTTGTCTGGCAGCTTGGGGGAGCCAGAGATTGCTGGACTGTCCAAGTTACCATTCTTCGAAGCAATGACTGGAATGGCTTGCTCCCTGAAGTTCAACCTTCTGGTGAAGAACCCCCGCCGCCTGATGGTAACCCACATCCGCAGTTTGGCCCTGAACTCACTACAGAGCAACTGTATCAGCATCAGGTTCATAACTGGCTTGTGCAGAATGCTGCTCCTGCTGAACCTGACGAGGCTGTCGACAACGGCAACAATGGTGGTGCCAATGCTGCTTGGGGTGCGTGGCCGCAGCCGCCTGCACCCCCCTTCCACCCCTCCCTCCGCATTTGGTCAATTACCAAGCTTGGCTAGCTTCTCAAGGTCTTACATTCCAAGATGGCATTCTCCCTAAAAACAACCTAACTGATAGCCCAACACAAGCCTGGAATGATTCCTTTTCCACTTCTGATGAAGACAGCAGCTCTGCTACCACTGATATGATCATTTTCCCGCAGCAAACTATACAGCCGCCGAACCCTCCTATGCCAACTGATTCATTTGCTGTGTTTGTGGTTCTACATGATCATGGAATTCAGTTTGGTCTTTCGACCCAAGGCTCTGCTCTGCTATCTCTACTGATTGAAGACCCAATTCCCAGGCAACGACTCAATACATTCATATTTGATGCTCTACGGCCCATGATTGCAACCATTGGGCCTTGGCGCAATGCTTTTGGTATGAGGACTGTCAATGCTGCAGTTTCTGTTTTGGTTTCATCGGTTCACACTAGAGTTCACTTCGAGCAGCTGTCTTCCTAGTCTGTGGTCATTCAGGAGCTGCAACCTGATGATACTGTGTCATCAATTGCACTGCCAGCTCCACCGTCTGCATAATTAGAGTCCGCTGCTTCTAAAGATGAGACTCTACCAACTGCAGACCCCCACTCTGCTGTTTCTGAAGTTTTGCCTGTAAACCAACTGTTGTCAAACACTGATGCTGAGACTAGCCTTCAGGGCCCTGGCTCCTCCTCCTCACAGCTGACTGAACCCCCGCACGATGGTTTGGGCCTGGCAACTGTCAGCATTGAAATACCCTCTGGACCTTTGGTGACCCATTGTCGTCGCTCCAAAGCTGCTTTTGCGCCAATCTCCACTATTGAAGTTCGCCGCAACACCAGGACCAACAAATACAACGGTTTCAAGGTCAACATGCCCACTGATACCCGCCCAGCCACTTCCAAGGTTAAGCCCAGAATCATACCTGAGGTGGACTCCTCCTCCTCCATCACACATGTGCAGGATTCGGATGATATCCCTCCCCAACTCCCATTGCTACACTACAAGCTGTCGGAGTTAACAGGTGCGCTATCCCAGCTGCAGAATTAACTGAAGAAGCTCTCCTGGCAACACCAACTACTGCGACGCTTGTCGAAGATTCGGATGCTGCTCCTGATGTTGCAGCTGCTGGAGGCAGTGGTACTTCAACTTCTGCCTAATTTACCTGCATTCTATGTCTCTTTTGCGCTCTTGGAATGTCCTTTCATGGAATATTCGCGGTCTGAACTCTGAACCTAAGCAGTTAGCGCTCCATAATGCTATCATCACCAGTGGTTGTGCGATCGTTTGTTTGCAAGAAACAAAAAAGACCTCGTTCGATCTTGCTTTTATCAAATCATGCTGTCCCAAGCAATTTGATCGTTTTGCTTTTGTGCCTTCTTGTGGCACCTCGGGTGGTATTATTACGATCTGGAAAAGCTCAATGTTTACGGGCTCGGTTTTATTCTCTGATCATTTTGCACTCATTGTCACCTTCGCCAGCACACAGTCTCGGCAAACTTGGACGCTAGCTAATATTTATTGGCCCTGTACTGGGGATGAACGGGTGACCTACACAAATTGGTTATATGAGTTAGACATTCCTGCCTCACAGGACTGGCTATTGTTGGGTGATTTCAACTATATTCGAGCGCCTGATAATCGCAATAAACCTGGCGGCAGTACCACTGACATGTTCACATTCAATGATATTATCCGTGCGCAAAACCTTATCGAGCTTCCTGTTAAAGGCCGAGCCTATACGTGGAGTAACATGCAACTTGATCCCCTACTCGAGCAGTTAGATTGGTTTTTTACTTCACTGCATTGGACCACCGTTTACCCCAAGACACTGGTTAAGCCGCTCGGTAAGCCTGTCTCCGACCACATACCCTGCGTTGTCTCAATCGAAACGTGCATACCCCGCAGTAAGGTTTTCAGGTTCGAATCTTATTGGCTTCTACACCCTGGTTTCATGGATGTGGTGCGTATCTCCTGGAACAAACCGGTGAATTCGTCTAACGCAACCACTGTCCTTTGTGCTAAATGCAAAAGGCTCAGACACGCCCTCAAGATTTGGAGTAAAAACATTTCTCGCTTGTCGATCGCCATTGACAACTGCAACCAAACCTTGGCTCATCTTGACGAGCTAGAAAACAAAAGACCCCTCACCATCCCTGAAAGCAACTTTCATACCATCCTCAAGAATCATATTCTGAGGCTCTTACAATATCAAAAGTTATACTGGAAGAAATGGTGCACAATCCGTTGGATCAAATTCGGTGATGAGAACACGAAGTTTTTTCAGGCAGTGGCCACGGAACGCTACCGTAATAACAATATCACTAGCTTCCTGGACCATGAGGGCAATTAAGTGGAGGATCACACGAGCAAAGAGGCCCTCCTCTTCCAGACATACAAAAATCGCCTGGGCTCTACATCACCTGCTGAAATGAAATTCGACTTACCTTCGCTATTGCGATGATCCAATGATCTTGATCACTTAATAGATCCATTCACACATGACGAAATAGATGCTGTGGTGAAAGAGATGCCTCCTGACCGAGCACCTGGCCCGAACGGATTTAGTGGAGCATTCCTCAAGGCCTGCTGACCTCTGATCAAGTATGATTTTTACACCCTATGCTCCCAATTCCACGTGGGTGATCTTGATCTAACAAGCATCAATGATGGTCTTATTGCTATGATCCCAAAAGTACGCTCACTTGAAACAGTCAATGACTATAGACCGATTACGTTGCTTAACTATTGCCTCAAATTGATCACCAAACTCTTTGCTAATCGCCTACAAAAGATCATCCTGAGTATAGTCCATCGCAATCAGTACGGCTTCCTAAAGGGCAGGACCATCGAAGATTGCCTGGCTTGGGCCTTCCAATATATCCACCAATGGCATGCATCAAAAAGAAAATTCATTTTGCTGAAGATGGACTTCGCAAAAGCATTTGACACTATTGGCCATGAATCTATGATCAACATCATGCGGCATATGGGTTTCTCTGACAAGTGGCTTACCTGGATTCACTGCATCTTTTCGTCGACGTTCATCCGTTCTGCTAAATGGCGTACCAGGCCGCCAATTCCATTGTAAAAGTGGGGTACACCGGGGTGATCCTCTGTCCCCCCTGCTATTTGTCATTGCGGCTGATCTGCTTCAAGCTGCCATCAACAATGCGTTTAGACAGGGGAGGATCGATCTGCCTTTTCCTTGCCCAGGACAATCTGAATACCCTGTCATCCAGTACGCCGATGATACCATCCTGGCTCTCCCAGCATGCCCACATCAAGCTTCAAATATCAAGCAAATTCTTTCGGATTATGCATTGTCCATTGGTCTTAAGATCAACATCAACAAGTCCACCCTGATCCCTATAAACCTAGATGATACTTCGACTGCTGAGCTCGCTGCCATCTTTGGCTGTTCGGTTGGCACCATGCCTTTTACGTACCTTGGACTTCCCATGGGTACCTCAAAACCCACGGTGCAAGACCTCATGCCTCTTGTTTGCAGTGATGAACGACGCCTCACTGCCACGATCTCTATGATGTCGTATGGGGGGAAACTTTCATGGCTTAATGCAACCATGACGTCCCTGCTTATTTATGCCATGTGCACTCTAAAGTTACACCCACAAATAGTTGAGATGTTGGATAAGATCCGTCGCCGCTGCCTTTGGAATAAGAAGACTGAGCACGGGGATAAATGTAACTCGCTAGCCGCCTGGAGCTTGGTCTGCCGGCCCAAGAAAAATGGAGGCCTTAGAGTAATTAATCTGGAACTTCAAAACGAAGCTTTGCTCATGAAATTCCTCCACAAGTTCTATAACAAGAAAGATGTCCCTTGGGTGCACCTGCTTTGGGACACCTACTACGCAGGCAAGATTCCACATGCCGTGGACGCAGTGGGCTCGTTCTGGTGGCGTGACGTGCTTAAACTTACCCCTAAATACCGCGGCATTTCGTGTGTCCAAGTGGTCGACGGGACAACTGCTCTCGTATGGAAAGATCTCTGGCTTGACAACACCTTGGAGACCTCGCACCCCCGGGCCTTTTCCTTTGCCCTGCATGAAGACGCTTCCGTCAAGGATTTCTTGGAGAGCACGTCGCTGCATGGCCTTTTTCACCTGCCGCTCTCTCCCGAGGCACTATTGGAAGTCCAGGGTATGGAAACCCTAACAACACACATGCGCCCGTCCACGACTACAACTGATGTGTGGCACTATACCTGGGGACAATCTGAGTTCAAAGCTGCTGATTCCTACAAATTTTGCTTCAGACTGGCACCGAGACACCCAACCTTTGGGCTCCTGTGGAGATCTAAAAGCACCATGAAAATCAAAGTTTTCGGGTGGCTGTTACTTCTCGATCGCCTGAACACTAGGAACATGCTGAAGCGTCGTCACTACAACATTGGTGAGGTTTTTGACTGCCTTCTCTGTGGACAACAAATTGAGGAAACAATGGACCATATGATCTTCACATGCCCATTCAGTAAAGCTTGCTGGGAGAAAATTGACATTGCATGGCCGGAGTTTGACTCCAGTCTTGATATGCTCACACAAATAAATGAGTCTCGTCGTCGACATCTCTTCATGGAAATTTTTCTCACAGCAGCTTGGAGTTTATGGAAGGAGCGCAATAATAAACACTTCAGAGGGGTCAACCCCAGCACTGATTCCTGGTTGGCACGTTTCAAGAGTGATTCTGGCCTACTCCAATACAGGGTGAAGGAGACACAAAGGTCTTTTGTAACTAATTTCTGTGACTCACTAGCCTAAACTACCTCCCTGATCTTTTTATAGCGCACACTTGTTCTGGTGCTCATCTATAACTCCACTCCCCCCTGGGGATTGAGGGATAATAGAACACCACCATGTATTATTCTCCGTAACATACATATAACCAGTTACAAAGAAAGTAATATATACAACCAGTAGGAGCCTCTCCTACTGTCTTTTAAAAAAAACATGGAACCGGAGAAATTTCGAATAACACTAGGTTACCTCAACGGGGATATGCACATCCCCAACAATAAGAATATCATATTTTTTCTTGACAGTAGGAAGAGGAAATTCAAAACCTCCAATAATGATAGTTGGAATTTTTCCAATAGAATTGATGCTATGAACTTGAGGTTGTTTCCTCGGAAAGTGTACCGTATGCTCATTACCATTAACATGAAAAGTGACATTGCCTTTGTTGCAATTAATAACAGCCCCCGTAGTATTCAAAAGGGTCTACCAAGGATAATCTACATACTATCGTCCTCAGGAATATCAAGAATAAGAAAGTCCGTTAAGATAGTGACATTTGCAACCACAACAGGCACATCCTCACAAATACCGACATGTATAGCAGTTGATTTATCAGCCATTTGCAAAGATATTTCAGTAGGTGTCAACTTATTCAATTCAAGTCTATGATATAAAGAAAGAGGCATAACACTAACACCGGCTCCAAGATCACATAAAGTAGTTTTAACATAATTTCTTTTAATGGAGCATGGTATAGTTGGTATCCGTGGATCTCCAAGTTTCTTTGGTATTCCACCTTTAAAAGTATAATTAGCAAGCATGGTGGAAATTTCAGCTTCCGGTATCTTTCTTTTATTTGTAATGATATCCTTCATATATTTAGCATAAGGATTTAATTTAAGCATACCAGTTAAGCGCATATGTAAGAAGATAGGTCTAATCATTTCAGCAAAGCGCTCAAAATCCTCATCATCCTTTATCTTGGATAGGAGGAAAGGGCATGGGTTTCTGAACCCATGGTTCTCTTTCTTTACTGTGCTTCCTAGCAACAAAGTCTCTTTTATCATAACGTTGATTCTTAGATTGTGGGTTATCAAGATCAACAACAGGTTCAATCTCTACATCATTATTATTGCTCGGTTGAGCATCAACATGAACATTATCATTAACATTATCACTAGGTTCATGTTCATCACCAGATTGTGTTTCAGCATCAGAAATAGAAATATCATTGGGATTCTCAGGTGTGTCTATAACAGGTTCACTAGAAGCATGCAAAGTCCTATCATTTTTCTTTTTCTTCTTTTTAGAAGAACTAGGTGCCTCTAAATTATTTCTCTGAGAATCCTGCTCGATTCTCTTAGGGTGGCCTTCAGGATACAAAGGTTCCTGAGTCATTCTACCAGTTCTAGTAGCCACTCTAACAGCAAAATCATGTTTATTATTTAATTCGTCGAGCAAATCACTTTGAGCGTTAAATACCTGCTTTGCTTGAGTGGTAACCATAGAAGCATATTTGCTAATGAGTTTAAGTTCACCTTTAACTCTAGCCATATAATCACTCAAGCGTCCAATCTCGAAAGCATTATTCTTTAATTCTCTACCAACATAAGCATTAAAACTTTCTTTTCTAGCCATAAAGTCATCGAATTCATCTAAACATGGGCTATGAAATTTAGTAGACGGGATTTCAACTTTGTCATATCTATAGAGAGAATTTACCTTTACTACCTGTGTCGGGTTATCAAGACAATGTGTTTCTTCAACAGGTGGTAGATTAAGACCATGTATTTCTTCAATAGGAGGTAGATTCTTAACATCTTCAGCTTTAATACCTTTTTCTTTCATTGATTTCTTTGCCTCTTGCATATCTTTAGGACTAAGAAATAGAACTCCCCTCTTCTTCGGAGTTGGTTTAGGAATAGCCTCAGGAGTTGGCTCAATTGGCTCAGGAATTGGCTCAGGAAGAGTCCAATTATTTTAATTAGTCAACATATTATTCAATAGTAATTCAGCTTGGTCGACTGTTCTTTCCCTAAAAACACAACCATCACAACTATCCAAGTAGTCCTTGGAAGAATCGGTTAGTCCATTATAAAAGATATCAAGTATTTCATAAAGAGGATGATCAGGCAAAGCATTAAGTAATCGGAGAAGCCTCCCCCAAGTTTGTGGGAGACTCTATTCTTCGATTTGCACAAAATTATATATTTCCCGCAATGCAGCTTGTTTCTTATGAGCAGAGAAATATTTAGCAGAGAAGTAATAAATCATATCCTGGGGACTACGCACACAACCAGGATCAAGAGAATTAAACCAAATTTTAGCATCACCCTTTAATGAGAATGGAAATATCTTAAGGATATAATAATAGCAAGACTTCTCATCATTAGTAAACAGGGTGGCTATATCATTTAACTTGGTAAGATGTGCCACAACAGTTTTAGATTCATAGCCATAAAAAGGATCAGATTCAACCAAGGTAATTATCCCAGGATCAACAGAGAAATCATAATCCTTATCAGTAACACAGATAGGTGAATTAGCAAAAGTGGGGTCATGTTTCATTCTAGCATTAAGAGATTGCTGCTTCCATTTAGCTAATAACTTCTTAAGATCATATCTATCATTGCAAGCAAAAATAGCTCTAGCAACTTCTTCATCCATAACATAACCCTCAGGAACAACATGCAATTCATAATTAGGGGGAGAACCTTCATCATCACTATCATCAATAATTTCATTCTCAATAATTTCATTCTCTCTAACCCTAGCAAGTTGTTCATCAAGATATTCACCTAATGGTACAGTAGTATCAAGCATAGAAGTAGTTTCATCATAAGTATCATGCATAGCAGAAGTGGCATCATCAATAACAGGCGACATATCAGAATTCATAGCAGTAGCAGGTTTAGGTGTCGCAAGCTTACTCATAACAGAAGGAGAATCTTGTGCAGAGCTAGATGGCAGTTCCTTACCTCCCCTAGTAGTTGAGGGAAAAATCTTAGTTCTTGCGTCTTTCAAGTTCTTCATAGTGATCAGCAGATATAAATCCCAAGTGACTCAAAGAATAGAGCTATGCTCCCCGACAACGGCGCCAAAAATTAGTCTTGATAACCCACAAGTATAGGGGATCGCAACAGCATTCGAGGGTAGAGTATTCAACCCAAATTTATTAATTCGACACAAGGGGAGCCAAAGAATATTCTCAAGTATTAGCAGTTGAGTTGTCAATTCAACCACACCTGGATAACTTAGTATCTGCAGCAAAGTATTTAGTAGCAAAGTAGTATGATAATAAAGGTAACAGTAGCAAAAGTAATATTTTTGGGTTTTGTAGTGATTGTAACAATAGCAACGGAAAAGTAAATAAGCAAAACACAAGATGTGAAAAGCTCGTAGGCATTGGATCAGTGATGGATAATTATGTCGGATGCAATTCCTCATGTAATAGCTATAACATAGGGTGACACAGAACTAGCTCCAGTTCATCAACGTAATGTAGGCATGTATTCCGAATATAGTCATATGTGCTTATGGAAAAGAACTTTCATGACATCTTTTGTCCTACCCTCCCGTGGCAGCGGGGTCCTAATGGAAACTAAGGGATATTAAGGCCTCCTTTTAATAGAGTACCGGACCAAAGCATTAACACATAGTGAATACATGAACTCCTCAAACTACGGTCATCACCAAGAAGTGTCCTGATTATTATCACTTCAGGGTTGTCGTATCATAACACATAATAGGTGACTATAGACTTGCAAGATAGGATCAAGAACTCACATATATTCATGAAAACATAATAGGTTCAAATCCGAAATCATGGCACTCGGGCCCTAGTGACAAGCATTAAGCATAGCAAAGTCATAGCAACATCAATCTCATAACATAGTGGATACTAGGGATCAAATCCTAACAAAACTAACTTGATTACATGGTAAATCTCATCCAACCCATCACCGTCCAGCAAGCCTACGATGGAATTACTCACGCACGGCGGTGAGCATCATGAAATTGGTGATGGAGGATGGTTGATGATGACGACGGTGATGAATCCCCCTCTCCGGAGCCTTGAACGGACTCCAGATCAGCCCTCCCGAGAGAGATTAGAGCTTGGCGTCGGCTCCGTATCATAAAGCGCGATGAAACTTTCTCTCTGATTTTTTTCTCCGCAAAACGGAATATATACAGTTGGAGTTGAGGTCGATGGAGTATCAGGGGGCCCACGAGACAAGGGGGCGCGCCCAGGGGGAGGGGGCATGCCCCCACCCTCGTGGTCAGGGTGTGGGCCCCCTGGCCTTGATTCTTTCGCCAGTATTTTTTATATTTTCCAAAAGTTATCTCCGTGGATTTTCAGGTCATTCCGAGAACTTTTGTTTTCTGCACAATAAACAACACCATGGCAGTTCTGCTGAAAACAGCGTCATTCCGGGTTAGTTTCATTCAAATCATTCAAGCTAGTCCAAAACAAGGGCAAAAGTGTTTGGAAAATTAGATACGTTGGAGACGTATCAGGGGGCGAGCCCACCCCCTGGGCGCGCCCCTGCCTCGTGGACAGCCCGGAGACCCCCCTGACGTGAGACCTACGCCAAAAATTCCTATAAATACTGAAACCTCCAGAAAGCATAATAGATCGGGAGTTCCGCCGCTGCAAGCCTTTGTAGCCACCAAAAACCAATCGGGACCCTGTTCCGGCACCATACCGAAGGGGGGATCCCTCACCGGTGGCCATCTTCATCATCCCGACGCTCTCCATGACGAGGAGGGAGTAGTTCACCCTCGGGGCTGAGGGTATGTACCAGTAGCTATGTGTTTGATCTCTCTCTCTCTCATGTTCTTGATTTGGCACGATCTTGATGTACCGCGAGCTTTGCTATTATAGTTGGATCTTATGATGTTTCTCCCCCTCTACTCTCTTGTAATGGATTGAGTTTTCCCTTTGAAGTTATCTTATTGGATTGAGTCTTTAAGGATTTGAGAACACTCAATGTATGTCTTGTCGTGCTTATGTGTGGTGACAATGGGATATTCATGTGATCTACTTGATGTATGTTTTGGTGATCAACTTGCGGGTTCAATGAACTTATGCATAGGGGTTGGCACGCATTTTCGTCTTGACTCTCATGTAGAAACTTTGGGGCACTCTTTGAAGTACTTTATGTTGGTTGAATAGATGAACCTAAGATTGTGTGATGCATATCGTATAATCATGCCCACGGATACTTGAGGTGACATTGGAGTATCTAGGTGACATTAGGGTTTTGGTTGATTTGTGTCTTAAGGTGTTATTTTAGTACAAACTCTACGATAAGAAAAGATCGAACGGAAAGAATAGCTTCATGTTATTTTACTATAGACTCTTGAATAGATCGATCAGAATGGATAACTTTGAGGTGGTTTCGTACCCTACCATAATCTCTTCGTTTGTTCTCTGCTATTAGTGACTTTGGAGTGACTCTTTGTTGCATGTTGAGGGATAGTTATATGATCCAGCTATGTTATTATTGTCGAGAGAACTTGCACTAGTGAAAGTATGAACCTTAGGCCTTGTTTCCTAGCATTGCAATACCGTTTACGCTCACTTTTATCATTAGTTACCTTGCTGTTTTTATATTTTTAGATTACAAATACCTATATCTACCATCCATATTGCACTTGTATCACCATCTCTTCGCCAAACTAGTGCACCTATACAATTTACCATTGTATTGGGTGTGTTGGGGACACAAGAGACTCTTTGTTATTTGGTTGCAGGGTTGTTTGAGAGAGACCATCTTCATCCTACGCCTCCCACGGATTGATAAACCTTAGGTCATCCACTTGACGGAAATTTGCTACTGTCCTACAAACCTCTGCACTTGGAGGCCCAACAACGTCTACAAGAAGATGGTTGTGTAGTAGACATCAGAGGCCCTTGGCGCCCTGATGTATCGTGGGACTCACAGAGGTCTCTTGCACCGCCTCTTCACTCTATAAATACCCAAATATTCCAGAAACCCTACGGGAGTCGACGAAACACAATTCCGGCCGCCGCAGGTTCCAGAACCACGAGACTGAATCTAACATGATCAGAGAGGGGTTCATCATCCTCATTGGTGCATCTCCGATGATGTGTGAGTAGTTCACCATAGACCTACGATTCCGTAGGCAGTAGCTAGATGGATTCTTCTCTCCTTTTGATTCTCAATGCAATGGTCTCTTGGAGATCTATTTGACGTAATGACATTTTGCGGTGTGTTTATTGGGATCTGATGAAGTTCGAGTTTATGATCAGATCTATATCCATGAATATTATTTGAGTCTTCTTTGATCTATTATATGCATGATTATTTATATCCTCGTATTTCTTCTTCGAATCCTTGGTTTTGTTAGGCCAACTAGATTGTTTTTTCTTGCAATGGGAAGAGGTGCTTTGTGATGGATTCGATCTTATGGTGTCCTCACCCAGTGACAGAAGGGGTAGCGAGGCACGTATGTACTGTTGCTATTAAGGACAACAAGATGGGGTCTATTCCTACATGAATATATCTTGTCAACATCATGTCATCGTTCTTATTGCATTACTTTGTTTCTCCATGAACTTAATACACTAGATGCATGTTGGATAGTGGTCGATGTGTGGAGTAATAGTAGTAGATGTAGAATCGTTTCGGTCTACTAATCTTGGAAGTGATGCATATATATTGATCATTGCCTTGGATATCATCATAATTATTTGTTCTTCTATCAATTGCCCAACAGTAATTTATTTGCCCATCGTGTGCTATTTTCTCGAGAGAATCCACTAGTGAAATCTATGACCCCGGGTCTATTTTTTATCATCTTTCTTTCAGATCTATTTTTCACCGCATTTGTTTTCAGATCTATTATTCCAAAACCCAAAAATACTTTGCTACACTTTTTATTTGGATCTTTTATTTTGCGTTTTATTCAGATCTATTTATCCAATCTCATACAATTTAATCTATCTTTTTACCGAGGAGGGATTGACAACCCCTCTTATGCATCGGGTTGCAAGTCTTTGTTCTTTGTGTACATGTACTGTTTACATAGCCTTGCTTGGTTCTCCTACTGGATTGATACCGTGGTTTCATAACTGAGGAAAATACATACCGTAGTTGTACTGCATCATCCCTTCCTCTTTGGGGAAAATACCGACACAGTTGCAAGCCACATCAAAAGGAATTTCTGGCGCCATTGCCGGGGAGGATCAAGTCATGGTAGTCTCCCGTCAACTTGCTAATTTCTGGCGCCGTTGCCAGGGAGACATCATCAACATCTATCAGATTCCTAATCACAAATCTCATCTCCTTGCAATTTACATTATTTGTAATTTTCCTCTTGTTTTCATCTCCCCCACTTCACAAAAATTTGTCGTTTTATTCGCCTTCTTTTTTGTTCGCCTTTTTCTCGTCAGATCTCTTCTTTGTTTGCAATCTTGTTTGCATAGTCCCGATGTCTCAAGAAAATACCAGATTGTTTGATTTTTCCAATACCAATAATAATGATTTTATTAGTACTCCGATTGCTCCTCCCGCCACTAGTGCGGAGTCTTGTGATATTAATGCCGCTTTGTTGAATCTTGTTATGAAAGAGCAATTTTCCTGCACTCCGAATGAGGATGCCGCGTCCCATCTGAACATATTAATAGGATTGTGTGATATGCAAAATAAAAAAAGATGTGGATAATGATATTGTGAAGTTGAAATTATTTCCCTTCTCTTTGCGGGATCGTGCAAAAATTTGGTTTTGTTCTTTGCCTCGCAATAGTATCGATTCTTGGGATAAGGGCAAGGATGCTTTTATTACTAAGTATTTTCCGCATGCGAAAATTATTTCCCATAGAACTCAAATCATGAATTTTAAGCAACCTGAGAATGAACATGTTGCACAATCTTGTGAAAGAATGAAATTGATGCTAAGAAATTGTCCTACTCATGGTTTAAATCTTTGGATGATTATACAAAAACATTATGCGGGATTGAATTTTGTTTCTAGAAATCTTTTAGATTCCACCGCGAGTGGTACTTTTATGGAGATTACTTTGGGTGGAGCTACTCAATTTCTATATAATATCATGGCAAATTATTCACAATGGCATACCAAAAGAGCACCTACTAATAAAAAGGTTAGTTCAATTAAAGAAATTAGTACTTTGAGTGAGAAAGTTGATGCTCTTATGAAACTGGTTGCTAGTAAAAATGCTCCTATTGATCTCAATGATGTGTCTTTGTCAACTTTGATTGAGAAAAATAGTGATCCCGTAGATGTGAATTTTGTCTCGCGAAACAATTTTAATAACAATGCTTATAGAGGTGATTTTAATCCAAGGCCTTTTCCTAGAAATTATTCTAATAATTATGGTAATTCTTCTTACAATAATAATAGGGACCCCTCTGAGAATAATATTAAAGAATTTATCAATGCTCATTTATTTTTAATATATGATAGAAGAAAAGTTGAATAAGATTGATGATATGTCTAGAAGCATTGATAGAATTCCTCATGATGTAGAAAATCTCAAGATTAAAAAATTTCCACCCAAGGTTGATGTCAATGAATCAACTAAAGCTTTGTATGTTTCCATGGATGAAAGTAAGAAAAGAATTGCTATGCTTAGAGCTAAAAGAGAATTTTTAGAAAGAGCATTTTCTATCGATTGCTTTCATAATAATGATGAAGATCTTAAAGTGATTGGTGTTTATTCTATTGATTCTTTGTTTATTAAGATTAAAATTGATGATAAGGGGACTGAAGAAGAGTGAACTTTAGCTAGAGGGAGTCCCCATGATTCAGAGGGTGAAAATCTTGATGAAAAAATTGATAAATGTGGGTTTAGAGAGGTCAAAACTTTAACTAGTGATGTGCCCACTCTTTTGGATTATAAAGACTTTATTTATGATAGTTGCTCTTTTATTGAATGTATTTCTTTGTTACAGTCCACGATAAATTCACCCCATGCTTATGAACAAAATAAAGCTTTTACTAAACATATTGTTGATGCCATGATGAAAGCTTTAGAAGAAAAATTGGGTGCTAGTGTTTCCAAAATTAAAGTCAAGATTTGGGTGCTTTGCTTTATGAGTGCTTTGCTTTATGTAATTTGGGTGCTAGTGTTTCCAAAATTTTGAAATCTCTATGTGATGTGCTTGGTCTTACCAATACTGAAGAATGTTATCTTAATTTGCACTTGGCGGATTCTACTATTAAAAAGCCTATGGGAAGAATTAATGATGCTCTTATTCTTGAAAATAGTAATTATGTGCCCATAGACTTTATTGTTCTTGATATTGATTGCAATCCATCTTGTCCCATCATACTTGGTAGACTATTTTTACGCACTATTGGTGTCATGATTGATATGAAAGAAGGTAATATTAAATTTCAATTTCCACTAAGGAAGGGCATGGAACACTTCCCTAGAACAAGATTTAATCCACCATATGAATCAATCATGAGGGCATCCTATGGATCAAAAACCAAATATGACAATACTAGAATCTATGCATTATGCCTAGCTATGGGCATAAAACGATTGCGCTTGTTGGGAGGCAACCCAATGAATAATTTTTTTGCCCTTTTCTTTCTGTTATTGAGTGTTTGAGAAATTATGCTATTGTTATGATTGTGTATTTATGTTTTAAGTAGTGTTTGTGCCAAGTAAAGCCTTTGGGATCATGTTGGGTGATGGTTGATTTGATCTTGTTGAAAAACAGAGACTTTTGCGCCCAGTAGCAGAATTTTATAAAATCACAAAAACATGCTTTTGCTCTCAATATTTTTACATAAGATTGATATACAAATTTCCTATGTTGTCCTAATTTTCCAAAAAAATGAGTTACAGAAGTATGGTAAATTTTCAAATTACTACACACTGTTCTGTTTTTGACAGATTCTAATTTCGTTGCATTGTGTGCTTATTTTGACGAATCTATGGATTGTATCGGGGGGGTATAAGCCATGGTAAAGTTGGAATACAGTAGGTATAATGCAATAATAAAATATGAATGGGTTTGCAACAGTACTTGGAGTGTTGATTTGCTTTATTATACTAATGGATCTCACGAAGGTTTGATAAGTTTTGTGTGATTGAAGTTTTCAAGTTTTGGGTGAGATCATGATGGATGAATGAATAAGGAGTGAAAAGAGCCTAATATTGGGGATGACCATGGCTCCCCAAGTTAATATTCAAGGATAACCAAGCAACTAAGCTTGGGGATGCCCCGGAAGGCATCCCCTCTTTCTTCTAACGACAATCGGTAATTTTACTTGGAGCTATATTTTTATTCATCACATATCATGAGTTTTGCTTGGAGCGTCTTGTATTATATGAGTCTTTGCTTGTTTTGCTTTTTAGTTTTCACAAGTATCCTTGCAGGACACACCTATTTGAGAGAGCCAAAATTATGCTATGATTTGTTAGAATTGCTCTTTATGCTTCACTGAAAAAATGAGCCATGGAATTGCTCTAGTGCTTCACTTATATCTTTTTTGAGCACGGTGTGCTTTGATTTTTGAAGAAATATACTCTCATGCTTCACTTATATTATTTTGAGAGATGAAAATTTTTATGCTCATGTTCTTCACTTAAATTTGTTTGAGCTTGTCAAAACCACCTGCAATATATGAAATTAGTCCCAAAGTGATAGATATTCAAGAGGGATATAATAAAAACTTTCATGAAGATCATTGGACAAAATAAACTTGATTCTTTGTAATAGTTTTGAGATATGATGATAGTAATATGGGAGTCATGTTGGTGAGTAATTATGCTTTAGTAAGAATATTAGTGTTAAGGTTTATGATTCCCTATGCAAGCACTAAAGTCAATAGTTATGCAATGAAATTACATCCTACTTATGGTGCATTATTTGGTGTTAGTTATGCTTAATGCTCGCTTATGAGAATTTTTGTTTCTTGGTTTGTTGCTTCTCAATCTTTTAGCTAGCTGATACGTCTCCAACATATCTATCATATTCTATTGTTCCATGCTATTATATTTTCTGTTTTGGATGTTTTATATGCATTAATATGCTATTTTATATCATTTTTGGGACTAACCTTTTAACCTAGAGCCCAGTGGCAGTTTCTGTTTTTTCCCTCGTTTTAGAGTTTTGCAGAAAAGGAATACCAAACGAAGTCCAAATGGAATAAAACTTTCGCGACGATTTTTCTTGGACCAGAAGACATCCAGAGGACTTGGAGTGCAATCAGAGATGCCACGAGGCGGCCACAAGGACGGAGGGCGCGCACAGGGGGGTAGGGCGCGCCCCACCCTCGTGACTCCACCGACCTATTTCTTCCGCCTATATATTCTCCTATACCCCAAAACCATCAGGGGGAGCCATGAAAACACCTTTCCACCGCCGTAACCTTCTGTACCCGTGAGATCCCATCTAGGGGCCTTTTTCGGCATCCTGTCGGAGGGGGATTCGATCATGGAGGGCTTCTACATCAACCCATTGCCCTTCCGATGAAGCGTGAGTAGTTTACCACAGACCTACGGGTCAATAGCTAGTAGCCAGATGGCTTCTCCTCTCTCTTTGATTCTCAATACCATGTTCTCCTCGATGTTCTTGGTGATCTATTCGATGTAATACTTTTTCGCGGTGTGTTTGCCGAGATCCAATGAATTGTGGATTTATGATCAGGTTATCTATGAATATTATTTGAATCTTCTCTGAATTCTTATATGCATGATTTGATATCTTTGCAAGTCACTTCGAACTATCGATTTGGTTTGGCCAACTAGATTGGTTTTTCTTGCAATGGGAGAACTGCTTAGCTTTGGGTTCAATCTTCCGGTGTCCTTTCCCAGTGACAGTAGGGGCAACAAGGCACGTATTGTATTGTTTCCATCGTGGATAAAAAGACGGGGTTTACATCATATTGCTTGAGTTTATTCCTCTACATCATGTCCTCTTACTTAATGCGTTACTCTATTCTTCATGAACTTAATACTCTAGATGTAGGCAGGAGTCGGTCGATGTGTGGAGTAATAGTAGTAGATGCAGGCAGGAGTTGGTCTACTTGACACCGGCGTGATGCCTATATTCATGATCATTGCCTTAGATATCATCATAACTTTGCGCTTTTCTATCAATTGCTCGGCAGTAATTTGTTCACCCATCGTAATATTTTCTATCTTGAGAGAAACCTCTAGTGAAATCTATGGCCCCGAGGTCTATTTTCCTTCATATAAGTTTCTATTTTACATCATATAAGTTTCCGATCTACAATATTAGTTTTGATTTACTTCCTTTGCAATCTTTTACTTTCCGATCTATAAACCAAAAATACCAAAAATATTACTTTATCGTTTATCTATCTCTATCAGATCTCACTTTTGCAAGTAACCGTGAAGGGATTGATAACCCCTTTATCGCGTTGGGTGCAAGTTGTTGATTGTTTGTGCAGGTATTCGGTGACTTGTTCATTATCTCCTACTGGATCGAAACCTTGGTTCTCAAACTGAGGGAAATACTTATTCTACTTTGCTGCATCACCCTTTCCTCTTCAAGGGAAAAACCAACGCAAGCTCAAGAAGTAGCATGAAGAATTTCTGGCGCCGTTGCCGAGGAGATCTACGCTAAGTCAAGACATACCAAGTACCCATCATAAACTCTCATCTCTTGCATTATATTATTCACCATTCGCCTCTCATTTTCATCTCCCCCACTTCTAAAATGATTTTCGAAAAAGATTTGCCTTTTCTTCTCCCCTCTTCTATTCGTCTTCTTTGCTTGCTTTTTGTGTGCTTGTGTGTTGGATTGCTTGCTTCGTCACAATGGCTCCACCAAAAAGCATTGATGCTCGCCTTAGGAGGTTGGACGAAACTGAAAATAATGTTAGAAGCTTCATGTCTTTGCAATTTGAGCATAATAATTTCTTTAAAAACGAGCTCAAGGAGGAGAAAAGTTTTATGGAATACATGAATAAAGAGCTTGATGATATGTCTAAGGAATTTTCTGGCTTGAAATCTCAGTTTGCTCATCTTGAAAATTTAGTAGGCCAAATTTCTGATAAGCAAGCTACCTTGGTAAATAAGATGGCCGCTAAACCAGAATCTTTAAATAATGATGAAGATCTTAAAGTGATTGATGTAACTCCTATTGAATCTTTGTTCTCCAATATAAATCTTGATAAAGATGGGACTGTAGATGAGTCAACTTTAGTTAAAAAGTGTCCCAATGATTCAGAGTTTTTAGATCTTCATGCAAAAATTGATAAAAGTGGGATTGAAGAGGTCAAAACCTTAAGTAGCAATGAACCCACTCTTTTGGATTTCAAGGAATTTAATTATGATAATTGTTCTTTGATAGATTGTATTTACTTGTTGCAATCCATGTCGAATTCTCCTCCTTAGTCTGGTGGATCGGCCTCAAAGTCATTAAAAGAGTACTCGAAAAATTCCAGGAAGGTACTGGCCAACTTCTTAGTGAAAGCAAGTGTTCTATTCTGTTCAGTGAGATATGCCCTGCTAAGATAAGGGAAGAAATGAAGAACATTTTGGGTGTCGTCTCGACGTCCTTTGAGAGCAAATACCTAAACCTGCCGACCCCGGAAGGAAGAATGAATTCTTCACTGAGGAATTTGCTGGTGAGGAAATTCCTTAGCGAAGAACTACTTGCAGTGGAATAAGTACTCAGAAGTAAATATAACAGGATACAAACATAGTCATCATGATGAAATGAGGACTAGCTCAGAGTACAGAAAGCATAAACACATGATAACAAGATGAAGACAAACAGACTGAAGAAATTGAACTGAGGAATTTGTGAAAGTCTTCAGTCAAAGTCTTCAAGCACAGATATGAACAACAGTCAACGCAGTAATGAGGAAATGGAAGAGTTGAGGAAATAGAACCAGTTAGTTGGTGAAGACAATGATTTGGTAAACCAGTTCCAACTGTTGTCTCAGTTGTACGTCTGGTTGGAGCGGCTGAGTATTTAAACTCGAGGACACACAGTCCCGGACACCCAGTCTCTGAGCCGCAACTCAGGACACCCAGTCCTCACCGTATTCTCCTTGAACTAAGACCACGCAGGCCTCATCCAATCACTCGTGGTAAGTCTTCAGGTGACTTCCAAACCTTCACAGACTTGGTCACTCGGCGATCCACAATTCCTCTTGGATGCTCTAGACCTTGACGCCTAACCGTCTGGAAGAAGCACAGTCTTCAAAGGTAACAAGCGTCGGATCCACGCAGGATCAATTTCTTCAGTGATGCTTAATCACTTTGGGTTTGTGGGGGTTTGGTTTTGGATTTTCCTCACTTGATGATTTTCGCTCAAAGTCCTCGGAGGATGGGTTGCTCTCAGATGACAAGTGTCAAGTTCTCTCGGAGCAGCCAACCAGCTAGTGGTTGCAGGGGTGGCTATTTATAGCCTAGGGAGTAGCCCGACATGATAAGACATAAATGCCCTTCAATGATATGACCGTTAGGTCGATAAGATATTTTGGACAGCCGGCGCGCAGCACAGCAACGGTCGGAAATTTGACTCTCAAATTCCTCAGGGCTATCATGTTCCTCACTGTGTAGGCAATTCGCACTGGCAAATTCCTAACTCCTCAGTCAGAGCAAAGTCCTCAGTGACCAGAAGAACTGCGTCTCTGTCACTGAAGAAATTGACTGAACTGTATGAGATTTCCAATGGCTTCACTCAAAGGGATTGGTAGGTGTAGGATTTTGAGTTGAGCATCACATGGAAATTTTTCCTTAGTATTTCCTCGACCCCCTTTAACAATACGGTGTTTCCTATGACTCAAGAAAGAGAAAATGAAACTACGAAAACAAAAGTCTTCACACTTCATATTTCTCGAATGAATATCAAGTCTTCAAGGTCACACCAATTTCTTCACTTTCAAAGTCTTCAGAAAGTCTTCAGAATATCAAAGTCTTCAGTTGAAGAACTTCATTTTTAGGGGTCGACTTTCTCTGTAAATATCAAACTCCTCATAGACTTATAGACCTGTGTACACTCACAAACGCATCAGTTACTTAACCTATAAGTCTTCAATACACCAAAATCACTAAGGGGCACTAGATGCACTTACAATCTCCCCTTTTTGGTGATTGATGACAACATAGGTTAAGTTTTCAACGGGGATAAACATATGAAGTGTAAATACTGATATTGAGGAATTTGATTGCAAGATATAGAAGAACTCCCCCTGAATATGTGCATAGTGAGGAATTTGCTTTTGAGGCAATGCACATCTGAAGAATTGAATCATGGAGATCTCCCCCTATATCTTGTAATTCATACACGCATTTGATATATAATATGAAGAATTTGAAATGCATGATGAAATATGGTGCTTGATGAGATTCAGCATGCGTGCAATAATATTAACGAGGAATAAGCATGCGGAATAGCACCTCAAAAGTTTCAGAGCTCAGTGCATCAAAAGCATCAGAGCACGACCAAAAGTATCAAGGCACCATCGGATTTAATATTACAACTCGATCCAATAAAAGTTTCAGAAGAACGAGAATTGTAACTTAACAAAACGCCCATAATATAAACCCGCTTGAAGACTAGCTCAGATTTCTCCCCCTTTGTCATCAAATGACCAAAAGGATTGAAACTGAGGACTAACGCCCCTGAAGATTTTCAAGTCGATGGAGGAGCACCAGTGTTGTCGGGGTTGTTTGTTGAAGTAGGGCCTGCCGCAGTGTCATCCAAATCTTCATGTTCATCAGTTTCACGCGATGAAGAATAAGAACTGGCCACCAGATCAGGAACTTTGACTCTCTTGAATTTCTTCGGAGGTGGTGCAGACCAGTCAAATGCTTCCTGGAGACCCATAGTTTTCAATTCTTCCGCGGAATATACATGAGTGAGAACAGCCCAGGTGCGGTTGAGGGTTTCATGAAGGTGATACTGATTTTTCTTCACTGCATTATGTGTTGAGGTCATGTTGTGAAGAATTGCAGCAAATTGATGCTTCACCCATTTGTGATTGCGATCAACCATCTGATGAAGACTGAGGAGTAACTCACGGTCAGTCATCACCCTGGGTGCTGTTGCTTGAGGCTTTTTCTTAGCTGAGGTATTTGCGGCAGTGTCATGTGTTGCAGAATCGTCATTGGTGGAGTAAGAAGTAGCTAGACAGAATTGACCATCCAATGGACGAGTGCCTTCATCAATCACAGCAGCTGCCTTGCCCTTATCATCAGATGATAAAACTGGTCGCTTGAGGACTTCAATGGGCGGCAAGTAGCTACCATGGTTCAGAGTGTCAGCCTTGTAATTCAGTGAAGATCTTGCCCTTATGAATCTCATAATCCAAGGCGCATAGGGCTTCAGCTCAAAAGGTGACATTGCAACATTAGCCAGAGTCCTCATGAAGAAATCATGGAAGTTGACGGGAACGCCATGAATGATGTTGAAAAGCATGTTCTTCATGATGCCAACGCCATCTTCATCATTTGAGTCGTGGCCTTTGATAGGACTCATTGTCTTCGTCAGGATGCGATAGACAGTCCGAGGCACATACAACAATTCTTTGACGAGGAATTTGGTTCGAGGGGCCTGCCCTGGCTTCAAAGGCTTCATGAGCACTTGCATATAATGATCTGTCAGTTCGCGGTCATTGTAAATGCAACGTGCACTGTCATGGGGAGGATCAAGAGGAAGGACACGAAGCAATTCAGTTGCTGGTGCCTTATAGTGAGTGTTTTCTGTCATCCAATCCAGCACCCATGAATTGATATCTTCATTATCTCCGGTGATATGCAAAGTGGCATAGAACTGAAGAATGAGTTCTTCATTCCAATCACAGATATCAGTGCAGAAGTTCAGTAGTCCTGCATCGTGAATAACTCGGAGTACTGGTTCGAAGCACGGCAGAGATTCCATATCCACATGAGGAATATGCTCATGATCGAAGATTTTGTCCTTGTCAAAGAGCACTGAGGAATAGAAGTTGGCTTGAGTAGCAGTCCAGAAGCGTCTTTTCCTTATGCGAGCAGAATCATATGGATTGTAATCAGTGAAGAACACATGCTCAGAAAAGAAGTCTTCAGCCTTGAATTTTTGCTTGCTAGAGAACGGATTCTTCGGTTTGGGCAGAGGAGTATCAGTGATTTGCAGTACAACCTCAGGAATCGCGATCTCAGGTACTTCAGGCTGAGGAATTTCTGGTTCCTCTTCTTGTGCAGTTTGGGGATCAGCAGCAGGTTCTTCAGCACTAGCGGCTGGAATTTCTTCATGAACAGACGATGTGGGATGAGTTTCTTCAGAGCCCATTTGAACAGTTGTAGCCGGGGACTGAGGAAATTGTTGAATGGGGGTGAAGAGAGGAGTATTGGGATGCTGACTTTCCCAAAAGTCATCATTCATCACTGGTGTAGTGCATCCAATATCCACGTCTTCTTCCTCCTTTTCAATTTCCTCAACACCAGCCTCTTCAGCTGTGAACTGAGGCATGGGTGAGGAAACGACTGGTGGTGAAGGGAATTTTTCCACTTCAATTTCTTCATCAAACTGTTCTGAGGTAGCAACAGAATGATTTTCTTCATCATATCCGCTTGGGATCTTGTAGTCTTCTCCACAAGGAACAATTTCCTTAGATGAGATGGAGGAAATGGGAACGGCATCAATGGGATTTTCAAGCGAGCTGGTCATTGGCTTCATTTTCTTCACAGCCGAAGAATTTGACGCAGCTGATGCCATCCTTTTCTTCACTGCAGCTCACTCTGCAGCCTTTGTCTTCTTCACTTCATAAGCAGAAGGAGGAATTGGAGTTGGTGTTGGCGCAGGAGGAGCTGAGGACTGTGGTTCATTTTCTTCAGGCGCAACTGGTGCAGTTGCCCTGATCTCTTCAGTTTCTTCAGGCGCACCACTAGTGGATGCCCTGGGAATTTCTTCAGCGGCTGGAATGGAGTCATCAGCCCTGGAACTTGTATTCTCATCAGCAGGCTGAAAGTCATCAGCAGTGCTGGCATGTTCTTCAGCAGGCTGAGCAGAGTCTGCAGCCTGAGGATTTTCTTGTTGCGATGGGGCTGCAACAGTTGTCATTTTCTTCGTCAAATTGACGAATCTCACTTTGGCTCCTTGCCAATCAGCATTGTATGCATCTAAATCTTTGCTGAGGGCTTGGATTTCAGATTGAGCTTTGAGAAGTTCTTCAGGAGTCAGGTTGACGTTGTTCTTCTTCAGAAGCTTCTCCTTTCTAGCTTGTGCTCTCTTTATCTCACGAGCCTTTTCAAACTTCCATTTCTCTTCAGAGATGAAATGGGTCAGCATATGACTTTGACCAGGAGTCAGAGGCAGATCAGGCATTGGAGTGTTTGGATCCTGATGCCATAAGTCGATGAAATCAAGGATCTTCTTCGGATCCAAAAGCAGAGGCACAGTTGTTCCTTTGGCTCTAGCGGCCTTTGCCAGTCTGTCTCTGATGATTTCTGCAAGTTCTTCATTAGAAGCCTCGTCATCAGAGGGCACGTGGAAAGCAACCTGTTTCTTTCTTGGACTTGGCCGAGGACCGCGTCCAGCTGTTGCTTTTGTCTTCAGCAGAGTGGGGCCAGATGAGGACATTGGTGCAGCTGAGGAACTTGCTGAGACACCAGAAGCAATCGAGAAACCCTGAGTCCTTTGACATGTAGCCAGATGCACAGGAGTTGAGGACTTGGAGGGAGCTGCTGAGGACTTTGATGGAGCAGCAGTAGTCTGAGGAATTTGCCGTGAGGGCGCTGATGGTGAAGCACTTGGCTTGCGAGCAGGCTTCTTTGGCATTGATTTCCTCGGCTTGACCGAGGTCTCAGCGGCAGCAGCAGCAGCAGAATCCTCATTGAATTTCCTCACTGCCTCCTTGGCTTGTTTTGCCAGTTTTGCTTGACGCCTAGACCATTCTTCAGGAAAGTCCTCACCATGCTTGATGCTGGTGGGATCAGCGACTTGGCCAGGTGCCAATGGAGCTCTTGGGCATGGAGGGTTTAAGGCGAATTTCTTCATGTACTTGGGAGTAACATAGCCATATTCCCTCCATTCTCGTGCCCATCTTCGTTCTATCCTCTGAATGCGCACTTTGCGCTGATTTTTGTTCTCTTTGCCAAACTTGGCTTCATCAGGTGTGCAATAATCTTTGTATATTTCATCAGGGATCTCAAAGGCAGTCATGACCTCCGGTTTCTTTCCTCCTTTCTGTGGTCTCTTTCCTTCTGCCATTTTCTTCAGATGAGGAATTTGAACAATTGAACACTCTGAAGAAGTATGCAGTTTTTCTTCAAGGAACGCTGCAAATGAGTTAAGTTGATGAGAACCTAGTGATTCAGCAGCGGACATGAGTACCTGTGAACAGAGTGTAGGTGCGAGGAATTTGGAGAGGTCATATGCGTTCTCAGAAGGTTTTTCGAAAAGACAAGTTTTGAGGAATTTGACCAGTTGAGCCTTGAGGAATTTCACTAAGCGTTCTTGTCTTAGGTTCCAGAGTTGTACAGATCGAAAATCCGCACAATTGAGGAATCTTGAAGAATTGAGTGCTTAGAGAGATGGATCAAGAGCATACAATGTGTGAGGTGTTTATGTGTGAAGATCTGAAGAATAAAACACCTTTGAAGATTTTCAGAAAAGTTTGAGAATCAAAGCGAGTAATAAAAGTGACTTTTAATTACCCGAACTGAAGAACACGACGAACAGAGATGAACCGTGGTGAAGTTCGTCAAGTTAGATCTGCCACGCCCTAACTCGGCAGAGGGAGACAGCTACGGCGGCGGCGGAGTGAAGATTTCCGCAGCCGGCGCGAGTACGACGGCGACGAGGTCGAGGCAGTGAAGCTCTTCCTCACTGACGGCGATGGAGTAGCGGCGGCGCTAGGGTTTGAGGAGAGCTCGAGCGAGAGACAACGACCGAGCGGAGTAAATGAAGTAAGGAAGGGAGAGGGGTATTTATAGCCACTGTAAAAACTGTTCGTCCGAAGATTTTGGGACGAACATGCCCCTGCCCTTTCTTCTTCATGCGACATGTGTCACCCACGTACTGTGCAGATGAGATCGTGTAAGATCGTGGGTGAATAAAATAATGCATCGTGGGATGCGGAACGGTTTGAGCGGTAAAACCGAAAATCTGGATAAGATTTGTTTTAAAAATTTCGTTCGCAATTTCTTCAGCTGTCAAGGACACAGTGAAGACTTTGAATGAGTTTCAATCAGAACGCACATGAAGAATTTGTGAATAGATTGGGTTGAGTATAGCATAGAGGGGGAAGGGTCCGATCACATTCACTTAGCAGAAATCGCAACTTGAAGAAATAGCAATAAGTGAATGCTGTAGAGGACATAAACTCATATATATATATATATATATATATATATATATATATATATATATATATATATATATATATATATATATATATAGCCAATGAAGAAAAACGACGGAAACAGTGAAGATTTTGCAAAGTTGAAGAATGTGAAAAACTGAAGAATTTCAAAAATGAGGAAAAACTCAAATTGAAGATTTTCAACTTTTGTGGTGGCGTGACCCACCGTATAAGAATGATGATTTCAGACACCGCGTACGATTGTCGTAGGGTTCTGAGAATCAAATTCTTCATTAATTTCTTCACACTTAGAGTGTTATTCTTCATTGATTGAAGAAAAACGTTTCTTCATGTGTTGCACATCTAAGTCATCAATTCTGCATAAGGGTTAGGATGTGTGTCCTTTTCAAAGAACATTCGAAGATTCTAAGATATTTAGCTCACACCGCAACTTGCTAAACCTCTTCTCATCCAAGGGCTTAGTGAAGATATCAGCTAGCTGTTCTTCAGTCTTCACATGCTCAATGGAGATGTCGCCCTTCAACACATGATCACGAAGAAAATGATGACGAATCTGGATGTGCTTAGTCTTCGAGTGCTGAACTGGGTTGTGAGCAATCTTGATGGCACTCTCATTGTCGCAGAGGAGAGGCACATTCTTCACGTTGACGCCATAGTCCTTGAGGGTTTGCTTCATCCAAAGCAGTTGAGCACAGCAAGAGCCAGCAGCAATGTATTCAGCTTCAGCAGTAGACAGTGATACACAGTTCTGTTTCTTCGAGGACCAACAGACCAAAGATCGTCCGAGGAAATGACAAGTGCCAGATGTTGACTTGCGGTCCACACGATCACCAGCATAGTCAGAGTCAGAATATCCGATGAGGTCAAAAGCAGAGCCCTTGGGGTACCATAATCCTAGTGTTGGTGTGTGAGCTAGATATCGAAGAATATGCTTCACAGCCTTATGGTGTGATTCCTTCGGTGCAGCTTGAAATCGGGCACACATGCAAACACTAAGCATTATATCTGGCCTAGATGCACATAAGTACAATAAAGAACCAATCATGGAGCGGTATACCTTGTGATCGAAGTCAATACCATTTTCATCAGTGCATAGATGGCCATTTGTGGGCATAGGAATTTTGACGCCTTTGCAATCTTGCATGCCGAATTTCCTCAGTACGTCCTTGAGGTATTTCTCCTGAGATATGAATATGCCATTGTGCTGCTGACGAATTTGAAGACCTAAGAAGAATTTCAACTCTCCCATCATAGACATTTGATATTCTTCACTCATCATATAGGCAAATTCATCACTATAACGTTGATTAGTACAGCCAAAGATAATATCATCAACATATATTTGGCACACAAACAGTTCACCATCATATGATTTAGTAAAGAGAGTAGGGTCGAGTGAACCGGGTGTGAAGCCATTCTTCACGTAGAATTCCTTCAATGTATCATACCACGCCCGAGGGGCTTGCTTGAGGCCATAGAGAGCCTTATTAAGTCTGAAGACTTTGTCAGGATTCTTGGGATCTTCAAAACCTGGGGGTTGAGCAACATATACTTCTTCCTCAAGCTTACCATTGAGGAATGCACTTTTCACATCCATTTGATATAAGATGATATCATGATGGTTAGCATAGGCAAGTAAAATGCGAATAGCCTCAAGTCTAGCAACAGGTGTAAAAGTTTCATCGAAATCAATTCCTTCAACCTGTGTGTAGCCTTGAGCTACTAGTCGTGCCTTATTCCTCACCACAAGGCCATTTTCATCTTTCTTGTTGTGGTAGATCCACTTTGTGCCAATGATATTATGCTTGCGAGGATCTGGGCGATTGACCAATTCCCAGACATTGTTCAGCTCGAACTGATGTAATTCTTCTTGCATAGCCTGAATCCACTCCGGCTCCAGAAATGCTTCATCTACCTTAGTAGGCTCTATGATAGAGACAAAAGCATAGTGCCCACAAAAGTTAGATAAGTGTGAGGCTTTTGAGCGTGTGAGAGGACCTGGTGCGCTAATGTCATCGATGATCTTCTCCACTTGCACTTCTTTTGCAACGCGTGGATGAGTTGGTTGTCGCTGAGGATTTTGATCAGCATTTTCTTCAGCACCATTTTCCTCATCTTGTTCTTTAGGTGCATCAGCTCGACGTTCTTCACGAACAGGAATAAATTCTTCAGCAGATTCTTCAGTCGGAATGACATCCTCAGTTGCCTTGAGCTTGATAGCATCTTCAGGTGCTGGTTCATCTAACATAGAAGGCAGGTGCTCTTGTTGCGAGCCATTAGTTTCATCGAACCGCACATCTACAGTGTCAACAATCTTGTGAAGAACAATGTTGAAGACTCTGTAGGTGTGCGAGTCCTTTCCGTAACCAAGCATAAAACCTTCATGTGCTTTCGGTGCAAATTTAGAGTTGTGGTGAGGATCTCTAATCCAACATTTAGCACCGAAGACTTTGAAATAACTCACATTGGGTTTCTTGTCAGTGAGGAGTTCATAGGCAGTCTTCTTGAAGAATTTGTGAAGATATACTCTGTTGATGATGTGGCAGGCAGTATCAATTGCATCAATCCAAAAACGCTGAGGCGTTTTGTATTCATCAAGCATAGTGCGAGCCATCTCAACAAGAGTTCGGTTCTTGCGCTCCACGACGCCATTCTGCTAAGGAGTATAGGGAGCAGATAACTCATGAGTAATACCAAGTTCATCAAGATAGGCATCAAGACCGGAATTCTTGAACTCAGTTCCATTGTCACTTCTGATATGCTTGATCTTCACACCAAAGTTGGTTGAAGCCCTCAAGGAAAATTGTTTGAAGACTTCCTGCACTTCATGTTTGTAAGTAACAATGTGTACCCATGTATATCGAGAATAATCATCAACAATGACAAAACCATATAGAGATGCATCATTAGTGACTGCTGAATAATGATTAGGTCCGAAGAGGTCCATGTGAAGCAATTCGAATGGACGTGTAGTGGTCATGATAGTCTTCGCTGGATGCTTGGCCTTGGTCATTTTTCCAGCTTCGCATGCTCCGCATAAGTGATCCTTGAGGAATTTGACATTCTCAATGCCAATGACATGCTTCTTCTTCACAAGCGTGTTCAGATTCCTCATGCCTGCATGACCAAGTCGTCGATGCCATAGCCAGCCTTCTGAAGCTTTTGCAAGTAGACACACGGCTGGTTGTGGTCCTGTAGAGAAATCAACAATATACAGATCTCTTCTCCTAAAGCCTTCGAAGACTTTGGAATTGTCAGCTTCCATAATCACAACACAACGATATTTGCCGAAGACAACAACCATATCAAGATCACAAAGCATTGAGACTGACATGAGATTGTATCCTAAGGACTCAATAAGCATGACTTTGTCCATGTGCTTATCCTTAGAGATAGCAACCTTACCAAGACCCAATACCTGACTTTTGCCTTTGTTAGCAAAGATGATATGCTTCAGAGGTGATGGTGATAAGGGAGCATCCATCAATAGATTCTTGTCACCAGTCATGTGATTTGTACATCCACTATCGAGGACCCATTCAGTGGTTTTGGGTTGATCATCCTTAGCTCCTTTTGCCATGAAGCAATAGGTGGGAGCGTAGCCATCATTATCTTCATCAGGCTTGTCGGTGGAGTCAGTTTCTTCAGTGTTGAAGATGGACTTGCTGACGAAGGTAGTAGCAACGGCCAGACTCGCCACACCAGACTCAGATTCTTCAGACTCCTCCTCTTCATCATTTTCCTTAGATTCAGCTTCAGAGTCCATTTCCTTGCCAATGAATGCCCGAGCCTTCTTAGAGCTGCTCTTCTTGTGAGATGAAGACTTTGAGGATTTTGATGACGAAGATTTTGACGATTTCTTCTTCTTCTTCGCATCATCAGAACTGTAATCCTTGTATTTCTTCTTCTTCATTTCCTTTTCCCAGTGAGGACAATCTTGAATATAGTGACCAGGCTTCTTGCATTTGTGGCAAAGTCTTCTCTTATAGTCACTGGATGAGGAATCATTTCCTCTTGAGGATTTTCCAAAGCGACCACGTCTTGTGAATTTCTGGAATTTCTTCACAAGCAGTGCTAGATCCTGGCTCAGTTCTTCGGGATCACCAAGGCTACTACCAGAATCCTCATATTTAGATTCAGACACAGCCTTGGCCTTCAGGGCACGTGGTTTGCCGTAGTTTGAGCCATAGAGATCTCTCTTTTCAGCAAGCTGGAACTCATGAGTGTTTAGCCTTTCGAGGATATCAGCAGGATCAAGCGACTTGTAGTCATCACGTTCTTGTATCATCAGTCCCAGAGTGTCAAATGAGGAATCAAGCGATCTCAGCAGTTTCTTCACAACTTCATGATCAGTGATGTCAGTGGCACCGAGGGCTTGAAGCTCATTTGAGATGTCAGTGAGGCGATCAAAGGTTTGTTGGACATTCTCATTTTCGAGTCTTTTGAAGTGGTTGAAGAGATTCCGAAGAACATCGACTCGAGAGTCACGCTGAGTTGAAACTCCTTCATTTACTTTGGACAACCTATCCCAGATAATCTTAGCAGTTTCCAAAGCACTCACTCTTCCATACTATCCTTTGCTCAGATGACCACATATGATATTCTTCGCTTGAGAATCGAGTTGTTTGAATCTCTTCACATTGGTAGCGTTCAATGAGGGAGTGACAGTGGGGACACCATTTTCCACAACATACCAGAGATCATTATCAATTGCCTCAAGATGCATTCGCATCTTGTTCTTCCAGTAGGGGTAGTCCGTTCCATCAAAGGTAGGACACCCAGCCGAGACCTTGATCATACCTGCGGTCAACATCACTAAAACTCCAGGCGGTTAAACCAAAATCACACAGAACAAGGGAGTACCTTGCTCTGATACCAATTGAAAGTGCGTTATATCGACTAGAGGGGGGGTGAATAGGCGATTTTTATGAATTCTTCACTGAGGAATTTGCTGGTGAGGAAATTCCTTAGCGAAGAACTACTTGCAGCGGAATAAGTACTCAGAAGTAAATATAACAGGATACAAACATAGTCATCATGATGAAATGAGGACTAGCTCAGAGTACAGAAAGCGTAAACACAGGATAACAAGATGAAGACAAACAGACTGAAGAAATTGAACTGAGGAATTTGTGAAAGTCTTCAGTCAAAGTCTTCAAGCACAGATATGAACAACAGTCAACACAGTAATGAGGAAATGGAAGAGTTGAGGAAATAGAACCAGTTAGTTGGTGAAGACAATGATTTGGTAAACCAGTTCCAACTGCTGTCTCAGTTGTACGTCTGGTTGGAGCGGCTGAGTATTTAAACTCGAGGACACACAGTCCCGGACACCCAGTCTCTGAGCCGCAACTCAGGACACCCAGTCCTCACCGTATTCTCCTTGAACTAAGACCACGTAGGCCTCATCCAATCACTCGTGGTAAGTCTTCAGGTGACTTCCAAACCTTCACAGACTTGGTCAGTCGGCGATCCACAATTCCTCTTGGATGCTCTAGACCTTGACGCCTAACCGTCTGGAAGAAGCACAGTCTTCAAAGGTAACAAGCGTCGGATCCACGCAGGATCAATTTCTTCAGTGATGCTTAATCACTTTGGGTTTGTGGGGGTTTGGTTTTGGATTTTCCTCACTTGATGATTTTCGCTCAAAGTCCTCGGAGGATGGGTTGCTCTCAGATGACAAGTGTCAAGTTCTCTCGGAGCAGCCAACCAGCTAGTGGTTGTAGGGGGCGGCTATTTATAGCCTAGGGAGCAGCCCAACATGATAAGACATAAATGCCCTTCAATGATATGACCGTTAGGTAGATAAGATATTTTGGACAGCCGGCGCGTAGCACAGCAACGGTCGGAAATTTGACTCTCAAATTCCTCAGGGCTATCATGTTCCTCACTGTGTAGGTAATTCGCACTGGCAAATTCCTAACTCCTCAGTCAGAGCAAAGTCCTCAGTGACCAGAAGAACTGCGTCTCTGTCACTGAAGAAATTGACTGAACTGTATGAGATTTCCAATGGCTTCACTCGAAGGGATTGGTAGGTGTAGGATTTTGAGTTGAGCATCACATGGAAATTTTTCCTTAGTATTTCCTCGACCCCCTTTAACAATACGGTGTTTCCTATGACTCAAGAAAGAGAAAATGAAACTACGAAAACAAAAGTCTTCACGCTTCATATTTCTCGAATGAATATCAAGTCTTCAAGGTCACACCAATTTCTTCACTTTCAAAGTCTTCAGAAAGTCTTCAGAATATCAAAGTCTTCAGCTGAAGAACTTCATTTTTAGGGGTCGACTTTCTCTGTAAATATCAAACTCCTCATAGACTTATAGACATGTGTACACTCACAAACGCATCAGTTACTTAACCTATAAGTCTTCAATACACCAAAATCACTAAGGGGCACTAGATGCACTTACAGTAGGCTTGCTGGACGGTGATGGGTTGGATGAGATTTACCATGTAATCAAGTTAGTTTTGTTAGGGTTTGATCCCTAGTATCCACTATGTTCTGAGATTGATGTTGCTATGACTTTGCTATGCTTAATACTTGTCACTAGGGCCCGAGTACCATGATGTCAGATCTGAACCTATTATGTTTTCATGAATATATGTGTGTTCGTGATCCTATCTTGCAAGTCTAGAGTCACCTATTATGTGTTATGATCCGACAACCCCGAAGTGACAATAATCGGGATACTTCTCGATGATGACCGTAGTTTGAGGAGTTCATGTATTCACTATGTGCTAATGCTTTGTTCCGGTTCTCTATTAAAAGGAGGCCTTAATATCCCTTAGTTTCCGCTAGGACCCCGCTGCCACGGGAGGGTAGGACAAAAGATGTCATGCAAGTTCTTTTCCATAAGCATGTATGACTATATTCGGAATACATGCCTACATTACATTGATGAACTGGAGCTAGTTCTGTGTCACCCTATGTTATAGCTATTACATGAGGAATCGCATCCGACATAATTATCCATCACTGATCCAATGCCTACGAGCTTTTCACATCTTGTGTTTCGCTTATTTACTTTTCCGTTGCTATTGTTACAATCACTACAAAACCCAAAAATATTACTTTTGCTACTGTTACCTTTATTATCATACTACTTTGCTACTAAATACTTTGCTGCAGATACTAAGTTATCCAGGTGTGGTTGAATTGACAACTCAACTGCTAATACTCAATAATATTCTTTGGCTCCCCTTGTGTCGAATCAATAAATTTGGGTTGAATACTTTACCCTCGAAAGCTGTTGCGATCCCCTACACTTGTGGGTTATCACTAAGGAAGTGCATGTGAAATCAGTTGTCCAAGCCTTACCGTGCTACGCGATGGGTGTCTTCCTTCTATCAAAAGGGTTTTGTGACAAGTATGAAAAACTTATTCGTGACTTCTGGTGGGGTGACGAAGATGGCCATCGTAAGGTTCACTAGATGTCATGGGAAAGGATGACGCAGCCGAAGAGAGCAGGTGGTATAGGCTGCAGGGACATGCACCTTTTCAACATCGCCCTCTTGGCTAAACAAGACTGGAGGCTCATCCAGAACCCTAACAGCCTGTGCGCACGGGTTCTCAAGGCTAAATACTACCCGAACGGTAACTTACTGGATACCGTTTTTGCGTCCGATGCTTCACCGGTTCGAAAGGGGATTGAAGCCGGCTTGGAATTACTCAAAAAGGGCATTATATGGTGAGTAGGAGATGGAAGGAGCATACAAATACAACGAGACCAATGGATCCCCAGAAGCGAGGGTCTCAAGACGGCCACATTCATGAGGAGATCAAGATTAAGGTGGGTCAATCAACTTATGCACCCGGATAGAAAAGAGTGGAATGAGGCACTAGTGAGACAAATTTTCCACCCTTTCGATGCGGATGAGATTTGCAACATTCCCATCCCAAGTACGAATGCTACTGATTGTGTCACGTGGCACTATGAAAAAAGTGGGAACTTCTCAGTTAGAAGTGCGTATATGCTTGCTGCAAACGATGCAGGGCATATGAACCAGGCCCCATCAAGCTCATCCCATACCTCGAGTGACCGCAGCATATGGGACCTCATCTAGAAGGCAAGAGTCCCCCCCAAAGTCCGGTTATTTGGATGGAGGTTTGATACGTCTCCAACGTATCTATAATTTTTTATTGCTCCATGCTACTTTATCTACTATTTTGGACTATATTGGGCTTTAGTTTCTGTTGGAAATATGCCCTAGAGGCAATAATAAATGGTTATTGTTATATTTCTGTGTTCATGATAATCGTCTATTATTCATGCTACAATTGTGTTATCCGGAAATCGTAATACACGTGTGAATACATAGACCACAACAAAGTCCCTAGTGAGCCTCTAGTAGACTAGCTCGTTGATCAACGGATAGTCATGGTTTCCTGACTATGGGCATTGGATGTCATTGATAACGGGACCACATAATTAGGAGAATGATGTGATGGACAAGACCCAATTCTAAGCATAGCTCAAAGATCGTGTAGTTCGTTTAGCTAGAGCTTTTCCAAATGTCAAGTATCCTTTCCTTAGACCATGAGGTTGTGCAACTCCCGGATACCGTAGGAGTGCTTTGGGTGTACCAAACGTCACAACATAACTGGGTGGCTATAAAGGTGTACTACGGGTATCTCCAAAAGTGTTTGTTGGGTTGGCACGAACCGAGACTGGGATTTGTCACTCCGTATGACGGAGAGGTATCTCTGGGCCCACTCGGTAATGCATCATCATAATGATCTCAATGTGACCAAGTGTATGGTCACGAGATCATGCATTACGGTACGAGTAAAGTGACTTGCCGGTAACGAGACTAAAAGAGGTATTGGGATACCGATGATCGAGTCTCGGACAAGTAACGTACCGATTGACAAAGGGAATTGAATACGGGGTTGATTGAATCCTCGACATCGTGGTTCATCCGATGAGATCATCAAGGAGTATGTGGGAGCCAACATGGGTATCCAGATCCCGCTGTTGGTTATTGACCGGAGAGGCGTCTCGGTCATGTCTGCATATCTCCCGAACCCGCAGGGTCTACACACTTAAGGTTCGGTGACGCTAGGGTTGTAGAGATATTAGTATGCAGCAAACCGAAAGTTGTTCGGAGTCTCGGATGAGATCCCGAACATCACGAGGAGTTCCGGAATGGTCCGGAGGTGAAGAATTATATATAGGAAGTGCTGTTTCGGCCATCGGGAGAGTTTCAAGGGTCACCGGTATTGTACCGGGACCACCGGAAGGGTCCCGGGGGTCCACCGGGTGGGGCTACCTATCCCGGAGGGCCCCATGGGCTGAAGTGGGAGGGAACCAGCCCCTGGTGGGCTGGTGCGCCCCCTCTGGGCCCCCCTGCGCCTAGGGTTGGGAACCCTAGGGGAGGGGGCGCCTCCACTTGCCTTGGGGGGTAAGTTTCCCCCTTGGCCGCCGCCCCTCCTAGGAGATCCCATCTCCTAGGGCCGGCGCCCCCCCTGGGGACCCTATATAAAGAGGGGGGAGGGAGGGCAGCCGCACCCTGCATCTTGGCGCCTCCCTTCCCCCTTGCTACACCTCTCCCTCCCGCAGACGCTTGGCGAAGCCCTGCCGAAACCCTGCTGCATCCACCACCACGCCGTCGTGCTGCTGGATATTCATTAACCTCTCCTTCCCCCTTGCTGGATCAAGAAGGAGGAGACGTCACGCTGACCGCACGTGTGTTGAACGCGGAGGTGCCGTCCGTTCGGTGCTAGGATCTCCGGTGATTTGGATCACGACGTGAACGACTCCCTCAACCCCGTTCTCTTGAACGCTTCCGCTCGCGATCTATAAGGGTATGTAGATGCACTCCCCTCTCTCATTGGAGGATGAACTCATAGATTGATCTTGGTGAACGTAGGAATTTTTTTATTTTATGCAACATTCCCCAACAGTGGCATCATGAGCTAGGTCTATGCGTAGTTCTCTTTGCACGAGTAGAACACAATTTGTTGTGGGCGTAGATGTTGTCAACTTTCTTGCCACTACTAGTCTTATTTTGCTTCAGCGGTATTGTGGGATGAAGCGGCCCGGACCGACCTTACACGTACGCTTACGTGAGACAGGTTCCACCGACTGACATGCACTAGTTGCATAAGGTGGCTAGTGGGTGTCTGTCTCTTCCACTTTACTTGGAGCGGATTCGATGAAAAGGGTCCTTATGAAGGGCAAATAGAAGTTGGCAAATCACATTGTGGCTTTAACGTAGGTAAGAAAACGTTCTTGCTAGATCACCTATAGAAGCCACGTAAAAACTTGCAACAACAATTAGAGGACGTCTAACTTGTTTTTGCAGCAAGTGTTTTGTGATGTGATATGGCCAAAGTTGTGATGAATGATGAATGATATATATGTGATGTATGTCACGCCCAAGATGCGACCCTATCCTAAAGGAACTCGAAGGTCCCACCAAGGATAGAAGCGCATCTTGAAGACGCTTTTGCAAGGTGGATATCATTACATTAACATTACATAATAGATGGGGATACATACATAAGGCATACAATGCCACACGAATACAACATCATCATACAAGAGATCAACATCCGACTACGGATGATACATAAACAGAAACTCAAACAATATCCACCCTGCTAGCCCAGGCTGCCGACCTGGAACCTATCCCCTGATCGAAGAAGCAGAAGAAGAAACTCCAAAACAAGCAACACCGCTCTCGCGTCATGATCATCGCATAACCTGTACCTGCAACTGTTGTTGTAGTAATCTGTGAGCCACGAGGACTCAGCAATCCCATTACCATGGGTATCAAGACTAGCAAAGCTTAATGGGAAAGGAAGGGGTAAAGTGGTGAGGTTGCAGCAGCGACTAAGCATGATATGGTGGCTAACATACGCAAATGAGAGCGAGAAGAGAAACAAAGGAACGGGCGTGAAGCTAGCAATGATCAAGAGGTGATCCTGAACACCTACTTACGTCAAACATAACACAGAAACCGTGTTCACTTCCCGGACTCCGCCGAGAAGAGACCATCACGGCTACACACACGGTTGATGCGTTTTAATTCGGATCTGGTGTCAAGTTATCTACAACCGGACATTAACAAATTCCCATCTGCCACATAACCGCGGGCACAGCTCTCGAAAGTTTATACCCTGCAGGGGTGTCCCAACTTAGCCCATGACAAGCTCTCGCGATCAACGAAGGAATAGACCTTCTCCCAGGAAGACCCGATCAGTCTCGGAATCCCGGTTTACAAAACATTTCGACAATGGTAAAACAAGACCAGCAAAGCCGCCCGATGCACCGACAATCCCGATAGGAGCTGCACATATCTCGTTCTTAGGGCAACACCGGATAAGTCAAGCTACGAGTAAAACCAGACTTCGAGTTTCCCCGAGGTGGCCCCGCAGGTTGCTCGGTTCGGACCAACACTTAGACAAGCACTGGCCCGGGGGGGCTAAAATAAAGATGACCCTTGGGTTAATTACTCCCAAGGGAAAGGTAGGTGGTGGTGAGGCAAATGGTAAAACCAATGTTGGGCCTTGCTGGACAAGTTTTATTCAAAGCGAACTGTCAGGGGGGTCCCATAAATCACTCGACCGCGTTAGGAACGCAAAATCCGGGAACATAACACCGGTATGACGGAAACTAGGGCGACAAGAGTGGAACAAAACACCAGGCATAAGGCCGAGCCTTCCACCCTTTACCAAATATATAGATGCATTAATAATATAGGAGATATTGTGATATCCCAACAAAACCCTGTCCACCATGGAGAAATCTTCAACTTCACCTGCAACTAGCAACGCTATAAGAGGGGCTGAGCAAAGCGGTAACATAGCCAAACAACGGCTTGCATAGGAAAGGTGTCAAAGGTTAGAGGTTCATGGCAATATGGGATGGCTTGATAAACAGGTAATGGGTAGCGCAGCATAGCGATAGAACGAAGCAACTAGCATAGCAATGATAGTAGTGAGATCCAGGGTAGCGGTCATCTTGCCTGAAATCCCACTAGGAAGAAGAACGAATCCATGAAGAAGACGAACGGATGAAGCCGAACCAATCGTAGACGAACGCATCCTCACGATCGCAACGAAACGGGAACTATCGAGAAGAAGCACACAACATGGTAAACACACCACACATAGACAAGACATGATGCACAACAAACATGATGCATGACAAAGCTACATGAAGCTACTCATGGCAAGAGATGATGCAAACAAGAACAACACATCAAGGTAAGTTTAAATGAGGCCGGAAACAACATATAACAATTCCGGTAAGTCCTCATATGCAAATTTTGAAATTGGTCCAGAACTGAATAAACATTATCTTCACGTTGTTAAACAGCAAGTTAAGATGCACCACGATGATCTACACGAGATTCTAGTCAAGTTACATATAAAGTTCATTAGATTCGGAGCTACGGCCTAGAAGATATGAGCAAAACAAGTTAAACATGGCATTGATGCAAAATGCATACAAACATCAAGCAAACACCTCAAAACAAGGATGCAACATGATAATATGAAACTACATGCAAAATCAAGCAAGTTTCATATAAAGCACACTCAAAACGGAGCAACGGTTCAACACATACACTCTATACAAGTCATAACAATAATCTGTCCAAAACAACAACTAGGCATATTACAAGCATCAAAACAACATGCTACAGCACCCCAACATAATAACAAAAGGCATGGGCATGAAGTATAGGTAAAGCATAACAAAACATGAACACTGAGCTATCTCCAGAAATCACTAGAACATGCTCCAAAACACATGGGAAAATTGCAAATATTAACAGTTTCAGACTTTGCAGAAATAACATCAGGTTGCAATGTTTAGAGCTATCAAACAACATGTTACAGGAACTTATCATGGCAAATAAAGGCATGTCATGAATCTACTAATTGCATAGATCAAAAGTCCCTTACTGACCATGAGCCAAAAGGGCACGGAAAATATGATGGCACCCATGTAAACATGGCAAGTTATATTACAGATTCATACATGGCAGGAACAACAATAAGTAGGCATGTTCGTGAGCTTGAACCACTCACTACAGAGCAATACATGGCATGTCAAGGCAACCAATAGTAAGAATACATGTTTATGAAGCTAAGCATGGCAAGAACAAGGTCATAGGGTGCATGGATCACTAGAAAAGCACATGGCCAAAACTGAACTTCATGTTAACAGGTTGACAGCAACATTATCAAGCAACTTTGGAGCAAGATATGAACAATCTACAGCAAGCTATAATTGCAACGAAGGGCATGAATGGATAGCTCAAGACATGTATAACAAAACATCCTTAGTGAACAATCTCCAGATAATGCACGAAATGACTTGTAGAAGCATGTTAACATAGCAACAAAATATAACAGAATCTGTCAGGAAAACAACAACAGCAAGTACCCTCCTTAACAAGCTTGATGCACTCACTACACAACTCAAAAAAATACATGGTTGGCACCACTGGAAAGATGGCATAGCATAGATCAAAACACATGTAGACATCAGCCTCATAGGATGCACATATCAATCATGGCAAAAATGACAAATGAGCAAGTTATAACAGTTTCAACAGATTAACATCAACATGCACTCTTCTAACAGCATTTCGGGCATCAAGATGAGCTCAAATAAAAATGATGCAATGGAATGAAATGAAGTACTCGTCGAGACGAACAATTTGACATATTACACGCGCAAAACGAAGCTAAGGATGCAGAGATAAAGCATGATGAACATGGCATGATTATGCAAAATGAACCGGGGACTTAGTGAAAAAAATGGACCTCGCAGGGGGGTGGACATGTCCGGGCCAAACCGGACACGTCCGGCGTGGGAGGCTGACGAGCGGGCCCCACGGGGTCGTCCTCGAGCTCGGGCCAGGGGCGGAGAGGGGCGCCGGAGATGGAGCAGCTGGGCGAGGGGAGCTCGTCCCCGGCGGCGGCGGCTCGCCGGAGGGCACCGGGGTCGCCGGATCTGGCCGCCCTCGGCCGGATCTGGGCGGCGGCGGGCCCTGCCGACGCGGGGACGGGGGAAGCCAGGCGGGGCGGCGGGGCCGGAAGGCGACCGGCGGCAGGGTGTTGCGCGGGGGCGAGCGGCGGCGCCGGCGAGAGCTTCAGGGCGGAGGCCAGCGAGCGCGGGGCGCGAGGCCGCGGCCGGCGGCGGTGGAAGCCGGGCGGTGGGGGCCAGGGCATGCGGGCGCGGCGGCGCCGGCGAGGGCGCGGGGTCGCCGGCGCGGCGAGGCGGCGGCGGCAGGGACGGGACCCGGCGGCGGCCAGGCTGGGCGGCGGCGGCGCGGAGCGGGCCCGCGCGGGTCCACGACGGGCTCCGCGGGTCGGCGGTGGAGGCGGGTGGCGCGGCGCCATGTGGCGGCGGTGGATTCACTGCGGCGGGCGGCGCGGACATGTCCGGCGCGACGCGGACATGTCCGGCGGCGGAGAGGAGCGGGGGCTAGGGTTTCCATCCGCGAAAAATGAAAGGGGAGGGCATATTTATAGGTAGAGGGAGCTAGGAGAGTCCAAATGAGGAGCGGTTTTCGGCCACGCGATCGTGATCGAACAACCGAGAGCATGGAGGGGAGTTAGATGGGTTTTGGGCCAATTTGGAAGGGGTGTTGGGCTGCAACTCAAAGAGGGCTTTACGGTTACCCGGTTAACCGTTGGAGTATCAAACGACCTCCAAATGGCACGAAACTTGACAGGCGGTCTACCGGTGCTATACCAAGGCCTCTTGGCAAACCTCGGGCCATTCAGAGAAAGTTTAACACCCGCACACGAAAAGAGTCAAGAAGGGGACGCCGGATGACATAGGAGTGTCGGATTGCAAAACGGACAACGGGGAAAATGCTCGGATGCATGAGACGAACACGTATGCAAAATGAAATGCACATGATGACATGATATGAAATGCAGATGATGACATGTCAAAGTGCAACACGCAAGCAAATGACATGGCAACGACGGTGAATAACTGGCGGACACCTGGCGCATCGAATCCGGGGCGTTACAATGTATGAGATCATGTTCTTGTAATAGGAATCACGACTTGCATGTCGATGATTATGACAACCGGCAGGAGCCTTAGGAGTTGTCTTTATTTTTTTGTATGACCTGCGTGTCATTGAAGAACGCCATGTAAACTACTTTACTTTATTGCTAAACGCGTTAGCCATAGAAGTAGAAGTAGTCGTTGGCGTGACAACTTCATGAAGACACGATGATGGAGATCATGGTGTCATGCCGGTGACGAAGATGATCATGGAGCCCCGAAGATGGAGATCAAAGGAGCTATATGATATTGGCCATATCATGTCACTATTATGATTGCATGTGATGTTTATCATGTTTTTCCATCTTGTTTACTTAGAACGACGGTAGTAAGTAAGATGACCCCTCATGATAATTTCAAGAAAAGTGTCCCCCCTAACTGTGCACCATTGCGAAGGTTCGTTGTTTCGAAGCACCATGTGATGATCGGGTGTGATAGATCCTAACGTTCGAATACAACGGGTGTAAGCCAGATTTACACACGCAATACACTTAGGTTGAGTTGACGAGCCTAGCATGTACAGGCATGGCCTCGGAACACGGAAGACCAAAAGGTCGAGCATGAGTCATATAGAAGATACAATCAACATAAAGATGTTCACCAATGTTAACTAGTCCGTCTCACGTGATGATCGGACACGGCCTAGTTGACTCGGATCATGTTTTACTTAGATGACTAGAGGGATGTCTGTCTAAGTGGGAGTTCATTAAATAATTTGATTAAGATGAACTTAATTATCATGAACTTAGTCTAAAATCTTTAACATATGTCTTGTAGATCAAATGGCCAACGCTCATGTCCACCTGAACTTCAACGCGTTCCTAGAGAAAACCAAGCTGAAAGACGATGGCAGCAACTATACGGACTGGGTCCGGAACCTGAGGATCATCCTCATAGCTGCCAAGAAAGATTATGTCCTAGAAGAACCGCTAGGTGAAGCACCAATCCGAGAGAACCAAGACGTTATGAACGCTTGGCAGTCTCATGCTGATGATTACTCCCTTGTTCAGTGCGGCATGCTTTACAGCTTAGAACCGGGGCTCCAAAAGCGATTTGAGCAACACGGAGCATATGAGATGTTCGAGGAGCTAAAATGGTTTTTCAAGCTCATGCCCGGGTCGAGAGATATGAAGTCTCCGACAAGTTCTTTAGCTGTAAGATGGAGGAAAATAGTTCTGTTAGTGATCACATACTCAAGATGTCTGGGTTGCACAACCGCTTGACTCAGCTAGGAGTTAATCTCCCGGATGACGCGATCATTGACAGAATTCTCCAGTCGCTCCCACCAAGCTACAAGAGCTTTTTCATGAACTTTAATATGTAGGGGATGGAAAAGACTATTCCTAAGGTATATTCAATGCTGAAATCAGCAGAGGTAGAGATCAAAAAGGAACATTAAGTGTTGATGGTGAATAAAACCACTAAGTTGAAGAAGGGCAAGGGTAAGAAGAACTTCAAGAAGGACGGCTAGGAAGTTGCGGCGCCTGGTAAGCCAGTTGCCAGGAAGAAGTCAAGCAATGGACCCAAGCCTGAGACTGAGTGCTTTTATTGCAAGGGAAGTGGTCACTGGAAGCGGAACTGCCCCAAGTACTTAGCGGACAAGAAGGCCGGCAAAACCAAAGGTATATGTGATATACATGTAATTGATGTGTACCTTACCAGTGCTCGTAGTAGCTCCTGGGTATTTGATACCGGTGCGGTTGCTCACATTTGTAACTCAAAGCAAGAGCTGCGGAATAAGCGGAGATTGGCGAAGGACGAGGTGACGATGCGCGTCGGGAATGGTTCCAAGGTCGATGTGATCGCCGTCGGCACGCTACCTCTACATTTACCTACGAGATTAGTTTTGAACCTCAATAATTGTTATTTAGTACCAGCTTTGAGCATGAACATTGTATCAGGATCTCGTTTAATTCGAGATGGCTACTCATTTAAATCCGAGAATAATGGTTGTTCTATTTATATGAGTGATATGTTTTATGGTCATGCCCCACTGGTGAATGGTTTATATTCTTAATGAATCTCGAGCGTAATGTTACACATATTCATAGTGTGAATGCCAAAAGATGTAAAGTTGATAACGATAGTCCCACATACGTGTGGCACTGCCGCCTTGGTCACATTGGTGTCAAGCGCATGAAGAAGCTCCATGCTGATGGACTTTTAGAGTCTCTAGATTATGAATCGTTTGACACATGCGAGCCATGCCTCATGGGCAAGATGACCAAGACTCCGTTCTCCAGAACAATGGAGCGAGCAACCAACTTGTTGGAAATCATACATACTGATGTGTGCGGTCCAATGAGCATTGAGGCTCGCGGAGGATATCGTTATGTTCTCACTCTCACTGATGACTTGAGTAGATATGGGTATGTCTACTCGATGAAACACAAGTCTGAGACCTTTGAAAAGTTCAAGGAATTTCAGAGTGAGGTAGAGAATCAACGTGACCGAAAGATAAAGTTCCTACGATCAGATCGTGGGGGAGAATATTTAAGTCATGAATTTGGTATGCACTTAAGGAAATGTGGAATCGTTTCACAACTCACGCCGCCTGGAACACCTCAGCGAAATGGTGTGTCCGAATGTCGTAATCGCACTCTATTGGATATGGTGCAATCTATGATTTCACTTACTGATTTACCGCTATCATTTTGGGGATACGCTCTAGAGACAGCTACATTCACTTTAAATAGGGCACCGTCTAAATCCGTTGAGACGACACCGTATGAATTATGGTTTTGGGAAGAAACCTAAGCTATCATTTCTAAAAGTTTGGGGATGCGATGCTTATGTCAAGAAACTTCAACCTGAGAAGCTTGAACCCAAGTCGGAAAAATGCGTATTCATAGGATACCCTAAGGAAACCATAGGGTATACTTTCTACTTAAGATCCGAAGGCAAGATCTTTGTTGCCAAGAACGGGTCCTTTCTGGAGAAAGAGTTTCTCTCGAAAGAATTAAGTGGGAGAAAAGTAGAGCTTGATGAAGTACTGCCTCTTGAAATAGTGAGTAGCGCAACTCAGGAAAATGTTCCTGTGGTGCCTGCGTCGACAAGAGAGGAGGTTAATGATGATGATCAAGATACTTCGGATCAAGCTCCTACTGAACTTCGAAGGTCCACAAGGACACGTTCCGTACCAGAGTGGTACGGCAACCCTGTCTTGGAAATCATGTTTTTAGACAACGGTGAACCTTCGAACTATGAAGAAGCGATGGCGGGCCCAGATTCCAACAAATGGCTTGAAGCCATGCAATCCGAGATAGGATCCATGTATGAAAACAAAGTGTGGACTTTGACAGACTTGCCCGACGATCGGCGAGCAATAGAAAACAAATGGATCTTTAAGAAGAAGATGGACGCGGATGGTAATGTTACCATATATAAAGCTTGACTTGTCGCTAAGGGTTATCGACAAGTTCAAGGGATTGACTACGATGAGACATTCTCTCCCGTAGCGAAGCTGAAGTTTGTCCGAATCATGTTAGCAATTGCCGCATACTATGATTATGAGATATGGCAAATGGATGTCAAAACGACATTCCTTAACGGTCACCTTAAGGAAGAACTGTATATGATGCAGTCGGAAGGTTTTGTCGACCCTAAGAATGCTAACAAGGTATGCAAGCTCCAGCGCTCCATCTATGGGCTGGTACAAGCATCTCGGAGTTGGAACATTTGCTTTAATGAGATGATTAAAGCATTTGGGTTTATGCAGACTTATGGAGAAGCATGCGTTTACAAGAAAGTGAATGGGAGCTCTGTAGCATTTCTCATATTATATGTGGATGACATACTTTTGATGGGAAATGATATAGAACTTTTGGACAGCATAAAGGCCTACTTGAATAAGTGTTTTTCAATGAAGGACCTTGGAGAAGCTGCTTACATATTAGGCATCAAAATCTATAGAGATAGATCGAGACGCCTCATAGGTCTTTCACAAAGCACATACCTTGATAAGATATTGAAGAAGTTCAATATGGATCAGTCCAAGAAAGGGTTCTTGCCTGTGTTGCAAGGTGTGAAATTGAGCTCGGCTCAATGCCCGACCATGGCAGAAGATAAAGAAGAGATGAGTGTCATCCCCTATCCCTCAGCCATAGGGTCTATCATGTATGCCATGACCTATACTAGACCTGATATAAACCTTGCCGTAAGTTTGGTAGGAAGGTACCAAAGTAATCCCGGCAAGGAACACTGGACAGCGGTCAAGAATATCCTTAAGTACCTGAAAAGGACTAAGGACATGTTTCTCGTATATGGAGGTGACGAAGAGCTCGTCGTACAGGGTTACATCGATGCTAGCTTCGACACAGATCTAGATGACTCTAAGTCACAAACCGGATACGTGTATATTTTGAATGGTGGGGCAGTAAGCTGGTGCAGTAGCAAGCAAAGCGTCGTGGCGGGATCTACATGTGAAGCGGAGTACATGGCAGCCTCGGAGGCAGCGGATGAAGCAATCTGGGTGAAGGAGTTCATCACCGACCTAGGAGTCATACCCAATGCGTCGGGGCCGGTCACACTCTTCTGTGACAACACTGGAGCTATTGCACTTGCCAAGGAGCCCAGGTTTCACAAGAAGACAAGGCACATCAAGCGTCGCTTCAACTCCATCCGTGAAAATGTTCAAGATGGAGACATAGATATTTGTAAAGTACATACGGACCTGAATGTAGCGGATCCGTTGACTAAACCTCTCCCTAGGGCAAAACATGATCAACACCAGAACGCAATGGGTGTTCGATTCATCACAATGTAACTAGATTATTGACTCTAGTGCAAGTGGGAGACTGTTGGAAATATGCCCTAGAGGCAATAATAAATGGTTACTATTATATTTCTGTGTTCATGATAATCGTCTATTATTCATGCTATAACTGTGTTATCCGGAAATCGTAATACATGTGTGAATACATAGACCACAACAAAGTCCCTAGTGAGCCTCTAGTAGACTAGCTCGTTGATCAACGGATAGTCATGGTTTCCTGACTATGGGCATTGGATGTCATTGATTACGGGATCACATCATTAGGAGAATGATGTGATGGACAAGACCCAATTCTAAGCATAGCTCAAAGATCGTGAAGTTCGTTTAGCTAGAGCTTTTCCAAATGTCAAGTATCATTTCCTTAGACCATGAGGTTGTGCAACTCCCGGATACCGTAGGAGTGCTTTGGGTGTACCAAACATCACAACGTAACTAGGTGGCTATAAAGGTGCACTACGGGTATCTCCGAAAGTGTCTGTTGGGTTGGCACGAATCGAGACTGGGATTTGTCACTCCGTATGACAGAGAGGTATCTCTGGGCCCACTCGGTAATGCATCATCATAATGAGCTCAATGTGACCAAGCGTATGGTCACGGGATCATGCATTACGGTACGATTAAAGTGACTTGCCGGTAACGAGACTAAACGAGGTATTGGTATACCAACGATCGAGTCTCGGACAAGTAACGTACCGATTGACAAAGGGAATTGAATACGAGGTTGATTGAATCCTCGACATCGTGGTTCATCCGATGAGATCATCGAGGAGTATGTGGGATCCAACATGGGTATCCAGATCCCGCTGTTGGTTATTGACCGGAGAGGCGTCTCGGTCATGTCTGCATATCTCCTGAACCCGTAGGGTCTACACACTTAAGGTTCGATGACGCTAGGGTTGTAGAGATATTAGTATGCGGAAAACCGAAAGTTGTTCGGAGTCCAGGATGAGATCCCCGGCGTCACGAGGAGTTCCGGAATGGTCCGGAGGTGAAGAATTATATATAGGAAGTGCTATTTCGGCCATCGGGAGAGTTTCGGGGGTCACCGGTATTGTACCGGGACCACCGGGTGGGGCCACCTATCCCGGAGGGCCCCATGGGCTGAAGTGGGAGGGAACCAGCCCCTGGTGGGCTGGTGCGCCCCCCCTTGGGCCCCCCCCTGTGCCTAGGGTTGGGAACCCTAGGGGAGGGGGCGCCTCCACTTGCCTTGGGGGGCAAGTTTCCCCCTTGGCTGCCGCCCCCCCTAGGAGATCCCATCTCCTAGGGTCGGCGCCCCCCTGGGGACCCTATATAAAAAGGGGGGAGGGAGGGCAGCCGCACCCTGCATCTTGGCGCCTCCCTTCCCCCTTGCTACACCTCTCCCTCCCGCAGACGCTTGGCGAAGCCCTGCCGGAACCCTGCTGCATCCACCACCACGCCGTCGTGCTGCTGGATCTTCATCAACCTCTCCTTCCCCCTTGTTGGATCAAGAAGGAGGAGACGTCACGCTGACCGTACGTGTGTTGATCACGGAGGTGCCGTCCGTTCGGCGCTAGGATCTCCGGTGATTTGGATCACGACGTGAACGACTCCCTCAAACCCGTTCTCTTGAATGCTTCCGCTCGCGATCTACAAGGGTATGTAGATGCACTCCCCTCTCTCGTTGCAGGATGAACTCATAGATTGCTCTTGGTGAACGTAGGAATTTTTTTATTTTATGCAACATTCCCCAACAGTTTCCACTTCTATATTATTATTGGGACTAACCTATTAACCGGAGGCCCAGCCCAGAATTGCTGTTTTTTTTGTGCCTATTTCAGTGTTTCGAAGAAACGGAATATCAAACGGAGTCCAAACGGAATGAAACCTTCGGGAACATGATTTTGTCACCGAACGTGATCCAGGAGACTTGGACCCTACTCCAAAAAGTAACAGAGGCGGTCACGAGGGTGGGGGGCGCGCCCCTGCCTCGTGGGCCCCTTGTTGCTCCTCCGACGTACTCTTTCCTCCTATATATACCTACGTATCCCCAAACGACCAGACGAGGAGCCAAAAACCTAATTCCACCGCCGCAACCTTCTGTATCCACGAGATCCCATCTTGGGGCCTGTTCCAGAGCTCCGCCGGAGGGGGCATCCACCATGGAGGGCTTCTACATCAACACCATAGCCCCTCCGATGAAGTGTGAGTAGTTTAATTCAGACCTTTGGGTCCATAGCTAGTAGCTAGATGGCTTCTTCTCTCTTTTTGGATCTCAATACTGTTGGGGAACGTAGCAGAAATTCAAAATTTTCTACGCATCACCAAGATCAATCTATGGAGATTCTAGCAACAAGAGAGGGAGAGGATGAGCATCTTCATACCTTTGAAGATTGCTAAGCGGAAGCATTACAAGAACGCGGTTGATGGAGTCGTACTCGCGGCGATTCAAATCGCGGTCGATTCCGATCTAAGCGCCGAACGGACGGCGCCTCCGCGTTCAACACACGTACAGCCCGGGGACATCTCCTCCTTCTTGATCCAGCAAGGGGAGAGGAGAAGTTGAGGGAGAAGTCCAACAGCACGACGACGTGGTGGTGGTGGAGCTCGTGGTTCTCCAGCAGGGCTTCGCCAAGCACTATGGAGGAGGAGGTGTAGGAGGAGGGAGGGCTGCGCCAGGGAAGAGGTGCGGCTGCCCTCCCACCCCTCCACTATATATAGGGTCAAGGGGAGAGGGGGAGGCGCCCTAGGGTTTCCCCTAGGGGGCGGCGGTCAAGCAGATTGGATCTCCCTAGGGAAAATCCTAGGGAGACTTGCCCCCAAGCCAAGCAGGTGGAGGATTGCCTCCCAAGCCAGGTGGAGGCGCCCCACCTCCCCAAATAACGTGGGAAAGGGTGTGGGGGCGCACCACCCCTTAGTGGGCTGGTTCGCCCCTTCCCTTTGGCCCATGAGGCCCTCCAACACTTGTCGGGGCTCCCGAAACACCTTTCGGTCATGCTGGCCATAGCCTGGTACCCCCGGAACACTTCCGGACTCCAATACCCTTCGTCCAATATATCGATCTTCACCGCCGGACCATTCCGGAACTCCTCGTGACGTCCAGGATCACATCCGAGACTCCGAACTACCTTCGGTAACCACATACTATTTTCCATAACAACTCTAGCGTCATCGAACCTTAAGTGTGTAAACCCTACGGGTTCGGGAACCATGCAGACATGACCGAGACTTTCTCCGGCTAATAACCAACAGCGGGATCTGCATACCCATGTTGGCTCCCACATGTTCCACGATGATCTCATCGGATGAACCATGATGTCGAGGATTCAAGCAATCCCGTATACAATTCCCTTTGTCAATCGGTACGTTACTTGCCCGAGATTCGATCGTCGGTATCCCAATACCTCGTTCAATCTCATTACCGGCAAGTCACTTTACTCGTTCCTAATGCATGATCCCGTGACTAAATACTTAGTCACATTGAGCTCATTATGATGATGCATTACCGAGTGGGCCCAGAGATACCTCTCCGTCACACGGAGTGACAAATCCCAGTCTCGATTCGTGCCAACCCAACAGACACTTTTGGAGATACCCGTAGTGCACCTTTATAGCCACCCAGTTACGTTGTGACGTTTGGCACACCCAAAGCATTCCTACGGTATCCGGGAGTTGCACAATCTCATGGTCTAAGGAAATGATACTTGACATTAGAAAAGCTCTTAGCAAACGAACTATACGATCTTGTGCTATGCTTGGATTGGGTCTTGTCCATCACATCATTATCCTAATGATGTGATCCCATTATCAATGACATCCTATATCCATGGTCAGGAAACCATAACCATCTATTGATCAACGAGCTAGTCAACTAGAGGCTCACCAGGGACATGTTGTGGTCTATGTATTCACACATGTATTACGGTTTCCAGTTAAAACAATTATAGCATGAACAATAGACAATTATTATGAACAAGGAAATATAATAATAACCATTTTAATATTGCCTCTAGGGCATATTTCCAACAGTCTCCCACTTGCACTAGAGTCAACAATCTAGTTCACATCATTATGTGATTGTATTGAATCCAACACCCATGGTGTTTGATTATATCTCGCTTGCGAGAGAGGTTTATTAGTCAACGGGTCTGAACCTTTCAGATCCGTGTGTGCTTTACAAATATCTATGTCATCTCCTAGATGCAGCTACCACGCGCTATTTGGAACGATTCCAAATAACTGCTCTACTATACGAATCCGGTCTACTACTCAGAGTCATCCAGATTAGTGTCAAAGTTTGCATCGGCGTAACCCTTTACGACAAACTCTTTTACCACCTCCATAATCAAGAAAATTCCTTAGTCCACTAGTTACTAAGGATAACCTTTGACCGCTGTCCTGTGATCCATTCCTGGATCACACTTGTACCCCTTGACTGACTCATGGAAAGGCACACTTTAGGTGCGGTACATGGCATAGCATACTGTGGAGCCTACGTCTAAAGCATAGGGGACGACCTTCGTCCTTTCTCTCTCTTATGCCGTGGTCAGGTCTTGAGTCTTACTCAATACTCACACCTTATGACACAGCCAAGAACTCCTTCTTTGCTGATCTATTTTGAACTCCTTCAAAATCTTGTCACAGTATGTCTTCATTTGAAAGTACTATTAAGCGTTTTTTATCTATCCTTATAGATCTTGGTGCTCAATGTTCAAGTAGCTTAATCCAGGTTTTCCATTGAAAAACACCTTTCAAACAACCCTATATGCTTTCCAGAAATTCTACATCATTTCCGATCAACAATATGTCAACAACATATACTCATCAGAAATTTTATAGTGCTCCCACTCACTTCTTTGGAAATACAAGTTTATCATAAACTTTGTATAAACCCAAAATCTTTGATCATCTCATCAAAGCGTATATTCCAACTCCGAGATGCTTACTCCAGTCCTTAGAAGGATTGCTGGAGCTTTGCATACTTGTTAGCATCTTTTAGGATTGACAAAACCTTCTGGTTGTATCGCATACAACCTTTCCTCAAGAAAATTGTCGAGGAAACAATGTTTTGACATCCTATCTGCAAGATTTCATAAATAATGCAGTAACTGCTAATACAATTCCAATAGACTCTTAGCATCGGTACGAGTGAGATAGTCTCACCGTAGTCAACTCCATGAACTTGTCGGAAAACATCTTAACGACAAGTTGAGCTTGCTTAATGGTGATACTTACCATCATTGTCCGTCTTCCTTTTGAAATCCATCTGTACCCAACAGCCTTACGACCATCAAGTAGTTCTTCCAAAGTCTATACTTTGTTTTCGTACATGGATCCTCTCGGATTTTATGGCCTCAAGCCATTCGTCAGAATCCGGGCCCACTATCGCTTCTCCACAGCTCGTAGGTTCATTGTTGTCTAGCAACATGACCTCCAAGACAGGATTACCGTACCACTCTGAAGTAGTACGTATCCTTGTCAACCTACGAGTTTTGGTAATGACTTGATCCTAAGTTTCATGATCAATATCATCAGCTTGCACTTCAATTGGTGTGGGCGCCACAGGAACAACTTCATGTGTTCTGCTACACACTAGTTGAAGTGACGGTTCAATAACCTCATCAAGTCCCCACCATCCTCAAACTCAATTCTTTCGAGAGAAACTTTTTCTCAAGAAAGGACCCGATTCTAGAAACAATCCCTTTTGCTTCCGGATCTGAGACAGGAGGTATACCAACTATTTTGGGTGTCCTATGAAGATGCATTTATCCGTTTTGGGTTCGAGCTTATCAGCCTGAAACCTTTTTCACATAAGCGTCGCATCCCCAAACTTTTAAGAAACGACAGCTTAGGTTTCTCTAAACCATAGTTCATACGGTGTCGTCTCAACGGAATTGCGTGGTACCCTATTTAAAGTGAATGCGGTTGTCTCTAATGCCTAACCCATAAATGATAGTGGTAATTCAAAAAGAAACATCATGGTATGCACCATATCCAATAGGGTGCAGTTATGATGTTCGGACACACCATCACACTATGGTGTTCCAGGCGATATTAGTTGTGAAACAATTTACACAATGTCTTAATTGTGTGCCAAACTCGCAACTCGGATATTAATCTCTATGATCATATCATAGACATTTTTATCCTATTGTCATGACGATCTTCAACTTCACTCTGAAATTACTTGAACCTTTCAATAATTCAGACTTGTGTTTCATCAAGTAAATATACTCAGCATCTACTCAAATCATTTGTGAAGTAAGAGCATAACGATATTTACTGCATGCCTCAGCACTCATTGGATTGCACACATCAAATGTATTACTTCCAACAAGTTGCTCTCTTGTTCCATCTCATTGAAAACGAGGCCTTTCAGTCATCTTGCCCATGTGGTATGATTTGCATGTCTCAAGTGATTCAAAATCAAGTGAGTCCAAACGATCCATCTGTATGGAGTTTCTTCATGCATATATACCAATAGACATGGTTCGCATGTCTCAATCTTTTAAAAAACGAGTGAGTCCAAAGATCCATCAACATGGAGCTTCTTCATGCGTTTTATACCAATATGACTCAAATGGCAGTATCACAAGTATGTGGTACTATCATTACTATCTTATATCTTTTGGCATGAACATGTGTATCACTACGATCGAGATTCAATAAACCATTCTTTAGTTGCAAGACCATTGAAGGTATTATTCAAATAAACAGAGTAACCATTATTCTCCTTAAATAAATAACCGTATTGCGATAAACATAATCCAATCATGTCTATGCTCAACGCAAACACCAAATAACAATTATTTAGGTTTAGCACCAATCCCAATGGTAGAGGAGCGTACGATGTTTGATCACATCAACCTTGGAAACACTTCCAACACATATCATCATCTCACCTTCAGCTAGTCTCCGTTTATTCCGTAGCCTTTTATTTCGAGTTACTAACACTTAGCAACCGAACCGGTATTTCAATACCCTGGTGCTACTAGGAGTACTAGTAAAGTACACATCATAATGTATATCCAATATACTTCTGTCGACCTTGCCAGCCTTCTCATCTACCAAGTATCTAGGGTAGTTCTGCTTCAGTGACCATTCCCCTCATTACAGAAGCACTTAGTCTCGGGGTTGGGTTCAACCTTGGGTTTCTTCACTAGAGCAGCAACTGATTTGCCGTTTCATGAAGTATCCCTTCTTGCCCTTTCCCTTCTTGAAACTAGTGGTTTTACTAACCATCAACAATTGATGCTCCTACTTGATTTCTACTTTCGCGGTGTCGAACATCGCGAATAGCTCAAGGATCATCATATCTATCCCTGTTATGTTATAGTTCATCACGAAGCTCTAGTAGCTTGGTGGCAGTGACTTTGGAGAACCATCACTATCTCATCTGGAAGATTAACTCCCACTCGATTCAAGCGATTGTAGTACTCAGACAATCTGAGCACATGCTCAACGATTGAGCTTTTCTTCCTTAGTTTTCAGGCTAAGAAACTTGTCAAAGGTCTCACACCTCTTGACGTGGGCACGAGCCTGAAATCCCAATTTCAGCTCTTGGAACATCTTATATGTTCTGCGACGTTTCCAAAAATGTCTTCAGTGCCTCAATTCTAAACCGTTTAACATTACACATTGAGCTATCACGTTGTCATTGTCAGATGTTCGCAACATCCACAAACAACGCTTGAGGTTCAGCACACTGAGCGGTGCATTAAGGACATGATCCTTCTGCGCAGCAATGAGGACAATCCTCAGTTTACGGACCCAATCCTCATAATTGCTACTGTCAACTCTCAAATAAATTTTCTCTAGGAACATATCTTAAACAGTAGAACTAAAGCGTAAGCTACAACATAATTTGCAAAGACCTTTTTGACTATGTTCATGACAATTAAGTTCATCTGATTATTTAATGAACTCCCACTTAGATAGACATCCCTCTAGTCATCTAAGTGATACATGATCCGAGTCAACTAGGCCGTGTCCGATCATCACGTGAGACGAACTAGTCATCATCGGTGAACATCTTCATGTTGATCGCATCTGCTATACGACTCATGTTCGACCTTTTGGTCTCTTGTGTTCCGAGGCCATGTCTGTACATGCTAGGCTCGTCAAGTCAACCTAAGTGTTTTGCATGTGTAAATCTGGCTTACACCCGTTGTATGCGAGCGTTAGAATCTATCACACCTGATCATCACATGGTGCTTCGAAACAACGAACCTTCGCAACGGTGCACAGTTAGGGGGAACACTTTCTTGAAATTTTATGAGGGATCATCTTATTTATGCTACCGTCGTTCTAAGCAAATAAGATGCAAAAACATGATAAACATCTCATGCAATCAAATAGTGACATGATATGGCCAATATCATTTTGCTCCTTTTGATCTCCATCTTCGGGGCGCCATGATCATCATCGTCACTGGCATGACACCATGATCTCCATCATCATGATCTTCATCATCGTGTCTTCATGAAGTTGTCTCGCCCACTATTACTTCTACTACTATGGCTAACGGTTTAGCAATAAAGTAAAGTAATTACATGGCGTTATTCAATGACACGCAGGTCATATAATAAATTAAGACAACTCCTATGGCTCCTACCGATTGTCATACTCATTGACATGCAAGTCGTGATTCCTATTACAAGAACATGATCAATCTCATACATCACATATATATCATTCATCACATCCTTTTGGCCGTATCACATCACACGGCATATGCTGCAAAAATAAGTTAGACGTCCTCTAATTGTTGTTGCAAGTTTTTACGTGGCTGCTATAGGTTTCTAGCAAGAACGTTTCTTACCTACGCCAAAACTACAACGTGATATGCCAATTGCTATTTACCCTTCATAAGGACCCTTTTCATCGAATCCGATCCGACTAAAGTGGGAGAGACAGACACCCGCTAGCCACCTTATGCAACTAGTGCTTGTCAGTCGATGAAACCTGTCTCACGTAAGCGTACGTGTAAGGTCGGTCCGGGCCGCTTCATCCCACAATACTGCCGAAACAAGATAGGACTAGTAACAGTAAGCAAATTGAACAAAATCGACGCCCACAACAACTTGTATTCTACTCGTGCATAGAATCTACGCAATAGACCTAGCTCATGATGCCACTGTTGGGGAACGTAGCAGAAATTCAAAATCTTCTACGCATCACCAAGACCAATCTATGGAGATTCTAGCAACAAGAAAGGGAGAGGATGAGCATCTTCATACCTTTGAAGATTGCTAAGCGGAAGTGTTACAAGAACGCGATTGACGGAGTCGTACTCGCGGCAATTCAAATCGCGGTCGATTCTGATCTAAGCGCCGAACGTACGGTGCCTCCGCGTTCAACACACGTACAGCCCGGGGACGTCTCCTCCTTTTGATCCAGCAAGGGGAGAGGAGAAGTTGAGGGAGAAGTCCAACAACACGACGGCGTGGTGGTGGTGGAGCTCGTGGTTCTCCAGCAGGGCTTCGCCAAGCACTATGGAGGAGGAGGTGTAGGAGGAGGGAGGGCTGCGCCAGGGAAGAGGTGCGGCTGCCATCCCACCCCTCCACTATAAATAGGGGCAACGGGAGAGGGGGAGGTGCCCTAGGGTTTCCCCTAGGGGGCAGCGGCCAAGCAGATTGGATCTCCCTAGGGAAAATCCTAGGGAGACTTGCCCCCCAAGCCAAGCAGGTGGAGGCGCCCCACCTCCCCAAATAACGTGGGAAAGGGTGTGGGGGCGCACCACCCCTTAGTGGGCTGGTTCGCCCCTTTCCCTTTGGCCCATGAGGCCCTCCAACACTTGTCGGTGCTCCCGAAACACCTTTCGGTCATGCTGGCCATAGCCTGGTACCCCCGGAACACTTCCAGACTCCAATACCCTTCGTACAATATATCGATCTTCACTGCCGGACCATTCCGGAACTCCTCGTGATGTCCGGGATCACATCCGGGACTCCGAACTACCTTCGGTAACCACATACTATTTCCCATAACAACTCTAGCGTCACCGAACCTTAAGTGTGTAGACCCTACGGGTTCGGGAACCATGCACACATGACCGAGACATTCTTCGGCCAATAGCCAACAGCGGGATCTAGATACCCATGTTGGCTCCCACATGTTCCACGATGATCTCATCGGATGAACCACGATGTCGAGGATTCAAGCAATCCCGTATACAATTCCCTTTGTCAATCGGTACGCTACTTGCCCGAGATTCGATCGTCGGTATCCCAATACCTCGTTCATTCTCGTTACTGGCAAGTCACTTTACTCGTTCCTAATGCATGATCCCATGACTAAATACTTAGTCACATTGAGCTCATTATGATGATGCATTACCGAGTGGGCCTAGAGATACCTCTCCGTCACACGGAGTGACAAATCCCAGTCTCGATTCGTGCCAACCCAACAGACACTTTCGGAGATACCCGTAGTGCACCTTTATAGCCACCCAGTTATGTTGTGACGTTTGGCACACTCAAAGCATTCCTACGGTATCCAGGAGTTGCACAATCTCATGGTTTAAGGAAATGATACTTGACATTAGAAAAGCTCTTAGCAAACGAACTATACGATCTTGTGCTATGCTTGGATTGGCTCTTGTCCATCACATCATTCTCCTAATGATGTGATCCCGTTATCAATTACATCCTATATCCATGGTCAGGAAACCATAACCATCTATTGATCAATGAGCTAGTCAACTAGAGGCTCACTAGGGACATGTTGTGGTCTATGTATTCACACATGTATTACGGTTTCCAGTTAATACAATTATAGCATGAACAATAGACAATTATCATGAACAAGGAAATATAATAATAACCATTTTATTATTGCCTCTAGGGCATATTTCCAACAAATACAATGTTCTCCCCCTCTCTCGTGGAGATCTATTCGATGTAATCTTCTTTTTGCGGTGTGTTTGTTGAGACCGATGAATTGTGGGTTTATGATCCAGCTTATCTATGAATAATATTTGAATCTTCTCTGAATTCTTTTATGTATGATTGAGTTATCTTTGCAAGTCTCTTCGAATTATCCTTTTGGTTTGGCCAACTAGATTGGTAGTTCTTGCAATGGGAGAAGTGCTTAGCTTTGGGTTCAATCTTGCGGTGTCCTTTCCCAATGACAGAAGGGGCAGCAAGGCACGTATTGTATTGTTGCCATCGAGGATAACAAGATGGGGTTTTTATCATATTGCATGAATTTATCCCTCTACATCATGTCACCTTGCTTAAGGCGTTACTCTGTTTTTAACTTAATACTCTAGATGCATGCTGGATAGCGGTCGACGAGTGGAGTAATAGTAGTAGATGCAAAATCGTTTCGATCTACTTGTCTTAGACGTGATGCCTATATACATGATCATACCTAGATATACTCATAACTATGCTCAATTCTATCAATTGCTCAACAGTAATTTGTTCACCCACCGTAGAATATCTATGCTCTTGAGAGAAGCCACTAGTGAAACCTATGGCCCCCGGGTCTTATCTCATCATATCAATCTCCATTACTTTATTACTTGCTTTGTTTTTACTTTGCCTTTTACTTTTCACTTTGCATCTATATACCAAAAATACCAAAAATATTATTTATCATCTCTATCAGATCTCACTCTCGTAAGTGACCGTGAAGGGATTGACAACCCCTAATCGCGTTGGTTGCGAGGAGCTATCGCTTTGTGTAGGTACGAGGGACTTGTGCGTGGTCTCCTACTGGATTGATACATTGGTTCTCAAAAACTGAGGGAAATACTTACGCTACTTTGCTGCATCATCCTCTCCTCTTCGGGGAAATCCAACGCAATGCTCAAGAGGTAGCAAGGGTGGCAACAAATACCCTAGCCACGCAACATAACAAGTTCAGACGTACAATTATTATGGATGGCACCTTTATTATTTGCGGATCAGAGGAGGAGAGTGAACACCATGCCGTAGTGAATTGCACCAAGAGTAGAGCTCTAAGGCAGTCCATGAGAGAATATTGGAAACTTCCGTTAGAGAAAGATTCCCGCTATACCGGATGTGGTTGGCTACAAGCCCTGCTGGATTCAGTGACAAAGGATGTACATGCAAAAATTCTCCTCCTGCTCTGGAGATGCTGGCACTTACGGGATAATTGTGTGCATGCAGAAGGAAAAGAATCTATTTGGGGTTCAGTACTCTTCTTGCAACGATACAAGGAAGAATGGAAATTGCCTTCTTTGGGAGAACAGTCGGATCAAGGTAAAGCTGCTGGTGTCCGAGACAAGCCCGTAGGTGGTGGTACCCCGGCGCAACATTTGCACTGGTCAGCCCCGGCGGTCGGCTGGGTAAAATGTAACACTGACGCTTCTTTCCTGCCAGACAGTGATTACTATTGGACGGGAGTGGTTTCTCGTAACCATGAGGGCCGTGTCCTTATCTTGTCACATGGAACTCTGGCTCAGGCACGCACAGCTGAGGAGGCAGAAGGAAGAGCAGCACTGGGTGGCCTTCAGTCCCTAGCGAAAGTGTACAGGGGGCCAGTTGTTTGGGAAACAGATTGCAAATCTCTGGCTAGCCTCCTGAGTGCGGACACAACTGTCCGTTCTCCCCTGTTTGGATTGGTACTAGACATTAGAGCTGCCCTTGAAATGTTTGCAAATCATGAAGTCACTCATACCCCCAGAGAGTGCAACAAACTTGCCCATGAATTAGCAGCAGTAGCCAGACTTAGAGGACATCAGGAAATTACAGCTAATGTCCCGGAATGTCTATAGAGCCTTGTCGTCTCTGAATGCACTACTGCCTGAGTTTTGTACTCTGGCTCTCAAAAAAAAATCCCTGTTATGTGATGCAGCCTGACGTACATCCTCCTTTACTCTGTTGATTCTTGAGGTGGCTTATTGCAAGGCAACTTGTGAAGGTATATGCATTGGCAAAACTAGCAAAAGAGCCTGTGCATTGCAATAGGAGAAAAAATAATGCACACCCGTAACCCAATAACAATCACTCAAGACCACAATAGGTCCACGTCTTTGTCTCAAAAGAAAAACGTGTTTGAATGTGATTAATCCTAAGGCATCTCTCTCCCTCTCTATCTCTCTCGCTTATCCTCCTTCTCACCCCCGCCGGCGGTGGCCCTACTGTTCACAGAAACCAAAACGTGTTTGAATGTGATTAATCGTAAGACGTCTCTCTCCCTCTCTATCTCTCTCGCTCTCGCGGTGAGAAATCTGTTGTTTTTTCCTGCGGTTTTTTCCAGAGGTGTGCATGTGTTGTTATCAATGTTTTCTTTTATCTCTATATGGTTTTAATGAGTGTTTATTTGTAATCCGGATCGTCGCTGGTACGAAAGGAAAACAGACCGTGCATTATAGATTATAAGTTTGCTTTCAAAATAATATTTAAAATATATTTAACAGGCAAACATCATATTCAGATTCTACACATTTTTCTAATCAAATTTCATATATAACGTGTTAAAATGGGAGTTACGGTTTCAAATATATTGATAATTTAGAAAAGCATTTGTTTGATTTAAATATGATTCACGCATGAGTTACCTAAAATGTCAGGGGGTTTCCAAAAGGAATGTAAAATAACGGTTTGACGATGACTTAAGTATGTACTGTAGGTTAATTCGGAAAAAATGCAGGGGTGTTTCTGCAAAATTGCATCACGGACTGCAAGAAACACTCCTTACTTTATTATTACTAGCAAATATGCTCGTGCATTGCCATGGATGAAAATCAATTAGATTATGCAAATTATGCCAGGATGAGATAATGACTTTTAAAATGTCATTTCATAAACTACGAGAATCATGTCAAGATGAGATAAGGGACTTTTAAAACGTTATTTCAAAAACTGAAAATGTGATGGTCTCATGACGATTTGATTTCCTAAGGAGCCACAACGAAATGTTTTTTGGCTGAGCAAACTACATTGATGGACCATGTCTAAGCTAGACTGGTGAATAATGTGTCTCGCCTTGACCTAGCGTCGCGGTGTTTTTCATGACCAGTAAAACTATAGTACCACAATAAACATAGGTATGTATGGAGGTAAATTAGACATTTAGTCATTTTTATATAGCTTACGAAAACTAACCCATTAAAAATTGTGTCATTTTTTTGGGGCTCGGGCAGTATAGAATAACAACCTTTTTTTACCCGACGCGCGATGGACTAAATAAAATCATAAAACAATCTCTACAGATCCCCTAAAAGAAAACTTTATGTGAGCGATAGTTTCTTTTGTTCGTTATTTATGATCCGTTTCAATGGATCTGTTTAAATTTTTGTGACCATTTTTTTAAATTTCATGGGCAATTGTTTCAAATTCCTGAATATGTTTTGAATACACAAGTATTTTTCAAAATCATGAACATATTTTTCAAAATCATGAATTCTTCTATAATATGCAAACATTTTTTTAAATCATGAACATTTTATGATTTCCTGACCATTTTTTGAATTCACAAACATTTTATGATTTCTCAAAATAAATTCAAAACTAATTTTTTATATTTTTGGAATATTTTAAAATCCTGAATTAATTTAAAGAAGGAAAAACAAAAAGAGAAATGAGAAAAGTAAAAGTAAACGCAAAATACAAAATGAAAAAACAGGAGTTTTTTTAAATCACGGACATTTTATGATTTCCTGACCTTTTTTGAATTCATGGTCGTTTATGTTTCTCAAAAAGTAATATCAAAACTTGTACTTTTGGAAATCCCGAATTAATAAGGAAAAACAAAAACATAAACGGGGAAGAGGGGAGTGTTTGCTAGTAATAAGAGAGAAAGGAAGAGAAAAGGGGGTGTTACCTGGGATTGAAACGAAGTCTCTAGCATGGAAGACTAAGGCCTTAGCCATTGCGGTTGGTCCATGCTTCTGTTATTTTTTTGTATGAAGAAAAGAAGGGCGTCCCCCTTTCGATTTGCATTAAGGGAAACCAACAACGAGCTACAAGCACCAGTTCACTTACTAAAAAGCTAGAAAAGAAAACTAGACATGCATAATGAAAGCAGCATCAACTAGGTGCATTGCTCATTGCTCCGGCATCCACCCAAAGAATGTCACCAGCCAAGCAAGATTCTTGTGAAGCTAAGGCAACCATTACAAGTTTAACTAAAGTGAAAGGGAACAACCCACAAAAGCAGCACCAACATTACGAAACTACTGCTACTACTAGAAACTGGGACAGAGACACAACACAGCCAAACGCCTTCGGTCCAGCCAATGCTTGTGTTATATGTGGGTACCCTATATAAGAATTAAACCCGGCGGGGCTTTGGAAAAAAACAAAAATCATTTTCCTCACTTATGGTTGCCATAGTGGGTAATTTATAGAAATTTCGAGGGTAATTTTAAGACGGATGCAGCTCAAAAGTAATTTTATTCTCATTTTGAGAAAGCCTACTTGCGTGACTTGTTGCCCATAAACTAAACTCATGTAGGAGGCCCACTTTCCCTTCTCACTGTTGGAAATATGCCCTAGAGGCAATAATAAATTAGTTATTATTATATTTCCTTGTTCATGATAATTGTCTTTTATTCATGCTATAACTGTATTATCCGGAAATCGTAATACACGTGTGAATACATAGACCACAATATGTCCCTAGTGAGCCTCTAGTTGACTAGCTCGTTGTGATCAACAGATAGTCATGGTTTCCTGGCTATGGACATTGGATGTCGTTGATAACGGGATCACATCATTAGGAGAATGATGTGATGGACAAGACCCAATCCTAAGCCTAGCACTAAGATCGTGTAGTTCGTTTGCTAGAGCTTTTCTAATGTCAAGTATCTTTTCCTTAGACCATGAGATTGTGCAACTCCCGGATACCGTAGGAATGCTTTGGGTGTACCAAACATCACAACGTAACTGGGTGGCTATAAAGGTGCATTACAGGTATCTCCGAAAGTATCTGTTGGGTTGGCATGAATCGAGACTGGGATTTGTCACTCCGTGTAAGCGGAGAGGTATCTCTGGGCCCACTCGGTAGGACATCATCATATGCGCAATGTGACCAAGGAGTTGATCACGGGATGATGTGTTACGGAACGAGTAAAGAGACTTGCCGGTAACGAGATTGAACAAGGTATAAGGATACCGACGATCGAATCTCAGGCAAGTACAATACCGCTAGACAAAGGGAATTGTATACGGGATTGATTAAGTCCTTGACATCGTGGTTCATCCGATGAGATCATCGTGGAACATGTGGGAGCCATCATGGGTATCCAGATCCCGCTGTTGGTTATTGACCGGAGAACGTCTCGGTCATGTCTACATGTCTCCCGAACCCGTAGGGTCTACACACTTAAGGTTCGATGACGCTAGGGTTATAAAGGAAGTTTGCATGTGGTTACCGAATGTTGTTCGGAGTCCCGGATGAGATCCCGGACGTCACGAGGAGTTCCGGAATGGTCCGGAGGTAAAGATTTATATATGGGAAGTCCTATTTTGGCCACCGGAAAATGTTCGGGATTTTTCGGTATTGTACCGGGAAGGTTCTAGAAGGTTCCAGAGTGGGGCCCACCTGCATGGGGGGACCCACATGAACGTGGGTAGTGGGGGAAAGGCCCCACACCCCTGGTCAAGGCGCACCAAGATCCCCCCTTAGAAGGAATAAGATCATATCCCAAAGGGATAAGATCAAGATCCCTAAAAAGGGGGGATAGCAATCGGTGGGGAAGGAAATGATGGGATTTCTTTCCTCCCACCTTTGCCAACACCCCAATGGACTTGGAGGGCAAGAAAACAGCCCCCTCCACCCCTATATATAGTGGGGAGGCACATGGGAGCTTCACCCTTGCCCCTGGCGCAGCCCTCCCTCTCCCAAGTGCTCCTCCTCTCTCGCGGTGCTTGGCGAAGCCCTGCAGGATAGCCACGCTCCTCCATCACCACCACGCCGTTGTGTTGCTGTTGGATGGAGTCTTCCTCAACCTCTCCCTCTCTCCTTGCTGGATCAAGGCGTGGGAGACGTCACCGGGCTGTACGTGTGTTGAACGCGGAGGTGCCGTGCGTTCGGCACTTGGTCATCGGTAATTTGGATCACGACGAGTACGACTCCATCAACCCCGTTCACTTGAACGCTTCCGCTTAGCGATCTACAAGGGTATGTAGATGCACTCTCCTTTCTACTCGTTGCTGGTCTCTCCATAGATAGATCTTGGTGATACGTAGGAAAATTTTTGAATTTTTGCTACGTTCCCCAACAGTGGCATCATGAGCTAGGTCTATTGCGTAGATTCTTTGCACGAGTAGAACACAAAGTAGTTGTGGGCGTTGATGTTGCTCAATATGCTTACCGTTACTAGTCCAATCTTGTTTCGACGGTATTGTGGGATGAAGTGGCCCGGACCAACCTTACACGTACTCTTACGTGAGACAGGTTCCACCGATTGACATGCACTTGGTGCATAAGGTGGCTAGCGGGTGCCAGTCTCTCCCACTTTAGTCGGAACGGATTCGATGAAAAGGGTCCTTATGAAGGGTAAATAGCAATTGGCATATCACGTTGTGGTTTTGCGTAGGTAAGAAACGTTCTTGCTAGAAACCCATAGCAGCCACGTAAAACATGCAACAACAATTAGAGGACGTCTAACTTGTTTTTGCAGGGTATGCTTTGTGATGTGATATGGCCAACAAGAATGTGATGAATGATATGTGTTGTATGAGATTGATCATGTTCTTGTAATAGGATTCACGACTTGCATGTCGATGAGTATGACAACCGGCAGGAGCCATAGGAGTTGTCTTAATTTATTGTATGACCTGCGTGTCATTGAACAACGCCATGTAATTACTTTACTTTATTGCTAACCGGTAGCCATAGTAGTAGAAGTAATAAGTTGGCGAGACGACTTCATGGAGACACGATGATGGAGATCATGATCATGGTGTCATGCCGGTGACGATGATGATCATGGAGCCCCGAAGATGGAGATCAAAAGGAGCAAAATGATATTGGCCATATCATGTCACTATTTGATTGCATGTGATGTTTATCATGTTTATGCATCTTGTTTACTTAGGACGACGGTAGTAAATAAGATGATCCCTTACAACAATTTCAAGAAGTGTTCTCCCCTAACTGTGCACCGTTGCTACAGTTCGTCGCTTCTAAGCACCACGTGATGATCGGGTGTGATGGATTCTTACGTTCACATACAACGGGTGTAAGACAGATTTACACAGCAATACACTTAGGGTTAACTTGACGAGCCTAGCATGTACAGACATGGCCTCGGAACACGGAGACCGAAAGGTCGAGCATGAGTCGCATAGTAGATACGATCAACATAAAGATGTTCACCGACGTTGGCTAGTCCGTCTCACGTGATGATCGGACACGGCCTAGTTGACTCGGATCATGTGATCACTTAGATGACCAGAGGGATGTCTATCTGAGTGGGAGTTCATAAGATGAACTTAATTATCTTGAACATAGTCAAAAGACCTTTTGCAAATTATGTCGTAGCTCGCGCTTTAGTTCTACTGTTTAGTAATGTTCCAAGAGAAAATATAGTTGAAAGTTGACAGTAGCGATTATGCAATCAGTAGAAAGCTTATGTCCTTAATGCACCGCTCAGTGTGCCGAACCCCAAATGTCGTTTGTGGATGTTGTGAACATCAGACATACACGTTTTGATAACTACGTGATAGTTCAGTGAAACGGTTTAGAGTTGAGGCATCAAAGACGTTTTTTGAAATGTCGCGGAACATATGAGATGTTTCGAGGGCTGAAATTGGGATTTCAGGCTCGTGCCCACGTCAAGAGGTATAAGACCTCCGACGATTTTCTTAGCCTGCAAACTAACGGAGAAAATCTCAATCGTTGAGCTTGTGCTCAGATTGTCTGAGTGCAACAATCACTTGAATCGAGTGGGAGTTGATCTTCCATATGAGATAGTGATGTTTCTCCAAAGTCATTGCCACCAAGCTGCTAGAGCTTTGTGATGAACTATAACATATCAGGGATAGATATGATGATCCTTGAGGTAGTCACGATGTTTGACACCGCGAAAGTAGAAATCAAGAAGGAGCATCAATTGTTGATGGTTGGTGAAACCACTAGTTTCAAGAAGGGCAAGGGCTAGAAGGGATACTTCATGAAACGGCAAATCAGCTGCTGCTCTAGTGAAGAAACCCAAGGTTGAACCCAAACCCGAGACTAAGTGCTTCTGTAATAAGGGGAACAACCACTAGAGCAGAATTACCCTAGATACTTGGTAGATGAGAAGGCTGGCAAGGTCGATAGAAGTATATTGGATATACATTATGTTAATGTGTACTTTACTAGTATTCCTAGTAGCACCAGGGTATTAGATACCGGTTCGGTTGCTAAGTGTTAGTAACTCGAAATAAAGGCTACGGAATAAACGGAGACTAGCTAAAGGTGAGCTGACGATATGTGTTGGAAGTGTTTCCAATGTTGATATGATCAAGCATCGCACGCTCCCTCTACCATCGAGATTGGTGTTTGCGTTGAGCATAGACATGATTGGATTATGTCTATCGCAATACGGTTATTCATTTAAGGAGAATAATGGTTACTCTGTTTATTTGAATAATACCTTGAATGGTCTTGCACCTAAAATGAATGGTTTATTGAATCTCGATCGTAGTGATACACATGTTCATGCCAAAAGATAGTAATGATAGTACCACCTACTTGTGGCACTGCCACGTAAGTCATATCGGTATAAAACGCATGAAGAAGCTCCATGTTGATGGATCTTTGGGCTCACTCGTTTTTGAAAAGTTTGAGACATGCGAACCATGTCTATTGGTGTATATGCATGAAGAAACTCCATGCAAATGGACCGTTTGAACTCACTTGATCTTGAATCACTTGAGACATGCAAATCATACCACATGGGCAAGATGACTGAAATCCTCGGTTTCAGTAAAATGGAACAAGATAGAAACTTGTTGGAAGTAACACATTTTGATGTGTGCAGTCCAATGAGTGCTGAGGAATACAGTGAATATCGTTATGTTCTTACTTCACAGATGATTCGAGTAGATGTTGAGAATATTTACTTGATGAAACACAAGTCTGAATTATTGAATGGTTCAAGTAATTTCAGAGTGAAGTAGAAGATCATCGTGACAAGAGGATGAAATGTCTATGATATGATCATAGAGATGAGTATCTGAGTTACAAGCTTTGGCACACAATTATGACATTGTGGAAATTGTTTCACAATTAATACCGCCTGGAACACCATAGTTTGATGGTGTGTCCGAACATCATAACTGCACCCTATTGGATATGATGCATACCATGATGTCTCTTATCGAGTTACCACTATCGTTCATGGGTTAGGCATTAGAGACAACCACATTAACTTTAAATAGGGCACCACGTAATTCCGTTGAGATGACACCGTATGAATTATGGTTTAGAGAAACCTAAGTTGTCGTTTCTTAAAGGTTTGGGGCTGCGATGCTTATGTGAAAAAGTTTCAGGATTGATAAGCTCGAACCCAAAGCGGATAAAATGCATCTTCATAGGACACCCAAAACAGTTGGGTATACCTCCTAATTCAGATCCGAAAGCAATAAGGATTGTTTCTTGAATCGGGTCCTTTCTCGAGGAAAAGTTTGTCTCGAAAAGTTGAGTGGGAGGATGGTGGAGACTTGATATGGTTATTGAACCGTCACTTCAACTAGTGTGTAGCAGGGCACAGGAAGTTGTTCCTGTGGCACCTACACCAATTGAAGTAGAAGCTTATGATATTGATCATGAAACTTCGGATCAAGTCACTACCAAACCTCGTAGGGTGACAAGGATATGTACTACTTCAGAGTGGTACAGTAATCCTGTCTTGAAGGTCATGTTGCTAGACAACAATGAACCTATGAGCTATGGAGAAGTGGAGGTGGGCCCAAATTCTGACAAATGGTTAGAAGCCATGAAATCCGAGATAGGATCCATGTATCAGAACAAAGCATGGACTTTGGTGGACTTGCCCAATGACCGGCAAGCCATTGAGATAAATGGATCTTTAAGAAGAAGACGGACGTGGATGGTAATGTCACCATCTATGAAGCTCGACTTGTGGCGAAGAGTTTTTTCACAAGTTCAAGGAGTTGACTGCGATGAGATTTTCTCATCCGTAGCGATGCTTAAGTCCGTCGGATTCATGTTAGCATAAGCTGCATTTATGAAATCTGGCAGATGGATGACAAAACGAGTTTCCTTACCAGTCTTCGTATGGAAAGGTTGTATGTGATACAAATCAGAAAGTTTTTGTCGATCCTAAGGATGCTAAAAGGTATGCTAGCTCCAGCGATCCTTCCATGGACTGGAGTAAGCATCTCGGAGTTGGAATGTGCGCTTTGATAAGATGATCAAAGATTTTGGGTTTATACAAAGTTTATGAGAAACTTGTATTTCCAAAGAAGTGAGTGGGAGCACTATAGAATTTCTGATGAGTATATGTTGTTGACATATTGATGATCAGAAATGATGTAGAATTTCTAGAAAGCATATAGGGTTATTTGAAAACTATTTTTCAATGGAAGACCTGGATTAGGCTACTTGAACAATAAGCATTAAGATCTATAAGATAGATCAAAATGCTTAATAGTACTTTTAAATGAGCACGTACCTTGACATAATCTTGAAGGTGTTCAAGATGGATCAGTCAAAGAAGGAGTTCTTGCCTGAGTTGTAAGGTATGAAGTTAAGACTTAAAGCTCGACCACGGCAGAAGAAAGAGGAAGGACGAAGGTCGTCCCCTATGCTTTTATCATAGGCTCTCTACAGTATGCTATGCTGTGTACCGCACCTGAAGTGTGCCTTGCCATGAGTCAGTCAAGGGGTACAAGAGTGATCCAAGAATGGATCACAGGACAGCGGTCAAAGGTATCCTTAGTAACTAGTGGACTAAGGAATTTTCTCGATTATGGAGGTGGTAAAAGAGTTCGTCGTAAAGGGTTACGTCGATGCAAGCTTAACACCTATCCGGATAGCTCTAAGTAGAGATACCGGATACGTATGATGGAGCAATAATTTAGAATAGCTCCAAGTAGAACAGTTATTTGGAATAGCTCCAAATAGAGCGTGGTAGCTGCATCTAGGAGATGACATAGAGATTTGTAAAGCACACACGGATCTGAAAGGTTCAGACCCATTGACTATAACCTCTCTCACAAGCATAACATGATCAAACCCTAAACTCTTTGGGTGTTAGTCACATGGGGATGTGACCTTGAGTGTTAATCACATATCGATGTGAACTAGATTATTGACTCTAGTGCAAGTGGGAGACTGTTGGAAATATGCCCTAGAGGCAATAATAAATTAGTTATTATTATATTTCCTTGTTCATGATAATTGTCTTTTATTCATGCTATAACTGTATTATCCGGAAATCGTAATACACGTGTGAATACATAGACCACAATATGTCCCTAGTGAGCCTCTAGTTGACTAGCTCGTTGTGATCAACAGATAGTCATGGTTTCCTGGCTATGGACATTGGATGTCGTTGATAATGGGATCACATCATTAGGAGAATGATGTGATGGACAAGACCCAATCCTAAGCCTAGCACTAAGATCGTGTAGTTCGTTTGCTAGAGCTTTTCTAATGTCAAGTATCTTTTCCTTAGACCATGAGATTGTGCAACTCCCGGATACCGTAGGAATGCTTTGGGTGTACCAAACGTCACAACGTAACTGGATGGCTATAAAGGTGCATTACAGGTATCTCCGAAAGTATCTGTTGGGTTGGCATGAATCGAGACTGGGATTTGTCACTCCGTGTAAGCGGAGAGGTATCTCTGGGCCCACTCAGTAGGACATCATCATATGCGCAATGTGACCAAGGAGTTGATCACGGGATGATGTGTTACGGAACGAGTAAAAAGACTTGCCGGTAACGAGATTGAACAAGGTATAAGGATACTGACGATCGAATCTCGGGCAAGTACAATACCGCTAGACAAAGGGAATTGTATACGGGATTGATTAAGTCCTTGACATCGTGGTTCATCCGATGAGATCATCGTGGAACATGTGGGAGCCATCATGGGTATCCAGATCCCGCTGTTGGTTATTGACCGGAGAACGTCTCGGTCATGTCTACATGTCTCCCGAACCCGTAGGGTCTACACACTTAAGGTTCGATGACGCTAGGGTTATAAAGGAAGTTTGCATGTGGTTACCGAATGTTGTTCGGAGTCCCGGATGAGATCCTGGACGTCACGAGGAGTTCCGGAATGGTCCGGAGGTAAAGATTTATATATGGGAAGTCCTATTTTGGCCACCGGAAAATGTTCGGGATTTTTCGGTATTGTACCGGGAAGGTTCTAGAAGGTTCCGAAGTGGGGCCCACCTGCATGGGGGGACCCACATGAACGTGGGTAGTGGGGGAAAGGCCCCACACCCCTGGTCAAGGCGCACCAAGATCCCCCCTTAGAAGGAATAAGATCATATCCCAAAGGGATAAGATCAAGATCCCTAAAAAGGGGGGATAGCAATCGGTGGGGAAGGAAATGATGGGATTTCTTTCCTCCCACCTTTGCCAACGCCCCAATGGACTTGGAGGGCAAGAAACCAGCCCCCTCCACCCCTATATATAGTGGGGAGGCACATGGGAGCTTCACCCTTGCCCCTGGCGCAGCCCTCCCTCTCCCAAGTGCTCCTCCTCTCTCGCGGTGCTTGGCGAAGCCCTGCAGGATAGCCACGCTCCTCCATCACCACCACGCCGTTGTGTTGCTGTTGGATGGAGTCTTCCTCAACCTCTCCCTCTCTCCTTGCTGGATCAAGGCGTGGGAGACGTCACCAGGCTGTACGTGTGTTGAACGCGGAGGTGCCGTGCGTTCGGCACTTGGTCATCGGTAATTTGGATCACGACGAGTACGACTCCATCAACCCCGTTCACTTGAACGCTTCCGCTTAGCGATCTACAAGGGTATGTAGATACACTCTCCTTTCTACTCGTTGCTGGTCTCTCCATAGATAGATCTTGGTGATACGTAGGAATTTTTTTGAATTTTTGCTACGTTCCCCAACACTCACGGCCCAGGTGGTTAGCGACGTGTTGTTCATGTGAAGCTAAGCGTGTGTTGGGTAAATGCATACACCAAAAAGGTATAAATGTAGTACTAGGATTCGAATGGTTGGCATAGTGGTAATTTATAGCAATTTCGAGGGTAATTTTAAGACGGACGTAGCTCTAAAATTAATTTTATTCTTATTTCGAAAAAGCCCACTTGCGTGACTTGTTGCCCATAAACTAAACTCATGTAGGAGGCCCAGTTGCCCTGCTCACGACCCAGGTGGTTAACGACACATTGTTTGTGCGAAGCTAAGCATGCGTTGGGTAAATGCATACACCGAAAAAGTAAAAATGCAGTACTAGGGTTCGAACACTGGTTGCTTCCCTAGGAGGGCGTCCCCCTTTCGATTTGCATTAAGGGAAACCAACAACGAGCTACAAGCACCAGTTCACTTACTAAAAAGCTAGAAAAGAAAACTAGACATGCATAATGAAAGCAACATCAACTAGGTGCATTGCTCATTGCTCCGGCATCCACCCGAAGAATGTCACCAGCCAAGCAAGATTCTTGTGAAGCTAAGGCAACCATTACAAGTTTAACTAAAGTGAAAGGGAACAACCCACAAAAACAGCACCAACATTACGAAACTACTGCTACTACTAGAAACTGGGACAGAGACACAACACAGCAAAACGCCTTCGGTCCAGCCAATGCTTGTGTTATATGTGGGTACCCTATATAAGAATTAAACCCGGTGGGGCTTTGGAAAAAAAACAAAAATCATTTTCCTCACTTATGGTTGCCATAGTGGGTAATTTATAGAAATTTCGAGGGTAATTTTAAGACGGATGCAGCTCAAAAGTAATTTTATTCTCATTTTGAGAAAGCCTACTTGCGTGACTTGTTGCCCATAAACTAAACTCATGTAGGAGGCCCACTTTCCCTTCTCACGGCCCAGGTGGTTAGCGACGTGTTGTTCATGTGAAGCTAAGCGTGTGTTGGGTAAATGCATACACCAAAAAGGTATAAATGTAGTACTAGGATTCGAATGTTTGGCATAGTTGTAATTTATAGCAATTTCGAGGGTAATTTTAAGACGGACGTAGCTCTAAAATTAATTTTATTCTTATTTCGAAAAAGCCCACTTGCGTGACTTGTTGCCCATAAACTAAACTCATGTAGGAGGCCCAGTTGCCCTGCTCACGACCCAGGTGGTTAACGACACATTGTTTGTGCGAAGCTAAGCATGCGTTGGGTAAATGCATACACCGAAAAAGTAAAAATGCAGTACTAGGGTTCGAACACTGGTTGCTTCCCTAGGAGCTGCTACTGCTGGCCATCCCAACAAGCGCTTGCAACGTGTTGTAGTAACAGATCAAGTAAACATGAACTAAATCTCAATCAAACTTTACATACAAATATCTGGAAAATATTAACCAAGCATTTGAAAAACATGTAAAATGTGTACAGAGAAACTGTTTCTCATGTATACACAGAAAAAATACAAATGTGTATGAAAAAGTGATCATGTATTTAAAAGATGTTAATCAAACATTTGAAAAAAATGTTAATTTTGTATTTGAAAAATGTTGATGAAGCATTTAAAAATGTTAACTGTGTACAGAAAAAATGTTGATCGTGTATTAAAAAATGTTAATCTTGTATTTGTAAAATGTCCATCAAGCATTTGAAAATTTTAAATGTGTATAGGAAAAATGTTGATCATGTATTAAAAAAATAGTCTTGTATTTGAAAAATATTAATCAAGCATTTGAAAAATGTTAAATTTGTATAGAAAAAATGTTGACATGTATTAAAATTATTAATCTTGTATTTAGAAAATACTAACTCATGCATTTGAAAATGTTAAATATGTATTAAAAATGTTCACCTTGTATTCCAAAATTGTTAATCTTGTATTTGAAAAATGTTAAATCACACATTTCAAAATGTTAAATGTGTATAGAAAAAATGTTGACCATGTATTAAAAAATGCTAATCCTGTATTTTAAAAGTGTTAATCAAGCAACTGAAAAGTGTTAAATATGTATAAAAAAATGTTGACTGTTTATTCAAAATAAAATAAAGCATTTGATAATTAAAAAATGTGTATGAAAAAAATGTTGACCATGTATTCAAGAAATGTTAATCTTGTATTCAAAAAATGTTAAACGTTTATCACAAAAGTGTATGAGATATATACAAAAAATGTACAATGTGTATGAAAAAATATGGACATAAAAAAGTTATAAAAATATGTTATTCATGTATTTTTTTAACATGTATGTATAAACTGTTTCTGATGTACCCAAACAATGTTGATTGTTTACTGTAAAAATTAACATGTGTTGGAAAAAAACCCGATGAAAGTCGATAAATAAAAGAAGAAACAAAATAAAACCAAAAATAAAAACAAAGAAAACAAGCACAAAGAAACAGGAAATACTGAAGAAACCCATGCAAAATATTTAAAACTGTGAAAATTGAGAAAAAAACAAAGATAGCCTATGGAAAACGAGAAAGAACCAAATAAAATTGAAGAAAAACAATGATAAGGAAAGAAAAGGACCAAGAAGGAAAAATTAAACCAAAGAAAAACAAAGAAAAATGAGAAAAAAAAGTGAAATAGAGAAAGAAAACTGGTGAAAAATGAAAGAAAGAAAATAAAACAAAAAGAACTAGTGGAAAACCGGATCATTGTCCTAAAGTACATCGCGCACGAAGCCTACTGTTCCTCGATAGCTGGCTGCACTAGCTTTTCAACTAGAAGAGCTTTGTTCGAATCATACGAACTCCCTTTTTTCTGCTTTTATATTCTTTTAGGTACATACGTAACGGGCCGGATCGGTTGCAGGATAATGAGCATATACCATATATGCCTTGGTACATGCATTACTGGACAATAATAATATAGCCAGCTGCTGGTTATATGATGTTATCATGTCACATATAGCCAAGCTTATAGCCAACAAGTACAATAGTTAGATAAAAATATGTACTACTTTGTTGATACATGGCCCACCCCACTCTCTCACAAAGTGCCTAGGAGCACGTGCTATAGCCGGCTGTTAACTAGTAGCCCGCTTCTCTTCTCTCTCCTCTTCTCTCTCTTCCAAGTAAGCAAAAATATTATATTTAATGTCTTACAGTCCGCCTACATCACCTTATTGTACTTGCTCTTACAGGCTGACTGGACATGTTGCTGAACGCTCAATAAAAAAAATCCTGGTTTTATTTACTTATCCATATATCAATTGTACTTGCAGGATTGTTTTGATCATTTCTAGTGGTCTTTCTCTATTTCCATGGCTTATCATTGGGCTGTCAGAACATTTGAGGAGCTAAAGCAATCTTTTCACGCTAATCTTTTAAAGCGTGTACCCTTCAGTGAGAGAAGCGTGATGTAGTTCTCGCGTGCATTGGGCAGATCCTATACGCCAACCGTGTGCGTCCGGGCGATTCCTATTTAAGGTTGTACCGTTGTAGGCGCTCATTATTAGTGTTATGCAAACGGAGGCCTACAAAAAAAGCATGCGTGTGCCCTGGTATGATTCGAACCGGCGATGCACTGGTGTATCGTACACTGAGCTAACCACCCCACCGTCCCCACCTTTTCTGCGCAGCTACATCTTCTCCCTTCTTTTTTTTTTCTGGTTTTTTTTTCCGTTTGACTTTTTTATTGGAACGATTTTGTTCGGTTTTTTAACACTTTCTCTTTCTTCTTTTCACAGTTTCAATGAACTTTTCTTTCAAATTCCATGAAACTTTTTTTCAAATTCCATGAAACTTTTTTAGAATTTATGACTTTTTTTTCAAAATTTCATGTATTCTTTTCATTAAAAAAATGAGGTTTCCAAAAATCGAATAGTAGTGGTATTGCGTAATAAATAGCGCGGTTCTGGTGGTTCTTAAAGAGTTCGTGTTTGCTATCAGTCACTAGTCTTCCGATGCAATAGGCTAGATGAACAATTCTTCAGTGTAGCGGCGCGAGTTCGAGTCGTCGTTCTGGCATATTTTGCGGTATTTTTTTCGCGAGACAGTTTAGTGCTCTCTGCATCCGTGGGCCGGCCCACTAGGCATTGTCAGTAGGCGCTGGTTAGCTTCCGCGGTGCCAAACGCGCTGAATAGGAGGAGCTCCCTCGGATGCGTCCGATCGTCAAGGCTGAAGTGAGCCGAGCGACCGTCGCACATGGGCCGTCTAACTAAGAGGAGCATCCAGTTTGGGAACCAAATTTTTTTCCTGTATAGTTTTTTGACAACCTTTTCCGGTCTTATTCTTTGTTAATTTATGTTTTGTTTTTGCGGCTCATTTCATTTATTTTTTTATTCGTTTTTCTCCTTATCTATTAATTTTCCTTTTTTCCCTTTTCTCTTTTGTTTCTTTGTTTTTTTATAAATTGAAAATTTTCAACAAACATTCAGAATTTCTTAATTTTTATTAAAAATTATATTCCAAATTTTGTTCATGATTTCAAGAATTCTTCGTATTTTTTCAATTTTTTCATGTTTTAAAAAAGTTTGAAATTCCAAATGCCCAAAAATGTTCAAAATTACAAACAAATCATTTTAAACAAATTGTTCATATTTCAGAAAACGTTTAAAGCACTGAAGAAAAAATTACTATAAATTGAAAAGGTGCACGGTATATTTTTGATTTTTTTTTGTATAATTACGATTTTTTTTCATTTTTATCAAATTGTTCATATTTCAAAAAAAAAGTTCACCGTATTGAAGAAAAATGTTCACTGTACATTGAAAAAAGTTATCGGTATATTTTTGAAAACTTTTGAGTGTGTATTTGAATAATGTTTACCGTATACTAAGAAAACGTTCAGTTTTTATTTTAGATTCACTTTATAAAAAAATCACAGCTCCAAAAAAACTTTTGGAATTGGACTTTTTTTTTCATTATTTCAACAATTGTTCACATTTTTTTGACAAAAGTTGTGTATGTTTCCAAAATTTGTTCATTTTTCACAAAATTACTTCACATTTTAGAAAATTTATTTGAATTTCAATACTAGTTCATGATTTTCTATCATTGTTCACATTTTTTAAGAAATATTGTTCACGTTTTTCCCCAAGAAATGTTGAAAAGCTAAATAAATAATGGATTGCCGCTGTTCTTAGTACTTTACAATTAGCTATACACTTTGTGCATGCTCAGTCTCTAACTCAGCTGGCTATCGTCGTTACTATTTAGCATGAGGTTTGAAGTTCCATTCCCATATGTGCACTTTTACTTTTTTTTTTCATGAGCATGACGCCTGCAAATTGGGCCAGCTCCTTTCGTGTTGAGGATGCACGTGGGCGTCCGAGCCCAACAACAAAAACGATGCATTGGGTGCGCAAACAATTAGTATCACCTCGGATGTTAAAAAATATTCAAAAACATAAAAATTATAATATGGGTGGAGGGTTGAAAAACAAATCAGAAAAATGCACCTTGATTTACTAGTAGGTATAGATAAGTGGCTACACAAAGCACCGGAACAACTTTTTCTACCAAAAAAAAAATGTTCTCCCGTACAAACTTGTGAGGAATTTTAAAATTGAGGATTTTTAAATTTTTCTCTTACAAAAGTGTGTCTATCAGGCATATAATCTGGTAAATGAAAACGGAGGAAAAAAATAGCACGACAAACTAAAAAAAAGATGGAGACAATAAAAAATAGATATGATTGCATTAAGCTAAAAAAATGAATATGGAGTTCGTCAATACAGAATAATGTAATTTTACCTACATTAAATGTCCAAATCTCTACAATTAAATACCAAAACTTATACCATTTATTCTACATACAAGATTATCCAATTATAGCCAGAAACATGAGCATGTGCATCAAATTTAAGGGGGAAATAGCATGACAAACTAAAATAATGCATTGAGAAAATAAAAAAACACATACGATTGTGTGAAGCTACAAAAATGAATAAGGAGGCGCTCAATACACAATAATATTAAGTTACATGCATTAAATGTTCAAATCTCTAAATTTAAATATTAAACTCGCATAATTTATTTTAAAGATATATCCAATTCTAGCCGCGCGAATGTGTGCGTACACCTGCTAGTTTTATTCATTCCACCTTGCTATTTATTGCTTCACTGCTTTTGCACTAAAAGTAGTCAAACATGTTATTCTAAGGTAGGTCCTAAGGATATGGTCAAGAATCATGCCACCACGTTCTATATATACTGAATTTGATGCAATATATCACAACATATACACATTTCAAGGAAGGAGTACTCTACATTGTTCTCTAGTGCACTCTATTCAGCAAGTTGAGTGAAAATGCTGAATAGAACCATCCAAGTCTTCCTACTTTGTCTCATGGCAGATGCTTGCCTTCTCATGATGGTGGTAGCGCCGCTTGCTCAAGCTGCTGGGAGGCCTGTGGCATCCTTACCATGGGTAGCGGGGTGTTGCCCAAGGGACTACCTATGTTGTGGTGTCCGTACTGTTGCCCCGGGAGCACATGCATCGGAGGCCACCTCTGTGCCTTGACTTATGGTTTCGCTTGATCTTCTCCCATAACATAGTTGATACTCCCTCCGTCCCAAAATAACTGTCTCAACTTTGTATTAGCTCCAGTACAAAGTTGTATTAAGCTTGAGACACTTATTTTGGGACGGAGGGAGTATATAACATAGTAGCATCACAAAGGTAGCATGGTTTCAGTGATTAATCTCCTTACTACCTCAGACTTGTGATGCCACTTTTGAACAATGTTTTTGTTATGTCTTAGATAATAAAATGGGAGAATGTTTTCATCTTATTAGAATCATGTTGCGACAATAATGCGATAATTTGCACGTAGTACATAGACCGGTTCTTCAAAAGATGTAATCCGGGGCTTGGCGAGATGATGAAATTTACATTTATCTTGGCCGGACACCATTCTGTAGTAGTGTTTGTAGGCAGTCTTCATCCCATCATATGTGTATTCTTGCAGTGCATGTCGTGGAATCCTCCTTGTGTGGTAATCGTACATATTTTTTCCTAAAGTGTTTAAGATGTATGCGTGATTGAGTGTGAATATATCGGGTTGTAAAGTTTCATGAAATTTAGTTCGCAACCGGTGCACAATGAAGTAAGAATTAAAGAAAATTAATTTATTTTTGTTACTTGACTATTGTGGGTTTAAAAAAGCAAAAATGAAGCCATTTTTCATGAAAGCTAGAGATAAAATGTGTATTCTAACATAAGAATGATCGACTCTCCTCAAATATACGCGTGTGTGTCTATATACACTAGTAGAAAACAGGCCTTTGGTCTAGGCCGGGTAAGCCCATTAATCCCGGTTCACTCATGAACCGGGACCCATGGGGGCATCGGTCCCGGTTCGTGAGGCCAGGGGGCCGGCCGGGCCTCGTGGGCCATAGGTCCCGGTTCGTCTAGCCCCTTTTGTCACGCCCAATATGCGACCCTATCCTAAAGGAACCCGCAGGTCCCACCAAGGATAGAAGCACATATTGGAGACGCTTTTACAAGGTGGATATCATTACATCGTATCATTACATAATAGTTGGGGATACATACAAGAGGCAAACAATGCCACATGAATACATCAATACATCATCCATAAGATCAACATCCGACTACGGATGAAACACAAACAGAAGCTCAAACGACATCCACCCTGCTAGCCCAGGCTGCCGACCTGGAACCTATCCCCTGATCGAAGAAGAAGCAGAAGAAGAACTCCAAAACAATCAAGCATCACTCTCGCGTCATGATCATCGCATATCCTACACCTGCAACTCTTGTTGTAGTAATCTGTGAGCCACGAGGACTCAGCAATCCCATTACCATGGGTATCAAGACTAGCAAAGCTTAATGGGTAAGGAAGGGGTAAAGTGGTGAGGTTGCAACAGCGACTAAGCATGATATGGTGGCTAACATACGCAAATAAGAGCGAGAAGAGAAGCAACGGAACGGTCGTGAAGCTAGCAGTGATCAAGAAGTGATCCTGAACTACTACTTATGTCAAAAATAACCCAAAAACCGTGCTCACTTCCCGGACTCCGCCGACAAGAGACCATCACGGCTACACACGCGGTTGATGCGTTTTAATTTGAATCTGGTGTCAAGTTATCTATAACCGGACATTAACAAAATCCGATATGCCACATAACCGCGGGCACGGCTCTCGAAAGTTTATACCCTGCAGGGGTGTCCCAACTTAGCCCATCACAAGCTCTCACGATCAACGAAGGATATTCCTTCTCCCAGGAAGACACGATCAGTTTCGGAATCCCGGTTTACAAGACATTTCGACAATGGTAAAACAAGACCAGCAAGACCGCCCGGATGTGCCGACAAATCCCGATAGGAGCTGCACATATCTCGTTCTTAGGACACACTGGATAAGCTAAGCGTACGAGTACCAACATAACCCAAGTTGCCAAGGGACGGTCCCGCACGATGCTCTAGTTTGGACCAACACTAAGAGGAGCACTGGCCCGGGGGGTAAATAAAGATGACCCTCGGGCTCCGGAAACCCAAGGGAAAAAGGCTTAGGTAGGCAAATGGTAAAACCAAGGTTCGGCCTTGCTGAAGGAGTTTTATTCAAAGCGAACTGTCAAGGGGGTGAAGGAAATATGCCCTAGAGGCAATAATAAAGTTATTATTTATTTCCTCATATCATGATAAATGTTTATTATTCATGCTAGAATTGTATTAACCGGAAACATGATACATGTGTGAATACATAGACAAACATAACGTCACTAGTATGCCTCTACTTGACTAGCTCATTAATCAAAGATGGTTATGTTTCCTAACCATAGACATGTGTTGTCATTTGATTAATGGGATCACATCATTAGGAGAATGATGTGATTGACATGACCCATTCCGTTAGCCTAGCACTTGATCGTTTAGTATATTGCCATTGCTTTCTTCATGACTTATACATGTTCCTGTAACTATGAGATTATGCAACTCCCGTTTACCGGAGAACACTTTGGGTACTACCAAACGTCACAACGTAACTGGGTGATTATAAAGGAGTACTACAGGTGTTTCCGAAGGTACATGTTGAGTTGGCATATTTCGAGATTAGGTTTTGTCACTCCGATTGTCGGAGAGGTATCTCTGGGCCCTGTCGGTAATGCACATCACTATAAAGCCTTGCAAGCAATGTGACCAATGAGTTGGTTACGGGATGATGCATTACGTAACGAGTAAAGAGACTTACCTATAACGAGATTGAACTAGGTATTGGATACCGACGATCGAATCTCGGGCAAGTAACATACCGATGACAAAGGGAACAACGTATGTTGTTATGCGGTTTGACCGATAAAGATCTTCGTAGAATATGTAGGAACCAATATGGGAATCCAGGTTCCGCTATTGGTTATTGACCGAGAATAGTTCTAGGTCATGTCTACATAGTTCTTGAACCCGTAGGGTCCGCACGCTTAACGTTACGATGACAGTTTTATTATGAGTTTATAAGTTTTGATGTACCAAAGTTTGTTCGGAGTCCCAGATGTGATCACGGACATGACGAGGAGTCTCGAAATGGTCGAGACATAAAGATTGATATATTGGACGACTATATTCGGACACCAGAAGTGTTCCGGACGTTTTCGAAGAAAACCGGAGTGCCGGAGGGTTACCGGAACCCCCCCGGGAGAGTTAATGGGCCACATGGGCCTTAGTGGGAAGAGAGAGGGGCGGCCAGGGTGGGCCGTGCGCCCCCTCTCCCTGTGGTCCGAATTGGACTAGGAGGGGGGGGGCGTTCCTTAGCCGTGTGCGGTGCCCCCCTCCATCATATTCCACCTCGGTCATATCGTCGCGGAGTTTAGGCGAAGCCCTGCGCCGGTAGAACATCATCATCGTCACCACGCCGTCGTGCTGACGGAACTCATCCCCGAAGCTTTGCTGGATCGGAGCCCGGGGATCGTCATTGAGCTGAACGTGTGCTGAACTCGAAGGTGCCGTACGTTCGATGCTTGGATCGGTCGGATCATGAAGACATACGACTACATCAACTGCGTTGTGCTAACGCTTCCGCTTACGGTCTACGAGGGTACGTGGACAACACTCTCCCCTCTCGTTGCTATGCCATCACCATGATCTTGCGTGTGCGTAGGGATTTTTTTGAAATTACTAAGTTCCCCAACAGTGGCATCCGAGCCTAGGTTTTATGCCTTGATGTTATATGCACGAGTAGAACACAAGTGAGTTGTGGGCGATACAAGTCATACTGCTTACCAGCATGTCATACTTTGGTTCGGCGGTATTGTGAGATGAAGCGGCCCGGACCGACATTACGCGTATGCTTACGCGAGACTGGTTTCACCGTTACGAGCACTCGTGCTTAAAGGTGGCTGGCGGGTGTCTGTCTCTCTCACTTTAGCTGAATCAAGTGTGGTTACACCCGGTCCTTGCGAAGGTTAAAACAACACTAACTTGACGAACTATCGTTGTGGTTTTTGATGCGTAGGTAAGAACGGTTCTTGCTAAGCCCGTAGCAGCCACGTAAAATTTGCAACAACAAAGTAGAGGACGTCTAACTTGTTTTTGCATGGCATGTTGTGATGTGATATGGTCAAGACGTGATGCTATATTTTATTGTATGAGATGATCATGTTTTGTAACCGAAGTTATCGGCAACTGGCAGGATCCATATGGTTGTCGCTTTATTGTATGAAATGCAAACGCCCTGTAATTGCTTTACTTTATCACTAAGCGGTAGCGATAGTTGTAGAAGCAATAGATGGCGTAAACGACAACGATGCTATGATGGAGATCAAGGTGTCGCGCCGGTGACGATGGTGATCACGACGGTGCTTCGAAGATGGAGATCACAAGCACAAGATGATGATGGCCATATCATATCACTTATATTGATTGCATGTGATGTTTATCCTTTATGAACCTTATCTTGCTTTTATTGACGGTAGAATTTTAAAATGATCTCTCACTAATAATCAAGAAGTGTTCTCCCTGAGTATGCACCATTGCGAAAGTTCTTCGTGCTGAGACACCACGTGATGATCGGGTGTGATATGCTCTATGTTCAAATACAACGGGTGCAAAACAGTTGCACACGTGGAATACTTAGGTCATACTTGACGAGCCTAGCATATACAGATATGGCCTCGGAACACGGAGACCGAAAGGCCAAACGTGAATCATATAGTAGATATGATCAACATAGTGATGTTCACCATTGAAACTACTCCATCTCACGTGATGATCGGACATGGTTTAGTTGATTTGGATCACGTGATCACTTAGATGACTAGAGAGATATCTGTCTAAGTGGGAGTTCTTAAGTAATATGATTAACTGAACTTAAATTTATCATGAACTTAGTACCTGATAGTATCTTGCTTGTCTATGTTTGTTTGTAGATAGATGGCTTGTGCTGTTGTTCCGTTGAATTTTAGTGTGTTCCTTGAGAAAGCAAAGTTGAAAGATGATGGTAGCAATTACACGGACTGGGTCCATAACCTGAGGATTATCCTCATTGCTGCACAGAAGAATTACGTCCTGGAAGCACCGCTGGGTGCCAGGCCTGCTGCTGATGCAACTGACGACGTTAAGAACGTCTGGCAGAGCAAAGCTGATGAATACTCGATAGTTCAGTGTGCCATGCTTTACGGCTTAGAACCGGGTCTTCAACGACGTTTTGAACGTCATGGAGCATATGAGATGTTCCAGGAGTTGAAGTTAATATTTCAAGCAAATGCCCGGATTGGGAGATATGAAGTCTCCAATAAGTTCTATAGCTGCAAGATGGAGGAGAATAGTTCTGTCAGTGAACATATACTCAAAATGTCTGGGTATAATAATCACTTGATTCAACTGGGAGTTACTCTTCCTGATGATAGTGTCATTGACAGAATTCTTCAATCACTGCCACCAAGCTACAAGAGCTTCGTGATGAACTATAATATGCAAGGGATGAACAAGACCATACTCGAGCTCTTCGCAATGCTAAAAGCCGCGGAGGTAGAAATCAAGAAGGAGCATCAAGTGTTGATGGTTAACAAGACCACCAGTTTTAAGAAAAAGGGCAAAGGGAAGAAGAAGGGGAACTTCAAAAAGAACAGCAAACAAGTTGCTGCTCAAGAGAAGAAACCCAAGTCTGGACCTAAGCCTGAAACTGAGTGCTTCTACTGCAAGCAGACTGGACACTGGAAGCGGAACTGCCCCAAGTATTTGGCGGATAAGAAGGATGGCAAAGTGAACAAAGGTATATGTGATATACATGTTATTGATGTGTACCTTACTAATGCTCACAGTAGTACCTGGGTATTTGATACTGGTTCTGTTGCTAATATTTGCAACTCGAAACAGGGACTACGGATTAAGCGAAGATTGGCTAAGGACGAGGTGACGATGCGCGTGGGAAATGGTTCCAAAGTCGATGAGATCGCGGTCGGCACGCTACCTCTACATCTACCATCGGGATTAGTTTTAGACCTAAATAATTGTTATTTGGTGCCAGCGTTGAGCATGAACATTATATCTGGATCTTGTTTGATGCGAGACGGTTATTCATTTAAATCAGAGAATAATGGTTGTTCTATTTATATGAGTAATATCTTTTATGGTCATGCACCCTTGAAGAGTGGCCTATTTTTATTGAATCTCGACAGTAGTGATACACATATTCATAGTGTTGAAACCAAAAGATGCAGAGTTGATAACGATAGTGCAACTTATTTGTGGCACTGCCGTTTAGGTCATATCGGTGTAAAGCGCATGAAGGAACTCCATACTGATGGGCTTTTGGAATCACTTGATTATGAATCACTTGGTACTTGCGAACCGTGCCTCATGGGCAAGATGACTAAAACGCCGTTCTCCGGAACTATGGAGCGAGCAACTGATTTGTTGGAAATCATACATACTGATGTTTGTGGTCCAATGAATGTTGAGGCTCGCGGCGGGTATCGTTATTTCCTCACCTTCACAGATGATTTGAGCAGATATGGGTATATCTACTTAATGAAACACAAGTCTGAAACATTTGAAAAGTTCAACGAATTTCAGAGTGAAATGGAAAATCATCGTAACAAGAAAATAAAGTTTCTACGATCTGATCGTGGAGGAGAATATTTGAGTTACGAGTTTGGTCTACACTTGAAACAATGCGGAATAGTTTCGCAACTCACGCCACCTGGAACACCACAACGAAATGGTGTGTCCGAACGTCGTAATCATACTTTACTAGATATGGTGCGATCTATGATGTCTCTTACTGATTTACCGCTATCGTTTTGGGGTTATGCTTTAGAGACGGCCGCATTCACGTTAAATAGAGCACCATCAAAATCCGTTGAGACGACACCTTATGAACTGTGGTTTGGCAAGAAACCAAAGTTGTCGTTTCTTAAAGTTTGGGGCTGCGATGCTTATGTGAAGAAACTTCAACCAGATAAGCTCGAACCCAAATTGGAGAAATGTGTCTTCATAGGATACTCAAAAGAGACTATTGGGTACACCTTCTATCACAGATCTGAGGGCAAGATTTTCGTTGCTAAAATCGGATCCTTTCTAGAGAAGGAGTTTCTCTCGAAAGAAGTGAGTGGGAGGAAAGTAGAACTTGATGAGATAACTGTATCTGCTCCCTTATTGGAAAGTAGTTCATCACAAGAACCGGTTCCTGTGACAACTACACCAATTAGTGAGGAAGCTAATGATATTGATCATGAAACTTCAGATCAAGTTTCTACTGAACCTCGTAGGTCTACCAGAGTAAGATCCGCACCAGAGTGGTACGGTAATCCTATTCTGGAAGTCATGCTACTTGACCATGATGAACCTACGAACTATGAGGAAGCGATGATGAGCCCAGATTCCGCAAAATGGCTAGAGGCCATGAAATCTGAGATAGGATCCATGTATGAAAACAAAGTATGGACTTTGGTTGACTTGCCCGATGATCAGCAAGCCATTGAGAATAAATGGATCTTTAAGAAGAAGACTGACGCTGATGGTAATGTAACTGTCCATAAAGCTCGACTTGTTGCGAAAGGTTTTTGACAAGTTCAAGGGGTTGACTACGATGAGACTTTCTCACCCGTAGCGATGCTTAAGTCTGTCCGAATCATGTTAGCTATTGCTGCATTTCATGATTATGAAATTTGGCAAATGGATGTTAAAACTGCATTCTTGAATGGATTTCTGGAAGAAGAGTTGTATATGATGCAGCCAGAAGGTTTTGTTGATCCAAAAAGTGCTAACAAAGTGTGCAAGCTCCAGCGATCCATTTATGGACTGGTGCAAGCATCTCGGAGTTGGAATAAACGCTTTGATAGTGTGATCAAAGCATATGGTTTTATACAGACCTTTGGAGAAGCCTGTATTTACAAGAAAGTGAGTGGGAGCTCTGTAGCATTTCTGATATTATATGTAGATGACATATTATTAATTGGAAATGATATATAATTTCTGGATAGCATAAAGGGATACTTGAATAAAAGTTTTTCAATGAAAGACCTCGGTGAAGCTGCTTACATATTGGGCATCAAGATTTATAGAGATAGATCAAGACGCTTAATAGGACTTTCACAAAGCACATACCTTGATAAAATTTTGAAAAAGTTCAAAATGGATCAGGCAAAGAAAGGGTTCTTGCCCGTGCTTCAAGGTGTGAAGTTGAGTCAAACTCAATGTCCGACCACAACAGAAGATAGAGAGAAAATGAAAGATGTTCCCTATGCTTCAGCCATAGGCTCTATCATGTATGCAATGCTGTGTACCAGACCTGACGTATGCTTAGCAATAAGCTTGGCAGGAAGGTACCAAAGTAATCCAGGAGTGGATCACTGGACAGCGGTCAAGAACATCCTGAAATACCTGAAAAGGACTAAGGATATGTTTCTCGTATATGGAGGTGACAAAGAGCTAGTCGTAAATGGTTACGTTGATGCAAGCGTTGACACTGATCCGGACGATTCTAAATCGCAAACCGGATACGTATTTTTATTGAACGGTGGAGCTATAAGTTGGTGCAGTTCTAAACAAAGCGTCGTGGCGAGATCTACATGTGAAGCGGAGTACATAGCTGCTTCTGAAGCAGCAAATGAAGGAGTCTGGATGAAGGAGTTCATTTCCGATCTAGGTGTCATACCTAGTGCATCGGGACCAATGAAGATCTTCTGTGACAATACTGGTGCAATTGCCTTGGCAAAGGAATCCAGATTTCACAAGAGGACCAAGCACATCAAGAGACGCTTCAATTCCATTCGGGACTAAGTCCAAGTGGGAGACATAGAGATTTGCAAGATACATACGGATCTGAATGTTGCAGACCCGTTGACTAAGCCTCTCTCACGAGCAAAACATGATCAGCACCAAGACTCCATGGGTGTTAAAATCATTACTATGTAATCTAGATTATTGACTCTAGTGCAAGTGGGAGACTGAAGGAAATATGCCCTAGAGGCAATAATAAAGTTATTATTTATTTCCTCATATCATGATAAATGTTTATTATTCATGCTAGAATTGTATTAACCGGAAACATGATACATGTGTGAATACATAGACAAACATAACGTCACTAGTATGCCTCTACTTGACTAGCTCATTAATCAAAGATGGTTATGTTTCCTAACCATAGACATGTGTTGTCATTTGATTAATGGGATCACATCATTAGGAGAATGATGGGATTGACATGACCCATTCCGTTAGCCTAGCACTTGATCGTTTAGTATATTGCTATTGCTTTCTTCATGACTTATACATGTTCCTGTAACTATGAGATTATGCAACTCCCGTTTACCGGAGGAATACTTTGGGTACTACCAAATGTCACAACGTAACTGGGTGATTATAAAGGAGTACTACAGGTGTTTCCGAAGGTACATGTTAAGTTGGCATATTTCGAGATTAGGTTTTGTCACTCCGATTGTCGGAGAGGTATCTCTGGGCCCTCTCGGTAATGCACATCACTATAAAGCCTTGCAAGCAATGTGACCAATGAGTGGGTTACGGGATGATGCATTACGTAACGAGTAAAGAGACTTACCGGTAACGAGATTGAACTAGGTATTGGATACCGACGATCGAATCTTGGGCAAGTAACATACCGATGACAAAGGGAACAACGTATGTTGTTATGCGGTTTGACCGATAAAGATCTACGTAGAATATGTAGGAACCAATATGGGCATCCAGGTTCCGCTATTGGTTATTGACCGAGAATAGTTCTAGGTCATGTCTACATAGTTCTCGAACCCGTAGGGTCCGCACGCTTAACGTTACGATGACAGTTTTATTATGAGTTTATAAGTTTTGATGTACCGAAGTTTGTTCGGAGTCCCGGATGTGATCACGGACATGACGAGGAGTCTCGAAATGTCAAGACATAAAGATTGATATATTGGACGACTATATTCGGACACCGGAAGTGTTCCAGACGTTTTCAGAGAAAACCGGAGTGCCGGAGGGTTACCGGAACCCCCCCGGGAGAGTTAATGGGCCACATGGGCCTTAGTGGGAAGAGAGAGGGGCGGCCAGGGTGGGCTGCGCGCCCCCTCTCCCTCTGGTCCGAATTGGACTAGGAGGGGGGCGGCGGCGCCCCCCTCTTTCCTTTCCCCTCCCCCCTTCCTCCCCCCTCCTAGTAGGAGTAGGAAAGGAGGAGTCCTACTCCTACTAGGAGGAGGACTCCTCCTCCTGGCGTGCCCCCCTTGGGACGGCCGGCCTCCCCCCTTGCTCCTTTATATACGGGGGTGGGGGGGGGGCACCCCATAGACACAGAAGTTGATCTACGGATCGTTCCTTAGCCGTGTGCGGTGCCCCCCTCCACCATATTCCACCTCGGTCATATCGTCGCGGAGTTTAGGCGAAGCCGTGCGCTGGTAGAACATCATCATCGTCACCACACCATCGTGCTGACGGAACTCATCCCCAAAGCTTTGTTGGATCGGAGCCCAGGGATCGTCATCGAGCTGAACGTGTGCTGAACTCGGAGGTGCCGTACGTTCGGTGCTTGGATCGGTCGGATCGTGAAGACGTACGACTACATCAACCACGTTGTGCTAACGCTTCCGCTTACGGTCTACGAGGGTACGTGGACAACACTCTCCCCTCTCGTTGCTATGCCATCACCATGATCTTGCGTGTGCGTAGGAAATTTTTTGAAATTACTACGTTCCCCAACAGGGGGTCCCATAAATCACCCAACCGCGTAAGGAACGCAAAATCAAGGAACATAACACCGATATGACGGAAACTAGGGCGGCAAGAGTGGAACAAAACACCAGGCATAAGGCCGAGCCTTCCACCCTTTACCAAGTATATAGATGTATTAATTAAAATAAGAGATATTATGATATCCCAACATAATCATGTCCATCATGGAGCAATCTTCAACTTCACCTGCAACTAACAACACTATAAGAGGGGCTGAGCAAAGCGGTAACATAGCCAAGCAACGGTTTGCTAGGAAGGGTGAAAAAGGTTAGAGGCTGACATGACAATTTGGGAGGCTTGATAAGCAAGTGATAGGTAGCGCGACAAAGCAATAGAACGAGGAAAATAGCATAGCAATGATAGTAGTGAGATCAAGAGTAATGGTCATCTTGCCTGAAATCCCGCTAGGAAAAAGAACGAGTCCATGAAGAAGATGAAGCTATGAAGACGAACCAAGCATAGACGAACGAATCCTCACGATCGCAACGAAACAGGAACTAACGAGAAGGAGCACAACCGGAAAGAAGCAAACACACGGTAAACACACAACACATAAGCATGACATGATGCACAACCAAGCATGATGCATGACAATGCTACATGCCGCTACTCATGGCAATGGAGGATGCATACAAGAACAACACATCAAAGCAGTTTAAATGAGGCCGGAAACAACATATAACAAGTCCGGTAAGTCCTCATATGCAAATTCCGAGATTGGTCCAGATCTGAATAAACCTTATGTTCAAGTTGTTAAAAAGCAAGTTAAGATGCACCAAGATGATCTACACGCAATTCTAGTCAAGTTACATATAAAGTTCATTTAGTTCGGAGCTACGACCTAGAAGATATGAGCAAAACAAGTTAAACATGGCATTGATGCATAATGCATACAAACATCAAGCAAGCACACTCAAGACATTGATGCAACAAGGTAATATGAAACTACATGCAAAACTAAGCAAGTTTCATATAGAGCACACTCAAAACGGAGCAACGGTTCAACACATACACTATATGCAAGTTTAAAGGACAAACTGTCCAAAACAGCAACTAGGCAACTAGCTAGCATCAAAACAATATACTACAACACCTCAACATGAAAACAAAAGGCATGTACATGATGTACAGATGAAGCATAACAAAACATGAACACTGAGCTATCTCCAAAAAACAATATAACATGCTCAAAAGGACATGGCAAGATTGCAAATAATAACAGTTTCACTGACTTGGCAGAAATCACTGAGCATGACAGAAATAACATCAGGTTGCAAAGTTTAGAGCTATCAAACAACATACTACATGAATTTAACATGGCAAAAAAAGACATGGCATGCTAATACTAAAGACAAAGAACAACACTCCCTTACTGAACTAATTCCAAAGATCAATAGAAAAGATGGTAGCGTCCATGCAAACATGGCAAATGATATTGCAGATTCAGGATAACAGTACATGGCAGGAACAACCATAAGTAGGCATGTTGGTGAGCTTGTACCACTCTCCAAGAAGAACTTCATGGCATGTGAAGTCAACCAACAGTAATATGACATAATTATTAAGCTAAACATGGCAATAGCATAGTCATAGGATCCATGGATCACTAGCAAAACTCATGGCAAAACTAAACTTAATGTTAACAGGCTGACAACAACATTATTTAGCAACTTTGGAGCATGATATGAACAATCGACAGCAAGCTATAAATGCAATCAAGGGCATGTATGGATAGAGCATAACATGTATGAGAAAACATCCTTAGTGAACATCTCCAGATTATGCATAAAATGACTTGTAGTAGCAGGTTTACATAGCATCATGATATAACAGAATCAGCCTAGCAAAATAGTAACAACAATTACCCTACTTCACAAGCTTGACGCGCTCACAAAAAGGCACACAAAAATACATGGATTGCACCACTGCCAGGATGGCATGAAGATGCTCCTAAAACATGTAGACATCATGCTTAAAGGATGCACACACAAAATGCAATGAAGAAGACAAATCACCAAGTTCTGTTAACAGGCAGCAGTTAACATCATATATCACTCTTGCAACAATAATAAGGGCATCAAGATGAACTCAAACAAGCATGGCACAATAGAAAGAAATTAAGAGCACCTCACAGTGAACATTTTCATATATGACACGCACAAAACGGAGCTACAGTCATGAAGATATGATGCAATGAACATGGCAACAAAATGTTGAAAACTTCGGGACTTGGAGAAAATTTAACCTCGCAGATCTAGGGTTTCTACACGGATTTCGAGGATGGCTGGGGTTCACCGGAGTCGAGGCAGAGGCGGCGCGGGGAGGCACGGAGGGCCACGGACGAGGCCGGGGAAGGGCGCGGGGGCAGCGCGTGGGATCCGGCGGCGGGGAGCCGGGCGCAGCGCTCCGGCCGGGAGGCGCAGCCGGCAGCGAAGGGCGGCGGCGGCGGGGCGCACCAGCGGTGGAGGGCGGATGGAGGCGAGGCGCCTCGGGCGCAGGAGGCGCTTGGGGGCGCGGGCTGCGGCGGCGGGGCGCTCGGGCCCGAGGCAGGCTCGCGATGGGCCCCGGCGGGCCTGGCGGTGGGGGCGGCGGCCAGGACAGGTGGCGCGATGGGGTTCGCTGCGGGGCGGTGGCGGACATGTCCGGTGGGGCACGGACATGTTTGACGGCTGGAGGAGGAAGAAGCGGGTTAGGGTAGGGTTTGATCCGAAATTTCGGGGGAGGGGGTGTTTAAATAGGCATAGGGAGCTAGGAGAGTCCAAACGGGGTGCGGTTTTCGCCCACACGATCGTGATCGAATGACGGAGAGCATGGAGGGGGTTGTAGATGGGCTAGGTGGGCTATGTGAAGAGGTGCTGGGCTGCAAAGAGAAGGGGGTTTGGGTTAACTCGGTTAACCGTTGGGGCATCAAACGACCTCCAAATGGAACAAAATTTGACGGGCGGTCTACCGGTGATATACCAAGGCCACTCAGCAAATCTCGTCCATTCCGAGAACGTTTTTATCCCGCTCACGAAACAAGGTCTGAGAGGTGCGGCGGGCGCGTGCGAGTGTGGTTGGGCTCAGAACGGTCAACGGGGAGAACCGGGGGAACCCGAACGGATGCAAGTTTTGAAAAACATGCAGATGAAATGCAGATGATGACATGGCAAAATGCAACACGCAAGCAAATGACATGGCAAAAACGACGAATAGCTGGAAGACACCTGGCACATCGGATCCGGGGCATTACAACTCTCCTCCACTAACAAGAGATCTCGTCCCGAGATCTTAAGAACGAGATAGAAGAGAAAGAGGTGAAGTAAGAACGCAAGAGAGAAGATGAACAAAGTCGAGAGCACTCGGTTAGAAAAGATGAACGACGAGTATGAAGAGAATCAAATGGTAATGGAAACAAGATAGACTTTGAAACCACTCTGGTTAGAACAAGATAGAAAAGGAATGACTAAAAGAATTTCAGCAACACTCCGACTGAAATGGAAGGATTAGAACATGAACTTCACCCAACGAGATGACACTTGACGAGATGAACAATGCAATGCCTCCAGAAGAATTGAAATAGTGGAATAAAAAGAACTTAGAAGGGAGGATTAAACGAAGTTGAATATCTGAGAAGAACGAAGAAATGCAACACTCCACTTCAAAGAACATGGAGAATTATATGCACTTAGAGATGCGAGAAGAAAAGATACTTGAAATCCTCCAACAAAATCTTGATTAACTCTTGAATAATGAATTAAATCATGAAGAACCACCGTGAAGAACTCCGGTGACGAAAGGATGACGAGATAGAATGAAGGATGAAAGAATAAGATTAAAGCTTGCGGTGATTTGGATAGAGGTTCCGACGAAATGGCCAAGGAAAAATTCGAACTCCGGAAAAGAAAAGGTGAAAACGCTTGGAACTAGAATTTATTCATCAAGAACAAACTCCGGATAAAGGGATTACTTGACGACGATGAAATAAGAATAAGAATTACGTTATGCTTATCCTCATCCAATTTGATTGATGACAAGCGGATTTGGCATGCAACTTATTCCCCTTGAAAAGGATTGAGGAGTATATGGCACCACCTTTAGGAAGGTCTTCAATGAACCACCGTTAGGATTGGAAAGAACGAATGAATTGATATGATAACAAAGGAAAAAGTATTTGAAGGAACCACCGTAAGAATTCAAAAATGACTAATGAAAGAGAATGAATCACCGGGAAGAATTAGAAGAACCAATATGCTAGAGGGGATTTAGATGCAAAATAACAAAGAGATCATGAGCTGATTAAAGAACACTTGAACGAAGCACCGGGATAATTGGATAATGGTAGCTGAAATGTGAGGACGAAGAATTCTTCTGGAATGATGGCCTCCGCTGAAAAGAAACGGGAAAAAAACTTCTGACATACTCCGAATGGGTAAGAAAAAGGAATATCTGACAAATGGAACAATTCGAGAGGATAACATGAAGCTAGAACCACGAAACTTCGAGAGAACAGACAAGATTTAAGAGGAACTCTTCTTCGATCTTCAAATGACAACAAGAAACACCACACAAAATTACTGAGATACTCCGGTAGAATGAAAAGCAAAGAGGTTGAGCCAACAAATGAAAAGAATTTGAAAATGATCTTGGAGAAGGCATGTGACTGATGGAATCCATTCTTACGTCACACTTTGAAAAGAATTTGGGAATAGCTCCGGAATAATTAGAAGAGTTAGGTAAGATCCTGGGAAAAGACCTGTGGGTTAGGGCCCACTAAAGAGAAAAACACTGTTGGAAAGGGATTGTTGAAGATATAGATGATGCACTGGAACAATTGAAATATTTGCATGAGGTGACAATCTCGAATTAATTGGAACACAGACGAATCTCCTGAGATGTCTTCCGATCTCCGGAATGATTGAATGGCGAGTGGCAAACGAGCAAGGAGAACACTTGATCCAAGCAAAAGAATATGATCAACCCGAAAAACTTGAATTGAGTCCACCAGAGAAGAAAAAGAGATGAAGAATGTCGAACAAAACGAGAATTCACCGGTTGAAACAATTGAGGGAAGATTGAAGAGGCTCCGCACGAATGAAATTGATGGTCGAAAGAGACTCAGGCTCCGGGAAGAAGAGGGTGGGAGGGCGGGAAAACAAAGGCAACTTGGAAGGGGAAAAAACCGATGAATAACTTCAAGAGGTAACACCGGTTGAAAGAAAGCAAATGCTTCGCACGAGTAGGATGGATACTCGATTACGGACTCCGACTCCGAGAAGAAAAAGGGGTGGGCGGGTGGGAAAAAGAAAACAACTGAGGATTGAACTTGGCAAAGAAGAAGAGGCTCGAGTCAACTTGATGAGAAATGCACCGGATGAAAACAGATGAGAACCAACGACCGGAAAAACAACTGCGTGATCCTAAAGAAAGTTTGAAAGGGAAGAGGAGTAATTCAGAACACCTATGTCAAGATTCCTCACCAGAGCGACGAAGGGGCTGAGGAGTAAAAAGAATTCCTACTCTCTGATACAACTAGACTCCAAAATAGTTTTCTTGTAGACTCGACAATGGCCGACTACAAACAATCAAGGGGGCTCCTATGGTCGGTCGAGGCTGTGATACCAACTTGTCACGCCCAATATGAGACCCTATCCTAAAGGAACTTGCAGGTCCCACCAAGGATAGAAGCACATATTGGAGACACTTTTGCAAGGTGGATATCATTACATCGTACCATTACATAATAGTTGGGGATACATACAAGAGGCAAACAATGCCACATGAATACATCAATACATCATCCATAAGATCAACATCCGACTACGGATGAAACATAAATAGAAGCTCAAACGACATCCACCCTGCTAGCCCAGGCTGCCGACCTGGAACCTATCCCCTGATCGAAGAAGAAGCAGAAGAAGAACTCCAAAACAAGCAAGCATCACTCTCGCGTCATGATCATCGCATATCCTGCACCTGCAACTGTTGTTGTAGTAATCTATGAGCCACGAGGACTCAGCAATCCCATTACCATGGGTATCAAGACTAGCAAAGCTTAATGGGTAAGGAAGGGGTAAAGTGGTGAGGTTGCAACAGCGACTAAGCATTATATGGTGGCTAACATACGCAAATAAGAGCGAGGAGAGAAGCAACGGAACGGTCGTGAAGCTAGCAGTGATCAAGAAGTGATCCTAAACTACTACTTACGTCAAACATAACCGAAAATCCGTGTTCACTTCCCGGACTCCGCCGACAAGAGACCATCACGGCTACACGCACGGTTGATGCGTTTTAATTCGAATCTGGTGTCAAGTTATCTACAACTGGACATTAACAAAATCCCATCTGTCACATAACCGCGGGCACGGCTCTTGAAAGTTTATACCCTGCAGGGGTGTCCCAACTTAGCCCATCACAAGCTCTCACGGTCAACGAAGGATATTCCTTCTCCCCGAAAGACCCGATCAGTCTCGGAATCACAGTTAACAAGACATTTTGACAATGGTAAAACAAGACCAGCAAGACCGCCCGGATGTGCCAACAAATCCCGATAGGAGCTGCACATATCTCGTTCTCAGGGCACACCGGATAAGCTAAGCGTACGAGTACCAACATAACCCAAGTTGCCAAGGGACGGTCCCGCACGGTGCTCTAGTTTGGACCAACACTTAGAGGAGCACTGGCCCGGGGGGTAAATAAAGATGACCCTCGGGCTCCGGAAACCCATGGGAAAAAGGCTTAGGTAGGCAAATGGTAAAACCAAGGTTTGGGCCTTGCTGGAGGAGTTTTATTCAAAGCGAACTATCAAGGGGGTCCCATAAATCACCCAACCGCGTAAGGAACGCAAAATCAAGGAACATAACACCGGTATGACTGAAACTAGGGCGGCAAGAGTGGAACAAAACACCAGGCATAAGGCCGAGCCTTCCACTCTTTACCAAGTATATAGATGCATTAATTAAAATAAGAGATATTATGATATCCCAACATAATCCTGTCCATCATGGAGCAATCTTCAACTTCACCTGCAACTAACAACGCTATAAGAGGGGCTGAGCAAAGCGGTAACATAGCCAAGCAACAGTTTGCTAGGAAGGATGAAAAAGGTTAGAGGCTGACATGGCAATTTGGGAGGCTTGATAAGCAAGTGATAGGTAGCGCGGCAAAGCAATAGAATGAGGCAACTAGCATAGCAATGATAGTAGTGAGATCCAGAGTAAGGGTCATCTTGCCTGAAATCCTGCTAGGAAGAAGAACGAGTCCACGAAGAAGATGAAGCCACGAAGACGGACCAAGCGTAGATGAACGAATCGTCACGATCGCAACAAAACAGGAACTAACGAGAAGGAGCACAACCGGAAAGAAGCAAACACACGGTAAACACACAACACATAAGCATGACATGATGCACAATCAAGCATGATGCATGACAATGCTACATGCCGCTACTCATGGCAATAGAGGATGCATAGAAGAACAACACATCAAAGCAAGTTTAAATGAGGCCGGAAACAACATATAACAAGTCCGGTAAGTCCTCATATGGAAATTCTGAGATTGGTCCAGATCTGAATAAACCTTTTGTTCAAGTTGTTAAATAGCAAGTTAAGATGCACCAAGATGATCTACACACAATTCTAATCAAGTTACATATAAAGTTCATTTAGTTTGGAGCTATGACCTAGAAGATATGAGCAAAACAAGTTAAACATGGCATTGATGCAAAATGCATACAAACATCAAGCAAACACACTCAAGACATGGATGCAACAAGGTAATATGAAACTACATGCAAAACTAAGCAAGTTTCATATAGAGCACACTCAAAATGGAGCAACGGTTCAACACATACACTCTATACAAGTTTAAAGGACAAACTGTCCAAAACAGCAACTAGGCAACTAGCAAGCATCAAAACAATATACTACAGCACCTCAACATGAAAAAAGGAATGGACATGATGTACAGATGAAGCATAACAAAATATGAACACTGAGCTATCTCCAGAAAACACTATAACATGCTCAAAAGGACATGGCAAGATTGCAAATAATAACAGTTTCACAGACTTTGCAGAAATCACTGAGCATGACAGATATAACATCAGATTGCAATGTTTGGAGCTATCAAACAACATGCTACAGGAACTTAACATGGCAAACAAAGGCATGGCATGCTAATACTCAAGACAAAGAACAAAACTACCTTACTGATCTAATTCCAAAGATCAACAGAAAAGATGGTAGCATCCATGCAAACATGGCAAATGATATGACAAATTCAGGATAACAGTACATGGCAGGAACAACGATAAGTAGGCATGTTGGTGAGATTGTACCACTCTCCACAGAGCACTTAATGGCATGTGAAGTCAACCAACAGTAATAGGACATAATTATTAAGCTAAACATGGCAATATCATAATTATAGGATGCATGGATCACTAGCAAAACTCATGGCAAAACTAAACTGAATGTTAACAGGCTGACAGCAACATTATTTAGCAACTTTGGAGTATGATATGAACAATCTACAGCAAGCTATAAATGCAACCAAGGGCATGGATGGATAGATCATAACATGTACGACAATACATCCTTAGTGAACACCTCCAGATTATGCATAGAATGACTTGGAGCAGTAGGTTTACATAGCATCATGATATAACAGAATCAGCCTAACCAAACAGTAACAACAATTACCCTACTTCACACGCTTTATGCACTCATCACAAGGCACACAAAAATACATGTATTGCACCACTGTAAAGATGGCATGAATATGCTCCTAAAACATGTAGACATCATGCTTAAAGGATGCACACACAAAATGCAATGAAGAAGACAAATCACCAAGTTCTGTTAACAGGCAGCAGTTAACATCATATATCACTCTTGCAACGATGATAAGGGCATCAAGATGAACTCAAACAAGCATGGCACAATGGATTGAAATGAATAGCACCTCACAGTGAACATTTTCATATATGACACGCACAAAACGGAGCTACAGTCATGAAGATATGATGCAATGAACATGGCAACAAAATGTTGAAAACTTCGGGACTTGGAGAAAATTTAACCTCGCAGATCTAGGGTTTCTGCATGGATTTCGAGGATGGCTGGGGTTCGCCGGAGTCGAGGCAGATGCGGCACGGGAGGCACAGAGGGCTATGGAGGAGGCCGAGGAAGGGCGCGGGGGCGGCGCGTGGGATCCGGCGAGGGGGAGCCGGGCGCGGCGCTCCGGCCGGGCGGCGCAGCCGGTGGCGAAGGGCGACGGCGGCAGGGCGCACCGGCGGCGGGGCGCACCAGCGGCGGAGGGCGGATGGAGGTGAGGTGCATCGGGCGAAGGAGGCGCGCGGGGGCGCGGGCCGCGGCGGCAGGGCGCTCGGGCCCGAGGCGGCCCGGGGCGGGCTCGCGATGGGCCCCGGCAGGCCTGGCGACGGGGGCGGCGGCCAGGACAGGTGGCGCGACGGGGTTCGCTGCGGGGCGGTGGAGGACATGTCCGGTGGGGCACGGACATGTCCGGCGGCTGGAGGAGGAAGAAGCTAGTGTTAGGGTAGGGTTTGATCCGAAATTTCGGGGGAGGAGGTGTTTAAATAGGCATAGGGAGCTAGGAGAGTCCAAATCGGGTGCGGTTTTCACCCACACGATCGTGATCGAACGGCGGAGAGCATGGAGGGGGTTGTAGATGGGCTAGGTGGGCTATGTGAGGAGGTGCTGGGCCTCAAAGAGAAGGGGGTTTGGGTTAACTCGGTTAACCGTTGGGGCATCAAATGACCTCCAAATGGAACGAAATTTGACGGGCGGTCTGCCGGTGATATACCAAGGCTACTCGTCAAATCTCGGTCCATTCCAAGAACATTTTTCTCCTGCTCACGAAGCAAGGTCTGAGAGGTGCGGCGGGCGCGTGTGAGTGTGGTTGGGCTCAGAACGGTCAATGGGGAGAACCCGGGGAACCCGAACGGATGCAAGTTTTGAAAAACATGCAGATGAAATGCAGATTATGACATGGCAAAATGCAACACGCAAGCAAATGACATGGCAACAACGACGAATAGCTGGAAGACACCTGGCGCATCGGATCCGGGGCATTACACCTTTCGTCCCGGTTTCAGACACGAACCGGGACCAATAGGCCTCGCTCCTGGTCCACAACCACTGGTCCCGGTTTATGGCTAGAACCGGGACCAAATGAGGTCCTTTAGTCCCGGTTCTAACCACGAACCGGGACCAATGAGATGCCTATATATAGTGGCCGCGCGCTCAGCTCAGCTCACTGCTCTGTTTTTTGGGAGAGGTGTGTGAGAGGTGTGTTATGCTCTAACTCACCTCTTATGCACATGAGGTGTTCGATGAAATGCTTGAGCAACACTTAAGCTTTCTCCTCTCGAAGCTGCTTGTTCAAGCTTCATTTTCCTCAAGATTTGTTTAGGTTTGGCGGTCCGTCCCGTCCTGTCTCTATCCTCATCACCGTCGATCGCCCACGCCGATCTCGCCACCGGCACCACCGTGGTGAGCCTCTTGCTCTTATATTATTTCTAAAAGAAAAAAAGTTCTTACTTGTATGAGTTAGATAGATACTTGTGTGCTTACTTTTATTATTATTTGTTATTATATAGTGCGATGGTTTTGGTATCCGCCTCCCGGCCCTCGTCCTGTCTATGATTCAGATGTGGTATATATATTATCTTTTATAACTATTAGTTTCATTTAGTGTTTATGATAATTATGCCGACCAACGTGACATAGATTTTTTTTATCTAGGAGGTATGAGAACCAGAAATTCCAACCGACCCTATTGTCGAGAGGTTAAATTTAGTTGAAGAAGAAAACAATTACTTGAAGGAAAAATTGAGAAAAATTGAGGAGGAGAAGATGATATTGGAGTTGCATGTTGTGGATGTCATCGATGATCACAAGATCAAGATGGATGCAATGCGCTTGAAGATTAGAAAGATTAGAAAATATGCCATTCATACTGAGGCTTGGTATCATTATGCCGTTGGATCAATTGTTACCTTAGTTGCGATTATGATCGCATTTGTTGTTGCATTGAAATGCTTTAGATAGTTTCAATGTATGGTTTAATTAGATGCTCTGGAGAGCTATATGTTATTCAATGAGAACTATGTATGTACTTTGGTTTTAATGTGATGATGAACTTCTATTAATTTGGTCACTTATCTATTCATGATGTTCTGTAATGGTTTTTGACACACTTAATTATATATAATGCATGAATATGAACCGGCAATGGATGTACGGTGACAGACACACCTCTGAGTACATTAAGGGCATGAATAATTTTCTTGAAGTGGCTGAGGCAAACAAGTAGAATCGTTTTATGTGTTCTCCATGCCCTATATGTGGGAATAAAAAGTATTACTCTAACTCGAAAACCCTTCACACCCACCTGTTTTATAAGGGTTTCATGCCACACTGTAATGTTTGGACCAAGCACGGATAAAGAGGGGTTATGATGGAAGACAGCGAAGAAGAAGAGGATGAAGACAACTGTGTGCCCCCTGAATATGGTGATGCTGCAATAGGGGAAGATGAAGATCAAGAGGAACCAAACGATGTGCTCGATGATGATATTCGTGTTGGGGAACATAGCATGCAATTTCAAAAAAATTCCTACGATCACGCAAGATCTATCTAGGAGATGCATAGCAACGAGATGGGGAGAGTGTGTCCATGTACCCTCATAGACCGAAAGCGGAAGTGTTAGCTTAACGCGGCTGATGTAGTCAAACGTCTTCTCGATTCAACCGATCAAGCACCGAACGTATGGCACCTCCGAGTTCTGCACACGTTCAACTCGATGATGTCCCTCGAACTCTTGATCCAGCAAAGTGTCGAGGTAGAGTTTCGTCAGGACGACGGCATGGTGACGCTGATGGTGAAGTAATCCACATAGGGCTTCACCTAAGCACTACGGCAATATGACCGGAGGAGTAAACGGTGGAGGGGGGCATCACACACGTCTAAGAACAATTGTTGTGCTATGGGGTGCCTCCCTGCCCCCGTATATAAAGGAGGAGAGGGGAGGAGGTCGGCCCTAGGGGGTGCGCCAAGTGGGGGGAAACCCACTAGGACTCCTAGTCCTAGTCGCCCCCCTTCCTTCTTTCGGAGGGGAAAAGGGGAAAGGAGAGGGAGAGGGAGAAGGAAAGGGGCGCCGCTCCCCCTCCCCTTGTCCAATTCAGACTCCCCATGGGGGGGCACCCCCTTGCAGGCTGCCCTCTCTCTCCCCTATGGCCCATGTGGCCCATTACTTTCCCCCCGGGGGGGGGGGGTTCCCGTAACCTCCCCGAACTCCGATAAATATCCGAAACCATTCGGGTGTCCGAATACTATCATCTAATATATCAATCTTTACCTCTCGACCATTTCGAGACTCCTCATCATGTCCGTGATCTCATCCGGGACTCCGAACAATCTTAGGTCACCAAAACACATAACTCATAATACAAATCATCATCGAACGTTAAGCGTGCGGACCCTACGAGTTCCAGAACTATGTAGACATGACCGAGACACCTCTCTGGTCAATAACCAATAGCGGAACCTGGATGCTTATATTGGTTCCCACATATTTTACGAAGATCTTTATCGGTCGTACCGTAATGACAACATACGTTATTCCCTTTGTCATCGGTATGTTACTTGCCCAAGATTTGATTGTCGGTATCTTCATACCTAGTTCAATCTCGTTACTGGCAAGTCTCTTTTCTCATTCCGTAATGCATCATCCCGTAACTAACTCATTAGTCACATAGCTTGCAAGGCTTATTATGATGTGCATTATCGAGAGGGCCCAGAGATACCTCTCCGATACTCGGAGTGACAAATCCTAATCTCGTTCCATGCCAAACCAACAAAACACTTTCAGAGATACCTGTAGAGCATCTTTATAATCACCCATTTACATTGTGACGTTTGATAGCACGCAAGGTATTCCTTCGGTATTCGGGAGTTGCATAATCTCATAGTCGAAGGAATATGTATTTGACATGAAGAAAGCAATAGCAATAAAACTAAACGATCAACATGCTAAGCTAACAGATGGGTCTTGTCCATCACATTGTTCTCCTAATGATGTGATCCCATTCATCAAATGACAACACATGTCTATGGTTAGGAAACTTAACCATCTTTTATTAATGAGCTAGTCTAGTAGAGGCTTACTAGGGACACAATGTTTTGTCTATGTATGCACACATGTATCAAGTTTCCGGTTAATACAATTCTAGCATGAATAATAAACATTTATCATGATATAAGGAAATATAAAATAACAACTATATTATTGCCTCTAGGGCATATTTGCTTCACTTTGCTGGGTCATTGTTGATGCAAAGAGACAATGTGAAAGTGAAAAGGAGAAGTTGAAGTTCGATTGCATGTTAGAGGATCACAAAAAAGGGTTATACGCCAATTGCGAAGATGGCAACACTGGAATTGCTGCAGTGGAAGGCAGAGAATGGTGTACCTAAAAAAGGATTTGAGAAGTTACTAAAAATATTGCAGAAGAAGCTTCCAAAGGATAACGAATTGCCCGACAGTACGTACGCAACAAAGAAGGTTTTATGCCCTCTAGGATTGGAGGTGCAGAAGATACATGCATGCCCTAATGACTGCATCCTCTACCGCGGTGCGTACGAGGATTTGAATGCATGCCCGGTATGCAGTGCATTGCGGTATAAGATCAGACGAGATGACCCTGGTGATGTTGACGGCAAGCGCCCCAGGAATAGGGTTCCTGCCAAGGTGATGTGGTATGCTCCGATAATACCACGGTTGAAACATTTGTTCAGAAACAAAGAGCATGCCAAGTTGATGTGATGGCACAAAGAGGACCGTAAGAAAGACGGGAAGTTGAGAGCACCCGCTGACGGGTCGCAGGGGAGAAAAATTGAGAGAAAGTGGGGGTACTTTGCAAGTGACGCAAGGAACGTATGGTTTGGCTTAAACACGGATGGCATTAATCCTTTTGGGGAGCAGAGCGACAATCATAACACTTGGCCCGTGACTCTATGTATCTATAACCTTCCTCCTTGGATGTACATGAAGCGGAAGTTCATTATGATGCCAGTTCTCATCCAAGGCCCTAAGCAACCCAGCAACGACATTGATGTGTAACTAAGGCCATTAGTTGAAGAACTTTTACAGCTGTGGAATGGAAACGGTGTATGTGTGTGGGATGAGTACAAACATCAGGAATTTGACCTACATGCGTTACTGTTTTGTAACTATCAATGATTGGCCTGCTCTCAGTAACCTTTTAGGATAGACAAACAAGGGATACCATGCATGCACACACTGTTTAGATGACACCAAAAGTATATATTTGAATAAATGCAAGAAGAATGTGTACCTGTGTCATCATCGATTTCTTACAACCAACCATCAATGATGAAAGAAAGGCAAGCATTTCAAAGGCGAGGTAGATCACCGGAAGAAGCCCGCCGTCCGTACTAGTGATCGCATACTTGCTATGGTCAATGATTTACAAGTAATCTTTGGAAAGGGTCTCGGCGGACTATCTGTTTCCGATGACGCTGAGGGACGCGCACCCATGTGGAAGAACAAATCTATATTTTGGGGCCTACCCCTATTGGAAAGACCTAGAGGTCCACTCTGCAATCAACGTGATGCACGTGACGAAAAATCGTTGCGTGAACCTGCTAGACTTCTTGGACATGTATGGGAAGACAAAAGATACACCAGAGGCATGGGAGGACCAGCAACGTGTGCAAGAAAAAGACGGCATGCCTCAAAAGCAGTATGAAGGTCCTGCCAGCTATGCTCTTACCAAAGAAGAGAAGGAAATCTTCTTTGAATGCCTGCTCAGTATGAAGGTCCTGACTGGCTTCCCGTCGAATATAAAGGGGATAATAAATATCCCAGAGAAAAAGTTCCAGAACCTAAAGTCTCATGACTGCCACGTGATTATGACGCAACTGCTTCCGGTTGCATTGAGGGGGCTTCTACCAGAAAACGTTCGATTAGCCATTGTGAAGCTATGTGCATTCCTCAATGCAGTCTCTCAGAAGGTGATCGATCCAGAAATCCTACCTAGGTTAAGGAGTGTTATGGCGCAATGTCTTAGTTTTGAGCTGGTGTTCCCACCATCCTTCTTCAATATCATGACACACGTCCTAGTTCATCTAGTCGATGAGATTATCGTTCTGGGCCCTGTATTTCTACACAATATTTTCCCCTTTGAGAGGTTCATGGGAGTCCTAAAGAGATATGTTCGTAACTGCGCTAGGCCAGAAGGAAGCATCTCCATGGGCCATCAAACAGAGGATGTCATTGGGTTTTGTGTTGACTTCATTCCTGACCTTAAGAAGATTGGTCTCCCTCAATCACGGTATGAGGGGAGACTGACTGGAAAAGGCACGCTAGGAGCGGACTCAATAATATGTAGGGACAGGCATTCTTGGTCTCAAGCACACTACACAGTTCTACAGAGTTCTACCTTGGTGACCCCGTATGTCGATGAACACAAGAATATTCTGCGCTCCAAACACCCAAAGTAGTGTGATGACTGGATTACATGTGAACACATCAGGACTTTCGGCAGTTGGTTGCAAACACGTCTTATGGGTGACAACACTGTTTCTGATGAGCTGTACTCGTTGGACAGGGGACCATCTTCGACTGCATTGACTTACAAAGGGTATGAGATAGATGGGAATACATTTTACATGATCGCCCAAGATCAAAAGAGCACCAACCAAAACAGCGATGTCCCCTTTGATGCAGCAACCAAGAGGGGAAAGGACACATATTATGGTTACATAGTGGACATATGGGAACTTGACTATGGACATGATTTTAAGATCCCTTTGTTTCAGTGCAAATGTGTCAATCTGTCAAGGGGCAGGGTACAGGTAGATCCACAGTACGGAATGACAACAATGGATCTGAACAATCTTGGGTACACAGACGAACCATTTGTCCTAGCCAATGATGTGGCGTAGGTTTTCTATGTGAAGGACATGTCTACCAAACCGAGAAAAAGAAAAGATAAGGAAGCGAATACATCGTACAATGAGCCAAAGCGCCACATAGTTCTTTCAGGAAAAAGAGACATCGTGGGATTGGAGGGCAACACAGACATGTCTGAAGATTATGAAAAGATTCATGAAATTCCTCCCTTCAAAGTCAAGGCTGACCCAAGCACCCTGTTAAACGATGAAGATTATCCATGGTTACAGCGCAATAAGCAAAGGGCACAAGCAAAGAAAAAGTGAAGACTTTCTCTCCACAACTATTATGATGATGCCTTTGATCTAGAATATCACTGCAGTTACATGTGAAGAAATTAAATGCCTTTTGTAACAGATGAGTTTTCGTATGAAACCCTGATACTTCGAAAGAGATTGTACATTTTGTACACGATGTGCATCCAGCTTTTGCCGTAACCCTCTCAAATTTTTAGCACATGCTATGTGGGTGAAATAATGATACCATGCCAACTTTCAACCTTTTCAGAGTTCATTTGTAGTGCTTTTCAATTTCATGGTCATTTAGCTCAAAGAATGAACTAATAGCAAAAAGAATGAACTAAAAATAATCAATTAAAATATTCTATTATGATCAACTAAAACAAAACTATAATATTCTTCAATAGTAAAAAGAATCAACTAAAAAGCTTTTATAAAACTCTAATAGCCAAAGGAATCAACTAAAAAGCTTTTATAAACCTCTAGTATTTTTGAAACTAAAATTATATAAAATTTATGCAATTAAAATTATCAAAGTATTTTCTGTCCAAAACATTAATAGCAAAAATAATTTTCATAAAGATATTTTTTTAGAAACTTTAATAGCAAACTAAAATAACATCTGTTTTTGATTAAAACAGACATTTAAAATAACCTGAAAATTACCAAATTGAATATAATGATAAAACACAGTAATATTAAATAGCAGTAAAAAGAATCACTTAAAAATCTATTTTTATAGTAAAGTTATTCACAAACTAGTGATTCACACAAATTTCAAAGAATTCAAATTTAAACTATTCAAATTTGAAAACTAATGGCACTAACAGAAAGTCTATAATTTTTTAGACCTAACAGCAAAAATAATTAAAAAGTAAAGAAAAAATAAAGAAAATAAACAATGCAAAAAAATAAAACAAAAAAACTTGAAATTTTTTAAAAAAATGCTGCCTACTGGGCCACCACGGCCTGAATACGACTAGAAACCCAACCAGCCAGGTGGGCCAGGATTCAGGCCCACACAAGGCCCAGTAGGCCCACAGGCATGTACACAGAGGTTAGGCCCATAAGCCTGCTTTAGAGAGGTGCTCGACAGCTCAGGAGCACCGCACCTTATAAACAGGTGCGACTCTCTCTCAGCTAGCGAGGTGGGACTAAGTTCCCACCACCACGCCGCTGTGCAAGGCCCATTGGTCTCGGTTGGTGGCACGAACCGGGACCAATGCCCACCTTTGGTGCCGGTTTGTGGCACAAACCGGCACCAAAGGTGGGCATTGGTCCCGGTTGGTGCCACCAACCGGGACCAAAGGGTTGTGCTTCCCGCCCTTTTCGCCTGGCCAAAACAGACCTTTGGTCCTGGTTGGTGTCACGAATCGGGACCAAAGGGGGCCATTGGTCCCGGTTTGTGCCACAAACCGGGACTAAAGGTGTGGCTATATAAGCCAACACTTAGGAAAATTTCCCCAACTGCTCCCATTCTCCCCCGACACCGCCAGACCGCTCGTCGTCGCCGTCGCCATCGCCACGCCCAGCCACGTCGCTGCCCGCTTCTCATTGCCTTTCACCGTTGCCGACGCCTCCCCGATGATGCCGAGCTCAATGCCAGGCTGCCCCGTTGTCATTGCCCGTGCCCCGCCGTCGTCGTCGCCGTCGTCACCGTCGACATCGTCTTCCCCGAGCCCGCGCCCCCGCCCCGCCCCTGCTGCCCCGCCCCCGAGCGCGCCCGGCCGCGCATACCCCTGCCCCACAACCCGCCCCCACTGTTGCTGTCGCCATGTGCCATCGCCGCCCCCACCAGCGCCATCGCGATGCCATCGCCGCCTCCGCTGTGAGCCGCCGCCGCCCCGGCTCTGTGCATTTTTTTACATATGTTGATTTTTTATATGATGAATTTGTTTGTTCATATATAATGCATATATGTATGTGGCTATATGTATGTATGGATGTTCATACATGTATTAATTTTTGTTCATGGAATTTTTTTGTTCATATATGTATTTTTTTCATAACCTTTTTTTCCATGTATATAAGTATATGGCTATGTATGTATAGATGGATATCATTTTTTCCATGTATGTATGTCACTGTCGATATACCCCCTGCCCGATAACTTCAACATGAGGGGGGGGGGGTCGATATACCCCCTCCCTGATAACATTTTTTCCTAAGTTACTAAGTTAAAATGTTCACCCCCTCTCGATATACCGGGCGACCAACTCTCGAGGCCACCCAAACCCTAGAAAAAAAGCATTTCCGATCTCCTACCCCCTCCTGCCCCTACCTGACAAACTCTCAAGGCCACCCAAACCACTAGAAGAAAACTCCGGTAACTTCGACATGAGGGGGGACGTCGATCAACCCCCTCTCTCCTGAACAAGTCTATGTATCATTTTATATCGCGATGGACATATATAAAAGTTTGATCATATGTCAAAGTTTGAATTTTGACATATGCAACATTTGATTATATATCAAAGTTTGATCATATGTCAAAGTTTGAATTTTGACATATGCAACATTTGACATATGCAACTTTTGACATAGATTTATTAAGAATGCCCCCATTATGGATGTGCACAAGTTGATCCATTTTTTTGATCTCATATATATATATATATATATATATATATATATATATATATATATTCTTCTATATGTCAAGTTGTCTGTCGAAGTATTGAAGAAAGCTCTTGCTGAACTTCATACCAAAAAACTAATTATCCTATCCGGGACTCTGTTCCAAAACAATTTTGGAGAGCTTGGTACCATTATGCGCCTGTTACTTCCGGCTAATGATGAAGCCATGGTTTTCTTGAATCCTTTAACACTAGACAACATGACATATAGAAGGGTAGATGAGATCAGGAATATGGACAATTTTGTGCACATCCAGAATGGCGCCATTTTGTTAAATCCCTTAAAGGTTAAGAGAATCCCTTGTTTAACATTCACTAGAGAGGCGGTACAGAAGTCAGACATTCATGAGAAAACTCCGGTAACTCTTAAACATGAGGGGGGACGTCGGTCAACCCCCTCTCGCCCAACCAAACCCTAGAAGCGTCGAGGCCACCCCAAACCATAGAAGTGTTGCGAGGCCACCCCAAACCCTAGAAGCATCGAGGCCACCCAAATTTACCAAGTTAAAAGAGCGTTGTCGAGGCCGCCCAAACCCTAGAAGCGTTGTCGAGGCCATCCCAAACCATACAAGCGTCAAGGCCACTAATATGATTCCGGGTCTATGTTTAGCTAGCTAGGTCTATGTTTGCCACTAATATATCCATCTCTCATGTTTGTATATTAATTGCCATGTTGTAATATTTGCAGAAACTATGGATCAACAAAGAGACTTGGAAAAAGAACAGTTGTTTGGGGATATAATCTTCGGTGGAGGTGATGTCTTGTCGTTTCTCAATGACACCGATGGTTAGGAAGGAGAGGATGATGATTTCGGTGATCGAACAATGGAGGAGGAAGGACATGATCATGATGGCTCTGGTGACCGAATGGCGGAGGAAGAAAGAGACCATGATGATGGCTTCGGTGACCGAACCGAGGAGGGAGCTGTTGCAAAGTCCGGTGAGGTATATATATTAATTAAGCCCGTGCTGACTAATTGATGCATTAATTGTTTTGGTATATGTATATTAAGTCTTCTTTCTTCTTTTATATCCCTCCAGATCGAGCCAAACTTCGGTAACAAGACAAGGCCTGAAGAAAAGGTTGCGCCAGGATGAAAGGTTCACGATCACAACACTCACAGACGATGGCCAACCGATTGAACCCAAGCGGACCAAGGACGCATTTTCTTCTCAGTGCGGAGCTATTGTTAGGGATAGCATCCCGATCAGCATCCAGCTATGGAATAAGCCTAAGGAAGATGACCCTCAAGTTTCTTATGTCATCGATAGACAGAAAGATGAGCTTTGGACCTTGCTGAAGGCAAATTTGACCCTACCGCCACAGCAGGATCTGAATAAGCCAGTTATAGAGCTACTGGTCAAGGCGTGTGCTCTTAAGAAGATGGCAACTCTATTCAGGAGGTGGAAGAATGAGTTGAAATCAAAGTTTGTCGACAAAGGGAAGACTCCAGAATTCACCGGCCGATTTGAGAAGATACGAGATCACTGGCCGCATTTGTGTCCTACAAGACAATAGACAAGAGTAAGAAAATGTTAGAGACAAACAAGATAAATGCTGCAAAGAAGTAGTATCAGCATCGCACGGGGTCAGGTGGCTACCACAAAGCCCGACCATTGTGGGACAAAGCAAAGAGTGACCTGCTTGCTAAAGGGGTCGAACCAGCGACATTGCACTGGCCAGGCCGTTCAAGGACTTGGTTCTTCAGGGTTGGGGGAACTTTGGACCCTAAAATAGGGGAGTGCCGTTGGACGGACGAGCAACTTGAAATACCCGTCAAGAAGCTTCAGGAGTATATCACCGCAGCACAGCAAGGGACATTCATTCCCGACAGAGAGAAGGACGAGCTGACTGAGGCCCTCGAGAATCCTGAGCACCCTGGACGAACACGAGGCACGCCAGGCTCCGTTCTGTGGGTGGTTGGGTTTGCTGGCGCAGGCGGTTACAGAAGCCGGGAGAGGAAGAGGAAACAGGAGCTGACCGAAATGCAGAAGCTCAATGCAAGACTACCAAAGCTAGAGGAACTTGAGAGCCAGCAAGCTTTCGGCCAACCATCTCAGTGGCACGAAGCTACCCCAGAAGCTTCCCCGCCATCTCAACGGAGAAGCAGCATGGCTTCCACGGAGCTCGTTCAGCCTGACTTCATGGCTCCTAGCTACCCCATGGATACTATCAAGGAGGCTCAACATTGCCAGCTTGGCAGAACCTCACTTTGAAGGCGGCTGTTGGCTCTGTTGCACCTCCTCAACCTAACAAAATGTTTCACTGCCGTCCGATTCCACATGGCTATGCTATTGTGATGGTGGATGAAGTAATGGAGGGATTTGAGGAGCTTGAGCTTGACCACCCTACAGGTGAAGGGGAGACTCAGCTGGTTTACACTCTGAGGACTACATGTCTATGGCATAAGGAGTACATCAAGCTTCCAAACTGGACACCTCCGCCTTCTCCTCCTCCTCCGGCGAGTCAGGGCACTCCACCTACTCCTCCTCTTCCTCCTCCGGCGAGTGATCAGGGCACTCTGCCTCCTTCTCCGGCTCCTCCGACGCGTGAGGAAACTCCGCCTCCTCCTTCGCCTCCTCCGGTGCGTCGGAGCAGTCCGCCTCCTCCTCCGTCTCGTCAGTAACCGCGGAAGAGAGACGTTGTCGGCGTCCTGGGAATGGGCATACCCAGACTTGCCTTTGTGCGGCCCATGGCATGGCTCCACCAACGACCTGGTACGGCCCAGCTTCGGCAGCAACAACTCAAGACCCTCGCGAGGGGCCAAGCCACGCGAGGTGGATGACACCAAGACCTTCCTGGGTGCGGCCTTGCTAGGTTGGCTCCCGAGGAGCGGAGATATCTATGCGAGGGGAACCTCGCGAGGTTCACATGATGTGAGCCATGACGACCAAGGCTAGGCGGGCGCCAGCGGCGCAGTGTACCAGTTTCCCCTTTGGTGCTAAAGAGGCAAGCCTAGGCGAGGAGTCCTGAGGCATCAGGAAAAGGTTTCCTTATCGGTGCAACAAGACTAAGACCAATAGGACGGTAGGACGGAGGTCATCGTGGATCCCACAACAGCGTCACCACCAGAGCCTTTGGTAGGCGAAGACTATCTTTGTCAGGATAGCTTGTACTAGTTGTCTCCCTTCAAAATTGGCCGTTGTGGGATCCCTTCCTGCCTACATTTGGGAAGAGGACCAAGGCCACTATAAATAGGACCTAGCCACCACCATAGAAGGGGACGGACCAATTCCACCCTGACCATCTCACCAGCTCATCGAGCTCAAGAACACCTCACCTCCTGAGGCTGTTCATCAACTGTACTAGTTCATCCTCAGCCCATCGAGGCAATCCACCACACACTGGAGTAAGGTATTACACCGCAAGGTGGCCCAAACCCCTGTGTCTCCTGTTCCTTGAGTTCATCGAGCTAGGCCGTGGGATCATTGAGCGAGCGCGCTGGGGAGAGAGTGTTCTTCATGCGCACCCTAGAGTTCAAACCTTTCTAGGGTCTACGGAACCCTGAATCCGACATTTGGCGCGCCAGGTAGGGGTGCACCGAATCCTCTCTTCTGTCGACCGACGCACCACCGCTCCACTGCTTCCATGGATGACGCTAGTCAAGCTCGTGCTGAGCGACGAGCCGCCCTCGCCGCCCGCGTCGCCCAGACGGCACCCATCGGCGGGCCTCCCCGCTGTTCTCCATCACCTACCGCCACCGGCCTGGCGGGGCACGAGCAGCAAGCCTCGTTGCTGCACCCCTCCGTGCGGTGGGATGGACGTACCGCCACCCTGTCGCTGACTCCGGCCGGCTCGTCATCCCATGCTCGTCGCAGGCCCGCAGAAGCATAGGCTGCGCTGCTCCTGGCACGCGAGCTCATGCGTTACTGCCCCGTCGACGACCTCTACAAGGACTGGTGATACGTCTCCAATGTATCTATAATTTATGAAGCATTCATGCTATTATATTATCTATTTTGGATGTTTATTGGCTTTACTAAGCACTTTTATATTATTTTTGGGACTAACCTATTAACCGGAGGCCCAGCCCAAATTGCTGTTTTCTTGCCTATTTCAGTGTTTCAAAGAAAAGGAATATCAAACGGAGTCCAAACGGAATGAAACCTTTGGGAGAGTTATTTTTGGAACGGAAGCAATCCAGGAGACTTGGAGTGCACGTAAGGGAAGCAACAAGGAAGTCACGAGGCAGGGAGGTGCACCCTACCCCCCTGGGCGCGCCCCCTCCCTTGTGGGCCCCTTGTGACTCTCCTAAGCGACTTCTTTTGCCTATATATGTCCATATACCCTAAAAACATCGGAGAGCACAATAGATTGGGAGTTCCGCTGCCGCAAGCCTCTGTAGCCACCAAAAACCAATCGGGGCCCTGTTCCGGCACCCTGCCGGAGGGGGGATCCCTCACCAGTGGCCATCTTCATCATCCCAACGCTCTCCATGACGAGGAGGGAGCAGTTCACCCTTGGGGCTGAGGGTATGTACCAGTAGCTACGTGTTTGATCTCTCTCTCTCTCTCTCGTGTACTTGATTTGGCACGATCTTGATGTATCGCGAGCTTTGCTATTATAGTTGGATCTCATGATGTTTCTCCCCCTCTACTCTATTGTAATGGATTGAGTTTTCCCTTTGAAGTTATCTCATCGGATTGAGTCTTTAAGGATTTGAGAACACTTGATGTATGTCTTGCCGTGCTTATCTGTGGTGACAATGTTTACAGACTATACTGTTTTGGCAAATTGCTGTTATGTTTGCATTGTTTGCATATGTTTGCTTGTTTAATGATTCTATTTGAAGATAGGAGTATTAAATATGCAGATACATTTAGTATGCAATGTTGAATTATAATTTTAGTGATTTGTTACAGTAGAAAATGATAAGGTTTTTGCATTGGTTTATACTAACTTGTCTCACGAGTTCTTGTTGAGTTTGGTGTGAATGAAGCTATCAAGATTTAGGAAACCGAGATATAAAAGGAATTAAGGAGACACAAAAGCTCAAGCTTGGGGATGCCCAAGGCACCCCAAGATAATATCTCAAGAAGTCTCAAGCATCCAAGCTTGGGGATGCCCCGGTAGGCATCCCACCTTTCTTCTTCAACAATTATCGGTTAGTATCGGTTGAGCCTAAGTTTTTGCTTCTTCACATGAGTTGTGCTATCCATGCAATGTCATTTTATTTTGCTTTGCTTGCTGTTTGAATGAAATACAAAGATATGAAAATCTTAAATGAGAGAGAGTCTTCACATAGCTACATAATTATTTAACTACTCATTGATCTTCACTTATATCTTGTTGGAGTAGTTTGTCATTTACTCGTGGGCTTCACTTATATCCTACGAGTAAATGGTTGAATGATTTGAATTTCATAAATCTGAAATTATATTATGGTAAATGGTTGCATGAAATAATATTGAAGGAAGAGAGATTTCACATACAAATATACTATCTTAGACATCTTCTATGATTGTGAGCCCCATTAATTATTTTCAAACCTGAGCAAATTAGTTGAAATTGGACAAGGAAGACAACGTAACGAGTTATGCTTAGGTATATTTGTATAGAAGTTATATTGTTATAGATCCTCCAACATGTGGTGCTTGCTATTTAGAAACCTTTTCTAGCCAAAATATCTGCACTAAGCGGGAATACTGCTTGTGCATCCAAGTTCCTTGAACCAAGTTTCTTCCACGAGTGTCCACCTTACCTACCTATATGCGGTATTTACCTGCCGTTCCTAGTAAATTTGCATGTGCCAAACTCTAAACCTTCAAATGAAATTCTATTTTTTATGCTCGAACAACTCATGTATCAACTAGGGCTGTCTGTATCTTCCATGTTAGGCAGGTTATTCTCACGATAAGTGGACTCCGCTCATCATTCATGAGAAAAATGGCTGGTAACTGGGATGCCCAGTCCCATGATCAAAAGATCAAAATCAAATCAAAATAATTGCAAACAAAACTCCCCCAAGATTGTTGTTAGTTGGAGGCACCCGTTTTTTCGGGCAAGCCATGGATTGATGATTGTTGGTGGAGGGGGAGTAAAAACTTTACCATTATGTTTGGGAACCGCCTATAATGTGTGTAGCATGGAAGATATCGAGATCTCTCAGTTGTTATGTTGACAATGAAAGTATACCGCTCAAAATATTATTTATCTCTATTTCAAAATCGAGGTCTGGCACCTCTGCGAATCCCTGCTTCCCTCTGCGAAGGGCCTATCTTTTAATTTTATGCAAGAGTCAGTAGTATTCCTTCTCATTCCTACCTACTCTTTAGTTGGCAAGCATCGTGTGATGGGGAAAGATCTGAGCATATATGACCATTCAAATATATTTGATCATGAATTATTATTGTTGACAATTATCTATATGATAAGTAAGTTGGGAGGCGAAACATTAAGCCCATACCTTTCTCTGTGTTTGATGGATGCCATTTCTTCTAAAAATATGCTTTGAGTGGTGGCAATCATGGAAGACTATATGATAGTTGAGTATGTGGGATTTTCTAGAATCAAAGCTCTTACATAGACCCTTCCTGAAAATAGGATGAATTGCAATTGTTTGATGACTGAGAACATAGTTTGCTAGTTTTCAAGAAAGTTTATGGTCTATGCTTTAACATGTGAATAGCTTGTTACTTGATCATGATAAGTTTTATGAGATGAGCTACTGTTATGACATATAATGATGCTAGAAAAGGTGATTGAAATTATCATTGATCAAATTTATGCACCTGCTAGCATTCACACTTCATAAATTATTTCTTTTATCATTTATCTACTCGAGGACGAGCAGGAATTAAGCTTGGGGATGCTGATACGTCTCCAATATATCTATAATTTATGAAGCATTCATGCTATTATATTATCTGTTTTGGATGCTTATGGCTCTACTAAGCACTTTTATATTATTTTTGGGACTAACCTATTAACCGGAGGCCCAGCCCAAATTGCTGTTTTCTTGCCTATTTCAATGTTTTGAAGAAAAGGAATATCAAACGGAGTCCAAACCGAATGAAACCTTCGGGAGAGTTATTTTTGGAACGAAAGCAATCTAGGAGACTTGGAGTGCACGTAAAGGAAGCAATGAGGAAGCCACGAGGCAGGGAGGCGCGCCCCCACTCTCGTGGGCCCCTTGTGGCTCCCCTGTCTGACTTCTTTCGCCTATATATGTCCATATACCCTAAAAACATCGGAGAGCACAATAGATCGGGAGTTTCGCCGCCGCAAGCCTCTGTAGCCACCAAAAACCAATCGGGACCCTGTTTCGGCACCCTGCCGGAGGGGGGATCCCTCACCGCTGGCCATCTTCATCATCCCGGTGCTCTCCATGACGAGGAGGGAGTAGTTCACCCTCGGGGCTGAGGGTATGTACCAGTAGCTATGTGTTTGATCTCTCTCTCTCTCTCTCTCTCTCTCTCTCTCTGTCTCTCTCTCTCTCTCGTGTTCTTGATTTGGCCCGATCTCGATGTATCGCGAGCTTTGGTATTATAGTTGGATCTCATGATGTTTCTCGCCCTCTACTCTATTGTAATGGATTGAGTTTTCCCTTTGAAGTTATCTTATCAGATTGAGTCTTCAAGGATTTGAGAACACTTGATGTATGTCTTGCCGTGCTTATCTGTGGTGACAATGGGATATTCACGTGATCCACTTGATGTATGTTTTGGTGATCAACTTGTGGGTTCTCCTTGTGAACTTATGCATAGGGGTTGACACACGTTTTCGTCTTGACTCTCCGGTAGAAACTTTGGGGCACTCTTTGAAGTACTTTGTGTTGGTTGAATAGATGAATCTGAGATTGTGTGATGCATATCGTATAATCATGCCCACGGATACTTGAGGTGACATTGGAGTATATAGGTCACATTAGGGTTTTGGTTGATTTGTGTCTTAAGGTGTTATTCTAGTACGAACTCTATGATAGATTGATCAGAAAGGATAACTTTGAGGTGGTTTCGTACCCTACAATAATCTCTTTGTTTGTTCTCCGCTATTAGTGACTTTGGAGTGACTCTTTGTTGCATGTTGAGGGATAGTTATATGATCCAGTTATGTTATTATTGTTGAGAGAACTTGCACTAGTGAAAGTATGAACCCTAGGCCTTGTTTCCTAGCATTGCAATACCATTTACGCTCACTTTTATCATTAGTTACCTTGCTGTTTTTATAATTTCATATTACAAAAACCTTCATCTACCATCCATATTGCACTTGTATCACCATCTCTTCGCCGAACTAGTGCACCTATACAATTTACCATTGCATTGGGTGTGTTGGGGACACAAGAGACTCTTTGTTATTTGGTTGTTGCTTGAGAGAGACCATCTTCATCCTACTCCTCCCACAGATTGATAAACCTTAGGTCATCCACTTGAGGGAAATTTGCTACTGTCCTACAAACCTCTGCACTTGGAGGCCCAACAACGTCTGCAAGAAGAAGGTTGTGTAGTAGACATGAAGCTCTTTTCTGGCGCCGTTACCGGGGAGGCTAGGTAAGCGGCACTAACACCCCGTCAACTAAGCTCTTTTCTGGCGCTGTTGCCGGGGAGGTGAGTGCTTGAAGGTATATCTTTAGATCTTGCAATCGACTCTTTTTGTTTCTTGTTTTATCACTAGTTTAGTCTATAAAAGAAAACTAAAAAAAATGGAATTGAGTTTGCCTCATACGCTTCATCTTTTTTATATCTCTCGTGAGAATGATGGAAAGGAAAATTGTGCTCGAGTGCTAGAAGAAGTCTATAAAATGTTTGGTACTAGATCTTTGTATGATGAGCCTGATTGCAATGTTGTTAGTATGAATTCCTTGAGTATCCATGATGCTAATGATATGCAAAGCCACAAGCTTGGGGAAGCTATGTTTGATGAATATGATATTTTTTGTCACCCAAGTTTTGAGAGCAAATTTATTATGATGAAAGCATGCCTCCTATTTATGATGATTATTGTGATGACTTGTATGCTATAAAGAATAAAGATAACCATGAAACTTGTCATCTTGATTTTAATTTTCAATTGGATTATGCTTCACATGATAGTTATTTTGTTGAGTTTGCTCCCACTACTATTGATGAGAATAAATTTGCTTATGTGGAGAGTAGTAAAATTTCTATGCAAGTAGATCATGAAAAGAATGCTTTATGTGCTGGTTATATTGTTGAATTCATTCATGATGCTACTGAAAATTATTATGAGGGAGGAATATATGCTTATAGGAGTTGCAATGATATCAAGTTTCCTCCCTATGTGCTTAAAGTTTTGAAGTTATGCTTGTTTAGCCTTCCTATGCTAGTTGATTATTGTTCCCATAAGTTGTTTGCTCACAAAATCCCTATGCATAGGAAGTGTGTTAGACTTAAATGTGTTAGTAATATTCTTCATGATGCTCTCTTTATGTTTCAATTCTTACCTTTTATGCGAGCATCATTGAAATCATCATGCCTAGCTAGAAAGGCATTAAAGAAAAGCGCTTGTTGGGAGACAACCCAATATTTACCCTTACTGTTTTCGTGCGTCCACATGATTATGCTACTGTAGTAATCATGTTTTATAGCTTTTGTTTCAATAAAGTGCCAACTAGAACCTTCGGGAAGACTTGGGTGAAGTCTTTGCGATCTTGCTGTAAAAAAACAGAAACTTTAGCGCTCACGAGATTAGCTGCCATTTTTTTACTGGAGAGTGCTATTAGGTTGATTATTTTTGGCAGATGATTAATAGACAAATTCCTCAGGTCCACCAATTTATTTCAGAATTTTTGGAGTTACATAAGTATTCGAACGATACAGATTACTATAGACTGTTCTGTTTTTGACAGATTCTGTTTTCATTGTGTTGTTTGCTTATTTTGATGAATCTATGAGTAGTATCGGGGGGTATGAACCACAGATAAGTTAGAGTACAGTAGGTTTAACACCAATATGAATTTATAATGAGTTCAAAACAACACTTAAGTGGTGGTTTTATTTTCTATACTAACGGAGCGTACGAGTTTTCTGTTAAGTTTTGTATTGTGAAGTTTTCAAGTTTTGGGTAAAGATTCGATGGACTATGGAAAAGGAGTGGCAAGAGCCTAAACTTGGGGATGCCCAAGGCACCCCAAGGTAATATTCAAGGACAACCAAGAGCCTAAGCTTGGGGATGCCCCGGATGGCATCCCCTCTTTCGTCTTCGTTCATCGGTAACTTTACTTGGAGCTATATTTTTATTCACCACATGATATGTGTTTTGCTTGGAGCATCATTTTATTTTGTTAGTATTTGCTTTCTGTTATTATAATAATGTTTTGCATCTATATTTTCAATAAAAATGTAAACGATAGCCTTTACCATGCTTATTTTGCAAGTATACATGTTGCTGTTTCAAAAAAGAAAGTTTATAACTGTTGCAAAAATTCCCTAGAAAAGTCAGAGAATGATATAATGTTGAAACTTTTTTGCATACTGAGCTCTGATAAATCTTCTACAGCTTAGTATTTTTCTCATAATTTTTTGAGTTATGTAAGTATGATGAATCTTGCATTCTTTACAGACTACTGTTTTGGCAGATTGCTGTTATGTTTGCATTGTTTGCATATGTTTGCTTGTTTAATGATTCTATTTGAAGATAGGAGTATTAAATATGCAGAGACATTTAGTATGCAATGTTGAATTATAATTTTAGTGATTTGTTACAGTAGAAAATGATAAGGGTTTTGCATTGGTTTATACTAACTTATCTCACGAGTTCTTGTTGAGTTTGGTGTGAATGAAGCTTTCAAGATTTAGGAAAACGAGATATAAAAGGAATTAAGGAGACACAAAAGATCAAACTTGGGGATACCCAAGGCACCCCAAGATAATATTTCAAGAAGTCTCAAGCATCCAAGCTTGGGGATGCCCCGGTAGGCATCCCACCTTTCTTCTTCAACAATTATCGGTTAGTATCGGTTGAGCCTAAGTTTTTGCTTCTTCACATGAGTTGTGCTATCCTTGCAATGTCATTTTATTTTGCTTTGCTTGCTGTTTGAATGAAATACAAAGATATGAAAATCTTAAATGAGAGAGAGTCTTCACATAGCTACATAATTATTTATCTACTCATTGATCTTCACTTATATCTTGTTGGAGTAGTTTGTCATTTACTCGTGGGCTTCACTTATATCCTATGAGTAAATGGTTGAATGATTTGAATTTCATAAATCTGAAATTATATTATGGTAAATGGTTGCATGAAATAATATTGAAGGAAGAGAGATTTCACATACAAATATACTATCTTAGACATCTTCTATGATTGTGAGCCCCATTAATTATTTTCAAACCTGAGCAAATTAGTTGAAATTGGACAAGGAAGACAACGTAATGAGTTATGCTTAGGTATATTTGTATAGAAGTTATATTGTTATAGATCCTCCAACATGTGGTGCTTTCTATTTAGAAACCTTTGCCAGCCAAAATATCTGTATTAAGTGGGAATACTACTTGTGCATCTAAGTTCCTTGAACCAAGTTTCTTCCATGAGTGTCCACCTTACCTACCTATATGCGGTATTTACCTGCCGTTCCTAGTAAATTTGCATGTGCCAAACTCTAAACCTTCAAATGAAATTCTATTTTTTATGCTCGAACAACTCATGTATCAATTAGGGTTGTCTGTATCTTCCATGTTAGGCGGGTTATTCTCACGATAAGTGGACTCTGCTCATCATTCATGAGAAAAATGGCTGGTAACTGGGATGCCTAGTCCTATGATCAAAAGATCAAAATCAAATCAAAATAATTGCAAACAAAACTCCCCCAAGATTGTTGTTAGTTGGAGGCACCCGTTGTTTCAGGCAAGCCATGGATTGATGATTGTTGGTGGAGGGGGAGTAAAAACTTTCCATTATGTTTGGGAACCGCCTATAATGTGTGTAGCATGGAAGATATCGAGATCTCTCAGTTGTTATGTTGACAATGAAAGTATACCACTCAAAATATTATTTTCTCTATTTCAAAATCGAGCTCTGGCACCTATGCAAATCCCTGCTTCCCTCTGCGAAGGGCCTATCTTTTACTTTTATGCAAGAGTCAGTAGTATTCCTTCTCATTCCTACCTACTCTTTAGTTGGCAAGCATCGTGTGATGGGGAATGATCTAAGCATATATGGCCATTCAAATATATTTGAGCATGAATTATCATTGTTGACAATTATCTATATGATAAGTAAGTTGGGAGGCGAAACATTAAGCCCATATCTTTCTCTGTGTTTGATGGATGCCATTTCTTCTAAAAATATGCTTTGAGTGGTAGCAATCATGGAAGACTATATGATAGTTGAGTATGTGGGATTTGCTAGAATCAAAGATCTTACATAGACCCTTCCTGAAAATAGGATGAATTGCAACTGTTTGATGACTGAGAACATAGTTTGCTAGTTTTCAAGAAAGTTTATGGTCTATGCATTAACATGTGAATAGCTTGTTACTTGATCATGATAAGTTTTATGAGATGAGCTACTGTTATGACATATAATGATGCTAGAAAAGGTGATTGAAATTATCATTGATCAAATTTATGATTGAATAGATGAATAGCTGAATCTAAGATTGTGTGATGTATATCGTATAATCATGCCCACGGATACTTGAGGTGACATTGGAGTATCTAGGTGACATTAGGGTTTTGGTTGATTTGTGTCTTAAGGTGTTATTCTAGTACGAACTCTATGATAGATCGATCAGAAAGGATAACTTTGAGGTGGATTCGTACCCTACAATAATCTCTTCGTTTGTTCTCTGCTATTAGTGACTTTGGAGTGACTCTTTGTTGCATGTTGAGGGATAGTTATATGATCCAGTTATGTTATTATTTTTGAGAGAACTTGCACTAGTGAAAGTATGAACCCTAGGCCTTGTCATATTACAAAAACCTTTATCTACCATCCATATTGCACTTGTATCACCATCTCTTCGCCGAACTAGTGCACCTATACAATTTACCATTGTATTGGGTGTGTTGGGGACACAAGGGACTCTTTGTTATTTGGTTGCAGGGTTGCTTGAGAGAGACCATTGTTGGGGAACGTAGTAATTTCAAAAAAATTCCTACGCACACGCAAGATCATGGTGATGCATAGCAAGGAGAGGGGAGAGTGTTGTCCACGTACCCTCGTAGACCGAAAGAGGAAGCGTTAGCATAACGTGGTTGATGTAGTCGTACGTCTTCACAATCCGACCGATCAAGTACCGAACGTACGGCACTCCGAGTTCAGCACATGTTCAGCTCGATGACGTCCCACGAACTCTGATCCAGCAGAGCTTTGCGGGAGCGTTCCGTCAGCACGACGTCGTGTTGACGGTGTTGATGATGCTACCGACGCAGCGCTTCTCCTAAGCACCGCTACGATATTACCGAGGTGGAATCTGGTGGAGGGGGGCACCGCACACGGCTAAGAGATCAAGAGATCAGTTGTTGTGTCTAGAGGTGCCCCCTGCCCCCGTATATAAAGGATCAAGGGGGAGGGGGCGGCCGGCCAGGAGGAGGCATGCCACGGAGGAGTCCTACTCCCACCGGGAGTAGGACTCCCTCTTTTCCTAGTTGGAGTAGGAGGGGGAAAGGAAGGGAGAGAGGAGAGGAAGGAAAGGGGGGGCTCCGCCCCCTCCTTGTCCTTTTCGGACTAGAGGGGGAGGGGGCGCGTGGCCTGCACTGGCCACCCCTCCTCTTCTCCACTAGTTCCCATGAGGCCCAATAAACCCCCCGGGGGGTCCGGTAACCCCGCGGTACTCTCCGGTATATGCCCGAAACCTTCCGAAACAATTCCAGTGTCCGAATGTAGTCATCCAATATATCGATCTTTACGTATCGACCATTTCAAGACTCCTCGTCATGTCCGTGATCATGTCGGGGACTCCAAACTACCTTCGGTACAAGAAAACAAAAAAACTCACAATACCGATTGTCACCAAACTTTAAGCGAGCGGACCATACGGGTTCGAGAACTATGTAGACATGACCGAGACTCGTTTCCGGTCAATAACCAATAGCAGAACCTGGATGCTCATATTGTCTCCCACATATTCTACGAAGATCTTTATCGGTCAAACCGCATAACAACATACGTTGTTTCCTTTGTCATCGGTTATGTTACTTGCCCGAGATTCGATCGTTGGTATCTCAATACCTAGTTTAATCTCGTTACCAACAAGTCTCTTTACTCTATGTAATGCATCATCCCGCAACTAACTCATTAGTCACATTGCTTGCAAGGCTTATAGTGATGTGCATTACTGAGAGGGCCCAGAGATACCTCTCCGACAATCGGAGTGACAAATCCTAATCTTGAAATACGCCAACTCAACATGTACCTTCGGAGACACCTGTAGAGCTCCTTTATAATCACCAAGTTACGTTGTGACGTTTGGTAGCACACAAATTGTTCCTCCGTTAAATGAGAGTTACATAATCTCATAGTCGTAGGATCAGTATAAGTCATGAAGAAAGCAATAGCAACATACTAAATGATCAAGTGCTAAGCTAATGGAATGGGTCGAGTCAATCACATCATTCTCCTAATGATGTGATCCTGTTAATCAAATGACAACTCATGTCTATGGCTAGGAAACACAACCAACTTTGATCAACGAGCTAGTCAAGTAGAGGCATACTAGTGACACTATGTTTGTCTATGTATTCACACATGTATTATGTTTTCGGTTAATACAATTCTAGCATGAATAATAAACATTTATCATGATATGAGGAAATAAATAATAACTTTATTATTGCCTCTAGGGCATATTTCCTTCAGTCTCCCACTTGCACTAGAGTCAATAATCTAGATTACACAGTAATGATTCTAACACCCATGGAGCCTTGGTGCTGATCATGTTTTGCTCGTGGAAGAGGCTTAGTCAATGAGTCTTCAACATTCAGATCCGTATGTATCTTGCAAATCTCTATGTCTCCTACCTGGACTTGGTCCCGAATGGAATTGAAGCGTCTCTTGATGTGCTTGGTTCTCTTGTGAAATCTGGATTCCTTTGCCAAGGCAATTGCACCAGTATTGTCACAAAAGATTTTCATTGGACCCGATGCACTAGGTATGACACCTAGATCGGATATGAACTCCTTCATCCAGACTCCTTCATTTGCTGCTTCCAAAGCATCTATGTACTCCGCTTCACACGTAGATCCCACCATGATGCTTTGTTTAGAACTGCACCAACTAACAGCTCCACCGTTCAATATGAACACATATCCGGTTTGCGATTTAGAATTGTCCGAATCAGTGTCAAAGCTTGCATCGATGTAACCATTTACGACTAGCTCTTTGTCACCTCCATAAACGAGAAACATATCCTTAGTTCTTTTCAGGTATTTCAGGATATTCTTGATTGCTTCTAGTGATCCACTCCTGGATTACTTTGGTACCTCCCTGCCAAACTAATAGCAAGGCACACATCAGGTCTGGTACACAGCATTGCACACATGATAGAGCCTATGGCTGAAGCATAGGGAACATCTTTCATTTTCTCTCTATCTTCTGTAGTGGTCAGGCATTGAGTTTGACTCAACTTCACACCTTGCAATACAGGCAAGAACCCTTTCTTTGCTTGATCTATTTTGAACTTTTTCAAAACTTTATCAAGGTATGTGCTTTGTGAAAGTCCAATTAAGCGTCTTGATCGGTATCTATAGATCTTGATGCCCAATATATAAGCAGATTCACCGAGGTCTTTCATTGAAAAACTTTTATTCAAATATCCTTTTATGCTATCCAGAAATTCTATATTATTTCCAATCAACAATATGTCGTGTACATATAATATCAAAAATGCTACAGAGCTCCCTTCTTGTAAATGCAGGCTTCTCCAAAAGTCTGTATAGAACCATATGCTTTGATCACACTATCAAAACGTCTATTCCAACTCCGAGAGGCTTGCACCAGTCCATAAAATGGATCGTTGGAGCTTGCACACTTTGTTAGCACCTTTCGGATAGACAAAACCTTCTGGTTGCATCATATACAACTCTTCTTCCAAAAATCCATTCAGGAATGTAGTTTTTACATCCATTTGCCAAATTTCATAATCATAAAATGCGGCAATTGCTAACATGATTCAGACACACTTAAGCATTGCTACGGGTGAGAAAGTCTCATCGTAGTCAACCCCTTGAACTTGTCGAAAACCTTTCGCAACAAGTCGAGCTTTGTAGACAGTAACATTACCATCAGCGTCAGTCTTCTTCTTGAAGATCCATTTATTTTCGATGGCTTGCCGATCATCGGGCAAGTCAACCAAAGTCCACACTTTGTTCTCATACATGGATCCCATCTCAAATTTCATGGCCTTAAGCCATTTTGCAGAATCTGGGCTCATCATCGCTTCCTCATAGTTCGTAGGTTCGCCATGGTCAAGTAACATGACCTACAGAATAGGATTACCGTACCAGTCTGGTGCGGATCTTACTTTGGTTGACCTACGAGGTTTGGTAGTAACTTGATTTGAAGTTTCATGATCAATATCATGAACTTCCTCACTAATTGGTGTAGACATCACAGGAACCGGTTTCTGTGATGAACTACTTTCCAATAAGGGAGCAGGTATAGTTACCTCATCGAGTTCTACTTTCCTACCACTCACTTCTTTCGAGAGAAACTCCTTCTCTAGAAAGGATCCAAATTTAGCAACAAAAGTCTTGCCTTCAGATCTATGATAGAAGGTGTACCCAATAGTCTCCTTTGGGTATCCTATGAAGACACACTTCTCCGATTTGGGTTCGAGCTTATCAGGTTGATGTTTTTCACATAAGCATCACAGCCCCAAACTTTAAGAAACGACAACTTTGGTTTCTTGCCAAACCACAGTTCACAAGGCGTCGTCTCAATGGATTTTGATGGTGCCCTATTTAATGTGAATGCGGCCGTCTCTAAAGCATAACCCCAAAATGATAGTGGTAAATCGGTAAGAGACATCATAGATCGCACCATATCTAGTAAAGTACGATTACGACGTTCGGACACACCATTACGTTGTGGTGTTTCGGGTGGCGTGAATTGTGAAACTATTCCGCATTGTTTCAAATGTAGACCAAACTAGTAACTCAAATATTCTCCTCCACGATCAGATCGTACAAACTTTATTTTCTTGTTATGATGATTTTCAACTTCACTCTGAAATTCTTTGAACTTTTCAAATGTTTCAGACTTATGTTTCATTAAGTAGATATACCCCTATCTGCTCAAATCATCGATGAAGGTGAGAAAATAACGATACCCGCCGCGAGCCTCAATATTCATTGGACCACATACATCAGTATGTATGATTTCCAATAAATCTGTTGCTCGCTCCATAGTTTCGGAGAATGGCGTTTTAGTCATCTTGCCCATGAGGAATGGTTCGCAAGTACCAAGTGATTCATAATCAAGTGATTCCAAAAGTCCATTAGTATGGAGTTTCTTCATGCGCTTTACACCAATATGACCTAAACGGCAGTGCCACAAATAAGTTGCACTATCATTATCAACTCTGCATCTTTTGGCTTCAACATTATGAATATGTGTATCACTACTATCGAGATTCAACAAAAATAGACCACTCTTCAAGGGTGCATGACCAGAAAAGATATTACTCATATAAATAGAATAACCATTATTATCTGATTTAAATGAATAACCGTCTCACATCAAACAAGATCTAGATATAATGTTCATGCTTAACGCTGGCACCAAATAACAATTATTCAGGTCTAAAACTAATCCCGAAGGTAGATGTAGAGGTAGCGTGCCGACCGCGATCACATCGACTTTGGAACCATTTCCCACGCGCATCGTCACCTTGTCCTTAGCAAATCTTCGCTTAATCCGTAGTCCCTTTGTTCACCTTGCCATCCTTCTTATCCGCCAAATACTTGGGGCAATTCCGCTTCCAGTGACCAGTCCCTTTGTAGTAAAAGCACTCAGTCTCAGGCTTAGGTCCAGACTTAGGTTTCTTCTTGAGCGGCAACTTGCTTGCCGTTCTTCTTGAAGTTCCCCTCCTTCTTCCCTTTACCCTTTTTCTTGAAACTGGTGGTCTTGTTGACCATCAACACTTGATGCTCCTTTTTGATTTCTACCTCCGCAGCTTTTAGCATTGCGAAGAGCTCGGGAATTGTCTTGTTCATCCCTTGCATATTATAGTTCATCACGAAGCTCTTGTAGCTTGGTGGTAGTGATTGAAGAATTTTGTCAATGACACTATCATCAGGAAGATTAACTCCCAGTTGAATCAAGTGATTATTATACCCACACATTTTGAGTATATGTTCACTGACAGAACTATTCTCCTCCATCTTGCAGCTATAGAACTTATTGGAGACTTCATATCTCTCAATCCGGGCATTTGCTTGAAATATTAACTTCAACTCCTGGAACATCTCATATGCTCCATGACGTTCAAAACATCGTTGAAGTCCCGGTTCTAAGCCGTAAAGCATGGCACACTGAACTATCGAGTAGTCATCAGCTTTGCTCTGCCAGACATTCTTAACATCATCAGTTGCATCTGCAGCAGGCCTGGCACCCAGCGGTGCTTCCGGGACGTAATTCTTCTGTGCAGCAATGAAGATAATCCTCAAGTTACGGACCCAGTCCGTGTAATTGCTACCATCATCTTTCAACTTAGCTTTCTCAAGGAATGCATTAAAATTCAATGGAACAACAACACGGGCCATCTATCTACAACAAACATAGACAAGCAAAATACTACCATGCACTAAGTTCATGATAAATTTAAGTTCAATTAATCATATTACTTAAGAACTCCCACTTAGATAGACATCCCTCTAATCATCTAAGTGATCACGCGATCCAAATCAACTAAACCATGTCCGATCATCACGTGAGATGGAGTAGTTTTCAATGGTGAACATCACTATGTTGAACGTATCTACTATATGATTCATGCTCGAAATTTCGGTCTTAGTGTTCCGAGGCCATATCTGTATATGCTAGGCTCGTCAAGTTTAACCTGAGTATTCTGCGTGTGCAACTGTTTTGCACCCGTTGTATTTGAACATAGAGCCTATCACACCCGATCATCACGTGGTGTCTCAGCACGAAGAACTTTCGCAACGGTGCATACTCAGGGAGAACACTTATACCTTGAAATTTAGTGAGAGATCATCTTATAATGCTACCGTCAATCAAAGCAAAATAAGATGCATAAAGGATAAACATCACACGCAATCAATATAAGTGATATGATATGGCCATCATCATCTTGTGCTTGTGATCACCATCTCCGAAGCACCGTCATGATCATCATCGTCACCGGCGCGACACCTTGATCTTTATCGTAGCATTGTTGTCGTTTCGCCACCTATTGCTTCTACGACTATCGCTACCGCTTAGTGATAAATTAAAGCAATTACAGGCCGATTGCATTGCATACAATAAAGCGACAACCATATGGCTCCTGCCAGTTGCTGATAACTTTGTTACAAAACATGATCACCTCATACAATAAAATTTAGCATCGTGTCTTGACCATATCACATCACAACATGCCCTGCAAAAACAAGTTAGACGTCCTCTACTTTGTGCTTGCAAGTTTTACGTGGCTGCTACGGGCTGAGCAAGAACCGTTCTTACCTACGCATCAAAACAACAACGATAGTTCGTCAAGTTAGTGTTGTTTTAACCTTCTCAAGGACCGGGCGTAGCCACACTCGGTTCAACTAAAGTTGGGGAAACTGACACCTTCCAGCCACCTATGTGCAAAGCACGTCGGTAGAACCAGTCTCGCGTAAGCGTACGCGTAATGTCGGTCCGGGCCGCTTCATCCAACAATACCGTTGAACCAAAGTATGACATGCTGGTAAGCAGTATGACTTGTATCGCCCACAACTCACTTGTGTTCTACTCGTGCATATAACATCTACGCATAAAACCTGGCTCGGATGCCACTGTTGGGGAACGTAGTAATTTCAAAAAAATTCCTACGCACACGCAAGATCATGGTGATGCATAGCAACGAGAGGGGAGAGTGTTGTCCACATACACTCGTAGACCGAAAGCGGAAGCGTTAGCACAACGCGGTTGATGTAGTCGTACGTCTTCACGATCCGACCGATCAAGTACCAAACGTACGGCACATCCGAGTTCAGCACACGTTCAGCTCAATGACGTCCCACGAACTCCAATCCAGCAGAGCTTTGCGGTAGAGTTCCGTCAGCACGACGTCGTGTTGACGGTGCTGATGATGCTACCGATGCAGGGCTTCGCCTAAGCACCGCTACAATATTACCGAGGTGGAATATGGTGGAGGGGGGCACCGCACACGGCTAAGAGATCAAGAGATCAATTGTTGTGTCTAGAGGTGCCCCCTGCCCCCGTATATAAAGGATCAAGGGGAAGGGGGCGGTCGGCTAGGAGTAGGAGGGGGAAAGGAAGGGAGAGAGGAGAGGAAGGAAAGGGGGGCGCCCCCCTCGTTGTCCTATTCAGACTAGAGGGGGAGGGGGAACGCGGCCTGCCCTAGCCGCCCCTCCTCTTCTCCACTAGGGCCCATGAGGCACAATAAACCCCCCGGGGGGTTCCGGTAACCCCCCGGTACTCCGGTATATGCCCGAAACTTTCCGAAACCATTCCGGTGTCCGAACATAGTCATCCAATATATCGATCTTTACGTCTCGACCATCTCGAGACTCCTCGTCATGTCCGTGATCATATCCGGGACTCCGAACTACCTTCGGTACATCAAAACACAAAAACTCATAATACCGATTGTCACCAAACTTTAAGCGTGCGGACCCTACGGGTTCGAGAACTATGCAGACATGACCGAGACTCATTTCCGGTCAATAACCAATAGCGGAACATGGATGCTCATATTGGCTCCCACATATTCTACGAAGATCTTTATCGGTCAAACCGCATAACAACATACGTTGTTCCCTTTGTCATCGGTTATGTTACTTGCCCGAGATTCAATCGTCGGTATCTCAATACCTAGTTCAATCTCGTTACCGGCAAGTCTCTTTACTCATTATGTAATGCATAATCCCGCAACTAACTCATTAGTCACATTGCTTGCAAGGCTTATAGTGATGTGCATTACCGAGAGGGCCTAGAGATACCTCTCCGACAATCAGAGTGACAAATCCTAATCTCAAAATACGCCAACTCAACATGTACCTTCGGAGACACCTGTAGAGCTCCTTTATAATCACCCGGTTACGTTGTGACGTTTGGTAGCACACAAAGTGTTCCTCCGGTAAATGGGAGTTGCATAATCTCATAGTCGTAGGGACATGTATAAGTCATGAAGAAAGCAATAGCAACATACTAAATGATCAAGTGCTAAGCTAACAGAATGGGTCAAGTCAATGACATCATTCTCCTAATGATGTGATCCCATTAATCAAATGACAACTCATGTCTATGGCTAGGAAACACAACCATCTTTGATCAACGAGCTAGTCAAGTAGAGGTATACTAGTGACACTATGTTTGTCTATGTATTCACACATGTATTATGTTTCTGATTAATACAATTCTAGCATGAATAATAAACATTTATCATGATATGAGGAAATAAATAATAACTTTATTATTGCCTCTAGGGCATATTTCCATCAACCATCTTCATCCTACGCCTCTCACGGATTGATAAACCTTAGGTCATCCACTTGAGGGAAATTTGCTACTGTCCTACAAACCTCTGCACTTGGAGGCCCAACAACGTCTACAAGAAGAAGATTGTGTAGTAGACATCAACTGGCTGCACCGCATCACCGAGCTCGTCAGCGCTACTTGGGGCTCTCCTGCACCGTCCCTCTCGCTACCTCGCCCACCTCCCGCTGCAGGTGATGTAGCCCATGAAGCGCCTCCGCCACCTCCACATCAAGACGTCGCCCTTGCACCAAGGCGCGCGGCCCCGTGGCGCGACCCACTGTGCATGGCGCCCGTGCATGAAGAAGGAAGCTACCAGGAGATCCAGAGGCCATGGGAGGGGGCACGCGCGCTCCCAGCGCTGCCACGCCAAGACCGCGCTCCACTCGCCGCGGTAGCGCGCAAGCTCCAAGACCAAGCACCACCTCCACGACAGGCTCCAGTGGCCACAGCGGGCTGCCGAGCCTTCACTCCCGAACTGCACAGCGTCATCTGGCCCGGGAAGTTCAAGCCCGACCTACCTCCATGCTACGACGGTACCGCCGACCCAGCTGAGTTCCTGCAGCTTTACGAGATGAGCATCGAGGCGGCCAACGGCAACGAGAAGGTTATAACGAACTGGTTTCCCATTGCTCTCAAGGACATCGCACGCTCGTGGCTCCTTAACCTGCCCGCGAGATTGATCTCCTCTTGGAGTGAGATGCGCGAGCGTTTCATCACCAACTTCCAGGGAACTCGCGACCACCCGCCAGCCACGGGTGACCTGCGATGCATCAAGCAGCAACCGGGGGAAACTCTGCAAAAATACATCCATCGCTTCAACAACGTCCGCCTCAAGATTCCCAAGGTGATGGATGAGGCCATCATATCAGCATTCTCTGACAGCGTCCGTGATGTCAAGATGAAGGAGGATCTCACCATCCATGAGGACCTGTGCACAGCGTTGGAGCTATTCAACATAGCGACCAAGTGTGCAAGAGCTGAGGAAGGGCGCCTTTCCCTCGTCGAGCTCCCAGGTGCTGACTCAGAAGACAAGAAGGCCAAGACCAAGGACGTGAAGCGCAAGGGGGCGGTTGTGCTCGCGGCCGAGCTAGAGATGAAGCGCGGCCATGACCACCCAGAATCATCCAAGGGCAGTCGCCCGTTCTGCGCCTTCCACAACGTACACAACCACAACACCAACAAATGTCAGGTGCTCGGGGCCATCCGCGACGGGCGCTTCGATCGACGCCCCGAGCATAATGACCGAGGCTACTGCCGTGGAGGAGGCCGAACTGGAGGGCGCTGGGATGACCGTGGCCCCCGCCAGGGGTGGCACGATCAGCCTCGCGAGGACCCCTGGCATGACCAGCCTCGCGAGGGCACCTGGAGGGACCAGCCTCGTGAGGACTGCCCTCAGGGCAAGGCCGGCCTCCCTCCACCACGACCACCACCCAGGAGGAATGATGACCAGGACGAGGGGGCTTGGGGCTTCCAGGAGCCTCGCGCCATCGCCTGCATCTTGGGCGGTGTGCAGGCCCCAGCCTCTCAGTGCATCTTCAAGCAGTTCGCCCGGGAAGTGAACCCGGCTCTCCCCAGGCTCGAGGCCACGCGACCGCTCAGGTGGTCCAAGTGCACTATCACCTTCAGCTCGGCGGACCAGCTCAAGTGCGTGGCAACCGCCGGTGCACTCCCGATGCTCTGCTCACCCGTCATCAGCAATGTCCAAGTCACCAAGACCCTCATCGATGGCGGTGCAGGGCTCAATGTTATCTCTGTTGACACATTTTATGATACGTCCATTTTGCATCATGCTTTGATATTGATATTTGTTGCATTATGGGATGTTATTACACATTATGTCACAATACTTATGCCTTTTCTCTCTTATTTTACAAGGTTTACATGAAGAGGGAGAATGCTGGCAGCTGGAATTCTCGGCTGGAAAAGGAGAAAATATTAGAGACCTATTCTGCACAACACCAAAAGTCCTGAAACTTCATGGAGGCACATTTTGGAATTAATAAAAAATACTTGCGAAAGAATCAACCAGAGGGGGCCCACACCCTGGCCACGAGGGTGGGGGGCATGCCCTACCCCCCTAGGCGCGCCCCTGTCTCGTGGGCCCCTGGTAGGCCTCCGGTGCCCATCTTTTGCTATATGAAGTCTTTTGCCCTAGAAAAAATCAGAAGGAAGCTTTTGGGACGATCTGCTCTGGATCTAAGGCCAGGGCAGCTGCAGGTGCGTTCTCCTGAACACCGTCTGATGGCAGATCTAAGTCATGCTCATCGTGACTGTACGACACACCTGTGATGGGATTGAATCCGTCGAAGATCAAGTCTCCGTGGATGTCGGCAGTGTACTTCAAGCTTCCAAACGTGACCTGATGGCCAGGGGCGTAGCTATCGATCTGCTCCAGATGGCCAAGTGAGTTGGCCCGCAGTACGAAGCCACCGAATACGAAGATCTGTCCAGGGAGGAAAACCTCACCCTGGATCGCATCATTGTAGATGATTGAAGGAGGCATCAAGCCTTATCGTGACGGCACAGTGGAACTCTCAATGAAAGCACCAATGTCGGTGTCAAAACCGGCGGATCTCGGGTAGGGGGTCCCGAACTGTGCGTCTAAGGCTAATGGTAACAGGAGGTGGGGGACACAATGTTTACCTAGGTTCGGGCCCTCTCGATGGAGGTAATACCCTACTTCCTGCTTGATTGATCTTGATGATATGAGTATTACAAGAGTTGATCTACCACGAGATCGTAGAGGCTAAACCCTAGAAGCTAGCCTATGATTATGATTGTTGTTCTTCTATGGCCTAAACTCTCCGGTTTATATAGACACCGTAGGGGGCTAGGGTTACACAGAGTCGGTTATAGAGAAGGATATCTACATATCCGAATTGCCAAGCTTGCCTTCCATGCAAAGGAGAGTCTCACCCGGACACGGGATGAAGTCTTCAATCTTGTATCTTCATAGTCCAACTGTCCGGCATAAGTACATAGTCCGGCTGTCCGAGGACCACCTAATCCAGGACTCCCTCAGTAGCCCCTGAACCAGGCTTCAATGACGATGAGTCTGGCGCGCAGATTTTCTTCGGCATTGCAAGGCGGGTTCTTCCTCCGAATACTCCATAGAAGATTTTGAACACAAGGCTCGGCTCTGCAAAACAAATTCCACATACTACCGTCGAGAGTACAATATTCCACAAATCTAATCTGCCGACAACTTTTCATAGTGTGACATCATGCCACGGCCCGATCATTATTCGAACCATTTTCCAACCTGCTCCCGCACATATCGTGAGGCGGTTTTATTGGCATGTCTTGTCGAAGCGGAGATCGTGTCCCCTTATCTTGGGATTCTCATCAATAGGGGTGTGGGTAACCCAACCGCGCCATCAACGCGGTGCTTGGGGAATAAGCGAGTTTATCGGGCAGGTGGGGAGGCGTAGGATCCCTGCTGCCTTTATAAGGAGATAAGGACTCCCCTTTTTCACCCACGCCTTCTCCTTCCTCTGCTCATCCACCCCCCCCCCCTCGCTCGAGCTCCAGCGCCCAAGCGTTCGTCTTCTCCGCCCACAAAGGTCTTCCGAAAATGTCCGAATTCAGAGCAGGAGCCAAGTGGATGGCCTCTACCATTCGGGAGAAGGATATCAAAAAGCTTCGGGAGGCCGGGTATCTGGCCAAGAAAATCAGCCACCGTCTTCCGACGGCGGGACAGATCGTCCCTACTCCAGAACCCCATGAGAGGGTTGTATTCCTTCCTCATTTTGTCCGCGGGCTAGGGTTTCCCCTCCACCCATTCGTTCGCGGCATCATGTATTATTAAGGGATCGATTTTCATGATCTATCCCTCAATTCCTTCCTCAACATCTCGACATTCATCGTCGTGTGCGAGGCCTTTCTCCGCATCTCGCCACACTTCGGCTTATGGCTGAAGATCTTTAATGTGAAGCCCGAGGTAGTGAGCGGCGAGAACGCCGAGTGCGGAGGTGCCATGGTGAGCAAGATGCCCAACGTCACATGGCCAACATGTAATTTCAATGATTCCGTCAAATAGTGGCAACAGCAGTGGTTTTACATCACCGAGCCGCGCGGCACGGAATGGGTCACTGCTCCCGAATTCCGATCCGGAGCCCCCCTGCGGCTTACGTCCTGGCCCAAGAAGGGCCTGAACTGGTCTTCACCCGACGAGTTGTCGGCGCTCCAGACGCGCGTCAAGGATATGGAAGACAAGAATGTCAAACTTGTCAATGTAGTCTAGGTGATGTTAGTTCGCCGGATTCTCCCTTGCCAACACATGGCTTGCAACTTATGGGAATTCGACCCGGCCAAGCATGAGACCCTGCTAGAGCTCTTTGGCTCCTCACGCAAGGACATCTGGAAGGTGCTTTTTAAGTCCGACAAATCATGGCCGGACTCCGTCGAGGACCGCGGGTACCAACTGTCCCGCCCTGCAAGTTCGGTCAGCTATCATATGCTGGCAAGTCGTACGTTTTATTTGCATAACCCAAGGGAAATGCTTTAATTTGTTTTTTGCAACTCTCCTAGGCTGGACAAAGAAGGCGGGGCGGATCTACTATCCGGCCCCACTGCCAGAAGAACCAGCCGGCCAACTTCTGACGAAGATGCTGGTCCCGGCGCCTTACAAGGCGCCAAAGAAGAAGGCCGAGAAGGAGGCCAAAAAGACCAGGGGCGGCCTTCGGCGCCGCAGCACTTCGGATGCAATATCCGAGGACTCCGATGCCCGCTCTTCCTCCGGAGAGGGCGAGGAAGAGGAGGAGGACCAATCCCCAATGAGGGGAAGAAATAAAAGGACGGCCTCCACATCCTTGGAGGCCGACTCACTTAAGAAGGGAAAAACTCCCCTTCCGGAGGAGTCCACCGCCGCTACCGACAGTAGCCCGGAGTGGGATCCGAGGGCCCAGCCCTTGGTGAACTCGTGAGTATAAAATCCGAACACACTTGCACATCCAGACTCACTATGGCATGATGTTTTAACCATTGAGCCATAATTTTTTGTAGTCCGGCGAGGTCCCGCATCGAACGATCCTCATCGGAGGATTTACTGGGTTCAGATGATACGGACAGCGGGACGCCCCCGAAGGCCCCTTCCCCAAAACATGTGAATGATACCGAGGTAACGTCCCAGAAGGACCCAGGCCAAGGATGGGGGGAAAGATCGCCAAGGCGGCGCCAAGGGATCAAACTTCAGGGGCCGAACACACGGGGGAAAAGGCTCCCATGGATATCGACGGTGGGGGCTATCTTGAATTCGGCCCCCAGCCGGACATAATTCCGGAGACCGGCATGGCTCCTGAATCAGGCAGGCAGCCTCCCTCGGCTGGAGGGGGTGCGCCCGTTCCACCGGCCACCTCTGTCCAACTAGAGGTGCTAGATACTTTATCGGCAGCACTGAGGAGTGCCTCCATCGTTGAAGAACACCGTGCTCTTATGGGTGCGGTGATTGAGAAGATTCAGTCTACTGAGAGTGGACTAAATGAAGCCTGCATCAGCCTTATAACAAGCTTTAAGGTATGTTTTGTGAGGTTTCGAAGAGTGTCATAGTATAAGTAGTAGCCCCCGATACACTGTTCGGTGAAAGAAGGAGCCGGACAGAGGATCAAATATATGTTCGCAGGAGACTCACTTTATGGCATCTCTCCCTGTTTTTATTTTGTAAGCAGGTGTCTGTAGCGACTGCCGCCTCTCATACTTTGGAAGTCTCCGGACTGAAGCAGAGTCTGGAGCAAGCCGAAGAAGAACTTGGCCGAGTGAAGAAACAGTTGGAGGATAACCAAGATATGCAAAGAACCTTGTTCACATTAGCGCAAATGAATAAGTTAGTATGATGAAAATATTTTTACGATGTGCTCTAGGGGCGACGGCCGAAATTGAGGCTCTTAAGAAGGCTGTGGCCGAAGCCGAGAAGAAGGCATCTGCAGAGCAGGCTCTTCGCGAAAAGCACGAGGCCAGGGTTATTGAAGCTGAGCAAGAGCTTCAAGAGGCCATGAAGAGATGCGAGACCTTGGAGTAGAGTTTAGCAGGGAAAGATTCCGAACTCTCCCAAGCCCACCAAGCCGCATGTGATGCCCGGGGGGAAGCCCAAGGGGCCCTGAAGGAAATCCAGGAGGCGAGGAAGATCGCGGCGAGTAAGGCTTTTTCTATGTAAAGTAGGTATTTGAAGGGAGAAAATCATGTTTACTAATTTGAATTCGGATTTCTCCAGGGGTATTTGCAGAGCTGCCACGCATCATATCTGTTGCCGCCCAATTCTACCGAGCCAAAGAAAGGAACACCATGGAGAAGCTCTTCTGGTCGCAGTATCTGGCGCTAAATTATCCAGTGCCATTTGCCGATCAGCTGAAGCAGCTGATCGAACTGCATAAGGCGGCCGAACTAGCCATGAAGGATTTAATTATCCAGCCATGGCCCGCCGAGCCGATTCCAAGTAGCTACTTCGGGCTCGTGAAGCGGCTTGTGAGTGCCTGCCCTTGACTCGAAGTCATCAAGTGGTCGGTCTGTATGGAGGGTGCGTGAATGGCCTTCGCCCGCGAAAGGTTCACTAGGGGAAGATGGATGCGGAAAAGCTGATGACAGAGGGACCGCCGGAGGGGAAGGAGGACCACAAGCCCGAATTATATTATGATAGTGTCCTAAAAGGATCCGCCTTGCGGCGGAGCAATGCACCAAGGACATTATATTTCCATGAATAAGGTCATGTTGTCCTTTGTAGTGTTGAACAAGGTCATTTCTATTATTTATTGCCTGTTATTTGAAAGTTTTTCCTCCTGCGCGGCCGTTTTGTATATTAATCCTGAGGGTTGGCCAGTCGTCGGCTTCTGCCCCCATGTAGGAAGTACGGGGGTGTTCGGGATAAACCTGAGCACTCTTTATCCCAGTGTTGGGTCCTTTAAGGAGGTGTTCAACACAATGAACCAGGTAATCGGACTATAAGACTTTATCACACTCACTTAGCCATAGGAGTTTGACAAAAGGAAGGTAGGCGCAGCCCCTGGTGTTCGGAAGACCGCACGAGGGGCTCTATAAGCACCTGATCGGAAGAAAAGCCAATCCATCGTACCTGCATTAGTTATTGCATAATGCGGAAGAAATCCTTAAAGATTTTACAGCCTCTCAAATAGCTGACCAGCTCTTGCCGTATCATGACAGTTAGTTTTCGGCTTTCTCTACTGAGGCGCTCGTCCGGAAGAACCGGGACACAATCGCAGTAGTTCTCCCTATGCCGCCTTAGCCGATATAGCGGAACGTAAGGCAGCAAAACATGGGAGCTGGGCAAACCCAACTATTGACCCAAGACATGATTTTGGAGCTGATGCATATAATGCTATAAGTTCGGGGTGCCGAACGACCGCGAAGGTGTTTGGACTTTATTGCCGTTGTTATGGGTATGATGGATCCCCTGGCATATTAAGGCATATCACGGTGTACGGATGCCATTTGAAAAGAGTATCAATAAGAGACAACAGTAGATAAGCGTCATATAAAGCCACATGTTGTAATTGAGTAACACGTCAATGCGTACGAATACAAGTAATGTGATAGAAAAAGAAATACGACTTCAGAACCTACTGAGATCAAGCGGGAGGAGGCTGTGTGCGGATCCGGAGTGTAACCGGATGGTCACCAAGGGGCATCTCTAAGGATTCCCTTACGCATTCGAGCTGTTTCCAGGTCGCCAGTCCTGGCCTACGCAAAAGTGGACCTGCAAAGAAAGTTGAAAAAAGATATTTATGTGCCACGGAGCGATTAAGCCGCATTGTGTGGCCTATCCTAGCTGTGCCTCCGTTTACTGCCGAAGTGTTTTAATTGAGCTCCGGACAAGCCGGGCTATCCTGCCGCGGAGTAGTTCGGACTCCCTTGACGGTGTCCGGGAGCTTGGCTGTCGACTCGAGGTTCGATTGAAAGATGCCTTTCGTTGCTTCTACTGTCAAGGTGGCTGCACACTCTTCGGCACAGAGGTGGAGTTCGGCCTTGCCATTAACTGTTATGATGCCACGCGGACCGGGCATCTTGAGCTTACGTAGGCATAGTGTGGCACCGTGTTGAATCGAGCAAACGCGGTTCGTCCGAGCAGTGCATGATAATTACTGCGAAAAGGAACAATGTCGAAGGTTAACTCTTCGGTACGGTAGTTGTCCGGTGATCTGAAGACTACCTTCAGAGTGATGGAGCCTGTACAACGGGCCTCCACACCTGGCATAACACCTTTAAAGGTGTTTTTAGTGGACTTGATCATTGAACAATCAATACCCATCTTGCACACTGTGTCCTGATACAACAGGTTTAGACTGCTACCTCCATCCATAAGGACTCGCGTGAGGTGAAATCCGTCAATTATTGGGTCAAGGACTAGCGCGGCTGAATTGCCCTGATTGGTATTGGCTGGACGATCCATATGATCGAAAGTGATCGGCCATAGTTTATATTGTGGGGCAACTGGCTCCGTTAAGTCGACGTCCCTAAGAGTGCACATCCATTCCAGCGCCAGAATGTGGGTAGCGTTTATCATATTCACCGTTTTGATTTGTGGGGGAAATTTCTTTTGCCCTCATGTGTTTGGTGATTGGGGCTCCTCCTCGTCGTCATCGCTTTGAGACCCCTTCTCCTTGTTTTTGGCAACTAACCTGCGGGCTTGTTTGAAGACCCATCATTCTCTATTGGTATGATTGGCTGGTGTTCCTGGGGTGCCATGAATTTGGCATGGACGATCGAGTATGCGATCCAGGCTGGACGGGCCCGAATTGTTATTTTTGAATGGCTTTTTCCGCTGACCGGACTTAGATCCACTGAATCCGGCATTGACTGCCATGTCTTCGGCGTTATCACCATTTTTGTGACGCTTGTGTTTGTTGCGTCGGGGCTTGCCGTTCCTATCTCTGGCCTCTGATGTGCCAGGATTGCTTGCTGTGTTGTTGCTACGAGCCAACCAGCTATCCTCGCCCGCACAAAAGCGGGTCATGAGTGTCGTGAGGGCTGCCATGTACTTTGGCTTTTCTTGGCCGAGATGTCGGGCAAGCCACTTGTCACGGATGTTGTGCTTGAAGGCCGCTAGGGCTTCGGCATCCGGACAGTCGAACAATTTGGTTCTTTTTAGTTAGGAACCGAGTCCAGAATTTCCTGGCTGACTCTCCGGTCTGTTGGGTTATGTGACTTAAATCGTCAGCATTCGGTGGTCGCATATAAGTGCCCTGGAAGTTATCCAGGAATGCGTCTGCCAGGTTCTCCAAACTTCCAATGGAGTTTGCCGGCAAACTATTCAGCCAATGTTGAGCCGGTCCCTTGAGTTTTAGTGGGAGGTACTTGATGGAGTGTAGATCATCCCCGCGGGCCATGTGAATGTGGATAAAGAAATCTTCTATCCATACCGCGGGGTCTGTAGTCCCATCATATGATTCAATGTTCACTGGTTTAAACCCTTCAGGGAATTCATGATCCATTACATCATCAGTGAAGCATAAGGGCTGTGCGGCGCCTCTATGCCGGGCTACCTCATGACGCAGTTCAAATGAGTCTGGTCTGTTGTATTCGGCCCGGCCATATTTATTTTTAGTATATCCGGTGTGACGGTCATCGTTGCGTGTTGGGGCGTGCCCCCGTGATCCGTAGATCGATCTTGACTGTCCTGCTTTATTTTCCAATTTGTCTTGCAGGTCATGCGTGTAGCCCCGGTCCTTCGTGTTTTTGCTTACTTGGCGACGGGGTGCGGGCTGAACTTCGGGCTGATGCGCCGCTTTGTCTCGGCCAGGCGGTGGTCGGTCAGCCGTATCCTGCTCTGGTAGTGTAGGCTTTAATGCCTCCTCCTCAAGTTGAGGTAGCATCCTGTGCTTTGGGTAACTTTTGGTTGGGTGCTCGAGTCCGTATTCCTCGGCTACAAGGATCTTAGTCCATCTTTCAGTTAGCAGATCTTGATCAGCTTTAAGCTGCTGCTGCTTTTCCTTTAGGCTTTTTGCAGTGGCTATAAGCCGAAGCTTGAAGCGCTCCTACTCGACAGGATCCTCAGGCATGATGAATTCTTTGTTGCCGAGGCTTGCCTCGTCTTCGGAGAGGGGAACGTAATTGTCATCCTCTGATTCTCCATCCATTGCCTGTTCCTTAGGGCTGGCTTGCCCATCCTCCCATTCGTCCTGCTCGAAGCCTGGCTAGGTGGGATTGTTTTCGTCCTTGGCATTATAGCGTTATTGTCTCTTGTGTCGGTATTGCTATTTTTGCTATGGCGAGGCTTAGAGCGGCGCCGATGACGCCATTGCTAAGATTGCTTCTCAAGGGGATTATCCTCCGTTGCCTCATCACCATCACTTTCTTTGGGGGTGTCCACCATATGTATATCATATGATGAGGTGGTTGTCCAGTGCCCTACGGGCTGTGGTTCTTGTTCCTCTCTAGCATCGTCGTCCATACCGTTGATGTCTTCGGAGTCGAAATCAAGCATGTCGGTTAAGTCATCGACAGTGGCTACCAAGTGAGTGGTGGGCGGGAAACGAATTTCTTTGTCATCTGCTTCCCACTCAAGCCGGAGATAGTTCGGCCAAGAGTCCCCTGACAGGGAGAGAGATTTCAGTGAATTTAGCACGTCGCCCAAGGGTGAGTGTTGAAAGATATCAGCGGAGGTAAACTCCATGATCGGTGCCCAATCAAATTCGATAGGCACGGATGCGCGTAGTTCGGAACCTATGGCCGGAGACGGGACTGAGGGTCCGATGACACATATCTCTTTGGAGGTGAAGCCTGTGTTCGAATCTTGCGCCGATGAGTGTGCGGCCTCCGTGGCGGGGTCTATCCACCCGTCCTCGGATGGCGCGATCTGCTCCGGATCTAAGGCCAGGGTAGCTGTAGGTGCGTTCTCCTGAACACCGTCTGATGGCAGATCTAAGTCATTCTCATCATGACTGTACGTCGCACCTGTCATGGGCTTGAATCCGTCAAAGTTCAAGTCTCTGTGCATGTCGGCAGTGTAGTTCAAGCTTCCAAACGTGACCTGATGGCCAGGGGCATAGCTATCGATCTGCTCCATATGGCCAAGTGAGTTGGCCCACAGTACGAAGCTGGCGAATACGAAGATCTGTCCGGGGAGGAAAACCTCACCCTGGATCGCATCGTTGTAGATGATTGAAGGAGCCATCAAGCCTTATCGTGATGGCATAGTGGAACTCTCAATGAAAGCACCAATGTCGGTGTCAAAACCGGCGGATCTCGGGTAGGGGGTCCCGAACTGTGCGTCTAAGGCTAATGGTAACAAGAGGCGGGGGACACAATGTTTACCCAGGTTTGGGCCCTCTCGATGGAGGTAATACCCTACTTCCTGCTTGATTGATCTTGATGATATGAGTATTACAAGAGTTGATCTACCACGAGATCGTAGAGGCTAAACCCTAGAAGCTAGCCTATGATTATGATTGTTGTTCTTCTACGGCCTAAAATCTCAGTTTATATAGACACCAGAGAGGGCTAGGGTTACACAGAGTTGGTTACAGAGAAGGAGATCTACATATCCGAATTGCCAAGCTTGCCTACCATGCAAAGGAGAGTCCCACCCGGACACGGGATGAAGTCTTCAATCTTGTATCTTCATAGTCCAACAGTCCGGCATAAGTACATAGTCCGGCTGTCCGAGGACCCCCTAATCCAGGACTCCCTCACCAGCACCATCTCCTCTCAAACCCTAGTTCATCTCTTGTATCCGATCTTTGTCTCAAAACCTCAGATTGGTACCTGTGGGTTGCTAGTAGTGTTGATTACTCCTTGTAGTTGATGCTAGTTGGTTTATTCGGTGGAAGATTATATGTTCAGATTCTTAATGCATATTAATACCCCTCTGATTATGAACATGAATATGATTTGTGAGTAGTTACATTTATTCCTGAGGACATGCGAGAAGTCTTGCTATAAGTAGTCATGTGACTTTGGTATTCGTTCGATATTTTGATAAGATGTATGTTGTCTTTCCTCTAGTGGTGTTATGTGAACGTTGACTACATGACACTTCAACATTATTTGGGCCTAGGGGAAGGCATTGGGAAGTAATAAGTAGATGATGGTTTGCTAGAGTGACAGAAGCTTAAACCCTAGTTTATGCGTTGCTTCGTAAGTGGCTGATTTGGATCCATATGTTTCATGCTACGGTTAGGTTTACCTTAATTCTTATTTCGTAGTTGCGGATGCTTGCGAGAGTAGTTAATCATAAGTGGGATGCTTCTCCAAGGAAGGGTAGCACCCAAGCACCAGTCCACCCACATATCAAATTATCAAAGTAACGAACGCGAATCATATGAGCGTGATGAAAACTAGCTTGACGATAATTCCCATGTGTCCTCTGGAGCGTTTTCCTTTATATAAGAGTTTGTCCAGGCTTGTCCTTTTCTACAAAAAGGATTGGGGCACCTTGCTGCACATTATTTACTTTTATTGCTTGTTACCCGTTACAAACTACCTTATCACAAAACTATTTGTTACCGATAATTTCAGTGCTTGTAGAGAATACCTTACTGAAAACCGCTTGTCATTTCCTTCTGCTCCTCGTTGGGTTCAACACTCTTACTTATCGAAAGGACTATGATAGATCCCCTATACTTGTGGGTCATCATTCGACCGTCTCCAAGTGCCATATGACCAACTGCAGCCCACCAAGCCTTTCTCAGGGGTGACCGACGGCTCCACCACCCCAATAGGGAGGATCCGTCTCCCAGTCACCTTCGGCCAGCGTGGCAACTACCGCACCGAGCTCATCAACTTCGACGTCGCCCACATTTTCCTTCCATAGAACGCCCATCCTAGGGTATCCAGCTTTGGCCAAGTTCATGGTAGTGACTCACCACGGCTACAACGTCCTCAAGATGCCAGGGAACCGTGACATCATCACTATCGCGTGCGAGGAGAAAGACGCGGTGTGCTCCCTTGAGCGCGCCTACCAGGCCGCAGCACTCGAGGACCCAGACAACAAGGGCGCCATCTACCCTCCTGAGGCTATCCCCAAGAAGAAGAAGCTGCTGCTCCACGAAGAGCCTCAAGAGAGCAGCGTCTCCGGCCGCACAACTTCAGGACCTACGACCATGGAGGGGGCGCCTCCCCTCTCTCGCATAGGAAGGCGCTCCCTCTCAGGTTGCGCTCGGGGGCTCTCCTCTGGAGGGCCACCGACCTGGCCAAGGTCACGAGGGAGGCGCTCAAGCACCATGTGGAGGCGTGCTTTGCCGCATGTTTCCCTCACAAGGGCACGAGGCATGGAGTGCCTGGCGCTCAGGAGTTCATCACCAAGACCATCAAGGAGCTTCAAGAGGCAAGAGCCATGCGCGACGACCGCCGCCCACCACCTGGCGCAGCTCCTTGTCCTGGCACGGACGACGAGCTGCGCTTCTGCGTCGACATTCCAGGGCTCAACAAGGACGCATCTCAGGAGCGCTTCTGGCCATCGCGCATCGTCCGGTGTGAAGGCCCACCTCATAGTTGGGTTCGCATGCCTTTTGGCTTGCTGAACATGGCTGTCACCTTCCATCGGCTAATGCAGGGTGCCCTAGCGGCTCGTGAGGCCAGGCGCCAGGCGATCCTGGGGGAGGAAGTGCCAGAACCTCTGGGGTCTCCCGGATACCGACGGCCGGACGACACCTAAGGAGCAACTTCTTCAGCGCGCACCTTCAGCTACTTCAACATCTCTCCAGCAATGGTGCCTAGTGACATTTTCCAGTTCGTTCAGTTGGGGGCGCCCCTCGGGCTGCATCATCCCAGGTCGCACAGGTCTGTCCCTGCGACATGTATCTTTCTGCATCTTTAATTTACCTTGCTGGGGGCGCCCCTCGGGCTGCATCATCCCCAGGCCGCGTGGGTTCATCCCTGTGGCATGTATCGTTCTCGCATTACCTGAACTAGCTTGCCTCCTCCTATGACTTGCCTTATGATCATCATCTGCTTAGTTGCTACCCTTCGTGGCATTCCACACTGCTGACCAGCCTCCTGTTCATCCCGCAACGGGGGCTACACATGCTGGCACGACGTTTGTGCTCGGGTCCGTCCCTGCAACACTAACAAATCTGAGAGATCGAGCTCTAGCTCGCGGCCCGCCCCGCGCACGTCGCCTCACCAGATCCTCAGTGCCTTCATCTTCTTGTGGAAAGATCAGAGGCAAGGCAGCAAATGTGATTATGAATTATGTCTTTCCCTCGAGCTAACCCGCAGGAATCTCCGGAGCTTAGTTGCCCCTTCTCACGCGATCCGCTTGCGGGTTAAAGAGGGGCTCCTGAGCATCACGTCTTAGGAGCTCCTACTGACTCTCCAGCCCTCACCCCTGGCCTTGACCACGACATTGCAACCTGGCATACCAGCGGCGGCTGAGCCTCGCTCGAGGGTCTGGACTTGAGGATGCAGAGCATTTAGAAGAGCAAGAAATGGGGAGGCCGGCGCGGGCCTAACCTAGCTACACTACCACCGGAGCAAAGATCAGGCGCTCCGCATGGGGAATCACCTCAGGCCCTTCAAGATAAGTCACATATTCAAATGAGCGCGACGCCATAAGCCGACGAATTTTCAACTTTCGCAGCCTCGCTCCGGCAATGCCGCCTTCCTTTTCAGCCTTCAGGACGCTGCTTGCACGCCAAGGGGGACCTCTTGAGCATCCCGCCTCAGGATCTCTTACCGGACCTCAGGCCGCTCACCTCCTGGCCTTGACCATGGCATCGCGACCTGGCATACCAGCGACAGCTAAAGCTTGCCTTGGGACTGGGACCTGCCGGTGTAGAGCGCTAAGCTACTGTAAGGATGAAAAGGGGGATAGTGACGAAGCGAGACATGCAACCACGAATTTGCAATAGGAATAATAAACATCGGAGCAAAAGCACTACAGGTCCTTTACACACCCCCACGGGGTCCGTTTTGATTCCTCGCAGGGAACAAAGAAGAAAGTCTCAAGGAGCCCTAGCTACGGCCGCCACCGCCAACGCCATCACCAACAGTAGGCCACGGGAGGCCGACGCCAACCCCATCCAGGTCATCGACGATGACGGGCAGATGCCGCTGCCGTGCTTCAGGCACGGCGTGAGCTCTGGCGCATAGCTGTCGTCGCTCATCTCCGGAGACTCGTCGAGCTCGGGAGAGTCGCCAGATTCCCAGGAGCCGTCACCACTACTGGAGGAGCTATCGGCAGGGCCGGGGTAGGCTCAACGCCTGCTGCTGCGCCTCCCTGATGGCTCCCTCCAGGGCAGCACTCCAGGCGGTGGCCTTCCTCATAGAAGACCTTGAAGAACCACGTGGAGGCGCCATCATACTCAAAGTGGATGGAGAGGGCCCCCTCCGTGCGTCAAGCGCGGGCAACCTCGCCCCATCCTTTGGTCATGAAGATCGTGCCATGGGGGACGGCCTCGACCTCTGCCCCCGTGGCCAGGGTACAACACCGTGCGGCAGCCATAGCTCAAGCGGTCCCCGCAGCGGCATCTCCTCGGTGAAGAATCGTGGGAACTAGATCCATGTGCGCGGCGGCATCGCTTCCCACACCATGAACTCGTGCGAGGAGCCCTCGGCGTCTGTTCGTGGGCCGGTGGCTCACGCGACCATAGCTTGGCCACCACGGCCATGACGCGAGCGGTGCGGGGTGCTGCCTCCTCCTCCGGAGCCTTGTACTTGGGTGTAGAAGGGCAGCGGGTAGATAGGAGGAGGCCGCTCGTACCAAGGCCTCGTCACTTTCAGCCTCGTGCCGGCATCGCGGGAGCAGCCGAACCTCTTCTTCGGCGGAAGTGGCCCCTGCTCCTCGTGGTTTTTTTCCTTTCTTAGCAGCGGAGAATCTCCTTATCGGCACCATGGGGGCTGCGGCAAGACGGCGACGCGAGGAAGAAGAAGAAGGAGAAGGTGGCAAGAAGAAGGAGATGAGCAACGGGGGCTTCGCCCCTCTCCTCATTTATAGCCAAGAGGAGGCCAACTGCCGGCCTCCACGATCACACGTAATGATGGTTTTTCTCTGCATGCAGCAGGGTCTTGTCAAGCCGGACGGTTCCTGAGGCAGCGTGGGGAAGTGGAGGCACCCATGTCCAATCAGTCGCCACGAGTTGACCAAGGCCGCAGGCGGTTGGGGCCCGCGGCGCTCCGCACTTGCCCCTTGGCTTCGCCTCGAAGCCAAGTTCGAGCACGCCTTGGGCGCAGGGGCTACTGTCGGTGTCCTGGAAACGGGGGTACCCAGACTTTCCTGCCTGCAGGCTACGGCCCACGACGTGGCTCCACCAATGGCCTGGTACGGCCTAGCTTCGGCAGCAACAACTCAAGAGCCTCACAAGGGTCCAAGCCTCGCGAGGCGGACGACACCAAGACCTCCCTGGGGGCGGCCTCGCTAGGCGGGCTCCCGAGAAGCGGAGATATCTATGCAAGGGGCACCTCGCGAGGTTCACATGATGTGAGCCATGATGACCAAGGCTAGGCGGGCGCCAGTGGGCGCAGTGTACTAGTTTCCCCGTTGGTGCTAAAGAGGCAAGCACAAGCGAGGAGTCACGAGGCATCAGGCAAAGGTTTCCTTATCGATGCAACAAGACCAGGACCAGTAGGACGACAGGACAAAGGTCATCATGGAGCCCACGTCAGCATCACCACCAGAGCCTTTGGCCGGCGAAGACTACCTTTGTCAGGATAGCTTGTACTAGTTGTCTCCCTTCAAAATTGGCTGTTGTGGGATCCCTTCCCGCCTACTTTTGGGAAGAGGACCAAGGCCACTATAAATAGGACCTAGCCACCACCATAAAACAGAACGGACCAATTCCACCCTGACCATCTCACCAGCTCATCGAGCTCAAGAACACCTCACCTCCTGAGGCTGTTCATCCACTGTACTAGTTCATCCTCGGCCCCTCGAGGCAATCCAGCACACACTAGAGTAGGGTATTACACCGCAAGGTGGCCCGAACCAGTATAAACCCTAGTGTCTCTTGTTCCTTGAGTTTGTCGAGCTAGGCCATGGGATCGTTGAGCGAGCACGCTGGGGAGAGAGTGTTCTTTGTGCGCACCCCAGAGTTCAAACCTTTCTAGGGTCTGCGGAACCCTGAATCCGACAGATGCCGGCACTCCAGCTCCTCCGGCGCGTCGGAGCACTCCGCCTCCTTCTCCGCCTTGTAAGCAACAATGGAAGAGAGACGCTGCCGCTCTGGCGGTTAGCAGTACAAGTAGAGGTGGGAGGCAATTAAGATATGATCCATCTCTCAAGGCTCCGGAAAAGTTACCATACAAGAGGAACGAGAAGGAGAACGCGGATATCTGTGAAGCCCAAGTGAGGGACATTTTTGCAAAGAAACCTCGACCTTCGAAGGAGATGATAGATCTAGTGAAAGCGAAGCGCACTATCGATGCCCTGAAGCGACCACCACTGCCTCTGCCGGATTCCAACTATTTCCGCTGTCTTAAGAAGACATATCAATATGCGTGGCACTGGGGATACTTCTAGTGATAAAAGGTTAGCAGAATGAAGAAGTGGGAAAAAATCCCCAACTCGTCGAACAGGCGAACCAATCGTGCCCCCCGCTCAAGGTATCTAGCGATATCATCGCTAATCTGCCGGGGATGGTGCCCGATACCAATCCTGCTGATTACCTGAGCGATGATGTGGTGTTTGAAACAATGGAGGTGGACGAATTCAGATACTAGTACAGGAAGCCTCTCGTCAAACCTGATCATCCTCCTCTAACAACGATGATGCAAAGATTCCATGAATGGTACATGGAAACCTGCAGCGAGTCTGGGAAGGATACTTTGATGCTAAGAATTAAAGATGAGCACGATCTTGTTGGAACTATCTGTTGTCTGTTGAATTTGACGAGTTATTCTAGTTATACAATCAAAAGGCCCTCGACAAAACACTCTTGACTTGCTACTGTCTGTAAGTACTACTTCTGTAATTAAGTCTCTATATATAGTTCAGCTCTTTCGTTGCATGTATATATAATTATCCTCACTATATTATGTAGATTGAAGATCGTCTAATGCAGAAAAGCACAAATCAATGACATTGGGTTCATTAACCCAAATGTCATACATGAATGGACGGTTAAACACAATTTCACAGAAACTGAGGACAACCTGCTACAATCCTTGCTCAAAATCAAAACAAAGATAAAATACTCTTTCCTTACAACTTCAAGTGAGTGTTACTGTCATGTGTATATTCTGTTTCCCTTATTACTCGAGGTTATAGTAATGTAATTGATGAGGTATGCATGCATGCGCAGCTTTCACTTTATTCTACTAGAGATTAAGCTTGACCGGGGAATAGTAACCGTCTTAGACTCGAGACAAAAAGATCCCCAGGACTATGCGGACATGACTGAAATGCTCCAGAAGTAAGTTCAATCGATCATTATCGCACCATATCGGCAACTTTGTTCATTTCCTGATATCAAGTAATTATTTTCTTTGTCTGGAAGGGTTCTGAAAGAGTTCACTGCACTAGCTCCGGGACTGCCGGGGGAGCTGCGATTTACACACCCGAAAGTAAGTACTACTAGCTAGTTCCACGCATCTCCCATTGATTCTAGCTAGTTTCATCAATACCATCTATCATGCTTGATTATAAGTTTGATTGAACTCTATTTCTCGTAAAGTGCTTGTGGCTGGAAGACGGGAATGATTTTTGTGGATACTACATTTGCAAGTTCATCCGCCACTCGACCTGTTAGCGGGGCTACTCTGAAAAACAATATGAAGTACGTAAACAATAATATTCACAATTTTATTTTATTACCATCATTTGTGTTGAGTATCATTCATATATATGTATTGACCCCCTTCTTTAAATTAGATCTGGCAGATGCGGGATGAACTCCTACCACATGATCGTATACGAGCAATTCAAGAGGAATTGGCGGGATTCTTTCTTGACCACATCATACATAAAGCCGGAGAATATGATGTGGACATTGATATAGACATGAGATGTTAGGGATTGTAAGAGATCTTATATTGTATATATGTAGCTAGTAGCATCGGATAGATATACGAAAACTTGTTGTTAGACCAATCTCTCGGAGAAAGAGAGGTCACTCTCCTCTCTGTATATGTTCATGACGATCTTGTGTAATTAATGGCTCCTTCATTTGCTTACTAGCTAGCGTGTCGAGTTCTCTCTATATGTATATAGTAGCTAGCGTCGGCCAATCACGGAGAAAGAGAGGACACTTCTCTCTATTAGCTAGCTAACACAATATATGAAACCCCTAAATTAACCCTCCAAAACCCCCTAGCCCCCCCTTTCAGAAAAAACAAAAACCCCAACTCCTGCCAGCTGCTGACGCGTGGATGCCTTTTGGTCCCAGTTGGTGTTACCAACCGGAACTAAAGGGCCTCCTGCCTGGGCGCCCCGCAGCGGCCACGTGGAGCCCCTTCTGTCCCGGTTCATAACCAAACCGGGACTAAAGGTTTTGGGCTTTAGTCCCAACCCTTTAGTCTCGGTTCGAGAACCGGGGCTAATGGGCCTCTAGAACCGGGACAAATGGGCCGTTTTCTACTAGTGATATACAAAATTTGTATTTTCCAAACGTTTTGATTTTGTCATCAGATCTGAACTAATTTTGTGCTGCACAATCAATATCTAGCGAACAAAACCTCTTGTGATTTTCTCTCTCGCTGAATAGATCATTAACTGCCTTTTTAGATCCCCGCAATGTTCTCCCTCGACGAATAGATCGTTAAGTGCCCCTTTTTTTGCTCCAAACACTTCCTCTGCTGTCTTTTTTCTGCTAGTCAAGGAGACAATCACTGCTAGTTAGTTAGCAAACTTGTATATCTCCAGAATTGTGACACTCCACGACATTCTGAAGGAGACCAGTTCAGACCGTGGCAGAATATTCACCTCGAAGTTATGTGATAGTTTCCAAGAAGCTATGGGAACTCATATAACCTGGAGCACTGCTTATCACCCCCAGTCCTAAGATCAAGTTGAGCGAGTCAACCAAGTGCTTGAAGACATGTTGCGTGCTTCTGTCATCTCTTTTGGCAAGAAGGGATGAACCTCTCCCGTATGCTTAATTCTCTTACAGCAATAGCTATCAAGCTAGCTTGATGATGGCGCCCTTCGAGGTACTATATGGATGTAAGTGTCAAACCCCTCTGAATTGGTCAGAAACTAGGGAACGGCCGCTCATTGAACCTGATATTATCCAACAAGCTGAAGAGCAAGTCTGCATAGTCCGAGAAAATCTCAAGGCAGCTTAGTCCCGCCAGAAGAGCAACTATGACCGTAAACATTGGGGATCTATCTATCAGCCTGGTGATCAAGCTTATCTGCGTGTCACTACTATGAGGGGAACTCATCGATTTGGAGTCAAGGGCAAGTTGGATCCTCACTACATTGGTCCCTTCCGCATTTTCGCTCAACGTAGACATGCGGCTTATCAATTGGAATTGCCACCTCAGTTCTCTCACGTCCATGGTGTCTTCCATGTGTCGCAACTTCGTCGTTGCTTCAAGGATCTGCACCGTGAAGTGGATCACAAAATGATCGAAGTGCAAAATGATCTCTCTTACAAAGAACATCCGATCTGCATTCTTGATCGAGTTGAACGTCAAAACCATCAGAAGGTTACCAAGTTCCTCAAAGTGCAATGGTCGAATCATACTAAAGATGAATCCACTTGGGAATGCGAGGAACATCTTCCAGAAGAATACCCCGATCTTTTCCCTTCTACTTCTTAATTGTCGGGATGAGAATTTTTTTTAGAGGAAGAGAGTTGTAACACCCCCATGAATTAAGCTACAGTAACCCTCTTTGATTATGCTATGACACTTTGCTAAGTAGTGCTTGATCACTTTGATACAAATCTCAATTCAAATTCCCATTCTAAATTCAATTTAAAATTAAAATATAAGTCCAGAAATTATTTCCAAACACTAGGACAAAAATGATCATAATCTTGAAAATAATCACTGAGTAAATTTCATGGTGAAACCAACACTAATTAAAGTATTTAAATGCCTTGAAACAATTAAAACAGGGGCCAAAACAGTATTTAAAATGCCTTTTCTAAATTATGAAAAATGCAAACTATATTAAATAAATCCCAAACTTTTGTGGCAGTGCCTAAAAATTGCAATGAGAATTGTGGGCTAAAGTGCCATATTTTATAAACGTCATTTGCTTTTGGAAATAAAATTAAAACAGAAATAAATAAAGAAAAACAGAAATTAAATGAAAAGCAAAAGAATAGAAAAAGTGGCACTGTGCCACAGCCCAGCCGCCGCACAGTGCCGGCCAGACTGCCCAGCCTGCCGCCCGGCCTCCTCCTTCTCTCTCCTCCAACTGGCGCGCCCGCCTTCCCCGCCGGACCAGCTCGTTGACTGCGCCGGTACAGGCCCCGTCGAGGAGGGGATAAGGCTGCCACGGCCTCCTCGGACTCCTCCTCTCCCACTCGCCCACACCCACTTGCTCTTCCCCTTCTTCCTCACCTTCTCCGCCTATGCCTAAGTGGGCTTGTCGACGCGATGCTTCCATCGTCGCGGCCACCAACGTCCATCCATCACCATGACCTGTCTTGGAGCTCAGCATGCCTCATCCACGTCGGCTACGACAAGCCACTCAAGTCGAGCATGTCTACATCGACCGAATCGAGCTCCCCCCACTTTCGGCCGCCGGTGAACTCTGTCCACTCCAGCCACCTCTTCTTCTCCCGTCGCTCACCGAGCCTTCATGCGCCCCCATAGCACATGTTGCCCCTGTTGCCGTAGATCTCCTATGTCACCGTGCTCATCGCCGTCGCTACCGTCGCCGTCGAGCTCAACCGAGCATGTAGTCGTGGTCAACGCGCTCATACGATCCCAATGCGCCTCCCCGTGACGCTCACCGTGCCCCATAGCCCCTTCTCGACGACCACCCGAACGCCGTCGCTGCCTCCGCTCGCCAATGAGACGTTCCGATCATCCCCGGTGCTAACCGTCAGCACCACCGCATGCGCGACGTCGAGCCGTGCCCTTAGAGCCTAGCCACGGGTCCGAAGACCCTCTGTGGCCTTTTTCCAATTAGGGCTGATGCGCGCCGCCACGTTTTTGGCTCGCAGAGCTACTCCGGCGCCGCCCGACCACGTGGTTGTCCTGGGGCCCACTCCTGGGTCACTGCCAACGGGCCCTAGGGGCCCAGCTGACCCTGTTGACCCCGGTCAACTATGATGACTGGGCAGCACAGTCCTTGACTTGTGGGCCATCCCACCTAATTAACTAGTGCTAATTAAACTAATTAGTCTAACTTAAATAGGTATTACCATGTGGGCCCTAGTAACTAGTTAACTTAATTAGTTAAATTAACCTCTGTTAATTAGCTCAGTCACTCACAGGTGGGACCCCTTGGTCAGTTTGACCAGTTAAAGTCCACAGTTGACTGCTGACTGTGCAGTCAACTCGGCCCCACTGTCATCCTCTGTCAGCCTCGAAAAAACAAGAGTTCACCATGAGCCTACGTAGGTTGTGGGAGATGGCCTTCAAGCTTTCCTGCAGCTTGACCTCGGTGCGCCATGGTGTTGGTGTTGGTGGCTCCGAGTTTGAAGTCACGGTAAAGGTGTGAAGGGAAGCCGCACTTGCTCGCATGTTGGCGGCCCTGGTGTGAAGGCGTTGAGTTGCCTACACTTCTTCTTTAATATCCGCCCTTGTTGACTCCTTCAAAAGGGTGCATGCCTCAAGCATTAGCTCGTGGTGCTCCTTCTTCGCCTTGACGGCCTCCCGCCTTAGCGCCTTTTTCGAACTGCATAGTTTGGAACTGTGCAGGATCTTGGGCTTGATGCATGTAGACCCTGGCTCCATGCTCGATGAAGACCATAGGCGGCAATGATCTGGGCTAGATCATCACCGGCTCCGATTTGCTGCTGTGAGAGAGTCCACCTGCAAGAAAGAGGCCTTACCGACGGAGATCCTTGCAGCATGCTGTGCACATTGGGAGATTGGCGAAGATGATTTCGACGACCACAAAGAAGCAAGATGGGAGGAGAACCATGTCCCACTGGGCGTGCCAATTTGTTTGACATGAGAAAAATCTTATCATGCGTCTCCGTGAGAAGGGAAGAGGAGGTGTTTGATTTCTCTCATGCGCCGGGGAAAAGGAAATTGTGCGGGTGTGCCAGTGTACCGTAGTACACAAAAAAGGTATGGGAAACAAGTATTTCATTAATCTCTTTGGAGAAACAAAATTACAAGATCCCGTAAAAAAAGTGTGCTCCGTGGCCTACTAGCGCGGCTAGCCTGACTATGGCGATTGCGTCTCCTGGTTCCCAGGGCCTCGAAAGGCTCCCGTTTAACTACTCCCGCGGGTTGCTCCGTGAGATACCTCCGATTAAGCCATGCGGTCATCTTCGTCGTGTTCGCTTCACTTTCTCCATGCATGATGATGATGTGTGTAGTGTGTGTGGGCAGCGGCAAAGCCCGTGTCCTCGTTGGTACACGTGCCGCTCAAAACATGGCTCTGTTCTAGCCACGTTCGCCCTTGCCGTCGTGGCCTCGTTGGTCTTGACAGCATTGATGTAGTTGGTGTTGGAGTAGCCTGGGTACTGCTTGGCTCAGACTTCTTGATGATGTAGAGGCTTTGTCGGGGTATGCAAGGGATTCGCCTCACGGGAGTATTCCTTGGTGGAGACCGGCGTCAGTGTAAAACCAATGCACGCTCATATCGGCAAGGCCGTTTTGGTTGGCGACTCGTCTCGGATAGACACCAAGTTTACGACAGTCCTCCAAGACAAGGGCGCCGCCTCATGGGGCCACAATAAGATGCTGGTGAAGTTGCGTCGCCTTCCCGCCATCGCACGTCACGTTCAGGGGCTCCGAAACATGGACAACGCCATGTGGTGGTGCCTCGTCTTGACTCAACAATGAGTTTACGGCGGTCCGCCATGACAAGGGCACCGCCTCAATGGACCGTGGTAAGATCTTGGTGAAGTAGCATCACCATCCCACCGTTGCGCCTCGTCATCATGGACTCCGGGTTGCGAATAGCATCATGCGGCACCGTCTTCTCCTTCGGGTCACGGACAACACCATGTAGCGCCATATTCTTCTCTGTGTTACGGGTTTGATGTTGCGAGCATCACCGGGGTGTGTGTCATCTTCGTGGCTCCGGGTCGCGGGCTCCGTCTTGACGAGGTAGAGATCGGTGGTGTCATCCCACGAGCTCCACACATCCCTCCTCCGCGACATCAGCCTGATGATGGACGTCGTGCTGGTGAGCTCTGTGTCGCTATCCACCGTGGCATGATGGCAGCATCCTCACGAGGTCCATGCCTCCGTCCTCCATGGCGTCAGCTTAATGAAGAAGATGATGTGCATCGTCCTAGCGAGCTCCATGTTGCCATCCTCCGCGGCATGCAACAGCATCCCCGCGAGCTCCCTGCCTCTGGGCTCCAGCTTGATAATGTTGGCGATGGACATCGTCTTGGTGAGCTCCAGGCCACCATCCACCGCGGCACGGCGGCGGCATCCTCGCGAGCTCCACACCTTCGTCCTCCTTGGCACCATCTTGATGAATAAGACGATGAGCATCGTCCTAGCAAGCTCCGTGTCGCTGTGGCACCGTCTTGATCAAGAAAACAACGTGCGTCGTCCTAGCAGAGTTTGCACACTTTGTTAGCACCTTTAAGATCGACAAAACCTTCTGGTTGCATCGTATACAACTCTTCTTTAAGAAATCCAATAAGGAATGCAATTTTGCCAGATTTCATAATTATAAAATGCGGCAATTGCTAACATGATCCAGACTGACCTAAGTATCGCTATGGGTGAGAAGGTCTCATCGTAGTCAACCCCTTGAACTTGTTGAAAACTTTTTTCAACAAGTCGACCTTTGTAGACGGTTACATTACCATCAGCGTCTGTCTTCTTCTTGAAGATCCATTCATTCTCTATGGCTTGCCGATCATCGGGCAAGTCCACCAAAGTCCACACTTTGTTCTCATTCATGGATGCTATCTCAGATTTCATGGCCTCAAGCCATTTGTGAGAATCTGGGCTCATCATAGCTTCTTCATAGTTCGTAGGTTCGACTTGTTTAATAACATGACTTCCAAAATAGGATTACCGTACCAGTCTGGTGCGGATCATGCTCTAGTTGACCTACGAGGTTCAGTAGTAACTTGATCTGAAGTTTCATGATCATCATCATTAGCTTCCTCTCTAGTTGGTGTAGGCATCACGGGAATGGATTTTTCTGATGTGCTACTTTCCAAATTGAGAGAAGGTACAACTGCCTCATCAAGTTCTACTTTCCTCCCACTCACTTCTTTTGAGAGGAACTCCTTCTCTAGAAAGGACTCATTCTTAGCAAAAAAAAGATCTTGCCTTCAGATCTGTGGTAGAAGGTGTACCCAATTGTTTCCTTAGGGTATCCTATGAAGACGCACTTCTCCGATTTTGGTTTGAGCTTATCAGGATGAAGCCTTTTGACATAAGCGTCGCATCCCCAAACTTTAAGAAATGACAACTTAGGTTTCTTGCCAAACCATAGTTCATACGGTGTCGTCTCAACGGATTTAGATGGTGCCTTATTTAACGTGAATGCGGCCGTCTCTAATGCATAACCCCAAAATGATAGTGGTAAATCAATAAGAGACATCATAGAATGCACCATATAAAATAATGTGTGGTTACGACGTTCGGCCACACCATTACGCTGTGGTGTTCCAGGTGGCGTGACTTCTAAAACTATTCCACATTGTTTTAAATGAAGGCCAAACTCGTAACTCAAATATTCGCCTCCGCGATCAGATTGTAGAAACTTTATTTTCTTGTTACGATGATTCTCCACTTCACTCTGAAATTCTTTGAACTTTTCAAATGTTCCCGACTTGTGTTCCATTAAGTAGATATACCCATATCTACTCAAATCATCTATGAAGGTCAGAAAATAACGATACCTGCTGCGTGCCTCAACACTCGTCGGACTGCATACATCGGTATTGTAGGATTTCGGGTTCCGGCAGACCCTCAAGGTTCAAACTCTGGGGTGCACGCGGAGATCACGCCTCCTTCCTACCCATGTCTCGTCGCCTCGCAAGGATCTAAACTACACGAAGAACAACACAAGGGACACGAGGTTTATACTAGTTCGGGCCACCATTGTGGTGTAATACCCTACTCTAGTTTGTGGTGTGGTGGATTGCCTCAGGGGGCTGATGATGAATAATACAAGGGAAGAACAGCCTCGCGAGGGGCTGTTCTTGGCTGGTGCAATGAACTGCTTGGGTGAGTTCAATCGCCTCTCTCTCTCTCTCTCTCTAGTCTACCCGAAATCTGGATCTCTAGTTGCCCAAAATCTCCTCCCCCCACTCTGTCGTGGCTAGCTCTATTTATAGAGCGAGGCCCTGGGCCTCTTCCCAAATATTGAGCGGGAAGGGTGCCAACAATTGGCCATTTTGAAGGGGAACATCTAGTACACTTATCCTGACTAAAGTCGGTCCTCGCTTGCTAAAGACTCTGACGGTGACGCCGGCTTGGGCTCCATGATGACCTCCATCCTGCCGTTCTGCTGGTCTTGGTCTTGTTGCACCGAAATGGTTGCCTTTGCTTGATACTCTTGCATGTGCTTGCCCCCTTTGCACCAAAGAGGAAAGAAGGACTCTGCGCAGGCCGGCACCCGCCTGGCTTTGGTCGTCATGGCTTGCATCACGGGCACCTCGTGAGGTACCCTGCCTTGATCTCTCTGCCTCCTCGCGAGCCAGCCTGATGAGGCTGTGCCCGAGGAAGCCTCCTGTCGTCGGCCCCGCGAGGCTTGGCCCCTCGCGAGGTCTTGAACATGTGTTGATGAAGATGGGCCATACTGGGCCACTCCCTGAGCCACGCCGCATGCCGCAGGCAAGCAAGTCTGGGTACCCCCGTTCCCAGAACACCGACAGTAGCCCCCTGGCCCAAGGCGCGCCTGGACTTGGCTTAGCAGAGAAGCGAAGGGGTAAGTGCGAAGTGCCGTGGGCCCTAGCAGCCTGCATCCATAGGCGCCGCGTGGCGGTTGATTGGACGTGGGCGTCCCTGCTTCCCCACGACGCCTCGGCAACTGCATGAATTGACAAGTCCCTGCATGCAAAACGGGTCATGATTACCTGTGATCGTGGAAGCCGGCGGTTGGCCTCCCCCGACTCTATGTACAGAACGGCGTGAGCCTTTCCAGTCCATCTCTTCCTGCTACTCTCCGCCTTCTTCTTTGTCCTCACTCCACCATACGCCAATGGCACCAATCCGTCGGTTTTCTGCCGAAGAGAAGGGGAAGGCCCCCCGAGAGGGTCTTGTCCCGCTTCCACCGAAGAAACGGCTCGTCTCTTGCTGCGGAGAAGGGGGTGCTTGGCAGGAGGTGTCGAGGCCATGGTTTGAGCGGCTGCCGCCTGGGTTCCCATTGCCCTTGTATGCTTGGATCGAGGGTCCTGAAGGCGCAGGCGCCGAGCGGCACCGCCAAAGCCACCGTCACCGCCGGCGGATTACAGTGGTGCGCATCGTTCCTCCTGGAGTTCATATTGAGGGCTCCTCTCGCGAGCTTGTGCCTCACGCCGCCATGCCTCCTCGATCTTGGATTCGCCTTCCTCCCTCCTTCGCCTTCGAGATCCCGCCAAGGGGGCCTATCGAGCTTTGGCTGCAGCATGCCGACTGCAGTACCCCTGCGTCCGGAGCGGAGGTCGCGGTCGTCGCTCCGGGCAAGGTCTACATGACCCGTGGCTGGGGCGAGATCGCCTGGGTATGCAGGATGGGTGGCGCCCTCATAATCCACCTCGAGTACGATGGCGCCTCCCTGATGTTCTTCAAGGTCTTCGACGCGGAGGGACGTCGGCTGGAGTGCTGCCCCGAGAAAGGCGGTCGGGGTCCTGCCGTGGCGAGGACTAGGCTCGCCAATCGCTCCCCCAGCAGCTCCTCAGAGGGCAGAGGTGCCGGAGGATCCAGCGACTCCGCCGAGCTCTTCACGACTCCAGAGACGAGCGACGACAGCTACGAGCCCCCGAGCTCGCATCGCGCTCGGAGCAGGGCGGGCTCATCAGGCCGCCGTCGCCACTGATCTGTATGGGGTTGGCGCCGGTGCCTGACGGCCCACTATTGATGATGGCGTCTCTTGCTGAGGCACGTGTAGTTAGCGCTCTTTAGGATTTTCTCCTTTTGTTCCCTGCGAGGAATCGAAGAACACACCCCGTGGGGGTTTGTAAGGTGCCTGTAGTTCCATTTGTTAATATGATCATTATTGTGAAGCGGCGTGAGATGATCGTCCCGTCTTAGCTTAGTTCCTCCTTTCGAACCTCGCGAGGACTTGACGCTCTGCGCTGACAGGTCCCGGTCCCAAGGCAAGCTTCAGCCGTCGTTGGTATGCCAGGTCGCGATGCCGTGGTCAAGGCTAGGAGGTGAGCGGCCCGGGGTCCAGTAAGAGCCCCTGAGTCACGATGCTCAGGAGGTCCCCTTTAGTGCTCAAGCAGCCATCTTTCGGTGAGAAAGGAGCGCAACGTTGCCAAAACGGGACTGCATTAGGTGCGAGGTCGGTGCTGCAATAGCTAGTATTTCCGGAGGATGACTTATCTCGGGAGTCAGAAGCCACTCCTTGGCGCGGCGCCAGGCCCGCGCATCGGCAGCTGAGGAGTTTCCTGGCAAGGTCCCCATGTGCCTCTTCCCTCTCGCCTTTGCATCCCTTAGTGCTCTACGTCCTCAGGTCCCGGCCCTCGAGCGAGCTCAGCCGTCGCTGGTATGCCAGGTCATGATGCCGTGGACAAGGCCAGGAGGTGAGGGCTGGAGAGCCAGTAAGAGTCCATGAGTCGCGATGCTCAGGTACCCCCCCCTTTAACGTGCAAGCGGTTCGCGCGGGCGAGAGCGAAGGAGACGCTGCGAAGGCCTCACCCGACGCTGCTCCTTAAAGAGATCCTGCAAGCTCATCACAAGAAAAACGAGAGTTTGCCGTTTCAGTTGTCAGCCAGCTGCTGGTTGCTGTGGAAGGGTGATGAGGCACAGAAGGCTTGGTGAGGTGGCGCCTTGCAGGGTTGCCGCGGCCAGAGCTCAGCCATTCAGGTTTGTCGACATTGCAGGGACGGACCCATGCGCAAGCGTTGTGCCGTTAGGGAGCAGCCCCATCAGTTGGTGTCAATCGAGCGGGTGATTAAGTCAAACACGTTAATCATGAAGGAGAAAATCCATTTAGATAGACGCAGAAAAGGCGAACACCGCTGGGTCGGACCCGAGCGACTTGGGGATGATGCAGCCCGAGGGGCGCCCCCAATAAAGTAAGCTAAAAACATGAACCAAAGGGATACGTGCCGCAGGGACGGGCCCATGCGGCCTGGGAATGATGCAGCCCTGGGGGGCGCTCCCAGCTGAAAATGAAACTTGAAGGATGTCACCTAATGATGTTGACGATGAGGGGATGCTGAAGTAGCGGACGGCGTGCGCTTCGGAAGCCGATCTTTATGAGCCCCCAGGCCCTGGAGCCTCGGGAGGCTCCGGAGGCGCTGGCGGCTCCTCACGGACCATCTCCATTTCTGCCAGGACTGTGGAATGCCTGGCCGCTTGAGCCTCCTGGATGCTCCTCATGAGGCGTTGACGCACAGCAGCCGCGTTCGGCAGGCCGTAAGGCATGCGGACATAGCTGTGGGGTGGATCTTCGCAGCGTCCCACGCGTGAGGGCCAGAGGCGCTCCTGAGAGGCGGCTCGGTTGAGTCATGGTATGTCGATGCAGACGCGCAGCCCACCATCCTTGCCTGGATGGGGAGCTACGGCGGGTAAGCAGCAGCTGCCACTCATGACTCTTGACTCCTACAGCTCCTGAATGATCTTGCTGACGAACTCCTGAGGGTTTGGCCCTCTTTGCCTTGCTCATTCCTGAGGGAAACGTGCTTTGAAACACGCCTCCAAGTGGTGCCCGAGCACCTCCCTCGTGATCTTAGCAAAGTCGATGGCCCTCCGGGAGAGAGCCCCCGAGCCTCGCTCGAGGAGGGCGCCGGGCGCGCCTTCCTATGCGACAGAAGGAGGCGCCTCCTGAACGGGCGCGGGCCCTGAGGGGCCTGCCTCCCGAGGGTTCGAACCGGGCGATGTCTTCTTCTTCTTAGGGACTGCCTCGGGAAGCCTTCCGCTCCTGTGATCTGGGTCTTCGATTGACGCGGCTTGAAAAGCATGCTCCAGAGAACACACAACATCCCTCTCTTCACAAGGCACTGTGATGACTCCACCACTTCCTGGCATCTTGAGGACATTGTAGCCGTGATGAGTCACGACCATGAACTTGGCCAGAGTTGGGTACCCGATGATGGCATTGTACGGCGGGCAAATGTGCGCGACGTCGAAGTCAATGAGCTCGGTGCGGTAGTTGTCGCGCTTCCCGAAGGTAACAGGAAGGCGGACCTGCCCTATCGGAACCGTGGAACCATCAGTGACTCCTGAGAAAGGCTTGGTTGGTTGAAGTTGATTGTATGGCACTTGGAGATTGTTGAATGTCTCGACGGATAGGACATTGAGCCCTGCTCCGCCATCGATGAGGGTCCTGGTGACTTGCACATTGCCGATGATTGGGGAGCAAAGCATCGGGAGGACTCCGGCTGTGGCCGTGCACTTGAGCTGATCTGCTGAGCTGAACATGATGGCGCATGCTGACCACCTGAGAGGGCGTGTGGCCTCGAGCTTGGGAAGGACTGCATTCACTTCGTGAGCAAACTGCTTGAAGATGCGCTGAGAGGCCGGGGCCTGAGCGCCGCCTAAGATGCAAGCAATTGCGCGCGGCTCCTGGAAGCCTCCAGCCCCCTAGTCCTGGTGATGGTCTTCATTCCTCCTCGGCTGTGGTGGCAGAGGAGGGAGGCACGCGTTGCCTTGTGGGCGATCCTCGCGAGGCTGGTCCCTCCAACCTCCCTCGCGAGGCTGGTCCCTCCAACCTCCCTCGCGAGGCTGGTCCTGCCAGCGGTCCTCGCGAGGTCGGTCACGCCACCCTTGGCGAGGGCCATGGTCTTCCCATCGTCCTCCACCTCTTCCTCCTCCTCGGCCATAGCCCCGGTCGTTGCGCTCGGGGCGTCGACCTGCACGCACGTCCCGCACGGCTCTGAGCTCTTGGCATTCGTTGGTGTTGTGGGTGTGGAGGTCATGGTACACGCAGTACCGGCTGCCGTTGGATGACTCAGGCTGATCCCTGCCTCGCTTGGTGTCCGGTTCTGCTGCAAGCACGGCAGCCCCCTTGCGCTTCACGTCCTTGACCTTGGGCTTCTTCTCTTCTGGGTCGGCGGCTGGCAGCTCAAGGAGGGAAAGGTGCCCTTCCTCAGCCCTAGCGCACTTGGTCGCTAAATTGAATAGCTCCAGGGAGGTGCACAGGTCTTCATGGATCGCAAGGTCCTCCTTCATCTTGACGTCACACACACCGTCGGAGAAGGCTGAGATGATGGCCTCCTCAGACACCCTGGGGATCTTAAGGCGAGCGTTGTTGAAACGCTGAATGAACTTCTGCAGGGACTCTCCCGGCTGCTGCTTGATGCAGCGCAAGTCGCTCATGCCCGGGGGCTGGTGGCGGGTGCCTTGGAAGTTGGCGATGAATCGGGTGCGCATCTCGTCCCAGGAGGAGATCATGCTAGAGGCCAGGTTCAGGAGCCAGGTGCGGGCACCGTCCTTGAGCGCCATGGGGAACCAGTTCGCCGTGACCTTCTCGTCCCTGTTGGCGGCTTCAATGCCCAGCTCATAGAGCTGGAGGTACTCCGAAGGGTCAGCCGTGCCATCATAGCACGGGGGCAAATCTGGCTTGAACTTGCCCGACCAGGCCACGCTGCGCAGCTCGGCGGTGAAGGCACGACAGCCTGCAGTGACTGCGGGAGGCCTTTGGTGACGGAGAGCTTGATCTTGGAAGTCTCTGTGCGCTGCCGCCAGGAGCAGCACGGGGTCTTGGCATGCTGGAGCAGGAGCGCGTTCGTGTCGGGCCGGTGCGGGAAGCACACGGGCGGCTTCTTAGGGACGAGGGATCTCTTGGCAGCTCTTCTCTTGCTGTGCTGGCGCCGGACGGAGTGGGTTCCGTCCAGGGGCCACACGCCTTGGGGCCAAGGCACCTTCTTGAGGGGGAGGCCGCTGAGGCGCCCCCGGAGCTTCGTCGCCCGCGCAGGGCGGGGCGCGGTGCAGCGAGTGGGATGGCGCAGGGGAGCCCCCAGCGGCGCTAACGAGCTCGGTGATGCGAGCGAGCCACTCATCATAGAGGTTGTCGACGGGATGGTAGTGGAGGAGCTCCCGCGCCAGGAGCAACGCGGCGTGCGCGTCCGCAGGAGCGCGACAGGCATGGGACGAGGAACCGGCAGGAGTTAACGACGGGGTGGCGGTGCGGCCTTCTCGCCGCACCGAAGGATGCAGGGACGACACCTGCTGCTCGTTCCCCGTCGGGCCGGTGGCGGCGTTGACGGCAGGCAACGGGGAACGGTGGGGGCACCCGCTGATGGGGGCCGTCTGGGCGATGTGAGTGGCAAGAGTGGCCCGGCGCTCGGCGCGGGCTCGACGAGCGTCTGACATGGATGCGACGGGTGGCGAAGCACGAGGCGACGGAAGGCGGATTCTGGCACACCCCTACCTGGCGCGCCAAATGTCGGATTTCATGTTCCGGCAGACCCTCAAGGTTCGAACTCTGGGGTGCACGCGGAGATCACGCCTCCTGCCTACCCACGTCACGTCGCCTCACAAGGATCTAAACTACACGAAGAACAACACAAGGGATACGAGGTTTATACTAGTTCGGGCCACCATTGTGGTGTAATACCCTAGTCTAGTTTGTGGTGTGGTGGATTGCCTCAGGGGGCTGATGATGAATAATACAAGGGAAGAACAGCCTCGCGAGGGGCTGTTCTTGGTTGGTGCGATGAACTGCTTGGGTGAGTTCAATCGCCTCTCTCTCTCTCTCTCTCTCTCTAGTCTACCCGAAATCTGGATCTCTAGTTGCCCAAAATCTCCTCCCCCCACTCTGTGGTGGCTAGCTCTATTTATAGAGGGAGGCCCTGGGCCTCTTCCCAAATATTGAGCGGGAAGGGCGCCAACAATTGGCCATTTTGAAGGGGAACATCTTGTACACTTATCCCAAAGTCGGTCCTCGCCTGCCAAAGACTCTGACGGTGACGCCGGCTTGGGCTCCACGATGACCTCCATCCTGCCATTCTGCTGGTCTTGGTCTTGTTGCACCGAAATGGTTGCCTTTGCTTGATACTCTTGCATGTGCTTGCCCCCTTTGCACCAAAGAGGAAACAAGGACTCTGCGCAGGCCGGCACCCACCTAGCTTCGGTCGTCATGGCTTGCGTCACGGGCACCTCGTGAGGTACCCCGCCTTGATCTCTCCGCCTCCTCGCGAGCCAGCCTGACGAGGCTGTGCCCGAGGAAGCCTCCTGTTGTCCGCCCCGCGAGGCTTTGCCCCTTGCGAGGGTCTTGAACATGTGTTGATGAAGATGGGCCATACTGGGCCACTCCCTGAGCCACGCCGTAGGCCGCTGGCAGGCAAGTCTGGGTACCCCCGTTCCCAGAACGCCGACAGGTATGTATTATTTCTATTAAGTCACTGGCTCGCTCCATTGTCCCGGAGAACGGAGTTTTAGTCATCTTGCCCATGAGGCATGGTTCGCAAGTATCAAATGATTCATAATCAAGTGATTCCAAAATCCCATCTGCATGGAGTTCCTTCATGCGCTTTACACCAATATGACCTAAACGGTAGTGCCACAAGTATGTTGCACTATCATTATCAACTTTGCATCTTTTGGCATCAATATTATGAATATGTGTATTACTACTATCAAGATTCAATAAACCATTTACATTGGGTGTATGACCATAGAAGGTTTTATTCATGTAAACTGAACAATAATTATTCTCTAAATTAAATGAATAACTTTATTGCAATAAACATGATCCAATCATATTCATGCTCAACGCAGACACCAAAGAACATTTATTTAGGTTCAACACTAATCCCGGAGGTAGAGGGAGTATGTGATGGTGATCTTATCAACCTTGGAATCACTTCCAACACACATCATCACCTCCTCAACTTGTCTCTGTTCATTTTGTAACTCCTGTTTTGAGTTACTAATCTTAGCAACTGAACCGGTATCAAATACCCAGGGGTTACTATGAACACTAGTAAAGTACACATCAATAACATGTATATCAAATATACCTTTGTTCACTTTGCCATCCTTCTTATCCGCCAAGTATTTGGGGCAGTTCCACTTCTAGTGACCATTCCCTTTGCAGTAGAAGCACTCAATTTTAGGCTTCTTCACGGGAGTGGCAACTTGCTTGCCATTCTTCTTGAAGTTGTTCGCACACGAACACGTCACCGTGTACCTTCGACGCCGGGGGTGATGCACCGCAGCTCACGTCGAAGGAGACCTGTCCGGAAGCGCGGTACACAAGCAATCCAGCGGGCGCTTTTGTAGACCCGAAACCCCACACGCCCGGGAGGGACCCCGTCAGGGTGCACGACGGCTATGGGCTGCCCTAGGCCGACCTGATCTCCCCTAGGGCTCGAGGTTCTCCACCCTGCAATAAGTAGAACAGACGAAGAACGAGGAAGAAGAATAACTAGGGTTAAGGAGAAAAGATAAAAGATAAAAAGTGATTGATGAATGTGTGTTGTTCAATCGGCCGTCACCCCTTAGGTATATAAGAGGCAGCTGGACTTCCCGTGCAAGGAAAAGGCTTGGATTCACGTTCAAAACCCTAGTCAAATCGGATTGGTTTTGTCCGAACTTTCCAAAACTGTTTGGTTTAAACTGGCTGCACCTTGCGGGTCTGTTTTGTGGTGGTAAACGACCTCGGATGGAAACGACTCCAAAAGCAATCTTGACCGTTTCGATGACAACTTTCATGTTGAACGTTTTTTGATCATAGGTCATCTTGAGGGTCAAATAGATCGCGCAAAATATCTATTTGCTCGCGCTACCCATCCGACATGGCATCTGGTGGGGCGCGCCATCTTTCGCCTCCTGATAGGGCTGCTGTCGATGTCAAAACCGGCGGATCTCGGGTAGGGGGTCCCGAACTGTGCGTCTAGGCGGATGGTAACAGGAGACAAGGGACACGATGTTTTTACCCAGGTTCGGGCCCTCTCGATGGAGGTAAAACCCTACTCCTGCTTGATTGATATTGATGATATGGGTAGTACAAGAGTGGATCTACCACGAGATCAAGGAGGCTAAACCCTAGAAGCTAGCCTATGGTATGATTGTTGTAATGGTTGTGTCCTACGGACTAAAACCCTCCGGTTTATATAGACACTGGAGAGGGCTAGGGTTACACAGAGTCGGTTACAATGTTAGGAGATCTACATATCCGTATCGCCAAGCTTGCCTTCCACGCCAAGGAAAGTCCCATCCGGACACGGGGCGATGTCTTCAATCTTGTATCTTCATAGTCTTGGAGTCCGGCTGACGATGATAGTCCGGCTGTCCGGACACCCCCTAGTCCAGGACTCCCTCAGTAGCCCCTGAACCAGGCTTCAATGACGATGAGTCCGGCGCGCATATTGCTCGGCATTGCAAGGCGGGTTCCTCCTCCGAATAATTCATAGAAAATTGTGAACGCCAGGATAGTGTCCGGCTCTGCAAAATAAATTCCACATTCCACCGTAGAGAGAATAATATGTACACAAGTTCAATCTGCTGACGTATTTTGTGGCATGACGTCACACCACCACCAAGCCTTTACTTGAATCGTTTTTTATTATACCACCTCAGCGCATTTAGCGAAGCGGTTTCCTTGGCACGTCTTGTCGAAGCAGAGATCGTGTCCCCCTTATTCCGGGATTCCCATCAATACGGACGTGGGTAACCTAACCGTGCCTGTTGCCACGCCCCCTCTATCGGAGGCGAGTCCCGAACGGTCACGGGGACGGCTCTTGGTATTCTCCCTCTTTATAATGGGACCAAGGTTCGTTTCTTTTCTTCAATCCTCCATCGAATCTTCTCCTTGCCCCGAGTTCCAACACCCAGAGCCCCAGATTAGAGCACTTCGGACCTTCAACAATGTCCGGCTCCGACCTACAGGGCCGGTGGATGCCCTCCTCCGTCACAGAAGAAGACGTGCTAAAGCTGCGAGAGGCCAAGTATCTGTCTTACGAGATTTCGCATAGGTTGCCCGCCAAGGGGCAAGTCATTCCCACCCCCGAGCCCGGCGAGAATGTCGTGTTTGTACCCCACCTCCATCGGGGTTTAGGCTTCCTGATGGATCCTTTTGTGAGAGGGCTCATGTTTTACTATGGGTTGGAATTCCACGACTTGGCTCTGGAGTCCATCCTCCATATCTCTTCATTCATTGTCGTCTGCGAAGCCTTCCTCCGTGTTACCCCTCACTTCGGCTTGTGGCTTAAGACCTTCGATGTGGAGCCGAAGATGATCGAAGGGCGTCAAGCAGAGTGCGGCGGGGCGGTTGTAAGCCGAAGGGCCGACGCTCCATGGCCCGAGGGCTCTTTTCAGGAGGAGCTCGGCTTGTGGCAGCAGGAGTGGTTCTACATAACCACTCCCAGGGGCAGCAGGCAGAAGCCGCTGCCCATCTTCTGCTCGGGCCCTCCGCTGCGGCTGATGTCATGGGTCAGCCAAGGGCTCAACTGGGGGCCGTCAAAGGACATGCCCCTATTGCAGGGCCGGATCCGAGACCTCCAAGCGAGGGAGATCGATCTGGTCGTGGTGATGCAGGTCATGCTGATTAGGCGTCTCCTGCCCTGCAAACGCCTTCCTCTCCGGCTGTGGGAGTTTAATCCGGAGGGACCACAAATTCTCCAACACTTCATGGGTACGACACCCGCAGAGATGTACAAATTGTTCTTCGGATCACGAGAGGCGTGTCCGGAATTGACCGAGGACGCCGGCCTAAGCTGCAATCGTCCGGATACACAAGTAAGTAGTTCCGTGTCCGGACATACCGTTTGTTTTCCTTTGTATGATTCGCCCTTTGACCAATTGTCCTCTAAACAGGAGTGGATAGCACAAGCAAAACTAATACGGTGTCCGGCCCCCCTCCCAGAGACCGTGCCGGATCCTGTGCTGGTCAGGATGCTGGAGGTTGCGCCTTCAGAGGAGGGCGAAGGGGAGAACAGAGGAGCTACCGCCTCAACCAAGGAGGCTTGCGAGGAAGGGGGGATCGAGAATCCCTCCTTCCAGGGGGAGAAGAGGACCGCTTCCGAAAACCCGGAGGCCAAAGCCCCGAAGCGGGGGAAGAAATCTTCACCAGAGGGTCCAGCGTCCGGAGAGGCTCCGGCCGCACAGTCTCCCCTAAAGAATCAGCCCTCCGGCGAGCCATAAGTAGAAAAAAGGGAGTTTTGTAATAAGGGACATCCCTATTTGTGCTTCTGAGGATAACTTAAGTTTTTACCTTGTAGTTCGGATCTCTGTCCTTCTCAGATGAGCTCGTCTTCGGGGGAACTCCGTCCGGAGATGATGGAGAGCGAGACGCCTCCTTCTGCCGCACCATCGAATAGGGCGGACGAGCCTGAAGTGTCATCACGAAGGGTATCCCCGAGTCCGGCAGGGCCGAATAGTTCGGCACCAACCGGTGTGCGGCCGGGGGAGCTGAAGGATCTGCTTGAGAGGGCGTCCATCTCAGAAGGTCACCGTACGCTGATGAGTATGGTGATTGAAAGAATTTCATCCGCTGAAGGCGGATTGCGTGATGCCGTCAGGAGTTTGCTGGCGGGGTTTGAGGTACGTAAAAATGACATACCCTTTGATAGTTTTACACATAAAGTGCGCCCTGTATAGATAGTAGCCCCTGAGACTCGGTAGGGTGTCGAGAGCGACAGCGTGCCGAGGACCAAAATCCCAGGTATTGATTTTTGCCTTTCCTATGCAGGTGGCTGATAGTTCGGTGGCTAGCCGGACTGATGGAGTTGCCGAACTAAAGCGGCAACTCGATGTTGCGGATGCGGACATCGCGCTAGTCAACAGGCGACTTGACGAGTTGCAAGGTAGGTTTCTTCTCCGTGGTCACCTAGTAAGGGAGCCAAAGCCCACCCCTTACAATATGTGTGCTTGACGCAGATGGTGCCGCTGCTGTGGAGAGCTTTCGAGTAGAACTTTCTCAAGCCAAGGAGCAAGCCAGAAGGAGTGATGCGGCTGCCTCGAGGGCGGCCGAGGAGCTAGAAGCCGAAAGGGCTGCACACTGCTGAAGCAGGGAGGAGATGGCCGAAATGGCCGTGAAGTTCAAAGATGCTACCGACCGCTATGAGGTTCTTGAAAAGGAGCGCCTAGCGGAGCGAGAAGACCTGGGGAAGGCCACCGCCGAAGCCAAGGATGCCCATTCTGCAATGCAGGCTATAAAGGAGGAGCTGCGCCAGGCCGGAGACATTGTGGCTGGCAAGCCCTTTCTGCTGCGCCGAAGGTTTACGGATCCAAAGTATGCTCAGCTTGGCCAGCTGTGGGGTCCAGAGGATCCTTATATGGACTTAGCGGCGAGTGCGGTGGATGCCGTTGTGCACTTCCGAAGTCAGAAGGATCACAAGACGGAAGAGCTGTTTTGGTCTCAATTCCATAGTCCGGAGCGTTCACTTCCGCTGACCGATCAGTTGGCCGAGTGGGCTGAGCTGAATAGATTGTCCTGACTTGCCATGACGGATATCATGACTCATGTCTGGCCGGATAGGCCCAAGCCGAAGAGTTATTTTGGCTTATTGCAGCAATTTCTTGGGGCGGTGCCGCATGTCAAGGCGATGAAGCGGTCGGCCTGCATAGAGGGTGCACGGATGGCCCTTGCCCGCGTGAAGACACATTGGATAGAGATGGATGCCATCGCTGTTGCGACCCAGGGTTCAGACGAGAGCCGGTTACCCGCCGAGCACTATTTTGGGGAGGTTCTGCGTGGTGCTCGTGTAATAGAGTCGCAATGCTCAAAGAATGTCATGTTCAAATGAACATTTTGGTTTGTAAAATGATGTTTATGATATAAGCGCTTTTTGGTACTTGTGCGTTCAAGTATTGAAATATCTCCTGTGCGGCCGTTTATGTATACGTGTGTATAACCTGAAAGATGGTAGTCGTCAGCTTCAGCCCCCACGCACAAGGTGCGGGGGTGTTTGCAAAAATAGCACATTTTCACACTTAATCCGACGTCTCGGTCCTGTGAAGGAGGTGGTAGCGTAGCAAACGAGGCAACCGGACTATAATGCTTTATCACTTTCACTTAGCCATAGGAGTTCGAGGGTGGGGCTACGATATAGCCCCTAGGGGCACCGCGCTCTCCGAATTCGGGGCGTGTATGTGCCTGATCGGGAAACGGTCCTTCGTCAAAGCGGAGGAATTCTAAACATTCCGGTAGTCGATCGAGTGGTTGACCAGTCTCTCGCTGTATCATGACAGTCAGTTTTCGGCTTTCTCTACTGAGGTGCTCGCCCGGCCGAACCGGGGCACAATCGCAGTAGTTCTCCTGGTGCCGCGTTAGCCGATGATACGGAATGTAAGGCAGCAAAACACAGGAGCCGGGCAAACCCAACATTTGACCAAAGACATGATTCGGATCTGATGTATATAAGGCCTAACTCGAGACGCCGAACACTCCCTAAGGTATTCGGTCTTTATGATAGCGGGCAGAACAATGCCCTAAGCCCCTAGTGTCCAGGTACACACGAGGTCCTCTGACGCGGCCGATGCCAAAACGTCAGTCTCCTCTCTGGTTATAATGAGAAACCAGGGGATATATAGCAACAAGAGATAGTAAAAAAGGTTTACGCAGGGTCTTAATCCGAAAAGAATCCTTGCAACGGGTCCATACTGCACGTCTGCGCCTGTGTCTCCGTTGTGCTGTATCCTGGACGGGTGTAGCACGATGTTCATCTGTAAAAGAAAGGAACTTAGTTTGAAAAGTAATCGTGCGAAAAAATGAATTAAAAATCGAAATATGAATGAATGAATAAAGCTGAGCTTATATTAGCTCATACGCACAGCCCCTTGTAAAGGGGTGTGCGGCTAGGGAGCCCCTAGCTTATTTTATGCTGGACTCGTCTAGCCGTGTCCGGGGTCTTGAACGACCTTGTAATGAGATGATGCCGTGTGGACCGGGCATTTTAAGTGTAAGAGATGCGTAGTGTGGTATTGCGTTAAAGCGGACAAAAGCTTCACGTCCCAATAGTGCTTGATGGCTACTTTTGAATGGGGTGACATGAAAGACTAGCTTTTCGTGTCGGGAGTTGTCGGGTGACCCGAACACAACTTCTAGTAGTAAGGAGCCCGTGCACTTGGCGTAACGGCCTGGCATCACTCCTTTGAAGGAAGTGTGGCTATATCGAATTTTAGTAAGGTCTATCCCCAACTTGCGGATTGTGTCCGGATATAGCAGGTTTAAATCGCTGCCGCCGTAAATCAGGACTTGTGTAAATTGTATTCCGTCGATTATAGGATCTAATATCAGAGCAGTCCATCCTGTGTTTTGAATACTTCTGGAATAATCTAGGTGGTCGAAAGTGATTGGTTTTGACATCCAATCTCGAGGTTCCGCTGGGGTGGACCGTGCGACACCTACTTTGGCGGGTGCCGCATTGTTTTTCCATATTATCACATGAAGTGAGTTTACTGTTTTGACTTCTTGTGGGAAAGTCTTTTGTTTTCCGGTGCTCTGCTGGTGGGGTTCGTCGTCATCCTCGCTTGGCGCGTCGAGCCCCTTGTGTTCGGCGTTGAGTCGGCCGGACTGTTTGAAGACCCAACAATCTCGATGGGTGTGGTTTGCAGGCCTTTCGGAGGTGCTGTGGATTTGACATATCCGATCAAAAATTTTGTATAAGTTGGATAGCTCATCACTGTTGTCCTTAAGAGGCAGTGTTTTGTTGTTCGGCCGCGAGCTTTTGAATCCGGCGTTGACCGCCGTGTTCTTTGGGCTTTTTTCTTTATTTCGGCGCTGATCCTTTCTGCGCCGTGATTTTCCGTTTCCATCTCTGATCTCGGATGTACTCGGGTCGCTGGTGCTGCATTTTGCTAGCCAGCTGTCTTCCCCCGCGCAAAAGCAGGTCATGAGGCTTGTTAGCGCGGCCATTGTTCTCGGCTTCTCTTGGCCGAGGTGTCTGGCGAGCCATTCGTCTCGAACATTATGTTTAAAAGCTGCTAAGGCTTCGGCGTCCGGACAGTCGACTATTTGGTTCTTTTTGGTAAGGAACATGTTCCAAAATTTGCGCGCTGACTCTCCGGGCTGTTGAGTTATGTGACTTAAATCGTCTGCATCCAGAGGGCGGACATAAGTCCCTTGAAAATTTGCTCTAAACGCGTCCTCGAGCTCTTCCCAACTTCCAATAGTATTTTTTGGGAGGCTTTTGAGCCAATGTCGAGCTCGCCCTTTGAGCTTAAGGGGTAGATATTTTATGGCGTGGAGATCATCTCCTCTGGCCATGTGTATGTGGAGGATGTAATCCTCAATCCAGACTCCGGGGTCTGTTGTTCCGTCGTATGCCTCTATGTTTACGGGTTTGAACCCCGCTGGAAATTCATGATCCAGCACCTCATCGGTGAAACATAATGGGTGTGCGGCGCCCCTGTATTTGGGTGTGCCGTTGTCTTCGAACACTCGGCGTGTTGTGTTGCTTCCTGGGGCCCTCTTTTTTGGCCCATAAATGGACCTGACCGGGCCGTCTGTTTTTCGAGGATCATGAGTCGGCTTGTGTGCGGCACTGCTTATCTCTTTTGGCCTGTCATCTGGTCGTCTATCCGGCCAGGCGGCCTCTTTGCTTTTTGACTGTGGGGGCTCTATGGCCTCCTCGTCGAATTCTGGCAGCAGCTTGCGCTTCGGGTAGCTCTTTGTTTGGTGGCCATTGCCATATTTGTCCGCAGTCTTGAGTAATTTGCTCCACCTCATTCTGAGTATGTCTTCCGCTGTTTTGAGCTTCCGTTTTTCCTTCTCCAGACTTCTTGTAGTGGCGACGAGTCTTTTGTGAGGGTTCTTGTGCTCCGATGGTGTGTCCGGCGTGAGGTCGTCTGGACTGTTGTTTTCGCCGGGCATGGATTGATTATCCGATTCATCCTGTTCGGATGGTTGCTTGGTTGCATGTTCGTCATCCACTGGTTTGCCCTGCTCCATTGCTGGGTCATTAGGAGTGTTGTTTTTGTCGAGGCGGGACTTAGGGCGGCGTCTGCGTCGCCGTTTTGGTTGTTTGTCGGCGGAATTATCCTTTGCCGCGTCCCGTTGTTCCTCGTTATCGCTTCCTTTTGGGGTGTCCACCATATATACATTATAGGTTGGGGTGTCCTTCCAGTGCTCGGTAAGCGCTGGTTCTTGGTAGTCTCTGGCATCGTCGTCCATACCGTCGATGTTTTCGGAGTCGTAGTCTAGCATGTCGGTTAGATCGTCGAAAGTGGCTACAAAGTGGGTGGTGGGTGGGTTTTGAATTTCTCCGTCGCCTGCATCCCAACCATCCCGACCGCAGTCCGGCCAGGGTTCTCCTGATAACGAGAGATGCTTTAGCAAATTTAGGATGTCGCCAAAGGATGAGTGCTGAAAGATGTCCGCGGCGGTGAACTCCATGATTGGCGCCCGATCGAATTCGATTGGCAGGGGAGCAGGAGGTTCGGAGTCCGGCAAGGAGTCCGGCGCCTCGGAGTCACGAGCTTTATAAGGGACAAAGTCAGTATTCGGCTCCATCGCCGTAGAAGTTCCAGCTCCCGAGGCAGTGTCTAGCCACCTGTCCTCGATCTGTGCGGTCTGCTCCGAACTATGGGTCAGAGCGGACTCGTGTGCAGCCTCCAAGGTACTGTCCGATGGCAGAGCTAGATCATACCCATCGTGACAGTGCGGCACGCTCGGCTGTGGCTCGAATCCGTCGAAGATCAAATCTCCGCGGGTGTCCGCCGTGAAGTTTAGGCTTCCAAATCTGACCTGCTGGCCAGAGGCGTAGCTTTCGATCTGCTCCAGATGGCCAAGTGAATTGGCCCGTAGTGCAAAGCCGCCGAACACGAAGATCTATCCAGGGAGAAAATTCTCACCCTGGACTGCGTTGTTGTTGATTGAAGAAGCCATCAAGCCTATCGGTGATGACACAGAGGAACTCTCAATGAAAGCATCAATGTCGGTGTCAAAACCGGCGGATCTCGGGTAGGGGGTCCCGAACTGTGTGTCTAGGCGGATGGTAATAGGAGACAAGGGACACGATGTTTTTACCCAGGTTCGGGCCCTCTCGATGGAGGTAAAACCCTACTCTTGCTTGATTGATATTGATGATATGGGTAGTACAAGAGTGGTCTACCACGAGATCAAGGAGGCTAAACCCTAGAAGCTAGCCTATGGTATGATTGTTGTAATGGTTGTGTCCTACGGACTAAAACCCTCCGGTTTATATAGACACTGGAGAGGGCTAAGGTTACACAGAGTCGGTTACAATGGTAGGAGATCTACATATCCGTATCGCCAAGCTTGCCTTCCACGCCAAGGAAAGTCCCATCCGGACACGGGGCGATGTCTTCAATCTTGTATCTTCATAGTCTTGGAGTCCGGCTGACGATGATAGTCCGGCTGTCCGGACACCCCCTAGTTCAGATACGGATATCTCTAACTTTTGCATACGAACTCGGATTGGGATGATTTTATATCAAAATCGATTGTTTCGACAAGACGAAGTCAATTCATGTAGATCATTTTCCATACGAGGCAGTCTTGAGGGTGTAATCAGCCGAATAGTGTTCTGGATATAAAATCTCTGTACTTCAAACATAACTTCGGCCTTAGAGATGAGACCGGATGGCTATGGCCCAAATATCAAAGTTTATCGTTTTGACGATACAGAACTTTGTCACATTGAGCATTTTTCCATTTGAGGTCTTCTTAATTATGCTTTTGACCATGCCAAAATCTGGTGTCAACAGAAGTTCCCTTTCTTTCCCTTTGCCCTTTTTTCTTGAAACTAGTGGTCTTATTAACCATCAACAACTGATGCTCTTTCTTGATTTCTACCTTTGCTGATTTCAGCATCGCGAAGAGCTCGGGAATCGCTTTCGTCATCCCTTGCATATTGTAGTTCATTAGGAAGTTCTAGTAGCTTAGCGATAGTGACTATAGAACTCTGTCAATCACTATCTTTTCTGGAAGATTAACTCCCACTTGATTCAAGCGATTGTAGTACCCAGCCATTCTGAGCACATCCTCACTGGCCGAGCTATTCTCCTCCATCTTGTAGGCAAAGTACTTGTCAGAGGTATCATACCTCTCGACACAGGCATGAGTCTGAAATACCAATTTCTGCCCTTGGAACATCTCATATGCTCCATGGCATTCAAAATGTTTTTGAAGTCCCAGTTCTAAGATGTAAAGCATAGCGCACAAAACTATCAAATAGTCATCACATCGAGCTTGCCAAACGTTCATAACATCGGCATCTGCTCCTGCAACAGGTCTGTCACCTAGCGGTGCATCAATGACATAATTCTTTTGTGCAACAATCAGGATAATCCTCAGATCAAGGACCAAGTCCACATCATTGTTACTATCATCTTTCAACATTTCTCCAGGAACATATCAAAATATATAGGAGTTATATCCTGAGCTATTGATCTTCAACATAGCTATGCAAATACTATCAGGACTAAGTTCATGATAAATTAAGTTCAATTAATCAAATTACTTAAGAATTCCCACTTATATAGACATCCCTCAAGTCATCTAAGTGATACGTGACCCATATCAACTAACCCATATCCGATCATCATGTGAGATGGGGTAGTCATCAATGGTGAACATCTCTATGTTGATCATATCTACTATATGATTACGTTCGACCTTTCGGTCTCCAGTGTTCCGAGGCCATGTCTGTACATTCTAGGCTCGTCAAGTTTAACCCAAACATTCTGCATGTGCAAAACTGTCTTGCACCCGTTGTATGTGAACGTAGAGTCTATCACATCCGATCATCATGTGGTGTCTCAACATGACGAACTATAGAAACGGTCCATACTCAGGGAGAACACTTTTACCTTGAAATTTAGTGAAGGGATCATCTTATAATGCTATCGCCCTACTAAGCAAAACAAGATGCATAAAAGATAAACATCACATGCAATCAAAATATGTGTCATGATATGGCCATCATCATCTTGTTCTTTTGATCTCCATCTCCAAAGCATCATCATGATCTCCATCTTCACCGGCTCGACACCTTGATCTCCATCGTTGCGTCGTGGTCGTCTCGCCAACTATTGCTAACGCATAGTGATAAAGTAAAGCAATTACATGGCATTTGCATTTCATACAATAAAGAGACAACCATAAGGCTCCTGCCGGTTGCCGATAACTTTTACAAAACATGATCATCTCGTACAGTAACGTATATCACATCATGTCTTGACCATATCACTTCACAACATGCCCTGCAAAAACAAGTTAGATGTCCTCTACTTTGTTGTTGCAAGTTTTACGTGGCTGCTACGGGCTTCTAGCAAGAACCGTTCTTACCTACGCATCAAACCACAACGGTGTTTTGTCAAGTTTACTGTTTTAACCTTCTTCAAGGACCGGCCGCAGTCAAATTTGATTCAACTAAAGTAGGAGAAACATACACCCGCCAACCACCTTTATGCAAAACTAGTTGCATGTCTGTCGGTGGAACCGGTCTCATGTGTGTCGTCATGTAAGGTTGGTCCGGGCCGCTTCATCCCATAATACCGCCAAATCAAAATAAGACGTTGGTGTTGAGCAGTATGACTATCACCACCCACAACTCTTTGTGTTCTACTCGTGCATATTATCTACGCATAGACCTGGCTCATGATGCCACTGTTGGGAATCGTTGCATGGAAAACAAAAAAAATATACGCACATGTAATGATCTATCCATGGAGATGCATAGCAACGAGGGGGAGAGTGTGTCTATGTACCCTCGTAGACCATAAGCGGAAGTGTTTCACAACGCGGTTGGTGTAGTCGAACTTCTTCGCGCTTCAACCGACCAAGTACCGAACACACGGCACCTTCGCGTTCTGCACACGTTCAGCTCGGTGACGTCCCTCGCGTTCTTGATCCAGCAAGATGTCAAGGTAGTAGATGAGTTCCGTCAGCACGACGGCGTGGTGTGATGGTGAAGTGATCCTCGTAGGGCTTCACCTAAGCACTACGAAAATATGACCGGGGGTGTAAACGGTGGAGGGGGCGCCGCACAAGGCTAAACAATTGTCTGGTGTGTGCTAGACGCCCCCCTGCCACATATATATAGGTGGGAGGGAGGGAGGAGTAGTCAAAGGAGGCGCCCAAGTAGGAGGAATCCTACTTGGGGTTCCTCCCAAGCCGCATCCCCTTCTTTCCTTATTTGAAGTGCAGGGAAAGGCAGGGGATGGTGGTGCCCCTACCTTTCCTTTATCCCATGAGAGGGAAAGGCAGGAGGGGCTAGCCCTCCCCCTTTTACTTCTCTAGGGCTGTCCAAACAAGTAGAGGGGTGCACCAGCCCCCTAGTGGGCTAGTCTGTCCCTCCCTTTGGCCCATTAAGCCCATAACTTGCCAGGGGAACCCCTTCCGGTGACCCGATTCCTTCCCGGTACGTCCCGAAACACTTCCAGTGTCCAAATACCATCATCCTATATATCAATATTTCCCTCTCAACCATTTCGAGACTCCTCGTCATGTCTGTGATCTCATCCGGGACTCCGAACAATATTCGGTCACCAAATCATATAACTCATATAACACTATATCGTCAACGAATGCTAAGCGTGCGGACCCTATGGGTTCGAGAACTATGTAGACATGACCGAGACACCTCTCAGTTCAATAACCAATAGTGGAGCCTATATGCCCATATTGGCTCCTACATATTCTACGAAGATCTTTATCGGTCGAATCGTTATGACAACATACATAATTCCCTTTGTTTATCGGTATGTTACTTGCCCGAGATTCGATCGTTGGTATCTTCATACCTAGTTCAATCTCGTTATCGGAAAGTCTCTTTACTCATTCTATAATACATCACCTCGCGACTAACTCCTTAGTCATTTGCTTGCAAGCTTATGATGTGTATTACCGAGAGGGCCCAGAGATACCTCTCCGATACTCAGAGTGACAAATCCTAATCTCAATCTATGCCAACTCAACAAACACCTTAGGATAGACCTATAGAGCATCTTTATGATGACCCAGTTATGTCATGACGTTTGATAGCTCACAAGGTTGTAACGCCTCGGATCCGATGCGCCAGGTGTTCGCCAGTTATTCACCGTCGTTGCCATGTCATTTGCTTGCGTGTTGCACTTTGCCATGTCATCATATGCATTTCATATCATGTCATCATGTGCATTTCATTTTGCATTCGTGTTCGTCTCATGCATCCGAGCATTTTCCCCGTTGTCCGTTTTGCAATCCGACTCTCCTATGTTCCCCGGCGCCCCCTTTTGCCTCTTTTCGTGTGCGGGTGTTAAACTTTCTCGGAATGGCCCGAGATTTGCCAAGCGGCCTTGGTATAGCACCGGTAGACCGCCTGTCAAGTTCCGTGCCATTTGGAGTCCGTTTGATACTCCAACGGTTAACCGGGTAACCGCAAAAACCTCTTTTGTTGCAGCCCAACACCCCCTTCAAAGTGGCCCAAAACCCACCTAACTCCCCTCCATGCTCTCGGTCGTTCGATCACGATCGCGTGGCCGAAAACCGCTCCTCATTTGGACTCTCCTAGCTCCCAGAATCTATAAATAGGTCCTCCCCCTCCATTTTCGCGGATGTTTTCCCCCCGAAACCCTAGATCTCCTCCCTCTTCGCGCCGGACACGTCCGCCCTGGCCGGACGCGTCCGCCGCCGCGTTTTCGCCCAATCGGAGGCCACCGCGTGTCCCTCTCCCGCCGCCGTCCGCGCCGCCGGCCCGCGGGGCCTGCGTCGGGCCCGCGTGGCCCGCCCGCCGCCGCCGTGCGCCCGCGGGTGCCCGCGCCTCAGCCCGCGCCGCCGCTCGCCGGCGCCGCCCGCCGGCGCGCCCGCACCTCCGCCGCCGCCTCCAGTCGCCTCCTGCGCCGCCGCGGCTCGGCCCGCAGCCGGCGCCGTCCTCCGGCCGGCGCCTCGGCCGCCCCGACCGGCGCCGCCGCGCCCGCGCCTCTGCCCCAGCCACGCCACCGACTGGCGCCGCCGCCGCCTCGCCACCGCACCGCCGCCGCCGCCCCGGCCGGTCCAGCCCCGTCACCGGCCGCCGAACCCCGACCCGAGCACTGCCCCGCCGGTTCCTTCGCCCCGCCGCCGATCCGCCTCCTCTCCGGCCAGATCCGGCGACCCCACGCCCGGATCCGGTGGTTCCCGTCCTCCGGCGAGCTTCCCGACGATCCCGGCCCTTCTCCGGCCCTCCCCGGCGTCTTCCTCGTCTTCTCCGACGAGCCCTCCGGCGAACCTCGTAATCCGTGCAGAAACGAGGTTGACCCCGAAATCCACTAAGTCCCCGGTTTATTTCAACATTATCATGCCATGTTCATCATGTCGTATCTCTGCATCCGTAGCTCCGTTTCGTGCGTGTAATATGTCAAATTGTTCGCCTCGAAGAGTACCTCATTTCATTCCATTGCATCATTTTCATTGGAGCTCATCTTGATGCCCTAAATGTTGTTTGAATAGTGCATGTTGATATTAATCTGCTGAAACTGTTATAACTTGCTCATTTGTCATTTTTGCCATGGTTGATGTGTGCATCCTATGAGGTTAATGTCTACATGTGTTTTGATCTATGCCATGCAATCTTTCCAGGGGTGCCATCCATGTATTTTTGTGAGTTGTGTGTTGAGTGCATCAAGCTTGCTAAGTAGGGTACTTGCTGTTGCTGTTTTCCTGGCAGATTCTGTTATATTTTGTTGCTATGTTAACATATTGCTACTAATCATTCTATGCATAATCTGGAGATGTTCTATAAACATGTCTTGATCTACATGTTATTCCCTATCCATCCATGCCCCTTGTTGCATTTATAGGTTGCTGTAGCTTGTTGTAATCTTGCTCTAAAGTTGCTTCATAATGTTGCGGTCAGCCTGTTTACATTAAATTCAGTTGTTTCCATGTGTTTTCCTAGTGATCCATGAACCCTATGAACTTGATCTTGCCATGCTTAGCTTCATAAACATGTATTCTTACTATTGGTTGCCTTGCCATGCCATGTAATGCTCTGTGGTGAGTGGTTCAAGCTCACAAACATGCCTACTTATTGTTGTTCCTGCCATGTTTGAATCTGTCATATAACTTGCCATGTTTACATGGGTGCCATCATATTTTCTATGCCTTTTTGGCTCATGGTCAGTAAGGGACTTTTGATCTATGCTATTAGTAGGTTCATGCCATGCCTTTGTTTGCCATGATATGTTCCTGTAACATGTTGTTTGATAGCTCTAAACATTGTAACCTGATGTTATTTCTGCAAAGTCTGAAACTGTTATTATTTGCAATCTTACCATTTGTTTTGGAACATGTTCTATTGATTTCTGGAGTTAGCTCAGTGTTCATGTTTTGTTGTGCTTTACCTGTACTTCATGCTCATGCCTTTTGTTATTATGTTGGGGTGCTGTAGCATATTGTTTTGATGCTTGCAATATGCCTAGTTGCTGTTATGGACAGATTGTTGCTATGACTTGTATAGTGTGCCTGTGTTGAACCGTTGCTCCGTTTTGAGTGTGCTCTATATGAAACTTGCTTGATTTTGCATGTAGCTTCATATTATCATGTTGCATCCATGTTTTGAGGTGTTTGCTTGATGTTTGGTTGCTTTTTGCATCAATGCCATGCTTAACTTCTTTTGCTCATATCTTCTAGGTCGTAGCTCCGAATCTAATGAACTTTATATGTAACTTGACTAGAATTTCGTGTAGATCTTTGTGATACATCTTAACTTGCTGTTTAACAACTTGAACATAAGGTTTATTCAGTTCTGGACCAATTTCGAAATATGCATATGAGGACTTACCGGAATTGTTATATGTTGTTCCCGGCCTCATTTAAACTTGCCTTGATGTGTTGTTCTTGTTTGCATCATCTCTTGCCATGAGTAGCTTCATGTAGCTTGGTCATTCATCATGCTTGTTGTGCATCATGCCTTGTTCATGTGTGGTGTGTTTACCATGTTGTGTGTTTCTTCTCGATAGTTTCCGTTTCGTTGCGATCGTGAGGATTCGTTCGTCTACGTGTGGTTCGTCTTCGTGGCTTCATCTTCTTCATGGACTCGTTCTTCTTCCTTGTGGGATTTCAGGCAAGATGACCGCTACCCTGGATCTCACTACTATCATTGCTATGCTAGTTGCTTCGTTCTATCGCTATGTTGCGTTACCTATCATTTGCTCTTCAAGCCTCCCAAATTGCCATGAACCTCTAACCTTTGACACCATTCCTAGCAAACCATTGATTGGCTATGTTACCGCTTTTGCTCAGCCCCTCTTATAGTGTTGCTAGTTGCAGGTGAAGTTGAAGATTTCTCGATGGTGGACAGGATTTTGGTTGGGATATCACAATATCTCTTATATTATTAATGCATCTATATACTTGGTAAAGGATGGAAGGCTCAGCCTTATGCCTGGTGTTTTGTTCCACTCTTGTCGCCCTAGTTTCCGTCATACCGGTGTTATGTTCCCGGATTTTGCGTTCCTAACGCGATCGGGTGATTTATGGGACCCCCCTGACAGTTCGCTTTGAATAAAACTTGTCCAGCAAGGCCCAACCTTGGTTTTACCATTTGCCTCACCACCACCTACTTTTCCCTTGGGAGTCGCTCTCTCGAGGGTCATCTTTATTATAGCCCCCCTGGGCCAATGCTTGTCTAAGTGTTGGTCCAAACTAGAGCACCGTGCGGGACCATCCCTTGGCAACTTGGGTTACGTCGGTACTTGTACGCTTAGCTTATCCGGTGTTGCCCTGAGAACGAGATATGTGCAGCTCCTATCGGGATTGTCGGCGCATCGGGCGGTCTTGCTGGTCTTGTTTTACCATTGTTGAAATGTCTTGTAAACCGGGATTCTGAGACTGATCGGGTCTTCCTGGGAGAAGGTCTATTCCTTCGTTGATCGCGAGAGCTTGTCATGGGCTAAGTTGGGACACCCCTGCAGGGTATAAACTTTCGAGAGCCATGCCCGCGGTTATGTGGTAGATGGGAATTTGTTAATGTCCGGTTGTAGATAACTTGACACCTGATCCGAATTAAAACGCATCAACCGCGTGTGTAGCCATGATGGTCTCTTCTCGGCGGAGTCCGGGAAGTGAACACGGTCTTTGGGTTATGTTTGACGTAAGCAGGAGTTCAGGATCACCTCTTGATCATTGCTAGTTGACGACTGTTCCTTTGCTTCTCTTCTCGCTCTTATTTGCGTATGTTAGCCACCATATCATGCTTAGTCGCTGCTGCAACCTCACCACTTTACCCCTTCCTTTCCCATTAAGCTTTGCTAGTCTTGATACCCATGGTAATGGGATCGCTGAGTCCTCGTGGCTCACAGATTACTTCAACAACAGTTGCAGGTACAGATTGCGCTGATCATGACGTGAGAGCGATGTTTGCTTGTTTTGGAGTTCTGCTTCTGCTTCTTCTTCGATCAGGGGATAGGTTCCAGGTCGGCAGCCTGGGCTAGGTGGGTGGATATTGTTTGAGTTTCTGTTTATGATTCATCCGTAGTCGGATGTTGTTCTTATATGTGGTATTGTTGTATTCATGTGACATTGTATGTATAGTATGTATCCCCATCTATTATGTAATGTTGATGTAATGATATCCACCTTGCAAAAGCGTTCCAATATGCGGGTCTATCCTTGGTGGGGCCTTCGAGTTCCTTTTGGATTGGATCGCATATTGGGCGTGACAAGTTGGTATCAGAGCCTCGACCGACCCTAGGAGCCCCCTTGATTGATCGTGTAGTTTGGCCGTTGTTGAGTCTAGAAGAAAACTAATTTCTGAGTCTAGTTATATTGGAGAGTAGGAATTCTTTTTACTCCTCCGCCCCTTCGTCGCTCTGGTAAGGAAGCTTGGCGTAGGTGTTTTGAATTACTCCTCTTCCCATTCAAATTTTTCTTTAGGTTCACGCAGTTGGTTTTCCGATCGTTGTTCCTCAGCTCTTTTATCCGGTGCATTTCTCGTCAAGTTGACTCGAGCCTCTTCATCGTTGTTAAGTTCAATCCTCAGTTGTTTTCTTTTCCCACCCGCCCACCCTTTTTCTCCTCGGAACCGGAGCCCGTAATCGAGTATCCATCCTACTCGTGCGAAGCCTTTGCTCCCTTTCCTCAATGATTTCAACCGGTGTTTTCTCTTCAAGATATTCATCGGTTTTCCCCTTCCAGTTGCCTGTGGTTTTCCCGCCCTCCCACCCTTTTCTTCCCAGAGTCTGAGCCTCTTTCAAGCATCATTTTCATTCATACGGAGCCTCTTCAGTCTTTCCTCAATTATTTCAACCGGTGAATTCTTGTCTCGTTCGGCATTCTTCATCTCTTTTTCTTTTCCGGTGGATTCAATTCAAGTTTTTCGGGTTGATCATATTCTTTTCCTTGGATCAAGTGTTTTCCCTGCTCGTTCGCCTCTCGCCAGTTTATCCTTCCGGAGTGTTCAAGATATCTCAAGAGATTCGTCCGTGTTCCAATTAATTCGAGGTGGTCACCTCATTCAAATATTTCATTGTTCCGGTGCATCATCTATCTGTTCAACAATCCTTTTCTATGGTGTTTTTTTTCTTTTAGTGGGCCCTAACCCACAGGTCTTTTCCCAGGATCTTACCTGACTCTTCTAATTCCCCTGGAGTCATTCATAATTCTTTTCAAGTGTGACGTAAGAATGAATTTCATCAGTCACATGCCTTTTCCAAGATTGATTTCAAATCATTTCATCGTCGGCTCAACCTTTTCGCTTTTCATTCTCCCAGAGTATCTCAGTAATTTTGGTGGTGTTTCTCGTCATCATTTGAAGATCGAAGAAGAAGATTTCTCTTAAATCTTGTCCGTTCCCCGGAGATTCGCGGTGCTAGCTCGATGTTATCCTATCAAATTGTTTCAAGTCATGCAAATTCTTTTCATCCATCCGGAGTATTTCAGGAGTTGCTTTCTCTCTCGATCATCCAGGTCATCTTTTCGGAAGATTTCTTCGTTCTAAGTTTTCAGCTTCGGTCGTCTCTATATTCTCCCGGTGCTTCGTTCAAGTATTCTTCAACCAGTTCGCGATCCCACCATTATCTTGTCTTTTATTCCTCAAGTATCTTTGTGCTTTTCTAATTCTTCCTGGTGATTCAGTCTCTTTCATCAGTCATTTTCGAATTCTTACGGTGGTTCGTTCAACATTCTTTTTATTTGATTATCATTTTAATCCATTCGTTCTTTCAATCCTACCGGTAGTTCATGAAGACCTTCTCAAGTTTGCGATATGTCACTTCTCAATCCTTTTCAAGAAGAATGAGTAGTTTGCAAAATCCATTGTTTGTCATCAATTTAATTTGATGAAGGATAAGCATACAGTAAATCTTATTCTTATTTCATCCAAGTGATTAATCCCTTCCTTCGGAGTTTGTTCTTGATGAATAAATTCTAGTTCCAAGTGTTTTCATCTTTTTTTTTCCGGAGTTCAAATTTCCTCGGCCATTTCGTCGGAACCTCCATCTAATTCATCGCAAGGCTCATCTTATTCTTTCATCCTTCATTTCCATCTCATCATCCTTTTGTCACCGGAGTTCTTCACGGTGGATCATCATGATTTAATTCATTCTTCAAGAGTTCATCAAGTACCATTCCATCCTCTCTAGCTCGTGTTCTATCCTTTCCTTGTTCAGCCGAAGTGCTGTCTAAATCCTTTCAGTCTTATTCGTTTCTTTTCTCATTCTAACCACTCCGGTTAGAACGAGTGGTTTCATAGTCTATCTGATTCCGTGAGCTTTCGATTCTCGTCATTCTCGTCCTTCCTCTCTTATTCTCGAGTGCTATCAATTCTTTGCTTCTTCTCTTCAGTTCTTGCTTCAGCTCATCCCTTTTCTCTTCCGTCTCGGTCCTAAGATCTCGGGACGAGATCTCTTGTTAGTGGAGGAGTGTTGTAACGCCTCGGATCCGATGCGCCAGGTGTTCGCCAGTTATTCACCGTCGTTGCCATGTCATTTGCTTGCGTGTTGCACTTTGCCATTTCATCATATGCATTTCATATCATGTAATCATGTGCATTTCATTTTGCATTCGTGTTCGTCTCATGCATCCGAGCATTTTCCCCGTTGTCCGTTTTGCAATCCGACTCTCCTATGTTCCCCGGCGCCCCCTTTTGCCTCTTTTCGTGTGCGGGTGTTAAACTTTCTCGGAATGGCCCGAGATTTGCCAAGCGGCCTTGGTATAGCACTGGTAGACCGCCTGTCAAGTTTCGTGCCATTTGGAGTCCGTTTGATACTCCAACGGTTAACCGGGTAACCGCAAAAGCCTCTTTTGTTGCAGCCCAACACCCCCTTCAAAGTGGCCCAAAACCCATCTAACTCCCCTCCATGCTCTCGGTCGTTCGATCACGATCGCGTGGCCAAAAACCGCTCCACATTTGGACTCTCCTAGCTCCCAGAATCTATAAATAGGTCCTCCCCCTCCATTTTCGCGGATCTTTTTCCCCCCGAAACCCTAGATCTCCTCCCTCCCCGCGCCGGACACGTCCGCCCTGGCCGGACGCGTCTGCCGCCGCGTTTTCACCCAATCGGAGGCCGCCGCGTGTCCCTCTCCCGCCACCGTCCGCGCCGTCGGCCCGCGGGGCCCGTGTTGGGCCCGCGTGGCCCGCCCGCCGCCGCCGCGCGCCCGCGGGTGCCCGCGCCTCAGCCCGCGCCGCCGCTCGCCGGCGCCGCCCGCCAGCGCGCCCGCACCTCCGCCGCCGCCTCCAGTCGCCTCCCGCGCCGCCACGGCTCGGCCCGCCGCCGGCGCCGTCCTCCGGCCGGCGCCTCGGCCGCCCTGACCGGCGCCGCCGCGCCCGCGCCTCTGCCCCAGCCCCGCCGCCGCCTCGCCACCGCGCCACCGCCGCCCCCCCGGCCGGTCCAGCCCCGTCACCGGCCGCCGAACCCCGCCCCGAGCACCGCCCCGCCGGTTCCTTCGCCCCGCCGCCGATCTGCCTCCTCTCCGGCCAGATCCGGCGACCCCGCGCCCGGATCCGGTGGTTCCCGTCCTCTGGCGAGCTTCCCGACGATCCCGGCCCTTCTCCGGCCCTCCCCGGCGTCTTCCCCGTCTTCTCCGGCGAGCCCTCCGGCAAACCTCGTAATCCGTGCAGAAACGAGGTTGACCCCGAAATCCACTAAGTACCCGGTTTATTTCAACATTATCATGCCATGTTCATCATGCCGTATCTCTGCATCCGTAGCTCCGTTTCGTGCGTGTAATATGTCAAATTGTTCGTCTCGAAGAGTACTTCATTTCATTCCATTGCCTTATTTCCATTGGAGCTCATATTGATGCCCTAAATGCTGTTGGAAGAGTGCATCTTGATGTTAATCTGCTAAAACTGTTATAACTTGCTCATTTGTCATTTTTGCCATGGTTGATGTGTGCATCCTATGAGGTTGATGTCTACATGTGTTTTGATCTATGCCATGCCATCTTTCCAGGGGTGCCATCCATGTATTTTTGTGAGTTGTGTGTTGAGTGCATCAAGCTTGCTAAGTAGGGTACTTGCTGTTGCTGTTTTCCTGGCAGATTCTGTTATATTTTGTTGCTATGTTAACATATTGCTACTAATCATTCTATGCATAATCTGGAGATGTTCTATAAACATGTTTTGATCTACATGTTATGCCCTATCCATCCATGCCCCTTGTTGCATTTATAGGTTGCTGTAGCTTGTTGTAATCTTGCTCTAAAGTTGCTTCATAATGTTGCGGTCAGCCTGTTTACATTAAATTCAGTTGTTTCCATGTGTTTTGCTAGTGATCCATGAACCCTATGAACTTGATCTTGCCATGCTTAGCTTCATAAACATGTATTCTTACTGTTGGTTGCCTTGCCATGCCATGTAATGCTCTGTGGTGAGTGGTTCAAGCTCACCAACATGCCTACTTATTGTTGTTCCTGCCATGTTTGAATCTGTCATATAACTTGCCATGTTTACATGGGTGCCATCATATTTTCTATGCCTTTTTGGCTCATGGTCAGTAAGGGAATTTTGATATATGCTATTCGTAGGTTCATGCCATGCCTTTGTTTGCCATGATATGTTCCTGTAACATGTTGTTTGATAGCTCTAAACATTGTAACCTGATGTTATTTCTGCAAAGTCTGAAACTGTTATTATTTGCAATCTTACCATGTGTTTTGGAGCATGTTCTATTGATTTCTGGAGTTAGCTCAGTGTTCATGTTTTGTTGTGCTTTACCTGTACTTCATGCTCATGCCTTTTGTTATTATGTTGGGGTGCTGTAGCATATTGTTTTGATGCTTGCAATATGCCTAGTTGTTGTTATGGACAGATTGTTGCTATGATTTGTATAGTGTGCATGTGTTGAACCGTTGCTCCGTTTTGAGTGTGCTCTATATGAAACTTGCTTGATTTTGCATGTAGCTTAATATTATCATGTTGCATCCATGTTTTGAGGTGTTTGCCTGATGTTTGGGTGCTTTTTGCATCAATGCCATGCTTAACTTGTTTTGCTCATATCTTCTAGGCCGTAGCTTCGAATCTAATGAACTTTATATGTAACTTGACTAGAATTTCGTGTAGATCTTCGTGATGCATCTTAACTTGCTGTTTAACAACTTGAACATAAGGTTTATTCAGTTCTGGACCAATTTCGAAATATGCATATGAGGACTTACCGGAATTGTTATATGTTGTTCCCGGCCTCATTTAAACTTGCCTTGATGTGTTGTTCTTGTTTGCATCATCTCTTGCCATGAGTAGCTTCATGTAGCTTGGTCATTCATCATGCTTGTTGTGCATCATGCCTTGTTCATGTGTGGTGTGTTTACCATGTTGTGTGTTTCTTCTCGATAGTTTCCGTTTCGTTGCGACCGTGAGGATTCGTTCGACTACGTGTGGTTCGTCTTCATGGCTTCATCTTCTTCATGGACTCGTTATTCTTCCTTGCGGGATTTCAGGCAAGACGACCGCTATCCTGGACCTCACTACTATCATTGCTATGCTAGTTGCTTCGTTCTATCGCTATGCTGCGTTACCTATCATTTGCTCTTCAAGCCTCCCAAATTGCCATGAACCTCTAACCTTTGACACCATTCCTAGCAAACCATTGATTGGCTATGTTACCACTTTTTCTCAGCCCCTCTTATAGCGTTGCTAGTTGCAGGTGAAGTTGAAGATTTCTCCATGGTGGACAGGATTTTTGTTGGGATATCACAATATCTCTTATATTATTAATGCATCTATATACTTGGTAAAGGGTGGAAGGCTCGGCCTTATGCCTGGTGTTTTGTTCCACTCTTGCCGCCCTAGTTTCCATCATACCGGTGTTATGTTCCCGGATTTTGCGTTCCTAACGCGGTCGGGTGATTTATGGGACCCCCCCCCCTAACAGTTCGCTTTGAATAAAACTTGTCCAGCAAGGCCCAACCTTGGTTTTACCATTTGCCTCACCAGCACCTACTTTTCCCTTGGGAGTCGGTCTCTCGAGGGTCATCTTTATTATAGCCCCCCCGGGCCAATGCTTGTCTAAGTGTTGGTCCAAACTAGAGCACCGTGCGGGACCATCCCTTGGCAACTTGGGTTACGTCAGTACTTGTACGCTTTGCTTATCCGGTGTTGCCCTGAGAACGAGATATGTGCAGCTCCTATCGGGATTGTCGGTGCATCGGGCGGTCTTGCTGGTCTTGTTTTACCATTGTCGAAATGTCTTGTAAACCGGGATTCCGAGACTGATCGGGTCTTCCTGGGATAAGGTCTATTCCTTCGTTGATCGCGAGAGCTTGTCATGGGCTAAGTTGGGACACCCCTGCAGGGTATAAACTTTCGAGAGTCGTGCCCGCGGTTATGTGGCAGATGGGAATTTGTTAATGTCCGGTTGTAGATAACTTGACACCTGATCCGAATTAAAACGCATCAACCGCGTGTGTAGCCGTGATGGTCTCTTCTCGGCAGAGTCCGGGAAGTGAACACGGTCTTTGGGTTATGTTTGACGTAAGTAGGAGTTCAGGATCACCTCTTGATCATTGCTAGTTTACGACCGTTCCTTTGCTTCTCTTCTCGCTCTTATTTGCATATGTTAGCCACCATATCATGCTTAGTCGCTGCTGCAACCTCACAACTTTACCCCTTCCTTTACCATTAAGCTTTGCTAGTCTTGATACCCATGGTAATGGGATTGCTGAGTCCTCGTGGCTCACAGATTACTACAACAACAGTTGCAGGTACAGATTGCACTGATCATGACGCGAGAGTGATGTTTGCTTGTCTTGGAGTTCTGCTTCTGCTTCTTCTTCGATCAGGGGATAGGTTCCAGGTCGGCAGCCTGGGCTAGCAGGGTGGATATTGTTTGAGTTTCTGTTTATGATTCATCCGTAGTCGGATGTTGTTCTTGTATGTGGTATTATTGTATTTATGTGACATTGTATGTATAGTATGTATCCCCATCTATTATGTAATGTTGATGTAATGATATCCACCTTGCAAAAGCGTTCCAATATGCGGGTCTATCCTTGGTGGGGCCTTCAAGTTCCTTTTGGATAGGGTCGCATATTGGGCGTGACAAAGGTATTCCTCCAGTATCCGGGATTTGCGTAATCTCATAGTCGAAGGAATATGTATTTGACATGAAGAAAGCAACAACAACAAACTGAATGATTATTGTGCTAAGCTAACGGATGGGTCTTGTCCATCACATCATTCTACTAATGATCTGATCCCGTTATCAAATGACAACTCATGTCCATGGTTAGGAAACCTTAACCATCTTTGATCAACGAGCTAGTCTAGTAGAGGCTCACTAGGTACACGGTGTTTGTTTATGTATTTACACATGTATCTAAGTCTTCTGATAAATACATTTCTAGCATGAATAATAAACCTTTATCATGATTTAGGAAATATAATAGTAACCATTTTATTATTTTCTCTAGGGAATATTTCCATCAAGAAGTACCTCTCCATAGCTGCAAAGATGTTGCATGAGCATAACCAAAAACACCAAACGAAAACGGGCGAAGAAGATGGGAAAAAAGGTTTGTGAGTTTTTTAAAATGTTGGCTTTCCCATTATACACCAGCTATTAGGCGTGATATCCGAGAAGGCTACCGAAGGATTTGTCATGGGGAACCATCGAATAATCTTGACGATTGCAACTTAACAACTTAAATAAGCTTCGGTGTACGTGTATGAAGACGCCGTATTTCAGGATGCTTCCGAGAGGCAAAAGAAATTCGTACTCTAGCCCATCATCATACTAAGGGCCCCCACAGCTCAACATGCTCCCTGCACACACCCCATGAACCCAGAGACTTGGGTATGGTAGATTCAGGGCAAATGGTTTTGGGACAATGGCTTGGCGATTTTTCTTCGTGCATATTGAGGGGTGGTGAATATTTACCTCCCGTGTTCCTTCCAGTGGCTTCCTTACTGCTTGGGAACACTTGACAGCTTCTTAGACTATTGGGATTTTTTCTTGAATTTGCTTCTTGGACTTTTGGGATTTTATTATGATTGCTGACGCGGATGATTGATTGGCCGCGGTGTTCATGGACTTGCTTTGACATTCGGCTTGAATTTCTTGAGGACTCATCTCCCAAGATCTCTTAGGGACCCACCTTGGGAACTTGGAAGGCAACTTTTCACCTCTGTGGACTAGGAAAAACCCTCTAGCACTTTATCTGGGGCTTCTGGTGGCGCACCCCAGGGTTGCCATGTGACTACACACCAAACTAATTTGTATTGGGTTAGGTAGCCCTCCATGATTTTTTCCTATAGTCTTCCCAGGGGTACGAGCCTCTGTTAACACGAGGCATGCCGAGAAACAGGAAGAGCGCGGGTCTCGATACTTAGAAGTGCCCAAGTAATTGTCTCCGCTGCCTTCGAAAGCATACACCTGGTACGTGTCTTGCATTGTGAGTGTAGGAGCCGCTCCATGTGCAACTTCACACATTGTGCCACCCTCCAACAAGTCCTAGGGTAGTCGAAACATCAATCAACAGCGTAGTGCGATAGGGGAAGCCATTTTTTGTGGGACTTGGTCCGTAAAAATTGGGGAAAACTAGATATATCCACGAAATGCAAGGGAGAATGCATCATGGATCCGATAGCCCATGAAAAAAGTATCCCCAATGAAAATCCAAAAGGCAACAAAAGAGGAAAAAATTTAAGATCTTTTTGAGGTACCTTCCGTTGATTGGGGGCACAGGTCGGACTCCCCGGGAATCAACGAGCTAGCATGCTCCCCCATCATAGACTTGCTCTATGACGTATGGTCCTTTCCACTTTGGCTCAAACTTGCCCTTCGTCTTGTGCGTCACGATGATGGGCCACCTGAGCACGAGCACCAACTCGCACTTATGAAAGACGCGTTGCTTGACGAGCTTGTCATAGGTTGTCACCATATTCTGGTGGTAAAGCTCCAGGTTTTGTAGGGCATGAATTCACCCCTTTTCAAGGGCGTCGAGCTCCTGGAACTGCAGTTGTACCTGTTCATCTTGGGTGATCTCATTTAGATAGCCACCCATAAAGAGGGTAGCTGGACCTCCAGTGGTTGGACCGCTTTACTCCTGTAAACAAGAGAACATGGAGTTGCCTATCTTGGGGTATGGATCGTAATGTGGTACGCCCACGAGGACTCGAAAATACGGTCATGCTAGTCTCTCTTATTCCTTGACACCGTCTTCTTGATCCAGCTGAGAGTCTTGCTGTAGGCTTCGATCGCGCCGTTGGATTGGTGTAGATGGTGGGGATGTGGTGACGAAGTGAAAGGGATATTGGTACGTCTGTAGCGACCAGATCTCAAATGGTCAAGTCTCTGTGCATCAGTGTCATCCCTGGATCGGTAATGCTAACACACACAGTACTTGAGGAATTATAACAGAGTTTCAATCACACACTTATTACATCGAGTCCTCATAAAAAGTATGATTACACAAAAATATCATGGCTGAAGGCCATCTAAACTAAATAACTGCGGAAGCTTTGAAGGTAAATGAGTCCATCAACTCCAACGACATAGTTGAGTGCAAAACAACGACCTATCGCACCTTATTCGTCGTCTGAGTAGTCTGCAACATGAGACATTGCAGCCGTGTAGGTCAGCACATTGAATATGTTGGCAGAGTTACACTGTAAAGCAATCAAATGCAAGAACTATATCTACATGCAATATTTGGCTGGTGGAGGCTGTAAGTTTATGATTTTGCATAAAGCTAGTTTTTCCCTACAACAAAGGAATAATTTTTTGACTACTCCCAAGTTGCCCAATATTTGAGAAGGTAACCCCAACTCAAATCCCAATTAAAAGTATCATCATTAACCCAACAAATTCATTAAAGTAGCATGATGAGATCACATCAATAGATTCAAGTACTAGATACTCAAGATGTCCATAATCGGGGACACGGCTAACCATGATTAGTTTATACACTCTGCAGAGGTTTGCGCACTTCTCCCCACAAGACTTGACCGCATCCATGATCGGATGATCGAGACATAGTCTTTCTGAAGCATTAACTCTCTAGTCCGAGCAGACTGGTACACCTACTTTCCCCTACATCTGCTAGTCCACCTCTTCAAGAGCTCACACAACTTACTCAACTATGCCAAAGCCCATAATGGCTTGTGGCTGCACACGCAAGTGTCTAGCATGAATAATCTTATGATCACTTTGAGCCTGGGTGGTGAACCATAGGAAAAATCACACGGGTACTCTGGGATTTCCCAAAACAGGCAACACTGGATTCCCCAGGTGCCTCAACCAATCCACCCAGATGTATATTAAAGTAGCCACCTTAATGTTATCCATGATTAAATAACTCTCAAACTTCCATGTGTGAATCACGATCCAATCCCCGTCTACGAGCATGGCTAAGCAATAATAAGCATAACAAAATATTCCCGGGGTAATCAAAAGGTATTAGGTTCCTACCTCAAGCACTACAACCAAACCACATGTTCCCAATCCTACTCATGCCATTGTTTGAGGAGTAATACTAATGCATAGTAAAAACTGGGTAAAGAAGAGTATGATCAAAGTGTAACTTGCCTTGCTGATGATCTGCAAACTCTAGAGATTCGTAGTAACAAGCTTTGCACTCCGGGTAATCTAGCACAGACAAACAGTAGCATACATAAGCAATCACTCAAACGAAACAGCAATATTATCATGTAGATTATATCTTAACAACAGGTACATGTGATTAGCTATGATTTGCAAAAGATTCAACTCAAACAGAGAAACGGAACTCAAAATACAAACAAAACAAGATCGTTTACTAATCTGGACTAAACTCAATTTTTACAGTACCAAAATCATGTTCAAGTTGGTTAACTGGAAAGAACAGAATGATACAAAGATTTAGGCGCTGGTTTAATCTAATTTGGATAAACGAGTATAAAGTTATGCTAGTTTTAAGATTAGGGGCTAAATCACGAGAAAACTATTCGAGGATAGGTTGCTGGCCGAAAAATAAACTAAAAAGAAAAACCTACAGTGCGAACGTTCGCTAACAGAACAGATCTCGCAAAAATCGTTCGTTAAAACGAACGAACGAACGAACGGACGTTCATTAACTAATAAAAACCGAAACTAAACCAATTTAAACCGAACCAAAAATATAAACCGAGATTAAACCGAGGCGGGTCGACGGTTTACCGGTTAATCGAAAAAAACGATCGGCGGCGGCGGCGGCTCCGATCTACGGCGGAGGCGGTGAGCGGTGGCGTCGGCTGTGGCGGAGCTGCGGCGGGCAGGGCGGCGCGGGTGGCGGGGCAGCGGCGGCGGCGACGCGGGAGCGGCGGGGCTTGCGACAACGGGGTGAGACGAGGGGAGAGGGGGCGGTGGCGGCGGCTTATAAGGAGGGGGTCGACCTCGTCTTGGGGGAAGGGGCGGCCGAGGCCAGGTCGGCGCCAGACTCCGGGGAGTCCCGGTCAGCCACGGCGGGGAAGGCGGCGCGGGAGCGGGCCGGCGCCTGGGCTTCGGCCCAGCTAGCCCGAAGTTTTTTTTAAACAATTTCACCGCAAGGAAAAATCCTAAATAAATATAAAAAAATTCTAAAAATTCCAGAAACAATTTTCACCGTCCAAACCTAATATTTAGGACAAGATGAACATTATTCTGGACTAAGATGCAATTTTCAAAAATGCAATATTTTTCTAATTCAAACAAAATAGCAAATAAAATACCAATAAAATTATAATTTGATTTTAAAAGTCTTTCTCCAAAATTTCTCTTAGGTTGAAGAAGTCATATTATCTTCTCTCATTTATTTTTAACATTGGAAATAATTGGAGAGAAAAATAATAAAAACAAATAGATCCTTTCTTCAAATTTGAAAATAATCCAAATATTAGTTTTATGAGACCTCCAACTCTCTCCTTGGGTCCTTGAGTAACTTAAGATTTCTAGGATCACAACAAAATGCAAGAATAAATATGATATGCATATGATGATCTATGTATAACATCGAAATTGAAAATTGGGATGTTACAAACCTACCCCCCTTATGATGAATCTCGCCCTCGAGTTTCGGGTTGGTCATCAAAAAGGTTTGGGTGGTCTATGCAGAGATCTTCTTCTCGCTCCTAGGTGGCTTCCTCCTTGGTATGGTGGCTCCACTGAACTTTGCAAAACTTGATAACCTTGCTGTGAGTAACTCGACTAGAGAACTTGAGAATCTTGACTGGTTTTTCTTTATAGGTCAAATCACAGTTTAACTGAATTGCTTCCAGTGGCACTGCATCTCTCAAAGGAATATCGGCCATCTCTCCATGGCACTTCTTCAACTGGGAAACGTGAAACACATCATGAACTCCTGACAATCCTTCTGGCAATTCCAGCTTGTATGCAACTTCTCCCATACGTTCCAAAACTCTGTATGGTCCCACAAAACGTGGCGCTAGCTTTCCCTTGACTCCAAATCGTTTCACTCCTCAAAGTGGGGACACACGAAGATATGATCTGTGTCTGACTTCGTAAACTGTCTCCTTTCGTTTAGTATCCACATAACTCTTCTGCCTAGACTGGGCTACCTTGAGTCTATCGCGAATCAACTTAACCTTCTCTTCCGAGTCTTTGATTAATTCTGGCCCGAACAACTGTCAATCTCCAACTTCATCCCACAATAACAGTGTCTTGCACCTCCTTCCGTACAAGGCTTCGAAAGGGGCCATCTTCAAACTGGCTTGATAACTGCTGTTATAACAGAACTCTGCATATGGCAAATTGTCATCCCAACTAGATCCATAATCTAGCGCACAAGCTCTCAACATGTCTTCCAGAATCTGATTGACTCTCTTGGTCTGTCCATCGGTCTGCGGATGAAAGGTTGTACTGAGCTCTAGCATGGCACCCAAAGTTTCATGCAACTGATTCCAAAACTTTCAAGTAAACTGGGTTCGTCTATCTGATACAATGGTCCTCGGAACTCCATGTAGACATACAATCTTGGTCATGTATATCTTTGCCAACTTAGCACTCATGTAGGTTGTCTTCACCGGGATGAAATGAGCTACTTTCGTTAAATGATCGACTACAACCCAGATAGAGTCATAACCTGAACGAGTCCTGGGTAATCCCTTGATAAAATCCATGCCAAGTTTATCCCACTTCCATTCGGGTATCAGCAATGGTTGTAGCAATCCGACTGGCTTCTGATGCTCTGCCTTAACTCTTTGACATACATCACATAGTGCTACATACCTGGCAATATCCATCTTCATTCCTGTCCACCAGAAACTTTCCTTCAAATCCAGACACATCTTAGTGTTTCCTGGGTGAATCGAGTACGGTGAATCATGGGCCTCCTGCAGAATCAACTTCCTGATCTCGGGGTCATTAGGCACATATATGCGATCCTCAAACCATAAGGTGTCGTGCTCATCCTCACGAAATACTTTAGCCTTTCCTTTACTCATCATTTCCTTTATCTCGGCAATCTTCTTGTCAGTCTTCTGAGCTTCTCTGGTCTTGCCCATCAAAGTGGACTGAATTTCCAATGCTGCAACATAACCTCTCGGAACTATCTCCAAGCATAGCTCTCAAAGTCGTCTGCTAACTCCTTTGGTAATCCTCCGGTTATGAGCGTGTTAACATAACTCTTGCGGCTCAACGCATCTGCTACTACATTGGCCTTTCCGGGATGATAGTGCAATTTCATATCATAATCCTTGATGAGATCCAACCATCTCCATTGCCTGAGGTTCAACTCCTTCTGCGTGAAGATGTATTTCAAACTCTTATGATTCGTGTATACATCACAATGGTTTTCAATGAGAAAATGTCTCCGTGTCTTCAGCGCATGCACTACGGGTGCTAGCTCCAAATCATGCATAGCATAATTCAGCTCATGAGGTTGAAGCTGTCATGAGGCATACAAAACAACTCTTCCTTCCTGCATAAGCACAGCTCCAAGTCCTCGTCGGGAAGCGTCACAATATACTTGGTAATCCTTATATTGGTCTGGGAGAATCAGCACTCGTGTTGTAAGCAAACGTTTCTTCAATTCCTAAAAACTGGCTTCACACTCCTCAGTCCATTTAAACTTGGTGTCCGTCTTCAATAACTATGTCATGGGCTTTGCAATCTCGGAAAAATTCTCAATAAACCTCTGGTAATAACCTGCGAGTCCAAGAAAACTTCTGATCTCTCCAACTGATGTGGGTGCCACCCACTTAGTAACAAAGGCAACCTTGGTAGGGTCTACTGCTATCCCTTCTCCGGATATAACATGTCCGAGAAATCCAACTTCCTTTAACCAAAACTCACATTTGCTGAACTTGGCATACAACTAATGTTCCCTGAGCTTCTCAAGAACCAAACACAAATGCTCCTTATGCTCTTCTTCATTCTTCGAGTAGACCAATGTATCATCAATGAACACCATGAAAAACTTATCCAAAAACTCCATAAACACTTTGTTCATCATATTCATGAAATAGGCAGGCGCGTTAGTCAGACCAAATGACATAACGGTATACTCATATAGCCCGTACCTTGTGGTAAACGCCGTCTTAGGTATATCCTGCTCTCGGATCTTCAACTGGTGATAACCTGATCGAAGATTGATCTTAGAGAAAAATTTAGCTCCTTGCAACTGGTCAAACAAATCATTGATCATCAACAGAGGGTGCTTGTTCTTGATCGTCACCTCATTTAGCGCACGATAATCAACAACCAACCTTAAAGATCCATCCTTCTTCTCAACTAGAAGCACTGGGGCTCCCCAAGGTGATGAACTTGGTCGAATGTAACCTTTCTCCAGTAACTCCTTTATCTGTGTCTTACTTTCCTCCAGATCCTTTGCGGGCATCTGATATGGTCTCTTTGATATTGGTCTAGTGCCTGGCAATAGCTCAATTAGAAACTCAATGTCTCGATCTGGTGGCATGCCTGGTAACTCTTCCGGAAATACGTCTGGGTAATACTTCACCACTGGTATTTCCTCCTGTACAACTCCTGATAAGGAATTCACCTGCGTCCTCCTCGGCGCATGCCGGGATACATACTTGATCCTCTTTCCTTCTGGGGTGGTGAGAAGAATTGATTTACTGGCACAATCGATGTTTCCTTCAAACATGGATAGCCAATTTATTCCTAGTATCACATCCAGTCCTTGTGACTCCAGAACAATCATGTCAGTGGGGAAAACATGTCTACCTATGGTTAGTGGCAACTGATAGCATCCCCTACTAGCCATATACTCCGCTCCTGGGGAACTTACTAACATAGGTGACTTAAGGGCTACTGTTGGCAGGTTATACTTATCCACAAATCGCCTTGATATGTATGAATGCGATGCACTAGTATCAAAAAGAACAAGTGTGGTAAATGCATTAATCAAAAACTTACCGACAACTGCGTTGGGTTGATCCTCAATCTCCTCCACACTGACGTGGTTCACCTGTCCTTTGGTTAAGGGGTCGGGCTTCTTGGCAGAACCTCCATTGCCATTTCCATTCCTTGCTTCAAGACATTCAGTGGCATAATGTCCGGTCTTCTGGCACTTGAAACAGGTAATGTGGCTCAGATCCCTCTTGGCTGGTGTTGAGGGGTTGGAACGGTTCTGGCTGCTGCTTCCTCCATTCCCATTGCCATTCTAGGGGCAACTGTGGTTGTGCGAGCTTGCTCCATTTTGCGTATGTCCTCCATGGTTATGTTCTCCATGGTTATGGTTATGTCCTCCTGAGTACGGGGTCTAGCGGGGCTTCTGCTGAGCTCCAGAAGTGTACCTACCCTGTCCATACTTCCTCTTGCGATTATCAATCTGTTGCTGCTTGCCTTCAATCATGCGAGCCCGGTCTACCAACTCCTGGTAGTTGTTGAATGTTTCCACCATCAATTGCATGCTCAGCTCATCATTGAGTCCCTCAAGAAACTTTTCTTGCTTAGCGGCATCTGTAGCTACATAATCAGGGGCATAGCATGCTAACTTGCTAAACTCATCCACATACTGGCCCACTGTACATCCTCCTTGGCGCAAGTTGCGAAACTTGCGCTTCTTCATGCTCATAGCTCCTGCTGAAACATGGGTGGTGCAGAAAGCCTGCTAAAAATGATCCCATGTAACCATGTCAATGAGGTAAGTGGCGGTGAATTCTCCCACCAAGATGCTGCGGGTCCATCAAGCTGATGTGCGGCAAAGCGCACTCTCTCCGCATCTGTGCATCCTGAAGTGGTCAGCTCTCTTCAAATCTTGTGGAGCCAATCATCTGTAACAATCAGCTCGGTGCTACTAGAGAACACCGGCGGATTCAACCTTAGAAAGCATGCTAGATGATCAATAGGGAGTGGTGGTGGTGGGTTGTTGTTTCCTTGGTTCTAGTTCTGCACTAGTATCTACATCAAGGCATTCTGCTGCTGGATCAACTAAGTGAGTTCCGGTGGGAATGAAAATCCATTGTCACGTCTCGGAGGCATCTGACGGGTTAGAAGGGGTGAGAAAACAGAATAGAATTGAGGTCTAAGAGAGATTCACTACCCATATGCTCATGAGACAAACACAATCAATTTCACTTCATTCAATAGCACACAAGATCACACAACCAGTCTAAACTATGATTACAAACCCTATCGTTGCTAACTACTTGGGGGGAATACTACTAGTTACAATGGTGGTCATCTAGAAATTTTCATCAGAGGAAGCCTCCATGATATTTGCTCCAGCTTCGTCAACGTAGTCGTCATCACTGTTATCATTTGCATCACTATCTGTGTCGGTGTCGTCCAGGATGATGTAGTCCTCCGAATGGATCTCTGTTGCTCGCTTGATATTCTCCACTGATATTCCCATCTTCCTCTTCAGGTCTTCATGCTTCTCCAGTAGTATGGCAATCTCTTCTTCATATCCATCGCGTGTAGACTTGAGTTCCCCTTCTAGCTCATTATTTCTCTTCACCGGTTTCTTGATCTTCTTCATGTGGATAATTTGTTGATTCTCCTCTCGACGAATATGATCTCCCATCTCTTGAATGTAATCTGCAATTGATGCATCTCTCCTGGTACGAATCATCTCCCATTTGTCATCTCGGCGGCCACATATCTGATAAATGGTGTTCTCTAGCTCCTTGTGATACACTTCACATATGCGTCCAAAAGTGATATGGGCTGCCATGTTCTTTCCTATACTCCAACTTGGTGCATCTAGGTAGAAATCAATAGGCTCCGTTGTTGGCGCAAATGTCCTCCCAGGTACCCAGACTTTGATCTTCCAGCGCTCCTCTTCCGGTACAGATGTAGAGAAAGTCCCCTGAAGCTTGGTAGTCCGATGTTCAAACACTTAGTGACTTCCTTCAAGTGTCGTCCGAAAGGGGTGTCGTCATCCGGCTGAGTGAACTTGTTCCTGGGATCCGCCATCTATAGAGTAGAAAGAGAGGAGAATTAGAAATGAGTAGAGAAGAGAAATCCTGTGGCTTATTCTAGTGTTTCCGTCCTACAGTCAGTGTGTGTTCTGATACCATATTGTAGCGACCAGACCTCAAATGGTCAAGTCTCAGTGCATCAGTGTCATCCATGGATCAGTAATGCTGACACACACAATACTCGAGGAATTATAACAGAGTTTAAATCACACACTTATTACATCGAGTCCTCATAAAGAGTATGATTACACAAAAATATCATGGTTGAAGGCCATCTAAACTAAATAACTGCAGAAGCTTCGAAGGTAAATGAGTCCATCAACTCCAACAGCATAGTTGAGTGCAAAACAACGACCTATCGCACCTTATTCATCGTCTGAGTAGTCTGCAACATGAGACGTTGCAGCTGTGTAGGTCAGCACATTGAATATGTTGGCAGAGTTACACTTCAAAGCAATGAAATGCAAGAACTATATCTACATGCAATATTTGGCTGGTGGAGGCTGTAAGTTTATGATTTTGCATAAAGCTAGTTTTTCCCTACAACAAAGGAATAAATTTTTTTACTACTCCCAAGTTGCCCAATATTTGAGAAGGTAACCCCAACTTAAATCCCAATTAAAAGTATCATCATTAACCCAAAAAATTCATTAAAGTAACGTGATGAGATCATATCAATAGGTTCAAGTACTAGATACTCAAGATGTCCATAACTGGGGACACAGCTAACCATGATTAGTTTATACACTCTGCAGAGGTTTGCGCACTTTTCCCCCCAAGACTCGACCGCATCCATGACTAGATGATTGAGACATAGTCTTTCTGAAGCATTAATTCTCTACTCCGATTGGACCGATACACCTACTTTCCCCTACATCTGCTAGTCCACCTCTTCAAGAGCTCATGCAACTCACTCAACTATGCCAGAGCCCATAATGGCTTGTGGCTGCACACGGAAGTTTCTAGCATGAATAATCTTATGATCCCTTTGAGCCTGGGTGGCGAACCGTAGGAAAATCACACGGGTACTCCAAGATTTCCCAAAACAGGCAACATTGGGTTCCCCAGGTGCCTCAACCAATCCACGCAGATGTATATTAAAGTTGCCACCTTAATGTTATCCATGGTTAAATAACTCTCAAACTTCCATGTGTGAATCACGATCCAATCCCCGTCTATAAGCATGGCTAAGCAATAATAAGCATAACATATATTTCTGTGGATATCAAAAGGTATTAGGTTCCTACCTCAAGCACTACAACTAAACCACATGTTCCCAATCCTACTCATGCCATTGTTTGAGGAGTAATACTAATGCATAGTAAAAACTGGGTAAAGAAGAGTATGATCAAAGTGTAACTTGCCTTGCTGATGATCTGCAAACTCTAGAGATTCGTAGTAACAAGCTTTGCACTCCGGGTAATCTAGCACAGACAAACAGTAGCATACATAAGCAATCACTCAAACGAAACAACGGAAAAACCGAGAAAAGATCCAAATCAAACACGAAGAAAGCAATCGGCTTAAACTAACAAAATTCAAACCTCACAGCAATATTATCATGTGGATTAGATCTTAACAGTAGGTACATGTGATTAGCTACTATTTGCAAAAAGATTCAACTCAAATGGAGAAACAAAACTCAAAATACAAACGAAACAAGATTGTTTACTAATCTGGACTAAACTCAATTTTTACAGTACCATAATCATGTTCAAGTTGGTTAATTGGAAAGAACAGAATGATGCGAAGATTTAGGCGCTGGTTTCATCTAATTTGGATAAACGAGTAAAAAGTTTTGCTAGTTTTAAGATTAGGGGCTAAATCGCGAGAATACTATTCGCGGATAGGTCCCTGGCCGAAAAATAAACCAAAAAGAAAAACCTACATTGCGAACGTTCACTAACAGATCAGATCTAGCGAAAATCATTCGTTAAAACAAACGAACGAACAGACGTTCGTTAACTAATAAAAACTAAAACTAAACCTTCTAAATCTACCGAACCGAAAAAGATAAACCGAGATTAAATCGAGGTGGGTCGACGGTTTACCGGTTAATCGAAAAAAAACGGTCGGCAGCGGCAGTGGCTCCGATCTACGGCGGCGACGGCGGAGCTACGGCGCGGGGCGACGCGGGTGGCGGGGCAGCGGCGGCGCGGGGCGGCGGCGGTGGGGCTTGCGACGGCGGGGTGAGACGAAGTGAGAGGGGACAGTGGCGGCGACTTATAAGGAGGGGGTCGACCATGTCTTGGGGGAGGGGGCGGCCGAGGCCAGGTCAGTGCCGGACTCCGGGGAGTCCCGGTCAGCCACGACGGGGAAGGCGGCGCGAGAGCGGGCCGGCGGCTGGGCTTCGGCCCAGCTAGCCTGAAGTTTTTTTTTAAAACAATTTCGCCGCGAGGAAAAATCCTAAATAAATACAAAAAAGTTCTAAAAATTCCAGAAACAATTTTCACCATCCAAACCTAATATTTAAGACAAGATGAACATTATTCTGGACTAAGATGCAATTTTCAAAAATGCAATATTTTTCTAATTCAAATAAAATAGCAAATAGAATACCAATAAAATCATAATTTGATTTTAAAATTATTTCTCCAATGTTTCTCTTAGGTTGAAGAAGTCATATTATCTTCTCTCATTTATTTTTAATATTGGAAATAATTGGAGAGAAAAATAATAAAATCAAATAGATCCTTTCTTCAAATTTGAAAATAATCCAAATATGAATTTTGTGAAACCTCCAACTCTCTCCTTGGGTCCTTGAGTTGCTTAATATTTCTAGGATCACAACAAAATGCAAGAATAAATATGATATGCATATGATGATCTATGTATGACATCCAAATTGAAAATTGGGATGTTACAAACCTACCCCCTTAAGATGAATCTCGCCCTCGAGTTTCGGGTTTCTCAGCAAAAAGGTTTGGGTGGTCTCTGCGGAGATCTTCTTCTCGCTCCCAGGTGGCTTCCTCCTCGGTATGGTGGCTCCACTAAACTTTGCAAAACTTGATAACCTTGCTGCTAACTCGAGAATCTTGAGTGGCTTCGGCCCAGCTAGCCCGAAGTTTTTTTTAAACAATTTTGCCGCAAGGAAAAATCCTAAATAAATATAAAAACATTCTAAAAATTCCAGAAACAATTCCACCATCCAAACCTAATATTTAGGACAAGATGAACATTATTCTCGACTAAGATGCAATTTTCAAAAATGCAATATTTTTCTAATTCAAATAAAATAGCAAAAAAAAACAATAAAATCATAATTTGATTTTAAAATTCTTTCTCCAATATTTCTCTTAGGTTGAAGAAGTCATACTATCTTCTCTCATTTATTTTTAATATTGCAAATAATTGGAGAGAAAAATAATAAAATCAAATAGATCCTTTCTTCAAATTTGAAAATAATCCAAATATGAATTTTGTGAACCCTCCAACTCTCTCCTTGAGTCCTTGAGTTGCTTAAGATTTCCAGGATCACAACAAAATGCATGAAAAAATATGATATGCATATGATGATCTATGTATAACATCCAAATTGAAAATTGGGATGTTACAACGTCCATCACTCCGGCCATGCTTAGCCATATCCCTCCATCTTGTCGATTGTCCGATGATGAAGGGGGCGGCCTTCACCTTGTCGGTGCCCAGCCTGGTGTTGTCCACCTTGTCGGTGTCAGACTAGATGACTTGCCTTTGCCTCGCCGGTGCCTGGCAAGATATGGGTTGCTTCATTGGAAAAAGACATGCCGATGGAGTATAGCTTTGCCTCGCCGGTGTTAAGACGATGTTGATGATGCCATCGACGTGGATGTTGGGGGTAGGTGTGGGATATGTCGTTGCCACAACAAGCAGCAACATAGGATTGACATGAAAACATGCAAGGCGGCCATGGACGGGCTTCGTGTCAGCGAAAGCATAGAGATTGAGCTCCGCCTCAGTGGCAGCGTAGAAGGCGCGCCCGCCTTGGGCGAGCTCTGTGTTGGTGTAGATGTCGCCCGCCTTTAGGAGAGCTCTATGTTAGAGACGGGGTAAACGTTGTTCCCGCCTTAGGAAAGCTCATTTTCCAATTGCGTAGGTGGTGACCTGCCCGGACGGTCTCCATATTGTCAACGGTATGGCCGACGCTCTGCCTCAGCGGCGATGTAAATGACACCCCACCTTGGGGTAGCTTGTGCTGGCGACGGTGTATGCAGCGTCCCCACCTTAGGCATGTTCAGCAGCATAGATTGCACGACACCTTGGGTGTGCTCCGGGTCGACGGCAGTGTAGACCGATCCCTGCCCGGGCTGAGCTCCACGTGGACGGTAGTGTCGACCAAGCCCCGCTTCAGGCAAGCTCCACGTCGATGCTGGTGTAGATGGTGCCTCAACATCGATGGGCTATGTGTTGATGGTGGTGTAGGTGTCCCGCCTTAGGCAAGCTCCATGTTGTGGGTGGTTGACGGTGCCCCGCCTCGGATGAGCTTCACAGTGGTGTAGAAGATGCCTGCCGTTAGGCGAGTTCCGTGTCGGCCACGATGCAAAAAGTACGCCAGCCTCGGGCAAGATCCGAGGACATGTAGACGACACCCAACTTTATGTGAGCTCCATGTCGACGGTGGTGTAGATGGTGCTCCACATTCTAGCTAGCTCTGCGTTGGCATCCGTGTAGATGGTGCCCCATCTTTAGCCAAATCTGTGTCAAAGGAGGTGAAAAAGGAGCCCTGCCTACCTGAGCTCCATGTCAGCGGAGGTGGATGGCCTACCTTGGGGGGGGCACTCCATGTTGACTAAGGTTAGTCGGGACCCCGCCTTGGGGTCCCTCCATGTCGGCGATGGTGTGGAAGGTACCCCGCCTTGGATGAGTGATGAGTCACCTCTGGCGAGCTCCAAGTGGCGGTTGGATTGTGACCCTTCACTTGGAGAGAACGGGGTGGCGCATGGTGCCGATTGGATGATGCAAACCTATCTACCAGCACCTGGAGTTGTGACTGAGCTCCCTGCCAAGGACGGGACGCATGCCATGCATGGTGGAAGAGTTTGCTGTAGAGGGTCCGTGGTCGCCACCTTTGAGTGGGTTGAGGGTTCCTCCCACCGTCTAGATGTCGTGCCATTGTTTACAATGTGGGGGCATGTTAAGATGCCCCCACTCTAAGTGGCAATTTGGTGAAGACTGTCGTCGAGGCGCTCATGATGAGGATATTAACTTCAGGATTGGCACCTCATCCTACCTACACTCTACATTAATGAAGTATTCGGCGCTCTTTGATCATGGAGCCGCCTCTGGATATGGTTCATGTGTTCCTGGAGTAGGCGAAGATCCACTCCTTGAATCCTTTCCACCTGGTGCCGTGTCTTGAAGCAAAGAATGGAGAACCTATTGTCGTTGGAGAGTGATCGTCAATCAACCGCCGAGTTGTGGAGACATGGCGCGCATGCACATCTTCGAGTATCGTCGAGGTTGATGGAAACTGTAGGGTCGTGCAATTCTCCCCCTTGTAGAGGATGTGCACTTTCGAAAAAATAAGAGTTCACCATGAGCCTACGTAGGTTGTGGGAGATGGCCTTCAAGCCTTCCTGCAGCTTGACCTTGGTGCGCCATGGTGTTGGTGTTGGTGGCTTCGAGTTTGAAGTCACGGTAGAGGTGTGAAGGGAAGCCACACTTGCTCACCTATTGGCGGCCCTGGTGTGAAGGCGTTGAGTTGCCTACACATCTCCTTTCATATCGGCCATTCACTAGTACGCGTCGTTGCTATACAAACGGTTTTTAACCCCTTTCCGCGACGACATTTGGGACCGTCGCCAAGTGAGTGTGGGCGATAGGGCGTCCTTCCCACACGACCCAGAATCTGTCGGGGATATGGAGCAGTGATCCAGAGGCCTTCCAAAATGTAATTGTGTGCGATGCAGCTCACACTAAATTCTTTCGCACGTGTGCTATCGGTGATTAAGTGTTTCTAATGACACAGTGAAACCATACGGTCTGTCGTAATGAACCGTTTGGGAAACAATATGTAAGGCACACGGGCCAACATATGAACTGTGTGCGATTTGTGCCCCATCGGACACGAGTTTTCTGCGTAACCCGTCTGCCATGCAAGACTCCATCACACACGTTTCCCAACAATTACCGTCTGCGATAATGTTCTATCACAAACGGTTCAGGAGCCCCTTCGCACACATACAAGTGCAGCAAACTATTTGTGATTTGTTGGGTATCACAGATGGTTGCTACAAGAGTGACGTGCGCTTTTCGTTTGGGATCCCACACGTTTCCTACAAAAATTACGACTCGGATTGTATTTTACATTGGGCACGGTTTACTCCGAGTTCTCGTGTGCGATAAAGCGACATCACAAACGGTTCCGGAGACCCTACGCACACGTAGTGGCGCTGCAAATCTTTGTGATCTGCTGTGTATCACCGACGGTTCCACTATGATTGACGTATGCTTTCCGATGTGGATCGCACACACTAATTTAGTTGAACCGTGTGCAGAGCAATTGCCACGTTAAAACAAAAATATCCCATTTTGAATAGGCATGCAAAAAGCAAATTCGCCACAATATTCAATTGAACAAATATACAAAAATTTCACATTTTGAATCGGCACGCAAAAGCAAATTCGCCACAATATTCAATTGAACAAATAAAAAATGTCCCATTTTGAATCGGCACGCAAATAGCAAATTCGCCACAATATTCAATTGAACAAATAGTGTCCACGGGAAGAACATTCATCAGATTTTTCACAACAATTGCAATTGAACATATGGTAGCTAAATTCCAATTATTTATCCACACATATATGCATTATATAATTAGTCATAGTGGACGAAATATGAAGATCTCATCAGATGGAAAACAATGGATCCATGCGTTATATGTTTAGCAGCTAGCTCTTACTCAATGTTTCAGGAGAAGGCATGCTGAAATCTTCATTATCACCAGCGGGATTGATGTAGTGATCTAGGAAGAAGTCGCTGATAAATCTCCGAACCATCAGCAATTCACCAGCCAGGAGCGGTTCAGGGGTCCTTGGTTTTAAGATGAGCTGCAGTATTTTTAAGATCAGAATGTGCCATATGAGTGGAGTAGAAGATATTAATTAAGATAGACTTACTGGTACTAATTCGCGAGGATCGTCACAACTATCAGCAGATTTGCAGATGGAGATCATGTGTCTGCAAACATAGTATCCACAAAGGTTGGTCCCTGCTTCTTGCTGAGGACACTGGAATTTTTTGTACAGAATTAGTCATGTATTTGTCCTGTTAGGAACAACCTAACCGGTGTTAGGTGTATTATTTTTTCTTTGGAAAAAATAGAAAGAGGTTTATTTAGAAGCTTGAACATTTGAATAGCGTAAGGAAAGGTATTTGCAGACTGTTGGATAAATTTTCTGAAAATAACGGATTTTGGTGTGTTACCGGAGAAACGATCTCGTGCTGCAGAGGTAGTTCTCTTTAACAGGTTCCCTGGTTTAGTTTTCCACAATGCGAGCACACTGCAAATGATGATGAATTTTAACAACATCAATTATTGAACCAGATATGAATGCAAATTAATTTCAACATCATAGAATTCAACACCTATCCATGAATTGCTGAAGATGCATCAGATCCTGAGCGTTTGTTGACTCTCTGAGAGAATCGATGTAGTAAACTGTGTTCTTGTTTGGAACAATGAATACCAATATCTAGTGTTTGCTACATATTAAGAAAGCCACGAACTTATGAATTATGTTGAAATCTGAAAGACAATAAGTGTACGCGTGGTTGTTTACTTGACTTACCCTTGATGATATGGCCAGAGAAATGATTCTGCATGGGACGTGTTTTCAAAGATACGAACGACCGTGTTAACGGCCCAGTCCCGTAGGTCCTTACCTTGTATTGTTGTGCCATTTGCTAATTCAGGATCTACGAAATACACACTCTCCCTTTTTCTTCTCTGCGTGTTCAATCCCCTGAGAGGAATAAAATGCAGTTAGCTGTTTATCATTTACAGCCTTGTATGGAGAAGTTGATCAGAGTTTGTTAAGTACTTACAAAATCAGGCATCTAACAAGAGTGGCATCAAGCACGTTGAAGTTGAAGAAGAGATGTAAGCCCTCGAAACTCACATTCATTGGACCAGCATCGTGTCGAAAATGATCTCTGTTGTAGTGGACTAGCAAACCCTGATGACCTGTTGACATTAGATCCATGCAATATTCATATAACTCGCGGCAACTGGAGACACACCCATCAAAGTATTTGCCAACAAGAAATGGCTGGCCATGGAAGTAATAGCGTGCTTGAAGTACGTCCGCTTTACTTTTAGCAATCAACAAACGTACTTCTTCATCATCCATGGCGTCAGAAATAATTTTACTCCCCGATTCGAACAAGCTACTATTAATTTGGTTCTGGGCGATGAGTGCTTTAAGTAAGAGGCAACCGTTCTCTTTCCTCTTAACTTTCCCGCTGCGCTTCCTCGTGGTCGTGGGTGTAGCCTTTTTGGCCACTTCCTTCTTGGTACTTGAAGCATTTCTGGCAGAACGTCTGGTTGCCTACAAGGTAGACTGCCGAGCAAATGGTGAAGCTTGGATGGACTGCTTAGCAGACAGTTTATCTATGTGGACCACTGAGATGGCGGTGCTGCTGTGACGGACTGCTGGGTTGTAGGAGCAGAGGCATCGGACTGTTGACCATGCATTGAAGCTATGTCGGGTTTCTGCGCAGGTGGTGCCAACTTGTCGATGTGCTGAGGAGGACATGCCAACGCGTTGGTTTGCTGAGCAGGAAGTGCTGACGCATTGGTATGCTGATCATGCGACTGCGGACCGACAGACTGATGAGCTGTCGGTTCTGGACCTATAGACTGCTTAGCAAGCGATTCCGAAGCATCAGACTGCTTAGTAGTGCGTTCCACCAGGTTGGTCTGCTGTGCATGTGCTGTAGTTGGGTCTTGCCCCGCTGCTTCAGCGGTCCGCATCTGAATCGGTGGTGCATTTTCAGCAGTTGTAGGACTTGCCACTGGCTACTTTGGGGCGGAGGATGACATGGACTGTACGCCACAAAGTCGGGCCGGCTGATCACGGGTTGATGCATCAGCCCGTGAGAGCTGCTGTGGCAAGGAGAGCATCACCGGTTGAGGGGCGACAGTGGTTGCTCTTGGCGGGACTTCAGGGATCTCATTGATGAACTCTATTTCCTTTTGTGGCCATTGTATGTGATGTAACAGTGTTTATCCCAAGGTCCTTTGCTCATTGAAGTATCCTAGGACATTCTTCAGGGCAAATTCATTGAATCCAGGCTTTACTTTAGTCACGTAGCACTTCACACAACCCGGCTTCAATGGCACATTGTCCAAGAAGAGGCCATCTTCCAAGAAGGGTGGGCAAACCCAGGCTGTTGCACATTTTAATGTACCTTCATAATGTGTAAGCATGCCCTTCAGTCTATCTTTCATTCCAGATAGATCAGATATAGCATCATCACGAGCAGCTGTAGTCTAAGTGTCGCTGGGGTCAGCTATGCACAGCTACTCTTGTGCAGTGTTGTTGCGCAATAAGCAACATCCTCCATGCCCGCCTCCCCTCCCATCTGCTGGCTATCTATCGGTGTTAGAGTCTTCTGCATGATCATTGACTCCTCAACATCCTTTCGAACAGCCGGATAAATCTCCTTCCTCAACCTTTCATACAATGCATTCTGCTTCATTTCACTCCTCGCTTTTTTTCATGTTGAGCCTCTCTTCTTTGCTGAGTGTGAAAGCCCTCTTGTGCGGGACATTAACACCTATACCCCTAGCATGGCCAGGGCCCCATTTTGTTTCTAGAGCAATGGACAGAATGTCACATGGCCCTGAGTTCCTGTAGAACCTTCCAGGGATCTTGGAAGCCTCTAACATCACTTGATACAGTTTGGCGTCACGTGAGTTTTCAAAGGAATAAGTTCCGTCATCATGCCTCTTTGCACGTGCGCGCAAGTAGTCTCTGGCGTGTTTGCCCCTGATTTCACTAAAGTTCGGATTCCCGTCCGTCGCTACTGCTTCTTTGTCCTCCTGTTCCCATATCAGTTGCATGCCATAGTATCCTGCCACACTCATACGGTGGGGGTGTATGTTCTTCTTCTGAAGTTCCGATTGCTTGAAACTCTTCTCAGCAAACTCTTTAGTTGCCCTAACCCTTTTGAATTCTGCCCAGTCTGCCTTTGTAATTTGGGGGTATGCGGGGATTGGGTCCTTACCTTCACTCAAGTACTTCTTGTACAACACGTGATTCCAGTTTCTCCAAGCATCCCTAGCCTTCTTCAGTGCAGCGTGTTCCACCTGCATTCTCCACTGCTCTAGAACATTGAAGTGATCCATGATCTCCTGGACTATCCTTTGCCGTGTTTCTGTGTCAGCCTTCCGAAACCCCGGCAGATTAATGTTGAGCCTTGCCCTGCCAACAAATCCACACACACTCCTGAACCTCGTATGTGCTTTATCCGGTTTAGTTGGAGCCCAAGACTTTAAATCCATCTCGGTTACTTCATATACACCTTTAGGCTGCTGTGTGGGATTCCTTGGAGCGTTCCTCCGTGTCCTGACCGGAAGGGTAATTGCTACAGCTCTATCCCGTTCAAGATTATTTGATCCCTCACAATCTGCTGAAGACCTAGGACTGTCCGAATCAAATGAAGATACATTACCTGAAGCATGAGTGTTGTCACTGCTACTCGGCATCTACAGAGAACACATGCGAAACTCAGGAAAGGAGGATAAGCATAAAACTAACAACTTGGTATCAAGCTTTCTAAACATGCCATGCAATAATTTAGAAAATGTACGGCTAATTTGTTAAGGTTGTGTGACTCGGGCGCCCGCAATCAGTAAATAGGCAGTAACTTATTGGAACAAATATAGCTTATATGTAGTAAGGAAGGTAGATAATGAACATATATACGCTCTCCATTATTTTATAGCCAATTTAGGAACATACAGAATGCAATTGGAAGAGGGATTGCAAGGAAATATGCCTCACCGCGATGGAGAGCAGTAACTAACAGGCTTCTTAATGCAAACCCTGCCGGGCCACAGGAGAGGCGACAGTTACTGCATCGATATGCTCGAGGGTGGCTGGCTAGCAAACGAAGACGGTGAGGCGTGGGACATCGCGTGGTGGGTACGGCAGTGGAGGTAGGCTTGACGCCGAAGAGCGAGCACATGGTCAGGGTGAGCACGGCGGCGCTAGAGAGGGTTCTGCTGTGGATCTGGGGGAGGGGGAGCTGGCGATGGAGATTGGGTGGACTAGTTGAGTGAAATGTAGGCGAACGGTGGGGGGGGGGGGTGTTGGCGGCCTAGGTGAAAAAGGTGAAAAATATCCCCGGTCACCGCGCGCACGGAAAGGCCTATGCAAACGGTTACCTCTAAGCGCTCGTGTGCACAAACATAATAATTTCGTTTGAAATGAAGACGTACTAATTTTGAAATGAAGACGTGAGTTCATCATTTCGCCTCTAAAATTTTCCCAGGTAAAGCAATCACAATTATACCACGGGTTTGATTTGCTGGAGCATTTCAGGTCTCATGTCCTATATGTAAGACCTTTTTTGGCATTTACCGTGCATTTTGGCATATAAATCAATTCCTAGACGGACTACATTTCCTGTCGAAAGGGATGAGGATTGCATTTCGATCTGGGAGCATCCAACTATGCAGACGTACGATCCGTGGAGTTTGGGTTCTGGCCAATCAGAATGCAGCACAGCAAAGTGGGGGCATCGGCCACGGTTTGGTAGGCACACGGCTTTCGTGTGTGAACCGTGTGCCATTTGAAAACATTTTTGGGAGGGGCTATTTGAAAACATTTACAGGTGTTGTCGAAAGGGATGAGGATTGTCATTCGATCAACGAGAATCCAATAGTGCAGACGTACGATCCGTGGGGTTTGGGTTCTGGCCAATCAGAACGCACGACTCAAATCGCGTGCGTGGTAGAGGGGGGGCATCGGCACAGTTTAGTGGACACACGGCTTTTGTGAGTGAACCGTGTGCTCTTTGAAAACATTTGCATTACCTAACACCATATTTTTGTTCGAATGAAAACATGAGTTCATCGTTTCGCCTCCAATTTTTTTCCACGGTAAGAGATCATGATTGTACCCTATGGTTTGATTTTCTGGTGCATTTTACCAGGCGACAGGCCTCGCTAGCAGTTGATGTCTACTATGCAAAACTTCTTCTTGTAGACGTTGTTGGGCCTCCAAGTGCAGAGGTTTGTAGGACAGTAGCAAATTTCCCTCAAGTGGATGATCTAAGGTTTATCAATCCATGGGAGGCGTAGGATGAAGATGGTCTCTCTCAAACAACCCTGCAACCAAATAACAAAGAGTCTCTTGTGCCCACAACACACCCAATACAATGGTAAATTGTATAGGTGCACTAGTTCGGTGAAGAGATGGTGATACAAGTGCAATATGGATGGTAGATGTAGGTTTTTGTAATCTGAAATTATAAAAACAGCAAGGTAACTAATGATAAAAGTGAGCACAAACGGTATTGCAATGCTAGGAAACAAGGCCTAGGGTTCATACTTTCACTAGTGCAAGTTCTCTCAACAATAATAACATAATTGGATCATATAACTATCCCTCAACGTGCAACGAAGAGTCACTCCAAAGTCACTAATAGCGGAGAACAAACAAAGAGATTATTGTAGGGTACGAAACCACCTCAAAGTTATCCTTTCTGATCGATCTATTCAAGAGTCCATAGTAAAATAACACGAAGCTATTCTTTCCGCTTGATCTATCCTAGAGTTCGTACTAGAATAACACCTTAAGACACAAATCAATCAAAACCCTAATGTCACCTAGATACTCCAATGTCACCGCAGGTATCCGTGGGTATGATTATACGATATGCATCACACAATCTCAGATTCATCTATTCAACCAACACAAAGAACTTCAAAGAGTGCCCCAAAGTTTCTATCGGAGAGTCAAGATGAAAATGTGTGCCAATCCTTATGCATTAGTTCACAAGGTCACTGAACCAACAAGTTGATCACCAAAAACATACATCAAGTAGATCACGTGAATATCCCATTGTCACCATAGATAAGCACATGCAAGACATACATCAAGTGTTCTCAAATCCTTTAAGACTCAATCCGATAAGATAACTTCAAAGGAAAAACTCAATCCATTACAAGAGAGTAGAGGGGGAGCAACATCATAAGATCCAACTATAATAGCGAAGATCGTGATACATCAAGATCGTGCCAAATCAAGAACACGAGAGAGAGAGAGAGAGAGAGAGATCAAACACATAGCTACTTGTACATACCCTCAGACCCGAGGGTGAACTACTCCCTCTTCATCATGGAGAGAATCAGGATGATGAAGATGGCCACCGGTGATGGATCCCCCCTCCGGCCGGGTGTCGGAACAGGGCCCCAATTGGTTTTTGGTGGCTATAGAGGCTTGCGTCGGCGGAACTCCCGATCTAGGTTTCTTTCTGGAGGTTTGGGTATTTATAGAAGGGTTTGGCATCGAGAACAAGTCACGAGGACCCACGGGGTGTCCACGAGGCAGGGGGCGCGCCCCAAGGGGGTGGGCGCGCCCTCCACCCTCATGGGCCCCACGAGCCTCCTCTCTGTAACTATTTATTCCAGTATTTTTTATATTTTCTAGAAAAAATCTCCGCTGATTTTCAGCGCATTCCGAGAACCTTTATTTCTGCACAAAAACAACACCACGGTAGTAATGCTGAAAAAAATGTCAGTCTGAGTTAGTTCTAACCAAATCATACCAAAAGCATGTAGAAATATTATAAGCATGGCATGAATACATCAAAAATTATAGATACATTGGAGACGTATCAAGTATCCCCAAGCTTAATTCCTGCTCGTCCTCGAGTAGGTAAATGATAAAAACAGAATTTTTGATGTGGAATGCTACCTAACATATTTATCAATGTAATTCTGTTTATTGTGGCATGAATATTCAGATCCAAAAGATTTAAGATAAAAGTTTAATATTGACATAAAAATAGTAATACTTCAAGCATGCTAACCAAGCAGTTTATGTCTTATCAAAATAACATAGCCAAAAAAAGTTTATCCCTACAAAATCATATAGTTTGTCCATGCTTCATTTTCGTCACACAAAATGCTCCCATTATGCACAACCCCGGTTTCGGCCAAGCAATTGGTTCATACTTTTTAATGCGCTTCAGCCTTTTCAACCCTCATGCAATACATGAGCGTAAGCCATGGATATAGCACTATGTGTGGAGAGGAGTATGATGATAGGGATTATGTGAGAAAACAAAAAAGGAGAAAGTCTCACATTGACGTGGCTAATCAACGGGCCATGGAGATGCCCATCAATTGATGTCAATACAAGGAGTAGGGATTGCCATGCAACGGATGCACTAGAGCTATAAATGTATGAAAGCTCATCAAAAAGAAACTAAGTGGGTGTGCATCCAACTTGCCTGCTCACGAAGACCTAGGGCCTTTTGAGGAAGCCCATCATTGGAATATACAAGCCAAGTTCTATCATGAAAAATTCCCACTAGTATATGAAAGTGACAAAATAAGAAACTCTCTATCATGAAGATCATGGTGCTATTTTGAAGCACAAGTGTGGAAAAAGGATAGTAACATTGTCCCTTCTCTCTTTTTCTCTCATTTTTTTAGTTGGGCTTCTTTGGCCTCTTTTTTTTCTTTTTTCTCTTTTTTCTCTCTTTTTTTAATTTCGTTCGGAGTCTCATCCCGACTTGTGGGGAATTCATAGTCTCCATTATCCTTTCCTCACATGGGACAATGCTCTAATAATGGAAATCATCACACTACTATTTATTTACAACTCAAGAATTACAACTCAATACTTAGGACAAAAAATGACTCTTTGTGAATGCCTCTGGCGGTGTCCCGGGATATGCAATGAATCAAGAGTGACATGTATGAAAGAAATATAAAGGTGGGTTGCCACAAATACGATGTCAACTACATGATCATGCAAAGCAATATGATAATGATGGAGCGTGTCATAATAAATGGAACGGTGGAAAGTTGCATGGCAATATATCTCGGAATGACTATGGAAATGCCATAATATGTAGGTATGGTGGTTGTTTTGAGGAAGATATAAGGATGTTTATGTGTGATAGAGCGTATCGTATCACGGGGTTTGAATGCACCGGCGAAGTTTGCACCAACTCTGAAGGTGAGAAAGGGCAATGCACGGTACCGTAGAGGCTAGCAAATTGCGGAAGGGTAAGAGTGCGTATAATCCATGGACCCACATTAGTCATAAAGAACTCATATACTTATTGCAAAAGTTTATTAGCCCTCGAAGCAAAGTACTACTATGCATGCTCCTAGGGGAAGGGTTGGTAGGAGTTAACCATCACGCGATCCCGACCTCCACTCATAAGGAAGGCAATCAAAGAACACCCCATGCTTCAAATTTGTCACACAACATTCACCATACGTGCATGCTACGGGACTTGCCAACTGTCAGTGTCAAAACCGGCGGATCTCGGGTAGGGGGTCCCGAACTGTGCGTCTAGGCAGATGGTAACAGGAGACAAGGGACACGATGTTTTACCCAGGTTCGGGCCCTCTTGATGGAGGTAAAACCCTACGTCCTGCTTGATTAATATTGATGATATGGGTAGTACAAGAGTGGATCTACCACGAGATCAAGGAGGCTAAACCCTAGAAGCTAGCCTATGGTATGATTGTTGTAATGGATGTTGTGTCCTACGGACTAAAGCCCTCCGGTTTATATAGACACCAGAGAGGGCTAGGGTTACACAGAGTCGGTTACAATGGTAGGAGATCTACATATCCGTATCGCCAAGCTTGCCTTCCACGCCAAGGAAAGTCCCATCCGGACACGGGACGGAGTCTTCAATCTTGTATCTTCGTAGTCTTGGAGTCCGGCGGACGATGATAGTCCGGCTGTCCGGACACCCCCTAGTCCAGGACTCCCTCAGTAGCCCCTGAACCTAGCTTCAATGACGATGAGTCCGGCGCGCATAATGTTCGGCATTGCAAGGCGGGTTCCTCCTCCAAATAATCCATAGAAGATTGTGAACACCCAGATAGTGTCCGGCTCTGCAAAATAAATTCCACATTCCACCGTAGAGAGAATAAAATGTACACAAGTTCAATCTGCTGACGTATTTTGCGGCATGACGTCACACCACTACCAAGCCTTTACTTGAATCATTTTTTATTATACCACCTCAGCACGTTTAGCGAAGCGGTTTCCTTGGCACGTCTTGTCGAAGCAGAGATCGTGTTCCCCCTTATTCCGGGATTCTCATCAATACGGGCGTGGGTAACCCAACCGCGCCCGTCGCCACGCCTCCTCTATCGAAGGCGAATCCCGAACGGTCACGGAGACGGCTCTTGGTATTCCCCCTCTTTATAATAGGACCAAGGCTCGTTTCTTCTCTTCAATCTTCCATCGAATCCTCTCCTTGCCCCAAGTTCCAAACACTCAGAGCCCCAGATTCGAGCGCTTCGGACCTTCAACAATGTCCGGCTCCGACCTTCAGGGCCGGTGGATGCCCTCCTCCGTCGCGGAGGAGGACGTGCTAAAGTTGCGTGAGGCCAAGTACCTGTCTTACGAGGTTTCGCACAGGCTGCCCGCCGAAGGGCAGGCCATCCCCACCCCCGAGCCTGGCGAGTATGTCGTCTTTGTATCCCACCTCCGTCGGGGTTTAGGCTTCCCGACGGATCCTTTTGTGAGAGGGCTCATGTTTTACTATGGGTTGGAATTCCACGACATGGCTCCGGAGTCCATCCTCCATATTTCCGCGTTTATTGTCATCTGCGAAGCCTTCCTCCGCGTCACCCCCCACTTCGGCCTGTGGCTGAAGACCTTCAATGTGGAGCCGAAGATGATCGGGGGGCGCCAAGCAGAGTGCGGCGGGACGGCCATAAGCAGGAGGGACGATGCCCCGTGGCCCGAGGGCTCCTTCCAAGAGGAGCTCGGTTTGTGGCAGCGGGAGTGGTTCTATATCACCGCTCCGAAGGGTAGCAGGCAGAAGTCGCCGCCTACGTTCCGCTCGGGACCTCCATGACGGTTGATGTCATGGGTCAACCAAGGGCTCAATTGGGGGCCGTCAAAAGAAGTGCCCCTATTGCAGGGCCGGATTCGAGACCTCCAGGCGAGGGAGATCGATCTGGTCGTGGTGATGCAGGTTATGCTCATTAGGCGCCTCCTGCCCTGCAAACGCCGTCCTCTCCGGCTATGGGAGTTCAATCCGGAGGGACCAAGGATTCTCCAACACTTCATGGGTACGACACCCGTGGAGATGTACAAGTTGTTCTTCGGATCACAGGTGGTGTGTCCGGAATTGACCGAGGATGCCGGCCTAAGCTACAACCGCCCGGATACTCAAGTAAGTAGCTCAGTGTTCGGACGTACCATTTGTTTGCTTTTCTATAATTCGCCTTTTAACCCGTTATCCTTCATCAGGAGTGGATAGCGCAAGCAAAGCTGATAAGGTGTCCGGCTCCCCTCCCAGAGACCGCACCGGAGCCCGTGCTAGTCAGAATGTTGGAGGTTGCGCCTTTAGAAGGAGGCGAAGGGGAAAATAGAGGAGCTACCACCTCGCCCAAGGGGGCACATGAAGAAGGGGGGATCGAGAATCCCTCCCTCCAGGGGGAGAAGAGGACCACCTTCGAAGACCCGGAGGCCAAAGCCTCTAAGCGGGGGAAGAAATCTTCACCAGAGGGTCCTGCGTCCGGGGAGACCCCGGCCGTACAATCTTCTCTAAAGAATCAGCCCTCCAGCAAGCCGTGAGTAGGAAAAGGGGAGTTCATTAATAAGAAAACATCCCTATTTGTGCTTCTGAGGATAACCGAAATTTTTACCTTGTAGTTCGGATCTGCGACCTTCTCAGATGAGCTCGTCTTCGGGGGATCTTCGTCCGGAGATGATGGAGAGCGAGACGCCTCCGTCTGCTGCGCTGTTGGATAGGGCGGATGAGCCTGAAGTGTCGTCACGGAGGGTATCCCCGAGCCCGGCAGAGCCGAAGAGTTCGGCACCGACTAGAGTTCGGCCGAGGGAGCTGAAGGATCTGCTTGAGAGGGCATCCATCCCAGAAGATCACCGTGCATTGATGAGCATGGTGATTGGAAGGATTTCGTCTGCCGAAAGCGGATTGCATAATGCCGTCAGGAGTTTGCTGGCGGGGTTTGAGGTACGTAAAAACGAAGCATCTTTTTGACAGTTTTGCACATGAAAGTGCGCCCTGTATAGATAGTAGCCCCTGAGACTCGGTAGGTTGTCGAAAGCGACAGTGTGCCGAGGATCAAAATCGCAGGAATTGAGTGTCGCCTTTCCTAAGCAGGTGGCAGATAGTCCGGGGGCTAGCCGGGCTAATGGAGTTGCCGAATTAATGCGGCAACTCGATGTAGCGGATGCAGACATCGCGCTAGTCAACAAGCGACTTGACGAGTCGCAAGGTAAATTGATTCTCCGCAGTCACCTATTAAGGGAGCTAAAGCCCACCTCTTACAATATTTATGCTTGACGCAGATGGTGCTGCTGCTGTGGAGAGCCTTCGGGCAGAACTTGCTCAAGCCAAGGAGCAAGCCAGAAGGAGTGCGGCGGCTGCCTCGAGGGCGGCCGAGGAGTTAGAAGCCGAAAGGGCTGCACACTGCCGAAGCAGGGAAGGGATGGCCGAATTGGCCGTTAAATTGAAGGATGCTACCGACCGCAATGAGGCTCTTGAAAAGGAGCGCCTATCGGAGCGAGAAGACCTGGGGAAGGCCACCGCCGAAGCCAAGGATGCCTGTTCTGCAATGTGGGCTATGAAGGAGGAGCTGCGTCAGGCCGGAGACATTGTGGCTGGCAAGCCTTTTCTGCTACGCCGCAGGTTTACGGATCCAAAGTATGCCCAGCTTGGCCAGCTGTGGGGTCCGGAGGATCCATATATGGACTTAGCGGCTAGTGCGGCGGATGCCGTTGTGCACTTCCGAAGTCAGAAGGATCACAAGATGGAAGAGCTATTTTGGTCTCAATTCCATAGTCCGGATCGTTCACTTCAGCTGACCGATCGGTTGGCCGAATGGGCTGAGCTGAATAGGTTGTCCGGACTTGCCATGACGGATATCGTGACCCATGTCTGGCCGGAGAGGCCCAAGCCGACGAGCTATTTTGGCTTATTGCAGGAATTCCTTGGGGCGGTGCCGCATATCAAGGAGATGAAGCGGTCGGCCTGCATAGAGGGTGCGCGGATGGCCCTTTCCCGTGTGAAGACACATTGGACAGAGATGGATGCCACCGCTGTTGCAACCCAGGGTTCGGACGAAAGCCGGTTACCCGCCGAGCACTATTTTGGAGAAGTTATGCGTGGTGCTCGTGTAATAGAGTCGCAGTGCTCGAAAAATGTCACGTTCAAATGAACGTTTTATTTTGTGAAACAATGGTTATGATGTAATCGCTTTTTATACTTGTGCGTTCCAAGTATTGAAATATCTCCTATGCGGCCGTTTATGTATACGTGTGTATAACCTGAAACATGGCAGTCTTCGGCTTCAGCCCCCACGCACAAGGTGCGGGGGTGTTCGCAAAAAATAGCGCATTTTCACACTTAATCCAACATCTCGGTCCTGTTGAGGAGGTGGTAGCGTAGCAAACGAGGCAACCGGACTATGATGCTTTATCACTTTCACTTAGCCATTGGAGTTCGAGGGTGGGGCTATGATATAGCCCCTGGGGGCACCGCGCTTTCCGAATTCGGGGCGCGTGTGTGCCTGACCGGGAAACGGTCCTTCGTCAAAGCGGAGGAATTCTAAACATTCCGGTGGTCGATCTTGTGGTTGACCAGTCTCTCGCTGTATCATGACAGTCAGTTTTTGGCTTTCTCTACTGAGGTGCTCGCCCAGCCGAACTGGGGCATAATCGCAGTAGTTCTCCTGGTGTCGCGTTAGCCGATGATACGGAACGTAAGGCAGCAAAACACAGGAGCCGGGCAAACCCAACATTTGACCAAAGACATGATTCGGAGCTGATGCATATAAGGCCTAACTCGAGACGCCGAACACTCCCTAAGGTGTTTGGTCTTTATAATAATGGGCAGAACAATGCCCTAAGCCCCTAGTGTCCAGGTACGGGCAAGGTCCTCTGACCAGCCGATGCCAAAACGTCAGGCTCCACTCTGGTTATAATGAGAAACCAGGGGATTATAGCAACAAGAGACAGTAAAAAAAGGTTTACGCAGGGTCTTAATCTGAAAAGAATCCTTGTGACGGGTCCCTCCTGCACGTCTGCGCCTATGTCTCCGTTGTGCCGTTATCCTGGACGGGTGTGCATGTTGTTCATCTGTAAAAAGAGAGGAACTTAGTTTGAAAGGAAATCGTGCGAAAAAAAAGTATATGAAAAATACTAATAAGTAAAGCGGAGTCTATATTAGCTCGTTGTTGCTTATACGCACAGCCCCTTGTGAAGGGGTGTGCGGCTAGGGAGCCCCTAGCTTATTTATGCCGGACTCGTCTAGCCGTGTCCGGGGTCTTTAAATGACCCTCGTAATGAAATGATGCCACGTGGACCGGGTATTTTAAGTGTAAGAGACGCGTAATGTGGTATGGCGTTGAAGCGGAAAAAAGCTTCACGTCCCAATAGTGCTTGATAGCTACTTTTGAACGGGGCGACATGAAAGATTAGTTTTTCGCGTCGGAAGTTGTTTGGTGATCCGAACACAACTTCTAGTGATAAGGAGCCTGTGCACTTGGCGTAAGGGCCTGGCGTCACTCCTTTAAAGGAAGTGCGGCTATGTCGAATTTTAGTACGGTCTATCCCCAACTTGCGGATTGTGTTTGGATATAGCAGGTTTAAATCGCTGCCTCCATCCATCAGGACTTGTGTAAATTGTAGTCCATTGATTATAGGATCCAATATCATGGCAGTCCATCCTGCATTTCGAATGCTTCTGGAATAATCCAGGTGGTCGAAAGTGATTGGTTTTGATATCCAATCTCGATGTTCCGCTGGGTTGGACCGTGCGAGACCCATTTTAGCGGGTGCCGCATTGTTTTTCCCTAATATCACATGAAGTGAGTTTACTGCTTTGACTTCTTGTGGGAAAGTCTTTTGTTTTCTGGTGCTCTGCTGGTGGGGTTTATCATCGTCCTCGCTTGATGCGTCGAGCCCCTTGTGTTCGGCGTTGAGTCGGCCGGACTGTTTGAAAACCCAACAATCTCGGTGAGTGTGGTTTGCAGGCCTTCCGGGGGTACTGTGGATTTGACATATCCGATCCAAAATTTTGTTTAAGTTGGATAGCTCATCACTGTTATCCTTAGGAGGCAGTGTTTTGTTGTTTGGCCGCGAGCTTTTGAATCCGGTGTTGACCGTCGTGTTCTTTGGGCTTTTCTCTTTATTCCGGCGCTGATCTTTTCTGCGCCGTGATTTTCCGTTTCCATCTCTGATCTCGGATGTACTTGGGTCGCTGGTGCTGCATCTTGCTAGCCAGCTATCTTCCCCCGCGCAAAAGCGGCTCATGAGGCTTGTTAGCGCGAACATTGTCCTCGGCTTCTCTTGGCCGAGGTGTCTGGCAAGCCATTCGTCTCGGACGTTGTGTTTAAAAGCTGCTAAGGCTTCGGCGTCCGGACACTCGACTATTTGGTTCTTTTTAGTAAGGAACCTGTTCCAGAATTTGCGCGCTGACTCTCCGGGCTGTTGGGTTATGTGACTTAAATCGTCTGCATCCGGAGGGCGGACATAAGTCCCTTGAAAATTTGCTCTAAACGCGTCCTCAAGCTCTTCCCAACTTCCAATAGTGTTTTCTGGGAGGCTTTTGAGCCAATGCCGAGCTGGCCCTTTGAGCTTGAGGGGTAGGTATTTTATGGCGTGGAGGTCATCTCCTCTAGCCATGTGTATGTGTAGTATATAATCCTCTATCCAGACTCCAGGGTCTGTTGTTCCGTCGTAAGCCTCTATGTTTATGGGTTTAAACCCTGCTGGGAATTCATGATCCAGCACCTCATTGGTGAAACATAGTGGGTGTGCGGCGCCCCTGTATTTGGGTGTACCGCTGTCTTCGAACACTTGGCGTGTTGTGTTGCTTCCTGGGGCCCTTTTTTTTGGTCCGTAAATTGACCTGGATGGGCCATCTGTTTTCCCAGGATCATGGGCCGGCTTGTGTGCGGCGCCGCTTATAGTTTTCGGCCTATCATCTGGCCGTCTATTCGGCCAGGCGGCCTCTTTGTTTTTTGACTGTGGGGGCTCTATGGCTTCCTCGTTGAATTCTGGCAGCAGTTTGCGCTTCGGGTAGCTCTTTGATTGATGGCCATTGCCATATTTGTCTGCGGTTTTGAGCACTTTGCTCCACCTCATTCTGAGTATGTCTTCCGCTGTTTTGAGCTTCCGCTTTTCCTTCTTCAGACTTCGTGCAGTGGCGACGAGTCTTTTGCGAAGGCTCTTATTCTCCGGCGGTGTGTCCGGCATGAGGTCGTCTGGACTGTTGGTTTCGTTGGGCGTGGATTGATTATCCGATTCGTCCTGTTCGGACGGTTGCTTGGTCGCGTGTCCGTCGTCCACTGGTTTGCCCTGCTCTATTGTTGGGTCATTGGGAGCGCTGTTGTTGTCGAGGCGGGACTTAGGGCGGCGTTTGCGTCGCCGTTTTGGTTGTTTATCAACGGGATTATCCTTTGCCGCACCCCGTTGGTCCTCGTTATCGCTTCCTTTTGGGGTATCCACCATATATACATCATGGGTTGTGGTGGCCTTCCAGTGCACTGTAGGTGCTGGTTCTTCGTTGTCTCCGGCATCGTCGTCCATACCGTCGATGTCTTCGGAGTCATAGTCTAGCATGTCTGTTAGATCGTCGACAGTGGCTACAAAGTGGGTGGTGGGAGGGCTTTGAATTTCTTTGTCGTCCGCATCCCAACCATCCTGGCCATAGTCCAGCCAGGGCTTTCCGGATAGCGAGAGCTGTTTTAGCGAATTTAGGATGTCGCCGAAGGGTGAGAGTTGGAAGATGTCCACGGCAGTGAAATCCATGATCGACGCCCAATCAGATTCGATTGGCAGGGGCGCAGGAGGTTCGGAGTCCAGCAAGGAGTCCGGCACCTCGGAGTCACGAGCTTTATGGGGGACAAGGTCAGTGTTCGGCTCCATCGCCATGGAAGTTGCAGCCCCCGAGGCGGTGTCCAGCCACCGGTCCTCGATCTGCGCGATCGGCTCCGGACCAAGGGCCAGAGCGGATTCGTGTGCGGCCACCAAGGCACTGTCCGGCGGCAGAGCTAAATCGTGCCCATCGTGACAGCGTGGCGCGCTCGGCTGTGGCTCGAGTCCGTCGAAGATCAAGTCCCCGCGGATGTCGGCCGTGAAGTTTAGGCTTCCAAATCTGACCTGACGGCCAGGGGCGTAGCTTTCGATCTGCTCCAGATGGCCAAGTGAATTGGCCCGCAGTGCGAAGCCGCCCAATACGAAGATTTGTCCGGGGAGAAAAGTCTCACCCTGGACGGCGTTGTTGTTGATTGAAGAAGCCATCGAGCCTATCGGTGACGACACAGAGGAACTCTCAATGAAAGCACCAATGTCGGTGTCAAAACCAGCGGATCTCGGGTAGGGGGTCCCGAACTGTGCGTCTAGGCAGATGGTAATAGGAGACAAGGGACACGATGTTTTACCCAGGTTCGGGCCCTCTTGATGGAGGTAAAACCCTACGTCCTGCTTGATTAATATTGATGATATGGGTAGTACAAGAGTGGATCTACCACGAGATCAAGGAGGCTAAACCCTAGAAGCTAGCCTATGGTATGATTGTTGTAATGGATGTTGTGTCCTACGGACTAAGGCCCTCCGGTTTATATAGACACTGGAGAGGGCTAGGGTTACACAGAGTCGGTTACAATGGTAGGAGATCTACATATCCGTATCGCCAAGCTTGCCTTCCACGCCAAGGAAAGACCCATCTGGACACGGGACGGAGTCTTCAATCTTGTATCTTCGTAGTCTTGGAGTCCAGCAGACGATGATAGTCCGGCTGTCCGGACACCCCGTAGTCCAGGACTCCCTCACCAACTTTAACACAAGTATTTCTCAATTTCATAATTACCCAACTAGCATGACTCTAACATTACCACCTTTATATCTCAAAACAGTTATCAAGTATCAAATTTATCATAGTGTTTAATGCACTCCATATGAACGTTTTTATTTTACCCAACTTGGATGCCCATCATATTAGGACTAAGTTTATAACCAAAGAAAATTACCATGCTGTTCTAAAGGACTCTCAAAATAATATAAGTGAAGCATGAGAGATCAATAATTTCTACAAAATAAAACCACCACCGTGCTCTAAAAAGGTATAAGTGAAGCACTAGAGCACAAGACAAACTACTCCAAAAGATATAAGTGAAGATCAATGAGTAGTCAAATAATTGTGCAACTATGTGAAGACTCTCTAACATTTAAGAATTTCACATCTTGGTATTTTAGCAAAGAAAAACAAAACAAAATGACATTTCAAGAATAGCACACATCACGTGAAGAAGCAAAAACTTAGGTTCAACCGATACTAACCGATAAATGCTGAAGAAGAAAGGTGGGATGCCTACCGGGGCATCCCCAAGCTTGGATGCTTGAGGCTTCTTGAAATATTATCTTGGGGTTCCTTGGGAATCCCCAAGAGCTTTTGTGTCTCCTTAATTCCTTTTATATCTCGGTTTCCTAAATCTCGAAAGCTTCATCCACACCAAACTCAACAAGAACTTGTGAGATAAGTTAGTATAAAACAATGCAAAAACCTTATCATTTTCTACTGTAACAAACCACAAAAATTATTATTCAACATTGCATACTAAATGTCTCTGTATATTTAATACTCCTATCCTCAAATAGAATCATTAAACAAGCAAACATATGCAAACAAGGCAAACATAACAGCAATCTGCCAAAACAGTACAGTCTGTAAAGAATGCAAGATTCATCATACTTCCCTAACTCCAAAAATTATGAAAGTCTACCACACTGTATAAGATTTATCAGAGCTCAATATGAAAAAAGTTTCAACATTTTATCATTTTCTGACTTTCCTAGGGAATTTTTGCAACAACGGTAAACTTTCTGTTTTGAAACAGCAACATGTATACTTGCAAAATAAGCATGGTAAAGGCTATCCTTCACATTTTTATTGAAAACATAGATGCAAAACATTATTCTAAATAACATCAAGCAAATACTAACAAAATAAAATGGCGCTCCAAGCAAAACACATATCATGTGGTGAATAAAAATATAGCTCCAAGTAAAGTTACCGATGAACGAAGACGAAAGAGGGGATGCCATCCGGGGCATCCCCAAGCTTAGGCTCTTGGTTGTCCTTGAATATTACCTTTGGGTGCCTTGGGCATCCCCAACATTAGGCTCTTTCCACTCCTTATTCCATAGTCCATCGAATCTTTACCCAAAACTTGAAAACTTCACAACACTATACTCAACAGAAAACTCGTAAGCTCCGTTAGTATAAGAAAAAAAATCACCACTTAGGTACTGTTGTGAAATCATTCTAAATTCATATTGTTGTAATATCTACTGTATTCCGACTTCTTTATGGTTCATACCCTCCGATACTACTCATAGATTCATCAAAATAAGCAAACAACACATAGAAAATAGAATCAGTCAAAAACAGAACATTCTGTAGTAATCTATAACTCCCGAATACTTCTGTAACTCCATAAATTCTACAAAATTAGGAAACCCTGAGCAATTTGTGTACCAATCCAGAGCGAAACAAATCAGATGAAAATCACATTTGTGTGAATTATCAAAACTAATTTACTGGGTGCAAAAGTTTCTGATTTTCAGCAGGATCAACACAACTATCACCGTAAGCTAACCTAAAGGTCTTACTTGGAACTTTATTGAAATTAAAGCTATAAAACATGATTACTACTGTAACATAATCATGCGTACACACAAAAACAGTAAGGGTATATATTGGGTTGTCTCCCAAAAAGCGCTTTTCTTTAATGCCTTTCTAGCTAGGCATGATGATGACAATGATGCTCACATAAAAGATAAAAATTGAAACATAACAGGAGCATCATGAAGCATATGACTAGCACATTTAAGCCTAACCCACTTCCTATGCATAGGGATTCTGTGAGCAAACAACTTATGGGAACAATAATCAACTAGCATAGGAAGGCAAAACAAGCAAATCTTCAAGATTTTCAACACATAGAGAGGAAACTTGATATTATTGCAATATGTAGAAGCATATGATCCTCTCTCATAATAATTTTCAGTAGCATCATGAATGAATTCAACCATATAACCAGCACCTAAAGCATTCTTTTCATGATCTACTTGCATAGAAATTTTACTACTCTCCACATAAGCAAATTTATTCTCATCAATAGTAGTCGGAGCAAACTCAACAAAATAACTATCATGTGAAACATAATCCAATTGAAAATTAAAATCATGATGACAAGTTTCATGGTTATCTTTATTCTTTATAGAATATGTGTCATCACAATAATCATCATAAATAGGAGGCATGCTTTCATCATAATATATTTTCTCATCAAAACTCGGGGGACAAAAAATATCATATTCATCAAACATAGCATCCCCAAGCTTGTGGCTTTGCATATCATTAGCATCATGGGTATTCAAAGAATTCATAACAACATTGCAATCATGCTCATCATTCACATATTTTATGCCAAACATTCTATGTAATTCTTCTTCTAGTACTTGAGTACAATTTTCCTTCCCATCATTTTCACGAAAGACATTAAAAAGATGAAGCATATGAGGAACCCTCAATTCTATTTTTTTGTAGTTTTCTTTTATAAACTAAACTAGTTATAAAACAAGAAACTAAAAGATTCAATTGCAAGATCTAAAGATATACCTTCAAGCACTCACCTCCCGGGCAATGGCGCCTGAAAATAGCTTGATGTCTACTACACAACCTTCTTCTTGTAGACGGTGTTGGGCCTCCAAGTGCAGAGGTTTGTAGGACAGTAGAAAATTTCCCTCAAGTGGATGACCTAAGGTTTATCAATCTATGGGAGGCGTAGGATGAAGATGGTCTCTCTCAAATAACCCTACAACCAAATAACAAAGAGTCTCTTGTGTCCCCAACACACCCAATACAATGGTAAATTGTATAGGTGCACTAGTTCGGCGAAGAGATGGTGATACAAGTGTAATATGGATGGTAGATGTAGGTTTTTGTAATCTGAAATTATAAAAACAGCAAGGTAATTAATGATAAAAGTGATCACAAACGGTATTGCAATGCTAGGAAACAAGGCCTAGGGTTCATACTTTCACTAGTGCAAGTTCTCTCAACAATAATAACATAACTGGATCATATAACTATCCCTCAACGTGCAACAAAGAGTCACTCCAAAGTCACTAATAGCGGAGAACAAACGGAGAGATTATTGTAGGGTACGAAACCACCTCAAATTTATCCTTTCTGATAGATCTATTCAAGAGTCCGTAGTAAAATAACACGAAGATATTCTTTCTGTTCGATCTATCCTAGAGTTCGTACTAGAATAACACCTTAAGACACAAATCAATCAAAACCCTAATGTCACCTAGATACTCCAATGTCACCGCAAGTATCCATGGGTATGATTATACGATATGCATCACACAATATCAGATTCATCTATTCAACCAACACAAAGAACTTCAAAGAGTGCCCCAAAGTTTCTACCAGAGAGTCAAGACGAAAACGTGTGCCAACCCTTATGCATAAGTTCACAAGGTCACTGAACCCGCATGTTGATCACCAAAACATACATCAAGTAGATCACGAGAATATCCCATTGTCACCACAGATAAGCACATGCAAGACATACATCAAGTGTTCTCAAATCCTTAAAGACTCAATCCAATAAGATAACTTCAAAGGGAAAACTCAATCCATTACAAGAGAGTAGAGGGGGAGAAACATCATAAGATCCAACTATAATAGCAAAGCTCGTGATACATCAAGATCATGCCAAATCAAGAACACGAGAGAGAGATCAAACACATAGCTACTCGTACATACCCTCAGCCCCGAGGGTGAACTACTCCCTCCTCGTCATGGAGAGCGCCGGGATGATGAAGATGGCCACCGGTGATGGGTCCCCCTCTGGTAGGGTGCCGAAACAGGGTCCCGATTGGTTTTTGGTGGCTACAGAGGCTTGCGGCGGCGGAACTCCCGATCTAGGTTTCTTTCTGGAGGTTTGGGTATTTATAGGAGGGTTTGGCGTCGAGAACAAGTCAGGAGGACCCACGGGGTGTCCACGAGGCAGGGGCGCGCCCTCCACCCTCGTGGGCCCCATGAGCCTCCTCTCCGGTAACTTTTTATTTTAGTATTTTTTATATTTTCCAGAAAAAATCTCCATTGATTTTCAGCGCATTCCGAGAACTTTTATTTCTGCAGAAAAACAACACCACGGTAGTTCTGCTAAAAACAGCGTCAGTCCGGGTTAGTTCTAACCAAATCATACCAAAAGCATGTAGAAATATTATAAATATGGCATGAATACATAAAAAATTATAGATACATTGGAGACGTATCAGCAATCTCAAACTACGAATATGCAAAAAAAAGAGATCTCGTTTGTGTGTGTGTGTGTGTGTGTGTGTGTATAGTCGCAACTACACATGTGTGTTAGCAAGATCGTGTGTGTGTCGCTTTGCGAGTTTTCATTCATTGTGCGAGAAATGGGAAAAAACTTCAAACAGTTCGGCTGCAGGGTGCGGCCAGAGGTGTAGGCCTTATTGGTATTTTAATTTCAGGAAATGCATATAGACTCCGGAAAATAATGAAAATCATTGTGTCACTGTCGCATGCTCTCACGATCGCATGGAAAAAAATTGGTAAAGTTTGGCACAAGTTTTGGTTCTCGCACCTTCCATACCGAAACATCTCACAAGAAGGATCATGGTTTCCAAAAGGAGATGTGGCACTTCGGACTACAAATCGTCAGTTACTAGCTACATCGTTCCGGCCCATTTCAGGTCATCTACTATGTTTAAGTCATTCTTTGCACTTACCTTGCATTGAATTCCAGTGCATATATAATTAATTAAAGTCAAAAACCCTACTACAACTATGTGTGGGCGTTTTAGTTAGGCTATATATACTTAGGCTACTCATAGTGGAGAGTGTCATATACTAGTATCATGCATATATATATATGATACTAGTGTTTGATACCACCTTTAATTAATTATAGCGCACAGTATAATACATAGAGTATAGTATCATAGATCATATTTATTGCCATGCATGACACAAATTAGCATCGCATTTAACATGATACGGTATCTACCTATATGTTACTATAAGCCTCTCTCTATATATTTAATTCTTTGCCACGTCAGCATACTTGCTATTTCCGAGTGCATGACATCGTCGGCTATGATACCACCACTATGGCCAGCCTTATATATACCACCACTATGGCCAGCCTTATATAGTGGGGAGTATCATATACTATATATAGTATCATGCATATGATACTACGTACGTACCTTCATAGTGCATATATAGTATCATAGAGTAGTATATATCATAGATGACTGTATTTATGGCCATGCATGACACAAAGTAGTATATCATTTATTATATATATACCTGTTACGGTATCTACCTATGTTACTGCTTCTTTGCCACATCATCATATTTGCTATTCCCGAGTGCATGATACCGGCTATGATACCCCCACTATGGCCACCCTAAGGCTGGTCATAATATGGGAGTATCAAGTGGTATCATGCATGCCAACTAGACTTTTTGGATGATGTGGCACACAGTTAAATGAGGAAAGAGAGGGTGTGGTATCATATCATGATACCGTATCATATTAAATGTTGTACTACTTTGTGTCATGCATGGCAATTAATAAGGCAACCTAAGATACTAACTTATGATACTATGCATGCGTGCATTACGGAGGTATTATCGATCATATACTAGTATCATGCATATATACTCCCTCCTTTCCGGTTTATAGGCTTATCTCAAAATTTTAGTTTTTCCATTTTATAAGGCTCAATTTGGTTGTTCCCCATCACATGTTCAGATTCCAAGGTGCATTAAATCATTGCATGCAAGTATTAAGAGAAAGTTGACCAATGCATGTACTTTATATATGCATGCATGTATTGCAATTAATACATTGGAAAACATAACTTTTTGAGGAAAACAAAATCATTAATTGGGTGTTTTTGCAAACTACAAAAAGTATTCCACCACTCACCATCTACCTTGGTTGGTGATATTTTTGAGTGGAGCCCTATAAGGATGGTTGTAACGGGGAGTATCATATACTAGTATCATGCATATGATATATACTAGTGTATGATATACTACTTCCGTAATGCGTAGTATCATAAGTTAGTATCTTATGTTGCCTTATTAATTGTCATGGATCACACAAAGTAGTACAACATTCAATATGATACGGTATCATGATATGATACCACATCCTCTCTTTCCTCATTTAATTGTGTGCCACATCATCCAGAAAGTCTAGTTGGCATGCATGATACCGCTTATGATACTACCATTACAACCAGCCTAAACCGGAAAGGAGGGAGTATGATACTAGTTAGTCTATGATATACTAGCTACCTCACTAAGAGCATGGTTAATAATACAACTAATGGTCGGCTATAAGAAGTTGTCATGTCATATACAGCCAACCTCTTAGTGGGCATGTACAATAATAAGTTTTAAATATGTACTAGTTTATCAATAGTTGGCCCACCTTACATCCTCGCAAAGTGTCTTGGGTCTCGTGTTGCAGCTGGCTCTACTAACCAAGAGCCCGCTTCTCTTCTCTCTCCTCTTCTCTTTCCTCCAACTAATAATTAAGCACATATATATTATTATATTCCTTATAGCCTGCTTAAGTCACTCTATTGTACTTGCTCTAAGACTAGCCACAATGGAGAGTAACATACACATATCCCTAGACTATGTTACTACCTTTCATAGTGGGTAGTAACATAAGTATGGTAACATGCAAAGCCTCATTTATTAGGCTATATATAGACTCATATTGCATTGGGACATGTGTTGTTAATTACATTAACTAGCTAAGTTACTCAAACTACCTCTCTCATTAACTCATTGCCACATAAGAAAATTTGTTGAGTTGGACTCTATGTTACTGCTGAAGTTACTCCCACTGTGGCTAGTCCAATGCATAGTATCATAGAGTACCTAGTATCATATGTAGTACTTTATTTATATTGTCATGCATGACACATAGTAGCATAGCATTTATTATGATATGGTTTCATGATATGATACTTCACCCTCTCTTTCTTCACTTAATTCTATGACAGCTCATCAAAATTGCCTAGTTGGCATGCATGGTACTAGCTATGATACCCCCTTACTATCAGTCTAGCAAAGAAGGTGTACAAATCATTTGTGCGTCACTTTGTGAGTTTTCATCCGTTTGTTCGAGAAGCGGGGAGAAGTTTCAAACATTTCAGCCGCGAGGTGCGGCCATTGGCATAGGCCTAGTTGGTATTTTAATTACAGGAAATTCAGATGGAGTTCAGACATCTTCAAAATCGATGTGTGCTTGTGGCGTGCTCTCACGACCCCATGAAAAAAATTTGGTAAAGTTTGGCACAAGTTTTGATGACCGCTCCTTTCAAACCGGAGCATCTCACATAAAGGATCATGGTTTCCAAAAGGAGACGTGTCAATTCAAACTCCTGTGGCCGGTGACTTCATCGTTTGGCCTCATAAAAATTTCCATGGTACGCAATCACCATTATATCACAGGTTTGATTTTCTGGCGCATTTCAGGTATCATTAGCTATATTTAAGACAACTTTTGAGATTAACATGCATTTTGTGCATAAAAATAAAACTACAACCGGAACTGCATGTGCTGTCAAAAGGGATGAGGATCGCCATTCGATCTGGGAGCATCCAATGGTGCAGACGTATGATCCGTGGGGTTTGGGTTCTGGCCAATCAGAAAGCACGACTCAGATCATGGGCGGGGTGTGATACGTCTCCAACGTATCTATAATTTTGGATTGTTCCATGCTATTATATTACCCCTTTTGGATGTTTATGGGCTTTATTTTACACATTTATATCATCTTTCGGACTAACCTACTAACCGGAGGCCCAGCCCGTATTGCTGTTTTTTTGCCTATTTCAGTATTTCGAAGAAAAGGAATATCAAACTGAGTCCAAACGGAATGAAACCTTAGGGAGCGTGATTTTTGGAACGAACGTGATCCAGAGAACTTGGAGTGCAAGTCAAGAAGCAATCGAGGCGGCCAGGAGATAGGAGGGCGCGCTCACCCCCCTCTGGGCGCGCCCCTGTCTCCTGGGCCCCTCGGGCGGCCACCGACGTACTTCTTCCTCCTATATATACCCACGTACCCCGAAACAATCCAGGCAGCCAACGAAAAACAATTTCCACCACCGTAAACTTCTGTATCCATGAGATCCCATCTTGTAGCCTTTGTCGGCACTCCGTCGGAGGGGGAATCGACCATGGAGGGCTTCTACATCAACACCATAGCCCCTCTGATGAGTTGGAGTAGTTTACCATAGACCTTCGGGTCCATAGTTATTAGCTAGATGGATTCTTCTCTCTTTTTGGATCTCAATACAATGTTCTCCCCCTCTATTGTGGAGATCTATTCGATGTAACTCTTTTTGCGGTGTGTTTGTCGAGATCCGATGAACTATGGGTTTATGATCAAGTTTATCTATGAGAAATATTTGAATCTCCTCTGAATTCTTTTATGTATGATTGAGTTATCTTTGCAAGTCTCTTCGAATTATCAGTTTGGTTTGGCCTACTAGATAAAAAGATGCGGTTTACATCATATTGCTTGAGTTTATCCCTCTACATCATGTCATCTTTCTTAATGCGTTACTCTATTCTTATGAACTTAATATTCGAGATGCATGCTGGATAGCGGTCGATGTGTGGAGTAATAGTAGTAGATGTAGGCAGGAGTCGGTCTACTTGTCACGGACGTGATGCCTATATACATGATCTTGCCTAGATAATCTCATAATTATTCGCTTTTCTATCAATTGCTCGACAGTAATTTGTTCACCCACCGTAATACTTCTGCTATCTTGAGAGAAGCCACTAGTGAAACCTATGGCCGCTGGGTTTATCTTTTATCATATAAGCTTTCAATCTACTTTTATTTGCATCTTTACTTTTTGTATCTATATTATAAAATACCAAAAATATATTTATCTTATCATACTATCTCTATCAGATCTCACTTTTGCAAGTGGACGTGAAGGGATTGACAACCCCTTTATTGCGTTGGTTGCAAGTTCTTTGTTTGTTTGTGTAGGTGCGTGGGACTTTTGAGGAGCATCCTACTGAATTGATACCTTGGTTCTCAAAAACTGAAGGAAATACTTATGCTACTATTGCTGGATCACCCTTTCCTCTTCAAGGAAAACCAACGCAAGCTCAAGACGTAGCAGGGTGGCGGGGTTCGGTTGACACACGGCTTTCATCAACGAACCGTGTGCTATTCGCAAACCAGATTGCATATTTTTGTTCACACATATTGTAGTGAGATCAATTGAGTGTACTACCTCTATGATATAATTATAATTATAACAAAAAACAGTTCATATTCATTGCCTGAGGTGACATCATATCAAGGTCAACATATTAACGGTTCTTACATCAACAAAAAATCGGGCATAACTCACAAATTCAGTACACGCGACAGTTCTAGAACGAATTAACTTGCAGGGTAGGCATAAATACTAGTCTTACGGCTTAATTCCCATGTACATGGGGGAACTGGGATCATTACGTTGACCCCAAATGAACTTGGGTTTTCTGATGATTTTACTCTTCTCGGTTACACGGGTGCGTGATCCCTTGGCTGGCAACTCATCAAATTCATCATACTCGTCCTCATCAGCAACATCATCAACACCCAGTATCCTTCTCTTCCCATGCATCACTAAATGGCAGTTCTTATGCAAGGGGTCATCCACAAAGAAAATCTGGGTAGCATCGCTGGCAAGAATGAATGGGTCCGCGTGATATGCCATCGTTGTCCTATTAACACATGTCTTCCTGTACTCATCAGTCCTGACCTGACCAAGAGGGATCCATGAGCACCTGAATAATGCCACCTTAACTTTCACATTGTCAAGCTCCCAAATCTCTTTGATGGTTCCATAGTATACCCTTTTATCAACTTCATTTACAGTCATGCATTCTATTTGAACACAACTGTTCTGATATTAGGTCTTCTGATCATGTTCCTCAGTGTAGAACGTGCATCCATTTATGTCATATGCTTGGTACGTCAACACCGTAGGTGATGGCTATTGTGCCAACCACGTAGCAATGTCATCGATAGATCCTTGTGCCAAACGATTCTTCATCCATTCGGCGTAGTTCTTAGTGTGCTCCTTCATCTCCACATCTGATGAAGGCACCATTGGTAAAAAGCTTTGGTGTATCTCAGCCAAGTGTTCTTCGGCATAAGCGCTGAGAACTAGGCTGTTAAGCAGTACCGTCAAATGGGATTTCTCTGCCAATTCTCTGGGTGCAACCATTTGCGTGCCAGCAAGGACCAGCTTACCTTTCAGCCTTCCCTCGTGGCGAGAGAGGGGCAAACCTATAGGTCTTTGTTTCATGTATTTGGTGCAAAACTCGACCACCTCCTCTGCGGTATAACCTTGTAGGATGCTTGCCTCTAGATGGTTCCGGTTCCGACAAAAGTGCTTCAGTATTCCCAAGAACCGCTCGAAGGGATACATGTTGCAAATAAACACAGGACCACAATACTTTATCTCGTCTACAAGGTGCACAGTGAGATGGACCATGACACCAAAGAATGATGGTGGGAAAAACATCTCTAGGTTGGACATATTCTTGCAATATCATCTTACATATGATCCAACTCTTCAGGATCTACAACTTTCTGCCATAGTTGGTTGAAGAAATCACAGAGGTCAATGAGTGTGTTTCTTATATCTTTGTCCATTAGATTCCTGATGGACACTGGGAGGATTTGTGTCAACATTATGTGGCAATCATGTGACTTCATGTGTCCCAACTTCATTTTACCTGAGCTCACATCCACGAGACTTCTGATGTTGGTGCAGTAGGAAGAGGGTGTCTTAATTGACAACAAATAGATGAAGAACTGTGTTTCTTCTTTTGTACTAAAATTGTAACTCTGGCGAGCTTTGATGAATTTGTCATCATCTTCCGCTTCACTCTTGCATTTTGATTGATCAGCAAGCATATCGAGCCGTGAACCGTCACCATCCTTTCTTTTACCTTTAATCTTGAGCAAAGTACCAAGGATGCTTTCACATACGTTCTTCTCTACGTGCATGGCATCGATGTAGTGACGTACACGTAGAATCTCCCAATAAGGTAAGTTCTAGAACACCAATTTTTTCTTAAACACTTGACCCTTGGGTGTTTGTTTCACCGTCAAAGGGTGGTTCTTGCCAAGCACAACATTAATTTTTTTAGCCATGTTGTGGACCACCTCCCCTTCATAGGGTCTTGGGCCCATACCTGCCTTGCCATACCATCAAGTTCAGCTTTCATCTTTCGGTAGGTGAGTTTTCCGTAAGAACCTACGATGATGCAAATACATGGTTTTGTGCGAGTTGGGAAGCCTTCTGCTAGTTGTCCTATCCATGCATGTGACACACCCTATAGCTCCCTTTGTTTTCTGCCCCGACGTGTTGCCTAATGCCGGCATATCTTGAATGGTGTGCACCAGCATCGCATGTAGATTGAAAATCTCCTTTTTGTAAGCATCTATCCACACTGTCAGCAGTTCTTATACCAGTAGCTGAAAGTAAATGCCGATGTCATTTCCAGGTTGCTTCGCGCCTTGGATAATCATTGACATCATAATGTATTTTTTCTTCATACACAACCAAGGAGCTAGGTTATATATGCATAGAAGCACCGGCCATGTGCTGTGATTGGTGCTCATATCGCCAAAAGGATTCATCCCGTCAATACACTCCCCGAGCCTTATACTTCTAGGATCCTTGGCAAAATTTTCAAACTTGTTGTCGATTAATTCCCACTGAGCCCCATCTTTCGGGTGCCTCATAAACTTATCCGCAATTCGCTCATCATGATGCCACTGCAACCTCTTTGCCTCTCTAGAGTTTGCAAACAAACGCCTCAACCTTGGAACTAAAGGCAAGTACCAAACAACCTTGAACGGGATTCCTGTCTTGATCTCGTCGTCCAATTTGTACTTGTCCTTTTCTCTCCTACGCTTGTATCGTGCATTCTTGCATGCGGGACATGCACACAAATCTTTATACTCACCACGGTATAATATATAATCATTTACACAAGCGTGTATCTTCTGTGCTTCAAGTTCTAATGGGCAAACGATTTTCTTCGCTTCATTCGTGCTTCTGTGGAGCACATTATCTTCTAGAAGAATTTCTTTGAAAAGACCTAACATCTCCATGAAGCCCTTGTTTGATAGAATGTTTGGTGCTTTAAATCTGAGAAGCGCCAGGGTGGCACTCAACTTGGAATATTTCTTTTTGCAACCTGGATACAATTCTTTCTTGGAGTCTGCATCAATGGTTGGTAGATCCTTGTACCCAATCATATCCTTTTTCAGGCCCTTGAAATCTGCAATCATAGCAAAAAAATCTGGCATATCAAGATCGTCGTCATCTGTGTCGACATCTTGGTTTTCCAGTGGGCGTTTCAGCTTTCCGGTGTTCCATTGGTAGCTTGACTCCTCTGCCCTGATATTAGGTTCAACATTCCATGTGACACTGATCGGGGTTTGGCATCTCGCTTCCGTGGGTATCTTCATGCATGACCTCCTCTTCACCGTGTCTGGTCCAATGTGTATATCTATCCATGAATCCCCTAGAGACTAAGTGCATCCGGACATCTGCAACTTCATGTGACTCTGTATTGGCAGAATCAGTACATGGACACAGGATGTAATCCGCATCACCAATTCACCTCTTTGTACTTTCAGCCAAATTCATGAACTCTGTCACGCCAGTGATAAACTCTACGGTTTTTCGATTCTTCATCCATCCAGATCGTTCCATCTGCAGCACACGAATGGTAATTAATTAAAAACAAAACAACAACATTAATACACGGATTAACTGCTGCCCAAAGATGGGTGCATAAATTGCAAGGTTTTATTTTCATAATTACTGAGGGCGCTCCATGTTGTTATCCGGACGTGCACTGACAAAAATTAATGGCCAATCAATTTAGACGCAGAGTACTAGTACACAACACTACCCTTAGGAATTGAATACCGTAATTAAGCCACTCACGAAAAGAATACCTTAATTAATTAGCCGTGTGGCGACCTCCACCCAGTAGACAGAGAAGCGCGATGCGGCAGCACGCCGAGACAACTGGGTCGAGGAGCAAAGCTTAGTGCGGCTACTGCCTGAAGTTCGACCTCCACTATCCGGCCATCGACCGCGATGGATGTGGTCGAATCACGCCGCCGCCGACCTCGATGGTTGAGCTCCTCCTATCTCCCACCATAGACCGAGGATTGACCACCTGTGACGCCGCCACAGCCCACCGATCGAGGATTGACCTCTTCTCCGGTAGCCGCTACCTAGCTAGGCCGCCGCCGCCATCTCTATATGTAGAGCAGCTGGTTTTTTGTACAGATATCCGCAGAGCGGCTGTTTACACGGTATCTCACTGTAACTCAATTATATGAATAGGGTAGTACATCACATACGGTAATGTAACGGCAACCGTGTCTAACCTACATTGTCTTCTCACGCGGTTTGGTGCGGAAATCGTGTGTGACGTTGTAATACCTAACACAAATGACATGTATAAACAGTGTGTCGTATACAACATATAGTGCCATAAGTAGTTCCTGACCGTTAGCTTATCTCCACAGTTTCCCCATTTCCCCCAAATCCCTACATAGCCTCCAAATTCCCTCGTGTGGCGCTGACATTTGGGGAATGCGGACAAGTGGTGCTGATGGTTTCGGTGCGGCTACTCCTGCTCGTATCGCCGCCACGAAGGCGGTCGCCGCCGAGCACTTGCCTAAGGTCATCAGAAGGCAGGTGTACTACGGATCCGAATTGTCTTGTCAGATTCCAATCTATCCCAATCTTTTTTAGCATGTCCAAAGTATAGCTCCTTGCTGAATCTTTCCTGAATGACACCCCCCATGAAAGCGGTCTGCCACCGGATCCGAAGCATGACTCCAGACTTCCACAACACGAGTTCGACTTCGAGTTTTGCGCCACCGAGAAGTACCAAAAGCTGAGTTGTGTGCACGACCACACTCCCGCTCAACGTGTATGCACAGAGGGATTCGACATTGGCAAGCGGTTTCTTAGTTGCCCCTTAGAGGTTAGTGCTAATTAAGTTCATCATTTTACTTCAGTTAATGCCACCGCTCATCCTGAATACTATTTAACATTGGCAGGGATATGAGGCTTGTGCCTTTGTTAACCGGCTGGATGTAGAATGGCATGGCAGGACTCGGAGTGTTATCACCAAGATCACAGAAGATAACGTAAATCTGAAGAAGAAACTGGCTGATCTGGAATGTACAATCAGTATGATGAAGCAAGAAAGAATCAATCACAGGCAACAGATGAAAGCAAGAGACAAGAAGGAACTAGCATGTGTAGTTTTGGTTGTCGCATTAGCCATGTTCTATGCGCTGTTTGCAATGATGATTAGGGGTTTTGTTTGACAGTATATCTAAAGCACATCTAGATATGCTCTAAGTAATGCACATCTAGGTCCTATGCCATTGATGTTACGCGAAGATTCGTGCAGATATTTTTCTTTATCTTTTTGCTTTTCCTTCTAGTTTGATTATTACTGGCTTTATTAATAAGAAGAGCTCAATGTATTGCTTGCCAACTGTCCTACTCGGTTCGTACCGGTACTGGTGCATAATCCCAAAACTCATTCCTAGCCAAATAGCCAATAGGAATCCTGCGCAACCCCAGGAATTTGGAGCGACTGGGTACAAATAATTGCAGTTGATTATATCAACGGTTAGATTCTGTCAACCCCCGCTTCAATCCCCCACCCCCCCCCCCCCCCCCGCACAAAAAGAACCCCCGCTTCAATTGGCAGTTCCTCTTCTCTGCATACCCCGCTTAAGTGTCCACCATCTTCATCATCCCCGGCAGGCCGTGCTACACACTGGCACACACTCTGCAGCCATGTCGAGCGACAGTGAGGACAATAGTTCGGCCAGCAGTCTAGTGCCTGATGATAGGTCAACATCGAAATCATCCCGCTCGTCTTCCATGAGTCCGGCATCGAGCCCAGACCTCGATTATATACGGTTCATGGAAGGGATGCTGCCTCCAGAGTCCTCAGACGACAACTAGACAGACAAGGAGGACGAAGAGTTAGAGGACAAAGAAGAGGACGACGACGATGATGAGGAGGAATGGTCGAACAAGGAGGAGGACAACGATAGCAACAACGATGACGACGGCAGAGGCGATGAAAAGCCAACGGTCAGCAGCAAGAAGCGTTCTCGCCAAGACGATGTCATGGAGCCATCCAATAACAAGAAGAAGAAGAAGGACTAAATTAAGCAGACTGTATATATCTCTGTTTATCCTGTCAATCTCATCGCAGATGGTTAGTAATATGTATTCGACAGAGATCTTCTACATTATCGCCCACAGGTTGGTTTGTTGAACTGTGTGCCCTGATCAGCACACAATTCACAAAAAAAGACCATATGGGCTAGCTATAATGATCGCACACAATTCTAATTACCGACCTATTTACCAGGTATCACACACATCTTGTTACGCCGAATCATTTGTGTTCACCTCAATCATCGCAAACGGTTCATTGAAGTGAAATGTATGGCGTATATCGCACACACCTTGATCTGGCTACCTGTTTATGTTGTTCTATCTCATCGCAAACAGTTCGTACAGATAAATTGTATGCCCCTCATCGCACACGCAACTAAAATCTGAACCATGTTTGATGTTTCATTCATCGCAAATGTTTTGCATCTTTTTTGACGGTTTTCCACATCGCCGTTTGCGATTAATGCATCGCACACAGTTTCATCAAAGGGACTCTGATCGTAGTGTCGCATTAGCAGCATCCTGCAGTAGTGCTTGTTGACTCATTCAATAGGGAGCGTGCTTCAAGCATTAGTTCGTGACGCTCCTTCTTCGCCTTGACGGCCTCCCACCTTAGCGTCTTTTTCGACTGCACAGTTTGGAACTATGCAGGATCTTGGGCTTGATGCATGTAGACCCTGGCTCCATGCTCGATGAAGACCATATGTGGCAATGATCCGGGCTAGACCATCACCGGTTCCGATTTACCACTGTGGGAGAGTCCACCTGCAAGAAAGAGGTCTTACTGACGGAGATCCTTGCAGCATGTTGTGCACATTGGGAGATTGGCGAAGGCGATTTCAATGAACACAAAGAAGCAAAGATGGGAGGAGAACCATGTCCCACTAGGCGTGCCAATTTGTTTGACACGAGAAAAATCTTATCATCGTCTCCGTGAGAAGGGAAGAGGATATGTTTGATTTCTCTCATGCGTTGGGGAAAAGGAAAGTGTGCGGGCGTGCCAGTGTACCGTAGTACACAAAAAAGGTATGGGAAACGAGTTATTAATCTCTTTGGAGAAATAAAATTACAACATCCCGTAAAGAAAAAGTGCGCTTCGTGGCCTACTAGCACGGCTAGCCTGACTATGGCGATTGCGGTCTCCTTGTTCCCGGGGCCTCGGAAGGCTCCCGATTAATTACTCCCGCGGGTTGCTCCGTGAGATACCTTCGATTAAGTTGTGTTGTCGTCTTCGTCGTCTTCGCTTCACTTTCCCCATGCATGATGATGATGTGTGTAGTGTGTGTCGGCAGCGGCAAAGCCTGTGTCCTCGTCGGTACACGTGCCGCTCAAAACATGGCTCTGTGTTAGGCACGTTCGCCCTTGCCGTTGCGCCTCGTCGGTCTTGATAGTGTTGACGTAGTTGGTGTTGGAGTAGCATGGGTCTTGCTTGGCTCGGACTTCTTGACGATGTAGCAACTTCGTCGGGGTATGCAAGGGATTCACCTCACGGGAGTATTCCTTGGTGGAGACCGGCGTCGGTGTAAAACCAACGCACGCTCATATCGGCATGGCTGGTGTGGTTGGTGACTCGTCTTGGCTACATGCCAAGTTTACGACGGTCTGCCAAGACAAGGGTGCCACCTCATGGGGCGACAATAAGATGCTGGTGAAGTTGCGTCGCCTTCCCGCCATCGTGCGTCACGTTCATGGGCTCCGAAACGTGGACAATGCCATGTGGTGGTGCCTTGTCTCGACTCGACGCTGAGTTTACGGCGGCCTGCCAAGACAAGGGCACCGCCTCACTGTGTCGTGGTAAGATCTTGGTGAAATCGCATTGCCTTCCCACTGTCGCGCCTTGTCATCATGGACTCCGAGTTGCGAATAACTTCATGCGGCACCATCTTCTCCTCCGGGTCACGGACAACACCGTGTAGGTCCATCTTCTTCTCTATGTTGTGGGCAGCACCGGGGTGTGTGTCATCTTCGTGTCTCCGGGTCGCGGGCTCCGTCTCAATGAGGTAGACATCGGTGGTGTCATCCCAGGAGCTCCACGCGTCCGTCATCCGTGACACCAGGTTGATGATGGACGTCGTGCTGGTGAGCTCCATGTCACTAACCACCATGGCACGATGGTAGCATCATCATGAGGTCCACGCCTCCGTCCTCCATGGCGTCGGCTTGATGAAGAAGATGATGGGCTTTGTCCTAGCAAGCTCCGTGTCGCCATCCTCCATGGTACGCGGCGGCATCCCCGCGAGCTCCCTGCCTTTGGGCTCCAGCTTGATAATGTTGGCGATGGAGGTCATCTTGGTGAGCTCCGGGCCACCATCCACCGCGGCACAGCGGCAGCATCCTCGCGAGCTCCACACCTTCGTCCTCCTTGGCTCCATCTTGATGAATAAGACGGCGAGCATTGTCCTAGCGAGCTCCATTTCACCGTGGCACCGGCTTGATGAAGAAAATGATGGGCGTCATCCTAGCGAGCTCTGTGTAGTAATTCACCGTGCTGCGGCAGCGGCATCATTGTGGGCTCCACGCCTCCATCCTCCATGGCACTGGAAACGATGAGGTTAACATTGTCATTGTCTTGGCGACCTCCACGCCGCCGTCAACCGCGGCATGGCGGTGGCATCCTTGCGATCTCCACGCCTCCGTCCTCCTGCTCCTGCATGACGAAGTAGATGGCGGGCGTTGTCCTTGCGAGCTCCATGCCGTGATCCTCCGTAGCACCGGGTTGATGAAGAAAACAATGGGCATCGTCTTGGCGAGATCCGTGTTGCCATCCTCCGCGGCACCATCTTGACGATTGGCGCCATCCTGGCGAGTTCCACACCTCCATCCTCTGCCACCATCTTGATGATGTAAACGGCAGTCCTGGCGGTGTCGATGTAGTCTCCTGCTCCAGCGGCGCTGTTCACCATCTCCATCGCATCTGGTACGAGAAGAGTCTCGCATCATCTGCGGTAAAAGATGCATGGTACGAGAAGAGCGCCGCATCATACGCAACCTTCTTCTGGGGTTGCTTCGTTCGTTGTCCCCGTCACCTGCTACATGAAAAGAAAAAGTACGAACCAGAAAGAAGACATGGTGCGTTAGCTTCTTCAATCAACCGTTGCCACCGCGGGCTATTCTTGGCACTACAAAAAAAAGACACATCCGTGACATTTTGGGCCGAACGAATTTTTTTCTGTCATACTTATGACACTTCTATGACGATAATTGTGACAAAACCCGGTATCATCATAAATGTGGTGGGCTCCTACTTCTATGACAAAATATCATGACAGAAAATGGGCATTTCGTCCTGGGCGGGTCGGAGACGCAGCTGCATGACATTCTTTGGGCCGTCCATGACGGAAAAAACCGTGGTAGAAGCGAGGGCGAGGAAAATTTTGGCGAGTTCCTGGTGACGGTGGGAGGTCAGGGGCCGAGCGATGCGCGTTTCTCTCGTAGACGTACGCGTGTGTGTACAAGGAGTTGGCTCTAACTGAACCCGAGTGAGGCATTGGGCTCTAACTGAACCCGAGCGATTGCACTATAGGCTACGCGTTACTGAACCCGAGCGATCGATCGATGGCTGTTAACTGAACCCGATCGACCGATTCCTTCGCTTCTATTGCTAATTGAAGCTGATCGATGCTGCCTCTGGACGAACAGTGAGCGTTGCGGGCGGGGGGGGGGGGGGTGGATGAACAGTGAGCGGTGGGGTGGATGAACCGGACCCCGTGACGTTGCCTCTGGATGAACAGGACCCTGATTGGTCGAGCCGGTTGGGGCTAGATGAACAGGACCCCATGGAGGGCCGGATGAACAGGGCGACCCCATGGAGGGCTGGATGAACAGTAGATGATGGAGGGGTGTATGAACTGTAGCCCGTGGAGGGGTGGATGAACAGGTTCCCGTGGAGAGGGGTGGTTGAACAGTAGCCGGTGGAGTAGCGCGCGGTGGAGGCTGGATGAACAGGAGCCCATGGATGAAAGTAGCCCGTGGAGGCTGGAGGAGGTCAACGGTGGAGATGAACAATATTTCGTGGCGTCTCATTTTGCGGTACGCCACACCCCTCCCGATGAACAGGACCCCTGTTTCGACCGCCGTGCTCCAACACAAGTCCGTTTCGTCCGTTTTGCGGTACGCCACACCCCTCCCGATCAACATGACCCTGTTTCGACCATAGGAGGTCCAACACAAGTCTGTTTCCTCCGTTTTGCGGTACGTCAGATCCCTCCCGATGAACAGGATCCCGTTTCAAACGTGGCCGGTCGAACACAAGGCCGTTTCCTCCATTTTGCGGTACGCCAGGCCTCGTTTCCATCACCTGTTCTGTCCAAGCCCTCCCGATGAACACGACGACGCATTCCGTTCTGACCCAGCCGGTTGGCTCCCCATGAACACGACGACGACGATGTTTCTCCGTTCCGACCCAGCCATGTACACGAGCCCTGGCCGCACGTATGCGCGAGTAGGCGTTCCAGACCCCGCCCATATGTACGTACGTGGCCGTATTTTCTTTCGTGCACATTGGCCGCTGTACGTACGTGTACATGCTACGTGCGTGCCTCTTCTACGACATGTGCGTGCCTCTACATCCACAAGTATGTACGTACACGTTCACGACCAGAATGACAACGCTACGTACGCTTCGACCAGGTGGGTCCTGACTGTCAGGCACTTACTTGCTTGCGAAGATGTAGCTGGTGGGTCCCAGCAGTCGGGGAGGGGGGGGGGGCGAATCGTTTTTTTTGCCTGGATGCACTTCCTTGCGTGCGAAGATGTAGCTGGCGGGACCCAGCAGTCAGGGGGAAATGTTTTTTCGTGAAATACAGTGGACCGTATGATGGGTCCCTACTATCAGGTGGAGGTATCATTATTTTCCACGTAATAAGGAGGCACTTCCTTGCTGCGGCCGTGGACCCAGTTGTCAGCTTCTCCACATACAGTCCACATCCGATGTAAGTCGTTCCTTGACCACGTTGACCACGCCGCCCCGAGAGCACCACGGCGGTGGATGACGGTGAGGCCTAGGAAGGGGACGACGCGGAGCTGGGGAAGACACGGTAGTGGATGCCCACGCAGAGAGGAGTACGAGGGTTCACTGGTTCGGCTGCGGTGTGAGGCTGCCGTCGCCGCAGAATAACAGGGGGTGTGGGTGAGTGGAGGGATGGCCTAGCCAGCGGTGGGAGTAGTAGGGGGCGGTGAGGTCTCCGTGGCAGCACAGCCGGCCACGGGAGGCAGGAGCAGGCGGCACGACTGGCACTGCTTTGGGCGGCTGGAGCAAGAAGACCAGAGGTTGAAGAAGCACGACGGCTGTTGGATGGACATCGTATGATCACTGCAGCTAGAATCGTTTATACTGACTAAGTTGACAAAGCCCTTGGTATGCGTGAACTTAGTAGGCCCACTGGTCAGCTTCCGAAATGGTGCGCCCCAGATGTGAGGGGGAGGAATCATTTTTTGGGCGGGTGAAGCTAGAATATCCGAGATTGAAGAAGAAGCACGGTATCCATTGGATGGACATCGAACGGCCACTGCTGCTAGAACCGTGTGTTGACTATAAGTTGACAAAGCCTTGCATACGTGTCAACTCTCTTTTTTTAGGGGACGTGTCAACTTAGTAAGGCCACAAGTGTGTGGCAGAGAACTTATAGCCCATTTGAGATTTGTAAGAATGTGCAGCCCATTTTTGAATTCTAACGGAATTTACTACAGCCCATTTACAATTTGTTAAAAGTACAGCCCATTTCAACCAACCGTTCAAAACAGAATTCAATAAAAATTCCCACATTTTGATGGGATCCAAAATATTTTTTTCCCGAAATTTTTAGTCAGATTAAATACAATTTCAATATAAATTTATATTACGTAAAAATCCAACGAAACATTGCACTCGCAACAATTAATGAAATTAAAAATTTCAGTATCCAAAAATAATATTTTATAAAGTAATTACATGTTTGGTGCATTTTTTTATAGTTACTGCCCAGTTTTTATAATTACATCCCATTTATTATTTCTTAAAGCCCATTTTCTTGTTAAGCCTAATGCATCCCTCCTAGGAAAGATTTGCAGCCCAGCGGGGCGGATAATAACAACTTGACCTTGCCTGGGTATTCATAAAAAAAGTATAGCTGGGCTAGCCATTTTCAGCTTGAAAAAAATTAATATCTGGCCTGGGCTAGATGGGCCACGGGGCACCCAGTTAATACCTACAGCAATGTTTTCGTTGTTTTTCAGAGGCGAAAAATTAATATCTGGGCTAAAAATCAAAAAACTCTGTAGTGCTCACACCTCAAAAACACAAATACTTCTCGAGCTGCTTGGTCCTAGTTGTCGGCCACTTCTTGTGCAATTCTCTCGTTTATTGACTACATAGGTTGACAATGGTGTGGGACTGTGATGTCAGGAAACCAGGAGGAAGCAAAAAAAGTATAGTTTTATATTATATATATAATAAGGAGGCACTTGCGTACGTGAGGCTATGGCCCTGGTGGGTCCCCATTGTAATCCTCTCCAAGTAAAGTCATCTCCTCGCCCGCGCGTGCTTTCCGCCCGAAACAGTCAGTGCCGCCCGCCCCGCTTCCCGGTGCAGGTGATTGCTCCGCCTTCAAACGACACAAGTGCCGTCCGTCCGTCCATCTGCCGCCCATATTAATGATACACGGTTGCCGAGGCGGCTACTCCGGCGCCACACGTCCGTCCCTCCGCCGCCCACCATTGCTATATAAACTGCTGCGCCGGCCATAGCCGCAGTCATCCGCATCTGTTCCCTTTCTCCTGTCCACGCCACTACTGCCCACCATGGCTTCCTCGCACTCCAGCGCTCTTCGGGATGGGCGGACGATGGACCACAAGGAGATGGCAGCCATTGCTACCGACCGGTTGGCCGGCAGGCAGCCGGAGGACGACGACGTCCCAATGGAGAACATGGTAGTCGATGATCCGGCGCCAACCCCCTCCTCCGCGCCATCCTCGTCGGTGCATTGCACCATGACCATCGGCGAGGCCCATGCCCAATATATGGACACGGTGAGGCAGATGCGTGAGGAGCAGTTCCGGGAGGCGTAGGGCGACACCACCTACAACCACCGTCTCCTCCAGGAGCACCTGCAGGCGGAGGAGCAGATCACCGCGGAGCGGGCGGAGCAGGAGGCGCTGCTTGACTCATACCGCTCCGCCCGCGAGGGCCGCCTCAAGCGCTGGCGGTACCGCATGCGGGTGGCGGAGGCTGCGGCCGCCTAAAAGAGGGTGATGAAGCGGGCGAGGCGCTGTTTGGCGAGACCGAGGACGAGGTAGAGGACAATGTCGGCTCCGATGAGTGCCCGCTCCGCTGGCGTCGACAAGGCCCTGCTCCGCCGAGGCCCCGCGGTGCCAACAACGAGGCAGAGGACACCGCCGGCTCCGTCGAGGCCCCGCCCCGCCAACAACGAGGCAGAGGACATCGCTGGCTCAACCGAGACCCCACCCTGCCAGCAATGAGGGGGGATTTCCACCGCTCTGCCGAGGCGCCGCCCGCTGGCAACGAGATAGAGGACATCGCCGGCTCCGCCGAGGCCCCGCCCCGCTGCCAACGAGGCCGCACCACACAAAAAACGAGGAAGAGTAGAACACGGTAGGTGGCCGCCGGTTGGGTCCAAGTAAGGCCACCGCTGCTACCCTCCAGTTGAAGCCAAGCTAGGTGGGTTGACCATTGACGGCCGGTTAGCTTCTTGGCGGCGACGTGGAGTCTGCTGTGTTGGAGAAGAACGCTGCTTCTACTTCACTTCTGGTGCAATTGGCTGACTGACACGTGGGCCCAATAGGCCACATGTCAGTTATGCAACTGCACCTGCAGTTAAGTCACTGAAGCTTCTGTTCGGCTCAGTGGGACACAGGTGGGTAGCTTCAGTTAATTAATTATACCTCCAGCGCACCCCTTTTTAGTTGAATAATGTATGAAATGTAATGAAATCCGGCATGTTTATAATAAATTCGACCGTGTATGAATGAATTTATTTCGATTAGTTTGAATTCCTGTATCACTGGCATTGGATGAACATGCAAAACAATACATACTAGCATTATTCCCAGGGTGATCACCTCGTTTGCAGTAGTTTCACATGTACTCCCTCCGGTCCTTTCTAGTCTGCATACAAGTTTTGTCTGCAGTCAAAGTATCTCTACTTTGACCAATCTTATAGAAAAAGTATGCACTTTCACAATGTGCAAAGTAAAAAGGAACAGAACGAGTATAAAGAGTTTGAGCAGCTTTTTAGCGTTTATGTACATTGCAATCAAACACACAGGGCTGGCAATTCATAGAGAACATTCAAAACAATCGATGATTATGCATCTCAGAGACTCACATGTAGGCAATATTTACTTCACAGCTAAAGAATAAAGAAAAAATTGATCGATGTTGCTGACAGCAAAGGGCGTCCCATTCGAAAATATCAAACGCATGTCTTGCTAAAATCAATGAGCAAAATTTGACAAGGTTGTCCCATTCCAAAATATCAAATGCCTACGATTGTGGAATGGTCAGGGTTTGCCATCAGTTCGGACATTGACATGGCACCTCGTGCTAAATAAACCAGCTGTTTTTTGTGCAGTTCCACCAAAATCAACCAAATCCGCGCGTAGCTTGTATGATTTCGCCCTTATATGTTGCAACGCCTTGAACTTATCGGCACTTCCTTTCTTGTGGTGGAAATGAATGATTCGATGTATTCATGAATATTGTGTGCAGTTCCCATTGAAATCAAGCTGAGCACCCATGTTTGCACAAATACAAAAAAAGTGATTAGTATAAAGCAAACTGTACTATGAATTGACAGTTTAAACAAGCACCTACATGGTCCATGTAGAGCACACTTTTAGAAAAATGGAACTCACCAGAAAGAATCCTAGAACAACATTGTACTCATGCATCACAGCAAACAAATGGAGATTTGTCAGTCCTTCTGAGCTGAAGTTAGTTTGGTCTTGTGGGGAGTAATGTAACCATCCTTCAACTGCTCCTTTTGACGAGAAGATAGACAGGGCTTCTTCATCCTGCCATAATCGGAACTAGTCACTTCACGTAGTCCATATTCTTCTTCAGAGGAAGATGATCCTGTTGTGCAAAGACAAGGGGACAACTAAATGCTAGCATCCCTGTTTGCTCGAAAAAAAGGAAAGGAAATATTTAAAATAGCACAGATGAAGCACTTCTCAAGGACAATACCACTTTTTCATGACAATATCTAAACAGTAGCACAACACCAATAGAGATGACAAAGCTCAATCATATGGATGAAATCAGTGGGCGAGTACCAACCTTTGTCAAGAGGCTTATTGTGTAGAGCATACAGATGAAGCACTTCTTCGGAACCATCTGTTGCTATCTACTGTGGTGGCCATGCTTACTATATACTCCTTGATTAGTTTAATGTTTCCAACATCTTCTTGTGCAGTTCCACTAAAATATATGGTATCTTCAAAGAAGATCCCTGTTTGCACAAGTAGAGATAATTACGTATTACATTAAGAGTGGCATCAATTCAGTGGCAAAACAATTGCTCGTTCCAGCCATAGCAATAAATTAAGATGCAAAACTATATCATTACTTGTGTCATCACAGTTCCAGTGCTTCATTACAGCACCGGGAGTTGATTTTTGTTTTTCTTCCTCTTGTTCTTACCCTTCATCACTTGGTTCAATAACAGACAAGCTTCGCCTTCAATGTAAGATTTGGCATGTCAATTAGGGAGCACAAGTATAGCACTAAACAATGACATTAATTTTCTGATGAAAGTGGCAAAATATAGTCCAACAGTTGTGAAATATCCTTATGTTACCTCAATGGGATATTACGGTGCACATACAGATTGGAAGTCTTGCCTCCATTTGTGCAGTTCACTAAAATCAAGCAACATTACCGTACAAGTAGCACAACATATGAAAGCACACTGCAGACTCATGTGAAAGAAGGCTAGTACTGACCTCTCATGATGCGGAATTCAAACAACTCACGGGAAGAAGATCTGAACCAAATTTGCCAACAAGGATAGGAAGTAAGATCTCCTCTTATGCAGTTCCACTAAGATCAAGCAATTAAGCAACGTTGTCGGTGTGACATTTTGGTTGAACTGCACAAAACACTCTTAAAACAAAAGTGTTTTGTGCAATGCAACAAAAGGTCACAATGGCAACGAGGTGAAGTAGATAACCCTGTTTACACAGAGGTGCAAAGGAAACAACTAGTGGTCAATAGCGGTGGATGACACAAAAGCCAACAAAAAGAAGCATCTACCTTATCTAAATGGGAAAGAAAGCAAGACAGTAGCATTTCTCAAACGGTGGCATTGATTAATATTAACATAGAGATTATATTAACAATAAAATTCGTTAAACATGTAATTTGCTTTTAACTGTGGCATTGCATCAATTTTCCAGTAGCATTATTAGAGGGTGTTTTTTTACAGGGACATTTTGGTGTAGGGACGAAAAAAACTCCGTGTCAGTCCCATCTAAACCAAACAGGAGGGACTTTTAGGGACTAAAAGTGGGCATTTGGGACAAAAGAAAGAAGACCCCGAGGGAGTCTTTTTGGGACTTTTTCCAATAGTTGCCCCTGCCACGCATCGCACCTTGTCTCTATTAGTCCATTACTAGGGTAACATGGTCTTTTGGCATGTCATTTAATAACCTCTAGTCCATGTTTAGTCCCTGGAACCAAGCAGGTAGGGACTAGGGAGTTTTTAACCAAACAGGGCCTTAGATTAACAATAGCTAAAGAGTTGCACGGGACAGTGGATGCACTAGCACCATGTGCATCTACCGATGTACTGTGGTCATGCACAGTCTGTTGCAACAAAGAACAAACAACCAAGGAGCATATTTGTGTTGGTCCCAGTTTTGTTATCTATAGACACCTTTCCCTATGTGAGCGCAGCAAATCTAGTCCTGCTCAAACTCTACAGCCTTGTCCCCCAAAACAAAAGATTAATTTGTTACATATATGCGTACTGCGTTTGTCATTGTTTTCCTTTTTGACCAACGTAGGTGCTGGATAGCCAGTCTGTGCTAGTACTTTCGCCCCTTCCTTTCCTCTTTGAACCACGTCCTAGATTTATGCGATACAACTTTCCCAACTACTTTCCCCCATTCCTCTCCTCTTTGGACCACGTTCTAGATTCATGTTATACAACTTTCCCCTTTCCTTTCCTCTTTGAACCACGTCCTAGATTCATGCTATACAACTTTTCCCACTACTTTCCCCCACTCATTTCCTCTTTGAACCACGTCCAAGATTCATGGTATACATGCAGCTAGAGAAATGCATGTGGAATAAGTAAATTATACCTTAAGGTTCTTGGGGCGTGGTTCAGTGGGCGACGGGACGACGGCGAACAATAAGGGGTCGGAGGCCCTCCCGCGCCGCCGTTGGGTGAAAATGAACAGCTGCGCCGGTAGTGGATTCCCTCCCTCGCCTACGGCGCAGCGTTAAGCCTCCTTCCCTTCCCGGCGGACGGATCCTGCCGGCTCTTTGAGCAGCAGTGAGGGGAGAGAGAGGCCAATGTTCAGATCTGGAGAGGGTGAGAGAGTGTGAAGAGAGAAACTACAAGCATTGAGGCTCCAACGTGTATATATATACTGGAGAGAGAGTGTGAAGCATGCAAACCCTTGAAAACAAGCACCGAGGCTGCAGCTTATACGTGATGAGGTGATTATACGGTCACTACGAGATCGTATAGCTTTGTATCCATCCATTTTGACGAGTCAAAGAATCCTCCTAGCACAAATTATGCTCAAGTGTAGTTATCAAACCCGAGACCTCAAGTTTGATGAGCGAAGAGGCTAACCAGCTACACAAGCCTCCCGTTATGTGCAATGAGAGGAAAATAACCTTTTATACATTCCTGCAATCGTGTGACAAGAATGCTGTGTTTTTTTGTGTGTGTGGGAGTCATTGGGATTTAGATCATAATCGTGTCATGTGGCTTTGGTGGTAAGACTATCCATAGTGGTGCAGAAATAATGCAGCCTTAGTCACCTTACCTCTCTCCACATAGTACGTTGGGTTCCACCAGTTAGAGGGTGAAACAAACAAATTAATAAGAAAAATTAAAAGCGCCAGCGGTGTATCTTACCTCACACATCTCGCTACTGCTCGGGAACACTGTCCAATTGATCCCTCTGTTCACTCACATACTATTTTAAGTGAATCCTTATTATAACATGCACATAATTTTGGGCACTTGTATTCGACCTAAGTTAGTGTGCCATTGTATCTCATACTTATTACTCCCTCCGTCTAGGTGTAATAAGCCACATTAGAAGGTGCAGCGGGACCAAGGTGCATGCGTGTGTGTGTGTGTGTGTGTGTGTGTGTGTGTGTGTGTGTGTGTGTGTCAGAAAGAGCGACGGATCGACCTACTCCTACAGAGAGATGGTGTGTTGTGTATGATTTTAGCCGTGAGAGTCGGTGCATCATCTCGTTTCCGGGCGTGTCCGGTAGGGACAGGCGGACAGCTGCCACACCCGTTCCTAACCAGCCTAGCCCACCCAAAGCCCTCCATCGCCCGCGCATGCTTCCCACCCAAAACGATCAGCGCCGCTCCAAAGAATCGGTGCCGCATTCATGCCCAGGCAGAGCGGACGCGACCTCTCACTAGTGCGAGAGTGATGGTTGCTTCGTCCGTCCAACTTACTGCTGGGTCTATGTGATTTGACGGCTCATTGGTCTTTATTACTGAGGTGGTAGGACTGCTGGATGTCCCATGCTTTCGGCGAAAGGAGGTACTACTAGATTACAATTTTCTCCATTCTTACAGCAGAGGAGTGCAAGAGCAGTGAAAACACGCAGGCTCAGTGATTATATGGCCCACCTCACACTATCACCATATTTTCTGGACACCGTCCGACACCTAACTCTTTACATAGTATTCCCTCTGTTCCTAAATACTAGATGAGTCACCGCGCGTTGCCGCGGAACAGCCGTATATCTCTCTGTGTAAAATTATCGATTTCATAGAACTAAAAAAAATAACCGCATGACAAACGTGCTAGCCAAACTAAAAAAACTGCCATCATCATTTAGATCATCCCACGTAAGGAAAAAAGATCAGCCAACTCCTACTGCATAATGGGATTATATTTTTCTTTTTGACATGTTAATGGGACTTAAAATCTCACTTACATGCATGCTACTGGTGCATGCTTGTGTGCAGACATGTTGATGTGATTTAAAAACCACTCACATGCATGCCACGGTATTTCTGCATGCTTGCATGTGGCTTAGTGCGGAGCCTCTCAACGTCTAGATCAGACGACTATTATGGACTGATTTAGTTCATCTAACGGCTACATTAATTTTGATGATGTGACTCAAGGAGAGGATAGGGAATTCCTAGTAGTGGGGGCTAGCTATTACTAGTAGATAAGTCTTTGTAGATATTCCACTAGGTGAACTACATACGGAACAAAATGAATGAATCTACACTTAAAATGCATCTATATACATCCACATGTGGTTCATGGTGAAATCTCTACAAAGACTTATATTTAGGAACGGAGGAAGTAATAGTATAGTACGTACTGTAATTTATCAGCGAGATAAATTTGTACAATGCTATTAAGCTTCCAGCTTCTGTTACGTGTATCTTGCGTCCAAGGTTGCCCGTTGCAACATTTCATCAAATACAAAGGAGACTAACATGCATGCTATTGCATCTCAATGATTGACAGATCATAGCAAATATGTACTCCCTCCATTCCAAAAATAAGTGTCTCAACTTTATGCAAACTTAAGTACAAAGTTGTACTACTACTAAAGTTGACACTTATTTTGGAACATAGGCAGCTAAAGAAAAAACGATCCATGCTGTCCCTAGCCATTGAACCATGAACCCTAACCAGGCTTCAATTTGCTGGCAACGTTCGAGCTTCCTAAGAAATGAAGTTTGCCACCTTTTGACCATCGGATCATTTTGTGCAGTTTCACCAAAATCGAGATGAGCATCCCTGTGCCAAAGAAATTGAAGAAACGTGATTAGAATAAGATTACTGGGACTAGTTGATGAGACATAAACTCATCACAAATACAGTACGTAGAAGCCAGTAGAGGTATGTGCGGGGCAAAGAAGTACAGAAATATCCACATGGAGTGATGTGGGCAGCTAGAGCAGTGGTGCAAGTCGGCTGTAAAGGGAGTTGTAACTGAGGGACGTAGCTCAACCTTGAGGAGGGCGGCGGGAGGCGGCAACTGCCCATGTCGCGGCAGTGAGCAAGGGACAAAGGCAACCTCACCGGCTTTGTGAGAGAGAACAGCGAGGACCACTGATCGGGACGTGCCGACAGTGGGTTTTCGCCGTCGGCGATGGCGACCGCATCTACACTAAGCATCCACCCCTTCCCCCAGCGGACGTGATCCGCTGGGATGTTAGAGATGTGGCCACAGTCGTTTTGTGCGAGAGAGTGTTAAGAGAGCAACCCCAGCAAGCAACCGTGTAGGCTGGCCCGTCCTGACTATGTATATAGTGGAGCTGTTTCCTTTTCTCTCCATATGAACCTATCGTATTGCGTACGTGCCACTGAAGAAAAAAAACTTTATTTATAAATGACGCAGCACCTACTACTCGTTCTCCTATAACCTTGCGCTTGGCATCTCCAAAATATTAACCTTGCGATTGGCTCTTCGCCTCTTCGGGAAGTCGAGCAATAATGGTAGTCCAGTATATATCGTACTGGCTATATGAGACCGAATGAATTGCTGCACGTCCACCACGTGGGCGAGGGTCGAGGGGCGAGGGAGAGTGCTACATACGGAGCAAAATGAGTGAATCTACACTCTCTATACATTAGTGTTTGGAGTATGTACTAGTAGTTCATATTGAAATCTACTAAAGGACATATATATTCCAAACAATATGATATAATCTCTATAACCAAGGTAGTAGGGACGAGGAGTAAACGGAGGGAGTAGTAAATGTTTCTCCTCGTCCTACGAGCCACCGCGCGCATGGGCGAGGGAGCGGGCGTAAAGCCGACAGTACTAAGCAAGCTTCACCTCATCCTGCGAGCCACCACGCCCATGGGCGGGGGAGACGGCGTACTAAGCAATCTTCTCCTCGTTCTATGAGTTGACGAGACACATCAAAAGTACTCCAGTGTATAGAGCCTTGCCTCTAAGGTAGGCCCCACATGGTTTGCCTCTTTTTTTAACATAACGCGTCAAGTCGCAATTTGTTTGTTCACCCGTGGTAGACGATCCTCCCTCCACCAAGTGGACAACCAGTACACATGACAAATTACCACATGGGCTGCCTCTTTCGTACAGAAATGAGCTCCACCGTGTACCCGCGCGGATGTGGTTGGGAAAGAGACGGGAGTATGTGCGCCGTGCATGCGCCTCTTCTCTTCGTGCATGTCCCCCACCTACGTGGGTGTGTGTGAGAGATACAAACCACGTTTTTGAGTGTTTTTTGTTTTGGGGTGGGGGTGTGGGGGTGGGGTGGGAGGTTGATTTCGTGAATGTATTTGTGGGAATATGTGTCGATGACATCTCAAACAAAATTTTGCATGCAATGTGTGTGAAACGGAGGCCTATCCATATCATATATAGAGGGTCGGGCAATCCACGAGAAGAGAGGGAGGGGTCATAGATATCGATAGAGTCGAAGAGAGGATCAAGTGGGTGGGTGCGAGATCGATGAAGAGAGCCATCGAAATTGTGTGTGTGTGCAAGTCAAAGATATAGGGTGACTGACCTACCGGAATGTCAGAGGGCACATGTCAAGTTTGTGTGTGGCAGGGAGACATGACTAGAGCACTCGATGTATCGGTGTGTGTGGGGGGGGAGGGGGTGGGGGAGGGGTAGGCAGAGGCCTAACTATAGAGGTAGAACGACTCGCATATGTGTTGAGAAGGAGAGACCCAATTATGTCTTGAGGGAGATCGGTCGACATCCATACACAACTGAAGGATGGGAAATATGATGGGACAAAGAGAGAGAGAGAGAGAGAGAGAGAGAGAGAGAGAGAGGAGAGAGAGGGAGAGAGAGAGAGGAGAGAGAGGGAGGGAGAGGGGTAGAGTGCTGGATGGGGGATGGAGTTGCTTCTCGAAGATGGTGGGAGAGGCCTACTAGACAAACTAAGGGTGGAACTGCAATGTTATCAATAAGAGTTGGGATGTGTTTCTGTGTGTGCCTGTGCGTGATAGATCTGTCAGGACGCATCCATGGATGATGAAGGGGAACCATGTGTTTGGTAAGCAAAAGCAAACCTAACTAGATTGGTAGATCAATTGTTGTTTGTCGGAGGAAGGGAAAAACATAACTAATGAGGTGGATCGATCGACGAGGGGGTAAAAATGAGTTATAAGGACCTAACTAGCTATATGTATAGCGGGAGATCGGTCAGTGTACGTCCATTTGTTAGAGGCAAACGGATAGACAGAGAGAATGGAGCTAGGAGGTGGTGCGAGAGGCCCAGCTACAAGTTAGATAGGGGGAGGAGTGTGCGGTTGTGAGATCGATGAAAAGAGGGGCGAGAGTTTACACGTGTGTGTGACCGTATGAGAGACACGGGGCAAGGACACATAAATGAGGAGATTGAAGGTGCGTGTGTATGTTGTAGGCAGGCATCGCTAGAGAGGTTTATCGATAAGTGTGTGTCAGAAAGGAGTTGTGGAGACTCTGGGAGAACAACCTAAAGAAAAGAAATGAATGTGCCCGGTGGACAGAATGCCGAGGGAGGGGGATGGCGAGGAGGGTGTGTGCATGCACGAGAGAAAGTTAGTGGTAGCTACAAAGGTTAGAGGATTGTGTGGGTGTAAGAGACTAACAAATATCATAATTTGATATGAAAGCGGATTCATATATTTGAATAGGAGATCATAGTGTTTTAAACAAATGCATGCATGAATATAGCGGTGATACACGTGATGTGCACATGTTATACCATAATGTGATAATGCATGGCGTTTGCAACTCACAGCTAAATGTCGAACAATCTAAACCATACTATACATCAAACAATCTCACATTTTATTTGAATTTGGGATAATGTGTGGCGTTTGTAGCTTACAACTAAATATCGAACAATCTAAACAATACTATATATCGAACATTCTCACATTTTATTTGAATTTTTGGTAATGTGTGGTGTTTGCAACTCACATCTAAATACTTGTAGGCGTAGGGTGCGGGGCACCATACATAATGTGATAAACACATTATACATATGAGTCATGGTTTAGATTATGAAGATCTAGCTAGAGCTAGAAATGTAATGTGATTTGAAATCAACATAAAGTGGATTTAAAAAATCGAGTTCGAGTTCATATAGTACACATAGTTCATATGTAACTCGAGACTAATCATGTGGTGTGCTGTGAAGATAATACACAAATGATGGTTTAACTTGACAATAATGATGATTGTAGATCTTATTAAAATAGAGAAAAAAATTCAAATGCTTTGACTGCACAACAATCATTATTGTAGATCATATTCAAATAGAGAAACGAATTCAAATTTAGTTCATATTGAAGCGGTAGTATATACGTTTGGAATGCACTAAAACGTTCATTTGAGTAGTAGGTTGCATGCATTATACACGTAGCAAAATATTTTAATTGAACATAACATGAATTCAAAGTTTTGAATGACATTTGTAGTGCGCATTGATTTGGTACAGTACAGGTTAGGCTTGTCCGGAAATTTCAACCCGCGCCTTGTTAGCCCGAAATATTTAAGATATATCTTTGTCTCGCTGTGCTCCGACAACTCCCTCCATCTCAACCCGCGCCTTGCTATTCCCAAATTACAACACACACGAAAACTCCCACCTCCTGTGAAATCCCGACACGCGAAATGCCCGTGGTACCCCTGAACTGAAAGAACCGCCTTAAATCGGTGGGGGTACTTTCTTAACTTACCCCACATTTCGGACAAGAGCGTCCCTAAGCCATTGTTCCCCACTGCCATCCCATCCGCCCACCCATTCATACACCAAGGCCGCGAAAACCCGTGATGAAGCCCCACACCCTGCTCCGTCCGCCACCCAGCCGGAGCCTCTTCCCCGACGACATCGTCCATAGCAACACCTCGATGTCCCTCATCCACCATACCGGATGAGGATCCGTCGTCGATCTCGTTGTCCCACCGGTTCAGCCACCCCGTCCTCCACCTCCAAGGAGCTACCCCGACATTCCCCTCGTCTTTCGCGCCACCTCCATTCCCACACCGCCGTCTTCACCTGCACCACCGGAAGAGCATCATCATCACCGTTTCCTCGGATGAAGCTGTGGCCTAATCGGCGCCACCAAAGAGGTTGTACACTAATCGCCACATTTTCTTCTTGATTCGATCTCACGGTGCTGCGGCGCTCGGTCCCGAGCCGACACGGCACGACTCCATCCACGGCGGTGTCGCCGGCCACTTCCTCCACGGTGTCGCTCCCTTGGCGGCGACGTCCACATCAGTAGGAGCTGCTGCTGCTTTAGCTCTCACTCGCGCTGCTGCTCTGCTCTTGTTCTCGGTCCCCTGCCTGGTCTGCTCTTGCTATTGCTCTTGCTCGCGTTACTGCTCTCGATCTTGCTATTGCTTGTGATGCTGCTCCGATTTAGCTACACTTCAGTCGACTGAATCAACTTTTGGGTCAGTCGATTTTCAGGGGGTGGGGGGAGGGGGCTCGCCGGGGTGAAGGAAGAACCAGTCGCAGCGGGGAGGGGGGCTCGTAGGAGAGGTACCCTACTATCTATCTTAGGGTTCAGGGTGGGGGCGGTGGTCGCCGGTGGTGGTGGGGCGATGGCGTGGGGATCGCCGGTGAAAAAGCTCGGCACGGGGGGCCTAGAGGGATGACCAGGACGGCGGTGGGGAGTGTTTTCAGGGTGGGCGGGGCGGCGCACTGCCACCGGGCGGCGGGGGGCTGCTGTTTCGCCGGTGGTGGCTGGCGGCTCAGGGGGGTGGAGGTTGAAGATGAACTATAGGCCCTTGATTTCGTATCCAACGGCTGCAAAATCGACTGACCAGAGATGGAAAAGACAGTCGACCGACGTGTAGCCTCACCTTGCTAGTGCGTTCAGTTTCTACAGCAAAATTCAGTTTCGACAGCAAAATTCAGTTTTGACAGTTAAGTTCAATTTCGACAGTTAAGTTCAGTTTCAACAGTTAAATTCAGTTTCAACAGTTAAGTTCAGAGATGAGCGGCTGATGTATTTTACATCTAGCACTTTGTGGTTATGTATTTTACGTCATGTATTGGAGATGCTATTAGAATTCCACTCAGGTTAACATTGTCTCTCTTGTCCTGCTTCAGCCTCGGCGTCGTACAACTCACCGAAGCTGCTCCAACGACGAAACCCTCCATCACAGTGGAGCAGTACCTCGGGCTCCATCTCAAGACGCCTAAGATCTTCCCCTCCTCTGACAGCCAAGTCAGCCGGAGCATCCTCACCGGCCAACCCAATCACGCTGAGATCGAGTGAGGTACCAGGCAACTTAGCTTTCCGTGATGGACTCTCTTGAACGCCATCATTATTTATCTCTGCGCGTTTGAGCTGTGCATTTGTCGATGGCCCTGGGAGTTGAGCTAGTAGGGTAGTGGCCTAGGTCCAAAGTAATATAAGTAGCACAAAAACATTTTTTTAGTGTAGGCTTTTCCTTGCTCAAGCCTGCCTACTAGAATCGCTAGTGCTTGAAAGGAAAAGTGAATGAAAAACATAGGAATTGGAAAGTTTCCTATGGTACTACTATTCATGAATTTTGTTCAAAGGAATGGAGCAAAGGAAAAAGTTTAGGTTTGTTCCTTTAGTGTCTCCTTGAAAGAAAAAACGTAGGAATTTTAATTTTCACTTGTCCTACTTTTCAAATTCCTATTAATAAAGCACAAGACTAAGAGATAGTAGCATAATAGCATTATAACTATACATTTTCTTGTGGTTTGACTTAATCTCACCATGCTTCTTTGCATCTTGTGATCTTCCAATTGTTGTGAATCAAACACCCAGATTGGCAGAAATCCTGTGTTTTTAAATTCTCTGTTTTGCACGTGCATTCCTATCCTATTCATGTCTATTTCCTATCCCTGCATTGTTGGAATCCTCCAATTCAAACGAGCCCTTATAGAATTACTTCTCTTATAGATAGTTGTCAAAGAAAACCTTGCGTCGTTTGTCCCGCTCCTGCTGCGCCGTCGTCCACCCCAGCTCAGCTGCTCCAACGACAGAAGGGTCCAGCACAACAGGGATTCGGCCTCTAGACTGTCTTTCGCCACCTCAGATCTTCTTCCCCGCCGCCGGCAGCCATGAAAACTGCATTACCATCATCAACCGAGCAGATGACCTCGAGGACTACACGGGTCCGCAAGAGAGGTCGCACTCTTTCGTGTCTGCTTACGTTATGCATCGCTTAATATTACATGCTACTTTATCGTCCTGTTCACCGATTAGACTCTAAGTCAGCTCCAAACTAATGGTCAAACTTGAGTTTTGAAATGGTTGTGGGGTACATATCGGGGCCGCAATCAATAGTATCTATCTACTATCTGGTTAATCTCCGGTGTCTACTATGAGTTTCATGTTGGGTGGGAAACAAACAGTAAAGAAGCCATTATCTGTATTTTTAACTGAAGCCATTATCTGCATGCTATTATTGGTTTTGAGTCTATCCACGGGTTGCTACCATCACTCTGGATTTCTGCATGCACTCCTTACATAATCTCACTATGTTTTATTCCTATGCATGAGAGTTATTGTAAACAATGGAACTGAACATGTAGAGCAAAAGAGACGATCCTTGCGTGGCAATAAAATTTCATGCAGACGTCGCTCCATGGTAGGCGCAAAGGCAGCCCCCTCCACGCATTTCGGATTGTAATCGAGAGGAAGATATCTGTTCTAAGGAGGATTCGGACGGAGAAGACAACTCCTATTTACCCCCTAAGGTCTTCGCTCTAACTTGGCATGCTGATGTTGGTTATATCATGCATATGGTGCCTTGTAGTGCTTACTTTATACATCAAATATGTCATCTTCTTAGTTTAGACATCCTTTGTGCGAATGCCATCTGTTTAATTTATTCATTGTTTATGTGAATTATGCAACGCCATCTTGTTTAGCCAGGCATCATATATGTGGATTTTGCAATGCCATCCTGCTTAGCCAGTCATCTTATATGTAAATTATATCATGCCATCCTTTTTTCCGTTACATATTACATTTGTCAACAATGTTAGTACATTCAACTGCTCTTCGTGTGCATCAGCCATTTGACACGGTGAAGGCAAATTCTAGAGTGAAAACAAGGTCTTCAGAGCAGACTATGCTATCTGACGAAGTGCATATCTCACTGATTATGGATAGCTCCTCAGAGGAGGATTCAGACACAGATGACCAGGCCTATTCCCCCCCCCCCGAGGTGTATGCTCTAACTTGGCAGGGTTATGTTGCTCATATCATGCGTATGGTCTCTCGCATTGCTATGTCATTTGATTAGTTTAGACATGCTTTGTGTGAATGCCACCTGTTTAGTGTCTAATTACCATATATGTGAATTATGCATTGCCATCTTGTTGCAAGACATTATATATGTGAATTATGCAATGCTATCTTGTTGCAAAGGCATTATATATGTGAATTATGAAATGCCATGTTGTTTAGCCAATCATCATGTATGTGAATTATATCATGCTATAATTTTTTTGTATTACATGTTCCATTTTGTATATTAAACTACTCTTCCTATGCATCAGCCATTTGACGCGGTGATGGAAGTATCTGGAGTGAAACCAAGGTATTCAGAGTAGACAATGCTACCTGTTGAAGCAGACATCTTGCTGGTTACAGAGAGCTCCTCAGAGGAGGATTCAGAGACTGATGACCAGTCCTTTTTTTCCCCTGAGGTCTATGCTCAAACTTGGCAGGGTTATATTAACCATGTCATACATGTTGTCTTGCATTGCTTAGTTTTTTACATCATATATGGATTGCCATCTGCTTACTTGCTTACTATATAAATCATATATTTGAATTATATCATGCCATCATGTTTACATAGTACATACACATCATCTAACTGAATTATGGCATGGCAACCCATTTAATAAACACATCATATAGTTATATCATCTCATCCTGTTTAGTGTTTACAGTCATCATATTTTGAATTATGGCATTCTATCCATGAATGTATGTGAATTATGGCATGCCAACCTATTTAATAAACACATTATATAGTTATATCATGTCATCCTATTTACATAGTCATCATATTTTGAACTATGTCTTTCCATCTTTCTTAGTTAGCCATCATAATGTGAAATTGTGTCATGCTATCCTATTTAGTTAACCATCATATATGTGAAATTGTGTCATGCTATCATGTTTGGTTAGACAACATAAATATGAATTATTTCATGCCCTCTTTTAATCCCCACTATCCATTGCACCTGTCTATCATACAATGTCTATACTTTCAATTACTTCTCTTGTTTATCAACCATTTGAATTGGAGAGGATGATGGCAGTATCTAAGGGAGTAACAACACGGTCTTCAGAAAAGATAGTGCTACCAGTTGATGCAGATAGAACCACGGTTGTACTTGCCCAAGGACCAGATCCACCACACATAACCCAGAATCTCGTAGATTGTACCCCTACCCAGTTGGACAGAGAACCAGCTACACCCTTCTAACCCCAACCCCGACAGATAGTAACCCAGTTCCAGTTGACACAGCACCGTCTCCACCACAGAGCACCCAAACACAAGCAGTTGGTAAGGGAACTGCAATGCCCAAAGCACGAGAACCACCACTCCCAATCCCAACTCAACGCTCAAATGAGAAGAAGATTTGTTCTCAGGTCAGGTTCTGTAGCTATGGTTCATACTCCTTTGCTCTTGCATTACTGTATTTACTCATACCAACTATTTTAAAATTTGAAGGATGGAATTGAAACTCCAATGGCGCAACAGGTATGTTTTAAACCTGTTTCTTTAACTGGTTTGCTGTTGTAACCTGCTCTATGTTGATTTCAGTTTCAATTGTATAAACAATTATGTTCTCATGTCATGCACATTACAAGTGTTGTTCAGTGCTATGTAGTTTCCGCACTTATATTCTGTCTATGCTATTGTGTCTTAAAAATATATGATTTGAACTATGTCTCTATCTTGATTTGGCAACAAAAACTAGAATGATATAGACCATAAAGTGACCATGGTACATAGATATATGTTTGTTTCATGCTGTTATCATGTCCACTTTACTACTAAACTCATTTACCAAAATGAGTTTCATATACAACATGGTAAACCTGTGATATGTCTGCTTGTTTCTCTTTTAGAATGCAGACAAAATATTGGAGAATAGTACCGCGTTATGCAATGGTAAAGGAAGTAATGCAGATAATGTTCAAGATAGTGAGACACCCCTGTTGGTCTCCAAGAAAGCTGATAAAAACTATCTTGACGACAGTGAGAGAACCCAAAAGTCCTGTCTTGATGCAGTGTTCGAGTTACTAGCCACTACTGCTGGCACAAGCTCTTCGAACTCGCTGCCTGAATCAGTTTGTCTTCTTGAGTCTCAACTTCAAGTTGAAAGACATCGATCAGATGTGCTGCGACAGGAAGCTAAAGGACTGAGGAAGTCCCTGCAGAATTCAGATGCATATTCCTAGTGCAACAGCAAGTGCTGTAGGATTTAAGCGCCAAACAAGAGAAAGTTAATAAGCTTGCTAAGCATCTTGCCAGCATTATGGGTACCCATGATATTGTTTCTTGAGATCTTCTGAAGTGGTTTCAGTTCTGGATTTGTTTTGCTGCGGCATTTATTTACGCTGGTCGCCAACTTTGACAACCAGTGTATATGATATGCTGCTTTGTTCCCTATATTTGCACTGGTGGCGAACTTTGATGCCCAGTGGAGGTAATATGTGTAATAGCCATGATAGCCTAGCGTTAGTTGCTTGCTTATTTATTTCCTTGTTGTCTTGTTTATTTGTTTGCTTGTAGTCATTGCAGTTCTTTTTCTGCGATTTGCTAGCGGCTGCAATAACCTATTTTTTAAAGCTAGGCCACAATAACCATGGGCTAATATTTACTGTAGTGACACTGGGCCTCCTACGGGCCGTAGAAACAGTGGGCCTTCTACGGGACGTAGAAACAATGGGCCTTCTACGGGCCGTAGAAACAATGGGCCTTCTACGGGTCGTATCATCAACGGGCCTTATACGGGCCATATGATCGATTGGCCAAACATGGACCAATAACAAACCGTATTATGGTCGTAAACGGGCTAGAGTTGGAATCGTCCGTTCATGGGCCGACCATAACGGGCCATCGTTAATAGGCCGTTGATGACGCTATGAAAACGGCCCAACGTATTATCAGACCACAAACGGGCCGACTGTAACCACGGGCTGAATTTGGCCCACAAGAAGAAAATGACAGTAACGGGCCATAAGTAAACGAATGCTGGAAATGAGCCCAAGAATAAATGGGCTCTGAGAAGGCCGAAAGATAACATGGGCTGGAAATGGCCCAACGGAATAACAGGTCGTTAATGGGTATAAAGTGATACACTGTTCATTACGGGCCAGTTCCACCACGGGCCGTTAATGGGTGTAAAGTGACACACTGTTCATTACGGGCCAGTTTCACCATGGGCCATTAATGGGCCAAGAGTTACAAAGGGCCACATATGGGCCGAAAGACGTCATGGGCCATACATGGGCCAGAAGTGAAAACGGGCTGGAATCATATTGGATGACCCAAATGACGCTACTAGGCCTAATTCGGATAGGGCGTAACGGGCCTTGGGGTAGCGGGCTGTAAATGGGCTATATGCGAACAAGCCGGTAACAGGCTTTCCATGGGCCGGCCCGCCACCTTAGACCAACTCAAACGGGCCGGCCTTTTCACAGGAATGGGCCTCTGTTGGGCCATGCCACGTGCCGGCGTATCATAGGCGCCTTTTGTCCCTTGAGTGGATGACATCTGTCCCAACGATGAGCCGACACGTGTTTCCTCTAGCCAATGATGATTTTACACGTGGAAATCCCCATTGGTTGGGGCTGTTAACGGGTTATCGGATCCAAAACCCGACCCGATATCTTAACGGCGTTCCATTACGGTGGATGCCACGTGTCGGTCACCCTTGACGAAAGCACTTCTGTGACGTGCGATTTATCATCATGGAAGTGGACACTTCCGTGGTGATAATTTTGGTAATGTCATGGAACACTTCTACGACAGCACAGGTATGACTATCTTGAATTTGTCATAAATTCGTCATGGATATACATGCATGACAAAAACAACGACCTACTGTGACAAACATGTATCATCACAGAAGTGTATTTCTTTTGTAGTGTGGGTGTTTGGCCAGATGCGTTTGCTGGTGCCTCCCCTTTGCGCATGTGCCGCCGCTGGTGCGTCCTCCAACCTCCTCGACGCTGCTTCCAGGGGTGCGTCGCTGAATGGGTTTGGTCGGATGTGTTCCTCTGCTTGGGTGCCCGAGCCGGCTATTCTTCTCATGTAGCACTGAAAGACATGTTAACGAAATAAATTTAGTCAGCGGAGCTCTCCTGTTTCTTCATCTCATCGTCTCCTGCATGCTCGCTGTGGTCGGCTTCTTCCTCCTGGGCTTCATGTGTTAGTGAACGCGTGGCCACGGGCGCACCGTCACCTCCTGCATTGCGTTCTTTGATCCCTCCTAGTGAGAGAGTCGTGGTCTTCTCCTCCGAGTGCATGAGATGTTCTTCATCCGGTGATACGTCTCCAATGTATCTATAATTTTTGATTGTTCCATGCTATTATATTATCTGTTTTGGATGTTTTATATGCATTAATATGATATTTTATATGGTTTTTGGGACTAACCTATTAACCTAGAGCCCAGTACTAGTTTCTGTTTTTTCCTTGTTTTAGAGTTTCACAGAAAAGGAATACCAAACAGAGTCCAAACACTTTCACGATGATTTTTCTTGGACCAGAAGACATCCAGAGGACTTGGAGTGCAAGTCAGGGAAGCCACGAGGCGGCCACAAGGATGGAGGGTGCGCCCCCACCCTTGTGGGCCCCTCGTGACTCCACCGACCTATTTCTTCCCCCTATATATTCTCAAATATTCCAAAACCAATCAGGAGAGCCACGAAAACACTTTTCCACCGACGCAACCTTCTGTACCGTGAGATCCCATCTAGAGGCCTTTTCCGGCGTCCTACCTGAGGGGGATTCGATCACAGAGGGCTTCTACATCAACACCATTTACCTTCTGATGAAGCGTGAGTAGTTTACCACAGACCTACGGTTCCATAGCTAGTAGCTAGATTGCTTGTTCTCTCTCTTCAATTCTCAATACCATGTTCTCCTCGATGTTCTTAGAGATCTATTTGATGTAATACTTTTTTGTGGTGTGTTTGCCGAGATTCGATGAATTTTGGATTTATGATCAGCTTATCTATGAATATTATTTGAATCTCCTCTGAATTCTTATATGCACGATTTTATATCTTTGCAAGTCTTTTCGAACTATTGATTTGGTTTGGCCAACTAGATTGGTTATTCTTGCAATGGGAGAAGTGCTTAGCTTTGGGTTCAATCTTGCGGTGTCCTTTCCCAGTGACAGTAGAGGCAGCAATGCACGTATTGTATTGTTGCCATCGAGGATAAAAAGATGGGATTTACATCATATTGCTTGAGTTTATTCCTCTACATCATGTCATCTTACTTAATGCGTTACTCCGTTCTTCATGAACTTAATACTCTAGATGCAGGCATGATCGGTCGATGTGTGGAGTAATAGTAGTAGATGCAGACAGGAGTTGGTCTACTTGATACAGACGTGATGCCTATATTCATGATCATTGCCTTAGATATCGTCATAACTTTGCGCTTTTCTATCAATTGATCGGCAGTAATTTGTTCACCCACCGTAATATTTATATCTTGAGAGAAGCCTCTAGTGAAACCTATGTCCCCCGTGTCTATTTTCCATCATATAAGTTTTCGATCTACAATATTAGTTTCCTATTTACTTCCTTTGCAATCTTTTACTTTCTGATCTATAAACCAAAAATATTTACTTTACCGTTTATCCATCTCCATAAGATCTCACTTTTGCAATAAACAATGAAGGGATTGACAACCCCTTTATCACGTTGGGTGCGAGTTGTTGATTGTTTGTGCAAGTATTCGGTGACTTGTTCGTTGTCTCCTACTGGATTGACACCTTGGTTCTCAAAACTGAGGGAAATACTTACTCTACTTTGCTGCATCATCCTTTCCTCTTCAAGGGAAAAACCAACGCAAGCTCAAGAAGTAGCAGGAAGAATTTCTGGCGTTGTTGCCGGGGAGATCTATGCCAAGCTAAGACATACCAAGTACCCATCATAAACTCTCATCTCTTGCATTACATTATTCACCATTCGCCTCTCATTTTCCTCTCCCCCACTTCTAAAACAATTTTCGAAAAAGATTTGCCTTTTCTTTGCCCTTCCTCCGTTCGATCTTTTGTTTGCTTGTGTTACCATGTGCCTTCTTTTTGCTTGCATCTTCGCTTGCTAAAATTATATGGATCCTCATCCACTTGCGAATCTTTTTAAGAGATCCAATTATGATGAACCAATTGCTAGTGAGTTGTGTGCACTAGATTATCTTTATGAGGTTTTGCTTGAAATCTGTGAATCTGATAATTGTGATGAAGTACTTTATGAAGTGATTCATGGTAGATCTTTGAATGGAAAGCAAGATTGCAATGATGTTATTATAAATTCTATTAATGTCAGTTGTGCTAATAATATGCAAAACCCTAAGCTTGGGGATGCTAGTTTTGCTATGTCCTCTACTTGTTACAATGATCATGATTGGGGTGATTCTTCTTATGATCTTGAAAATTTATTTAAGCCCCATGATGAATGTGAGATTGATAATAATGTTTGCAACAATATTGAAAGAGGGTTTGGAATAGTGTCAACTTTAGATCCCACATATTTGGAGAATATTCAATCTTATGAATTTTTTGATAAAAGTGGGTTCGGAGAGGTCATGACTTTATTTTATGATAATCCCACTATTTCGGAAGAGTGTCAACATATGCATGCGGATCATGAAGAGAAAATTTTATGTGATAGTTATATTGTTGAATTTGATTATGATCCTACATTTAATTATTATGAGAGAGGAAAATATGGTTGTAGAAATTTTGATGTTACAAAATTACCTCTCGTTATGTTGAGATTGCTATTGTTTCTTTGTTCTTCCTTGCATATGGTGGTTTTTGCTTGTCTTGATAATATGTTTTCTTATAAAATACCTATGAATAGGAAGCATGTTAGACTTAAACTTGTATGTCCAATGTTTTATGATGCTCTCTTTGTGTTTCAATTGTTATCTTTCATGTGAGCATCATTAAAATTATTAATGCCTAGCTAAAAGGCTTTAAAGAAAAGCGCTTGTTGGCAGACAACCCAATACTTTTATTTGCTATTTTTTAATAAATATTTCATCTAGCCTCTGGTTAGATGTGGTTTTGTGTTTTAATTAGTGTTTGTGCCAAGTAAGACCTTTGGGATAGTTTACGGTGATAATTGATTTGATCTTGCTAAAAAATAGAAACTTTTGCACTCAGGAAAACAATTCTCATTTTTAGCAGAAGCATGATAAAATACTGATTCTTTTTGCAGAAGATTAATAAAAAAATTCTTACTTGTCCTAGTTTTTCAGAATTTTTGGTGTTACAGAAGTATACGAAATATCCAGATTGCTACAGACTGTTCTTTTTTTGACAAATTCTGTTTTGTATGTGTTGTTTGCTTATTTTGATGAATCTATGTCTAGTATCGGGGGGTATGAACCATGGAAAAGTTAGAATACAATAGATATTACAGCAATATAAATAAATAATGAGTTCACAACAGCACCAAAAGTGGAGATTTATTTTCTTATACTAACGGAGCATATGAGATTTTCTGTTGAGTTTTGTGTTGTGAAGTTTTTAAGTTTTGGGTAAGGATTTGATGGACTATGGAATAAGGAGTGGCAAGAGCCTAAGCTTGGGTATGCCCAAGGCAACCCATGGTAATATTCAAGGACAACCAAGAGCCTAAGCTTGGGGATGCCCCGGAAGGCATCCCCTCTTTCGTCTTCGTCTATCAATAACTTCACTTGAGGCTATATTTTTATTCACCACATGATATGTGTTTTGCTTGGAGCGTCTTGTATGATTTGAGTATTTGATTTTTAGTTTGCCACAATCTTCGTTGTTGTACACACCTTTTGAGAGAGACACACATGAATCATGATTTATTAGAATACTCTATGTGCTTCACTTATATCTTTTGAGCTAGGCAATATCGCTGTAGTACTTCACGTATATCTTTTTAGAGCACGGTGGTGGTTCTATTTTGTAGAAATTGATTAACTCGCATGCTTCACTTATATTATTTTGAGAGTCTCTAAACAGCATGGTAATTTGCTTTGGTTATAAAATTAGTCCTAATATGATAGGTGTAGCGACCAGACATCAAACAGTCTAGTCTCTGTGCATCAGTGTCATCCCTGGATCGGTAATGCTGACACGCACAGTACTTGAGGATTTATAACAGAGTTTCAATCACACACTTATTACATCTAATGTCTCAAAAGAGAACTTATTACAATAATATGGCTTAAGGCCATCTAAAAATGATAACAGCGGAAGGCTTGGAAGATAAAGTGAGTCCATCAACTCCAATGGCATAGCTGAGTGAACGACAATGACCTATGGCACCTTACTCGTCGTCTGAAAAGTCTGCAACATGAAATGTTGCAGCCCGAAACGGGTCAGCACATGGAAAATGCTGGCAATGTAACACATAGAGTAAAGAACAGAATAAATGCTATCACTACATGCATATATGGCTGGTGGAAAGCTCTATGGTTACAGTTTTGCATAAAGCCAATTTTTCCCTACAACAAAGGAATAAGTTTTGTTTAACTATCATGGTGGTTGTTAAACATTGAGAAGGTTCCTCCAACTCAATCCCAATTAAACATCATCATTAAACCCAATCAAATTAATTTAGAGTGATGAGATCAACATGATAATCCAAGAACCAGATACTCAAGATGTCCATAACCGGGGATACAGCTAACCATGATTAGTTTGTACACTCTGCAGAGGTTTGCGCACTTCTCCCCACAAGACTCGAACACATCCATGATCGGAGGATCGAGACATAGCCTTTCTGAAGCATTAACTTGAAGGAAATTCATGCTAGAATTGTATTAACAGGAAACATAATACATGTGTGAATACATAGACAATATAGTGTCACCATTATGCCTCTACTTGACTAGCTTGTTAATCAAAGATGGTTAAGGTTTCCTAACCATAGACATGAGTTGTCATTTGATAAACTGGATCACATCATTAGGAGAATGATGTGATTGACTTGACCCATTCTGTTAGCTTAGCACTTGATCATTTTAGTTTACTGTTATTGCTTTCTTCATAACTTATACATGTTCCTATGACTATGGGATTATGCAACTCCCGATTACTGGAGGAACACTTTGTGTGCTACCAAACATCACAATGTAACTGGGTGATTATAAAGGTGCTCTACAGGTGTTTCCGATGGTACTTGTTGAGTTGGCATATATTGAGATTAGGATTTGTCACTCTGATTGTCGGAGAGGTATCTTTGGGCCATCTCAGTAATGCACATCACTATAAGCCTTGCAAGCAATGTGACTAATGAGTTAGTTGCAGGATGATGCATTATGGAACGAGTAAAGAGACTTGCCGGTAACGAGATTGAGCTAGGTATTGAGATACCGACGATCGAATCTCGGGCAAGTAACATACCGATGACAAAGGGAACAACGTATGTCGTTATGCGGTTTGACCGATAAAGATCTTCGTAGAATATGTAGGAGCCAATATGAGCATCCAGGTTCCGCTATTGGTTATAGACCGGAGACGTGTCTCAGTCATGTCTACATAGTTCTCGAACCCGTAGGGTCCTCACGCTTAACGTTCGGTGACGATCGGTATTATGAGTTTATGTGTTTTGATATACCGAAGGTAGTTCGGAGTCCCGGATATGATCACAGACATGATGAGGAGTCTCGAAATGGTTGATACATAAATATCGATATATTGGATGACTATTTTTGGACTTCGGAAGTGTTTCGGGCAAGTTCTGGCATATACTGGAGTACCGGGGGGTTACCGGACCCCCCCCGGGGAGTAGAATGGGCCTTATGGGCCTTAGTGGAGAAGAGCAGGGGCGACCAAGGCAGATCCGCACGCCCCCTCCCCCTCTAGTCCAAATTGGACAAAGAGGGGGGTGGCGCCCCCTTTCCTTCCCCCCTCTCTCCTCCTTCCCCCTTCTCCTACTCCTACTAGGAAAGGAGGAGTCCTACTCCCAATGGGAGTAGGAGTCCTCCCTTGGCGCGCCCTCCTCCTGGCCGGCCGCCTTCCCCCTAGCTCCTTTATATATGGGGGCGGGGGGGGGGGGGGGTACCCCAAGACACACAAGTTGATCATTGATCTTTAGCTGTGTGCGGTGCCCCCCTCCACCATAATCCACCTCGGTCATATCGTACTGTGCTTAGGCAAAGCCCTGCGTTGGTAGCTTCATCAACACCGTCATCACACCGTCGTGCTGACGGAACTCTCCCTCGAAGCTCTACTGGATTGTGAGTTCGTGGGACGTCACCGAGCTAAACGTGTGCAGATTGCGGAGGTGCCGTAGGTTCTGTACTAGGATCGGTCGATTGTGAAGACGTACGACTACATCAACCGCGTTGTCATAACGCTTCTGCTTACGGTCTACGAGGTTACGTGGACGACACTCTCCCCTCTCGTTGCTATGCATCACCATGATCTTGCGTGTACGTAGGAATTTTTTTGAAATTACTATGTTCCCCAACATAACTCCCTACTCTAGGTAGACGGTACCACCTACAACCCACTACATCTGCTAGTCTACCTATTCAAGAGCTCACGCAACTTACTCAACTATGCCAGAGCCCATATTGGCTTGTGGCTACACACAGAAGTTTCCAGCATGAATAATCTTACGATCCCTTTGAGCATGGGTGGCGAACTGTAGGATGATCTCAAGGGTACTCTGGGATATCCTAGGACAACACTGGTATCTCCAGGTGCCCTGACAACCATTGGGTACTCCAGGGTGCCTTCAGCCAATCCACCCAGATGTGTATTTAAGTAGCCACCTTAAGTTAACCATTAATTAACAATACTTACATCTGTCATGGATACTCACCCAATCCACGTCTACGAGCATAGCATAGCAATCCTGAGCAGAACATAGAAGTGACTCCCAAAGGTTTGATAATAAACTGATATGATCAAAGTGTTACTTGCCTTGCTGATGATCCGCAAAACCTAGAGACTCGTAGTAGCACGCTTCACACTCCGGGTATTCTATCGCAAACAAACAATAACATACATAAGCACTCAACTACAAACACATGTAAAACTCAAATGAGAAGATCTAACCAGGAAGTTCAACTGAAGAACTTCGGTTTGCAAAAAGAATAAAATCAAACGGAGCAATGAAAATCAAACTACGAAAGAAACAAGATCGGTTTACTAATTTGGACTAAAGTCAAATTTTAAAGTACCAAAATCTTGTTCAAGTTGGTTAAACAGAAAGAGGGCTTTGAGACAAAGATCTAGGCACTTGTTTCACCTGATTTTGATAAACGAGCGAAAAGATAAACTAAAACAAAGATTAGGGCAGAAATCGCAATCTAAAATAATCGCGGAAAAACCCTGGAAAATAAAACATGATGAATAGGCTAACAAACGAACGTTCGCTGTCTGTGGCTAACTGATGAACAACGTTTGTTAAAACGAACGTACGGACGAACGTCCACTATTTAACTAAACCAAAAAAACGAACCGATCTGAAAAAAAACTAGATCTAGGTTTCAAAAAAAACGACCATTTTCCGGGAAAAACCGTACGGCGGCGGCGGTGCTACTCCGGAGGCAGGGCTCTGGCGGCGGCAGCCGAGGTCGGCGGCGGGGGGGCGACGGCGGGACGGGCGACGGTGCGGGCAGTGCGGCGGCGCGAGCGGCGGCGCTCGAGCGGCGGCTCGGCGGCGCTAGGGTTTGGGCGGCGGCGGGGTCAGATGGGCTGGCGGGGCGGGGCCTCGGCTTATAAGGGCTGGCCGGGCGCAGTGTCCAGGTCGGACACGGCCCGGTAAGTCGGTTCAACTTTTTTTTAAAATAAATCGTGACGCAGAAAAACTAATAAAAGAAATACTAAACAGAGTCCAAAAATCCTGAAATAAATTTTCACGGTCCTACAATAATATTGCGGACAAAGTTTACATTTATTTGGGCCTCTAATGCAATTTTGAAAAACGCATTTTTTTTCCTAATTCAAATAAAATAGCAATAAAACTCCAAATGAAGTTCTTATTTGATCTTAATAATTTACCTCCAATATTTATTTTATTTGGAGAAGTCATTTTATCCCCTCTCTTTTGTTTTCATACTAGAAATATTCAAAGAGAAAAATAATTAAAACCAAATGATCCTCTTTTCAAAACTTGAGAAAACTCAAATATAAAAATAACGAAATCCCCAACTCTCTCCGTGGGTCCCTGAGTTGCTTTGAATTTCTAGGATCAACCAAAATGCATTAAAATATGATATGCAATGATGACCTAATGTATAACATTCCAAATTGGAAATTTGGGATCTTATAAACCTACCCCCTTAAGATGAATCTCGCAATCGAGATTCGGGCTGGCTAGAAAATAGGTGTCAGTGGTCCTTCTGTAGGTCTTCCTCTCGTTCCCAGGTGGCTTCATCCTCGGTATGGTGGCTCCACTAAACTTTGCAGAACTTGGTAACCTTGCTGCGTGTGGCTCGGCTGGCAAACTCGAGAATCTTCACTGGTTTCTCCTCGTAGATCAAACCGCTATCCAACTGAATCGCTTCCAGTGGCACTGTATCTCTCAGAGAATATCGGCCATCTCTGCGTGGCACTTCTTCAACTGGGAGATGTGAAACACATCGTGAACTCCTGACAATCCTTCTGGCAACTCCATCTTGTAAGCAACTTCTCTGATATGCTCGAAAACTTTGTATGGTCCCACAAAACGTGGTGCTAACTTTCCCTTAACTCCAAAATGCTTAACTCCTTGAAGTGGGGACACACGAAGATATACTCTATCTCCGACTTCGTAAATTTTCTCTGTGTGTTTTGAATCCGCATAACTCTTCTTCCTGGACTGGGCTACCTTGAGTCTATCGCGAATCATCTTAACCTTCTCTTCAGACTCCTTAATCAAATCCAGTCCAAACAACTAACGATCTCCAACTTCATCCCATAACAACGGTGTCCTGCACCTCCTTCCGTATAAGGCTTCAAAAGGGGCCATCTTCAAACTAGCTTGATAACTGTTGTTGTAAGAGAACTCTGCATACGGCAAATTGTCGTCCCAACTAGATCCATAATCTAGCGCACAAGCTCTCAACATGTCCTCCAGAATCTGATTGACTCTCTCGGTCTGTCCATCTATCTGTGGATGAAAGGCTGTACTGAACTCTAGCCTGGTACCCAAAGTTTCATGCAACTGATTCCAGAACTTTGAGGTAAACTGGGTTCCTCTATATGATACAATGGTCCTCGGAACTCCATGCAGACATACGATCCTGGTCATGTATATCTTTGCCAACTTAGCACTGGTGTAAGTGGTCTTCACTAGGATGAAATGAGCTACCTTCGTCAACTGATCGACTACAACCCATATCGAGTCATAGCCTGCACGAGTCCTAGGCATACCCGTGATAAAATCCATGCCTCACTTATCCCACTTCCATTCGGGTATCAGCAATGGCTGTAGCAAACCTGCTGGCTTCTGATGCTCTGCCTTTACTCACTGACATACATCACATACTGCTACATACTCAGCAATATCTTTCTTCATTCCGGTCCACCAGAAACTGTCCTTCAAATCCAGATACATCTTGGTATTTCCTGGGTGAATCGAATACGGTGAATCATGGGCCTCCTGCAGAATCAACTTCCTGACCTCGGGGTCATTAGGCACATATACGTGATCTTCAAACCATAAAGTATCGTGCTCATCCTCACGAAATCCTTTAGCCTTTCCTTCGCTCATCCTTTCCTTTATCTCGGCAATCTCCTTGTCCGTCTTCTGAGCTTCCCTGATCTTATCCATCAAGGTAGACTGAATTTCCAATGCTGCTACATAGCCTCTCGGAACTATTTCCAAATATAGCTCGCGAAGATCCTCTGCTAACTGCTTGGGTAATCCTCCGATCATGAGTGTATTGACATGACTCTTGCAACTCAACGCATCGGCTACTACATTAGCCTTTCTGGGATGATAGTGCAACTTCATATCATAATCCTTTATGAGCTCCAACCATCTCCTTTGCCTGAGATTCAACTCCTTCTGCGTGAAGATATACTTCAAACTCTTTTGATCCGTGTATACCTCACAATGGTTTCTGATGAGAAAATGTCTCCATGTCTTCAATGCATGCACTACGGCTGCTAACTCCAAATCATGTGTAGCATAATTTAGCTCAAGAGGTTTTAGCTATCGTGAGGCATATGAAACAACTCTTCCCTCCTGCATCAGCAATGCTCCAAGTCCTCAACGACAAGCATCGCAATACACTTGATAATCCTTGCGTTGATCTAGAAGAATCAACACTGGGGCTGTAACCAAATGTTTCTTCAACTCTTGAAAACTAGCTTCACACTCCCCACTCCAATTGAACTTCGTGTCCTTCTTCAACAACTCCGTCATGGGCTTTCCGATCTTAGAGAAATTCTCAATGAACCTTTTGTAGTATCCTGCGAGTCCAAGGAAACTTCGGATCTCTCCAACCGACGTGGGTGATTCCCATTTAGTCACAGTGACAACCTTGGTGGGGTCTACTGCTATTCCTTCTCCGGATATAACATGTTCGAGGAATCCAACTTCCTTCAACCAAAACTCACACTTGCTGAACTTGGCGTATAACTGATGTTCCCTGAGCTTCTCAAGAACCAAACGCAAATGCTCTGTATGCTCCTCTTCATTCTTTGAGTAGACCAATATATCATCAATGAACACCACGACGAACTTATCCAAAAACTCCATAAACACCTTGTTCATCATGTTCATGAAATAGGCAGCCATGTTAGTCAGACCAAATAACATAACGGTATACTCATATAGCCCGTACCTTGTGGTAAAAGTTGTCTTAGGTATATCCTGCTTTCGAATCTTCACCTGGTGGTATCCTGATCGCAGATCAATCTTGGAAAATAATATAGCTCCTTGCAACTGGTCAAACAAATCATTGATCATCGACAGTGGATACTAGTTCTTGATCGTCACTTCATTCAACGCAGAGTAATCAACAACCATCCTTAATGATCCATCCTTCTTCTCCACTAGAAGTACTGGTGATCCCCAAGGTGACGAACTTGGTCGAATATAGCCTTTATCCAGTAACTCCTTAATCTGCTTCTTAATTTCCTCCAAATCCTGGGCGGGCATCCGATACGGTCTCTTAGATATTGGCCCTGTGCCTAGCAAAAGCTCAATTAAAAACTCAATGTCTCTATATGGTGGCATGCCTGGCAACTCCTTTGTAAATACGTCAGGGAAATCCTTCACCGCTAGTACTTCCTCCTGTACAACTCCTGATAAGGAATTCACTTGAGTCCTCTTCGGCACATGCCGGGATACATACTTAATCCTTCTTCCTTCTGGGGTGTTGAGCATAATCGAATTACTGGCGCAGTCAATGTTCCCTCCATACTTTGATAACCAATCCATGCCTAATATTACATCCAGTCCTTGTGACTCCAATATGATTAGGTCTGAGGGAAACACGTAGTTACCAATCCTTAATAGTAACCGATCACACCATAGGCTAGCCATATATTCTGCTCCTGGTGAGGTTACTAACATGGGTGACCTAAGGGCTTGGGTTGGCAGGTTATACTTATCCACAAACCCCTTGATATGTATGAATGCGATGCACCAGTATAAAAAAGAATGAGTGCAGTAAATGACTTAACCAAAAACTTACCTATAACTGCGTTAGGTTGTGCTTTAACCTCCTCCACGCTAACGTGGTTCACTTGTCCCCTGTTGACAGGGTTGGGCTTCTTCCCAGAGCTTCCATTGCCATTTCCATTCTTTGCTTCAGAACACTCCTTGGCGTAATGTCCATTCTTCCCGCATTTGAAACAAGTAATGTGACTTAGATCCTTCTTGGCGGGCATTGCTAGGTTAGAACGGTTCTGGTCATTGCTTCCTCCATTCCCATTCAGATTCTTGGGGCCACTATGGTTATGTGAACTTCCTCCATTGGAATTATGGCCTCCATGGTTATGGTGAATGTGTCCTCCCGAGTTCGGGGTAAAACGAGGCCTCTACTGAGCTCCTGAATTGTACTTCCCTTGTCCATACTTCCTCTTGCAGTTGTCTATCTGCTGCTGCTTCCCTTCAATCATGAGAGCTTTATCTACCAACTCTTGGTAGTTGTTGAAGGTTTCCACCATCAACTGCATGCTCAGCTCACCATTCAGTCCTTCCAGAAACTTCTCCTACTTAGCAGCATCTGTAGCAACGTCATCCGGGGCATAACATGCTAATTTACTAAACTCATCCACATACTGGCCCACTGTGCGTCCTCCTTGGCGCAAGTTGTGAAACTCGCGCTTCTTCATGGCCATAGCTCCTGCTGAAACATTGGCAGTGTGGAAAGCCTGCTGAAACTGGTCCCATGTATCAATGTCAATGGGGTAAGTGGCTGTGAAATTCTCCCACCATGATGTTGCGGGTCCATCAAGCTGATGTGCGGCAAAATGCACTCTCTCTGCATTTGTGCATCCTGCAGTGGTCAGCTCCCTTCCAATCTTGCGGAGCCAATCATCAGCAACTATCGGCTCGGTGCTACTAGAGAACACCGGCGGATTCAGCCTTAGGAAACCGGCTAAGTGATAAACAAGTGGTGGTGGTGGTGGGTTGTTGTTGTTGTTGTTGTTGTTGTTGTTGTTGTTGTTGTTGTTGTTGTTGTTGTTGTTATTGTTGTTGTTCCTGTGGTTCTGATTATGAACTAGTAGGTGCATCAGGGTATTCTGTTGCTGGATCAACTGAGTGAGCTCCGGTGGGAAAGCAAATCCATTGTCACGTCTCGGAGGCATCTGATGGGTTTAGAAAAGGTGAGAAAACATAATAGAATGAGGTCTAAAGGGAAAACACTACCCATTTGCACATGAGACAAACACAATCATATCACTTCAATCAATTCACACAAGGGCATACAATCGATCTAACTATCGTTACAAAAGTGCTCGGACTATACTATATAGATGGGGGAATACTACTACTGATATGGTGGTTGACTAGAAGTTTTAATCGGTAGAAGACTCCATGATATCCGCTCCATCTTCATCAACATAGTCATCATCGCTATCGTCGGGGTCCGAGTCGGTGTCGTCGATGATGATGTAGTTCTCCGAATGAATGTCCTTGGAATCGTCGTCCTCTCCTCCTGACGTGGGGTCTCCCATGAATACTCCTAGCTTCCTCGTCAAATCGTCATTCTTCTCCACAAGTATCATTATTTCCTCCTCATATCCATCGAGTGTAGACTTGAGTTCTTCCTCTAGCTTCGTGATCCTGGTCATTGCCTTCTTCAGATCTATCATGCCTGCGCACATCTGGTTCTCCTGGCGACGAATGTGCTAGTTTAACTCCTGGATGAAAGCTGCAATGGACCTGTCCCTCCTGGTGCTGATCATCTCCCATTTCTCATCTCGACGCCCACAAATCTGGTAGATAGTATCCTTGAGATCCTTGTGGTAAACTTCTCCAATGCGTCCCATGGTGATGTGGGCTGTCATGCTCTTTCCTAAACTCCAGGTTGGTGCATCAAAGGAAAACTCTATGGGCTCACTGGCTGGCATAAACGTCCTTCTTGGAACTTGAACTTGAATCATCCAACGCTCCTCTTCTGGTAAAGTGGCGATGTAGGTCCCGGTGAAGCTTTGTATTCCAATGTTCAGGTACCTAGTAACTTCCTTCAAGTGTCGTCCAAAATGAGTGTCTTCATTCGGTTGTGTAAACTTGTTCTTTGAGTCCGCCATCCTATAGAGTAGAAAAGGAGAGGAGTCAGAAATGAGAAGAGAGTAGTGATCTATGGTTTTAGCTTAGTGGTCGTGTCCTACAGTCAGCGTGTGCTCTGATACCATCTTGTAGCGACCAGACCTCAAACAGTCTAGTCTCTGTGCATTAGTGCCATCCCTGGATCGGTAATGCTGACGCGCACAGTACTTGAGGATTTATAACAGAGTTTCAATCACACACTTATTACATCGAATGTCTCAAAAGAGAACTTATTACAATAATATGGCTTAAGGCCATCTAAAACGATAACAACAGAAGGTTTGGAAGATAAAGTGAGTCCATCAACTTCAACGGCATAGCTGAGTGAACGACAACGGCCTATGGCACCTTACTCGTCGTCTGAAAAGTCTGCAACATGAAATGTTGCAGCCCGAAATGGGTCAGCACATGGAATATGCTGGCAATGTAACACATAGAGTAAAGAACAGAATAAATGCTATCACTACATGCATATATGGCTGGTGGAAAGCTCTATGGTTACAGTTTTGCATAAACCAATTTTTTCCTACAACAAAGGAATAAGTTTTGGTTAACTATCATGGTGGTTGTTAAACATTGAGAAGGTTCCTCCAACTCAATCCCAATTAAACATCATCATTACACCCAATCAAATTAATTTAGAGTGATGAGATCAACATGATAATCCAAGAACCAGATACTCAAGATGTCCATAACTGGGGACACAGCTAACCATGATTAGTTTGTACACGCTAGAGAGGTTTGCACACTATTCCCCACAAGACTCGAACACATCCATGATCGGAGGATCGAGACATAGCCTTTCTGAAGCATTAACTCCCAACTCTGGGTAGACAGTACCACCTACAACCCACTACATCTGCTAGCCTACCTCTTCAAGAGCTCACGCAACTTACTCAACTATACTAGAGCCCATATTGGCTTGTGGCTGCACACAGAAGTTTCTAGCATGAATAATCTTATGATCCCTTGGAGCCTGGGTGGCGAACCGTAGGATGATCTCACGGGTACTCTGGGATATCCTAGGACAACACTGGATTCTCCAGGTGCCCTGACAACCACTAGGTACTCCAGGATGCCTTCAACCAATCCACCCAGATGTGTATTTAAGTAGCAACCTTAAGTTAACCATTAATTAATAATATTCACATCTCTCATGGATACACTCATCCAATCCACATCTACGAGCATAGCATAGCAATCCTGAGCATAATGTAGAAGTGACTCCCAAAGGTTTGATAATAAAAAGGCAATAGGTTCTACCTCATCATCTACTTCCCAAAACCCACATGTTATTCAGATCCTAACCATGCAATGTTTGAGGGTTGAACTAAATGCATAAAACTGGGTAATAAAGGGATATGATCAAAGTGTTACTTGCCTTGCTGGTGATCCGCAAAACCTAGAGACTCGTAGTAGCATGCTTCGCACTCCGGGTATTCTATCACAAACAAACAATAACATACATAAGCACTCAACTACAAACACAGGTAAATCTCAAATAAAAAGATCTAACCAAAAAGTTCAATTGAAGAACTCCGACTTGCAAAAAGAATCAAATCAAACGGAGCAATGAAACTCAAACTATGAAAGAAACAAGACCCGTTTACTAATCTGGACTAAAGTCAAATTTTACAGTACCAAAATCTTGCTCAAGTTGGTTAAACAGAAAGAGGGCTTCGAGATGAAGATCTAGGCGCTTGTTTCACCCAATTTGGATAAACGAGCGAAAGGATAAACTAAAACGAAGATCAGGGCAGAAATCGCGACCGAAAATAATCGCGGAAAAACCCTGGAAAATAAAACATGAAGAACAGGCAAACGAACGAACGTTCACTGTCTGCGGCTAACTGACGAACAACGTTCGTTAAAACGAACGTACGGATGAATGTCCGCTATTTAACTAAACCGGAAAAAACGAACCGATCTAAAAAAACCTAGATCTAGGTTTTGAAAAAAACCCGACGTTTTTTCGAGAAAAAACATACGGCGGCGGCGGCTACCTCGGCTGTGGCGGGATCGGCGGCGGTGGGCAGTGGCGGCGGCGCTACTCCGACGGCGGGGCTCCGGCGGTGGCGGGCTGGGTCGGCGGCGGCGGGGCGACGACGGGATGGGCAGCGGCGCGGGCGGTGCCTCGGCGCGGGCGACGCCGCGCGAGCGGCAGCGGCGGTGCTAGGGTTTGGGCAGCAGCGTGGTCGGGTGGGCTGGTGGGGCGGGGCCTCGGCTTATAAGGGCCGGCTGGGCGCAGTGTCCTCGTCGAACACGGCCCGGTAAGTCGGTTCAACTTTTTTCTAAATAAATCCTGACGCAGAAAAACTAATAAAAGAAATACTAAACGGTGTCCGAAAATCCTGAAATAAATTTTCACGGTCCTCTAATAATATTGCGGACAAAGTGAACATTTATTTGGGCCTCTAATGCAATTTTGGAAAACACATTTTTTTCCTAATTCAAATAAAATAGCAATGAAACTCCAAATAAAATTCTTATTTGATCTTAATATTTTACCTCCAATATTTATTTTATTTGGAGAAGTCATTTTATCCCCTCTGTTTTATTTTCATATTATAAATATTCGAAGAGAAAAATAATTAAAACCAAATGATCCTCTTTTCAAAATTTGAGAAAACTCAAATATGAAAATAACGAAATCCCCAACTCTCCGTGTGGGTCCTTGAGTTGCTTTGAATTACTAGGATCAACCAAAAAATGCATTAAAATATGATATGCAATGATGTCCTAATGTATAACATTCCAAATTGAAATTTGGGATGTTACAATAGGCATCCAAGAGGGATATAATAAAAACTTTCATATAAAGTGCATTGAATACTATGAGAAGTTTGATTCCTTATGATTGTTTTGAGATATGAATATGGTGATATTAGAGTCATGCTACTGAGTAGTTGTGAATTTGAGAAATACTTGTGTTGAGGTTTGTGAGACCCGTAGCATTCACGTATGGTGAACCGTTATGTAACGAAGTTGGAGCATGAGATATTTTTTGATTGTCGTCCTTATGAGTGGTGGTAGGGGACAAGCGATGGTATTTTCCTACCAATCTATCCCCTAGAAGCATGCGCGTAGTACTTTGTTTTGATGACTAATAGATTTTTGCAATAAGTATCTGAGTTCTTTATGACTAATGTTGAGTCCATGGATTATACGCACTCTCACCCTTCCACCATTGCTAGCCTCTCTAGTGCCACCCAACTTTCACCGGTACCATAAACCCACCATATACCTTCATCAAAGTAGCCACCATACCTACCTATTATGGAATTTCCATAGCCATTCCAAGATATATTGCCATGCAACTTTCCACCATTCCGTTTATTATGACATGCATCATCATTGTCATATTGCTTTGCATGATCATGTAGTTGACATCGTATTTGTGGCAAAGCGATCATTCATCATTTTTTATACATGTCCCTCTTGAGTCATTGCACATCCCGGTACACCGCCGGAGGCATTCACATAGAGTCATATTTTGTTCTAGTATCGAGTTGTAATTTTTGAGTTGTAAGTAAATAAAAGTGTGATGATCTTCATTATTGGAGCATTGTCCCATATGAGGAAATAAAAAATAGAAAAAAGAGAGAGAAAAGGCCAAAAAAGTAGAAGGCCCAAAAAAGGGAAAAAAGGAAGAAAACGAGAGAGAAAGAGAGAAGGGACAATGTTACTATCCTTTTGCCACACTTGTGCTTCAAAGTACCACCATGATCTTCATGATAGAGAGTCTCCTATATTGTCACTTTCATATACCAGTGGGAATTTTTCATTATACAGCTTCGCTTGTATATTCCAATGATGGGCTTCGTCAAATTTCCCTAGGTCTTCATGAGAAAGCAAGTTGGATGCACACCCACTTAATTTTTACTTTTTGAGCTTTCATAAACTTATAGCTCTAGTGCATCCGTTGCATGGCAATCCCTACTCACTCTCATTGGTACCTATTGATGGGCATCTCCATAGCTCGTTGATATGCCTAGTTGATGTGAGACTATCTCCTTCTTTTTGTCTTCTCCACAACCACCTTCTATTCCACCTATAGTGCTATGTCCATGGCTCACGCTCATGTATTGCGTGAAAGTTGAAAAAGTTTGAGCACATAAAAAGTAATAAACAATTGCTTGGCTTGTCATCGGGGTTGTGCATGATTTGAATATTTTGTATGATGAAGATGGAGCATAGCCAGACTATATGATTTTGTAGGGATAAGCTTTCTTTGGCCATGTTATTTTGAGAAGACATAATTGCCTTGTTAGTATGCTTGAAGTATTATTGTTTTTATGTCAATATTAAACTTTTGTTTTGAATCATATGGATCTGAACATTCATGCCACAATAAAGATAATTACATGGATAAGTATGTTAGGTAGCATTCCACATCAAAAATTATATTTTTATCATTTACCTACTCGAGGACGAGCAGGAATTAAGCTTGGGGATGCTTGATACGTCTCCAACGTATCTACAATTTTTATTGTTCCATGTTATTGTATTATCTGTTTTGGATGTTTTATATGCATTAATATGCTATTTTATATGATTTTGGGGAATAACCTATTAACCTATTAACCTAGAGCCTAGTGCCAGTTTCTGTTTTTTTCCTTGTTTTAGAGTTTCGCAGAAAAGGAATACCAAACGGAATAAAACTTTCGCGATGATTTTTCTTGGACCAGAAGACATCCAGAGGACTTGGAGTGCAAGTCGGGGAAGCGAAGAGGAGGCCACAAGGACGGAGGGTGCGCCCAGGGGGTAGGTCACGCCCCCACCCTTGTGGGGCCCTTGTGACTCCACCAACCTATTTCTTCCGCCTATATATTCTCAAATATTCCAAAACCAATCAGGAGAGCCACAAAAACACTTTTCCACTGCCACAACCTTCTGTACCCATGAGATCCCGTCTAGGGGCCTTTTCCGGCGTCCTGCCGGAGGGGGATTCGATCACGGAGGGATTCTAAATCAACATCATTGCCCTTCCGATGAAGCGTGAGTAGTTTACCACAGACCTACAGAACCATAGCTAGTAGCTAGATGGCTTCTTCTCTCTCTTTGATTCTCAATACCATGTTCTCCTCGATGTTCTTGGAGATCTATTTAATGTAATACTTTTTTGCGTTGTGTTTGACGAGATCCAATGAGGATTTATGATAAGCTTATCTATGATTCTTATATGCATGATTTTATATCTTTGCAAGTCTCTTCGAAATATCGATTTGGTTTGGCCAACTAGATTGGTTTTTCTTGTAATGGGAGAAGTGCTTAGAGCTTTGGGTTCAATATTGTGGTGTCCTTTCCCAGTGACAGTTGGGGCAGCAAGGCACACATTGTATTGTGCCATCGAGGATAAAAAAGATGGGGTTTACATCATATTGCTCGAGTTTATTCCTCTATATCATGTGATCTTACTTAATGCGTTACTCTGTTCTTCATGAACTTAATACTCTAGATGTAGGCATGAGTCGATCGTTATGTGGAGTAATAGTAGTAGATGAAGGCAGGAGTCATTCTACTTGATATGGACGTGATGCCTATATTCATGATCATTGCCTTAGATATTGTCATAACTTTGCGCTTTTCTATCAATTGCTTGGTAGTAATTTGTTCACCCACCGTAATATTTTCAATCTTGAGAGAAGCCTCTAGTGAAACCTATGGCCCCCGGGTCTATTTCCGTCATATAAGTTTCCGATCTACAATATTAATTTCCTATTTACTTCATTTGCAATCTTTTACTTTCCGATCTATAAACCAAAAATACTAAAAATATTTACTTTACCGTTTATCTATCTCCATCAGATCTCACTTTTGCAATTAACCATGAAGGGATTGACAACCCCTTTATCGTGTTGGGTGCAAGTTGTTGATTGTTTGTGCAGGTATTCGGTGACTTGTTCGTTGTCTCATACCTTGGTTCTCAAAATTGAGGGAAATAATTACTCTACTTTGCTGCATCACCCTTTCATCTTCAGGGGAAAAACCAACGCAAGCTCAAGAAGTAGCATCTAGCTGCACCCCTGGTAAATTAAGAACGGAAAAGAAGAAGAAAAAGAAACAGGGGCATCTTCATGCTTGGATGGGGTGTAGTTGCCGCCGCTGCATACGTCGGTCTTCTCACATGTGTACGTGCTATGTAGTGAGCGACGTCGCCATACACGCCGCCGTTGTGGGCGTGCCTCTCCCGACTGGCTTCTGTCTCCTCTCGTCTGCTCTCTTCGCCCCCTCTGGTTGAAAGGATCCTCACGTATATAAAGTCGAGAGGCAGAACCCTTGGGTGCCTACGTACATCGGTGCAAACCTTCCATACTTGGGCTGCTCATTGCGAACGGATCCAAAGCTTTCCACCTGAAAATTTTCCTTTCCTTTTCAACATGTTCTCTTCTTACTTTGCACGCCTGCACAAACAAAGGAAAATGTCTGATACATACCTTGTTTAAACAATGCATGCAATGATCCACCCAGTCGGGAGCCTTTGTTTCCAAATCTGATGGCTTGCCAATTTATGTACGCGCGCGCCTACTGCTTCCGTGCAATTTATCTAGCCAGACCGGGTATTCGGACATGTACATGTATGTATGGGTATTTGGAGATGCTTGTCGGTCAGCCGTAGATACCCGAATACATATGTAGAAGGTCTACGCATAGAAACGGGTATTCAGGTATGTACAAATGCGAGCTTACTAGCATAAATATACAAGAATACAAAAGTAAGTATCTATACAAGCTATCTAGTCTACGTGCATGTGGTCGCGTGCACACACACGTATTAGTTGCACCATTTCATGCATGTGTCTATGCAAGTACGTGTGTGCATGCGCCATGCAAAAGCATTTTCTTTTTTTCCATTATGACTTGCCTGTGCTTATATAGCCTGCATCAATATTCATTTGAAAAATTCTCAAAAAGAATTCTTTGATGCACTAGTGCACAAATACTCGCCGAACAGTCGTGCAACACCTCAAGTGTGAACCCCTTCGAGGGTGATTCCTCCAAGTTCACCTTTACGGTTACATCGAGTAGGAATCCATCGAGGATGATTCCTCGGATTCCCCCCTTGATGTTATGGACACACGGTTACCTTGACTTTACCTTAGAACCTTGTTGAAGTCGGGTTGACCGTGATGGTACCCATGAGATAATTACGCGGCACGACCCGATAGTCTTGGCCCTTTCCGTAAGTCAGCGAGACGGGGGGACGGAACCATAGATCATGGATCACTGATCGTCTCCACGTGCTCCCAAGACACTAACGGGTTTGGATATGTCATCTAGGTAGGCCTCTGGCCTTTTCGCATTGACGACCATGCGGAAATAAGTATGGGCACTTGGCGTCTTATGATTCTACTTAAGCTCTTCATACCTCAGCAATTGAGCGGCACGCGCTCGGTTGGACGGGAACCACCTGCGCTTGTATTAGGGGGCGGGTCTTCTCTGGGCCGCACACACAACATGCAGGAGTGCAAAGGGCGATGGGCCCAAGAACCCTAAGCGCTTAGGATGTAGACCGGCGTGCTGGCCTCTCTATTGAGCCTATGTAGTGATGGAAATATTCCCTAGAGGCAATAATAAAACTATTGTTATTATATTTCCTTATTCATGATAAAGGTTGATTATTCATGCTAGAATTGTATTGATCGGAAGCTTAAATACATGTGTGGATACATAAACAAATACCATGTCCCTAGTAAGGCTCTACTAAGACTAGCTCGTTGATCAAAGATGGTTAAGGTTTCCTAACCATAGACATGTGTTGTCACTTGATAACGGGAGCACATCATTAGGAGAATGATGTGATGGACAAGACCTATCCGTTAGCTTAGCATATGATCGTTCAGTTTATGGCTATTGCTTTCTTAATGTTAAATACATATTCCTTCGACTATGAGATCATGCAAGTCCCGGATACCGGAGGAATACCTTGTGTGCTATCAAACGTCACAACATAATTGGGTGATCATAAAGATGCTATACAGGTATCTCCGAAGGTATCTATTGAGTTGGCATGGATCGAGATTAGGATTTGTCACTCTGTGTATCGGAGAGGTATCTCTGGGCCCTCTCGGTAATACACATCATAAGAAGCTTGCAAGCAAAGTGACAAAGGAGTTAGTTACGAGATGGTGTATTACGGAATGAGTAAAGAGACTTGCCAGTAACGAGATTGAACTAGGTATGAAGATAACGGCGATCGAATCTGTAGCAAGTAACATACCGATAGACAAAGGGAATTAAGTATGTTGTCATAAAGGTTCGACCGATAAAGATCTTCATAGAATATGTAGGAACCAATATGGCCATCCAGGTCATGCTATTGGTTATTGACTGGAGAAGCGTCTCGGTCATGTCTACATCATTCTCGAACCCGTAGGGTCCGCACGCTTAATGTTTATTGATGATATAGTATTATATGAGTTATGTATGTTGGTGACTGAATGTTGTTCGGAGTCCCGGATGAGATCACGGGCATGACGAGGATCTCCGAAATAGTCTGGAGGTAAAGATTGATATATGGGATAATAATGTTTGGCTTCCGAAAAGGTTCTGAAATTCACAGGAAGGGGTTTTAGATGTTTCCTGAAATGTTCTAGTACTAGAACACTTTATTTGGGCCAAGGGATAAAGCCCATGGGGTTTTTGGTAAGTGCAAAAGGCAGTTTTGCAAAGACCAGGGGCTAGACGCCATGGACCCTGGCGTCTGGGTCCAGACACCGGGAACCCTGGCATCTGGTCCTGGAGTCCGAGAAGGACTCTTGCTTTTCGGGCAAAACCGACTTTGAGGAGGCTTTTACTCCAAGTTTCAACCCCAGGGCTCAACATATAAATAGAGGGGTAGAGCTAGCACACGAGACACATCAAGAATCACCAAGCCGTGTGCTGGCAACCCCGTCCCCTCTAGTTTATCCTCCGTCATAGTTTCCATTGTTCTTGGCGAAGCCCTGCAGAGATTGTTCTTCACCACCACCGTCAACACGCCGTCATGCTGCCAGAACTCATCTACTACTTCGCCTGTCTTGCTGGATCGACAAGGCGAGGACGTCATCGAGCTGAATGTGTTGAACGCAGAGGTGTCATATGTTCGGTACTTGATTGGGACAGATCGTAAAGGTGTAAGACTACATCAATCACGTTGATAAACACTTCCGCTTAGCGATCTTCAAGGGTATGAAGATGCTCTCCCCCTCTCGTAGCTACACATCTCCATGGATAGATCTTGTGTGTGCGTAGAATTTTTTTGTTTTCCATGCAATGTTCCCCAACAGTGGCATCTGAGCCAGGTCTATGCGTAGATGATATGCACGAGTAGAGCACAAAGGAGTTGTGGGTGGTGATGGCCATACTGCTTACCACCAACGTCTTATTTTGATTCGGCGGTATTGTGGGATGAAGCGGCCCGGACCAACCTTACATGTCCACGCACATGAGACCGGTTCCACCGACTGACATGCAACTTGTTTTGCATAAAGGTGGCTGGAGGGTGTCTGTTTCTCCTACTTTAGTTGAATCGAATTTGACTATGGCCGGTCCTTGAAGAAGGTTAATACAGCAAACTTGATAATCACCGTTTTGGTTTTTGCATAGTTAAGAATGGATCTTGCTAGAAGCCCGCAGCCACGTAAAACTTGCAACAACAAAGTAGAGGACGTCTAACTTGTTTTTGCAAGGCATGTTGTTATGTGATATGGTCAAGACGTGATGAGATATACATTGTGTATGAGATGATCATGTTTTGTAATATCGACAACTGGCAGGAGCCTTACGGTTGTCTCTTAATTATGTATGAAGTGCAAGCGCCATGTAATTGCTTTACTTTATCGCTATGCGTTAGCAATAGTTGGCGAGACGACCCCGACGCAACAATGAAGATCAACGTGTTGAGCCAGAGATGATGGAGATCATGATGATGCTTTGGAGATGGAGATGAAAAGCACAAGATGGTGATTTCCATATCATGTCACATATTTTGATTGCATGTGATGTTTATCCTCTATGCATCTTATTTTTCTTAGAATGACGGTAGCATTATAAGATAATCCCTTCACTAAATTTCAAGAAAAAGTGTTCTCCCTGAGTGTGCACCGTTGCCAAAGTTTGTCGTTTTGAAGCACCTCATGATGATCGGGTGTGATAGACTCTACATTCACATACAATGGGTGTAAGATAGTTTTGCACATGTAGAATACTTGGGTTAAACTTGACGAGCCTAGCATGTACAGACATGGTCTCGTAACAATGGAGACCGAAAGGTCGAACGTGAGTCATACAGTAGATATGATCAACATAGAGATGTTCACCATTGATGACTACCCCATCTCACGTGATGATCAGACATGGTTCAGTTGATTTGGATCATGTATCACTTAGATAACTTGAGGGATGTTTATTTAAGTGGGAGTTCATTAGTAATTTGATTAATTGAACTTAATTTATCATGAACTTAGTCTTAAAAGTTTTGCATACCTATGTTGTAGATCAATGGCTCGTTCTACCATTCCCTTGAATTTTAATGCATTCCTAGAGAAAGCTAAGTTGAAAGATGATGGTAGCAACTACACAGACTGGGTCCATAACTTGAGGATTATATTATCCCCATTGCTGCAAAGAAGAATTATGTCCTTGATGCACCGCTAGCTGACAGACCTGGTACAGGAGCTACTGCAGATGTTATGAATGTCTGGCAGACTCGATCTGATGACTACTCAATAGTTCATTGTGCCATGCTTTACGGCTTAGAACCGGGACTCCAAAGACGTTTTGAACGTCACGAAGCATATGAGATGTTCCAAGAGCTGAAGTTGATATTTCAAGATAATGCCCGGGTTAAGAGATATGAAGTCTCCAACAAGTTCTATAGTTGTAAGGTCGAGGAGAACGGTTCTGTCAGTGAACACATACTCAAAATGTCTGGGTATCATAACCACTTGACTCAGCTGGGAATTGATCTTCCACTTGAGAGTTTTATTGACAGAGTTCTTCAGTCAGTGCCACCAAGCTACAAAGGATTTGTGATGAACTATAATATGCAAGGGATGACGAAAACAATTCCCAAGCTCTTTGCAATTGAGGGAGTCCTGGACTAGGGGGTGTCCGGACAGCCGGACTATCATCGTCCGCCGGACTCCAAGACTACGAAGATACAAGATTGAAGACTCCGTCCCGTGTCCAGATGGGACTTTCCTTGGCGTGGAAGGCAAGCTTGGCGATACAGATATGTAGATCTCCTACCATTGTAACCGACTCTGTGTAACCCTAGCCTCCTCCGGTGTCTATATAAACCGGAGGGCTTTAGTCCGTAGGACACAACATACATTACAACAATCATACCATAGGCTAGCTTTAGGGTTTAGCCTCCTTGATCTCGTGGTAGATCCACTCTTGTACTACCCATATCATCAATATTAATCAAGCAGGACGTAGGGTTTTACCTCCATTGAGAGGGCCCGAACCTGGGTAAAACATCGTGTCACTCGTCTCCTATTACCATCCGCCTAGACGCACAGTTCGGGGCCCCTACCCGAGATCCGCCGGTTTTGACACCGACATTGGTGCTTTCATTGAGAGTTCCTCTGTGTCGTCACCGATAGGCTCAATGGCATCTTCAACCAACAACGCTGTCCAGGGTGAGACTTTTCTCCCCGGACAGATCTTCATATTCGGCGGCTTCGCACTGCGGGCTAATTCGCTTGGCCATCTGGAGCAGATCGAAAGCTACGCCCCTGGCCGTCAGGTCAGATTCGGAAGTCTAAACTTCACGACTGACATCTGCGGAGACTTGATCTTCAACGGGCTCGAGCCACAGCCAAGCGAGCCGCACTGTTACGATGGGCATGGTCTAGCTCTGCCGCCGAACAGTGCCTTGGTGGCCGCACACGAATCCGCTTCGGCCTTTAGTCCAGAGCCGATCACCCAGATCGAGGATCGGTGGATGGACACCGCCTCGGGGGCTTCAACTTCCACGGCGATGGAGCCGAACGCTAATCTTGTCCCTCGCGAAACTCGTGATTCCGAGGTGCCGGACTCCGGACCTCCCACGCCCCTACCAAACGAATCGGATTGGGCGCCGGTTATGGGATTCACCGCCGCAGACATCTTCCAATGCTCGCCCTTTGGCGACATCCTAAATTCGCTAAAGCACCTCTCGTTATCGGGAGAGTCCTGGCCGGACTATGGCCAGGATGGTTGGGATACGGACGACGAAGAAATTCAGAGCCCACCCACCACCCACTTTGTAGCCACTGTCGACGATCTAACCGACATGCTAGACTATGACTCCGAAGACATCGACGGAATAGACGACGATGCCGGAGACGAACAAGAACCAGCGCCTACAGGGCATGGGAGGAACACCTCGTCATATGACATATATATGGTGGATACCCCAAAAGAGAGCGATAACGAGGACCAACGGGCCGCGGCAGAAGATAACCCCGCCGACAAACAACTAAAATGGCGGCGCAGACGCCGCCCTAAGTCCCGCCTCGACAACAACAATGCTCCTAAGGACCCCGCAATACAGCAGGGCACACAAGTGGACGAGGAGCATGCAGATAAGCAACCATCCGAACAGGATGAGTCAGATAATCAGTCCAGGCCCGGCGAAAACGACAGTCCGGACGATCCTATGCCGGACACGCCGCCGGAAAGTAAAAACCTTCGGAAAAGACTCGTCAACACTGCAAGAAGCTTGAAGAAGGAAAAGCGGAAGCTCAAAGCAGCGGAAGACACACTCAGGATGAGGTGGAGCAAAGTGCTCAAAACCGCGGATAAATACGGCAATGGCCACCAATCAAAGAGCTACTCGAAGCGCAAGCTGCTACCAGAATTCGACGAGGAGGCCACAGAGCCCCCACAGTCAAAAAATAAAGAGGCTGCCTGGTTGGATAGACGGCCGGATGACAGGCCAAATTCTGAAAGCGGCGCCACACATAAACCAACTAATGAACCTGGAAGGACAGATGACCCAGCCAGGTCCATCTACGGGCCAAAGAAGAAGGCCCCAGGAAGCAAGGCAACACGTCAAGTGTCCGAAGATAGTGGCACACCCAAATACAGGGGCGCCGCACACTCACTATGTTTCACCAATGAGGTGCTGGACCATGAATTCCCAGCAGGATTTAAACCCATAAACATAGAGGCCTACGATGGAAAAATAGACCCTGGAGTCTGGATAGAAGATTATATACTACATATACACATGGCGAGAGGAGATGATCTCCACGCCATAAAATACCTACCCCTCAAGCTCAAAGGGCCAGCCCGTCATTGGCTTAAAAGCCTCCCAGAAAACACTGTGGGAAGTTGGGAAGAGCCCGAGGACGCGTTTAGAGCAAATTTTCAAGGGACTTATGTCCGCCCTCCGGATGCAGATGATCTAAGTCATATAACTCAACAGCCCGGAGAGTCAGCGCGCAAATTCTGGAACAGGTTCCTCACCAAAAAGAACCAAATAGTCGACTGTCCGGACGCCGAAGCCTTAGCAGCTTTTAAACACAATGTTCGAGACGAATGGCTTGCCAGGCACCTCGGCCAAGTGAAAGCGAGGACAATGTCCGCGCTAACAAGCCTCATGACCCGCTTCTGTGCGGGAGAGGATAGCTGGCTAGCAAGATGCAGCACCAGCGACCCAAGTAAATCCGAGATAAGAGATGGAAACGGAAAATCACGGCGCAGAAAAGAGCAGCGCCGGAATAAAGAGAAAAGCCCAAAGAGCACGACAGTCAATGCCGGATTCAAAAGCTCGCGGCCAAACAACATAACACCGCCTCTTAAGGATGACGGCGATGAGTTGTCCAACTTAAACAAGATTTTGGGTCGGATATGTCAAATCCACAGTACCCCCGGAAGGCCTGGAAACCATACCCATCGAGATTGTTGGGTTTTCAAACAGTCCGGCCGACTAAACGCCGTACACAAGGGGCTCGACGCGTCAAGCGAAGACGATAAACCCCACCAGCAGAGCACCGGAAAGCAAAAGACTTTCCCACAAGAGGTCAAAGTAGTAAACTCACTTCATGTGACAATACGGAAAAATAGTGCGGCACCTTCTAAAAAGAGCCTCGCACGGTCCAACCCAGCAGACCACAGAGATTGGATATCACAACCAATCACTTTTGACCACCTGGATTATTCCAGAAGCGTTCGAAACGGACGGACTGCCCTGATATTGGATCCCATAATCGACGGACTACAATTTACTAAAGTCCTGATGGACGGAGGCAGCGACTTAAACCTGCTGTATTCAAACACAATCCGCAAGTTGGGGATAGACCCTACTAAAATTCGACACAGCCGCACTTCCTTCAAAGGAGTGACGCCAGGCCCTTACGCCAAGTGCACAGGCTCCCTATTACTAGAAGTTGTGTTCGGATCACCGAACAACTTTCGGCGTGAAGAACTAATCTTTCATATCGTCCCATTTAAAAGTGGATATCAAGCACTCTTGGGATGAAAGGCTTTTATCCGTTTCAACGCCATACCGCATTACGCGTCTCTTACACTCAAGATGCCCGGTCCGCGAGGCATCATTTCAGTGCGAGGGTCACTTAAAGACCCCGGACATGGATGGACGAGTCCGGCATTGGTAGGCTAGGGGCTCCCTAGCCGCACACCCCTTCACAAGGGGCTGCGCGCACAAACAACCGCGAGTTCATACGAACCCGGCTTTACTTATCTATATTTCTTCTTTCACACATACCTTTTTTGCACGAGTTGTTTTCAAACTAAAATTCCTCTCTTTTTACAGATGAACAACATGCACACCCATCCAGGATAATGGCACAATGGAGACACAGGCGCAGACGTGCAGTAGGGACCCGTTGCGAGGATTCTTTTCAGATTAAGACCCTGTGTAAACCTTTTTTTACTGTCTCTTGTTGTTATTCTTCCTTGGTTCCTTCCTATAACCAAAGCAGAGCCTGACGTTTTGGCATCGGCCGCGTCAGAAGACCATGCCCGTACCTGGACACTAGGGGCTTAGGGCATTGTTCTGCCCATTATTATAAAGACCGAACACCTTAGGGAGTGTTCGGCGTCTCGAGTTAGGCATTATATGCATCAGCTCCGAATCATGTCTTTGGTCAAATGTTGGGTTTGCCCGGCTCCTGTGTTTTCCTGCCTTACGTTCCGTATCATCGGCTAACGCGGCACCAGGAGAACTACTGCGATTGTGCCCCAGTTCGGCTGGGTGAGCACCTCAGTAGAGAAAGCCGAAAACTGACTGTCATGATATAGCGAGAGACTGGTCAACCACTCGATCGACTACCGGAATGTTTAGAATTCCCCGCTTTGACGAAGGACCGTTTCCCGGTCAGGCAAACACGCGCCCCGAACTCGGAGAAGTGCGGTGCCCCAAGGGGCTATATCGTAGCCCCACCCTCGAACTCCACTGGCTAAGTGAAAGTGATAAAGCATTATAGTCCGGATTGCCTCGTTTGCTATGCTACCACCTCCTTAATAGGACCGAGACGTCGGATTAAGTGTGAAAACGCGCTATTTTTCCGAACACCCCCGCACCTTGTGCGTGGGGGCTGAAGCCGAAGACTGCAATCTTTCAGGTTATACAAATGTATATGCAAACGGCCGCATAGGAGAAATTTTACTACTTAGGACGCACAAGTATAAAAAGCAGTTATAGCATAATCATTGTTTTACAAGCTAAAACGTTCATTTGAACGTGACATTTTTTGAGCACTGCGACTCTATTACACGAGCGCCACGCATAACTTCCCCGAAATAGTGCTCGGCGGGTAGCCGGCTTTCATCCGAACCCTGGGCGGCAATAGCGGTGGCATCCATCCCTGTCCAATGTGTCTTCACATGGGCAAGAGCCATCCGCGCGCCTTCAATGCAGGCCAACCGCTTCATCTCCTTGATATGCGGCACCGCTCCAAGAAATTGCTGCAATAAGCCAAAATAGCTCGTCACCTTGGGCCTCTCTGGCCAGACATGAGCCACGATGTCAGTCATGGCAAGTCCGGACAATCTATTTAGCTCGGCCCATTCGGCCAACCGATCGGTCAACGGAAGTGAACGGTCCAGACTATGGAATTGAGACCAAAATAGCTCTTCCGTCTTGTGATCCTTCTGGCTCCGGAAGTGCTCAACGGCATCAGCCGCACTTGCCGCTAAGTCCATATACGGATCCTCCGGACCCCACAGCCGACCAAGTTGAGCATACTTTTGATCCGTAAACCGGCGACGCAGCAGAAAAGGCTTGCCAGCCACAATATCTCCGGCCTGGCGCAGCTCCTCCTTCATAGCCCGCATTGCAGAACGGGCATCCTTGGCCTCGGCGGTGGCCTTCCCCAGGTCTTCCCGCTCCGATAAGCGCTCCTTTTCAAGAGCCTCGTTGCGGTCGGCAGCATCTTTTAATTTCACGGCCAATTCGGCCATCTCTTCCTTGCTTAGGCAGTGTGCAGCCTTTTCGGCTTTCAACTCCTCGGCCGCCCTCGAGGCAGCCGCGTCACTCCTTCGGGCTTGCTCCTTAGCTTGAGCAAGTTCAGCCTGAAGGCTCTCCACAGCAGCAGCACCGTCTGTATCACAGCATATAATTTATCAGAGGAGGGCTTTGACCCCCTTAATAAAGCGACTGTGGAGAACTCACTTACCTTGCGACTCGTCAAGTCGCCGGTTGACAAGTGCGATGTCCGCATCCGCCGCGTCAAGTTGCCGCATTAACTCGGCAACTCCACTAGTCCGGCTAGCCCTCGGACTATCCGCCACCTGCATAGGAACAGCGACATTCATTACTTGTGATTTTGATCCTCGGCACGCTGTCGTTTTCGACAACCTACCGAGTCTCAGGGGCTACTATCTATACAGGGCGCACTTTTATGTGCAAAACTATCAAAAAAAGGGGGTGCTCATTCTTGCGTACCTCAAATCCCGCCAACAAACTCGTAGCGGCATTGCACAGTCCGCTCTCGGCGGACGAAATCCTTCCAATCACCATACGCATCAAAGCACGGTGATCTTCTGAGATGGACGCCCTCTCAAGCAGATTTTTCAGTTCTCCCGGCCGGATACTAGTGGGCGCCAAACTCTCCGGCCCCTCCGGACTCGGGGATACCCTCCGTGACGATACTTCAGGCTCGCCTGCCCTATCTGACGGCGCAGCAGACGGAGGCGTTTCGCTCTCCATCATCTCCGGAAGAAGGTCCCCCGAAGACGAACCCATCTGAGAAGGCTGCAAATCTGAACTGCAAGATAGAAATTTCGGTTACCCACAGAAGCACAAATGAAGGTATTTTCTTAACTAATGAACTCTCCTTTTCCTACTCACGGCTCGCTGGAGGGCTGATCCTTTAGCGACGATTGTACGTCCGGATTCTCCCCGGACGCCGGACCCCCCGGTGAAGATCTCTTCTCCCGTTTAGGGGCTTTGGCCTCCGGATCTTCGGAGGCGGTCCTCTTCTCCCCCTGGAAGGAGGGGTTTTTGATTCCCCCCTCTTCAGACACCCCTTTGGGCGAAATAATAGCTCCTCTATTTTCCCCATCGCTCCCTTCTACGGGCGCGAGCTCCAACATTCTGACCAGCACGGGCTCCAGTGCGGTCTCTGGGAGGGGAGCCGGACACCTTATCAGCTTCGATCGCGCTACCCACTCCTGTGAAGAGTATTGGGTCAGGAGGCGAACTCTAGAAAAGCAGATAAACAGAACGTCCGGACTCTGAGCTATTTACCAGAGTATCCGAGCGATTGCAGCTTAGGCCTGCGTCCTCGGTCAATTTCGGACACGCTACTTGTGGTCCGAAGAACAACTTGTACATCTCCACGGGTGTCGCACCCATGAAGTGTTGGAGAATTCGAGGTCCCTCCGGGTTGAACTCCCATAGACGGAGAGGACGGTGTTTGCAGGGCAGAAGACACCTGATTAGCATAACCTGCATCACCATGACTAGATTGATCTCCCTCACCTGGAGGTCTCGAATCCGGCCCTGCAATGAGGGCACGTATTCAGATGGCCCCCAATTGAGCCCTTGGTTGACCCACGACGTCAGTCGGCGTGGAGGTCCCGGGCGGAATGAAGGCGGCGGCTTTTGCTTGCTGCCCTTCGGAGCGGTGATATAGAACCACTCCTGCTGCCACAGTCCAAGTTCCTCTTGGAAGGAACCCTCGGGAAACGGGGCATCGGCCCTTCTGCTTATGGCCGCCCCGCCGCACTCCGCTTGACGCCCCCCGATCATCTTCGGCTCCACATTAAAGGTTTTCAGCCACAGGCCGAAGTGGGGAGTGACGCGGAGGAAGGCTTCGCAGACGATAATGAATGCGGAGATATGGAGGATGGACTCCGGAGCCAAGTCGTGAAAATCCAGCCCGTAGTAGAACATGAGCCCTCTCATGAAGGGGTCCGTCGGGAAGCCTAAACCCCGACGGAGGTGGGATACGAAGACAACGTACTCCCCAGGCTCGGGGGCAGGCACGGCCTGCCCTTGGGCGGGCAACCTGTGCGAAATCTCGTAGGACAGGTATTTGGCCTCACCAGCTTTAACACGTCCTCCTCCATGACGGAGGAGGGCATCCACCGACCTTGGAGGTCGGAGCCGGACATGGCTGAGAATCCGAAGAGCTCGAATCTGAGGCTCTGGGTGTTGAAACTGGGAGCGAGGAGGAGATTCGATGCAAGATTGAAGAAAAAGAACGAGCCTTGGTCCTCTTATAAAGGGGAAAAATACCAAGAGTCGTCTCCGTTACCGTTCGAGATTCACCTTCGATAGAGGAGGCGTGGCGACGGGCACGGTTGGGTTACCCACGCACGTATTGATGAGAATCTCGGAATAAGGGGAACACGATCTCTGCCTCGACAAGACGTGCCAAGGAAACCGCTTCGCTAAACGTGCTGAGGTGGTATAGTAAAAAAAACGATTCAAGTAAAAGCCTGGTAGCGGTGTGATGCCATGCCGCATAATACGTCAGCAGATTGGACTTATGTGCATTTTATTCTCTCTACGGTGGAATGTGGAATTTATTTTGCAGAGCCGGACACTATCCTGGTGTTCATGATCTTCTCTGGATTATTCAAGGGAGGAACCCGCCTTGCAATGCCGGACATTATGCGCGCCGGACTTATCGTCATTGAAGCCTGGTTTAGGGGCTACTGAGGGAGTCCTAGACTAGGGGGTGTCCGGACAGCCGGACTATCATCGTCCGCCGGACTCCAAGACTACGAAGATACAAGATTGAAGACTCCGTCCCGTGTCCGGATGGGACTTTCCTTGGCGTGGAAGGCAAGCTTGGCGATACGGATATGTAGATCTCCTACCATTGTAACCGACTCTGTGTAACTCTAGCCTCCTCCGGTGTCTATATAAACTGGAGGGCTTTAGTCCGTAGGACACAACATACATTACAACAATCATACCATAGGCTAGCTTTAGGGTTTAGCCTCCTTGATCTCGTGGTAGATCCACTCTTGTACTACCCATATCATCAATATTAATCAAGCAGGACGTAGGGTTTTACCTCCATCGAGAGGGCCCGAACCTGGGTAAAACATCGTGTCCCTCGTCTCCTGTTACCATCCGCCTAGACGCACAGTTCGGGACCCCCTACCCGAGATCCGCCGGTTTTGACACCGACAGCAATGCTTAAGGCCGCGAAGGTAGAAATCAAGAAGGAGCATCAAGTGTTGATGGTTAACAAGACCACTAGTTTCAAGAAAAAGGGCAAGGGAAAGAAAGGGAACTTCAATAAGAATGGAAAGCAAGTTGTCGTTCCCGTGAAGAAGCCCAAAGCAGGACCCAAGCCTGAAACTGAGTGCTTCTACTACAAAGGAAGTGGTCACTGGAAGCGGAACTGCCCCAAATACTTGGCGGATATGAAGGATGGCAAAGTGAACAAAGGTATATTTGATATACATGTTATTGATGTGTACCTTACTAATGCTCGTCGTAGCGCCTGGGTATTTGATACTGGTTCGATTGCTCATATTTGTAACTCAAAACAGGAGCTACAGAATAAATGAAGATTGGGTCAGGATGCGGTGATGATGCGCGTCGGGAATGGTTCCAAGGTTAATGCGACCGCCATCGGCACGCTACCTCAACATCTACCTTCGGGATTAGTTTTATACCTCAATAATTGTTATTTGGTGCCAGCGTTGAGCATGAACATTATAATTGGATCTTGTTTATTGCGAGACAATTATTCATTTAAATTAGAGAATAATGGTTGTTCTATTTATATGAGTAATATCTTTTATGGTCATGCACCCCTGATGAATGGTCTATTCTTGTTGAATCTTGATCGTACTGATACACATATTCATAGTATTGATGCCAAAAGATGCAAAGTTGATAATGATAGTGCAACATATTTGCGACACTGCCGTTTAGATCATATTGGTGTAAAGCGCATGAAGAAACTCCATATGGATGGATTTTGTAATCACTTTATTATGAGTCATTTGATACTTGTGAACCATGCCTCATGGGAAAGATGACTAAAACTCCGTTCTCCGGAACAATGGAGCGAGCTAACTTATTGGAAATAATACATACCGATGTATGCGGTCTGATGAGTCTTGAGGCACGTGGCGGGCACGTTATTTTCTGACCTTCACAAATGATTTCATTAGATATGGATATATCTACTTGATGAAACACAAGTCTAAAAGAGTTGAAAAGTTCAGGGAATTTCACAGTAAAGTAGAGAATCATCATAACAAGAAAATAAACTTTCTACCATCTGATCACGGAGGCGGATATTTGAGTTATGAGTTTGGCCTTCATTTGAAGCAATGTGGAATTATTCGCAACTCACGCCACCTGGAACACCACAGCGTAATGGTGTGTCCGAATGTCGTAACAGTACTTTATAGATATGGTGCATTCTATGATGTCTCTTACCGATTTACCACTATTGTTTTCGGGTTATGCATTAGAGACAACCGCATTCATGTTAAAGAGGGCACCATCTAAATCCATTGAGACGACACCGTATGAACTATGGTTTGGCAAGAAACCTAAGTTGTCATTTCTTAAAGTTTGGGGATGTGACACTTATGCAAAAGGCTTTAGCCTGATAAGATCAAACCCAAATCTGAGAAGTGCGTCTTCATAGGATACCCTAGGGAAACTACTGGGTATACCTTCTACCACAGATCCGAAGGCAAGATCTTTGTTGCCGAGAATGGGTCCTTTCTAGATAAGGAGTTTCTCTCGAAAGAAGTGAGTGGGAGGAAAGTAGAACTTGATGAGGTAATTGTACCTTCTCTCGAATTGGAAAGTAGCACATCAGATAAAACCGTTCCAGTGATGCCTACACCAACTGGAGAGAAAGCTAATGGTGATGATCATGAAACTTCGGATCAAGTTAGTACTGGACCTCGTTGGTCGACCAGAGCATGTTCTGCACCAGAGTGGTACGGTAATCTTGTCCTGGAAGTCATGTTATTAGACCATGGCAAACCTACAAACTATGAAGAAGCTATGATGAGCCTAGATTCTGATAAATGGCTTGAGGCCATGAAATCTGAGATATGATCCATGTATGAGAACAAAGTATGGACTTTGTTGGACTTGCCCGATGATCGGCAAGCCATTGAGAATAAATGGATCTTCAAGAAGAAGACAGACGTTGATGGTAACGTCACTATCTACAAAGCTTGACTTGTCGCAAAAGGTTTTCGACAAGTTCAAGGGGTTGACTACAATGAGACTTTGTCACCCTAGTATTGCTTAAGTCAGTCCGACTAATGTTAGCAATTGTTGCATTTTATAATTATGAGATCTGGCAAATGGATGTCAAAATTGCATTCCTTAATGTATTTCTTAAAGAAGAGTTGTACATGATGAAACCAGAAGGTCTTGTCGATCCAAAAGGTGCTAACAAAGTGTGCAAGCTCCAGTGATCCATCTATGGACTGGTGCATGCATCTCGGAGTTGGAATATACGCTTTGATGAGGTGATCAAATCATATGTTTTTATATAGACTTACGGTGAAGCCTGTATTTACAGGAAAGCAAGTGGGAGCTCTGTAACATTTCTAATATTATATGTGGATGGCATATAGTTGATTGGAAATGATATAGAATTTCTGGATAGCATAAAAAGATACTTCAATAAGAATTTTCAATGAAAGACCTCGGTGAAGCTACTTATATATTGGGCATCAGGATCTATAGGGATAGATCGAGACGCTTAATATGACTTTCACAAAGCACATACCTTGACAAAGTTTTGAAGAAGTTCAAAATGGATCAGTCAAAGAAAGGGTTCTTGCCTATGTTACATGGTGTGAAATTGAGTCAGACTCAAAGCCCGACCAGTGCAGAAGATAGAGAGAAAATGAAAGTCATTCCCTATGTCTCAGCCATAGATTCTATCATGTATGCTATGTTGTGTGCTAGACCTGATGTGGGCCTTGCTATAAGTTTGGCAGGGAGGTACCAAAGTAATCTAGGAGTGGATCACTGGACAGCGGTCAAGAACATCCTAAGGTACCTGAAAAGGACCAAGGATATGTTTCTCGTTTATGGAGGTGACGAAGAGCTCATCGTAAAAGGTTACGTCGATGCTAGCTTCGACACTGATCCGAATGACTCTAAGTCACAAACCAGATACATAGTCATATTGAATGGTGGAGCTATCAGTTTTTGCAGTTCTAAGTAGAGCGTTGTGGCGGGATCTACGTGTGAAGTGGAGTACATATCTGCTTTGGAAGCAGCGCATGAAGGAGTCTAGATAAAGGAATTCATATCCCATCTGCGTGTAATACCCAGTGCATGCTCAATTCAACTTGGGCAGAGAATGCTACGACGCGATGATGATAGTATTCGGATGATTTCTACCCAAAGGGCATGTGCTACCTGCAAACCTGTACTAGTCAGACAAAATCCTCCGTGCTCTTAAGATGCCCTATGAGAAGATACATGCTTGTGAGAAAGGATGTGTCTTATTTAGGCGTTAGTATGAGGACTTGAACTATTGTCCCATTTGCAAGTCTTCCAGGTATGTTGTGGTAGACAACGGTATGCGTGAGAAGACGCAGACCAAAATACTCGTTAATGTTCTTTGGTATATGCCAATCGTACCAAGACTTCAACGTCTTTTCATGGTCAAAGAGACGGCCAGACAGATGACATGGCACAAAATGGGCAAAAGAACCGAACTAGATGCAGATGGGAATGTGACAATGGTGCACACATTGGATGGTGAAGCGTGGAAGTGCTTCGATGCATTACATAAGGAAAAAAGGACAGATCCAAGGAATCCTCGAGTCGCCGTCAGCACGGATGGGTTCAGTGTGTTTGGTCAGACGGCAGCCCAATATAGTTGTTTGCCCGTGTTTGTCATTCCATGTAATCTCCACCCCCCCCGGGTAGATTATGCAAAGAAAGAACATTTTTCTGACGTTGATAATTCCAGGGCCGAACTATCCGAGGAAGAATATGAATGTGTACATGCAGCCGCTTAAGGACGAATTGCAAGAAGCTTGGGATAACGGGTTCAAGACATACGATACCTTTAGCAAATAGAACTTCATAATGCGTGCCTGGTACATGTACTCGACACATGACTTGCCGGCGTATGCGCTATTTGTTGGCTGGTGTGTGCATGGAAGGTTCCCGTGCCCCACATGCAAGGGAGCTCTTGAGTTTCGTTGGCTGACGGCAGGGCACAAGTATACTTGCTTCGACTTGCATAGACCGTTTCTAGATCCTCGCCATAAGTTCAGGAAAGACAAGAAGAACTTCATCAAAGGTAGAGTTGTCAATCACTCTGCACCACCTGCGTTGACAGGACAACAGACCCTAGATCAGTTAGACGCTCTCGAGCCAGATCCAGAGCATCCAGGGTATTTCAAGGGGTATAATAAGGAACACGCCTGGACTCACAAGACATGCTTCTGGGATCTGCCTTACTTCAAAGACCTCCTTTTCCCTCACAACATCGACGTGATGCACACTGAAAAGAATGTCGCCGAAGCCATTTTTGGTACATTGTTCGGCATAGAGGGGAAATCAAAGGATAATGCTAAGGCTAGAGTCGATCAAGAGGAGCTCTGTGATAGACCATTACAAAACATGCAAGAACCGAAAGGAAAATGGAACTGGACGAAGCCAAAGGCATGGTTCAATATTGGAAGGCCGGCTATGAGGGAAATTATTTTGTGGGTGAAAATGCAGTTGATGTTCCCCGATGGGTATGCAGCAAATCTAAAGAGGGGAGCGAGTCTTGATAAATTGAAAATATTTGGTCTAAAAAGTCATGATTGGCACATATGGATTGAGCGGATAATGCCGGTGATGTTGCGTGGCTTCATCCCTAAGGATGAATGGCTAGTACTGGCAGAGATGAGCTATTTCTTCCATGTTCTTTGTGCAAAAGAATTATCGCCAGGCCTCCTGGAAGAAATGGAACAGTTGGCGCCGGAGTTGATCTGCAAGTTAGAGATGATCTTTCTGCCAGGGTTCTTTAATCCAATGCAACACTTGATTTTGCATCTCCCGACCGAGGCAAGATTGGGGGGGGGGGGGGCGTGCAAAATCGTTGGTGCTACTCAACTAAGAGGATGCAAAAAACGCTTTGAGCAAAATGTCAAAATAGACGTAGAATTGAAGCATCGATGGCCGAGGCATTCATCACTGAGGAGGCGGCAAACTTCATGACAGCACACTACAAAGCCAAAAATCATCATTTGCATAATCCGAAGCCTCGGTACAATGCTGACGACCCTAAAATCTATCCAACCTCAGCCTATTCAAAGGGAATCTTGCACCAGCCTGTGGTTGGAAACCAGTATCGTTGGATGTTGAAGAATGGCGTACCATTTCATTGTATCTCTTCAACAACCTAACAGAAGTGCGGTCGTACATCGAGTAAGATCTCGGTACATTGTTTTGCAACTTCTAATTCCTTTGAACTGCTCTTATTCCTAGATATTTGATGCAGTCAATACGTGGCCATATTCTCGTATGGAGCGGTGATCCAAGGATTATGTCAAAGAGTATGAGCTTCTGGCAAAGCAAGGAGGCAAATATCCCGGTTTCAACTCTTGGTTCAAAAAAATGGTAAATTCCATTAGACCATTTCATTTCTTTGGCTAATTTGCGACTAATGCAACAATCCTTCCGTATTAAACTTGTAGGCCAATTCAGAGATTATTGATGTCGAATTGAGACAAGTTGCTAATGGTTTTGACTATAAGGTCCGTTCATTTGACAAATACGACATCAACGGGTATCGCTTTTGTACCTATGGCAAAGGCTATCTATGGCCGACCGAAAGTCTACAAATTGTTGTGTCTCTGCTATCGGCGAAGGAGATATCGAGTATTACGAAAGAGTTGAAGCAATTTATGAACTTCAATTCTATGGTGAAAACCCACCAAACGTCGTAGTCTTTAGATGTTATTGGTTCCAGCCGAGGGAGACTAGAAGGACTCATGAACATATAGGGCTAGTTGAAATCAAACAAAGCACCCATTTGGATGTTCCCGATGTTTATATTACGGCTCAACAAGCAACCCAAGTATTCTATTTACCTGGGCCTGTCAAAGTGATCCAAATCTCAGTGGTTGGGATGTCGTTTATGAAGTGCCGCCACGTGTTAGACCACCTCCCCCCAATGAAGAGGATTATGAACCTCACATTAACCAAGACACATATGACGAAGGAGAATTCTTCCAAGAAACAAGTCTTTCCAAAAAACGTTTCAAGAACCGCTCTACTACACCCCAGAACATTGATGTAGACAACGATAGTGAATCCGAGTTCACCCCTGAGCCGGAACAAGAAGAGCTGGAACAAGAAGAAGTTACTATTGCAGATGACCTGTCAATGCTTGAACGATTACGTAGAGGAGGCCTTCCACATGTTGATGCATTTATTGATGATGATGATGAGCACGTCACTGATAGTGATGATGATGATGCATTTAATGATCATGAAGCTTATATAGATGACTCAGAGTAATATTAGTAATGTGAGGTATTCAATTTTTTATTATGTTCATGATGATGATACACTTAAATTATATACATATTATTCATGTCAGGTATTCAATTTTTTATTATGTTCATGATGATGATACACTTAAATTATATACATATTATTCATGTCAGGTATTCAAATTTTTTATGTTGTACTAATTTCGTTTACTTTTTGTCATTGCAGGTGTTGACAGGATGGTGGGAAAGGGTCTAGAGCGCCCCGAGCCTCCTGCGAGCGCTACTGGGAGGGGTGGTTCCATTATTCCACCCAGCCCCTCCGAAGAGTGCTGCTAGACAGTATGTAGAGATAAGCGGCGGGTGCTTCTTCTTCGGCTGGGCGAGGTCGAGGGAGGAAGAAGGTAGCTAGAGGTGGGCGTGGTAGCGGGAGAGGTAGGAAGGCTGCTACGCCTTCCTCGCCGCCACCCCCAGCTGATTCACCCGACCACAGGACTTCTCCGTCTGACATGGACCCGTCTCAGACTCCGGTCCATGAGCCTCCGGTCGCCAATCCTTCGCCACCCCACCAGACTCGGGTCGCCGATCCTTCGCCCCACAAGACTCGGTTCACCGATCTTTCGCCCCACCAGACTCGGGTCGCCGATCCTTCGCCCCACATGAGTGCGTTCCTAGAGTCTTCATCCCAAAATACTCTAGTCCCGGAGTCTTCTTCCCACGAGACTCCGGAGGCTAGTGGCCCTACTGATGGTAGCGAGGACACCTTTTTTGATGATAGCTACAACGACGATGAGCTGGTTGAGAAGGGCAATAAGGTGTACAAGCGTGGTTGTACAAAGCTCCCGCCCATGCCGACGACCCCCGACTAGATGTGGTTGATTGCGCCTAATGGGTTGAAGTAAGTGCATTTACTTTTTTTTAACCGTTTGCCTTCACGTTTCTTCAAATTAATATCTAATGTGTTGGCATTGTCATACTGCAGGGGCTGGGTACACCCCCGTGGTGTCCGCAGGCCCAACACGGTCCTTGGTGTGATTTGTTGGCAGCACTTCCCTGGGTGGGTCACGTTACCCGGTGAGGGTCAGGTTCCACAGCTAGCACTAAGCTGGGAGCTGTACTCAGTTGCCCCCGGCCCCTCCGGGGGAGATGGCTGCCGGTATCGTGTGCGAGACGGTGGCTGACATTGTGTTCCGTCGGTTTTGGGTAATTTCTCCTTTACAGAATTAAAAATCAACACTACCTAGCTAGTGATTGTACTAATCAGTGTTGTCTTGTTTGATTGCAGACCTTCTACAGGGTTTCAGAGGGAGAACAGGAGGCCGCGTCTATGGTTGTCGAAGTCGAGTGCAAGCGCCTAATTCAGAACTTACGGCACGAGGCTCGGGTGCAGGCCGTTCGAGACTACTCCACCTTGAAGGGTATTAGGAGGGGCAAGAAGAAGTGCCGCGGCAAGTTTCTGAGTAGGGAGAAGTACTTGCAGGTAATTATACCTATTCTTAAGGCATTGAACTTAGTTTTCTTGATTTGATTCGTAGGCGTAGCGCTGAAATTTCTGTTGACTAACTTAGGTGCCCCCGAGATGGTGTGCGGATTAGATGGACTGTTGGGAGGCGTTGGTGGATATGTGGTGCTCTCCCCAATGGCTAGTCAAACACCATAGGACCAAGGATAAGCGTGACCAAATGGTTGGTGTGCCACACCATCAAGGGAGCTCCAACCTGTTTGAGTACGAGGATCATTGGGTATGTGGTTTGCTACATCATTCATGCAATTTCATTCTTCATGCTCGCATTTTTCCCTTCCAAAATGACTTAATATGCTTAGTAAGTTAAAAAAAATTGGCATAACTACCTTGGATAGTACATTTATGACATAATTAGCTCTAAAATGACATAATAACCTTAAATATCTCTATAAAATAACTAAATATGCTTTAGTTAGTTAAAAAATGGCATAACTACCTTGGATAGTACATTTATGAAATAATTAGCTCTAAAACGACATAATAACCTTAGATAGCTCTATCAAATAACTAAATATGCTTTAGTCAGTTAAAAATGGCATAACTACCTTAGATAGCTCAATAATGACCTAAACTAATCTTAGCTAGCTCATTCATGACATAATTAGCTCTAAAATGACATAATAACCTTAGATAGCTCTATAAAATGCCTAAGTATGCTTTAGTTAGATAAAAAAATGGCATAACTACCTTGGATAGCTCAATAATGACATAATTAGCATACTTTCGTCAAAAATGGCATAATAATCCTGGTTACCTCCAAAATGACCTAAACTTAGCTTATTTTCCTCGAAAATGACATAATAACCTTACTTAGCTCCAAAATGACCTATTTACATAGCAATATCATTCTTCATGCTATCTTGAGCCCTTAACTAATATTTTGTTCCTCTCTCTCAGGCGCACCACCACAAGAAGCTTGTGCCAAGTCTGTTCGACCTCTATGGCATGGCCCATAGTACCCCTTACAAGAAGGCCAAGGCATTCTCGGAGTCTGACCTAGATCAACCAGAGAGCTTCACTAACATCTCCTCCCACCACAAGATGGTGAAGTATAGAGACGAGGGGAAGGCGAGGAAAGGGGAGGACTTTAACCTGAGCCAGGATCCTTTTGATACAGAGCTGGTGATGATATCTAGTGGCGGGAGGTCACATGGCTCCGTAGCCATTTGTGATGGCCTGATACGTTGTCCTATGACTCTCCCGCAGATCAAGAAGCACAAGAGTAGCTCTGCTCCTGAGATAACGCCTCGTGCGAGGCCTGCGGAGCTCGCCATGGCGGTTAGTTATACCAGTTCTCTCACCTTTCCTCCATTACATTGTGTGTGCGTCCATCGATGATTACAATGCTAACGAGGAGTGGTGTGTTGCAGGCATTGGTTGAGAAAGAGAGATTGGAAACCCAGGCGCTTTTGGAGGAGGCAAAAAGGGAGGCGGCGGAGAGGGAGAGGGAGATGGAGGAGAGGATGGTTAAGCTGTTGGAAGAGGAGAGGAACAGGAACGAGGAGTCTCACCGGGCCCTCTATGAGCTCCTCGTGGTATGTTTCTCGTGCATATTAGCCAAATCATGCACGTAATGTTTGCATTACTAACTAATATGACTGACTTGTGATAACCAAATGTGCAGACCATGTGCGAGAAAACGGTCAGACCCCTCCGCCGATGCCCCAGATAGCTCCGGTGACCACGGTGAGTTTGATTTGAATGGTCGTTAGTTAATAGTATTCACATTTCAGTTGCATCATGCTAACAAGACATTATTGGAAATGATCTTTGGTGCAGCATGCCTCCCGACAAGCATCGACCAATCCTTCTGCTTCTGGCAATGGCGCAACCCCGACCGGTCCTTGACCTACGTCTGCCACAGGCGCAGCCCCGACCGTTCCTTCACCTCCGTGATAATGGTATTTTTCTTCTTATTTTGCCTATTTAGTCCACTTATGACATAATTTAGCCTATTTAGTCCATTTATGACCAAGTTTACCTAGGTTAGCTCCAATATGATCCATTTAACCTACGTTAGCTCCCAAATGATCCATTTAACCTATGTTAGTTCCAAAATGACCTATTTACCTAGCTTAGCTCTAAATTGACCTACACACTTAGCATTTTTACCTACCTTAGCCCGAAAATGGCATTTTTACCTACCTTAGCCTATTTAGTCCACAAATGTCATAATAAGATGAAGAAAACCAAGGAAGAGGAAGAAAATAAGGAATATTCTTCTTCTTCTTCTTCTTCTTCTTACTTGTTTTTATTCGTAAATGGCATAATAACCTTGCTAACCTCATAAATGTCATATACTTAGCTTGTTGTCCTCTAAAATGACACAATAAGCTTAGTTAGGTTAAAAATGGTATAATTAGCTAGGTTAGCTCAAAAATGACCAAGTTTACCTATGTTAGCTCCAATATGATCCATTTAACCTACGTTAGCTCCCAAATGATCCATTTAACCTACGTTAGCTCCAACACTACAAGAAATATGTCAACTCGTGACCTTTTGTCAGTGGCCCTGGAAGAATTGGTCATAAATCTACGACCATTTGAGACCAATTGGTCAAAAGCTATTCGGGGGGCTCCAAACCCTGAACTACAACGACCATTTTGGTCAGAAAGGTCGTAATTTCCTTACACAAAATGGTCATAAAGCAGATAACACTGGTCCACTGCCTTATTTCTAGCTGATCACGACCAATATAGATGGCCATAACCTTGTAAATTGTGGTGGGTTGCTATGACCAGGTGCCACCTCATCAATTTTGCCTATGTGTCATGTCCATGTGTCAATTTTTGCCCTAGGTTGTGAAGCAACCTATATTTCTGTCATTCCCAAAATTCTCAAAAAAATCTCATAAACTATTTGGGTCATATCTTCGTGAAATATGTAAAAACGTTCCTTGCCTAGTTCAAAAATAATTCAACACTATTCATTTTTCTATTCTGTTCAGAACAACACTTTGTGAATGAAGTGCTATTTATATATTCTTGATCGCCCTCAAAAAACTTGGGCACTATTTCCTATCCAAATCATTGCCTCATGACAAAATCCAGCTCCATTTGCCCAGTAAACCTTCCTCAGCAAATTTCCAAAGTTTTTGTCCACCTAGAACCTTTGTGAAGAAGTACTAGCTTACATATCCTAATGAGTTGAATTTTTGCCACATTTTCTATATGCCTATGTAACTTACCTACACCAAATTTGAGCTCAGTTCATTTAGCCAATTTCTCTCACTAATTTTCCAAAGTTTCTGTCCAGAGAAAAGCATTGTGAAGGAAGTTCTATTTATATATTCTTGGTTGGCCTCAAAATTTTTGGGCACTCTTTCCTATCCAAATCACTGCCTCATGACAAAATTCAGCTCCATTTGCCTAGTAAATCTTTCTCGGCAAATTTCCAAAGTTTTAGTCCACCTAGAACCTTTGTGAAAGAAGTACTAGCTATGCATATACTAATGAGTTGAATTTTTGCCACACATTCTATATGCCTATGTAACTTACCTGCACCAAATTTGAGCTCATTTCATTTAGCCAATTTCTCTCACTAATTTTCCGAAGTTTCTGTCCAAAGAAGAGCATTGTGAACGAAGTACCACTTTGGCATGTCCAAATGGTATCCATTTTCTATAGTTCTTTCCTATGCCCAAATAACCATCCTCCACCAAATTTCAGCTCAATCCATTCATTATTTTGAGCCCAGCTTCAACATTCATATTTATGCCCAGTGTGGTACTTTGCAAAGCAAGTACCACCTAGGCTCCTCCTTTTGAGCTGAAAATTTGTGAAGATGGTCTTCTTAGTAACTGATCATCCTCACCCAAAACTCACGCTCATTAGCCATGTGCATTTCCCGTACCACTAATCAACCACTTGGCTGCTAATTCATGTTTGAGCATAGATCGGTCTCCTTGTGATAACCTTATGTTGTAATTTTATTCCTAGAACCTACCTGGGGAGTGCTCAACCCACTAGACATGCCTAGGCTGCCCAGAACGCATGGCAACACCACGGTCACGCGATGACCATGGGGGGGCATGTGAGTTTACGCGCTCTAGAGTTGGGGCCCTCGGCCATCATCCAAACCTCGACGTATCGCCACCAAACCATGTATTTGTAATTAAATAGGTACTTATGTAACTAGAAATGATTTTTTGAAAAATAAATAGCAAACTATAAGGCAACTGCAATTCAAATTTGACCCGCTTCCAACTGAATCGGCGGAAATTTGTCTTTTTCATGAGAGGTGGATCAAAACTTTTGACACCCAACCATTTTGTCAATTGTGCATTAAATATGTCCTACTATTTTAGAACATTTATTTGGTCCAATTTTGCAACAAATATATCGTAGGTCCTTCACAAAAAAATCATTTTGGGCACTTAGAAAATGGAAAATGAATTTTTTGTCCAAAGAAAATGAAAACTTCCTTAGGCAACAGTGTTTGTCATTCCAAGATGCACCCTTATGCACAATATAAGATCATTTGAACAAACTATGTCATGAATGCAGCCATAAGATTGAGCATTTGGGTCGAAAGCCATGCATCTTCACACTTGATAGCACGTTTCTGAAAACACTTTTTTAAAATAATTTCCATATTTCAAGTTTATAATTTTTCCTCAAAACTTGGTCACATATAATGACACAATGCGAAGGTTTTCCAATTTTTTGATTTTTTCGAATTTTTTATGCCCGTTTCAAAATGGGGTCAAAACGGCGGGCTTGACCGTTCCTAGCTAGTGGTTCAATCTTAGAAATTTTTTGATGTTTTTCTGATTAAATAGATACTTATATACCTAGAAATAATTTTTGGAAAAAATAAAGATCAAACTATGAGGCAGCTACAGTTCAAATTTGACCCACTTGCTACTGAATCGGCAGGAATTTGTCTTTTTCACCAGAGGTGGATCGAAACTTTTTACACCCAACCATTTGGTCAATTATGCATTAAATATGGCCTAGTATTTTAGAAAATTGATTAGGTCCAATTTTGCAACAAATATATGGTAGGTCCTTCACGAAAAAAACTCATTTCGGGTACTTGGAAAATGGAAAATGTATTTTCCGTGCAAAGAAAATGAAAACTCCCTTAGGCAACACTGTTTGGAATTCCAAGATGCACCCTTGTGCACAATATGAGATCACTTGAACAAACTATGCCATGAATGTGGCCATAAGATTGATCATTTGGCTTGAAAGCCATGAATCTTCACGCATGATAGCTCATTTCTGAGAACACTTTTTTAAAATAATTTCCATATTACAAGTTTATTATTTTTCCTGGAAATTTGGTCACATATAATGACACAATGCGAAGGTTTTCCAATTTTTTGATTTGTTTACAATTTTTTATGCCCGTTTCAAAATGCGATCAAAACAGCTGGCTTGACCGTTCCTAGCTAGTGGTTGAATCTTGGAAATTTTTTGATGTTTCTATGATTAAATAGATACTTATGTACCTAGAAATGATTTTTAGAAAAAATAAAGAGCAAACTATGAGGCAGTTGCAGTTCAAATTTGACCCGCTTCCTACTAAATTGACGGGAATTTGTCTTTTTCACCAGAGGTGGATCAAAACTTTTGACACCCAACCATTTGGTAAATTATGCGTTAAATATGGCCTAGTATTTTAGAAAATTGATTAGGTCCAATTTTGCAACAAATATATGGTAGGTCCTTCACAAAAAAAGTCATTTCAGGCACTCGAAAAATGGAAAATATATTTTTTGTACAAAGAAAATGAAAACTCCATTATGAAACATTGTTTGGAATTCCAAGATGCACCCTTGTGCACAATATGAGATCATTTCAACAAACTATGCCATGAATGTGGCCATAAGATTGATCATTTGGCTTGAAAGCCATGAATCTTCACGCATGGTAGCTCATTTCTGAGAACATTTTTTTAAAATAATTTCCGTATTACAAGTTTGTTATTTTTCCTCGAAACTTGGTCACATATAATGACACAATGCAAAGATTTTCCAATTTTTTGAATTTTTTATGGCCGTTACAAAATGCGGCCAAAACAGCGGGCTTGATCGTTCATAGCTAGTGGTTGAATCTTGGAATTTTTTTGATGTTTATCTAATTAAATAAATACATAAGTACCTAGAAATTATATTTGTAAAAAATAAAGAGCAAACTATGAGGCAGCTGCAGTTCAAATTTGACCCGCTTCCTGCTGAATCAGCGGGAATTTGTCTTTTTCACCAGAGGTGGATAGAAAATTTTGACACCCAACCATTTTTTCAATTGCGCATTAAATATGGCCTAGTATTTTAGAAAATTGATTAGGTCCAATTTTGCAACAAATATATGACAGGTCCTTCACAAAAAAAACTCATTTTGGGCACTCGAAAAATTAAAAATGTATTTTCCGTGCAAAGAAAACGAAAACTCCCTTAGGCAACATTGTTTGGAATTCCAAGATGCACCCTTGTGCACAATATGAGATCATTTGAACAAACTATGCCATGAATGTGGCCATAAGATTGATCATTTGGCTTGAAAGCCATGAATCTTCACGCATGATAGCTCATTTCTGAGAACACTTTTTAAAAATAATTTCTGTATTACAAGTTTATTATTTTTCCTGGAAACTTGGTCACATATAATGACACAATGCAAAGTTTTTCGAATTTTTTGATTTTTTTTGAATTTTTTATGTCCTTCGAAATGCGGTCAAAGCGGCGGGCTTAACCGTTCCTAGCTAGTGGTTGAATCTTGGAAAACTTTTGATGTTTCTCTGATTAAATAGATACTTATGTACCTAGAAATGATTTTTGGAAAAAATAAAGAGCAAACTATGAGGCAGTTGCAGTTCAAATTTGACCCGCTTCCTACTGAATTGGCGGGAATTTGTCTTTTTCACCAGAGGTGGATCAAAACTTTTTACACACAACCATTTTTTCAATTGTGCATTAAATATGGCCTAGTATTTTAGAAAATTGATTAGTTCCAATTTTGCAACAAATATATGGTAGGTCCTTCACAAAAAAAAACTCATTTCGGGCACTCAAAAAATGGAAAATTGATTACGACCATTTTAGATGGCCATAACGTCATCAAAGCCTGCACTTCGTTCTGATTGGTCTATGGGCATGTCAGGCGAATCAAGCATTAGAGACCGTCAGATACTGCAGATCCAACGGCCCACACCCCTCATCCTCTCCCCACCCACACCCACCCGAAAGCAGCTCCCCTCACCTACACCACATGTCGTTGAGGACACTGACATGTGGGCCTAATTCCTCGCGGGCCCACCTGTCAGTGGCTGAATGCCACCACTCACCCACCGCACACCACTCATCCCCCCTCTCCCCCTCTCCCCCGCACACTACTCCTCCCCCCATGATCCGCAGCCCAAACCCTAACCCCTCTCCCTCCATTGGACCGCCGCCGCCACCTACGGCGGTCGATCCCGCCACAACCTCCCCTCCCCTCCCACCTCAAGCCGCTCCTCCTCGCCTTCGTGGACCGCCGCCGACCTCGCCATCTTCTCCACTCCGACCATGATGCGGCGGGCGGATCCAGGCCGTGCGAGCGAGACGGCGGCCAGATCCTCAATGGCGAGGACACGCAGCGGTCCCCGTCGGCCAAATCAGGTTTGTCTCCTCCCGTAGCTGAGTCGTTTTACTGGTGGTTTGCCTCGTACGGCCACGATCTCTGACCCCTTCTCATTGATTTGCTCGGGCGGCCGCCTCTCCCACCATTGACGGCGCGTGCTCAACACCGAGATCCGCCACGCCAAGGCCAAGCTCCTTGAGGAGGATCCACCTTCCCCCTCCCCCCTCCCCGCGCGGGTAGTCACAGTTCGTCAAGTCACCCGGTTCTTGCTGCACAGGTCTCTAAGAGAGAGCTAGGCTTGCTTCTGATTTGGTTTCTTTCCCGTTCGCAGGTCCCCGGCTTCGCGTCGTGCCGATGGCGGAAGAAGTAGCTGCCAATGTAAGCATCCCGCGCTGCTATCCCCCTCCCCCCTACTTTTATCTCTTAGTCATGGGAGCCAGGCCTTCACGTCTGAACTAGTGACTGACATGGTTCTGGTTGCGGCAGCAGGTGAAGAAGGAGGAGGAGGAGTTCAGCACCGGGCCCCTGTCCCTGCTCCTGATGAGCGTCAAGAACAATACTCAAGTGGGTGGTCCTCTTTATGTTGAGATCCCAACTTCTTACCTGTAGTGAAACCGGAATCGGAGATATACTATGGGCTGAAATTTCCTTTTTACTGTCTGCCTACCTGTTTTCCGTGTCCCTGTTTGAATTGAACAACATGTGGTGTTCTAGCTGTGCGACACACTTGCTGAAAATCCAATCGACTTAGTTGCTTGTGATCAATCCTTCTGTGCAGGAGAAAGCGGCTTTTGTCAATTGTTTTTGCTAATAGTGCTGCCCTCGTAGTGCTGTGAAGTTAAATTGGCCTCGTGCGTAATATGTGAGTAATCAGCATAGTTGTTGCACGACATTTGTCCTATTGTTAGTGCTGCATATAATAGGTCCTTTTATTAATTGAAAGAAATGCAGCTCTGTATCCTAAATTTAGGACGACCTCCAGGTAATATGTTAACTCATATTGCCACCTAGGAAAAGATTAGGATTAAAATCTGATACGTCTCCAATGTATCTACTTTTCCAAACACTTGTGCCCTTGTTTTGGACTCTAACTTGCATGATTTGAATGAAACGAACCCGGACTAACGCTGTTTTCAGCAAAACTGCCATGATGTTGTTTTATGTGCAGAAAGCAAAAGCTCTCGGAATGTCCTGAAAATCCACGGAGGCACTTTTTGGAAAATATGAAAAATACTGGCGAAAGAATCAAGACAAGGGGGCCCACACCCTGTCCACGAGGGTGGGGCGCGCCCCCTCCCCCTGGGCGCGCCCCTCTGTCTCGTGGGCCCCCTGGACCTCCACCAACATCAACTCCAACTCCATATATTCACGTTCGGGGAGGAAAAAATCAGAGAGAAAGTTTCATCGCGTTTTACGATACGGAGCCGCCGCCAAGCCCTAATCTCTCTCGGGAGGGCTGATCCGGAGTCCGTTCAGGGCTCCAGAGAGGGGGATTCGTTGTCGTCGTCATCATCAACCATCCTCCATCACCAATTTCATGATGCTCACTGCCGTGTGTGAGTAATTCCATCGTAGGCTTGCTGGACGGTGATGGGTTGGATGAGATTTACCATGTAATCAAGTTAGTTTTGTTAGGGTTTGATCCCTAGTGTCCACTATGTTCTGAGATTGATGTTGCTATGACTTTGCTATGCTTAATGCTTGTCACTAGGGCCCGAGTGCCATGATTTCAGATCTGAACCTATTATGTTTTCAGGAATATATGTGTGTTCTTGATCCTATATTGCAAGTCTATAGTCACCTATTATGTGTTATGATCCAACAACCCCGAAGTGACAATAATCGGGATACTTCTCGGTGATGACCGTAGTTTGAGGAGTTCATGTATTCACTATGTGCTAATGCTTTGTTCCGGTTCTCTATTAAAAGGAGGCCTTAATATCCCTTAGTTTCCGCTAGGACCCCGCTGCCACGGGACGGTAGGACAAAAGATGTCATGCAAGTTCTTTTCCATAAGCACGTATGACTATTTACGGAATACATGCCTACATTACATTGATGAACTAGAGCTAGTTCTGTGTCACCCTATGTTATAGCTATTACATGAGAAATCGCATCCGGCATAATTATCCATCACTGATCCATTGCCTACGAGCTTTTCACATATTGTTCTTCGCTTATTTACTTTTCCGTTGCTACTGTTACAATCACTACAAAACCCAAAAATATTACTTTTGCTACTGTTACCTTTATTATCATATTACTTTGCTACTAAATACTTTGCTACAGATACTAAGTTATCTAGGTCTGGTTGAATTGATAACTCAACTGCTAATACTCGAGAATATTCTTTGGCTCCCCTTGTGTCGAATCAATAAATTTGGGTTGAATACTTTACCCTCGAAAGCTGTTGCGATCCCCTACACTTGTGGGTTATCAAGACTAATTTCTGGTGCCGTTGCCGGGGAGCATAGCTCTATTCTCTGGGTCACTTGGTATTTATAGCTGTTGATCACTATGAAGAACTTGAAAGACGCGAAAACTACGATTTATCCCTCAACTACGAGGGGAGGTAAGGAACTACCATCTAGCTCTGCACTAGATTCTCCTTCTGTTTTGAGTAAGCTTGCGACACCTAAACCTGCTACTGCTATGAATTCTGATATGTCGCATGTTATTGATGATGCCACTTCTGCTATGCATGATACTTGTGATGAAACTACTTTTTTTTCGTGATACTACTTTGCCATTAGGTGAATTTCTTGATGAACAACTTGCTAGAGTTAAGGGGAATGAAATTACTGAAGATGCTATTATTGATGATAGTGATGATGAAAATTCTCCCAATGATTATGAATTGCCTGTTGTTCCTGAGGGTTATGTTAGGAATGAAGAAGCTGCTAGAGCTATCTTTGCTTGCAATGATAGATATGATCTCAAGAAGTTATTAGCTAAATGGAAGCAGCAGTCTCTTAATGCTAGAATGAAACCTGACCCTACTTTTTCTACTTCACCTATCTGCGTTACTGATAAGGATTGTGAATTCTCTGTTGATCCTGAGATTATTACTTTAGTTGAATCTGATCCATTTTATGGCCTTGAATCTGAAACTGTTGTCGCACATCTTACCAAGTTGAATGATATAGCTACCCTGTTTACTCATGATGATAAATCTCGCTACTATTATATCCTTAAGATATTTCCGTTCTTGTTAAAGGGTGATGCTAATACTTGGTATAATTCTCTTGCTCCTGGTTGTGTGTGTAGTCCCTAGGATATGATTTATTACTTCTCCGCTAAATATTTCCCTGCTCATAAGAAACAAGCTACCTTGCGGGAAATATATATTTTTGTGCAAATCAAAGAAGAGAGTCTCCCACAAGCTTGGGGGAGGCTTCTCCGATTACTTAATGCTTTGCCCGATCATCCTCTCAAGAAAAATGAAATACTTGATATCTTTTATAATGGACTAACCGATGCTTCCAAGGACTACTTGGATAGTTGTGCTGGTTGTGTTTTCAGGGCAAGAACAGTTGACGAAGCTGAATTACTATTGAATAATATGTTGACTAATGAAAATAATTGGACTCTTCCTGAGGCAATTCCTGAACCAATTAAGCCAACTCCTGAGCCTATTCCTAAACCCACTCCGAAGAAGATAGGTGTTTTATTTCTTAGTCTTGAAGATATGCAAGAAGCAAAGAAATCAATGAAAGAAAAAGGTATTAAAGCTGAGGATGTTAAGAATTTACCACCTATTGAAGAAATACATGGTCTTAATATACCGCCTGTTGAAGAACCACATTGTCTTGATAACCCGAAACAGGTAGTAAAGGTAAATTACCCCTCTACTAAATTTCATAGCACATGCTTAGATGAATTTGATGACTTTATGGCTAGACAAGAAAGTTTTAATGCTTATGTTGGTAGAGAGTTAAAGAATAATGCTTTCGAGATAGGACGTGTGAGCGATAACATGGCTAGAGTTAAAAGTGAACTCAAACTTGTTAGCAAATATGCGTCTATGGTTGCTACTCAAGATGAGCAAGTGCTTAAAGCTCAAAACGATTTGCTTGATGAATTAAAAAATAAAAATGACTTTGCTGTTAGAGTGGCTACTAGAACTGGTAGAATGACTCAGGAACCTTTGTATCCTGAAGGCCACCCTAAGAGAATCGAGCAAGATTCTCAGAGAAATAATTTAGAGGCACCTAGTTCTTCTAAAAAGAAGAAAAAGAAAAATGATAGAACTTTGCATGCTTCTAGTCAACCTACTGTAGACACACCTGAGAATCCCAATGATATTTCTATCTCTGATGCTCAAACACAATCAGGTGATGAACATGAACCTAGTGATAATGTTAATGATAATGTTCATGTTGATGCTCAACCTAGCAAAAACAATGATGTAGAAATTGAACCTGCTGTTGATCTTGATAACCCACAATCAAAGAATCAACGTTATGATAAGAGAGATTTTGTTGCTAGGAAGCATGGTAGAGAAAGAGAACCGTGGGTTCAGAAATCTATGCCCTTTCCTCCTAAACCATCCAAGACAAAGGATGATGAGGATTTTGAGCGCTTTGCTGAAATGATTAGACCTATTTTCTTACGTATGCGCTTAACTGATATGCTTAAAGTAAATCCTTATGCTAAGTATATGAAGGATATTATCACAAACAAAAGAAAGATACCAGAAGCTGAAATTTCCACCATGCTTGCTAATTATACCTTTAAGGGTGGAATACCAAAGAAACTTGGAGATCCGAGGGTACCAACTATACCATGCTCCATTAAAAGAAATTATGTTAGAACTGCTTTATGCGATCTTCGAGCCGGTGTTAGTGTTATGCCTCTCTCTTTATATCATAGACTTGAATTGAATAAGTTGACACCTACTGAAATATCTTTGCAAATGGCCGATAAATCAACTGCTATACCTGTCGGTATTTGTGAGGATGCACCTGTTGTGGTTGCAAATGTCACTATCTTAACGGACTTTGTTATTCTTGATATTCCCGAGGACGATAGTATGTCTATTATCCTTGGTAGACCCTTTTTGAATACTGCAGGGGCTGTTATTGATTGCAACAAAGGCAATGTCACTTTTCATGTTAATGGTAATGAGCATACGGTACACTTTCCGAGGAAACAATCTCAAGTTCATAGCATCAATTCTATTGGAAAATTTCCAACTATCATTATTGAAGGTTTTGAATTTCCTCTCCCTACTGTCAAGAAAAAGTATGATATTCTTATTATTGGGGATTTTCATATCCCCGTTGAGGTAACTTAGTGTTATTCGAAATTTCTTAGGTTCCGTGTTATTCGGAATGAGTTTGTTAGCAAGACTTGATCAACCTTGTTAGTGGATTCATTTTGATGATCATGAGATGGATGAAACTAGAAGACACAACCTTCTGTACCCTCTTTTTACTTTCTGTTATTTAGAATAAATAAAGAAAAAATAGTATTATATGTCTGTTTTCTGAATTATCCGTGCATTAAAAAAATATCCCGAAAATAGAAGTTCTCCAAATGCCCTACAAATTTAGTATGATTTTTATGGAATATTTGAGGATTTTAGGCACTGAAAACACTGCAGGAGGGGCAAGCACCAGGCCACGAGAGTGGAGGGCGCGCCCACCCCACCTGGGTGTGCCCCCCTGTCTCGTGGGCCTCTGGTGGCCCCCCTCCACTTATGCCAGCACCCACACACTTCATCTTCTACCCAAAAAAATCCCCATCCAGCTCAAGCACGAGTTCTAGCTCATTTTGCTGCGATTTTTGATCTTCTTGCTCAAAGCTCCATTCACAAAACTGCTTGGGGAGATTGTTGCTTGGTATGTGACTCCTCCATTGGTCCAATTAGTTTTTGTTCTAGTTCTTTATTCATTGCAATTTTTTGCTGCTTAGGTGACCATGTTCTTGAGCTTGCATGTTAAATTTATGAGGTCCCAAGCAATTCTAATGCATGATATAGGCTCTAGGCACTTGTAGGAGTAGTTGCTACCAATCTTGTTTAGTTTTATTCACTTTTATTTCGAAGTTACTAAAATTTCAGAAATTTTTCAGAAAAAGAATTATGTCTAGGAGAATGTATCAAGGTGGTTCCTCGGTAAAGAAAGGGCTCAAGATTGCTATACGTGAGCAAGATGTTGAATTACCGAGGTTACGCGGATGTACGAGCTTGTGAGTGGCCATCCGATGATTTTATGGTCGAAGCAAGCTTTAAGGAGCAATTTGACGCGTTTGTGCATAATGCTGAGCTAGGGGACTTCCTACAATAGAAGTCTCCTCAGTACTATCAATTGACTAATTCCTTTGTGCGGAGGTTTAAATATAACTGTACGCGTAATTCTCCTAGTGTCTTATTTGATATTTATGATACATCTTATACCATGGACTTAGAGGATTTTACAACTGCTTGCAAACTCCTGCAGTGGGGTAATATTAATGATCCTCACAAATCTGAATTTAGAGATTTCCTTGCTAGTATTACTACGGGAGAATCCAGGGACATAGAACAAGCTACCATAGGGAGCATTCATTTTCCTACTATACATTACTTTGCTCTCCTCATTGGTAGATGCATTAACGGTAAAGATGAAGCATGTCACATGTGTGTCCCTGATCTGTGTGTTCTCAAGAGTGCTGTGTTAGGATATAAAGGTTACAACCTTGGGGCAATAGTTGCACGTAGGTTGCAGAATAATAGTAGAAAGGGAGATTTATTTGGAGGAATTTATGCAACCCGTGTGGCTAATTATCTTGGTATAGCCCCACGAGAGGGAGATATGATGATACCTCCTGTTTATTTGGATTATGAAGCTATGGTCAATCATCAATTTCTAAGGAGGAATGAACAATTCCTCCATTATCGACTAATCTATAATAGACGCAACGTCGTCCATGTTACTCTTCCTGCTCCTCTCCTTTTTTATTATCAGGCAAAAGGAAGATATGTTGTTACCAGAGAGGAAGCAGCTGAACACGAGGGGAGAGCGGAGACAGCTCGCCAACATGTCGCAGCTCAGGAGGCTGTTGCCGCTGCATCTCAGTATGAACCCAGCTACAACTACGGATATCAGCCAGGCGGTCCTTGGTATTAGACCAACTTAGGCCAAAAGCCTAAGCTTGGGGGAGTACGTATTTCTCACCGACTTTACATTCATGATTCACACACTAGTTGTCGGTTCTCACACTCTTCATTGTATGATCCATGTTAGTTTAAATTTCTTTTTCTAGTTTTCTTCTTGTGTGTTTGATAAACCTTAAGAAAAAACAAAAAAATTAGTTAGTTTAATTTCTTTGCCTGTAGTAGAAATTAAAATGAAAACCCAAAAATATTTCTCGTTCTTCTTCTTACTTGTTGGGAGCTTTCCCGTGTAAATAGTTTTATTTTCTTTTCTTTCCTTTGGGGGTCGAGAAGACCATGTTAAAAATGCTTAGTGGCTCTCATTTGCATGATTGTTTATTTAATTTAGAGCCCATATTATCTTGTCTTCTCTTTTGAGTTGAATGCTCGCAGATTCTAGCTTAGTCCAATGCACGTGCACTCTTCTTATTATACACATTGTTCGGTCGTGCAAGTGAAAGGCAATAATGACGATATATGATGGACCTATTGAGATGAGAAAAGCTGGTATGAACTCGACCTCTCTTGTTTTTGTAAATATGATGAGTTCATCGTTTCTGATTCAGCTTATTATGAGGTAAACATATTTGCAATGACATTTAGAGAGTATAGTTGCTTGTGCCATGCTTGATTAGCTATGAGTTATAATGGTTTACCTTGCGTGCCAACATGCTATTAGAATGATTATGATGTGGTATGATGGGATGGTATCCTCCTTTGAATAAATTGAGTGACTCGACTTGGCACATGTTCACGCATGTACTTGAAACAAATCAACATAGCCTTCATGATATTTATGTTCATGGTAGATTATATCCTACTCATGCTTGTACTCGGTGTAAATTAATTTTAATGCATGTTTATGACTGTTATCACTCTCTTAGTTGGTCGCTTCCTAGTCTTTTGCTAGCCTTCACCTGTACTAAGCGGGAATACTGCTTGTGCATCCAAACTCCTTAAACCCCAAAGTTGTTCCATATGAGTCCACTATACCTACCTATATGCGGTATTTACCTGCCGTTCCAAGTAAATTTGTATGTGCCAAACTCCAAACCTTCAAATAAAATTCTGTTTTGTATGCTCGAGCAGCTCATGTTTCACCTAGGGCTGCCTATATCTTCCATGCTAGGTGGGTTATTCTCAAGAGGAGTGGACTCCGCTCCTCATTCATGAGAAAGGGTCGGTAACCGGGATGCCCAGTCCCATGATCCAAAAAGATCAAAGCAAATCAAAATAATCAAACAAAACTCCCCATGGCTGTTGTTAGTTGGAGGCACTCGTTGTTTTGAGCAAGCCATGGATTGATACTTGTTGGTGGTTGGGGGAGTATAAACCTTTACCATTCTATTTGGGAACTGCCTATAATGCATGTAGTGTGGAAGATACAACCATCTCATAGTTGTTGTGTTGACAGCGAAAGTATGCCGCTCGAAATTTTATTCAATCTCTATTTTAAAATCGAGCTCTGGCACCTCTACAAATCCCTGCTTCCCTCTGCGAAGGGCCTATCTATTTACTTTTATGTTGAGTCATCACCCTTCTTATTAAAAAGCACCCGCTAGAGAGCACACTGTCATTTGCATTCATTATTATTGGTTTATATTGGGTATGACTTGACTGGATCTCATTTACCATGAATTAAAATGTTTAGTCAGTCCTTGATCTTTAAAGGTGCTCTGCATTTATGTTTTGCAGTCACAGAAAGGGCTAGCGAGATACCATTTTGTTATATCATGTTATGATTGTTTTGACAAAGTGTTGTCATCCGAGTTTTATTATTATGGCCCGCTAGCTGATTATGCTATTGATATGAGTAATTGTGAGACCTGGGTGTTATTGTGAGTATGGTTAGTTCATAATATTTGCTGAAACCTGAATGATGGCTTTGCATGTTTACAACAACAAGAGAAAATAGAGTTTGTAAAAGTTTTTTTTATCACTTTCAGTTTATCAACTGAATTGATTGAGGACAAGCAAAGGTTTAAGCTTGGGGGAGTTGATACGTCTCCAACTTATCTACTTTTCCGAACACTTTTGCCCTTGTTTTGGACTCTAACTTGCATGATTTGAATGAAACTAACCCGGACTGACGCTGTTTTCAGCAGAACTGCCATGATGTTGTTTTATGTGTAGAAAGCAAAAGTTCTCGGAACGTCCTGAAAATCCACGAATGCACTTTTTGGAAAATATAAATAATACTGGCGAAAGAATCAAGACCAGGGGGCCCACACCCTGTCCACGATGGTGGGGCGTGCCCCCTCCCCCTGGGCGCGCCCCCCTGTCTCGTGGGCCCACTGGACCTCCACCGACCTCAACTCTAACTCCATATATTCACGTTCGGAGAGAAAAAAATCAAAGAGAAAGTGTCGTCGCGTTTTACAATACGGAGCCGCCGCCAGGCCCTAATCTCTCTCGGGAGGGCTGATCTGGAGTCCGTTCGGGGCTCCGGAGAGAGGGATTCGTCGCCGTCGTCATCATCAACCATCCTCCATCACCAATTTCATGATGCTCACCGCCGTGCGTGAGTAATTGCATTGTAGGCTTGCTGGACGGTGATGGGTTGGATGATATTTACCATGTAATCAAGTTAGTTTTGTTAGGGTTTAATCCCTAGTATCCACTATGTTTTGAGATTGATGTTGCTATGACTTTGCTATGCTTAATGCTTGTCACTAGGGCCCGAGTGCCATGATTTCAGATCTGAACCTATTATGTTTTCATGAATATATGTGTGTTCTTGATCCTATCTTGCAAGTCTATAGTCACCTATTATGTGTTATGATCCGACAACCCCGAAGTGACAATAATCTGGGTACTTCTCGATGATGACCGTAGTTTGAGAAGTTCATGTATTCACTATGTGCTAATGCTTTGTTCCGGTTCTCTATTAAAAGGAGGCCTTAATATCCCTTAGTTTCTGCTAGGACCCCGCTGCCACGGGAGGGTAGGACAAAAGATGTCATGCAAGTTCTTTTCCATAAGCACGTATGACTATTTACGGAATACATGCCTACATTACATTGATGAACTGGAGCTAGTTCTGTGTCACCCTATGTTATAGCTATTACATGAGGAATCGTATCCGGCATAATTATCCATCACTGATCCATTGCCTCCGAGGTTTTCACATATTGTTCTTCGCTTATTTACTTTTCCGTTGCTATTGTTACAATCACTACAAAACCCAAAAATATTACTTTTGCTACTGTTACCTTTATTATCATATTACTTTGCTACTAAATACTTTGCTGCAGATACTAAGTTATCCAGGTGTGGTTGAATTTACAACTCAACTGCTAATACTCAAGAATATTCTTTGGCTCCCCTTGTGTCGAATCAATAAATTTGGGTTGAATACTTTACCCTCGAAAGTTGTTGCGATCCCCTACACTTGTGGGTTATCAAAATCCAACAGATATATTGGAGATGGAGACCAACTCTTACTAACCTTTCTTTGTTATAATTATTGAGAATCACCTACAGAGATAAGAATTTGCACGTGGCATCTTCTAAAATAACATGCACACTGCACCACAACTACTGTAACTTAGTGAGTATATATACAATAACAATTTCCACACAACATTCTGTAGATAGAAATCTTCAAACAACATTTGCACATGTATATATATTTGGGTGCTAGTCAATTAGAGAATGTCTGTGATACCATGTCTGTACTATGTGACAGTGTAGCTGTACTGATGCTTTGGGTTTCATCCGTGCAGCAGAGGACAAGGGCTTCATGGCCAACCAAGGCGCATGGTGCTCGCAAGCGACAAATGGTGGTTGTTCAACATAGGCACGGAGAAGGAGGAGGACGGGCACGGATGGAGGAGGACAGAGAACCTCTCTTCTTCCAGGTTCTTCTCCTTACCTTCACTTCTTGTATGTTCCTGTGCTGCAGCTCACCCATGGTCTTGTTTGGCCTGCAGGTCAGTGAGCAACATCAGGAGGAGGAGCTCAAGCACGACCACCAAGAGGCACCACCGCAGCAGCAGGTAGCACATCCATCTCCACCTCCCTCTCCCTCTGCTCCCAATCCTTTTTATTAGAATATATTGAGTACATTCTGTCAACTTGTGTCAGTAAGAACGAAAACTAGTTATCTAAGGTCCGGTTATTATTACTTATATATGACACTGCTACTGGATTGCCTAGCGCCCCCTGTTCATGGTGGGCTAAACTTGTATTTGCTCATGCTGCTGCATTTTGATGATCATGAGTGTGATGCATTTTGATGATCTCCTTGTACCAGATGAGTGTGATGCATACTGACCTTCACCTCATTCTTTCTCTCGCAGACTCGAAGGAGACCATATGCAAGGCACCTCCTCTTCGGTTGTGAGAGTGTCCAGGGGTCGTGGGTGCGGCTAATGCCTATGTCTGTGGCCACACTTGGCACTGCCCTCTCTTTAAGAGCACATATCATTTTTTTTATAACTCTGCTATCTTTTCCCAAGTCTTTATTATCTTGCCTAGCCTTGTACTGATATGTATTGTTTGATACTAATTACCCAAGTTAGTGCATGATGTTAAGGATAACCTGAGAACACTTGCCTAAGTTTATAAGATATGACATGTGACAGTCCAAGCCTGCTTCTCTTTCAATGCTTTTGCTGATGTACTGTGCTTCTCTAGTTGTTTGAATGCTTCTACTTCTTTTGTACCTGATGATAAGGACCTTTCTTTTCTCCCTGTGTTAAAATAATGGGAGTTTGCATGGAAGGTTCTCTCACTGTATGTGAATAGCAGTCTGATGTTACTTGGCAAATGTTTTTTCTATGATATGAGGGAAGATCTACTATCATGTGCATGGAAGGTTTTCAAGTGATCACTTGTTAGTTTGTTTAGTACTTATGCAGTATGGGAAATATGCATAGGTATGTCCATGTGATTTTTAAGCATGCTTACTGCCTACCTGCTACGGAGTTCTGTAACTGATGTTCTTTATTTGATAGTCTATAGCCTCTTATAGTTGAAAAGTTGAATAGTTATAGTATGTGTGTTGCTATGTCTCTTATAGTTTCAAAAAAATCATTAATTTATCTGTCATGTTCTATTAATCCTGAAGATCAAACTGACGTGCATATGTTGCTTAACCTGACTGGCTTGAGTATTGTTCCGAACGGATTATACTACAGATTCCCTTCATTGTTTTTCTTCTAGTTATCTCATAGGATTACTCATGAGGCACATCTATTCTCTCCATTTTTTATAACAAAAATGTGATTAATTCAGCATGCTTATGGGGAATGTTGAATATTTTTGTCCATTAGCTTCAGCTAGGATTGTTTTGGTTGATTTGTACCCATTGGTCCATTATGGTGGTGATCCTCTCTCCATTTTTTAGAACCAAAATGTGATTAATTCAGCATGCTTATGAGGAATGTTGAATATTTTTGTGCATTAGCTTCTGCTGGGATTCTTTTGGTCGATTTGTACCCATTAGTCCACTATGGTGGTGATCCTCTTTACTTTATTGGCTGAATAAGCTTGATGTTGGACTGATCATGTATATTGGAACGTACAAGACTCGTGTGGAATTAGTTATGTTGATATCAAATACATTTGTTGCATGCTCCATTAGTGGTTTATACTCGAAACCTCGCTTGTCATTTTTAGTAAATATTACATCATCAAAGTTGTTTTATGCATGCTGTTGGTAACTGTATACTCTCCTAACAGTTTTATTACTTGTTGTATGCAGGCTGATTGGAGCCTATTTTTTCCTTTAAAATCCTTTTTTATATCAGGTGCTCATTGAGTTGTCTAAGAACAAGCAGATCATCATTTCACCATTTTCGGCTGCCCAAGTTATGTCATCTCTCTGGCCTATGCCAGCCAGCACTATCTTCTTTGTTTCTGACTAAAAAAATTGATGCATGTGCCTTGTTCTAAAGTGGAAAATCATTGGAAAAATCACTGTTAGCTTGTACTGTCCATCTGTTCTGTTAACTTGTACTGTGCTGGTACTTATCGTTTGCAAAATATATCTCACCTTTTGCTATTATGAGAATGTTATATGCATGGTTTCCTGTTAAATCTATAGTTCTGCAACAATTTTTTTATATGCATGGTTTCCTGTTAAATCTAAAGTTCTACAACAAATTTTCATCATTATGAGAATTTTGTATTCATGGATTCACTTGATTATGTTTCTAACTTTTCATAATTTATTATTTGCAGATGCTGGCCTTCATTCTTCAAAAGTTGGGTGTACATGAGCTGTAGGAAGACGAATCCCGAAGAAAAACCACACCCAGAATGTGTTTTAGCTCACTGGAGCTAGTTCTGTGTATATTTAGCTATATTTTATAGCTGAATACCAGATTTTTACTATGTACTTTGCTTGGCTGTTGTAATGTACTATCTCAGTTTTGGGTGTACAGGATTGTAATGTATTGGTTGGCTGTTGTATGAAATATTATGCCTTATTGGCTCTTTTTGAATCAAATTGTCTAATTGCGCAAATAGAGTATTGACATGTGGTAGTTGGTTCCCAATTGACTAGTGGGACCTACTTTAAAATGGAAAAGGACAAAAGAAAATTGACAAATGGGCTGGAAAAGGCCGAGGCCCAAAACAATGTGGACTGTAAAATGTTGTTGCCCAAAAAATAAGTCTCTTGGGCCAGGCCCATGCAGCCGATCAAAAATTCACATGAAAAAACAATAAATGGGCTGAATTGTTGGGCTTGGCCCATCTAAAGCACCGAAATGGACCGGGCTGAATCTAAGCAACGACCTTTTCAATTGGTCGCAATTTTCCCACGTCGGATCCGACGTGGCCTGGGCAGACAGCCAGTGACCAAAACAAAAGGTCATGGGTTCAACGACCTTTTGTTTCGGTCATAAACATCTACGACCTTATCCCAAAGAAGGTCGTTAATTTCAGTTTGCGACCGCCAGCTTTTGACCTTCTGTTTTTGGTCACAAAAAGGTCGCAAATGAAAAACAATGACCTTTCAATGACCAATAGTGATGGTCGCAAGTTGGCATATTTCTTGTAGTGCAAAATGACCTATTTACCTAGCTTAGCTCTAAATTGACCTACACACTTGCATTTTTACCTGCCTTAGCCCAAAAATGGCATTTTTACCTACCTTAGCCTATTTAGTCCATAGATGACATAATAAGATGAAGAAAATCAAGGAAGAGGAAGAAAAGAAGGAATAGGAAGAAAAGAAGAAGAAGAAGAAGAAGAAGAAGAAGAAGATCTTCTTCTTCTTCTTTTCCTCCTCTTCCTTTTCTTCTAGCTAGTCTTCTTCTTCTTTTTCTTCTTGTTCTAACTTTCATGTTTGCTAATTTGCAGATTTTCTTTAGATCGATGAGGAAGCTTGCATTGATGGAGTGTCCTATTCTTCTCTTGCTTCCCTGTTGTTTATGAAAACTTGTTGGATATGTACATATGTCTATATGGATATGTTGTTGGAAACTTGTTTCTGGATATGTATGTACATATATGGATAAGTTGGACTGTTATGTTGTTGGATATGTTGGATTTGATGAAATATGTTGTTGGACATGCTCTTATATATGTTGTTGGATATGTTGGAGTTATATGTTGTTGGACATGTTGGAGTTATATGTATGTATGTATATCTGTTATATGTTGCCAAATTAAATGGACTAAAAAATAGGGGATATGTAGCCTCTTTGCGGTCTGCTAGCAGACGGCAAAGAGGCCACGTGGCAGTTTCTTGTACAAACTGGGAACATTGGGCTGCCTATTTGGTCACTTTGACATCTGCCAGCAGACAGCAAAGTGGCCAAATAGGACTGGCAAACAGGGCCAGCTATGTCGTCTGCCAGCAGACGGCAAAGATTCAAAGCTCTTTGATGTCCGCTGGCAGATGGCATAGCTGGCCACGTGGCATCTTCTCAGCGCTGGCCCAGCTAAGCTCTTTGTCGTCCGCTAGCAGACGACAAAGAGCTAAGCTCTTTGCCATCAGCTGGCAGATGGCAAAGAACACGTCGTTAACCCTAACGGCTCTCACCCCACCCTACTGCCGTCCAAAATCTTTGCAGTCTGCTTGGCTACGACGGCGGACGGCACAACCCTTTGTTGTCCGCTTCTCTGAAGCAGAAGGCAAAGAAGGCCTTTGCAGGCACTAGTTCAGCCGGACATTTTGCCGTCCGTGGCCTTTGTCGTCCGCCATCCATGCATTTGCCGTCCACCATGGCAGACGGCAAAGAAGCTGATTCTTGTAGTGCATGGACACATATATGATTTTACAACCCATGTTGGTGCACCGGAGCATGTGCATGTAGTTTAATTTTGAATTGTGCACCTGAAATGCCTAGAAAACCAATTTAATGTATAAAATGTCCAAATGAAGCATGAATAATTCCAATTTTTTTACGACACACATATAGTTGCATGTTCACTGCAGATAAAAGTTCTAGCAATTCAAACACCATCCATTGCCGCTGTGACCCCATTATGTAATTCAAATCAAGATGAAAAATCAAGTAGATCCCATATAGTTTATTATCACCAACCGTGTGAGATGCAGTACAAAATATCCTGGAGCACCGCCGGTGTATAGTACGCCTATGGCTTAAGCGAGAAGGTGTGTCGGCTATAGTCCATAGCCGGCGTGTCAAGCACACTAGCTCGCTCCCCAAATATCATTTCACTATTCAATCATCACTGGTGAAAGATGGGGACATGGACCCGCGTCGTCAGGGCAACTTCGGCGGTGCACTCCGGCGATAGCGCGGCCGTAGCCGCCATGAGCGTGCTAACAAGGTGCATGAGCGCGGCCGTAATCTGCGACCGGGCGGCAAAGGCAGCCCAAACGACTGTTGTTGCTTCTCTCGTGGCGGCAGCAACATCTACCTCGGGGATAGCAATTGGAGAGAGTGGCACAGCTGCCCGTTCTGCAGTGGCGGCCTTAGCCCTGATGGAGGCCGCCCACGACCATGTCGAGGCCGCCCATGCCCAGCTCGTGGCAGTCACCGCACAAATCGAACGAAGCTTCTCCGATAATAGCTGGCAACCCAGGGCCGAAGAGTTGGCAATCATCAAGAGCGTTCGAGCAGCCGTCCGTTCCTCCGCCGCATACGTTGCCATGACGGAGCCCGTCCAAGCCCAGATCATGACAGTCCATGCCCAGCTTGTGGCGGCCTTTTCCAAAGAGATGGAGGATGCGGATGGCGAGATGCTCGAGTATGGTGCAATGGATGCCATGGAGTCGCTTCCCCAGGAGACCGTCGGGCGCGAGCTAGACATGGTGGAGGCGGTGGACATCGACGAGCACCAGCCGTACTAGTACTCTTTATTTTGTTTAATTAAGAGCATCGGTCTTTAATTTGTTAGAGTAATGTTTAGGTCAGCTAGCTCTCTTTAATTGCTGAACTTGCTCGATTAAGAAGTCTGGGTGTGCTGTAGTCTCCTTTGTGTACACAAATTATGCAATGACATGGATGACCAATGTAACCAGGGAAATTCGAACCAAAATTTTTGATGTTCAAACTCATCGCACACAGGTTAAGCTATCTGAATCGTTTGTGATGTTCACATATCGTACACAGTTCTGAATAAGGGACCGTGTCTGATGACTTGCGCGCCAGGTTTTTCACTTAACCAATTCAAAAAATTTGTCTTCCGCGGAAATATCTAACTCCCCGCCCCTCCCCCTTACCAAAAGCCACATTTCCCCTGTTTCCACCTTCTTTCCAAGTTGAAACCTTCACTCCTTGCTTGCAGCGCCGCCTCCTCGCTGGCAACCCTCCTTCACGCTGCTTGGCCTCGTCTATCCAAGAAGGTAATCCACACCCGACCCCCATCCTCCTCCTCCTCCTTCCACATCCCACATGCCCCCACCGCCGGTGCGACACCTTCCACCCAAATCACCAACCCCTCCAACAAATAAGCACCACCCTAAGCAATGGTGCACACATTATAGCCAGCAGCTCAAGGAGCATTTGGCAGCGGAGAAGCAAATCACGGCCGCACGCGTGGATGAGGTCGCGATGGCTGCCATCCGTGTCAACCCCCAGATCTTGGAGGAGCACCTTGCCATTAGCTATCTATGCCGGTTAAGCATGCTCAGTTTACCTGTTGTGTGTGCTGCTCCCGCCTTTCCTTAACAAATTCTAGTGAATTGTGCTATCTAATTTTACCATGCAATATGTTGCTCTAGTGTATATGTTCTATATGTCGTGCAGTGTGGTGCTCACTTATTAACTATTTAGTTAATTAGTTGTCGGCTTCAGTTAATTGTTTGGTTCAGTTTTGCAAATGTGATGTTCAATTCTTCAGGCTACAATTTTGTATTGTCTTCCATGTGAGAAATAAATTGAATTTATCTTTACAAAATACATGAGAAACGAATACAACTGCTATATTTCCAAGTTGTCAAGCATGCTTGGTTTGGTTATACATTGTGCAATGTAGTGCTCAGTTAACGTTTGGTTCATTTGTTGTGGTGTTTAGTTAACAATTTGGTTCAATTCTGCAATGCGATGTTCAATAGTTGTGGGTGCATTCTGTTATTATATACCATGTGAGAACTGAGAAGTAAATCGAATTTGGATGTACTAAATACATGAGAAACAAATACAATTGCTATATTTCCAAGTTGTTAAGCATGCTTGGTTTGGTTAATTGTCTGATCTTCTATTAGGAGTATGTTATATTGTGCAATGTGGTGCTCAGTTAACGTTTGGTTCATTTGTTGTGGTGTTTAGTTAACTGTTTGGCTCAATTCTGCAATGCGATGTTCAATTGTTGTGGGTGCATTCTGTTATTGTATACCATGTGAGGAATAAATTGAATTTGGTTGTACTAAATACATGAGAAACAAGTACAATTGCTATATTTCCAAGTTGTTAAGCATGCTTGGTTTGGTTAACTGTCTGATCTTCTATTAGTAGTATGTTATATTGTGCAATGTTGTGCTCAGCTAATATTTGGTTCATTTGTTGTGGTGTTTAGTTAACTGCTTGGTTCAATTCGGCAATGCGATGTCCAATTGTCGTGCGTAGAATTTTGTATTGTTGTGCATGTGAGGAATAAATCGAATTTGGCTGCACTTAATACATGAGAAACATATACAAGTGCTACATTTCCTAGTTCTTAATCTTGCTTGGTTTGGATAAACGGGTTTTCCATGTGGCTTGAATTAATCTGATGAATCTGCAATGTGCTTATTTTTCATCAACATATTTTACTGATAGCATGCGAACCCTTACTTAGCCCGATGACTAACTACCTTATATGTGTTGCAGGGAAACAATGGGAAGCACTGAGGTTTACAATTGAGATTAGCACGTACATGGTTTGTTGTCTAATAGTACATTATTATGCAATTGAAGGAACCATTCTAATATTTAGGTTTTTAACAATTTGGTCTTGCACATGTAGGTCCTGCTGTCAGAGGTTTTGACCCACTATTTGACACTTTTTGCATATGCGGAAATGAGTTGTCCATGCATATCAATCAAGTCAAGAAACTCGGAAAGATTGTTAGGATAAAGAAATTAGCGACAAAAAACAACAAGATCTTTGTTTGCACAATGAAGAAGACATCAGCTCACTACAGGATGATACTAACTATTATACCTTCCTTTGCCCCATTTCCAATACAGAGAAGATATTTATGCACATCCTTGTTTTCTGGCCTTTCCAAAGCAGTTCGCTGATGATTACCTCTCAAACCACCTCTATTGTTAGGATGCGAGGAAGGTTTTCATACAACACCCATGGTTCAATATTTAAGTGTTCCTGAAGAGGACGAAGGATGGACGGTCAATCATCCATAGGCACTGGCCTAAAGTTGCAAAGACCTTCAACATGAACGAAGGCTCAATATTCGCCTTCCGCTTCAGCAGTTTTCCACATGAGATGCATCTATCTATGTACTGTCTATGATGCTAATCTCGAAAGGTTCTAGATGTTGCATGTGAAACTTGGTGTTGGTGCAGTTGTGTAATGGGGTAGCTGAGTGCTGAAGCTATATCATGTTGTACTCTGATGTATTTCAATTATGAAATCATGCTTCCTTAATATGGAAATGAAATATATTATGTGCTTAATATGAATGTCAATTAGATTAATAAATGGATTATTAATAATAGGGCAATTAGCCTACTAATGGCCAATTAGCTTGCTAATTGGGTTTTTCTATTGCAAATGGTTATTAAGAAAACACCATGGGCAGTGACCTCAGGCAACACACACAGTTTCTAGGAATAAACCGTGTTGGATCAATGAACAATCACAAACGACATTCTCTTGAAAACTGTTTGTGTTAGGCCACCTTGCGCAAACGTTTACCACATAAAAATTGTGTGTGATGGACAGCCTTTGCCACACAGTTTCTTCTATGCACCGTGTGTGATGCATTCAATAACGCAAACGATAAAATTGTTAATATCGTGAGCAATGGCAACACTATCACAAACGAGTTAACGGGGAAAATTGTGTGTGATGTACCTGCGAACGGAAACGTTTTCCTTGGAGCGACTGTGTGGGATGTATATACGAACGGAAACATTTAGCGGGGACTGACTGTGTGGGATGTACTTACGACCGAAAACGATTTTGCCTATATAATTGTATTTTTTAGCAATGCTGTATGTATAACCGTATTTGATCGCTCGCCGGTCACACACGACCTCATTTTGCCAAGCGTGTGTGCCAGGAGGGCATATCCCCGACGGTTTGTGGGTTGTGTGGGAAGGACCCCCCCCCCTATCGCCCACACTTACTTGGTGATGGTTCCAAATGCTGTCGCGGAAAGGGGTTAAAACTGTTTGTATAGCACCTCGCTGTACAAGTGTGTGTATCAGCCATTTGAGCCAGTTATGGAAAAATCTGGAGTGAAAACAAGGTCTTCAGAGCAGGCAATGGTACATGATGAAGCATATATCTCGATGGTTACAGGTTGCACCCCAGAGGAGGATTCAGAGACAGATGACCAGTCCTATATCCCACCTGAGGTGTATGCTCTAACTTGCAATGTTTATATTTCTCATATCATGCATATGGTGTCTTGCATTGCTTAGTTTAGACATCATATATGCAATATTCAATGAAGGAAATATTCCCTAAATGCAATAATAAAGTTGTTATTTATATTTCCTTGTATCATGATAAACGTTTATTATTCATGCTAGAATTGTATTAACCGGAAACTTGGTACATCTGTGGATACATAGACAAAACACCGTGTCCCTAGTTAAGTCTCTACTAGACTAGCTCGTTAATCAAAGATGGTTAAGTTTCCTAACCATAGAAATGAGTTGTCATTTGATGAACGGGATCACATCATTAGGAGAATGTTGTGATGGACAAGACCCATTGAGGGAGTCCTGGACTAGGGGGTGTCCGGACAGCCGGACTATCATCGTCAGCCGGACTCCAAGACTATGAAGATACAAGATTGAAGACATCGCCCCGTGTTCGGATGGGACTTTCCTTGGGGTGGAAGGCAAGCTTGGCGATACGGATATGTACATCTCCTACCATTGTAACCGACTCTGTGTAACCCTAGCCCTCTCCGGTGTCTATATAAACCGGAGGGTTTTAGTCCGTAGGACACAACCATTACAACAATCATACCATAGGCTAGCTTCTAGGGTTTAGCCTCCTTGATCTCGTGGTAGATCCACTCTTGTACTACCCATATCATCAATATCAATCAAGCAGGAGTAGGGTTTTACCTCCATCGAGAGGGCCCGAACCTGGGTAAAAACATCGTGTCCCTTGTCTCCTGTTACCATCCGCCTAGACGCACAGTTCGGGACCCCCTACCCGAGATCCGCCGGTTTTGACACCGACATTGGTGCTTTCATTGAGAGTTCCTCTGTGTCGTCACCGATAGGCTTGATGGCTCCTTCAATCAACAACGACGCAGTCCAGGGTGAGAATTTTCTCCCCGGACAGATCTTTGTGTTCGGCGGCTTTGCATTGCGGGCCAATTCACTTGGCCATCTGGAGCAGATCGAAAGCTACACCCCTGGCCATCAGGTCAGGTTTGGAAGCCTAAACTTTATGGCCGACATCCGCGGAGACTTGATCTTCAACGGATTCGAGCCACAGCCGAGCGTGCCGCGCTGTCACGATGGGCATGATTCAGCTCTGCCGCTGGACAGTGCCCTGGAGGCTGCACACGAGCCCACTCTGACCCATAGTTCGGAGCAGACCGCGCAGATTGAGGACAGGTGGCTGGACACCGCCTCGGAATCCACAACTTCTACGGCGATGGAGCCGAATACTGACCTTGTCCCTTATAAAGCTCGTGACTCCGAGGTGCCGGACTCCTTGCCGGACTCCGAACCTCCTACTCCCCTGCCAGTCGAATCCGATCGGGCGCCAATCATGGAGTTCACCGCCGCGGACATCTTTCAGCACTCACCCTTTGGCGACATCCTAAATTCGCTAAAGCATCTCTCATTATCAGGAGAACCCTGGCCGGACTGCAGTCAGGATGGTTGGGATGCGGATGACGAAGAAATTCAAAACCCACCCACCACCCACTTTGTAGCCACTGTCGACGATCTAGCCGACATGCTAGACTACGACTCCGAAGACATCGACGGTATGGACGATGATGCCGGAGACGATCAAGAACCAGCGCCTACAGGGCACTGGAAGACCACCTCGTCATACGACATATACATGGTGGACACCCCAAAGGATGGGGACGGCGAAGAAGCAGCGGAGGCAGATTCTTCTAAGAAACAGCCCAAGCGCCGACGTCAGCGGCGCCGCTCTAAATCCCGCCACAATAAGAATGGAGATTCCGGCACCGGGGACAATAACACCCCAGAGAGTGCCGAAGACAACCCCCTCCAGCAAGATTCAGCACAGGAGGACGGGGAAGCCAGCCCTCGAGAGAGAGCGGCAGACGAGGAGGATGAAAACTACATGCCTCCCTCCGGAGAAGAGGCAAGCCTTAACGATGACGAATTCGTCATGCCAGAGGATACCGTCGAACAAGAGCGTTTCAAACGCAGGCTTATCGCCACGGCAAATAGCCTAAAGAAAAAGCAGCAACAGCTTCAAGCTGATCAAGACCTGCTGGCCGATCGATGGACCGAGGTCCTCGCGGCCGAAGAGTATGAACTCGAACGCCCCTCCAAGAGCTACCCAAAACGCAAGTTGCTCCCCCGACTAGAGGAGGAAGCATACAAACCTTCATCACCAGCACACAATACGGCGGACCGACCACCCCGTGGTCACGACAAAGAGGCATCTAGGCCCCCCATCAGGACCGTACCCCGACACCGCTCAAAAAGTACGAAGCCACGAGGGAATGCGCCGGACTTGCGGGATATATTGGAGGACAAGGCAAGACAATCTAGATCTATATACGGATCACGTGGGCGCCCCACGACCCACGACGACTACCGTCGCGCCGGATACAGCAACTCCGGCCGGGCCGAACACAGCAGACAACGCTCTCTTGAGCTACGTCGCGATATTGCTCAATATAGAGGCGCCGCACACCCACTATGCTTCACAGACAAAGTAATGGATCATCAAATCCCTGAAGGGTTTAAACCCGTGAACATTGAATCCTACGATGGCACAACAGACCCCGCGGTTTGGATCGAAGACTATCTCCTTCATATCCATATGGCCCGCGGCGACGATCTCCACGCCATCAAGTATCTCCCACTCAAGCTTAAAGGACCAGCTCGGCATTGCTTAACAGCTTGCCCGCAGAGTCAATTGGGTGTTGGGAGGACCTGGAAGCCGCATTCCTCGACAACTTCCAGGGCACATACGTACCAGACGCCGATGACCTAAGCCACATAATTCAGCAGCCAGACGAATCGACCAGATAGTTCTGGACACGGTTCTTAACAAAGAAAAATCAAATCGTCGACTGTCCGGATGCAGAGGCCCTCGCAGCGTTCAAACATAACATCCGCGATGAGTGGCTGGCCCGGCACCTAGGACAGGAAAAGCCGAAATCCATGGCAGCCCTCACATCACTCATGACCCGCTTCTGCACGGGAGAGGACAGTTGGCTAGCTCGCAGCAACAACCTCAGCAAAAATGCTGGCAGTCCGAATACTAAGGACCACAATGGCAGGTCGCGTCGAAACAAAAACAAACGCCGCGTTAACGGCGATAACAATGAGGACACGGCAGTCAACGCTGGATTCAGAGGCTCCAAACCTGGTCAGCGGAAGAAGCCATTCAAAAGAACTACTCCGGGTCCGTCCAATTTGGACCGAATACTCGACCGCTCTTGCCAGATACATGGCACCCCCAAAAAGCCAGCTAATCACGCCAACAGATACTGTTGGGTATTCAAGCAGGCAGGCAAGTTAATTGCCGAAAACAATGACAAGGGGCCGCATAGCGATGACGAGGAAGAGACCCGGCCGCCGAACAGTAGAGGACAGAAGGGTTTCCCCCCACAAGTGCGGACGGTAAACATGATATACGCAACCCATATACCCAAGAGGGAGCGGAAGCGTGCACTCAGGGACGTATATGCGATGGAGCCAGTCGCCCCGAAGTTCAACCCATGGTCCTCTTGCCCGATCACTTTCGATCGAAGAGACCACCCGACCAGTATCCGCCATGGCGGATTCACCGCATTGGTTTTAGACCCAATCGTCGATGGATTTCACCTCACTAGAGTCCTAATGGACGGCGGCAGCAGCCTGAACCTGCTTTTACCAGGATACAGTGCGCAAGATGGGCATAGACCCCTCAAGGATTAAACCTACAAAGACGACCTTCAAAGGCGTCATACCAGGTGTTGAGGCCAACTGTACAGGCTCAGTCACACTGGAAGTGGTCTTCGGATCCCCGGATAATTTCCGAAGCGAGGAGTTAATCTTCGACATAGTCCCGTTCCGCAGCGGCTATCACGCTCTGCTCGGACGAACCGCGTTTGCAAAGTTCAACGTGGTGCCGCATTATGCATACCTCAAGCTCAAGATGCCAGGCCCTCGTGGAGTCATCACGGTCAACTGAAATACTGAACGCTCCCTCCAAATGGAGGAACACACAGCGGCTCTCGCGGCAGAAGTACAGAGCAGCCTTTTAAGGCAATTTTCGAGTCCGGCCATTAAACGACCGGACATGGCCAAACGCGCCCGGAGTAACATAAACCAAGACCACCTGGCACGTTCCGAGCACGCGTAGCAATGCGGCCCCAACCCCAGCCCTTGCATGATTGCAAGACCAGCTCTTCGCGTACATCATTACGCCTTAGAGATACCATGGGCATAGGGGGAGGGGCACGACCACGAAAGGCCCAGAGTGCGGCTTAACCACACCATGGGCTCCCAAGTGTGTCACTCTTCTTTTTTTTTCTTTTTTTTTCCACAGGACTCCATTCACCAGAGGCCCTGTCCGGCAGTAGATCTGCCGAACTTACGATGCAATAGCCAGGGAGGGACAAAGGCTACGACGAACACTCAGGTGGTCTCCATTATGAGCATTAAATTTGTTAAATACACCAGTCCGCAGCCCACCCCTGGAGGGGACATGTTTAATTAGTCCAATCCCTTGCCCACCGCACTATTTGTATCATCCTGCACTCGTAGCAGAATTCCTTGAATAAACAATGCAGCACTTTTTGCCTATAATTGCATTTCCTTTTTACATATATGTTCATTAATGACATCTTGCACCCGTACATTTTGGTATAGCAGAATACACCAGGGCCTTGTGTTCCCCGCATTATGGTGTGATAAGTCCGAACACTTTCACAAGTGCGGCACCCCGAACTTATAGCATTATATGCATCGGCTCCGAATCATGTCTTGGGTCAATAGTTGGGTTTGCCCGGATCCCATGTTTTGGTACCTTACGTTCCATTCTGTCGGCTAAGGTAGCACTGGGAGAACCACTGCGATTGCGCCCCGGTTGAGCTGGGCGAGCGCCTCAGTGGAGAAAGCTAAAACTGACTGTCATGATAAGGCGAGAGACTGGTCGCTGTTCGAGAGGTCTTTTCGAGTCCCTAAAGACTTATGCCGCTTCGAGCGAGGAACCGGCTGTGTCCGGCCCAGGCGTGGATAGCGCCCCGAACTCGGTCTTCCGAATACTAGGGGCTTCACCGAAATTTAAAATTATAGAATTCTATGGCTAAGTGAGAGTGTTCAAGCATTATAAGTCCAGTTGCCTTGTTCGTTGTGTTGAGCGCCTCCCTAGATGGACCCAAAAATGGGAACAAGAGTGCTCAAGTTTATCCCGGACACCCCAGCACTCGTGGCATGGGGGCTGAAGCCGACGACTTGCCATCTCTCAGATTTTATAAACGGCCGCATAGAAGGTAATATTTTAAATCAATAAGCGTTGCTTAGTGCATATGAACAAAGTTTTCAGCGCACAGGATAACACATTGCGAGTTTACTCAATAATTACATCTTTGGGGCACTCATCCGCAATCTTGCGGGCACCCTTCAGGACACTCTTATAGTACATCTCGGGCGTACGATACTCCTTGCCCGCTGGCGGCGCATCCGTAATAAGCCTCTCCGCATCCAGCCTGCCCCAATGCACCTTTGCACGGGCAAGGGCCCGACGGGCACCTTCAATGCAGGCGGAGCGCTTGATGACTTCCACCCAGGGGCACGCATCCACCAGCCACCGCACGAGGCCGAAGTAGCTCCCAGGCATGGCCTCTCCAGGCCACAGTCGGACTATGAGGCCCTTCATGGCCTGCTCGGCCACCTTGTGGCGCTCGACCAGCTGCTTCAGCTGGTCGCTAGGGGGCACCGGATGTCCGGCCTCAGCATACTGAGACCAGAAGACCTTCTCCGTTGAGATCCCCTCCTCGGCCCGGTAGAATGCGGCGGCATCAGACACGCTGCAAGGCAGATCTGCAAACGCCCCTGGAGAGCTCCGAATTCGGGTAAGTAACAGGTAATTTACATTCACATGCTTGCTTTGCATGAAAAATGCCTTACCCGCCGCTATTTTCTTCACCTCCTCAATCTCCTGGAGGGCCTTATGGGCCTCGGCCTTAGCGGCTTTGGCACTTTCAAGAGCCGAGGCAAGCTCGGACTCTCGAGTCTTCGAGTCGCGCTCCAAACTCTCATGCTTTTCCATGAGAGCCTGGAGCTCTTGCCGCACCTCCGCCACCCGCGCCTCCTGCTTCTCTCGCTCCGCTCGTTCCGCGGCCGCATTGCGTTCGGCCGCGGACACGGCCTCCTTCAGGGTTGCCACCTCGTTCGTGGCCCCTGTAGTACCCACATTATCCTTATTATTTCTATTGCAACCAAAATCCTTTTCTGTAAGGTACAAATTTAAAAGTGGTGTTACTCACCCTCTTTGTCCTCGAGCTGCTTCTTGGCAAGGCTGAGCTCTTGCTCGGACCGCTCGAGGTCCTGCTTCAAAGCACCGACCTCTGCAGTCAGTGCGCAGAGGTCAGCAGTGCAGCCTGCAAACCCATATTGACATAATTTTTAGCACTCCTGCATATATCTTTTTTAGATCCTCAGTCCGGTTTTTCTTTCCGAACACCGAACCGAGCATCAGGGGCTACTGTCTATGCAGTATTACATTACATATTTTAAACTTCTTACCTCAAAGCCTGTTAGAAGGCTACTGCAGGCTTCAGTCAGCCCGCTCTTGGCGAGCTGAACCTTCTGAATCACCGCACTCATGATAGTGCGGTGTTCTTCCTCGATGGAAGCACCGTTAAGCGCCTCCAACAAGTTGTCCGACGCCTCCAGTTGGACGGAGGCTACCGGCGTCACGGTCTTGCCCTTCTTACGAAGGGGCCGCCTACCAGACTCCAGAACCACTGCGGGTTCCGGCATGGAGTCCGGCACAAAGTTCGGGAGGCTGCCTTGCGGCACCTCCGGAGCCTCCTCCTGATGGGTCCCCTCCTGGGATCCCACCTCGGCATCGTCAGCATCACGAGGGGTGGAGGCAGTCGGAATGGAATCCACGTCCGACGGAGCCAAGGACCCGCTCGATGAAGCGGGAAGATCATCATCGGCCGGACTACAGGTAGTGTGCGGCATTAGAAGGACACTATGTGGCCCAAAAGAGAAATTATAAATCATTCAGGAATCCGGATACTTACGATCTTGCCGGAGGCCTGGCCCTTGAGGGCCACTCTTCGTCGCCAACGTTGGTGTTGGCGGAGCTGTCCGGGGGAAGGGTCCTTTCCCTCTTCGACCCTTCGGCCTCCCCTGTTGGGGAAGCCTTCCTCTTCCTCTCTCCCCCCTCTTGGGGAGAGTCTTCTTTCTCCTCGTCATCTTCAGGGGAGGAGTCCGCCTCGGAGCCATCGGACGATGAGTCCGATATCACCTGGCGCCGGGAACTTTTTCGAGTCCCCGTGGCCTTCTTCTTGGCCTTCTTCTCCAGCACCACATAAAGTGCCGGGACCAGCAGCCCCGTTAAACGGGCGTCCGCTGGGTCTTCGGGAAGGGGGGCCGGGCAGTCTACCTATCCGGACGTCCTCTGCCAGTCCTATCAAAGGCATTGGGAGTTTTTAATCCCACATAGAGTCAAACTATGAAAGAAAATAAGTGTCCCATAGAGGATAACAAAGCTTACCTCGCCGGCCGGGCGCTTGGTGCTGAATCCGCGGTCTTCCATCGCGGATGCGGGGGCTTCTCTGCCCTCGAACAGCACCCTCCAGGCAGCTTCGTACGTCGTGTCGAAGAGCCCGCTCAAAGTCTGGTGCTGTGCCGGATCGAACTCCCACAAATTGAAGGCCCGCTGTTGGCAGGGGAGAATCCGGCGGACGAGCATGACCTGGATCACATTGACAGGCCTAAGCTTCTTGTTCACCAAGGTCTGGAGACAGGACTGGAGTCCTGTAAGCTCCTCCGAACTGCCCCATAGCAAGCCCTTCTCTTTCCAGGAGGTGAGCTGCATGGGGATACCAAATCTGAACTCGGGGGCCGCTGCCCATTTAGGGTCACGCGGCTCGGTGATATAGAACCACACCGATTGCCATCCCTTGATGGACTCCACGAAGGCCCCCTCGAGCCAGGTGACGTTGGGTATTTTTCCCACCATGGCGCCTCCGCACTCCGCTTGGACGCCCTTCACAACCTTCGGCTTGACATTGAAGGTCTTGAGCCACAAGCCGAAGTGGGGCCGGATGCAGAGGAAGGCCTCGCACATGACGATAAACGCCGAGATGTTGAGGATGAAGTTTGGCGCCAGATCATGGAAGTCCAGGCCGTAGTAGTACATGAGCCCCCGGATGAAGGGATGAAGTGGGAAGCCCAGTCCGCGGAGGAAGTGGGGAAGGAATACAACCCTCTCATGGGGCCTGGGGGTGGGGATGAGCTGCCCCTCGTCGGGCAGCCGGTGCGCGATGTCGCCGGAAAGGTATCCGGCACCGCGCAGCTTTTCGATGTGCTCCTCCGTGACGGAGGAGGCCAACCACTTGCCTCCCGCTCCGGACATGGCTGGAGAAGGTAGAGGCGAGATGTGCGGACTTGGGCGCTGGAGCTCGAGTGCGCGGAGATGGATGAGCAAAGGAGGAAGAAGGCGTAGGTAAAGAGGGTGGATCATTATCCCCTTATATATAGGCAGACGAAGACTATGCGTCCCCACCGGCCTGGTAGAACTCGCTTATCTCCCAAGCGCCACCATCAATGGTGCGGTTGGGTTACCAACGTCCGTATTGATGGGAATCCCGGAATAAGGGGAACACGATCTCTGCTTCGACAAGACGTGCCAAGGAAACCGCTTCGCTAAACGCGCTGACGTGGTATAATAAAAAACGATTCAAGTAAAGGCTTGGTGGTGGTGTGACGTCATGCCACAAAACACGTCAGCAGATTGAACTTGTGTACATACTATTCCCTCTACGGTGGAATGTCGAATTTATTTTGCAGAGCCGGACACTATCATGGCGTTCACAATCTTCTATGAATTATTCGGAGGAGGAACCCGCCTTGCAATGCCGAACAATATGCGCTCCGGACTCATCGTCATTGAAGCCTGGTTCAGGGGCTACTGAGGGAGTCCTGGACTAGGGGGTGTCCGGACAGCCGGACTATCATCGTCAGTCGGACTCCAAGACTATGAAGATACAAGATTGAAGACATCGCCCCGTGTCCGGATGGGACTTTCCTTGGCGTGGAAGGCAAGCTTGGCGATACGGATATGTAGATCTCCTACCATTGTAACCGACTCTGTGTAACCCTAACCCTCTCCGGTGTCTATATAAACCGGAGGGCTTTAGTCCGTAGGACACAACCATTACAATAATCATACCATAGGCTAGCTTCTAGGGTTTAGCCTCCTTGATCTCGTGGTAGATCCACTCTTGTACTACCCATATCATCAATATCAATCAAGCAGGAGTAGGGTTTTACCTCCATCGAGAGGGCCCGAACCTGGGTAAAAACATCGTGTCCCTTGTCTCCTGTTACCATCCGCCTAGACGCACAGTTCGGGACCCCCTACCCGAGATCCGCCGGTTTTGACACCGACACCCATCCGTTAGCTTAGCATAATGATTGTTAAGTTTTATTGCTATTGCTTTCTTCATGACTTATACATATTCCTTTGACTATGAGATTATGCAACTCCCGAATACCAGATGAATGCCTTGTGTGGTATCAAACGTCACAACATAACTGGGTGATTATAAAGATGCTCTACAGGCATCTCCGAAGGTGTTTGTTGGGTTGGCATAGATCGAGATTAGGATTTGTCACTCCGAGTATCGGAGAGGTATCTGTGGGCCCTCTCGGTAATGCACGTCATAACAAACCTTGCAAGCAAAGTGACTAATGAGTTATTTGCGGGATGATGCATTACGAAACGAGTAAAGAGACTTGCCGGTAACAAGATTGAACTAGGTATGGACATACTGACAATCGAATCTCGGGCAAGTAACATACCGATGACAAAGGGAATAATGTATGTTGTCATTGCGGTTTGACCGATAAAGATCTTCGTAGAATATGTGGGAATTAATATGAGCATCCAGGTTCCGCTATTGGTTATTGACCTGAGAGGTGTCTCGGTCATGTCTACATGGTTCTCGAACCCATAGGGTCCGCACGCTTAACGTTCAGTGACGATTTGTACTATATGAGTTATGTGATTTGGTGACTGAATATTGTTTGGAGTCCAGGATGAGATCACTGACATGAGAGGAGTCTCAAAATGGTCGAGAGGTAAAGATTCATATATTGGATGATAGTATTCGGACACCGGAAGTGTTCCGGAGTGTATCGGGTACATATCGGAGTACCGGGGGTTACCGGAACTCCCCTGGGGAAGATATGGGCCATATGGGACATAGGAGGGAGGCACACCAGCTCACAAAGAGGTGGCGCGCCCCCATGGGGAAGGAGGCCGAATTGGACTAGGAGAGGGGGCGGTGCCCCCTTTCCTTCTCCCCCTCTCTCTCTCTTTCCCCCGTTCCCCCTCAGGTAAAAGGAAAGGGGGGCGAATCCAACTAGGAGCCCAAGTAGGATTCCTCCTACTTGGGCGCGCCTAGGGCCGGCCTCCTCCCCCTCCCTCCTTTATATATGTGAAAGTGCAACTATCCCTAGGTGGTTTTGGTAATTCATAACAACATATAGCTCATTGAGCTAATGCTATTCCAAGACTATTATTTCAGGAAAGCTCAATGAATGGCATGGCATGGATGATGAAAGTGGATCCCTCAAAATACTAAGGACAAAGGATTGGCTCAAGCTCAAAAGCTCAAGACTCTTCATTTTATATTTTAGTGATCCAAGATCACATTGAGTCTATAGGAAAAGCCAATACTATCAAGGAGGGATGAGGTGTTGCTTAATGAGCCTCTTGCTTCATTTGCTTAGTGATATGCTTCAAAACCCTCAGCTACTTTCCCACATCCAAAAATGACCTAAACCCAAAGCCAAAATCGGTCACACCGATTCTTCCTATCCGGCGCCACCGATTCCAAAAGTCATAGTCACTGCCACAAACCCTAAGCAAATCGGTCTTACCGATAGGGATCTCAGTCTCACCGAGATGGGATAGTAATCTCTCTGTTTCCCTTCGTAACGTTTCGGTCTAACCGAAGTGAGCGATCGGTCCCACCGAGATTGCAATGTAAACTCTCTGTTTCCTTTTTATAACATTTTGATCTCACCGAAAAGAGCAAATCGGTCCCACTGAGTTTACCTGACCAACTCTCTGGAAAGCTTATTACCAAAATCGGTCTCACCGAGTTTGTGTAATCGGTCTTACCGAGATTACGTTATGCCCTAACCCTAACCGAATCGGTCTCACCGAGATGCATGTCAGTCCCACCGAAAATCACTAACGGTCACTAGGTTTACTAAATCGGTCCGACCAAGTCTGTTGAATCGGTCCCATCGAGTTTGGTAAATTGTGTGTAACGGTTAAATTTTGTGTGGAGGCTATATATACCCCTCCACCTCCTCTTCATTCGTGGAGAGAGCCATCAGAACAAACCTACACTTCCAACTTACCATTTCTGAGAGAGAACCACCTACTCATGTGTTGAGGCCAAGATATTCCATTCCTACCATATGAATCTTGATCTCTAGCCTTCCCCAAGTTGCTTTCCACTCAAATCTTCTTTCCACCAGATCCAAAACCTATGAGAGAGAGTTGAGTGTTGGGGAGACTATCATTTGAAGCACAAGAGCAAGGAGTTCATCATCAATGCACCATTTGTTACTTCTTGGAGAGTGGTGTCTCCTAGGTTGGCTAGGTGTCACTTGGGAGCCTTCGACAAGATTGTGGAGTTGAACCAAGGAGTTTGTAAGGGCAAGGAGATCGCCTACTTCGTGAAGATCTACCGCTAGTGAGGCAAGTCCTTCATGGGCGACGGCCATGGTGGGATAGACAAGGTTGCTTCTTCGTGGACCCTTCGTGGGTGGAGCCCTCCATGGACTCGCGCAACCGTTACCCTTCGTAGGTTGAAGTCTCCATCAACGTGGATGTACGATAGCACCACCTATCGGAACCACGCCAAAAACATCCGTGTCTCCAATTGCGTTTGAATCCTCCAAACCCTTCCCTTTACTTTCTTGCAAGTTGCATGCTTTAATTTCCGCTGCCTATATACTCTTTGCATGCTTGCTTGAATAGTGTGATGATTGCTTGACTTGTCCTAAATAGCTAAAATCTGCCAAACTCTAAAATTGGGAAAAGGTTAAGTTTTTATTGGTCAAGTAGTCTAATCACCCCCCCCCCTCTAGACATACTTCAAGGTCCTACAAGTGGTATCAGAGCTTTGGTCTCCATTTGCTTTGATTTCCATAGCTGTTGGTGGTCATAGCCTTGGTTTCACAACCTAGGAGAGTATGGCGTCTAGCGAGGGAAATTATCACCATAGAGGTCCTTACTTTGATGGTACTAATTTTGCTAGTTGGAAGCATAAGATGAAAATGCATATTCTTAGACATAACCCCGCCATTTGGGCAATTATTTGTATTGGCTTGCAAGGTGAATTCTTTGATGAGAGAGAACCGAACCGTGAAGCTAATGCGGAAGAATTGAAGATGCTGCAATACAACGCTCAAGCTTGTGATATCATCTTCAACGGATTGTGCCCCGAAGAATTCAACAAAATCAGCCATCTTGAGAATGCAAAGGAAATTTGGGATACTTTGATTGATATGCATGAAGGTACCGAATCCGTCAAGGAATCCAAGTTGGATGTGCTCCAAAGTCAGCTTGACAAGTTAAAAATGAAGGATGGTGAATGTGTCGCTGAAATGTACTCTAGGCTTGCTCTTATCACAAATGAGATTGCCGGCTTAGGGAGTGAAGAGATGACCGACAAATTCATCATCAAGAAGATCCTAAGAGCATTGGATGGAAAGTATGATACTGTGTGCACATTAATTCAAATGATGCCAAACTACAAAGATCTCAAGCCAACGGAAGTCATTGGAAGAACTGTTGCTCATGAGATGTCACTCAAGGATAAGGAGGAACTTCACAACAAGTCAAGTGGTTCTTACAAAGCCTCAAGTGAAGCCCCCACATCATCAAGTGAGAAACAAACCTTCAATGAAGAATTGAGCTTAATGGTGAAGAACTTCAACAAATTCTACAAGAGTAGAAGCAAGGAAAGAAGCTCCAAGTCAAGGTCTTACAATGACAAAAGATCTTCTAGTCGAGAGCGCAATTGCTACAATTGTGGGAGACCCGGACACTATTCCAATGAGTGTACGGCACCCTACAAAAGAAGAGAAGATTCTCCAAGAATAAGAAGCAAAAGAGAAGAATCACCACCAAGAGAGAGGAGGAGTAGAGATGATCGTTATGAACGAAGACCCTCACGGAGAAGCAAAGATTCAGAAAGGAAGGACAAGTCATCAAGGAGCTACACAAAACGAAGACATCAAGCTCATGTAGGTGAATGGGTATCCGGCTCCGACTCCGACAATCACTCCGAGAGAAGCTATCACTCCGACTCCGAATATACTCAAGATGAAGGTGTTGCCGGTCTAGCACTTGTGTCAACCAACTCCTATGACATAATTGATTCACCAAATGAAGGAATTGGAAGATGCTTCATGGCCAAAGATCCAAAGGTAACACATCTTGAGTATGTTGATTTCAATAGTGATGAAGATGACTTGCTTGTGGATGATGATTTACTTGTTGACAACTCTAGTGATGAATAATATGATGAAACGTCAATTAATCATGCTAATCAAGATAAAACGAATGACAATGAGAATGAGAAGATTGAGCTTCTAACTAAAGAACTAAACACTCTTAAGTTGGCTCATGAAACTATCTTCGAAGATCATCGAGAACTTTTAAGGGATCATGAGAAGTTATGCTTTGAAAAGCTCAATCTTGAGCAAGAGCATGAGTTCCTAAAGGCAATCAATGATGATCTCTGCAAGAAAAGTTCTTCTTACATTGACAAGCGTTTACTCTTGTCTACTTACATGCCTCAAGTCAAGTCTAGTAACAAGTACAAGAAAGATACTTCCTCTAGTAGTAACAATAATAATGTCAAATCCAATATTGTTGCTTCTAGTAGTTCTCTTGATTCCACTAATGATTCTCTTAGCCAAGTTACACTTGAGCAAGAAAATAGCTTATTGAAGGGAATTATAGAGAAAGGTGTTTACAAGAGCCTTGCCGGGAGTAAGCAATTCGAGGAAATTGTACGCAAGCAAGGAAGGCACCGGAAGAATCAAGGTGTTGGTTTAGAATGAAAGTTCAATGCCAATGGAGTTGAGTGGGAAGAAGATCAATACCCCAAGACGAAGTTTGTTCCTCAACAAGAGAAGTATGATCCTACTTCCTTCAAGGGAACACAAGCTCAAGATGATCTTCCACCACAAGACCACAAGAACAAAGGCAAGGACAAGCTTCAAGAAGAGATTGATGCATTTGAAGAAGCACCTAAAGCCTCATTCAAGTGGGTTCCCAAGACTGCGTCAAGTTCTTCTTCATCAAGTACAACTACAACTCCAAGGATTCCCATCAAGATGATGTGGATCCCGAAGAAGAAGAACTAGAGAGTTCTTGAGGGTGACTCCGCCAACATTCTTCACTCATATCATTATGGCAAGAACAAGTGCAATCAACTTCCACATATTGCACTAGTTCAAGGAGTCACAAACCCTCATGTTGGTAAGGCAAGGGACAAGGTAACCTAATGATTTCATGGACATCATCTTGTGTGTGCATCACTCTATCTCTATGGATATTCTTGTTTGTTCCCTGTGGGACTAACCCGTGTAGGTAAGTTGAAAGTGCAACTCACTCCAAAGGATTGCTCCAAATGATCTACATCAACATTGAGCATCCACATCTTCAACACCTACATGAATTCATCACCGACAAAACCCAAGTGTCGGTGTCAAAACCGGCGGATCTCGGGTAGGGGGTCCCGAACTGTGCGTCTAGGCGGATGGTAACAGGAGACGAGGGACACGATATTTTACCCAGGTTCAGGCCCTCTTGATGGAGGTAAAACCCTACGTCCTGCTTGATTAATATTGATGATATGGGTAGTGCAAGAGTGGATCTACCACGAGATCAAAGAGGCTAAACCCTAGAAGCTAGCCTATGGTATGATTGTTGTAATGGAGGTTGTGTCCTACGGACTAAAGCCCTCCGGTTTATATAGACACCGGAGAGGGCTAGGGTTACACAGAGTCGGTTACAATGGTAGGAGATCTACATATCCGTATCGCCAAGCTTGCCTTCCACGCCAAGGAAAGTCCCATCCGGACACGGGACGGAGTCTTCAATCTTGTATCTTCGTAGTCTTGGAGTCCGGCGGACGATGATAGTCCGGCTGTCCGGACACCCCCTAGTCCAGGACTCCCTCAGTAGCCCCTGAACCTGGCTTCAATGACGATAAGTCCGGCGCGCATAATGTTCGGCATTGCAAGGCGGGTTCCTCCTCCGAATAATCCAGAGAAGATCACGAACACCAGGATAGTGTCCGGCTCTGCAAAATAAATTCCACATTCCACCGTAGAGAGAATAAAATGTACACAGGCTCAATCTGCTGACGTATTTTGCGGTATGACGTCACACCACTACCAAGCCTTTACTTGAATCGTTTTTTATTATACCGTCTCATCGCGTTTAGCGAAGCGGTTTCCTTGGCACGTCTTGTCGAAGCAGAGATCGTGTTCCCCTTATTCCCGGATTCTCATCAATACGGACGTGGGTAACCCAACTGCGCCATTGATGGTGGCGCTTGGGAGATAATCGAGTTTTACCAGGCTAGTGGGGGACGAATAGTCTTTGCCCGCCTATATATAAGGGATAAGGATTCACCTTTTCACCTACGCCTTCTTCCTCCTTTGCTTATCCATCTCCGCGCACTCGAGCTCCAACGCCCAAGTTCGCGCATCTCGTCTCGACCTTCTCCAACCATGTCCGGAGCGGGAGGCAAATGGCTGGCCTCCACCGTTAAGGAGGAGCACATCACAAAGCTGCGCAGCGCCGGATACCTTTCCGGCGACGTTGCGCACCGGCTGCCCGATGAGGGGCAGCTCATCCCCACCCCCGGGCCCCATGAGAGGGTCGTTTTCCTCCCCCACTTCCTCCGTGGACTGGGCTTTCCACTTCACCCCTTTGTCCGGGGGCTTATGTTCTACTACATCCTGGATTTCCATGATCTGGTGCCGAACTTCATCCTCAACATCTCGGCATTTATCGTCGTGTGCGAGGCCTTCCTCTGCATCCAGCCCCACTTCGGTTTATGGCTCAAGACCTTCAATGTCAAGCCGAAGGTGGTGAAGGGCACTCAAGCGGAGTGCGGAGGCGCCATGTTGGGCAAGATGCCCAACGTCCTTTGGTTCGAAGGGGCCTTCGTGGAATCCGTCAAGGGGTGGCAGTCGAGGTGGTTCTATATCACCGAGCCGCGCGACCCTACGTGGGCGGCGGCCCCCGAGTTCAGATCTGGAATCCCTATGCAGCTCACCTCCTGGAAAGGGAAGGGCTTGCTATGGGGTAATTCGAAGGAGCCAACGGGACTCCAAGCCTGTATCCAGAAGCTGTTGAACAAGAAGCTCAGGCTGGTTAATGTGGTCCAAGTCATGCTTGTTCGCCGGATTCTCCCATGCCAAGAACGGGCATTCAATCTGTGGGAGTTCAATCCAGAACAGCACCAGGCGCTGAGCGGGCTCTTCGACACAATGTACGAAGGCGCCTGGAGTGTGCTGTTTAAGGGCGCCGAAGCCCCCGCATCCGCGACGGAAGATCGCGGATTCCACTCGCAGCGTCTAGCTGACGAGGTAAGTGATTCTACCCCTTTACGGGACACTTGTTGTTAGTAATTCGACCCTAAGCGGGTTTTAATCTCCCTTTTCCTTTGACAGGAGTGGATGAAGAAGGCCGAGCAGCTCATCTGCCCGGCTCCCATGCCAGAAGATCCAGTGGACGCCCGTCTAGCGGGGTTGCTGGTTCCGGCACCGCACGTGGTGCCGGAGAAGAAGGCCAAGAAGGTAGCCACGGGAACTCGAAAGAGTTCCCGTTTTCAGGTGTCCGACGACTCCGAGGCGGACTCCTCCCCCGAAGATGAGGAGGAGGAAGAAGACTCTCTCCCAGAGGAGGGAGAGAGGAAGAGGAAGGCTTCCCCAACAGGGGAGGCCGAAGGGTCCAAGAGGGGAAGAACTATTCCCCCGGATAGCTCCGCCAACACCAACGTTGGCGGTGAAGAGTGGCCCTCAAAGCCCAGGCCTCAGGCGAGATCGTAAGTATCCGGATCCCTGAATGATCTGCAATTTATTTTGTGTCACATAGTGTCCTTCTAATGCCGCATACTATCTGCAGTCCGGCCGATGATGATCTTCCCGCTTCATTGAGCGGGTCGTTGGCTCCGTCGGATGTGGATTCCATCCCGACTGCCTCCACCCCTCGCGCCGATGAGGACGCCGAGGTGGGATCCCGGAAGGGGACCCATCAGGAGGAGGCTCCGGAGGCGCCGCAAGGCAGCCTCCCGGACTTTGCGCCGGACTCTACGCCGGAACCTGCAGCGGTTCCAGAGTCTGGCGGGCGGCCCCTTCGCAAGAAGGGCAAGACCGTGACACCGGCGACCCCTGTCCAACCGGAGGCGCCGGACAACTTGTTGGAGGCGCTCAAAGGCGCTTCCATTGAGGAAGAACACCGCACTATCATGAGTGCGGTGATCTAGAAGGTTCAGCTCGCCAAGAGCAGGCTGACCGAAGCCTGCAGAAGCCTTCTAACAGGCTTTGAGGTAAGAAGTTAAAATTATGTAATGTAATACCGCATAGACAGTAGCCCCTGATGCTCGGTTCGGTGTCCGGAAAGAAAAGTCGGACTGAGGATCTAAAAAGATATCTGCAGGGTTGCTAAAAAAGTATGTCAATATGGGTTTGCAGGCTACGCTGCTGACCTCTGCCGCACTGACTGCGGAGGTCGGTGCATTGAAGCAGGATCTCGAGCGGTCCGAGCAGGAGCTCGGCCGTGCCAAGAGGCAGCTCGAGGACAAAGAAGGTGAGTAACACCACTATGAAAAGTTACCTTACAGAAAAGGATTTAGGTTGCAATAAGAAAATAACAAGGATAACATGGGTACTGCAGGGGCCACAAACGAGGTGGCAGCCCTGAAGGAGGCTGTGTCCGTGGCCGAACGCAATGCGGCCGCGGATCGGGCAGAGCGAGAAAAGCAGGAGGCATGGGTGGAGGAGGTGCGGCAAGAGCTCCAGGCTCTCATGGAGAAGCATGAGAGTTTGGAGCGTGACTCAAAGACTCGAGAGTCCGAGCTCGCCTCGGCTCTCGAAAGTGCCAAGTCTGCCAAGGCCGAGGCCCGTAAGGCCCTTCAGGAAATTGAGGATATGAAGAAAATAGCGGCGGGTAAGGCATTTTTCATGCAAAGCAAGCATGTTAATGTAAACTACCTGACACTTACCCGAATTCGGAGCTCTCCAGGGGCGTTTGCAGATCTGCCTCGCAGTGTATCCGACCTGCCACATTCTACCGTGGCGAGGAGGGGAGCTCAATGGAGAAGGTCTTCTGGTCTCAGTACGCTGAGGCCGGCCATCCGGTGCCCCCTAGCGACCAGCTGAAGCAGCTGGTCGAACTCCACAAGGTAGCTGAGGAGGCCATGAAGGGCCTTATAGTCCGGCTGTGGCCTGGACAGGCCATGCCTGGGAGCTACTTCGGCCTCGTGCGGCGGCTGGTGGATGTGTGCCCCTGGGTGGATGTCGTCAAGCGCTCCGCCTGTATTAAAGGTGCTCGTCGGGCCCTTGCCCGTGCAAAGGTGCACTAGGGCAGGCTGGATGCTGAGAGGCTTCTTACTGACCCGCCGCCAGCGGGCAAGGAGTATCGTACACCCGAAATGTACTATAAGACAGTCCTGAAGGGTGCCCGCAATATTGCGGATGAGTGCCCCAGAGATGTAATTATTGAGTAAACTCGTTATGTATTATCCTGTGCGCTGAAAACTTTGTTCATATGCGCTACGCAACGCTTGTTTAATTTAAAATATTACCTTCTGTGTGGCCGTTTATAAAATCTGAGAGATGGCAAGTCGTTGGCTTCAGCCCCCAAGCCACGAGTGCTGGGGTGTTCGGGATAAACTTGAGCACTCTTGTTCCCATTTTTGGGTCCATCTAGGGAGGTGCTCAACACGACGAACAAGGCGACCGGACTTATAATGCTTGAACACTCTCACTTAGCCATAGAATTCTATAATTTTAAATTTCGGCGAAGCCCCTAGTATTCGGAAGACCGAACTCGGCGCGCTATCCACGCCTTTGTCGGACATTATCCGGTACTTCGCTCGAAGCGGCATAGGTCTTTAGGGACCCGAAAAGACCTCTAGAACAGCGACCAGTCTCTCGCCTTATCATGCCAGTCAGTTTTAGCTTTCTCTACTGAGGCGCTCGCCCAGCTCAACCGGGGCGCAATCGCAGTGGTTCTCCCAGTGCCACCTTAGCCGACAGAACGGAATGTAAGGCACCAAAACATGGGAGCCGGGCAATCCCAACTATTGACCCAAGACATGATTCGGAGCCGATTCATATAATGCTATAAGTTCGGGGTGCCACACTTGTGAAAGTGTTCGGACTTATCACACCATAATGCGGGGAACATAAGCCCCTAGTGTATTCGGCCGTACCAAAATATACGGGTGCGAGATGTCATTAATGAACATATGTGTAAAGTAATGCAATAACAGGCAAGAAATGCTGCATTATTTATTCAAGGAATTCTGCTATAAGTGCGGGAGGATACAAATAGTGCGGTAAGCAAGGGATTGGACTAAATAAGCATGTCCCCCTCCAGGGGTGGGCTGCGGACTGGTGTATATAATCGAATTTAATGCTCGTAATGGAGACCACCTAAGTGTTAACCGCAGCCTTCTTTCTTCCCTGGCCGTTGCATCGTGAGTTCGGTGAGTCCACCGCCGGACAGGGCTTCTGGTAAATGGAGTCCTGTATATAAAAAGAAAAATAAAAAGAGCAACACACTTGGGAGCCCCTGGTGTGGTCGAGCCGCACTCTGGGTCTGTTGTGGTCGTGCCCCTCCCCTTAAGCCCATGGTATCTCCAGAGCGTAATGATGTACGCGGAGGGTTGGTCTTGCGATCGTGCGAGGGCTGGGGTTGGGGCCGCATTGCTACGCGTGCTCAGAACGCGCCAGGTGGTCTTGGTTGATGTTGCTCCGGGCGCGTTTGGCCGTGTCCGGCCGTTTAACAGCCGGACTCGAAAATTGCCTTAGAAGGCTGCTCTGTACTTCTGCCGCGAGAGCCGCTGTATGTTCCTCCGTTCGGAGGGAGCGTTCCGTATTTCCGTTGACCGTGATGACTCCACAGGGCCTGGCATCTTGAGATTAAGGTATGCGTAATGCGGCACCGCGTTGAACTTTGCAAACATGGTTCATCCGAGCAGAGCGTGATAGCCGCTGCGGAACGGGACTATGTCGAAGATTAACTCCTCGCTCCGGAAATTGTCCGGGGATCCGAAGACCACTTCCAGTGTGACTGAGCCTGTACAATTGGCTTCAACACCTGGTATGACGCCTTTAAAGGTCGTCTTTGTAGGTTTAATCCTTGAGGGGTCTATGCCCATCTTGCGCACTGTATCCTGATAAAGCAGGTTCAGGCTACTGCCGCCGTCCATCAGGACTCTCGTGAGGTGAAATCCATCGACGATTGGGTCTAAAATCAATGCGGCGAATCCACCATGGCGGATATTGGTCGGATGGTCTCTTCGATCGAAAGTGATCGGGCAAGAGGACCATGGATTGAACTTAGGGGCGACTGGCTCCATCGCATATACGTCCCTTAGTGCACGCTTCCTCTCCCTCTTGGGTATATGGGTTGCGTATATCATGTTCACCGTCCGCACTTGTGGGGGGAAACCCTTCTGTCCTCTACTGTTCGGCGGCCGGGTCTCTTCCTCGTCATCGCTATGCGGCCCCTTGTCATTGTTTTTGGCAATTAACTTGCCTGCCTGCTTGAATACCCAACAGTATCTGTTGGTGTGGTTAGCTGGCTTTTCGGGGGTGCCATGTATCTGGCATAAGCGGTCGAGTATTCGGTCCAAATTGGATGGACCCGGAGTGGTTCTTTTGAATGGCTTCTTCCGCTGACCGGGTTTAGAGCCTCGGAATCCGGCGTTGACTGCCGTATCCTCCTTGTCGTCGCCGTTAATGCGGCGTTTATTTTTGCTTCGACGCGACCTGCCATTGTGGTCCTTGGTATCCGGACTGCCAGAATTTTTACTGAGGTTGTTGCTGCGAGCTAACCAGCTGTCCTCTCCTGCACAGAAGCGGGTCATTAGAGATGTGAGGGCTGCCATGGATTTCGGCTTTTCCTGTCCTAGGTGCCGGGCTAGCCACTCGTCGCGGATGTTATGTTTGAAGGCTGCTAGGGCCTCTGCATCCGGACAGTCGACGATTTGATTTTTCTTTGTTAAGAACCGTGTCTAGAACTGTCTGGCCGATTCGTCTGGCTGCTGAATTATATGGCTTAGGTTATCGGCGTCTGGTGGTCGCACATATGTGCCCTGGAAGTTGTCGAGGAATGCGGCTTCCAGGTCTTCCCAACACCCAACTGACTCTGCGGGCAAGCTGTTAAGCCAATGCCGAGCTGGTCCTTTAAGCTTGAGTGGGAGATACTTGATGGCATGGAGATCGTCGCCGCGAGCCATATGGATGGGAAGGAGGTAATCTTCGATCCAAACCACGGGGTCTGTTGTGCCATCGTAGGATTCAATGTTTACGGGTTTAAACCCTTCAGGGATTTGATGATCCATTACTTCGTCAGTGAAGCATAGCGGGTGTGCGGCGCCTCTATATTGAGCAATATCACGACATAGCTCGAGTGAGCGTTGTCTGCTGTGTTCGGCCCGGCCGGAGTTATTGTATCCGGCGCGACGGTATTCGTTGTGGGTCGTGGGGCGCCCGCGTGATCCATATATTGATCTGGATTGCCTTGCTTTGTCCTCCAATATATCTCGCAAGTCCGGCGCGTTCCCTCTTGGCTTCGTACTTTTGGAGCGATGCCGGGGTACGGTCTTGGTGGAGGCCTAGATGCCTCTCTGTCGCGACCACGGGGTGGCCGGTCGGCCGTATTGTGCACTGGTGATGAAGGTATGTATGCTTCCTCCTCTAATCGGGGGAGCAACTTGTGTTTTGGGTAGCTTTTGGAGGGGCGTTCGAGTTCGTACTCTTCGGCCACGAGGACCTCGGTCCATCGATCGGCCAGCAGGTCCTGATCAGCTTGAAGCTGCTGCTGCTTTTTCTTTAGGCTATTTGCCGTGGCGATAAGCCTGCGTTTAAAACGCTCTTGTTCGACGGGATCCTCGGGCACGACGAATTCGTCGTCGTTGAGGCTTGCCTCGTCTTCGGAGGGAGGTATGTAATTATCATCCTCGACCTCTTCATCTGCCGCTCTCTCGTGCGGGCTTGCTTCTGCATCCTCCTGCGCTGAATCTTGCTGGAGGGGATTATCTTCGGCACTTTCTGGGGTATTATTATCTCCTGTGCCTGAATCTCCATTCTTGCTATGGCGGGATTTAGAGCAGCGCCGCTGACGTCGGCGCTTGGGCTATTTCTTTAAGGAATCTGCCTCCGCTGCTTCTTCGCCGTCCCCCTCTTTTGGGGTGTCCACCATGTATATGTCATATGACGAGGTGGTCTTCCAGTGCCCTGTAGGCACTGGTTCTTGTTCGTCTCCGGCATCGTCATCCATACCGTCGATGTCTTCGGAGTCGTAGTCTAGCATGTCGGTTAGATCGTCGACAGTGGCTACAAAGTGGGTGGTGGGTGGGCCTTGAATTTCTTCGTCGTCCGTATCCCAACCGTCCTGGCCATAGTCCGGCCAGGTCTCTCCGGATAGCGAGAGATGTTTTAGCGAATTTAGGATGTCGCCGAAGGGCAAGTGTTGGAAGATGTCCGCGGCGGTGAACTCCATGAGCGGCGCCCAATCAGATTCGATTGGCAGGGGCACGGGAGGTTCGGAGTCCGGCAGGGAGTCCGGCACCTCGGAGTCACGAGCTTCGCAAGGGACAAGGTTAGTGTTCGGCTCCATCACCGTGGAAGTTGCAGCCCCCGAGGCGGTGTCCAGCCACCGGTCCTCGATTTGGGCGATCGGCTCCGGACTAAAGGCCGGAGCGGATTCGTGTGCGGCCACCATGGCACTGTCCGGCAGCAGAGCTAGATCATGCCCATCGTGACAGTGCGGCACGCCCGGCTGTGGCTCGAGCCTGTCGAGGATCAAGTCCTCGCGGATGTCGGCCGTGAAGTTTAGGCTTCCGAACCTGACCTGACGGCCAGGGGCGTAGCTTTCGATCTGCTCCAGATGGCCAAGTGAATTAGCCCGCAGTGCGACGCCGCCGAATACGAAGATCTGTCCGAGGAGAAAAGTCTCACCCTGGACAGCGTTGCTGTTGATTGAAGAAGCCATCGAGCCTATCGGTGACGACATAGAGGAACTCTCAATGAAAGCACCAATGTCGGTGTCAAAACCGGCGGATCTCGGGTAGGGGGTCCCGAACTGTGCGTCTAGGCGGATGGTAACAGGAGACAAGGGACACGATATTTTACCCAGGTTCGGGCCCTCTTGATGGAGGTAAAACCCTACGTCCTGCTTGATTAATATTGATGATATGGGTAGTACAAGAGTGGATCTACCACTAGATCAAAGATGCTAAACCCTAGAAGCTAGCCTATGGTATGATTGTTGTAATGGAGGTTGTGTCCTACGGACTAAAGCCCTCCAGTTTATATAGACACCAGAGAGGGCTAGGGTTACACAGAGTCGGTTACAATGGTAGGAGATCTACATATCCGTATCGCCAAGCTTGCCTTCCACGCCAAGGAAAGTCCCATCAGGACACGGGACGGAGTCTTCAATCTTGTATCTTCGTAGTCTTGGAGTCCGGCGGACGATGATAGCCCGGCTGTCCGGACACCCCCTAGTCCAAGACTCCCTCACCAAGGTTAGTTCATCCCTCTAAGGGGGGATCTCACATCTAGGGGGAGCTTAACTCTAAGAAGTGAGTCAAAGAAACTCTAATGGTGTGAACATATCAATGCATTATGTAAAAGTGGTAACCCCACTTGAGCTTAAACGATGAGTATGACCTATGATCAAATGTTCTCATTTGACTCCTAAGTAAATATACTCATATATAGATGACCTGGTCATCGCCAATTGTTTGATAGATGCTAGTATTGGTTGTGCATGCTTTGCCATCATATTGTGTGAGCATGTTGGTGCATATTTTACTCATTCAAGGACATCCACTTGTTGTTTTGATTGTTTGGTTTTTTATTTTTGCCAAGTGGATGGACAAGAATGCCTAAGAACTTTATCTAGCTATCTATGCTTTTCTCGTCTCAAACTCTATTCATGCTACATCACAAAATTTGATCAAGTCAGATTCGAACCACTCTGTGTGAGGAGCACTCGGAGTCCCCGATTCGTCATAGACTTAAACTTCCAAAACCTCTTTGTGACTCTCGGTCTGGCCGATTCCTCCATTTCGGTCCTACCGAGATCATTAAGTTGATCTAAGTTTTCAATCTCGGTGCAACCGATTTGAACTTTTCGGTCACATCGATTTGCTGTAATTGTACACAGTTATGCATCTCAGTGCCACCGAGTTGTTCCACTCGGTCACACCGACAGGGTCGGGCTATATATAGCCACGGGCAAAATTTTGGAAATTTCTCCAAAACCCTTCGCCCGTGCAATAGCTCGCTCTGCCATCGAAGGTCTCCGGATCATCTCCTTGTCGCCAGCTACCTCCTGTAGCTGGTCTCTGCCGCCGTCAATGGAATTCGCCCCCGCCGTTGCCGCCGTAGCGAGTCCACCGCCAAGCTAGGGTATGGACTCGATCTTTGTGCTATCCTCATTTGATTCCTAGTACATTGTGTTCTTATTGAATCTTGCCACGATTGAAACAATCCTATCCACTCAATATAATCCGTAGATTAGATTAGATTCAAATTTTTAGGGTTAGGTTTCCGCCGAAACCATCTCGGACCCACCGAGTTAAAAAACTCGATCTCACCGATTTGGCTTATGCCATTGCACTAGTGACTCTCGGTCTGACTGAGAATTACTAATCGGTGTGACCGATTTTAGGATTCTGTGAAACCCTAGTAGTCTCGGTGCCACCGAACTGTGACTCGGTCCAACCGAGATCATCAGTTTAGGTTCCAAAACTGCTTCGGTATCACCGAGTTTGAAAATTGGTTGATCCAAAATGCTTTCTGTGGAAAACTAAAACTGAATTTTTGAATCATTCTTTTGCAAAAAAATCTCTGCATTTTGTGATGCTCATCCATTCTATTTCATCTATAACTCTTCACAGGGTCAGCAGTCAGCTTTTGCAGCATGTCAGACCAGAGTGACAGCCAGAACAGGTCAGAAGAGCAGATGGACTTGAGTGAGGGCACTGGTCCCTCAACTACAGATGAAGGGAGCAGAAGCACTCCTAGCAACCTGCCCAAGGCTGCTACCAGGCAAAGGAGGAAGAGAACTTCAGACTCGGAGGATGAGGACTATAAAGCTGAAGAAGATGAGGCTACTTCCAAGAAAGTAGTGCTCAAGAAGGAATATGGGTCAACAAAGAATACAAAGCCAGGTCTCAACAAGAAAGTTCCTGCCAAGAGGACACCAATGCCCAAAGCCAGAAGGTCCACTCAAGTGCCAGCACAGACTGAACCCAAAGAGGCACCTGCAAAGAAAGTCAAAACTTCCAAATCTCAGAAAGTTCCCACTGGAGAGACTATGAAGTTCACCATAGAATCAGAGGATGAAGGTGCTCAGGACAAGAAAAAGAAGAGAGCAAGAACCACAACTGCCCAGGTTCTTGGAAAGCCCTCTATGAGAAGAGATGCTGAAGAGGAAGAAGAGGTTGCTGCACCAGCTCCTAAGGCACCCAAGCTTATGGGTGATGCTATAAGGTCAGGGGCTGCAACATCTAAGCCCAAGGAAGCACCCAAAGCTGCCTCCAAGGCCAAGCAAGTACCAAAGAGGAATAATAGAAGTATTCCAGCTGCTGAGAAGAACAAGGCCCCAGTGCCAAATGTTGTTGAAGAAGAAGATGAAGAAGGACAGGTCCTAAGGAAGCTCAAGCCCAAGATACCAGACCACAATGATGCCCATCCTGTGGCTGAGGACATGAGGATCAGGAAGGACTCAGGGTTGAGGCTATGGAGGATGGAAGATCCATATGCCTCAAGGAGAAGAACTGCTGTTGACTACAGGTTCCATACAAAGGAACAGCAGGACTTCTATGAGACAATTCTGTTGGATAAGAAGCCCATAGTTTGTGATATGAGGTGGGTCGACTGGACCTACATCAAGGACAATGAAGAGCACTATCCTGGAGTGCAAGAAAGCTTTGTTGCTTGTGGAGTTGCTGATTTTGTTGGGAGAATTTTACTCCACAGCACACTTTTATCCAGATGGAAGAATTGTTTGGATGTCTGAAGGTACAAGGTACCAATCCACTGTTGTAGAATGGGCAAGTCTGATAAATGCCCCAAAGGAAAATGAGGATGACCTGGATATCTATGCAAATAAGAAGATGGATCACAATTCCATGGCTCACATGTACAAGGAGATCCCAGACAAGGCAGTTGAGACACACAAGTTTGGATCAGTTCATTTTCTGTTGTCAAGGCTACCAACCATCAATTGGATTCTGAGGCACACTCTGTTGCCCATGTCTGGTGACTATAACATGATCAGAGGGCATGCCATCAACATGTTGCATGTGTTTGATGTGCCACAAAAGTTTAAAGTCATGAGCCTTATGATTGAAACCATTAAGAGGACTGCAGCAGATCAGAAGAGGAGCTGTGGATATGCCCCTCAGATTCAGGAGTTGATAAACTCAAAGATTGGCACAGGGAAATACCAATTGGATAAGGAACATTCTCCACTTTATCCAGACTTTGAGGACAATGAGGTTGTCATGAATGAGAATGATCCAACATTAGTACAAGCTCAAGAGAAGAAGGAGAAGGCAAAGAAGGAGAAGCCTGCCAAGATGCCAACTCAAGAGGAGGCATCTGAATATTTCTTGAAGAACAAGTAGGAGCAGCTTGGTTACTTAATAGCATCAACACTGAGGATTGAGAAGGGACTGGCCACCCTCACTCAGAATCAGGAGAGCTTGGACAGAATCATGGAACTCAAATTCCATGACCTTGATGTCAAAGTAATTGAGATTCAGTCAGTTGTGGAGCAGCTGTAGGATGACATGCAGGAGAGGCAGGGCAAGACTACCACAAATGTGTTTGCCAGAGTGCCCAGAGCCCAAAGGTCAGTTGCAGTGCCTGTGACAGACACTAGAGCAACAACATCTGCACCAGCTACTGCCACTTCAGTTCCAGTGCAGCCAGCTCCAGCATCCACTCCAGCACCCTCTACTTCAACTGAATCCTTCGTCCTTGGAGTTATCAGGACACCACCACCAGAAGATCAAGCCTGAGAGTTGATCTAGCACTATGCATTTTCTATGAACTTTTTGGTAACTTGTTGCCAAAGGGGGAGAAAAATGTATAGATCGTAGGCTTCGAGAGAGAGAGTGTGTTTCTTTTGTTCTCTCTCGCTTTGATTTGGTGGTTAAACTTGTTTGCTTTTGATTGCTTGTGATACTATGCTTGTGAGACATTGATGATAATGTGTTTGATCATAAGCTACACTTATGCATGTTTGATGATATTATCTTATCTATCCTATGTGATCACTCACTTTGCTTGGTGATGAGTTCATGTATTCAATATTTATTATTTTGAGCGCTCCACCAAGATGTATGTGACATGGAAGAGTAACCCATGAGCCTAATTCATTGTGCATTTGCAGTCCAAAGCAAATCTTAAATTATGCATAAATTTAGGGGGAGCTCTTGCTTATCACATACTTCTCAAAGCGACGATGTTATTCAATCCTATTATCATTTGTCGAAGCTTTGATCTATATGTTGTCATAAATTACCAAAAATGGGGAGATTGAAAGTGAAACTATCCCTAGGTGGTTTTGGTAATTCATAACAACGTATAGCTCATTGAGCTAATGCTATTCCAAGACTATTATTTCAGGAAAGCTCAATGAATGGCATGGCATGGATGATGAAAGTGGATCCCTCAAAATACTAAGGACAAAGGATTGGCTGAAGCTCAAAAGCTCAAGACTCTTCATTTTATATTTTAGTGATCCAAGATCACATTGAGTCTATAGGAAAAGCCAATACTATCAAGGAGGGATGAGGTGTTGCTTAATGAGCCTCTTGCTTCATGTGCATAGTGATATGCTTCAAAACCCCCAGCTACTTTCCCACATCCACAAATGACCTAAACCCAAAGCCAAAATCGGTCACACCGATTCTTCCTATCCGGCACCACCGATTCCAAAAGTCATAGCCACTGCCACAAACCCAAAGCAAATCGGTCTTACCGATAGGGATCTCGGTCTCACCGAGATGGGATTGTAATCTCTCTGTTTCCCTTCGTAACGTTTCGGTCTAACCGAAGTGAGCGATCGGTCCCACCGAGATTGCAATGTAAACTCTCTGTTTCCTTTTTATAACATTTTGCTCTCACCAAAAAGAGCAAATCGGTCCCACCGAGTTTACCTGACCAACTCTCTGGAAAGCTTATTACCAAAATCGGTCTCACCGAGTTTGTGTAGTCAGTCTTACCGAGATTACGTTATGCCCTAATCCTAACCGAATCAGTCTCACCTAGATGCATGTCAGTCCCACCGAAAATCACTAACGGTCACTAGGTTTACTAAATTGGTCCGACCGAGTCTGTTGAATCGGTCCCACCGAGTTTGGTAAATTGTGTGTAACGGTTAGATTTTGTGTGGAGGCTATATATACCCCTCCACCTCCTCTTCATTCGTAGAGAGAGCCATCAGAACAAACCTACACTTCCAACTTACCATTTCTGAGAGAGAACCACCTACTCATGTGTTGAGACCAAGATATTCCATTCCTACCATATGAATCTTGATCTCTAGCCTTCCCCAAGTTGCTTTCCACTCAAATCTTCTTTCCACCTGATCCAAAACCTATGAGAGAGAGTTGAGTGTTGGGGAGACTATCATTTGAAGCACAAGAGCAAGGAGTTCATCATCAATGCACCATTTGTTACTTCTTGGAGAGTGGTGTCTCCTAGATTGGCTAGGTTTCACTTGGGAGCCTCCGACAAGATTGTGGAGTTGAACCAAGGAGTTTGTAAGGGCAAGGAGATCGCCTACTTTGTGAAGATCTACCGCTAGTGAGGCAAGTCCTTCGTGGGCGACGGCCATGGTGGGATAGACAAGGTTGCTTATTCGTGGACCCTTCGTGGGTGGAGCCCTCCGTGGACTCGCGCAACCGTTACCCTTCGTGGGTTGAAGTCTCCATAAACGTGGATGTACGATAGCACCACCTATCGGAACCACGCCAAAAACATCTGTGTCTCCAATTGCGTTTGAATCCTCCAAACCCTTCCCTTTACTTTCTTGCAAGTTGCATGCTTTAATTTCCGCTGCCTATATACTCTTTGCATGCTTGCTTGAATAGTGTGATGATTGCTTGACTTGTCCTAAATAGCTAAAATATGCCAAACTCTAAAATTGGGAAAAGGTTAAGTTTTTATTGGTCAAGTAGTCTAATCACCCCCCCCCCCCCCGCTAGACATACTTCAAGGTCCTACAATATGCGGGGAGGGGGCGCCTACAACACACATCAATTGTTCCAAGCCGTGTGCAGTGCCCCCTCCATAGTTTACAGCGCTGGTCATATTCTCCAATGCTTAGGCGAAGCCCTGCGGGGATCAAATCACCATCACCGTCACCACGCCGTCATGCTGACGGAACTCGTCTAATTCCTCGACACTCTGCTGGATCAAGAGCTCGAGGGAGGTCATCGCGTTGAATGTGTGCAGAACTCGGAGGTGCCGTGCGTTCGGTACTTGACCGGTCAGAATGGGAAGACGTTCGACTACATCAACCGCGTTAAACAAACACTTCCACTTTTGGTCTATGAGGGTACGTGGACACACTCTCCCCCTCTCGTTGCTATGCATCTCCTAGATAGATCTTGCGTGAGCGTAGGAATTTTTTTGAAATTGCATGCTACATTTCCCAATAGTGGTATCCGAGCCAAGTCTATGCGTAGATGATATGCACGAGTAGAACACAAAGAGTTGTGGGCGGTGATAGTCATACTTCTTACCACCAACGTCTTATTTTGATTCGGCGGTATTGTTGGATGAAGCAGCCCGAACCAACCTTACATGACCACGTTCATGAGACTGGTTCCACCGACAGACATGCAACTAGTTTTGCATAAAGGTGGCTGGCGGGTGTCTGTTTCTCCAGCTTTAGTTGAATCGAATTTGACTACGGTTGGTCCTTGTTGAAGGTTAAAACAGCAAACTTGACGAAACACCGTTGTGTTTTTGATGCGTAGGTAAGAACGGTTCTTACTAGAAGCCGGTAGCAGCTACGTAAAACTTGCAACAACAAAGTAGAGGACGTCTAACTTGTTTTTGCAGGGCATGTTGTGATGTGATATGGTCAAGACATGATGTGATATAGGTTGTTGTATGAGATGATCATGTTTTTGTAAAAGTTATCGCCAACTGGCAGGAGCCTTATGGTTGTCTCTTTATTGTATGAAATGCAAATGCCATGTAATTGCTTTACTTTATCACTGTGCATTAGTGATAGTTGTAGAAGCAATAGTTGGCGGGACGACCACGACGCTACGATGGAGATAAAGGTGTCAAGCCGGTGATGATGGAGATCATGACGGTGCTTTGGAGATGAAGATCAAAAGCACAAGATGATGATGGCCATATCATGTCACATATTTTGATTGCATGTGATGTATATCTTTTATGCATCTTATTTTGCTTAGTACGGCAGTAGCATTATAAGATGATCCCTTACTAAAATTTCAAGGTATAAGTGTTCTCCCTGAGTATGCACCATTGCGACAGTTCATCATGCTGAGACACCACGTGATGATCGGGTGTGATAAGCTCTACGTTCACATACAACGGGTGCAAGACAGTTTTGCACATGCACAATACTCAGGTTAAACTTGACAAGCCTAGCATGTACAGACATGGCCTCGGAACACTGGAGACCGAAAGGTCGAGCTTGAATCATATAGTAGATATGATCAACATAGAGATGTTCACCATTGAAAACTACTCCATGTCACGTGATGATGAGACATGGTTTAGTTGATTTGGATCACGTGATCATTTAGATGACTCGAGGGATGTCTATCTAAGTGGGAGTTCTTAAGTAATATGATTAACTAAACTTAATTTATCATGAACTTAGTCCTGATAGTTTTTTCATATCTATGTTGTAGATCAATGGCTCGTGCTACCGTTCCCTTGAATTTTAATGTGTTCCTAGAGAAATCTAAGTTCAAAGATGATGGTAGCAACTACATGGACTGGGTCCATAACTTGAGGATTATCATCATTGCTGCACAGAAGAATTATGTCCTTGATGCATCGCTAGGTGTGCCAACCCCCCCCCCAGCAACTGGAGACGTTGTGAACGCCTTGCAGCCGCATGTTGATGACTACTTGATAGTTCAGTGTGCCATGCTTTACGGCTTAGAATCGAGACTTCGAAGACGTTTTGAATGTCATGGAGCATATGAGATGTTCCAGGAGTTGAAGTTAATATTTCAAGCAAATGCCCGAGTTGAGAGATATGAAGTCTCCAACAATTTCTATAGCTGCAAGATGGAGGAGAACAGTTCTAGGTATCATAACCACTTGACTCAGCTGGTAGTTAATCTTCCAGATGATAGTGTTATTGACAGAGTTCTTCAATCACTGCCACCAAGCTATAAAGGCTTCGTGATGAACTATAATATGCAAGGGATGGAGAAGACTATCCCAAGCTCTTCGCAATGCTCAAAGCTACGGAGGTAGAAACCAAGAAGACCATCGAGTGTTGATGGTTAACAAGACCACTAGTTTCAAGAAAAAGGGCGAAGGAAAGAAGGGGAAATTCAAGAAGAATGGCAAGCAAGTTGCCACTCCTGGGAAGAAGCCCAAGTCTGGACCTAAGCCTGAAACTGAGTGCTTCTACTGCAAAGGGATTAGTCACTGGAAGCGGAACTGCCCCAAGTATTTGGCGGATAAGAAGTATGGCAAAGTGAACAAAGGTATATTTGATATACATGTTATTGATGTGTACCTTACTAATGCTCATAGTAGTGCCTGGGTATTTGATATCGGCTTGGTTGCTCATATTTGTAACTCGAAACAAGGACTACAGATTAAATGAAGATTGGCTAAGGATGAGGTGATGATGCGCGTCGGGAATGGTTCCAAGGTCGATTGATCGCCGTCGGCACGCTACCTCTACATCTACCTTCGGGATTAGTTTTAGACCTGAATAATTGTTATTTGGTGCCAGCGTTGAGCATGAACATTATATCTAGATCTTGTTTGATGTGAGACTGTTATTCATTTAAGTCAGAGAATAATGGTTGTTCTATTTAATGAGTAATATCTTTTATGGTCATGCACCCTTGAGGAGTGGTCTATTTTTGTTGAATCTCGATCGTGGTGATACACATATTCATAATATTGATGCCAAAAGGTGCAAAGTTGATAATGATAGTGCAACATATTTGTGGCACTGCCGTTTAGGTCATATTGGTGTAAAGCGCATGAAGAAACTCCATGTGGATGGACTTTTGGAATCACTTTATTATGAATCATTTGATGCTTGCGAACCATGCCTCATGGGCAAGATGACTAAAACTCCGTTCTCCGGAACAATGGAGCGAGCTACTGACTTATTGGAAATAATACATCCGATGTATGTGGTCCAATGAGTGTTGAGGCTCGCAGCGGGTATCATTATTTTCTGACCTTCACAAATGATTTGAGCAGATATGGGTATATCTACTTAATGAAACACAAGTCTGAAACATCAAAGAATTTCAGAGTGAAGTGGAGAATCATCATAACAATAAAATAAAGTTTCTACGATTTGCTCGCGGACGCAAATATTTGAGTTACGAGTTTGGCCTTCATTTAAAACAATATGGAATAGTTTCACAACCCACGCCACCTGGAACACCACAGCGTAATGGTGTGTCTGAACGTCGTAACCGTACTTTAGTAGATATGGTGCGATCTATGATGTCTCTTACCGATTTACCACTATTGTTTTGGGGTTATGCATTAGAGACAGTTGCATTCACTTTAAATAGGGCACCATCTAAATCTGTTAAGACGACACCGTATGAACTGTGGTTTGGCAAGAAACCTAACTTGTCGTTTCTTGAAGTTTGGGGTTGCGATGCTTATGTGAAAAAGCTTTAGCCTGATAAGCTCGAACGCAAATCACAGAAATGCGTCTTCATAGGATACCCAAAAGAGACTGCTGGGTACACCTTCTATCACAGATCCGAAGGCAAGATCTTTGTTGCTAAGAATGGTTCCTTTCAAGAGAAGGAGTTTCTCTCGAAAGAAGTGAGTGGGAGGAAAGTAGAACTTGATGAGGTAATTGTACCTTCTCTCGAATTGGAAAGTAGCTCATCACAGAAAACCGTTCCCGTGATGCCTACACCAACTAGTGAGGAAGCTAATGATAATGATCATGAAACTTCGGATCAAGTTACTACCAAACCTCATAGGTCAACCAGAGCACGTTCCGCACCAGAGTGGTATGGTAATCCTGTTCTGGAAGTCATATTACTAGACCATGACGAACCTACGAACTATGAGGAAGCAATGATGAGCCCATATTCTGTAAAATGGCTTGAGGCCATGAAATCTGAGATGGGATCCATGTACGAGAACAAAGTATGGACTTTGGTTGACTTGCCCGATGATCGGTAGGCCATAGAGAAGAAATGGATCTTCAACAATAAGACTAACGCTGATGGTAATGTTACTGTCTACAAAGCTCGACTTGTCGCAAAAGGTTTTCGACAAGTTCAAGGAGTTGACTACGATGAGACCTTCTCACCCGTAGTGATGCTTAAGTCTGTCCGAATCATGTTAGCAATTGCCGCATTTTATGATTATGAAATCTGGCAAATGGAAGTCAAAACGACATTCCTTAATGGATTTCTTGAAGAAGAGTTGTATATGATGCAACTAGAAGGTTTTGTCGATCCTAAAGGTGTTAATAAAGTGTGCAAGCTCCAGCAATCCATTTATGGACTGGTGCAAGCATCTCGGAGTCGAAATATACGCTTTGATGAGGTGATGAAAGCATATTGTAGCGACCAGACCTCAAACAGTACAGTCTCTGTGCATCATTGTCATCCCTGGATCGGTAATGCTGACACGCACAGTACTTGAGGATCTATAATAGAGTTTCAATCACACACTTATTACATCGAATGTCTCAAAAGAGAACTTATTACAATAATATGTCTTAAGACCATCTAAATAAGATAATAGCGGAAGCCTTGGAAGATAAAGTGAGTCCATCAACTCCAACGGCATAGCTGAGTGAACGACAATGACCTATGGCACCTTACTCGTCGTCTGAAAAGTCTGCAACATGATATGTTGCAGCCCGAAACGGGTCAGCACATGGAATATGTTGGCAATGTAACACATAGAGTAATGAATAGAATAAACGCTATCACTACATGCATAAATGGCTGGTGGAAAGCTCTATGGTTACTGTTTTTGCATAAAGCCAATTTTTCCCTACATCAAAGGAATAAATTTTATTTAACTATCATGGTGGTTGTTAAACATTGAGAAGGTTCCTCCAACTCAATCCCAATTAGAAAATATCAATAAACCCAAACAAATTAATTTAGAGTGATGAGATCAACATGATAATCCAAGAACCAGATACTCAAGATGTCCATAACCGGGGACACGGCTAACCATGATTAGTTTGTACACTCTGCAGAGGTTTGCGCACTTTTCCCCACAAGACTTGATCTCCTCCATTAGATTTCTCGTACTACATGGTGTTTGAGAAACGGATGACCGAGGCATGGTCTTTCAGAAACATTAACTCTTTACTCTGGATGGACAGTTACACCTACTTTCCCCTACATCTACTAGCCCACCACTGAAAGAGGTCATGCAACCTACTCAACTATGCTAGAGCCCATAATAGCTTGTGGCTGCACATGGAAGTTTCTTGCATGAATAATCTTATGATCCCTTTGAGCCTGGGTGGCGAACCGTAGGATGATCACACGGGTACTCCGGGATATCCTAGGATAACACTGGATTCTCCAAGTGCCCTAACAACCACTGGGTACTCCAGGGTGCCTCAACCAATCCACCTAGATGTGTATTCAAGTAGCCACCTTAAGTTAACCATTAATTAACAATTCTCACGTCTGTCATGGATACACTCAACCAATCCATGTCTACGAGCACAGCATAGCAATCCTGAGCAATCGTAGAAGTAACTCCCAAAGGTTTGATAATAAAAGGGCAATAGGTTCTACCTCATGTTCTACTTCCCAAACCCACATGTTATTCAGATCCTAACTATGCAATGTTTGAGGATTGAAACTAATGCATAAAAACTGGGTAATAAAGAGGTATGATCAAAGTGTTACTTACCTTGCTGATGATCCGCAAAACCTAGAGACTCGTAGTAGCACGCTTCGCACTCCAGGTATTCTATAGCAAACAAACAATAGCATACATAAGCACTCAAACTAGAAGCACGGGTAAAACTCAAATAAGAAGACCTAACCAGAAAGTTCAACTGAAGAACTCCGGTTTGCAAAAGAATCAAATCAAACGGAGCAACGAAACTCAAACTACGAAAGAAACAAGATTCATTTACTAATCTGGACTAAAGTCAAATTTTACAATACCAAAATCTTGTTCAAGTTGGTTAAACAGAAAGAGGGCTTCGAGACGAAGATCTAGGTGCTTGTTTCATCTAATTCGGATAAACGAGCAAAAAGATAAACTAGATCGAAGATCAGGGCAGAAATCACGATAAAAAATAATCGCGGATAAACCCTGGAAAAAAATAAAACGAGACGAACAGGCTAACGAACGAACGTTCGCTGTCTACGACTAACCGACGAACAACGTTCGTTAAAATGAACGTACGAGCGAACCTCCGCTAAATAACTAAACCGAAAAAAAACCGAACCGATCTAATTAAAAAAAGCTAGATCTGGGGTTTCTAAAAAATCGAACGGTTAACTAAAAAAACAATGAACGGCCGGTGACGGCGGTGGCTACCTCCAGCGAGGCGGGGCACGGGCGGCGGCGGCTCTGGGGCAACGGTGGGTGGCGTGGGCGGCGGCGGGAGGCAACGGGTGGTGCGGCGGCGCCGTGGAGCGGCTCCGGCGGCGCGGCAGGCGGCGGCGGCTCCGGTGGCGCGGCAGGCGGCTGTGGCTCCGGCGGCGGTGGTGCACTGCTGCTGCGGCTTGCGGGGCGGGGCGGGGTGGCGATGTGGGGGCAGCGGCGGTGCTATTTAAGAGGGGAGGGGCGGGGTGGCTTGGGGGAGGGGTTGGCGGCGGCGGGAGTCCGAGGCGGCGATGGCGGCGGCGTGCACGAGTGGGAGGACGGCTTAGGGTCGGGGACGGCGCGAGCTGGGCCGGCTGGGCTTCGGCCCAATCGGTCCGAAGAACTTTTAAAAAAAATTCCGCCGAACGGAAAAAATCCTAGAAAATATTTAAAAAATCCTTAAAATGCCAAAAGAAATTTTCACCGTCTAAATGAAATATTTTGAACAAAGTGAACATTTTTCTGGCCTAAAAAAGCAATTTTCAAAACATGCAATTTTTCTAATTCAAATAAAATAGCAATAAAATCCAAATAAAAAACTTATTTGATTTTAACATTTTCCTCCAATATTTCTTTCACTATGGAGAAGTCATTTTATCCCTTCTCTTTTATTTTAATATTAGAAATATTCAGAGACAAAATGATTAAAACCAAAATGATCTTCTTTTCAATATTTGAGAAAATTCAAATATGAAAATAACGAAATCCCCAACTCTCTCCGTGGGTCCTTGAGTTGCTTAGAATTTCTAGGATCAACCAAAATGCAATAAAATATGATATGCAATGGTGATCTATGTATAACATTCCAAATTGGAAATTTGGGATGTTACACATATGGTTTTATACAAACTTTTGGAGAAGCCTGTATTTACAAGAAAGTGAGTGGGAGCTCTGTAGCATTACTAATATTATATGTGGATGATATATTGTTGATTGGAAATGATATAGAATTTCTGGAAAGTATAAAAGGATACTTGAATAAAAGTTTTTCAATGAAAGACCTCGGTGAGGCTGCTTATATATTGGGCATCAAGATCTATAGAGATAGATCAAAACGCTTAATTGGACTTCCACAAAGCACATACCTTGATAAAGTTTTGAAGAAGTTCAAAATGGATCAGTGAAAGAAAGGGTTCTTGCCTGTATTACAAGGTGTGAAGTTGAGTCAGACTCAATGCCCGAACACTATAGAAGATAGAGAGAAAATGAAAGTCATTCCCTATGCCTCAGCCATAGGTTCTATCATGTATGATATGCTGTGTACCAGACCTGATGTGTGTCTTGCTATAAGTCTAGCAGGGAGGTACCAAAGTAATCCAGGAGTGGATCACTGGACAGCGGTCAAGAACATCCTGAAGTACCTGAAATGGACAAAGGATATGTTTCTCGTTTATGGAGGTGACAAAGAGCTCGTAGTAAATGGTTACGTCGATGCTAGCTTTGACATTGATCCGGATGACTCTAAGTCACAAACCGGATACGTATTTATATTGAATGGAGGAGCTGTCAGTTGGTGCAGTTCCAAGCAAAGCATTGTGGCAGGATCTACGTGTGAAGCGAAGTACATAGCTGCTTCAGAAGCAGCGAATGAAGGAGTCTGGATGAAGGAGTTCATATCCAATCTACGTGTAATACCTAGTGCATCTGGTCCAATGAAAATCTTTTGTGACAATACTGGAGCAATAGCCTTGGCGAAGGAATCCAGATTTCACAACAGGACCAAACACATCAAGAGACGCTTCAACTCCATCCATGATCAAGTCAAGGAGGGAGACATAGAGATTTGCAAAATACATATGGATCTGAATATAGCAGACCCGTTGACTAAGCCTCTTCCACGAGCAAAACATGATCAACACCAAGACTCCATGGGTGTTAGAATCATTACTTTGTAATCTAGATTATTGACTCTAGTGCAAGTGGGAGGCTGAAGGAAATATGCCCTAGAGACAATAATAAAGTTGTTATTTATATTTCATTATATCATGATAAACGTTTATTATTCATGCTAGAATTGTATTAACCGGAAACTTGATATGTGTGTGGATACATAGACAAAACACCGTGTCCCTAGTAAGCCTCTACTAGACTAGATCGTTAATCAAAGATGGTTAAGTTTCCTAACCATAGACATGAGTTATCATTTGATGAACGAGATCACATCATTAGGATAATGATGTGATGGACAAGACCCATCCGTTAGCTTAGTATAATGATCATTAAGTTTTATTGCTATTCCTTTCTTCATGACTTGCAACTCCCGAATACCGGATGAATGCCTTGTATGCTATCAAAGGTCACAACGTAACTGGGTGATTATAAAGATGCTCTACAAGTATCTCTGAAGGTGTTTGTTGGGTTAGCATAGATCGAGATTAGGATTTGTCACTCCGAGTATCGGAGAGGTATCTCTGGGCCCTCTCGGTAATGCACATCATAATAAGCCTTGCAAGCAAAGTGACTAATGAGTTAGTTGCAGGATGATGCATTACGGAACGAGTAAAGAGACTTGTCGGTAACGAGATTGAACTAGGTATGGAGATACAGACGATCAAATCTCGGGCAAGTAACATACCGATGACAAAGGGAATAACGTATGTTGTCATTGCGGTTTGACTGATAAATATCTTCGTAGAATTTGTGGGAGCTAATATGAGCATCCAGGTTCCGCTCTTGGTTATTGCCCGGAGAGGTGTCTCAGTCATGTCTACATAGTTCTCGAACCTGTAGGGTCCGCAAGCTTAACATTCGATGACGATTTGTATTATTTGAGTCATGTGATTTGGTGACCGAATATTGTTCGGAATCCCGGATGAGATCACAGACTGACGAGGAGTCTTGAAATGGTCGACAGGTGAAGATTGATATATTGGATGATAGTATTCGGACACCGGAAGTGTTCCGGAGTGTATCGGGTACATATCAGAGTACCGGGGGTTATCGGAACCCCCTGGGGGAAGATATGGGCCATATGGGCCATAGGATTGAGGCACACAAGACCACAAAGGGGTGGCACGCGCCCCACAGGGAAGGAGGCAAAATTGGACTAGGAGAGGGGGCGGTGCCCCCCTTTCCTTCTCCCTCCTCTCTCTTTCCCCCTTTCCCCCTCCGGTAAAAGGAAAGGGGGGCAAATCCAACTAGGAGCCCAAGTAGGATTACTCCTACTTGGGCGCGCCTAGGGCCGGCCTCGTCCCCCTCCCTCCTTTATATACGTGGGGAGGGCACACATCAATTGTTCCAAGCTGTGTGCGGTGCCCCCTCCACAGTTTACTCCTTCGGTCATATTCTCGCAGTGCTTAGGCGAAGCCCTGCACGGATCATATCACCATCACCGTCACTATGTCATCATGCTGACGGAACTCGTCTACTTCCTTGACACTCTGCTGGATCAAGAGCTTGAGGGACGTCATCGTGCTAAACATGTGAAGAACTCGTAGGTGCCGTACGTTCGGTACCTGATCACTCGGAACGAGAAGACATTCGACTACATCAACCGCGTTAAGCAAACGCTTCCGCTTTCGGTCTATGAGGGTACCTGGACACACTCTACCCCTCTCGTTGCTATGCATCTCCTAGATAGATCTTGTGTGAGCGTAGGAATTTTTTTGAAGTTGCATGCTACGTTTCCCAACATTCAATGCCATCTGCTTAGTTTAGAGATTACATGTGAGTGCCAGCTGCTTAGTATATGAACCAATTATGTGAATTATTTCATCCCAACCTATTTTAGAAATACATCATATAGTTTTGTCATGTCATCCTGTTTAGATACTCATCATATGTTGAATTATGCCATTATATCATGTTAAGTTATCCATCATATATCCGAAACTGTGTGATGCTATCCTATTTAGTTAGCCATCATATATGTGAAATTGTGTCATGTTGTCCTGTTTAGTTAGACAACATATATGTGAATACCACATCTGTCTATCATACAATGTTTGTAAGTTCAATTTCTTTTCTTGTTTATCATCCATTTGAATTGGAGGGAGTGATGGCAGTATCTAAGGGATTAAAAACCCCGTTCTTCACAAAAGACGGTGCTACCTGTCTGAAAGGATCGATATAGTTGACTAGAGGGGGGGTGAATAGGCAACTAACAATTTTTAGCTTTTCTTTACCAATTTCAACTTTGCATCAAAGTAGGTTGTCTAGATATGCAACTAGGTGAACAACCTATATGATGCAACAACAACAAGCACACAAGCAAGCAAGGGATATAGCACAAGTAAGCTAGCAAAAGTAAAGGCACGAGATAACCAAGAGTGGAGCCGGTGGAGACGAGGATGTGTTACCGAAGTTCCTTCCTTTTGAGGGGAAGTACGTCTCCGTTAAAGCGGTGTGGAGGCACAATGCTCCCCAAGAAGCCACTAGGGACACCGTATTCTCCTCACGCCCTCACACAATGCGAGATGCCGTGATTCCACTATTGGTGCCTTTGAAGGCGGCAACCGAACCTTTACAAACAAGGTTCGGGCTATCTCCACAACTTAATTGGAGGCTTCCAACGACACCACAAAGCTTCACCACAATGGACTATGGCTCCGAGGTGACCTCAACCGTCTAGGGTGCTCAAACACCCAAGAGTAACAAGATCTGCTAGGGATTAGTGGGGGAATCAAATTTCTCTTAGTGGAAGTGTAGATCGGGGCCTTCTCAACCTATCCCGAGCAAATCAACAAGTTTGATTGGCTAGGGAGAGAGATCGGGCGAAAATGGAGCTTGGAGCAACAATGGAGCTTTTGGGGGAAGGGGTAGGTCAACTTTGGGGAAGAAGACCCCTTTATATAGTGGGGGAAACAATCCAACCGTTACCCCCCCCCCCCAAGGACCCACGCACAGAGCGGTACTACCGCTTGGGCAGGGCGGTACTATCGCTGAGCCAGCGGTAGTACTGCGGTACTACCGTTCCCTCCCAGCGGTACTGCCGCGCACACGAGGATAGCAAGGACCTGGGCCCAGAGCGGTACTACCGCGGAAGTAAGGGCGGTACTACCGCTTGGAGCGGTACTACCGCCACTACTGCCGCTACTAGTACCGCACAACCCGACACGAAAAACGGAGGTCTCGAGTCGAGGCGGTAGTAGCCCGGAACCTCTGCGGTACTACGGCCAAAGACAGCAAGCGGTACTACCGCTTGGGGAGCGGTACTACCACTTGACGTGCTTCGGCGGTACTACCGCTGAGGACTGCGGTACTACCACTGGGATAGGACAGGGCAGGCAAGGAGAGGAAAGAAAGCTCCAATGACGCGGAAAGGAACAGCGGGTGTGATACAGATGTGTACGTGTTGATTCCACCCAAGCCTTACCAAAGCGGATCCCCTCTTGATAGTATGGTGACTCCTACGAAACTAGTCCACCAACAGAGAAAGAAGGAGCTACACCGTCTTGAATAAAAATACCGAGGGGATGGAATCGTCTCGTGCCAAAGGATGAATCTCTGAAAATCTCAACGCACACGATTAGTCTGCAAAAGCATTGTCATCAATCACCAAAACACCTTGGGGATAAATATGCCCTTTCGATCTCCCCCTTTTTGGTGGATTGATGACAATACGGGATTTGCACAAACGGGGAAAGACATAGGACATTCGCAAAACCCCACCGTCCTAAAATGTAGATGGGCTCCCCCTAGATGTGTGCTATCTAGATAAGTGCTTTGGACTGCATGACACACATACTAGGATCAACGCTCCCCCTACATTTTAGAGACCAACAACCTAAGCAGGGTATATGAGAGCAAAATAAATAACAGGATAAGCATGCAACTCATAAGCTAGGTAGACATAGATAAAGATAATCTAAAGATAGGGTAGCATATGTCTCACACCATATGTCTGGAACTTAGGTCTCACTGACACAAAACCAAACAAACAAACGGCGAGAGAACACAAACACACCACACAGAAGACAGAAAGACACACTCGCGAAGACACAAATCCCTAAACTCTCTCCCCCTTTGGCATCGAGACACCAAAAGGGAGAGGGAGTGTTGCTACGGCTACAGGTGATAGCAAGCGAGGGTCTCAAATATCAGATCCTAGCGGGATCGTCTTCGCCACCGTCGTCGGTCGGGAACTGCTCGGCATCAGAATCTGTCCACGGGCAGTGCTGCTGAATCCACTCCTCCTCCTCAGTAAGCTGGTCCTCAGATCCACTATTAACGGTGGCACCCAACTGACACATGAGCTCCTTATGACGTCCCCTGGCCTTCTTCTTAGCCACATGAGTCATGTACTGACCGTGAGACTCCATGCAGAATGGCTTCTTCATCTTGAGCTTGAGCTTCTTGGCCCAAGAGGGCTCTGCCCCAGAAGGCTCATAGTCATCATCATCCTCAGCCTCAGCCTCCTCCTCGATCTCCATGGCAGAAGCAGACGAAGGACCTCCAGATTTAGGGACCTGAGTGCCCCAGTTGTCCTTCTTCCTCAGACGCTTGATCTCATGAGAGACCAACTCTCCAGTCTCAAGCATAACCTTGGGATAGACATGATCCCAGGCCTTCTCAGTAAGCAGCATGATGAATGGACCATAAATCGGGCACTTGCGCTCGGAGATAGCAGATAAGAGCTCAGACCACATAACATGAGAGATATCCAAGGACTCGCCAGTGTTTTCTTCCTTCTCACACTGGCAAAAGAGAAGCATGTCCACGAGATAGGAATGAACCATATCCAGATTCCTGATGCGAGGGAAAAGAGTCTCACAGAAGACATGGTGAAGAATGTCCAGAAAGGTAGGCAGCTCATAAGTTTCCTTCTTAGTCTCAGGGTTGATCTTCAGCGTGCAGTACGTCCAGAGAGCTTGCTTGTGAGTGGAGGTTGTGTTACGGTGAGGGCAAAAGCCGACAGGAGACGCAAGCCCGTAATCTTCCACCCCAAGAAGCTCCATGAATGCCTTCCACTTGACAGAAAGCAACTTGCCATTTGTCATCCAAGTCAGAGTCCTGTCCTCATCAGTCCCTAAATGGAAAGTGGCATAGAATTGAGCCACAATATCTGCATCATAGTCCCTGTTGAATTGCATGATCTTGAGAATGTTGAGCTGAGTGCACATCTGAAGGGCTTCACCAAAGTACTCAGGATCCTTCTCCATATAGTCCGTGTCGATGGAGCGCACATTAACATAGAGATTCTTCTTGGCCTTGAGCACATCAAAGTATATGGCAAACTGAAACCTGTTCCAGAATGGATAGTTGACCAAAGTGGGATCTTGGTCCGCCTCATAAGGGTTGCGGCGACGCCTTGCCCAGAACTCCTTGGCATTCATCTGCGGCACGGTCTTGCCAGTTTGCTTCAGCTTGACAGCAGACTTCTCCTTGAGTTGAGGTGGAGGTGGAGCACTTGAGGAACCTCCTGCTGACTCAGTGGTGCGGTAACGCTTTGACGTGGCACAACCAGGGTTGACACAGCAAGCTTGATGTTTAGGATGTTCATCACCTGGAACCAAACACAAGAACACGCAAAACAACCAGAAAGAACGAGCATAAGCCACCTAACTTAACAAAAGGATCACTGAATGGCAGGAGCATGATGGAAATTGGTAGGCAGTGGTAGTACCGCAACCTGGAGGCGGCAGTACCGCTCCAAGCGGTAGTACCGCTCAAGTGAGAGAGGTAGTACCGCTCGAGGCGGGGAAACAGCAGTTTCCTACTGCCGTGGTCAGATCCGGCACTATCGTCCTACCAAATTCAAAAATAATCCAACAAATCACTGATCCAAACCGTCTAGTTGCCTTCTCCATCCTACTCAAGCCTAGATTCAGCCAAACATCTAGAGATGCAACCACTATTGCCCCTAAGACGCTAGATTTGAAACCTAGACAAGAAAAGAGAGAGAACGGGGGCAATACCGGCATCCATAGCAAGAGGACGAGGTGGGGATCGACTCCACCGAAGGGAATGGAGAGGGACGCCCCGGAGAAGGAGATCCGCCGGAGCCCTCCCGCGGCGAACAGTTGCTGGAGAGAGGAGGAGGAGCGAGGGGGCGAAGCGAATGGGTATGGGGGAGAAGAAACCCCCCCTGCCCCGATATAACCCCCTAACCCCACCCCGCAGCGGTAGTACCGCACTGATGGGAGGTAGTACCGCTTATAAGCGGTAGTACCGCGCACCACGAGCGGTAGTACCGCCCAGCAACTCAAGGCCACTAGACAACACGGCTAAGCTCAAAAAGAAATGAAAAACGAACGGCAAAAAGGAAAGGCGAAACCAGCAACGAACACACTTAGTAAGAGACCAGGACACACCTCTTCAAGAGAGGGCGGTGTCCAAGGCCACCTATGTTTGAGTCAATAGGTATGGCACCGCGAAGATTTTAACCTTGGGCCCATGACCAAAACTCGTCCGTGAAGCACAAAAACCACCGAAGATGGTTAAAAAGAAGGGCATAATCAATTTACGCATAATGGGGGGAGGAAGAGTTCACTGAGAGAACAACACTCCCCCTATGTCCATGCCTACACCTAAACTAGACAACATGTTGAATGAGGAGGGGTGTGCAAGGGTTCAAGTCACATTGCTCGAATCAATGATATTTAGCTCATGCCTTAACTCGCGAAATCTTGCTTCATCCAAGGGCTTCGTGAAAATATCTACAAGGTTATCATGAGTGTTGACATACTTGAGCTCGATCTCCCCTCGCCTAATGTGATCCCGGATGAAGTGATACCGAATCTCAATATGCTTCGTCTTGAAATGTTGCACCGGGTTGAGAGAAATCTTGATGGCACTTTCATTATCACACCAAAGAGGCACTTTGTCACAAATGACACCGTACTCCTTTAAAGTTTGCCACATCCATAAGAGTTGTTCACAACAACTACCGGCCGCCACATATTCCGCTTCGATGGACGAGAGAGACACACAACTTTGCTTCTTGGAATACCAACTCACCAAAGAGCAACCAAGAAATTGGCACCCTCCGGAAGTGGACTTCCTATCCATTTTATCTCCCGCTCAATTGGAATCTGTATATCCTTCAAGCTTGAAGTTTGCTCCTCTTGGGTACCATAAGACAAAGTTTCGGGTATGAGCCAAATATCGAAAGATTCGCTTGACTGCCACATAGTGGCTTTCCTTCGGTGCGGCTTGAAATCGTGCACATATTCCCACACTCAACATGATATCCGATCTAGATGCACAAAGGTAAAGCAAGGAGCCAATCATGGAGTGATATACCTTTTGATCCACCATTTTACCATTGGGATCAATGTCAAGTTGGCACTTGGTAGGCATTGGAGTAGAAGCCGGCTTGACATCACTTAGCTTGAATCTTTTTAGCATGTCTTGAGTGTATTTGGCTTGGTTGATGAAGGTACCTTCTCTTCTTTGTTTGATATCAAAACCACGGAAGAACTTTAACTCTCCTATCGAAGACATCTTGAACTTGGAGGTCATGAGAGCAGCAAATTCCTCATTGAACGCTTTGTTAGGGGAACCAAAGATAATATCATCAACATATAGTTGGCATACAAACAACTCCCCTTTGACCTTCTTAGTAAAAAGAGTGGGATCGATTTGCCCCACCTCAAATCCACGATCTTGTAACAACTCGGTAAGCTGGTCATACCATGCACGTGGGGCTTGTTTAAGGCCATAGAGTGCCTTATCGAGTTGATACACATGATCCGGGAAGTAGGGATCCTCGAACCCAGGGGGTTGCTTGACATAAAGCAACTCATTAATAGGACCATTAAGAAAAGCACTTTTCACATCCATTTATTGCAACTTAAAGTTGTGATGGGAAGCATAAGCAATTAACAAAAAAATGGATTCAAGGTGAGCAACGGGATCAAAGGTTTCATCGTAGTTGATACCCTCGACTTGGGAGTAGCCTTGTGCTACCAATCTTGCCTTGTTGCGAATGATGTTCCCATGAGCATCTTGCTTGTTTTTGAATATTCACTTGGTCCCAATGACGTTGTGGTTCCCCGACGGTCTTGGCACCAATCTCCACACCTTGTTGTACTCGAAGTTGTTGAGTTCTTCATGCATAGCATTGATCCAATGCGAATCTTCGAGCGCCTCATAGACCTTTTGGGGTTCAACACAAGAGACAAACGCATGATGCTCACAATAGTTTGCTAATTGTCTACGAGTGCTTACCCCCTTTCTTAGGCTTCCAACCACATTCTCCATGAGATGACCTTTGGTGGTGAGTTTGGAAGCAATCTTTGCGGCACGACGCTCTAATTCCTCCTCGGATGTGGAAGGGGGAGGGTTAACTTGATTATCTTGAGCGTCGTCTTGATCTTGTTCAAGATCTTGAGTTTGCTCTTGATCTTGACCTTGCTCGAGGGGGAGAACTTGACCTTGGGCATCATTTGGTGGTTCACCACCATCTTGAGGTTGATCTTGTCCTTGGTCTTGTTCCCGAGGTTGAGGGCCTTCACTTTGTTCTTCGGAAGCGTGTGGATCTTGGGGAGGTGATGGCTCCACTTGAGTGGAGCATTGTCCTTCTCCTTCGGCCACAAGGGGTTCCTCAATGGGTAGAATATGACCAATACCCATTCTTCTTATGGCTTGGGGAGGAATTTCATCACCTGCATCACAAGTACCACTTTCCTCCACTTGGGAGCCATTATTTTCGTCAAACTCCACGTTACAGGTCTCCTCAATGAGTCCGGTGGACTTGTTGAGGACACGGTAAGCATGGGAGTTTGTAGCATAACCAACAAATATGCCCTCATAAGCTCTAGCCTCAAATTTAGACAAACGAACACCTTTCCTGAGAATGAAACACTTACACCCGAACACCTGGAAGTACTTGAGATTGGGCTTGTTACCGGTGAGTATTTCATAAGGAGTCTTGTTCAAGCCTTTGCGGAGATAGAGCCGATTGGATGCATGACATGCTGTGTTGATGGCTTCGGCCCAAAAGTTGTATGGAGACTTGAATTCCGCCATCATGGTTCTTGCCGCATCCATCAACGTCCGGTTCTTCCTCTCCACGACACCATTTTGTTGAGGGGTATATGGTGCAGCATATTGATGCTTGATCCCCTCATCACTAAGAAATTCATCCAAGGTGTAGTTCTTGAACTCGGTGCCGTTGTCACTTCTTATTGTCAAGATCTTTGCATCATGTTGACGTTGAGCTTCATTTGCAAATTCGATGACGGTTTGTTGAGTCTCACTCTTCCTCTTGAAGAAATATACCCAAGTCTATCTTGAATAATCATCCACAATCACCAAGCAATACTTTCTACCCCCAAGACTATCAAATGATGGAGGCCCAAAGAGGTCCATGTGAAGGAGCTCTAAGGGTCACTTCGAGTAGATGATAGTCGTGGGAGAGTGAGCCTTTTCATGAAGCTTTCCCTCGATACAGGCACTGCAAGCACGATCTTTGGCAAAACTAACATTTGTTAGTCCACGGACATGGTCCCCCTTGAGAAGACTTTGCAAAGATCTCATATTGACGTGGGCTAAACGGCGATGCCAAAGCCATCCCACATCAACTTTAGCCATTAGGCATGTCGCGGTCTTAGTGGGTTGCTCCGAAAAGTTAATCACATAAAGACCATTCTCGACATGCCCAACAAAGGCTACTTTAAGAGTCTTGCTCCACAAGAGGGCCACGGTACCAATATCAAAGAAAGTGGCAAAGCCCATGAGTGCAAGTTGACGAACGGAAAGAAGATTGAATGCAATGGACTCAACAAGTATGACTTTCTCGATCGTTAGATCATGAGAAATGACAACCTTGCCAAGACCCAATACCTTAGAAGAAGAGGCATCACCCCACTCGACATTGGTGGGCATAGATGGAATCTTGTGCACGTCCACCACCAAGTCCTTGCTCCCGGTCATATGATTTGTTGCTCCACTATCGAGCAACCATGATCCCCCACCGGAAGCAAACACCTACAAGAGATCAATGCTTGGTTTTAGGTACCCATTTAGTAATGGGTCCTTTGATGTTAGTAACAAGGGTCTTAGGAACCCAAATAGACCATTCAATGTACTCATAAGGAGAACCAACAAATTTAGCATAAACATGCCCATCACTAGCACAGCACAACACATATGAAGGGTTAAAGTCACCGGCTTTGTTGGGGGAGATGGTTTTGCCCTTTTTGACATCAACACCCTTCTCATTTTCCTTCTTCTCCTTAGGAGCACCCTCTCCCTCTTTCACAAAAGTTTGCTTGAGAGGAGGAGGTCGTTTGGTCTTGTCATTCTTCTTCTTGTTCTTGGACTTGGGTGCGAACCCAATTCTCTTCTTGGCCACAACTTCCTTTCGATTGCTCAAAAGATCGTTGAGGTTCTTCTCACCTTGAATGCATGACACAAGGACTTTCTCAAGTTGATCCTTCAACTTGGCATTCTCCTCCACAAGATGCACATGCTCACAACACGGGTTAGTAGCATATGCATTATCAACTAATACCATATGAGGAAAAGTGGCCTTTTCCTTGGTTAGCTTAACTTGGAGTTGAGCATGAGACTCCTTGAGGTTAGCATGAGCACCCTTCAAGGCCTTGTGGGCCTTGTCAAGTACATCAAACTCCTCCTTGAGTCTAGCATGATCAACCCCAAGGTTAGCCTTCTCGGAAGTTAACACACGAGACACAACAAGAGCATGATCAAGATCTTTCTTTAACTTAGCATGGTCATCGTTGTGTGACTCCTCAAGAGTCAAACGATGCCCACGCTCTTCTTCAAGAGCATTAAAGAGATACGATATCTCATCGGCATAGTCACGACTATGATCTTCCACCTTAGAGATGGTTTCTTCGTGAGCCTCGATCATGTCATTGGCTTCACCAAGTTGTTCCAAGAGAGCAACAAAGTGCTTCTTGGATTTGCCCTTGAGTTTACTCATAAAAGACTCAAACTCATTCAACTCTTCATTAGGCCCCTCACTTTCATCAGTGCAACCCGTCAAAGAAGGATTAGTAATGATGGTGGTTTTGATGTTGGGGGGTACCTTGTTGGTGGCTTTAGCCATGAGGCACTTGGCGGTGATGTTCTCGTTGGGTGAATCAAAGAGAGAGACCCGGGGAGTGGAAGCAATGGCAACGGAGGCCATGACCATTGTTTCTCCATTTTCATCATCATCGTCATCTTCATGGTATTCTTCTTGAACCACCAACCCACGAGTGGGAGTCTTCTTGGTGAAGTTGTTCTTGTTGGGGAAGGACTTGGCTTTGTCTTTTCAGATGAACTTGCCCCCATTGTCTTCCCGCTTCTCGTAAGGACAATCCGCAACGAAATGGCTCACATTGCCATAGTTGAAACAAGTTCTAACTCGTTGCTTGCCCTTGAAGCCACTGGAGTTGTTCTTGTTGAAGTTGGGTCTTGAGTTCTTCTTGCTCCAAAATTGCCTTGAAGCAAGAGCCATGTGCTCATGATAATCATATTTCGTATCTTCGGGGTTGCTCTCTGCATCCTCTTCTTCTTCCTATTCTTCCACAATAACCTTGGCCTTCAAGGCAAGGTTGGGCTTCTTTGCCCTTTGAGAACGGAGCACCGCATTGTCGGCGGTCTTGTCCAAGATGCTCATTGCAACAAACTCATCCAACACTTCACTTGAGGTCATGGAGTGGAAGTCCGGTCTTTGATGAATGACGGAGGACATGGCCTTGTTGTAGGGCATCATGGCCTTGAGGAACTTGCGCTTGATCCATTTGTCATCCGTGTCCTTGCTCCCATGATCTCGGAGTGAGACCGCGAGTTTGGTCACTCTTCGAAAGAGCTCACGAGGTTCTTCATCTTCTTTCATTGCAAACTCATCGGCTTCATCTTGCACCACTTCATAGTTGGAGCGTTGAATGCTAGCACTTCCTCGATAGAGAGACACAACGCATTGCCATGCGTCCTTGGCCATGGCATGGGGTCGAAGATGAGGGAGATCTTCGGGAAGGATTGCATCTTGGATGACGAAGAGAGCACTCTCATTGAATTGATTATCCACCACTTCTCTCGGGGTGAAGTTGCTTCAGTCATGTGGATAGAAACCTTCTTCAATGATTCTCCAAAGATTAGTATTCACATGATTTAAATGATGCTTGAAGCAATACACCCAAGAATCAAAATCCTCATTTTTCACAATCTTAGGAGGAGGACCGGCATGATTTAAATGAGTAGAGGGAATCGGTCCTCCATAACTTGGAGGTTCCACATGGGCAAAGATGTCGGTGCCATTTCTACCACTAGTAGAAGGACCCTTCTCACTATTAGCTTCCCCCTTGTCAGAGTTAGCATCTGTCACCTTGTTAGTGGGATCACCCACTTTCAACGGCGAGGTAGGTATTTTAAGTCCTTCTAAGAATTTATTAAACATGCTTTCTACCATGGTTGTCATGGAGGTTTTCAATGTGTCCAAGGCCACATTGAATTCCTCACGGGACACCGCGGTTTCCCCATCAACCGTAGAGATTCACACCGGAGTGCTCCTCCTCCCCATGGTCTACGGTGTCAACCATACTCTTCGGACGACAAAGTCCTTAATAAAGCGATGAGGCTCCGATACCATTTGAAAGGATCGATATAGTTGACTAGAGGGGGGTGAATAGGCAACTAACAATTTTTAGCTTTTCTTTACCAATTTCAACTTTGCATCAAAGTAGGTTGTCTAGATATGCAACTAGGTGAACAACCTATATGATCCAACAACAACAAGCACACAAGCAAGCAAGGGATATAGCACAAGTAAGCTAGCAAAAGTAAAGGCACGAGATAACCAAGAGTGGAGCCGGTGGAGACGAGGATGTGTTACCGAAGTTCCTTCCTTTTGAGGGGAAGTACGTCTCTGTTAGAGCGGTGTGGAGGCACAATGCTCCCCAAGAAGCCACTAGGGCCACTGTATTCTCCTCACGCCCTCACACAATGCGAGATGCCGTGATTCCACTATTGGTGCCTTTGAAGGCGGCGACCGAACCTTTACAAACAAGGTTGGGGCTATCTCCACAACTTAATTGGAGGCTCCCAACGACACACCGAAGCTTCACTACAATGGACTATGCCTCCGAGGTGACCTCAACCGTCTAGGGTGCTCAAACACCCAAGAGTAACAAGATCCCCTAGGGATTAGTGGGGGAATCAAATTTCTCTTGGTGGAAGTGTAGATCTGGGCCTTCTCAACCTATCCCGAGCAAATCAACAAGTTTGATTGGCTAGGGAGAGAGATCGGGCGAAAATTGAGCTTGGAGCAACAATGGAGCTTTTGGGGGAAGAGGTAGGTCAACTTTGGGGAAGAAGACCCCTTTATATAGTGGGGGGAACAATCCAACCGTTACCCCCCCAAGCATCCACGCACAGAGCGGTACTACCGCTTCGGTAGGGCGGTACTACCGCTTCGGCAGGGCGGTACTACCGCTAAGCCAGCGGTACTACCGTTCCCTCCCAGCGGTACTGCCGCGCACACGAGGATAGCAAGGACCTGGGCCCAGAGCGGTACTACCGCGGAAGTAAGGGCGGTACTACCGCTTGGAGCGGTACTACTGCCACTACTGCCGCTACTAGTACCGCACAACCCGACACGAAAAACGGAGGTCTCGAGTCGAGGAGGTAGTAGCCCGGAACCTCTGCGGTACTACGGCCGAAGATAGCAAGCAGTACTACCGCTTGGGGAGCGGTACTACCGCTTGACGTGCTTCGGCGGTACTACCGCTGAGGACCGCGGTACTACCGATGGGATAGGACAGGGCAGGCAAGGAGAGGAAAGAAAGCTCCAATGACGCGGAAAGGAACAGCGGGTGTGATACGGATGTGTATGTGTTGATTCCACCCAAGCCTTACCAAAGCGGATCCCCTCTTGATAGTACGGTGACTCCTACGAAACTAGTCCACCAACAGAGAAACGAAGGAGCTACACCGTCTTGAATAAAAATACCGAGGGGATGGAATCGTCTTGTGCCAAAGGATGAATCTCTGAAAATCTCAACGCACACGATTAGTCCGCAAAAGCATTGTCATCAATCACCAAAACACCTTGGGGATAAATATGCCCTTACATGCAGATAGAACCATGGTTGTACTGGTCCACAAACTAGCCCCACCACACATAATCGAGACTCTTCCAGATTGTACACTTACACCGTTGGACAGAGAACCAGCAACACCCCATCTAACCCCAACCCAAGCAGATGGTAACCCACTTCTAGTTGACACAACACCATGTCCACCATAGAGTACCCCCACATGAGCAGTTTGTAAAGCAACTGCAGTGCCCAAAGCTCGAAGACCACCACAGCAAACCCAAGCTCCATGTTTAAAGCAGAAGAGCAACTGTTCTCAGGTCAGATTCCGTAGCTATGGTCCATACTCCTTTGCTCTTGCATCACTGTATTTACTCATACCAATTAATTTCAAATTTGAAGGATCCAATTGAAACCCCAATGGTGCAACAGGTATGTTTTAAACCTATTTCTTTAACTGGATTGTTGTTCTAACTTCTTGCTCTATGTTGATTTCAGTTTCAATTGTATAAACAATTATGCTCTCATGTCATGCACATTACAAGTGTTGTTTAGTGCTATGTAGTTTCCGCACTTATATTATGTCTATGCTATTGTGTCTTAAAAATATATGATTTGAACTGTGTCTCTATCTTGATTTGGCAACATAAACTAGAATGATATGGACAATACAGTGACCATAGTACATAGATATATGTTTGTTTCATGTTGTTATCCTGTCCACCTTACTAATGAACCGGTTTACCAAAATGAGTTTCATATACTACATACTAAACCTATGATGTGTGTGCTTGTTTTTCTTGTAGAATGCGAACAAAATATTGGAGAAGAGCACCCCATTATGCAATGGTAGAGAAAGTAATGCAGATAAGGTTCAAGATAGTGAGACAACCCTGTTGATCTCCAAAAAAGGTGATAAAAACTATCTTGTAGACAGTGAGACTACCCCAAAGTCATGTGTTGATGTAGTGTTCGAGTTACTGGCCACTACCGCTGGCACAAGCTCTTCGAACTCGCTGCCTGAATCACTTCGACTTCTTCAGTCTCAGCTACAAGCTGAAAGGCATCAGTCAGCTGTGCTGCGGCAAGAAGCCGAAGGAATCAGGAAGTCCCTGCATAATTCAGATGCATACTTTCTGGTGCAACAACAAGCGCTGGACGATTTTAGCGCCAAACAAGAGAAAACTAATAAGCTTGCTAAGCTTCTTGCCAGCATGGTGGGTATCTAGGATATCGTTTCTTGTGCTCTTCTGAAGTGGTTTCAGTTCTGGACTTGTTTTGTTGCTGCGTTTATTTTCACTGGTGGCCAATTTAGATGCCCGGTGTATGAAATATGATGCTTTCTTCACTAATTTTGCACTGGTGGCGAACTTTGATGCCTAGTGGATGTAATATTTGTAATAGCCGTAATAGCCTAGCATAAGTTTGCTTGCTTATTTATTTCATTATTGTCTTGTTTATTGTTTTGCTGGTAGTCGCTATAGTTCTTTTTCCGCGGTAACCTTTTTATTTAGAACTAGGCCACAATAACCATGGGAAACATATGGACCGTTGTAACCATGGTACTGTTGCCTGCTATAGTGGGCCTCCTAAGTTCCATGGGCCTTCTATGTGTCGTAGATTCAATGGGACTTCTACGGGTTGTATGATCGATTGGCCAAACATGGGCCATACTTTCGTGGACAATTAACGGACTGCAATATGGGCCGTAAATGGGCTATAATGGGATCGTCTGTTTATGGGCCGACCATAACGAGCCGTTAACAGGCCCATGTGTACAACGGGCTTAATTCCAACGGCAGTCATAACGGGTCATTAATGGGCCATATTTCATGACGCTATGAAAACGGCCCAACGGATTAAAGGCCATAGACGGGCCGACTTTAACCATGGGCTGAATTTGGCCCACAAGCAGAACATGCCAGTAACGGACTGTCGGGGATATACCCCGCGGTATGACCCGGCCGGAAGTATGACCCAGCCGGACTTGGCGCTTCACTGATGACCCACCGGAGGACTGGCAACTCACTGGTCAGACGACTCACGGATGACCCCGACGGTGGGTCACATAGAAGACTAGGCCCAAGGCCCAGTAGGCCGACTCATATTATGGTGGGCTGGCTTAAGACAGAAGGCATGAGGAATATTTCCTTTACGAGGAAGCAAGACCCGTACTTGTATCCGACTTGTAATAGAGAATAAGTTAGTTCTAATCCTAATAGGACTCTACATGTAAGCCACCCCTTCAACTTATATAAGGAGGGGCAGGGCTCCCCATGAGGAGGGACAAGAAACAAGATCTGGGGCTAGACAGAAAGAGGAGAGCCGGCTTACGGCGACTCCCTCAAGATCATAATGAGACCTAGCCACAAACAGCATGTAGGGTTATTACCGGATGATGTTTCCCGGGGCCTGAAGCTGTCTAAATCCTCGTCTTATGTGTTGCGTCTCTCGATTCCGCACAACCCCTCTCAAGCTACCACATAGATGCGTTGGCCTCGCGACTAAGTCCTTACACTAGGACATCTGTCGTGACAATTCCACGACAGTTGGCGCCCACCGTGGGGCCTGCGCACGATGGTGTTGAGTTCTTGAAAGGATCTTTCCAGGGATCGAGAGTTCAGAATTTTCGGATGAAGAAGAGCCGGTTTGAAAGGATCTGCGTTAGCTTCAAGTTCATTGGACCAAATTCATGACCGGTAAGGTTTAAAAGTTAAAATTTAGGGCTGCGCCGTGAGCCGCCGCCTTTGCAAGTCGGATTTGAGAGGAGATAAATTTCCACTACTGCTACTGTGCAACGTCGAGACCGACAAGCTTTGTTCCCTGTTCAATTAAGAAATCTGAGCCAGATCGATCTTAGTGCAAGGCGCCAGGAACAAAAGCCAAGACCAAAAGAGTTGAGATCAGACAAAAAAAAGGTTCGTGCAATTGCAAGTCGGAGATGAATCCGAGAGTTGCTGCTGCAATGTGCAGATTCAAGTTCCAAGGCGGCTATTTGTTTCCTTCCAGACACAACTCCAGATTTTACCGGAGATTGATTCCTTTCATGAAGACTAAAACCAAGTCATCAACTATTACTCCATTATCTACTATGACGTGGGAAGCCACGACCCGGACATGGACGGTCCATAGGTTCAGATTCTTCCGATCAACCAAGTTCGGCACCCGTGCATACAAGGGGTCAGGCCAGCTGCCGTATCCTCATGTGAAACCTGCAAAATAATGGGAAGAGCCAACAAGTAGCAATGGTACTATTTCAATTAGTACTCTGCCATGTGATGGCCAAGTTGATATACAACTCCAAATTTTTTATTGGCCAAAACTGCTACGTAGGGAGGCAAACAAGTGTCTATAGATATTTGAAGAAAGAAAAGACAGCAAGAAGTTCAGTAGGCACACAGATCGAGGGAGTAACCAAGCGGCCAAGTATTTCTTCGGTAGATGTCTGTGCAAGCCGCTGGTAAAAAGTGATCTGTCGTCGCCGTTGGTTTAATGCTATGCGGACATAGGTTCTAGAAATCAACTGTGACCCGGAGAAGGAGAACTCGCCGAGCCGGATGCCGTTTCACCAGGGTTTTCTGCTCTGCCTTCTCTGTCACTGCAGCGACCGGCGTGGACATCTCACCTCTGCAGCTGCTGTTATCCACCTGCCGGTCACAACCCAGCCTTCCGTTTCTGCATCCCGAGCGGTCACCCTGCTGAGTAACCGTGGCCTCTCCTCGCCCCTGGGCGGGTCCGTCCCGTCGTCACCAAATCCGAGGTATTGGTAAACCACCGCGCGTCCGTTACAAGCCGATGCGCGCTTAAGACGCTGCCTTCGCAGTGGCCACCACTTCGAGTCACTGGCTTTTGTGTTAAGTCGCCATGCGTGGCCGTGCTAAGCCGCCTGGCGGAGAACCGTTGTTGGAGAGCCGTCCGGTGAGCCGCTGTCGCCAATTCATTACCTGCACGGCCTTGTTTGGAACCGGTCTGCCTCGTCTTCGTTGCTGTGGGTACGGCTAAGCGCCGAGCCACCCTGTGCAAAAATCGTCAGGCCCCTAACACTGCTACCTCGCGCCGCTTCGAGCGCCCGCACTTCTGACCCGCCCGCCGCGAGCCGCTGCGCACTGCACCGCCATGCCTTGTTGTTTTCTCATAGATGGGAAAGGCAGAAGCAAACAAGGGATAAGGAGAAAACTGCTACATGCATGGATTATGCGGCCAGAATGCTAATTACATGCATATACTATTCACTTTCCATGCACTTCCAGTACCTTCACACACGGTTCAATCTCTAACTGGGAGTGTTGGTCGTACATCCAAGGAGATAGGGTCAGCAAGCACTCAACAATTATCCAGCGTTGCATGGCCTGGTTTCCTTGATAAAAAAAAGAGGCAGCACGAGGAGACAAACTGATCCAGCATTATTGAACGCCAATATGCATGTTCACCCGACAAAACATCAGGTGATACCCATCCTATCTATTTCCTCTGTAACAATAATCTGTCTGTGAACAGTTACTCTGTCTTGTAATATTTTATGCAGGGAAATTATTTATTACAAAAAGTGATATTATACCGCGGAGACGGAGGCACGCCAACATCTTTTGGCACAGGTGGTTGTCGTTACTCAATGGTCTCCTGCACCGGCTTACAACGTCGTGGCCGTCTCTCGCGACCACGCCGGCTTACAAACGTCGTGGCCGTCTCTCGCGACCACGCCGGCTTACAACAAGGAGGACGACTCGGCCGTCCGCACCGGCTTACAAACATTGCGGCTGATTCATCTATCTGCTCCCGCGGCCGACTCACCCGTGAGTGATTTCAACTTAACCTAGTGATCATCAACTTCATGGCGGATTATTTCTGGTCTGACACATCAGGTGATATCCATTTTAAATATATTTTATTGGCACATATTATTTTTGTCAAAGAGCAGTTTATCTTTGCCTTGGTCTGCAATATTGTTGATGCAGGACAATTGTTCACTACATCAAAATGACGTGGTTGACTCGCCTGCGCCGGTTTACAGCACCGCGGCCGATTCATCCGTCTGAGCCGCCTCTGATGCGGCGATCGTCTTTACCGACCGTCTCTCGCGACCTGGTCTACATCAACACACCGGGCCACCCTTTTTTGGATGAGCTATTTATTGAGTATGAGTAAGTCACTACTTGGGAAGCCCGGTTTTCTTCCAACAAATTGGAGGCAAATTATCATATATTATCAGCCGCAGTCTGCACTAGATGGCTCAATGGGTAGGTGCACAAGTCGCCGCCACTACGGTTTGTTTAACTTCAAACAACCAGTTGGAAGGAACCATTGGCCGGGTTGCTGACATAGGCTCATACGGGATCATTTATAATCCGCCGCAGTCACCTCAACCTTCTGTGGATTCACATCGTGCTATCAACGCCAATTATGTATACCTTCTGCTATGGTCAAATATGGAGAATCTCAAGCCAACTCCTCGAGTCGTATTGAGACTCGGGAGCTACAATGGTATGACTCGGCAAAATTAGCCGGTTTCAATGAATTCAAGAACTCCGGGTCGTTGAAGGGAAAAATAACCCGGGCCCTGGAGATTACTGCTAGATCGATGAAAATTTAAAAGCCGTCAGAAGATTTCCGGCTCAAAATAAGGACTCTGGTTTAAAATCCAGTTCAAGAGACATCTTTCTCCCACTAACCACTGAAGCTCTCAAATCCGGTTCAAAAGCCGGCCCAGGGTAAATTTATCCCTCACAAATTTTTGAAGCTCTCAAATCCGGTTCAAAATCCGGCTCAAGGTAAATTTGTCCCTCACAAATTTTTGAAGCTTTCAAATCCAGTTTAAAGTTCCGGTTCAAAAAGAATTAATCTCTCGCAAGTTTGAGTTCTAAGAAAAATTAAAGGTTGCCAAAAAGAACTTGCTGCCATGATGCGCGGTTCAAATATAGGTATCCTGCCTTGCGGCTTATCTTATTATGGTCACTTGGGGGCTTCCTGTTCAAACATAGGTCGTATTCGAACCAAAGAGAACATAGCTGTCGAAACCCTTTTGATCGGCACACTGCCAAACTCACTAGGGGGCTTCTTGATCGTATCCGAATTATAGCTTAACCTCTTTTGGGTCTGACGTGGATCGTATTCGAATCAGCGTCGTTAAACAACTCTCAAGGTCATTTGGGGGCTTCCTGTTCAAACATAGGTCGTATTCGAACCAAAGAGAAAATAGCTGTCGGTACCCTCTTGATCGGCAACGCCAAAGCCACTGGGGCTATATGATCGTATTCGAATCTTAGCTCAACCCCTTTGGAACGGTTTTCTGACCGTATACCAATCAGAAGCCTTAAGTTTTTTAAGTCTTTTTTGCGAACAATTTTGGGTTTGACTTGAGACCTTTTTTGGATTATATCTCAAATGTATATAAGTGTTTTATGCTTAACCCGGCTTGACATTTGACTATAAGTCGCCAGCTTATGACAATCATCATCTATGTGGAAGCATTGGCTTCTAAAGATTGGGTTATCACCCTTACTACACAGGTCATGTAAACCGACAGTACAAATTCAATATCACAGTGGTTATATGTGAGGTATTATGACCCGCCCTGCGGTAAACCGCCAAGGGTTCTTGTGATCTACTTGTGTGCGGGGTAAGACTACATGTGGGTGGTTACCCGCCCTGGCCCTTGACGTTAAGTCGCCAGGGCATATGTTGTTTAAACTCTGTGCAGGATTTGCAGAATTATGACTTATATAAATGCTTCAGTCCAAGCTCATCACTGAAATTGGTGTCTCAAAAGGGTTATCAATTATTGATTTTCTCAAGGGCTATAGGCCACCGGGTTACAAACATTTCAGCTTACAATGAATGTGCATTAAGTCATCATCGTCCAAGAGCCGCCAGGTTGATTTACTTGTCAATGAGGTATTCAAATCTTTAATAGCCAAAACTGGCTGGATTTTCATGATGATATTGAATGATTGAGGTTTTCATACTGGATTATATTATTCAAATCTCGAATAGCCAACATGGCTGGATTTCTATTGTGATTATCAATAACCAGTGTTATGATTGAGGTTTTCAAAGTCGCTTTAGCGCAACGGCTATTATTTTTATCAACGGATATGATTTATTCTACAATGGAAGGAATAGTCCCGAGTTGCTGCAGGCTTACGACCCGACACTTGGGGGCTATATTATTCAGATTGGGATTATATCAAATATGCAAGTCCCATGTCACTGCTAGCATGCACCATGACACTTGGGGGCTAATGCAAAGTCATTTTTTGCTCAACTTATTGAAGACCCGACTCATCACATTCTAGATGAGTTGGCCCTTGGGGGCTACCAATTGCTCCTGTCAAAAATTCAAGGTACACAAGCATTAATCCATTATATTGAATGGTCCACTATTCAGTTGGTGGAGTACAAAGCTCTTAACCTTGTGGACGTGGGTTCAAGCCCCATGGTGGAGACTATATTATATGATGTTATTGTCAATTATATACAAAGTCCCGGCTCAGTATTATTTTACTAAGCCGGCCCTTGGGGGCTACACATTGCTGTTCAAATTTACATGGTTATATCTACAAAGTCCCTGCTTATTATTGCATAATGAACCGGCCCTTGGGGGCTACACTGGTTGAAATTTTCATGAGCATAAAGCAATTACAAGTCCCAGGTTGCTGCAAGCATGACAACCCGGCACTTGGGGGCTACATGTGTGGAATATTTAGTTTATATGATTGAGATGAATAAGCTGGATTTCTTCAAGGTTGCAACATTTATTGGAGCAAGTCTTAAACCACCACTTTGTTCTGCTCAAGACTTGGGGGCTACAGGTAATAAGGATATAAGGGAGAAAAATCTTCAAATTATCAGTTTTGAGCAAATCAGGAGGATCAATTACATAAACCGGTGTCAACAACAATTATGACCCGGCATCGTCTGTTTTATAATCCGACAGTTTTTGGTAATGATAAACCGGCAAGTTTTACATCTTCAAGCCGGCTGAATATCAGATGAGTATTTGAAGACCAAAATTATTTAACCCGGTGCCTTGGAAGCCGACTCAAGTGGATTATTCTTCACAATATTTTTCTGTGAGAAACCAACATCAGCAAATTGAGTATGAAGCTAGCTTATTTGACCCGGATTTTCTAGATGAAGGAAATGAAAATTGGACTTAAGGATAATCAGGTCCCATCTCATGAGAATATTTAACCCGGAGCACAAGGAATTAAGGATGGTCAGGTGCCGGCGTACCAGAATTTTTAACCCGGAACACAATCTGTCAAAGTTGTTCTTGTGTTTGTTTTACAGGATCAGTTTAACATGGATAAATCCAAATTAAACTGGGGGCTAATGTCGGGGATATACCCCGCGGTATGACCCGGCCGGAAGTATGACCCGGCCGGACTTGGCGCTTCACTGATGATCCGCCGGAGGACTGACGACTCACGGGTCTGGCGGCTCACTGGTCAGACGACTCACGGATGACCCCAATGGCGGGTCACATAGAATACTAGGCCCAAGGCCCAGTAGGCCGGCTCATATTATGGTGGGTCGGCTTAAGACAGAAGGCATGAGGAATATTTCCTTTACGAGGAAGCAAGACCCGTACTTGTATCCGACTTGTAATAGAGAATAAGTTAGTTCTAATCCTAATAGGACTCTACATGTAAGTCTCCCCTTCAACTTATATAAGGAGGGGCAGGGCTCCCCATGAGGAGGGACAAGAAACAAGATCTAGGGCTAGACAGAAAGAGGAGAGCCGGCTTACGGCGACTCCCTCATGATCATAATGAGAACTAGCCACAAACAGCATGTAGGGTTATTACCGGATGATGTTTCCCAGGGCCTGAAGCTGTCTAAATCCTCGTCTTATGTGTTGCGTCTCTCGATTCCGCCCAACCCCTCTCAAGCTACCACATAGATGCGTTGGCCTCGCGACTAAGTCCTTACACTAGGACATCTGACGTGACAATTCCATGATACGGACCATATGTAATCGAATGCCGGAAATGAGCCCAATAATAAATGGGCTCTTAGAAGGCCAAAAGATAACACAGCCTGAAACGGCCCAATGGAATAATGGGCCGTTAATGGGTATAAAGCGATGTACTGTTCATTATGGCTAGTTTTACCACAGGCCGTTTATGGGCCAAGATTTACAAAGGGCCTCATATGGGTTGAAAGACGTCATGGGCCATACATGGGTCAGAAGTTACAACGGGCTGGAATCATATTGGATGGCCCATATGGCGCTACTGGGCCTAATTTGGATAGGCTATAATGAGTCATGAGTTAGCGGGCTGTAAATGGGCTATATACGAACATGCCATCAACAGGCCTTCCGTGGGCCATGCAGCTACCATTTGACTAAGTCAAACGGGCCGGCATTTTGACCTAAATGGGCCACTATTGAGCCATGCCATGTGTCGACGTATCATAGGTGTGTCCCGTCCATTCACTAGATGACATTTGTCCCACCACTGAGCTGACACGTGCATACTCCGGCGAATGAGAATTTTACCCGTGGAAATTCCCCACTAGTTAGGGTTCTTAACGGGTTATCAGATCCAAACCGAAAACCGATAGCTTAACGGCGACCCATTATGGTGGATGCCAGGTGCCGGTTACCCTTGACGAAAACACATCCATGACGCGCGATTTATCATCATGGATGATGATAATTTTGGTATTGTCATGGAACACTTTTCTACGACAGCACAGGTACGACTATCTTGATTCTGCCATACAATCTTCATGGATGTACATGCATGACAGAAAATGTGACCTACTATGACAAACACGTATCATCACGAAAGTGGTTTTTTTTAGTGCATACGGATCTGAATGTAGCAGGCCCATTGACTAAGCCTCTTCCGCGAGCAAAACATGATCAGCACCAAGACTCCATGGGTGTTCGATTCATTACAATGTAATCTAGATTATTGACTCTAGTGTAAGCGGGAGACTGATGGAAATATGCCACAGAGGCAATAATAAAGTTGTTATTATTATATGTCCTTATTCATGATAAAGGTTTATTATTCATGATAGCATTGTATTGATCGGAAACTTAAATACATGTGTGGATACATAAACAAATATCGTGTCCCTAGTAAGCCTCTACTAAGACTAGCTCGTTGATCAAAGATGGTTAAGGTTCCTTAACCATAGACATGTGTTGTCACTTGATAACGAGATCACATCATTAGGAGAATGATGTGATGGACAAGACCCATCCGTTAGCTTAGCATATGTCAAATACATATTCCTTCGACTATGAGATAATGCAACACCCGAATACCGGAGGAATACCTTGTGTGCTATCAAACGTCACAACGTAATTGGGTGATCATAAAGATGCTCTACAGGTATCTCCAAAGGTATTTGTTGAGTTGGCATGGATCGAGATTAGGATTTGTCACTCTGTGTATCGGAGAGGTATCTCTGGGCCCTCTCGGTAATACACATCACAAGAAGCTTGCAAGCAAAGTGACTAAGGAGTTAGTTACGAGATGGTGTATTATAGAACGAGTAAAGAGACTTGCCGGTAACGAGATTGAACTAGGTATGAAGATACCGACGATCGAATCTCGGGCAAGTAACATACCGACAGACAATGGGAATTAAGTATGTTGTCATAAAGGTTTGACCGATAAAGATCTTCGTAGAATTTGTAGGAACCAATATGGGCATCCAGGTCCCGCTATTGGTTATTGACCGGAGAAGCGTCTCGGTCATGTCTACATCTTTCTCGAACCCGTAGGGTCTGCAGGCTTAACATTCGTTGATGATATAGTATTATATGAGTTATGTATGTTGGTGACCGAATGTTGTTCGGAGTCCCGGATGGGATCACAGACATAACGAGGAGCTCCAGAATAGTCCGGAGGTAAAGATTGATATATGGGATAATAGTGTTTGGCTTTTGGAAAGGTTCCGGAATTCACCGGAAGGGGTTTCGGATCTTTGCCGGAACGTTCGGGTACGAGAACACTTTATTTGGGCCAAGGGATAAAGCCCACAAGGTTTTTGGTAAGTGCAAAAGGCAGTTTTGCATAGGCCAGGGGCCAGACGCCAGGGACCCTGGCGTCTGGTCCTGGAGTCCGAGAAGGACTCTTGCCTTTCGGGCAAAACCGACTTTGAGGAGGCTTTTACTCCAAGTTTTGACCCCAGGACTCAAAATATAAATAGAGGGGTAGGGCTAGCACACGAGACACATCAAGAATCACCAAGCCATGTTCCGGCAACCCTGTCCCCTCTAGTTTAGCCTCCGTCATAGTTGTTGTCATGCTTGGTGAAGCCCTGTGAAGATTGTTCTTCACCACCACCGTCATCATGCTGTCGTGCTGCCGGAACTCATCTACTACTTTGCCTCTCTTGCTGGATCGAGAAGGCGAGGACGTCATCGAGTTGAACGTGTGATGAATGCGGAGGTGTCATACGTTCGGTACTTGATCGGGATGGATCGTGAAAGTGTACGACTACATCAAGCGCATTGATAAACGCTTCCGCTTAGCGATCTTCAAGGGTATGAAGATGCTCTTCCCCTCTCGTAGCTATACATCTCCATGAATAGATCTTGCGTGTGCGTAGAAAAATTTTGTTTTCCATGCAACGTTCCCCAACACGTAGGACTACGTGTTTCGATCAGCCCAGGCCGTACATGACCCAAAAAAGTGCGTCCGGTCGGAGTTAATCGAGCATGTTGGGTAAGTTGGTGCTGTTGGGGAACGTTGCAGAAAACAAAAATTTTCCTACGGTTTCACAAAGATCCATCTATGAGTTCATCTAGCAACGAGTGATTAGATGCATCTACGTACCTTGTAGATCGCGAGCGGAAGCGTTCAAAGAACGGGGATGATGTAGTCGAACACGACGTGATTCGAATCACCGGAGATCCTAGCACCGAACGGACGGCACCTCCGCGTTCAACACACGTACGGAACAGCCACGTCTCCTCCTTCTTGATCCAGCAAGGGGAGAGGAGAGGTTGAGGGAGATGGCACCAGCAGCAGCACGACAGCGTGGTGTTGATGGAGCTGCAGTACTCCGGGCAGGGCTTCGCCAAGCGCTATGGAGGAGGAGGAGGTGTTGGAGAGGTAGAAGGAGGCAACCAAAGGCGTGGATGAAGAGCCCTCCTTCCCCCACTATATATAGGAGGGCCAAGGGGGGTGGCCGTCCCTAGGAGATCCAATCTCCTAGGGGGGTGCGGCCAAGGGGGGGTTTCCCTCCCCCCCAAGGCACCTAGAGGTGCCTTCCACCACTTGGACTCTTCCCTCAAGTGGAACCCTAGGTGCATGGGCTTTTGGGGCTGGTGCCCTTGGCCCATGCAGGCCAAGGCGCACCCCCTACAGCCCATGTGGCCCCCCGGGGCAGGTGGCCCCACCCGGTGGGCCCTCGGGACCCCTCCGGTGGTCCCGGTACAATACCGATAACCCCGAAACTTGTCCCGATGGCCGAAACAGGACTTTCCATATATAAATCTTTACCTCCGGACCATTCTGGAACTCCTCGTGACATCCAGGATCACATCCGGGACTCCGAACAACATTCGGGTTACTGCATATACATATCCCTACAACCCTAGCGTCACCGAACCTTAAGTGTGTAGACCCTACGGGTTCGGGAGACATGTAGACATGACCGAGATCGCTCTCCGGTCAATAACCAACAGCGGGATCTGGATACCCATGTTGGCTCCCACATGCTCCACGATGATCTCATCGGATGAACCACGATGTTGAGGATTCAAGCAACCCCGTACGCAATTCCCTTTGTCAATCGACATGTTACTTGCCCGAGATTCGATCGTCGATATCCCAATACCTCGTTCAATCTCGTTACCGGCAAGTCACTTTACTCGTACCGTAATGCATGATCCCGTGACCAGACACTTGGTCACTTTGAGTTCATTATGATGATGCATTACCGAGTGGGCCCAGTGATACCTCTCCGTCATACGGAGTGACAAATCCCAGTCTCGATCTGTGTCAACCCAACAGACACTTTCGGAGATACCTGTAGTGCACCTTTATAGTCACCCAGTTACGTTGTGACGTTTGATACACCCAAAGCGCTCCTACGGTATCCGGGAGTTACACGATCTCATGGTCAAAGGAAAAGATACTTGACATTAGAAAAGCTCTAGCAAACGAACTACACGATCTCATGCTATGCTTAGGATTGGGTCTTGTCCATCACATCATTATCCTAATGATGTGATCCCGTTATCAATGACATCCAATGTCCATAGCCAGGAAACCATGACTATCTATTGATCAACGAGCTAGTCAACTAGAGGCTTACTAGGGACATGTTGGTGTCTGTTATTCACACATGTATTACGATTTCCGGATAATACAATTATAGCATGAATAAAGACAAATCTCATGAACAAAGAAATATAATAATAATGCTTTTATTATTGCCTCTAGGGCATATTTCCAACAGTCTCCCACTTGCACTAGAGTCAATAATCTAGTTACATTGTGATGAATCTAACACCCATGGAATTCTGGTGTTGATCATGTTTTGCTCTAGGGAGAGGTTTAGTCAACGGATCCGCTACATTCAGGTCCGTATGTACTTTACAAATCTCTATGTCTCCATCTTGAACATTTTCACGAATGGAGTTGAAGCGACGCTTGATGTGCCTTGTCTTCTTGTGAAACCTGGGCTCCTTGGCAAGAGCAATAGCTCCAGTGTTGTCACAGAAGAGCTTGATCAGCCCCGACGCATTGGGTATGACTCCTAGGTCGGTGATGAACTCCTTCACCCATATTGCTTCATGTGCTGCCTCCAAGGCTGCCATGTACTCCGCTTCACATGTAGATCCCGCCACGACGCTCTGCTTGCAACTGCACCAGCTTACTGCCCCACCATTCAAAATATACACGTATCCGGTTTGTGACTTAGAGTCATCCAGATCTATGTCGAAGCTAGCGTCGACGTAACCCTTTACGACGAGCTCTTCGTCACCTCCATAAAAGAGAAACATTTCCTTAGTCCTTTTTAGGTACTTCAGGATATTCTTGACCGTTGTCCAGTGTTCCTTTCCGGGATTACTTTGGTACCTTCCTACCAAACTTACGGCAAGGTTTACATCAGGTCTGGTACACAGCATGGCATACATAATAGAACCTATGGCTGAGGCATAGGGGATGACACTCATCTCTTCTATATCTTCTGCCGTGGTCGGACATTGAGCTGAGCTCAATTTCACACCTTGTAAAACAGGCAAGAACCCTTTCTTGGACTGATCCATTTTGAACTTCTTCCAAATCATATCAAGATATGTGCTTTGTGAAAGACCTATGAGGCGTCTTGATCTATCCCTATAGATCTTGATGCCTAATATATAAGCAGCTTCTCCAAGGTCCTTCATTGAAAAACTCTTATTCAAGTAGGCCTTAATGCTGTCCAAAAGTTCTATATCATTTCCCATCAAAAGTATGTCATCTACATATAATATGAGAAATGCTACAGAGCTCCCACTCACTTTCTTGTAAACACAGGCTTCTCCATAAGTCTGTGTGAACCCAAACGCTTTGATCATCTCATCAAAACGAATGTTCCAACTCCGAGATGCTTGCACCAGCCCATAAATCGAGCGTTGGAGCTTGCACACCTTGTCAGCATTCTTAGGATCGACAAAACCTTTCGGCTGCATCATATACAATTCTTCCTTAAGGAAACCATTAAGGAATGCCGTTTTGACGTCCATTTGCCAAATTTCATAATCATAAAATGCGGCAATCGCTAACATGATTCGGACGGACTTCAGCTTTGCTACCGGTGAGAAAGTCTCATCGTAGTCAACCCCTTGAACTTGTCGATAACCCTTAGCGACAAGCCGAGCTTTATAGATGGTCACATTACCATCCGCGTCTGTCTTCCTCTTAAAGATCCATTTATTTTCTATGGCTCGCCGTTCAACGGGCAAGTCAGTCAAAGTCCATACTTCGTTTTCATACATGGATCCTATCTCGGATTTCATGGCTTCTAGCCATCTGTCGGAATCCGGGCCCGCCATCGCTTCTTCATAGTTCGAAGGTTCACTGTTGTCTAACAACATGATTTCCAAGACAGGGTTGCCGTACCACTCTGGTGCGGAACGTGTCCTTGTGGACCTTCGAATTTCAGTAGGAGCTTGATCAGAAGTATCTTGATCATTATCATTTACTTGGTGCAGGCACCTCAGGAACATTTTCTTGAGTTGCGCCATTTTCCGGTTCAAGAGGTAATACTTCATCAAGCTCTACTTTCCTCCCACTTACTTCTTTCGAGAGAAACTCTTTCTCCAGAAAGGACCCATTCTTGGCAACAAAGATCTTGCCTTCGGATCTGAGGTAGAAGATATACCCAATAGTTTCTTTAGGGTATCCTATGAAGACGCATTTTTCCGATTTGGGTTCGAGCTTTTCAGGTTGAAGTTTCCTGACATAAGCATCGCATCCCCAAACTTTTAGAAACGACAGCTTAGGTTTCTTCCTAGACCATAATTCATACGGTGTCATCTCAACGGATTTCGACGGTGCCCTATTTAAAGTGAATGCGGCAGTCTCTAAAGCATAGCCCCAAAAAGATAGTGGTAAATCGGCAAGAGACATCATAGATCGCACCATATCTAATAGAGTGCGATTACGACGTTCGGACACACCATTACGCTGAGGTGTTCCAGGCGGCGTGAGTTGTGAAACTATTCCACATTTTCTTAAGTGTGTACCAAACTCGTGACTCAAGTATTCTCCTCCACGATCTGATCGTAGAAACTTGATTTTCCTGTCACGTTGATTCTCAACTTCACTCTGAAATTCCTTGAACTTTTCAAAGGTCTCAGACTTGTGTTTCATTAAGTAGACATACCCATATCTACTCAAGTCATCAGTGAGGGTGAGAACATAACGATAGCCACCGCGAGCCTCAACACTCATTGGACCGCACACATCAGTATGTATGATTTCCAATAAGTTGGTTGCTCGCTCCATTGTTCCTGAGAACGGAGTCTTGGTCATTTTACCCATGAGGCATGGTTTGCACGTGTCAAATGATTCGTAATCAAGAGACTCTAAAAGTCCATTAGCATGGAGCTTCTTCATGCGTTTGACACCTATGTGACCAAGGCGGCAGTGCCACAAGTATGTGGGACTATCACTATCAATCTTACATCTTTTGGTACTTACACTATGAATATGTGTAGCATTACGCTCAAGATTCATAAAGAATAAACCATTCACCATCGGAGCATGACCATAAAACATATCTCTCATATAAATAGAACAACCATTATTCTCGGATTTAAATGAGTAGCCATCTCGAATTAAACGAGATCCTGATACAATGTTCATGCTCAAACTTGGCACTAAATAACAATTATTGAGGTTCAAAACTAATCCCGTAGGTAAATGCAGAGGTAGCGTGCCGACGGCGATCACATCGACCTTGGAACCATTCCCGACGCGCATCGTCACCTCGTCCTTCGCCAGTCTCCGTTTATTCCGCAGCTCATGCTGTGTGTTACAAATATGAGCAACGGCACCGGTATCAAATACCCAGGAGTCACTATGATTACTGGTAAGGTACACATCAATTACATGTATATCAAATATACCTTTGGTTTTGCCGGCCTTCTTGTCCGCTAAGTATTTGGGGCAGTTCCTCTTCCAGTGACCACTTTCCTTGCAATAAAAGCACTTAGTCTCGGGCTTGGGTCCATTCTTTGGCTTCTTCCCGGCAGCTTGCTTGCTGGGCGCGGCAACTACCTTGCCGTCCTTCTTGAAGTTCTTTTTACCCTTGCCCTTCTTGAACTTAGTGGTTTTACTGACCATCAACACTTGATGTTCCTTCTTGACTTCTACCTCTGCTGATTTCAGCATAGCAAATACTTCAGGAATGGTCTTTTCCATCCCCTGCATATTGAAGTTCATCACAAAGCTCTTGTAGCTCGGTGGAAGTGACTGGAGGATTCTGTCAATGACCGCATCATCCGGGAGATTAACTCCCAGCTGAGTCAAGCGGTTATGTAACCCAGACATAGTGAGTATGTGCTCACTGACAGCACTATTTTCCTCCATCTTACAGCTGAAGAATTTGTCGGAGACTTCATATCTCTCGACCCGGGCATGAGCTTGGAAAACCATTTTCAGCTCTTCAAACATCTCATATGCTCCATGTCTCTCAAAACGCTTTTGGAGCCCCGGCTCTAAGCTGTAAAGCATGCCGCACTGAACGAGGGAGTAGTCATCGGAACGTGCCTGCCAAGCGTTCATAACGTCTTGTTCTGCAGGGAGAACAGGTGCATCACCTAGCGGTGCTTGTAGGACATAATCTTTCTTGGCAGCTATGAGGATGATCCTCAGGTTCCGGACCCAGTCCGTATAGTTGCTGCCATCGTCTTTCAGCTTGATTTTCTCTAGGAACGCGTTGAAGTTGAGGACTACGTTGGCCATTTGATCTACAAGACATATTGTAAAATATTTAGACTAAGTTCATGATAATTAAGTTCATCTAATCAAATTATAATGAACTCCCACTCAGATTTGACATCCCTTTGGTCATCTAAGTGTTACACGATCCGAGTCGACTAGGCCGTGTCCGATCATCACGTGAGACGGACTAGTCATCGTCGATGAACATTCTCATGTTGATCGTATCTTCCATACGACTCGTGTTCGACCTTTCGGTCTCCGTGTTCCGAGGCCATGTCTGTAAATGCTAGGCTCGTCAAGTTAACCCTAAGTGTTTTCGCTGTGTAAAACTGTCTTACACCCGTTGTATGTGAACGTAAGAATCCATCACACCCGATCATCACGTGGTGCTTAGAAGCGACGAACTGTAGCAACGGTGCACAGTTAGGGGAGAACACTTCTTGAAATTTTTTTAAGGGATCATCTTATTTACTACCGTCGTCCTAAGTAAATAAGATGCATAAAACATAATAAACATCACATGCAATTATATAAAGTAGTTACATGATATGGCCAATATCATATAGCTCCTTTGATCTTCATCTTCGGGGCTCCATGATCATCTTGTCACCGGCATGACACCATGATCTCCATCATCATGATCTCCATCATCGTGTCTTCATGAAGTTGTCACGCCAACGACTACTTCTACTTCTATGACTAACGTGTTTAGTAATAAAGTAAAGTAGTTTACATGGCGTTCTTCAATGACACGCAGGTCATACAAAAAAATAAAGACAACTCCTATGGCTCCTGTCGGTTGTCATACTCATCGACATGCAAGTCGTGATTCCTATTACAAAAGCATGAACATCTCATACATGACATATAGATCATTCATCATTCATCACAACTTTGGCCATATCATATCACAAAGCACTTGCTGCAAAAACAAGTTAGACGTTCTCTAATTGTTGTTGCAAGTTTTACGTGGCTGAAGTAGGGTTCTAGCAAGAACGTTTTCTTACCTACGTGAAAGCCACAACGTGATTTGTCAACTTCTATTTACCCTTCATAAGGACCCTTTTCATCGAATCCGCTCCAACTAAAGTAGGAGAGACAGACACCCGCCAGCCACCTTATGCAACTAGTGCATGTTAGTCGGTGGAACCGGTCTCACGTAAGCGTACGTGTAAGGTTGGTCCGGGCCGCTTCATCCCACAATACCGCTGAAGCAAGATAAGACTAGTAGCGGCAAGAAAGTTGACAAATCTACGCCCACAACAAATTGTGTTCTACTCGTGCAAGAAGAACTACGCATAGACCTAGCTCATGATGCCACTGTTGGGGAACGTTGCAGAAAACAAAAATTTTCCTACGGTTTCACCAAGATCCATCTATGAGTTCATCTAGCAACGAGTGATTAGATGCATCTACGTACCTTGTAGATCGCAAGCGGAAGCGTTCAAAGAACGGGGATGATGTAGTCGAACACGACGTGATTCGAATCACCGGAGATCCTAGCACCGAACGGACGACACCTCCGTGTTCAACACACGTACGGAACAGACACGTCTCCTCCTTCTTGATCCATCAAGGGGAGAGGAGAGGTTGAGGGAGATGGCACCAGCAGCAGCACGACGGCGTGGTGTTGATGGAGCTGCAGTACTCCGGGCAGGGCTTCGCCAAGCGCTATGGAGGAGGAGGAGGTGTTGGAGAGGGAGAAGGAGGCAACCAAAGGCGTGGATGAAGAGCCCTCCTTCCCCCACTATATATAGGAGGGCCAAGGGGGGGTGGCCGGCCCTAGGAGATCCAATCTCCTAGGGGGGTGCGGCCAAGGGGGGGTTTCCCTCCCCCCCAAGGCACCTAGAGGTGCCTCCCACCACTTGGACTCTTCCCTCAAGTGGAACCCTAGGCGCATGGGCTTTTGGGGCTGGTGCCCTTGGCCCATGCAGGCCAAGGCGCACCCCCTACAGCCCATGTGGCCCCCCGGGGCAGGTGGCCCCACCCGGTGGGCCCCCGGGACCCCTCCGGTGGTCCCGGTACAATACCGATAACGCCGAAACTTGTCCCGATGGCCGAAACAGGACTTTCCATATATAAATCTTTACCTCCAGACCATTCCGGAACTCCTCGTGACGTCCGGGATCTCATCCGGGACTCCGAACAACATTCGGGTTACTGCATATACATATCCCTACAACCCTAGCGTCACCGAACCTTAAGTGTGTAGACCCTACGGGTTCGGGAGACATGTAGACATGACCGAGATCGCTCTCTGGTCAATAACCAACAGCGGGATCTGGATACCCATGTTGGCTCCCACATGCTCCACGATGATCTCATCGGATGAACCACGATGTTGAGGATTCAAGCAACCCCGTATGCAATTCCCTTTGTCAATCGACATGTTACTTGCCCGAGATTCGATCGTCGATATCCCAATACCTCGTTCAATCTCGTTACCGGCAAGTCACTTTACTCATACCGTAATGCATGATCCCGTGACCAGACACTTGGTCACTTTGAGCTCATTATGATGATGCATTACCGAGTGGGCCCAGTGATACCTCTCCGTCATACGGAGTGACAAATCCCAGTCTCGATCTGTGTCAACCCCACAGACACTTTCGGAGATACCTGTAGTGCACCTTTATAGTCACCCAGTTACGTTGTGACGTTTGATACACCCAAAGCACTCCTACGGTATCCGGGAGTTACACGATCTCATGGTCAAAGGAAAAGATACTTGACATTAGAAAAGCTCTAGCAAACGAACTACACGATCTCATGCTATGCTTAGGATTGGGTCTTGTCCATCACATCATTATCCTAATGATGTGATCCCGTTATCAATGACATCCAATGTCCATAGCCAGGAAACCATGACTATCTATTGATCAACGAGCTAGTCAACTAGAGGCTTACTAGGGACATGTTGGTGTCTGTTATTCACACATGTATTACGATTTCCGGATAATACAATTATAGCATGAATAAAGAAAAATCTCATGAACAAAGAAATATAATAATAATGCTTTTATTATTGCCTCTAGGGCATATTTCCAACAGGTGCACCCCTGCAGGGAAGTATATATATTCTAATAGTCGTGTCTAGGGTAACGGACGCTCGGAGTTGTATCCCAATCTATTACAACTAGAGCTGGATATAGAAGACACTAAATGGATATGATGGCTCCGGATCGCTTTCCTGCAGGGAGCCGGGGAAGGATCTCTGGCCGTTGATACTACAACAAACTTATTACTTATGATATGTTACTCCACTCTCTCCTGTTGCTCCAAGATGTTATTCTTTGATGGACTAGGCCTTCCCTTCTATTCTGGCATTTCTGCAGTCTAGTCCAAAGATATAGCCCCATTTCTTTGCTATCGATGCATACTTAGTATAGATCTGATGTAAGTCTTGCGATTATTTTAGATGAGGACTCACGATTGCTTTGCTATCTCTTTTCCTCTCTACCCGATTGCTGCGATCATCAGATGACGGAGTCTAGGAGCCAGCTGATCCCGCCGACAACTACTACTACCCCGACGGAGCCTATTATTACATGGAGACCGCCAATGACCAGGAGTAGTTAGGAGGCTCCCAGGCAGGAGGCATGCGCATTTTCGGTCCAATTATCTTTGTTTCGTAGTCTTCCTAAGGTAGACTTGTTTACTTATGTTTGTACTCAGATATTGTTACTTCCGCTGACTCTTATGTATTCGAGCCATCGAGGCCCCTGTCTTGTAATATAAAACTTGTATTATTTTATTTATGTCTATAGTTGTGTTGTGGTATCTTCTCGTGAGTCTCTGATTTTGATTGTGCGCATTTACATGTATGATTATAGCTGGCCAAATGGGCCGGCCCGGTAGCACACAGGAACGGCACGGCACAGGCCGGGCTAAACGGGCCAGGCACGACATGCGGCTCGCCATGGGCCATGCCTGGGCCTGGAGGCTGGGCACGCGGGCCGGCACAGCATGGTCCGTTTATTCTTTTTATTTTTTTCAGAATTTTTTTTATATATGTGACCTAAATTACAATCCAATAGGCCTAAAATGCAGCCCAACAGGCTAAAAATCAGATGGGCCAGCATGCTAAACATGCCACGGGCCGGCCGTTTAATAGTTTTTTCTATAAAAAAATCCTAACGAGGATTAGCCTTTGGATTAGTCTCATTTTCTTTAACAGGTGCCGGTCGGCCGGCGCCCACTGCCCGTACAACATGCGTCATCGTTCGTCAATGCCATGCCTTGGCCACTTTATTTTTTTTATATTTTGAGAGGTTGGCCACACTAATCGGCAGTTTGCGCGTCACGGGGAGGACGCCGTTACCTTGCCCGCCCTTGCAGTACGAGCTAAGCCACTAATTAACCTGTGTACTCGATGGTGCTTGAAGGTTGCCTTTTTTACACCAGCGTTTGTCAAAAGGGCCATTGAAGATCGCACGGCCGTTCAGTCAATCATCAGATGGTTAGTAGCACTTGCAGCAGTACCACGTTGCAGCAACTCGCTTTTGCTGGTTAGAGAAAAATACACCCACGGTACCTGTACTCTCCGTATAAAATCACTTTGGTCACTGTATTCTGGCAACTGCAAATTACGGTCATTATGCTAATGTTGCTTGCTCACCATACGGTCACTTGCGCCCGAAACGTACGTATTTGCACAGCTGGCATGCGATTTTTGCAATTACACCCTCCCCTCCCCCTCCCACCATCAAATCCCTAGCTCGTTCGGTCGTTCCCCATTCAACATCGGCTGCGTCGCTGCGTTCCACTTCTGCACAGAGAGAAGAGAGGAAAGGGGAGCAGAGAGAGCCCAGGCGATCGCTGTCCGCTAGGGTTTCCCGTCGCGGCGGCTACCATGACCGGCGGAGGTGGTTCGTCGGCCGGAGCAAAAGACGCCCTCGACTCGCTGGATGTTGGAGGAAGCAGCAGCGAGCCAAAGCCCTTCCTCCGTCGACCTGATCATGCGCGGACGCCGGCATACGGTGAGCACTCTCGAATCCTTCACCCTTCGGTTCGCATCTCTTTGTAGGAGTCTCGATTTGGAGTGATTGTTAGGGTTAGATGAACGATTTTCCTCTGTTGCTCTGAAATAAAAGAGGGGGTTTTGCCGATTTTCCTCTGTTGCTCTGAAATAAAAGAGGGGATTTGTAGTTAGGGTTAGTTTGTTGATTTTGCAGTGATTGTTAGGGCTAGATGAATGATTTTCCTTTGTTGCTCTGAAATAAAAGAGGGGTTTTTGCTCTGTTTTTTTATTTTGCAGAGGAATACAATTATGATTATCCGTGCAGTCTAGGCATAAATCATGGTGGTTTCTTTGTTGGCCAAGGTAGCTACAGGAGTTACTGCAATGGAAAAACTGCTTGGTATGATTATGTGCCGTCTGCGAAACTGACCATGTCTGAATTGGAAAGGATAGTTGAATATCTAGGCTATGAGATGGCAGGTAGATTGGATGTATATTGGTGTTTGCCAGGGTTGCAAATTAAGACTGGTGGTCTTAGGAAAATGAATTCCCAGGAAGCTTGTGACAATATTAGTGCTTGTGTAGTTTTTGGACATAAAGAAATTCAGTTATTCCTTGACCATGATGAGAGCTACAGGAGTATCGAATGGGATGATGTTGTGGTCTTTCCTGTCAATGATTTACCTCATGTGATCAGTCCTAGGAAAGTAAAAAAGGAGAAATTTGCAGAGAGAATGCCTGAACAAAATATGGCAGAGGAGCAAGGTGATGACAATGCAGAGGAGGCTGGGCAGAACATGGAAGAGGGGCAAGGTGATGAGCAATTCAATGAGGAAGAAATTGAGCAGTATATGGCTGATGCTGAGGAAGAGGATGAGGCTGATGTGGAAGAGGAACAGGAGGAAGATGTTGTGGAAGAGGAACATGATGAATATGCACAGTCAGATGTAGATGATGGCAGTCTTTCTCATGCTGGAAGAGGAGTTAGTGATTCAGAAAATGGGGATGCAATTGTGGACAGTGATTATGCTATATCTGATGGAGATGTAGATCTTCTAGAAGATCAAATAGAAGAGGTGGTCATAGATGTAAAAGGAAAGAAAGCTGCAGATATTGGAGCTTCTTCTGATGAGGAAGATCTTCAGATGCCAGATTCTGATGAGGATGAGCTGAAGCACAACTTCAATACATTCAGGCCAGAAGATATGCATGATCCTGTGTTCAAAGTTGGACAGTTATTCCAGTCACCAGAGATGTTAAGGAAAGCCATTAGGGAATATAGCTGCAAGAACAGAGTTGATATCTCACTCCCAATAAATGATAGGAAAAGAATTTCAGCCAAGTGTGAAAAAGGATGTTCATGGTACTTATGGGCATCTCATGACAGCAGGACCAAGTGCATGATGATCAAGAGAATGACCACTGAGCATACTTGCTGCAAGAAGTGGAAAGTGAGGTCTTTTACCTCTAGATTTCTATCAGAGAAGTATGTTGAGCATTTCAGGGCTGATGATCACATGAATATGAGGAACTTCAGCAGGATTGTCCATAAAGATTGGAACATGACACCCACCAGAAGCAAATTGCAGAGAGCCAGAAGATTAGCGATGAATGTTATACATGGAGATGAAGAACAACAGTACAATCTGCTATGGGACTATGCAAATGAAGTTAGAAGATCTAATCCTGGTAGCACTTTTTTTGTCTCGCTTGATAATGAAGAGAGGTTTAAAAGATGTTATTTCTGTCTTGATGCATGTAAAAGAGGATATTTGGAAGGATGTAGACCTGTGATATGTCTTGATGGATGTCATATCAAGACCAGGTATGGTGGTGTACTGCTGAGTGCCATTGGCATGGACCCAAATGATTGTATCTATCCATTGGCCTTTGCTTATGTTGAAGTGGAAGACACCCACACCTGGACATGGTTTCTTAGGGCTTTGAAGCAGGACCTTGGAATTATAAACACTGAGCCCTGGACACTGATGTCTGACAGACAAAAGGTAAATTCAGTTCAGTTACTATTCACTTTTAGTGTAATTTCAGTTAATTTACAGTGTGCTTTCAAATTTCAGGGACTTATCAATGCAGTGGAAGCCTTGTTTCCTCACTCAAAGCACAGGTTTTGTGTGAGGCACTTGTGGCAGAATTTCACAAGAGCTGGTCATAGAGGTGATGTGCTAAAAAACCAGCTCTGGAAGTGTGCTAGAAGCACAACTGTCACTGCTTGGGAGGAGAGCATGGAGGAGATGAAGGCTTTGAGCAAGAGAGCTTATGATTGGCTATATGCTCTGTACCCCAACACTTGGGTGAGAGCATTTCAAGAGGACCTTCCCAAGTGTGATATTCTGTTGAATAACAATTGTGAGGTCTTCAATAAGTAAGTGAGCTCATTGTCAATATTTACATTGTCAATGTTTGCATTGCTATTGAGCTCATTGTGAATATTTAAATTGTTAGTGAGCTCATATGTGTAGTTATGCAATGCAGGTACATTTTAGAAGCAAGAGAGTTGCCAATCCTCTCTATGGTAGACAGGATTAAGGCACAACTAACTACTAGGATGGTTACAAAACATGAAGAGATGTTGAGCTGGACATCTCCAATTTGCCCAAAGATTAAGAAAAGACTAGACAAGAACACAGAATTAGCTAACACATGTTATGCTGAATTAGGTGGAGATGGCATATATTCTGTGGAGGACAGAGGGTACACATACATTGTTGAGATAAATGTGGAGAGCTGCAGCTGTAGAAGGTGGAATTTGACAGGAATACCATGCCCTCACTCAATAGCATGCTGCAGAAGAGAAAGAAAATCACCAATTGAGCTAGTGCACAAGTGTTACTCCATTGAATCTTACCACAAGGCATACTCTCATTTTATTGTGCCTTGCAGAGATAGAAGAGAGTGTACAAAGATGAATGGATGTCCTATTGCACCACCTCTTTATGTGAAGAAGGTTGGAAATCCTGGTCATAATAGGAGGAGGGCTCCTGAAGAAGTTGCAGATGGGAGAGGTGGAACCAGAATGACAAGGCATGGTGTAGTTATCCACTGTGGGCACTGCAAACTACCTGGACACAATAGGAGTTCATGTTCTGATCTTAAAGATGGCATACCCCCATATGTTCCTGCCCCAAAGCAACATGTCAGGAGAAGGAGAAGGGCAGAACCAACTACTGAAGAAGATCAAGAGGCAGAACCAAATGTTCAAGAACAGCAAGAGGAAGCACCAAATGTTCAAGAACAGCACGAGGAAGCACCAAATGTTCAAGAACAGCAAGAGGCACAACATACACAGGATGAGCATGTCATAACTCAGGTTTTTATGTTCTACTGCTATCAATCTTGATGCTTGTTCTTGTCATTTACTAGATGTACTTCAACGATGTTGAGCAGTTTTGTTTTTATTTCTGTAGGATATCAATGACCAAATTCCTCTATCTGTTGTGTATACTCATGATATGCTCAATGAAATGATTTTCCAGGTACTTACCTGTTTCTAACTATAACTTGTCTCATATTGTTCATTTCTGCTCAATAATGATATGCTTCAAGACATGACCATGTTTTCTTTGAATTATTTATTCAGAGACCTATGCCAAAGACAACTACTACTCCTAGGCCTTTGCCAGACTGTTCTTTTATTACTACTGCTAGAGAAGCCCTTGGCACAGGGACAACAAGCACCTCAACAGCAGCAGGAGACCTTGCTATGAAGGCTGCAGCTATGAGAATTGCAAAAGAAAAGATCTTTGCTGCACAGAGAGATGCAACACAAGAGCAAAGGTATGAGTCCCATGAGAAGCAAGCTGCTGATGTGCTTGCTAGAAGAGAAGCAGAGAAGGCAAAGAAAGAAGAGGAGAAGGCAAAGAAGAGAGCAGAAGCGCTAGCAAAGAAAGAAGAAGAGAAGGTAAAGAAGAGAGCAGAAGCACTAGCAAAGAGAGAAGAAGAGAAGGCAAAGAAAGCACAGAAAATGGCAGCAGAGATAGAAGAAAAGAGGAAAGTTGCAATTGCCAGGAGAGAAGCTCATCTACAAGCAAAGCTTAGGGAAGCAGAGGAGAAGAAGGCTGCTGCACAAGCAAAGAGGGTTGCTTCTACTATGTCCAACAGAGCAAAAAACACAAGGTCAACATGTTTGATGAATTCAGATGATTGTTCATCCTCTAGTCTTTAGTTCATTAAGTGTAGTGATCTTAAAAACTATGATCTTTATTTTGTTGCTCAACAAACTACCGGTGATCTTAATTTTGTTGCTCAGATGGAGCATTTAGTTGAACTTCATTCTACTCTTACCAAGTGGAGTATGGATGTCAACTTCGTAATGCTTCTGTATTGAATCTTGATATGTAATGAAGCAAGTTGAACCTGACTATGCTAGTGATGAAAATGTGTTGATCCTTTTATGATGGTGTAGTTCATTATATGTAGTTTGTTTGGGATGAAGGCACCGATGCTCGAAGGGAGTCGAGACAGAAGTTTGTTTGGGATAAATTGCATTATTTGGTACATCCATATTCTGGGCACGACTTTGCTCGAAGGCATCGATATTCATTCATCACTTGACAAATTGCATCATAATTAACAGAAAAATAACAATCTTGTTAAATTCATTCATCATACTCTCATTTGATACATCCATATTCCCTAACACACAAAGATCACATTTTTAACACTGCAACTCCACGCAACACAACAAGTGCAAATAGTAAAGCAACTATCATCTTCAAGACAACCACAACCTCATTTCCTACTGCAACTACTGATCTTCTCATCTCTTTAATCCCTTCCTCTTGCACCAGAAGATGTCCAGGTTGTTGGCCATGCCCCTGCCCTGCTTGATGCTCATGCCTTCCCAAATGACCATATTTCACCAAATGCAGAACATATAAAACCATATGTTCAAAAGCATATAAAACCATATGGGCTTGAGCTCCCAATGCCAGAAATCACAACCACCTTTCTTTGGCTGTTCAAAAAAGCATATAAAACCATGAACAAATTCATCCACCGGGGCCTGATTCAACCGTTCTAGCACCAGCGACCTCCGCTTGCGCAACTTTAGAGAAAATGTAGACGCCTCTAATATCACAGGGACCTGCTTGTTGATGTAAAAGGCATCAAAACGGGGGTGGCGCAAATTTTGTTTACAGCGGCTATGAGCCTATGTCAGAATCGGGTACCTGGCTGTTGGTCTGTGCCACCTTATGAACATGCAGAAAACCAACCATGTCCTGATACCCCGTGAGGAGCTTTGCCAAGTCCTTGTCCTCATCTAATGATCAAGGGGGTGAACAGTCAGGCAACGTATGATCGGCAGTCGAAGTTGCAATCAAGAAGCAGATTTCGAAGTGTTGGGCTTGCCTGGAATTGCTTTTATCGACAGTAGCGTGTCTGCTAGGTGCTGCCATCTCTTGCAGAAAGAATCTGATAGGACTGTGTATGGAAATGTTATAATGGCAACGGCGTTAGATGAGCACACAATGGCCTTCAGTGATCTGAGAAACGAGACCATGTCCCAGTCCTGCAATGCATAAATAATCTAATATGTCAAAACTGAGTTGGAAGGGAGGAAGCATGTAACTTGGCTTCAAAATTTGAATGTGCTGCATCAAGCCATCAACCAGTCAGCACACGTCATTTCAAGTAAAAACTTGCCTTCCCAAAATACCATATGGGCTTGAGCTCCCAATGCCAGAAATCACAACCACCTTTCTTTGGCTGTTCAAAAAAGCATATAAAACCATGAACAAATTCAGACAACAACACAAATGCATTTGCAGAAGATGCCAGAAATCACTCACATTATGGTGCTTGCGCAACAGAAGCAACACCGCCACCTATCCCGGACAAGCTCGCGCTGGACATGGCCGTCGTCGACAAGCTCGTAGCGGAGGACAAGCTCGCGCTGGATATCCTGATGGCGACGACGCGCAGCTGAGCGAGGGCGGGGCAGCGAGCGAGGGTGGGCGCTGATGGCGACGACGCGCGGCTGAGACGGCGGCTCAGACTGTGGCCGCGGGGCAGCGAGCGACGGTGGGAGAGGGTGGGCGCAGCTGAGACGGCGGCCGCGGCTAAGACGACGACGAGGGTGAGCTAGGGATTTGTGGAATGGGGAACGAATGGGAGGGGAAGGGGGAAGAGGAAGGGGGGTGTAATTGCAAAAATCGCATGCCAGCTGTGCAAATACGTACGTTTCGGGCGCAAGTGACCGTATGGTGAGCAAGCAACGTTAGCATAATGACTGTAATTTGCAGTTGCCAGAATACAGTGACCAAAATGATTTTATACAGAGAGTACAGGTACTGTGGGTATATTTTACTCTGCTGGTTAATTAGGTTGGACGCCCCGTACCCGTAGGGCCGTAGCAGAAGTAAGTGTCTTCCTACCAGTCTGAAAGATGAGAACTATGTGACGGCGGAAAGGCACACGTGACTGCCTGAGTCAGGAATCGGGGTAGTGGCTCCGTCTTAATTTTGAACACACGCTTGGATGGCGATAAGCAAGGGATCGATCCTGCCGTTAAGGCCACAGTTAGAGCGTCAGGTAAGGCATCCAGTTCAGCGGGCCATAAGAGTACACTGGATGCAGTTATGGTCGTGGGCTTTCTTGGGCCGTAGAGGTACGGAGCAGTGAACGGGTCGTTAATTAGCGCCGAAAAGCTTGAGTTAACGTTGGCTCCCCGCGTGATCTTCTCCAACGACTTGCCTCGTTGCTCGGTTCTCAAGCCTCGAGACTCAAGTCTCAACCCATTCCAACTCACCGCGCACACACGTACTCGTCAGAACAACAGAAGCTCCTCTCCTCTCCTCTCTTCCGTTGCGTCTGCATGCATACTCCACGGCTCGGCTTCCGCGGGCTGCAGCCTGCAGCCATGACCGCCCCCGCCGCGCCACCAAGAAGGCTATCGCCGCCCGCCGCGCCGCGAAGAAGGCTATCGCCGCCCACCGCGCCACCAAGAAAGCTGTCGCCGCCCGCCGGACGGGCGCGGCCCGTGAACAAGAGCCCCCCGCGCCGCGTGCCCCATGCCCATCCCCCACCCCACCATCGGCCGCCGACGCCGACGCCGCAGCGCAGCCACCTCCACGGCCAGCAGCAGCAGCACAAGCAGCAGACCTCCGCGTGGAGCGTCGGCTTCCTGAGCGCCTGGCTCTCGCAGCGCACCCCCGTGCTCGGCCTGCGCGCCTGGGTCCTCGTCGCCGCGGCCGCGGCCGCGGTCGCCCTCGCCGTCCTCGTGCTCATCGTCTGCCTCTGCCGCTGCCGGCGCCGGCGCCGGCGATGCCCCCGCGTCGCCCCGAGCCTGCACCACGGAGGCGCGTCCAGGTCCATGAAGCATCACTTGCATCAGGCGATGGCGGACAAGGACATCGTCGAGGAGTCCGTTCGGTGGCACCCACCGCCTCCGTGCGAGCCGCCGTTCCAGCCGCCGATCGAAGTCATCAAGGCGGAGCAGAAGGCCCCGCTGATCACGGTCGAGTCCGCGCGGACTAGCGGCGAGACGGGGACGAGCATCGCCGGGAGCGCGCGCGGATGGAGCACCGAGAGCGGCGGCGCCAGCGACGCGGAGGCCGACGCGTCGCAGCGCGGCTGGGGCCGCCGGTACACGCGCCGGGAGCTGGAGGAGGCCACCGACGGGTTCGCCGCCCAGAACGTGCTCGGGGAGGGCGGCTACGGGGTGGTCTACAAGGGTGTGCTACGAGACTCCACCCTCGTCGCCATCAAGAATCTGCACAACAACAGGTAATCCTCGTCCCGGAGCTCGAATTTTTTGGTGTCTCACGAGTTTCTCCAATTGAATTTCAGGCAGCACATTGTTCAACCATTCGAATTTGTTGTCATTAGAAACGCGAAATGATGTCCTCCTTTGAATTCGTTACGAGGCAATCCGAAAGGCACACGTCGTTTGTTGATCTAGGTTCGGGGTTGGCTTCGAAATCTGGATTGATTTCAAATGCAAAAGTCCCACTAGAACCGCACTCTTCTGTTTTTTTACGCTGAATTTCACACTGTTTTCCGATATGTGTGTGATCAGGAGAAGTGTTATTTTCTTGTTTAGTTGGGAGCAACAACTTTGTTCGGGGCAGATATCAGATTTGAATTTTCAGTTCACGTGTACTACTCCGCAACCATGGCCAGCAGTAACTGCCTCCAGCGGCCTTCTGGGACCCAAGATGTTCAAATTTCAAAACAGCGATCACCAACTGCTCCGTCCTTGGTTTCAGGGGGCAGGCCGAGAAAGATTTCAAGGTGGAGGTGGCGACGATCGGGCGGGTTCGGCACAAGAACTTGGTCAGTCTGCTCGGCTACTGCAGCGAGGGCGCCTGCAGGTAACGGAGCAATGCAATGCTTCTGAACTGTGCCATATTTCTTGAGTTATCTCTGCCCTCTGTTGACAGTGCTTAATTTGATCCGTGTCACTGCTTTGGTTGGATGGATAGGATGCTGGTCTACGAGTACATGGAGAACAGTAACCTCGACAAGTGGCTGCACCATGAGGAGGGTGAGATTAGTCAGCTCAACTGGGACACAAGGATGCACATACTTCTCGGAACTGCTAAAGGGTACGGCAATTCTTCAATTTCGTATCATTCAACAAAGCATGGATTAAAAAACCTAAAATTAAAGATGGTCGATTAGGAATAGAGAAGAAGTATGGTATGTATCTAGACAACAAATTTTATGCACGCACATCACTGCTGCTAGTTGGCATGATTGACAAGTGGTGTGTCACTCTGAAATCTGAATGCCGAAAACAACATCGCCAGTGCTACTCTTGCTTACACGGCACATATGTCTTGAACATCGAAAGTCTGATACGCGTGCGCAGTGCACACTAGCAAGAACTGATGTGCATCTTGTACCCGAACTTCAGGCTGGCGTACCTTCACGAAGGGCTGGAGCCCAAGATCGTCCACCGAGACGTCAAATCCAGCAACATCCTCCTGGACGGGCAGTGGAACGCCAGGGTGTCGGACTTCGGGCTCGCCAAGCTCCTCTGCTCCGAGGCCTCCTACGTCACCACCCGCGTCATGGGAACCTTCGGGTCAGCCTCAACTAAATTTCCATGTCACCGTTCATTTACCTGGCCGCAGCTTAGCAATTCGCGTTGCAGGTACGTGGCGCCGGAGTACGCGCGGACCGGGATGCTGAACGAGAGGAGCGACGTGTACAGCTTCGGGGTGCTCGTCATGGAGATGATAACCGGCAGAACTCCGGTGGACTACACCAGGCCCACCGCGGAGGTCAGCTGCCCTCGCCGTCGTTTTCTTTCTTTTCCTACCCGCGCACTTCGATCGGCATGCACTGCCAGTGCACTCTTCTCTAGTGGAAGTAGAACTGAACTTTCCGTGGTGACTCAGGTGAACTTGGTGGAGTGGCTGAAGCGCATGGTGGCGGAGAGGAGGGTGGAGGAGGTGCTGGACCCGACGCTGCCGGAGGCGCCGCCGTCCAAGGTACTGAAGCGCGCCGTCCTCGCCGCGCTCCGGTGCGTCGACCCCGACGGCGGCCAGCGGCCCACCATGGGGCACGTGGTGCACATGCTCGAGGACGACCTCAGGTTCAGAGACGTACGTCGCCGTTGCCATACACCGCATTGACCTGCAGCTCGTACTGTCTTTTTTTCGAAACGGAGTAGCTCGTACTGTCAACTCTTCATTTGCAACCGTATGCTCTATGCAGGAACTCCAACTTGCGCGGGGTCTGTCGGCCCACGCGTCGGCGTCGGCGTCGTCGGGGAGCTACGAGCGCGAGGAGTGAACGCCATGGGCATGGACGGACGAAAGCTGTGTTCCCTTGGCATTCGCGCACCGAATGCTCTTGTACAACAAGCTAGTCGATCGGATCTCTTTTCTTCTCCGGTTGTGTTTGTTTGCATGACAGCAATGACCCAATCGAACAGCAGGCAGGCATACACCCAGCGCATAATCAAGGCTAGCATTAGTACGAGGAGTACTTCACAACTTTATAATGATCGATCGACATAACGGAAGTGCATCTATGCTTCCCCGGTACTACCTGCGTCACTTGGTGTCTATGGTTTGCTTTAGTTGTTGAATTTCGGTTACCATAAGTTTGCGTCGTTGCCATCATTCAGAGCGCTCTTTTTCTTTTTCTTTTTTAATGAAAGGGTTTTCCCCTCTGCCCCATCTTATTGAAGCAGCAAAGAAACTCAGAGCGCTCATCACTCACTTCAGAAGTTCAGCCCGTACGTACGGTAGTACTCGCCATTGCATCACTCTGACAGTGGGTCCGCGTGTCAAGCAGAACGCAAGAAAGAGATATTTCTCCTGGGGCCGACCCACGTGGCACCCAACCCAGGAACGCATCGAGAATGCAGTTACGCGCCACCACTGACCACTGCGCATGGCGATAAGGCTATTGCCACGAGAGGGGAGAGCAGCTCGTCGTCTCCTGCCAATCCACCGGCGGCGCGCATGGCCGCCTTGCTCCACATAACGGCTCTCCAGCCCGCCCCTTACCCTCATCAGCAACGGATGCACAGCTTATCCATCGCTTCCATCCTTTCCCCGCCTCACGCCGCACCGTCCAAGCGACGACGAGCCACAGCCCGGCGGCCACACGCGGCCGGCAACGGCAGCGGCGTTGGCACCCCAGCCACGGACAGCACAAGCAGCAAGAAGCCGAGCCGCAAGGAGAAGCAGCGGCAGCAGCAGCGGGTGCGGGAGCGGGAGGAGCAGCAGCAGCTGCTGCTCCTGAAGGAGTCGCTCGTGGAGCCCGCCCGCGAGGAGGAGGACGGCGGCGGCCGCGGCGACGACGAGCTGCCGCAGGTGGTGTTCGACCGCATCCTCCGGCGGATCCTGTTCATGGTGGGCGTTCCGATGGCGTCGGGCGTGGCGCTCCTCAACGTGTACGACGCGCTCAAGCGCGGGGGCGGCGCGGAGGTGCCGTCGTGGGTGCAGCTGCTCACCATCCTCCTCTCCTTCGGCACGTCGGCGCTCGGCATCGCCTACGGGACGCTGTCGGCGAGCTGGGACCCGGAGAAAGAAGGCTCGCTGCTCGGCATCGACGAGGCCCGGACCAACTGGCCGGAGCTGTGGAAGGAGGAGATCGAGAAGGATAACAAGTAGTAACTGTAAATAGGCTAGATATTTTCTCCACTGGAAATGGCAGTACGCTTGTTGTCGACACTTGATACTCGTACAGGCTACAGCAGTGAAACTATGAAACAATTCGCAGTGGCTTTGCAAGGTCTCTGCAATAGGTAGAATGGCCAAAACTGAACACTTGGCAGGAAAAATGAGAAAACTGAATGAACCCCCAGGCCGGCCAGAATACAACACTGATGAGTCAGTTGCTTTCTGTTCTCCTAAAGCAGATGGATGGGTTATTTTGATCAATCGAGCCACCTGGTGACGCCATCTTCTTCGGTCACCGCTGCGAGGATCTCGATATAGACCTCCAATGCAGCCTGCAGACAATTTTAACTACCATCAGGAAACAAGATCCTACCAACAGAACTGTTTATTTTCGAGTTTAATCACGGCAGTGGAAATTCCTGGTCCAGAACACTAACGGGTCATGTTTTCTGATGAAAATAAATATTCGCTATTACCATTGATGGGGACAGATGTGCATCTTAACTCTTAAATATTGCTGTTATGTGCATAAATTGGTGATAGATAAATGGGCATACCAAAGGATTTCTGTGGTTGACCAGTTTGCAGCATTCCAGTAAAGACCCTTCCAGCGTCCAGCTCTCCCAAACATCAAAAGCATGACTGGCAAATACGAGATCCGCCTTCTTATTAACCTGAAAACAAGTTTAAAAGCGAGTTAAATATAGTAAATCGGCAATCTACATAAAGCATTTTTCCAATGCTGAAAATTATACAGGGATCGTGGAACGTAAGAACAAATCAGTGATTCTATTCATAAACTCCTCGAAGCTCCTGCAATGGAATCGAGCATGGAGCAAGCACTTCACAACTACAACAACAACAACAACAACAACAACAAAGCCTTTAGTCCCAAGCAAGTTGGGGTAGGCTAGAGGTGAAACCCATAAGATCTCGCAACCAACTCATGGCTCTGGCACATGGATAGCAAGCTTCCATGCACCCCTGTCCAAGCTAGCTCTTCGGTGATACCCCAATCCTTCAGGTCTCTCTTAACGGACTCCTCCCATGTCAAATTCGGTCTACCCCGCTCTCTCTTGACATTCTCCGCACGCTTTAGCCATCCGCTATGCACTGGAGCTTCTGGAGGCCTGCGCTGGATATGCCCAAACCATCTCAGACGATGTTGGACAAGCTTCTCTTCGGTGATACCCCAATCCTTCAGGTCTCTCTTAACGGACTCCTCCCATGTCAAATTCGGTCTACCCCGCTCTCTCTTGACATTCTCCGCACGCTTTAGCCATCCGCTATGCACTGGAGCTTCTGGAGGCCTGCGCTGGATATGCCCAAACCATCTCAGACGATGTTGGACAAGCTTCTCTTCAATTGGTGCTACCCCAACTCTATCTCGTATATCATCATTCCGGACTCGATCCTTCCTCGTGTGGCCACACATCCATCTCAACATACGCAAGCACTTCACAACTATTCAAAGTAAATTCTCTAAAAAAAAGATCGAATGAAAGAGGAGTACCAGATACACTAGGACTTATTTTAAGCATATCGTGGAATTAAGTTAACTCCGCCTATGTCTTTTAGACATAGCCGGTCCCAAGCCCGGGTAAAGGAGGAGGGTTGTGATAGGCTTGGCGAGCCAACGTAAAAACTATCCAGTCCCATGGGTATGAGACCCATTTGAGCGAGAGTAGTACTAGGATGGGCGACCTCTTGGGAAGTCCTTGTGAAAGGGTTTCATATATAAGGGTTGTGATAGGCTTGACGAGCCAACGTAAAAGCTAGCCAGTCCTTTGGGTATGAAACCCATTTGGGCGAGAGTAGTACTAGGATGGGTGACCTCCTGGGAAGTCCTCGTGAAAGGGTTTCATCTAGCCTACCCCAACTTGTTTGGGACAAAAGGCTTAGAAGAAGAAGAAGAAGATCGTGGAATTAAGTTGGTAGTTCTCAACGGGAACAAAAAATAGGACAATGGGTAAAGCATAAAAAATGACGTGGCCATAGATGTCATTGCATCTAAAAATTACCAAGAGGTTCATGCACAGAAGAATACCGGTGCATAATCTTTAATTTCACAACTAGTGTTATATTCACCTCTCACCATATCTTTAGGGAACGAGTACTAACTGAAAAGGGTATTATTACCTGCAATAGTTTGCCCCCAGCAACAAAAGATCGCAATCCCATTGTATCCTGAAAGTTGTAAATCCTATCATAAGTACATGTATGTGTAGTTGTACAAAAAAATAAATACATGACAGGTTAGGGAACAGCACAGAGAAAAGAGGGAGAGGGAGAGACAGAGGAAACCCGACTACCACCTTGTTTTTAAATGTGATTAGGAACTGAGAAGCAGGATCCCTCTTTGTAGCATTTGACACAACATCAAGATACCAGCCACCACCAGCAACTCTTTCTCTTGAAACATGAAAACCCGAATTATCTCTTGTCCTTAGGGCAACGACAAAGCCATCTTTAAGCCTCTCAGGAGGCTTTCTACCAAGCCCTGCAGACAACTTATGTTCAGAAATTATTTCCATTGGAGATTCAGCAGAAGACCTGAGCTTATTTTTGGATTCCTCGGGGGAAGCAAATCGTGAACTGGAACTTAACACTTGGTCCCGGCCACTCATCACAGTATCATCATCTCTTCGTGAAGAATAATTACTTCCACTCTCCACAGTTGACAATTCATCCATTTTCTGCTGTGATCTGCGGCGCGCAGGTCTCTTTTTCCCTTTCTTTCCAGATCTGCTACGTCTTCCTTCCGATCTCAAGCCAATACTTTGGGACTGCCCTGAAGCTTCAGGCACTTCAGGCTTGGAGATGGCTCTTCTCTTGTCACACTCTAGAGTTAGTTGGCTTTCATCTGTGTGCTGTTCACCATCGCAGACCCGCAAAGAGTGTTCATTTGCCTGTTTATATAGCTGATCATCTTCACATCCAACATCACTTATTGCTTCATCTTCATCAGAAATAGCATTGTTTGGAACAATGCCATCAAAGAAAAAGGATTGTAATATTGTGATTGCTTTCTCTCTGATTTCCATCCACACTTCTTCACTGTAGTCTGCACTACGAGGAAGAATTAACACGTTCGGCATCTCATGTACCTATTATTGAAAAAAAAACGCGGTTAGTGCTTAATCATTCATTTTCCTTGCGGTAAAATATGCTCTTCTAGATATAATCATCTTGAGCGTGGCATCTTTTTCCCCTCGCGTCGCCCCTGCCCTGGGCGACTCGGGGGCTCTGGAACCCTAGGCGGCGCTGCCCCCTCTCCTCCTCCCCTCCCCACGCTGCCGCCGGGTGACGCTGACGGGTGAAACTCGCGTGGCAGACGGCGGCAGCGGGGGGTTTCCCTCTCCCGGCTTCCCTTCCACCGCGGGCAGCGGGATCTAGGCGACAGGCGGCGGTGTCCGGCGGCGCACGCGGTAGGGCGCGAGGCGACTGGCCTCGGCAAGCGTGGCGGGGCGCGCGGCGGCGGGCCTCGGTAGGCGATGGCGGGCGCGGGGCTCGCGGCGGCGCTCTGGCATGTGCGGGCGGTGGCTCCTGTACGCGGGTGGTGGCGTCGCCGGCTGCGCGGTGGTGGCCTGTGGCGGCAGATGCGTGCGGGGGGTCGGGCCTCTCCTTCTCCGACCTGGTTCGGCTAGGTTTGGGGCTTCGCAGCGCTCCTTCCTCTCGACAGCTTGGCGCACGGGTGCGTGTCCGGCGGGTCCAACGCTTGGAGCTCGCCGGGCGACGCGGGATGGGCAGTGGTCCGGTGTGACTGCTACTCCGGCCATGGATGGCTCCATGGCAGCTTGGTAGGTCTGCTGCTGCGGCGGCCGGGAGGTTCCGGCGTCGGATCGTCCGCAGACGGCTTGTGTCGGCCTCCGATCCTCTCCTTGTAGTCCGGTCGCTTCTCTCGTCGACGGGTTGGCTAGCTCCCAGCTGCGGTCCATCACTCGTCTCGTGCCCGGTGCAGCAGGACCGAACTTGTCTCGCGCACGGTGCAGCAGGACCGAGCCCGTCTCGCGCACGGTGCAGCAAAACCGCCCTCTTCTCGCGCACGGTGTCGCTGGACTGAGCTCGTCTCGCGCCCGGTGCTGCAGGACGGGTCGATGGAAGCCGGTGGTGGCCGGCCTTTTGGGTCTCGGCGCTGGGGGCCGCCCAGGGGTGCGAAAGGTCGGACCTTTCCACTCATCTCGTTGGTTGGGGTAGTGGCGAATCTCGGGTGAGGTGGTGTCAAGGTCTTGGATGCCGGGGAGGTGGCCCTGGTGGTGGTAGCGCGGTGCTCATGGGCAGAGGCCGTGGCTTGGTGCTGCCCGGTGGCCCTGCCCGTGTGGGCGCCGTGGTGTGCATCAGTTGTCTATCTCTTGGAACCAGTAGGCAGGCCAACTAGCTAACTGTATAGTCTATACCTCTAGAAGAAAGTTTCCTACATATACATTACTTGCACTATCTTCCCTGTCCTCACTGTCATATGTAGTTATGTTAACAAAGAGCAACTTCTGCAATTGGTGAACTGGAAACTGTAATACAGTGTCACGACGACATATCCTAGCAGAACTGAATCTTCCTGTGGGAAAGAAACTGAATCTCAAAGAAGGCTTACTGTAAAGAAACTGAATCTCAAAGAAGGCGTACTGAAAAGAAGAACAGGTTATTCTATAGGAAGATATTTGCCGGTTTTTCATTTCAAACAGCCCTTTTGACAAAATTCAATTGTAGCCAGATCTAAGTTTCATACCCATGCTTCCATCCATTGTGGACCTTCAGCGCCATCCAATGCACATCCAGCAATAGTGCCATCGAGCAAGAGTTGTTTGAGTGCACAGTCATCTATCAGCTGGCAGCTACTGGTATTGACTATGAAAGCTCCTGCAGGGCTCAAAAGATAGTCAATCAGGGCGTGTTATACTATGAACTAAGAAAACCAGTAAGCCTGCCAAGGCCAAATATAAGGGGAAAACAGAAATAGGAAAATAGGAAGCAACTATCTTACCAGGTTTTATGTGCTGCAGACGCTCGGCACTAATTATGTTTGTTGTATCATTTGTTAATGCACAGTGAAGTGAAACAAGGTCACTTGCTGCCAATAAATCATTGAGAGTATCCATTCTTCTGGCAGAAGAAGGAAATACAATGGAAGGCCGCTTTGTTTTGCCCGCACCCTTCACGAAATATTTAACAGTTGGAAATCAGTGTGGTGCTTTAACTCTGGTACATACTTACATGGGGTACAATTTGTTGTACGATTAAGAGACATAACAACAGCTGAGAAATTCCTTGTTTAGATACTAATTCCGCCATAAAACATAAATTTTGTTTTCATGTGGTCATACTAACATAAACTACTTGTCAGACAATTTGTTGTGAAAAACGATAAACTGAGTTTTTTAGCTCTCAAGACAGGAAGATCAGATCACTCCTAAAAGGGCATACAGAATGTCAAGAAAATTCAGACTGTCTGATCATCTTTACTGATTCTTATATTGAGTTACTAGCATACAAATACAGGAAAGCAATGATTTAACTTTAGCATACAAAAGTAGAACGATAATCTTACAAGATACACTCACAAGTCACAACTAGCAGGAGGGTAGAAAGACACTAAATGCCAGAATTTTTTTTTTGCGAGGATAAATGCCAGAAATTTGATTACATATATATACTTTATGAAACAAATGCTGGAAGTTAGCGAACAATTAGTTACTATGAAGTCTTCAAAACCACCCAAACTAGCAACGAACAAGAACCATAGAACAATGCTAGAGCTAAAAAATAACAGAAGAAAAGTAAGCTAACAAAACAATTTAACTGTAAAAACCTAGCAGTGTAGATCAGAGGTTTATAAGCGCAGAAATAGCGGATCCGGCACCTCGTAGAGCGGATCGAAGTAGAGCACGCTCATGCGGAAGGCGAGGCTGCGGGTGGCGAGGCATCGCGCGGCGGCGTTGACGCCGACGATGCCTAGCACGAGCCCACGGCAGCGCCGCATGCCGCGGCACAGCGGCTGGACGGAGCCGAGCCACCCGGCAGAGGGTGTGGAGGAGGACGCGTGCCCGGACAGCAGGTGGGTGCGGCGGAGGAGGCCGAGGAAGAGCGCCATGACGGTGTCCGCGATCTCCTCGGCGCGGTTGGCGTCGACGTGGACGAGACGGAGGCCGAGCTCCGCGGCCGCTGCGGCGTCCGCGGCGCGGTCGGGGGATCCCAAGCAGAGCAGCAGCTGCCACGGCCGGAGCCGACGCTGCGCGGCGCGCGGGAGGAAGGCGAGAGAGGTGAGGAGCACGGCCGCGGCGGCCTCGACGTGGCCCGAGGCGAGCGCAGAGAGCGGTGCGTGCTCCACGGCCGCGGCGCCGGCCAGCGCGTCCCGCTCCACCGACGGGTCCTCGAGGCAGTTGAGCGTCACCACCAGCGGCTGCCCGCCGCCGCCGGCGGCGGCGGCGGTCGCCGGCACGGAATGGGCCGGGCCGCGCAACATGTTTGGGCCGACTCCGCTGCAGAGTTGCTCGCTTGTCGGATCAGAACGTGGAGCAGAGGACACTCCACTACAGTACTATACAGCAGCGAGGCGCGGTCTCTGGACGTTTTGGATTTTGGTGCTCGCGAACTCGCGATCTGCACGGCTAAACGCACGAGCAGAGATGGGTGGGGGAATGCGCTTGCTCGTCAACGGTCTGTGCTGTGCACGGGGATCGCTGCTATGAAAAAACTCAATACGCAAGTGATAACATGCTTCCACCCAAGGATCACGATATTTGGCACACGTGTGCCACATAGCTAAAACTGCTCTCGCGCCGGTCACGCCGGAAACCTGCTCTCGCGCGGACCTGTCATCGTTCAAGCTGTCGGCTTGGACAGCTTACCCTCAGGGCATCCCTATGATCCGGTGGCTCGTCGTGCCTGAGCCCGGAGAGGAGGCGCCGGCGTTGCTACAATACAAGACTTTGATTCATCTCGATGCAGTAAAGGATTTGCGTGAGGCTGGGGGCCATGGTTTCTTGGCGGCTCGTCGGGCAGCGGGCAGAGCGGTATCCCAGAGGATGATGACTATGGTGGCCCGGATAACAACACCACCAGACTGCCGTGGAGATTTGGTGTGCGAGACAATCGTGGCGGCGTTAATGGCTACGCCGCCGGTGGCCGCGCTGCCAGTGGCCAGGGTGCGCGGGCGATGGATGCTGATTGGAGGCTGCCACCGATGGGCCCTGCTGAGCATGTCTCCCAGGGGGGGCCGCGCGTGACGATCAGGGACAGGATCACCAGAAGACCGTCGGCTTTTGACCATTTGACCAACCCGGCGGGGCCCGTGGAAGCATCTAGGGCCATCCCGAGGCAAGTTTCAAATCCCTCGAGCGGCAACCTGGTGGTGCAATCAGTCCCGGAGCCCGCGGCTTTGCGATCCCCAATCACCAGGCAGGGCGAATTGTCTATGATTGTTGTGCCTGAAAGTGCGCGTGCGTCGTCAAGCCCTACTAGGGTGGACCCACCGGTCCCAGTTATGATTGGTGCCTTGGCGACAGAAGTGGGGTCGGCTTCGTGTACTTTGGTGGAGAGGGCTAATGCGGTGTCTGATGTGGCTCCGGTGATTGAGCCACCAATCAGCGATAGGGTACAGGAGTCTGAGCCACCAATCAGCGATTTGGCAGTGGTGGTGGCCGCGGGGATCGAACTACCAACTACAGACAAGATTGAAGAGGCTGGGGGGAAGGAGGGGCCAATGATTGCCCCTCTCAATGATTTGGCGCATGAGGAGGCTGGTGGTGGGCGTGCGGGCGTCCAGCCACGTGCCGCTACCAGCATGGAGCTGGCACAAGGGGGTCCGATGGAAGAGCCAATGGCAGTGGGAATGGTGGGACCCAGCAGGGTGGGCTGCACCAATGCAAGGCAGCTGCATGGCTGCATGCATGCATCGACGGAACAGATTGATGGGAATCATGCAACCTCCCTTGGGGCTACTATAGCTGAGGAGCAGTCTCTTGCTTTTGTGCAGCAGGAAGAGCAGCCGGACAGGCAGGATGGGATGGTGGCTACCGCACTAATCAGCGAAGGTGGAGGCACAACAGAGGGCTTGACCGGCCAAGAAGCTGTGGCATTTGACAGATTGAAGACATTTTGTGCCAACATAGTGAAGAAGCTTGCGCCACCACTGCTGAAAGAGGTACAGGCTTCGTCGCTTCGACCCGAGGCGGAGCCATTCACCCCGAAGCGCATGACTCGCGCTGCAAAACGCAGTGGCACAGTAAGCAGCGGTCCGGCCAAGCGAAAACCCGCTGAAAATGTGCTCCTAAAGGCTTTGGGTTTGGTCCCCGAGGATATGGTGTTGGATGAGGAGGCAGTTCAAGAGCTCAGGATGCTGTTCGACTCCCCACTTAGAGAGCAACACATTCGGGTGATTGTTGTGATGTTTGGCAAGACTTTGCCGGTGGCTGCAGAGCTGGAGGGGAGAGAGGGCAGAATGATCACTGCGGTCTAAGAAGGAGCTGACTGGCGATGGAGAATGACACTCTTTAGATGGAATACAACCCCGAAATCCTCAACTGGAACGTGCGTGGCCTAAACAACCCGGCCAAGAGAAAGGCGGTGAAGGACTTTGTTGCCACGGTGAAAGTCAACTTAGTGTGCTTACAGGAGACTAAATTAGATGTAATCGATCACTTTATGTTATTAGATTGTCTAGGCCGGTCATTTGACGGCTTCGTGTATTTGCCGGCGGTGGAGACTCGTGGAGGGATTCTTCTGGCGTGGGACACCACTATTCTTATGATGGGTAACGCACAGTTCGACACTAACTTTCTGACGGCAATGGTGCACGCCAAGGATGGTTCTTCCTGGTGGATCACTGCGGTGTACGCTCCTCAAGGAGATGGGCCCAAAACGCAGTTCTTACAGGATCTCGGCAACCGGCACTCGGTCTGCCCAGGGTCGTGGCTTATTTTGGGTGACTTTAATATGATCTTGGTGCATGTGAGAAGAACAATGCTAACATCAACAGGGCCATGATGTCGAAGTTCAGGTGCTTTGTCGACGATCATGAACTAAAGGAGCTCTCACTACAAAAAAAGACACATCCGTGACATATTGGGCCGAACGAAAATTTTTTCTGTCATACTTATGACACTTCTATGATGAGAATTGTGACAAAACCCGGTATCATCATAGGTGTGGTGGGATCCTACTTCTATGACAAAAAATCATGACAGAAAATGGGCTTTTCATCTTGGGCTGGCCGGAGATGCAGCTGCATGACATTCTTTGGTCCGTCCATGACGGAATAAACCGTGGTAGAAGCGAGGGCGAGAAAAATTTCGGCGAGTTCCCGGTTACGGTGGGAGGTCGGGGCCGAGCGATGCGCATTTCTCTCGTACACGTATGCGCGTGTGTGGGAGGCGTTGGCTCTAACTGAACCCGAGCGAGGCGTTGGGCTCTAACTGAACCCAAGCGATTGCACTGCAGGCTACGTGTTACTGAACCTGAGCGATCGATCGATTGCTGTTAACTGAACCCGATCTAGCGATTCCTTCACTACTGCTGCTAACTGAAGCCGATCGATGCTGCCTTTGGATGAACAGTGAGCGTTGTGGGGGGGGTGGATGAACAGCGAGCGGTGGGGGTGGATGAACAGGACCCCGTGGCGTTGCCTTTGGATGAACAGGAACCCGATCGATCGAGCCGGTTGGGGCTGGATGAACAGGACCCCGTGGAGGGCTGGATCAACAGGACGACCCCGTGGAGGGCTGGATGAACAGTAGATGATGGAAGGGTGGATGAACAGTAGCCCATTGAGGGGTGGTTGAACAGGAGCCCGTGGAGAGGGGTGGTTGAACAGTAGCCGGTGGAGTAGCGCACGGTGGAGGCTGGATGAACAGGAGCCCGTGGAGGCTGGAGGAGGTCGACGGTGGATGAACAGTAGCCCGTGGAGGCTGGAGGAGGTCAACGGTGGAGATGAACAGTATCCCGTGGAGTCCCATTTTACGGTACGCCACACCCCTCTCGATGAACAGGACCCCCGTTTCGACCGTAGCGCTCCAACACAAGTCCGTTTCGTCCGTTTTGTGGTACGCCACACCCCTCCCGATCAACAGGACCCCGTTTTGACCGTAGAAGGTCCAACACAAGTCCATTTCCTCCGTTTTGCGGTACGCCAGACCCCTCCCGATGAACAGGATCCCATTTCGAACGTGGCCGATCGAACACAAGGCCATTTCCTCCGTTCTACGGTACGCCAGGCCTCGTTTCCATCGCCTGTTCCGTCCAAGCCCTCCCAATGAACACGGCGACGCATTCCATTCCGACCCAGCTGGTTGGCTCCCCATGAACACGACGACGACGATGTTTCTCCGTTCCGACCCATCCATGTACATGAGCCCTGGCCGTACGTATGCGCAAGTAGGCGTTCGAGACCCCGCCCGTATGTACGTACGTGGCCGTATTTTCTTTCTTGCACACTGGCCGCTATACGTACGTGTACATGCTACATGCGCGCCTCTACTATGACACGTGCGCGCCTCTACATCCACCAGTATGTACGTACACGTTCGCGACCAGAATGACAACGGTACGTACGCTTCGACCAGGTGGGTCCCGACTGTCAGGCACTTCCTTGCGTGCAAAGATGTAGCTGGTGGGTCCCAGTAGTCAGGGGGGCGAATCGTTGTTTTTTTGCCCGGACGCACTTTCTTGCATGCGAATATGTAGCTGGTGGGTCCCAGTAGTCAGGAGGAAAACGTTTTTTCGCGAAATACGGTGGCCCATCCGGTGGGTCCCTGCTGTCAGGTGGAGGAATCATTATTTTGCATGTAATAAGGAGGCACGTCCTTGCTGCGGCCGTTAACCCAGCTGTCAGCCTCTCCACGTACAGTCCACGTCCGATGGAAGTCATTCCTTGACCATGTGGACCATGCTACACCGAGAGCACCAGGGCGGTGGACGACGGCGAGGCTTAGGAAGGGGACGACGCGGAGCCGGGGAAGACGCGGCAGTGGATGCCCACGCGTAGAGGAGTATGAGGGTTCACTGGTTCGGCTGCGGTGTGAGGCTGCCATCGCCGTAGAATAACAGGGGGTGTGGGTGAGTAGAGGGATGGCCTGACCAGCGGTGGGAATAGTAGGGGGCGGTGAGGCCTCCGCGGCATCACAGTCGGCCACGGGAGGCAGGAGCATGCGGCACGACCGGCGCTGCTTTGGGCGGCTGGAGCAAGAAGACCAGAGGTTGAAGAAGCACTATGGCCGTTGGATGGACATCGTACGGTCACTGGAGCTAGAATCGTTCATATTGACTAAGTTGACAAAGCCCTCCGTCCCCGTCAACTTAGTAGGCCCACAAGTCAGCCTCCCACCAAGGTGGGTCCCAGCTAGCAGGGGGAGTATTCATTTTTTTGTGCGTAATAAGGAGGCACTTCCGGTAGGTCTGGGCTGACAGTGGGGGGACGTTTTTTTCATAAAATACGGTGGCCCGTCCAGTGGGTCCCAGCAGTCAGGGAGGAAACGTTTTTTTGCGAAATAAGGTGGCCCGTCCGATGGGTCCCTGCTGTCAGGTGGAGGAATAATTATTTTCCGCGTAATAAGGAGGCACTTCCTTGTGGCTGCCGTGGACCCAGCTGTCATACTCTCCACGTACAGTACTCTTCCGATGGAAGTCGGTCGTTGACCACGTTGACCACGCCGCGCCGAGAGCACTAGGGCGGTGGACGACGGCAAGGCCTAGGAAGGGGACGACGCGGAGCCGGGGAAGACGCAGCAGTGGAAGCCCGCGCGGAGAGGAGTACGAGGGTTCACTGGTTCGGCTGCGGTGTGAGGCTGTCGTCGCCGCAGAATAACAGGGGTGTGGGTGAGTAGAGGGATGGCCTAGCCAGCGGTGGGAGTAGTACGGGGCGGTGAGGCCTCCGCGGCATCACAACCGACCATGGGAGGCAGGAGCACGCAGCACGACCGGCGCTGCTTTGGGCGGCTGGAGCAAGAAGACCAGAGGTTGAAGAAGCACTACGGTCGTTGGATGGACATCGTACGATCACTCCAGCTAGAATCGTTTATATTGACTAAGTTGACTCTTACCGATTTATGATGTCTCTTACCGATTTACCGCTATCTTTTTGGGGCTATGCTTTAGAGACTGCCGCATTCACTTTAAATATGGCTCCGTCGAAATCCGTTGAGACGACACCGTATGAATTATGGTTTGGGAAGAAACCTAAGCTGTCGTTTCTAAAAGTTTGGGGATGCGATGCTTATGTCAAGAAACTTCAACCTGAAAAGCTCGAACCCAAGTCGGAAAAATGCGTCTTCATAGGATACCCAAAAGAAACTATTGGGTACACCTTCTACCTCAGATCCGAAGGCAAGATCTTTGTTGCCAAGAATGGGTCCTTTCTAGAGAATGAGTTTCTCTCGAAAGAAGTAAGTGGGAGGAAAGTAGAGCTTGATGAAGTATTACCTCTTGAACCGGAAAATGGCGCAACTCAAGAAAATGTTCCTGAGGTGCCGGCACCGACTAGAGAGGAAGTTAATGATGAACAAGATACTTCTGATCAAGCTCCTACTGAAATTCGAAGGTCCACAAGGACACGTTCCGCACCAGAGTGGTACGGCAACCCTGTCTTGGAAATCATGTTGTTAGACAACGGTGAACCTTCGAACTATGAAGAAGCGATGGCGGGCCCGGATTCCGACAAATGGCTAGAAGCCATGAAATCCGAGATAGGATCCATGTATGAAAACGAAGTATGGACTTTGACTGACTTGCCCGTTGAACGGCGAGCCATAGAAAATAAATGGATCTTTAAGAGGAAGACAGACGCGGATGGTAATGTGACCATCTATAAAGCTCGGCTTGTCGCTAAGGGTTATCGACAAGTTCAAGGGGTTGACTACGATGAGACTTTCTCACCGGTAGCGAAGCTGAAGTCCGTCCGAATCATGTTAGCAATTGCCGCATTCTACGATTATGAAATATGGCAAATGGACGTCAAAACGGCATTCCTTAATGGTTTCCTTAAGGAAGAATTGTATATGATACAGCCGGAAGGTTTTGTCGATCCTAAGAATGCTGACAAGGTGTGCAAGCTCCAACGCTCGATTTATGGGCTGGTGCAAGCATCTCGGAGTTGGAACATTCGCTTTGATGAGATGATCAAGGCGTTTGGGTTTACGCAGACTTATGGAGAAGCCTGCGTTTACAAGAAAGTGAGTGGGAGCTCTGTAGCATTTCTCATACTATATGTAGACGACATACTTTTGATGGGAAATGATACAAAACTCTTGGACAGCATCAAGGCCTATTTGAATAAGAGTTTTTCAATGAAGGACCTTGGAGAAGCTGCTTATATATTAGGCATCAAAATCTATAGAGATAGATCGAGACGCCTCATAGGTCTTTCACAAAGCACATACCTTGATAAGATATTGAAGAAGTTCAATATGGATCAATCCAAGAAGGGGTTCTTGCCTGTGTTACAAGGTATGAAATTGAGCTCAGCTCAATGTCCGACCCCGGCAGAAGATATAGAAGAGATGAGCGTCATCCCCTATGCATCAGCCATAGGTTCTATTATGTATGCCATGCTGTGTACCAGACCTGATGTAAACCTTGCCGTAAGTTTGGTAGGAAGGTACCAAAGTAATCCTGGCAAGGAGCACTAGACAGCGGTCAAGAATATCCTGAAGTACCTGAAAAGGACTAAGGAAATGTTTCTTGTTTATGGAGGTGACGAAGAGCTCGTCGTAAAGGGTTACGTCGACGCTAGCTTCGACACAGATCTGGATGACTCTAAGTCACAAACCGGATACGTGTATATTTTGAATGGTGGGGCAGTAAGCTGGTGCAGTTGCAAGCAAAGCGTCGTGGCGGGATCTACATGTGAAGCGGAGTACATGGCGGCCTCGGAGGCAGCACATGAAGCAATATGGGTGAAGGAGTTCATCACCGACCTAGGAGTCATACCCAATGCATCGGGGCCGATCAAGCTCTTCTGTGACAACACTGGAGCTATTGCACTTGCCAAGGAGCCCAGGTTTCACAAGAAGACAAGGCACATCAAGCGTCGCTTCAACTCCATTCGTGAAAATGTTCAAGATGGAGACATAGAGATTTGTAAAATACATACGGACCTGAATGTAGCAGATCCGTTGACTAAACCTCTCCCTAGAGCAAAACATGATCAACACCAGAATTCCATGGGTGTTCGATTCATCACAATGTAACTAGATTATTGACTCTAGTGCAAGTGGGAGACTGTTGGAAATATGCCCTAGAGGCAATAATAAAAGCATTATTATTATATTTCCTTGTTCATGATAATTGTCTTTATTCATGCTATAATTGTGTTATCCGGAAATCGTAATACATGTGTGAATAACAGACACCAACATGTCCCTAGTAAGCCTCTAGTTGACTAGCTCGTTGATCAATAGATAGTCATGGTTTCCTGACTATGGACATTGGATGTCATTGATAACGAGATCACATCATTAGGAGAATGATGTGATGGACAAGACCCAATCCTAAACATAGCACAAGATCGTATAGTTCGTTTGCTAGAGTTTTCCAATGTCAAAGTATCTTTTCCTTAGACCATGAGATCGTGTAACTCCCGGATACCGTAGGAGTGCTTTGGGTATACCAAACGTCACAACGTAACTGGGTGACTATAAAGGTAGACTACGGGTATCTCCGAAAGTGTCTGTTGGGTTGACATGGATCAAGACTGGGATTTGTCACTCCGTATGACGGAGAGGTATCACTGGGCCCACTCAGTAATGCATCATCATGAGCTCAGAGTGACCAAGTGTCTGGTCACGGGATCATGAATTACGGTACGAGTAAAGTGACTTGCCGGTAACGAGATTGAACGAGGTATTGGGATACCGACGATCGAATCTCGGGCAAGTAACATATCGATTGACAAAGGGAATTGAGTACGGGGTTGATTGAATCCTCGACATCGTGGTTCATCCGATGAGATCATCGTGGAGCATGTGGGAGCCAACATGGGTATCCAGATCCCGCTGTTGGTTATTGACCGGAGAGTCGTCTCGGTCATGTCTGCTTGTCTCCCGAACCCGTAGGGTCTACACACTTAAGGTTCGGTGACGCTAGGGTTATGAAGATATGTATATGCAGAAACCCGAATGTTGTTCGGAGTCCCAGATGAGATCCCGGACATCACGAGGAGTTCCAGAATGGTCCGGAGGTAAAGAATTATATATAGGAAGTGCAGTTTCGGGCATCGGGACAAGTTTTGGGGTTATCGGTATTGTACCGGGACCACCGGAGGGGTCCCGGGGGCCCACCGGGTGGGGCCACCTGTCCCGGGGGGCCACATGGGCTGTAGGGGGTGCGCCTTGGCCTTCATGGGCCAAGGGCACCAGCCCCTATAGGCCCATGCGCCTAGGGTTTCCACCTAGGAGGAGTCCTAGTGGTGGAAGGCACCCCTAGGTGCCTTGGGGGGGAGGGAAACCTCCCCTTGGCCGCCGCCCCCCCCTAGTAGATCTCATCTACTAGGGCCGGCGCCCCCCCCATGGCACCCCTATATATAGTGGAGGGGGAGAGGAGGGAAACAGACCAGCCCCTGGTGCCTCCCTCTCTCCCCGTTACATCTCTCTTCCTCGTAGTATTGGCGAAGCCCTGCTGCTGTGACGCCCTGCATCCACCACCACGCCGTCGTGCTGCTGGATCTTCATCAACCTCTCCTTCCCCCTTGCTGGATCAAGAAGGAGGAGACGTCTCCCATCCCGTACGTGTGTTGAACGCGGAGGTGCCGTCCGTTCGGCGCTTGGTCATCGGTGATTTGGATCACGTCGAGTACGACTACATCATCACCGTTCTTTTGAACGCTTCCGTGCGCGATCTACAAAGGTATGTAGATGCATCCAATGACTCGTTGCTAGATGAACTCCTAGATGATCTTGGTGAAACGAGTAGGAAATTTTTTGTTTTCTGCAACGTTACCCAACAGTGGCATCATGAGCTAGGTCTATGCGTAGTTCTTCTTGCGCGAGTAGAACACAATTTGTTGTGGGCGTAGATTTGTCAACTTTCTTGCCGTTACTAGTCCTTTCTTGCTTCAGCGGTATTGTGGGATGAAGCGGCCCGGACCAACCTTACACGTACGCTTACGTGAGACCGGTTCCACCGACTAACATGCACTAGTTGCATAAGGTGGCTGGCGGGTGTCTGTCTCTCCTACTTTAGTTGGAGCGGATTCGATGAACGGGGTCCTTATGAAGGGTAAATAGAAGTTGACAAATCACGTTGTGGCTTTAACGTAGGTAAGAAGACGTTCTTGCTAGAACCCTAATTCAGCCACGTAAAACTTGCAACAACAATTAGAGGACGTCTAACTTGTTTTTGCAGCGAGTGGTTTGTGATATGATATGGCCAAAGTTGTGATGAATGATGAATGATCTATATGTGATGTATGAGATGTTCATGCTATTGTAATAGGAATCACGACTTGCATGTCGATGAGTATGACAACCGGCAGGAGCCATAGGAGTTGTCTTTATTCTTTTATATGACCTGCGTGTCATTGAGAAACGCCATGTAAATTACTTTACTTTATTGCTAAATGCGTTAGCCATAGTAGTAGAAGTAATAGTTGGCGAGCAACTTCATGGAGACACGATGATGGAGATCATGATGATGGAGATCATGGTGTCAAGCCGGTGACAAGATGATCATGGAGCCCCAAGATGGAGATCAAAGGAGCTATGTGATATTGGCCATATCATGTCATGTTTATTATTTGATTGCATGTGATGTTTATCATGTTTTGCATCTTGTTTACTTAGAACGACGGTAGTAAATAAGATGATCCCTCATACTAATTTCAAGAAGTGTTCCCCCTAACTGTGCACCGTTGCGACAGTTCGCTGTTTCAAAACACCACGTGATGATCGGGTGTTTTATTCAGACGTTCACATACAACGGGTGTAAGACAGATTTACACATGCAAACACTTAGGTTGACTTGACGAGCCTAGCATGTACAGACATGGCCTTGAAACACAGAAGACCGAAAGGTCGAGCATGAGTTGTATAGAAGATACGATCAACATGAAAATGTTCACCGATGTTGACTAGTCCGTCTCACGTGATGATCGGACACGGCCTAGTTAACTCGGATCATGTAATACTTAGATGACTAGAGGGATGTCTAATCTAAGTGGGAGTTCATTATAATTTGATTAGATGAACTTAATTATCATGAACTTAGTCTAAATATTTTACAATATGTCTTGTAGATCAAATGGCCAACGTAGTCCTCAACTTCAACGCGTTCCTAGAGAAAACTAAGCTGAAAGACGATGGCAGCAACTATACGGACTGGGTCCGGAACCTGAGGATCATCCTCATAGCTGCCAAGAAAGATTATGTCCTACAAGCACCTCTGGGTGACGCACCTGTTCTTCCTGCAGAACAAGATGTTATGAACGCTTGGCAGGCACGTTCCGATGACTACTCCCTCGTTCAGTGCGGCATGCTTTACAGCCTAGAGCCGGGGCTCCAAAAGCGTTTTGAGAGACATGGAGCATATGAGATGTTCGAAGAGCTGAAAATGGTTTTCCAAGCTCATGCCCGGGTCGAGAGATATGAAGTCTCCGACAAATTCTTCAGCTGTAAGATGGAGGAAAATAGTTCTGTCAGTGAGCACATACTCACAATGTCTGGGTTACATAACCGCTTGACTCAGCTGGGAGTTAATCTCCCGGATGATGCGGTCATTGACAGAATCCTCCAGTCGCTTCCACCAAGCTACAAGAGCTTTGTGATGAACTTCAATATGCAGGGGATGGAAAAGACCATTCCTGAAGTTTTTGCTATGCTGAAATCAGCAGAGGTAGAAGTCAAGAAGGAACATCAAGTGTTGATGGTCAATAAAACCACTAAGTTCAAGAGAAGGCAAGGGTAAAAAGAATTTCAAGAAGGACGGGAAGGAGGTTGCCGCGCCCGGCAAGCAAGCTGTCGGGAAGAAGCCAAAGAATGGACCCAAGCCCGAGACTGGGTGCTTTTATTGCAAGGGAAGCGGTCACTGGAAGCGGAACTGCCCTAAGTACTTAGCAGACAAGAAGGCCGGCAAAACAAAAGGTATATGTGATATACATGTAATTGATGTGTACCTTACTAGTGCCCGTAGTAGCTCCTGGGTATTTGATACCGGTGCAGTTGCTCACATTTGTAACTCAAAGCAGGGGCTGCGGAATAAGCGGAAACTGGCAAAGGACGAGGTGACAATGCGCGTCGGGAATGGTTCCAAGGTCAATGTGATCGCCGTCGGCACGCTGCCTCTGCATCTCCCTTCGGGATTAGTTTTAAACCTTAATAATTGTTATTTAGTGCCAGCTTTGAGCATGAACATTGTATCGGGATCTCATTTAATTCGAGATGGCTACTCATTTAAATCCGAGAATAATGGTTGTTCTATTTATATGAGAGATATGTTTTATGGTCATGCTCCTATGGTGAATGGTTTATTCTTTATGAATCTCGAACGTGATGCTACACATGTTCACAATGTGAGTACCAAAAGAAGTAAGGTTGATAATGATAGTCCCACATACTTGTGGCACTGCCGCCTTGGTCACATAGGTGTCAAACGCATGAAGAAGCTCCATGCTGATGGACTTTTAGAGTCTCTTGATTACGAATCATTTGACACGTGCGAACCATGCCTTATGGGAAAAATGACCAAGACTCCATTCTCAGGAACAATGGAGCGAGCAACCAACTTATTGGAAATCATACATACTGATGTGTGCGGTCCAATGAGTGTTGAGGCTCGCGGTGGCTATCGTTATGTTCTCACCCTCACTGATGATTTAAGTAGGTATGGGTATATCTACTTAATGAAACACAAGTCTGAAACCTTTGAAAAGTTCAAGGAATTTCAGAGTGAGGTTGAAAATCAACGTGACAGGAAAATCAAGTTTCTACGATCAGATCGTGGAGGAGAATACTTGAGTCATGAGTTTGGCACACACTTAAGAAAATGTGGAATAGTTTCACAACTCACGCCGCCTGGAACACCTCAGCATAATGGTGTGTCCGAACGTCGTAATCGCACTTTGTTAGATATGGTGCGATCTATGATGTCTCTTACCGATTTACCGCTATCTTTTTGGGGCTATGCTTTAGAGACTGCCGCATTCACTTTAAATAGGGCTCCGTCAAAATCCGTTGAGACGACACCGTATGAATTATGGTTTGGGAAGAAACCTAAGCTATCGTTTCTAAAAGTTTGGGGATGCGATGCTTATGTCAAGAAACTTCAACCTGAAAAGCTCGAACCCAAGTCAGAAAAATGCGTCTTCATAGGATACCCAAAAGAAACTATTGGGTACACCTTCTACCTCAGATCCGAAGGCAAGATCTTTGTTGCCAAGAATGGGTCCTTTCTAGAGAAAGAGTTTCTCTCGAAAGAAGTAAGTGGGAGGAAAGTAGAGCTTGATGAAGTATTACCTCTTGAACCAGAAAATGGCGCAACTCAAGAAAATGTTCCTGAGGTGCCGGCACCGACTAGAGAGGAAGTTAATGATGAACAAGATACTTCTGATCAAGCTCCTACTGAAATTCGAAGGTCCACAAGGACACGTTCCGCACCAGAGTGGTACGGCAACCCTGTCTTGGAAATCATGTTGTTAGACAACGGTGAACCTTCGAACTATGAAGAAGCGATGGCGGGCCCGGATTCCGACAAATGGCTAGAAGCCATGAAATCCGAGATAGGATCCATGTATGAAAACGAAGTATGGACTTTGACTGACTTGCCCGTTGAACGGCGAGCCATAGAAAATAAATGGATCTTTAAGAGGAAGACAGACGCGGATGGTAATGTGACCATCTATAAAGCTCGGCTTGTCGCTAAGGGTTATCGACAAGTTCAAGGGGTTGACTACGATGAGACTTTCTCACCGGTAGCGAAGCTGAAGTCCGTCCGAATCATGTTAGCAATTGCCGCATTCTACGATTATGAAATATGGCAAATGGACGTCAAAACGGCATTCCTTAATGGTTTCCTTAAGGAAGAATTGTATATGATACAGCCGGAAGGTTTTGTCGATCCTAAGAATGCTGACAAGGTGTGCAAGCTCCAACGCTCGATTTATGGGCTGGTGCAAGCATCTCGGAGTTGGAACATTCGCTTTGATGAGATGATCAAGGCGTTTGGGTTTACGCAGACTTATGGAGAAGCCTGCGTTTACAAGAAAGTGAGTGGGAGCTCTGTAGCATTTCTCATACTATATGTAGACGACATACTTTTGATGGGAAATGATACAAAACTCTTGGACAGCATCAAGGCCTATTTGAATAAGAGTTTTTCAATGAAGGACCTTGGAGAAGCTGCTTATATATTAGGCATCAAAATCTATAGAGATAGATCGAGACGCCTCATAGGTCTTTCACAAAGCACATACCTTGATAAGATATTGAAGAAGTTCAATATGGATCAATCCAAGAAGGGGTTCTTGCCTGTGTTACAAGGTATGAAATTGAGCTCAGCTCAATGTCCGACCCCGGCAGAAGATATAGAAGAGATGAGCGTCATCCCCTATGCATCAGCCATAGGTTCTATTATGTATGCCATGCTGTGTACCAGACCTGATGTAAACCTTGCCGTAAGTTTGGTAGGAAGGTACCAAAGTAATCCTGGCAAGGAGCACTAGACAGCGGTCAAGAATATCCTGAAGTACCTGAAAAGGACTAAGGAAATGTTTCTTGTTTATGGAGGTGACGAAGAGCTCGTCGTAAAGGGTTACGTCGACGCTAGCTTCGACACAGATCTGGATGACTCTAAGTCACAAACCGGATACGTGTATATTTTGAATGGTGGGGCAGTAAGCTGGTGCAGTTGCAAGCAAAGCGTCGTGGCGGGATCTACATGTGAAGCGGAGTACATGGCGGCCTCGGAGGCAGCACATGAAGCAATATGGGTGAAGGAGTTCATCACCGACCTAGGAGTCATACCCAATGCATCGGGGCCGATCAAGCTCTTCTGTGACAACACTGGAGCTATTGCACTTGCCAAGGAGCCCAGGTTTCACAAGAAGACAAGGCACATCAAGCGTCGCTTCAACTCCATTCGTGAAAATGTTCAAGATGGAGACATAGAGATTTGTAAAATACATACGGACCTGAATGTAGCAGATCCGTTGACTAAACCTCTCCCTAGAGCAAAACATGATCAACACCAGAATTCCATGGGTGTTCGATTCATCACAATGTAACTAGATTATTGACTCTAGTGCAAGTGGGAGACTGTTGGAAATATGCCCTAGAGGCAATAATAAAAGCATTATTATTATATTTCCTTGTTCATGATAATTGTCTTTATTCATGCTATAATTGTGTTATCCGGAAATCGTAATACATGTGTGAATAACAGACACCAACATGTCCCTAGTAAGCCTCTAGTTGACTAGCTCGTTGATCAATAGATAGTCATGGTTTCCTGACTATGGACATTGGATGTCATTGATAACGAGATCACATCATTAGGAGAATGATGTGATGGACAAGACCCAATCCTAAACATAGCACAAGATCGTATAGTTCGTTTGCTAGAGTTTTCCAATGTCAAAGTATCTTTTCCTTAGACCATGAGATCGTGTAACTCCCGGATACCGTAGGAGTGCTTTGGGTATACCAAACGTCACAACGTAACTGGGTGACTATAAAGGTAGACTACGGGTATCTCCGAAAGTGTCTGTTGGGTTGACATGGATCAAGACTGGGATTTGTCACTCCGTATGACGGAGAGGTATCACTGGGCCCACTCAGTAATGCATCATCATGAGCTCAGAGTGACCAAGTGTCTGGTCACGGGATCATGCATTACGGTACGAGTAAAGTGACTTGCCGGTAACGAGATTGAACGAGGTATTGGGATACCGACGATCGAATCTCGGGCAAGTAACATATCGATTGACAAAGGGAATTGAGTACGGGGTTGATTGAATCCTCGACATCGTGGTTCATCCAATGAGATCATCGTGGAGCATGTGGGAGCCAACATGGGTATCCAGATCCCGCTGTTGGTTATTGACCGGAGAGTCGTCTCGGTCATGTCTGCTTGTCTCCCGAACCCGTAGGGTCTACACACTTAAGCTTCGGTGACGCTAGGGTTATGAAGATATGTATATGCAGAAACCCGAATGTTGTTCGGAGTCCCGGATGAGATCCCGGACGTCACGAGGAGTTCCGGAATGGTCCGGAGGTAAAGAATTATATATAGGAAGTGCAGTTTCGGGCATCGGGACAAGTTTCAGGGTTATCGGTATTGTACCGGGACCACCGGAGGGGTCCCGGGGGCCCACCGGGTGGGGCCACCTGTCCCGGGGGGCCACATGGGCTGTAGGGGGTGCTCCTTGGCCTTCATGGGCCAAGGGCACCAGCCCCTATAGGCCCATGCGCCTAGGGTTTCCACCTAGGAGGAGTCCTAGTGGTGGAAGGCACCCCTAGGTGCCTTGGGGGGGAGGGAAACCTCCCCTTGGCCGCCGCCCCCCCTAGTAGATCTCATCTACTAGGGCCGGCGCCCCCCCCCATGGCACCCCTATATATAGTGGAGGGGGAGAGGAGGGAAACAGACCAGCCCCTGGCGCCTCCCTCTCTCCCCGTTACATCTCTCTTCCTCGTAGTATTGGCGAAGCCCTGCTGCTGTGACGCCCTGCATCCACCACCACGCCGTCGTGCTGCTGGATCTTCATCAACCTCTCCTTCCCCCTTGCTGGATCAAGAAGGAGGAGACGTCTCCCGTCCCGTACGTGTGTTGAACGCGGAGGTGCCGTCCGTTCGGCGCTTGGTCATCGGTGATTTGGATCACGTCGAGTACGACTACATCATCACCGTTCTTTTGAACGCTTCCGTGCGCGATCTACAAAGGTATGTAGATGCATCCAATGACTCGTTGCTAGATGAACTCCTAGATGATCTTGGTGAAACGAGTAGGAAATTTTTTGTTTTCTGCAACGTTACCCAACACCATCTTTGGTGCCACCGATCAAAGCTCACCAGCGCGCCATCGCAGAACAAACGTCGGGAAGATTCGAACACACGACTGCAGTCGAAAGTTGTCCGGAACCTGACGAACAAATCAGCCGGTGGCGGACAGACTTCGACGAGCAAGTCACTTATTTGGATGCTCCGCGCAATGCCAAGAGCTTTGACAAGGTCGTCCGGCGAGACGGGAGGCCGGTCGCCGTTGATGGTTACCATCAGCACTTTGCCTGCAAACTGGTCGTCAAGCGCCGCCATGCCACTGTTTAGCGACAACATGCAGCGACCAAAGGCAGGACGGACCTTAGAATCTCCGGCTCGGAGATCCGCGTTGACCGGCGACATCATAGTGCGCTTGAGTACAGGGAGTATATGAGTGGGATTTGGGGGAACTGGAGTAGGAATCGAGATTCCAGAGGTGGGGGAGGGGCGGGAGACTGGGGATCAAAAGGTAGCATGAATTTCGAGCACGCGCCAATATGCTCTCGGCGCGCAAGCGCACGAAAACACCGATGGCGCCCACATGTCGGCCTAAGAGTCCTTATTCTTTATTTTTTGGAGAGCCCGGCCTTTTTTTCAGGATCTTTTGAGAGCCCGGCCTGAGAGTCATAATTAACCTGTTTGGCATTGCATTACTACTCGGCCCATATTCAACGACACCTCACTAGCCCAAACAAGTGTACATCATCGAAAAGACACTGAGCTCAAATTATATAACTTGAAAAAAGGAGATATACTATGAACACTGGAGAATGGCGATGCCCTCATTTAGCCCACTAGTAGTTCGAGACAATAAACACTTCGAAACAACGATATATACAACATTCAAACACTGACTAGTGACTACTACTGACATAAACAGCAAGACATGATAGTTCATAAGAAGTCTTGCTACACCACTAAAACGCACCCATCTGCAGCACTCAGACTCTCGTGATCCAGACGAGAATGACATTCTAAATAGAAGCAACTATTACATAGTAAGAGTGACATAGACGAGCATGACCAAATGACAAGGAATATGCATAACAAAAGAAAGAACTACCCATCCAAAACCAGCAACAAAGACAACAAAGTCATTCGAAGAGATGATCCAACACCATCATAATTTGCAGCCCCGCTTCAGCGACCCGTGATCCGGAGACACCAGTACTCCACCCTTTCGATGCAACAGCCCAATTACCTATCTACCTGAAGGCTTGAACCACATCACTACCTGTCGTAATTGAGACATCCAAGGATCAAAGTTAATCCGGATGCCTTTGTCATTCTCACCTTCTTTTGGCTGCAGGCTGTATCGTTGACAATCAGGGGAGTTTGCTCCCGAACTCCTAGGGCTCGCCGTGTAGACACAGTTTTCCATAGCAAACGGAGCCTCTCTGCCATCAAGGTGCTTGCCAACGGTGATCTCCTGGTTAATAGGATAATTGAGTCCGAGAAACAGAGAGTGTGAACCAAGGCTGTTTATCCGCCTCCAACTAAAAAATCCTAAAGGCCCCAACAAGCTGATATCCTGCTCATAGACGTAACAGCCACTGTCCGGATACTCACGTATTACACGGTGCTTGTATACAGTGGGGTTTTTGCAATATAACTTTTCCGGCTCATGTGTCTGCATGATCATCAGTCTTATGCCGTCGTCTGATCGAGCGAGAAACTAGTTGTGCTTCCCTATTTTTGGCAAAGGTGGTGTGGTTACAAAGGGCAGTAACTGTAGGGACACTGCATCATATCAAAAAGGACAGGCATTGTTAATGTAAGATCAGCATTGTTCAGAGTATGAGTAGGATAATGCAAGAAACAACATTGATATGTCCCTGTTGGAACTGGGAGGAAAATACAGGGAAATTATACTGGGTTCAAAAATATAGAAGTGCCATGCATGGTTATACTCATGTTATCTCGCAATCGATTCTTCACAGGACTACCATGTCATGCATGTTATGTAATCATGTTCTGTCCTCACAAACAAATTCTTCAAGGTAACTAACAGACCATGCATTGTTATATACTCGTGTTCTGTGGGCAAATTTTTTGTGAGGATATTATTCTAGCCATTGATTGCTGAAGGGCGAATATAGGTATGTACACATGGTAAGCATTGCAGGATTTCACTACTTCCAAATATAGAGTTCTCCATATGCACATTTACTTCCCTACTGTATGGTTAGATGAAACCAACAGTGTGGTGCATGTTTCTACATCATGAAAATGAGGAAACTAACATGGCCATTGATACACACTCATATTTAGTTGTAGTATATAGATTACTGTAAAATAAGGATAATATCCATATATTCCTAACCGTTTGATTATTCAGGGTACAAATTGGTTGTAATGACATGGTCACAATCGCATGAATTAACTCATTCCAAATATAGCTGATTTACGACGTCTCTAATACATTGCCATAGTTCTACTCAAATTCTGCTCAAACAGGGATATGCCAATCATCACAAAAAGTTCAAACAGTGGCATGGCGTCATCATTAACATGAGACGGAAACAACTTACACGCGTTGTCCCAGCAATATGTGGTGCCATCTGCTTTGTCGATCGTGTAGATGATGCCCTTGTGTTCAATAGCATCACAGAAGTGTGTATCAGCTTTGATGATGATCCACTGCGAGCTGAGTTGTCTCCAGCTAAAGAAGGCACCAGCGTGAAGATAGGTGAGTCCGCGGTCGAACAAGACAATTAGCTTGAAGTCTGCGTAATTCGCATGTCATGTGGGCACTTGGCAGATTATAATCTTCTGCAAAACAAGGTCCGCCAACTGACGTGGTAATCTAGATGACTTGGACCGCGATGGTAAAACTCTATATAATCCAACGGAGGAAGGATAATCTCATGGGAGGTCTGGAAGTTCACGAGCACCAACTTTTTACCATCTTCTTTGAAGGCAGCCATCCAGTGGGAGTTCATGCCGACCCATTACATACCTGCCAAGAAGTTTCGGGCGATGGTGATCGGATCGAAGTCGAGGGAAATGATGTACAACGACCCACTACATACCTGCAAAGAAGTTTCGGCTAATGGAGATCGGATTGAAGTCGAGGGGCATCATGTACGCCTCCGTATCATGGTGAGCCAATCTCGCAAAACCAGATAGCAGCAAGCAGGGTGTCTTGAAAAGCTTAGACCTCGCTTCGATGATGGCTGTGTGCATGTCCCTCGAGGATGCAGCCAGCCGCAGGGCGCTCAACATATCCATACACGAACAACAGAGGTCGAGGATGTCACTGGGAAGATTGCTCCAATCGCGGCTCATATGGATGTTGCCTGGTTCGCGTTTGGTCATGGTGGAGTTTGGAAGGTGGGGGTTTTGGGGGGCTTGATTTACGGGGGAGAAGGCTGTCGGTGCTGGAGTGGCTAGCGAGGGAATAGTGGTACTGGGGGAGGCGAGCGAGGCGACGGTACACGGGGGCACAGTGAGATGGAGACGGAGACGGAGAAGGAGATGGAGATGGAGTGGTGCTATGGGAGGGGAGAGGGAGACAAGGTGAGGCACCAATGTGCTGTACAGCAGCGGTGACAAACTGCACAGTGCACAGGGTGAGGCTGACTTTGGTAACCCGAACACGCCGCCTGGACTAGTGTCAGGCGCAGGGTGTTGTCACTTCACTGTGAGGACCGGATGAATAGTATTTTGAGGATCAAGTGTACCACAGTTGTACTACTACTACTACTAGTAGTAGGAACATGAGTGCTCCAGTATTGTATAGCGGAAATAGGTCTCCCGTGCTAGCATGCATGTTCACTTCATCGTTCAGGTATCATCCATATTGCGAGCAGAACCAAATTCTTGTGCATGCAGAAGCGCGAAGATGGGCTTTGACGAGGATAACCGTGTACTCCCTCCGTCTAGGTGAGCGCAACCTAGGTGGCTGTAGATTGGACGAGAAAGAGCACTGGGACGAGCAAAACTTCCAACCACAGCACTATTACAAATGGAAGCAAAATCAGCAACTAATACGTAATTATAAGGATACCTTTTCAGCTCTCCAAGCAGGCCCAATCAATGCCCTGCCGCGATGCATGCAGTGGTCGTTCTGGTGCGTCAAGGACGGCATGCAGATCGTTCCACACTTGAGAATAGGAAAAATGGAAAGGTAGAATGCGGCAGTAGAGGAAGAGAACGCTGGCTAACGAGGCTGGGAGGGGATCGAGCAGGAAGTTAGTGCTCCATGCCTAAAGGTTTTGGGAAAACCTGATTTTCATAAGGTGACTTACTCACCTAAATGGAGGGAGTATTCCTTAACCAGAGAATGTTGTGTCTCCCACTCACGCGCCAATATCCATCTGAACCAGCTACGACACATTTTTTATCTGTTTGCATAGGTCCCACCTATCAGGAAGGATGGGCACGTACACGAACAGGTACGACTCATCAGTCTACCTGCATAGCCTTTTCGTTTAGTCTACCTAGCCGTCTAATCAACTGCCTGCACGCCACTTCTCCCATTTACTTCTCCATCGGGAACCGATTTTCCTCGGCTTCTTCACCTCCCCTTCATCTTCATTTGCATCCAAACCCCCACTGCGTTCACATTGTTTTAACCTCTTTAAATAATCATCTACTACTTCAGTTAGACTAGCCATCTAATCCTAATTCTCCAAGCCATAGCCCTCCGTTCCAGCGGTTCCAAATGGCGAAAGAGATCGAGATGCAGGTTTTTAGCGTCCAACATGTCCTCGTCGAAGGCTCGATGAGCATAGTTGCCACCGTCACCGTCCACCCAAGGGTTGTTCGACAGTGGATCAACAATGTATCCAACTCCCTCAAAAAGGTAGAGACGAGGGTCATCGGTCTCGACGCAGAGTACACGGAGCGTGCCACTGGGAAGATCCAACGCGCCGCCGTCCTTCAGCTGTGCCTCGAAGATGATGTTTTGGTGTACCACATCATACACTCGCCCTCAATACCAGGTGAGCTTCACGATTTCTTGTCTCGGGTGGACATATACTTCTGTGGGGCAGCCATCGAAGGGGACAAACAGAAGCTGGAGCCGTACAACCTTGATTTGAAAAGCATCGGTGACCTACAAACCAGAATCAAAATTCCTGTAGAAGATTGTGATAAACAGACACCATCTCTATTCGACATAGCAAATTTTGTGCTCGGTGCAAATCTTCAGAAGGGAGACGAGACGGTGGCATTAAGGTCGTCTGGATGGGAGAATTATCCCTTGACGTACGAGCGGATAAAATATGCTGCCCTCGATGCCCGTGTGAGTTTCGAGATAGCTGCAAGGTCCAAAGAGCTTGTTGCGAAGCCGTCTCCCACAGAAAATGAAACAAGAAGAAGACTAGCTTGAAGAAGACTAGCTAGAAGAAGACTAGCTAGAAGAAGAAGAAGAAGAAGAAGAAGAAGAAGAAGAAGAAGAAGAAGAAGAAGACTAGCTAGAAGAAGACTAGCTAGAAGAAGACTATTTAGAAGAAGAAGAAGAAGAAGAAGAAGAAGAAGAAGAAGAAGAAGAAGAAGAAGAAGAAGAAGAAGAAGAAGAAGAAGAAGAAGAAGACTAGCTAGATGAAGAAGAAGACTAGCTAGAAGAAGAAGAAGAAGAAGAAGAAGAAGAAGAAGAAGACTAGCTAGAAGAAGAAGAAGAAGAAGAAGAAGAAGAAGAAGAAGAAGAAGACTAGCTAGAAGAAGAAGAAGAAGAAGAAGAAGAAGAAGAAGAAGAAGAAGAAGAAGAAGAAGAAGAAGAAGAAGAAGAAGAAGACTAGCTAGAAGAAGAAGAAGACTAGCTAGAAGAAGAAGAAGAAGAAGAAAAATAAGAAGAAGAAGAAGAAGAAGAAGAAGACTAGCTAGAAGAAGAAGAAAAGGCTGCACCAGCAGGAGGGCATTATGGATGGATGAACTATTTCCTCTCTTGTAAAAAAATTATTCCCTCTCGGTGTATATTGATATAGATGGACTATTTCGATGGTGTGCATGTCTTTGGAACAAAGTAGTAGCGTGGGTCCACTTGATTATAAGGAACTATTTATCTGCATATATAGCTTTCTCTGCTACTCCTTTAGTGATCGATATGCAGTGCATGTGTCCGTAGACATGACAGCTTGTCCATGGAAGTTCAACTACGGCGACCATCACGTTTCATCTCGCGATTCCCACGATGCCGCTCCAACCCACGGCACCACGTCCCCCGACGTGCGCCTCACCCCTCTCGGCCGCACCGCCCCTCTGCCTTTGTCTGCATGACATGTGGGCCGCATAAAATGCGGCGAGCATCAAGTTTCTACCACAGCCACACACGATTCCCACGACGTCGCTCGAACCCATGGCACCACACGTCCCCCGACCTGCGGCTCACCCCTCTTGGCCCCACTGCCCCTCTGCCTTCGGGAGAATTACATGTGGACCAGTCATTGATAACCCACAAGTGTAGGGGATCGCAACAGTTTTTGATAAGTAAGAGTGTCGAACCCAACGAGGAGCTAAAGGTAGAATAAATATTCCCTCAAGTTCTATCGACCACCGATACAACTCTACGCACGCTTGACGTTCGCTTTACCTAGAACAAGTATGAAACTAGGAGTACTTTGTAGGTGTGATAGGATAGGTTTGCAAGATAATAAAGAGCACGTAAACATAAACTAGGGGCCATTTAGATAAAGATGCAATAAAGTAAATATAGCGAGTGTGGAAAAGTGGTGGTAGGAGTTGTGGAATTGTCCCTAAGCAATTGACTTTGTTACTAGACCGGTAATCACTATTGCAATTCTATTTGAGGGAGAGGCATAAGCTAACATACTTTCTCTACTTGCATCATATGCACTTATGATTGAAACTCTAGCAAGCATCCGCAACTACTAAAGATTCATTAAGGTAAAACCCAACCATAGCATTAAAGTATCAAGTCCCCTTTATCCCATACGCAAACAACCTACTTACTCGGGTCTGTGCTTCTGTCACTCACGCCACCCACCATAAGCAAATCATAAACATATTGCAAACCCTACAGCGGGGATCCCTCACGCTTGCGCGACACGGAGGGCACAATAGGATAGCACCAATAATAAAACATGCAACTCAAACCAATCATAGCAATTCATCAATCACCGATAGGACAAAGAAAATCTACTCAGACATCATAGGATGGCAACACATCATTGGAAAATAATATGAAGCATAAAGCACCATGTTCAAGTAGAGGGTACAGTGGGTTGCGGGAGAGTGGACCGCTGTAGATAGAAGGGGGAAGGTGATGGAGATGTTGGTGAAGATGGCGGAGGTGTTGGTGAAGATCGTGGTGATGATGATGGCCCCCGGCGGTGTTCCGGCGCCACCGGAAGCAAGGGGGAGAGAGCCCTCCTCCTTCTTCTTCTTCCTTGACCTTCTCCCTAGATGGGAGAAGGGTTTCCCCTCTGGTCCTTGGCTCCCATGGCGTGGGAGGGGCGAGAGCCCCTCCGAGATTGGATCTATCTCTCTGTTTCTGCGTTCCCAGATTCTTCCCCTTCACCGTTTCTTTTATATCTGGAGATCCGTAACTCCTATTGGGGTGAATCTTTCGCCCAGATTTTTCTCGTAAAATTAGCTTTCTTGCGGCAAAAGAAGGGCGTCAACCGCCTTACGGGGTGACCAGGAGAGTCCAGGGCACGCCTGGCTCCCTGGGGCGCGCCCCTTGTATCCTGCCCCCCTCGGGCACCGTCTCGCGTTGATTTTACTTCCCAAAAATCACAAATTTTCCAAAATAATTCTCTGTACATTTTTATCCCGTTTGGACTCCGTTTGATATTGGGTTTCTGCGAAACAAAAAACATGCAACGGACAAGAACTGGCACTGGGCAATGGATCAATATGTTAGTCCCAAAAATAATATAAAAAATTGCCAAAAGTATATGAAAGTTGTAGAATATTGGCATGGAACAATAAAAAATTATAGATACGACGGAGACGTATTAGCATCCCCAAGCTTAATTCATGCTCGAGTAGGTGAATGATAAAAAAGATAATTTTTGATGTGGAATGCTACCTAGCATAATCTTGATCATATGTCTAATCATGGCATGAATATTAAGACACGAGTGATTCAAAGCAATAGTCTATCATTTGACATAAAAACAATAATACTTCGAGCGTACCAATAAAGCAATCATGTCTTTTCAAAACAACAAGGCCAAAGCAAGCTTATCCCTACAAAGTCATACAGTTTGGCCATGCTTCATTTTTGTCACACAAAATACTTCCATCATGCACAACCCCGATGACAAGCCGAGCAATTGGTTCATATTTTTTAACGCGCTTCAGCTTTTTCAACCCTCGCGCAATACATGAGCGCAAGCCATGGATATAGCACTATAGGTGGAATAGAATATGATGGTGGGGGTTTATGTGGAGAAGACAAAAAAGGAGAAAGTCTCACATTGACGCGGCTAATCAATGGGCTATGGAGATGCCCACCAATTGATGTCAATGCGAGGAGTAGGGATTGCCATGCAACGGATGCACTAAGAGCTATAAGTATATGAAAGCTCAACAAAAGAAACTAAGTGGGTGTGCATCCAACTTGCTTGCTCACGAAGACCTAGGGCATTTGAGGAAGCCCATCGTTGGAATATACAAGCCAAGTTCTATAATGAAAATTCCCACTTAGTAAATGAAAGTGACAATATAGGAGACTTACTATATGAAGAACATGGTGCTACTTTGAAGCACAAGTGTGGAAAAAGGATAGTAACATTGCCCCTTTTCCTTTTCTTTTTTTTCTTTTCTTTTTTTATTTTTTTCGGTGGGCTTCTTTGGCCCCCTTTTTTATTTAGGCTTCTTTGGCCTTTCCCTTTTTTTCTTTTTTTTTCTTTTTTTTCATGGGGCAATGCTCTATAATGATGATCATCACACTTTTATTACTTACAACTCAATATTACAACTCGATACTAGAACAAAGATATGACTCTATATGAATGCTTCCGGCGGTGTACCGGGATGTGCAATGATCTAGCGTAGCAATGACATCAAAAAACGGACAAGCCATGAAAACATCATGCTAGCTATCTTACGATCATGCAAAGCAATATGACAATGAATGCTCAAGTCATGTATATGATGATGATGATGAAAGTTGCATGGCAATATATCTCGGAATGGCTATGGAATTGCCATGATAGGTAGGTATGATGGTTGTTTTAAGGAAGATATAAGGAGGCTTATGTGTGATAGAGCGTATCATATCACGGGGTTTGGATGCACCGGCGAAGTTTGCACCAACTCTCGAGGTGAGAAAGGGCAATGCACGGTACCGAAGAGGCTAGCAATGATGGAAAGGTAAAAGTGCGTATAATCCATGGACTCACATTAGTCATAAAGAACTCATATACTTATTGCAAAAGTTTTATTAGCCCTCGAAGCAAAGTACTACTACGCATGCCCCTAGGGGGATAGATTGGTAGGAAAAGACCATCGCTCGTCCCCGACCGCCACTCATAAGGAAGACAATCAAAGAAACACCCCATGCTTCAAATTTGTCACACAACGGTTACCATACGTGCATGCTACGGGACTTGCAAACCTCAACACAAGTGTCTCTACAATCCACAACAACCCACTAGCATGACTCTAATATCACCATCTTTATACCGCAAAACTATTGCAAGGAATCAAACATATCATATTCAGTGATCTACAAGTTTATGTAGGATTTTATGACTAACCATGTGAATGACCAATTCCTGTCATCTCTCTAAATAGATATAAGTGAAGCAAAAGAGTTTAATTCTTTCTACTAAAGATATGCCCATGCTGTAACAAATATAAGTGAAGCAAAAGAGCATTCTACAAATGGCAGTTTTCTATGTGAAGAGAAACAGGCAATCCAAACTTCAAATGATATAAGTGAAGCACAAGAAGCATTCTATAAAACCATACTCAAAAGATTTAAGTGAAGTGCAATGAGCATTCTATAAATCAACCAAGGACTATATCATACTAGCATGGTGCATAAAAGAAAAGTGAAAACTAAATGCAAAAGACGCTCCAAGACTTGCACATATCGCACAAACGAAACGAATACGAAAACATACCGATACTTGTTGAAGAAAGAGGGGATGCCTTCCGGGGCATCCCCAAGCTTAGACGCTTGAGTCTCCTTGAATATTTACTTGGGGTGCCTCGGGCATCCCCAAGCTTGAGCTCTTGCCTCTCTTCCTTTTCCTCATATCGAGACCTCCTCGTTTAGACACTTCATCCACACAAAACTTCAACAGAAAACTCAGTAAGACCCGTTAGTATAATAAAGCAAATCACCACTCTAAGTAATGTTGCAAACCAATTCATATTTTTTTTGCATTGTGTCTACTGTAATATAACTTTTCCATGGCTTAATCCACTAATATAAATTGATAGATTCATCAAAACAAGCAAACTATGCATCAAAAACAGAATTTGTCAAAAACAGAACAGTCTATAGCAATCTAAACATACACCATACTTATGCTACCCTAAAAATTCTACCAAAATTAGGAAAAATAAACAAGTTGTATATCAAGACATTGCAAAAGGAATCAGAACCAATTGACGTTCCAGTTAAAAATGTAAAATCGTGCACTACAGCCAAAGTTTCTGTCCTGCACCATACAAACCAACAAGCATTGTAAACATCCTAAAGGCAAACCTTAGCACATTATTTTTATAATACAATGGAATTATACAAGGGGATAATTATTTTTGATGAAAAGTTTTTGTAATCAAGATTCACAAAGTTTCCGTGAGCATGAACAAAGTTCAAGGAGCTCTGCCACTTCAATAATGCTTGTCTTTCTCACTTTCACTTTCCTTTTTTGAAAAGTTTTAGGTTCCCCTCTTTTTTTAAACTATATGAAAGCACTCAACAGAAATAAATGACTCTCTAAAACTTCCGGGTTGTCTCCCCGGTAGCGCTTTCTTTAAAGCCATTAAGCTAGGCATATAGTGCTCAAGTAATGGATCCACCCGGATCCCAAGGTATATCAAAGCCAATTTTAATTAACAATGATTTGTAATTTAGTAGTGAGCACAAAGTAACATATATCATGCAACAACGAAGTCTAACTCTCTTCCTATGCATCGGCATGTCATAAAAGAACAATTCATGCACACCAAGTAAGGGCCAATGCATAGTATAAACAGTTTCTTGCAATTCTATCATATTGGAAACATAAAGAGGCGGAGATATAGTTCCTCTCTCATAATAATTGCAAGTAGGAGCAGCAAGCACATGCATATTATATCTATCAAAATCATCATGTGTAGTAGTAAAAGGCAACCCATCAATGTAATCCTTAATAAGCACAAACTTCTCCGATATAGTGTAGTTTGGAGAATTCAAAAAGATAATAGGACTATCATGCGTGGGTACAATAGAAACAATTTCATGTTTAACATGAGGAACTATAGCAAGTTCATCTCCATAAGCATAATTCATATTGGCATCTTGGCGACAAGTATAGCAAGCATCATCAAAAAGGGATATTTCAAGAGAATCAACGGGATCATAGCAATCATTATAGCAATCATCCTTCGGTAAGCACGAAGGGGAATTAAACAATGTATGAATTGAAGAGTTACTCTCATTAGAAGGTGGGCACGGGTGATCAATCCGCTCTTCCTCCTTTTGTTCTTCGCTCTCCTCATCATCTTTTTCATCCAATGAGCTCACAGTTTCATCAATTTCTTCTTCCATAGCTTCCTGCAAAATATTAGTCTCTTCTTGGACAGCGGAGACTTTCTCAATAAATGAATTAATATAGTAATTGCATTCATAATTTTCATAGCAATATCTAAGTATAGTAAGATTTTCAGGCCTATAAACATCATCATCTAAAGCTTCATACTTTTCAAACAAATATTCAATTTCATAAGCAGCCTTAAAAGCAACAAATTCTTCTATTTGTTCCACATCATAGTAATCATATATACCATTAGCATAAGAAGCTAAGGTTTCATTATCATTAAATTTGCATGAAAAGGGAAGGTGTGGAGCCTTCATCCTAGAGCAACAAGTAATATCGTATCTCAAGCATAGATCCCGGGCATACCAACGCAACATAATAAATTGATCCCATAATAGTTTCCCTTTTTGTGTCGAGCGATAATCCCTAAAGTATTCACGTTGATCCCACGTGTCTCCCATTATAAAGTTGAATGGGGTTTTCTCAGGATTATCAAAGTAGTACATAATATCTTTCACATAATGAGAATCAAGGGTTTTAGGAGTTACCCCATCTTCATGAGTAGCAAGTACACCTAATTTTTTTGGTATTTTGCGTTCCATATCTATAACTAAAGATAGAGAACAACTTAGAATAGCAAATAAAAATTACTTAGTGATAAAGCAAACAAGCACACACGAGAATATTCACCCCACGCTATGACTCCCCGGCAACGGCGCCAGAAAAAGGTCTTGATAACCCACAAGTGTAGGGGATCGCAACCGTTTTCGATAAGTAAGAGTGTCGAACCCAACGAGGATCTAAAGGTAAAATAAATATTCCCTCAAGTTCTATCGACCACCGATACAACTCTACGCACGCTTGACGTTTGCTTTACCTAGAACAAGTATGAAACTAGAAGTACTTTGTAGGTGTGATAGGATAGGTTTGCAAGATAATAAAGAGCACGTAAACATAAACTAGGGGACGTTTAGATAAAGATGCAATAAAGTAAATATAGCGAATGTGGAAAAGTGGTGGTACGAGTTGTGGAATTGTCCCTAAGCAATTGACTATGTTACTAGACCGGTAATCACTATTGCAATTCTATTTGAGGGAGAGGCATAAGCTAACATACTTTCTCTACTTGGAACATATGCACTTATGATTGGAATTCTAGCAAGCATCTGCAACTACTAAAGATTCATTAAGGTAAAACCCAACCATAGCATTAAAGTATCAAGTCCCCTTTATCCCATACGCAAACAACCTACTTACTTGGGTCTGTGCTTCTGTCACTCACGCCACCCACCATAAGCAAATCATAAACATATTGCAAACCCTACAGCGGGGATCCCTCACATTTGCGCGACACGGAGGGCACAATAGGACAGCACCAATAATAAAACATGCAACTCAAACCAATCATAGCAATTCATCAATCACCGATAGGACAAAGAAAATCTACTCAGACATCATAGGATGGCAACACATCATTGGAAAATAATATGAAGCATAAAGCACCATGTTCAAGTAGAGGGTACAGTGGGTTGCGGGAGAGTGGACCGCTGTAGATAGAAGGGGGAAGGTGATGGAGATGTTGGTGAAGATGGCGGAGGTGTTGGTGAAGATCGTGGTGATGATGATGGCCCCGGCGGCGTTCCGGCGTCACCGGAAGCATGGGGGAGAGAGCCCCCCTTCTTCTTATTCTTCCTTGACCTTCTCCCTAGATGGGAGAAGGGTTTTCCCTCTGGTCCTTGGTTCCCATGGCGTGGGAGGGGCAAGAGCCCCTCCGAGATTGGATCTATCTCCGTATTTCTGCGTTCTCAGATTCTTCCCCTTCACCGTTTCTTTTATATCTGGAGATCCGTAACTCCGATTGGGGTGAATCTTTCGTCCAGATTTTTCTCGTAAAATTAGCTTTCTTGCGGCAAAATAAGGGCGTCAACCACCTTACGGAGTGACCAAGAGAGTCCAGGGCGCGCGTGTCTCCCTAGGGCACGCCCCCTGTCTCCTGGCCCCCTCGGGCACCGTCTCGCATTGATTTTACTTCCCAAAAATCACAAATATTCCAAAATAATTCTCCGTCCGTTTTTATCCCGTTTGGACTCCGTTTGATATTGGGTTTCTGCGAAACAAAAAACATGCAACAGACAGGAAGTGGCACTAGGCACTGGATCAATATGTTAGTCCCAAAAATAATATAAAAAGTTGCCAAAAGTATATGAAAGTTGTAGAATATTGGCATGCAATAATCCAAAATTATAGATACGACGGAGACGTATCAGTCACCTATCGGGTCCACATGTTATCGACTTAAAGGTAGGTGTAATAAGGCGCTGAAGCTCAGTCCCGACGGCCCTGAGAGGGAAATGTAACTCCTGCGCCAGGGCTTGTGGTGCTACCGCTGCACGAACTCGTGCCAAACTCGAGATTTGTTTCTTTACTATACATGCACGCAACGATTTAATGGACCTTGTAATCTCAACATGTGATGGGGAGCTCTAAATTTCAATTTGAAACTTCTAAAACGAAGAGATTCAAAATAAATAAACTGGGAGAGAGGGAGTATATCGTAGGATGTGTCCCATACAAAATAAGTCCCCTGGTTTGTCACCGCGAAGATGCGGTTAGAAAGGAGCACATCGTCTTCGTACTCGTACGGCAACAAATCAGCCGCAGACAGCATGGTCCGCCTTTGACCGCCATGTGCATGGTTCGTGCTATCTTATTCAATCTCACCGTGGTTCCATCGTACCAATTCATGCGGTGGCCCATTGCATGGCTGATCCCAATGTTGGACAAAGGTTATACGGGAACGGTGTCACCGTTGTAAATGTTGTGCAAATTGATGTTGGTACCCTCCTGTACATATGCAAGCCAATCTCCACTCGCACTGAGCCTAACCTGTGAAACAGTGGGCAGGGGGAGAATTAGGAAATGGACACAGAAGTAGTCTTTAGAATGCATTTACTACATGATCAAACTCATCTTACCTGCTCATCGGAGGAAATCTGAGTGCCCCTCAACGTCAGCATCTCAAGGGGCGTCAACTTGCAACTACGGCCATGCCGCGCTGGAGAGACCCCCAAGGAAACATCCTCGTGCATTCCACGGAACATCAAGATGCATTTGTATGAGTGGTTTCTCTTGTGAGAGAAAAGGATGAACGAGGGAAGGCCTCTAGAGATAGAGATAGACACTACTACTACCAATGTGCTGGCCCGTGTGTTGTAATGGATCAAAAGTAGTAGAGTAATGCTTGTTCACGTGCTTGAAATATAAACACTCTAGTTTTGATATACATGTGTCAGCAGACATGACAGCTTGTCCATGGAAGTTGAACCACTGCGACCACCAGATTTCTTATTTCTACCACTGCCACACCCACATGCGATTCCCACGACGCCGCTCCAACCCACAACACGACGTCCCCCGACGTGGACATGGATCCTCTAACGTGGCTATCACTGCCTTGCCCTGCCTTTCCTTCGCTGACAGGTGGGACCCATGCTTGTGGGTCCCACATGTCAGTGACAGAATGGTAGGATTGTTCGCGTCAGGGGATCCTCATCATCCCCCCGACGTGCCCCTCATCCCTCTCGGCCCCACCGCTCCTTTGCCTTTGTGTGCATGACATGCGGGCCGGCTGAACTGCGGCGACCATCAACTTTCTACCACAGACACACCCGATTGGATGCGGTTTGCCTGCTCCGCTGTTGTGCTCCGATCGGTACTCCCACACCACCAAATTTTCATCCAGCGCCTGCGACACATTTCGTCCCGGGCATCAATCCTCAGCTGGAGTACTTCTGTACTACAAGTAGTACCCGCCGGTGTGGCCATCTACGCCTCGTAATGGTCCGACGCCCAGCTGTGGCACCCTCGCCACGGCCACGCTACCACCGACCGGTTCATCTCGAACGAGTGAGTCGCAAACCACACCACCACCATGAGAATGACATGTGGGCCAGTCGCATTTAAGGTCCGCATGTCATTGACTCATAGGCCGGGCACTAATCCACTGAAGTTCGATCCCGTGGGCCTCGAGAGGGAAATGTAACTCCTGCGGCAGGCCTTGTGGTGCTCCTGCAGTACGAGCTCGTGCCAAAACCGGAATTTGTTTCTTACTACTACCAACTAGTACTAGTAAGTTCACGTGCATTGCACGCATGAGATTCTGGTGGTTTGTGCATTATGCTTCTACATGTGGATTTTTCTAGATTCTACATGTGGCAAAATCTGGTGGAATGTAGATCATATCCAACGGCAAGTAGTGCTCGGATTTGCCATCTTTGTACCGTTGGATTGGCTTCATCCAACGACCAACTTTCAAAGTTATTCACACACTATATAGGGGTATAGATATATAGATGTTTGGTTTGCAGCCTAAGGTTGCCATGCCTAAGGTTAGCGTGACACAATATCTTAGGCATGTGTTTGGTTCATTGCTACACTTGTGGCTTGCCACACTTTTCTAGCTACATGGTCCACATGTCATAGACTCAACTTCTTGCCAAATCTTGCCACACTTGTGGTGCCCATTTTGTTAGCCACATTTTTTGTGGCAGACACAGGGGTTGTTTGGTTTTAGGCCTAGTAATGCCACACTTTATCATACAATGTTGCCAAACTTGCCTAAGGTTAGGGGTTGTTTGGTTAGTAGGGTGGTTTGAATTGTGACTATCTTTGCTATATATTGCCACATGATTTTTGCCACACTTGCCACACTTGCCTTAGTTGAGTTGCTTTGGGCCTGTTTGGTTTGCAGCCTAAGGTTGCCAGGCCTAAGCTTAGGCGTGCCACAATATCTTAGGCATGTGTTTGGTTCATTGTCACACTTGAGGCTTGCCATACTTTTCTAGTTACATGGTCCACATGTCATAGACTCAACTTCTTGCAAAATCTTGCCACACTTGTGGTGGCCATTTTGTTAGCCACACTTTCTGTGGCAGCCGCACTTTGCCTAAGCTTAGTTGTGGCAAAGTTAGTCATGAACCAAAAAGACCCTTTGTTAGCCACACTTTGGCTTGCCTAAGGGAATCTTGCCACACAGTTTGTGTCTACGACATGTGGGGCTCACTGCTCATAAAAAAAATCTTTGCCTTAGATGTGGCTAGAACCAAACACCTACCTAACTTGGTCAAACTTTCCTGAGGTTAGGTGTGGCAAGGTGTGGCTACGAACCAAACAGCCACTAAGATTGACAAAGATTGCCACACGTAAGGTTAGGCAAGTTTGACTAACTTAGGTGAGTGTTTGGTTCAAGCCACACCTTAGGCAAGCCACACTAAGGCCCCACATGACATACACACAAAAAATGTGGCAAGATTCCCTTAGGCTTGCCAACTTATGGCTCTCATTTTGAAGAACTAATAACTTTGCCTAAGCTTAGTTGTGGCAAAGTTAGTCATGAATTAAGTTCAACCATGGAGTCTTCTAGATTATACATGTGGCAGAATCTGGTGGATGATATCCAACGGGAAGTAGTGCTTGGATTTGCCATCTTTGTACCGTCGGATTGGCTTCATCCAACGACCAACTTTCAAAGTTTTTCACACACTATATAGGGGGTATAGATATAGATGTGCCGATCCATTGCAATGGATCCAAAGTATATCTATATAGTGGAGTGCACTCTAAACACATTATCTATTTATTTTTCTCTAACCTTTTGTAGCCATGCAACCAAGCCACATAAGCTTCATGGGTGCCCCCCACATCATATTATTCATACTACATTGATTGAAAAAAAATCACCCAAAACAAGATCTTCCTATTTTTTGTTACTACGATGTTGTGCCGCGCACGTACCTACTAGTTGTATAGTGGTAGTACTAGTAAAATAGTATTAGGAGTACAAACTTGGTACTAGTAGGAGTAGTACTAGTAAGGAATGCTCGTACTCTATCAACGAGCCCCATCTGACACCAAAATTCTTGGCTTCCGTGCTACAGCTAGATCTTCCCCTCATTTCTGTTTTCCAACCCGGCGGCGGGCGGGGTGCGGTTTGCCAATAGTCGGTTTGCTCAACGGCGGTCCCACATGAAAGTGAAAATGCTAGGTAACACGCCTTCCCTAAGCTATGTGCTGTGCCGGACGGGCCATGGAGTACTCCCGATCCCCGAGCGTGTGGGGGTGTGACGCGAACGCGGCAGGCCTTTTCCTTTTACTAGCAACGTGTCCGTGCGTTGCAACGGATCCAAAGTAGTAGAATAGTAGTACTTGTTCACAAACTTGAAAGAAATCACTCTTGTTTTGATATACTCCTAATATATTACTCCCTCCGTACCTAAATATTTGTCTTTTTAGAGATTTCAAATGGACTATCACATATGCATTATATAGACATATTCTAGTGTTTCTAGCAAGATGCCCGCGCGTTGCACGAAGTTGATGGAAAAGGTAAGCACAACTTATAAATTGACGGATGGAGTACTAGTTATAGTGATGCATATAATTAAGCAAAGGGATATCACATCTCGGTATTGACTGGAACGAGAATGCAACAGCACAATAAGAATTAAGGCCACGATGATGCGATCACAGTGGTGGTTACAGAAGGCAAGAAGAAAGATGGATCCATGAACATACGACCTCCTCCTCCTCAACTTAGTGCGCCGGGCCACCGACTGGCGGTTAAGGAGCGGCGGCTTTTGTGGCGAGGTCGAGGTGCTTCTCAGCAAAGGCATCCAAGGCTTCCAGTCGGTTGAGGAAGGCCAACGTCGTAGCGCCCTCACTGGCCTTGTAGATACATATGTACATGATTTGCTCGTACACGTGGATGTGTAGGTCGACGAATTCTTCCAGGGCGAGGCGCCTCACGGCGAGCGCGACCTCCAGGTGGACATTCTTCATGGCGTCGGCGGGCAGTCGCAGGGCCACCAGTGCTTGAAAGAGGTTCCGGCCATGGAGGCCGATTAGGGTAGCAGGCAATGATGAGCCCGGGCGCGCGGGCTGGAGGTGTACGGCGATTGAGGGAGTCCTGGACTAGGGGGTGTCCGGACAGCCGGACTATCATCGTCCGCCGGACTCCAAGACTACGAAGATACAAGATTGAAGACTCCGTCCCGTGTCCGGATGGGACTTTCCTTGGCGTGGAAGGCAAGCTTGGCGATACGGATATGTAGATCTCCTACCATTGTAACCGACTCTGTGTAACCCTAGCCTCCTCCGGTGTCTATATAAACCGGAGGGCTTTAGTCCGTAGGACACAACATACATTACAACAATCATACCATAGGCTAGCTTCTAGGGTTTAGCCTCCTTGATCTCGTGGTAGATCCACTCTTGTACTACCCATATCATCAATATTAATCAAGCAGGACGTAGGGTTTTACCTCCATCGAGAGGGCCCGAACCTGGGTAAAAACATCGTGTCCCTCATCTCCTGTTACCATCCGCCTAGACGCACAGTTCGGGACCCCCTACCCGAGATCCGCCGGTTTTGACACCGACATTGGTGCTTTAATTAAGAGTTCCTCTGTGTCATCATCGATAGGAAGGATGCCTCCACCCATCTTCAAAGATGGTGTTTTCGCCGAAGGGGCCTTGGCCACCGGCCAAACTATCCGGCTAGGTGGTTTTCTTATGACCGCCTGTCCGGCCGCCGCTTCGACAATGACTTCTCAAGTCGTCAGAAGCAATCTTCGCGTCAGCCCGAAAGCTGCCGAACAGTTGGATCCAATAGAGCTCTCGTCTGTTAACGAGCTCTTGGATCGCATCGCCGCCCTGGGAGTCGCTACGGACTACAACCAGATTGGGCTTAAAACCGATCTGAGAGAGATTAACTCTCCCTAGGCCACCCACCACGTCACGGTGGTAGAGGAGCAATACGGCAACTCTTTGCCTGTATTAAAAACTATTCATGTCTGGATTCCTGAACCCTCCACGCCGGACTTCCGCGGAGGGACGGGCTTCGATCGAGCATTGAACTTAAAATCATGCATCACTCCCGACTCGCTGGATTGTGTCCAGCAACCTAAGCTTCCAAATTCGGAAGCTCTTCGGCCTTTAAGCCCCAAGATGGGCAGGGATCCGGATTTTAGTCCACCCACCCGCCCAGACATATGCGATCTATCTGTAATACGGCAAGAGCCCGCTGAAACAGTACATCACTACTGGGCCAGATTCCTCCTGGTTATGGATAGGATAAAGGACTGCCGAGAGGAAAACGCAATCTCCATCTTCTGCAATAATTGCACGAACAAGGGAATACTAAACGCCATTGATCGTCGCAAAATTACGCGCTTCACCGATCTGGCATCCATAGTACGAAAGTACTATGCGATGGAAAGTTTTCGGATAACCGAAAATCAATTTTGGGATAATCCGGCCCCAAACCCAGTCCGCAGCAAAAGGGCGCCTTACACTCAGGCCCCAGATGCAAAAACGAAAAAACAAAAACCCAATAAGGGAAACGGAACCGTACTGGAGGGATGGCTCAATGGACCCTGTAAGCTTCATAGTACAGAGGGAGCCGTCCCAACTCATAGCCTTCGAGCATGTTGGATATTACGACAGGTGGCCAAAAGTGGTGAGGAGCTTCTCGCCCCACAAAACAACTCCAACAATACCGGTACGGTATCAACAGTCTTCGAGACTTTCGCGTCAAACAATATGAGAAAGCGAACAATCCGCGGACTCGCTGAAGTCTACCAAATAGCAACAGCAAATCCATGGAGTGACACAGCTATCACCTTCGGTGCCAGCGACGAGCCTAAATTCCGAACAGCCAGAGCACCAGCCGCACTGGTGCTTAGTCCCATAGTGGACGGCTTTCGACTGACAAAAGTCCTCATGGACGGCGATAGCGGATTAAACCTCATCTATGAGGAAACTCTGCGGAAAATGGAAATCGATTGGAGCCGTATTGAGCGAAGCAGCACAACCTTCAGAGGAATAATCCCTAGCCGGGAGGCACGCTGCACCGGACAAATCACACTCGATGTGGTGTTCGGCTCGCCGGACAATTACAGATCCGAAGAAGTCACGTTCCAAGTGGCCCCGTTCAACAGCGGATATCACACTATATTAGGACGAGAGGCATTCACAATTTTTCAAGCAGTACCTCATTACGGGTACATGAAGCTCAAAATGCCTGGGCCCGGCGGAATAATCACCCTCGCTAGTGATCCGGACACAGCACTCCGCGCCGAAAATAAGACAGCTGCACTAGCCCTGGAGGCACTATCCGAAGCCTTAGCAGCAGAAGAACTCACCACGCTGCGCTCTACGGTGAACAGGGACGATGTGATACTCGATAAAAGATCCAAGTCCACCTCCTTCAAACCAGCAGATGAAATAGTAAAATTCCAGGTCCATCCAACGGACCCAACAAAGACGGCCTCCATTGGGGCATAATTGAACCCCGAAGTAGATGCCGCACTGCGTGAATTCCTTCGGGAAAATTGGGACATCTTCGCCCGACATCCTTCGGATATGCCCAGAATCCCACGCAGGTTGGCAGAACACAGCCTAAACATCCTAAAAGGATTTAAGCCAGTCAAACAGGCTCTTCGACGATTTTCCAAACCCAAAAGACAGGCAATGGGAGAAGAGCTAGCCAAACTATTGGAAGCCGGATTCATTAGAGATATCAAACATCCGGACTGGCTAGCAAATTTGGTAATGGTACCAAAGAAGGATAAATCCTGGCGCCTCTGTGTCGATTTTAAAGACCTCAATAAGGCTTGCCCAAAGGATCCCTTCCCTCTCCCCCGCATCAACCAAATTATCGATGCTACCGTAGGGCACGATTCGTTGTGCTTCCTGGACGCATACTCTGGCTATCATCAAATCAAGATGGTGGAAGCAGACCAAGCCGCAATGGCATTCATCACTCCATACGGACCATTCTGCTTCAACACGATGCCCTTCGGACTTAAAAATGCCGGCGCAACATATCAGCGCATGATTCAAACATGTCTGGCTACCCAGATCGGCAAAACAGTCGAGGCATACGTAGACGACGTAGTCGTCAAAACAAAACACGTCGAAATTCTAGTAGACGATTTGAGGCTCACATTCGACAACCTCAGAGCATATGACATCAAGCTGAATCCGGAAAAATGCGTTTTCGGCGTACCAGTCGGAAAGCTGCTGGGCTTCATTGTATCCGGTAGAGGAATCGAAGCAAACCCGGCTAAAATCCGAGCTCTGTCACAGTTGGATATTCCAAAAGACCTCAAACAAATACAAAAATTAACAGGATGCGTGGCAGCCTTAAGCCGCTTTATCTCCCGTCTAGGAGAAAAGGCGTTGCCCCTCTATCGCCTCCTCAGGCGCACCGAACACTTTGAGTGGACGGATGCTGCCACTGCCGGACTCGAAGAAATAAAGGCCATATTGGCAACAAATCCGGTCCTGGCTGCGCCCACTCTGGGTGAACCAATGTTGTTATACATCGCAGCAACGCATCAAGTTGTAAGCGCGGTCCTCGTCGTCGAACGAGCGACAGAAGGGCAGAAATTCCCTCTTCAAAAACCAGTGTATTATGTATCCACTGTGTTAACCTCCTGCAAGTCCCGTTACCCGCACTATCAGAAGATAGCATATGCGGTGTTCATGGCGTCCCGGAAGCTCCGACACTACTTTCAAGAGTGTTCGATAATAGTGGCCTCTGAAGTACCACTCAATGACATTATAAATAACCGCGACGCAACGGGCAGGATTGCAAAATGGGCCATTGAGCTCTTACCATTCGATATAACTTACAAACCTCGGCGAGCTATAAAGTCACAAGTTTTAGCTGACTTCGTCGCTGAATGGACCGAAGCCGAACTCCCTAAAGAGTACGGCGCATACTCCAATTGGGTTATGCATTTCGACGGCTCTAAAATGTTGGCCGGACTGGGGGCTGGCGTCGTATTGACGTCCCCAACCGGGAACACAGTCCAGTACGTACTTCAAATAATGTACACGGACTCCAACAACGCAGCCGAATACGAGGCCCTATTACATGGTCTCCGGATGGCAGTCTCCATGGGTATTCAACGCCTAGAAGTGCGCGGGGATTCAAACCTTGCAATATGCCAAATAAATGGAGACTTTGACGCCAAGGATCCGAAAATGGCAGCATATCGCAACGCCGTCCTAAAAATGTCAGCTCGGTTTGAAGGACTCGAATTCCATCACATAACCCGAGATAATAACCAAGCGGCCGACGTACTGGCACGCATCGGTGCGAAACATGATCCTGTCCCTCCAAATATCTTCCTGGAACGGCTCTTCAAGCCATTCGTACTATGGGAAGAGGAGCCCAGAAGTGACAAACCGGAAAAAACCGAGCCAATCGGCGATTCAGTCGATGACATAACACCATCAGCCCACGACATAATGGCAGTAATCGCCCCAAGGACAGAACCATTCCTAGCCTACTTGCTTAGGCAGGAACTTCCCGAAGACCAAAACGAGGCCCGCTGCATAGTCCGGCGATTGAAAGCCTACAAGGTCCATGAGGGAGAACTTTATAAGAAAAGCACAACCGGAGTCCTTCAAAGATGTATCTCCGAAGAGGAAGGGCGCAACCTCCTGGCTGAAATTCATGCCGGACTAGGCAGACACCACACAGCAGCCCGGGCCCTTGTAGGAAAGGCATTCCGTACAGGATTTTATTGGCCGACGGCCCGGGCAGATGCCCAGGCCTTAGTCCAGAGATGCGTTGGTTGTCAGATCTTTGCTAATCAGAGCCATATGCCGCCTACCGCCCTCAAAACTATACCCATTACCTGGCCGTTCGCGGTCTGGGGGCTTGATATGGTTGGACCCCTTAAAGGGGGAACCCACAAGCAACGGTACCTATTGGTCATGGTGGATAAATTCACCAAATGGATAGAGGCCAAGCCGGTCAAAACGGCAGAGTCCGGACCAGTGATAGACTTTATATCCGGGGTAGTACACCCTTACGGAGTCCCCCACAGCATCATCACCGACAACGGCACGAACTTCACAGCCGACGAGGTTAAGTCATGGTGCAAGAATATGGGCATCAAGCTCGATTACGCTTCAGTCTATCACCCTCAAACCAACGGTCAAGTGGAACGAGCAAATGGTCTAATAATGAGCGGCATTAAACCCAGACTAGTGCGGTCACTTACTAAATCTGACACGCACTGGGTCGAGGAGCCCGACTCCGTACTCTGGGGGCTGCGGACAACGCCTAACCGTACTACCGGATTCACACCATTTTTTATGGTATACGGCGCAGAGGCAGTCTTACCCTGCGACATTATTCATGACTCACCTCGAGTGCGCATGTACGAGGAAAGAGAGGCCGAGCTGGATCGGCAGGACAGCTTGGACACATTGGAGGAAGAACGCGACGTCGCCAAAGCTCGTTCCGCATTCTATCAGCAGCAGGCTCGAAGATATCAAACCAGAGAAGTACGGGCCAAGACTTACAACGTTGGTGAACTAGTTCTACGCCTGCCGGACAAGAAAAAGGACAAGCTCAAGCCCAAGTGGGAGGGCCCTTTCATTATCGATCAAGTCCTGACCGGCGGAGCATACCGTCTATGAAATGCGTCGGATAACCGACTCGAGCCGAACCCATGGAACGCAGCCCGCCTCCGAAGATTCTATGCCTAGCGCCGGAGTAAGAGTTCGTCCCCTTCCTCCGTCTAAATTTTTATACCTTGGCTGTCTTTTGTTTCTCTTTTCATGCCTTTTTATTCAAAAGCCCTTGCGGGCCTATTTTTGCATTTTTCGCATACGCATGAGGTGCCATCCGCACTCATTATTCCTGGGGGCTTCTTTTACAGAAGCTCAATTATACGGGTTTCATACCCAGCACATGTGTCAAGCTTCCACATGTACCTTTTACTCGCCATTATATGCATCGATATGACTTAAGTTTTGGCCAAGCTGGGTTGCCTGGCTCCTGTGCTTACCCCTACATTCCCGATTGTTCGGCTAGGAGGTAAAGGGAGCACCTCTGCGATTGTTACTGCCGGGTCAGCCGGATGTGTACCTCAGACTGGGTGAAGCCGAAAGCTAGCGTTCTTAAGGGAATATTCGGTCGGTGACTTAAAAGATGACTTTTTACCTATTTATCTATCTGCCCCCAGATGTTTTACTGCTTTCTTTGCAGTCCGGACATGCACTTTAGGGCATGCCTCCCAGCGAAAGGAACCCTTAACGGAACTATTCTCCCTGGAAGATGTTTCTTACTAACCATGTAATATAACATAACTAGTTGGGCACTTGTCTGATAAAGCACTAATGACCCCTACGCCTGGTCTCCATGCATACCACGGTTGTTTCTTAACCAAAAAGGTATTCGGACACACTCCGGACTCTAGGGTCCCGAGGATAAAGCGAAAAGGTCGGCAAAGACAAACGATCTACAATCCGGCTAGAAGGCATTTCACATGTCACTTTAAAGGAAAACATACATTGTTAAATTTACTGATTGTATTCCTCCTCAATCCCGTCTAACAGGCTATCTAATTTACAGTCCTGTTGGGAAAATTTAGCAGCCAACTCTACTTGGCTGTATACTAAACTCACAGGGATCTCCTTCCCATCGGGCCCCACCGGTCCAACTTCGGCCATATGGTTGGGATCCGCCTTCTTATACCGTGTCTTCACCATGGCCCAAGCCTCCCTGGCACCTTAACGGCAAGCCGAAACCTTCCACAAACGGAAGCGCTGCCGCACTCCCTGAAGCTTCTCCGCAAGCTCCCCAAGGCCCTCGGGTAGGGAGAGGGCTGGCCATAAAGCCCGGACGACGCCGCTCATTGCCTGCCGAACTCGTTCGAGCAGTTGCAACAGTTCGGGAAGTTGATCGCCCGTTGATATGGGCATCTCCTCTGCAGGACGACCTGTGAGTATACCTACAAGACATATCATGTCAATATACTTCCTCGCCGAACTCTTCTTTTCAAAGGAGTCCGCTCAAGCACTTACTATAAATGCCGCGACGAAGCCGCTCATTCTCCTTAACGGAGCCGGACAGCCCGGCGCGAGCGCCTTTCAGCTCTTCTCCGAGCTTGGCGTTGGCATCCCGGAGTTTATTCCTTTCTTGCTGCACCCTATTCAGCACACTCTCGCCGGCCTTTAGCTGGCGCAGCAATGCTTGCCTGTCCGGATCTTGTCCGGCGGCACCTGCAATGTCATTATTAGACTCGCGCGCACGCCGCACAACACTTATATTTATTAATAAAAATGTGTTACCAGGAGGGGTCTCTGCGTCTCCTCCTGCGGCAGCAAGTGCGGCCTCAAGTTGGGCCTTGCAATCTTGCAGCTCCCGAGACAGCTGGGCATTCTTCTCGGTAAGTGCGTGCATTTTCAAATGATCCTTAAATCAGTTAACATAACTACTTTAAGTCTCGGGGGCTACCGGTATATATAACCATTAAAATTCCTTTACCCGCATGTCTTTCACATACTGCTCCGTGGCTCTGGTAAAACCATCTTGAGCGGCACGGAGATGCGCGTCCCCCGCGTTAAAGGCGTCTAATGCCTCAGGGGAGAAGCATGCTTCACAAAATACTGTCCGGCGGCGCCTATGGTTCATGGCGCTCTCCACCTCAGACTTGGTGGCGGACAGTCTGTCGGTATCCTCCGTTGGAGAAGGATCCGGCCCGCGTCTTGCACTTGCCTCCCCCTCCAGGCCGGGCGCTGGAGCCTAGCCGATGTGGGTTGGATCAGCAACTTCCGCGTCCATAGTCCGGCGAGCGTTTTTTCTCCTATAAAGATCATGAGCACTCAGACGCTTCCTAGGAACGTCGCTCTGAAAATTCAAATACGAGCTATACCTTTGCGGCGACGTTTCTGTCCGCACCGCGCTCCTTTTCCGCCTGCTGGTCCGGACTGACCTCTGTAGGTCAGCCACCGCGGGCTCAGCTTCCCACCGTGAAGGCGCTTCCTGCAAAATACCATCGTTCGCGAAGGTTAGAAATGGGCAGGGAAGAGATAATGGTGTCCGGACTTCGGTCGCAGTCACCTGGGAAGCCGGACACAGTCCGGGGTAGTCCGCCGTAATGGCCACCAAAGCATTGTCTATGCTGAGCTGGTGAAACACCCCGTCGATCAGCTCCACCTTGATGTCCGGATCCTCTTCGGAGGCCGGATCTAGGGATCTTTCCGGATCCTCGGGTTGCGGAGCAGGACTTGCCATGTCCTCCACAGTCCGGCGTAGATCCTGCGACGAAGACATAATGTAAGAAGCCTAAACTTCGAAAGCATGGGTTGAGCCCTTAAAGGTGTCCGCTTACCCATCCTCTAGGGTTGATCATGGAGAACCCATTCAAAGGGTTTGTTCGGAGGAAGTCCTCCTTCTCCCCCTTGTACAGGCTGGACAGGATCTCCACCAGATCCTCGGTCGAATTTGGCCCTTTGCGGCCATGACGGGTGGCATCGTCTTCCCCGTTGAAATCCCACATGGGGTGGCCTCTGTATTGCAATGACTGTACCCCCCGCATGATGCATGTCTCCATGACTCCGATCATGGTCAAGCCAGAATGGGCCATTAATCTTATTCGGCCCATCAAGTAATGGACGCTCTTGTCTTCCTCCAATCGGGGGCTCCGTGGGCGCCAGCTGAGGCGTTTCTTCAAAGGAGCAGCACTAAACTCCGGGAGGCCAATCCGGACTGGGTCCGGCAGCGGAGCGTCTCCTATATAAAACCACTCTGAAGGCCAGTCTTTGGACGCCTTCTTGGGAGTACCGGATGGGTATCCGGTCCCGGCAATGCGCCATATTTCGGCGCCGCCCACTTGATATATGGACCCCTCGTGAGTACGGGGTACGAGGTAGAACAACCTCTTCCACAATGCAAAATGGGGCTCAATGCCCAGGAATAGCTCACAAAGAGCTACGTAGCCCATGATATGCAGGACAGAGGCGGGCGTGAGGTGGTGGAGCTGGAGTCCGTAGAACTCCAGGAGCCCGCGGAGGAACGTATGTATTGAGAATCCGAGTCCCCTTACCAGATAAGGGACGAAGCATACTCGCTCCCCTTTATTGGGGCTTGGGGTAGCCTCCGCTTGCCTCCCACCTTGATAAGTAACCAGTCCGGCCCGGACTGGGACCATGAAGGCCGGAGGGAGATATCCCCCCGCTTGGAGCTTCGCTAGCTCGTTGTGCAAAACCGAGCACCTCCTCCAATCCCCTGGCGGTGGGCTGTGAGCGCGAGAAGAGGAGCCGCGTCGACGGTCCATGATGGAATGGATTTTTAGGTCAAGGGCGCTCCGATGAACTATTCGCGGAAGGAAGATGGTGTGGTTTGGTTCTGGATTTTTGCCTCTTTTGTAGGCGGACGACTCGCACGACTAGGGGGTGAAACGTAAAAGACACCCTGGCTTTTCGCATTCGTGCGACGCGTGGAAAAATACCATTATTGGGCGTAGTAGCCGAGAAGCACAGTGTTTATGGTGAAGCCGGACACTGTTCGGCAGGTACATGGAACTTGAAGGGAGAACCCGCCTTGCAACGCCGAAGACTATATACGCGCTGGACTTATCGTCATTGAAGCCTGGTTCGGGGGCTACTGAGGGAGTCCTGGACTAGGGGGTGTCCGGACAGCCGGACTATCATCGTCCGCCGGACTCCAAGACTACGAAGATACAAGATTGAAGACTCCGTCCCGTGTCCGGATGGGACTTTCCTTGGCGTGGAAGGCAAGCTTGGCGATACGGATATGTAGATCTCCTACCATTGTGACCGATTCTGTGTAACCCTAGCCTCCTCCGGTGTCTATATAAACCGGAGGGCTTTAGTCCGTAGGACACAACATACATTACAACAATCATACCATAGGCTAGCTTCTAGGGTTTAGCCTCCTTGATCTTGTGGTAGATCCACTCTTGTACTACCCATATCATCAATATTAATCAAGCAGGACGTAGGGTTTTACCTCCATCGAGAGGGCCCGAACCTGGGTAAAAACATCGTGTCCCTTGTCTCCTGTTACCATCCGCCTAGACGCACAGTTCGGGACCCTCTACCCGAGATCCGCCGGTTTTGACACCGACAGCGATGTCGTCCGCGAGCTTCTTGAGGACGATGAACTTGTTGCTGGTGGCAACGATCATCTGGTCTAACTGAGAGTCATAGCTGGCGTCGACGGTGGCCATCCACCAGCCAATCTCCAACACCGTCTGGAGACGATCCTCGACGCCATGCCGCAGGGTGGCATCATGGACCATCTGGCACAGCCGCTGGCCGCTCACGCGCATCGCCGCGATGGGTCTGGAGTGAGCTCTTTTGCGCTTAGTGTAGGTGCTTAGGCAAATGCTTAAGTGCGTACGATGTGGTAGATGCATTGGAATGGAGGGGCGCCTTTATATGAGGGCAATGAGGGCAAACTGCATTGCATTCACATCGTGCAGCCTCTTTTCCCGGACCTCCTCCCATTACTTCCCTCATGCATTAATTGAAGGAGGATGCATTGGCCGTTCAACATTTCGGGAACCGCTACTCCCTCCCTCGTCTACGTTAAAGCCGTATCGGGAACTGCGCTGCCCGCTGTCAAATCGAATACCCCCTCCGTCTAGGTGAGTATTAAGTCATCTTACAAAAACCACATAGTAAACACATAGGCGTGGTGCATTAACTCTCATGTTGTTTCTTATTTTTTGACATAAATAGAGGAATCAACCAATAAGAGATGTGGGGCTTGTATGCTTTTAATGACTTGAGACTATCAAACATGACATGCAGTGGTCAGTTCGTTGCATGCAATGATATTAATAAGGGAGTACCTAGAACTCATCTAGATGAGATACTCCCTCCTTTTCGGTTTATAGTGCTCAGTTCAAAAATCTCACCAATCAAGATAGATGGCGAGTGGTGGAATAATTTTTGTAGTTTTGCAAAAGCACCTAATTAATACTCTTGTTTTCCTCAAAAAATTATGTTTATCAATGCATTAATTGCAATGTATGCATGCATAAAGTACATGCATTGGTCAATTTTCTCTTAATACTTGCATGCAATGATTTAATGCACCTTGGAATTTGAACATGTGATGGAAAACAACCAAATTGAGCCTTATAAAATGGAAAAACTAAAATTTTGAGATAAGCCCTAAAAACCGGAAAGGATGGAGTATAATTTGGTCTCATTCACTTTGAAAACAAGAACAAATACAACCCACGTCAGCACACACGCATCTTATAGCATCACATCCAATGGCTATAAAAGATGAATGAGACCAAATTATATCTCATCTAGATGAGTTCTAGTAAAACTGTATTAATTATACTTAGTATCATATATTAGTATCATGTAGTACTTTATTTATTGCCATGTATGACACATAGTAGCATAACATTTATTATGATATGGTATCATGATATGATACTCAACTCTCTCTCTTTCTTCATTTAATTCTATGACACCTTATCAAAATTGCCTAGTTGGCATGCATGATATAGCTATGATACTACCATTACAACCAGCCTTAGCAAATAAACATTAAGTTCTCTCGTTTTCCTCTCCACCTTGGTCACCTAGACGGAGGGAGTATACTATTTAAAAGTCGAGGGTGGGGCTTTTCCTGCGCGGTAGGCGGGGTAGTTCCGCCTAGTCGGTTCGACAGAGAAGCGAGAAGATGAGGGAGTAGGCTGCTGCAAACATAGGGCTGTGTGATTTGACAGCGAGTTACTGCTGGACAGGTGGGGCCCCGTGATTTGACTTGCCATTATCATATTAACTGCGGCGCTATGACCGGCGTGAGTCTCCCGATTCTTGATCACCTCCATACAGGTGCCTCTCCCAATGCTCCACCATGTAGTTGAGGCTGGCTCTTGCATGAGAGCCCACTTCTCCACTTTTTCCTTGCCTCTCTTTCCTCCACATATAGCTCACTATTGTAGTACTTACTTGCTCCTATAGGTGCTAAGTTTGCCACATAGGCATAAAGTCTGATGTGGCAAGTTAATTAAGAAGAGAGAGACTAGTTTGGTGACCCAAGGAAGAAACAGTGCTAAGCACATGTACTTAGGTGAAAAGATAATTTTGAGTCTATAGCTAATTCAATGAAGCAAACTTAGCAACAAAAAACTAATAAGCACCTATGCATTGGGGACTTGATTGCTAAGCCATTTAATGCCCTTAGCGCCTCATCTAAAGCACCATTTCATTGGAAGAGGTCACTCCTTGGCAAGTGCAATAAATACTACAATACGAAGAAAGAGATAGAGAGAATTAAAAAAAATACACTTATAGCCAACCTTAGAGCTAACCTTGAGTGACTAAGTGATGACATGCCAATATCAGATAGCCTAACGCACCGTGTTAAATCTCCAAGGGCGCAACCGTGAAAGCGACGCGACGGTCGTGGTAGGCGCGACCATGATATGGGCTGCTGGCAGCCCTTGGATCTAAGATCGAACGGTTGCATGCTAAGTTGCTGAAAATTTGCAGAATAACCCTCCAGGATAGGATATTCACCCATAGGTCTAGAATCACGCCATGCAACCGTTCGATCTCAGATCCAAGGGCTCTCGGAAGCCCGTATCATGGGAGAATGGATAGCCACTACCCTGCTGTTCGCACGCTGGCAGTTCGCTCCTACTCGTCCCCACACGTCCTTTAATATTACGGCGGTTCACTCCTAGTCATCCCGTCCTTTCACATTACGGCAGTTCCACTAATCCTAACCCTCCTCCCAAATCCATGGCGTCCCAAATCTCCATGATCGGTGGTGAGTACAAGGTTAGAACCATCACCGGCGACGAGTTCGACATCATCTACACCCGTTCTTCTACGACGGTGAAAGGATGCCTTTCTCGTTTCAGATGCATGTTCGAAAACTCAGATGATGAGTGGGTTGCTGGGCTAGATGTTGAGTACACTACAGTCTTGGGATGAGAGAAGGATCTAAAGGAGGAAGAGAGGAAGAAGCCCGCCGTGATCCAGGTTTGCGTGCATGACTTATGCTTTGTCTACCACATATGCCATGCCGACTTTGAATGCCTGGATTTTAAGAACTTCCTCACGAGCAACCTAGTCAGATTCATTATTGTAGACTTTACAAATGACAAAAAAGACCTGGGTCAGATAGGCCTCGTTGTAGGCAACCCCTTCGACCTCCAGAAGAATCGGCTGCTGCCCTCCAGTGGTCAGCCTTCAATGCTGACCCTGGTAGGAGCCATGGTTCATCCTTCGTATGATAAACTGGAGAAACCTCAATACATGTTTCATCGTCATGCATGGCAGCGGAATGTACTAGATATAGACCACATCCACTACGCTGCAATGGATGGCTACCTTTGTTTCAATATCTACTAGGGTTGGATGAAGAGCAAGAGCCAAGTGTGCGGTTCAAGCAAAGAAGTATCGGCCAAGAGGAAGAGGGACAAGGACGATGTCGAGGACGTGGACGAGGACTCCGAGTAAGGTGGCAGTGTCGTTGCTCATGGTGGTTCTAATGCAGTGTCTATCGGAGTAGTTGCAAAGTTTAATTTTAGGTGTGCTTAGTTTAATTTGAGGGGTGTATTGTGCTGAGCCCCGGGCAGAACTATGTTATGTTTCTTCTCGTTACTTTAACTCTTCAGTACGTACTTACTAGTATTTCTTACATTTCATCTCTTAGTTGGTATAGTACTACCACTCGTTTCTTCACATTATATATGTACAATATATATGGCCAACATCATATAGCCACTAGTTTAGTTGTCAAAGAATTTCAGGGTGCTTAGTTTTGTCAAAGAATTCTAGGGTGCTTAGTTTTATTTGAGGGGTGGGTTGTGCACTTGTGTTGGACACCATTATTGTGACTAGCCTTTTTAATAGTACTATATGCATAATTTGGCGACGAGCGCTCTCTATATGTACCACCTTTTTTAATTTCAAGTTTTGCTCCATGGCGCAATCCATCGATACTACTACTGTACAAAAGTGGAGTATATACATTTTTTTAAAGGCTAGAGGGCGGGGCAGTCTAGTTTGGTCGGTTTCATGAGAGGCGAGGGCCTTTGTGATTTGACGGCTCATTACTGCTGTCAAATCGAATAGTACTGCACCACCCGCTGCACGCCCGACGCCTCCATTAAACCCCTCCGTTAAACCCGCATGCAAACCGAGAATCCTACTCCGGCCACACGTCCGTTCATGAGCGGGCCGGAATTAAACTCAACACTGGCCGAGCTCCTCCCGTCCGTCCTCAGTTTAAATGAGGCCAGACGCCGGCCAAGCTCCTACCGTCCACCCTCTATTTACACGAGGCCAGACAGACAGCGGGCAAGAATCGCACCCCTCTGCCGCTCCCCCATCTCCTCCTTCACCATTTTCTCCACTCTTCTGATGGCTTCCGAGGAGCCGTTCTCCGGCATATTACCCGGCTGGGTGGCCCGCCGAGCCCTCCGGATACGGGCAAGGCCGCTCGGTGCTTCACCAACCTTGCTTGGCCCGACGGAGCCAGTTGCCGCCCCAAGCAGGCGCGTGGTTCAGCAACTCGCCACTCCAGTTCAGCTCGATGAGGAGTGGCAAGTTACTCCACGCCGACATGCTGGCGAGCACGCCGGTATGGGGTCGTTGCTGCTGCGTCGTACCGCGCCACCAGTGTTTGCGGTGGCCGCGCCTCCCGTGTGTGTGGGCGCGCCTCCCGTGCCTGCGGCAGCGCCATGCAGGAAGAGACAGAAGCCGGGTGCGTGGAGAGCGACGAGTCGGTGGCCAGCTTCTCCGTGTCCGCCACCATCATCGAGGAGAAGTAGAACACGGGAGGCCGCCACCACTTGGGACCCATGAAGGCCACCATCGAGGCGACGATTGCGCATTCATGTGGTTTCTTTGCTGCTTCGTCTCTTCCGAGGACCTTCGTCGACCCCGCAAGTGTCTGACGGACATGAGGAGGACAAAGGGATCTGCGGGCGTCCATTTAGATTATGTACTCCCTCTGCAGCTGGCGGGAAATATTTGTTCTAAGAATGCATAAATTGTACGTATCTATAACTAAAATAAGTCTAGATACATCCATTCCTAGGACAAGTATTTCCGGACAGAGGGAGTATTAATTATACCAAGAGAGCCGGATTGGCACCGCTTAGTTCATGTAAATGTAATGAGATCCATCATGTTTATATGAAGATCCGGCTTTTTTATACGAAATCCTTCATGCTTATATGAAATCGGTCCGTGTTTGCACGAATTTCATCTGGTTGGTTAGAGTTGTAAAAATGTATGCCGCTGGCGTTTGATGTCGTCCTCCGCAGAAGGAAGCGGGAGGAAATTTGCCGGCTACCGTTGGAGATGCTCTTATGCTGGAAATAATAAAGTGACATCCAATCCATTTGAGTTAATTGCCTGTATGATTGTCCCTCTATAAAAAGTTAATTGCATGTACAGTGTACACGTGACTTGCAGGGTGGCTACAACTTCGTAAAGGAAGTTAAAAAGAAGCAAGTCCATCCTTAATCTTGTATTCTAAGTACTCTGTGGGTTCCACTGTCAATATAGTAGCGAAAGACGTATATATTAAATAAGTAATATATAATATAAAAATCTAATGTTAAAAGACAGAATTCGAACTCATGTCATCGCGTTGTGAGCATCCGGCGCTAACCAGCCCAACACATTTTTGTTGTAGACCATGCTGGAGATATATCTCCATGTTTACTCTTATACTCCATTTATTCCTAAATATTTGTCTTTTTCAGATTTCAAATGGACTACCACATACGGATGTGTATGTAGACATATTTTAGAGTGTAGATTCACTTATTTTGCTCCGTATGTCTTTTCAGGAAGGGGTCAGATTTTTCCTTAATTTATTTATGAGGTGTCCAGATGGCACTGTGCACCGCCAAGAAAACAGGGTAACATCAAAATTATGGACTACTTTTTTGAGTATGTTGGTAAGATCCGGTCATAGTCACTTGTTGAAAAATCTCTAAAAAGATAAATACGAGTATTTAGGAACGGAGGGAGTAGAAAACAGAGTTGGTGATGATGGTGTGCATGCCATCCTGCAATATAGGCCGTCGGATTTATATCTAACGGATAGGAAAGAAATTATGAAAATTTTGCAAAAATACACCCACACGCCTCTCCACGTTCGCAAATAAGGCCTTCCCTCGTTCAATTCAGCCTTTTCTCTCACAAGATAAACTACTCATAAAAATGCATCTTGATGTTCTGTGCAACGCACGGGCAGCTAGCTAGTTTCTTTTAAAATAGTTGCTGCGATAATTGGGTTGAAATGATATATTTTATGTCTGCCCCGAATGATTTCAGATTCACTAGTAGTAACAAAGAAAAGGTTGCCTTGTTAATTAAGAGAAAACAGGGTGAAAACTATCACATGAGGCCGGTAAAAACAAGGCGCACTGGGTTCAGCGTCATCGTCACTACAGTTGTGCGCGCGCGAGAAGTCTACATATCGAGGGGGATACCGAGCGAGGCACCGAGACACAATGTTTGAGAGAGAAACCAATTGATATATTATGATAAGATCGAGTTGTCACCTTCTGCTGTCATTGTTGGGGGGGGGGGAGAGAAAGACGTATCGAGAGTGTGCGCGGTAGGTAGAGAGGCAAAACTAGCGAGTGTGTGTGTGTGTGTTTGAAAGAGGAATAGATAGATTATTATCAAGATCGATGTGCCACCCTACACCTTCGGTGCCGGGTAGTGTGTGTGTGTGTGTGTGTATGTTTGAGAGAGAAGCCAGTCGATAGATTAGTATCAAGATAGAGGTGTCAACCTACTCCTTCGGTGTTGGGAAGTGTGGGTGTGTGTGTGGGGGGGGGGGCAGTGACACTCACATATCTCCACTCTTATAAAAAACAGAGTTGGTGATGATGGTGTTCCTGCCATCCTGCAATACAGGCCATCCAATTTTTATCCGACGGATAGGAAGGAAACTATGGCAATTTTGCAAAAAGATACCGACACCCCTCTCCGCATTTGCAAATAAGGCATTCCCTCGTTCATCCTTTTCTCCCACAAGATAAACTACTCATACAAATGCATCTTGATGTTCCGTGCAACGCATGGGCATCTTGCTAGTAGGGAGAAAGAGTTTGTGTGACACATATCTAGCTATGTTAAGGGATAGGTAGATAGCATTTGTGCGAGGCATACTTAAAGCATCACGAAGATAAACAAACGGTGTGCATGCAAGTGCCAGAAAAAATGAAGCGAGAAACAATGTGCGCGTGCGCGCGCGCGCGCGTGTGTGTGTGTGTGTGAGAGAGAGAGAGAGAGAGAGAGAGAAATCTCAAAACAAAAGGTGCTCTGTTGGAATCCCATTGTATGTATTCATATGGTTCCGGAACTCGAGTTAACCTTAGGCATATGTGTGAGCGACATTATTACACTTTGTGACATTAGTGGTTGTGGGTGGGCGGAATTAAAGGGGTGGGCATGTTAGACAGAGAGAGCGTGTGTGTTTCTGTGTGAGAGACTTGTAGGATGGGGTAGAAAGATGAATTTAACCTTGACGGAGGGAGAGAAATACACGAAGTGCGCGTGTGTGATTCCGATGCCCACAGGGAAATGAGATATGTATGCGTGTGAGAGAGATTGCACAATTCATTCACGTATCACTATCTTGCGATCATGGACGTGCATCGCTTGAACATAAGTCAATATCTACTTCATATCGTGGCCAAAGGTACAATATCGATTCAACGCGATAAAGATTGGACACTCACATATTTCATTTTTTTCTATTTAAATAAACCTTTTCAGTTGTGCATGCCAAAGTTTCAGTGATGTTTCTTCAAACAACCAATTTAGCTATCATGTACATGCACCATTGTTACTCTTGCATTCAAATTCATTAGACTTGGATGATTTAAGTTTCTATTTTGAAGTAATATATGTAATATTCATATATGAATTCAACGGGTACGCAATTTATGAAATGGAGGCTATGTAATCACATGAGGTAACACTTTTAAGTAGCGTACTACAATATCCATTTCTTTTTGTGCGCCTCTACACTAACACGTCAATGCATTATGTTTAAAGTAAATAACTAATGGCACTAAATTATCTATTTACACGAGAAATACATAGGCTGAGCGTTTGATCCCTTTTTTTGTGAACGCGCTGATACGTCCATTTTGCATCATGCTTTTATATCAATATTTACTGCATTATGGGTTGTTATTACACATTATATCTCAATACTTATGGCTATTCTCCCTTATTTTACAAGGTTTACCATGAAGAGGGGGAATGGCGGCAGCTGGAATTCTGGCTGGAAAAGGAGCAAACATTGGAAACCTATTCTGCACTGCTCCAAAAATCCTGAAACTCCACGAAACATCTTTTTGGAATTAATAAGAATTATTGAGCGAAAGAAATACATCAGGGGGCCCACACTTTGGCAAGGAGAGTGGGGGGCGCGCCCCCTGTCTCCTGGGCCCCCTGGTGGGGCCCCGGTGTCCATCTTCTGCTATATCAAAGATTTTACCCTGGAAAAAATCGTAGGCAAGCTTACGGGACGAAACTTCGCCGCCACGAGGCGGAACCTTGGCAGAACCAATCTAGGGCTCTGGCAGAGCTATTCTGCCGGGGACACTTCCCTCCGGGAGGGGGAAATCATCACCAACATCATCACCAACGATCCTCTCATCGGGAGGGGGTCAATCTCCATCAACATCTTCACCAGCACCATCTCCTCTCAAAACCCTAGTTCATCTCTTGTATCCAATCTTGTATCAAAACCACAAATTGGTACCTGTGGGTTGCTAGTAGTGTTGATTACTCCTTGTAGTTGATGCTAATTGGTTTACTTGGTGGAAGATCATATGTTCATATCCTTTATTCATATTATTACTCCTCTGATTATGAACATGAATATGCTTTGTGAGTAGTTATGTTTGTTCCTGAGGACATGAGTGAAGTCTTGCTATTAGTAGTCATGTGAATTTGGTATTCGTTCGATATTTTGATGAGATGTATGTTGTCTTTTCCTCTAGGGGTGTTATGTGAACGTCAACTACATGACACTTCACCATTATTTGGGCCTAGAGGAAGGCATTGGGAAGTAATAAGTAGATGATGGGTTGCTAGAGTGATAGAAGTTAAACCCTAGTTTATGCGTTGCTTCGTTAGGGGCTGATTTGGATCCATATGTTTAATGTTTTGGTTAGGTTTACCTTAATACTTATTTTGTAGTTGCAGACGCTTGCAATAGGGGTTAATCATAAGTGGGATGCTTGTCCAAGTAAGGGCAGTACCCAAGCACCGGTCCACCCACATATCAAATTATCAAAGTACCGAACGCGAATCATATGAACGTGATGAAAACTAGCTTGACGATAATTCCCATGTGTCCTTGGGAGCTCCTTTCTCATTATTAGAAATTGTCTAGGCTTATCCTTTGCTACATAAAGGATTGGGCAACCTTGCTGCACTTTATTTACTTTATTTACTTGTTACTCGTTACTATTTATCTCATCACAAAACTATCTATCACCTACAATTTCAGTGCTTGCAGAGAAAACCTTACCGAAAACTGCTTATCATTTCCTTCTGCTCCTCGTTGGGTTCGACACTCTTACTTATCGAAAGGACTACGATAGATCCCCTACACTTGTGGGTCATCGCGCGCCACTACACCCGTATGATTGGTCGTGCGCGTGTGAACGTCCAAGTTATCGGCGCATCATCCCGAGTTATTGTCTTTTTTTCTGGGGTGAAGTTCACACCAATTATTAACTGCTGACGCGTGCCCCGTGTACACAGTCTAGCATGACTTTCCCGCTAGCATGGTCCAAAATTAGTTGAAACTGGATACGAACGATCCCGCGGGTGGCAAAATCTCCCGCCTCCTTCTAAAATTTCCGCCACCTTAGTCTTTAGCATGCGAAATTCCCCTTTTGTCCTTGGTGGACGGAGACCAACAGTTACAATACCGCCCTCATCTACATAATAGGTCGGGGATGCTTTGGTATCTTTCGGTTCCCCCCACTACACGGCACCCCCATTTCCTCTCCCCCTCCCGCAAAAACGACTAACTCCACAGCATCAGAGCATCTTAGATCATGTCGTCCGTACTTCATCGCCCTTTCTCCCCTTCCCGCTCGAAACCCTAGACTGCTCATCCACCGCCGTACCATAGCCCATTCACTACCAACGACGTAAACCCCGCCGGATCTGCTTCTGTGGCCGCATCTACCCCTCCCACCTCCCCTAGAAACAAGTAGACTGCTCATCCACCACTGTACCACAGCCCATTCAGTGCCGGCCTTGTCCATGGCGCCGGATTTGCTTCACCGGTACTCTCGTCAACCGTCGCGCATCTGCAGCGGCTCATTCGTACTCCCCACCGAAGACGCTTCGTCCACACCTCCCAGAGCCGCCCCACCGACGCCCCCGTCGATGGCCTCTGATCCTCTTCGCCAACACCTTCCTCAACCCTACTGGAGCCACTTCGCCAACACCATCGTCAACCCTACCGGAGTAGCTTCGCCTATACCATTCTCAACCCTACCGGGGCCGCTTTGCCAACTCACAAGTCCACGGCCTCAGATCCTCTTCCTTGCACCCTCATCCAACCTACCGGAGCAGCTTCTGACGCCCCGTCCACGGCCGCAAATCTGCATCGTTGACACCATCCTTAACCCAACCACCGGAGCAGCTTCTGACGCCCCGTCCACGGCCGCAGATCCGCATCGTCGACACCATCCTTAACCCAACCACCGGAGCAGCTTCTGACGCCCCGTCCACGGCCGCAGATCCGCATCGTCGACACCATCCTTAACCCAACCACCGGAGCAGCTTCACCTACGCCCTCGTCCACGTCCACATATCTGCTTCGCCCACACCGTAGTCCACCCTACCGGAGCCGCTCCACAAATACCCTACTTGACGGTTCTAGATCTCCTTACCGGACCCCGATAGCCAGCGCAGCGTCATCACCCGTGACGTTTCTAACCTGATTCCCACCGTATGGAGAGATGCCGAACACCCGCCACGGCCTAGGTACTTGTCACCTTTAAACCCGTCCAGCATCACCTACCCGATGTACTTCAAATATACGAACCGGTCGCTGTTACCTGTTATGCAGCTAGCAAAAACTACAAGGACGATGTTTCTTCTGGATCTAACAGCTTGGCCAACCAAGATCCTGGACTGAGGCATTGCTATGATCTTGTAAGTGCGTCTCTCTCTTGTATTATTCTGTGCCTGCCAGCGTGCTTTGCAAGGATTTTCGACCAGTAACCCCTTTGTGCAGACAATGATTTCTACTACTAGCTGCTAAATTAGATATGTAGATGTCATACATGATACTACCTTGTACCTCCGTTCCTAAATATAAGTCTTTCTAGAGATTCCACTATAGGCTACATACGAGCAAAATGAGTGAATCTACACTCGAAAATGCATCTATATACATCCGTAGGTGGTCCATACTGGAATCTCTACAAAGACATATATTTAGGAACAGGGGCAGTACATTACACAAAATCGTAGGTGGCATGTAGGAATTCCAGTGCACTACATTAGGCTCCCTTAGAGTGCCTGCTAGTCTAGCACACAGAGTCATGGCTAGTTTATGGTACGCACACAATTGTTAATTGGTGGTTTAAATATGCGCAAGGGATATGCAATGTAGTATCATGTAGAGATGTCTGAAATTAGCCGTGTCAACTTGCAGATAGGGTTACACAATGAAAAAGTACAAGATGCATGTGGCAATTTCATGGAACATCGCAAAAAAAGGAGAGGCAGCGGTGAGCCTATACAGTGTGCTATGGTACGTCACTCCTCCATTGCAATCATCGTGACATGTTATTTGTATGTCAGTTCTATTAGCCAAGTTTCTTAGGGACAGTTATTACGGGTTATCCTAAGAAAATAAGCACCTATGAATATAAGCTCCATGTAATAAGCCAACCAGTTCTTGTCATTGCGTTTTCAGCTTATCTTTGGTATGATCAGTGGAAAGTCTAGATTGCATTATATTTTTTTTCATTTTGCTACCCATATGAAAATTAATTTGACTTGCAAACATCACAAATTGAACCCAGTGCAGTAATTAATATGATAGGAAAATAGACCATCACTATTTGCTCAAAATGCAAATAGAAAGATACCATCTACTTGGCACCATCTACTTTGGTCAATGTTTTCCATAGGGATCCCATTGCCTAATTTAAATGAAGAACGCATGACCCACGTTTAAATGAAGAACAATTATTTATTGAAATTCGATGGTCCAAGTGGCTGGTTATTATCATATAGCAGCACCACCTGAAAGCATCATATAGCAGCAGCAGCTCATAGCAACTCATCATACAGCAGCAGCAGTCTGCAATTCATCATATACCAGCAGCAGGAGCAGCTCATAGCAATTCATCATATAGCAGCAGCAGGAGCAGCTCATAGCAATTCATCATATACGAGCAGCAGGAGCAGCTCATAGCAATTCATCATATAGCAGCAGTAGGAGCAGCTCACAGCAATTCATCATATAGCATCAGCAGGAGCAGCTTATAGCAAATCATCATATAGCAGCAGCAGCTCATAGCAATTCATCATATAGCATTAGCAGGAGCAGCTTATAGCAACTCATCATATAGCAGCAGCAGCTCATAGCAATTCATCATATAGCAGCAGCAGCTCATAGCAATTCATCATATAGCAGCAGCAGCTCATAGCAATTCATCATATAGCAGCAGCTGGAGCAGCTCATAGCAATGCATCATAGAGCAGCAGCAGAAGCAGCTCATAGCAATTCATCATATAGTGGATCAGAATGAAAAATTGGCAAAAAATCAGAGGAGATCCTCACCTTGTTGGATGAGCTCATCCTTCAACAGCACCTCAAGGCCATGGCCTGGGAGGAGGGGAGGGGGAATAAGGTGCCTTCTGCCGTAGTGTGGCATCAGCCATAGTTGTGCAGCGCCCGTCGGAGTAGTGCGTTGGACGAACCACAGTGGAGCAGCCGCTGGAGACCATGAGAATGAGGGGCGGCACCAGAGGGAGGAGCGGCTAGGGAGATTTGCCCCTACCCGTTGGCCATGTAGCCTAGCTGGACATAGCATCGTCGAGTACCAGGCCAGATGGGACCAGTGGCAACGACTCGATGGAGGAATCGTAGTGCTGCAGCCAGGGGATCAAGGTAGAGGGAAAGGGGAGAGGAGATGCAAGTGGGTAGGGCAATGAACGCTTGCATGTTTGTTTTTACTAAGGGTCAGGTGTGACACGGGCGTCAGCAATTGCATTTTGAGTGTAATATAGGCAGACAACAGAGTCATTTCATTATTCCCCTTCCCTTCAATTTTTAGTGAGGTTCTATCCGAACACCCCCCCTCCAAAGCGAAATTAGTTAAGCCCAAGCCCATAACTCAAAAATGACTTCTTTATATCTTTTATGGCTTATTTTGACAATAAGCCCTGAAAAGGCGGAATCAAACTGGCCCTTAACCTGCAATTCAATTGTGCGTGCAATGATGAATCACTCCTACCTGCTATAGTGTACATTTAGGCATCATCATACATGGCATAACCTAATACATGTGCATTCCATTGTAGAATGTGGAATATGCAATGTTTATGTTAGTTCATACATTACACATGATGTTTAAATGCCCCTTAAATCTGGTCAGTCAAGTGATGGTCTTTAAGCCTCCTTCTTTGCTTCTTTTCTTGATATGTAAGATTTGCTCACACATCTGTTCAATTGCTTGTTTGCATCAGCCAGCCATACTAGGATTGTTTGCTTTGATTACTTGTTGTTCTTGACCTAACACTCTAGCAGAGCTTGTCAACGATTTAAACACTAAGGGCTGCTGTAGTGGGGCCTTGTCTAACTCATAGGTGACATAAAGGTTTGGCTGTACACTAAAGTAGGCTCTCCAAGAGTACCTGGAGATCCAGTTCAAAGGTATGCCCAGTATTTACATAGTGCAGACATAGTAAATACTCATTTCATTGTGTGGAAGTGCAAGAGATGCGGCATGTTTCATTATGTGGTGTTGTTTTGTTATAATCTCATCCTTTTGTGTTCACAGACTAGAAAGTATGCATATTTATCTTCCAAGGAGACGAGTAACTAGTTTGTGTCACCTTGCAGAGGGGGTGTAATGAAGATAAGATTGAGGATTTCCATGTACAAGATGTTAGGAAGGAGCCTTGCAAGAGAAGTAGGAGCTGTGCTGAGCCTCTTCAACCTGTTAAGCTAAGTCACTGTATGCAACTCAACAGTTCAATTCCTTGTTTGTTTCAGGCATAGTTAATTTGCTCTTTTCAATTGCTTTATTTGTCCTCAGTTAATGAGATGCCCAGAGAATCATGCCTGATGTTGGGTACTTGTATAACTATTAGTTGACATAATTAAAGGCCTTACCATTTAATTACTCTACCAAAGTGTGCCTGAAGCTTTGAAGTCTAATAACCAACTATTATTGCATGAGGCTCACAATCTAGTTTATACTAGGCTAATGATTGCATAGTTTTGCCTGTTGTAGTATGTTTGTATGAAACCCTTTGCAGTTCATTATGCTCCCTAAGACTTTAATTGAGCTACAAAATGGCCAACTGCTTGCTTACTTATACGCAACATGCTATCTAAATTTGTAACTTGTCTGGGTTTTGGATTGGGCCCCAACATCATGCTACTCTGGTGAGCTAAGAGGGATTTCTGTATGCAAGCTACACAGACTATCTTTTTTATAATTTTTAAAATATCACATGCTTATGCTTCATGACGTGTAACATTATTGTTAGTCCTATTTTGCCATGTAGTACAAAATAGTGTCTTGCTCACTTCACTGTTGTAACTATATTTTTGCCCTAGTCATGTGTACTTACAGAAACATTTCACGATGAAGTGACATCAACACAAAGATCTGCAAGCAGTGCGGCATGGCCATTACCAAATGATTATGGAATGGAATTGGAATGTGCTGATGTTCTCGAGCATCAACTAGAGGTGGCAAGACAACGTGTACATGATTGCCAACATATAATCAACAAGTTGAGACTGGACATGCAGGTATTAGATGCAGGAGTCAAAAAAATGAAACAAGACACTGAGGTAACCACGAAGGAATTGGAGATTTTGCAGACTGAAATTTGTATCTGAATCCGGCCAATCCTATTTTCTGAGGAGATTATAGTTCAAATGGAGTTAAGTTGATGCGCGTCCATGATGTATGAGCTGTATTTGCCCAGTGTATGTAATTTGCTGTTTGTGTACGCTTTATTATCACCTGTGCCGAACCATAATGCCCAGTGGGTATAATCGGCTGTAATTTCTTTATTGTATAGTGTAGGATTATTCTACGTTTCTATGCCTTGGTCTCTTTGTTGTATAGTGTATGTTTTTTAGAGGTGATAGTATTGAGTAGGATAATTCTTTGAATATGCTATATCATTCAAACGGGGGCCAACTCGCCCAAACGTTGTAGTGACCATGGCCCTCCACGGGTCGTATGATCCATGGGCCATGTATGGGCCGTCGGATCCATGGCCTTCAATGGGCCATCGGATGCATGGGCCTTCAATGGGCCGTCGGATCCATGGGCCTTCTACGTCTCGTAGGATCCATGGGCCTTCTACGTCTCGTAGGATCCATGCCTTGTAAGGGCTGACTCATCTATGGGCCTTGTACGAGCCTTTAATGGGCCGTAGACGGGCTAGAGTGGAAATCATACGTTTTATGGGCTGACCATAACGGGCCGTTAATAGGCCGTATTTAGTGATGCTATGAAAATGGCCCAACAGATTAACGGTCCACAAACGGGCCGACTGTAACGACGGGCTGAATTTGGCCCATAAGCAGAAAATGACAGTAACGGGCGTAAGTAACCGAATGTTGCAAATGAGCCCAAGAATAAATGGGCTCTCAGAAGGCCGAAAGATAACTTGGGTTGGAAACGGCCCAATGGAATAACGAGCCATTAATGGGTATAAATTGATACACTATTCATTACGGGCCAGTTTCACCACGGGCCGTTAATGGGTGTAAAGTGATACACTGTTCATTACGGGCCAGTTTCACCACAGGCTGTTAATGGGCCAAGAGTTACAAAGGGCCTCATATGGGCCGAAATACGTCATGGGCCATACATGGGCCAAAAGTGAAAACGGGCTGGAATCATATTGGATGGCCTAGATGACGCTACTGGGCCTAATTCGGATAGGGCGTAATGGGACTTGGTTTAGCGGGCTGTAAATGGGCTATATGCGAACAGGCCATTAACAGGCTTTCCATGGGCCAGCCCGCCACCTTTTGACCAAGTCAAACAGGCCGGCCTTTTCATAGGAATGGGCCTCTGTTGGGCCGTGCCACGTGTTGACGTATCATAGGCGCCTTCTGTTCAATGAGTGGATGACATCTGTCCAAACGATGAGCCAACACATGTTTCCTCCAGCCAATGATGATTTTACACGTGGAAAATCCCCATTGGTTGGGGCTGTTAACGGGTTATCGGATCAAAAACCCGACCTAATAGCTTAACGGTGTTCTGTTACGGTGGATGCCACGTGTCGGTCACCCTTGACGAAAGCACTTCTGTGACGCGTGATTTATCGTCGTGGAAGTGGACACTTCCATGATGATAATTTTGGTAATGTCATGGAACAATTCTACGACAGCACAGGTATGACTATCTTGATTCTGTCATAAAATCGTCATGGATGTACATGCATGACAAAAAACACGACCTACTGTGACAAACACGTATCATCACGGAAGTGTATTTTTTTTGTAGTGTCTACATGCATGGCCGCTTGTACACCTGGTCGAATGAGAGAGATTCGCCGACACTTACCAAGATTGATAGAATCCTGGTGTCGGTTGATTGGGATGTGGATCACCCCGACAAGTTGCTTCAAGCGCCTTCTTCGAGTGTCTCCGATCACGCACCTCTGCATCTAACCACTAGCATGCACTTCTGCCCTAAGAAGAGATTTAGATTCGAGCTTTACTGGACGAAGTTAGAGGGCTTCGATGAAGCGTTCAAAGACGCTTGGGTGTGTGACGAGTCGATCGTCGACCCGTTCAAGAGGCTGGATGCGTTGTTCCGTAACGCGGTTGTTTACCTTCAAGCTTGGGATCAGCGACATACGGGGAATATTAAGGTGCTGATGGTTGTTGCAAATTGGGCAATGTTTAGACTTGACCAGGTGTAGGAGAATAGGAGGCTATCCCTGGCCAAGCTCTGGTTGCACATAACGCTCAAGCTAGCACTACTGGGTTTAGCCTCGCTGGAAAGGACCATCGAGAGGCAACGATCAAGGATCAGGTGGCTACGGGAAGGAGATGACAACACCAAACTTTTTCAGTTGGCAGCAAATGGTAGGCGCTCCAAGAACTTCATCCCGTGCATCGAGCATGAGTCAGAGATTGTAACGGATCAGCGGAGGAAGGAAGAGATCTTTTTTGAAACTTTCCAAAATTTGCTTGGCATGGCGCAACACAGAGATCATTCGTTAGATATGGAAGCCCTGGGTATGCAAGCTATTGACCTCACACAACTCGAGGAGATTTTCACAGAGGAGGAGGTCTGGAATGTTATTAAGGATATCCCTCCAGATCGGGCACCGGGGCCGGATGGCTTTATTGGAGCTTTTTATCACAAGACGTGGGTAGTGATCAAGCCGGATATCATGTCGGCGATGCTCAAGCTGTATGTTGGTGATAGTAGGGGATTTGGAAAGCTCAATAAGGCACACATTGTGCTCATCCCCAAAAAAGCTGATGCCAAAATGGTAGGGGATTTTTGCCCTATTAGTCTACCTCATAGCTTCTCCAAGCTATTCACCAAAGTGCTCACAACCAGAGCTCGAGCGAGGATGCCTGATATTGTCAGCGCCAATCAATCGGCGTTTATCAAAGGAAGATGCATTCATGATAATTACCTTCTAGTGAGGCAGGTGGCACGCAAAGTTTACAGCAGTAAGAAGCATGGGTTGTTTCTCAAACTGGACATTTCCACGTGTTTGATTTGTTGTCTTGGCCTTTCCTCTTTGAAGTCATGAGAGCAAAAGGATTGGGCCCTATATGGCTACATTGGGTTGCCACTATTCTTGCCACTGCTAGCACTAAGGTCATAGTTAATGGAGTCCCAGGACGCACGATCTATCACGTGAAGGGGCTGAGACACGGGGACCCAGTCTCCCCTTTGCTATTTGTTGTAGCCATGGATGCACTGACTAGGTTATTTGCTAAAGCTTCTGAGATGGGAGCGATCAGTAGTTTACGTGGGATTTCTCCCACACAGAGGTTGTCACTTTATGCAGATGATGTGGTCTTGTTCATCAAGCCTTCGGTGCAGGATCTGAACTTTCTGCGGACTGCACTTGAGTTATTTGGGGAAGCGGCAGGGCTACGAATTAACTATAACAAGACCACGGCTGTTCTTATCAGAGGGACGGAGGAGGATAGACAACGTGTGATGGATCAGCTGCACTGCGAGATGGGATGCTTCCCGTGCAAGTATTTGGGCATCCAATTGGCAATTCGGAAGCTGACTCGTGCTGACTGGCAACCGCTGCTCGATCAAACCAAAAAGTTGCTACCAGCATGGCAACATGGCCTCATGCAGAAACCTGGGCGTCTCGTCCTAGTAAAGTCTGTGCTTGCGGCGAGGCCGATCCACCAGCTCATGGTCCTCAATGCTCCAGAGTGGGTATTCGAGGAAATCGATAAGTGCTTGAGGTCATTCTTCTGGGCGGGCAAAGAGAAATCTAATGGAGGTCAGTGCTTAGTTTCCTGGGACACAGTCTGTCAGCCGATGAGTTATGGACGCCTCGGGATCAAGAACATCAGGAGGCAGGCGCTGGCCCTGAGAGTGAGATGGGAATGGTTGAGTCGAGCTGATCGCGACAGACTCTGGCAAGGTATTCAGATGTCAAAAGATAAAGAGGCCAGTCCGGTGTTCAACAGCATGATCAAGATTGTGGTGGGCAATGGCGAAAACGTCTACTTCTGGAAGGACAGGTGGATTCATGGATTCAGGGTCAGCGAGATTGCCCCTTTGATCAGTGCTATGGTCGGGACCCGCGACAAAAACGCAAGAACTGTGCAACAGGCAATGGTAAACAATGCGTGGATCCATGATGTTCTGGGAGAGCGTTCCTTCATGGCTCATATGCAGGTGGCTAATTTGTGTAGGGCAATGGCTGCTGTCTCAACCAATGCGGATGAAACGGATCAGTTCATTTGGCCTGCGGATGCTTCCGGTTGCTATACTGCTAAATCTGTTTACAGTCAGTTGTGCATGGGACTCCTTGCTTCCCCCACCGCTCGATGTATGTGGAGAAGCTGGGCCCCGCTACGATGCAAAATATTTGCCTGGCTCATGGTGCAGTATCGGCTGTGGACAAGCGATAGGCGTGCGCGTCATGGTCTCCAAGATGAGCCTTCCACTTGCTTCACATGCCTTCAGGAGGTTGATTGCGTGGACCACATCCTTGCCCACTGCACCTACGCCAAAGAGGTGTGGCACCGATGCTTCGATACCTTACAAGTTAATGTGCAAGTGCCAAACACGGATGAGAGGTTCACTGAGTGGTGGTTGGTGCAAAGAGGAAGATTTTCTAGGAAAGTTCTTCACGGATTTGATTCCTTCATCATAGGTATTGCATGGTCGTTGTGGAAGCAAAGGAACGTGAGTATTTTCAACAGAATCCATCAACGAAGAACCCCATCAGAGCTAGTTGAGATGGTGATGGCCAAAATCAAAGAATGGAAGCTTGCAGGCATAGGTGTTGGAGGGTTAGATCCTTTCATGAGAGAGTAGACTAGTGTTTTTTGGTGTTGCGTGTGTGCCGACCTATAATGTTCGCATTAGTGGTTGGCTTCTTCTAGTTAAACTCTCTGCCTTCTATAAGAATATGGTACGCTATTGGCGTACTCCCAAAAAAACATAGCTAAAACTACCCCACACCTCCTTTCTCCCTCCTAATTACATGCATAATTGCATTACATGAATCGCTCTTCTTCCACGTGCATTTCTTCCTCTAATTACATGAATGCGCTAGAAGATAAAAAAGCTGATGTCATCATAGATTCTTCTTATTTTGAAAATTCAAAATGCTTTGTAGCTCAAACCGTTGGTCCGATGCAAAAATCGTTTTCACATAAAAATTCTTCACGATGAGATCTTCAAAACTACATCCCATGTTGGTATGTTTCGACGACTTTTTTTCTCGGGTCAAAAGTTACCACGTCTTGGCTACATAAGTTACCACATCTGTGGTATGCAACTTATCATGCTATTTCCACATAAGTTATGAGGACATAAACATGGTTCTCCCACCTTCTCCACATGCGCATGCATGTATGCACTAGAGGACAAAAAAAGTGATGCCATCATAGATTCCAAAAATGCAAAATGTTTTGTGGCTCAAACCGTTGGTCCAATGCAAAACCGTTTTCACATAAAAGATTCGTCACGACGAAATCTTCGAAATTAGATCCCATATTGGTATATTCCGATGACTTTTTTCCGGGTCAAAAGTTACTACGTCTCAGCTACATAAGTTATCACGCCTGTGGTGTGCAGGTTATCGTGCTATTTCAACATAAGTTATCGGGGTTATATTTTTCAACAACTTTCCCCCCTTGATAAAAAGTTCCCCTGATGTTTGTACTTAAGTTATCAGATATTTGATTCATACATTACCGTGCTATTTTCACATAAGTTACCGGGGGATGTTTTTCAACAACTTTTCCTCTTTGCTCAAAAGTTATCGCGGTGTTTGTACATAAGTTTTCGGGTATGCTATTTGTATATTACCATGTTGTTTTGATATAAGTTACCGGGTTATATTTTTTCAACAATTTTCTTCCTCTTTAGTCAAAGTTACCGTGGTGTTTGTACGTAAGTTATAGGGTATGCGGTTCATATATTACCATGGTATTTTCACATGTTATCAGAGGATGCTTTTCAACCCCCTAGTCAAGTTCCCACGGTATTTGTACATAAGGTATGGGGTATGTTGTTTGTATATTACCGTCACATAAGTTATCGGGGGTATATTTTTTAACAATTTTTTTCTCTCATTGGTAAAAGTTAACGTGTTGCTTGTATGTAAGTTATCAAGTATATGGTTCATATATTACCCAGCTATTTTCACATGAGTTATCGAAGGCAGGGGAGGGAGAAGATGTTTTGTAGCAACTTTTTTACCTCTTTGGCCAAAGTTATCATTTGTATGTAAGTTATTGAGTGTGTGGTTTGTTTATTACCGTGTTATGTTCACATAAGTGACTGGGGGTATGTTTTCAAAACCTTTCTCTCCTCCTTGACCAAAGTTACCTCAGTGTTTTTATGTAATCTACAAAAATAGCAAATTTCATGACTGGGGGTACCTCGTGATCCTCGATGTGTGAGTAATTCCCCCAGGTGAAGGAGATGTAGGTGAGTGGTAAGATTCTTATGTGCGTATCCTATATGTCGTCATTTTGATTCGTAGTAGTATGATCCATTTAGTATGTTGTTATATTGTGGTGAACTCTATGCGCGTTGTCCAATTTAAGGGCCCAGGCAACATGATTTCAAGACCTACATAGGTAACACATATTGTTTAGGAACTCTGTGACCTCTGACATGATATGTGGAGATATCTACGAGAACCGAAGAAAATATGAGATAACGGTTATCCATTGAACTTAATGCTTGGTTCCGGTTGTAAGGGCATGTTTATCCCTAAGGTGTTTTGGTGATTGATGACAATGCTTTTGCGGACTAATCGTGTGCCTTGAGTATTTCAGTTGCTTCGTCGTTAGGCACAAGATGGTTTGGTACCCCTCGAAGACTATTGAAGACGATGGTGTTCTACGTCTCCTTTGGTTGATTTGAGTCGTAGGATAGCCGTTCTATTAAGAGAGGGTCTGCTGTGGAAAGGTTTGGGTGGAATCATCACGTACACGCTTCTTCCTTTACCCCGCCTTTCCCTTTGCGCTTTGGAGCATCCTCCATTATCTCCTCGTCTGTGCAAAAAGAAGGATTCCTTTAGTGCTGCTAGTTGAGGCCTGCGGTAGTACTGCTTCTAGGAGCGGTAGTACCGCAGGACCCCGCGGTAGTACCGCAAGCCCTCACGGTAGTACCGTAGGCGCCCACGGTAGTACCGCTCCTATGGAGCGGTACTACCGTGGCCTCTGGCCAGGCTCAGCCTCTCTTGCGGCTGTAGGGGGCGGATGTAATTTCTTACATCCGTGCCCTACGCGGTAGTACCGTCCCAGGTGCGCGGTAGTACCATGAGTCCTGATTCGGCTCGGTAGCACGAGCGGAAGTAGGGCGGATGTAATTTTTTGCATCCGCTTCCTGCGCGGTAGTACTGCAAGTCAGGCGCGGTAGTACCGTGTTAGGTTTTTGCAACGTTCGATTTTCAGCGGAAGTAGACATGGATGTAATTTTATTCATCCGTGCTCTTCCCAGCCTTGTCCATCCTGGCCTTGCGGTAGTACCGCAAGGGGGAGCGGTAGTACCGCGTCTGCGGCAGTACCACTCTCAGCCTTGGCGGCTCTGGCCTGGACCAGCCCCTGCCGCTGTAGCGGTAGTACCGCGGTACTTCACGGTAGTACCGTAAGCCCCTGTGGTAGTACCGCTTGTTTGGAGCGGTAGTACCGCAGGTCGCGGATTGAGTAAGTGGATAACAGTTGGATCCTTCTCTCTACTATATAAGGGGTGTCTTCTTCCTCTAGTTGACTACCTGTTCTATCCCTAAGCCCCATTGTTGCTCCAAGCTCCATTTTCGCCCGATCTCTCTCCCTAGCCAATCAAACTTGTTGATTTGCTCGGGATTGGTTGAGAAGGCCCGGATCTACACTTCCACCAAGAGAAATTTGATTCCCCCCACTAATCCCTAGCAGATCTTGTTACTCTTGGGTGTTTGAGCACCCTAGACGGTTGAGGTCACCTCGGAGCCATAGTCCATTGTGGTGAAGCTTCGTGGTGTCGTTGGGAGCCTCCAATTAAGTTGTGGAGATTTCCCCAACCTTGTTTGTAAAGGTTCGGTCGCCGCCTTCAAGGGCACCAATAGTGGAATCACGTCATCTCGCATTGTGTGAGGGCGTGAGGAGAATACGGTGGCCCTAGTGGCTTCTTGGGGAGCATTGTGCCTCCACACCGCTCTAACGGAGACGTACTTCCCCTCAAAAGGAAGGAACTTCGGTAACACATCCTTGTCTCCACCGGCTCCACTCTTGGTTATCTCGCGCCTTTACTTTTGCAAGCTTACTTGTGTTGTATCCCTTGCTTGCTTGTGTGCTTGTTGTTGTTGCATCATATAGGTTGTTCACCTAGTTGCATATCTAGACAACCTACTTTGATGCAAAATTTAATTTGGTAAAGAAAAGTAAAAATTGTTAGTTGCCTATTCACCCCCCCCCCTCTATTCAACTATATCGATCCTTTCAATTGGTATCAGAGCCTCGTCTCTTTATTAAGGACTTTACCGTCCGAAGAGTATGGTTGACACCGTAGACGGTGGGGAGGAGGAGCACTTCGGTGTGAATCCAATCTCATCTACGGGTGATGGGGGAACCACGGTGTCCCGTGAGGAATTCAATGTGGCCTTGGACACATTGAAGACCTCCATGACAACCATGGTTGAAAGCATGTTTAATAAATTCTCAGAAGCACTTAAACTACCTACCTCGCTGTTGAAAGTGGGTGATCCCACTAACAAGGTGACGGATGCTAACTCCGACAAGGGGGAAGCTAATAGTGAGAAGGGTCCTTCTACTAGTGGTAGAAATGGTACCGGCATCTTTGCCCATTTGGAACCTCCAACTTACGGAGGGCCGATTCTCTCTACTCATTTAAATCATGCCGGTCCTCCTCCTAAGATTGTGAAAAATGAGGATTTTGATTCTTGGGTGTATCGCTTCAAGCATCATTTAAATCATGTGAATACTAATCTTTGGAGAATCATTGAAGAAGGTTTCTATCCGCATGACCGAAGCAACTTCACCCCTAGAGAAGCAGTGGATAATCAATTCAATGAGAATGCTCTCTTCATCATCCAACATGCTATCCTCCCCGAAGATCTCCCTCATCTTCGACCCCATGCCATGGCCAAAGACGCATGGCAATGCGTTGTGTCTCTCTATCGGGGAAGTGCAAGCATTCAACGCTCCAACTATGAAGTGGTGCAAGATGAAGCCGATGAGTTTGCAATGAAAGAAGATGAAGAACCTCGTGAGCTCTTTTGAAGAGTGACCAAACTCGCGGTCTCACTTCGAGATCATGGGAGCGAGAACACGGATGACAATTGGATCAAGCGCAAGTTCCTCAAGGCCATGATGCCCTATAACAAGGCCATGTCCTCCGTCATTCGTCAAAGACCGGACTTCCACTCCATGACCTCAAGTGAAGTGTTGGATGAGTTTGTTGCAATGAGCATCTTGGACAAGACCACGGACAACGCGGTGCTCCGCTCTCAAAGGGCGAAGAAGCCCAACCTTGCCTTGAAGGCCAAGGTTATTGTGGAAGAAGAGGAACAAGAGGAGGATGAGGAGAGCAACCCCGAAGATACGAAATATGATTATCATGAGCACATGGCTCTTGCTTCAAGACAATTTTGGAGCAAGAAGAACTCAAGGCCAAACTTCAACAAGACCAACGCAAGTGGCTTCAAGGGCAAGCAACGAGTAAGAACATGTTACAACTGTGGCAATGTGAGCCATATCATTGCGGATTGTCCTTACGAGAAGCGGGAAGACAATGGTGGCAAGCTTATCCAAAAAGACAAAGCCAAGTCCTTCCCCAACAAGAACAACTTCACCAAAAAGACTCCTTCTCGAGGGTTGGTGGTTCAAGAAGAATACCGTGAGGATGATGATGATGATGATGATAGTGAAGCGGTGGCCATGGCATCCGTTGCCATTGCCACAACTCCCCGGATGTCCCTATTTGATTCACCCAACGAGAACATCACCGCCAAGTGCCTCATGGCCAAAGCCTCTAACAAGGTAACCCCCAACATCAAAACCACCATCATTACTAATCCCTCTTTGGAGGGTTGCATTGATGGACATGAGGGGTCTAATGAGGATGTGAATGAATTTGAGTCATTTATGAGTAAGCTCAAGGGCAAATCCAAGAAGCACTTTGTTGCTCTCTTGGAACAACTTGGTGAAGCCAATGACATGATCGAGGCTCACGAAGAAACCATCTCTAAGATGGAAGGTCATAGTCGCGACTATGCCGATGAGATATCGGATCTCTCTAATGCTCTTGAGGAAGAGCGTGGGCATCGTTTGACTCTTGAGGAGTCACACAACGATGACCATGCTAAGTTAAAGAAAGATCTTGATCAAGCTCTTGTTGTGTCTCGTGTGCTAACTTCCGAGAAGGCTAAACTTGGGGTTGATCATGCTAGACTCAAGGAGGAGTTTGATGTACTTGACAAGGCCCACAAGGTCTTGAAGGGTGCTCACGCTAACCTCAAGGAGTCTCATGCTCAACTCCAAGTTAAGCTAACCAAGGAAAAGGCCACCTTTCCTCATATGGTATTAATTGATAATGCATATGCCACTAACCCATGTTGTGAGCATGTGCATCTTGTGGAGGATAATTCCAAGTTGAAGGATCAACTTGAGAAAGGCCTCGTGACATGCATTCAAGGTGAGAAGAACCTCAACGACCTTTTGAGCAATCAAAAGGAAGTTGTTGCCATGGAAGGAATTGGGTTCGCACCCAAGTCCAAGAACAAGAAGAAGAACGACAAGACCAAATGACCTCCTCCTCTCAAGCAAGCCTTTGTGAAAGAGGGAGAGTGTGCTCCTAAGGAGAAGAAGAACAATGTGAAGGGTGTTGATGTCAAAAAGGGCAAAATCACCTCCTCCCCCAACAAAGCCGGTGACTTTAACCCTTCATATGTGTTGTGTCGTGCTAGTGATGGGCATGTTTATGCTAAATTTGTTGGTTCTCCTTATGAGTACATTGAATGGTCTATTTGGATTCCTAAGACCCTTGTTACTAACATCAAAGGACCCATTACTAAATGGGTACCTAAAACCAAGCATTGATCTCTTGTAGGTGTTTGCTTCCGGTGGGGGATCATGGTTGCTCGATAGTGGAGCAACAAATCATATGACCGGGAGCAAGGACTTGGTGGTGGACGTGCACAAGATTCCTTCTATGCTTACCAATGTCGAGTGGGGTGATGCCTCGTCTTCTAAGGTATTGGGTCTTGGCAAGGTTGTCATTTCTCATGATCTAACGATCGAGAAAGTCATGCTTGTTGAGTCCCTTGCATTCAATCTTCTTTCCGTTCGTCAACTTGCACTCATGGGCTTTGCCACTTTCTTTGATATTGATACCGTGGCCCTCTTGTGGAGCAAGACTCTTAAAGTAGCCTTTGTTGGGCATGTCGAGAACGGTCTTTATGTGATTAACTTTTCGGAGCAACCCACTAAGACTGCGACATGCCTAATGGCTAAAGTTGATGTGGGATGGCTTTGGCATCGCCGTTTAGCCCACGTTAATATGAGATCTTTGCAAAGTCTCCTCAAGGGGGACCATGTCCGTGGACTAACAAATGTTAGTTTTGCCAAAGATCGTGCTTGCAGTGCTTGTATTGAAGGAAAGCTTCATGAGAAGGCTCACCCTCCCACGACCATCATCTACTCGAAGAGACCCTTGGAGCTCCTTCACATGGATCTCTTTGGGCCTCCATCCTTTGATAGTCTTGGAGGTAGAAAGTATTGCTTGGTGATTGTGGATGATTATTCAAGATATACTTGGGTATACTTCTTCAAGAGGAAGAGTGAGACTCAACAAACCATCATCGACTTTGCAAATAAAGCTCAACGTCAACATGATGCAAATATCTTGACAATAAGAAGTGACAACGGCACCGAGTTCAAGAACTACACCTTGGATGAGTTTCTTAGTGATGAGGGGATCAAGCATCAATATGCTGCACCATATACCCCTCAAAAAAATGGTGTCGCGGAGAGGAAGAACCGGACGTTGATGGATGCAGCAAGGACCATGATGGCGGAGTTCAAGTCTCCATACAACTTTTGGGCTGAAGCCATCAACACAGCATGTCATGCATCCAATCGGCTCTATCTCCGCAAAGGCTTGAACAAGAGTCCTTATGAAATACTCACCGGTAACAAGACCAATCTCAAGTACTTCCGGGTGTTCGGGTGTAAATGTTTTATTCTCAAGAAAGGTGTTCGTTTGTCTAAATTTGAGGCTAGAGCTTATGAGGGCATATTTGCTGGTTATGCTACAAACTCTCATGCTTACCGTGTCCTCAACAAGTCCACCGGACTCATTGAGGAGACGTGTAACATGGAGTTTGACAAAAATAACGGCTCCCAAGTGGAGCAAAGTGGTACTTGTGATGTAGGTGATGAAATTCCTCCCCAAGCTATAAGAACAATGGGTATTGGTCATATTCTACCCATTGAGGAACCCCTTGTGGCCGAAGGAGAAGGACAATGCTCCACTCAAGTGGAGCCATCACCTCCCCAAGACCCACACGCTTCCGAAGAACAAAGTGAAGGCCCTCAACCTCGTGAACAAGACCAAGGGCAAGATCAACCTCAAGATGGTGGTCAACCACCAAATGATGCCCAAGGTCAAGTTCTCCCCCTCGAGCAAGTTCAAGATCACGAGCAAGCTCAAGATCAAGAACAAGCTCAAGACGGCGCTCAAAATAATCAAGTTAACCCTCCTCCTTCCACATCCGAGGAGGAATTAGAGCGTCGTGCCATGAAGATTGCTTCCAAGCTCACCACCAAAGGTCATCTCATGGAGAATGTGGTTGGAAGCCTAAGAAAGGGGTAAGCACTCATAGACAATTAGCAAACTATTGTGAACATCACGCATTTGTCTCTTGTGTTGAACCCCAAAAGGTTTATGAGGCGCTCGAAGATCCGGATTGGCTCAATGCCATGCATGAAGAACTCAACAACTTCGAGTACAACAAGGTGTGGAGATTGGTGCCAAGGCCGTCGGGGAACCACAACGTCATTGGAACCAAGTGGATTTTCAAGAACAAGCAAGATGCTCATGGGAACATCATTCACAACAAGGCAAGATTGGTAGCACAAGGCTACTCCCAAGTCGAGGGTATCGACTATGGTGAAACCTTTGCTCCCGTTGCTCGCCTTGAATCCATTCGTTTGTTGATTGCTAATGCTTCCCATCACAACTTTAAGTTACAAGAAATGGATGTGAAAAGTGCTTTTCTTAATGGACCTATTAATGAGTTGGTTTATGTCAAGCAACCCCCCGGGTTCGAGGATCCCTACCTCCCAGATCATGTGTATCAACTCTATAAGACACTCTATGGCCTTAAATAAGCCCCACGTGCGTGGTATGACCACCTTACCGAGTTGTTACAAGATCGTGGATTTGAGGTTGGGCAAATTGATCCCACTCTTTTTACTAAGAAGGTCAAAGGGGAGTTGTTTGTATGCCAACTATATGTTGATGATATTATCTTTGGTTCCCCTAACAAAGCTTTCAATGAGGAATTTGCCGCTCTCATGACCTCTAAGTTCAAGATGTCTTCGATGGGAGAGTTGAAGTTCTTCCTTGGTTTTGATATCAAACAAAGAAGAGAAGGTACCTTCATCAACCAAGCCAAATACACTCAAGACATGCTAAAAAGGTTCAAGCTAAGTGATGTCAAGCCGGCTTCTACTCCAATGCCTACCAAGTGCCAACTTGACATTGATACCAATGGTAAAGCGGTGGATCAAAAGGTATATCACTCCATGATTGGCTCCTTGCTTTACCTTTGTGCATCTAGACCGGATATCATGTTGAGTGTGGGAATATGTGCACAGTTTCAAGCCGCACCGAAGGAAAGCCACTATGTGGCGGTCAAGCGAATCTTTCAATATTTGGCTCATACCCCAAACTTTGGCTTATGGTACCCAAGAGGAGCAAACTTCAAGCTTGAAGGATATACGGATTCTGATTGGGCGGGAGACAAAGTGGATAGGAAGTCCACTTCCGGAGGGTGCCAATTTCTTGGTTGCTCTTTGGTGAGTTGGTCTTCCAAAAAGCAAAGTTGTGTGTCTCTTTCGTCCACTGAAGCGGAATATGTGGCAGCCGGTAGTTGTTGTGCACAACTCTTATGGATGAGGCAAACTTTAAAGGAGTACGGTGTCATTTGTGACAAAGTGCCTCTTTGGTGTGATAATGAAAGTGCCATCAAGATTTCTCTCAACACGGTGCAACATTTCAAGACGAAGCATATTGAGATTCGGTATCACTTCATTCGGGATCACATTAGGCGAGGGGAGATCGAGCTCAAGTATGTCAACACTCATAATAACCTTGCAGATATTTTCACGAAGCCCTTGGATGAAGCAAGATTTCGTGAGTTAAGGCATGAGCTAAGTATCATTGATTCGAGCAATGTGACTTGAACCCTTGCACATCCCACCACACTCAACTTGTTGTCCAGTTTACGTGTAGGCATGGACATAGGGGGAGTGTTGTTCTCTCAATGAACTCTTCCTCCCCCCATTATGCATAAATTGATCAACTCTTCCACATTAGCCATTTTTGATGGTACATGTGCTTCAAAGACGAGTTTTAGTCATGGGCCCAAGGATAATTCTTCGCGGTGCCATACTAATCAACTCAAACATAGGTGGCTCCGGCCACCGCCCCCTCCTTGGATAGGTTGTGTCTCATTTTGGTCTTGGTTGCCTCTTGTTTGGTTGTCGTGTTTCGCTTGTTAGCTCGTTGGTGTGTGTGTTCTCTTGAAGGTTCCGTGCATAGTCGTTTTTCTCCCGTGCTTGAAACTGCATTTTCTTGGGTTCACGGTACTACCGTGGTCAGCCACGGTACTACCGCGGGGCACGGTACTACCGCAACCAGCATGGCAGTAATTTTTTACTGCCGCTGGTGGAGCAGTACTACCGCCCACAGCGCGGTACTTCCGCCTGGGCGGTACTACCGCAATGAGTCGCAGTACTACCGTGACGTAGCGAGCGCGTGGGGGGTTATGAGCGGGCAGGGGGAGTTCCAACTCCCCCATACCCACTCACTCCTTCTCCCCACGCTGCCTCTCTCTCTCCTGCCCACGAACGGTGCCGGAGACCCTCGCCGGATCTCCATCTCCGGCTGCTCTCCTCGGATTCCGACTGGTGGGATCATTCCCCACCACTTCCTCTTGCCATGGACCAAGGTCTTTCCCCAAATCCCTCTCTCTTTGGTTTGTTCTTTTGCTTCTAGGTTTTTGGGGAAATGCTAGTTGTTCTTGAGATTTTAGGCCAAATCTTTGCAAGAGTAGGATGGAGGAGAGTAGTAATGCGTAGAGTTTTTACATGATATGTTGTCCCGTGGTAGATTTGATCAGTCGTAGTACCGTTTTGTCGTCATGGTAGTTCTCGGATTCATTTGTTGTTTCAGATCTGAAAACGCGCGGTACTACCACACCTCCAGCGCGGCACTACCGTACCTTCTGCGCGGTACTACCGTGCCCGTAGTACTACTGTGATTTGGCACGGCATTAATTTTTTAGTTCTGCGCGACCAAGTGGTACTACAGTTGATGTCAAATCTCTCGTGTGGCAATTATTATGTGCAAATTCTACTTGTTTCACTGTTTTGCTGCGTTCTTTGCACTGATCCTTCTCGCGTTTCTTGCGTGTCTGTTTTGTGGTGTGTGTGGCTCAAGTGCTCATGCTCGTCGTTCTAATCCAAGCCGTGACACGGGCTCCAAGCGCCTTCGCAATCAAGACGAAGCTCCTGAGGGCTCTAGTGCCCCCCAACGCAGGACCAAGACCACCGCCAACAAAGACAAGGAACCTGCCATGAGTATGGATGAGATGCCGCTTGCTGAGTTCGTCGCTCGTAGGAAGATCAATCCCTACGTGAATCCTCGTGCCAACCTTCGAGGAAATGAGTTGTTCTGGACCAAGCAGCAGAACCTCATTTATTTGGATGTGATCAAGGCCAAGAGGAATATCTATGTGGACGTGCATTGGATCGACATGCATCATATGAGGGAAGAGAAGCACCGGGCATACTTTGGTGAGGCTCTGGATCTAGTTGAGCAGTTTGGCATTGAGCATATCATCTCTTTTCACAAAGACTATGATCCGGAGATTGTGGCTCAGTTCTTCGCCTCAGTGTACTTTCATCCTAATGAGGACAGGATGATGACTTGGATGTCCAATGGTCGACGACTGACGGCTACCTGGAAGGAGTTCATGACTTTGCTTGGTGTTTCAGATGAGGGGCTCGCCACTCCCCAAGGTGTTCGTCCTCATGCCAATTCTGAGTCTGCCAACAAGAACAAGCTTCAGCCCTTCCTTGTTGAAAAGAAGCTCTCCAGTGGCAAGTCTTCGTGGGTGCTCAACTCATTCCTTGACATCATCTACCGGATCTTCCGCAACTCTCTCTTCCCACGCATTGGGGATAAGGACAAGGTACACGCCTATCTTGTGGACATGTTGCTCCTATGTGAAGAAGCGCGCAACTCTCAGACGTTACCACTGGATATCTCACACATCATGTGGTGTGAGCTTCGGTTTGCTGTCTTCAACCGCAAGGTCCCCATCTATGGACCGTATCTGTTTCAGTTGATCTCTGCAACTTGGGAGAAGCTCTACCCTCAGGATGACTTTGAGGCCCCTGATTGGATTCGACATGATTCCATCCGGCTCTGTGTCAAGCCTCAGTGGGCTAACACCACTTCCCGTGCTGAGGCTGCAGCTGCCATGGATGTGGATGCAGATGAGGGTGAGGAGGAGCCAGTAGATGAGGTCAGCTCTGAGGGGTACACCCCTCCCTCCTCTGAGCCATCTTGGGCTAAGAGGCTGAAGAACAAGATGACGACCTTGTTCTGCATGCAGGCCAAGGGTCAGTATAGGTCTCATGTTGCCTCCAAGGAGAGTCGCCGCCGGGACAAGAAGATCATGAGGCTATATGGAGAGGACGTGTCTGGCGGTTCTGAGGATCGCATCACTCCAGAGGCTGAGTGGATGGTGAAGCAAGGCTACAAGTGGACTGATTCTGAGGAATACGTTGAGGAGACCATTCCTGCTGCCGAGTCTGACGAGGACTGTGTGTCTGATTACTCTGCTTGAGCCACCACGTGTGTGTAGGTGTCCTCTCTGCCTTTTTGGCGTCTCGATGCCAAAGGGGGAGAGAGTGTAGGTATTTGCGAGAGTCTTGTGTTTGCTTTGCTCGTGTTTGTTCCGTTGAACCTTGCTTTGCTTTGGTTTAGTTTGTTCGTGAGATTTGGTCTATCATATGGTGTAAGACATATGCTCTCTATCATACCGTATTACCTTATTGTACCTATGCTACTTATGTCTTGCTCATATTTACTATCTTGATACGCTTTGTCTCTAAAATATAGGGGGAGTGGTGATCCTAGTGTTCGTGTTGTGCAGTCCAAAGCACTTTACTCTCTAGCACAAATCTAGGGGGAGCTTGTCTATATTTTAGAGGTGTGGGGTTTGCTTGTGCTACATTCTTTCCCTTCGTGCAAATCCCGTATTGTCATCAATCCACCAAAAAGGGGGAGATTGTAAGGGCATGTTTATCCCTAAGGTGTTTTGGTGATTGATGACAATGCTTTTGCGGAATAATCGTGTGCCTTGAGTATTTCAGTTGCTTCGTCATTAGGCACAAGACGGTTTGGTGCCCCTCGAAGACTATTGAAGATGGTGGTGTTCTACGTCTCCTTTGATGGATTTGAGTCGTAGGATAGCCGTTCTATTAAGAGGGGGTCCGCTGTGGAAAGGTTTGGGTGGAATCATCACGTACACGCTTCTTCCTTTACCCCGCCTTTCCCTTTGCGCTTTGGAGCATCCTCCGTTATCTCCTCGTCTGTGCAAAAAGAAGGATTCCTGTAGTGCTGCTAGTTGAGGCCTGCGGTAGTACTGCAAGCCCTCGCGGTAGTACCGTAGGCGTCCACGATAGTACCGCTCCTATGCAGCAGTAGTACCGTGGCCTCCGGCTAGGCTCAGCCTCTCTTGCGGCTGTAGGGGGTGGATGTAATTTTTTACATCCGTGCCCTACGCGGTAGTACCGCCCCAGGTGCGCGGTAGTACCATGAGTCCTGATCCGGCTCGGTAGCACGAGCGGAAGTAGGGGCGGATGTAATTTTTTACATCCGCTCCCTGCGCGGTAATACCGCAAGTCAGGCACGGTAGTACCGTGTCGGGTTTTTGCACCGTTCGATTTTCAGCGGAAGTAGACACGGATGTAATTTTATTCATCCGTGCTCTTCCCAGCCTTGTCCATCCTGGCCTTGCGGTAGTACCGCAAGGGGGAGCGGTAGTACCGCGTCTGCAGCAGTACCGTTCTCAGCCTTGGTGGCTCTGGCCTGGACCAGCCCCTGCCGCTGCAGCGGTAGTACCGCCGTACTTCACGGTAGTACCATAAGCCCCTGCGGTAGTACCGCTTGTTTGGAGTGGTAGTACCGCAGGTTGCGGATTGAGTAAGTGGATAACGGTTGGATCCTTCTCTCTACTATATAAGGGGTGTCTTCTTCCTCTAGTTGACTACCTGTTCTATCCCTAAGCTCCATTGTTGCTCCAAGCTCCATTTTCGCCCGATCTCTCTCCCTAGCCAATCAAACTTGTTGATTTGCTCGGGATTGGTTGAGAAGGCCCCGATCTACACTTCCACCAAGAGAAATTTGATTCCCCCCACTAATCCCTAGTTGATCTTGTTACTCTTGGGTGTTTGAGCACCCTAGACGGTTGAGGTCACCTCGGAGCCATAGTCCATTGTGGTGAAGCTTCGTGGTGTCGTTGGGAGCCTCCAATTAAGTTGTGGAGATTGCCCCAACCTTGTTTGTAAAGGTTCGGTCGCCGTCTTCAAGGGCACCAATAGTGGAATCACGGCATCTCGCATTGTGTGAGGGCGTGAGGAGAATACGGTGGCCCTAGTGGCTTCTTAGGGAGCATTATGCCTCCACACCGCTCTAACGGAGACGTACTTCCCCTCAAAAGGAAGGAACTTCGGTAACACATCCTCGTCTCCACCGGCTCCACTCTTGGTTATCTCGCGCCTTTACTTTTGCAAGCTTACTTGTGTTGTATCCCTTGCTTGCTTGTGTGCTTCTTGTTGTTGCATAATATAGGTTGTTCACCTAGTTGCATATCTAGACAACCTACTTTGATGCAAAGTTTAATTTGGTAAAGAAAAGTTGAAAATTGTTAGTTGCCTATTCACCCCCCCTCCCTCTAGTCAACTATATCGATCCTTTCACCGGTCTTATGGCCTTAATTGTGGAAACGAACACTCTGTGGCAACGGAGAAGCAGGACCATAGAATGAAATGTAACCCTTACTGGAGGAGTTTCATGACTCTAGGGAGAACTGCCTATTGAAAGTTTATATGAAATACCATGAGTAGAATACAAGGTAGCTGGTATTATCGTCGCACTAGCACAATTCATATATTCTTACCATGAACTGAAATCTCTCCGCACCTAATCTCTTCATTGCAGGAAACACCATTTACATTTTAAGCTCTTGTTATTTACTTTTATTAGTTATTTAGTAGACACCTTTAAATCCTCTTTTTACTAGCATATTTAGTTTACCGTTTACCCATGACAGTAATAGCATTTGCAGAAACTCAAGTAGTACTTCACACAAGAACTGTGACACCTTGTGTGTGATAGAAATACCTCCATAAATACTCCTCCGCTCTTTGTTTGGACGACTACTCATTGGGATACTTCTGCGAAAGTGCTACACTACCCTGTTTGGTCTGTAGGTACCAGGTCGCTCATGCCCTCACATATATACATAGGCCTCACCCTCTCCTAAAGCGGATGAATATGGTGAGTGATAAAGACCTCCAGCAGGTCAATACCATCAACGCCAACCCTCTTTATGCCGACAAAAGCGTCCACCAGGATATCAACTTTAGTTTTTTCAATCTTAGCGAGCCTAAGCGTTTTTGGAGGCTCGACTCTATTGCCAGTATAGATTGGGAGACCTATATGAGAATCACTGGTCAGAATGTCCTTGTAGTAGAACCAGGTATTCTGCCACAACTTGATAGTCCCCAGAAATCTAATCGTCGGGAAAGTGCCTGAGCTCTTGACCTGGACTCCTAACCCGCCGCATAATTTGATAACATTGGTATTATCATCGCTCGAAGAGGTCCTTCAATGGTTTGAGATCGACAAGAGAAGATATGTTTGAAAAAGGCCCAATGGGGAGGACATCAGATGTAGTTTTTGCAAAGAGAAATGATTGCAGACAGATAAACCATGGCATTCGGGGGAATGTGATGGAGCTGCACACTGAAGTAATTCAGAAATTCATGGAAGAATGGATGCAGAGGCATCTAGAAGCCCCTATCTATATGGGGAGTGAGGAGTACCTGTTCATCTGGCTGCGGCGCGAGTTCGCCAGGCTCAGGCACCCTCCACCCCCTCTCTGTGGAACAAGGCCGTCAGCGACGAGGTTAAGCACCTGCTTTGAGGTGACCTTGGACAGCAGCCAGTCCCCCGGGTTCCAGCCTGGCGGGGACGCGGAGCTCGACGTCGAGCCCTTCCGCACCTGCTTCTTCTTCTCCAATGATGAGGTCTTGTCCTTCCCCATCGCAGCAGATGGCGCCAGAAGCGAGTGGAGGACGGCAGTGGAGCAGCGGTGATTTCTGGATGGAAAGAGAATACAAGATTTACCCTATCTTTCCCAATTTATAACCCTGGGTGCATCCGTCGGAAGCACCCTCAGCCATTGATCCAGCCATCCAACAATGTCTGTGAACTTCGTGAAACAAACAAAGTGGGACGGGTGGCGACACTGAGGGCGAAAATCGAGGAGCCCCGACCCCCATCACCACACTCACGATAATTTGGCAGGGGCGTGCGGGCGAGATTTCAGCCGTGCGAATTAAGTCTGATCAATCTATTGATCTTGTTGAAATCATTTCCATGAACACGGTTGCTCGGTTCGCCGAAGATCCATGAAGGTGTCAGCATCCACTCGGACTGATGCCCAAAACTTTGCCTAGAGTCATCTCCAGAGACTGCTATAGGATAAATTCGATGCTGCTTCGCGGATCCACTTGGCCCTTCTTTTAGGCTCCAAGGTGTTGATGCTCAAAAATGGCACAATCGTAAAAGTTGCTTAAAGCTATGTCAAGATTAATTCAAACTTATGATTGAAAGTCACCATGGAATGACTCTCTTTGAGAAGATCAAGATGGATATGAAGATGGTCTAAAACGGAGCTCGGATGCAATAGTTATGACAAGTTCAGAGATGCTCATATTGACATCAGATTATGAAATAGCCGGAAACTTAATTAAGATGGCTTCTGATGGAAAATATATCAACATGAAAGTTGTGCGTCTCGTCGAAACGGTTGATTTTGATACAAAAATTGTCTTAATCTGAGGTCGTATGCAACCAGTGGAGGCAAAACAAGGTCAGAAACAGAAGCTGCACAGTCATTTCGGACCGACCGGGGTGAGACCGAGTTGATCCGAAAAATTACCAGAGAGTTGGCAACGTTCACTCGGTGGGACTGAAGCAAACCAATCGGTGAGACCAAGTTGATCTGGGAAATTACAGAAGGATACATAGAGTTGACATCGTTCACTCGGTGGGACCGAAGCAAACTACTTAGTGGCTCCGAATTGATCCGGAAAATTGCCAAAGATTCCTGTCCGAGTTAGGTTAGGGTTTTAATGTTTTGGACGAAATTTTTAGTCCTTTTCTTGTACAGAAAGTCCAGCCGCCTCATAAATAGATGGGAGGTGACGGACGATTGAATAACACACAATCGATCAATTCATCTACCACCTTTACCTTTACCTTTATCTCACTCCCTTGTTCTTCTTCTTCCTAGTTCTTCGTTCGTTCTTCTTGTTGCTGGGCGGCGAACCTCGAGGCCCCAGGGGCGATCAGGTCGAGCTAGGGCAGCCCATAGCCGCTGCGCGCCCTGACGGGGTCCCTCCCGGGCGTGTGGGGTTTCGGGTCTACAAAAGCGCCTCCTAGATTGCCTGCTTACCGCGCTTCCGGACGGGTCTCCTTCGACGTGAGCTGCGGTGCATCACCCTCGGCGTTGGAGGTACACGGTGATGCGTTCATGTGTGAACACAAGGCATAAAATTCATGAACTTGCACTTGGAATTAGCCTTTATCGGCGTTCCTTCAGGATATTGAGTGGCATCTTTTCGAAGTATCAAACCATGCGCTAGTATCACTACTTGGGTTTTAATGGCACATCCATACTCGGATCTCTAGTCAGTCTCCTCCGAGAGATGATTGAGTGCCATCAAGTTTCTCCTCGTGGTCAGGTATTCCTTGATCAGTCGAGAAGCACCCGTACCAGAATACATTAGAATTTTGTTAAATCCGCAGTCGACTGAGCTTGGTGATAGGTGTCGAGTGCCTCTGCGGTTCTCGGGGCAATCCAAATCACTAGTAGACTCATTCTACAAAATCTCAACGATTCAGGGGCTAATGTTGGGGATATCCATCATGGGTAGGGGCAAGATAGGGATATGTTGACCATAATGGAGGGCCCACAACACCAGATATGAAAACCTCAAGGATTCTGCTCCACTTGGACAAAGGTTAAGATTCCCGTCACTCGGACGATATTCATCCACTCGGACGCCTCCAAACCAATCAGACCTACGGAACACTCGATGGTAGGAGGTAAACAGCCGGATGGGGAATCCAAAACATCTAAGGGCGCACGATGCATGCGTTACCGTCGTTTGCTGCGTACTATCTGTAATGCGCATCATCAATGCAATCACTTAAATCCATTTGTAACGTAGCTAGACAAGAGGGTTGTGCACTTTATATAAGCCACCCGTAGCTCAGGGGCAAGTGTTTGCAATCCTTTTAAATACTCAGACACATGAGAAAAACACAGCTCCAGAGCTAGAGATGTAGGATTGTATCTTAGCACGGGCTCGAACTCATAAAACCCTTCGACACCCGTGCCATGCTAGATCTAGCCCTTGTTCGTACCCTATTTCTTATTGTCAGAGTCGTTCCCACCAGACACCCGCTTAATAGCGGCATACGGACGGGCGAACATTGAACGGGCGTGGTAAATAACCATCTCGTCACGTATAGTAAAACGTCTCTTCGACATTGAACAGGCGCGGACATGGGGGTACGCAAAGAGGGCGGCGCTCTCGAGCGGCGCGCCGCTTCATTGCCGGCGCAGGTAAGATGTCACGTCCGCTCTGGCCTGGCGTCAGTGCGGAGCGACCGCTCTACAACCGGGCAGTTGACGCTGGCCAGGAACACACGCTGGAGAGGGAGGGTTTTTGGTGGGCTATGGTAGTCAGGAATGGGCGTGGCAGCGGTCCAGACGCCCGCAAAGGAGAGCTGCTATACAGACGACGAAATTACAGCCGATGCGTGCACGATCACATGTGGCAGCGCCAGCAGCGCGCGTACATGCAGGAGGCAATTCTTTTTTCTGTTTACTGATGCACCCACAATGTTATCGTTCACAAACCGTGCAGTCTGTGTCGTGTGTAAAGCCATTCCGCCCGCAAAGACCCCCCTCCCCCCATTTTGCCTTCAGTTTGCGAAAAAACACGTCCAGACCGCCGAGCGGACCGATACAAGCCCGCATTGGATGACACAACACGTTCGGACCACACGGTTTAAACTTATGCGGACGGTTTGAGGGTTGGTGTTGAAGATGTCCTCGTAGAGCAAAAACACTTCATAGGCCGGGGGTTATCCTTCTTTTCAAAAAATAAAAATAAATGAAAAACACTTAGGTGCGTGCTGAGGTCGACCGCTGGGAAACGTTTTCGTTGCCGCCCGCGACAAAAGCTAGCCAGCACCTATAGCTCTATCGATCTGGAATTCTGGATCTATAATTTAATTTTCCACTTAATTAACTACTCCAACGAGCAGCCTAGCGACCAGCGGGAATCACGGCGGTTTCCTATCGGCTCGCTTTGAGCGTGTCCGGCGTGCACCAACGGCTAAAAACAACTTGTGGACTGTGGAGAGAAGGCAGCGCTTTCCCCCCTTTCGTACCATCAACGCTGAATTTCTGGCAAATCAAATCAACTTTCCAATCGAGGGCAAAACAAATCAACTTTCCAATCGAGGGCAAAACAAATCAACTTTTCAACCGTGGACATCCGGAACCTGAAAATGTTCCTGGCTCGTCCGTTTCAAACGTTTGTACAAGGCAGAATATGTAAAGTCGAAGAAAGGGAATGCACCAAGAACTCACCAAACCCTACTAAAAACCTTGTCCCAACCAGAAAGGAAAATCGGCGGCTGGTATTGGATCCACGGAGCACCGCACAATGCCGTGGTTGGGGTGGCACGCTCGTCGGTCAGCGGAGGGAATTGGCTGCGGGGAGCCTTTTCCTGCCGTGGGAGTGGGAGACGAGGAAGTCCGGGGTGCGCTCGTAGCCGGAGAACACCTCCTCCCAGATCTCGGCGAAGGCCCGGAGGATGAGGTGGTGGTGGTGCGGCGAGTTGAGGGACAGGAACCGGTGGAGGAGCTCCCGCAGGTCGGCGCCGCCCACGATCTCCTTCTCAACGATCATCTGCAGCATCGATCGCCGGAAGTCGGCGAGCGGGTCGGCCGACTCCTTCACCACCGCCACGCTCTCCTCCACCCTCCTGCCGCCGCCCTCGCTAGCGGTGCGCCTGTGCCGCCTCCCGTCGCCGACGCCTTCGGCGCCGGCGCCTTGCAGGGAGCGGACGGTGCGCTCGAGCTCGCCGAGCTGCCGCAGGAGGGCGGCGACGCTGGGGGTGCTCCCCACGCTGGTGTCGGCCTCGTCCGTCGAGGAGGGTGAGAACGACGAGGACGCCGCCGCGGTGGAGATCAACGACGCCGCCCTGCTGTTCCCTGCCCTCCTCGTAGCCGTGGTGGTGACCGTGGACATGGTGGTGGCAGTGGTGGCGGTCGACGTGTTGGTGGGCGGCGTGGCCATGGGGGACTGCTTGTCGGAGCCGTCGGAGACGGAGACGGCCTTGGAACCGCCGCAGCCACACATGAAGCCGCGGCCCTTCCTCTTGATGCGCAGCCCGCCACCGGCGCCACGGCGGCGTAGTATCATCGCCTTCATTGATCGATCGTGCCTTGTCTTTCTCGGTTCGGTTCGGAGTGTGCGGTGCGGGCGCGCACGGCGAGGAGCCTCGGCTCGTGGGACGAGCTGCTGGTGCGTACTAGTGGAGTGAAGAGAAAAATGAGAAACCCCGTGGTTTATAACGAGGCAGCCGGCCGCCTTGCAAAGTCAAACGGCTATATTTGTTTTTGCGTGGAAGCAATCCGATGCTGGTGAAACGGTCAGACGAAAACTAAGCACAAACTGATCTGCATTTAAACACGCACCGTACAATGCATCGATCATCTTTTCCATTTCATAGGACTCGATTCAAAAATCTCTGTTCTTTTCCATTCATGATCGTCTTACCTGTCCTATTTTTTATTGACTTACCAAGTAAAAAATATTTTCTTTGATAAGCCAACAAATGTTTACTAAATAAGTATTTATCAAATAAAATCCTAGAATTTATTTGGTCAGATAAATCGTGGGCAGGATTTTATTTGGTAAATACTTTATATCCCGTTGCGATACGCGGACAATTAATCTAGTTATATTAACTAGTAGTGATATGTATAGACATTGGTATGTTGTCATTTACTATTATATTTTAGCAGCAATTAATTTGCACCAATTTTGGGTGATACTTGGTTGACTGTTGTAAGCTTCAAATATTCATTCGCAAACATTCTAGTTACAAATATTCTATTTGAAATTATTCTTCCCATTAAAATGTTAAAAAATAGAATTTCTGTCCAACTTTATAGATAAATACACCCATAACAATTAGGGCCGTATCATAATTATTGAATTGTGGAAGCATAGATTTCTACTAACTCGGCAGAGCCACCAAAGTAAAAGAAAAATAATAATTTCCCAACAAGGTTGTATGCCTACCCGTTTCCTTTTTCTTGTCAAGAGCACGGGACACACATTTAAGGCCCTTCTTTGCTCACTAATCTCTCTGTTTTTATTACTTTGCATATTAGCTTTGTCTAAAGTCAAATTTTAACTTTGACCAAGTTTGTGGAAAAAAAATTAACATATACATCACCAAATCAAGACCATTAGATTCATCATTTAATATATTTTCATATCGTATGTATTTATTATTGTAAATGTTCATATTGGTTTCCATAAAATTGGTTAAACTTTATAATGTCTAACTCCAGTCATAGCTAATATGCGGAGTAAATAAAAACGGAGGGAGTATACAATAAACATGCAGGTAACAAAGGACAAAAATTGTAAAGGCTGGTCAGCTGGATGATATTATCACAGTCCATCAAATCATAGTATCGACGTGGAGTTAATTAAATATGATGTTGTGCAAGAGGTGCACTAGATCGTAGCCAAGCAACTGATCCAATATACTTTGGAATATGCACATAAATACATGATTTGTTCCGTTTTAGAGCATTTGAAATTCAGGTGCTTGGAAAAATGCTTAACATTAAAACTGTTTTTTTCTTGCTAGTCTCGTCTGTGATTATTAACATGCTTGGTTGATTGGATAACATTGTTCATGAGGTGCTTAATTATATACTCAAGCTATTAAATAATACCAGGCAACATACACTTTGGCCTCCTTTGGTCCATAGAATAGAAATATCATAGGAATAGAAAAATCATAGGAAGTGAGGTGACTTGTATCTCAATTCCAATAGGGAAAAAGATGTCATTTGATGCATAGAATGTGAATTTTTTCATTGTTTTTAGGCTAATGTTTTTTCCTTTGAAATGTAAATGATTGGTTTCTATCCTACATAGTAGGAATCCATTCCTACAAACCAAAGGGTTCCAAAGGAATTTTTCTTTGAAAATTATATCCTATAGAATTCCTAGAAAGTTCCTACAAACCAAGAATGCCTTCTCTAGCTAGTTTATGTTTTTACCAGCAAATTGGTCAACAATGTGTGGGAGTTGATATTATTGGATCGGTACTGAAAATCATGCACTTCTCATTAGTACCGATTAAGACAATGTACACACGGTTGAGCTAATCACTACCCAAAGTGAAATCTTGACAAGTGTATGTGTCTTATATTTCTAGGCGGAAACATTTCACAAGGTATTTATTAAATGTAGGCCTCCTTTGATTCAAAGGGTAGGAAAATCATACGAATAGGAAAGTCATAAGAAATGAGATGACATGCATCTCAAATCCTATGACTAGGAATAGGAAAGGAGATACTCTTTGGTTCACATCATAAGATTTTTCCATTGAGTCTAGGTTAATGTTTATTTTCCTATGAAATATGGAGGATAGGAAGAATTTCTCCATAGAAATAGGATTCTACTCCTACAAACCAAAGGGCTCTAAAGGAATCTTTCCTATAAAAATCTTCCTACATAATTCCTCCAAACCAAAGGAGGCCTATGTTTAAGGCCTCTCCCAGTGCATGTATCATAGCAAGTATACGCACTGTAAAGTTAGCATGTAGATGATGTAGCACGGTAGTTGAATAAGAAAGAGAAGATACATGTGTTATGATATTATATAATACCTTACCAAACAAGAAAATTTAATGTGAAATAGATCTTTGTACACAACTTCATATCGAGATTTTACTTACAAATGAAGAAATAATAAGATGACACTAACATAATAGGTTATGATATTATGCAACGGAAAGAGGGAGGCGATTTGTGCACACAGGCGCGGGGGCACCGACCATCTCTCATGCTTTTTCTTTGGACTTCAAATTTGATCTATTATATTTTTTAAACCAAAAGTCCGCTATGTTTTGGTTGTGTATTCGAGTTCCTTGTGACGGGGGTTTTGAGATAAAACACCCTATGAATACGTTTTGACAAGTTTCATTGAGTCTCACCTGCCAAAACTCGGTAGCGGTGAATGATAACTTCACTAAGTTTCAGAAACTAAAACTTACAACAATGCGGGCAATTGTGGGAAATCAGACAAGTTTGCGGATCGTGAGGCAATCATGCGGCCTAGCGCGGCTGGTTAGGCACGTGCCCCTGCGAATTTCTGAACGAAAAGATAATAACGAAAGTAGTAGCATGCAACTATGGTATACTATCTACTGTGAGAGATCTATGCAACTACAAAGAGAAGCTTCTAGTGGTATAAATAGACGCTATTAACTGCATGCGCGTTAATTTCTTACCGCGACATCAGCAACACCGCAAAATGTTGACATTTCTTAAAGTTGCATATCTATGCAACTTGCAACTTAACGGAGAAACGAGTAAAATATCAGAGTTCCGAGGCGATTAACGAGATGGGACAAGCTAGCAGAAAAATGCTAAGCTAGCTATGTCCTAATTAATGGTTAACAGTAAGAAAGTTATGAAACTAATGGTCCTACACACTAACACATTTTTATTATAATTTGATCGATGGGTCCACGAACCATGATGGGAGATGCCTTTTGGAAAGAAAGAAAAGAGAACTTCCTAGATGTTTTACGTCTACGTAGGATCGATAGATGGAGGGAGTAGTTTTTGTCTCATTGCATTAGCTGTTGACACATTTCCATCGCTCTAGGTAGGGTGTCAATAGGCCATTGAAAGGTGACGCCGTTGATTAAAACCAATCGTTCATTAAAGTATCTGAATTTTCTGTTTAACGTCGCATGTACAGGTAGATACCCTAAATATGCGGCAGATAAATGATGTGATGTTGTTGTGCATGCATCTTATGTTTACATTCATAATCGTATCCTCGTAAGTAATTTTATGCCAACATATTCATGAAAATAAGGAGAATTATAGGTTCCTACACGTACCGATGTGCATGTCTTGAAAATACGATTTTGATCATCAAATATTATTCTTGCAATCCTTCTGCACTTGAGTTAATTTATCACATATACCATTGTTCGTGTCTGAATAAAATAGAGCGACATTTTTGGATCGACATCCTAATTCTGGCCATCCATGCATATCTATGAATAACGTCACACTGTTATTCCGGGATGACGCAGCTTACTTAATTGTGCACATAAAGTAAGTTTGGACGTCAAATCTCAATGCATGCAATGCAACCACTGAAAAAACGGTACTACGAGGAGTATATGTATTCAAGGGGACGTCTACTAATGATAGTTTATGGTTCAACCCTGTTTTGTTTATCAGAAGAAATGGTTAATTTGGATGAGTTCACATAGTTTACGTCTGGAAATGATGTCGCACATCTAATCAAGTACTCCTAATACTCAAGTTGCATGGACCTGCCCACAAATTAGCCAGCAAGCAACCAAAAAACAAAAGGTGGAGGGGAGCATTATGTGCCGCGATGATTACAAATGCCACCTAAAATGAGGATCAGATCGCATAAACATATGTGGGTTAGCAAGCTAGCACTAGCTCTACTTCTCCTCGCAAAAAGTAAACATAAACTGGCTCTACTTGCACACGGATGGTAGTACGTCTACTATCCGCTTGGACGGATACTAGTAGTACGTAGCGCATCGGCGAGCGGCCGGAATGATTTGGTGTCCGACACGATCCATCATTTGGCCGGTCCGGGGACGTCTTTCTTCGCCGTTTGGACGGCGCGGCCAGCGCACGGCTGCTCCGCTTTTCCCAGCACGGATATTTTCCTCCTGCCGCAGGCTTTTTCTCGTGCGTGCATGCAGAGAGGTCCGTGAGACTGGCTGCCTCTCACCCTTTCCGGTCGTGCTCGAGTAAGCTGGCCGGCGGTGGTCTGATCTCCGTCAGGTCTGATGTTTCAGCAACAGCAGCAACAGGCATGCATGTATGCATCATACCCCCGGCGCAGAATTGGACCACAAAACGGACATTAGAGCATCTCCAGCCGTTCGGCCCGCAGGGCGCATAAAAATCGCCCCCTGGGGGCGAGCCGGCGATTCGTTCGGCGTTGGGGGCGGTTTTGCGCCAAGTCGTCGCCCCCCGCTCGCCCCCAGCCGCCGATTTTGGCCCACTTTTGAAGCCTCATTTCGGCGAAAAAGGCCCATATGGGCGAGAATAGGCCCATATTCGGCATGGTTCGTCGTGGCTCGGCGTTCAATTATCAACATAAATATATTTTTATCGCATATTTCATTACAGAAAATTCAAATACTTCAACAAAATAGTACAACAACAAATAGTTAAATACAAATTATATAGTTCAACAAATAAAAACTCATATTTCATCACACGTCGCGTCCGGTGTCGCCCTTGAGCCTCCATAGGTGCTCTATCAGATCTTGCTGCAGTTGATGATGCACCTGTGGGTCTCGGATCTCCTGACGCATATTGAGGTAGGCAGTCCAGGTTGCCGGTAGCTGGTGATCAACTTGGGCAAGAGGACCCTGCCTGTGGTATGGTTCGGTGTCAAACACTGACTCTTCTTCCTCGCTCTCAATGATTATGTTGTGCAAGATGACACAGCAGGTCATGATCTCCCACATTTGATCTTTCGACCAGGTCTGAGCGGGGTACCGGACAACAGCAAATCGAGATTGGAGCACACCAAATGCCCGCTCGACATCCTTCTTGCAAGCCTCCTGAATCTTCGCAAACCAGGCGTTCTTGCCTCCAGGCACAGGGTTTTTGATGGTCTTCACAAATGTCGACCATCTCGGATAGATGCCATCAGCTAGATAGTGCCCCTTGTTGTAGTGCCGCCCATTGATCTCGAAGTTCACCGGAGGAGAATGACCTTCAACAAGTTTGGCAAAGACAGGAGAGCACTGCAGCACGTTGATGTCATTGTGAGTTCCTGGCATACCAAAGAAAGAGTGTCAAATCCAGAGGTCCTGTGTGGCCACCGCCTCAAGTACCACACTGCAACCGCCTTTGGCGCCTTTGTACATCCCCTTCCAAGCAAATGGGCAATTCTTCCATTTCCAATGCATGCAGTCGATGCTTCCAAGCATCCCAGGAAATCCTCTTGCTGCATTCTGTGCTAGGATCCGAGCAGTGTCTTCCGCATTGGGTGTTCTCAAGTATTGCGGTCCAAACACTGCCACCACTGCCCGACAGAACTTGTAGAAACACTCTATGCTGGTGGACTCGGCCATGTGCCCATAGTCGTCCTGTGAGTCACCGGGAGCTCCGTATGCAAGCATCCTCATCACTGTCGTGCATTTCTGGATGGAGGTGAATCAAAATTTGCCGGTGCAATCCATCTTACATTTGAAGTAGTTGTCGAACTCTCGGATGGAATTCATAATCCTGAGGAAAAGCTTTCTGCTCATCCGATAACGGCGCCGAAATGTTATGTCTCCGTGAAGTGGAGCATCGGCGAAGTAGTCGGAGTAGAGCATGTAGTAGCCTTCGAGACGATGCCGGTTCTTTGCTTTCACCCGCCCCGGCGCCGAGCCACCTCGCCGCGGCTTTTCATTGCTCGCCAGCAGCTGGGCGAGGGCGGCGAGCACCATGAGATGCTCTTCTTCCTGGACGTCGGCCTCGGCTTCCTCCTCCAGCAGCGCGGCGAGCACTTCCTCGTCATCCGAGTCTATCGCCGAGGCAGGCAAATCGCCGAACACCTTGCGCCCGGTGGGCGTGCACCCGCCGCTAAACTGCCCCTTCACGGCCGGAAACGCCCAGCTGGTGTCGGAGGGGCTGTCGCGGCGAACCTCTGCTATTTTTCCGGCGGGGAATGGCTATCTACCGGTGAAGGGCGGCGGGGCGGCGCCGGGATATACCTAGTTGCAGCCGAGAGCGCGGGGGGTGGGAGGCGAGTCGGGGAAGAAAATCTTGACTTTTCACCTGATGGCGAGGGCCAGCTGCGCTTTTCCCTTGTGTCGGAGCCCCCAAGCGCCCCCCAGCACGCTGGGTTCGGCCTGCGGCCGCCGGGCGGAAAAAGGGCCGAACCGGCGCTTTCGTCGTCCTGGGGGCGCGACTGGGCCGTTTTTTTGGCGCCGGCGCCGAAAAAGTCGCCTGGGGGGGGCCTGTTGGGGGCGCGGCTAGAGATGCTCTTAGAGCATCTCCAGCCACGCCTCCAATTGACCCCCCAAGGCCGTTTTTTAGCGCCGACGCCGAAAATTCGGCCCAGTTGCGCCCCATGAGCCCGTTTTTCGCCAGTTAGGCCTGAAACTGGCGCCCGCGGATCCAAGATGAACCCGACGCGCTGGGGGGCGCCGGGGAAATTGAATTTGGCACAAACTGGAATGGGCCCGTCGAGTCAGCGAACCGCTTCGTCGTCCTCATCGCCTTGGTTCTCGCGGGAATCAATGCCAAGGCTGCCGCGCCGATCAGCCTTTCATTGGTGCCTCACGAGCGACGTAGTGAAGGCGCCGCGACACGCGGCACCCGGCGGGCAGCCTCCCACCGCCCCGCTTCGGCTATAAAAGCTGACCTCTCCGTGGGTGAACGCCACAGTCGCCACAGCTTGCCACCTCTCTCGCCTCGTATCGCCACAGAAGCCACTCGCCCCTCTTCCCCCGACGACGAGAAATGGCCGAGCGGTACCCAGGTGACGCGGCGGCGGCGAACGGCTTCGGCCGACGCCATCTGTGCGAGGATGAGGCGCGCCCTGCGAGGCCGACTACCCAGCGCCCCCAGACATGCAGGTGCCGGGCTCGTGGAGGCTGAGCGTTGACGGCGTCCCGATGCCCCCGGTGCCCACCGGGGCTGAACGGCGCGCCGAGATCGCGTGCATCCGTTCGTCACTAATGGAGGCGCAGCGGAACAAGCCGAGATACGCCGCCGACAGCCACACGCTGTGGACGATGTACTTCGACCGCCGCCATGCCGACCAGGTCGTATCCGCAAATGGCGCCATCCCCCATGGCCGCTCAACGCCGACGGGCGGCGCGAATGATGGGGCGTGCCCGGCCGCACCCTCGAAGCTGTCCTCGACCACATCGAGACCGGCAATACGTTGCGCCTCTAGTACTTGGCGCCCCCGTCCTTCTCTCGCCGCCGTGGTAGTTCCTGCCTTCCTGGACGCCGCGACGAATGGAGGCGGCGACCTCCTCGTCGTCAGGTTCCAGTTCGCTCTCCTCGGGGTCGTCGGCGCTCCGCCCCGTCAAGCCGGAGCCGCAGCAGACGCCGCTCAGGCGCCGCACTCGCAGTGGCGCCCTTGTCATCAACGAGGGCGACCGCCCCTCCCCTTGTTCCCTCCGCCTCGTCCGGCCGAAGACCGAGCCGGGGTTGCTCCTCGTCAAGGAGCACACGGAGATGGCCGCCGCCGACGAGACCGCCCTCAAGTGGGCGAGGGCGGACTAAGTCCACGAGCAGGTGGAGCACCGTGCCGGGCCTACAAGGAGATCAAGGCTCGGCGCCGCGGACGCGACGAGGGCGGCGTCGTCGTCCTCGACAGCAACGACAAGGAGGCGCCCGGGCCGTCCAATCCCCAGCGCGTCAGTGACCCTGGTTAGGGGTGCAACAGGGATGGCGGCGGCTCCAGCGGGACGCAAGGCGGCGGCGACGACGACGACGATGACGTTGGTGACTACACCCGGTTCTATATGCTCCTCGGCATGTAGGGCGGCGGTAGCGGCATAGTAGGGCCAGGCGTAGTTGTTTTATGTTTTTTTGTACAAATTTGAATGAAATCGCCGAGTTTGTGCCGCGTTTGTACAAATTTGAATCAAATCGCCGAGGTTGTGCCGTGTTCGCGCCGATTTGGGGGTGACCTGGGGGCGGCGACTGGGAACACAATCGCCCACACGCCGAAATTAAACACCGGTTCGGCCCCAGACGGCGCTTTTTCGGCGTCCTGGGGGGCCGAACGGCTGGAGATGCTCTTAGTATTTGCTAACTCGGCAAATTTTGTGCAAAATTATTGGTCCTCTTATTCGGCCAATCACGATGCTATACAATTGGATTCTCGCGACGAAGATAAGGTAAAGGTGGGAGGTGTTATTGCGGATTTTGCATGGGTGAAAGAGCATGTGGTGTGGAAATCGCCTCCTGTGGATTATATCAAGATCAATGTCGATGCTAATTTGTGGAGAGTATTAATACTGCCAGTGTGGGGGTTATCACTAGAAATCCGTCTGGCAAAATTATCTTGTCCTCGTGGGATTTTATTGGCCAGTGTGCTAGTGTCAATGTAGCTGAGCTCCGCACCTGCCTAGCAGGTCTTTATATCGGTATTATCCTTCACTACTGTATTATTTTGGACACTGAAAATGCTTTCGTACATCCTTTCCTTACGAATGACAAAGCTTGACAGATCCCCTCTACTTGATCTGAAGAAATAGGCTCTGAGTATCGTCTAGATGTTCCAAAATTTGAGTTTTCAAAATAAATCAGCGTGCCAATGAGGTGGCACATGAGATTGCTAAGTTTGTTTTAATAGTAGGTCCGACGGGTTGCTCGTCAACTCTGTTCCGCCCTGCGTGGCGTATGCTGTAATGACTGATTGTAATAACCTTCTGTTTAATTAATTAATATATGGGGGGCTTCTAAAAAAAGGCCGCTCCTCAAAATAGAAATAGTGTTTGTCTGCGTTCGCGTCCGCAGAGAGTGATACGAGAACCGGTCATAAAAGATTCAACACTCACCGTAAACGTTCCCCCGCAATACAAATGAATTCAAACGTAATTCATGTAAGCACGACGGAGTTCATTCAAACAGACATAAATTTGATATATTTTACATAAACCGGACGATATTTCGCCCATTGAACTAATAAAACCAAAAAATAAAACTAGTTTGCAGCGGACAGTGACCTCGTACGCACGGCCAGGCTGGCCAGCGGCACCTTCATACCATCCGTGTTACCATCGTCGTTAGAGTGGTCCTTCCAGCGGCGGAAGGGCGTGGGAGCACGGCAGCCCTGCCCCTCCGCCGTTTGGCACTCGCGGACAAGCTGCTCTGCTTCCTCTTGAGCCGTGCAGAGGGTTGCCGCAACTAACTCTGACCCTACCCCAGAGGGGCCGCCCACCATGGAGGTCGAGGGCCCCAGAGAGCGATCATGGCGGCGCCAAAATCTATACCTAGGAAGGAGATCTGGAGCCTCTATTTGCCGACATGGAGAACCATGACGTCCGCATGGTGCGGTGCGCTGGGGACGGCACCGAAGTGGAGAGGATCGGAGAGGCTATGGGAGGAGAGGAGTGGTGCGGTGTGGTGTGGAGTGGAGGCAGCCGGAGCCATGCTTAAATGGGCGTGCCCCGACAAAGGAGCGTGAAGCTGCCTTCAATGTCGCACACCTATTGGAGTATGCTTCTCGGTCGCCGCATCGACATTAAAGTGGTGCCGCCTACTTGTCCAGTTGCGTCACTCTGACCAGCATCAATACCGTGGAGTCACGTCCGCTTTGAAGCGGCACTGACCGGCAAATGTGCAGCAGCAACTTCGTGAGGAGAGGCTTTTCGATGGAGAGGTTTTTGGGTGGGTCCCGGGTGTTAGACACGTACATGTTGTGGTCCGAACGCCCACAAAACTCCCTCTGGTTTGTGTGTGGTTTGTGGGATTTCAGATAACTGGATGCGCCCGCGGATTGATGGGTACCGCGTTGGATCGCCAAAGTGCGTCCGTACACATTGTTCGCGGGAGTTTTGACGGTACGCGTTGGGGATGTCTGGTTGAGAGTTGCATTGGACATATCCTTGTACATACACATCACATACGTACGGTTATATAGTAGTATGACTATGGATAAAGCCAATCCCCATCTGAAGAGGCAGTAAATCTGACAGTTCTGCCCCCCGATGATCCGGCTAGGGTTGGGCTTGATGCCAGAGAGAGAAAGGAGATGCTTCGTCGCGTGGTTCACCGGAGGACGGCGGCGGCAGTGATCCGGCCATGGAAGGCCCCCTACCTAAGGTACGGCTTCCGAACCTCACACTTTTCGATCTGATTTGGCCGGACTCATGGATTACGGTGAAGAGTAGAAGAAAACCACGCCGGGCAGGGCATAGATCGGCGCCGGAGGTGGCCGGCGCGGCGAAGCCGCCGGTCATGGCAATCTCGATCTAGGCGGCTTGCCAGGAGCGTTTGAAAACGCTCCTGGGCCATGCTGGGCTGGGTGTGCAGGTCGGGCTGAAGCGCATCACTGGGTCGGATGCTACTGGGTATGAGGCCCAGCCAGATCGAACCCCGATCGCTATCGAGGGGACCGATGCATGCAAAGTACGATCGACGTCCCCGGCAGCTGCAACTTTCGCTAGGGTTTTTTCTCGCCGGTGCCCGCGTCTTCGGTCTGCTGGACCTGGTCGGGCGAGGCGAATTCCACCGCTTGGGGCGATGGCGGGCCGAGGTGGTGCGCCGCCGCCGGGAAAGAAGCCCGTGGCGCCACCTGGAACGGGACGTGCCGGGAACGCGCCGTTGCCGGCTGCTGGAGCTGGTCGTGGTGTGGCACCGCCGCCGGTTTCTGGGTCCGGCCGTGGCGCGGTGCCACCGCCGGCCACTGGATCGGGCCGTGGTGGGGCACCTCCGGTGCTCCCAGCTGCGGGTCGAGCCTCGGCGACGGCCGGTGCGGCGGTTGGCCAGGGTGGTGTTCCGTTGCCCAATGCGTGCCTGCCGGCGAATGGCTCCACTGCGAGTACTGTGGTCGGCCGCGATGGGCTGCTTCCTGGACAGCGCCCATCGGTGCATGGTAGGACTGGGAACGCTACTGCAGGCCAGGACGGTGCTGCACCGGTGAACCCGGGGCTGGCAGTCGGGCAACAGCCGAGGCCGGCCCCGCCGCCTCACCTCGTCGCCAAGCCCGTGCAAAGCAGGGCTGGGACGATGCAGACGCAGCAACCACCGCCGCTTCTAAACTCCTGTGTTGGAGGTTCTTCTGCCTCGCCTCGGAGTCAGTGGGGAGATGATGGTGTCAATGCTTATGGGGTTGGTCAACACCGTGGCTCCTCATCGACGGGTGGTGGTCGAGGATATGCTTGGCAGAGCGATGGCTCGGTGGAGCGACCGTTTATGGGACCACCGGGAGGTTTTGTTGAGGGGGCGTCTGGCCCGGGCTATAGACAGTGGGGTGGTTGAGGTGGTCGAGGTGGCCGGTACCGCCCACGACAGCCTCCTCTGCCTGTGGTCGAGCAAATGGCCGTGGATGGTTCTGTGGACGAGCCTGTGTTTTCAGGCCAGGCTTTGGAGGTGGTGTCGGCACTAGCTAATGCTGAGATTCCTGGAAATGAGTCCGTGATGACAGCGTCAGTGGAGGCGACAGACAAGGCTGAGTCAGAGAGAGCGTCCAAGTGGGTGCGTAAGAAAGAGAAAATGTTGTGCTATCGTTGTGGTGGCAAGGGTCACTTTGTAGCTGAGTGTGTGGCTGAACTTTGTGGCACTTGTGGGAAACCGACACATGATACGGGGGATTGTCTGTTTTTGAGGGATCAGGCGCCGTCTCTAATGATGTATGGAGTGTACTGTGCTGAACTCACATTCTTTGAGTCTCCTACTGAGAGGGAGGCTCCTAATGAGACCCTGAGTTTGACCATTGGGATAGTCAAAGTTACCACAGGCGAGGTCTCTGAGACACAGATAGTGCAGAGGCTGAAGGAGTTGGCTCCAGGTGACTTCTAGTGGGAGCTTGTTAGTCTCGAGGAAAAACTGTTTAGGATTGAGTTCCCTTCGGTTGAGGATCTTCAGAGACTTCTGAGTTTTGGCATGTGCAAGGTGCCGGGTACTGATTGCATCCTTGAGTTTCATGAGTGGAAGAGGGTCGAGCCATAGGGTAAGCCTCTGATGCAGGTTTGGCTGCATTTTTTCGGGGCTCCCTCAAAGCCGCTGCAGGATGCTAGGGTTGTGGCCAGTCTGGGTATTATGGTGGGGAGACCGGACCGAGTGGACATGGACTTTACCAGAGCTCACGGGGTAGCCCGACTGCTGGTTAGTGTGCTGGATATTGAGTACGTGCCTGAGGTGGTCAAGTGGGTTTATCGAGGCCAGGTTTATAACCTCGTGATTGAGTTTGAGGACGAGAGTCTGTTCGCCGAGGCGGCTAACGGGACTGATCTTGATATGCACGAGGGAGATGACAGTTCGGGGCATAAGGAGGCGTCGGTCGATGATAATGGACGAGAGTCGCCCATTGCACCGGGTGCCGTTTCTCAGACATCCGGGGATGGGACGGTACCACCTACCTCGGTGCCTACGACTACTCTGAGATTTGGGTCCTTCGAGCCGGCTTCTGCGCCTCCGAGGCTTTGGAGTGAGAGGGTGGAGTCCGTGAGGTGTTTGAGCACACGTTACCCATTTTGGATTTTGCGGGAGCTGTGAGTCCACTTATTGGGGATTCACCGATTCCGGTCTGTGGTGAGGAGGAGAAGGTTCCCTCCCACCAGATCGTTGATTCTCCTCAGGTCGAGGGTCCGGGGATGGTGGTCTCGGTTCCCTCGCCTTTTTTCGCGTTGCCGGAGCTGCAGGTGGCAGTTCCGTCTATTGGCAGGGGCTCGAGGCAGGTGGCCTCGGCGCCCTCTTCTGCTCTCGTGGTGGACGAGGTCTCGGTGCTCGAGGCTGTTCCTTCGAGAGGGGGTCCGAGGCAGGAGGCCTCGCCACCTTCTTCTCCTCTCATGAGGCCGGAGATGCTGGCGACGTCTCCGTTGTCCGGATCGGGCTCGGGACAGGTGGCCTCGGGGTCCTCTTCTCCAGGTGCGCCCAAGGTGGCTGGCCTTCCTGCTGGTCCTAGGGCCAAGGTGGATGGGGAGCTCGGGCAGGCGGCCCTGGCTCCATCTTACCCCAGCGTGGTGCAGCCTCTTGGCGGTGGGGTGCGACGGACATCACTGGTGCCGTTGAGCGCCCCCTCACTTGCCGGCGGGCCAGCTGCCTCGTCGTTGGAGGATGATCGGCTGGGTGTTCGGGGTGGGGCAGGAGGCCTCACAACGAGCAGGGCCACTCGGGAGGAGGTGATTGCGTTCGGTGGTATTCCTGATCCGGTGTCAGAGGGGCGACGGTTGAGCAGCCGTCTCCAGGAGCATCCGGAGGTGGACAACATACAACAGCGGTGCGCCATGAGGGCGGCCAAGCTTCGTGACGTTGAGGTCACTACTGGTATGTCGGTTAATACCTCTAATTCCATCTTCCATTTTTCCAATGATGAGATTATTAATAATGCAAACCAACTAGGAATTTCACTAGGTCATAATGATAGTGAGATTTCAACTTCTGTTAATGATATGGTGGATTTAGAGGCTGAGCGGGCTCTAGAGATGATTCGCAACTTAGCTGCAGTCAAACCCATGAATGATTCCGATATCGATGCTTTGGGGATCAGGGTGCTCGATAATTTTTGTGCGGATCTTGCTCCTCCTCTTCCTGAGCCTAAGGAGGAGGATGAGGGTGTTGAGAATAATGTTGTTCGAACTTCTGAACCTGGTTGTGAGGACCAGCTAGAGAATAAGAACATTACTAAACGCAAATGGAAGCGGAAGATATACCCGGATTCCGCAGTGTGTAGGAGTGCTCGGATCAGAACGGCTAAAAAATTCCATGACGAGATATGAAAGGAATCTTTTGGAATAGCAGAGGTCTTAAAGACTTGGCTAAAAGAAGGTTTCTTGCCGAGGCATCTATTGAGCATAGGTTGGACTTTATCGCATTGTCGAAAACTGGTAGAGCTAACTTTTCGCCACAATTTCTAAATACCTTATCGGGCGGTATTGATTTTGACTGGCATTGTCTGCCACCGCGAGGAAGATCGGGTGGGATCTTACTCGGGGTTAGATGCGATTCGCTAGAAGTCCAAAGTGTGGTCATGGGAGATTTTGCTGTTAAGTTTAGGGTGCGGTCGAAGGCTGATGGGTTTAACTGGGCTTCGGTGGCGGTATATGGTGCCGCACAACCCGAACTAAAACCGGATTTCTTGGCTGATCTGGTTAGGATTTGTGGCTTCGAGCTACTTCCTATCCTGTTGGGGGGTGATTTCAATATTATTCGAAGGCGTGATGAGAAGAATAATGATAATTTTGACGGCAGATGGTCGTTCATGTTTAATACCATCATTGAAAGCTTGGATCTGAGAGAGATAGAGCTTTCGGGCAGAAAGTTTACCTGGGCTAACGCGATGCCAAATCCGACATTTGAGAAGTTGGATGAGTCCTGGCTAGTGCCGAATGGGAACAAAAATTTCCCTTTGTAACAATTCAGGCACTTTCTCGTGGTATTTTCGACCACACGCCTTTGTTTCTTGATTCTGGTGAGGCCACCCACTTGGGAAATAAAAACACTTTTTCTTTTGAGCTTGCTTGGTTTGAGAGAGAAGGCTTCCTTGATCTCGTAGACAGAGAGTGGGCTAAGGATGCAGGAGGTAGGACCGCGCTTGAGCGTTGGCAGAATAAGATTAGGCACTTGAGAAGCTTCCTACGTGGGTGGGCTAAACATCTTAGCGGGATTTATAAGGTGGAGAAAGAACAACTCCTTACACTTATTCATTCCCTAGATGTGAAAGCAGAAACCACGGTTTTGCCAGCCGCGGAGCTCCATGCAAAGCTTGACGCGGAGATGAGGCTGAAAGAGCTTCTTCGCAAGGAAGAATTAAAGTGGGCGTTACGGGCCAAGGTTCGTAGAGTAGTCCAGGGGGACACGAACACTCAATGCTTCCACATGATCGCTAATGGCAAGCACAGAAAGAGGAGGATCATTCAGCTTGAACAAGATGAAGGAACAATTCTTGGTCAGGAGAACCTAAAACTGTACATTACTGAGTACTACAGAAGTTGTTTGGACCTCCAGAGGATAACTATGTCTCGCTGGATGAGTCTAGGATTGAGGATGTGCCTCAACTTACTGCTGTTGAGAATGATATTTTAGCTGCTCCTTTTTCTGAGAAAGAGGTGTATGAGGCCATTTCGCAGATGAAAAATAATAAGGCTCCCGGTCCGGATGGATTCCCAGCTAAGTTTTATAAGAAATGCTGGCAAATTATCAAAGGAGATTTGTTGCCGTTGTTCCATGATTTATTCTCTGGCCAGCTTCACCTTTTCCAGCTGAATTTTGGAACGATAACCTTGCTTCCTAAGAAGACAGAGGCTGTGAGAATTGAGCAATTCAGGCCCATCTGTCTTCTTAATGTTAGTTTCAAAATTTTTACCAAGGTCGGGACGAATAGGCTCACACAGATTGCGCATGCTGTGGTGCAGCCTACTCAAGCTGCTTTCATGCCGGACAGGAACATCCTTGAAGGGGTTGTGGTCCTTCATGAAACGCTCCATGAGATTCACTCAAAAAAACTTGATGAAGTTGTTTTCAAGGTGGATTTCGAGAAAGCATACGATAAGGTCAAATTGCCTTTCCTTCAATAGGCCTTACGCATGAAGGGTTTTGATGAAGCTTGACGACGCCAAGTAGAATCTTTCACGCAAAAAGGGAGTGTTGGAATTAAAGTGAATGACGACATAGGTCATTATTTCCAGATACACAAGGGCCTGAGACAGGGTGATCCAATGTCTCCGATTTTGTTCAACATCATCGTTGATATGTTGGCAATCCTGATTGGTAGGGCAAAGGAGGTTGGTCAGGTAGGTGGCTTGGTGCCTCATCTAGTAGATGGTGGTGTGTCCATCCTGTAGTACGTTGATGATACAATCATCTTTATGGAGCACGACTTGGCAAAAGCGAGAAATATGAAGCTGGTGTTATGCTTATTTGAACAGTTGATCGGTTTGAAGATTAACTTTCATAAAAGCGAGTTGTTTTGTTTTGGTAGAGCCAATGAGGAACAAGAGGCTTATAAGCAATTGTTTGGATGTGAATTGGGATCTTTATCTTTCACGTACCTAGGTATACCCATTCACCATCATAAGCTGGCAAACAGAGAATGGAAGTGCATCGAGGATCGGTTTGAGAAGAAACTGAGTTGCTGGAAGGGCAAACTTATGTCATATGGAGGCCGATTGATTCTTATTAATTCGGTGCTCATGAGTATGCCTATGTTTCTCTTATCTTTCTTTGAAGTCCCGGTTGGGGTTAGGAAAAGACTGGACTTCTATCGATCTCGATTCTTCTGGCAGAGTGATGAGCTAAAGAGAAAGTACCGACTCGCCAAATGGGATATCATCTGTCGACCAAAGGACCATGGGGGTCTTGGTATTGAAAATCTTGAAGTCAAGAACAGATGCCTTCTTAGTAAATGGTTGTATAAGTTATCAGTTGAGACTGAGGCAACTTGGGCGTAGATTCTTCGTAACTAGTATTTGAATTCTAAGACTTTGTCACAGGCGATAGTGAGACCGACTGACTCGCCGTTTTGGAAGGGGCTTATGAGAGTCAAAGCTGCTTTCTTTAATAGAACAAAGTTCATTGTTGGCAATGGTAACAACACTCGATTCTGGGAGGATACTTGGCTTGGTGAAACGCCGTTGGCGCTTCAGTATCCGTCTCTATATCGTATTGTTAACCGACGTGATGCTCTCGTTGCAACGATTATGCAATCCATTCCTCTTAATATTCAGTTTAGGAGGGTGCTTATTGGTGAACGGTAGGAAGCTTGGCTTCATCTGGTGAGTAGACTGATGGAGGTTCAGTTAGCTCATCAGCCCGATAAGTTGTGTTGGAAGCTCACTAGGTCTGGAGAATTCACCATTAAGTCGATGTATATCGATGTCATTAACTCTAGTGTTATTCCTAGCTCCAAACATATTTGGAAAGTAAAGGTTCCTTTGAAAATTAAAGTGTTTATGTGGTTTGTACATAAACAAGTCATTTTAACAAAGGATAATTTGGTTAAGCGCAACTGGACAGGATCTACTAGGTGTAGTTTTTGTGATCGGGACGAAACCATCAAGCACCTTTTCTTTGATTGCCCGTTGGCAAGAGTTTTATGGCACACGGTGCAAATTGCCTTTAATATTAGTCCTCCGAATTCGGTCAGTGTGTTATTTGGAACGTGGCTTGTTGGGATAGAGCCCGAAACAGCTACATACATTCACGTAGGAGTATGTGCGTTATTATGGGCAATTTGGAACTGCAGAAATTATTTGGCTTTTAACAGAACAACAACTATTCATTTTTTGCAGGTTTTATTCCGAGCTACTGCATTTGGTTATTGGATCCGTCCGGTGGGAGATGGTAGCGCGGGATATCTTCAACCGGTTTGGATGGCGGTCGTGTAATAGGATAGGTGATTAGTTTACTTATCCTTGTTATGCCAGCCGATTGTGGCTTTTGGGCCTTTTGTTTTGGGCATTCTGGCTCTGTGTGAGCTAGCCATTTATTTTTTTCAGACTATGAGACTTTGTTGAACATCCTTTTTATCAATAAATGTGTCTGTATGCATCGTTCTGATGCAGAGGCCGGGGAGTCCCCCCTTTTCGAAAAAAACGTATATTCTTTTTAAGACATCAGATTCTACCACATATATTGTCTAGATGATTCCATATTTGAACTTTAAACACATTGCACAACATCTACAAACATACCAATTCATCTCTTATATACCTTTATTGGACTATGGTGAGTATTGACACATCAATTATACCCAAAAAATGGGAAATCAATTGAGAGGATTTTTTTGGATTATGGTGAGTATTGACAAATCAATTGAGAGGATTAACATCGCATCTAGTTTATTTTAGAAAATTAGTCCTTGTGATAGAGTGGAACATCATTGCTGACTCTTTCCTCCATATTTCCAAGTGGTTGCCTAATCCAAGAACTCTATGTGTAATTTATAGGTTTTCGGTGAATCCAATATTTACAGTGAGTTTCAGAACAACCGTAGTATCAAGAGGGGCATAAGCAAAAAAACAAATAAGTTTGGTTGAATGCCAAGCTAAGATCTTCAACCAAAATCCTCAAGTATTCCACTCCTGCAACTTTATTTTCACTGCTGATGCATCCAAGTTTTTCCACCCAATAGTACCAAGCCTGTGAAAATTGAGTTAGCCCTGCAGAGCAACATGCTTCCGTAGCGTCAAAACTACCACAACATATTTCCTAGTACTATTGAGCTATTTTCATTGAGACCATCTTAGTTAACTCTGCACCTCCCAGCACAACTTTTTCCCTCACACTTTCGAGCTTTCTCATTTTTCTTTGGCATTTCTACAAATAATTTCATTGAGAACTACTCTGTCGACCCTGATACCTTGAAAACTTCAATTCTCAAGTACTTCTAGTTCTATCGCTGTAGAAAAGAGCCACTTTTTCGGTTTGGTACCTCTGTGTTTTGTTTTTCAGGTACCTTCGAGTATTGTGTCTTTGGGAGGTACTCTGGAATTGCTCCGCCCTTCAAATATTGGACGCACCCGGTCGTTCATGTTGGAATATGCCCTAGAGGCAATAATATTTGTATTATTTTATTTTCGTATTCATAATTAAAGAGTTTATATTCTATGTTATAACTGCTATGATCCTCGAATACGTGATTCAGTGGAAAACTCATATGCATGTGTCGAATGATAAACGGTTAAATAAAAGGTTCCTACTGTTGCCTCTAGGACTAGCTCAAGTGTTGTTGGTGATCATGTTTTCCGGATCTTAGGATATCGCTAAGTGTTAAATGATAGTCCTAAAACAACATTGAGATTATGACGTTGGAAGAACGATCATATTGAACCAATCCAAATTTGTCTGTTATGAATTGAGTAATATCGTCTGTAATCAATTGTAATAACATGGAGTGTTAACATGTGGTTTTGCTCCTTAGACCATGAGAGTATCATAGTCACTTCTTACCGTATGGTGGGCTTTGGGGTTGCACAAACCTCACCTGTAACACGCTGGTCATAACGACAACTTACATGTTCATCGAAAAGTTTGACAAGGGACTAGATAGCTCGAGAGTGGGATTTGCTCGTCCAACGATTGAGAGATATTCTTAGGGCCCTCTCGGTGTGACATCATCCACCAGCGCCTGGCCAGACATAGGTGACTATGTCACGGGGATGCCGAAACACGACAACGAGAAAGAAGAACAACACCGGTAACGAGGATTTCATTATAGTGAGCATGTGATGACTCTGGTGGATACTGGTGCATCCCGGGGTTTTGTAAAGCATCGTGAAGAAAAGGGAACATCACATGATAACTAAATGTTCACTTGAATATCATGCATGTGCTCATAGGTATCGATATGGACGTCCAAGGTTCTGCTATCGGTCATTGAACAGAAGGTTTCGTTCATGTCTATGAGTTACCAAACCTATGGGGTCACAAGCTTAAGGCAATCACGATCAACTGAGTGTTAGTAGGACGGGAGTAATGAGAACATATTTGTGGAATTGTTTCATTAATATTCAGAATAGTTCCAAGAGGATCCGAAAGCGTTTCAGGGTCAGCAGAAGGGTTTCGGTGGGTAATACCGGGTATTACCGACAAATATATATAGGTGGAAAATATTTCTGAGGATGTTAAATTATATATAAAAGCTTACAAAAATATTTAGAACACTTTTATATTTAATTTAATATCGACGGGCCTTAAAAGACCAAGAGGTGGAAGGCAATTTGGGCCACAAGGGCCCAACTGGGAGGCGCCTCCCTTCCCTAAGGAAGGAGGCTGAATTGGGGTGGGGAACGACTTCCCCTTCACCCTTTGGCCGGCGCAAGGGGAGGGCAATCCTTCCCCTCCTCTTGGCTACCCCCTCTCCCCTCCAGCCTATATATACATGAGGTATTGAGCTCTTTTGAACACACAAGTTTTGGAGCTTGGTCTAGTTCCCCTAATCCTCATAATTAGAAGCTCAGTGTGGTTCTAATATCCCCCCTCTAATTCTTCAGTGATGTTTAGCTCTGGACGGTGAAACTTGAAGGAAATATGCCCTAGAGGCAATAATAAAGTTATTATTTATTTCCTTATATCATGATAAATGTTTATTATTCATGCTAGAATTGTATTAACCAGAAACGTAATACATGTGTGAATATATAGACAAACAAAGTGTCACTAGTATGCCTCTACTTGACTAGCTCGTTGAATCAAAGATGGTTAAGTACCTAGCCATAGACATGAGTTGTCATTTGATTAACGGGATCACATCATTAGAGAATGATGTGATTGACTTGCCCATTCTGTTAGCTTAGCACTTGATCGTTTAGTATGTTGCTATTGCTTTCTTCATGACTTATACATGTTCCTATGACTATGAGATTATGCAACTCCCGTTTACCGGAGGAACACTTTGTGTGCTACCAAACGTCACAACTTAATTGGGTAATTATAAAGGTTCTCTACAGGTGTCTCCGAAGGTACTTGTTGAGTTGGCATATTTCGAGATTAGGATTTGTCACTCCGATTGTCGGAGAGGTATCTCTGGGCCCTCTCGGTAATGCACATCACTATAAGCCTTGCAAGCAATGTGACTAATGAGTTAGTTGCGGGATGATGCATTACATAACGAGTAAAGAGACTTGCTGGTAACTAGATTGAACTAGGTATTGAGATACCGACGATCGAATCTCGGGCAAGTAACATACCGATGACAAAGGGAACAACGTATGTTGTTATGCGGTTTGACCGATAAAGATCTTCGTAGAATATGTGGGAGCCAATATGAGCATCCAGGTTCCGCTATTGGTTATTGACCGGAGACGTGTCTCGGTCATGTCTACATTGTTCTCGAACCGTAGGGTCCGCACGCTTAAGGTTTCGATGACAGTTATATTATGAGTTTATGTATTTTGATGTATCGAAGGTTGTTCGGAGTCCCGGATGTGATCACGGACATGACGAGGAGTCTTGAAATGGTCGAGACATAAAGATTGATATATTGGACGACTATATTCGGACACCGGAATTGTTCCGAGTGATTTCGAAGAAAACCGGAGTGCCGGGGGGGTTACCGGAACCCCCCGGGAGAGTTAATGGGCCACATGGGCCTTGGTGGGAAGAGAGAGGGGCGGCCAGGGTGGGCCGCGCACCCCCTCTCCCTCTGGTCCGAATTGGACTAGGAGGGGGGGCGCCCTCCTTTCCTTCCCCCCTCTCCCCCTTCCTTCCCCCTCCTAGTAGGAGTAGGAAAGGAGGAATCCTACTCCTATTAGGAGGAGGATTCCTCCTCCTTGGCGCGCCCCAAGGGGCCGGCCGGCCTCCCCCCTTGCTCCTTTATATTCGGGGGCAGGGGGGCACCCTCGGTCACACAAGTTGATCTTCGTGATCGTTCCTTAGCCGTGTGCGGTGCCCCCCTCCGTGATATTACACCTCGGTCATATTGTAGCGGTGCTTAGGCGAAGCCCTGCGATGGTTGAACATCAAGATCGTCACCACGCCGTCGTGCTGACGGAACTCCTCCCCGAAGCTTTGCTGGATCGGAGCTCGGGGTGCGTCATCGAGCTGTATGTGTGTCAAGAACTCGGAGGTGCCGGAGTAATGGTGCTTGGATCGGTTGGACCGGGAAGACGTGCGACTACTTCCTCTACGTTGCGTCAATGCTTCCGCTTCGGTCTACGAGGGTACGTAGACAACACTCTCCCCTCTCGTTGCTATGCATCACCATGATCTTGCGTGTGCGTAGGAATTTTTTTGAAATTACTACGTTTCCCAATAGTGGCATCCGAGCCTAGGTTTTATGGTTTGATGTTATTTGCACGAGTAGAACACAAGTGAGTTGTGGGCGATATAAGTCATACTGCTTACCAGCATGTCATACATTGGTTCGGCGGTATTGTTGGATGAAGTGGCCCGGACCGACATTACGTGTACGCTTACGCGAGACTGGTTTTACCGCCGTGCTTTGCACACGGGTGACTAGCGGGTGTCAGTTTCTCCAACTTTAGTTGAACCGAGTATGGCTATGCCCGGTCCTTGCGAAGGTTAAAACAGCACCAACTTGACAAACTATCGTTGTGGTTTTGATGCGTAGGTGAGATTGGTTCTTGCTTAAGCCCGTAGCAGCCACGTAAAACTTGCAACAACAAAGTAGAGGACGTCTAACTTGTTTTTGCAGGGCATGTTGTGATGTGATATGGTCAAGACATGATGCTAAATTTTATTGTATGAGGTGATCATGTTTTGTAACCGAGTTATCGGCAACTGGCAGGAGCCATATGGTTGTCACTTTATTGTATGCAATGCAATCGCCCTGTAATGCTTTACTTTATCACTAAGCGGTAGCGATATTCGTAGAAGCATAAGATTGGCGAGACGACAACGATGCTACGATGGAGATCAAGGTGTCGCACCGGTGACGATGGTGATCATGACGGTGCTTCGAAGATGGATATCACAAGCACAAGATGATGATGGCCATATCATATCACTTATATTGATTGCATGTGATGTTTATCTTTTATGCATCTTATCTTGCTTTGATTGACGGTAGCATTTTAAGATGATCCCTCACTAATTATCAAGAAGTGTTCTCCCTGAGTATGCACCGTTGCCAAAGTTCGTCGTGCCCAGACACCACGTGATGATCGGGTGTGATAAGCTCTACGTCCATCTACAACGGGTGCAAGCCAGTTTTGCACACGCAGAATACTCGGGTTAAACTTGACGAGCCTAGCATATGCAGATATGGCCTCGGAACACGGAGATCGAAAGGTCGAGCGTGAATCATATAGTAGATATGATCAACATAAGATGTTCACCATTGAAAACTAATCCATTTCACGTGATGATCGGTTATGGTTTAGTTGAATTTGGATCACGTGATCACTTAGAGGATTAGAGGGATGTCTATCTAAGTGGGAGTTCGTAAGTAATATGATTAATTGAACTTAAATTTATCATGAACTTAGTACCTGATAGTATCTTGCTTGTCTATGTTGATTGTAGATAGATGGCCCGTGCTGTTGTTCCGTTGAATTTTAATGTGTTCCTTGAGAAAGCAAAGTTGAAAGATGATGGTAGCAACTATACGGACTGGGTCCGTAACTTGAGGATTATCCTCATTGCTGCACAGAAAAGTTACGTCCTGGAAGCACCGCTGGGTGCCAGGCCTGCTGCTGATGCAACTGACGACGTTAAGAACGTCTGGCAGAGCAAAGCTGATGACTACTCGATAGTTCAATGTGCCATGCTTTACGGCTTAGAACCGGGACTTCAACGACGTTTTGAACGTCATGGAGCACATGACATGTTCTAGGAGTTGAAGTTAATATTCCAGAAGAATGCCCGGATTGAGAGATATGAAGTCTCCAATAAGTTCTATAGCTGCAAGATGGAGGAGATAAGTTCTGTCAGTGAGCATATACTCAAGATGTCTGGGTATTGTAATCACTTGATTCAACTGGGAGTTACTCTTCCGGATGATAGCGTCATTGACATAATTCTCCAATCACTTCCACCAAGCTACAAGAGCTTCGTGATGAACTATAATATGCAAGGGATGGATAAGACAATTCCCGAGCTCTTCGCAATGCTAAAGGCTGCGGAGGTAGAAATCAAGAAGGAGCATCAAGTGTTGATGGTCAACAATACCACTAGTTTCAAGAAAAAGGGCAAAGATAAGAAGAAGGGGAACTTCAAAAAGAACAGCAAGCAAGTTGCTGCTCAAGAGAAGAAACCCAAGTCTGGACCTAAGCCTGAAACTGAGTGCTTCTACTGCAAGCAGACTGGTCACTGGAAGCGGAACTTCCCCAAGTATTTGGCAGATAAGAAGGATGGCAAGGTGAACAAAGGTATATGTGATATACATGTTATTGATGTGTACCTTACTAGAGCTCGCAGTAGCACCTGGGTATTTGATACTGGTTCTGTTGCTAATATTTGCAACTCGAAACAGGGACTACGGATTAAGCGAACACTGGCAAAGGATGAGGTGACGATGCGCGTGGGAAATGGTTCCAAAGTCGATGTGATCGCGGTCGGCACGCTACCTCTACATCTACCTTCGGGATTAGTATTAGACCTAAATAATTGTTATTTGGTGCCAGTGTTGAGCATGAACATTATATCTGGATCTTGTTTGATGCGAGACGGTTATTCATTTAAATCAGAGAATAATGGTTGTTCTATTTATATGAGTAATATCTTTTATGGTCATGCACCCTTAAAGAGTGGTCTATTTTTGATGAATCTCAATAGTAGTGATACACATATTCATAATGTCGAAGCCAAAAGATGCAGAGTTGATAATGATAGTGCAACTTATTTGTGGCACTGCCGTTTAGGTCATATCGGTGTAAAGCGCATGAAGAAACTCCATACTGATGGACTTTTGGAACCACTTGATTATGAATCATTTGGTACTTGCGAACCGTGCCTCATGGGCAAGATGACTAAAACGCCGTTCTCCGGTACTATGGAGAGAGCAACAGATTTGTTGGAAATCATACATACAGATGTATGTGGTCCGATGAATGTTGAGGCTCGTGGCGGATATCGTTATTTTCTCACCTTCACAGATGATTTAAGCAGATATGGGTATATCTACTTAATGAAGCATAAGTCTGAAACATTTGAAAAGTTCAAAGAATTTCAGAGTGAAGTTGAAAATCATCGTAATAAGAAAATAAAGTTTCTACGATCTGATCGTGGAGGAGAATATTTGAGTTACGAGTTTGGTCTACACTTGAAACAATGCGGAATAGTTTCGCAACTCACGCCACCCGGAACACCATAGTGTAATGGTGTGTCCGAACGTCGTAATCATAATTTACTTGATATGGTGCGATCTATGATGTCTCTTACAGATTTACCGCTATCGTTTTGGGGTTATGCTTTAGAGACGGCCGCATTCACATTAAATAGGGCACCATCAAAATCCGTTGAGACGACACCTTATGAACTATGGTTTGGCAAGAAACCAAAGTTGTCGTTTCTTAAAGTTTGGGGCTGCGATGCTTATGTGAAAAAGCTTCAACCCGATAAGCTCGAACCCAAATCGGAGAAATGTGTCTTCATAGGATACCCAAAGGAGATAGTTGGGTACACCTTCTATCACAGATCCGAAGGCAAGACATTCGTTGCTAAGAATGGATCCTTTCTAGAGAAGGAGTTTCTCTTGAAAGAAGTGAGTGGGAGGAAAGTTGAACTTGATGAGGTAACTATACCTGCTCCCTTATTGGAAAATAGTACATCACAGGAACCGGTTTCTGTGACATCAAAACCAACTAGTGAGGAAGTTGATGATGATGATCATAGAACTTCAGATCAAGTTACTACAAAACCTCGTAGGTCAAACAGAGTAAGATCCGCACCTGAGTGGTACGGTAATCCTATTCTGGAAGTCATGCTACTAGATCATGATGAACCTACGAACTATGAAGAAGCGATGGTGAGCCCAGATTCCGCAAAATGGCTTGAAGCCATGAAATCTGAGATGGGATCCATGTATGAGAACAAAGTATGTACTTTGGTTGACTTGCCTGATGGTCGGCAAGCAATTGAGAATAAATGGATCTTCAAGAAGAAGACTGACGCTGACGGTAATGTTATTGTCTACAAAGCTCGACTTGTTGCAAAAGGTTTTCGACAAGTTCAAGGGATTGACTACGATGAGACTTTCTCACCCGTAGCGATGCTTAAGTCTGTCCGAATCATGTTAGCAATTGGCGCATTTTATGATTATGAAATTTGGCAAATGGATGTAAAAACTGCATTCCTGAATGGGTTTCTGGAGGAAGAGTTGTATATGATGCAACCAAAAGGTTTTATTGAGCCAAAGGGAGCTAACAAAGTGTGCAAGCTCCAGTGATCCATTTATGGACTGGTGCAAGCCTCTCGGAGTTGGAATAAACGCTTTGATAGTGTGATCAAAGCATTTGGGTTTATACAGACTTTTGGTGAAGCCTGTATTTACAAGAAAGTGAGTGGGAGCTCTGTAGCATTTCTAATATTATATGTGGATGACATATTATTGATTGGAAATGATATAGAATTTCTGTATAGCATAAAGGGATACTTGAATAAAAGTTTTTCAATGAAAAACCTCGGTGAAGCTTCTTACATATTGGGCATTAAGATCTATAGAGATAGACCAAGACGCTTAATTGGACTTTCACAAAGCACATACCTTGACAAAGTTTTGAAGAAGTTCAAAATGGATCAAGCAAAGAAAGGGTTCTTGCCTGTATTGCAAGGTGTGAAGTTGAGTAAGACTCAATGCCCGACCACTGCAGAAGATAGAGAGAAAATGAAAGATGTTCCCTATGCTTCAGCCATAGGCTCTATCATGTATGCAATGCTGTGTACCAGACCCGATGTGTGCCTTGCTATAAGTTTAGCAGGGAGGTACCAAAGTAATCCAGGAGTGGATCACTGGACAGCGGTCAAGAACATCCTGAAGTACCTGAAAAGGACTAAGGATATGTTTCTCGTATATGGAGGTGACAAAGAGCTCATCGTAAATGGTTACATTGATGCAAGCTTTGACACTGATCCGGACGATTCTAAATCGCAAACCGGATACGTGTTTACATTAAACGGTGGAGCTATCAGTTGGTGCAGTTCAAAACAAAGCGTCGTGGCGGGATCTACGTGTGAAGCGGAATACATAGCTGCTTCGGAAGCAGCCAATGAAGGAGTCTGGATGAAGGAGTTCATATCCGGTCTAGGTGTCATACCTAGTGCATCGGGTCCAATGAGAATCTTTTGTGACAATACTGGAGCGATTGCCTTAGCGAAGGAATCCAGATTTCACAAGAGAACCAAGCACATCAAGAGACGCTTCAATTCCATCCGGGATCTAGTCCAGGTGGGAGACATAGAGATTTGCAAGATACATACAGATCTGAATGTTGCAGACCCGTTGACTAAGCCTCTTCCACGAGCAAAACATGATCAGCACCAAGACTCCATGGGTGTTAGAATCATTACTGTGTAATCTAGATTATTGACTCTAGTGCAAGTGGGAGACTGAAGGAAATATGCCCTAGAGGCAATAATAAAGTTATTATTTATTTCCTTATATCATGATAAATGTTTATTATTCATGCTAGAATTATATTAACCGGAAACGTAATACATCTGTGAATATATAGACAAACAGAGTGTCACTAGTATGCCTCTACTTGACTAGCTTGTTAATCAAAGATAGTTATGTTTCCTAACCATGAACAAAGAGTTGTTATTTGATTAACGTGATCACATCATTAGTTGAATGATCTGATTGACATGACCCATTCCGTTAGCTTAGCACCCGATCGTTTAGTATGTTGCTATTGCTTTCTTCATGACTTATACATGTTCCTATGACTATGAGATTATGCAACTCCCGTTTACCGGAGGAACACTTTGTGTGCTACCAAACGTCACAACGTAACTGGGTGATTATAAAGGTGCTCTACAGGTGTCTCCAAAGGTACTTGTTGGGTTGGCATATTTCGAGATTAGGATTTGTCACTCCGAATGTCGGAGAGGTATCTCTGGGCCCTCTCGGTAATGCACATCACTTAAGCCTTGCAAGCATTGCAACTAATGAGTTAGTTGCGAGACGATGCATTATGGAACGAGTAAAGAGACTTGCCGGTAACGAGATTGAACTAGGTATTGGATACCGACGATCGAATCTCGGGCAAGTAATATACCGATGACAAAGGGAACAACGTATGTTGTTATGCGGTCTGACCGATAAAGATCTTCGTAGAATATGTAGGAACCAATATGGGCATCCAGGTCCTGCTATTGGTTATTGACCAGAGACGTGTCTCGGTCATGTCTACATTGTTCTCGAACCGTAGGGTCCGCACGCTTAAGGTTTCGATGACAGTTATATTATGAGTTTATGTATTTTGATGTACCGAAGGTTGTTCGGAGTCCCGGATGTGATCACTGACATGACGAGGAGTCTCGAAATGGTCGAGACATAAAGATTGATATATTGGACGACTATATTCGGGCACCGGAATTGTTCCGGGTGATTTCGGAGAAAACCGGAGTGCCGGGGGGGGGGGGGGGGGGGGGTTACCGGAACCCCCCGGGAGAGTTAATGGGCCACATGGGCCTTGGTGGGAAGAGAGAGGGGCGGCCAGGGTGGGCCGCGCGCCCCCTCTCCCTCTGGTCCGAATTGGACTAGGAGGGGGGCGGCGCCCCCCTTTCCTTTCCCCATCTCCCCCTTCCTTTCCCCTCCTAGTAGGAGTAGGAAAGGAGGAATCCTACTCCTACTAGGAGGAGGATTCCTCCTCCTTGGCGCGCCCTAAGGGGCCGGCCGGCCTCCCCCCTTGCTCCTTTATATACGGGGGCAGGGGGCACCCTAGGACACACAAGTTGATCTTCGTGATCGTTCCTCAGCCGTGTGCGGTGCCCCCGTCCACGATATTACACCTCGGTCATATTGTAGCGGTGCTTAGGCGAAGCCCTGTGACGGTTGAACATCAAGATCGTTACCACGCCGTCGTGCTGACGGAACTCCTCCCCGAAGCTTTGCTGGATCGGAGCTCGGGGTGCGTCATCAAGCTGTACGTGTGTCAAGAACTCGGAGGTGCCAGAGTAACGGTGCTTGGATCAGTTGGACCGGGAAGACGTACGACTACTTCCTCTACGTTGCGTCAACGCTTCCGCTTCGGTCTATGAGGGTACGTAGACAACACTCTCCCCTCTCCTTGCTATGCATCACCATGATCTTGCGTGTGCGTAGGAATTTTTTTTTAAATTACTACGTTTCCCAACAAAACTCTGCCGGATCGTGAAGGCTGCATGCTTGCAACCAAGTAGAGAGGTCATGCTTTCGGTCTTCGGTTCGAGGGACTGTTCATGGGCGGTAGGCGGGACCATTCATCGATGACTCGAGGGACCCCAAGTACGATCTACACCAACAAATTATTCTTCCACTGCAACTCGGTGATGGTAACAATCGTGATCCCAACCCGTTATGCATCTTCATGTTGATCTTGGGTGTGCGTAGGCGCGAAACCTTTTGTTTTCTACTACGTTTTCCAATAGTTCATGATCATATTTCAACCATTTTTCCAAATTCTTTGAAGGACTACCTCCTCCCTTTCTTGAACCACCTACTAGTGTTCATCTCTCTTTGCTTCAAGTCTATCCTTTGTAAGAGATCCTATGATTTTTTAGAGTTCCTTTGATAGAATCTTTTGAGGAGGTGATATAAGTAACTTTGTTTTGCTTATTGCCTTTGGAGGGTGTGCGCCCCCGCCCCCTATACGGTCGGGATTCAGTTCAGAGCCTTCAAACACTAAATTTGTTGAGGGATTTTTCGTCGATCCCAACATCGGTCCAAGGGGGGCACGCAGAGTTTCTAGTTGAGGAGACATCATGTCAGGGGACCAGGGACTCTTTGACAAACACTAGTACAGAACCGGCCTTTAGTGCCGGTTCGTGACGGCCTTTAGTGCCGGTTCGCCAACCGGCACTAAAGAGTGGGGACTAAAGGTCCCCTCCCTTTAGTACCGGTTCGTCACGAACCGGCGCTAAAGTGCCACCACGTGGCATGAGCCAGGCCCGTTTGCGTGTAGGGCATTAGTACCGGTTGGTAACACCAACCGGTACTAAATGTTTGGGTGTTTTTTTAATTTTTCTTTAATTTTTTGTTTTCAATTTAATTTAGTGATTGTTTTACATTATAATGAGTTGTTAAATCATTAGGTGAAAGTACCGCGGATTAGTTTCGACTGGATGCATTAATTGGATATCTAGCTATATACTAGCTAGCTAGCTAAGTGATCAAGTATATGCCATATCCATATTATACTTGATCAACTATAATATATACGGATATGGCATATACTTGATCACTTAGGTAGGATCCATCCAGGTGAAACTAATCTGCGGTTTCTTTCATTAAATGATATAATAACTCATCATTATCATCATATTCATCATAGTCATGCATTACCGCTAGCTATCTAATCACCAGCACTACTAGCTTAAAGAAGAAACATTCACTTGTACCAGAAGCAAAAATATCATCAAGTTCAACATGATTGTCATGATATTATAAGCGTTCATATATAACACCACAAAAGCAAATCACTTAAGTTCAGAACGAAGAACACGGACATGAAAGGACAAGTTCTAAGAGCAGCATGAACTAGCTAAATCACTCCTGCTAGCTACTCTCTCTCTGGTAAAATAGCATAGAACATGTATAGCTCTCCTGATTGATCATACTGGAGCATGCAGATGAACCTGTCTCCTAATCGTGGGCTGCGCTTCTTATTGCTGCCCCCTAGTACTTCTCTGCGATCATTAACAATTTTCCTCCAATCTTTCACTATTAAGCATTCATCGCTTCTAGAAATCCTGAATGCATTCATGTGCAATGCAGGATATCTTGGCCGTAAGCTAACAATTGACATGCGACCTTTAGTCTCGATCCCCTGAGGCACAACTATCATCGGGAGTCCCTGTTGAAGAATTCGTATAGTAGTTAATTAATATACTTAGCAATGAAAGTTTAGCAAAAAAATTATGTATGCAAAATATGCATTGAGGACAAATAGTAAATATCTTACCATCATTCCTAAATAGATGTGACCGTAGTTCAATACCATCACTATTGGTCGCACGTTTTGAGTACTAACATTTCTAAGTGCAGGAAGAAAATTTGTCTTGACAGTATGAAGATCCTCAAGCCATGAAACATAATGACTTATATTCTCGCAGTTTAGTTCAGCTCCGGGACAGTAGTAGGTCATGTCTACCAAGCGCCGGACATGTTTGGTTGAATGGAGATAAGCTGTCAATAGAAATTAGTTGTCAGTTATTTTTGAATAAGCAATATCAAAGACAAAAATATAGTTGAGAAGAACTCACATAATGGTAGAACTGGAGGCGTCTGCACATCGACCCATATGTCTCTATTACCTTCGATATAATCTTCCGGACGAATATCAAAGGTGATAACCACACCAAGCTCAAATGCATAAGCCTTGCATAGTGCTTGCCAAGTTTTGCATTCAAAATAGGTGTACGTGTGTGCATTGTATACTTTGACGTTGAAAGTATAACCATCATGCTCAGTTTTCAGGTAAACTCTCTTTACCTCCATTGTTTCCATATTTTTGAAACCTATCTTATCCAAGACAAAAATTCTTGCATGGCAGGAGATGCGCTAGTAGAATAGTGAAAATTAAAAATTATAAGTCAGGCAAATGAAGTATATATAAGTCATGCTTAATTACGAAAACAGACTTGTCGTTGTGACTTACTGTATCGAATTCGAAGGTCTCATCCAGCTTGATGCTGAATCTCCTACCATCAACAAGGAAATTTCTGTCGCACTGGCCGCGCTGGTCTTCACAGTATTCGCACATAATGAAATTTTTTCCGTCGTCAGACGACATTTCCTATGTTCATATTAGGCGAAACATTAAACACTTACTAATTCAATTAATTCAACTACTTCTATTAATTCAACTAAGCATTTACTAAAAATAAACTAGTTATATTAATTCAATTAGTTCAACTAAGCATTTACTAAAAATAAACTAGTTCTATATATATATTAATTCAACTAGTTCAACTAAACATTTACTAAAAATAAACTAGTTATATTAATTCAACTAGTTCAACTAAGCATTTACTAAAAATAAACTAGTTATATATATTAATTCAACTAGTTTAACTAGGCATTTAATAAAAATAAACTAGTTATATTAATTCAATTAGTTCAACTAAGCATTTACTAAAAATAAACTAGTTCGATCTATATATTAATTCAACTAGTTCAACTAAACATTAACATGTTTCTAATTCATCTAACATTAACATTTCTAACATTCTAAAAATAAACTAGATAGTTCTAATTCATCTAAACATTAGAAAACAGAAAATAAGTAAAAAAATATGTGTGTGTGTAGTGTGTGTATGTGTGTACGTACATGTGTAGTGTACGTGTAGTGTGTGTGTGTGTGTTTGTGTGTGTCTGTGTGTATGTGTATGTGTGTGTAGTGTGTGTGTGTATGTGTGTGTTGTGTGTGTGTGTGTGTATGCGTGTGTGTGTGTATGGAGCGGGTCGGGCGCGTACGGGCGGCGGGGGCGGCGACGACGGGCGGTGGGGGCCGGGGACGGCGATGAGACGGGCGGCGGCGGCCGGGGACGACGACGAGACGACGGGCGGCGGCCGGGGACGGCGATGAGACGGGCGCGGCGGGGGCGGCGACGACGACGGGCGGCGGGGGTGCGCGGCGACGACGACGACGGGCGGCGGGGGCGGCGAGGGCGCCGGGGACGGCGACGACGTGCGGCGGGGGCGACGGCACGGTGGCGCGGCGGCGTCGGCGTCGTCGTCGGAGATCGAGACTCGCGCAAGAAGTGGAACGAAAGTGGCGACGATAACTGATTTTTCGTAAGTGTAGTATATATAGGGGGAGCCTTTAGTACCGGTTGGAGCCACCAACCGATAGTAAAGGCCAATTTTGGCCAGCCCAAGCGGCGGGAAACGAGGGCCTTTAGTACCGGTTGGTGGCTCCAACCGGAGTATGTGAGAGAGCGC